>OY723402.1:58562106-61453597 GCA_963210345.1 Inga oerstediana | reverse complement strand
ATAAAAAATTAAGAAATTGTACAAAAAAGCCAAAACATCTCCCTGATGGAAGGGATGGGGTTGGAGTGACAAGACAAGGACCCGGAAGGGATGAGGTTGGAGTGACAAGACAAGGACCCACAGACTTATTCCGCCAACAACCCACTTGACCCCGCCCACTCTATTATTGGAGGACTTGTGCTTCTCTACTTCATAATTGATTTTTTATGGCAGACTATGGTATATAACGGTGGCTAATCCATGTATAAAAGAAAAAAAAATGGTGGCTAATACACCGTAGATCTTTTGAAAGGATTTTAGTGATCTTCATGAGACCCTCTTCATACACACCATCAAATGTCAAAAATAGATGCTTAAGGAATTTATATAAATGTTAACTATATTTAGCCTCATAATTCAGTTTATAATTAATTTATTGACATTGGTTTATCTTTTTTTTCGAGGTTAATTAACAATAGTGTATCAATCTCCAAACCCATCGCATGGGTTTAGGTTTTTTATTTTTTTTATTTTTAAAATTCTATATCCATCTTAGATTAAAAAAAAGATAGGTCAGAATATCATATTTATTATTTTACAAAATTATTATCATAAATATAAATAAATAAATTTAAACTATTAAAATATGATATACATAATTTATAAATACAATACAACACAAATAAAAAAATATCAATTGATAAAATACTTTATTGAAATTTTTATAAAATATTAAATATGAACCATTTATTTTTTAAACTAAATACGGATATAGGATTCAAGGGGGAAAAAAGGAAAGGGATTCTGAAACATTTTTATCCCACATTAGAGATTTTAGTTAATTAAAAGGACTTTCAACATATTGTTGATTCATGTGGTAAGAGGCCGCAAACACGTAAGGAACGAGTACAAAATATCTCCCCAATCGAAGTGATGAGGTTAGAGCTACAACTGACCAGATAAGAAAGGAGTACAATAGTGAATTAAACAATATATTAAATGTACTATTTTTGTGCTTTCCCCTAACTTTTCAATTAATTTTTTTACTATAATATTTTATATTCTTATAATTATTTTCAAGACTCTTGAAAATTCAAATAATTTATGTATTTAATTAATTTTTCAAAATATTTAATCAATTATATGTATACTCTGTAGTCCTATATATAAGACACTTGCAATATATTTCACACATGCCATGAGAAAACATTTTTCCTTTTTTATCTGTTTCTTATTTTTTGAAAAAGAAAAAAAAAGGAAAGTTAAAAAAAGAGAAGTAAAAAAAGGAAAGAAATAAATTAAAATAACCCCAATAAGGATAGTGTGTGCTGATGTATTTAGGGTCTGAGGGAAAAAAGAAAATTTATTAATTACTCTTTGAGAGAGAATATTTTCAGTAGTTTTCATCCTAAAGAGTTTTGATTTATGTCGGAAGATGATTTCTGGTAGGATTTATCTGAATTTTTTCGTAAAGGTTCCAGACACAGAACTTCATTTTGTAAGGTCTGATCATCTATTGAAGTCTTTTATTATCCCCAGAATTTTCTTAAAAAGACTGCAAAATGAAATAGAAAAGTGATTTTGTAAAAAGGGCACATGTATGTCTAATGTGAAAGAATAATAAGAAATACTCCTCCGATTCTTAATATAAGACGTATTTGGAGAGTTAGTCTTGGTCCTAAATATAAGATATAGTTTTTATAGTTATCAATCTTTTTCTAATTTATTTTTATTGATGCTCCCTCATTATAATCATAGAAGAGGGAATGAAAGAATTAAAGAAGATGGCTAGGATATTTTAGAAAATACATGTCAGATTAACTAACTCAAAGAACTTCATTAACATAATTAAATTAGATTGTTATGCCTTATTAAGGACTGAAAGAGTATCATGTATGTCTTGCTTTTTATTCAAATAAAGAGCAATCATCTTCCACTTCTGTAACCCAAAAAAAGTGGCAGAATCATGGCCCTTGTTTCTTAATCTCTAGAAAACCATAATTCTTGTGCTTGTCCTTTTGTATTTCCTCCTTTTTTCCATGTCTACCCCACAGTGCGAATGGGTCCTCAATCATCAAGTCTAATGACAAAAATATCTCAATTTATTTTTTCCATATTTATTATTTTTCTCATATTAATTTATGTAACTTATAAAAGTTATATATAATTTAATGTTAAATAGAGGTATTTTATGAAGATTATTTCACATTAATTATAATTATTAATCGATCTCATTTTCTTTATCTAGATGAAATAGTTTATAATAGCTCGTGTATTAAAGACGAAAAATAATATGAATTTTTTTGTTCCTTAATTTTCTGCTTTTTCTGCATCCTTAAATTCACTCATGTGAATTATATCATGTGGCCATGCGCGCGCGTAAGCGTGTTGTCCTCTAGTTTATATATATAAATCCTTTATAAGTAATTAAAACTAAATAAATTACGCATATTTTGAAAAAATATCCTTAATTAATTGCAATAAACTCTAGCACAATTCTTTTGATCTCTCTTTATCCATTTGTCCATCGTGATTTTTTGACAGCATTCGTACTATATTACTATTGGAAAATAATATTAATTTTTTTTTCGTAAATTTTGCATATTTAATAACTAATGAATAAGAATATAAAATGCTTCTAGAAGGAAAGTGACTCTATTTAACTTGATTTTTTTTTAATTGCCATGACCCCGCGTATATATGTTTAAGAGAAAACGAAGAAACGTGTGAAACTTAGCCGAATGAAATGTCATAGGTATGAACAGGGAGAGATTTTCAGTGACCACAACCATTACCATTAGAGGCCACATTGGCATTGGGGACCATCATAATTGACATAGGTTGTATTTGTTGGGCCATAGCATATCACTCCTACTCCTTCGTGAGGTCTATGTTTTTAATTGTTTAAGTTTATTTGTTTTCTATTGTATGTATTTCTTATTTTTTGGAAGAGAAAAAAAGAAGAAGAAAAGAAAGGGAAAATGACACCAAGATCCCAATTAAAAAAATTAATATTAAAAAATCACATAACTTATTAATGATAGTTCTTCCACTATTTTTATCGAAACACAATTTCTTGTCAGATTGATCTAAATATTTTTATGGAGGCTCTAGACACATAGAACTTCATTTTGCATAGTCAGATCATTTATCCTTAGAATTTTCTTGAATGTCCGTTCACATCTACTATAGATATTTTTATGAATGTCTTTTATTATACCTTTATTTATATTATACATACTTACATATATATATATATATATATTAATGTCAATACCATTACGCATTTTGTTATTTTCATTACACATTAATATATATATATATATATATAAATAAAGGTAAAATGGCTTTAACAATTTTTCGTTTAGTCAGTACCATTATGTATTTTATCATTTTTGTTACTGATTTTGTTAAAGTCATTATACTTTCATTTATATTACACACACACACACATATATATATATATATATTAATATGTATATATATCAAAGGAGCTAGATTGTGCAATGGCTACCAAGCCCCTTTGCAAAGGGAATGGGGTGGGTTCAATCCCAAAAAAAATCCCCCCCCCCCAAAATAGTCCCCTACGCCAGAGCTCCGGTCGGTAGTGGTGCTTTGGCAGGGGGCCCTTTTTCTTTTCTTTTCTTTTCTTTTTAAATTGAGAGGCAAAATGGTAAAAGTATCAACACTTTAAAATCTCAATTTGATACTTGTTATCTTTATGTCATTTTCAAATTTTAACCGACTCTTGTGGGTTTTGAAAGTTCATGTGGTATTTAAATGAAATTTTTCCAATTTGCATTGCAACTATAAAGAGATGAAATAATAGGATATTTGACTACTTGAGAAAAAGTAGCCGGAGGTTATCTTTTCCTCTTGCCTGCTGTATACCATATACTAAGAAATTAGAGTTACATTTATAAGGACTACATCTCTACTGTACACGTGTATAGAGATAAGCATAGGAAAGCTGTAAATTTATTCCTATTGCTACTTACAATTCATAAATTATCTTTTGCACTCACATAAAGTTATAAATAATCTTTTAGCAGTGAGTCGTGAGTTTGGAGAACAAAGTGAGATCGCTGGAACAACTTTGGTGAAAAAGCATTGGTTATTGTATAACGAGTTTTATAGATCTGCACAAAATTTTTTCTTTATTATTTCGTCTACTTGTAATTTCATACCTCCTATTACTTTCCATGTTTTCCTGGGCCATTAATAAGATTAAGTATTTGCCGACTACACTGGGGATAAAACGAAATGATCGAACCCCTGAAACGGCATATAATGTCGGAGGAGAATCTTCTTCTACCTCTAATACTCTTAATTCAACTCCTGAATGGAAATATCATGTGTTCTTGAGTTTTGCAGGAGAAGACACTCGCTTGAAGTTTCGGAGTCACTTAAATGAAGCTTTCAAAAGGAGTGGAATCAAAACATTTACTGATGATGTAGATCTTGAGAGAGGGGGAGTCATAGAACAAGATCTGTTTCAAGCAATTGAGGATTCTCTCTGTGCGGTTCTTATTATCTCTGAAAATTATGCAAATTCTAGGTGGTGTTTGAATGAGCTTCTAAAGATTCTTGAATCTCAAAATACATTGAATCGACGAGTGTTTCCCATCTTCTATGATGTTGACCCAGCGGATGTAAGAGAGCAAAGAAACAGTTTTGAGAAAGCCCTGGCTAAACATGAAAAAAAATTCCAAAAAAAAGACTACCAAAGTGAAGAATTGGAGAGACGCTTTGTCAAAAATTGGCCACTCGTCTGGTTGGGACACCAGGGGCAAGTAAGTGTTCTTTTACAACGATTTAATCATATTTTCCATATTTATTTTAGATTTTACATTCCCCCAGTGATCTTTAATTTTTATTTTAATCGTTTATAATTATTTTTATAGTCTTTCTTATCTTTTCTGTAAACATAATTGTAGCGGACAATAACAGAACAATAGCATGCATTAGGCTTTAGAGGTAGAACAAATATTTAATTTTTTTTCTCTGTAATATGAAGTCTCTTAATGATTTTTTTTATCATTTTTTTCATTATGGATATTTTTTTAACTTGAAATCAAAAGTCACTTGTGCTCAAGATCACTTTTGTGAGATGTGACAACAAAAAATTGATCAAAGGTATTCATTTTCATTTATTAATAGAAAAATCAAATTTTAAATTACGAATGGATTTATTGAATGATAGTACGCACTGATAATTAGTAAGTTGATGAATTTATATCCATCGAAAAAACGAAATTGTGAATAAGTCCCCGCCCCCTTCTAAAATGAGCACATTTCTAATTTTATTGGGTTGATGGATCAATTCTAACTTTCTCAACAATTCACATTCCACTTATCTCCAACCCTGTCGTCGACACGGTATATTTTATGAAAATTGAATTACCAGTTATATCCAAAAATGTATTGTAGCTTTAGTAAACAATATTCATGTTTCCGGCAAAAAAATAGTTAAACAATATTCATGAAAATTCACATTTTTCTTTGTTATTTTATGTCATTATAACTATAATATATATATATATATATATATATATGTATGTATGTATGTATGTATGTATGTATGTATGTATGTATGTATGTATGTATGTATGTATGTATGTATGTATGTATAACTCATGTTAAAGCCTTATCTTTTTGGTAGGGATGAAGCAGATCTTATAAAAAACATAATTGGAGATGTATGGACTTATTTAAGTTCAAAATTACCATCTTATCAGGACAATCTGGTAGGGATTGACTCAAGAGTGGGGGATATGATGTCATTGTTGGAGATTGGGTTGAATGAAAAACGTTTTGTTGGGATATGGGGTATGGGCGGTGTCGGCAAAACAACCATTGCAAGGGTTATTTCAAAAAAACTATCTGACGAGTTTGAAGTTTGTTGCTTCCTTGACAAAGTTAGAGAAACTCTCTCACAAATAGATGGCATAGTCTCTTTGCAAAAACAGCTTCTTTCTGATGTCTATGACATGAAAATTTCTAACGGTTCCAAAGGAATGGAAATTATAAAAAATTGTCTCTGCAATAAAAAGGTTCTTCTAGTCCTTGACGATGTAGATAATATCAATCAATTAAAAAATTTGGCCGAAAGGCCAGATTGGTTTGGTGAAGGAAGCAGAATAATTATCACAACAAGAGATAGCCACTTGCTTACTACATTTGGGGTGAAAAAAAATATATGAGATGAAAACCATGAAGAAAGATGAATCTCTTAAACTCTTTTCAAACAAAGCATTTTTGAAAGATCATCCTGAAAAGCCTTATCTGAAGTTGTCTTAATCAGTGATTGAATATGCAGGAGGCCTTCCGTTGGCACTTGAAACTTTGGGTTCTTTTCTTCATAGGAGAAGTGAAGCTGAATGGAGTGATGCTTTAGATAGGATGAATAAAAGTCCTCATAATGATATTCTTGAAGTACTTAAAATAAGTTATGATGGACTAGCGAATTGTGACCAAGAAAAGACCATATTTTTAGATATTGCTTGTTTTTTCAAGGGTTGGAGGAAAAAAGAAGTGACTCAGGTTTTAAAAGGTTGTGGTCTTAATCCAACAATTGGGATAAATGTCTTGATTGAAAAATCTTTACTAGTTGAGACGAAAGATCAGAGATTAGATATGCATGATTTACTCAAAGACTTGGGTAGGTATATAGTTCATCAACAATCTCCCTTGGTTGGCCAGCGTAGCAGGTTGTGGGAGTTTGAGGACATAAAGTATGTATTGCAAAATAACAAAGTGAGCGCCTTGTTTTCTAAATCTCTCATTTTGTTGACATACATTTAATTTTTTATTTTTAATATTTTTTTACTTCCTTATCATGCTTACGTTATTTTTCTGGAAAATGACATTTTGATTAGGGATCAGAGCAAATACAAGCTATTGTTTTGAGAGGTTATCAAGGGAATAAAGGCAAAATAGAATTACATCCTGAAGCCTTTTCAAATATGAGTAATATTAGATTACTCTTCTTAGATTCGAGCATTAATGGTCCACTTATCTTTCCAAGGGGATTGAGATTAAAAGTTCTCAAATGGCCATTTTTTCCTTTTGAAGCTCTTCCACTTCCATTGGATGAACTTGTTCATATTGATATGCAACATAGCAACATAAAACAACTTTGGAATGGCATACAGGTGAGGTTGTTTTATTATGTATAATTATTTATCTTAAAAATATATCTGTAAGTTCATGTTTTATTGATTCATTGTTTAGTGAGACTGATCATTCTACAATCATTTGTTTGACTAGTCCATGAATCACTTGAAATTTGTCAACCTAAGTAATTCTTCGGATTTTACCGAGACTCCAGACTTCTCAAGTGTTCAATCTTTAGAACATTTATGTCTTTCTAGCTGCAAATCACTTGTCAAGGTTGATCCCTCGCTTGGAAAGTTGAAAAGGCTTGTTGAGGTGGACTTGCTTGGATGTCAAAATCTTGAGACCCTACCAAGTAAATTGGAAACAAATTCTTTGAGAAAGTTGGATCTTAGTGGGTGTAAAAAAGTTTCAAGGCTCCCAGAGTTTGGGGAAGGTATGAAAGAATTATCTTATCTTGATGTGAGTGAAACTGCTATAACTACACTTCCTGAATCCCTTGGATCCTTGACTGGTCTTAGAGAATTAAATCTAAGTGCAACTAATTTAGTTAATCTACCCACTGGTTGCTTCTCTAGTCTTTCGGGACTCGTCTTTCTTTCATTGGAGCATTGCAGGAGGCTTAAGTCATTGCCAAGGCTTCCACCTCGGTTAAGTCGCTTGGATGCATCCCATTGTGATTCATTAAAATCTTTATCAGATAGACAGTTATGGGATTTGCTTGCTTCACTTGACCATGAGGTATGTTGGTCTTTCTACAATCTAGCTATCTAATGATTGATGTGTATTGTTTTTTTCACTACATATGCATTACATGACTAATTTTCTATTTCAGTACCGTAGTCAAACTAAATATGTAATCTCTGACAAAGAAGAAGAAGATATCCCATTCTTTAATTGGAAATATGATCGTATCTCAATATTATTATTGGAGTTGAAGGACGTTAAGGTATGTCTGTCTCAATTTTGTGTCTTTTTCTTACATGTATATGCTCCCTTCATGGGCATTTAGTGTTAACAACATCTTAATATGTTTGCAGCTAGAATGTCTTCCCTTGAGAAATTTCTTTGCAATTATGCCGCCAAGGATAAAAATACCGTCATGGTTTGATCCAAACGTAAAATATCTTATTATTCCGTCTGAATATGATATCATAGAAGTGGACGTACCTCCAAATTTCCGTGGCAGTAAATGGGGCGGGATTGTTGTATGCTTGAATATATTAGGTTTTAAGGGTTTGATTAGTTGGAGTAGCAAAGCTCCCGAAGATGATGATTATAATATATGGAATGAATGGCGGCATCTTACTTTCCCCCGGGGTCGATATGGTCACCTCTGCGTAATGGTGTTGGAATTTAATGAGAAAACATATTGGCAGCACCTAAGAGGTAATAACAATTACCTTCACATCAAACTTTCTGTTGGCAACCAAGACATGACAATGGATTCTGATGATATATCTAAGATAACAGCATTTGGATGGAAAGTAATATGTATAGAAGAGATACAAAAGTGGCGCAATGGCAATGATTTCAACCAACTCACCCAAACCCAACATGCTGCTTCTCCTGATGAGGTCACGCTTCCCTTGAGATTACTTGGCAGAGTCATTGGGCAGGTGAAATAAATAGTTGCTCATTCAAAACCTATTCAAAAATGGACAAGAATAGGTATTTGTCTACCACTAGCTCCTCTTTCATTCTAAAATAATAATAATAATAATGGTCACTTTTAGATATTTGTGTTTGTCCATGAATTATTCAGGAATTTAAATACTCAATTGTAGAGTTTAATTAAAATTTTAATTTTTAAATATTTTATTTTAAGAATATATGTTGTTACAGTTTCATGCGCAGTCGCAATTCTCCCACACTCTTGGACGGACACTCATTTGGCATGATCGGATTCTCTATTCCCTCTTATTTGTTCCAAAAGCTGAGACCACACGATCCATTAGTTTCCACCTTCTTCAATCTTCAGTCATTCACTCTCTTCAGATCATCCAATTCACTGATCCATTGCTATTTCCATTTGTTTATGATCACGTGCTCGTCATCTCCCTCAACTCTACTCACGGCCCAGTCTACAACTTAGGCTTGGTGAAGCAATTTTTGTGGCCAACAGGACTTGGATGAAGGCTTGCTGAGACCATTGCACGTCTTTTCTCTCATCTTATAGCTCAATTCAAATTTAGTAATCTTGATTTCTTGGTTCAGAAATTATGATTGGAAGATTGTATTGAAAGCGTTTGCTTAAATGTCTTTGTTGTAGATTTGAACGAGCCTTTGATCATTGACTACTATATGTTGTTTTCTAGTATGTTGACTCCTCTACACTTTGGATTGACTTGGCTATGTTTACATCGTTGCTTTGTATAAAATCGGTTGGCCTTAACTCCTAGTTACAGGTCAAGTTATTGCACTACATTTTCACTGAGTGACTTGCCTTGTAAAACTCAAGGGGGAAAAAACACATTTTCATTTTGGCTTTGAGTTATATGAAGATCAGAAGAGGTTGCAAGTGTATTTCTCTTTAGTCTAATTTAATGTAGGAAAATCAACCAATTGTGAAATGAATGAGTTAGAGAGGAGAGTGAAGGATAGGTTACCAAACAGAATGAAGCTCCAAAACCTTCAATTTGGACCTGCCCTCCCGCCGTATACTACACCTCTCCTGTTTCTGGTTCTGAAAGAGAACACGATCCAAGTTTCACACATGGTTACAGGTTTAAGTTAGCCCATAAAACTATACGAGTTGGCTAAACAAATTACATAAATTGATTTAATATTGATATCAAATACTCAGTTTCGTCCATAACATAAGAAGTCTTCTAGAAAAAAAATTTTGGATTGAGTGGCGGCAGCATCCTACTTTCCCCGCGGGTCCATATTTATCTCGCAATAGCCTCTGCGTAATGGTGTTAGAATTTAACGAGAAAACATGTTGGCAGCACCTAAGAGGTGAGAACAATAGCCTTCTCATCAAAATTTCTCTTGGCAACCAAGCCATGACAGTGGATTCTTATGAAGGATCGGTGATGAGGGCATGTGGATGGAAAGTGATATGTAAAGAAGATATACAAGAATGGTGCAATGACAATGATCTCAACCAACTCACCCAAACCCAATATGCTTCTCCTCCTGATGTGATCACTCTTCCCGTGAGATTACTTGGCAGAGTCATTGGGCAGGTGAAATAAATAGTTGCTCATTCAAAACCTAATAGGTATTTGTCTACCACTAGTTGCTCTTCCATTCTAAAATAATAATAATAATAATGGTCACTTTTTAGATATTTTTGTTTGTCCATGAATTATTCAGGAATTTAAATACTTAATTGTAGAGTTTAATTAAAATTTTAATTTTAAATATTTTATTTTAAGAATATATGTTGTTACAGTTTCATACGCAGTCGCAATTCTCCCACACACTCGGACGGACTCTCATTTGGCATGATCGCATTCTCTTTTCCCTCTGATTTGTTCCAAAAGCTGAGACCACACAATCCATTAGATTCCACCTTCTTCAATCTTCAGTCATTCACTCCCTTCAGAACATTCAATTCACTGATCCATTGCTATTTCCATTTGTTCATGATCACGTGCTCATCATCTCCCTCAACTCTACTCATGGCCCAGTCTCGCAACTTGAGCTTGGTGAAGCAATTTTTGTGGCTAACAGGACTTGGATGAAGGCTAGAGACCATTGCACGTCTTTTCTCTCATCTTATAGCTCAATTCAAATTTTGTAATCTTGATTTCTTGGTTCAGAAATTATGATTGGAAGATTGTATTGAAAGCGTTTGCTTAAATGTCTTTGTTGTAGATTTGAATGAGACTTTGATCATTGACTACTATATGTTGTTTTCTAATATGTTGATTCCTCTACACTTTCGATTGATTTGGCTATGTTCGCATCTAAGTCATGATATTGCTTTGTATAAAATCGGTTGGCCTTAACTCCTAGTTACAGGTCAAGTTATTGCAATACATTTTCACCGAGTGATTTGCCTTGTAAAACTCCAGGGAAAAAAACACATTTTCATTTTGGGTTTGAGTTATATGTAGATCAGAAGAGCTTGCAAGTGTATTTCACTTTAGTTTAATTTAATGTAGGAAAATCAACCAATTGTATGAGCCAGAGAGGAGAATGGAGAGATTACCAAACAGAATGAAGCTCCTAAACTTCCAATTTGGATCAGCCCTCCCGCTGTATTCTACAACTTTCCTGTTCCTAATTTTGAAAGAGAATACGATCCAAGTTTCACACATAGTTACCGGTTTAAGTTAGCCCATAAAACTATACGAGTTGGCTAAACAAATTGCATAAATTGATTTAATATTGATATCAAATACTCTGTTTGGTCCATAACATAAGAAGTCTTCTAGAAAAAAAAAAATTTGGGCAAAAATATAAGATGTTGACATGATAATTAATAATTATTTTTTATTTTTACCCCTTGCGGAGAGAGAAAGATGTGGTAGATTTTAAATACATATTTGAAATTCACATTTTTTAATAAGGTAAAATAAGTAAATTTTATCAATTTAAGACATATTAAATGACTTAACTAAATTCCTTAATTCATGCAAACTAGTTAACAATGTCTTATATTATGAACCGCGGAAAGTAGCAACAGAATTTTTTGGTGTGTAACATATTGATGTATTGATTATAAAGAAACGAAGAATATATATATATATATATATATATACGAATAAATAGACGTACCTCAACGTGAGTGAGTAATGTTGGCAAGATATGGAAGAGACACATGATTAACTGAAAGTAAAAATTAAAAAAAGCGCATTAAATTTTCAGACAAATGAAAAGTGTTACTTATATATAAGATCAATTACTCTATGTGAGAGAACGATAATACTTATAGAGACTGGGGAAAGTATTTCTTTATTTTAGTGTAAATAGATTAGATCAAAGGAGTACTTCTTCTTATCCAAAATATAAGTCACTTTTTACTAACTCACCAAAATTAAGAAATTAAGAATGGTTAACTCATTAAATCTGTATTAAATTGAAAAAAAAAAATTCAACTCTCTCTCGCCTCCTCCCCTCTCTCTCTCTCTCTCTCTCTCTCTCTACTAACAGAATTTTTTGGTGTGTAACATATTGATGTATTGATTATAAAGAAACGAAGAATATATATATATATATATATATATGAATAAATAGACGTACCTCAACGTGAGTGAGTAATGTTGGCAAGATATGGAAGAAACACATGATTAACTGAAAGTAAAAATTAAAAAAAGCGCATTAAATTTTTAGACAAATGAAAAATGTTACTTATATATAAGGTCAATTACTCTATGTGAGAGAACGATAATACTTATAGAGACTGGGGAAAGTATTTCTTTATTTTAGTGTAAATAGATTAGATCAAAGGAGTACTTCTTCTGATCCAAAACATAAGTCACTTTCTACTAACTCACCAAAATTAAGAAATTAAGAATGGTTAACTCATTAAATCTGTATTAAATTGAAAAAAAAAATTCAACTCTCTCTCTCTATATTCAATGTATACCACCAATAAATAAATTAGAGAAAATTAGAAAATGGTAATAAATAACTCACTAGCTTACCTATATTATATTATAGATACAATAACATTATTATTCCTTTATTGCAGTCTTGTGGTTAAAGTAAACGTGTGAATATGGAGAAGGCTTTTGATAGGCTAGATTGGCGGTTCCTGGATTTTACTCTCCACAGCCTGGGTTTGAGACATGATTTCGTTAAGCTAATCATGTCTTGTGTCTCTTCTGCTTCTATGAGTATTATCTGGAACGGTGTCGCCTCAGAAAATTTTAAACCTTCTAGGGGAGTGAGGCAGGGGGACCCATTGAGTCCATACCTGTTTGTTCTATGTATGGAGCTCCTGGGACAACTTATTCATCAAGAGGTAGATTTGGGTCATTGGAAACCCTTAAAGCTGAGCTCCGCGGGTCCGGCCATATCTCATCTCTTCTTTACTGATGATCTGATATTATTTGGCGAGGCCACCTCCAATCAGATGAAAGTAATGAGGAGTATCATGGATCTCTTCTGTAAGGTATCTGGCCACAAAATCAACCTGCAAAAATAAAAAATATTTGTCTCTAGGAACGTCCAGTTCAATAGGGCTTATGACATGAGTCAGAGTGAGGGGATTGGGCTGACAGCTAACCTTGGGAAATACTTGGGCGTTCCGCTCCTGAACAAAAGAATGGTTAAGTTGACTTTTGCCCCTTTAATCCAGAAGGTGAGATCAAAGCTGGCATGTTGGAAAGGGAGATTTCTAAGCATGGCAGGGAGAACGGTGCTTATCAAATCTGTCCTCTCAGCAATTCCCCAATACCAGATGCAATCAACATCGATTCCTAAAGGGGTCCTATTTCTCATTGAGAAAATAAGTAGGGATTTCTTTTGGAACTAGCATGAAGACTCTAAGAAACTCCATCTTATAGCATGGGATGTGCTGAAGAGGGCTAAAGCGGAAGGTGGCTTGGGAATAAAGGATCTCCACTACCAGAACAAGGCATTTCTCATGAAACTTTGCTGGGGATTGATCACGAAACCTGACTCTCTGTGGGTTAAATGCCTGCGTATGAAATATTCTTGTGGAATGAGTACTATACCTCAGGTGCAGAGAAAGCGCAACCAATCAGCCGTATGGAGTGGTATAGTGGCAGTGTGGGATGTCTTTAAGCAGGGCTTGGGCAGGAAAGTAAAGAATGGGAGGTCTACAAAGGCATGGCAGGATAATTGGTCCCCAATGGACAAACCGCTAAATGAGTACATAAACAATAATGCTGCTTTAGTGGAACTGGATGCCTGTGTTTGCGATTTTGTAACGCAGGATGGCCAATGGGACAGGAGGAAATGGGAGAGTTTCCTTCCTGTCAGGGTGGTAGAGAAGATAATGCTGGTAACCCCTCCTGGTGGATCTGAAGAGGATGGGACTTACTGGCAAGTATCTCCGGATGATACGTTCAGTGTGAAGTCTGCTTACAACCATATTTACCACCAGCAAGACCTGGGTAACCAATCTCACTGGCGGAATTTATGGCGCTGGGGAACTCCTGAGAGGGTAAAATTCTTTATGTGGCAGGTTTTCCATAAGAAGCTTCCAACAAACCAATTGAGAGCGAGGCTTAACTCGAATATACCAAACACCTGTCCTTTTGAGTGTGAGAGTGAAGAGAATATTCTCCACATTTTGAGAGACTGTGAGCAAGCCAGGAGTGTGTGGTTTTCCGTAACTAACTCCTTATATCATAGTATGTTTTTCTTTGGTAATTTGCAGGATTGGCTGCAATGGAATTCCCAATGCTCCCCAGGGAATAGGAGGACGGCTAGGTGGCCATGGCAGCGAGTGTTCAGCACTATTTGTTGTCTTCTGTGGAAGAATCGCTGCAGTAAAGCTTTCGAAGGAACAGCCGACGAAGCGAAGATGATAGTTCAAAAGTGTATGTTTCACTTATTTGAACGAGTGGAAAACGGGCACCTCCGTCACCAAATATTCCAGATGCCAGTAAGGGGGGAAGATCAGTGGAGGTCGCCAGACACAGGATATGTACGAGTTGATGTGGACGGATCGAGGAACAGTAGAGGGCATGCATCTTGTAGAGGTGTCATTAGGTACCATCAGGGCACTTGGATGTGTGGATTTCAACAAAAGTTAGGTCATAATACCTCGACTGCTGCGAAAATCCATGCAATACACAGTGGACTCCAACTGTGTAAGCAGATGGGCCTTAATAAGATCAGGCTGTATACAGATTCTCTTCAGGCTATTCATTTGTTATCGATTGATTGTGGGTCTGCTCATCCTCTGTATGACATCATCTTAGACACTAGATCACTTATCATCATGGATTGGGATCTGGAGATCTTGCATGCTTATCGGGAGAATGTCAGATGTGCTGATCACCTAGCACGAAGGGCTCAGATGAGCAATCATGTGTACTCCGTGTTCGACACTCCGCCAGCGGAATGCAATACGCTTTTTGTGTTAGAGTGTGGTGGTATACTACCGGGTCAATGTGTGATGCATATTTCCTAGCATCTCTTTTGTAAACATCAAGCTTTGCTTGCCTTTGTACTTCAAAAAGAAAAAAAGAAAAAAAAAAAGTAAACGTGTGAATACATTGATCGAACCCATTGAGGCATGTCTCTGCTTCTTTTTAACTAGTTTTTAGATAAAGATTATCGAGGACATAACACATACTAATTGCTTTCATATTAAACTTAGCCTTCGTTGTTGTCGGTATTTGAATTTCAAATATGGAATATATGCGTTCACATTGAGGAACTTGGCCCAAAACATGGTATGGAAAGCTTTATGTGGTCAACAAGAGTATGCATGAAAACTAGAGAGCAAATTTAATAATGGGTGAAAAACGACATTATGAATTTTTTATTTCAAGTTCTAAGTATTTAATATACGTCAAGTTAACCACTCTATCAGCTCGAGATTGCTTGTAGTTTTGGCATACCAACTCGCCTTTGATTTATTTTTGAAGTTGGATCCCAATTTTGTCTTTTATCATTTGGCCTACTTGGCTCAAGGATATGAACCTGATAAAATGATGAATAAGACTTAAATATATTTAAATTGTGTTGTCAGAACAATTTAACAACTCTACCAGCTAAAAATGACATTATGAATTTTTTATTTCTATTTCTAAGTATTTAATATACGTCAAGTTAACCACTTTACTAACTCGAGATTGCTTGTAGCTTTGGCATACCAACTTGCCTTTGATTTATTTTTGAAGTTGGATCCTAATTTTGTCTTTTATCATTTGGCCTACTTGGCTCAAGGCTATGAACCTGATAAAATGATGAATAAGACCTAAAATATATTTAAATTGTGTTGTCAGAGCAATTTAACCACTCTACCAGCTAAAAACGACATTATGAATTTCTTATTTCTATTTCTAAGAATTTAATATACGTCAAGTTAACCACTCTATCAACTCGAGATTGCTTGTAGCTTTGGCATACCAACTCGCCGTTGATTTAGTTTTGAAGTTGGATTCCAATTTTGTCTCTTGTCATTTGGCCTACTTGGCTCAAGGAAATGAACCTGATAAAATTATGAATAAGACCTAAAATATATTTAAATTGTGTTCTCAGAGCAAGTAGACGAAAATGACACTTGAACAAGAATCATTAAGTTTGATATATAGTAATGGCCTTCTAGAAATCAATTTTGCCACAGCGCTAATAAAACTAAGACTAAAATGCCCCAACAATCCTTCTGTTTTGCCTTAATTACACAAACATTCCCTCTATTTTGAAAACTCATATAAACATCCCTTAGAATTAAAATGTATGTTACACAAACCTCCCTTGTGTTTTAAAGATTTTTTTTCCATCCATCCAACCGTTAGCGGACCGTTAAGTTTGACTCCCAAACTTTTTTTTGAGCCAAAATACTCCTATTTGACAAAAAAGAATTGTTGAAACATTTATATTTACCAAGAAAAAATTATACAATGAAAAAAATAAATTCAATATATATTTTCAAAATTATGATATTTTTTAAAACTTATTAATTTTTATTATATTGTAAAATTTTATAATTTTAATTTGTATCATATTTCTTGAAACGTATTTATTTGGGGTTTTTAAAATAGATTAAAACATATTTCAAACACATTTTTGTTATTATATAGCATAAATAATATAGGTTAAATATATTATATAAATAATTTAAATTTATAATTTATAATTTTTAGACACATCTTTTTTCTTTAAACATTTATAAACATTAACCAAATAACTATTTGTATAAAAAATAAAATTAAGGAAAATAAAAAGAAAGTTCTTGGTCATACAAAACAATTTAAAAGAAAGCTTTAAACATGTTGGTATGATAAACCGTATTTTACGGGATTTAAAGAAAAAAATAGCGAACTTTATACTTTTTGGCTATTATAATTCTTCAGGGTGGCATTTCTCTTCATTGCTGAGGTCATAGAATTAGGGATTTGATAGGGTAAAGGGTAAATTAGTGAATAAATTTTTATTTTAATATAAATTTTAATTAAAAATATATTTTCAGAATCTTTTTGGAATATTCCTAACGGAGTTAATAATTTGGATCTAAATGTATGCTTTCAAAATAAAAGGGAGGTCCATGTAATTAAGGTAAAACAGGAGCGTGGTCAGAGTATTTTACTCTAAAACTAAATACGTACTGCTTCCCATTTTTGACAATGAAAGGATGTATTTGCTGAATTCTACAATACAATCTCATGCCAAATGGAAACTCCAATATCCGAAACTCTCATCTAATTAAATTATTCAACATAAATTCCTCTCCTTGTACAAGAAAGAACGTGCCCACACCCAAATATAATATGATTGAATATTGTTTCTTTGAATGCATCCCTTTTGCTCGTTTACTTTGAATCGTGAATAAACCTAACTATCGATTATATACTATTTAAATGTTATTATTGTGTGCTTACTATCGTCGCATACTTTGAAATATATGTAGTGAATAACCACTTAGATTATAAATTATATTTAGATAATTAATAAAAAAATTAATAATAGGGTTCTCTACATAAATTTAAGACTTTAAGATGTTGATTGTAAAACTTTAATTTTAAAAGATTAAGAAAATTATCTTTACCTGACATAAAATTATCTTCTCATCATCTTCTCTACTTTTTTTATTATCAAAATTTTAAATTATAAAAAGAAAAATAATTAATTAAATTGAAATTTCTAAATTTTAATAGGAAAAATCCTAATTAAATCCAGTTGAAATACCATAATCTAAATTTAGGCCTACACTTTTAACAAATTCCTAATCATTCCAAGAGGCCTCATTAGGGATTTTTGAATATTATTAAATGACCATAGTGCCCCTCTACGGTTAAAAGGTAGGTTTGCCTAATTTCAATTTTGATTAAATAAATCAAATTGTGTTACACGGGAAAAAAATCCATGTTGCCTTCTGTCTTTATAGGTCACATATCCAACATTCTCGACACCCATGACAGATCCTGTGAAGAAAACTTCATCGGCTTGCCACGTTTCCGCCATTTCAATATCGCGTTTCATGATCTTCGTAAGTTTTCCTAGCCACAAGCAATCATCCACAATACACACACACACACTCAACGTAACTTACGTTACTTTCTCCCATAAAACAGTAACTTATTCACTTGATTCTTTGGAATTCTCTGAAATAAAACTGTCATGTCCAGAGAAATTTTATGGGGAATGAATAAATTAATAGTGAGTTCATATGTTAATCAATTTATATTTTTATATGTCAATTGTCCAAGAAATTGAAGGAAAATGATCTGTTAATATTTGATTTATTTAATTAGTGCCAAAATCATATCTTTTCTTTTTGGCCAATAGAAAAAAATCAAAATCACATCAACACCTACTTCAAGTTTCCTTTTTAATTATATAAAGTGGGGCATTATGGTCTTTTAACAATATCCAGAAATCCTTAATGAGGTCTCTTGACCTAATTAGGAATTTGTTTAGTGTAGGCCTAAATTTAGATTATGGTATTTTAACTGGATTTAATTAGGATTTTCCCATTTTAATATTAATAATATAATACTATGATAAATAAAATTTAAAAAAATATCTTGTATAAGACCAAATCTAAGCAATTCAAATGTTGATCTTATGATTAGTGAAGGAAAGCCAATAAAGGTTGGTCAAGTTGGTAAGGAATTGGCTTGTAATTAACCTGTCATTGCTCTTTAAGCTTGGAGGCATGCTTTGGCCCCGATTAGCTCCCAATAACCAATTCATCTAAATTTTCTCATATCAAACAAAGAAGAAGGGGGAAGGGGAAAGAAAAATAAGAGGTTCTGTATATATGAGATTATAAAATTTAAATATATAACATATGACTTCACTTGGGTCCAATTGCTTGTATCATTATAATCAATTATCCTGTTAATTTTTAACAATTGAATTTTATCATAAATATAATTATATTCCTTTATATGCAAGTAAATGATGAACTAAGAAAAAAGGATCTAGGTCTCCTTCATGCATATATTTAATACTAGAGAGCAATTTCGTGGGATCAAAGTTAAACTGTATGTCCCTCTCTGCTCTCTAGTTTTGGTAGTTCTGTTACAGAGATCATAGAAGTGGGTAGAGGAGAAAGTAGCAGTACTACTGTAGAAGACACTTTTAATGACTTTTTTTACACCCTGTAGACGACTGTTTTCAAAGAGACATTTAGGTGAGTGTCGTTGAAAATTCAAGAAACGACGACTATTGTTAAACAGTCATTGTATCTAAGATACAACGACTGTTTTAGTAAAAACAGTCGTTGTACCTATGAGATAAAATGACTGTTTTTGTTAAAATAGTCATTGTATCTATATTTTTTTAAAAAAATTTACGTTTTACAGGATACAACCACACCAACGCCATTGGAAAAGCACACCGATACAACCACACCAATGCCATTGGAAAAGCACCAACCCAGACAATTACATTTTAAATCTTCAAAGTTCTATCATGACCATATAGTGCATATATCATCATAACATCATTTTAATGTTCAAACTTCAACTTTCAAACTAAATCATGACAATTATATAGCCAAAGAGATGACATGCTGCCATGAAATTCCTATGCTTCATCATCAGTTTCCAAAGTGTTCTCTATAAAGCAAAATGCCTTAACAAAGTCAAAGTACTCATAAATAAGAAACTAGGAAAAGTATTCGAATATGCAAACTTATATAGTATTGTACAAAACCACTGCACTATGTAAAAAAGCCTCTACACATCATCACCCCCTATGTGTTGTAGAAGATGTCCGGACAAAAGGTCTCGGATCAAGTTAATGTCTTCGATTGTGTAGGGGTCCTGATTGCCAAAAATCTGTGCCAAAATGGAAAATATGTTAACATAAATCAATAAATTGAATAAAATAACTAACAATTCAATTACAAGAAAAGAAATGAAATTCAATTGAGAATCAAGAAATGATCACATGTTCAAAATTAGTAGTAAGGCCATTGAAAATGATGTTATATATATAGTATAACATAGAAGCTGCACTCAATTTTCCTGCTTGCCGAGAGCACTATACATCAAAACCAAACGGTAAAAAAGAATAAAGGCCTATGTAATGCAATAGTCAATCAAAGAACTTGAATGTAAAGAACTAACCTTTGGCTGGAACCACTTTGTCGGACCACTTTTACCTTCACGCTTCCCACCCATTATATAATATGTCTTCAGTGCACTGTAATAATTAAAATGATAAACAGAAGATATTAAAACAACTGAGTAAAATAAAAAATCAATGACTGACAAACAAATTAACTTATATGTTAAAAATGTTTTTGATATCTACGTCTGGCTTACGACCCAATAAGTCAAACCAAAAGATGACGTTGATCGAGGGATAAGGAACACAAAGACTCCAATGATAACATAATCACATATATAGATTAAAATGAGGTTAGATAACATGATACTTCTTAGCAAAGTGAATGCGTATATATATATATCAAATTAAGTTACTTGCCCTTCAACAATTGGTGCTAGATAACAAGGCAGCTGAGTATCACTTATTGTATAGCCTACATAGCTCATCCAATTTTCCAACCTCTTGTTATTACGCCGTGACATATTGCCAGGACATAAGAAGCCATACGTAGTGTTGAGCTCTCGTTCGACACACATTTTGTGGAAGCAGCTATAACATAAATGAAATGGGAAATGACTCATTAAATGTAGAAACCTAAAACTCCTAAATATCGGTGCATTAATTAAAGTTAAAAATTATAAATAAACTCACATGATTGCAAATGTGACCCATCCTATGTCTATCTCCTCCAAAGATAGGAACTCTCTAATATCTTTGTTATCAAGTCCTTAATTATATGGATTCTCTAACCCACAATCTCACAAGACATCTACAAGTCGACCTTGTTAATGTATTGATGAATACTTTGCAGTCGTATTTCATCACATTTTTCTCACATATTTGTGGTTTTAAACTAAAATTGTGCATAAGTTTTATACATATGAAGAAAAATGTGATGTGTTGAAAATACTTGAAAAAGTGCAAAATTTTGAGCTAAATATATAGGATTTTAGATTAAATTGAAGAATTGAAAAGCTCATGAAAATCCTTCTCTTTGTAGGAGGATGATGACAAGAAATGAAAGCTTACATGGATCCTTGGAGGTGAAGAAAAGAAGAACAAAAGCCAAAAAGAAAGATCAAAGTAGCTTGAAGGTGTCCCCGGTTGCTTTTGCTACGCCACAGCGAAACAAAAGCGAAAACACCTCAAAAATAGGCCCTTCTGACCGCGTACACTGTGGGTTCGCTATAGCGAAGCGAAAGCAAAGTCGCGATACTGCAACTGCGCGTTTTGAAAAACTGATGTTTCAGCTGGCTCTTTAACCTAATGGGGGCGCCGAATTGAGCATATTCTGCACAAGGAAGAGCTCAAGGACTACAAGGAGGCTTCTTGGAGAGCTTGAGGAGGATTTTGGTGCTTCTTGGAGGAGATTCTTGGAGAAATTCAAGATTTTTCTTCTCTTTTTCTGGTTTTTCCCCTCTTCTCTTCTCATTTGCTGATATGGTCATGAGTTTTATGTTGAGTTGTTGGTTTGTATTGATTATGAGTGGCTAAAACTCTCATTTAGGATTACTTCTACTCATTGTATGGATTAAAACTACTATATTTTCTTGCTTTTGCTAGTTGTTGAGAATATATGTTGATTTTTCTCTATGCTTAATTACTATCTTGTGCTTGATCACCACATGATTAGTTTAGTTCAATTGAATGATGCTTGAGAGAGCTATTTTGGTTGTAGAACTTGAGAAAAATCATGTTAGACTTGAAGTTTAGGGATTAAATGGATGGTTTGTTGTTAGAATAGAGATATATCTAATAACCTAGCATAGTCTAATGAAGAATTGATTTGGGAAAGATGATTTTCATTAATGATAGACAAGAGATTGAACATTGTTAATGAAGATTAAAAATCAATCTTGACTTGAGAGAGCTTGATTGATGATCTTAGAATCTTTGACTGGCATATGGACTCACACAACTAACATAAGTGAATTAATTGCATAGTTTTATGAAATACAATGAGGAAGAAGTAATCCTAAGCCTTTAAACCTTGAAGTAGAATCAATTTTACATTCACCTTTGTTTTACCTTATTGTTTTTAGCAAATTTCCTTACTTGACATACTCAATTTCAAATGATTTCATTCAACCTAGTTAAGAACATAGTTATAATAGTTAACTCGCTTTTGTCATAGTCCTCGTGGGAACGATCTTGACTTATCACTTTATTACTTGCGACCCGTGCGCTTGCGGAAGCTAAACGGCGAACAATGAATATTTTGCAGTTGTGCTAATAAGGTAAATTTTGTCGCTTCTTCTTTTTCCTAGTAACACACAAAATAAAGATTATAAGTAGAATGTCAAGGATCAATAATAGTAAGGTGTTTCCTACCATTGGAGGGACTAGCACAGTTTGAACAAGATGTTTAGGCCACAAGATGAAAGATCCTATTGCCTAAACTAGTCTGACAACGATCTTCATTGGGGAACGGGACATCTACACCTTCCTACCCCTGTCGAACACTTGTGACATTGACCTTACATTGATCGTCCCGGATTTGGTTATTATGGTGGGTGGTGGCATGCATGTATACAACAGCATCAGCAACAACACACAAGTACGAGACTTCCAAATACAAAATGCAAGGTTCCCCAGGCTCTAGTGAAGGACCAGGGTCGCCATGTCCAACCTCTACCGGATTGTAACTGTCTTTGGTCCTGGGAAAGGCTGGGGATTCCTGAGTAAGAGAAATGAAAGAATTAATTAAAATAACATAAGGAAAAACTCAATATTATATTAAATGAAATTATTTACAATCCTGAGATCTAGGCTCCGCGTAACACATCCCGCCTTTCATGTGAGACAACACCATTGAATTCATCTCACCACGTAGCTCACTCAACAAATCTTCTTTAAGCTCATCTCGAAGTGATTGATGTATTTGCACTGCTAGTTCTGCTTGGATTTCCTCTCGAATCCTAGCCACAGACTCCTTATTCATTTTACCTTATCCATAAGGTTGTGAACCTCATCCAAAGCATCTTGAGATACCAACTCCCCTTGGCTCCCCTCTAACTTGACCAAGGTTATCTGGCTTCCCAAGTGCCATTGCTAAGATATCCATCCTTCCAGTTTGAGTGAAGGAACCCTGGCTGCTCTGCTCTTTAAGTTCATCCTGCAGCATACAATGAATAAATAAAAAATAATTACATGCAATCTTGTTAGGAAAATGAAACATACTCACAATCCTTTTAGCGACATCAGCAACGACTAGATTTATATATTTTTCTCTCTTTATCCTCCCTACTTTCCATTTTTTGTGATGTGGCGGAGGAGGTGGCGCCTACACGACAATACTAGGATCTACTTGGGCTGCTTCCTCCAATTTATGCAATTCAGCCTGCATCATCTTCTTTTCCAGCTTCCGATAACCCACACGCGACATGTAATGCGGATAATTATTTTTAGCTCACCTCTCTTTGTTTGATTGACTCAATTCCTATATAAACAGAGAATAAAGAAAATTGAGTTAATGAGGTCCAGTAAATTCAAGTAAAATGTTCCACACTAAGATGAACACAATATATATACCAGTAATTTAGGATCCTGGCGCGATGCCACAAACAACCTCCAATCATTTAGAGAAAGAAAAGAATACTCTTTACAAGGATTTTCATTGCTCTTTAACCCTCGAATGTACTTAGTTGTGAGAGTGGACTTGAAATCTTTCCATCTAGTCCGAACTTCCAATGCTTGTACATCTGCCTCGTGTTAGGGACATCATAGGTTTGCTACAAAGCAAAATATATAATAGTTATATGTGAACACAAAGAAATAAAGACAGAGATGAATATACAACTTAATTTATATGCCAAAAGTTGTTCCCAAATCATAGCTTTCGTGTCCTTTGAAATTTCCCTCCAACTAGAAAGTAGAATGCTAACTTTGTTAGAGCCAAAAAGCCAACATAGCTAATGAACGTGTCTCCGTCTTCGCCGACTGGCTTCAAATCAGCATCAAATTCCATGTGAACCCTCTCCTTCTTTTCCTCATGACGTTTGACCAACGAGCGCAGCTTCGTGCTTCCTCTAACCTTTTTCTTAGTAGGGGAGCCACCTGAGTCACCCGAATCTGTACTTGCCATATTCCTGCTAAGAAATGAAGGTAAGATATGATAAGTAAATTGCAATTAGATGAATACTTTTAACAATGCAAAGTCTTACTTTATCTTGCTAAGAAATGAAGGTAAGATATGATAAGTAAATTGCAATTAGATGAATACTTTTAACAATGCAAAGTCTTAATTTATCCTGCTAAGAAATGAAGGTAAGATATGATAAGTAAATTGCAATTAAATGAATACTTTTAATAATGCAAAGTCTTGCTTTATGTGTTTTCCCAAATTCCTTCATAATGATCAATTCTAGCTGCATATTCATCATCATCTACCAATTCCACTTCGGTTGGTCTAGTAGGATTTATAGTGAAAGAAGGTGTGTCATCAAGATTCAAACTTGGATCACCATCCTTCTATTTTTTACTTTAGAGAACAATAGACAATTTCTCATTTACTGAATCAATGACATAAAACACTTATTTTTCCTGGTTTGCTAGAATGAATGACTCATCTTTATAACCAACTCTATCAAAATCAACTAAGGTAATCCAAATCGATCTATTTTAACAGCATTATTGTTAACCCACTTGCATTTGAATATAGGGACTCTCAACTTAGTGTAGCTTATCCCCCATATGTCTTCAATAACTCCATAATAGACCATAGACGCCAATATGTCAACTAGAAAAGTGCATTGCTTTGGCTACCACCATCACCCCCACTATTTTGCACAGTACTTCTATTATCCTAGGCTTTTGAGTAGAAATAATACTTGTTTATATCGAAACCATTCCAAGTTATGACCTCAAAAGAATGCCCCCAAGCTAACCATTTGATTGTCTCAGACACACTGGTCTCATGCGATACCTTTTCCTTGAACTACTCTATGAAAGTCTTGTTTTGCTCATTAGCTATTTGCATGTCATTTTTTCTTGGATATATCTCCTTCAAACTCTTTCTGTGTTCATCTAAGTAAGGCTGAACTTCATCCGTATTATTCAAGATATACAAGTGTGCTTGCAACACCTCTTCACTACACATACTCTTTACCTTGAGCCCTCGTGTTCCCTTACTTGTACCCTTTTCATGATGAGATTGGGCCTTCGACCTTGATAGATATTCTTTGCAAAAGTCCATAGCCTCTTCAACGATATATCTTTCCACAATTGAGGCTTCAGGTCGATACGGATTTTTCGAATACCCTTTTAAGTTCTTCATGTATCACTCAAAAGGGTACATCCACCTTAGTAAACTGGGCCGCATAGTCTTATCTCCCTTACCAAATAAACTATTAAATGCACCATTATATCAAAGAATGCAGGAGCAAAATGCATCTCTAATTGAGAAAGAATAGTATAACCCTCATTTTCTAATTCGTCTAACTTTCCAATGTCAACAACTTTGCTACAAATAACATAAAAGAAACTGCACAACATTGTTATCATGCTTCGCACATCATCTTTCATAATGCCTTTAATAACTATTGGTAATAGTTGTTGCAATAAGACATGGCAATCATGGGACTTCATTCGTACTAACTTGAAATCTTCCATTGATACAAGCTTGCTCACATTAGAAGAATACCCTTGTGGCACCTTAATTCCATGCAAATACCCACACAAACTTCTTCTCTCAGCTTTTGACAATGTATGCGCCGCTGGCTCCATATACACCCTCTTACCATCATCTTTTAGTTTTAGATATAGCCGTTCTCTTATTCCCATTTCAACCAAGTCTAGCTCGCACTAATTCTATCTTTAGTCTTACCTGGTATGTGCAAAAGCGTACCAACAAGGCTATCATATACTTTTTTTCCACATGCATCACATCAATACTGTGTCTTACATCAATATTACGCCATATAGATGATCAAATAAAATTGACCTCTTCTTCCATATGTTCTTCCCACCTGTAGTCCTCTGATTCTTACCAAAAGTGACATTCATTTTTTGCACCCGACTATAAACCTTATCTTCAATTAATGCCTTCAAAGCCATTCCATTCTCCGGCAAACCGTTAAAAGTCTTCTTTAGCCTACGGTACGGGTGGAACCGAGGAAGAAATCGTCTATGACCAAGGTGGACCATTTTTCTACCATGCTTTAGTTAATGGAAGTGTGTGCTTGCTTCATATATCAGACATGCTTTATGACCCTTCACACTATAACCTGACAAGTTCCCGTGTGTAGGGAAGTCGTTAATCATGGTGAAAATCATTGCATGTAGCTTAAAGGATTGTTGGTTATATGCATCAAACACATATACGCCATCCTCCCACAACTTCTTTAAGTCCTCTATCAAAGGTGCCAAGTAGACATCGATATCGTTCCCCGGCTATTTTGGTCCCGAAATCATTATAGAAAGCATCATATACTTGTGTTTCATACACAACCAGGGAGGTAAGTTGTAAATCACTAGCAAAACTGGCCATACACTATGTGTACTACTAAAAGTACCATAAGGATTGATTTCGTCTGTGCAAAGCTCAAGCCGAAGGTTTCTTGGTTCACTGCCAAATCCAGGATATATTTCATCTATTTTCTTCCATTATGGAGAGTTAGCCGGGTGCCGAAGGTATTTTCCATCACATATTCTGTCATCACAATGCCATCTCAACTTCTTCACTTCTTTCGCATTAGCAAATATTCGTTTAAACCGCGGAATGATTGGAAGATACAACAAAACCTTTAAAGGTTGCTTTTTACTTCTCTCATCACCTGTCTCATCACCACACCCAGCACCTTTCTTCACTTTGCATCTGAAAGTTTTACATTTCAGATACTCATTTAATCCTTCATACTCATTTATGTATAATACACAATCATTAGGGCAAGCATATATCTTGTTATACTCCATACTCATCGTAGACAAGATTTTCTTGGCCTCATATATATGATTTGGAAGTACATTATCCTCTGGAAACATATCACACAACAATTCAAGTAACAATGTGACACTACTATCGGTCCACCCACAAGTTGCCTTTAAGTTGACCAAGTACAAAATACCTGACAAGCGTCTATACTTAATACACCCAGGGTACAAAGGTGTCTCTGCATCACTCCGCACGCTATAATATACAGGCGATTGTGCAAAACATTCTACCTCAACATCATGAATCATTTTCTCCATTCTATCGTCATCTCCAACCTCTAAAACTTCCTTCTCGTGGGACGCACAAGCGGTTACTTCCTCACCATGCCATATCCACCTTGTGTACTAAAGATTTATTCCATCACAAACTAAGTGATCTAATATCCCGTCGACTCTTATTTAAACACTTCACACATGTACAAAAATACTTCCCATTTCTACTAGGCGCATTCATTTTAGCAAATTCAACAAACTCTTCCACCCCTTTCTCATATTCTTTACTAGTTCTCAATGCATTCATCTAGCTATGACCCATTTTATTACCACCTAATCCATTTGCAACGACAATCAAATTTACCATTGTGCTACTTAAAAAGTTATATACATTGGAAAATTTAAACAAAGAAGCTAAAAACTATATACAAATGATGGAACCCAAAAACAAGAAGATAAGAAAACCAAAGTTGCAGCTATAAAAAGTTATACACAATGTGCCTCTAATAAACTACTATACAATTTAAATGTCTTGATAGTAAAAGCACACATAATGCAAGGGATCATTCATGAATTGTGACCAATTTAACCTTTTAATTAATTCATTCTCAGTCAAAAACATAGCTAATGATAAGTAAAATATTTGCATATTAATTTTTCCTTATATGATGATTTTGTTAATGATATTTGAGCTCAATTTAATATATTTGGGTGTAATTAATAAATAAATAATGATTTTGGCATAAAATAGAATTTCTTGAAAAATAATAAATTAGACCATCTTTCAGTTTTCAGGCAATATTTGGAGCTCTAGATGTTGGATTGGGACGTTCTTTATATGGATAAAAATCTAAGAAAGAGCTCTACAACTTTGATGTTGAGGTCAAAATCCAGTTCTATCTCCAAGGATTTCAAATTTTGCTTGGAAGTCGAAAGTGGGAATCATCTACCATTCCACCAACTATTTCATCTACCATTTCATCTTACTTTTCACCTACTACTTCATCTACCACATTCTATCTACTACTTCACATACCACATTTCATCTACCACTTCATCTACCTTACTCCATTCTTCCCTATATATAGCCACCCTCTCCTTCACATTTCACACACCAATTCATATCCATTACTCTCCTCTCTTCTCCACTTACACACAATTTCATTACTCTAATCTCTTCTCAACTTGCCCCATCATCTTAGAATTAATTTTATGCATTCTATTACTTTTTGCATGCCTCTATCTTAGAAGGCTTAGGATTGTATTACTTTTTTCATGCCACCTACATGGAAGGTTTTACCTCTTAAAGGGACGGCTAGATTTTTACATTTTTCATGCATTTTTTTGTTGTATATTTATGTTTGAGAATTTAATATTCAAGTTTTATGCAGTATTTATGAGGATTTCATTCTAGTTTTATATAATGTCAATTTATTTTGATTTTTTTTTTAATTTTATCATGAGCTAAATTTTCATTTTCCTTGGGTGATGACGTAGCTTACTAATAACGGATTGAATCTTAACTTATTAAATCTAGTTTTAATTTTTCCTTCATGATTGAGTTTTAATTATTATTCTTAATGCTTTCATTTGATTGGCCATCTTTTGAATGATTTCAATATATATGTTGAGACCGGAAGGAGATACATGTGTGTGGACCCTATAATTAAAACCATAACTTGCATATGAAATAGGACTATATTCATATGAGATGTGTAGTCTTATAGAGTTCCATAAATTTTAATGCATAATTAATTGCTTAAATTCATATAGAAATATATTGGATTAGCAATTAATTATAGAATTGCTTGACCTTGGAAGAGGCTAGTAAGTTAGGGAAACTTGACTATCAATCATGTGGAATAAATTAGGCTAGAATAGATAAGTGATTCAATCCAGAATTTGTTAAGTGAAATCTTACCCCTAGGGCTTTTTCTCATATTTGCTTTCATATTATTTGCACTCATATTTAGTCATTTTATTTTGTTCTCTTAACCACCAACTACTCGATCGACTAAATTTAATTAAAATTACCCATTTTGGTGCTTAGTGATCAATCCTCGTGGGAACGATACTCTACTCACTTCTATATTACTTGATTACGACAGTGTACACTGCACTATTTAATAGACCATTTACACTCATAACAGCTACTGTTTGCTTCATATATACACAGGATCATTCATCATCTTCCACATATCATAATGTCAACCTAACATATATACAGTTCAGGCATACCCAGAAAAACTACTTGCACTGCTCATATGATGAAATAAAATTCAAAACTATCCTTTTCAATGAAGAAAACTTAAAGATGCTTTATTAAAAAAGGTGACTCAAAATCAATTAGTTAGGTTACATATATTATACGCAATATCCAATGTGGTCAAACTTGTGAGTTTAAACAAACTCGTAAGGGAGACGTAAACTCGGAAACGTAAACTCGTAAGAGTTTACCTTTTATAATAAATAACAATTAAATTTATATGATAAAATAATTAAAATATTAAAGATGACAACAATTTGGTTTAAATATAATTTAAATCTAAAAAACTGAAATCAAATTCATTAACATTCATGATTTATCATACTTAACATAAAAATTTATATGAAATTCATGTACTAATATAAACTCACTAAACATCATTAAATAAAAATAATTATAAATTCAACAAAGATCATCAAATGTTGGATTATCATTATCTCCATTGTCTTCAAATTCTTCGCCTTCACCATTATAATCTCCATTTGCATCACCCACATCATCATCATCGTTATAATTTGCCCTAACATCATCAATGTTAAAATCAACATTCAAGTCAACTCCAAATAATGGATTAGCCATATTCTCATTAATTTAATGAGGTTGAAGAACCTCATCATCCTCTTCCTCCACATCGTCTCCATTTATCCTTCCTTCAGTAATCCATTCATCATCAGAATAGATATCATCAAAATCATTATTGAAAGCTCTACTCTTTGGCTTCCTTGTGAGTTTCAAATTGCACATGACAAATGCCAAATCATTCATCTTCTTTTGATGCAAACGATTTCTTTTTTTTGTATGAATCTAAAAAAAATTGAAGAAAAAAAAGCTTCATTATTATTCTAACATTCAAGCAAAGTTACGTTGAAAATTAAAAAAAAAAGGTAAAAATCTTACCATCTCAAAAGCACTCCAATTACGTTCACAGCCAGAAGAGCTACAACATAAACTAAGAATACGAATTGCTATTCTTTTAAGTTCTAGACATCCATCTCCATAAGAATCCCACCATTCTGCTGGAGGAAGTTTTTTTTCTTAATGCTTGTGCAGTTTCACGCCCAAACATATCTCTTGCATTATGAAAGTCGGTCAATTGAAACTCAATTTTGTTAAGCTCATCTTGATCCCCAACCATTCTTGACAAACAATCATATAACCCTTGTTTAATCATAAAATGAGGCTTAAAATTAGTGTCATAATGGAAATGAGGATTGAGGTAGTATGCCGCTGCATGTAAAGGCTTATGTAGTTGAGCTTCCCACCTCTCATCAATTATATTCCATACAAGCTCATAGCTATCACAAATCGCAATCAATAAAAAAAAAGGGTCATTCCACAAAAAGAAAAAAATCAAATTATACAAAACATAAAACTTGCATAATAAAATTAAATACAAAATTTTAATTTAATACTTGCCTTTTTTTAACACTATTAAAATTTTTTTTGATCTTTTCCTTCGCACTTTCCATGGCTTCGTATATGAATCCCATAGCTGGCTTCTCTTCTGAATCCACTGTGCGAAGAACTTTAACAAGAGGAGCAGCAGCTTTAAGGCATGTCACAATATTCTTCCACAAATTATTGTCCATAGCACTTTTTGCTACTTCTTTTCTATCTTTGGTAGATGAAAATTTGCTATCCTTCCAATCTTGAGAATTAAACAAATTTACCAGTGGTACTCTGTGCTCATTAAGACATGACAAAGTCAGGTATGCAGTGGCAAATCGAGTTGCAACGGGTCTGATTAAATCCTTTCCATTTGTGTATTTTCTCAACAGGATAATGAGCATTGATCTTGTATAAATATATGTTGTGATTTTTCTACCCCTGCTAATGGTTTCTTTATGCAATATAATTTTCTTTTCAAAGTCCTCCAACATTAAGTCCATACAATGGGCTGCACATGGAGTCCAATACAAAGGTTTTCTTTTCTCCATTAATTTTTGCCCAGCTGCTTTATAATTTGCAGCATTGTCGGTTACTATTTTTACCACATTTTTTTCACCCACTTTTTCCACAACTTCATCAAGCATCTCAAATACTTTACCAGCCATCTTAGAAATTTCAGAAGTATCTAATGAATATAAAAATACTGTCCCTTTTGGACTATTCACTAGAAAATTGCAAATTGAACGCCTTTTTCTATCAGTCCACCCATCAGACATTATGGAACAACCTGTTGTTGTCCATTCACTCTTAAAATTCTCAAGCAAGGCCTGTGTGCTTTTTAGTTCCAAGTTCAAATATTTTTCTCTGATCTCATGATAAGAAGGAGGCTTAAATCCTTGACCAAATCTTCCTATAACTTCACATATCTTTGTAAATTCAGGATTTTTTATACAATTAAAAGGTATAGCACTTGTATAAAAAAATTGAGCTACTTGTTGACAAGCCTCTTCCCTCAAGTCTCTCTTAAACATATGATTAATGGTTGATTGTGTGTTGCCTACCCCTTTGCTATTATTTTTTGTATTTCTCAAGAAATTCATCAGCCCTTTCCCTGAATTTTGAGACTCAGCTTGTGTTTGTGCACCTTGATCATCTTCATCACCGATATCAACCCATTGTTTTTTCCTCTTAGATGAAGCACATTTTGCATCATAAACAAGCTGCAGTACTGTGGTCTTTACTTCTTCAGGAACATTGCCACAAGCTTCAACATCTATTTTAGTGCATGCTAGATGATTATTGAATCTATAAATACCCCCATAAACAATTTTTCCACAATAATTACACTTCACTTTTTTGCCATTCCCATCAACACTCATCCCGTGTTTCCATCCTATATCAGATCTATTACCCGGATAATTTTTTCTTGCAGCAATAACTTTTTTTCCAGTATTTTCCTTTGCACTTGAAGACATCTTCAAATTAATATACTACCTAATTAATAAGCAGTAAGAAGAAATTCTCAAATTAAGAAAAAAGAGGCAACCAAAAAAGACATCTAATATCCAAAGGTAAAAAATAAACTTCACCTTAGTTTGTCAGTTCTCAAAGACATAGTTTGTTTAATGTAGGATAGTGTTTAATAAATCAAATACTATTATAGAGATCACATTAAACAATAACAAAAAATATCTCACTGTTAAAAGAAAAAGGTTCTCATAATGTGCAAGCTCCCTGCTCCCTCATGATTTTGATAAACACAATATATATAATAATAATAATGAAATATTTGTTAATTAAAAACAACAAAAAAGTCATGAAAAGGAGCAAATACCTGACTCCTGATCGGATGTGCAACGTCTCTTTATAGTTTCTAATGATATGAATTATGATCCTTTGCTTCACTTGGCAAAAAAAAAAAAGCCTTTGCTTCACAAATACTCAAGCGTCAAGATCACTGTATTACTTGGAAGTTGGAACTAAAGTCTAGCACTGTAGCCTCACAAGTCAAACTTTCACCTAAATGAACAATTTTTAATCAAAAAAAAGGAACAATCACGTGAAGGGCTGAAGCACACAGTGACACTGACATAGTACAATCTGCTCATATCACAAGAGACAAAGGCATATTCCTCACTCCTCACAGATCACGAGAAAAATTGAAAACTCACATTTAATTGATCTTTGCAATTGTTTTTCTCTCCCTGCGGGCTCCGTTCTCTCTTCTTGTTCTTCGTCTTCGTTCTCTCTTCTTCTCATAAACCAGCAAGAACAAGCAAAGGCACAATCGCACAACGCTAACTGCAGAACAAAAAATATAAGCTGCGAACTTGGTAAAGAAAGACGGTGGGAGGCGGCACAAGGTCTACAAACTTAAAATAGGGCAAGTTGTATAAATATTATGTATTTTTATTTTTTAACTTTATACTAGCTTTTGTTTTTAGTTTTTATTTTTTGAAGATTTTTGGTCGATTTCTATCCAGATCTCTGACTTCTACTACTCATATTTCTGACTCGCTGAACTTGGTTTTGAAACAGCGAGTTCACCGAGTTTAACCGAGTCAAAACCGAGTTTGACCGAGTTTATGTATAGAACGATTTCATAAGCGAGTTAACTCAATTTCATTAGCTAAAAATGTAAACTCATCAAACTCGGCAAGTTGACTCGCGAGTTTGACAACAATGGCAATATCTTCTCAAAATTAAGCTTCTAAAATTTGGTAGATTTTCATTTTCACTGAGAAATTAAATCTCTCTCTCTCTCTCTCTCTCTCTCATCTATACTATTTCAATAGCTTGCTTCCACTTTGTAATTGTAAACTGTGTGCAATTAACCTAAGCACAAATCCACGTTGTGTGCAGCAAAAGGAAAAGGAAACTAAAATATATACAGTGTAGTGGCTAACCTGAACCGAAGAGGTCACAAAGGGGAGCTGCAAAACCAAGATGAACGGAGGAATGAGAAGAGGAGATAGTTAAACTGTGTGCAATTAACCTGAACCGAAGAGGTAACAGAAGGGAGCTGCAGAACCAAGATGAATGAAGGAATGAGAAGAGGAATGAGCAATTAAATCTCTCTCTCTCTCTCTCTCTCTCTTATCTATACTATTTCAATAGCTTACTTCCACTTTGTAATTGTAAACTGTGTTCATTCTGACAAATATATATACAAAGAGCACAAAAAACATTCATTCTTCTTGCATATAAATAAAATTCCAAATAAAAGGTGCATACAAGTACAAATATAAAATATTTAAATTGAACTTTTTGCTTCTAATATACATGAAAATGTGGGTCCATATATTCAAAACTCAAACATTAAAATACGTGCAAGGGGCATCATAAATTTCAAGTCCACCAAATTGGGGTTCTCAATCTCACGCAATATTTGCTTTAATATTTTGTTAATGAAAAATACTTATCCCAATTTTCTTATATATATTTCATCGAATTCTCCAATCATATCCAACCATGTGTCCTATTTTTTGAATTAGTATCATTTAACTACAAACCAATATAAAAAAATGAGGACACATAGTCATATGTGATTAGAGAACTTAATGTAATGGATATGAGGAACTTGATGTAAGTATACTCTTTTATTAATATATTTCATCTCTTTTTGTGCAGGAAATACATGGGAATTAGATCAAACGGGTTTACATGAAAGATAGAAAAACTTAATGAATTCTAATAAATAAATAACATATAATTATATCCTTGATAACAATGAAACAAATGACACAAAAAAAAATTAGAAAATGAACTTTCTTTTCCCCTCATTGTAGTCTACATCTCATATTAATGCTAAGTACTACAATAACAAGAACAAGTTTTATCCTATTAAGTGAGATCAACTGCATACATGAATCACACTATGTCATTGTACTCTAGTACCAAATAAGGTGCATAAACAAAATGATGATCCCTTGAATTTAATTGAGTAGGTGTTCTACCCATTGCTCTAGAATATTACAACCCATAATCTGAACCAATAGGTGGGTAATGGTAGTTAAAGACCGTGAAAATGGATTACCATTGGTGCTTTTAAACCTTCAACTTGATCAACCAGATATTTTTAGGGTGTTTTCATCTAAAGGTAAGAACAAAAATTAAAACAATACATTCTTGTAATTTTGGAACAAGTCATGGTGTAACTTTAATTAACACTTTTGGTGGTAATTTTATGAGAATTAGTGATTACTTACTTCAGTGATCCCTAGAAGAATTTTTATGTTTTAAAGTTTGTAAATGTCATTAATATGCAATTAACCTAAGCACAAATCCACGTTGTGTGCAGCAAAAGGAAAAGGAAACTAAAATAAATGCAGTGTAGTTGCTAACCAGAACCGAAGAGGTCATAGAGGGGAGCTGCAGAACCAAGATGAACGGAGGAATGAGAAGAGGAGATAGCACACCTGAACCGAAAAGGGAAAACAAGGCAGCTATAGAACCCACACCAATGGAGGACGGCAACGACTGTGGAGGCGTGAGAGGGGGAGGGAGAATGATGCACCAGAAAGACGGAACAGCTAACCCACTTGCGACTTGTGAGGAACAATCTGTGAGGAAAAGTGAGGGAGGGTAGTCGGATGTTAGGTGGGAGAAGGAGGCTGGAATTCAAGAGCAAAAGGGGAAAATGAGGAACAGAGGGCACGGGAGTGATATTTAGGTCTCAGTTACAACGACCGTTCCTCAAAAATGGTCGTTGTGTGTTAGCTACGACAATCATTTTTGAATAATGGTAGTTGTAACCTTGATTTCAACGACCATTTTGGAAAACGGTCATTGTAACTTGGATTCAATGACCGTTTTCAGAATAACGGTCGTTGAAAGTTTTCCTTGATCCATCTTATATCTGGTTCCTAAAAAGGGTCATTGTTTGGTGTTGTAGAATCTTATTTATGTAGTAGTGGTATAATCGATCATTGTGTATATATAGATGCCTAAAACTCATTTCATTTTTCCTGTTTACCCTATAGATATAAATATATCTTTAGTTCTAATTATTTCATGTCCGATTCTTTTGCTTTGGCAATTAGTGGTATGATGATTTGGCTAGTGCAGATTGATATTTGGACACATACAAAAGATGAAACCCTGAAATGGAACATCCTGTCCGAGGAAAATCTTGCACTTCAAATTCAACTGATCCATCAAAATGGACATAAGATGGATCAGTAGGCTTGGATACGTGAATGCATCAGTGCAACTTCACAAGGATGACAGCACACACAACATCAAACATAGCATAAGCCATAGCAAGAGAGAGATTTGTAAATACAGGGCGAAGATAACAGAATGAATGCAACAAAAGCTAAGATAATAGTAAACACAAAGTTAAGAAAGCCGAATGAATGCAGCAAAAGAAAGCTCATCATCTTGATAATTTATAGCACATACAGGAGGCTAGGTACACCCTTAACATGTCACCATTGAAAGCCAAAAACACAGGAGGTGAAAAATGAAGTGAAAGGATTCAATGGGGACCGATAACATTAGCACTTCGTGAAGGCCAATGGCCTTGAGGGCTAAAAATACGGGAGATGGAAAGTGCGATGAAAAGAATCCGTGCGAGAGAAGCACCACTGAGACAAGAAGAAAATAAATTATTTTATTGCTTAAATAAAAATGACTTCTAATTTCTAAAAAATGATTTTTGGGTAGTCATTATGAAATATAAAAATAATTCTAATTTTTAAAAATGTTATAAAAATAATTGCTAATTTTTAAAATGATTTATACTTATATGATAGATAATAGATATTGTTATATTTAAAAACTAAAATATACATGCAAATAATAAGTTGATTTTAATCTGGAATCTTTTGTTCCCAACAATGTAATCCTTCACAATCGGGATCAATAGGAATATAACAAGATAAGATTTCAAAATATTTTATTTTTATTATTTCTTTATTTTTAATATATTTATTTTAAAAATATTTTATTTTATATCAAAATATTTTATAATTTGTACCTACCTCCCGCTTATCTCTCTTTATTTTTGAGCATATTTAATTTTTATCTTTATTATTTTAATTGTTACGATATTATCTTTATTATTTTAGTTGTTATGATATTTCTACATTCAAGATGCCGGGAGGTGGGGAAGAATGTCTCCATTGATCCCTCTTTCCATTTCCTCTCTATTAATTATTTTTGAATGCTATATAAAAATATTAATGTAACATTAAATCTCAACTATTGAAATTTGATCCAATTCAATAGAGGGGAAATGAAGAGAGAAATCAATAAAGACATTCTTTTCCGAATAAGAGGAGGGCATGCCAAATAACAGGTGGACAGAATCTTAACATCCTTCGTTTATATAGTCAATACATATAATTGCACTAGATAGGGGCCAAGCAAGCATCTATATAAAAATAAAACACGCCACCCTGACACAATGGCATCGCATTCAAAATTAATTAATCAATTGCCGCCGGCAAAAAAATAAACTAATTAATTGCCAGCCTCTTATCTTTTTATGAATTGTCTAATATTACTTTTGTCTCTTTATCATTTGCTTACTCGCCACACATAGACATGATTAAGTTCTAATTTTATTTTGGAAGTTGTTACTGTAGAGCAGTGGCTATCTAGAATTTTTTCTTTTACTCAATTTTATCCTGAAAGTTTCAAAATGGTAGTAGATTTGTCTGGACTGTGATGTAAGGTTAAATTTGATCATTAAGTTATTCATTTGGCTCTTTGAAACACGTGGTAGCTTCACATTGGCATTCATTTTGCTCTTACGTAAAAGCTTTTCAAGTAAAATTGGAACTTAACCCTATACACACAGATGAGGTTTTTTATAAAAAAGAAAAAAGTTTCTAATATATGACAAGAAGAGGGCTGTGTGTGTATGAATATTTTACCACATTGTTCAACATGCAAGTAGGCAAAGTAAACGATGGCAACTTGACATATATGGCATATCCTGTGGAATATTTTTGACGTTATAAAATGTAAAATAAAATAAAAAATACGCGCGAAATATTTAACTTAATTAGATTCATAACTTGTTTATATTCATTCATTATAATCAACTAGAGGTTTCTCCCCCTGCATGGATTTTGTATTAAATGATGTAATTTTAAAATACGATCATGAAGAAATATTTTTATTGTTTTAAAATTTTTAATTGGTTGTACTTGTAAATATTTTTTTGTAATTCATCTTATTAAGTGGTATAAGTTATCAAGCAAGAATCAAGTAATTGTTTCTTCATTAACAGGAAAGAGTTTTTATTTTTTTTATTTTTTTTGTGTTTTCCAAATAATCATATGGGTGGTTGATGTATCGGGTTTGAAGTAGGTAGGTATCACCATCTTATTTATAGGAAGTTTCATTTCTCCCCCTTTGAAAAAATTCATTTATTTCTTTTGTAAAATTTGACAGCCACTATAATATTAATAAAATTGAACTTGATTGGGTTTAATATTAAAATTGATTTTAGCCTTCCTCCCCCAAATCTTGATATTTTGTTTCAATCCCATCTTCCTCTACCAAAATAATTATAAAGTGATCACTACAAAAAGGGTCTTTTAGCAGCGACTTTTTTAATTTCTATTAAAAAGAGGTTGTGACACGTTTAGTTTTGGGAGGAGAGACAATTTGAGTTGATAACCTTTGTTAGTGACATGGCGTGTGGAGGGACATGGCACCCAGGTAGCAACTAGTCAAAATTTTTCTCTGGCAATAGTTTTTGACATCGTTGCAAAGGTGGCTTACAGCTAAAAGCTTTAGAGACAGTTTCTACAGACTGAAAGTCAATTTATTTGTAGTAAATATTTTCAGTAACACCAAAAGAAAATAAAACAACCGCCAAAAGGAATGGCAATTGAACTAACTACGACATTGTTTTAGTTTTCTTATTAATTGATAATTAATAAGAAAACTAAAGTAATTATGTTTCAATTAATTAATAATTTAAAATAATTATGTGTGTTTTTAAAAATTAAAACTGACATTTTTTATAACATCATAAGGAAATTGTTTTCATACTAGTATTCTAATAGTTGACATTTTCAATCCCAAATAATTTAATATTGAGTTAAGATGTATGCAAGTCCATGAAATATTTTTAGGGGCATCTAACACCTTGAAATATTTTGTGGAGCAATTTTACCCCTAATATATTAAAAGTATATCAATCTCTCCCCTCCCATTAATCATTAATTAAATTTGGTGTACACATATTAAAAAATATTTTAAAAATTAAATTTTAGAATGTAAAAAAAATCACAATTATGTTAAGATATAAAGACTTGCTTAGCTTGATAAAAAATTTATTAGGCTTTCATAAAAAAAAGTTTATACTATTAATTTGTTAGATATTAAAATTAATTTTAGGCCACTCCCAAATTTTACGTATATATTCATAAATAAAGGTATGTTTGGGGGGGAAATATATCTCTTATACATCCATTGGTTTTACCTAAGTTTGATCACCAGTTCATTTTGCATAATTTAGGTAGTTATTGCTTATAATTAAAAAGGACTTGGGGAGTATTATATGATTATTCCTTTAATACCTTTTTCAAAATTGCTAGAGAATCCCAATCATACCACCCAATGTCTAGAATGCATGTATAATAAACCTTGGTACTAATCAAATTATTAATTAGTACTCAAACTCACTTCTTAAGTAATTCTTTCCCAACCCAAATCCATCAATGAATCCAAACTTCCATCTCTAAGCTCCACAATCAAACTTTGCTTAGCAGATTTCAATCTCTCCCAATTCTTTAAATCCCTTCTAATTTACTTCGCTTGGATCTTCAATGCCCAATAACTTTTCATCACCATCTTCACCGATGCCTAACCAACACCTACTTCATCCTCCTCCATTGGCCATGGCAGCTCATATCCTCCACCATCTTTAATTGTCACTTAAACCCCGATTACCTCATAGTTACATGCCTCCTAGCCTCTTCCTTCTTTATTGGTAGACTTGTCATCGGTTGAATCCAAATTCTCTCAAGCTGTCGAGGTCTACTCAAAGGGTAAAACTATTTTTCAGATTTTCCACCACCCCGGAAAATGGGTTCCCACCAAAATAGGTGGAAACCCATTTTTCCATGTATAAAGGAAAATAAGTTGCCGCGAACAACGAATTGCTCCCACCCTAATGAAAAAAGCGAATGTTCCTTTTCTATCATCTCATTTTTCATGTAGTAAATAGGCACTAATAGTAATATAACTCAAGAGGAGAGAGGAGAGAGGTCTGAGGATAGAGCTCAGTGTACACTGACTACACACTAGGTATTGTCTTTTATAAGTAGGGAACGTAATATAACTACTTATGAGCCATAATGTTGATTAAAGGTGGCTTAATGATGATTAAATACGACAATTTCTAACCGTTGACAATTATGGTGATTTATGGCAATTCAATGTCGTTAATGAAGAGAATAAAACCAAGTAATCAAAATGCATAAATGCTCCAATGGTTAGTTCTAAATACTTCTCTTTTCTGCTCTTTTATTTTGCTATTTAAAATGTTGCCAACACAATTAAAAATTAAGTGGCTTTTCATTTTCCGACCGATTTATAATTAATATTCAAGCGGTTTTTTTTGTAGTCATACGAAAGGTGTACACTTGCATAGTAAATGTACTTGCTTTACATTGACATTTACTATTTCAAAGTAATATTCATGTGTTTTTTCATTTTCCAAACGATTCATAATTAATATTCAAGTAGCTTTTTTCTCCCAAACTATCTTTCTCACAGTTTTCCTAAACAGTTTATACTTTTAATTTGTAAGAATATTAAAACCAATTTAATGTCACTCCCAAAATTTTAATATTTTATTTTCAATATTATCAAAGAAAAATTATTTTCAATCCCTTGGCCTAACCATAAAAGATATTTGAAAACTTGAATAGCTCATGTCCTTTTGTCCCCTAAAAAAAAAGCTCATGTCTTTTGCACACTTTTGTGAGGGGTCTTTTTCATTAATCAAGTTTAAAAAGTAAATACAGTTGGTATGCATGATCACTACAAGCTTTTAAGTGGGCTTTTATTTTCTAACCGATTTATAATTAACATTCAAGTGACTTTTTTTGGCAAGTATATGATAGGTGTATAGATGAATAGTAAATGGATATGCTTCACATTGACATTTACTATTTCATAGATAATATTCAAATGCCTTTTTATTTTCCAAATGATTCACAATTAACATTCAAATAATTTTTTTTCACCCAAACAATCTTTCCCATAGTTTTCTAAAAAGACTTTATTCTTTTAATTTGTTAGAATATTGAAGTCAATTTTAGGTCACTACCAAAATTTTAATATTTTTTTTCAGTATTGTCAAAAAAATGTTTTATTTTCAATCCCACAATTAAAAATTAAGTAGCTTTTTATTTTCCAACCGATTTGTAATTGACATTCATGGCCTTTTTTGGCAGGCAAATGAAAGATGGACAATTGAATAGTAAATATACTTACTTTACATTGACATTTAATATTTCATAGATAATATTCAGGTGTCTTTTAATTTTTCAAACGATTCATAATTAACAATCAAATAGGTTTTTTCTCCTAAACTGTCTTTCCCACAGTTTTCTTTAAAAAAATTATACTTTTAATTTTTTTGAATATTAAAACCAATTTCATGTGACTCCCAAAACTTTAATATTTTATTTTCAATATTACCAAAAAATATTTTATTTTTAATCATTTGGCCCAACCATCGAAAGCTTGAAAACTTGAATAGCTCATGTACTTTTTTTTTTTTACAAAAAACTTATGTCTTTTGCATAGTTTTGTGAGGTGACTTTTCATTTTTCGACCAATTTATAATTAATATTCAAATGGTTTTTTTTTTATAAGCATGTGAAAGGTGTACAATTGAGTAATACATGGACTTGTTTCACATTGACATTTACTATTTCATAGATAATATTCAAGTGCCTTTTCATTTTCCAAATAATTCTCAATTAACATTCAAATAGCTTTTTTTCTCCCAAACAATCTTTCCCATAGTTTTCTCAAAACAATTTATACTTTTAATTTGTTAGAATATTGAAGTCAATTTTAGGACACTCCCAAAATTTTAATATTTTATTTTCAATATTATAAAAAAAATATTTTATTTTCAATCCCTTGACACAACCATCAATAGATATATGAAAACTTGAATAGCATTTGACTTCACTAATCAAGGTTAAAAAGTTAACACCATTAATATGCATGGTTACTACAAGCTAGATTAAAAAGTTAACACCATTAGTATGCATGGTTACTACAAACTTTCTATAGATATAATAGATAGATAGATAGATTATTCAGTCAATTCTCAACATTTGAATTTTATCATGAATATAATTATAATCCTTTGTAAAATATTCTAACCATCCTTCTGTTTTACCTTAATGACTCATATCTCCCTCTATATTGAAAACATACACTTAAGTCTAAGTCATTAATTCCATTAATAATATTCTAAAAAGATTGTAAAAATATATTTTTTTTAATTAAAATTTATATAAACATAAAATTTATTTACTAATTTACCTTTAATACTAAATCCCAAATTTTAATTGACAGCCGGTAAATATAAAAAAATTTTAAAAATTTAATAAATTTTTTAAATGTTTGTAGAAAAAAATATAAAATTATAAATCTAAATGATTTATACAATTTCTCAAACACATATATTTTATTATTTCTTATAGAAAACAACGTGTTTGATATATATTTTTAGTCATTTAAGAAACTAAAAATAAATAAATTTCAATAAATATGAAGAAAAGTTGAAATTATACATTTTATAATCTCAAAAGGCTAAAGTATACTTTTAATCCTTTAAATTTATAAGGGGCATACTTTTTGTCCTTTGACTGTATAAAATATACTTTTAGTCCTATAATTCTAACACCAGTAATGTTGCTAAAACGAAAAATGCTGATATATCAAAATCAAGTGATGACTGTGTAAACTTAAGTGACAACTGTGTAATTAAATGTTATTACTCTTAAATTTAATATATGTGTGAATTTAAAAATATCTAAAAACTTAATGATGTTGTTAATATCAAAACCTTAATTGTATTAAAAAAATTTAGTTTAATAATCTAAATATCAAAACCTCGATTTCATACGCAGCAATTTGTCAGTTTATTTTAGTTTAATAATCTGAATATATTATATTAAAAAAATTAAAACTAACCAATGTTTTGTCAGCTTCATAGTTTTTTCCTTATTAATAACAATAAACAAACAGAATTTATTTATACTGACTCTTGAAATCATTCATAAATAAGAATAAAATAAAAAATTTAGTTTATAATTAATGAGTTAATTAACTCTTCTTAATATGTGAAACTTAGTTAACTGTATCTTATAAATAGAACTAGAATGATGTATAAAACTTAAATATTAGGGAATAGGAACATCGAAAGTGGATGAAAGAAAAAAAAACAAAAGTGGCTTTTTATAGAGAGCGGCTTTCTTGGAAGAATCCTTGCGATATACTCCCTCTGGTCCAAATTATAGGAAAACATTTGAAAGTTGAACTTGGTCCTAATTATAAGACAAAATTCTAATTTTTGTCAATTTCTTCCCAAAATACCCCCTATTGATACTTTCTCAATAATAATTAAACACAATAATAATTTAATAAGAGTATATCGAAAGTTGTTGAGGGAGATTGACGACGCCGGATTGTGTGAGAACTTGAAGAAGTTGTGTGTGAGGCACGGGAGGTATAAGAAAAAACAGAGAATTAATGTAATTGAATGCCATTTTAAATTTTAAATAAGGGTATTTTAGGAAAATAAATATGATTACCTAATTTAACTACTATCCTTAATTTCTCCAAAATTAGATAAATATGTCTTATAATTAGAACCGGAGGGAGTAAAATATAATGAGTTAATGACAGCAAATAGTGCCGATCCTAAAAAAAAGCAAATAGAGATTTTTTTTTTTTGGGACAAAACAAGTAGTGAATTTCACACTTGGAAAAAAACGGCAATATAGTAACAGCAAAGCGCCAGAGCCAATGAAAAAGAAGGTTATAAAAAGAATATGCTTCGGTTCTTTCCTCCACATCTCTTGTTTCTTGGAGCAGAGCATCTTCAGATAACAGCAGTGCGTATCCAGAAGAAAGCAAGACTGCTTCAACAAATTTTTCCTTTATTTTTACCCATTAGTTTTAATTTCGTAACTTTGTTTCCTTTTCTTCTATTCCTAATATGATTATGTTGTTGCAGATTAAGATCTATACAAAACGAAAAGATCGAAGCCCTGCAAATGGCATATAGTGTCAGAGGAGAATCTTCTTCCAGCACTTATGCCTTCAATTCAACTCCAAAATGGGAGTATCATGTTTTCTTGAGTTTTGCAGGAAAAGACACTCGCTTGAATTTCACAGGTCACTTATACGATGCTTTCATTAGAAGTGGCATCAGATGTTTTAGGGATGATGTAGATCTTAGGAAAGGGGAAGACATAAATGATCTCTTTCCAGCAATTCAGGATTCTCTCTGTGCAGTTCTTGTCATCTCTCAAAATTATGCAAAATCTACATGGTGTTTGGATGAGCTTCAAAAAGTTCTTGAATCTCAAAATACATTGGGTCGAAGGGTTTTTCCCATCTTCTACAATGTTAATCCAGCTGATGTAAGAAATCAACGAGGAAGTTTTGGGAAAGCCTTGGCCGAACTTGAAAAGAGATTCAGAGAAAATACGGCGAAAGTGCAGAATTGGAGAACTGCTTTGTCTGAAATCGGCAACTTGTCTGGTTGGGTCACTAGGGGCCAGTAAGTTTTCTTTCACAATCATTTAATCATATTTTCCATATTTATTTAGATTTTAAATTTTTTCGACCATGATCTTTAATTTTTGGACCATGTTTACTTTGTGGATGTTTAACTTGAAATTAAGGTCCCTTTATACATGTGGATAAGACCAATTACATTTGTGAGGAGCACTCGTGCCATTGTGACAACTGAAAATTGAAAGGTATGTATTTTGGCTTGCCAAGAGAAAAATCAAATTTTAAATGATGAATGGATTAACTGAATAACAATACACATTGATAATTACTAATTAAAAGTTTATGAATTTATATCCACCAATAAAATGAAATTGTGAATAAGTCGATACTTTTTCTTTGGAAAATAATCACATTTCAATTATAATGGAAGAACGGATCAATTCTTACATGCTCAACTATTCACATTCCATTTATCTCCTCCCTGTTGTTGACTTTCTATTTTATGAAAATTCAATAGCACTTCCCAGTTACATAAAAACTTTTATTGTACCTTTAGTGAGCAATATTCATGAAAAGTCACATTTTTCATTATTATTTTATTGGTAGGCATGAAGCAGATCTTATAAAAAATATAGTTGGAGATGTATGGACTTATATAAGTTCTAAATTACCATCTTGTCATGACAATCTGGTTGGGATTGACTCAAGAGTAGCTGATATGAAGGCATTGTTGGAAACTAGGTTAGATAATGACAAGTGTTTTGTCGGGATATGGGGTATGGGCGTCATTAAAACAACTCTTGCTAGAGTTGTTTTTAAAAAAATATCTAACAAATTTCAAATATGTTGCTTTCTTCTCCATGTTAAAAAACCTTTACGAGAAAAAGACGGTCTACTCTCTTTGCAAAAGAAGCTTCTTTCTCATCTCAAAATACAAAACATGGAAATATCTAATGATTGCGATGGAATGGAAAACACAAGAAAGTTCCTTTGCGAGAAAAAGGTCCTTCTTGTGCTTGACGATGTAGATGATACGAGTCAATTGAAGAATTTGGCTGAAAGTCCATATAGGTTTGGCGAAGGAAGCAGGATAATTCTCACAACAAGAGATAAACAATTGCTCATCTCCTGTGGAGTAGATAAGCAAAGAATATATGAGATGGAAACTATGAAGAGGGATGAATCTCGTCAACTCTTTTTGGGCAAAGCATTCAACAAATATCATCCCCCTGAAGGAGATTATTTGCAGTATTCTGAATCTGCGATTGAATATGCTGGAGGTCTTCCGTTAGCACTTGAAGTTCTGGGTCATTTTTTTTGTGGGAAGAGTGAAGCTGAGTGGATAAATGCTTTAGATAGATTGAAGCAAATTCCCAATGATGATCATATTCTTGGAGTACTTAGAATAAGTTATGAAGGACTACGGAATGAGGAAGAAAAGACAATATTTTTGGATATTGCTTGTTTTTTCAAGGGTAGGCGGAGAAAAGAAGTGACTAAAATTTTGGACGATTGTGATCTTCATGCAACAACTAGAATAAGTGTCTTGATTCAGAAAACTTTACTAGTTGAAACGGAAGATGGTAGATTAGAGATGCATGATTTACTTGAAGACTTGGGTAAGTATATAGTTCGTCAAGAATCTGCCAATGACGTTGGCAAGCATAGTAGGTTGTGGAAGTTTGAGAACATTAAGGAAGTATTGGAAAATAACAAAGTAAGTGCCTTATTTTTTAAATATCACATTTTGTTGACAAACATTTAGTGTTTTTAGATTTCTTTACTTCCTTATCATTCTCATTTCAATTTTCTAGAAAATGACATTTTTATTAGGGATCAAATGCAATACAAGCTATTGTATTGCCATATTGTTGGAGCGTAGCTAAAATAACAGTGCATCCTGAAGCCTTTTCGAAGATGACTAGCATTAGATTACTCCAAGTTGATGTGATGAGTATTAGTAGTCCACTCTCCTTATCAAGTGGATTGGAACTACTTGATGTCATGCATAATAGTTGTTCACTCTCCTTATCAAGTGGATTGAAACTTTCTAGTGCCTTAAAAGTAGTTCAGTGGCGATCATTTCCTTTGGACGCTCTTCCACTTCCACTAGAAAAACTTGTTCATATTGAAAGGGTTCGGAGCAAAATCGAGCGACTTTGGAATGGTATACAGGTGAGATTGATGCTTCATGCATCATTGTTTATCTTAAAAATATATGTGTCCTTGTTTTATTAATACATTGTTAAATGAGATTGAGTCTATAATTTTTGTTTGACTAGTCTATGGAAACGTTGAAATTTATCAACTTGAGCGATTCTTCGAAATTGACCGAAACTCCAGAGTTCTCAGGAGTTCCATATTTAGAACATTTAGATCTTAGTCTCTGCAGTTCTCTTGTCAAGGTTCATCCCTCACTTGGAGATTTAAATCATCTTGTTGAGGTGTACTTGAATGGTTGTAAGAGTCTTGAAGTCCTACCAAGAAAATTGGAAACAAACTCTTTGATAACTTTAGATCTTGGATGGTGTAAAAGACTTGCAGTGCTCCCAGAGTTCGGAGAATGTATGAAAAGATTGTCATATCTTGATGTGAGTCATCCTGTCAAGACTAGACGCCCTGAATCACTTGGATCCTTGATTGGTTTTAGCAAGTTGAAGACTCACATGACTCGCCAAGTTTCTAGCTTGACGACCCTACAGTCATTAACAGAATTATATTTAAGTGGGTGTGGCTTCAATGATGAATCAATTCCTGATGATTTTGGCAGTTTGTCATCACTTATTGTATTGGATCTAAGTGATAATGACTTTTTTAAATTACCCACCGGTTGCTTCTCTAGTCTTTTTCGACTTGCCTTTCTTTCATTGGATCGTTGCACAGAGCTCATGTCATTGCCAATGCTTCCACCACGGTTAATTCGATTAAACGCATCCGGTTGTTGTTCCATGAAAGCTTTATCTGATAGACAGTTATGGAGTTTGGTTGCTTCACTTGAACATGAGGTTTGTTTGTCTTCCTGCAATCTATAAAATGATTTATCCGTATTTCTTTTTGAACTACTTATACATGAAAAGACTAATTTTTTATTTCAGCTTCGTCGGCAAACTAAATATGCAATCTCAATTGATGAGTATATCTCATTGAAGTTCAGGCACGTTGAGGTATGTCTGTCTCATTTTTGTGTCTTTTTGCCACGTATGTTCCCTTCATGGGTAATTAGTGTTAATAACAGTTTAGCATATATGTTTGCAGCCAAACTGTCTTCCCCTGAGAGATTTCTGTGCAATTATTCATGGACGTGAGATACCACCATGGTTTCCATCAAGTGAAGAATTTTATCATTCGGAAGAGAATACATTTGAATATGAGATAAAAGTGAACATACCTCCATGTTTCCGTGATAGTGAATGGTCCGGAGTTGTTGTCTGCATCCATATCCCAAGGCATTCTCAAAGTACAATTTCTAGGAGTAGTAAAGCTGCAGAAGATGATGATTATATATTCAATGAGTGGGCACATGTTGCTACCACCTGCAGTGATCATAACCTGTTCATAATGATGTTGGAATTAGATGAGAAATCATGTTGGCGGCACCTAAGAGGTCATAACAATTCCCTTCACATTAAACTTTCTACTCGCTTCAAGCACAGAGTTGGGTGGAGATTGTTACGTAAAGAAGAGATACAAGATTGGTGCAGTCGCAATGATTTCAACCAAGTCACCCAACCACAACTTCATTCTCCTAATGACGTCATGCTTCCCTATAGTTTGCTTAAGCAATTCATTAGGAAGGTGGATGAAAACGTGGAGATACGAAGGTTTTTTAACTTAACTCGGTTAGCGAACCAGCGTTGGGAACGGGCCTGGAAGCAGCCGGTCATGAAGACTTGTTTTCACTATTATAAAAAAGCATTTCTACTGCGGGCCTTTTACATCATTTGCTGGGGGCACCATGTGCATAGATGGTGTGACTAGTGGTATTTTCGTAAATAAACAGCCTTTTAAGTTGCACAACACATTTAATATGAGCAGCTTTTGGATTGAGGAGAGTAAACGAGAACAAATGGAAGTGCCTTTGTTTTCTTTTCTTCTTCAATATTTGGGATGTGCTATTTATTTATTTGTATAACCGAACAAAAAAGAAACATAACAGTTATGGGAATATTGGAAGGCTGAGCTGGGCATATGGGCCAGCCTGAGGGTTGCGAGCTGGCTCGTACCAACCTGCGGGCCTGCTAGCAAAATGCTAACCCTAACCCGTAGTGTGTGAGTTGCGGGCCAGACCGCGGGCCAGCATTTTTTTAAAAAAAAATTCCTATTTTTTAAAGAAAGCCAAAAATATGAGACACATATATATGAGTCATTAAATTTACCTTCCTTACATCAATCATTCCTCTTATAAAAATTTAAAAATATAATTCACAATTCAAGAGATAAAGTTATCAAATTTGTCAAAATTTATAAACAAAACATAAACTCATTCTCAAGCAACTAAAATAAAATATTTTTGTTTAAAGAAGAAGGGAAAAGGCTAAGATTTTTTCTCTTTGGATTGAGAGGTACTAAAATAGAAGTGAAAAACTTACAAGTTTTATAAAATTATTATATGTAAAAAAAAAAATTTTGCGGGCCAGCGCATCAACCCGTGGGTTATGTGATGTCGGCATGTCCGGCCTGCATTTTTGCCGGTTGGGAAACCCTATCTCAACCCGCGGGCCAGCAGATTGAGCTCGCGGGTTGGGTCCTTATTATCGACTCTAATTGGAAGGAGTTGAATAAGCATTAGTCAAAGGAAATTAATCAACCAACAATACTTAGCTTGGTAATTACAAGAAATTCCTTGTTAAAAGCCATGCACAGGTTATATGCAAAAGCTATGAACCACACTCTTCTGACAAATATGAGAAATGAAGAGATTTGCCTGTCATTTTTTTATGGGATTTTTTTGTTCGATCTAGTTTGTAATACTTTACTCTAGGGTCACTTATCAGAGTTATTTAGCCATTTAAAAACCACATTTGACCCAATAGGTACCTTTAAAAAAACAAAAGCTTAAAACTCTCTCAAATATTAGGTACCTTAAAATAATGAATTATCTTAAAAATTTATAAATACATAACTAAATCATTTTAACTCAAAAAATAGTGGTTCAAATCTCTGTTTTTAACTTTTGAGAATCTCATTATATGAAAAATATAATTCAACTCATCCTTTTTAATCCATCTATTTCTAAAACTCTCATTTTCTAAAACTGTACCGTGCAATATTTGCAACTATTCTAGGGAGCTCAAATTGAGCTCATTCTTGTCTCCTTAGAAAGCTTAATGAGACCTCTCTATAGGGAAAACTTGAAAAATAGTTAAACACAAGCCAATTAGTATAGTTTATAAGTAAAATACAATTGCTCTATTTTCCCTTGCAAATTTCTAGATTTCTGGTCTTCATTTTGAAAATTCATATTATAGTCTGCACTTGTCCAAATGAAATCATCTTGGACTTCTTCTTAAGCTATCGAAGTCTTATTCCTTGAAAAAATTTCTGCATTACTTTTATCCTCCAAATTGGTACAGTTTGTTTGATCTCTAAAACTATCATGTTGGCTCAACTCACTTTGTTCAGATTATATACTTTAACTTGTAAACCTTGTATCTTGGGCTCCATTTAGCTTGGTTAAGGACTTGTTGGAAAGCTTTTGAAGTCCTCTATAAGATGAAAATATGAAACATGAGCTTTGTTGGCCCAGTTGTCATCTTCTAATCAGTAATCGTATGCTGTCAAGAAAGCTCATCACTGGTTCAAGATTGTCATTCTCTACCTTGTAAAATACATAACTTATGTTCCAGAATTCCAAATAGTATGGTTCCAAGTTTATATTAAACTTGAACACGTCTAGCTTAATCATAATAATTTCCATGACCATTGGATACGTTTTGGTGAACTCTTTGATCCACAAAAGCAACATACAATAGGATGGAAGTATGACTCCAGCATTACAAATACAAACATGCATGTTCACATATATCTTGTTCAAAGTGTGAACATGCCATTTTCATAAAATCATAGCCCCTCGAAGAATCATAGAAACAGAGCCTAACAATATGTATACACCTCATACAATGTTATACATAATTTACATGCGAAACATATAAAACAGTCTCAAAGGATCTTTGAATATCAAATCTTCATATTTGCCTTATGCATGATTTCTTTCCCCTGCTTCAACTAAGTACCAAATCTGGAACATTATTTGGGAGGGTGAGATTTTATAATCCCAGTAGCAACTCAGGCCATTTCCCACAAGTAACACAAGTCATTCATGTAAGTACACAATATCAAGTGTACAAATATGTGCCAACTAGACATGGTGTGCATTCTTCTTACAAAAATTCATGCTGTTAAAATCACACTCATCATATAAACATGGCACCATATTTACAGTAACAAAAGTAAAATTTATTAATACTACAACTTCAAACTTTATCAATCATGTCAATACCATGAATAGAAATTGCACAAGAGAAAAAGGGCCAGGTTGCTACCTTGATAGCTAGGTGTATTCCAAGATTATTCTTCTTTCCAACACCTTTACGCTTTGTGTTCTTCCTTTCTATTAGACTCCCTAAACAGAGTATACAACAACTTAATGCATAGAACAGCAACCTAAAGTCATCCAAATCAAATCTTTTGTCCTACTAGGTTCACTTTGCCTTCAATTTGGCCTTTCATTCATTGAACCCTTGGCTTGCTTTATTTAATTAATCATTTAGCACCTTAAATATGTCTAGAATATTAGGGAATCCTTGTGTCTTTCTGCTGTCTAAAACAAACATTTACCTAATCATAACTTAAGAAAACCATACCAAAAGCTGGAAGATATTTACCCCTATCCTTGCTTAGGCTAATTTTGATTTTCTCCTTCTGCCTTCAACTTGTCCAGCCTCAAAGTTTCGCTTATTGAGGTTCTAAAACCATAGATAGGTAGTTCTTGATAGGTACCGAAAGTTTTATGGACATCACTTGAGCTCTAGAGGTGGTTTAGTAGGAGAAAATTGCTAGAGTTTCCTTCTCTTGAATGTCACTCTTGGAGCTTTGTAAATTCTGTTTACTCTCTTCTCTTCTACGGTTTTCAGCTTATGGCAGATACATGCAGAAGCTAAATGAAGCTTAAATTGGCTTACTGAAGGTCGGTCAAGATGAGGTCCAATAAGGGTAACACTTAATCCCTTATTAATCTAACACTGCCAAGTGCATTCCACTAGCCTCGGTTAATTCTGCACTTAGTCTATCTTCCTTCAATATGCTTTGTCAGACCAAAGGAAAGGAAAATGATGATTTTTGGAAAACTACACATGTAGACATACTATAATATTGAAGAAGTAAGGCGGGGATCATTATCTGAAAATTTCCACTTAAATTTTAATTCAATAAACTATCATATGTAGCTGCCACCTGTTGTATTTTTAACCCTTATAATTCTAAGCCCATGCCACCTAATCAATCTTTTAGACACCCAATACAATTCTCCAAATGGCTTGTCACACACACAAGCCTATGAATTTTGGCATTTTTTGAATAATTCCTTTAAAATTTCGCTTGAACTAGGCTTTTTGAGTAATTAATCTAATTTTGAGGCTTTCACCTTAAACACTTATCTTCATCCTCAAAAATATCTCAGAAGCCCTTTAATTTATCTATTTTGAAAATTTAGGATATTACACAGTTAATTTTTTAAAAAACGAAATTAAATATATATTTTTGTATTTGTGGTTAGTGATAAAATATATTAAAGCGTGAAACAGTATTAATCACAATGAATGAAAGAAATTTAGCTTCTATCCTCTACCTCTTCCCATCCTTTTCCCTTTTCCACCATTAGATTAAGATTTCAACAGTTCAGGTTTATCATATTATAAAAATATTATTATAATTTTACCTTAAAGATTCAAAAATTATTTTAACAGTTCAAATTTATTTTGCATTTGATATAAAAAGAAATTATTTTTTTATCTTTAAGGTAAAATTATAATAATATTTTTATAATATGTTAAATCTAGACCGTTGAGATTTTAATCTAACAGTAGAAAAGGAAAAAGGATGGGAAGGGGTAGATGAGAGAAGCTAAGTCTGTCTTTTTTCCTATTGTGGGACCACATTTTTGTTATTTTCCTTAATGCTTTCCTCTCTCTCTCTCCATTGTGAGATAGTAGCGGAACCAGTTTCCGAGAGAGCTAATCTCATCTAGATTGTCCATTAGATTTAATTTTCTTAACTAATGATTTTTAAATGAAAAATATCATTTTTTTGGAAAAAAAAATATCAGATAAAAGATTGTTTTTATTTTAAATTTTCTACCTACTAAAATAATCTTCAAAAACAAAATTTGGGCAGATGAGATGAGTTCTACCTACCTATCCTTTGAATAGATAGTGAAACTAGTTCTTTTTTAAACAACCTCAAAGCTACTTCGTTTTTACCCGGCCATTGAACCCAAAAGTTATATTGCCTCAACGTTATCCCAAACACTAAGGTCCCCATCCATTCCCATCCTTCATCTTCCTTTCATCAAATCTCAAGGCCAGAAACCCAAGGGCACAAAAACAACATATGCTTCCCTACTTCTACTTGGCACTTGCATATACCACAAATTGAAAAGTTTGAATATTTCCTTCTAAAAAGCACATCTTTAGTTGCCAATGCTCCACACTCTGCTCTCCATAGAAAATGAACAACCTTAGGAGGCACTTTCACCTTCCACAAACCATCCCATACACTCTTAGGAGTATGATAATGATAAAACAAGTCTTGTTAGAGTTGTTTGTGAAATATATATATATATTTATGTATATACACATATCTTATAGATTTGAAATGTTTATAGGACCAACCAAGACATTAAAAGAAAATAAATTAACAAACTATACTTCGTAAAAGAATAAAGAAAAAGAAATATATTCAGCAACTTCAAAATGTCTTTTTCTCACTATAGAGAATTAGAAAGGACAAAAGATAAACTTATCCGGTTTGAATTAACCCTCCAGCTGAATAAAGTAACACTCGTCTATTTTGAAATTGAAATTTGGACAAAGTACAAAATTGTAGAATTGCTTTATAATTTATATGATTTGAGAAACTTATCCATTTTTCTTTTCAAATGATTTAATCATAATTTTAATATTCAGTTTGTTTTTCGTATTTTCTTTTCTTTTAATTTGGTTCAAATCTTTTATAATGATTATTTTTTTGTCTTTCTTCTCGTTTTTGCTTGGATACATTAAATTATGCCTTTGTGTGATGAAATGATTCATAATCTGTAATGTGTAGCTTTTTTTATATATGATACAACCCCATAGGTCGTTTATTTTATGTTTTGATATATTATGATTATTTGAAAATTCTATAAACCTTTTTCCCTGACTTTCACTTGCCTTTGAGAAAAATATACTCTCTATATGCAACCATGGATATTACAATATATAATTATTGCAATACATGAAATGTTGTAATAAGAAATTTTCTTTTGCATTCTTCACTTGAAGAGATTATCTATTTCACTTGAAAAGTCTCTATGTAATGCACAATATTACTTAAATTTTTTGGAAGAACTGTAACCAAAAAAAAAAGTTGTGGGAAGAAATCAGAACTCTTTCCTTTGTGACCCCTGATTTATTTATTAGGAGTTCTATGCCATATTTATTTGGTGGACTTCAAATAACAGCAAGTTATGTCATGAAGATATGGATTAGCCCTCTTACTCCTCACAGGCTACATAAGTTGAACATTCAAGTTAAGAAGTTCTATTTGGCAACTAAAAAAGAAAAAGGAACTTCAGAAATTCTCTCTATTATGTAATGTAAATGACAACTCCAGGAAGGAAGTAAGCCAAGCATGAAGCAAAGCAGTTGTTACCCCAAATTATATAAACCTCAGCAACCTTAACTAATTAAGCTTCTCTAACTTCAGAAAAAGAAAAAGTTTGAATCTTCAACATGAATATATTGTAATGAGACTTATCTCACTTCCTCAACTGTTGAAGCTTTTAGCTGTGCATGTCACTTTTAAAAGCATCAAATCTTTCAAATAATCATCAGTGTGTCTCCACAAAATGGCTTCATTAGTTTTGTATATATTAACTGAGCAAAAGAGTATAAATAGGACAATAGAAGATGAGAGTCATCGTAATCTATTTCTCTCATATTGCAAAGCATGAAATATGATAAAAGGGGATGAGCAAATAATGATTTCATGGGCTCTACTTTCCTTTACTCAAAGGTTTTTATTGTTCTGTTGATTTGACCGTGTCTTTACGCCTTGGGGTCAAATGCAAAATATTTTTAATCCAAGAATTGCAGTACAATGCAATACTCGGGTCGTCTCACTTGAGGAGCTTTTTATTGAACTACCTAAGTAAACTAATTATCATGCAAATACAATTAAAACAAGGGGAAATGAGTTTTGGTTTTTGAAATTAATAATTAAAAGAAAGTGCAATTTTTAATTAAAAGCTAATCTAATATTTTTGGTAATTTGGAAAATAATAAAGAAAATGAATTGGGCTAAAAAGAGATTATATGATAAAATGAACCTTGGTGACAAATTTGGTGGCTTTCCTAGCTCATTAAAATAATTTGGGAGTTATTTTTGCATCAAGTCAAATTTAAAACCCTAAGCAATCGCATTAGGTCCAATCTACCTAATAAATGATTAGTCCTACAATCGCATTCTTAATCACCTCTTAGGTAAATTGTTAAAGACCCACTTGATGTGTATTGAAAATGGATTAATGCACTTGGTTCCTCTTAATTGAAAGCACAATCGCGACATTCAAATTAAATTAAATCCATCACACAATCTAAATATCACATAGAATGTATAACTTCATTAATTCAAAAGGAAAATAAATCCAATAAAATTCAAATGCACTAATACCAAATTCAACACAAGATATTAACCAACATAGACAAATAATCACTCATCTAAGTCTCAAGACATACATATCCCAATGCAAAATTAATACACAAAGACATAATGTATAAATTGAGCAAATGGAAAATAATAAACTCCCCTTGTAAAACCTTGAAACTCTAGCCACTTTATTTGCCACCAAAACTCAAGCAGAAATCAGCCTCTCATTGATTTGAATTAATCACTGTTTGTTCAAAACTTGGACCCATAGAAATTGAAGTGAAGACAGAGGTGACTGCCGGTGGTTGGAGAAGAATGATGGTGTCTGGAAGTGAAGGAAATAGTGAAGAGGAACAGAACGGTGCTGTGTGACTGAGGAAGGCTCGCCGGAACTGAGAAGACAGAAGTGGTGGCTGCGGGGCTTGAAGGTGAGAGAGGAAGCTCCGACAAGATGAGAACAGAGGAGAATCGATGCTGTGATGGTGCTGGTCCGAACGGAGCTGTTGTGGTGGTCCGAGAAGCTCGCCGGGGAGGTCCTTGACGGTGGTGGTGGCTGTCCGTCTCTTCCCCTCTCCTCTCAAGTTATCTCCCACTCTCTCAAGCTCTCTGGTTCGCCCTTCTTCTTTGCTCTGCCGCTGCTTCTGTGTCTTCCATTCTCGTCTCCTTTCACGGTGGTGATGTTGTGAATGTCGCCGGCGGCTTTGGTGGTGGAGGTGAAAGCCACCGGCGACGATGATGGTAATGCAAGGTCCAGAAGAAGATCCTCTCCTCTGCGGCGCTCACTCTCCATATAAACCCTCAGCTCATCTCCCGGGTTGCTTCCATGTCCAGCGCATATCCATATTGCATATCCAGCGGGTCATCCCATGTCCAGCGGGTCATCCGTTTCTGTTTCTCTTTTTTGTTTTTTTTTCTTCTTTGCTTTTGGGCCCTCTTCTCCTTGCGGGCCCAAATCTGTTTCTTTATTTTTTTTTTTCTTTCTTTTTTCATTCAGCTACAAGAAGCCCAAAATAGCAGCCCAACTCAATTTCTTTTCTTTTTCCACTTGGCCCAATAGTTTGAAACTCCAAAATCTTCAATTTCTTCTTTAATACCTACAATACAAAATTTAAGCATAAGTAGCATCATTAAAATTCCAAGAAACAATTGTACAAAATAATTAATAATTTTGATCATTTTGCCCCTAATTACTATTAATTCAAAACAATTGTTCCTAACCAAAATTCATGCTTAATAATGCAATAATGTCCTAGGAAATACATTAAAATCCCAATTTAATCATGGAAAATTCATATAAAAATATGGTTCAATCAATTCCCCCACACTTAGACCTTTGTACTCCTGAACAAAGGCAATGAATTACAATTTTGTAAGTTCAAATTATCAATGCAATTGAGAGATGAGCAATTTCATAATTAGAAAGCAATATATCAATTAATCAAATTCTTCAAGTCAACGCTAGTCATAGTCAAGCAATGCAAAGAAATTAGCTAATCACACAATCCAAAATATTATAATAAAGCACAAGAGACTCTCAAAGTATTATTGTTTCACTCATCTCACCTCATTGGGATAATTTCACTCTAGTTCACTTAATCAACACCTTACCATAAGCTTGTAACAACTCTAATATCTCCACTACTAATAGCACTTAATGCAATGAATCAAGAGGACTTAAAAGGCTTGTAATGTTGAATGAAGGCAAGATGAAATGGATTAATTAGAGAAAAAGAAATAATTGATATGCAAGTCAAAGTTAAAAAGCAAGTTCATAGCATTTAAATATTTGACAAACTTGTGCCAATTGTTTTCCAAATTCATGAACAAATGCCTTCTTTGTATTTTTTTTTCTTTTTCAATTCTTTTCTCTCTTTTTATTTTAACTATACTCATTGTTTTCAATATCTTTTTTTTTCTCTTTTTTTTCTTTCTATACACATTTTTTGTTTTTGCAACTTACTTTCTCTTTTCTATATACATGGCATTTCAAAATATACATTGTTCAATCACTTTGATTTTAAAACACTATGAACATTAGGAGTAAATGACATGCATACAACATAGGAATGGTTCAAAGAGGTAAGCAAAGGTAAGTGAATGAGGGTTTGTGTTTGGGTGAAATGGTTTAGAATGAATGCCTCTTTCATTTCCATCACACTAATGTAAATCCCGCTTTGAAAAAGAGTTGAAACAAGTTCTAGAAGATGAAGAACTAAGTGAACATGCACACATTGAAAGAATTCAAGGCTCAATTAACCTTCCAACAAGGTTTCTCTCTAATGCTCACACCAATATAATCAATTGCATAGGAAGCTAACCACAATGCATTTACTTCACTATTCTTAATGCTAACCTTACAAACATAATCAATCAAAACATTGCAATCAATTATAAGAATGCTCAACTCTTAAAAGCACTAATGATATAGAAACTTTCTTTTCTGAAAACAAGGAGTAAGCAAAAATCCAATTGTGGGTTTATTTCTCTCCCCATTTACTTGAAAAGCAAATTATGGTTTCAAAAGTTGCCAAAACACTAGAAATCACGAAAGCACAAAGAATTTCTTACAAATCACATTCCAAAGTGGCAAATGCGATCCTTTACCACTTAGGACATGTATCAAAGCAGTTACTCTTGAAAAAATTTTGAAAAATTTTATAGTTAATGGCATTTCTCATTTAAAAACAACCAAATCATGCGATTTAAAATGTATTTCCCTCCCCCACACTTAATCAACACATTGTCCTCAATGTGTAAAGCAATTCTAAAGAGAAAGCTTAGCAAGTTAAAATCCAAGGCACAATGATAATTAAGTAGGGTAGTGGCCACAAATGATGCAAAGCATACAAAGGGGGTTTTTATTGTACTAAACTACACTACTTCTACCTTTTTCTACTGGTTTGTGTCCCTCCCCCACACTTATCTTCCTCACACACATGTAAGTTCAAAGAATTATAGAAAATAGGAAGAAAACAAGTGAGGAAAGAGACGACCTGTGTTAGAGAATCTTGAGTCGTTTGAAGGAGAAGTTCTCATCCCTGATGAGAATCATGCATTTGTCTTTCAAAATCACTTCTCCCACATTGAATTTCCTTGGTGAAGGTGGCTCAGGATCAATCGGAAGAGGTCCAAGGATATACGGTGGATGTTGGTTCCTCCGATGACCTTTCCAAGAATGTGCCTGCAAATAATCCGAGCAAACAGCAATATCCCATCCAAAAATAGAAACATGGAGAGATTTCAAGTGAAGTAAAGGCATATTAAGTTCCAAACTCTCCAAGTAACTATCACATCCAAGGAAATCAACGATACTCCCGTCAGTAGGAGTCAAACAAACAGTTAAATTCTCTTGTGTTTGCAAAGTGGAAGGTGCGGAATCCAACTTATTGTTGGGGTACACCACATCATCATTGCAATCACAAGAGATGGAAGGGAAAAGAGTGGAAGAAGAAGGAGAATTTTTCAAATTGTTACCACCTAAACCTTTTGAAATTTCAAAAGAATCATTTTCCTTTTCTATATCGGGTGGCAAATCACAAGAAAGAATCATATGGAAAGAATCAATTTCATTTGTAAAATCATCAATCAAAGCATTTGAATCTTCCCGTATGAAACTATCATGTAATTCATTGGAATCAAGAGAATGATCTTCTTCTAGGCAATGGCCTTTCTCATTCACAACAACCACAGTAGCATCCACACAAGATTCAATATTTTCACAAGTGTCATGCTTTGAAACATCAATAGTACAAGGAGATGTATCAAGATGAACGGTAGAATCAACCACTTTACTAAATGCTTTCTTTCGAAACTCATCAAGTAAGTGGCATTTGTCATGATAACAATCAACACATATTTGATCTACCGCACAAGAACATGAACATATTGCATTCAATTCATCACAATCATCCCTAGTACTATGAAGAGAAGCATTTTCAATCATAGAAGCATCACATAAAGAAGTAGAAGCACAATCATCAACAACTACAATTGAATCACTACTACTTGAACTAAGAGGTTGAGCAATTATATTTTCAAACATTTGAGGGGATTCAACAATGATTTCCTCATCTACCTCATCATCACTCAAATCATTAATTGCTTCACAAGTTAAAGTAGTAGGAGAGTCTACTTCTATAAGGATAGGATCATTACCGAATGGTATAGAAGGCTCTTCAAAGCTCTTTTGAACTTGCTCCACTTCTTGTACTTGTGTGGGAATAGGCAACGGAGGTTTGAAATCTTCCACTTGTGAAGTGGCATGTGACTCTTGAGCTTGGACTCCTTGCTCTTGAATTTCTGGATAGAGAATGCCATATTGTTCCAGCTTGGTTTCAATGTTAAGTGGCACTTCACAAGACTCCAAATTCTGGGAAGATTGGAGTTGAGTGAACATTGGAACATTTTTAGGACTCCCCTCTTGCTCTACATGCAACTTTGAAAAGATTGGAGTTCCCTCTTCACCTCCAGATTGCTCCCACCATATATGATGTATGATAGCGTTAGAGAGATCTACCATTTCATTGAGCTTATCTATTTGCCCCCTCAAAGTGCCAGACTTCCATGCAGCATCCAATAAGCGTTGATGTTCGGTATCCAACTTGTTATTTGCTTCTCTTAAAGCATACACTCGATCATCAACAGTTGGGATGGCAAGGATTGATTTCAAATTCAATTCAATAGCATAAGACTCAAAAACACTATGTTCATATGGAAGGGTAGGTGGTGGGTGATTCTCTGGTGGAGTATGGCACTTAGAAGCTTTTTGTGCTTCCTTCAGCTCCTCATTGCTTTCTTTTAGATGCTCCACTTTATGTGTATGGAAGGACATAGAAGCAGGATGTTCTTGGGGATTCTTCAACACTTGTGCTTGTTGAGTGAGACGCTCAAGTTCCTTTTCCAATCTCTCACTCTCTTTCTCTTGTTGTTCCAATCTTCTGAGAAGAAAGTCCATTTGTGTTCGCCGCTCTTTGGTATGATCATCCATTTGAGCTTGAAACTCTTGAATCACTTCCATTTGATGAGCAAAGGTGTCCTTGTTTGACTGCTCTTCATTGATAGTCTGAGTGATATGGTTTTGAAGCTCTTGAATAATGTTACCAATGGTCGGTTCTTGCTGTGGCACAAATGGTTGGGAATGAGGTCCATAAGATTGTGGAAATGGTGGGTAGAGAGGCTTATGAGGTGGATGGCATGGTTGGAAAGAGGAATAGAATGAAGGAGAAGGGTTATGATAAGGCATGCGGTTATATGATGGAGGATTAAAATGTGGCTCATGATATGGGTTATATGGTAGAGGAGAAGGTTCATGGTATGATCTATAGGGTAGATGTGGTGGGTAATGAGGTTGAAATGAAGGTTGTTGGTAGGGTTCATGGTATGAAGGGTGGAATGGACCATGACATTCTTGACCAATTGGACTCTTTTGACATCCCATATTGTCTTGAAGAAGCTGTAATGTTTGTTGAATAGCATGAATGCTTTCAGAGATGGACTCTTTTCTTTCAGTTGAATCTGCTACAGAAGAGTGAGATTGAAAGGGTAAACCTTGATTACCATTAAACCAAGCCATGAAAATTCAATCACAATACAATCCCAATGAATCACAAGAAGACTATCTAACTATAAACTATGAAAACTAAGAAAAAGAACATAAGAGAATACAAAGGGAAAAAGAATTTCAAAATGATAAAAGATGCAAGTGTGCTATGAATCAACATGGAGACATGATGAATTCAAATAAATGAGCTCAAAATCATATGAAATTGAATGCAACAACACCACACAGAAGCTAGCAAGTCAAATCAAGGCAAGAATGCAATGAATGCAATCTAAATGCAAAAATCCTAAACTATATGTAAAGAAATAACAAAAAATGCAAAACTAACAAGATCAACCCGAGAAACCCCTTGTCAAAAGTGAATTTGACAATTAGATTACCTAGGGAGCCAATTACTTAGTTCCCCGGCAACGGCGCCATTGATTTGACCGTGTCTTTACGCCTTGGGGTCAAATGCAAAATATTTTTAATCCAAGAATTGCAGTACAATGCAATACTCGGGTCGTCTCACTTGAGGAGCTTTTTATTGAACTACCTAAGTAAACTAATTATCATGCAAATACAATTAAAACAAGGGGAAATGAGTTTTGGTTTTTGAAATTAATAATTAAAAGAAAGTGCAATTTTTAATTAAAAGCTAATCTAATATTTTTGGTATTTTGGAAAATAATAAAGAAAATGAATTGGGCTAAAAAGAGATTATATGATAAAATGAACCTTGGTGACAAATTTGGTGGCTTTCCTAGCTCATTAAAATAATTTGGGAGTTATTTTTGCATCAAGTCAAATTTAAAACCCTAAGCAATCGCATTAGGTCCAATCTACCTAATAAATTATTAGTCCTACAATCGCATTCTTAATCACCTCTTAGGTAAATTGTTAAAGACCCACTTGATGTGTATTGAAAATGGATTAATGCACTTGGTTCCTCTTAATTGAAAGCACAATCGCGACATTCAAATTAAATTAAATCCATCACACAATCTAGATATCACATAGAATGTATAACTTCATTAATTCAAAAGGAAAATAAATCCAATAAAATTCAAATGCACTAATACCAAATTCAACATAAGATATTAACCAACATAGACAAATAATCACTCATCTAAGTCTCAAGACATACATATCCCAATGCAAAATTAATACACAAAGACATAATGTATAAATTGAGCAAATGGAAAATAATAAACTCCCCTTGTAAAACCTTGAAACTCTAGCCACTTTATTTGCCACCAAAACTCAAGCAGAAATCAGCCTCTCATTGATTTGAATTAATCACTGTTTGTTCAAAACTTGGACCCATAGAAATTGAAGTGAAGACAGAGGTGACTGCCGGTGGTTGGAGAAGAATGATGGTGTCTGGAAGTGAAGGAAATAGTGAAGAGGAATAGAACGGTGCTGTGTGACTGAGGAAGGCTCGCCGGAACTGAGAAGACAGAAGTGGTGGCTGCGGGGCTTGAAGGTGAGAGAGGAAGCTCCGACAAGATGAGAACAGAGGAGAATCGATGCTGTGATGGTGCTGGTCCGAACGGAGCTGTTGTGGTGGTCCGAGAAGCTCGCCGGGGAGGTCCTTGACGGTGGTGGTGGCTGTCCGTCTCTTCCCCTCTCCTCTCAAGTTATCTCCCACTCTCTCAAGCTCTCTGGTTCGCCCTTCTTCTTTGCTCTGCCGCTGCTTCTGTGTCTTCCATTCTCGTCTCCTTTCACGGTGGTGATGTTGTGAATGTCGCCGGCGGCTTTGGTGGTGGAGGTGAAAGCCACCGGCGACGATGATGGTAATGCAAGGTCCAGAAGAAGATCCTCTCCTCTGCGGCGCTCACTCTCCATATAAACCCTCAGCTCATCTCCCGGGTTGCTTCCATGTCCAGCGCATATCCATATTGCATATCCAGCGGGTCATCCCATGTCCAGCGGGTCATCCGTTTCTGTTTCTCTTTTTTGTTTTTTTTTCTTCTTTGCTTTTGGGCCCTCTTCTCCTTGCGGGCCCAAATCTGTTTCTTTATTTTTTTTTTTTCTTTCTTTTTTCATTCAGCTACAAGAAGCCCAAAATAGCAGCCCAACTCAATTTCTTTTCTTTTTCCACTTGGCCCAATAGTTTGAAACTCCAAAATCTTCAATTTCTTCTTTAATACCTACAATACAAAATTTAAGCATAAGTAGCATCATTAAAATTCCAAGAAACAATTGTACAAAATAATTAATAATTTTGATCATTTTGCTCCTAATTACTATTAATTCAAAACAATTGTTCCTAACCAAAATTCATGCTTAATAATGCAATAATGTCCTAGGAAATACATTAAAATCCCAATTTAATCATGGAAAATTCATATAAAGTTATGGTTCAATCATCTGTCCAATGCAGTGTGAAGAAGGCAGACCTCAGAAGCATCAATTGATTGTTCATATAATCATCAGTGTGTGTCCACTCTTTCATATCTTCTTTACATGTAACACAGCATCCACAACCTCCCATCTTAAGCATCTCTCGATTGACATGGACAATGAAAAGTAAATTTAATGTGAAGGAAAATTGTTTTGACCTCTGAGATGTTGCCAACTGTTTTCTCATTCAAATGCAACACCATTATGAAGAGGTGAGGACCCTTCTTAAGAACAACACCAATTTCATGTACCTACTTTCTCCTTATGTACTCATCATTTATAGGGGCTTTACTACTCCATGAAATGTGAAACCTATCAAATCTATATGGCATAATTTGAAACATAATGCAAACAGCAAGTCCAGAGTATTCACTTTCAGCAACGTGTTTATTAATTCATATTCGAATCTATAAAAATCTAAAGGAAAATTATCTTTATTTGGGAACCATGATGGTAATTCAGATCCCCAAATCATTGCCAAAAAAAAATCTCTCTCTAGTGAAGATATTCTACTAACTGTAACAAAATTAACCTATTAGGAACTAGGCTACCTAGCTTGAACAGAAAAGGAGCATGCTAGAAATACAAAGAGGAGATTAATATACCTCAATGTGCTTGAGCAATGTATTCTCATATTTAACTCGATGACGGCATGCACTAAAACAAGCAAATATTCATGTTATGTGTACATACATACATGGATAAAAGAAAAAGATCCTTAAATCAGTGGATAGAACATAGTAAGGGGAACATACCTCATGGGCAAGTGATAAAACCATATTCCATAATTGTGTTTTTGATAAAGGTTCCGTTGAATCACAACCCTGCATCTAATCCAATTAACTGTGGTGGAAGCTTGGATAGTGACTTAAGCCTCTTGCAGGAACTTAGGAAAAGAAAGTGTAATCGAAAGGAATTATAGAACCAACCATCAGGTATATTAACAAAATCATTTCAAACCACTAAAATCTTCAAGAATGATCCATCACTTAGACCAAAATAGTTTGAGTCTAACTCTATTAATGACCATAGACATTTCACTATTTATATGATATGTATTGTATTTATACAAAATACACTAATGGCATACTTTCCTAGCTATATACAGAACAACCCAACTAATTTATAATTTATTAGTTAAATACTCTGATAGCCTCCCGTGAACTCAAGGCATCTTGGACCTTGAGTTTAGACTTCAACAAATTAAATGTCAAGGTAGACAGTGGCTTAGCAAATATGTCTGCTATACGATGTATAGAAGGAATATGATGATTGATGAACAAGTAGTTGGTTTTACAACAATGAGTTGTAGAATAGGAGCAGCAAAATAGGTTGTAGGTTGATCATTCATCATAGGATGAGTTTATGCAGGGAACAGAAGAGATTGGAATTGGCTAGAAGGAAAATGGATGGTGCAGGGACAATAGATTTGAAGGGAAAAACTGATTCAGTAGAGATATATAAGTCCATCTAATACATGCAAAACATTTATATCCATGATGAGCCATGCTATGCCCTTAGAAAGAAAACTCTACTGAACGAAGTGATAGTTTATGAGAGTTATCATAAAGAGGATTGTACGAACAACCAAACACATGGAGAGGAGAATAATTGGGAGTTTTGCTAAATAACTTGGTGTGAAAATCACAGTTATCAAAGAAGATAAAGTATATAGCACATACTCCCTTCAGTCATAATTATAAAATAAAGTTGATTTTTTTGGAGAAATTAAGGAAGCTAATTAAATTATTTTAGAGTATTTATATTTTTATTTTTTTTCTTCAAACTAATTAGTTTGACTAATAAATTAATATATAATATAAGGATATATAACATATGATATAAATAAGTAACTTATTTAGCTTCCTTAATTTCTCCAAAAAAAATCAATTTTGTCTTATAATTAAGACCGGAGGTAGAACAATAATTCCTAGCTATAAAAGCTCCAACCTCTGGTTCTGTTAAATTGTTGAAATCAATGATGGTGCTGCCCCACTCTTGAATAGCGCTCGCCATCCACATTCCAATTTCAGTTTATTAGACGAATGATATTTGACGTTAAGTTTGATGTGAAGGCAGTGATTTTTTCTCTTTAAATGTTGCCAACATGTTTTTTCATTGAAATCCACAAGACACACAAGTGAAATCTCATTTGCCTGTTCTTCACAAATTTAATAATAATCTTCCTTGACTCCTAGCTAGGAGGTGGATGAAGGCTTGAGTTCAATATGCTTGAAGGCTGAGTCTATTCTCTGGTCTTATGAATCAATTCAATTTGTGTAATCTTGATTTCGAGGTTTAGGAATTGTGACTGGAAGATTGCATTGACAGTGTTTGGTTAAATGCCTCCTTGTTGTAGACTTATGCTGTAGTTTTGTTATATGTTGATTCCTCTGCACTTTTGATTGATTCCTGGCTATGTTTACATGTAAGTCACAGAATTGTTGCTTTGTATATGTGGCTGAGTGATTAATGATAAGGAAAAAATTATAATCTAAAACTCTGAAACTGTAAGGACCTTATCAAGTAATAAAGTAATGAGAAAAGTATTATTCCCACGAGAACTTGGTACTAACAATATATTTGAGTAATGACTTTACACTTTTGCTCAAGATGAGTCAACACAATTTAAATTAAAGATAAAAAATAACTAACAAAAAAGGGGGAAAAAAGAAAATCAAATCTAACTAAAACTAAAAGTAAAGGTGACTATAGATCTTAAGCGGTGACTCGGATAATTATAGTCTTGATTACTTCTTAGTGTCTAATTCCCTCCTTAATTGTGTTTAAAGTTATATTTACTAGTCTAGAACTCTTAATTGCATAAAACTGTCTTTTGATCCACTAAAAGTCATTCCAATTATGTTAATCTCTAACTCCTTAGGTGATTAGTGCTTAACTGGATTAATTTAAGTGTAAGCCTAATGAAACTACGTAGGGCCAGTGAATATATGTCTATTCTACAAATAAATGAAGTTTGGAAACTTAATCCTACAGACTCAATTGAAGGTATATTAAAAAAAAACAGAGAGAGAGAGAGAGAGAGTTCAATGCAGTATAGAATCATATTATTCCTCCATATTTCAATGTGTACAGTAAAGGTAATATATATGGGCTGTGACCCAATACTATTATGACATGTGTATGCTAACGCGAAGGATCTAGACGCCACTGGATCTTTTTGGGCCTTAATATTTATATTAGACGTCAATACCCAGCTATATTCTCTGCGAAATTGGCAAAAGCATCTATAAGCCCAAATCTTGGTTCAGAAACTCTCTGAGCAAAAAAAGGGCAAATGACTGGTCATGTCATGTAACTCTTCAAGAGCATTACATGGTTGAAACTTGAAACTCCCTCTCGTTAAGCTCTTGCTCAAAGCCTTCATGACAGTAATGGCAAATGGCCTCTCTCCCTCAAATATTTAAAAAGGATTCAATATTAATTAGACAACCAAATCACTTTTGTCCATGCAGTAACTATTCTCATGACTAATAGCTTGATAGCTATTTCCAGAACACAACACAAGTGAAAAGAGAAAAGATATACAAACATTAAGATTCACCAAAAACTAAGCTATTTAAAATGACAGCCTTAAATATTGATGTAGAATTGGTCTAGTGGTGTAAAGCTCTATTAGATCTTTCTGAGGTCTTGAGTTCAAGTTCTAAAAGAAACACTTGTTTTAGAAGGAATGTCCACGAACTCTGAACCACATATTAGATCATAATATCAAAAGAAGAAAAATGACAGCTTTAAACACACCAAAGTAAAAGTGATTCCTAATGGCTATTAACAAGAAAAAGAAAGGGCTTGTGTGTTGTGGTTGAAAAAGGATTGCTTATAGGACGTTGGATGGAATACTAAGTGACAGGAACGAAATATTTTTAATTCTAGAAAGCAACAATTTTTTTTTTTGGCCGGTCTAGAAAGCAACATTTGATTTATCAGGATGTATTTTTGCCCTTTTGGGGTAATTTCAGGAATATATATAAGTTATGTTTGGAATAGCTTTTTTTTTTTGGAAAATAAGTGTTTATTATATAAGTCAAGATAAAATTTCTCTCATATATTTATTTTATATACTGTAAATTATTATTTATAAGTATTTTTAAATCAAAAATAAATTATCTCAAATAAATGTATAGTTAATCATATTATGTAATTGGGAGACAGGCTTGAACATTTCCCCAATAAAAGTGACGAGGCTGAAGTGATAAGACAAGAACCCACGGACTTATTCTGCCAACAACCCCCTTGACCAACTACTCCATTATTGGAGTACTTTTTGTTTTTCCACTTTATAATTAATTTTGTAGCAGGTAGTTGTGACAAATCTCTTTCACATCATATATTTTTTAAACAGACTTTGATGCTTGCCGTCCCTCTCCATACTTATCATCAGGAAGGCATTGAAGAAAGATGTTGAAGGGTGTGTTTGTTTTGGGGGAAGGGTAGGGGAGGAGGGAACGGAGGAAGGTTAAATTTTTTTTTTTTTGTTGAAGTTATTTAAATTTTGGATGAGAACCTAAAATTTAAAAGGAATGAGAGAGTAAATTTTGGACGAGAACCTAAAATTTAAAAGAATGAGAGGATAAATTTTAGGTTTCTTTTGTCTAATATTATAATTTGGCCCCTTACCCTCCCATCAAACCAAACACACCCAAAATAATGTAGCTAAATGGTAACTGCCCTCATAATTCAGTCTATAATTAATTTATTGACATTGATTTATCTTTTTCTTATGAAGTTAATTAATACTAGTGGATCAATTATAACTCCTCCAAGCCCATCGCATGGGTTTACGTTTTCTATTTTTTTCTTTTTATTTTCAAAATTTTAAGATAGGTCAGAATATCATATTTATTATTTAAAAAATATTATTATAAATATAAATAAATTAATTAAACTATTAAAATATAATATATATATATATATATATATAATATTCATAACCATAATACAGATAAAAAAATATTAATTGATAATATACTATATTAACATTTTTATAAAATATTAAATATTAACTATTCATTTTTTAATCTAATTACATGTTCGAATTCTAGGCATACTTATTGAAAAAAAAAATGTGAGAATCATTTGTTCTCCCGGGCTCATTGGCTCAACAACAGAAAAACTTTTAATAAAGGTTACCCAAGATTCAAAAACAAGGATTATCGTAGCACCATATTAAAGGACTGACATGAAAATCAGTATACATACAAAATCCCGGAAATACCTTTAATTTTAAATAAAAAATTTTCAGAAAAGGGTATAAATCCTCCCCAACCGAAGTGATGAGGCTAGAGTGACAACTGACCAAAGAAGGAGTTCAAACGTGGATTAAAAAATGTTCTAAATGTACTATTTTTGTGTTTTCCCCTAACTTCTCAATTAATTTTTTTACTATAATATTTTATATTCTTATAATTATTTTCAAAGCTCTTAAAAATTCAAATAATTTATGTATTTAATTAAATTTTCAAAAATATTTAATCAATTATATGTATATTCCTCTAATCCTATATATAAGGTACTTGTAACATATGTCACACATACTAAGTGAAAGGGAAAATTGTGAAAAAATCCCTCATTGACAACTTATTTACTAAACGAGATCTTTGCGTGCAGATTATCTTCCACATATGCATAATATCTTCTCTGGTGTGCAAATGATCTTCCCTGTATGCAAAAATCTTCCCTATACGTGTGCAAAAATCTTCCCTACGTGTGCAGAAATCTTTATTCCATGTGTAGAAATCTTCCTAGGTCCCATTTGACAAATAAGTTGCCAATGAGGCCTTTTTTAGCAATTCTCCCTAAGAGAAAACCTTAAGCTTATTTATTTCCTATTTTATCTATTTCTTATTTTTTGAAAAAGAAAAAAGGAAATAAATAAATAAATAACCCAAGTAAGGGTAGTGTGTGCTGCTGTATATGGGGCTTGAGATGTTCAGTCACGACAAACATTGTTTGTTTGGGATAGCTTATTTTTGGATAATAAGTGCTTATAAATCTTGATTCACGGTATATGTGGTAAGTATGTGAGAGGAGTTTTGTCTCGACTTACATACTTATTTCCTAAAAATATAGCTATTCCAAACACTCATATACCATCCTAGGCCACATTGGCATTGCGACCATCATAATTGACTTGTGTTAGTTTTCATCTCTTTGCTAAAAGAAAGGGTTAAAATGAATTCAGGATTTAAGTAATTTTTTTTAAAAAAATAAATTAAGTGTTTTAAAGTATTTTATCGTGAATGTTATTTAAAATAATTTTTTAAGTATGTCTATGACTTTCAAATTTTTTTTAAGGAAAAAGGAAAACTGAAACGATAACTTGTTTCAATATTTGTGGGGACAATTTGAGAGAGGTGGCAGCTATTCCGTTGGCAGCTGAATTCCAGTGGTTTACAATGTGAACCCAAAGGGGTCGCTCACCACCGTTGTGCTTTCTTTTAAAAAAAAGGTGCTTTTTTGGCCTCTCACCGTGGAGTCAAACACGCTCAAGCAATACTCCCAATGATAGCTGCCTCCTCTCTCAAATTGTCGGCCACTCCCTTCTCTTTCTGTAGCTTTTTCTTTTCTTTTCTTTCCCATTCATTTTTTCTAATTGCTCCTAGTCAAAAAATGTTGGCCACTCTTAGTCAAAGAATTCAAAGCCAATGGAAACTCATCTTTCACACTCATACCGCGTGATTAAACTAATATAATAGACAAAATCAATATAAAATGAACACAATATTAGAGAGAGAGAAACATATCTTCTTTTTCTTATGCTCTAAATTGGTAGAACATGGGTTACGAAAGATTAAGAATATTGAAATTGAAGAAATGGTTACCATGTTCTTATATATATGCATTCTATTTAAATATAAGTTTATCCATTTTTAATTAAAATACATTAGTGTTTTTTTTCAATAATAATTGAAATTTTTTTTATTTTATCAAATTTTATTTATATTTTTTCAAAGGAAAATGACAATTAGGTCCCAAGCTACACAAAAGATACCAAAAGTCCCTTGGAAAAGTCAATGGACAGAAAAGTCCCCAATGCCCATTTACCAAAATACCCCCAAGCAATTTTGTAATACCCTGAAATTTGGGATTTGAGGCTTGGGAATAAGCCTAAATTAAGTGAACTGCTAAACCCCGATTTAGCAGGAGTCCAAATTTATTCCCTAATGATTCTTATATATTTGGGGTATTAAGAAAGTAAAATGGTGAACTTTGGAGAATATAATTATGTTTTCGGTGAAATTACCTATGAGATAGTGAGCTTGTAATGTGATTTTGAATGATAAAATGATGATAAAAAATTATGAAATTTTACAAGATGAAAGTAAACATCCTAAGCTTTAATTTGATAGGTCATATGACTCAATTAGAACTATATACAAAAAGATATGAATTTTTGAATTCAGCCGAGAAAAAACTGTGAAGTTTCTGAAACAGCAGGCAAAGATTAAAATTTTGGGAATTTTGTGATTCCAGATAGCAAAAGTATATATTTTTCCTTGAAACTAGACTCAATAAGGGTTTTATAGGCTTTGGAATCACTCCAATTTTATTTTTCTAGAATTAGTTATAATTTTTCAAAGTTAGAGCAGAAAATCTGCCAGAATTTCTAAAGAATCCGAAAATTTTGGAAATTGAATAAATAATTCAATATCATATAATATATGATATATCCTCCTTCCAGCAGTCATTTCCGTCATGTTTCAGCAGGCCAAAGAGAGAGAAAGCTTGAGAGAGTTTAGAGAGAGAAGGAGAAGAGAACTCGTAAGGTAAGCCGATTTCTCCGACGATCTAGCTCCTAACGCGTATAACTCTACTCCTAAGCTTCTCTTTCATATTCTTTAAGGTTGTTGAGGCTCAATTTTCCTTGTTAAGAATGTTAGGGTTTCAGCCAAGAAGAGGAAAAGCTAGTGGGAGCTTGAGGTAACTTCCAAACATTCGTATATTAACTATTATGGCTGCTGTGGGCAATTTAATCAGTGAAATTTCGTCGAATTGCCATTAGTTTTAAATTTTGGAAAAGTGTGTGCCTAAGGGTTATGCTTCTCAATTTTAGTTCAAATGGTTGTTATAACTCAATTAGATGGTTAATAAAGTGGTTAGGAGTAGAAAGGAACGCATTTACGGAGCCGAAATCATAAAACCCCAATTTTTCTCGGAGAACACCATAATTTCGGCTAGGGATGTTTGAGGGCCTTAAGGTTGGATTTTCAATAATTTGATGGTTCCATTTGATTCAAAAGGGAAAAATAGGTGGGATATAGTTGGGCACTTTTTCAGAAAAGGTCAAGAAAGCATAATTACGGAAACACCCCTAAAACCCTAAAAGTAGGGCTACCAAGGGAAATTTTGTAATTTGACATTGAATTTGGTAATTTTGAGCCTGAAAATGGATTCCTTAGAAAAAAATATGTCAGGATAGCCCAGGTCAAAAATTTGAAAAAATGTGCCATCGAGCCAAATACGAAATGTCATACATAAAAATAGGGAGAGACGTTCAATCACCACAAAACATTACCATCACCACATTGGCATTGGGACCATCATAATTGACTAATGTTAGTTTTCATCTCTTTGCTAAAAGAAAGGGTTAATGTGAATTCATAATTTAAGCATTTTATCGTGAATGTTATTTAAAATAATTTTTTAAGTATGTTTTTCACTTTCAAATTTTTTTAAGGAAAAAAGAAAAAAGAAACGATAACTTATTTCAACCTTTGTGGGGATAATTTAAGTAGAATTTATCATGATTTCACTTATTTTTTACTTTAAAAAAATTATATTCCTTTTGGTCTTAAATATAAAATATAGTTGAATTTTTTCGGAAAGATTATGGAATCTAAATAAGTTATTTAATCATATCATATATTATATATCCTTAAATTATATATCAGTTTATAAGTTAGGTAAAATAATTTTTAAAAAAATGATAAATATAAATATTTTAAAATAATATAATTAGTTTTTTTAATATTTCTAAAAAAAACGAAAAGGGATGAAGCCATGGAAAAGTAAGGTCTTTTCTTTTGAACAGACGGAAAGGGAAAGAAGGGCAGGTTAGGCAAAGAGAAAGGATAAAAGGTTGTTGACGTCTTCAAATCTCAGCAGCAAGTCATGAGAGAAATTGAGAATCAACATAACAAGGACACGTCATTGCTATAGGAGCGGCTTTCCCACAAGAAACCATGTGCGCGTGTTTCACAATTTTTTCTTAAAAATAAAATATTAATTTCACACACGGATAAAAACAGCTGTATAATAAGTAATAACCCTGAAATTGGAATCAACTTTTCTCTCGAGAACATCTTCAATCTTACCCAATACCAAAAGCTAGTAAATCATCTTTTAGCAGTGAGTCGTGAGTGTGGAGAAGACAGTGAGATTTCGTAAAACATTATTGATTATTATATAACGAGTTATATAGATCTGCCCAAAATGTTTTCTTTATTATTTCGTCTGCTTGTTTTAATTTCATACCTCTTATTACTTTCCATGTTTTAATGGAGTGACAATTAATCAGGGAGTACGATCTAATGAATTAAAAAAATGTATTAAATGTACTATTTTGTGTTTTCTCATAACTTCTCATAATTTTTTTTACTATAATATTTTATATTCTTATAATTATTTTCAAGACTATTGAAAATTCAAATAATTGACGTATTTAATTAAATTTTCAAAACACTTAATCAATTATATGTATACTCTTATAGTCTTATATATAGGACACTTCCAACATATTTCACAACCTTTTATTCATCTTTATTTTTGTAACCCAAAAAAAGTTGCAAAGTCATGGCCCTTGTTTCTTAACCCCTAGAAAACCATAATTCTTATGTTTGAATTCTATTGGTTCGTTTTGTGTTTCCTCCTTTTTCCATGTCTACCGCCCTACGGAAATGAGTCCTCATTCATCAAGACAAGTCTAAACGTAATGGCAGGAATATCTTAATTTATTTTCTTCCATATTTATTACTCCCTCTGATTCGATTCTATGTATAAACAATTTTTTCCTTGATTACGTAAAACGAATTGATAATTAAAAATAATAAGTGTGTCAAAAATACCATATTTTTTCCATACATACCCCTATTTATGAAAAGAGTATAGGAGAGAGAATAGATAAAAAGTATGAGAGATAATGAGTATAAGACATGAGAGAGAATAAGTATTTAATAAGGGTAAAATGGGAAAAAGAAAATTATATTTTTAGACAAAAAGTGAAAGTTGCTTATAAAAGGGACCAGTTCTATGAGAGAGAAAATTGATTATAAATAGGACGGGAAGGAGTATTAGTTTTCATATTAATTTATGTAACTTATAAAATTTTTATATAATTTAACTCACAGTGTTCATACTATAGTACTATTGGAAAAAATATTAATTATTTCTTAATTTTTGCGCTTTAATAACCTATGAAAGACCTGTTTAAAAAAACGGTGAAAAAACACATTCACATAAGTTAAAATAAAATTTCTCTTACAAACTTACCTCATATATCATAAATTATGTTGAAAAAATAATTTCTACCGCTAATCCAATATTAAAAGTAGAAAGTGACATTACTTAACTTGCTTTTTTTTTTTTCCTTTTAATCACCTGAAACTGCGTAAATCGGTTTGACTTGGTCTAAGAGAACCATGGTTCAAAAAACCGGATCGGACCGGTCGGTTCGACCGGTTGAACCGGGAACCGGTCCCTGGTCCGGTCCGATTTGATCAAAAACCGGTCAGACCGGTCGAACCGGTCAGAACTCAGAACCGGTTAAAACCGGTAAAACCGGTGGTCCGACCGGTTGACCCGTTTTCTTCCTTTTTTTTTTTTAAATTTTCAAATTTTTATTTTGTGTTTTTTGAGGGCAAAATGGAAAGTTGAAGACTAAAATGAAGGGAAAAATAGATAAAGAAAGAACAAATCTAAAATAATGAAGAAAATAATGAAAAAAATTAATTAAAAAGATATAATAATTATAAGAAATGAGATATCTTTGTATAAGTATAGGTATTATAACTAATACTAATAGATTTTAAACATTTTTTTTCTAAAAATCTTTATTTTTATCTATAGAAGTTTAAAAATATATTAATATATATTATCACTAATAAATTATAATATTTTAATATGACCAGTTATGACCGGTTCAACTACCGGTTAGACCCCGATTGACCCATTAACCCTTGAACCTGTGCTGTGACCGGTTCATTGTCCGGTCTAGTTTTTCGTTCCTTGAAGAGAACACGAGGAAATGCAAAAAGCTTAGCCGAATTAAATACTCCCTCCGATTTTATTTATAAATAATTTTTTTTATTGTGTAAAATGAATTGACAGTTGAAAGTAGCAACTGTGTCAAAAATATCATGTTTTTTTTACACATGGCCCTATTTATGAAAAAATTATAGAGGAGAGAATGAATAAAAAGTATGAGAGATAACTCTTAGTATACGTGATAATTAATTATAAATAAATATATATATATATTTAATAAGGATAAAATAAAAAAAATTATATTTTCAGATATAAAATAAAAATTACTTATAAAAAAGATTAAATATTTAAAAGAGAAAAGAGAAAATTATTTATAAATAAAATCAGAAGAAAGACAGAAGAAACGTGGGGCCGTTCAATCACTACAAACATTGCCACCAGAGACCACATGGGAACCGGGGTCCCTCATGATTCACATATGCTAGTTTTCTCCTCTTGATATAATTGCAGCAATTTGCTAAAAGAAAGAGTTAAAAATAAAATGGACTCAGAACCTAAGAGTTTTTTTTAACATGTCCTATATCCTAAAATATTTTATAATATATCAACACTTTAATATAATTTTTGAAGTACATCTATTTTTTTAGGATAAGGAAAACTACAAATTAACAACTTGTGGCAATGATTTATAAGTCGCATTTACTGTCATTTCACTTATTTTTTTATTTGAAAAAATTATAGTTGACGAGGCAAGTCTTCCCCCTTTCTTACTTCTCGTAAAATGCGCAACCAAAGTCCTATTGTGCGGACACTGAGCTCAATTTTTCAACAATTCGAAAGTCATCTTTTACCCAAGTAAAGCAACACATAGCACGTAATTAAATCTTCGGAGTGATGACAAACTGAAAAATACTTATACTTGTTAAAATATTCCTTTCAAAATTATCATTGTTCTAAAATTTTGATTTTTACTTATCATTTTATTTTATTTTTATTTTTTTAAATTTATCCCTGTTTTAAACTTTTAGTTGCATCTCCGTCATTTTCCCTTCCTTTGTGGGAGACTATATTTTAGGCGCAAAGTCCTAGTATGTCTTTTGAATTTTTGAAATAAAAATAGCTAATAACAAAACCAAAATAATAATGTGGCTCTTTTTTTTTTTTTGTTGCTGGCTATTTTCTGATAACTACACTTGTTTGGCCATTAACAATCTTGTGTTTGAAAATTTGAAAAATTTTCTAGGAACTTTGCCAATGATAGTAACTAGCCAAACTAAAGTAATCAATAATAAAACACATTTACTACTTTTCTTTCAATTAAAAACTTACTCCTACATTCAAGAATCATTTAAAGTTTATAATACTCAATGTGCAAATTCTACATGGTGTTTGAATGAACTTCAAATGATTCTTGAATGTAGGAGTAAGTTGGGTTAACATGTTTTTCCAATTTTTTAAGACATATATCCATCGGATGTAAGGCATAAAAAAAAAAATTGGAGAAGCTTTAGCCAAACATGAAGAGAGATTCAGACAAAACAAGGACAAAGTAGAGAATTGGAGAAACTTTCATCCGAGATTGTTTGTGTTCGGCAATCTTTGAAATCATAGTTTCAGAAGCATTTTTTCATAAATCGAGACAAAACTCTTCTCACATACTTACCTCATAAACCGTAAAAACTATTCTCCAAAAACTAACAGAGAGAGAGAGAGAGAATTGGAAAAATACTTTATATGAAATTAGCCACATATCCGGTCGAGACACCAGTAGTTGGCAAGTTTTCTTTTACACTCATTTAATCATGTTTCCCATATTTTGAACAAAAAAAAAAAATCATATTTCCAATATTTATTTAGATTTTAGATTTTTCCATTATTTTTAAGCTTGATTTAAATCCTTTATGATGATTTTTATAATATTTCCTTTTCTCTCTTTTGACATATAATACAATAAAACTTAAAATATTTAGGAGTAATATAATAATATCGAAATTGGCTGGTCAAAATATATATGTATATATATAATATTGAAAGTGACCTCTTCTTTTTAAATAGCAAAACTTACACTTAAGTCTAAAAAAAATAAAAAAATGATCCCATAAAATTATTAATATCTACTCTTAAAATTATTTTGTGAAGTTGTCAATGAAACCATTTTTTTATTTTATAATTTTAAAAGTTGATTTTTTTCATTTCCCTTTTATTTGGACTTGAGTTTGATTTTCCCATTTAAATAAAAACCTAACGAGAGCGGCTTTCCAGGAAGCAACTAAAGTAGGCCTCTACTTCTTACTTTAGCATTAAGCAAAGAAAATGGAAAAGAAGGTTCGATGAAGAGAATAGCTTTTGGTTCTTTCGTCCACGTCTCTCGTATATAGCAGTTCGGCTTCTTCATTCAGATCACAGCAGTTAGTGTCGAGAAGAAAGCAAGATCATCGTCTCAACAACTTTCGTAGCACTAGATCACTGTATAACGAGTTTTATAGATGCTGCACAAAAATTTTCCATTATTTTACCCTCTTGTTTTAATTTCAAACCTCTAATTCCTTTTCTGGTTTTCCTGGATTATTACTGATATGATTATGTTGTAACAGATTACCCTTTGGACAAAACGAAGAGATCAAACTCCTGCAATGGCATATAGTGGCGGAGGAGAATCTTCTTTTAGCTCTGATACTCTTAATTCAACTCCAGAATGGAAATATGACGTCTTCTTGAGTTTTGCAGGGAAAGAGACTCGCTTGAAGTTTGTAGATCACTTAGATGAAGCTTTCAAAAGAACTGGGATCAAAACGTTTAGGGATGATGTGGATCTTGAGAGAGGGGGAAACATAAAACAAGATCTCTTTCAAGCAATTGAGGATTCTCTCTGTGCTGTTGTTATTATATCTGAAAATTATGCAAAATCTAAATGGTGTTTGGATGAGCTTCAAAAGATTCTTGAATCCCGAAATACTTTGGATCGACGTGTTTTTCCCATATTCTATGATGTTGATCCGGCTGACGTAAGACACCAACGGAAACGTTTTCGGGAAGCCTTAGCTGAACATGAAGAGGAGTTCAAAGAAAATACAACGAAAGTGCAGAATTGGAGAAATGCTTTGTCTGAAATGGCCAACTTGTCTGGTTGGGACACCAGGGAAGAGTAAGTTTTCTTTTACAATCATTTAATCATTTAGATTTTATATTTTTTTATCATATTTAACTTTGGTTTAAATAGTTTATAATGATTTTAATATATGGTCTTTCTTTATTTTAACATTGGTAGTTGTCTCTCTGAAATTTAACCACAAATAATCTGTTTTTTTTTTTTTTTAATGATGATCAATAGATTAGGTAAAATGATATTAGATACAAAGTTATGCTCTTCTAAATTGCAAATTTAGAGGAGCAACAATGATTTAACATCATTAATAGGGGATTAGGGATAGGGGATGCACAAATGAACTTTACATATGAAAAAGATTTTAGCATCAAGACAAATAATCTGTAAAATATAAGTTAGGATATAAGAGATATTATTATAAGTGTTAACTCTCCAATTAATGCATTCTAACTCTCCAACACGCCCCTCAAATTGACACTTACAAGTGTTAACTTACAAATACAAAATAGGGTTGAGTATAGGGATATTAAACCAAATCAGTTTGTTTTTGTTAACAACTCTTTAGGAGACATCTTCCTCTTTGTAATCAGTTTGTTTTTGTTAACAGCTCTTTAGGAGACATCTTCCTCTTTGTCTTCATCTTCATGAAGACATCTTTCTCTTGCTCTTTAGAGTATTGTTCTTCGACACTCCATTCTTCAATTTAGCATTCTTTGTCAAATATACGAGTCTTTCACTTTAATGCTTTAATGACTTTCAATCACTTAGTTAAGCTGCTTCAAACATGTCAACAAAAGCAAACTCGCCCAACACTTGAAGGCCCCACTTGTCACTGAGTATTGATCATAGGATGCCCTCTAATTCATGTTTCCTGACTATGAAGTTCATTGCCCTGCTTCTTCAACACCTCAGCTCCACTTATTTCATATTTAATCAGTGCATCAGCATGGGCACACATAGCTGCAGTTTCTTCAGGTGTTGCATTTGCTATCTACTCACCAGATTCCATGTCTTCTGATTCAAGCAATAGCTCAAAGAATTCAGAAACATCACTTGATGCTCCTTATGCAGCTTTGAGTTTTACGCCAGCAGCCTCATCTTTATCTAACTTTTCTAGCTTGTCCCTCCTTTCATCTACTTGTTCTTCTCAACTAGCAACAAAAGGTGCAGAACCTTGTAGTTTCAAGTTGGCATCACAGCCTTGTCATCACAGCCCAAATTCAACTTTAATGGCTGCATTTAGTCAAACTAAATTCGCACTTATGATGAAGCGGTGCTGATAATGCTAAACCTTTCTTCTCTTCTGCTTGTTTAGTTGAGTACCCACAATAGGAGTCCGAACTACCTCATACCCATAAAGTGCCATAGCCTTTGCAAGTTCTTCCTTAACGGCTTTGGGAATTTCATTCTCCTATTGAAGGAAGCAGAGCCCAGAAAATGCCGACAACTCCACCATTAATAAGAAAACCAGAATCAAAGCAATGTCCAAGAATCTAGAGAACTATGAGAACCTGATGGGATTCTTTGAAACATTTGTGACTCTTCTCGGTATTTCATCAAACATCTGCTATGCATACCTGACTTTTTTTTTTGGAACGAACAGCCTTGTGAACCCCAAAGATAGACCAATGAATTCTCTCAAAGCACACACTCAATATAACCGAGGGAAACGATCACAAGCTCCATTGGCATAGGCGAGAACTTGGGTCTTAAAAGAGGCCCAAACAGAAGGCATCAATGCAGACCTCAACCATGAGGGCGGAACAACTTGAATCTTGGGAGATTAATGAGAACCGAAGAACAAAGATCATCTAAATTGCAGCAGATTTCTAGCACTAATAACATGATTATCACAAGGGAGGAGAGATCTAATGCTTCATTGGCTCACTGGTTTTGCTCTTCCCTACCTCCTCCTAGATTCGATAGAACAAAACTCTTGGGAGAGGGAGCCAAGATCCGATGGCGAGAAAATCGTAGTCTGAGGCAAGGTCTTCAACGGCAAGAGGAGCAATCTTCTAAGGAGGCTTCGATGGTGGCTTTTTCTTGGAATGTGAACAGAGCATCGACGAACGAACGAAGGCGTCTACAATGGACGATCTTGCAGCGGCCAGGAGTGTGATCGTCGAGGCAGTCTTGACAAGAAATTACAAACCACGGCATCAATCCAGATCCCCCGCCGATGCCGAAGACAATCTCCGCCAAATATATGAAGTCACTATGGCTAAAGGTCGTTCCCATCGCGGCGGAGATCGTAAGTGGAAACGGCGGTGAGGGCTACCAAGTCAAGCAACAATGTCTTTTTTTTTTTTGGCTTGAGCGTGGTGGCAGATCAATCAAAAGAGGGTTGAATCAAGAACCAATAGGCTATGAGAAAATTTGACTTATAGGCTCAAAATCTCATTATACCATTTTGAGGTGCTAAATAAGGAATAAAGATAAACTAATCTTATTCACAAAGATTATCAATTTATATCATGAATTCTTCCTCTTAAAAGTAATGACTAAAACCCCAGGACTTTTTGGTGGCTTATGAGGTAGGGAGTTATGTTAATCCTCCTCTTTTGATAGTTTATGAGATAGGGACCTATATTAACCCTCCTCTTTTAAATAAAGAGTTGACTCTCCTTCACATCTTTAAGCTTCACATTAAGCTCTCTATTTATAGAGCTTTAACCAATTAATGTATTCTAACTCTCCAACAATAAAGTTGAATCATTTATGCCCCTACAAGGAATTCTCATAAACTTGACATAATAAGTTTTGTACATAATAAAATTCCATATAGCCAACTGTTTGATCATTTTCTCTGTAATGTATGAAGGCTCTTTTAATGATAAGTCTCTTTATACTTGTGAGTAATCATTTTCTCTGTAATATATGAAGGCTCTTTTAATGATAAGTCCCTTTATACTTGTGCGTAAGATCATTTAAATTTATGAGAAGCTCTCTTTCCATTGTTACAATGGAAAACTGAAAGATATTCTTTTTGATTTGTTAGGAGGGAAAAAAAATCAATTTTTAGATGATGAATGGATTAACTTAATGACTGTACACGTTGATAATTAATAAGTTGATGAATTTATATCCATCAATAAAACAAAATTGTGAGTAAGTTGACTTTTTTTGGGAAAATAATCACATCTCTACTTTTAATAGGGGATATATCTAGTCTGACTTTCTCAACAATTCATATTTCACTTATCTCCATCCCTGTTATCAAAAAATGTATCGGGGAGTTTTAGTAAACAATATTCATGAAAAGTAACATTTTTCATTTTTATTTTATTTTATTATAACTATATAACTCATATTAATCAATGCTATCTTTTTTTTTTGGCAGGCATGAGGCAGATCTTATAAAAAATATTGTTGGAAAAATATGGACTTACTTAAGTTTGAAATTACCATCTCATGATGACAATCAGCTGGTTGGGATTGAGTCAAGAGTGAATGATATGGTGTCAATCTTGGAGATTGGGTTGGATGACAAACGTTTTGTTGGGATATGGGGTATGGGCGGTGTCGGTAAAACAACTCTTGCTAGAGTTGTTTTTGAAAAACTATCTTACAAGTTTGAATTGTGTTGTTTTTTGGCCAATGTTAGAGAAACTTTATTACAAAGAGATGGCCTAGTCTATTTGCAAAAAAGCCTTTTGTCTCATCTCAAAATAAAAGACACGGAAATTTATGATGCTTACGAAGGAATGAAGATGATAAGAAAGCTTCTTTGCCATAAAAAAGTTCTTCTTGTCCTTGACGATTTAGATGATGTGAGGCAATTGAAGAATTTGGCTGAAAATCCTAATTGGTTTGGTAAAGGAAGCAGAATAATTATCACAACAAGAGATAGTCAATTGCTCAACTTAGCTGGAGTAGGACAAAGAATATATGGGATAAAAACCATGGAGAAAGATGAATCTCTTCAACTCTTTTCAAACAAAGCATTCAAAAAAGATCATCCTGAGGAGAATTATTTGGAGTTTTCTACATATGTGGTTAAATATGCAGGAGGTCTTCCTTTGGCACTTCAAGTTTTGGGTTCTTTTCTTTACGGGAGAAGTGAAGATGAGTGGAGAGATGCTTTAGATAGATTGAAGAAATTTCCTGATGAAAGTATTCGTCAAGCATTGAAAATAAGTTATGATGGATTAAATAAGGCAGAAAAGACAATATTTTTAGATATTGCATGTTTTTTCAACCATTCGCAGAAAGAAAAAGTGACTCCAATTTTGGAAAGTTGTGGCCTTCACCCTATAATTGGAATAAAGGTCTTGATTCAAAAAACTTTACTGGTTGAAACAAAAAGGGGAAGATTAGAGATGCATGATTTACTTGTAGAGTTGGGTAAGGATTTAATTAATGAAGAATCTGGCCATAATGTTTGCAATCGTACCAGGTTGTGGGAGTTTGAGGATATTAAGAAAGTATTGGAAAATAATAAGGTGACTGTCTTATTTTTTTTAAGTATCTCATTTTGTTGACTGGCATTTAATGTTTTTAATATTCTTTACTTCCTTGCCATTCTGATGTTCTGTTTCTGGAAAATGTCATTTTCATTAGGGATCTGAAGCAATAGAAGCTATTGTTATGGAAGAACATTTTGTGAACCGAGACAAAATAAAAGTGCATCCTGAAGCCTTTTCAAAGATGAGTAACATTAGATTATTCCTCTTAGGTTTTGAGTTCTCAACTGATAGTCCACTCATATTGCCAAGGGGATTGAAACATTTTGGTGCATCAAAATTAAAGTTTATTCGATGGTCATCATATCCTTTCAGAACTCTTCCACTTCCATTGGATGACCTTGTTCATCTTCAAATGTGGGAAAGCGACATAAAGCAGCTTTGGAATGGCAATCCGGTGAGACTGATGCTTCATGCGTCATTATTTATCTTAAAAATATATATCTCTATGTCCATGTTTTATTGATACATTTTTATTGAGACTGACCCTATTATTTTTTTTGTTTGACTAGTTGATGGATAAGTTGAAATTTATCGACTTGAGGTCTTCTGACAAGTTTTCCACGACTCCAGACTTCTCAAGAGTTCCATTTTTAGAACATTTACGCCTTACTTCCTGCATATCCCTTGTTGAGGTTCATTCCTCACTTGGAAAGTTGGAAAAGCTTACTGAGGTGTACTTCGATCGTTGTGAGAATCTTGAAATCCTACCAAGGAAATTGGAAACAAATTCTTTGATAAAGTTAGATCTTAGTTTTTGTAAGAAAGTTGCAGTGCTCCCAGTGATTGGGGAAGGTATGAAAAAATTATCATATCTTGATGTGACAGGTACTGCTATAACTACACTTCCTGAATCACTTGGACACTTAACCAGTCTTATCTATTTGAACTTGACTTCCAGCAAAGTTTCTAATCTTGGCAAGGTGTTGAAGACTTGCATAACTTGTGAAATTTCTGGCTTCAATGTAACGTGGTTAACAGAGTTACATGCAAGTTTTTGTGGCTTAAGTGATAGATCAATTCCTGATGATTTTGACAGTTTATCATCACTCATTGCCTTAGATCTAAGTTTTAATCAATTTGTTAATCTACCCACTGGTTGCTTCTCTAGACTTTCTCGACTTGTCTTTCTTTCATTGGAAGGTTGCTATAGGCTCAAGTCATTGCCAAGGCTTCCACCACAGTTAATTCGATTACAGGCATACGGTTGTGATTCAATGGAACCATTATCAGATAGACAATCATGGAATTTGGTTGCTTCACTTGACCATGAGGTATGTTTGTCTTCATACAATCTATCTAATGCTGTATGTATAATTTTTTTACTACATATATATATATATATAACATGACTATTTTTTTTAGTATCGTGGGAGGACTAAATATGTATTCTCTGACGACAAATATGAAGATATACTTTTGGTGTACGAGCATGATGAGGTATGTGTGTCTCCTTTTTCTGTATTTTTGTCACATATGCTCCCATCATTGGTAATTAATTAACAACAGTTTAGTATGTTTGCAGCCAAAATGTCTTCTTCCTCTGAGAGATTTTTGTGCAATTATTCCTGGATGCGAAATTCCATCATGGTTTTCAAATAAAGAAGATTGTCATCAGAAGGATTATAGCAGGGAATATGTGATAAAAGTGAACATACCTCCCTCTTTGCGTGATAGTGAATGGTCAGGATTAGTTGTATGCTTCCATATCCCATATTATCCTTATTTTTCGGTGTTTTCTTGGAGTACTAAAGCTGCAGAAGATGATGATTGTATATGCAAAGAGTGGGCGCATTATGTTAGGCCCATGTTTGAAAGGGGACCTTACTTATGCATAATGGTGTTGGAATTAAATGAGGAAACATGTTGGCAGCACCTAAGACCTCCTAACAATACCCTTCATATTAAGTTTGTGGGATCATTTACAAAATCTTTGGCGGGATGTGGGTGGAGAGTGATATGTAAAGAAGAGATACAAAAGTGGTGCAATGACAATGATTTCAACCAACTCACCCAATCCCAACTTGCTTCTCCTCATGATCAGATCAACCTTCCCTCGACAGTATTTAACAGATTCATCAAGAATGTGGGATATGACTTATTCCTTGGGAGATTCGACACACAGGAAAGTGAAGAATGGTAACAATGACTCATTATGATTAGCTTTTGGATTGAGGAGAATGAATAGGAACAATTGGAAGTCCTTTTTTTTTCTTTTTCTTTTTAATAATTGAATGTACCATTTATTTAATTTTATGCCTAAGAAAAGAACATAACAGTTTCAAAAAAAACCAAGAAATTACAGGGAAATCAATCAACAAACTATACTTGGTTTCAAAAAAAAAAAAGAAAAAAGAATATTCAGCAATTTTCATTAAAAAGGTTCATAAAAAAAAAAGGAATATTCAGGAACTTTCATTAGGGAAAAAAACACTTCGTAAAAAAATGCTCTTTTGCCTCTAGAAAATTAGAAAAGATACATGGAATGGGTGGATTGGTGGAAAGTAAAATGAATCATCTTTATTTTCTTTCTGGTCATTGTTTTCCAATTTTTTTATAAAAAAAATAGATGAGTTCAATATTGAGGACTCCTCAGGGCATGCTTCTATTTTTAAAGAATGCCTATAAAAATGATTACAATCAATGACCAACATAGTCCTCATATCAATAGTTTTTTTTTTTTTTTTTGGGAAATCGTCCAAGATTAGCTAAGTAATAAGTTTAAATTGCGAGAAGAGTGAAAAAAAAATTCGATCAAGTACACTTGCAGGGCTAAATATTTTTTGATAAACAATATTTATTATATTTTTGTTATTACATTCTCTTAACATTTCAAATATCTGTCGGTGCCCCATTCCTCTTCTACTTTTGTCAACTAAGGGCGTGTTTGGTTCAAGGGGAGGGGAGGGTGGTAAATTATAATTTTGAATGAGAGAAATCAAAAATTTACTCTCTTATTCTTTTGGGTGGGAATTCAAAATCTAAATTTCTTCAACCCAAAAAGGTAATTTAACCCCCCTCTCCCTCCCCTTCTCTCCCATCAAACCAAACACACCCTAAGACAAGCGCAATTGTCATCTTTCTCGTCATGTTATTTAACAATAGCAATTTTCTTATTATTTTTAATCAATATGTATAAAAAATTGTCTAAAGACATTTTTATTATATAAATTTATAATAGCTGCATTATATAAATAGTAAGCAACATGCATCATTCTTCTTATGTATTTGCACAGACAGATGTGTTTAATCAATCTATTGATGCAAGATATTGGCTAAAGAGTTGCTGCATAACAGAAAATTGAGCCGAGTTTCTTGCCTTGTAAAACTCAAAAAAAGACCATATATATATATATATATATATATGTATATTCCCAATTTGGGGGTTCGATTAAATGCATTGCAGGATTTTGACCACTTGGTTTGTCCCAATAGTATTTTTCAATAACATATCACGTTACTTACCGTTGGCCCAAAAAAAAATCATATTGAGCTCCTTGTTAAATAGACAAACCTTTTGCTTTATTTTTTTTTACCCGATACAAATGAATGCAAATGACGGAACAAACAGCATACGAAAGCCAAAAAAACTAAAACAGAGCAATAACTCTATCTATGTGATTCCATCAGCCAACGCCCTGACAGCAGCTTGAGAGGTAATCAGATGAAAGCCTGGCGCCGCGTTGAGAGCCCTCTTCGCTAGATGATCAGCCTCCAGATTCAAATTGCGAGAGATATGTCTTACCTCTACTTGCCCCGTACGACTTAGCATGTCCTGTATCTCCAAAATCAGAGAGCGATAATGATGCTCCTCACTGCAACCATTCTTCATACACAAACACACCTCGAGGCAGTCACTCAATAAGAGAAGGTTCCGGACCCCCATGTCCCAAGCACGTTTCAGTCCCATTATATATATATATATATATATTCCCAATTTGCGGGGTTCGATTAAATACATTGTAGGATTTTGACCTCTTGGTTTGTCCCAATAGTAATTTTCAATAACATAATCATGTTACTTACCGTTGGCCCAAAAAAAATCATATTGAGCTCCTTGTTAAATAGACAAACCTTTTGCTTTATTTTGCTCCAACGCATCATGCATTTATTTGAATATCAACAAGTTTATCCCATGAAATTAATACATGAGTGATTCTGTTTTCCATTTTCAGGAAAAATCAATATTTTACTTTTTGAAGTTTGACTCGTTATAATTCATCCCTTGAACTTTGACTCAGGTAAAACTCATTCTAATCTTTTTGTCATTTGTAACTTTATCCTTATCACCCATGAGTTAGCACCAAGTTATCTTATGTGGCAAAAAATATTAATAATATTGCTATAATAATTTCTCATGTGGCTTCCAAATCAAGCTCCAATTTTGCATAAAATGAAACAAAAAAGACCAGTTTGTCGTTTTTTTTTTTTTTTGCCAATAAAAAGACCAGTTTGTCTTGAACCATTAAAAACCTGGAACAGAAACTAAGAAGAAGATGGAGGACAAAAAAAAAAACTGGGAAGAGTTCACTGTATATGTGGAAGCATAATGTTGGCAATGCATGGATGCATATATTTGCTCCATATATTCTACAATACAAAATCACATGCGAAATGGAACTCTAATATCCCAAACTCACATCTAAACTTCATGTGTTTGGGAATAATGAAGTAAAGAAGGATGAAAGAGGGACAAAAAAGTAACATAAAAGGAAGAGAGGGATTGGGGATGAGGGACCAATTACGGGCCCACGCTATTATGCTTTTACTCGAGTCTCTTCACTTTGTACTCCTACCTTTATATATAAGTCGGTTCTAACATGTTTTGCACCTCACATTTAATACAAGCAGCTTTTGAATTGAGGAGAATAAACAAGAACAAATGGAAGTGCCTTTTTTGTCCTTTTCTCCTTCAATATTTTGGAATTTGCTATGTATTTATTTGTATGATTGGACGAAAGAACATAACAGTACAGTTATGGGAATATTGGAAGGAGTTGAATAAACATCAATTGATGGAAATCAATCAACAAACAGTACTTGGCTTGGTAATTACAAGAAATTCGCTGTTAAAAGCCATGCACAGGTTATATGCAGATGTTGTAATCTTGTTGAGTAGAAGAGCTGCTTACACACTAGTCTCAGCATGGTGACTGGGGTTTCAATTGGAATATCAGATTGGCCACCAAGCTAATAGTGAATCTCTCCTTCCTTGGTTCTGTCGGTTGTGCTCCCGTCTCCTTGACCTGTCACAGTTGCTGTTGTTACGGACATTCCTTCCTCCACCTGGAAATGGCAGCTCATGAAAAGAGTTATGCTGAACCAACCACAGAACAACACGGTCAGAGTTATAAATATGGTTACAAGGCATTTGCCTACCCTCGGAGACTAGCTTGAAATCACTGTTACTGCTACTACTGACATTCCTTTCTCCAACGGAACTACCATGTCCTAGAGGAGGCAGTTCATGACAAGAATTATGCTGAAGCAAGTAAAGAACAACACGGTCAGATTGATAAACATGGTTATCACAATGACATAACATTGCAAATTACAGAGTGTGAAATTACAATTAAAAAACAACAACAGAGTTATCGCTATGAAAGAAATAAAGAAAATGCAATGAAGATAAGAAACATATCTCAAACTGTTTCTTGTAAAAACAAGAGTTATCACAATGATAGAAATAAAGAAAATGAAATGAAAATAAGGACCACATCTCAAACTACTTCTTGTATCAAATTAATATTCAACACAAGTTAAAAACAATTATCAAATGCTTGAGTAAGATGAATTAATATTGCATTTTAAAGAAGATAAAGTATACAACCCATGCAATGATTGGTTGAATTTAAAATAAATAGGATTATGGAAGCACCAACCTCTGCTTTTGTTAGCTTGTTGAAATCAATGGTGGTGTTGCCCCACTCTTGCATCTCTTCTTTACATAGTGCCCACCATCCATATTTCAATTGTGGACTCTTAGAATATTGACAACTGACGCTAAGTTTGATGTGAAGGCAGTGTTCACCTCCTCTTAAATGTTGCCAGCATGTTTTCTCATTGAAATCCAAAAGCATTAGGCAAAGGCGAGGCTGCCAGGCATACGCAAGTGAAATTTCATTTTCCCATTCTTTGCAACTATAATAATCTTCAGGTGCTTTACAACTCCATGAAATGACAAGTTTATCACAGGTCGACCTGTCTTTTATTTCTAGGCATACAGCAAGTCCAGACCATTTACTTGTACAAAAATATGGAGGGATGTCCATCACTAATTCATATTCCGAAGTACCCCTTTCATTTGAAGAAATAAAACCTCTGTTGGTAAACCATGAAGGAATCTCAGATTTCGGCATTATTGCGAGAAAATCTGCCTGAGGTACATATCCTGACTGTTACAACATTAATTAAACTTTCATTGCCTGTAAATACTTTGAGAATAAGAATGAAAAATATAGACAAAGAAATCAACAACATTTATACCTGAATGGGCCGAAGCACCCTTTTCTCATAATTAGTTCGATGGCGATACTAAAACAAGGAATAAACAAATCAAGTTATACATTTTCAGTTAAAAGAAAAAGATACATAAATCATAGTTAAACATACCTCATGGTCAAGTGATGAAACTATATTCCACATTCCATCTGATGATAAAGGCTCCATTGAGTCACAACCAGGTGCATATAATTGAATTAACCTTGGTGGCAACTTTGGCAGTGACTTAAGCCTTTCACAGTTATTCAAATAAAGATGAAGTAGCTGAAAAAGATTGGAGAAGCAACCAGTGGGTAATTTAGCAAAATCATTTCCTTCCAAATGTAAAGTAATTAATGATGACAAACCCCCTAAATCTTTAGGAATTGATTCGTCACTAATGCCACAGTAGCTCAAGTCTAACATGGTTAATGATGTTGGATTAAATACAGACATTTGAAGAACATGCTTTCGGGGGTGGGGGCCCCTCAGATTCAAATCTCTAAGACCAGACAAGAATCCAAGTGATTTTGGAAGTTCGGTTATAGTGGTTTTCCTTGCATCAAGCACTGTTAATTTTTTCATAGATTCCCCAAACTCTGGAAGAATTTGAAGGTTTTTGCACCAACTAATATCTAACTTCGTCAGAGAGTTCATTTCCAATTTTTTCGGAAGGATTTCAAGACTTGTGCAACATGACAAGTTCACTTCAAGAAGCCTTTTCAACTCTCCAAGTGAATGATGAACCACAATAAGACAAGAGCAACCTTCAAGATTTAATTTTTCTAAGTATGGAATTTCTGAGAAATCTGGGGTGTCAACCAAATGTTTGGAATTGCTTAGATCAATAAACTTCAACTTCTTCATGAGCTGATCAAATGAATAAAAATGTAGGAGAATTAGTCTCACAAAATAATTGCATTCGTATCAACACAACTATGCAATAAAACAATGAGGTATGAAGTGTTTCACCTGCAAGCCATTCCAAAGTTTTATTTTGCTAAAAGGCATTTGAATGTCAACGAGTTTATCCAACTCGGTTCCTATCGGAAGAGTTTCTAGAGGATACGACCTCCATCGAATAGCTTTTAATGCATTAGGAAAGCATTTGAGACCCATGGGAAGTTTCAATTCACTTGATATAATGAGTAACCTGAGATTACACATATTTGAGAATGCTTCACAATGTACTTGTATTTTTCCATCTAGGTTAAAAGGCAAAGCAATAGCTTGTACTCCTTCAGATCCCTAACAAAATGTGCATTACATGAAGAATAACATGAGAATGGTTTCAAAGAAAAGTGTATCAAAGGCCTTAGAATTATTAAAACAACATGTAAGCATTTAGAAATAAGGCACTCACTTTATCATTTTTCAATACTTCATCGATGTCTTCTAGATTCCACAACCTGCTTCGTCCGCGAACATGACCAGGAGATTCTTGAAAAACAATACTCCTAGCTAATTCTCGAAGTAAATAATGGACCTCTATTATGGTTTCTCCATTCGATGTTTTCTTTTCAATCAATAGAGCTCTTTCGATCAAAATATTCATTCCAATAGTTGGATGAAGATCACAACTTTTCAAAATTTGACCTACTTCATCTCTTTTCCATCCATTGAAGAAACAGGCAATATCTAAAAAAATTGTCTTTTCTTCATCATTCAATCCAAGATAACTTACTTTTAGAATTTGAAAAATATCTTCATCTGGAACCTGTTTCATCCTTTCTAAAGTTTCTTCCCACTCAAGGAGACTTCTTTCACAAAGTAAGGAACCTAAAACATTGAGCGCCAAAGGAATACCTCCAGTGTATTTAACCACGGCTTTTGACAATACTAAATAATCATCTTTAGGATAATCTTTCTTAAATGCTTTCTTGGAAAAGAGCTCAAGAGATTCATCTTTTTCCATGGGTTTGACCTCATATATTCTATGCACACCTTGTGATTTCAACAAGTGCAAATTTCTAGTTGTTATAATTACTCTACTTCCTACCCCAAACCATTTTGGACTTGCCAAATTCTCTAATTGGTTTACATGATTTACATCATCAAGGACTAGGAGAACCCTTTTATTCTGAAAAAGTCGGTTCAAAATGATCTTTCCATAATGCTCATCATATATCTTTTGCCCATGATTGAGATGTAAAAGAATATCATTTTGCAACCTAGCTAGGCCTTTTCTTTTTGAAGTCTCCCTAACATTAGCAAGGAAGCAAGACATTTCAAATTGGCCAGATATTCTTTCAAAAACAAGTCTAGCAATAGTTGTCTTACCAATACCTCCCATGCCCCATATCCCTACAAAACAAATGTTATCTGCATTTATCTCTAAGAGTGAATTTACCTGAACCATCCTTGCCTCAATTCCAACTAAATTATCATCATAAGATGGCAAATTAGAGCATACGATGTTCCATATTGCTTCGACAATGTCTCGGATGACTTCTGTTTCATTCCTAACCTCAAAACAAAAAATCCATGACATAATGAATATAAATTATAGTCCTTCACCAAAAAATAAAATAAGAACTACAGCCACAATAAACTAGAATCCTACCGCTATAGTTTTTGATATAATGTTGAAAAAAACTATTATAAATCGATGTTGATCTTTAATTGGGCAAGGGTTTTAGATTTGATAATACTGCTAAGTCAATTTTGAATGCAATTTTGGCTTCGGTACTTTATATATTGGGAAGAAAAAAAAAGAACTTACCGACTCCTAGAGTCCCACCCTGAGATATGGCTAACTTGTGACAAAGCGTCTCTCCATTTCTGAACCTTATCTTTGCTATTTATGAATCTCTTCTCATGTTTGGCTAAAGCTTTTCCGAAACTTTTTCTTTGATATCTAACATCAGATGTATCAACACCATGGAAGACAGGAAAAACATGTCCGCCGAATTTTTTCTGAGATTCAAGAATCTCCTCAAGTTCTTCCAAACACCATGTAGAATTTGCATAATTCTCGGAGAGAACAACAATAGCACAGAGAGATTCCTTGATGGCTTGAAGAAGTTTTTCTTTAATAACGTCTCCTCTCTTTATTCCCTTATCATCCCTAAAACATCTGATGCCTCTTCTAACGAAAGCTTCATATAAGTGATCTGTGAAATTCAAGCGAGTGTCTTTTCCTGCAAAACTCAAGAACGCATCAAACTTCCATTTTGAAGTTGAAGATGAACTACGAGTAAAAGAGCTTGGGGATGATTCTTCTTGGGCGACATAAGACATTTCTGTTGGATGCATTTTTCCAAGTAGTAACCTACAACTACATCATTACATATAGTACAGTGTATTGAATAAAAACAAAAATAAAAACAGAGAAACCTTGGACGACGGACATAGGGAAGCAGAAGCATCTCAAGCATTGTCTTGGAAGGAGTCTTCAAAGAAGCTGGCCTCTATTAGAGTCCAAACGCCCGATGAGAAGAAACAAAAGGAAAGAAGAGTCCCCTGTCACCATGTGACGGCAGACAAAACCCAATCGCTGACATAAAATTAGCTCAAATCTCAAAAACCTTCAAAATTTTGGATTAACCAAGGAAACTAACCCGTAGGTCAAAGCAAAGAATATCCTATTCGGACAAAGTATAGGATTGGAGAAATGCTTTGTGCTCCTACTTTGTTAGTTCAAAGGGAATATTAATATACTGGCAAAAAAAAAGAAGGGAATATTAATAATTGTTCTTAAATATGGATCAGACCTGCAGCTCCGCACCAGAAACCGATAAATTTATTTTGGTTTTTTACCGGTTCAGTTTAACTGGCAAAAAAAAACTGAATCGGTTTTACCGGTTCAATTTGGTATTTTTAAAAAATTGATTTTTTTTTTTTTTTTAAAATTTTATATAAATAACTCTAAAATCTTCAATTTTTTATTGGTTTGGTTCCGGGTTAGCTCCGGTCTGACCCAATACCCTGACTGATTCATTGATCGATCCGGTTTAATTACCTTGGTATTAATTATTAAGCATGACTTCAAATTTTAGTCAGTTTTTATATTTTCTTTTCATTCATGTTGGTTTAAATCGTTTACTTTGGTTCATAATCGATCATGTGCAGCTTTATTTGTGGTTGATACCCTATAGATCGTTTCCTTTATGTTTTGATATATTATATTAGGATTATTTGAAAATTCTGTAAAACCTTTTGCCTGACTAACAATTACGTTTAAGAAAAACATTTTCTCTATAATATATTACCACAGAATATTAAATACAACCATGATAATATTTAATTATTTTCTCTATACCTGGAATAGATGGAATCTTGTCGTAAGAAATTTTCTTTCACATTTCGCTCAAGAGACAATTTATTTAACTGGAATTCTTTAACTTCATTCACTTTTAAGAAGGAAATTTAGGTAAGAAATCAACAAAACACCAAAAATGTAAATTTGGTTAGCTCAACATAATACTCCAAGAAGAATAATATAGATTCCATTTGCATATGTTCACTTGTTCATCCTAAAAACATTTCATAATGACAAGAGTCAAAAAGACCGCTGATCATATCATCCCAAGGAAGGAGATTATACACTCAACTTCTCTTGTTCAAATTTGCATCAACTGCAACAATCCATTAAGATCAGTAGTAAATCATTTCGTTTGGCTATCAAACATTTTAATTAATTTGACACACACACACACAATATCCATATACAAAAACTAAGAAACATGAGTTTCAAGTCATTTTCCATACATTCACTAAGAACATTATCAGACAGACTTTACTTATCCGGAAGCATTGGTGATCAAATGACAATCCTCTATAACACATCCTATTATTCTGCTCATGATTAGTAGAACAACTGCTTACACACTGGTCTCATCATAATGACTGGTGTTTGAACTAGAAGATCAAAACGGCCACCAAGTTGATCGTGGATCTCTCCTTCCCTGGTTCTGTCTCCTTGAGTTATCACGGTTACTGCTTCTACCACCATGGGAACTACCCTGTCCTGGAGGCGGCAACTCAACACGGCAAACAGGACAAGAGTTATGCCGAACCAACCAAGGAACAATACAAGCTGAGTGATAAATATGGTTACAGGGCATTTGCCTAGCCTCGGAGCCTAGCTTGAATTTTTCTTGACAGACTGGACAGTGTGAATCAGAGCGCAGATGCATTCGTGTGATCTTAATGGTAGGCATTGCATCAATGGATGAATGTGAAGCTGGAGGAGGACCTCTACGATCATTCATGGTGAGCTGTTGAATAAATGCTCCTAGTCCAGGGGCCATCAATAAACCACCAAAATCAATTGGTCTAAGTTCCACTCCAGTATCATGAAACATGAAAGAAGGGCCAGAATTGAAAAAATCTTGACTCCATTCAGGAAATTGCGCGTTATCAGACCTTTGTCTAACATCAATGTTGGGGTATTGCCCAGCTATTCTCTGCCTCATGAAATTGTCAAAAGCATCTATAAGCTCAAAGCTTGGTTCAGAAGCTCTCTGCGCCATAAAGGCATGTACGGCATCAAAAAAACCAGGCATATGATGAAACTCTTCAAGGGCATTATATGGTTGAATCTCATGCCTCTCATTGAGCTCTTGCACAAAGCCTTCATGACAGTAAGGGCAGATGACCCCTCCGCCTTCAACTGCAACTGGATGTCCACACTCATAACACCAATGCGTTGGTCCACTGGACATCCTTGCTGTTTTGCCAGACTTCTAAATGGTAAATCTGCAGCTAAAAGCCGATGAGCTGCACCAAATTATACTGCTTTATATATATAGCAACCAATATAAAAACTCATAAATAAGTATAATAAAAAGAAAGTTAATTAATTTAGAAGATTCAATATGCCATTGCTTCAGCTGGTCGCCAAGTCTTTTTTTGGGCATACCACTGGATTTTTCATCCATGAGACCCATGCTCACACACAAACACAGATACACACAGCAGCAGCAGCAATCCCACTTGGTAAGGGGCCAGAACAAATTTCACAGCTATTACAGGACATAAAATAAAACACAAGTTGAAAGTGCAAAGATATATAAACATTAAGTTTTGCCATGAACTAAGCTTACAGGACCGAAAATGACAGCCATAAACACACCAGAGTAAAAGTGATTCCTTAACAGCTATTTAATGAGGAAAAGCAATGGCTTGTGTGTTGTGATTGAGAAATGAATGCTTATAGGAGGTTGGAGAGAATAAAACGTGATCGGATAAGGATTTTTTTTTTTTTAAATTCTAGAAAGCAACAATTGGTTTATCAGGAATGTAGTATTTTTTTTTGGGTAATATCAGGAATAGAGTTGATCATATAATGTATGGCAGACAGGCACGGAAAGAGGTTTCGTTTGTGTTATTTTTTGAAGGTACTGTGCAGCTAGGAAGGTAGATTGTTCAACTTAGGAGCAAAACCAAACACAGGCAGGGTTTACACTTCAATATGCGAGGTCACTAACCTGAACCTTTGACAGCCTGAGGTATTGTCACCAAGGCCTTTGAACAGAGAATCAACGAAACATTTGATCCGCAGAATAAAGTGGAATGAACTGCAAAATTAAATAGAAAAAGTGCTTTTGTAAATAAAAAGGACCCATGTATCTCTAACGTGAAAGAATAATAAGAAGCAATAAGTAGTGACAACAGAACTACAATAAATATTGTATATCTTGGCATCTAGATTTTTATGTAAAGAAAGAGCAATCATCTGACATTTCTGATAAGATACAGAAATTGTGAAAGTTTCATCAGTTCCATTATCATAGGCACATTGAACTTTTTATGCAACTTAGACTGACTTAGGAACACAGGTGTTAGATAGATATACATATCATGCCCCAAATAGTCCAGCTAGGTGATTGCAATAGGGAAAGATAAACATATAAATTGTCGCATTTCATTTCAGTTATGAGCACAATAAAACAGGAAGAATACAAAAAACATACTGCATCCTGTTCATTTGAAAATAATTCATAACACCGACTAATTATCAGGAAGCTATAAAAATTTTGGGAGTAGCAGACTTCATGAAACCGGAAAAAAGAAACTCAAGCACAATATAGTATCCATTATCAATCATCACTGACAAAGACAGCAAGCACAAAAACTGATTTAGCGTATAGATACAAAAAAAAGAAAACATAAAAATAATAACAGAACACCAAGAGGAAGGAAAATCAAGCACGAATCCAATAAATGTCCAAGGACAAATTTCAACTTGGAGTCTAAACTTGAAAAATAAACTAATAAAATCAGAATGACTGCCAACTAAAAATATAGATAGACAAAAACAAAATCAAAAAAGAGAAGCTTGAAATGTGGAATTCGCATGAGTGAACTAACCCGAATTAGGGAGGATACAAGAGACAACCACGGGAATTGAGAACAGAGAAGCACAAGATTCTGAGCCCCCAGAGGAAGCGATAGTACGAGGAGTGACGACGAGTGAGTGTAGAAAGAGGAAATGAGAACTTTCTGGAAAAAGCGAGTTTTCTTTTTGTTTTTCTATTTGAAGTTCATTGAAATTGGGAAAATGATTTAGAGGGGCGAGAAGGAGAAGGAAAGCTATTTTTGGGACATTTTATTTATTTATTTTCTATTTAAAGTAGTGATATTAAGAGAATTTAATCAATTTATTGGTTTAAGCCACGCCTTCTCATAGATGAAATTGTTTAGACGTGATCTTTGAAAATTGAATTCTTGAAAGCATGTTATCATGTTTACACCCGGAAATTAAAGCATAAACTATTTTACTTATGACTTATAAATGATATAATTTATTATAAAATTTGACAGGTCAAAAAAATTTATTATAAAATTTATATTTTATGTAAGTTGATTAAGATAAAGAAAAAATAAAAGGATATTTCTTTTTAAGAAATTATCAAATAAAAATGAAGATTTTTTCTTCTTTCAAGTTTGTTAACTCCAATTAGCCCAGAGCTAGTACATAAATCAAATTCATTAAAAATAAATTAAAAATTGTGCATGTTAAAAAAGTGGGAAAATCCCTAATAAAGAACATTAAAAATGTTAAAAGTCAAAAATGTAATATTCATAATCTTATAAAGATGTTAGGTTCAATTTATCTTTACTAAAATTAAAAAGAAAAAATCAATTTACCCTTACATTTTTTTTATTAAAAAAAAAATTACCCCCTCCGGCGGCAAGACCTCCTGTGGGAATATTGAGGGGCCATTGAAACCCCATCACTTTGTTTGAGCAAGAAGTGGATGACCATTGGACCGCCAATACTATTTAATATAAATAATACAAACGAAAATATATATATATTAACTTTTGATCTTTAACTCAATCTCATTAATAAGTTTAGATAAGGAATTCACAATTTTTGTTTGTTAAGTACAAAATTCACTTACCCTCTCAGGCAATTTATAAGTTTAGATAAAGAATTCACAAGTTCAGATAAGAAATTCACAACTTTCGTTTTTTAAGTAAAAAATTCACTTACTATCTCAAATACAAGTTCAGGTAAGAAATTCACAAGTTCAAAAAAGGACTGCAAATTCAACGTCCACATTCCAACTTGATTTCTGGCGCCAGCTATCATCCACAACTTTCCCCATAATACTAGACCATCTCAATTCCCAAATATAAACAACATAATCACTATATTTTTCTATATAAAAAGACCTTTAAATATATAAGAGTATTCACTATATATTTCTTTAAAGTAAAAGCTTACCATTAATCCACTTGTTTCCTTTAGCGCACACATAAATAGCTAGATTCCTTGTATTTGTTGTCTCCACATATCAGATAAATTTTGGAAAATATATACACACAAAATTAAAATGAAAAACATTGTGGCTTAGCTATTTACATAATTCATTCCATTTTCTTGGAGAAAAGAAAATCCCCTCGCTTCTCTTTCAAATTAAATGCTTCGTTAAATTTTTTTAATATTTTAGAGAATCAAAATAAAATCAGAATTTTGCCTTGTAGTAATTCGTTGATATACCTTTGCTTCTAGGGTTTAGGGATTTTTTAGGTTGTAAATTCATTATCTGAACTTATGAATAGCTTGAGGGAGTAAGTGAATTTCTTACTTAAAGGAAAGTTATGAATTCTTTATCTGAACTTATGAATAACCTGAGAAAGTAAGTGAATTTTTTACTTAAATGAAAGTTGTGAATTCTTGATCTGAACTTGTGAATTTTTTATCTCAACTTGTTAATTTCTTATCTAAACTTGTGAAAAGCCTAAAAGAGTAAGTCAATTTTTTACTTAAAAACAAAAGTTACGAATTCTTTATCTAAATTTGTGAATTTATTATCTCAACTTACCAATTTCTTATTTGAACTTGTTAATGGGCTTAGGTTAAAACTCAAAGGTTAATATATATTTTTGTTTGTGCATTATTCAAATTAAATTGCATTGGCCGCCCAATGGTCATGCACTTTTTGTGCAAACAAAATGGTGAGGGTTCGAACCCAACTCCCACCACTTTGGGAATTAATATTCCCTAGAATATAAGAATATATCCCATTGGAGGTTCGGCTGCCAGTAAGCTGGCCGCCAGAGCTCCAGCGGGGGGCAATAGGGTATTTTTTTAATAAAAAAAATATAAAGGTAAATTGGTCTTTTCTTTTTAATTTCAATAAAGACAAATTGGGTTTAACATCTTTCTAGGATTACGAATATTCGAAATACATTTTTATCTTTTAACATTTTTAAAGTTCTTAGGGATTTTTCCTAAAAAAAAATTAGTTTATGTTTAAAATGGCTAATTTTTTGTTAGAAAAAAACTAGCTAATTAACTAAGTGAATTAAGTGTAATTAAAAATTGCGAAATATGGTAACAATGCCACGTCACAATCAGATCAGATGGTCAAGGGATGAGAATGATTTTGCCGGATCAATGGAATAGAATAATCTGGAGACTAGAGTTGCTGGTGTTGCACTGTTGCTAGTGCTCTTTATATTTATGAAAAATAAGAATGAAGAATCTGGAGAAAAAAATATCTATTGAAAAGGATAATAAAAATTGTAATTATTTAGAAGGATTAAATATAAAAATACTAAACTACCCCTAAGAAAATCTTTTCCATGCCTTCGTACATTCTCTCTCAGACTCTATTTTTAAAAGTAATAAATAATTTTAAATTTCACTAAATTAAATAAAAGTTTTCTCAATTTTCATTTTCACAACTTCCATAGATATCTATGGGGAAAAAATTACACATTCTTCATTTTTTTTCAAAATTATAATTTGTTAAAATCAACAAAATTTTTAATTAAAAATATAATTATAAGATTTCAATAAAACTCAAAGTCTTTAATAATTTATTTTATATGTTAAACCAAAAAAAATTTTATGATTTATTTCTATTTTAGAAGAAATTCATGTGGGTCAAAAAATTCATTTAATGTTAATAAAATTAAAAAAATAAAATTAATTTATTTTTTACTTTTATAAAAAGATCTTAATTGATAACAACGTTGATATTTGATAATATAAATCCGGCAACTTGATGATATATACATTAATTAAATGATCTATTGATTATATGAATATAAAACTTGTTGAAATAAAAATTAAAAAAATATGAGTTTGAATCGTAGTTAATTAAAACATATGCTGATTTTACATGAGTTTGAAACTTGGTGGGAAAAAAATTGAATAGGAACAATTTAGTAATTTTAATTTATATTATAATATTTAATTCTTCTAAGTAATTACAATTTTTATGGTTATTCTCAATAAATATCTTTTCTTCCAGGTTCTTCATTCTAATTTTTCCTTATATTTACTTCATAGAATATATATATATATTGAGGTGTAATTTTTCCTTAAATTTAATGTTTTGTCGTTTATATTATCATGACTTAAATTTAGCAATTTTTGAGTTTGTTTGTTTATTTATCTTATAATAATTTGATGTTTTATTAATAATTTTAAAAAATATTAACTATGAACCGCTTAAATTTGAATATAAAGATTTACATGAGAAGTGAAGGAGAGAAGGAGGAGTGGATGGTAAGATGGAGGAGTAAAGCCATGGCCAAACCAAAATACAGAGTTCCCTAAATTTAGAATTTTCTGTCGCAATCCCGCCAAATTGCCATTTTTCTTTTTAATTTTTTGATTCTATTAAAATATATAATTAAATAAAATACTTCAAATAAAAACGAAAGTGGTAATTAATTAATTACGATCAAACTTATATAAATAAATACGATTATACGTCATCAATATATATTGAATTGGTACCAAAATACTTGGCTACCTTAGGGGCTGCTTGCTATGGGAAAATTTTTGTGAGTTGGATTTAAAAAAATTAGAAAAATGGGGTTGTAAAATTTAGTAAAAAGAAAATATAAAATAAAATGGGTAAAAAAAATTAATTAAAATCTTTTAACTACATTTCTCCAATTTTTTTACACCTAACTTACAATTTTTCCCTTCCCTTCCCTTCTCTCCAACTCAATATATCAAACTCCCAATTTTTCCTATCCTTTCCCTTGGGCTTGTTTGGTTGGAGGGAAGTGGATAGAAGGGGAGGAAAAATGAACCCCTCCCCTCATTTGGTTTGAAATTTTAAGGGGGAGAGGAGCCAAAATCTGTCTTCTCTTTCCCTCCAACCCCTTCATTTTGCTTCTCTCTAAATTGGGGTTTTTTATAAGAGAGCTAATTTTTCTGACCAAATTACCCTCACTCTTGCCTGTTGCAGATCTGCTAATTTTTAATGAAGGCGACTCCTCTTTGTCATCAGACCGCCAATACTATTTACCCTCTCATAGAATCGCCTTTTGCTATATACAGGGATATTGCAGATCTGCTGGCAAAATCTAGATCCTTTGAAGTTAATGTTTTTTCTTTTGAGCAAGATAACACTAGTTTTATTTTTAACTCTTTGCAATATGTTTTTTTTTTGTCTATTTGGTTCGACGGGTGGGAGGAGAAAAATTTTAATATTACCTTATTTGGATTGATCAGAAGGAAAGAGAAATGAGAGATTTTAATGTTATATTATTCAATTCAGAAGGAGAGAAACTATTTTCACATGGACAATTTTACCGTTATGTTATTAGTGATTTTTTTCTAAACTTTATTAAATGTATAATAAAGTATAATTATAAATAAAATTTAATATAAATACACACACAAACATATATATATATATATATATATGTATTTAAAATTATATTTTAAAATAACATTTGATGATATATGATGAATGAAAAGGGCCAAGAGTATTTATGGGTTGTTATAAAATGTGATGGACATTTTTGTCCAATGTCAAATTTTTTTTTAGCCTCCCCTCCGGATCCTCCCAATTTGAAGGGAGAGGGGGAGGGCTATAAGAGGAGGGAGGGGAAAATTTTAAAAAATTTCCCTTCTAAAAAAATTTGTAGTGCTAAATAAGGAGAGGGGAGCAAAACCCCTCTCCTTCCTATATGTTTAGTTTGAGAAGAGGGGAGATAAATTATCTTTTTTTGACATGAAGAACTCAAAATTTACCCTCTCATTAAAAGAAGATGAGGGGAAATTTTAGATTCCCCCACCTAAAAAGATAATTTACCTCCTTTTCTTAAACCAAACACACCCTTGAGGTAAATTGCCTTAGAGTGTGTTTGGTTTAAGGAATGTAAATGATAATTCTCATAAATACTAATTACAGTTCATTCCAATAATATTTTGAGAAAAAATTGATTATTAGAATCCTGATCTATCATAGATATAAATTATGAATCATATCGAACAATTTTTCCATCAAAAATTATAAATGGATGCATTTTTTTCCCATGAACGTAGATCCTATGGGTCTCTTTAAGTTGGCTTTTAATACATTTACATAAATTAAAACAAAACTCCTCTTATATTTTCATTTCGTATACCGTAAATCACGTTAGAAAAACAACTTCCATCGCTAATCCAAATAGGCATGTAAACATTTTAGAGGGGCGCTGTTTGGGGGAGGACAATAGCACAATCACAAATACTGAATATATTTCTTCTGCTTTTTCATAATTCTAGTAACAATAAAACCACCATTAAAGCAGAAACAACACAGAAAAACAAGGGTTATTGACCATGAACAGATAAATCAGCCGCTTGAAAATGGCCACACTTAACGTCCAACAAGGACACCTTAGATTTTGTTGAAGGCAACAATGTCACAGCTTTGAACATGCTCACTGCATGGCTCAACTGTAAGATGTTCCTCAATAAGGGAATCCACAGAGACAAGGTCGTCAACAATGGTCATCATTATCTGCATCTTCTTGATACCATAACCAACAGGGGCCAGTTTGGCTGCAAGGTTTGAAACAAAGCATTTGTTCATATCATCATGCAATTGGTTTAATTTAAATTAGTCATAAAAAGAGTAAGGTGAAGGTGATGAAAAATTCAACATACAAGCCCCCCACAGAAGCCCGGGCATCTCAATGGAACGAACAGCCTCTTCAAGCTTCTTCATGTCGGTCTCATCATCCCAAGGCTTCACATCAAGCAGAACAGAGGACTTCCCACCTACAAAATATGCATAGATGATGCTATTACTCACAACAGGAATAGTTAAAAGAAAAGTCTGGTTAAGTATAGACCTAGAGCTACTATCTCAGAATTAAACTAAATTAACCTCCTGGATGATAGGAACAGTGGGTGGGTTAGTGAGTTAAATGTTTATGTTCAACAAATTGAAGGGGAAATAAAGCTTACTCTCTTTCTTCTTGGAGGATTCCTTTTTAGTAGCCTCCCTTGCCTCAGCTGCTGCCTTTTCCTCCTCTGTCTCATCACCAAAGAGGTCAAGGTCATCGTCGTCATCAGCAGCCGCCTGCAAATACATAGTGAAATCCAGTTAGCAGAAGTATTTCGCATAAGTAAAGGTGTGGTACAATAATTAACTTATCCAGGACTCTTGCAAATTTTCAAAATTCAGGCACCAACTTAAGGTTACCATATTATATTTGATAATTTATCTTATCAAGGTTACAATTTTTGGTCTTTCTAATTTTTTCATCAAAACAGCCCTTTTAGAGTCGATCAAAGCTATGTTTGACCCTCTAGTTTGCTCATCATGGCATGTTTGCTATAATAATAAAAAGAGATTCTCTTAAATTTAACCAACTACAAAATGAGATGCATAACATTAACAGTAACCGTCTACTTATTTCTCATTGCTTCATATTACTTCATCTTAAAAAAGACAGGGGTATCATTGTTCGTCTCTGAACCTTTCCAAGTGCATTTTTAAGGACACTTAAGAGTGAATGGAACTGGAGAAAGCCTAAATCACAGGCCAAACAGGAAAAAAGCCTAAATCCAAATCATTTATACACATATTGGCATAATCATCAGCATGTTAACTCAGTAACTTAAGTACAAGAAATGAGACCATAAAAACCCCTAAAAAGTAGCATAATCAAAAAATTATAAAAAGAAAATAAGAGAAACAATAAATAAATTACAAAAGACAAAAGCAAGTGAGATGCCCACCGGCTTGGCAGGAGCGGCTTCAGCTGGAGCAGCCTGGCCACTGAAACTCACCCCTCGAGCTTTTCCAGGGAAGCTAATCAAACAAACTCGATATCAACTTTCAAATTGAATATGGTTGAATAAACGAAAGGAAACCAAGCCCATCAGAACATTACAGATTGCAGAGAGATAAACGAACAAACCTTTCAGCAAGGCGTGAAGAAATGGCATCGTGCCACTTGCTGGCATTGGGAAAAGCATCGCTCGGGTTCTTTACAAAGGCGTAGACTTTAATGTCATCCTTGGTCAATTGATCCCTGAAAATTTTCAATCAGAACCACAAGAGATTATGCGAATTGAAGAAATCTCAAGAGAATGAGTTCAAAAAAGAAAGTCAAATCGGAGAAAGTTACCCAGAAATGTAGGTCTTGCCAGAGAGGAATTCATTTAGGGACTTGACTCCTGATTCAGTGTGGAGATCTGAAAAGGTGACGGCCATTTTTGAGAGTGTAGGAGAGTGAGATTCAGAGAGGCTCTCAATTCAGCACGCAAAGAAGGTAAGCGAGGGTACGAATTGAAGATTTAGTATTTATATGATTGAGAACGGGCAAACCCTAAATATGCTGAGAGTGAGCTCAATGAGCATATTCTTTCGTACTCCCGTCAGGCCCCAGCCTCTCACGTTCTCTCGAACAAAAGGGCCAAAAAAGCCAGGTTCATGAATCTGGATTGGATCAGGCGATCCGGCTCTGAAATCAGTGAATCGGTAGGTAGATCGGTCCGGTCGGGGTTTCAATTTAAAAAAGAAAAATTTAAATTTTCTTTAAAATTTTATATTAATAAGCTTAAAATTTTTAATTTCTCATCGGTTTGGCCCGGGTTGAACCCCGGTCTGACCCTAGTCTGACCCACTGACCCTTAACCCAATACCCTGATCGATTCAATACCATGTTCGGGTTTTAATACCTTATAAAAAAGGGGGAAACTTTCACCAAATGTCCTGTAGCAATATATTTCCAAAAAAGCCCGGTAACTTTCTAAAACATCAATTCAATCTTATGAGTAAAGTGAAATTAATTTCTAAGAGGGAATGCACAAAAATACCCTCCTTTGTAACAAAAATAAAAGTCTCAAGCTTTTCAACTGTATTTCTTACAAATTAGTTTATTCATCTTATAAATTCTCACATTTAACTTATAAAATGTCACACTTGTCTTGTGAAATGACTCTTTTCTTATAGATAGCACAAGTGCTAGGCTTTTCAGTTATATGTCTTGTAAATTAACTTATTTATCATATAAATTCTCATATATAACTTGTAAAGTATTACAATTTTCTTATAAAGTGCCTATGTTCTTTAAGTAAGATATTTTTGTCCATTCCCTTCTAAAATTAATTTCACTTCCCCCTTAAAACTGAACTAATGTTTCAAAAAGTTATAGTGGTTTTTGGGAAATATTTTGCTATAGAGGGGTTTAGGTGAAATTTTCTCAAGAAAAAATAATACTCTCTCACATCTTAAATATAAGATAGAATTGACTTTTTTTTTTAAAGATTAAGGAAGCTAAATAAATTACTTAATGATATTATATATTGTATATATTATATATCAGTTTAAATGTTAGGCAAAATAGTTTTTTTAAAAAAAGATAAATATAAATATTTTAAAGTAATTTAATTAGTTTTTTTAATATTTCTATAAAAGTCAACTTTATCTTATATTTATGACCGAATGAGTAGTATAGTAATAAGATCAAATTTTTTCATTAATTAAAAAAATTAATAATAATTTCATATAATTTTGTCTGATCTTTAATGATATTATTGTAGTTTTTTATCATATCCTTATAATTTTACTTGATTTATTTTTATTAAAATTCAAGTGAAACTATAACTTTTTATAGACTAATTTTCTCTAATTTAAATGATAATAATTCTAAGTTATTTTCAAACCACAGTTCATACCGTATTTCAATAAGTTTTTTAATATTTTTCATAAAAAATAAATGCTACTTTTAAAAATGACATTTTTTACCTGAAAAAAAATGAAAATTTTTGAAAATTAAGAATACATTCGCTAATGCACGTGTTTGTTCATAATTCATTAATTCACAGAATAATATATTTTGATATTTTCAACCGTTCATTTTTTTACTATTGATCTCACTTTTATAATGAAACAACAATAACTAAAAAAATTGCATCCGTTGCTGAAAATCGCGACTTCATCGTGTTAAGAATTGTTAACATAAACGTAAGTTGATTGAATTATTTGGAAGCGGCTTCTCTTCTCCATCCCTACTGTCCGCTACCCTCTTTTTCTAAAAATCTGTGCCGTTTTGGAGTAAAATACAGAAGCTGATTTTTTTTAATGAAAAATAGCATTCAATATCCCGAAATATTTTTTTAGTACCAGTAAGTTTTTTAAAATATTTTTTTAAGATCTTAAAATATTTTTTTAAGATCTTAAAATATTTTTTAAGTATTATCCAGTATCCTAAAATATTTTTTTTAGTACCAGTTAATACTCTGAAATATTTTTAGTGTAATATTTTAGGATGTTAGATGCATTAAAAATTAATTTAGGATACTGGATAATATCTCAGAATGTTGGATGCACAAAATTTTTTTTTGATCCATTTACTACTCTAAAATATTTTTAAATATCACTCAATATTTAATTTCAGAGTTACCCAAACACTCACTCAATATACTAAACTAATTTTTAGTACATCTGGCATCCTCAAATATGGTACCAAAAATTAGTTTGAAACACAGAGTGTTACCGAAAAAATATTTTGAGTGCTAGATGAAATAAAAATTAGTTTTGGATAATGGGTCAATGTTACTGAAAAAATATTTTAGGGTGCTGAATGTTAGATACTGTGTGGTATTAAAAAATATTTTAGGGTAGTAAGTGGGCTAAAAATTATTGTAGGATACTGAATGCTGTTTAAAAAATATTTCAAGATACTGAGTAATGTTACCAAAAAATGCTTCAGGATGTTAAATACTGTTTTTGAAAAAAAAAAAAAAACTTCTGGTTCAGTTTTTTACACTAAAACAACGTAGAGCCCGTTTGGTTCAACCGCATTGTATGCCTGCAATGGCAATCATGATTGCATTACCTAGAGAAGAGTGTTTGGTTGCTCTTTAGCATGGTAATAGGGTTTACCATGGTAATGATGATTACCAAAAAATTGGTAATCCTCATTCATACCCCCCTATGAATCCTCATTACCATCCTATTGCATGGTCTAAAAAGTCTAATTTACCCTTTAGTTTTCCTTATCTTTATTTCACTTATCTTATTTCACTTGCCGTATCACGTCACAACTGCCACCGCCACAACATCTTCCTCTTCCACCGCCGTCACCTCCACCTTCTGCCGCCACCACTACCTCTTCCACCGCCATCACCTCCACCCGCCACCACCCCCGCCCCAGCCACCGGCCCATCGCCACCGCGGCCACTTCCCCCTCCGCCGCCGCCACCACCTCCTCCTCCACGGCCACCGGCCCACCACCTACCACCACCTCTTCCACCCCCGCCGACCACCGCCACCACCACCTCCTCCTCCGTTGCCACCGGCCCACCGCCCACCCTCACCACCGCCACCACCACCCTCGCTGCTACTACCACCACCGCCTCTTCAGCCACCGTCGGCGGCGGCCCACCTCCTCCTCCACCCCCGCCGCCCACTGCCGCCACCACCACCTCCTCCTCCCCCGCCATCCCCATCATTACCACCACCACTACCTCCTCCTCCTCCATCCCCTCCATCATCGGCTTGTAACTATTTTTTCTACAAAGATTATATTAAGGGGTAAAATGGACTTTGTGTAATATATTAATTTTAAATAATTGTTAAAATATTAACTCATTGCAGGTTGCTTAAAAATCAAACCAAACACTACCTTTGTAATTAATATTACATTGCATTACCATTGCATCGCATTGCACTGTATCGCAGGGTGTAATGGAATCGAACCAAACGGGCCCGTAGTTTTATAGAAAAGGAGGGCAACGGACGGTTGGGTAGATGAGAGAAGCTGCTTCCGAATTATTTTTATTTGATATTTGAAAGGGAAAGAGAATTCATAATCTTCCTTTTTTTTTAGTAATATTTATTGCATATATAATTATATAATTATTATTTAAACCTTTCATTTCTATAATTTTACAAAAGTAGACAAAAAAACATTCAGTGTTTATCTTATTCTTTTTTATCTGATTTCATTTTATTCGTTTTCTGTTGGTTCTTTTAGATGGTATTACTCTTTGGACTTCTGATAATCTAGTTTCGTTTTTTTACTTATTTTATAAATAAAACCTATGAATGTTGCAAGAAGAACTTGATTGTTTTTTGTGCAGTTGCTCTTCCTTTTAAATCCCATAAGTATTACTATATCCGGTCTTAATTATAAGACAAAATTGACTTTTTTTTGGAGAAATTAAGAAAGTTTAAAAAAGTTACTTAATCGTATCATATGTTATATATCCTTAGATTATATATTAATTTATTTGTCAAATTAATTAGTTTGAATAAAAATAAATAAATATAAAAATACTCTAAAGTAATTTAATTAACTTCCTTAATTTCTCCAAAAAAATTCAACTTTATCTTATAATTATGATCGAAGGGAGTAATTTGGTTCACAGATGCTGAAGAAGTCGGAGTAGGAACTGTGGTTGGGATTACATGACATGAAGGTTCTACAATAGGAAATTTTATTTACAAATTCAGAGGTCTAGCATGTTATTGGTATTGGAATGTTTTATAGTTGGGATGTGAGTAGGAAACACAATTTAGGTTTTTTAGCCAATCTCAATCCATTGTTTAAATTGTTTGATAGCTCAATAGTTTGGGGTTTACTTGGTTCTTAAAAATTTCAGTGGTTTCTGCTTGTTGTTGTCAGCAATTTCTGCTTAGGCTACATAATCCTTTTGTTTGCTTTTAATTCAAATGGAGGACTAGGATTCAAGAGCCTTTTGCCCAGGGCTTTTGATTTTGCATGCATTGCATATGGAATGCCTCTTTTGCAGTTGAAATTCGCTCGTAGAGTCTAGATTTCAGCTTAATGTCATGTTTGTATGGGAGAGGGTGGCTTCTTTGATTTCTCTTTCCATTTACTCTCTGTTTAATGTATTTATCATTAGATTAACTTTCAATAGTTGAGATTTAATAATATGTAAAGAATAATATTATAATAAAAATTTATCATGATAAATCTCAACCATTAAAAATAGATCTAATGGTAGATACATTAAATAGAAAGTAAATAAAGAAGGAAATTAATGGAGACCACCCTCTCCCGTTTGTACAAGCTTTGATTGTGTTACTTGATGATTATGCTACGGTTAAGTTGGAATTGAAGCTAAAGAAGTGGAAGTGAAACTAAAATCATGAAATTGTGTTCTTTGGTATAGTTAAACACACTTTCATATGGGACCTATTTCCATAAAAAATTATGAAAGAGTTTTTTGCCGTGTCTAGGAATTCGGACCAGACATGCTCTTCTGGTCCGGCCAGGGAATTGGATCAAGAACTGGTCCAATTCACCATTCTTTTTTTAAATTGAGTTTTTAATATTTTTTTTTTAAAATTTTATATTAATAAATCTAAAATATTCAATTTCTCATCAGTTTAATCCGATTTAATTTTGATTGACCCACTAACCTTTCACCCAATACTCGACTCATCCGGATCTCAGAACGTTAGTTTTTAAGATATATCTGTGGAATTGAGATTAGTTCCTTGAAAGCGAGACTCCATGACCATTATATCCACGCATGTGTTATCAATTGACAACTTTGGCCCTCCTCTCTCTTACGATCGCGACACGCTTCATCACCCCATCGCATCTTCCACAAAGTTTCGATCTGCAAGTTTCAATCTCTACAAGCTTCGATCTCCACGAGAATGAAGGAGATCGACCTGATTCAGTAGCAGCGCAGCGGTGAAGCTTCATCAACCTCCGTTGCCCCTCCCTTGTCAATCTCCTTTACCGACGTCGCATCCATCGTCCCCTCTCTCTTCAATCTCCTTCGCCGACGGCTTCATGGTGGAGTATGTTGTGGTGTCGTGGCTGATCTGGAGGTTCAGTTTCCATGTCTGATCAAAACGATGGTGACGAGGAAGAAGATGGCGTTCAAAATGATGGTTATTGCAGAGGAAGATGACGGATTCAACATGCTTCTGAGTTTTTTAGTCTAGGATTTTATTTTTCAAAATTTTTGCTGTTTTGTTCTTTGTGATTTTCTGAGATTAATATGGATCTTGCAGGACTAATTTTTTCCAAGATTCTTCTGACGGTGAAATTGTTTCCTTTGTGGTGGGCATTTTGGTCTTTTTATAAAACAAAAATACGCTTCCCCACCTCCACTTTTATGGGTATACTAAAATATACTTTTAAAACCCATTCTCACGTCTAGAGTTGGAAAACCGGGATGAGCCCGTCGGGTCGGCCTTTTTAGACCCTGACTCTTCAAAGACCGGGTTTATAAATTATAATCTCAAAAGAAAGTCAGGTTTAAAAGGGCCGGCTCTGTAGGGCCTCGGACTTAAAAGGGCCGGCCCAAGAAGGCCTCGTGCCAGCCCTTTTAAGCCCATTTATTTTTTTATTCTTTTTGTTTGAACAGGAATCATGTTACATAGAGCCGAGAATTCGGGCCGAGCCCGTCGGGCCGGCCCATTTAGGCCCGGGCCCGTCAAGGGCCGGGCCTATGATTTAGAGGCTGAAAATGGAAACGGGCCTAAAAGGGCCGGCCCTGTAGCCCTGTAGGGCTGGCCTTTTTAGGCCCGTTTAACCTTTTTTTTTTAAAAAAAAAAATGGGCACAAGGCAATGGGCAACAAGCATTAGTCAGAGGGTAGAGTTAACCTAACCTAACCCTCATATTAGAAATACTCTCACACTAACTTAGACCTCATTTGAAGCTTCTCTTCTTTGATTTTCTTTTTTCTTTTTTTGCATGTATACGCCAAAATCCAAATTAGGTGTTATATTATTACTGACATTTGAAGCTTGTAGGCTTGTTTGATTGTGGCTGTGAACTTATTTAATTGGTTATGAATATTAATTATGGTTTGGACATAAGTTTTAGTGTTTGTATTCTATTAAACTTGGATAATATTTATGTTTTAAATTAGTGTTGATGATATTTATGTTTTAAATTAGGTATTTTAATCTTTATGAGAATAATAAATAAAAAAGGAATGGCAAAAAAAAAAAAAGAAAAAGGAAAAAACATAAACGGGCCTAAAGCCCGTCGGGTCGGCCCGCGGGCCTACCTTAAACGGGCCGGGCCGCTTCAAATGTGTACGGATTTGAACTCGGGCCTAAACGGGCCGGCCCGTTTAGGCCCGAGCCCGTTACGGGCCGGCCCGTTTTCCCAGCACTAATATTACATTTTTAAATTGCCTTATTGAATCTATATATCATTCTATCCTCATATTGTATAGAGTATGATTTTTGAGTATATTGTTTTGTCTAATTGAATCATATTGTGATTTTTGAGTATATTGTTCTGCCTATTTAGAATAAAATCATATTATATACTATTCTGTCTGATAGAGTATGATTTTTTATGGATGTTGTGATTATTTGACTACTTGAACCTACTCCTCAAAGTGAAATACAATCAAATGTCCTTGAAATTGATGATAGTGGCGAAGAAGGTGAAAATGATAGTCGTCATACTCATGTTGTTTAGAGGTTAGAGTATTGAGCTTCTTGCCTTCTTATACTTTGCCTTTGTGTGAGTTATTTATGTACATGATTTTACCTTTGATTATATATATTAGTAACTGTGTTTGTTTGTTGTAAGAGACATGTTATTTAAACTTTAATGTTGACAACATTTATGTATTAAATTAGAATTTTAATCGTTGTTATTTATTAATTATATCTCTCTGGGGAAAATGCGCAGGAAAAATAGTTAAATATTGTGAAAATGACTTTCCGACCCTGCGGGCCGGCCCTGACCCTGATGCTCTCGGGCTGGGCTTTAAAAAATTGTAATTTTCCTGACCCCGAATCCTTTAGGGCCGGCCCTATTAGGCCCTGACCCGTCAAGGGCCGCCCCTATAGGACCGAACCGACCCTGATTCCCAGCTCTACTCACCCCTTATTTCCACTTCAATTTTCACTCTTATAAAGACTTTTATATGATACCAAACGGGTATTAGTATTATTACTTGGTTTAGTATTTATTTGGGATAACTTATTTTTTATTTATAAGTGTTTTTAAATTGTGATTTATGATATACAAGATAAGTATGTGAGAAGAATTTTATCTCGATTTATATAAAAACCCCTTATATCCAAAAAATAAACTATTTCAAACAAGACCCTAATCACCAAGCTCTCGGTCTTTGGTTTGTTTTTCTATAGGTTCTTTTAATATCCCAAGGGATACCCACATCCTAACTTTAATTAAGGCGTTAATTGATGGCTTTCGCTCCGCACTACTGGTGCAATGGATATTTGTGGTCATCTTATTTCTCTGCAACAAGACTATCATTGTGTTTCGTATTTGGAATCCATGTATTGGTTTGGGTTGGTTTTATGGGACACCTTTTGTTTCTTTGTCTTTTGTTCTATTTGGGTTCTATTGCTTCACGTAATTTAGCTATTTGTACTGCTCTCTTTGCATTGGGCTGTTGTGTTTTGTATTGGTTACGTGATTTTGAAAAAGCAGCGTCTTTTTATGTATCTTTTTACTTATATTTGAATAAAATTATCCTTTTCATAAAAATAATCCCATCAGTTACTATAAATAAATTGGATCATAGGCTTAGCAAAAAAAAGTTGGAGTAGATAGTGTCATAACACAAGTGATTTTTTTTCTGACATCCCATTATCCAAATACAATGTGGTTCGTTTACCCTCGTCTTCTCACTCAGTCCTGTTGAGTGTTGACTGTAGAGTCCAAAAACGAGCTGACGTTATGAATTTTTTTTGGTTAAGTATAGATATTCTCATATTAGAGACAATCTTATTTGAAGTATTGTCAGGTACTAAATGTGGACATCCCTCCCAACAGAGATTCAAACCTTGATTTGCCACATTGTGAGGAATTAATCACTTCTATTAGACATAACCCCTATTGGTTGATGTTATGAATCTTGTTAGTAGTATCACATATATTCAGGCTTAAAAGATCATTTTTAATAGGCTCCAATTTAAAGGGTTCAAGCCCAAGTTAGGTACATAAACATAATAATTAAAGGGTGAACAAACAAGTCCCAAATTAATCAAATATGGTTGGATCTAGAGAAAAGGGCTACTAGGTGAGTCCCTCACATCATGATGAACTGAAATTCGAATTTTCATTGGGAGATGTGCCCACATATAATATTTAGAAATACCTTAAATATAATTGCTTCCAATAGGAGGATACCTATACTTACAAAAAAAAAGTCCCAAATTACAAATTTTATTAGTGAGAAGAAACTAATAAATTTTTATGCTTCCAGAATATTAGTAGTCTGCAAACTTTATACAAACAGAGTACGAGTACTCATTTAGGACATTGTCACCAATAAAATTAATAATGGGGGATTTTCCCCCAAACACGTGTGTGTGTGTTTGTGTTTATGAATACAGAAAATAAAAGGAAGACATAATTAAAGGATATGGGATTAGAACGTCAGAAAATAATTTCAGAGAATGCTTTGAAAGGCTGTGGTAAAAAAGAGAGAGAATGTTTTGAGAGACACGGTAAAAAAAATAATTAAACTTGAAAGGCTTTTATTTTCTTATGCTTCTATTCAAATGTCTCGCATTAATCTCATATGAAATTATGGCTGCATAAGTTTTAGGGAGAATTGCTGATAAATACTTTTTTGATAAATTAATTGCTAAATACTACCATAGAAGATCTGTTGCGCATAACGAAAGATATTTTACACACAACGAAAGATTGTTTGCACATTTATATAAAAGATTTTTATACACAAGGAATATGATTTGCACAAAACGGAAGATCGCTTACACGCTTGGTAGCAATCAGCAATTAATTTGCCCCAAATGTATTTTTGGGCAATTCTCCCTAAATTTTATTACGATGTTTTTTTTTTAAAAAAAAATCTGCATTGCTCGAATGAGAGTCTGTCTTTTCTTTTATAACAAATAAATAATCAATTTAATATTATATACAATTTATAAAAAAAAATTAAATATAAATACTAATAGTCTACATGATTCCACAATAATTCCATTATCAAGAGCAACGCAATAAATAAAATCCAGTCACTCATAATCCATTGAAACAAGGCAATAAAAAGATTACAATGGCATAACAATATTTGTGTATTATATTTTTTAAATAAAACTGGCAAGGCAACATACCATGTCCAATGCTAGGCCAAAAATGCCCAATTTTATTGGCAGTGTAGTTTTCACTAGACTTGGATGGGATAATGGACTAACAAACTGCATGATCTCCCCTAATATATGAAGCAAGGAGAAGCAAAATGTCATAATAAATTTAGAGAAGATTGATACATTGTCATCAATACCAAAAGCCTTTATTGATTAATCTCATTTCCAATTTTTCATCAAAACAAGATTGAGCAACAATCAGGTAGACTAATAAAATATGAACATAGATACTATTGGAAGCTCTGTATTTTTTTTTTGGGCCACACAGAAGCTCTGAATATATCAAGGTATTAAAACTCGGACCAGGTATTGAACCGGTCGGGGTACTGGGTTAAGGGTCAATGGGTCAGACCGGGGCCAAACCGGAGCTAAACTGGGACCAAACCGGTGAGAAATTGAAAATTTTAGATTTATAATATGAAATTCTAAAGGAAAAATTAATTTTTTTTTTTTTTAAAAATATGAACCCAGACCGGACCAATTTACTGGCCGGTTTTCAGGCCGGACCGCCGGTCCGATCCGAGTTCAAGAACCTGGGTATATATACATACTGCTACCTCTTATCTTATGTAAGATCTAGTACAAATTGCATTACAAATAAGATGGACCGGAGGTAATATTATTTGTGTCTCTAGCGATATATATAGGCTCAATAAGGAAGAAAACGTTATAAAATTTAAGGCCAATTCATTCAAAGTTATTTATAACTGATTCATCAATTCACTGATTTTACAGAGTCAATTGAGGTGAGATTTAAATTTAATACTCCCTACTATCGTTAATACAAGATCTATTTGCCTAATTTTAATTAAACTAAGAAAGTTAATTAAGTTAGTTAAGATATAACATGGTTTTTCTTAATTTCCTCTATCTCTCTCTTATTTAATTATTGTTGAAAGATCACTAATATGAATAAATTAAGAAAATATTGATAAATATGATAAACATATACATATTATATTTAAGACTAATTAAGTCGTATACTAAGGACATGAGGGAGTATCATTCTTAAAGTAAAGGCTAAGATATACTTTAAGTCCTTTAAATTTATATGAGGCATACTGTTAATCCCTTAATTTTATAAAGTATACTTTTGGTCTCATAATATTAACATAATGTTGGTAACGGAAAATACTGATAAAAAAAACTCAAATGATGACTGAGAAACTGACAAAACATATTTAATTTTAAATTTTTTAATACAATTTTTGTAAATTGTTGAAACTTAAATATAAAAATAAAACTTAAATATGTTTTATCAGCTGTTTAGTCATTCTTTAAGTTTGCTGTGTCAACATTTTCTGTTAGTAATAATGACGGTGTTAAAATTATAAGACTAAAAGTATATTTTATAAAATTAAAGCACAGAAAATACACTGATACAAAAATTAAAGGAATAAAAGTATGTGTCAACAACAACTCCTTAGTTTCTTCCGGGAAAAAAAAAAAAAAAAACAACTACCCCTTGTCATGCTCCTGTTGGAGTCCTATGCAACCATGCCTCGATCAAAATTTCCTTTGTCAGCTCAAAGCTCATGTTCGAGTGTTGGACAACTTTACAGGAATATCGTAAACAAGAGGAGAATTTCAAGGTTCATAATCATTTCTACATATAAAGACATGCATGAGATCTTTGTCGCATACTCGCATGGAGCTGGACAACCGAATGCGACTTCACGAGGCCTAAGGCGGCTGCCCACATAGCATCAGCCAGCCAGAGACCTCGTAATCTCGTTGCTCACCGAAGAACGATCCCTGATTTTCTCCGAAATTCGTCAAATTCCTTTGTCCTTTTCGGGGAAAGTTTCGAAGGGACAATACTGATAAAGTACATACTCAAGCTTGGGTATTATCAACCACAAGAATTTCAGCTAACGTATGAAAACCAATTACAAGTTTGTCTCGAGCCCTATTTGAGCTTTAAAATAATGAGTTTTATAAAGAGACAGCAACAAAAGTACCGGATGTTTCCTTTGGATTCCCAAAATGCGGAAGATTCAAGGGTTACAATATATGCATATAGAATGGCTTTGCAATCTCTGGGAACCTGATGACATAAAGGCTCTTTTAATTTGAAGCTCGTGTTCGATGAAATGACTCACTTATGGAGGAATAACCTATACTTCCAATATTTGTAGCTCTTTGTAGTTTTTTTTTTTGATTATATTCTTCCCTTCCCCCAACCAATTGTTCTGTTCCATAGCAATACAGAGAATTGAAACTGTAAACATATGGAAGAAAAGAGGGTGGTGGTGATCCTGGATGCTTCTCGAGATGTCAATCCAAGAGTTCTTCGTTGGTCTTTGAATGGATTATCACTCAAACCAGGAGATAAGCTGACCCTTGTTGCAGTTCTCTATCAGTTTTATACTCCTAGTATGTGTTCTTCCATAGATGCTGGGAAAGTTTATGGCCGCTCTTAATTATGCATCAAATCAACCAATTTTGCATCAATTTACCTTTGTCACTCTGTTGGGATAGATTCATTGTTTTTATCCTGTGGTGGTGCTTTTGAACGAGTGCATGCATGAATGAAATGTTGATTTGAAGTCAATGGAGTACGAAAACAATTAAATTTATGTGAGAATGACTATTTATATGTCCAAGTGATGCTAATAACAGTTGAATACCAAAATTGATTCACAAGTCATCTTTCAAAGGCAAAGCAGTTGATTTGTTCTTTGTTCATATTTTGAGGTGCCATTTAGTGTGTGGACGTCCAAATTTCTAGAATGTGAAAATGTACTTATAAATATGAAATGTATGAGAAAATTGACATCATTATGTTCTTTAGCATATACTACCTCCGGTCGTAAATGTAGGACCTAGTTTGTAGTGCAATTTACACTTCAAACTAGGTCCTACATTTAGGACCGGGGGAGTATAAAACATATAAGTGTAATTTTTTTTTTTCATACAGATCTTGTACAAGAATAGCTTTAAAGTAAGTTTCATGGTATTTGAGAAATTAAAATTCCATGCACCAAACACCACATGAAGGATACATGAATAACCATTTTTCCTGCTTCCTTTACCATCAAAATTCTTTTGTAGTGGGGTACTTAAGCACATTGGACTGCAAATCCCTAGTTGGAGCAAACAAGAAAGTAATAGAGATGGAAGCTGCAGGGAGGATGCAAAAGTACCAAAACAATGAGGAGCTTCTTGAGATTTCTAAACTGTATGATTCGCACAAGGTAATAACAGGAGTTGATAAAAATTTTTTTGTCCCTTTATGATCATTAGGAAGAATGGAGCAGGAATTGCAAATTAATCAATGCTTAATTGATATGATTAGGATGAGATTGGAAAACCATTCCCAAAACAAAAACAGCCCCTTAAGAAATTTCTTGACAATGACATAATCTGAAGAAAATAATCTACAAGAAATAGTAGAGGAACGAATGAATTTTCTTAAAGCTCTTGTTTGAGAAAACATGTGTTAGAGATTATACTTATTCAATAATTTACAAGCAGAGGGCTGTGACCTTTTGTCACCTGTTTATGTTCAGGAATGCATTGGTTCAGACACATAATTGTTCAGCATAAAAGAAAACTATAGTTGATATCATCTTCAGTTAATATATTAAGTGATAGCGATAGAGGACAAAAATCATTCAGTAATTTATATTATGTTCCCAATTCGGATGTTACCATGCCTATGATTTATTCACAATTGGGAATCTATCAGTCATCTGTGTAATGCTATGATTTCTCTTGATTTACTAGTATTGCAGCTTATTACATTATACATAACCTTTCAGGTTGAATTCAGGATAGAGTTGGTCGTGGCAACTTCAGCTAAGGAGGTTGCTTTAAAGAAAGCAAAAGAACTAGATGCGACTTGGGTGATACTGGACAGGTCTGGTAAAATTAAAATGAGAATGTGAATCTAATTGAAACAACCTTATTCATATCATGAAACAACACAGTGCTTTTGAAAGAAAGTTTAAAGCTTTTAGGGCAGCTTTAGCTTCTCCTTATATGCGTAGAAAGCGCGAAGGAACAGAAACTGATATTTTCATTGGCCATGTTATTTGTATCCTAGTTAATAACCTCTTTTTACAAAAAGATCATGAGAGATAAAGCTATAACTGACGCAGTAAGGGTATTGAAACACTCTGAGATTTGTTCCTAGATATTGATTTTGGCTGGTTCAAGCCAAGGCGTTAACATGTTTAGCTTGGGCTGAAGTCTATAAATTGGACATACAATAATTCTAATGTAGCCATCTTTAAGCACCAGTAGAAAGACAAACATAATAGTATTTGAGATGGAAGTTAGATCAAGCTTGAGAATGGTACTGATTTTATATGGACTTCGTGCATGTGTTATAACTCCAGAATGTTTGTAACTAGGCATTTACTTCTCATAACATCTAAGTCAAATTATGATTTGTTGAATTATAAGATGACAGTATAGTTAATGTTACTCTTATCAAATCTAGGTCTCTTCATATGAATCAATTAGATATGTTAAACATAAAAGGCACTTGGATTGCAGGCAGATGAAGAAAGATGAAAAGTATTTCCTGCAGGAGCTTTCTTGTGGTATATCAAGATTGAAGCGTAACAATAGGATTGAACATTTGAGAGGGCCTCCAGTTCGGCCCACAGAGATATACATCAGTCCTGTACCAGGATGTCACGATGATGAGGATAACAGTGTGGAAGGCCACAAGACTAGTAAGCTCTGAAACACTTCTAGCATCAGATTATAATTCAGTTCATCAAAAAATCAACTTTAGATTTTTTATTTTTTTAAGTAAACTTATAATTACAATTAAATCTGTTTTATCCAAAATGCTCTGAAACAAATAAAGCTATTTAGCCTCTATGTGATTCAGTCATTTTCCGGTGTATCTTTTGGTGGGATTTACCTTTGCCAAATACTCTCATATTTGACAGGGTAGCCTTGGTCTTTCTCAGTTTCTTTGCATGTTATTTACAAAGTGATTAGTAAGCATCATAATAATAACAGTTTATGACGATCTGATGATAGGTCAGTTAGAAGAGGATCATCCCATCAAGGAAGAAGAGATACAAAGAAAATCAGATGAAGGGAATGGCTCTACACTTGCTGATATCAGTAACCAAACAAGTCAGACAAAACCTGATGAACCCAGAACAGTTGTAGAAGAGAAATGGAAGAGCATCTATGATGAAGGGCAGGACTTCAGGCATGCAACCAGCAGTGATCTACATATAGATGGAACAAAAGCTGAGCCTCTGAGCCATGATCAAGAAGATAAAACAGACGTAAAGCAAGCGAAGAACATTTTTGGGAATACAGAATCTTCTATCTGCTCAGTCTGCAAAAGTAGACGGCCAAATAGCGAATGGAGTAAAGACTTCACATATATAGAACTTCACGTTGCCACAGATGGATTTAAGAATTCTCTCTCTGAAGGTGACTATAGATCCACTTTCATTGGTCAGCTTGATTGTCAGCTGAAAATAGTGGTGAAGCAGCATCAACTCACAGATTCCCAAGTAGAGAAACAAATGATTTCTCAATTGAAATTGATCCTGAAAGCTAGACATAAGAATGTGGCCATGTTGTTGGGTTCATCTATGCATGAAAGTCAGCTTCTAGCTGTATATGAGTATGCATGCAATGGTTCACTTGACAAATATCTATCAAGTAAGACTTATGATCCAATATTGCGTGTAGAATTTTAGTATCTTTATAACCTTATCCTAGGAATTTTAATGGAAACTTCAATGTGGTATAATAAAGGAACTTTCTGAACCATGCAGAGAAAAGTTGCAGGCCGTTAAGCTGGAGAGAAAGGGTGAAAATAGCTGTTGGTGTCTCCATGGGTCTAAAATACTTACATGATAATGACATAATTCATGGCAGTATAAAGCCAAGTAACATTCTTCTAAACCATGCGTTCAAACCGATGGTACATACTTAAACCTTAATAGTTTGGACTTGAAAGCCAATACATCCTTTTTGTCTTAGTTACTATTTATCTACATTGTCTCATCTTATCAATCTAACTTTTATATCACATGGTAAATATATTTATATATACATATATAGCTTGGAGATTTCAGCTTTGGGAGAGCAAAACGTGAAGTGAAAATGTCCAACAAGGATAAAAGTTTAGGATACACAGCACCAGAGTGTTTGCCGAGTTCGAAACTAACAGCCAAGACTGATGTATACTCCTTGGGAATGGTTCTTTTAGAGCTTATCACTGGTCAGATGGCTACGGACAAAATACCAGGAGAGAAAAGCCTCATTGAATGGGTGAGAGACAAGAAAGTTCTGGTGCTTTGAATTTTTGAGGGTGATCAGCATTGTGATATGAGCTGAGAATATCAAAAGTACTAGTTTGGTCGCAACACCATGTTTTTTTTTAACATTTTTTTCCCCTGAAAAGATGCTATTTAATCTCAAGTAAACTCTTGTATCTGTTTTCAAGCATACAGATCTTTGGCAGCTGGGACAGCAATCTACTTTGATCACATAATTTCTTGCGGTTGCTGTGCACTAATATCCACTGTATTTTAGAAAGTAGCCTACAATTGTCATGCACCCATTGACATTTATGCTTTAACTCTGGTGCTTCTATCAAGTCATTCCCTTTTATGTTATGTTGTGGAATCACCAGTACCCTCTGCTTTAAATTTTGTCCTATATTCCTATTGCTTTTATTACTGGATGCAAGAAGTTTTATTGGGGAAGATAAAGAGTGAATTCAAAGAGCTTAAGCTAGTGTTGCCTCTTATTTGGACTTAATAATTCTCAAATCCAGATTAGTTAGTAGTATGGGATATCAAATATTTATACAAAAAATGGAGCTAAAAAATAAAGTAGGCAAAGAAAGCCTTGTAAAATAGCCATTAGTAGAGGTCAATGAAGAGGCTAAGAAGAAGACCATTTCATTAATGGAAATGAGTTATCCTTGAAAATTCTGGCATTTATCTCTATTCACTTTGTGCTTTTCTAAAGAATTCAAAATTTTATTATTTTCTTTTATTTTATGTTTCAGGCAAAGCCTCTTCTTGGAAGAAAGAATTATCCGCAATTGGTGGATCCCAGAATTGGAAGCTCCTATGAAGAAGAACAACTTCATTGGTTAGCCCACGTGACAGAGCAATGTCTCAAAAGGAATCCAAAGGAAAGATTCAGCATGAATATGGTACGTATCCATGATTAAACTGATTTCAATCAATAAGTACAAACTAAAGAAGGAAGAAACATGTTGCATGTACTATAGTATTAACTATTGGCAGTGAGTTACTAGATGTAAAAAATCTCCATGGCTTGTTATTGAATGCTAAAATTATTTAAAACTGAACATTGAATTATGAGATCTGAAGGGTGAGCAAATACATAAAATTATAAGATTAGCGATGCATAAAATTATAAGATTACTTAAAAGCCTAAAATATTGACCAAAGGGCTCAATAATTACTTTTGTTGTTCTAACTAATTTTGAACTACAAAGAGGATACATTAAACAGAAATGTTACAGTCATAATATTGCCAAATCTGAGTTTCATAAACAAGGATGTTGCCTGAATGAAATATGATATTGGCGCTTCATCAATTTAAAGATGCAAATTTATACGAATTAATGAACATGAGATAGTACTCAGTTCAGGTGCTTCTTACAAACCTATCCAAATAAGACATGGTCTAAACTATCATTTCCCTGGTTCATTCCCAGAAGATATGGTCCTAGTTTTGCAATTTTATGGTCATAAATTGTCAACTTACCATTGACAGATATAATTTCAGGTTGTCTCTTCATTACAAGGTTTGACAGAGAGTGAAGAGGGCTGCGTAACTGTAGACTTCTCTCCAGAAATTTCAAATTCAACATGCAGCATACCAGACATTACTTGCTCACAAGGTAAAGAGGAAAAAACTAGGACAGGATAGCCTAAACAGAATGATATATGAGGAAAGCAAGAAGTACTCAACTTGCAGTAAAATTAATAAAAATTTCCAGGGTTAGATAGTTTGAGAAAAAAGTTGAATCAGGAATATAGAAGAAAATAACTTGTAGAGGGAGGGGCAGAGAATATTCAAAACAAACAGCTCGTAAGTATGATGATTTTCATTTGGAAATGGTACATTCTTATATGTTATCACAAAATCATTTATGTTATATGTCATAATCAAACATATAAGACGACAAAAAAGAAGGGATAAGTCAGAAAAATCCCCAATCACTGTAACAGCCTAGCAACTTTAATTGAAATTGTCTCAGGATCATTCTTCAGGTAAGAGCACGTGTTAAGCATTCAAGTTTCTGGCAAGACTGGCAAAATACCTTTTTCAACATATTTATCATTATTGGATATTGTTGTATGTTCTATCTGGATATCTTCAGATAAATTGATAGAAAAATGTTTTTACCAAACGAGAACTCTATAATAGGTCAAACAAAACCTCATCAGCTGACTGAGGAAAAGCAGATCGAGAGCTATCACTATGGAGAAGGGATGAATTCAGAGCTAACAATTGAAAGAAATGACAGGTTATATCATAGAAGAGCTGATCATCTAAGCCATGGGGTGGAGAAGAGTTTAGGAAAGGAGGAAAGAACAAACCATATGGTGGCTTTGACAAAAGTTGATACACTGGAACTGGATCAAGCACAGAGCAGTTTTATCAGAGATAAGACAACTGTTGGTCAAATCTTTGTTGATAGAAAGGGAGATATGATGGATGAGCACCAGGGAGAAGTAATTTTGGATGGTTCAAAATCATTCGTATGCTCAATTTGCAAAAGTAGACGCTCAAATATAGGATATCAGAGAGACTTCAGTTACAATGAGCTTGAAGCAGCTACTGATAGATTTTCATTTCAGAACTCTCTATCTGAAGGTGGAAATGGACCAATGTTCAGGGGTGTTATAGATTGTAAGCTGAAAATAGCTGTCAAGATGCATCAAATAACTAGCTCTCAGGAAGAAGAGATGTTTAAGTCAGAGGTGCAGTTGCTCACTAAAGCTCTACATAGAAATGTGGTCATGCTGTTGGGTTCATGCACAGACAAAAATCAACAGATGCTTGTGTATGAGTTTGCATGCAATGGTTCACTTGACCAGTACCTATCAGGTACGGGTTAAACTATATATTCAGAACTTATTCATAAATGAATGTTAAACACTTTCTGAATGGACCTTGACAAAGACTTGAAATTGATGCATAGACAATTTCTGCATTATACAGGGGGAAGTTGCAGGTCCTTGACTTGGAGAGAAAGGGTAAAAATGGCAATTGGTGCCTCTAGAGGTCTAAAATACCTTCATGAGAATAACATAATCCATGGAAGTATAAAACCAAGCAACATTCTTCTGACCCATGAGTTTGAACCTCTGGTACTTGAAACTTTGTGGCTGTAAACTTAAATTTCACCTGTCTAACTTGGGAAGCAAGTATTCATTTACTTACTAACATTATTTTGAATGGTGCATATATATTTAGCTTGGAGATTTTGGCTTAGGTAAAGGAAAACTAGAACTGAAATCCCGCAAAGATAAAAATGTAAGTTCTGAATACTCAGCACCAGAGTATTTGGAGAAAGGGAAGCCATCACCAAAGACAGATGTATACTCCTTTGGCGTGGTTGTTTTAGAACTGATCACTGGCAGGCGAGCTACAGATAAATTATCTGCAGGGAAAAGTCTTGTTCAATGGGTAAGAGACAAGCTGGTATTTGAATCACAAAGGTGGTATAAGTAACTTGTTTTTCTACGCGTCTGAGAGGTCCTGAACATAAAGTTCCTTCTCATTACCTTTCTCTTCTCTAAAGCAATTTATCAGGAATATATATTGTTTCAATTCTTGTCTTAGCACTTACCCACATGCTTTCTACTTTGCTTTCTTAATGTCCATATTGTTGCAGGAGGCATTCATGCATTGATCATCTTAGTTGTACTGTCCTCCACAATTTTGTCAAGATTTCTGTATAAGAACCAATAAACGTGATTGGTTAAAGTAACATGTCCCATTGATTTGTTATGTAGAAATTAGTTGGTCTTATACTCATTCAGTCATGTTTTAACTGAATGCTGGGAACAGCCCCTCTACATTAATATTTCTGTGTTATTTTACTCCCGAATAATGTCTTTAACATCATCCTGTCAAAGAAACTAAGTATTAATATAATACGTATATATTTCATAACATAAGCAAATGGAATTACTCAACATATCATATGGTTTAAGAACTTTGATTTTTTTACTTTCTCACCAAATTTGTTACATATTTGCATCACCCTTTTTTCTTTTGTTTTGTTTTTACAGGCAAAGCCTCTTCTTGGAGGGAAGAAGTATGCCGTGCTGGTGGATGCTAAAATCAGCAGCTCCTACAAAGAAGACCAACTTAAATGGTTGGTCCAAGTAACAGAGCAATGTCTCAGAAAGAATCCTAAGGAAAGATCAAGCATGAATATGGTGAGTCTTAATGATTTAAAATGTCTCAGAAATTATATTGACACAACATAATATCAGATAGTGTAAGTACCCATGTACTGAAATTCATGAAGCTGAGAAATCCGGCCTATACCACATGTGATAAGAAGAAAGAATTCTCTATATCTACATTCTATCACAGTACAGAAATAAGAGTGGAAATCAAAGCAATCTTATCCTTCTTTATACTCCCAAAACCTCTATGGCAACCGACCTCCAGATTACCTTCAAACAGCCCAAATTACATCCTCCAAAGCTAAACTTTCAGAAGGAACATTTAGATCAAGAAGCGAAAAAATACTTTGCAAGCAAAAGATATGGAAGGATCTTAGTCCAAAGATCAAAGAATACACCTAATTGATAACAAGCCTAATTTCAATGCTGTTGTAAATTTACCTTTATTTTCCTTCTATTCAAGTTAGACAGAGAAGTTGAGAAATTCCTAATCGCAAAAAACAAAAATGTTTGTCAGAAAAATATTACTTGGTCTTGGACTCTTTCCCAACACAACCTCCTGCCCTTCTCATTCCCTCATTGTAACCCCCTTCCCACCTTAGGCCGAGATTAATTAGTAAAAACGTAATTAATGCGGAATTAGAGACCGTAAGATGATTTGGGACTTATCAAAGTCAAACTTCCCAAAATCCTGGCTTTCAAAAACTTTTCTAAAACCTTACCATAACAGTCTCATATTCATAACACAAAACAAATATGGCCTGTACCGGTGGATTCCATTTAGAAATATCAGAGTGCAACAAATTCCCGACGCACTCGGGTTCCATTCATAATTAAAAGGGATTTACACTAGGCACAAAGCCTACAATTCGTACCCTTTTTTTCTTGGGGATTACACAAAAATCTACCATATACAGTTCCAAAATATACAATGATAATTGTTAAATCCAAAATATACTCCTAAACAGGAGCTCTAAGTACTCTTCGTCGCCCGCTTGCCTTTCGATCCTTCCGCCCTGTCTAAAATGGTTAATTTTGGGAGAGTGAGATTCTAAAGAATCCCCGTAGTAACAAGTCAATCATATAATGTACAATAATAATGCATGTAAGCAAATCATTATCCACACAAGCAACTACAACGGCAATGGTTAGTATGACACATGTCATCTCTGATGATTGCTCACGCTGAATTGCTCACGTTGTATTGCATCACAACAATCAACACAGTATAATTCACCACAGCTGGGATCCATATAAAGCATATCATAATCGCAAGCCACATAGGCAAGATACACACACACAGCCCACGGCTGGTTTCACAAACGCCGCCCCCACGGGTCGGATTCACAAAGATCCATGTCGATTACGACGGCAGTTACTACGACCGACCTAGAGATGACCACTGTCAATCCCTACACGGCTCACGCAGACCTGCTCACGTCTTAATGGACCATGGCACACATTTCACAAGTTCAACGATAAGTTATGCATGCCAAAACATCATACAAGATATGAGAGAAAAATCACTACCTGAGTTCTTCCGGGCGTGTCCTAGCGCCGGTCTCTCCCACGTCGGGCAAATATCAAATCCTATTTTTCACAATTAGGGACGAAGAGTTATTCTCTATTCCAAGACTTAATTCACTTCATATCACTTAATGGGTTATCATTATTGCTCTTTTAGAGTCATTAAATACTCCTAATAAAACTCCTAAAGGGTAGGAAGAACTATCCCAACGATCCCCTTTTGGAAGCACAAAACTGAGATTTTACACTGTATCACTCGAGCAGAGATGACCTTGCTCGAGTGAAGATGTATGGACACTCGAGTGAAGACGGCCTCACTCGAGCACAGGTACGGACATCACTCGGGCACAAGAGAGAGTGAGAACAGAAAGCACTTGCCCGAGAGCACAATACCTTCCAAGGAAACGGATCACTCGAGCACAAAATCCTCACTCGAGCACAAGTACGGAATTCACCTCAAGCACAAGGAAGTGAAGACAGAAAGCACGTACCCGAGAGCACAAGAGAAAACACAGCAGCCCAAATGGCTCACCGTACTCGAGCACACACGGCTCACTCGAGCAGACACCCCCTTGCCCGCGAGTGAGAAGGCACACTCGTGCACCTTACCCGCGAGTGACAACCCGAGAGTACCTTCACACACCAGAAGCACAAGCTCACTCGAGCATGACCCCCAGTGCTCGAGTGAGGCGGCTATGCTTGCGAGTGTCAGAGCACACTCTTGGCATCAGCCCGCAAGTGAAGACCCGAGAACAACCCTTCACTCAAGACTCACACCATCACTCGAGCATACCATGCTCACTCGAGCATGTTCTTCGCTCACTCGAGCACAAGGCAATGCACTCGAGCATCATTCATAAAACCCCAGGTGAACTCGAAGCACAACAGGGAAAACACTCACATCACTCGAGCACAATCATCCTGTGCTCGGGTGATATTTATCCTTCACTCGAGCAGACCCCTGAGTGCTCGAGTGAATCCCTCAGATACCAGAAAACGCAGAAGGCATGACAGCACTTCCAAGATCTATACCAAGTGATCCAAATGATCCTAAAAACCAAACCAAAGCTACTCTCACACAAAAAGGCCCAAGGAATTCAATGGAATCCTTAAAATGACCAAAATCTAACTCCATTATCATGCTTTGGTTTGAATCAACACAATCATCCATTTTCCCAAAATCACTAAACTTAACATTTCAATCTCTATTCAATCTATCTATCACAAACTCATTCCAAAACATCATTCTCATGCCAAAAACATACCAAATGAACAGTGGCATCCAATTTTCGGATTCAAGCCAAAATTTCCAGAATTTATAAACTATTCCAAATGGTATGAAACTTAGATAGATAGATTAGTTTTACTCACCTTAACAACTTCTCCAAAGAGAGTTCTTGATTCACCACTTTCCAAATTTTCGTGTGGCACAAATCAACACCAAATGGCCAAACTACACAAACCAAAATGAAGCCCATCAATCAAGGATCAACATTAAGGAAGTGAGTTTGAGCAATGGAGGGCATTTACTTACCCAAAATCCAAACTTTCTTCCTTCCCTTGCCTTCAACAATGGAGAAAGAGAGGGAAAGAGAGAGAGCACGCGAGAGAGAGAGAGAGGGATGAGATGGAGAGATGAAGAGAGAGAGAGAAAAGTGGACTTTTGTCCCCTTGTGGCCCATCCAATGGCCACCACCATGCCACATGTCAACATCTCATTTACTCCCACTATAAGCTCACCACATCACAACACATAGGATTCCGACCCACGGTCAAGGAATCACAACCCTTGATCTTAAATACCACACACATACACACCAACTTTTTATTACATTAATCCCATTCTTCCAATTTCCACTAATTATGACATTAATTAATATTGTCATAAAATACATAATAATCCCAATTTAATGCATAATTATCCATAATAATCATGATTATTCCTTAATTAAAAATTGGGATATTACACTCATCCTATTGCATGGACAATTTTATAGTTATACATTGTCATCAATATAACATTTGACATTGCATTTTGGACCTTTTCAGGTTGCCTCTGCACTGCAAGACATTGAAGATACTGATGATTTATTTGCAATTGAAGACTCTTTTACAGAAAAATCATCTATACCACTGTCTGTTCCTGATATAACCTCCTCACAAGGTAATGGCTAAAACAGAACTGTACAGGAATGAAGATAAATTAAGGGTTAAGGTGCATCCCACTCCTTGAAGTATTTTTTGTGGTGCATCTAGCATCCTAAAGTATTTTGTAGTATATCTAGCATTCTGGAGTATTTTTATTGGGTGCGTCCAGCACTTTAAAGTCCTTTTTGGTGCATTCAGCACCTTGAAGTATTTTTTCGAGTGCGTCTGGTGCCCTAAGATATTTTTTGGTGCATCTAGCCCTAAGGCACAAAAATGCTTGGGAAAATCATAGTGAGGTCTCAAGGATCATAAAAAATTCCCATAGCAAGCTCCCCTATCATAAAAGTCCGTAGGGACTTTATTGTGATTAATTCTGGATGTGAAGTTACCGGATTGCCCTTATTAATTGAAAACACATTGTCAGGCTTTGACAACTTCGTCAGCCATTTTGACAGCTGCATCTGTCTAATTTGACAAGTTCATTTTCCCATTTGGACAAGTCCTAAAATGGCAAGTTAATGTGCATATTGTCACAAGCCTCTGTGCCAATTTTAACAAGTTCGTCAGTTTATTTTGACATACACATTTCACAAGCCTCTATGCCAATTCTGACAACTTCGTCAACCTATTTTGACAACTGCATATTAACTTGCCATTTTAGGATTTGTCAAAGTGGGAAAATGAATTTGTCAAAGTAGGAAGATGCAGTTGTCAAGATGGCTGACGAAGTTGTCAATTCCTGATTGTGTGTTTTCAATTAGTAATGGCAATCTGGTAATTTCACATTCAGAGTTAATCACAATGAAGTCCCTAGAGACTTTTATGATAGAGGAATTTGCTATGAGACTTTTTTGCAATTTTTTATGGCCCTTGGGACCTCACTGTGATTTTCCCAAAATACTTTAGGGTGTTAGACGCACCTAAAAAAATATGTTAGAGGGTTGGATAGACCACAAAATACTTTAGGGTGTTGGATACACATGATAAAATACTTTAAATTGCTGGATACACCTTAGCCCATAAGCTAAACAAAAAAGTAAATACACAACTAGTGCTGTAATGAACTAGATAAATTAAAAATAAAAGTAAATAACAACTTGTGCTGAAATGAATCAGAAAGTTCTGGAACCTTAAAGACAATGCTAGAGGAAAAAAACTAGAAGTTTGTACCTTATGGTGGACCTGTGGTTTTCTCTTGGAAAAGGGAAATATCCAAAGCAAAAATTTATTCATTCAGCATATCAAGTAATGATAGTATTAGTTTCTTCACATACAATAGCACAAAGTGACTTGTAAGGGAAGAACACATAAGAGGACTTAGAATAATTATAAGAAGTAAAATCCTCAAGAAAAGAGCAATGTAAAAGCCAGGCAGCTTATGCTGAAATAGTATTTGGCTTTCTGGATGGAGAGGATCTTTTCAAGGAGTTAGTTTTCTCCATGTGTAACAACGGATGGGTTTCATCATATTATAACCCATTCAATTAGAATTCAAACTGCTGAATGCATTTATTTTTGTATCTTGTATTTCTTCCTGAATCCCCTAATAAAAAAACTGGTAGAAACAGATCCAATGAATTTGAATATTAGATATGTTGGAAGTTCTGCTTTATTTGTTTCCTTTTAGAACTTCTTTTTTCTAAAGGAGGTAGGAACTGCTTAACTTAAATGATAGGTCAAATAAAGGTTGATAAGCGAAGTTGGGAACAAGAAAAGATTGAAAGCATCCCCTATGTGATGGAGAGGAGTTTAAGACCAATAATAAGAAATAATGACCTAATAGGTCTTAGAAATGCGCATCAGCAGAGCCAGGATGAAGAACGGGTTGGCAGTATTCACATGATGTGTCACATAAAAGATGATCAGATAAGCCAGGACCAGGATGAAACAGAAGGAAGCCTCCAAATAGAAACGAAGGGCACAAGACTCACAACTATGAGCAACCAAATTGCAAGTGAAGAACAAACTCGGTTTAGCTTTCGTGGAGATTCATTGGATGATTGTAAAGTCAAAGCCATGTTAGAGGATTCCAAATCTTCTGTATGCTCTATCTGCAAAAGTAAACGTCCTAATTTTGGGTGGCAAAAAGATTTCTCTTATCATGAGCTCGATGTGGCTACTGAGGGGTTTTCAATTAAGAACTCTCTAACTGAAGGTATATATGGACCTTCATTCAGAGGCCAGCTAAAGTGCAATATGAAAATAGTTATCAAACAACTTCAACTGACAAGCTCCCAGGAAGAGAAGATATTTAAGTCAGAAGTTCAGTTCCTCTTGAATGCTAGACATGAAAATGTGGTCATGTTGTTGGGTTCATGCATAGACAAAACTACATTGCTAATTGTACATGAGAATGCATGCAATGGTTCGCTTGACCAGCATTTATCAGGTAAATACATTTACAACTTTTTATCTGAAATGGAGCTTGAAGAATTTATACATGAACCTTTAAGGGTGTGTTTGGTTTGAGGGGAGGGGGTGGGAGAGAAGCCAAAATTTTGGCTTTAATTCCATTCCCTCCCTTTAAACAAAACATACCCTCCCCTCCCTCCCCTCTGTTTTAACAAACTAAATAAGATAACATACCCTCCCTTCCCTCTCCTCCCCTCAAACCAAACACACCTTAGTGAACATGCGAAGTTAATATGGAAGGAAACTTTTGCAATGTGCAGGACAAAGTTGCAGATTACTTACATGGAGAGAAAGGGTGAAAATTGCTATAGGTTTCTCCAGAGGTCTAAACTATTTGCATGAGAATAATACAATTCATGGAAGTATAAAACCGAGTAACATTTTTCTAACTCATGATTTTGAAGCACTGGTACTTGCTTGAACTTGACAGCTGTTAATCTTTTGCTACAATCTAAAGTTTTAATCTGAATAGGCATTTTATCATCTCAGCTCTTAATTTCTATTTTGGATGATACAAAAATCTACAGGTAGGAGATTTTGGATTTGGAAAATCCAAAAATGAATTGAAGAATTGGCGGAAGAATAAAAATGTCGAGAATATTGGATATGAGGCTCCAGAACTTTTGGAGAGTGGAAAGTTCTCAACTAAGGCAGATGTGTACTCTTTTGGTGTGGTTCTTTTAGAGCTGATCACTGGGCACAGGGTTATAGATGAAGTTTCAGGACAGAAAAGTCTTATTGAATGGGTAAGAGCCATGGTTTTTTTCCCAGAAATTACAAGCCTAATTAGTATTTTATGAAAGCATTCTGTTTTCTTAAATATTTTTTTTTATAATATGCTGCTGAGAACATCCAGAAAAATGTTTGATTTTTTACTCTTCCTTCTTGGTCCTCTAGGAATAAGATACTATTGCACAGTGATTATGGAAAATTTTTTAGATACTTCAGTTTTAAAATAACATCCTATTCTATTTTGTCTTTTGATCTATGGCAATCCATCGAGCTTCTTGCTGCCCTTCATATTATAATTCCACCTCCACTGTAAGCCCTGAACTAGATTGGTTAAAGGAGCATGTATATGTCTGTTTTGGCATCTTGAGGTCCTTCTTTGGACATTTCTTCCCTGTGATCTCTTCAATAAAGAATATTTGAATAGGTGAGGCTGTCATTATTATCTGCTATTGTACAACTTACCATTTCCCTTGACTCCAAGTTTGTATCATTTATTTGTTCCTATGAAATCAAAGGCCCAAGGCCCAAAGAGTGTGATCAGTGCATTCACGATGTTTAATTGTGCATTGCCAGACCTGTCCAAACAAAATTATGCATTACCGAAGAAAATTCCTGTGTTTATGAAATCTGATAGTTCTCTTACATCAACTTCCATTGCTTTTTCATATTGCATTGAACAACATTTCTTCAGGCAAAGCCACTTCTTAGGGGAAGGAGATACCCACAATTGGTGGATCCAAAAATTAGCAGCTCCTATGATGATCAAGAGCTTTTTTCATTGGTCCAAGTGATTGAGAAGTGTCTGAGAAGGAACCCGAAGGAAAGGTTGACAATGAATATGGTAAGGTTATTATTTGTAATATGGCACGCAAAGTTAAAAATATCCGGAAAATAATAATTTTATGGTCATAAATTACTAGAAAAACAATATAGAAAAATCCTTTGAAAATATTATGTCCAAAATTAGATCCTGGATTCAACAAAGTTGTGACTGCAGATTAATTTAGAGTTGAACGATGATCTCAAGCACACACTAAAACTGAAACAACTTTATGTTCTGCTCAAGACTTCATGATGTCCGATGGTCTATATAATTAGACATTGTGGTGATTTCTTATATGCAAAGAGACTATATAGCTCCTTTTTACCATGCAGTTACATAGGAACTTTGCGACTTTGTTCTATTTCAAACTTTTTTTCTTGTATTTCCTATGCAGAGGATTTCTTATCCTCTAACAAGAAGTTCCTTCTCTTCTTTCTTATGAAGTTTCATCTTTTATCAAAAAAATAAGGAAACAAAAAGTGACTGGTGTTATTTGCTTGATGTATATTACAGGTTATCTCAGCATTGCCATGCATAGTTGATAACAAACCACCTGTAACTGAGGACCCCATGACAGAAAAGCCACACTTCAAACACTCTTTGAATGATGAATCTGTCGCACAAGATCTTATAGTATCACCACAAGCGGATAACTTAGAGGTATTTATTCAATGAACTCAAGCATAGAACAAAAGTGAAATTACTTCATGTCCTACCAAAGGCTTCACAAGATATTTAATAATCTACATAACCAGTACATTGTATAATATCTCGTACGCAAAGAGACCATAAAACTCAACTTTACCACAAAGTTTCATAAGTACTTTGTTAGTTCGTTTTGTCTTGAGCTTTTCTTTCGTTCTATTTTCTAGATAGAGGATTTCTTATCCTCTAACCGGAAGTCCCTTCTATTATTGCTCATAAACTTTTTTCTTTTGTCTCCGTAAAGAAAAACTGACTGATGTTATTTGCTTGATATATTGCAGGTTATCCCAGTAACTGAGGACCCCATTGTAGAAAGGCCACACTTGGAACGCCCTTTGAAAGATGAATCTAGCTCACAAGATATCAAAGTATCACCACAAGCAGATAACTTTGAGGTATTTAAACAATGAACTCAAGCACGCACCAGAGATGAAACTACTTCATATCCTGCTCAAGGCTTCACATAATGTCCCCAATAATCTACTATAAAGCTCTCCTTTACCACAGGATTTGATAAGGACTTCGTTCTGTCTTGAGCTTTTTTCCTTGTATTTTCTATATAGGAAATTCCTTATCCTCTAAGGAGAAGCTCTGCGTTATTTCTCATAAACATTCTTCTTTTACCCCTAAATAGAAAAATTGACTGATGTTATTTGCTTGATATATTGCAGGTTATCCCAATAATTGAGGACCCCATTGTTGAAAAGCCACGCTTCAAACGCCCCTCGAATGATGAATCTAGAGCACAAGATATCAAAGTATCACCACAAGCTGATATTTTTGAGGTAAAGAGACAATAAAGCTCTGCTTTACCACAAAATTTGATAAGGAATTCATTCTGTCTTGAGCTTTTTTCCCCTTGTATTTTCTAGATAGGGGTTTCTTAACCTCTAACCAGAAGCTCTTTATATTATTTCTCATAAACATTATTCTTTTATCTCTAAATATAAAAATTGACTGATGTTATTTGCTTGATATATTGCAGGTTATTCCTGTAATTGAGGATCCCATTATGGAAAAGCCAAATTCCAAACACCCTTTGCCAGATGAATCTAACTCTCAAGATGTCAAAGGATCACCACAAGCAGTAATTGATGCTGGCAAGGAAAGAAAGAACAATGAAACTTGTAACAAAGATAACGAGGATACAAATGTTTGTCCAGAGAGCACAGATCACATAACTTGTTCTGGAAACATTGTAGAGCCACAAGAAACAGGAAGACTCAGTCACAAGATACCTCAAGAAAGTCACAGGCACATACCATATGGTGGTGCCAAAATCTTTTATCTTGAAGGCGCCAAAGAATACACAGTAGATGAACAGTTTTTTAGGTTAGGTAATCGGTTTTGAGATGACTTAAGTCTCATATACTTATGTGCACATTTATCTATCTATCCATTTGTCTGTCTATCCATATATTAGTACATTGATACATTGATGCTATGATATTCTATAGCAGCGAGTGTTGAAACATTTTTTTAAGTGATGAGACAATATCATAAACATTTAGAAATTACTCAACTAACCATGACCCGTACACACAAAATAAATCTGTATACATGGAAGTGGAAAATAGCAATTTTTGAGGAAGCGTTGCTCAAGGAGAATTCTTATATTTAGATCCATCTATTGAAGAATCCTTATGAGTTTTATAAAAAAAACCAACTTCAAAGTTATTGTAGATATTATTGGTTTGCTTCTGTTTTGGATTTGAAGCAAATCTATATTTGACCAAGAACTTTCGTAAGTACCAACATTTCCATGATTTGAAGATGATCTATAGGCACTTTTTATATTGTTGTTGTTAGTTGATAAGTGCATTTGTACACTTGTAAATTTACATATGAACTTGATTTAATGAATATAACAATTTTACCTCAGTTTTATCCTTTTTTCTCCCTATCATCTTTTTCCTACCATAAATCTACAGTTAGACACATTTTTCATATATTACATAGGTTCTTATAAAATTTTCATAAACAAAATATGGAAGAAAAGAATTATTTCTTGTATTTATCACCATTAGTTTTATATTGGGTTAAGGTGCAAAAATAGCAAAGAACTATTTCACTAAGTGCACTCAGCACAATTAACTATTTTTGGGTGCAAAACTAGACATCAACAATATTTTTGGGTGCAAAAGTAGCAATGCCGTTAACTCAGGATAACTTCCGTTACTTTAATATAATTTTAGAATGGTTAAGGTGCAAATTTAGCAACAAACTATTTTCTTATGAACACCCAACGCAATAATTTTTCACACGAGCATTTACAAGATAAATATGAGCATTTACACAGGAGCATTTACATTAATGATCTTACTTTATTTTTTTCACAAGAGCATTTATAAGACAAAAAAGGAATTTAAAAGAATCCGGGGAATTAAAAAATTTTGGTCTTTCATATATTTATCTTGTAAATGCCTATATTTATCTTTCTACTGACAAAACCTAACTTTTACTTGGCCAAATGGGGTGCAGTAAAATTTTGTTAACTCACTGTATTCTTTTAAATCTCTTTATTTATCTTGTAAATTCTCTTATTAGAAAAAAAGTAAATGCCCTTATGTAAATGCTCATATTTATCTTATAAATGCTCTTAAGAAAAATAATTGCGTTAGTGCCCATAGGGAAATAATTCATTGCTAAATTTTCAACTTAACCCTTTTAGAAAATATGGGTGCCACCAATTTTCTAATAAGAGAATTTACAAGACAAATAAAGAGATTTAAAGTTAGGTTTTGTCAGTAAAAAGATAAATATAGGCATTTAAAAGATAAATATATGAAAAACCAAAATTTTTTAATTCCCCGGATTCTTTTAAATCCCTTTATTTGTCTTATAAATGCTCTTATGAAAAAAGTAAGATCATTAATGTAAATGCTCCTGTGTAAATGCCCATATTTGTCTTGTAAATGCTCGTGTGAAAAATAATTATGTTGGGTGTTTATAAGAAAATAGTTTGTTGCTAAATTTGCACCTTAACCATTCTAAAATTATATTAAAGTAACAGAAGCTATCCTAAGTTAACGGCGTTGCTACTTTTGCACCCAAAAATATTGTTGATGTCTAGTTTTGCACCCAAAAATAGTTAATTGTGCTGAGTGCACTTAGCGAAATACTTCTTTATTATTTTTGCACCTTAACCCTTTTATATTTTTACGTTTCTGTCAATATACTTTTTGTTAGATATTTGATATGGATATTATATTATATCATATATTGTTATTTAATATATTCTATATATCTTAGAAGTATAAATTTGACATATTATTAGATTTATTATTAGATTTAATATTTGATTAGATTAGATTAAGTTTGATATAGGATTCGACTTTGACTTTTGGTTTGCCTATATAAAGGCTTATATGTACTCTCTTTTACTCAATGATTCAATAATATTTTGAGGCTTATTTACTATAACAAGCAACAATTCCCCTGCGCAATGGAGCAACATCTATATCTTTTAACTCACAAACTGACCTTATATGTATTCACTTCTATTGCATTCATGAATCATGTACATGCTCCAAATTAATACAAAACAATTTTAATGCAACTTTCTTAAATATTCCTTAATCATACATCATTCATCACTAATCAGCATCTACAGTCACAAGATACATACCAAAATCAAACATAATTTTTACTTTGTACATATATGATTCAACACCAACAAAAATTCCTCTGGCGCTTTGCGCGGGTGCATCGACTACATCACATATAAGCATAGCCTAACCTTCCACTCATCCAATGTGATCAACACAAAAACAAATACGAAGTCGATTAAACTTATATCGGCTACAAGCATCTTATTACAACACATCTTCCAAAAAATTCAGACGGCCATCTACAAAACATCTAGACATACAACAAACAAAAAAGGGGAAGAAGTTCCACCCAAATTACATGCGTCCACCAAAAAAACCACCAACATATAAAAAAATCTGTCCATCGTTTGTCTTTTACAACTACTGCATCAACTTTAAAAAAAAAACATCCAATAACAAAAAGTTTGCCCCACAACACAAAAAACATTTCTAAATATCATGTGGTGACATCATCTAATGAATGTTGATCTATCTTTCTAAATATCTCCCTGTAAACCACATTAGTAGTTGTATTCTTTTGATGATTACTCCCATGATGTATAACAATTTTCAACTTGCATGAGACATATCAATCACCAAAGTTGTGTATCATATGACACCAATATTCAAAACTGTTATGTATTTTCCCATGAGAAATAACACGTTTGCAACAGCTGCCCCTTCCCACATAAAAGAATCCATGTAAACACCAACAATAATTAATTGTTAAAAAACCTCTATCCAATGGATTAATGAAAATGAAGTCAAATTTTTTTTTTGTTCCAGACTATAATTTAGACCTTTCCCATTAGCTAAAGAAGGAAGGGTTATGACAAATTAAGAAAAAGATGTGAGACTTATTCTGAAATTTGGTGGATATATAATTTCCCAAGACACCAAGTGACTAAAAAAATAATTGCAGTACACCTCCTATAGGTATAACATTAGGATTAGTGAAGATAAAATAGATATACTAGTGTAAAAGCAGCAAATAAGTTTGAAGACTTATCACTTCTTCATGAGCATATTCATACACCAACATGCATGAGACATATCAATCACCAAAGCTGCATCATATGCCACCAATAGTCAAAACTATTGATTATTTGTTTTCCCATGAGAAAGAACATGTTTGCAATAGCTGCCCCTTCCCACATGAAAGAATTCATGAAAACACCAATAATAAATAACTGTTAAAAAACCTCTATCAAAAGGATTAATGAAAGTGAAGTCAGAATTTGTTTTTTGTTCTAGACTGTACATTGTAGACCTATTGAGGCTAAAGAAGGAAGGGTTATGACACAATAAGAAAAAGATGTGAGACTTATTCTGAAATTTGGTGCATATATAATTTCCAAGACACTAAGTGACTACAAAAATAATTTTAGTCCACCTCCTGCAGGCCTATTAAAAAACTGAGTTAAACCTACAAACAAAAACCTAGAATTTGAACGACAAATACAATGAATAGCAATGAGGACATAAATAATGATAATGTTTTAAGCAGCTATTCGAAAAGCATATACTGTGAGTAAATGAAATAGAACCGCATTCTGCCATGTATTGTCCTATTAATCATGAGAAAGTATGAAGCTATATACGTTTGAAAATAAGTCAGCATGATTTAATCATAGCCACCAATATTAAAAGGCATAAAAACATGTATAGAAACCAAAGGATGACTCTATATTGCATTGACAACAGGTACAACAGTGTCATAGAAGCATAAATGTTTTAAAACAACGTTCTAAATACCAACATCTGCCCCATCATACATGAAAGAGTCCATCTAAATACCAACATTGAGTTACTGCAAAAATATCTCTTCAATATGGATTAATCAAAATGAAGTCAGAATTCATGTTTTTTCGGCCTATAAAATGTAGACCTTATATAGGCTAAAGAAGTAAGGGTTATGAAATAGAAGCCTTATCAACCATGTATTATCCTATTTTTCATGAGAAAGTATGAAGCAATATTAGTTTGAAAATAAGTAAACATGATTTCACCATTGCCACCAATGTTAAAAGGCAGATAAAACATGCATAGATGACAAAGTATGATTCCATATTGGAGGTAGAACATATATACCAGTCTAATAGCAGCTTATATGTTGAAAAACAATGTTCAAACTGAAAAAGTGAGGGAGTCTAATAAGAAACATATTCATACTTCAAAACAGTATAATTGGAACATTATATAGAAGGACCCCTCCAATAATAACATCCACTTGATCACATCCAAATTATTTTATGAGCATTAGGCATTAGGCACACCAAAAATATGTCAGCAAAGAGTTGGTACAGTGGCAGGGGAGGTAACTATTTACCCCTACTCACATATGGAGCTGTGTGTCCCCTACTTCATATGAGCTATGTGTCACCTACTTCATTATGCATCATAGTCATACATTACACCTAATGGATAGATCGTACACTACACCTAATGGTCAACAAAATTATAAAGAATTATAGACTTGACTAAGGTTTTAGGGATTCCAATACCTTGTAGATGGCTTATGGAAGAGAAATGACCGCCCTTCATAGAACTTGAGGACTTTTTCCTTAGCTCATCCTGAGGAAATAGAAACAATATATTAGTTAAAAAGCCCTTAGATGGAAATCCATTGAATCCAAGATGAATAGCAGAAAAACTGCATTTTGTTATTGATTAAATGCATCAAATGCCTTTTTAGTTAGTAACAGATTTTAAACTCAAACGCCTTTTACTGTAATTAGAAATGATTTTTTTTTTTTCATGACCATTAATCAAAAATCTTTTACAACTTTCTTTGTGAGTATGCTGAGTGCTAACCACTTACAAATACCAATAAGTATGGTTGTAGTTTCATTCTGCAATACACATTGTGATTAAAAAACCTTTGGGTTATGACCATATTTTAACATCATCTGGGCATCAATCCTTAGCCCACATCATGACCTTCAACCATACTCCTCTTTGTGGACACAATCATGTCCAAGAATATTAATACCATCATTCTTAGCATTAGGAGCTTCAGAAAGCAGCAGCTGGAATATTCACGGGATCCTTATCTAAACATAGTTCAAAAGGTATTCTTTAGGATACACCTACAGTAGCAAACACATGATGAATTATAAGCAAATAAGGGGTAAAAGCAAACAACAAAAATGGTACACACATAACATCCAACTTCTATGCCTTATTTATTTATCAACATCTGTACCAAGAATCACACATTCTTCGGTCTTTTTAACAGAAAATCACTAAGCCTAATAAAGAAAAGTAAAAAATAAATAAAAGGAAAAAAACTTTTTCTTTATTTTTAGAAGTTTGTTCTGCTTGTTGATGCTGTTGCGGTTGCTGCTTTGTATATTTCTCTAAAATTGCTTCCGTATGCCTCCTACTCTCCTCCTTCATTTGATTAAGATCTTCCTCTTCTTGTAACATAGCTATATCATCTAAGTCATCCTGTTCATCCTCACCTCTGTTGTCAATAAAAATCAATGCAGTGAGGCATTCCTAAAATAATAGTAAAAACAAATAAATAAAATGAGCCTATTTTGTATGGAAAAGAAAAAAAAAGGTTCATATGGTTATCAACCTTAAAGACTCATAATTCCTTAAAAAAAACAAACAAAGCATTTGTTCTTTCTTCATTACCCACATGGTTGGCTTCGTCTTCCATCCACAGCTTTTTCGCAGCTCTTGGAAGAGTGACATCACTATCAGTGAAGAAAGAAGTTGCTCTCGAGCTCAGATGAACAGATGCATAGACTAAATAAATAAACAGTCAAGGCGAGTATGTCAGGAATGGAAGATCTTCACCCACTCCAAGGAAATTTGCACCAGATCTCAGAATGAATGAAGACCATCTACAGGGAGTATCTTGGGAAGGTAAGAGCTTCACTAACTCCTTCCCAATTTGCCAGAAAATTGAATGCTGAATAAGACATAAAGAAGTGACATGTAAGGGGGAGTTTATTGTTTGTGTAGATGAAACTATTCATGTCTCGTCAGTATAGGATGAAGCCAACTAATTGGGCAACAACTTGGCAAATGAAGCTGCTAGTGTTCTTATAAATAGTAACTTGTGAGACAAAAATACAAAGAATTGGGCCCACGGCTTATTTTGCTATTACTCTTTAGGATATACTGATCCTTCAAATTCTAACATGAGCTGCCACATCCATGTTCCTTCCTTCCAGTTCGTCTAGTTCTATCCAGATCCACGTTTCAGACAGCTTTTTGACATAGTTTGACTCAACGCACCCCTAAGATGGCTTTCGCTGCATGTGGCCGAACCTCTATATCTTGTCATCTCTGCTCTCAGTCTAATCATTCTTTTGATCTTTGTCCCTATATTAAGTGTCAAAAATATCAACAAAGGGGTCATATTATTGCAAATTGTCCTACCCTGTTCTGTCGCTATTATAAGAAGACCGGGCATCTTATTAACCAATGCTCCACTTGCCCTCCTAGGTCTGATCAGGGAAGATCTACTATAGACCTTAAGGCTTTACTCAGCAAACTTATCTCAAGTGTTTCCAATCCATCTGCTGCCCTAGTAACTCCCTTAGGTACCTCTTGGTACTTTGATTCTACTTGTTGCAACCATATGACTGGCCAGGAAAAATTCTTTTCTTCAATGTCAAAGAATACTATTGCCCATCCTATAAATACTACTAACAATTCCCAAATGTCTGTTAATCACATTGGTACCGTTTCTTTTCCCTCTTTATCTCTTCTTGACACTTACCTTATCCCAACTAATAGCTTTAATCTCATTTCCGTTGGACATATTGATATGCGTTATGATGTATTATTCACAAAATGTGGTTGTGTTGTGACAGATTCTTAGATAGGACAGGTTATTAAGACTGGGCATAAGGTCGGTCGTATTTTTGAGCTCAACTCACTACATCTCCCTGAAGTCACTTCTCCTGGACTGTGTGCTACTACCACATCCTCATCCCTTGATTTATGGGATGGCCATCTTGCTTATCCTTCCTTGAGTAAATTTTGTCCCTTACTTTCTTGTGGTCTCGTAGGTCAAGTTGATGATGAGTCTTTGCAATGTATTTCATGTCAAACCTCCAAACAACCTGATTTATCATTTCATAAAAAATGATTCCATTGCTAATTTGACTTTTGACTTGGTTCATTCAAACATTTGGGGCCTCGCACCTACTCCCTCTATGGGAGGATCTTGATATTTTGTGGATTTTGTTGATGACTATTCATGCTATACTTGGATATATTTGATGAAAAACTGATCGGAGTTACTTGATATTTATATTAAATTTTCTTTATGATTCAAACTCAGTTCTCAAAAGTTGTCAAAGTCATTCACCATGCTAATGCATTGGAATACCGTGATTCCAAATTGCTCAAATTTCTTGATAATCAGGGCACCCTCTTTCAATACTCCTACGCTTGCACCTCTCAGCAAAATGGTCGGGCTGAACGTAAACATTGTCATATCCTAGTTTCAGTTAGAGCCCTGCTTATTTCCTCTTCCTGTCCTGAATGTTTCTGGGGTGAAGCAGCCTTGACTGTTGTTTTTTGCATTAATAGAGTCCCTACACCAGTTCTTGGCATTATCTCTTCTTTTGAGCGTCTTTATGGTACACCTCCTGACTATAATATTCAGAAAGTCTTTGCTTGTGTCTATTTTGTCCTCCTTCCGTCTCATGAGACCACTAAATTACAAGCCCGTGCTCGTGTTTGTTGCTTCCTTGGTTATGATTCAAAACAAAAGGGTTACCGCTACTGGGACCCTATCTCTCACTGCATTCGAGTCTCTCGTCATGTTGTTTTCTGGGAACATATGAAATTTTCATCTTTGATTGATCTTTCCTCACTTTCTCCTCCCGAGCCTTCTATTTTTATAGATACTTCTTGAAGAGAAATATGAAGACTGAATTAATTTTTCATACTGATAGGCTACATATTTATACAGAAGTGAGTTGGACAAAATACTGTACAATCAAGGAAAATAAAACCGACAGAGTACTGTATAATCAAGGAAAATTAGTGCCTATAATCGTGGATCTAATATCTTCAGTTCGGTGCTTTCGGTGATTTCTACACTCCCCTTCAAGTTGGACTGTAGATATCAATCAAGTTCAACTTGCCAATCAGATACTCAAATCTGTCCTTTGGCAATCCTTTAGTGAGGATGTCTGAAGTTTGTTCTTTAGAGGGTATGTACCTTAGATCAATGATACCCTCATCAACTTTTTCCCTTATAAAGTGTCTGTCTATCTCGACATATTTAGTTCTATCATGTTGAACCGGATTATGAGCAATGTTGATTGCAGCCATGTTATCACAATAGACTTTGATAGGTAGATTTATGCATTCCTTTACATCTTCAAGAACGCGTTTTATCCATATGCCTTCACAAATCCCAAGTGATACAGCTCGGTATTCAGCCTCAGCACTGCTTCTCGCAACTACACTTTGCTTTTTACTTCTCCATGTGCCAAGTTACCCCATATATACGTACAATATCCATATGTGGATTTCATATCATCTTGATCACCTGCCCAATCAGCATCTGTAAACAATTCTATATTTCGTTTATCAGTCTTTTTGAACAGTAAGCCACGTCCTGGAGAACCCTTCAAATAACGAAGGATCCGATACACTTCATTCAGATGCTTCTGTGTAGGATTATGGGAGTGTTGACTAACTATACTAACGGCAAATGCAATATCGGGTATGGTATGGGACAAATATATTAATTTACCTACCATTCGCTGGTAGTTTCCTATGTCCACGGCTTTACCAAGGTTTGCTTCTTCATTTATTTTATCAACCTGAATAAGTGTGTTACTAGGTCTGCAACCTGTCATCCCTGTTTCCTTCAAGAGATCCAGTATATACTTTCTTTGAGAAATGTAAATACCACCTTTTGACCGAGCAACTTCCATCCCAAGAAAATACTTCATCTCTCCAAGATCTTTGACTTGGAATTCCCGTGTAAGTGCTTCCTTGATTTGATTAATCTCTACCTCATCATCTCCAGTAAGGATTATATCATCAACATATACTGCTAGAACATCCATCTTGCCTTTATGATGTTTAAAGAACAAGGTATGATCACTCTGCCCCTGAGTATAACCATGTCTCTTCAGAACCTGGGTGAATCTGTCAAACCAAGCACGTGGAGATTGCTTTAGCCCATACAACGACCTCTTTAACTTGCAGACTTGGTTAGCCTTTTTTCCTGGGAACCCTGGAGGTAACTTCATATACACCTCTTCCTTGAGTTCTCCGTTGAGGAAAGCATTTTTCACATCGAGTTGGTGCAGATTCCAATCTAAATTTACTGCAATAGATAAGAGAATTTTGATGGTATTTAACTTGGCTACTGGAGCAAATGTTTCAGTATAATTTTCCCCATATACTTGCGTGAAGCCTTTTGCAACCAATCTAGCTTTGTATTTTTCAAGACTTCCATCTGCTTTATATTTAGGAGTGAATACCCATTTGCACCCAACATGCTTCTTCCCTCGTGGTAGATCTACTACATCCCATGTCTTATTATGTTTAAGAGCTTCCATTTCCTCCAAGACAACTTGTCTCCATTCAGGTATAGCCATAGCTTCATCAATAGTGTCTGGTATCCTGATTCTATCAAGATGAGATACAAATGCATTGTATTGAGATGAAAGGGCCTTATAAGAGACAAATTTCTCAATGGGATATCTAGTGGATGATTTGGGTTGTCTGGGTTGTTTTCGCATTGCAATGGGAAGATTAAGATCAGAATCTTCTGTTTCTCTTAGACCTGCCACTGGTACTGACTCCTGGTGAGTGCTAATAGCTTGTGGCTCATTACCTCTTTTGTGTCGTCGTATGTAGGTATTACCCCACATATTTGTTTCTCCCCCTGGATTTGGCACATTATAAGAGTTATCAAGGTTATCAGGATTATCAGGGATATCAATGTTGTTATCAAGAGTATCAGAGGTATCAAGATTAGGTTCTGTGTGGGAGGTATCAGGATTAGGTGCTGTGTGGGTAGGTATATAAATTGTGACTGTTTGGTCATCCTTTAGCGTTTCTTTTGTCTGAAATTCATCATCTCTCTCCCCCTGAATTGCAGGCAAGGCATAATAGGGTGTATTTTCAAGAAATGTGACATCACATGTGACAAATAAATGTTTGGAGACCGGATCATAACACTTGTATCCTTTTTGGGAATGAGAATAACCAAGGAAGATACACCGAAGGGCTTTAGGGTCAAGTTTGTTGGTGTGATGAAGGTGAACGTATGATGTGCAACCAAACACCCGGAGTGGTAGAGTGTTTTCGAGGTATGGGAGGTTATAGTATTTGTGGAGGAGTTGAAGTGGCGTTTTGTAGGACAGTGGTCGGCTTGGCATTCGGTTAATGAGAAATGTGGCAGTAAGGACAGCATCATCCCAATGATATTTAAGAACATTACTGCTAAACATAATGGCTCTGGCAGTCTCAAGAATATGACGATTCTTTCGTTCAGCAATACCATTCTGCTGAGGTGTATAGGGACAAGTACTTTTGTGAACAATGCCATTTTCGGTCAAGAAGGTAGATAGGACCTGATTGAAGTATTCAGTCCCGTTATCGGTGTGTAGGATCTGGATTTGGGTTTGAAATTGGGTTTGGATCATATAGTAAAAGTTAAGGAATGTTTGATATACCTCTGTTTTATCCTTCAACAAGTAGACCCAACTGACACGTGTATGATCATCGATGAATGTGATGAACCATTTTGTTTTTGATCTGTTTGGAGTGCGGGATGGTCCCCATAAATCACTGTGAATTATGGAAAAAGGTTTTGATGCTTGGTATGAGATTTTTGGAAATGAAGTACGTTGATGCTTAGCCTTTTCACATGAATCACAATGAAAATCAGAGGTGATTTTATGAGGAACGAGGGATGGAAACATTTGAGACATGTAATTTAAATTTGGATGACCTAAACGTTTGTGCCATAACTCCAAGTCACCAGTGCTAGAGAGAGACACTTTATTGCAAGATTTACTCCAATGATTATCACTTTCATCAAGGTAATAGAGACCATCAAGTTCTTTTGCACTCCCAATCGTCGTCCCTGTCAGCAAATCTTGAAAAACACAGTGAGTAGCAAAGAAGTTGACTTGACATCGTTTATCATTAGCTAATTTGCTCAATGATAGTAAATTACACTTCAAATTTGGAACATGTAATACGGAGTGAAGAGTGAGTGTAGCTGAGATTTTGATGGAACCAATTCCAGTTACAACAGATTCGGAGTCATCAGCAATTCGCACGGTCATTCCTTTGGTAATAGGAGTATAGGATGAGAAAAGAGTCTTATTGTCAGTCATATGATCCGAGGCACCTGAGTCAACAATCCAACAATTTCCTGTACATAGTCCTTTTATCACAGCCAAGGCTTGAAAGAAATTACCTCTATTGACTACTATGGCAGTAGGCTTTGTCGTAGTCTGTAGTGTGGCCAGCATTTCTATGATTTTGTGCAGTTGGTCACTTTGTGATGATTTCTTGGAAGTTTCAGCCATATTACCTCTTTCTTTCCCATTTTTAGGCTTCCAGTCAACAGGTTTACTATGAAGATTCCAGCAAGTGTCCTTTGTGTGTCCCTGTTTCTTACAATGGTCACAAAGTGGACATCCTTTAGAATTTCTTTGTTCAGTGAATCGAACAGTAGAGATGTCATGAGAACCATATCGAGGCATAAAGGAAGAGACATATGAAATTATAGTCATAATGACAAAAAAAATAATGACCGAGTAGTTCTTAAAATTTCAGAAATACCAATTTAGTCCTTCGAATAATGGAAATGACAGATTGGTCCTTTGAATTTCCAAAATGACAGAATGGTCCTTCGAATAATGGAAATGACAGATTGGTCCTCTGAATTTCCAAAATGACAGAATGGTCCTTCGAATTTCCAAAATGACAATTTGATACTTCGAATTTGAAGAATGCCAATGTAATCCTTGACCCAATTAAATAATTGAATCGGGCAGATGTGGAGTCTGAGATTCTCGAAAGCTCCAACTCACGGTTCTGAGAGAGACGAAAATTACCTCCGTCAGTCTATTTGCCGATGCAGGTTTCGAGAGAGACGAAATTGGGACGGGCGATGTTGGTGGCGAGCTTGACGAGGGATTCGCTGACGTAGTAGATCTTGTTCTTGTTGAGGCGAAAGCAATAGCGATCGGGATTGGAAGCAGAAGCAATAGCTGTCGAGACGAAGGTCGCTGGTCAGTGAAGGTCTGAAAATCGACTGTCAAGCTCAACTGTTCCTCCGTCGAATCCCAACTCGGAATCTCCTCTGGTCCGTGTCTATCCCTCTCGGATCTGTGATGGAGGCTACGGGAGGAGGACGAAGATGGGAGTCGATGGTGATAGGCCGACAGACAGCAGAGGAAGGTAGTGGTGGATGACCGTGAGCCACCGGTGAGATGGGAGACGGGGGAGCTAGGACACGCCGACAACGTCAAAGAGAGCGACAATCCTGAGGACGAGCTCTTCTTGTTGGCTGGAGACAAACACATTGATTCTGGTTTTTTATGGATTGGGACGCTGAGACAAGCGTCGACAACTCAGAACACAATGGTGAGTGTATTTGATTCAGTCTTGATTATTCTCTTCTCCAAAGCTCTGATACCATGAAGAGAAATATGAAGACTGAATTAATTTTTCATACTGATAGGCTACATATTTATACAGAAGTGAGTTGGACAAAATACTGTACAATCAAGGAAAATAAAACCGACAGAGTACTGTATAATCAAGGAAAATTAGTGCCTATAATCGTGGATCTAATATCTTCAGTTCGGTGCTTTCGGTGATTTCTACACTTTTGTTGATCTTTTTCCTAGTAACTCAGATACAGACTCACCTACTAAGCTCATTAGTATGCCTGATGTAGTAACCACTCCAAATGATCCTACTATCTCTTCTCTTCCTATACAAGCTAAGCCTATAGAGCCCATATAGTCTAACACCACTCGGCTTACCCATGTAAGACATCCTCCTTCCTACCTTAATGATTACAATTGTTTGTCAACCATCCTCCAGTTTCAGGAACCCCAATCTTACAAGAAGCCTCGTGTGATCCCCTTTGGTGACAAGTTATGAATGAAGAACTACAGGCCTTGAAGAAAATGCACCACATGGGATCATGTTGATCTTCCCCCTGGTAAGACCTTGGTTGGGTGCAGATGGGTATATAAGAATAAGACTCACTCAGATGGCTCTCTTAAGTAGTGAAAGGCACGCTTGGTAGCCCCAGGGATTCACTCAGGAGTGCAGTATTGATTATGAGGAGACTTTTGCTCCCGTTGCTCAGATTACCTCTGCATGTAGCTTTCTTGCTATTTAAGTACTGGACTCTTCATCATATGGATGTCAAAAATGCCTTCTTGAATGGTGATTTGGAAGAAGAAGTTTATATGAAGCCTCCTCCTGGGTATCCTTATCCATAACTTAAAGTTTGTCATCTTCGCTGAGCCCTTTATGGACTTAAGCAAGCCCCTCGAGCTTGGTTTGCTAAGTTCAGTAGTACCATAGGCCATGTTGGCTTTACTTGCAGCCCTCATGACTCTGCTCTATTTGTTCGGAGAAGTGATGTGCTATTGTTCCACTTCTCTTGTATGTTGATGACATGATTAGCACGTGTAGTCATTTGACAGGAGTTCAGGAGCTTAAAACTTACTTGGGGAAACAGTTTGAGATGAAGGACCTTGGAAGACTGAATTATTTTCTTGGTCTTGATTTACATAATAGGGAGAGTGGTATCTCTTTTTCGCAGGTCAAGTATGCATCTGATTTGATATCTTGGGCCTTTCTCACTGACGAGGAGGCTAAGAATACTCCCATTGAGCCTAATGAACACTTTGTTCCTATTGATGGGACTTTGCTGGAGAACCCCACACGTTACTGACAGTTGGGTGGGGGACTCATTTATCTTACAGTGAGTCGATGTAGATATTGCGTACGTAGTTAACATTGTGAGTCAGTTCATATATGAGCCTTAGACCACTTATTATGCAGCTGTTCTTCGGATTCTTCGATATGCCAGGGGTACATTATATCATGGCCTTCGTTTCTCTACTATATCTTCTCTCACTTTACGAGCCTACTTCGATGCTGATTGAGGAGGTGATCATGCTGATCATCGGTCTACCACTGGGTTCTGTTTATTGCTTGGTGACTCTCTTATCTCTTGGAGAGTAAGAAACATACTCTAGCCTCTCGATCTAATGCTGAAGCAGAATATCACGCTTAGTTGATACTATTGCTGAGGTTGTATGGCTCTGTTGGCTACATCATGATTTGGGAGCTTCCTGGACATCCTCCACTGATACATATTGTGATAGTCAAGAAGCTATTAAGATTGCTTACAATGATGTGTTCTGTGAGCGAATAAAACATATCAAGGTTGACTGTCATTTTACTCGACAACATCTTGTGCTAGGCACTATCAAGCTTGTACCAATTCGAATGAAGGCTGATTTGTTTACTAAATCTTTTAATGCTGATCGCTTCAAGTTTTTAGTAGACAAACTCAAGTTGCTTTCTATCAAGCCATCTTGAGTTTGAAGGGGTGTAAGATATTTGATATGGATATTATTATATTATATCATATATCATTATTTAATATATTCTATATATCTTAGAAGTATAAATTTGAGATATAGTTAGATTTATTATTATATTTAATATTTGATTAGATTAGATGAGATTAGATTAGTTTTGATTATAGGGTTCAACTTCAGCATTTGGTTTGCCTATATAAAGGCTCATATGTACTCTCCTTTATTCAATAATATTTTGAAGCTTGTTTCCTCTTTACTGTAATCCTTCAAATTTTAACACTTTTTAAATTCAATCAAGAAATTTGATGAGGGAAATATTATTGGAAATCTGAATTACTTAGATTAAATATTCATAATGGCATAATAATAGCTATAAATAGAGCATCTTCTCAATTACATAGGCAAAAGCCACAAATTGACAATAGCTATTGTTACTACAAACTCACCTGTGTGGGACCTCTCCGTATTTTTTCATATGATTTCTGCTATTACATTTCTTTTTATTTTTATTTGCGGGAATATATGTCTGGATTTATACCCATTGAGGAGATCTGCAATTAATAGTTATACACAATGGATATAATACGGTGAAATACCATAATAAGGAAATGAACTCTATTGGATCACCACTATGATGGGAAAAAATGTTGTGTTCAATGGATATTGAGTATGAGAAGATCTATGCATGTCGTAATAATAGAATATTACACATGAAAGACTTGTTTTCGTACTTATTTCAGAACTGAGGTAGAAAGCCACTTTTAACCAAGGAACAAAAAACCGGACCGGTCAATGAACCGGTCACGGAACAGGTTCAAGGGTTAATGGTTCAACCGGGGTCGAACCGGTGATCAAACCGGTGGTTGAACCGGTCATATTAAAATATTACAATTTATTAGTAACAATATATATTAATATATTCTTAAACTTCTATAGATAAAATCAATTGATTATATTAGATTTGATTACTTGAATCATATAAAATTATTTGACTAAAATATTATATATTATATGTATATAATATATAATATTTATTCTTTTATTCTTTTTATTTTTTAAATTTTTGTAGCTTTGAAATTAAAATTTGTTCTTATAATTTAATAAAATATTATAGATTGTATGTATATCAGTCTAAATCTATGATTTTCTTTATTTTTCAGATTTTTTTTGAACCGGATATCTCATTTTTAAAAAAAAAAAAAGAAAAAAAAGAGCAAACCGGTTGAACCAGTGACCCACCGGTTTTGGCCGGTTTGACCGGTTTTGGACCGGTTCGACCGGTTTCCACCGGTTCAACCCTCTCCCCCTCAGAAACAGCAAACCGGACCGGACTGAGGACCGGTTCACCGGTTTTCCGGTCGGACCGGCCGGTCCGGTCCGGTTTTTTGCACCATGCTTTTAACCGGTGTTAAAAGTTCTTTCCGTACATGGTAATGCACGTCATCTTGTCACGTATATTCAAAATTGGCTTACCGAAAGGTAAAATAGTTGGAAATTGGAAAGCCCATCCAATTTCAGTAATAAAATGCACAAAATTAATCAAGAATTCATGACTAGATGCCAATTTGGGATCATTACTGAAAAAAGCATTTTGCACGAGTTATCATGATTAATGTAAAATCACTTAAAATAAGTTAATCCAAATAAACCTATGATCCAATGAGTATATGCAAGGTTGCAAACTCATGAGTTTAAGCAAACTCGTGATAGTGATGTAAATTCGTATCGTGAACTCGAATCGTAAACTCGTAAGAGTTTAGTTTTATCATTAAATATATATTATTAGTATATAATAAATAATTAAAATATAAAAAGTTGCCAACAATTTGATTTAAATATATTTTAAATCCAAATAATTGAAATTAAATCTATCAACATTCATAATTTATCGTATTTAACAAAAAAATTTCTATAAAATTCATATATAAAGCCGTTGAGTATAATCAAATTGAAAAAGTTAACATAAGTTTAAGGGTGTGTTGATACAGTTTTATAAGTTAGAAACGTAAAAACGGTAAACTCAGTGTATAAACTCGTGAATTTAACCGAGTTTACAAAGATCACGAGTTTACCAATGACTCGACTCGATTTTATAAGTTAGAAACGTAAAAATGGTAAACTCGGAGAGTCAACTCGCGAGTTTGACAACAATGAGTATATGTATGTTGTGGATCGCAGGAGATTTAAAAATGAAAATTGTTGAGTGATTTATCGTATTCTTATGAACCTTTACTACTAAAGGCTGTTCTACCTCTCTACTACAATAAAAGCTTACTTCTTAATTAAGTACGGGACAAGATCCAAATGTTGGTTCAGTGAATAATATAAATTTATTCATTAACTTAAATGTTGTCTCGAGAAAGAAAGGGACGATGAATCTTGTTTTGAAAGTTTAGGGGGGATGGATATGATTAGATTTTTTTTGGGGGGGGGGGGGGGGGGCGGGCGATTTAGATATTGTGTTTACTTAATTAAACGTTTTTTTTTTGGTAGTAGAAGGTAGAAACTGTTTTTGGTATTAGAGTTTTTCAGACTTAGTCCCTCTTCTGCCTTTTCCATTAATTTTCCCTCCGCTGTCCATCTTCATCCTTCGATTAAAATTTGAGTGGTTCAGAATTAATGTTTTATAAAATTATTTTTTAAATATTTTTATTACATTTTTAAATTATCCTAACTAGAATTTAGCAGTTTGAGTTTATTTGTTTATTTTGTAATGATTTGATATTTTATTAGTAACTTTATGAGACATTAAATTTGTACTCTTCAAATTTCAATATAAGGGTGGAGATGGGTAGTGGAAGGGAAGGATGGAGGAAGGAAGCCAAGTCAGAGTTTTCCTAGGTTGCCTTATTTCCTTAACATAAACGCCTAGTTTGTTTTTGTTTTTGTTTTAGGGACAAACGATTAGTTTGTTTTATTTAAGCTGTAAACAATATATAACTCATTTTTTAAATAATGTAAATTACATATTTAATTTTTTTTATTGTTGCTTTCGTCAGCGGTAGAGTGCATATCACGCATCTAAATTAATTTGTATTATAATCTTTTCTAATCCTTACATCACTAAGTGTGCTTAAACAACGTCAACCATAACATGAAATGGTTTCTGTTACAGGGTCTTCCATGTAGCATATTTAGAATTTGTATGTGTAGTTTTTATTACTCGTACTATATATTAAAAGTGAAGAATAACCAAGGAAACAAGTAAGTAATTACTACCCCTTTATCAAAAAATAAAAAATAAAAAATAAAAATGCAAAGACAAATAGGTACATTTAATAAAGAATATGAGGAAAAAATTCTCACGCATCGTTCCATCTCATTAGTCCATTTAAAACAGAAACTTGTTCCGTTTAAGGGTCTCTTTGGGAACATGTCTGGATGTAGAGGTGATACTTTGCGTTGGCCCGCGGGTTCAGACCATTAGCCCGCCCCCTTCGCGCCTGCCAACTTGCCATTTTTTTTTTTTAAATTTCATTCTTTTTTTTAAAAATTTTTACTCTCTTTCTCTTTCACCTGCTCATATCACACTTCTTTTCTTTTATATATTTATGTTATGAAGTCAATTTCATTATTGCTTTCCTTTTTTTTTTATCTATTCACATCACAAAACTATATAAACACATATCTTTTAAATTTAATAATAGTAGAATAAATAAATATAATATGAAAATAAGTGTCAAATAAAAAATATGGGGAATTAATTAAATACATCATTAAAGGAAAGGAGATAAGGGATACTAAGAGGGCATTTGAGGAGAACAAAATTAAAAAGGGAGAATGACAGTGAAGTCCCAAAGAAGAGGAGAAATGAAGAAATGGTCCCTATAGATTGCAAAATGAAAAAATGGTCCCATGGAGTTGTCAATACAGGCTCCTGGAGTTGTCATTAACAACTCCAGGAGCCTGTATTGACAACTCCATGGGACCATTTTTTCATTTTGCAATCTATAGGGACCATTTTTTCATTTTTTTCCTTACATGGGACCTAAGTGTAAATCTCCCAATTAAAAAAAACAACGCGAGCCTGAACCCGCCTATTTTTGGCGGACCCACCTTACCGGCTCTATCTGGATGGCGAAAAAACCCAGTTGGCAGTCGAAATGCCCAAAAGCCCAGTTGCCTTGCTTAGCATCCATTTGGGAATGCGTCTCCTCCCACTAGGCTTAACGAAAAAAAGTCGCTTTTCATAGAAGCTGATGGAAGGTGCTTCTTGCTCGGGTGAAACTGCTTCTGTGACTGTTGGAGCATTTATCACTGGCATTCAAAACTTCTAAAGGAAGACATGGGGCCCACTACTTTTAACTCCCACATCCATGCAGGTTCAACTTGCTGGTCAATAAGACTTTCAAAATTTTCCAAAGTGGCCTAATTTTCTTTTGGTGGGCCCAACTCGTGTCATTGTGCCACCTTTTATTTAAAATATGAGAAAAATGGGTAATAAAAGATTAAATAAAAGAGAATTAATAGTAAGTTGAAAATAATTAATATAAAGATATTTATTTAATGCAATATATAAAAATAATATATACACAATTTTTTTTATCAACTTTTCTTTGCATTTTTTCATTTATCACAATATATTCAAATAATATATGTGTGTGTGTAGTATTCAATAAGATTCATACCCTTTTAAGTCATTTCCTATCTAAACAGGCTTTTCAAACGCTAATCCAAATATGTTTAAGGTTAGAAAAAAAAACCACTTCTGCTACCGCCAATCCAAACACAAATCACATTTACAATCTACCTTTTATCCTATCTGACTTTTGAAAAAGTCAGATTGAAAAAAGAAAGCTACTTCTCTACCGCTAATCCAAACAGGCACTAAATTCATAAATAAAAAAAAAAAATTCATGGTTGAGTAGCAAAAGGTCAATTTAATTCAATAACTCCGTCAAGAAAAAATAATTCAATAACAATGAAGTCAATAAAAAATTCCGTTGAAAGATAAGTTGTTAATACAGATAGAAATATTTGCAAATATGGAAGTCTTGCTGCAAATTCGGCATTTATAAGCTACTCTCATTGATTTGCAACTGAAACTCATGGTATTTGAAACTTTACCTTTCTTTTGATTAAGTTGTTATTTTTTTCATTTAGTAAAAGTGATTTTAATTTTGTCAAAATTTGCTAAAATTATTAAATAAATAACTAGTATATACTACCTTCGATTTTTAATATAAAATTTATATCATAAACCGGGGTAATATTAACCAAATTATCAAAAGATAAATCAGTGATTTAATATAATCAGTGGTGAATTTGTAAGTAATTTATTAAAATGTCCATTGTAATCTTTTGAATTTTTGTATTAGCTTTTATAATATAAATTAGAATTTGTAATTTTCAAATTGACACACTTGTTATTTTGCTATTGTTAGTTATTAAAAAGTGTTCACCAATGAACTTAAACCAATACGGATATAAACAACTTGACCTAAGTTCTGCTTGTATTATGAAAACTATTAAAAATATTAAGAGAGTGTTTGGTTTGGCTTAGTGTGTGTTTGGGAGGGCTTAATTTGCCTAAATAAGCCCGTTTTTCCTCAAAAAAGCCCAACTAAATCGCAATACGTTTTAGTTGTGTTTGGAAGAGCTTATTGAAAAATCCAAAAAACCCAAAAACGCAGCTTATATTTTAAGCCCAAGATACCTACTTATTTTTGAAAAAAAGCTGGAGCGGTTTTTTTTTGGGCCCCACCTGCGTATGTTACCCACTCCCCCGTCCGCATATTTCTCCCATTTCATTCCACACCTTTTTTTTTATGAAAAATAAATAAATATTGACTATACCATTAAATTTTGAGTTAAGGTGCAAACATATTGAGTAAGTTTTTAATTAGGAATAATGTTGTCTTAATTTTTTTTTGGTTCAAAGTACCCTGAAAGTGTTAAAATAGAATAATATTATCCATTACCTTTAAAAATAGAATAATTTTCAACCCGTATGAATCACATTCGTGACATGATTAGAGATCGATTTGTACAGGACATATGATCCAATTAGTTATGTAATATTTTTATGTGAAATTATGTATTTTGGCATCACATTTTCTAACTTCAATTTTTCCACTAATTTTTAATTTAAAAATTAAAAAATCACTTATTCAGATATCTTCCTGGGCCAGATGATATGTTACTGTTGGATATCGCATATATGATTTATCTAAAATTTGAAGAATATACAAATGCCCTTCAAGTTTTTACTTTTAAAAATGCACTTATACAATCGCTAATCCAAATGCATTTTGACTTATAAGAAATCACTTATTCAACCGCTCATCCAAACATAAATCACATTACAAATATTGACTTATTTATTAATTCATTTTTAATAAGCCCGAATTATATAAGTCATTTTTTCTACCGCTATCCCAAACACACTATTATTTGAGCCTAATAAGCCCGATTTTATAGTATAAGCTCGGTACAAATCACAACTCAAATTTTCATATGTTTGGGTGAGCGTTGATGAATTGGATCACGATTTCAATAAAGAGCTCCTTCAAAAAGCTCCAAGCTTCAACTTTTAACTTATGATTAAAGAGCTTTTTATATTTCTCTCCCTTCTCTTCTCTTCTTCTTCGAGAGATGCGCTTGATGGCCTTTGTAGCTAAGGCAAAAATGGCAATGAAGTTTCTACACCAAGGAACGAAAAACCGGACCGGGCAATGAACCGGTCACAGCACTGGTTCAAGGGTTAATGGGTCAACCGGGGTCTAACCGGTAGTTGAACCGGTTATAACCGGTCATATTAAAATATTATAATTTATTAGTGATAATATATATTAATATATTTTTAAACTTCTATAGATAAAAATAAAGATTTTTAGAAAAAAATGTTTAAAATTTATTAGCATTAGTTATAATACCTATACTTATGCAAAGATATCTCATTTCCTATAATTATTATATCTTTTTAAATAATTTTTTTTCATTATTTTCTTCATTTTTTTAGATTTGTTCTTTCTTTATCTATTTTTCTCTTCATTTTAGTCTTCAACTTTCCATTTTGCCCTCAAAAAACACAAAATAAAAATTTAAAATTTTTTTTTTAAAAAAGAAAGAAACCGGGTCAACCGGTCGGACCGGTTTTTGATCAAACCGAACCGAACCAGAGACCGGTTCCCAGTTCAACCGGTCGAACCGGCTGGTCCGGTCCGATTTTTTGAACCATGCTCTACACTGAACGCCAAGCGAAACACGAAAGGATTGATCTGCAACACGCCTGTATTGTCATATTCTTCTAGTTCTTCCTCTTCTACTACTTGTTCTTCTTACTGTACTGTGATAACGGAATGGGGGTGGCTTCTTCACAATGACAAGAGTGATGGCAGTGACGAGACTGAGGCCGCCAGAGAAACCAAGAAAAGAATGAAGGATCGGAGGAGGTGGTGATGATAGAGAGAAGGAAGAATGAAAGAGAAAAAGAATGAGAAAAGAATGAGAAAGATAGATCAAAAGATACCAAATTTGTTTAATAATAAATACTCTTCCCTTCCTATTCAAAATATAAAGAGAGAATTGTAAACAAATACCCCAGTGGGGGCTTGATTGCCAAATGAGACCCCAGTATTTTGGCATCACATTTTCTAACTTCAATTTTTGACATCACATTTCCTAACTTCAATTTTTCCACTTGTTTTTAATATTAAATATCTTGTTTTCTTATAATTAATACAAAAGCACTTATGTAATCGCCAATCCAAACAAGTTTTGACTTATATAAAAGTATTTATTCAATCGCTCATTCAAATATAAATCATATTACACAAACCGACTTTTTTATAAAATTATTTTTAATAAATCAGAATCAAAATAAGTCATTTTTCTTACCATTATCCCAAACACACACTAAATTTGTCATAAAATTCAAACTATTTTTAATATTATTCTTATTATTTTTTATCAACAATATTACCCTTATGAACTACATTAAATTCCAATTACATATAATTTCTATTTTCTTTCAATACGCTTGTTAAATAAATTAAATATGACTATATAAATAAGGATCATATTTACATCAAGTTCCTTACATCTATTACATCAAGTTTTCCAATCACACATCACCATGTGTGCTATTTTTCTCATTTGGATTTATAGTTCATTGATAATAATTCAAAAATATAACACATGGTCACATGTGATTAGAAAACTTGACGAAATGGACATAAGGAAATTAATGTAAATATTTTCCTATAAATAAACATGAGTAAAGTTGGAAAAAAAACAAAAAACAAAAGCTACCTCCAATAAAGCTATTTATTTTCACAAATAATAATAATAATAAAAAAGAAACTATTTATGTATGAGTATTTTCTTTTTTTCTTTCAGCTATTTTTTTAATAATGTGAAGGGTTTCCCACTTTCCCCTTTCAAGATTTATAACGCAAATGGTTTTCACCTCTCACAAGTCTCTTCCTGGAATTCAAACTTGTACTGTGTTTTCTTCCTTCCAGGGTTTACCATATTGGCCAACAGCTTGCTGGTTTTTCCATCTATTTAAAGGTGAGTAGCAATGTAAGCTATAAAGCATATGAAAAGTTGGATTAGAAGGGACAAGGAAGATCAAAGCTTCAGCATATTTATAGAAGGTTGGAAACTAATAAATTCGGCAACTTTCAGGCTTAAAGAAAACAAAAATATACTCTTTGTGATTAATTGGATAGTAAATTTTAGGTGAAACACACATAACAATTAGGTGCATGCAATTTTTTAGTACCGCCTTACTACATTTTTATTCATTATTCAGAAAATTATAATTATTATTTCTAACCTCTCACCATGTGGAGGTATCATGCAAAATTAAACTTCAAGGGGAGGTGTTCAGAGGTTTCCTCTTCAACATAGGAAGTGGAATAGTTATAGTGCTGAGCTATGGGATGTGCTTTGGGGTTGAAGCTGGCATGGGAGCAAGAATATCTAGGAGTATCACATCATCTAAATTTTACTCAATCAAAATATAACAACTTTGCATATTTTAATCTTTGATGGCTGATGAGATGTCTAAAAAATTCTCATTTTATTTTAATTTTTTTTTAAAAATAAACTTAATTTAGAAAAACAAAAGCTCATCCAAATGAGATTGTTTGGATCTAGGGGAGAGATTGGGTATCACAATTCTAACAAAAATGAGCACGCAAGCATACTCTCGGAGGTACTTAACAATTTGAGGAGAGATGGGGAGGCTCTCACGCTGCTCCAGTAGTCCAGTGTCAGAGGTGAGGTTGTGTTGTACTGTAACTCGTAAAAAAAAGTCTAAAACAAAAAGGGAAAATTTTAAAAAAATACGGTGGAATATAGAAAAGGATAAATTAGAGCTTCAAAATTATAAAATCCCATATCAGTATAGTGGATGAATCCGGAATTATAAAATCTAGGTAAAAAGACGCCCTTGCCCTGTAGCCCTTTATCTTGTTCTCTCTCAGTTCGGAATAACAACACCTGTCTTTTTATTAACAATATCATATTTTACATTAACAAGTTTCAGGGCCAATAACAACACATGTCTCTTTATTAACAACATCATATTTTATATTAACAACTCTACTTTCTTGTTTCACAACTTCGTATCTCAATTTCAAACTTATCCCTGGGCATGTGTTGGTTTTTGAGATGTGAAGTTGTGAAAGAAGAAAGTAGAGTTGTTAATGTAAAATATGGTGTTGTTAATAAAGAGACATGTGTTGTTATTCCGAGATGAGAGAGAGAGAGGGAGAACAAGATGAAGGGCTCAAGGGCATGAGCGTCTTTTCGCCAAGATTTCATAATCCCAGATTCCTCCACTGTATTGATACCATACTGACGTGGGATTTTTTAATTTTGAAGCTCTGATTTATCTTTTTCTATATTTCAGCGTATTTTTTTTTTGGAATTTTCCTTTAAAAAAATACAACTCAATTAAAGAATATAAAAATTAAATGATGATACTCTCATTCAAATCCATTAAAGTAGATTCTTAAAGATTTGGTTTACATTTAAACTGCGAACTGAAAACAAATTTTGAAGAAAAAATTAAAATTTTAACGCAAAAGAAAATTATATTTTTATTTATAAATTCTTTTTGCCATATTAAACTTTTAACACTTGCCCCAACATTCTTACATGGAGAAACTCACAAAATCATGCTTAACAAACTTTTTTTCCGACCAACCCGTTCTTCAAAGAATCCTAAAAAACAAGAAATGTATATATGTGGTTAGAGTATTTTTGTTTGGCTAAATAGGAATTTAATATCATTTGACTACACTGAGAACCCTATGGAAAAAATTTCCCTTATTATTATAAACTACTAAGTAAATCTTTCCAAATTTTTTATTACCTTCCGATTCACAACCACCAATAACCAGCAATATTCCTATGAAAGATGTAGCAGGCAAGATTTAGAAACATAATCATTAAAACCCAAGCCCACAAAACGGAATCAAAGCTGCCATATGAGAGTCGATCCCTCATATCTATTTATTGCCGCAAAAATAGCCACACCACCATAGAAAACCCAAAAAGACACAGAAAAGAATAGAGATCAACAGGTGGGAGAATCTTGGAGATTGAATTTGTAGAAATATAAACATTTCCATGATTTACATGATTCTATAAACTAATGAACCACATCTTTATTCAAGTCTGAAAGGGCAAAGCAACCGCATTTAAATCTTTTAGGAAAGTTCACATTTTTATCTACTTTGATTGCACTTTTTTTTTCCAACCCTCCAAAGGCTTAATATTTGAATCGTTCGGGTAGTTTGAAAGAATTCATTTATATATAGTTAAAACTTGTTTTTTTATATATCTATATTTTATATAAAATTTATAAAATCGTAATATTCATGAGTCATGAAGAACGTGTGTTCTCTTATAATGCATTAGCGAAGAACACTTGCAAATTTTTTATTAGCTCATATTAGGTTTTGTAACTTTTCATATGAACACTTGTTATTTTGTTATTTTTAGTTGTTAAAATGTATATGTACACTTATAAATTCACCTATAAAATATAAACATTTGTTATATTGTATTGTTAGTTGTTGAAATGCGTATGTACACTTGTAAATTTACTTATGAACTTGACTTAATGAATATAAACAACTTCACCTAAATTTTGTCTTTTTTGCCCATGCCCGTTTTCTTCTTATAAATCTACAGTTAGACGCTTTTTTCATATATTACATAGGTTCTTATAAAAGTTTCATAAACAAAATAGGGAAGAAACGAATTATTCCTTGTATTTATCACCATTAATTTTTATATTTTTAGATTGATGTTAATATATTTTTAAATTCAGTCAAGAAATTTGATGAGGCGAAAATATTATTCGAAGTCTGAATTACTGTAGATTAAACATTCACAATGACACAATAAAAGCTTTAATTAAAGCATGTTCTCAACTACATAAGCAAAAGCCACAAATTGCCAATAGCTATTGCTACTACAAAAATACAAGGTGGGACCTGTCCTTTGGTATTACGTTTCTTTTTATTTTTAGCTGCGGCAATATGTCTGGATTTATACACAATGAGGAGAATTAGTAGTTATAAATAAGGGATATTCCAGCAAAAAAAGTTTTACACAGTGGCTATAATACGGTGAAATATCGTCACTACGATGCTAAAAAATGTTGTGTCAAATGGATATTGAGTATGAGAAAATTCATGCATGTCCTAATTATTGTGTCATGGGCCCAAGAGGAATGGAGCGAAAGGCTGCTGGTCAAGAAGGCCTAATCATAGAGCAAAGCCTGCGAAGAAGCATGAGGAATAAACGAAGAATCTGGAAGCTGCGTGATTTGGAGGGTGAACGGTTATATAAGACGACAAAAGTAGTGGCATATCGAAAGGTAAAATAGTTGGAAATTAGAAAGCTCATCCAATTGTAGTAATCAAATGCACAAAATTACTCAAGAATTTATGACTAGGTGCAAATTTGGGATCATTATCAAAAAAGCATTTTGCATGAGATAACTCCCTCCTCCAGTATTTATCACGAAAAAAAAATAAAGTCACTTAAAGTAAGTTAATCTGAACAAACATCCAATCAATCAAATGACTATAAATGTGTGTTGTGGATCGTAGGAGATTTAAAAAGAAAAGTGCCGAGTGATTTATCATATTCTCATGAACCTCTACTACTAAAAGTTGTTCTACCTCTCACCTACAATTAAAATGTACTGTTTAATTAAGTACGGGAAAAAGACCAGCAAGCTATTAGTTGAAGCGATAAGCGATCTTACTCTTATAAGGATGAGAAACACAAGTTCAAATCCTAAAATTTGTATTTATTGGGAGAGACGAAAACCTTTTACGTTTTAAGCCTCAGAAGAGGAAACCATTGATCATACCCAAAAAAAATTAGGGGACAAGTCCATATATTGGTTCAGCGAATGATGTAGATTCATTCATTAAATTAAATGGTGTCTAGGGAATGAAAGGGACGATGAATCTAGTTTTGGAGGTTCAAAAGGGCATGGATAGGATTACATTTAAATGAGAAAAAAAACACCAACGATTTAGATATTGTCTTTACATAAACGTTTTTTTTTTTGGTAATAGTAGAAAGGTAAAACTGTTTTTGATAGTAGAGTTTTCCATAGCTTCCCTCCTTTACCTTTCCACTACCCATTTTCAGTTTTTCATTAAAATTTGAGTGATCTGGATTTAATGTTTTGTAAATATTTTCTTATTGAAGTTTTAAATTATCATGATTAAAATGTAACCGTTTGCAATTATTTATTTATTTTTAATAATATAATATTTTATTAATAATTTTACCATTTAAATTTCAATCAAGGGTGGCAATAGGTAGTGGAGGGAAATGATAGAAGAAGGAAGGCAGGTCCGAGTTTTCGTTGCCTTATTTCATTAACATAAACAATCTTATTATTTAAGTTTTAAACAATATATAACTCAATTTTTAAATCATGTACATTATATATAAAATCTTTTTTATTGTTGTTTTCCTCAGTTGGAAAGTGCATAATCAAGCATCTAGTTTAATCTAGTTTGATTTGCTTAATCGTTACAACACTAAGTATGAAATGGTTATCGTTATAGGGTCTTCGATCTAACATATTTAGAATTTGCATGGACAGTTTTTATTATTGTATATCAAAAGTGAGAATAACCAAAGGAAAAAATTCTCACCTTACCTAACTGAGGTTTCAAAGTGACAAGCTTTTACTACTCATAGGACCATCTCATCCGCCCATTTAGAACGGAAACTTGTTCTTAATTGGAAACAAAAAATCATAGTGGGGTTGCAAAAGGTCAATTTAATTCAATAACTCCAACAAGAAAAATTAATTCCATAAAAAATTCTGTTGAAAGATAAGTTGTTAATACAGACAGAAACATTTGCAAATATGAGAGTCTTGGCAGCAAATTGGGCCTTTATAAGCTACTCCAAATGATTTGCAACAGAAATTTTCGGTATTTACACCTTTTCCTTTTTATATAGTAACCATTTTTTTATTTGGTTGTTAAATGTTTTCATTTTGTAAAATTTATTCTAACTATATTTTGTCAAAATTTACTAAAAGAATTGAACAAATAACTAGTAGATTACTACCTATATTAATTAGGTAACAACGTTCTTAATTATAAGATCTTGTTTGGGGTGTGAATTGCACCACGAACGAGAGTTTATATCATGGATTGGTGGTATCAACCAAATTGTCAAAAGATAAATTAAAGTTTTAATATAATTACTCATTAGTGGTAAATTGATAAATAATTTGTTAAAATGCCTATTGTGTACTTATAAATTCACCTATGAAACACTTGTAAAGTGTTGTATAAGCTTTTATAATATAAATTAAAATTTTTAAATTTTCATATGGACACTTATTATTTTATTATGGTTAGTTATTAAAAAGTGTTCACTAATGAGCTTGATCGAATGAATATAAATAACTTGGCCTAAATTCTGTCTGTAATAAAAACAATTAAAAATATTAAATTTGTCATAAAATTCAAATAATTTTTAATATTATTCTTATCATTTTCTTGCTAACAATATTACCTTATTGACTACATTATTATTTATTGACGCATTTCATTATACTGTCGTGAATGTAACAGAAAGTACCGCCACAGAAAACTAGAGATAAAAGGCATATTCCGAGAAAAAAGAACTGGAATTAAATAAAACTGAAAAAAAAAAACGGAAGACAAATAAATCCCATAACTACATATTGCCTACATCATTCAGCTCCAATTACATATTAATTTCTGTTTTCTTTCACTACTCTTGTCAAACCTGAGTATATATAAAAAATGTACTCATTACAAAGTGTAAATGTCTAATGTATATAGTTTCCTACAATATAGTCGGCAAAAAAAAATTAAAATAAAAATCATCCTCCAATAAAGCTAATGGTAAATAAACTATTTATGAGGGAGCATTTTCTTTTTCTTTTTTTCCATCTATTTAAGGGTGAGTAGCAACTTAATTTGGTACTCGAAACTATAAAGCAGGTGATAAGCTGGATTAGATAGAAGGGGCAAGGAAGATCAAATTTTCAGCATATATGTACAGAAGGTTTAATGCAGGGACTTTGGGATAAAAGAAAATAAAAATATATTTGATGATTAATTGGATGATAAGTTTTAGATGAAATGCACCTAAAGTGTGGGCAATAAGAGAAATACTTACCTACTTCAAAATGGTCACGTAATCTTATTCAATCAAAATACAATAGCTCAACATATTTTAATTTTTTGTTGCCTGATGATTGCTTTGAAAAAATGTTCATTTTATTTTGCTTTTAAGAAAAATAAATCTCTTAATTTAGAAAAACAAAAGCTCATATGAACCAAATTAAGATGTTTATTTTTCTTAAAATAAAGAAAAAATGGGGATTTTTCTAGACAAGTTCATCGATCAACAAAGAAGGAATAAAAGTAAGTTGTTGTATTTTGATTGGATAAAGTTTAATTGATGCGGCGCTTATGGAATATATCGGTAATTCTCCGAATTAGATTGTTTGGATCCAAGCTCTTGGGTATCGAAACTCTAATGAAGATGATGAGCACTCTAGCATACTCATCGGAGGCTAACAAAGTGGCCGCGTCAAGGAAACATTGAACATTGTTGCAAGGATTGTTCGGTTATTGTATCCTCCAAGTCTAAAAGAATTCATTTATATGTTGTTAAAACTTCATTTTTATATATCTATATCTTATATAGAATTTATAAAATCATAACATTCATGAGTCATGAAGAACGTGTGTTCTCTTATAATGCATTAGCGATGAACCTTGAAAATTTTTGTATTAGCTCGGATTTGTAAATTTTCATTTGAACACTTGTTATTTTGCTATTTTTAGTAGTTAATAAAATGCATATATACACTTATAAATTCACCTGTAAAATATAGACATTTGTTATATTGCTATTGTTAGTTGTTAAAATGCGCAATTGGACTTGTAAATTCACTTATGAACTTGACTTAATGAATATAAACAACTTCATCTAAATTTTGTCTTTCCCTATCCTCGTTTTCCTTTTATAAAACTACAGTTAGGAACATTTTTCATATATTACATAGGTTTTTATAAAAGTTTCATAAGCAAAATAGGGAAGAAAAGAATTATTCCTTGTATTTATCACCATTAATTTTATATTTTTACATGAACGTTAATATACTTTTAAATACAGTCAAGAAATTTGACGAGGCAAAAATATTATTTGAAATATGAATCACTATAGATTAAATTATTCACAATGGCACAATAATAGCTTTAATTAAAGCATATTCTTAATAACTGATGCTACCAAAATTTAATTAAGCATCATAAGTATACGGGCTATGAAAATAGTATAATAGTGAATAACTGTCGTCCCATAGAGACTCAATTAAACTAGCGATTAGGTATCAAAATTCCCATTTTCATTTAAGTTGAACAAGACACAAGGATTGGATAAAGATAGAATAAAAACACGGATCTAACTAAAAAAAAAATGAAATAAGCAAATCTTAACTAAAACTAAGGCTATGAGTAATTTTAAATTACTTGTGCAATGATTTGGATTATTATAGCATTGATTATTTTTTAGTGTCTAACATCTCCCCTTAATTGTCGGTAAAATTATTTGTATGACTTATTCTCAAGTTTTTGGTTTGGAAATAGTTTTGAACATTTGAAACCTTCTTTGTTTTGACATAAAAAAAATTGGAAAATTTTGAAAGAAAAATTGGTTTTCTTTTTGGAAGCTTAGGTTTTACTTGTGAACATTGGCAAAGTTGGCTTGATTTGAACTTCAAAAGGATTGAATTTGATTAGGATTCGATTCTAATTTTTTTTGGAATGTTAGTAAATAGGCAAATAATTTGGCTGAGGTAAATGACTTTAGGATATCCAAAACCGGTGAGGAAATTGAGCCTAAGTTTCATAATTTCTTTAAAGAGGGAGTATTCCTATTGTAATTTTATCTCTAGAGCTTGTCTTGATCAATCTCTTTTAAAACTTGAAATCCTTTTGCATGTATAAAGATGATTTTGGCATTTATTTCATTGCTAGTTTGGCCAAATGTCTGTCCTTATCATATGAAAATTCTTTGTTTTACCCCATTTGAGCTTAATTGTTTTTTAAAGAAAATTACATAGAGTAAATAGCCCTTTGTTTGAGATATGCAATTTTTATATTTTTTTCTTCGCATTCATTTGTTACTTTAGTAAGTTTTAAGTAAAGCAATTTAAAAAGTGAAGGAGTTAGAAAGTCTACACTATAGAAGTGTGTGTAGAGAGTGAAAAGCAAAATAGGAAAAGAGAAAAGAAAAGATAGAAACAAAGAAATATATGAAAAAAAGTGAATGAAATCTATAAAGCAAAAAAAAAAAAAAAAAGGAAAAGAAAAGAAAAGAGGAAGATGAAAAAAAATGAAAGAAAGATATAGAGAAAAAAATGAAGGAAAAGAGATCCAAGAAAAAAGAAAAAGTTTGTTGAGGTCAAAAAAATAAAGGTTGTTATAGTATTAGTGAGTTTGTTTTCTCTTGGTGGGTATTTCTTAATTTTTCATGAATTTCATTAAATTTTTTATGTAACAAAGTGAATCTTATTCATTCATCTATTGTTACATATAGGTTTATATACACATAATTACATCTGAAGATTCAATGAGAAATCGACAAGCGTTTCCTAACTCTTCCTAACATTTTGACTTTGGGTGTTAACATTTCTGACTTTTACTCTTAACACTCCCTCTCAAGTTGGAGCATATATATTTATCATGCCTAACTTGTTACAAAGATATTCAACCCGTGTCCTATTTAATGCTTTTGTCAGAAGATCTGCCAGTTGGTCGTCGGACCGTATGTGCCCTGTAGATACAATATTTTCTCTGATCTTGTCACGAATAAAATGACAATCAATTTCAATATGTTTGGTACGTTCATGGAACACAGAGTTCGATGCTATATGAAGTGCTGCTTTATTGTCACACCACAGTTTTGCAGGTAATGTTGTGATGATGCCAATTTCCTTCAAAAGCTGGAATACCCATACAATTTCTTGTACAAACTGTGACATGGCTTTGTATTCCGCTTTTGCACTTGACTTTGACACGACCCCTTGCTTCTTACTTCTCCAAGATATCAAGTTTCCACCAACAAACACACAGTAACCCGTAGTAGATCATCTTGTGGCCTTTGATCCTGCATGATCCGCATCACAAAAGCATTCGACTTTAGTGTGCCCATAATCTTTATAAAGAATACCAAGACCTGGAGAGCCTTTCAAATAATGCAAGATATGTTCTAAAGATATGTTCTACAGACGCAATTTTTTTGTTCAAAAGTTTGCAAAAAAATTTCTCTATATGTATAAAAGCAAAAAAGACAAGTTATGCAAACTTAATATATAGTATTAGTTATAAATTTTTAAAACTTAAAAAAAAAACACAATTTAACAATTTTGTGAGGGTTTTGTAAGGGTTCACTTACGTTAGATCACAAGTGATTCTTAAAAGTCTAAACAAATATGATAAATCACCCCAACATACATAACGTTTGACATATTAATCTAACATTAATTCAATTCTAACATTGTTAATTAACAACATCTGTTCCCCAAAATAATTATTTACATTAACAATATTCTACAAACGCAGAATAATTATTTACATTAACAATATTAACAATAATTATTAACATCTGTTCCCCAAAATAATTATTTACATTAACAATAATTATTTACATTGTTAACCCACGCACCTGATTTTCTCAAAATCCAAGTGCATGCAGCAACAATATAACCCAGAACGCAGAATCAAGTGCACACACCAACAATCTAGAAACGCAGAATCCAATTGCAGCAACAATATTCTACAAACGCAGAATGTAAATTCTTAATTGCTTCACATAATAATCCAACTCACGCCTCATATGCACATGATTTTAAGAAACCCAGAAACGCACCTGAATAATTCTGAGAATGCAGCAGCAGCAGCAAATGGGAAGACCCACACGGGCACGGGAATGGGAGAAGAGGGAAGACAAATGTAGGGGAGGGGAGGTGCGCCTTTGCTCAGTGAATGAGTTCTAAAACTCAGCTCATGGGTTTGGGAGAAGAGAGAAAACGAATGCAGCAAGGGAAGTGCAAATCTGGAGACGCTCACGCTCACGGGTATGGCTTTGGAACTTGTTCGGTGAAGCATAAATGAAATGCAGCTCACGGGTTTGGGAGAAGAGAGAAAACAAATGCAGCAGGGGACATTAACGGGTATGGCTTTGGCACAGAAGGTAAAGCTGCCATGTACAGTGAATGAGGTGATGTTTCTGTGGTGTTTCTATGTCCCCAATTTCTCTGGGGACGTCTACAATGGACTTTAGACGTCCCCAGAGAAACTGGGGACGTCTAAAGTTGGGTTTAGACGTCCCCAGTTTCTCTGGGGACGTCTAAACCCCACTTTAGACGTCCCCAGAGAAACTGGGGAAGTCTAAAGTGTTGGAATTTTTTATTTTTGGTCAAATTCATCCAGCGCCATATCCTCCCGCCAAATATTGAACTTTGGACGTCCCTAACTTAAAAAAGGGACGTCCTTTAGGGACGTAGAAGGTCTAGTTTGTAGTAGTGAAGCTTCACATTGTGCCACCGTTGGTGATGCCATGAATTAGCTGAGCCTACTGACTGAGAATGTTATATTAGGATGAGTTACTGTTAGATCATTCAGCTTCCCAATGAGTCTTCTATATCTCTCAGGAAATGGAAACAATTTTAATTTCTCTGGATCAATCCTCTTTTTCAAATCATCAGGAAGCTCATCAAACATACTAGCATCAAGATCCATAAAGGGATTTTGAATCATGGGAATGCTACTTGGTGTAGCTCCAAGTTTTCCATTCTCCTTTAAGAGATCAAGAACATACTTTCTTTGAGTCAAAAGAATACCTTTATTGCTTCTCAAAACCTCAATACCAAGAAAGTACTTTAATGATCACAAATCTTTTATCTGGAAGTGAGAATTCAGGAAGATTTTAAGTTTTGAGATTCCAGAATAGTTACTTCCTGTAATCACAATATCATCCACATAGACTACTAGAAGAATCATGCCTGCATCAGATTGTTGGTAGAACACAGAGTGATCACACTTGCTTTGATGTAATCCAAACTTCTTGACCACATTACAGAATTTATCAAACCAGGCTTGAGGACTTTGTTTTAGACCATATAGTGACTTCCTGAGATAGCATACTTTCCTAGTCTCCCCTTGAGCAACGAACCCAGGTGGTTGCTCAATATAAACTTCTTCAAGTAGGTTGCCATTCAAAAAAGCATTCTTAACATCTAATTGATGCAAAGGCCAATGATATGTAGCAGCTAAAGAAACAAGTAGACGAACTGAAGTAAGTTTGGCCACAGGAGAGAAAGTATCGGAATAATCAAGTCCGTAAGTTTGGGCATATCCTTTGGCAACAAGGCGAGCTTTTAGTCTTTCTAAGGAACCATCAGACTTAGTCCTAACAACAAATCCCATTTATATTCAATGGCTCTCTTTCCAGGAGGGAGATCAACAAGAGTCCAGGTACCAGCTGTTTCTAATGCCAAAAGTTCTTCTTCTATTGCGGCACGCCAACCAGGGTGAGCTAGAGCTTGGTGAAGGGAAGTAGGTATGATAATGGAATCTAGGGTGGCCACAAGGGAAGATGAAACAGGAGACAAAGATCGATAAGAGATAAAAGATGAGATAGGATAGATACAGTCAGCATATCGTTTGAGAGGACAATGAGGGCGGGTACCTTTACGAAGTGCAATTGGTAGGTCATCAGAAGTATCACCAAGAGAAATAAGAACAGGTGGTTCAGTAACAGCAAGATGAGGATCGACAGAAGCAGAGGCAGGAACTATGGAGGCATCAACAGAGTCAATCGGCGAAGCAGGAGCTGGCGAAGGTGAATCATTATCAACATAAGCATCATTGATGATATCAGGTGCCGGAATAACATCTTGTACTGGTGAGAGAGGGATAGGATAAATCAAGATATCATCAGAATTATCCATGATAGAGGGAGACTCAGAGACGGGTAAAGTTTTGAAGTAAGAAGATGACTCATGAAACATGATATCGGTGGATACAAGGTATCGACGGAGATAAGGAGAGTAACATCGATAACCTTTCTGAACTCTATAATAGCCAAGAAAAACACATATTAGGGACTTATGATCAAGTTTGCTAACACTAGGACGGACATCCCGAACAAAACAGACACAACCAAAGATTTTAGGTTCAATAGGAAATAGCTTAGTGGATGGAATCAAAACGGAATAAGGAATATTCCCACCAAGAACAGCCGAAGGCATGCGATTGATAAGGAAACAAGCAGTAGAGACAGCATCAGCCCAAAAACTTTTAGGGACTAAGGAATGAAACATGAGAGCTCGGGCAGTTTCCAAAAGATGGCGATTCTTTCTTTCAGCCACACCGTTTTGAGCAGGGGTATTAGCACAAGAGGATTGGTGAAGAATACCATTAATTTGCATGTAATCGGTGAATGGGGCGGAAAAATATTCTTTCGCATTATCACTACGTAAGATTTTCACAAGAGTGTTAAACTGGGTTTGAATTTCAGCACAAAAATTACGAAAATGAGTAAACAATTCAAAACATTGTTTCATTAAATAAAACCAGGTGGTTCGGGAAAAGTCATCTACAAACGTGACAAAATAATGATAACCAGTCTGAGACGTGACTGAACAAGGACCCCAAACATCAGAATGTACTAACTCAAAGGGGGATGCAACCCGTTTATTGATACAAGGTGCCAAATGAATACGATGATGTTTGGCAAACTGACATAACTCACAATCTAAAGTAGACACAGAAGAAAATTGAGGATACAATTTTAGGAGAGAAGAAAGCGACACATGACCTAGACGATAATGAACTTCAAAGAGAGACGACCCACCAGAACAGGCAACAGAATGTGGCACCTGATCATCAAGGATGTAATGTCCACCAGATTCATAGCCTCTTCCAATAATCTGCTTCATCGATAGATCCTGAATTAAACAATAGTCAGGGAAGAGTGAGATAAAATAGTTTAACTTACGAGTGAGTTTACTTAGAGACAGAAGGTTAAAGGTGAGATCTGGAACGTTAAGAACAGAGGATAATGAGAGGGATGCAGTTGGTTGAACAGTGTCAGAGCCAATAACACGGACGGGAGAACTGTTGGCGACAAATATGGATGACTGGTTGGCATATGGGGCATATGAAGAGAATAAGTGATGATTACCTGTCATGTGATCGGTAGCACCAGAGTCAATGATCCCTTAGTTGAAGCAGTAGTTAAGCTAGAGGACAGAGTACCTGTTGCTAGAGCTCCTGCAGAAGAAGATCCAGATCCAGAATCAAGGGGACCAGAGGTTTGGGCAATATGAGCAAGGCCGTGCTGTTGATCACGCTGCTGTTTATTTTGTAATTTTCGACAATTTTTCTTAATATGTTCAGGTTCCTTGCAATAATTGCAGATAATACTGCCAGAATTGTTATTTTGTTTGTACCCATAATTCTTGTTCTCAAAGGGACCACGTCCAGCTAGAGCACTTGCAATTGGATCAACAGAAGAGTGAATCAAGCTATCAACACGAAGAACCCGGGAGAAAACATCTTCAAGAGAAGGAAGCTCTTGACTAGATAGAATCTGAGAACGAATAGTCTTATAGGACGGGTTGTGAGCTTCAAGAAAACTCATGATAGCCTGAAGTTCCAAGTTCTTAATTCGAGTTGAGAGATCTTCTTGCGGAGACATAAGTACTTTCATTTCCTCATACATTCTTTTGAAGTCCAGAAAGAAATTTTTCAATGGACGATCTTGCTATTGAGAACGATAAAAACCTTTACAGATTTCATGAACCCGAGTAATATTTCCTTTTCCAGAAAACATAAATTCAAGATAATTCATGATTTCTTTGACAGAGTTACAATGACTAACAGAAGACAAAATTCGTGGTTCAATGGAATTTCGAATTTGAAACAAAAGACGAGCATTTGCTCTTTTCCAAGTCAAAAGTTTAGTTTCATCATTAGAGGGAGGATCCTCAGTTAAATGGGTTTCCATCTCAATCCCTAGAATATAAACTTTAACGGTTTTGTTCCAATCACTATAATTTGTCCAATTTAACTGTGAAGTAGTAATCTTTGTAGACATAGGTAACATATCGGAATTTTTAGAATTATCCATGATGCTCTCACAGAATAACAAGATCAACGAATAAGCAGGAAGAATCACGATATTTCACAATCAAATCAGTAGATCAACTGAACCAAGCCACAACCCACCGAACCCACAGAGATATATTAAATCAAGATATATATAGTACCTTAATCAAGGCAAGGGACCTGCAGACAGAATACTAACTCAAAACACTGAAGTTAGTAACAAATAGCAATCCACGAATGTTGAAATCGGATGCGAAGAGCAAAGCGCAAAAAATCAAATGGTGTCGGATGGCCACGAAACTTCAGGAGGAGGAAGAGGAAGTTCAGTTGATCAGAACGCTGAAAACCATGTCGCAAACGGTGGCCGGAGCAACCCACACGCGCGGCGCGTGTATTGTCACGGCGGAGATGGTGGAGGCGCGTGAGCCTACACACACAGTCGGAAGGCCGTCGGACTTGGGGATCTGACCGATTTGGAGGCGGTGGAACCAATAAGCCGGCGCGTGTTGGCAGATTCGGTGGTGGTGACTGAAGATCTGAAGCAACTAAAGAAGTTTTGTTCACCGGAAAAAGAAGCTCACCGAAAATTATGAAGATTGGCCGGAAATTTCAAATGAGTTCTAAACGTACCCTGGCTCTGATGCCATGTAACAAAGTGAACCTTATTCATTCATCTATTGTTACATATGGGTTTATATACACATAATTACATCTGAAGATTCAATGAGAAATCGACAAGCGTTTCCTAACTCTTCCAAACATTATGACTTTGGGTGTTAACATTTATGACTTTTACTCTTAACAGTTTATCACTAATTAAAGTATTCATCCATACCATTTGACCACTTTTATTTCATGATCCTACGATATTCATTACAATCCTTGAAAGTTGTTTTGATTTGTGTGTGCAAAGAAATAATATAGTGGAGAACGAGATGAGAAACAAACTTATGGTAGATAAGTTACAATAGGTGAACTTGAGTGAAACGCAGGCCTTTAAATATTTTGAGAGTAGAGAACAAACACTTGACTTGTGAGAGACATTCTATTGTAACTTATCTTTACCAAATTAATTGTTTTGCTACTTGCATTTTTGGAAGGTGGAAAAGATTTCTAAAAAAAAGGAAGTTTAATTCTTGATAGTTTGAACTGATTCCAATTTTGTAGTGTTTGCTTTAAAAATCTTACTTTCATGATTTTCTTTAGTTGTTTTGCAATTTAAAAATCTTGAGGACAAGATGTGATGTAAGTGTGGGGTGTAATGACTCCCCATATTTTAATTAGATTTGAGATATATTTTAGTATAGTTGGGGAATAATCAATACTAAATTAAAGAGATTTTCTTGAGATTTTATAATATATGAATTGGGTGCATCATTTTGGGATTTACATTAAAATAGAAGTTTTTAAGTTTATGAAAGAAATAATGATAAGAAAATAATAATTGAAACTTTTCTTTAAAAAACAAGAGCTTTATTATTATTATTATTATTATTATTATTTCTTTCCACAGCAAAGCATGCCCTGCTGTTTTGAGAGAATTGGAGGGGAAACCTAATTAACCAAAAGCTACAATCAGCATGCACGGGGAAAAAAAAAAAAAAAGAGGGAAGGCAGCCGCACTTGGAATCATCATCCCATCGTTCTTAATCGCTGAACCAGAGGGAGGTGGAGAGCATTATTGGGCATCTTCTTCATTGTGAACCTTGGGCGACTGAATCAGAGATAGGGAGAGAACGTTTTGAAGGCTGGGCACGGGGAGGAACCTTAGCTACTGTTTATCACTTCTTTTTTCCCCAGGTCCGATGAGAACAGAGTGAAAGAAGCAGAGAGAGGTGACCGGAGAGGGAGACAGAGAGAACAGAGGTCACATAGCTGAGGGGAGGAAGCTGAAGCTGGGTTCATCTAGCTGAACTTCCAAGAGTTTATAGAGAATTTTTGGTAGCATCAAATTTTTGGCTCTTGTGTTTTTTTAAAGGAAATTTTCAATTATTATTTTCTTATTATTATTTCTTTCTTAAACTTAAAGATTTCTGGTTTAATTTAAATCCCACAAATAATGCACCCAATTGATATCTTGTAAAATCTCAAAGAAAAAATCTCTTTAATTTGGTATTAATTATTTTCCAAACAAAACAAAATATATCTCAAATCTAATTAAAATACGGGGAGTCATCAATAACAAAAGCAAAAGCCACAAATTGCCAATCACTATTTTTACTACAAAATTACATGGTGGGACCTGTGCTAATTTTTTCACATGATTTTTGCTATTGCGTTTCTCTTTATTTTTAGGTGCGGGAATATGTCTAGATTTATACGGAACATGATACTCTTAGAATCATTTTTTCCTTTTCTTCTCAGAATCTCATCTCCACCCTTAAATCAAAAAATGAATGATTCATATTTAATGTTTTTTAAAATTATGATTATAGTGTTTTATAAATTAATTTTTTCATTACTTGTGTTTGTATTACAGTTATGAATTGAATAGATCATATTTTAATAGTTTACATTTACTTATTTATGTTTAAAATAATAGTTTTATAAAATATTAAATCTAAACTATCCATTTTTATAAATTTGATGGTGGAGATGAGATTCTGAGAAGAAAAGAAGAAAAAAGATCTGAGATAACCCAGACCCAGATTTATACACAATGAGGAGATCTGCAATTAATAGTTATATACATTGGATATTCCGGTAAAAAAAAGTTATACACAATTGATATAATACAGTGAAATATCGCCACTATGATGCTAAACAAATGTTGTGTCTAATGGATATTGAGCATGAGAATATTCATGTGTATCCTAATGATTGCATATTATACTTGAAAGACTTTACACATGTAATTTATAACTAATGTAGAAAGCCACTTTTAACGGGTGTTAAAAGTTCTTCCCGGACATGATAATGCACGTCATCTTGCCACGTATACTCAAAATTGGCTTATCGAAAGGTAAAATGGTTGGAAATTAGAAAGCTCATCCAATTGTAGTAATCAAATGCGCAAAATTAATAAAAATTTGTGACTAGGTGCCAATTTGGGATCATTACCAAAAAGGCATTTTGCATGAAATAACTCCGCTCCAGTATTTGTCATGAAAAAAAAAAAATACAAAAATCACTCAAAATAAGTTAATCCAAACAAACATCCGATCGATCAAATGACTATATGTAAGTTGTTGATCCTAGGAGATTTAAAAAGAAAAGTGTCGAGTGATTTATCATACTCTCATGAACCTTTACCACTAAAAGTTGTTCTACCTCTCCACTGCAATAAAAACGTGGGACAAGAGTAATAAGTTGTTGGTTGGAGTGGTAAGCGGCCTCACCCTGTAAGAAATGGAACACAAATTTGAATCCCGATAAATATATTTATTGAGAGAGATGAAAATCCTTTATACTTCAAGCCTCAGAAGGGAAACCTTTAATTATGTAAAGAAAGAAAAGTACCAGACAGGATCGGTATGTTGGTTCATCAAATAATGAAAATTTATTCATTAAATTAAATGGTGTCTCGAGAATGAAAGGGACGATGAATCTAGTTTTGGAAGTTCAAAAGGGGATGGATAGGATTAATTAAGAAAAAAAAAGATTTAGATTTTGTCTTTACTTAAACGTATTTTCTTTGGTAGCAGAAAGGTAAAACAGTTTTTGGTACTAAAGTTTTCCATAGCTTCCCTCTTTTAGCTTTCCCATTCACTTTCCTTCCACTACCCATCTTCATTATTTTATTAAAATTTGAGTGATACAGATCTAATGTTTTATAAAATTATTTTATAAATATTTTCTTATTGAAGTTTTAAATTATCATGAGTAAAATTTAACAATTTTCAGTTATTCATTTATTTTTAATAATATGATATTTATAATTTTACCATTTAAATTTCAATAAGGGTGCAAATAGGCAGGGGAGGGAAATGATACAGAAAGGAAGGCAAATCTGAGTTTCGTCAGTTGCCTTATTTCATTAACATAAACCCCAAGTTTGTTTTACAATCTTATTATTTAAGTTGTAAAGGGTTAAATAGCAAATTCATCCCAAACATATACGTCTAGAAGTAATGTTATCCTAAAGTTTTTTTTGATTTCAACGTCACTCAGAAAGTCTAAAAACGTAGAAATATTGTCACGAAGTCAACACCCCCAGCAGTCCCCAGCAGTCAAAAGTTAATTAACTTCATTATGCTGATAAGGCATGCCCGGCATCCATCTCATTTTTTTCGCACCTTAGATTTACAAGTCATATTTATAAGGAGGAGGGGAAAAAAAAAATTGTATTCTTCATCTTCTTCTTCCCTCCGCCCAACCCCGACGGCGGCAGTGCTGAAACTAAATCACATCAAGATCCAAAAATCAAATTGATGTGCTGAAACCATATGTGAAAGAAAGGAGCAAGAGAGGATGAACGCGGTCTGATTCTTGATGAAGAGGAGGAGCACACCATATATATAAGCCCCTACAAGAGAAACAAACCAAACGATATGACCACCAAAAAAATAACAAAGCTGACCCCAAGCAATCGTCGACGGAGAAGAAACGTGATGGACTCTGTCTATTCAAGGTAGACCGTGTTGGTTACGCCGTTGATTGATAACTCCGATTTGTTTCAGGGCAAGACCCGAACTTTCAAGGTTACCTCGTTTCCTCTACGGCGAGTCCATGAGCGGCTTGAGTAAAGGGATCACCGCCATGCGGCAGCAGGAGGGAACGACGATGGTACCAGCGTCGCAAATGATTTGGTCTTGGGAATGAAGGCGTCGATCAGCGGTAGGAGGGACCTTTCAAGTTTTCTTCGTTTCCTCTACAGCTACCGTGGGTTTAGAAATTTTCTTTTGGGGGGTTTTTGACTAGGTGGCGCGTAGGCTTCAGTACCATTGATGTACAATACTTGCAGAAGCAGCCTTTGAATAGCAGCAAATACACATACTCATGTGATGGATACTCATTTAACTTCCTCATTGATAATGGACATGGTATTTGATTATTCTTATTTGCTATTGTGTACAAATTTAACTTCTTGTTGCCGGTAAATCTATTGGACGGTGTGTGGCTTTTGTGATTTAATACAAGTATGTATAATCTTATTGATATATTTTTGGGCATTTATTTCTTATCACCATTCCTTCTTCATCGACATTCTTTATCTCTTTTGTTTCATCCATCTCAGATATTGGTATCTACTTCATCCATATATTTTTTTCCCTTTGTAATCTTCCGTATGTTGATTTGTGTATGCTTCATGTTCTTGAAATAAGCAGGCGAGGTTGAGTGATGAAGATGAGGGAAGTCCGACGACGGAGAAGCCGGCTGAGTTCGCAGAGGAGGAAGAGAGAGGAAGAGAGGGAAAAGAGCAGAGGAGGAAGAGAGAGAAAGAGAGGGGAAAATTGATTATTAGAATGCTGAGTTGGTGCATGTACTACCAAGTGGAATGCCACGTTATGTCTCCTAATCGTTACAACAGTAAGTATGCTTAAGCAAAGTCAATCATACTGTTGTTTATGTTTTGCTGATATGAAATGGTTGCGGTTATAGGGTCTTCGATATAGTATATTTAGAATTTGTATGGATAGTTTTTATTATTGTATATTAAAAGTGAGAATAACCAGTGAAGGTTTTTGAGGCGCCTCTTTTTTCTCTCCCCCTCCTCTCGATTGATTGGGTGGTGGGAGCTCTTCTCCCGTCGTTGGACGAGCATTTTTTCATAGTGTCTCCCTCCTCCCTGGTTTTGGCCGAGGTCGGAAACATCCGTATTTTGCATTGATTTTCATTTATTTTCATGTTTCTTTGAACTTCTTATGGTGGTGTTGATTTTCTATGTGGCAATAAATTGAGTTAGGAGTTTCAACAGCAGTAAATCTCACCTGATGGTTACGTTTCACAGTTTTGGGGATTGAGAATCGGTAACTATAATCTTATAAATTGTTGGCTCCATCTTTCAAAAGACTTATAAATTGTTGGCAAAAGCGAATCCGAAGCATATGTCATGGTTGAGATCATGCGGTTCATTGTGTAGTTGACGGCTTCTCTGTCTTCATCTCTTTTATTGATGTTTGTAGGTGCTTTTTTTTTTATGAGATATTCTCATGGAGTTTCTTCAACAACCAATCTAATTGCTTTATTGCTGATAAAAGTGGTGGATCCTTTGGGATGGTTTGTTGAACAACCTCTTATAATGGTTTTATTGCTGGTGACGACGTTTTTCTACCCATAGATTCTAGTGAAGGGATTATGAATATGGAAGGGTTTTAGCTGTGGCGGAGGCTCTCTCACACCTATTTTAGGGTTAGGTTATTTTTATGGTTCTTTGTATTGTTATGTATTTAGGTTTTCTTGTTGCAAACTTTTTATTTTGAGCTTGTATCTCTCATTGGGTTAGTTTTAATGAAATATATTTTTTGGCAAAAAAAAAAGAAAAAAGAAGTGAGAATAACCAAGGGGATAAGTAAGCAATTATTACCCCTTTATGGGGAAAAAAAAAAAAGAAGAAGCCAAGACGTACATTTAATCAAGAATATGAGGAAAAAATTCTCACCATACATAGCCGAGGTTTCAAAGTGACAAGCTTTTGCTTTTACTGCTCATCAGACCATCTCATCCGCCCATTTAGAATGGAAACTTGTTCTGTTTAATTGGAAAAAAAAAAAATCTTAGTCAGGTTACAAAAGGTCAATTTAATTCAATAACTCCGAGAAAAATAATAATTCAATATCAATTAAGTCCATAAAAAATTCTGTTGAAAGATAAGTTGTTAGTAAATACAGATAGAAACATCTGCACATATGAGAGTCTTGGCTTCAAATTAGGCATTTATAAGCTACTCCCAGGGATTTGCAACTAAAACTCTCAGTATTTGCAACTTTACCAATTTTTATTAGGTTGTTAATTTTTTTTTTCATTTATTAAAATGTTATTTAATTTTGTCTAAATTTACTAAAAGATTAAACAAATAACTAGTATGTATAACTTTTTATTCTTAGAATAAGATCTTGTTTGTAGTGCGAATTACATCATAAAAAAGATTTTATGTCATGGAACGGGTAGTATTAACCAAATTGTCAAGAGATAAATTAGAGATTTAATATAATTAGTGTTGAATTAGTAAATAATTTGTTAAAACGCATATTGTGTACTTGCACATTCATCTATAAAACACTCCTAAATTTTTGTATAAGCTTTTATAATATAAATTAAAATTTGTAAATGTTCATATAAACACTTGTTATTTTGTTATGGACATATATAATGAATATAAATAACTTGCCATTATGTATGTAATAAAAAAAAATATAAATATTAAATTTGTTATAAAATTCAAATAATTTTTAATATTATTCTTATTATTTCTTGCCAACAATATTACACTTATTCACTATATTATTTTTAACCTTTAAAAGTATTTCATTATAATCCCGTAAATATAACAGAAAGTACCGCCACAAAAAACTGGAGGTCAGACAAAAGGCATAGTCCAAAAATTACAAACTGAAATTAAATAAAAATGCAAAAAAAAAAAAAAAACAGAAAACAATAAATTGCACAACTACAAATTGAGTGCATTATTAAACTCCAACTACGTATTAATTTCTATTTTCTTTCACTTCTCTTGTCAAACATGAGTGTATATAAAAAAATGTACTCGTTATGAAGTGTATAATGTATATTTTATATATTAGCAAAAAAAAAGAAAAAGCATATTGTATATAGTTAGTTGGCAAGAAAATGTATATTGTATATAAGTTACCTACAATTAAAGTTGGCAAAAAGCAAAACTTCCCCCAATAAAGCTTTTTATTTTCACAAATAATAAGGAAAAATTCCACAAAAATATAATTAAAAATGGGAAAAGACAAATTGATGCTGTGAATTTATCAAATCCCAGGTCAAAACTGAAGTAGGATTATTAGATTTCTAATTCTGACTAAATGACCAAAATCTGATGTAAAATCTAAAAGTGAAGTTGTAAAACATAAAAGTGAAGTCGTTAATGTAAAATCTGATGTTGTTAATATAGATACAGATGTTGTTATTGACCCTTGAAACTTTTACCCTCAAAATTATCACTGGTTTTTGAGATATAAAGTTGTGAAACATGAAAGTAAAGTCATTAATGTAAAATATGATGTTGTTATTTATCCCTAAAACTTATGCCCTCAAAATTATCCCTAATTTTTAGGATATGAAGTTGTGAAATATGAAAATAAAGTCGTTAATGTAAAATATGATGTTGTTAATATAAATACAGATGTTATTATTGACCCCTGAAATTTGTGCCCTCAAATTATCCCTGTTTTTTGTAATATGAAGTTGTCAAATATTGAAGTAAAGTCGTTAATATAAAATTTGATATTATTAATATTGATACAGATATTGTTATTGACTCATAAAATTGGTACCATCAAGTCAAGGCATTTCGTCAGAATTGGAAATTCTAGATACCTACTTCAGTTCTGACCTGAGATTTGATAAATTTGCAGCACCAATTTATCTTTTCCCATGTTTAATTGTATTTTTCTGAAATTTTTCTAAATAATAATAATAATAAAGAACTATTTATATGGGAATATTTTATTTTTCTTTTTTTTTCCAGCTATTTAAGGGTGAGTAGAAGCTTAATTAGTACTCCAAACTATAAAGCATATGAAAAGCTGGATTAGAAGGGACAAGAAAGATAAAATTTTCAGCGTATATTTACAGAAGGTCGGAACCTAATAAATGAAATACCCCTATGATGAAATATATTTGGTGATTAATTCGATGATAATTTGAACCAAATTAAGAGGTTTATTTTCTTGAAACAATGTAATATGGGAGATTAAAACTATGGGAGATTAAAACTAAGTTGTTGTATTTCGATTGCACAGAGTTTAAATCTGAATCAGATTGTTTGAATCCAATCTCTTGGGGTATCGCAACCCTAACGAAGATGATGAGGACTTAAGCATACTTTTCGGAGGCTAATGAAGTGGCCGATCATTTGGTCAAGGAAACATTGAACATTATATTGTTGCAGGGATTGTTCGGTTTTCGTACCCTCCAAGTTTTATTTTGGATGCTCTGATAAGTAGGGATTCTCACTCGGGTTTCAGTGAAAGACGTGAGGTTGTGCTGTAACTTAAAAATAAAAAAAGTATAAATAAAATCCAACTTTGATAAATATATACAAATAATGATACTCTCATTCAAATAAACGAAAGTAGATTCTTAAAGATTTGTTGGTTTACATTCAAACAGTGTAATTTGATTGATCGCAGGCAAATTTTCAAGAAAAAAAAATTAAAATTTTAAGGCCAGATAAAATTATAATTTTATCTATGAATTTTTTTATGCCATATTAATTTTTTAACACATGCCCAACATTCTTATATAGGGTCAAACTCACATAATTTTAATTTCGCTTAACAAATTTTTTTTAACTGTTTTTAAAAGAATCTTAAGAAGGGAGGCATTTTGGTGGTTAGCATATTTTTCTTTGGCCAAATAAGTGTTTAATATAGTTTTATATAAAATATTATTTTTAATTTTTTTATTGTAATATTGAATTATTTACATAAAAAATTATCAACTTTCTAGTAATTAATTATTTTTTTAATTTATCATTTTAATAATAATTTTATAAAAGATCAAATCTAAATAATCCATTAATAATATTGGTAATGATGAGAATAAAGAAGGTAGAGAAGGGAAGAAGATGGGGAAAGGATAGGAGGGGCTCCAAGCCCGCACTTTGCTACCCCGCAAAGCCCATGAAAAAAATATATAGGTATCTATGCTTTTAGTTAATTTTTATTTTAGTACTTGTGTATTTTTTTTATAATTAAATTATTAACTTTGCTATGTTAAAATACCTGTAAATGAGTTTTTCATAATAATAATAGTGAACTTCTAATTTTATATGTTTAAATTAAACATAGTTTTTGTTTAGATTCATAACAAAAAAAATAGATTTGTTTTTAATTTTTATGATTTTCAATGGTCACGATTGTAGAGTCAGACACAGTAAAAATCTGTTACAGGTTTAGAAAAGCATTAAAGACTCACTTTATTGCGGAAATCAATTAGAAGAGATTGAATCGCAATTTCACACACGTTCGCTTTAAAAATCTCAATTCGCCTCTCTCTCTTCTCCTCCTTTTCCCTTAACCACTTTGCTCACAATTCAGTTTCAGCAAAATCTCACTTTTTTTCCTCTCTCTCTTTCCCATTCTTCGTCTTCCTCTCGCCAGAATCATGAAAACCTAAACCTAGTTATCTATTACTCTCTCCACCGTACCCCTTTGACCTTCAAATCTCCTAAGCCTTAGTTTTCGCCGTTTCTAACAGTGCAGCTTCTGATCAATCTGATCAGTCGGTTACTTTGGTGGACCCACATGGATTCTGATGAAGAAAACAGGCTACTTTATTATCACCAACTTAAGTCTCATGAACCTGACAGGTTCGATCATCATCAGGTGAGTTGAATTTCTTCAATTCTTTGTTGCTCTTTGATTTTCGCACTTTGAAATTTTAACCTCGACTCTTCAGATGATCGAGAACAAGAAGGAGAACCAAGGGCTGGATCAGGAATCCTCCGACAACGAGGAAGAGAAGATGAGCCAAAAGCCGTTCTCGTCTTACTCGGAGCTCCGCGAAGGAAAATCCAAGATTAAAATTAATGTAGCTTCTGGTTCAGGTTCAGCTACAGCTACAGGTTCAGGATCATCAGTTAGAGTTTGTGACTTCTGCGGAAAACAGTTCAATTCAGGAAAAGCCCTAGGAGGTCACAGAAGATATCACATCCAAGCTCAGAAAAAATTGGAGGCTCAGAATCAGGCTCAACAACAACGACAAGAAAAAGTCAATTATACCCTTAGAATCAAGCCCAAGGATTTGGTCATCCGCCATTATGATAATAATAATCTCATCAAATCGAGTATTGGGAATCTCAATGGTTCATCTTCGAGATCTTTCCGATGTTGTGTCTGCGACAAGGATTTTCCATCGGAGAAGTCACTGTACGGCCATATGAGATCTCATCCTGAGAGAGAATGGAGAGGTATGAACCCTCCTTTCGTTACTACTGATAACGATCTAGCTTCTTCTCCTTCTGCAGAACAATTGAACAATGGTTCTTCATCTTCAACTTTTGAAGAATCATCATCACCAGGACCAGTTGATCTTTCTTCATCATGTTCTGGAAGCAGCTGGCTCAAGAAAGATAAGAGAGGAAGAAAAATCATTGGAGAAGCAGAAGCAGCTCATATTGCAGCTCATACCCTTATGCATATGCATCTCTATGGTAATAATGAATTGGAAGCTCAAAACCTTTGTTGTCATCGCGACGAGCCTACTCCTGAAGAAGCAGCACTATTACCAGTCAAGAAAAGGAAGAACAATGTGATGAAGAAGAACCATGTTGCTGATTACAAGGAGAAATTAGAGGGTACAGATGGGGATGATGAATTGGAAGCTGAAAATAATATGTGGGATGTGAAAGTGATAAGCTTAATCAAAGAGAAGAAGCTGAATAAGAAGATGAACAAGAAGCTGAAATTAGGTGCAGAGATGATCAAGTCAGAAGGAGAAACGCTGGTGATAAGAACTGTGAAGCAAGAAGTGAAACCATCACAAAGCTATGTATGTGACATCTGTAATAAATCTTTCCCATGTTTTCAAGCTTTAGGTGGACACAAATCCAAACACAACAGAGAGAAGAACATGGCTAAAAGCATGAAGGGCAAAGAAGTGGTGGAACAAAGAGGAGAAGAAGAAGAAGAAAAAGACAATATCTGCATCAATGGAGCTTTATTGTCAAGTGCAGGATTGAGTGGTGAAGAAGAAGAAGAAGAAGAAGAAGCGTCTCTGATTAGTAGTGAAGAGAGATTAGCAATTAGTTCGAATGATAATAATGAGGATAACAGTAATGAAGAGGAAGTGGGAGAGGCAAGTCAACAATCTGGTTCGAAAATAAGGGGTTTTGATCTGAATGTGCCTTATGTTTTGGAGCACGAAGCAACTGAAATATAATTAAGTCTGCATTTTATGAGTTTGTATTTTGCTTATGGTTTTTAGGCCATCACTGTATCATGTGAACTCGCAATGGCCACTCATCGTAGAACCTTGTAAATTGTTCTTAAAAACGCATTTCTTTAATATGAATTTGAATCAGGTTCTTGATTCAAAGGTGTGTTCAGGTCTTATTCCCAATTCATTTCATCTTCTATATTTAGCATTTTCCCCTCAAATTAATTTACTTAACTTTATTTTCTTTATCTACTCAAACCAATTAAGTAGCTCTTGTATTGGGGATTAGCAGCGGAACTTTTAAAGATTTTTCTTTCTTTGTTATTTTTTACCATAACTCATGCACGTCCATCGTATTCTTCACAGAGGGGTCAAATTTATTTTCATTCTTCCTTCTCCATTGGTATTTTCACATACGACTCTAGAATAACTTATAAAAGTTATTTAGTCATTTAAGGACCACTTCACCTTTCAACTAAAATTGTGTTTTTAGTTTTGCCCCCTAATTGATATACTGAAAACATCAAATAATTTGTAGAAATTCATCCTTAATTTTTTAATAACTAATCCTAAATATAAAAATTATCGTCTAACTCTTTTTTTTTAAAAAAAAAAATTATTCAGGAAAATACGCCCTGAATTACCAAAATTATTATTTTTTGCCTTCGAATTACCAAAATAAACTTTATTCTGGGGAATTTAGCCTCTTTATAAATTTTCCAAATCCTCAAGATTATATTCCATAATGATTACTCAATTCTTCTAGGCCATAGATAATTTTAATGATTATTTTCTCTTTTGTTTCCTTAAAATCTCATAAGAAAATAGGCTCTTTAACCAATTAAATTATTTTTTAGGCATTATTTCCTTTATTAATTTTTCTAAGAGCATTATTTGCTTTATTAATTTTTCTAAGCCTTATAAAAACCATTTTAGAAGCCTTCAACTAATGAGAAGGTAAGTGACCTCACTCCATAAGGACGATAACAAAATATCGAATCCCAGGTAGCGTATTTAATTTGTTGGTAGAAGCAAAGCTCTTTACCTACATTCTAAGCCTTAAAAGGAATTATATCTGGATCAAAAAAAAAAAAAAGCCTCCAACTAAAGCTTTGAGACTCGGATATTACTGGTATGGTTTAAAATATTATTTGAAAAGCAAAAGGCGAAATATAAAAGAGCCCAGCAAATTGCCCGTTATTCACAATGAAGGAGAAATTGAGATAAAATAAAAGAACGTATGCATCCTCTGGTCTCATATAGCAAGGTAACTTTTGGTCCTTAGAGTTGTTTGGTAGCCCATTTGGAGGGGAGGGAAGATTTTACCACATAAATTTAAAAAAGTTAAAGGAAAAATTAATCTTTTGGTTATTATAGTTTGGAATCAATCATAATTTAATCCTTACACTTGCACTTGGTGCATCTCATTCTCCATAGATTTGACCGGTGCAACTTAATCTCTAAACTCTGATTCACTGCACTTATTAGTCTTTATAATTTTAATCATTTTATAATTTGTTTCTAGATTTTTATTGTGTATATGATTTTATTTTTTAAAATAATGGGTACTAAATTATAAAGTGATTGAGTGTAGTGAATTAGAGTCTAGGGATTAGAGGCAAAGTGACACTAAGTCAAAGTGAAAGAATTAAGTTACAGCTAAGTAAAAACCTATCAAGACCAAAAAATTAATTTTCTCTTTAAAAAGTTAGAAAAGTGAGGTTACATATAAGTGCAGGTTCTTATCACATGGATTCTGACGAATAAAATATGTTACTTTATTATTGGCAAGTCAACTCTCATGAACCTGATGGGTTTGATCACTAGGTGAGTTGAATTTCTTCAATATTTTGTTGCTCTTTGATTTTCGCACTTTAAAATTTTGACTACGACTCTTCAGACGATCGAGTAAGAGAGGTATCAGTAATTCTTTGACAACGTAGACAAGATGAGCAAAAAGCGGTTTTCGACAAACTCAGAGCTCCGTGGAGGAAAATTTAAGATTAAAATTAATGGAGCTCCAGGTTCAGGTTCGTTAGTTCGAATTTGTGACTTCTGTGGAAAACAATTCAATTCTGGAGAAGCCCTAAGAAGCCATAGAAGATACCACATCCAAGCTCATAGAAAGATGGAGGCTCAGAATTAGGCTCAGCAACAAAAAAAAGGTCAATTATACCCTTAGAATCAAGTCCAAGTATTTGGTCATCCGCGATTAAGATAATAATAATAATAATGATAATAATATCATCGAATCGAAGAATGGGAATCTCAATTGTTCTACTTTGAGATCTTCCCGTTGCCTTGTCTGCGACAATGATTTTCCATCGAAGAAGTCACTGTATGGTCATATGAGATTGCATCCTGATAGAGATTGGAGAGGTGTGAACCCTCCTTTCACTATAACAGATAACTCTAGCTTCTTCTTCTGAAGAAGAGTTGATGAAAGTACAAGATCATCAAAATCACAACAAGAGGTCTTCATCTTCAACTTCATAAGAATCATTATCGGTACCGGTTAATCTTTTTTAATCTTGTCCGGGAAGAAGCTGGCTCAGGAAGGATATAAGACGAAGAAAAAGCATTGGAGAAGCAGAAGCAGCTCATATTGCAGCTAAAACCCTTATGGATTTGCATCTCTATGGTAGCTCCCTCCTTCGTTGTTGTCATCTTCCTCCTCGCGACAAGCCTAATCCTGAAGAAGCTGGACTATTACCAGTCAAGGAAAGGAACAAGAATGTGATGATGAACCATGGTGATGGTTCTTCTCCTTCACCAACTGGAAAACAAAGCTGGGATTATTGCAAGGAGAAATTAGAGGGTAGCGATGGGAATGAAGAATTGGAAGCTGAGAATAACATGTGGGATATGAAAGTGATCAACTTAATCAAAGAGAAGAAGAAGCTCAATATGAAGAAGAGAAAATTAGGGACAGAGATGATCAAGTCAGAAGGAGAACTGCTGATGATAAGATCTATGAAGAAGCAAGCAGTGAAGCCATCACAAAGCTATGCATGTGACATCTGTAATATATCTTTAATTTCCCGTGTTTTCAAGCTTTAAGAGGACACAAAACCAAACACAGGAAGAACATAGTTAAAAGCACCAAGGAAGTAATGGAACAATGACAAGAAGAAGAAGAAGAAGAAAGGTTTGCATCAACGGAACTTTATTGTCAAGTGCAGGATTGAGTGGTGAAGAAGAAGTGGGAGGGGCAAGTCAACAATCTGATTCGAAAATAAGGGGTTTTGATCTGAATGTGCCTTATGTTTTGGAGAGCATGAAGCAACTGAGATATAAACAAGTCTGTATATTTTTTTTTTGGTTTGACTTGGGGTTTTCCCTTTTGAGGCTTAGAGCACAAAGGGTATTCACTTCTCTCAACAAGTATACTTTCCAATAAGTCTGCATTTCATGAGTTTGTATTTTGCTTAAGCTTTTTTTAGGCCATCATTGGATCTTCTGAAATCTCTCAATGGCCACTTCACACTTCATCATTGAACCATGTGAACTGTTCATAACAACGCATTTCTTTAGTATGAATTTGGTTCATCAGGTTCTTGATTCAAAATTGTTCAGGCCTTATTCCCAGTATAAGAGCGAGCTAGTGAAGGAGTTATATTTGGTGCTAAATATAGAGTATATCCCAATTCATTTTATCATCTCTCATATTTATCATTTTCCCCTAAATTAATTTACTTAACTTATTAAGTGATATATGATCAATAGTGTTTTAAGAAGATCAAATCACATATGTTATAATTAACAAATTAATTTATTTCATTTCCTTTATCTACTCAAATTAATTAAGTAGCTATTATATTAAGAATTGAAAACATTAACGTTTAAAGAATCTTCATGTTCTCTGTAGTCTTCATAGAGGGTTTGAATTTAAAATCTCACGCTAATATGTAGCACGAAATTTATTTTCATTCTTTCTTACCCATGGGTATTGTCACATACGACATAGGATCACTTGTAAGAGTTTTTTTTTTTTAATGCAAGGGAAGAAAACTAAACCATATTACTGTCTGCAAGTATGCTTGCCAGCTCATCCGGACCTACTAAGGTCAAACCCAGGCTACCGTTTAATGCCTTCTTAGCCAGAAGATCTGCCATTACGTTGTTTTCCCTCCCTAAATATCGCAGATTCACTTACCAGCTGCACTTCATCATATTCTTGACTTCCATAATAAGAGACCAATCATCATGAAGATCAGAAATATCTCCCTGTATCAGCTTTAAAGCTTCTGTCGAGTTACTGCAGAGCCAAACATTCCGATGGCCTCTATCCCAAGCCCGTTTCAAACCAACTAGGCAAGCCCATATTTCTGCAAATCAGCAAGTCGCCCTTTTCCAGTTGTAGGCAAAATCCCTCTAACACTAGACCACATCGATCTTTAATAATTCCACCACAAGCAGCTATTCAATGAACATGAGAAAAGGTGCCATCCCCTTGAACTTCAATAAGAGAATCCATGGTCATATTTGCAGGCAAGTCAACAGGACCTTAGTTAACTCCTAAGTTGGCATCATGAGGCTTTTGAAAAGCATGGCTAGCATTTCCCACAATTTCCAGTATTCTTACATAGACTTGATCAAGCCCAATGCTTGCACTAGAGTGCACCTATTCATTTCGATCCCGCCATAGTAGCCAACAAATAACAATAAACAAGTCATTCCAGCGTCCCGTAATTGGACCAAAGTGTTTTCGCATATTCAGTTGTAGCCAATCAGAAGATTCAAAGAAGAGACTGCTAAAAATTCTAGACTACCCCACAATCTCTAATGGCATGAAGACCATCTTCCGTACATGATTTGCAATGTTCACATATACCATTAGGATAAAGATTCATCCGACACTTCATGTCATTTGTGATAAGCCTTTTGTGCATCATGAACCATGGGAAGGTTTTACACCTTTGCCGGACCTTAAGTTTCCATATATCTCTTCAATGACTAGCAGGGGTATCATGAGACTAAGTGAGTGTATGATAAGTACAACGAACCGTAAAGATGCCGCTCTTTTTTTTTTTTTGATTACAATGGCAAGCTAAGCTTGAAAGAGACAGATCTATAGGCTAGACCCAACAGAATGGTCTTGTGGTAACGAGCCACATTCCAAAGCAAAAAGATAAGTACATTGGGGAGGAGGAGTTTCTAATTCCTCATAATCATGCGGAAGCCTATGCGTCGTTCCTGCCAGAAAATCTGCACAACGAATACTTTCCCTATGGGCGTGGGAAATCTGGACCTCCCAGTCACTATAGATAAGAGACCTGGTATCCGATATCACATCATACAAAGGATGATCAGAATCGCAATGAGAAGATAGGAGGTGTATGGCCTGAATAGAGTCCGTAAACAACTTGATTTTCTTGAAACCCAGCTGCTTACACATGAGGAGACCCCGACAGATTGCATGGATTTCAGCAGCAGTTGGGAAAGAATGTCCTAACTTCTGTCGAAATCCACGGATCCAATTACCATGCTGATCCCTGATAACACCTCCACAGGCAGCCTGACCATCACTAAGCACCGAACCATCTACGTCAAGACGATGAAACCCCAGCTCTGGAAGCTCCCATCGGGAGAGCCCCCGTTCTGGGACTAGAAATATCTGATGCCGAAACCTGCCGTTCTCTACACCTTCCGAGAGATGGTAGATGCATCTGTGCACTAGCTGTTTAGGACTATCCGATGAACCTTCAAAGACTTGAGTGCAACGATTCTTCCATAGGAGCCAGCATGTGGAACTGAAGACTTTTCGCCATGACCATCTCGCCATCATGTGATTCCCTGGTGAGTAGAGTGTGTTCCAATTGAGCCAATCCTGCAAATTACCAGAAAAAAACATACTATAATATAGAGGGTTAGTTAAAGCTGCCCACACTCTCTGCGCTTGCTCGCAATCTCTCAAAATATGAAGGATACTCTCCACACTATCGCACTGAAAAGGACAGGTATTTAGGACGCTCAAATTATGTCTCGCTCTAAGCTCATTAGTAGGAAGCCGTTCATGGAATACTTGCCACAAAAAGAATTTGACTCTTTCAGGAATTCCCTGGTGCCATAGAGACTGCCATTGAGGCTGGTTCCTAGAACGTTGCTGATGATAGATAGCGTCATAAGCAGACTTTACACTGAAGTTCCCATCTGAAGCATTCCTCCAGCAAAGCACATCATCCCCAGTATCCACAGGAGGAGAGATTAGCATAATTTTATCGACCACCCAATTTGGAAGAAAGAATTCCCATTTTGCTCTATCCCACTGACCCGAATGAGTCATAAAAGATCGCACATTGGCGTTCATATCAACTAAGTGCATGTTTTTATCAACATGGAAATCCAGTGGCTCATCTACTGGGGACCAACGCTCCTTCCAGGCTAACGTATTCTCACCGCTTTTCAGACGTTTGCCAAGTCCTCTTTTAAAGTCATCCCAGACAGCCACTATTCCACTCCAAACAGCCGATTGATTCCGTCTCCGCTGGATAATGGGGTTAGCAGTCGAACCACATGAGTATTTAGCTCGTAAACATTTCACCCAAAAGGCATCTGGTTTTTTGATGAGACCCCAGCAAAGCTTCATGAGGAAAGCCTTGTTTTGACAGTGCAAGTCCTTTATGCCCAAACCGCCTTCACACTTTCTTCGCTTTAGAATGTTCCAAGATAGCAAATGCAATTTTTTGGAATCATCATGATGGTTCCAAAAGAAATCGCGACTAAGCTTCTCAATAGTTGATAATACCCCTTTCGGAACGAGAGTAGATTGCATTTGATATTGAGGAATCGCCGATAGAACCGACTTGATAAGAGTCGCACGGCCCGCCATACTCAGGTAATTACCTTTCCAATTTGCCAGTTTCAATCTCACCTTCTGGATTAACGGAGCAAAAGTCCTTTTTACCATCCTTTTGTGCAGGAGGGGAACACCCAAGTATTTTCCAAGATCTGCAGCCAATCCAACTCCAATAATTTGGCTCATCTCGTAAGCCCTGTTGAAGTGGACATTTTTAGAAACAAACATCTTAGACTTACTAAGATTAATACTGTGACCAGAGACCCGACAGAAAAGGGACATGACATTTCGAATCTCCACCATCTGCTCATTTGAAGCCTCACCAAAAAGGATAAGATCATCGGCAAAGAACAGGTGAGAGATATTAGGGCCTGAGGAGCTCAGTTTAAAGGGATGCCAGTTCCCCGATTCCACCTCTTGGTGAATTAGTTGGCCGAGCAGCTCCATGCACAGGACAAACAGATATGGACTCAGAGGGTCACCCTGTCTCACCCCTCTCGATGGATGAAATTGATCGGAAGCTATTCCGTTCCAAATGATTCTCATAGAGGTGGATGAAACACAGGACATAATCAACTTAAAGATGCCGCTCTTTGTTTCTTGCCTTTCTAGCTAAAATTATGCTTTAGTTTGCCCCTAATTAATATACTAAACACATCAAATAATATCTAAAAATCAATCCTTAACATTTTATAAGAACGTTATTTCTTAATTAAATTCTTTAACCCATAAAATAATTTATCCTCTAACTACTTTCTTGAATTATCCAAGAAAATAGGCCCTTAATTCTCAAAATTAACTTTAAAATTATTTATGCCATTTTCTAGGAAATTTAGCCTCATCATAAATTTTCCAAATCCTCAAGATTATATCCCACAATGATTACTCAATTCTTCTATCCCTAGATAATTTAAATGTTTCCTTAAAATCTCATATGAAAATAGTCTTTTTAACTAATTAAATTATTTTATGCATTACTTCCTAAATTAATTTTTCTAACCCTTATAACCACTTTAGAAGCTTTTAACTAATGAGGTGGTAAACGACTTCACCCTGTAAGAAGAAAAACACAAGATTGAATACTGGGGAGCACACTTGCTAGAAAAAGTGAAAACACTTTGCGCTTGAAGCCTAAAAATGATTATCCCTGCCTAATCAAATATTAAAAAAAGCCATGCCTTCCCAACTGCTGCTGAAATCCATGCAATCCATCGAGGTCTACTACTTTGTAAGAAGATGGGGCTCAAGAAAATCAAGCTGTTCACAGACTCTCTACAGGCAATTCACCTATTATCCACTCATTGTGACCCTGATCATCCTTTGTATGAGATTATTTTAGATACCAGGTCTCTGGTTTATAGTGACTGGGAGCTGGAAATTACCCACACTCATAGGGAGAGCATTCGTTGTGCAGACTACCTGGCAGGACTGGCACATGAGGTTCCACAAGACTACGTGGAATTAGGACTTTCCCCAATGGAATGTATCCATCTTTTTGCTTTGGAGCGTGGATTATTACCACAAGATCACTTAATAGGATCTAGCCTATAGATTTTGTCATCTTCAAGCTTTGCTTGCCCTTGTAACACAAAAAAAAAAATATTAAAAAAAGCCTTTAACTAAAGCTTTGAAACTCGGGTATTACTTGTATGGTCCAAAATATTATTTGAAAAACAAAAGGCGAAGCATAAAAGAGCCTTGCTAATTGCCAATTATTCACGACGACGAGGAGGGGAACTGAGATACAATAAAAGAAGAACGTATGCTCCCTCCAGTTTCATATACAATATAAGGTTTTGGTGATTAGAGTAGGTTGGTACAATCGATTTGGAGGGGTGCCCCTTAAATTTTATAAAAAAAACAGAAAATTAATCTTTTAGTCCTTATAGCTTTGACTCTATTGTAATTCAATCCATACACTTTCACTCGGTACAACTCAGTCCTTGAATTCTGGCTCACTACAACTTAGTTTCTATTGTTTTAACCATTTTATAATTTAGTCACTATATGATTTTATTTTCTGAAAACATAGGGATTGAATTATAAAATGGTTAAAACTATAGGAACTGAGTGTAATAAACCAAAGTTGTGGGACTAAATTACAACCGAGTTAAAATTCTAGGGATTAAGTTGCGTTGAGTTAAAATAAAAAGATTGAATTACAGTTAAGTTAAAACTATTAAGTTAAAGTAAAAAGATTGAGTCACAGTTGAGTTAAAACTATTTAGTCAAAGTAAAATGATTGAGTTATAGTTCAGTTCACTTAAAATTATAAGGGTCAAGATTAATTTTCTCTTAAAAAATCATGGGGTTATAAAACAGTACAGCCAAAGTACTTGCTATCAGTACCACGCTGAGTCAGGCTTACAAGAGGCTGAAAGGGGTTAATTTAGACGGCCATCTAGTGCTCGATAGGGTGGTGGAAGCTCAATGTCGATGGAGCTTACTGTCAGGGAAACGTGGTGGCTAGTGGTGGTGTGTTAAGAGATGAGAAGGGCAGGTTTAAGGCGGGATTTATGTTTCGTGCACCTGAGCCTGTGGGCAGTTTATCAGCAGAATTATGGGGCTTGCTGCTTGGTCTTTAGATGGGATGGGAGACTGATGCACGGTTGCTCTTGGTCGAGACGGATGCAGTGGAGGTGTGCGAACTGTTACGGCAGCCCTGTGACGAGGAGCATCGGCTTGCTACGGTAATTCAAGAAGTTCATACGCTGTTGAACCGAGATTGGAGGGTGGACGTAGTTCATATCCCTCGTCTTGCGAATCAGGTTGCTGATTTTCTGGCAAAGGAAGCGCTAAGTATAGTGCCTGGGGTTCACCATGTTTCGACTCTGTTAGAAAAATATAATTAAAAGGAGATTTGGTGTATCGGGGCGAATTTATGTTCGGATCCGGGTCAAAGTTTCAATATTCCATATTTATACCCACACAATTATTAGACTATTAGAGCCTAATTGTGATTTGCACAACAGATCATCAGAACCAGAAAAATGGTAAGAGAGAAGAGAATTGCCAGAAAATTAAATGACGGGGTGAATTGCACTTGATCAAGGCACACCTTATTTATAGTGGTTTATGGAAGCTACTAATTAGAAGACGTGTACACTCCTTCTTACCCTCTAAGACAGTAATTAATTGATTCTCAATTAATTCTTTAATTATGATGATTTGTTCCTTATTTAATAAATCCATAATTATTGCTGAATTATTCCACAATCAGTAATTAATACTAATTTTATTCTTATTTAATTAGACTATAGTCTAATTAAATAGTCTGACCCATCAAAAACGGACTTAGACCTGAAATCCAACGGGCTCCATTTGGGCGGATGCTTGATCTGGTTCACGCTGAATCCCTGGGAGATGCGAACGAGATGCTACGTGTCGGCTGAGGGAGGTCCCTCTTTCTTTTTGTATAAAAAAAAAACAGTACAGCCTCTCATCAAATCATCATTCGGCTACTTTGTTTTCTCTCTGCGGTGGACCAAGATGGATTCTTACGGAGAAAATAGGGTACTTATAAAGTTAAGTCTCATGGTGATGGGATGCGTTTGATCATCAGGTGAGCTGAATTTCTTCAATATTTTATTGTTCTTTGATTTTCGCACTATAAATTTTGACAAAGACTCTTCAGATCAGAGGGTTCGATCAAGAATCCTTCCACGAGGAGTTAGAGAAGATGAGCAAAAAGCCGTCTTTGTCTTACTCGGAGCTCCACAAAGGAAAATCTAAGATTAAAATTAAAGGAGCTTCACATTCAGGTTAAGTTCAGATCCAGGTTCAAGTTCATCTGTTCGAGTTTGTGATTTCTGTGGAAAACAGTTCAATTCTGGAAAAGCCCTAGGAGGCCACAGGAGACATCACATCCAATCTCAAAAAAATGGAGGATCAGAATCTGGCTCATCAAAAACACCACAACAACCATAATAATGGTTCTTCATCTTCAACCTTAGAAGAATCATCACCAGTAGCAGTTGATCTTTCTTCATCTTGTTCTGGAAGCAGCTGACTGAAGAAGGACAAGAGAGGAAGAAAAATCATTGGAGAAGCAGAAACAGCTGAAATTTCAGTTCAAACCCTTATGTATATGCATCTCTATGGTCACTACCATCTTCGTCATCGTCTTCCTCTTCTTCACCAGTCATCAAAAGGAAGAACAATGTCATGATAAACCATGTTGATGATTCTTCTTCTTCACCAGGTGACAAACAAAGCTCGAATTGGAGGGTAGAGACGGGAATGAAGAATTGGAAGCGTATATGAAAGTGATCAGCTTAATCCAAGAGAAGAAGAAGATGACATTAGGAACAGAGATGATCAAGTCAGAAGGAGAACTGCTGATGATAAGAACTGTGAAGCAAGAAGAAGTGAAGCCATCAAAAAGCTATGTATGCAACGTCTGTAATAAATCTTTCCCATGTTTTCAAGCTTTAGGAGGACACAAAACCAAACACAACAGAGAGAAGAACAGAGTTAAAGTCACGAAGGGCAAGGAAGTAGTGGAACAAAGGCAAGAAGAAGAAGAAGACGACGACAAGGTTTGCATCCATGGAGCTATATTGTCAAGTGCAGGATTGAGTACGTGGTGAAGAAGAAGGAACGCCTCTGATTAGTACTGAAGAGAGATCAGTAATAACTTCGAATGATAATGAGAATAACAGCAACGAAGAGGAAGTGGGAGAGGCAAGTCAACAATCTGGTTCGACAATAAGGGGTTTTGATCTGAATCTGACTTATGTTTCAGAGCACGAAGCAAGTGGTATATAATTAAGTCTGCATTTTATGATGTGTTTGTATTTTGCTTAAGCTGCTTTTAGGCCATCACTTTATCTTCCCAACTCTCTCAATGGCCACTTCATCATAGAACCTTTAACCTTGTAAACTGTTCTTACCAACGCACTTCATTTCATTTCAAAGCTGGTGAATTTGAGTCATCAGCTTGTTCACTTGATTCAAAGGTGTCCAGGCCTTATCCGCAGTGTAAGAACTAGCTAGTAAAGGAGTTATATTTGGTGCTGAATATAATAGGAGTATATCCCAATTCATTTCATCTCCCGCATTTATCATTTTCACCCAAATTAATTTACTTAACTTATAAATTGATATATGAAATTATATTATGTAGGAGTATTTTAATGATATCAAATTACATTTGTTATAGAATTAACTAATTTATTTTATTTCATTTAGCTACTCAAACTAATTAAGTAAGCTCTTATATTATAGACTGGAAACAATAACTTTTAAAGATTTTTCTTTCTTTGTTTTTGACTATGACTCATGCACGTACGTTGTACTCTTCGATCACATAGGGTTCGAATTTAAAATCTCACGCTTATACGTAGCTCGATCTAAATTTATTTTCATTATTTTTTTGTCATGGGCAATGTCGCATATGACTCTAGGATCACTCCTAAAAGTTTTTTACTGGCTTTAGGATCACTTACAAAAGTATTTTAGTCATTTAAGAATTACTTTGCACTACAAAAAATAACCATATTTGTGACAGTTAAAATGGCTTATTTGTAATAGTTCTAACTTCTATAAATGACATGCGTAGCTGTTTTTGGAACCGCTACAAACTTTGCCGTGACAAAAGCTTTTGTAGCAGTTATTTTGAACTGCTACGCATTCGGTCAAAACGCTACTAAATTTGTCTAACCGCTATAGGAAAATCGTTGCAAAAAACTTCTTTTTTTGTAGTGTTGTCCTTTAGCTAGATTGGTGTTTTTAGTTTTTCCCTCAATTAATATACTGAAAACATCAAATAATTTCTAGAAATCAAAATTTGATACTTTACAAGGGTTTTCTTTCTTAATTAACTTCTTTGACCCATAAATTAATTTTTTCTAAAATTTTCCTTATGAAAATTATCCTCTAGCTATTTTTCTTGAATTTGTTTTAAGGAAAATAAACCCTTATTCCCATTTTTTTTTTAAATCTAAAAATTAATCTTAACACTTTATAAGGATTTTTTGTCTTGATTAATTTCTTTATCCCATAAAATAATTTTCCTAAAATTTTCAGTCTAAAAATTGTCCTCTAGCTATTTTTCTCGAATTATTAATTGAGTACTGATAGATTTCCTGATTCAGTTTACTGAAATTTTCAAAAAGTTAATTCTCTAACCGTTTATATTTAATTACTTATTTCATTAATTTTTCAATAAATTTTATATGATATGATATCCAAACTCTAGCTTATCAATATATTCATAACTTTTAAATTTGTGTCAGATTTTAATTATTTTTCAAAAGCTTAAACAAAGAACCTAATATTCCTTATAAATCATCAGCAAGATTTATGACTGTAATATTCATCCAAATATTAAATTTGAATGGAAGTTCGGCATGTTGAACTGGATGATTATTTTATTAGGGAAAGAGAGTGGTACGTTTACTAGCACAATGCTTTCATTTACTTCTTTAATGATGTATAAAAATCACAAAAAGATCATCATTTTCCATCAACTTTCCTCCTCGTCGATATAACCTTTCCTTCTTATTCTTTGGCTGCCAAGTCTAAGACTCGATGTCTAAAGGAGAGACTACTCGTGATTATGCAAGAAACGCTTCAGAAACCGAGGTGAAAATACTGTCTCTTTTTGTATTTAGGAAACCAAAAATGCTGCCCAATCTATGGCGAAAATACTCTTTTTTTCCTTGGGTGGGTGTTTCAGGCGCTGGTTTTGAGTAAGAGACGCATTGTACTATCTGCGAGTATGAATTCTCATTAAAATGGAAGTGAGGTCTTTTATCGTTCAGGAGAAAAAAGACTACTAGTTCCATCTGAGTTGTTGCCAATCTTGGAACTCAAAGATGTTGTAATATCTTTACTGGATGTTCCAGAAACTCCCAAAACGTGGATGAAATGCAAAAATGAAATTCCCAGTAACATTGAAGCCACGAGTGCTTTATGTGAGCACGGTGGCTGTCATTACCATTTGAGATGTCTTGCGGGTTGTGAAAAAGTGTGCTATAAGTTTTGAATATCCTAATTAAGGCGGGAGGCTTGATTTAGGGGATGAATTCATGGTAATTAGAAAATTATTGGTTTATACAATTGATCAAATAATTGATATTGTGGAAAAAACAGGTAAACTGTTTTTTCAAATGCGGCTTGACAGTTTCTCATATCAGTATGGATAGTTATTCACTTTGTTCCTATATGTAAGGAAATTTTAATTATTTTCCATGACATACCAGGACGGTGCCACTTGTGTGAAGGAGGACACGGGAGAGTGAAAAAAGAAAGGTAGGAAGAATCATGAATATAATATTTGTGGGGATGTCTATATATATCCCCATCATCTCCCATCATCTCCCATCATCTCTATTATCTTCAGTATCTCACATTTATCTCTTATTGACATATAATCTGTAGATCTTGATTCTATTGGGATTGCAAAGTTATGCCTATAAATAAAGGGTATGTGTTGTGTACTTATATACACCTTGAATAGTGAATAAGAATCTTATCTCTTTCTCTTATCATTTTTTTTTATTTATAACACGTTATCATCACGAGACTCTAACTAATAATTTATTTTCTTGATGAGTTGATTATTTTTCTTTCATGGCTAATCCACATAGATTTTTTTTTTCCTGTTATATTATTCCTGGAGCTGCAGGAGCCTCTCACTTGCAGAAATTTAAATATTACCCCATCCAAAACGAATGCAAGGCTGTCGTTTGATTTGCAAAGCTGTCGAATCACTCACCCTCACATGTACCTTGGGTAGCCACATCTTCCAATTTATCGGCCTTGATTTCTTGAACTTTAATGTGATAAGGTGTGCGTACAAAGTATCAGGTGCTGAAATCTAGGGTAAATACATTGATTTTGTCGTTAATACCGTAGGACGTTGAAAAGCCAACTACAAGATTAGTGAAAATAGTTGTTTGACTCTAAACAAGGTACGGTTATTGTTTCCCTCCTAATTACTTCCTCTCTTTCTTATTATAAGAAATATTTTATGTCAAAATTGTAATCCTTTTTTACTAAAATATCCTTATTTATGAGGAAATAGGGAATAAGAGAGAGAATAAGAAAATTATTATAATAAGGAGGATTATAGAAGAGAAAGAATAAGAAAATAAATATGATAAAATAATAGGTCTTTTGGGTTGTGAAAATTTATTATATTGACTTTAAATAATGGTAATTAATAAGGGCAAAATGGAAAGTAAGATTTTAAACCAAAAAAAAAAAAACATTCTCTAGATGTTTCTTATAATTTGAAACGGAGGATGTGTGGCGGCTGTTTCTTATAATATGGAATGGAGGGAGTATTATTTTGAAGCTTTTTATTTATCTTGAGCTTGATGTCTAGGTGTGGTCCTAATTGATTTATTACCTTCCATCGGAGATATTTTATTATTTTGAAATTTTTCTTAGTTTTCCTAAACTTGATGTCTTAATGTTGTCATGTTTGAATTCACGGTTACAAGGTTTCACCCTGCCTCGATTATGATGCTATGAAAGATTTGCTTTATAAGCTATAAATCAATAAATAAAATAAAATAATAAATGAAAATAAATTTTTACGGATTGGCTCTTCCAATTCCTTATCTTTGGATTTAGTTAATTAGTTGTTTCAGTACTTCTACTTGTCTGTTTGATATTTAATAAACGGTTTCTTAGTTCCTTGTCCCCTGGCCTTTGATCAGGAAACTAACCCTTAGTGTATAAATGATAATTCCTTTTTTCCAAAAAAAAAAAATGAGAAACAAATTTTGGAGTCCAGTTTGAATCTAAAAGTATGAGAAGTGATTATTTATAAATGCTTCACTGTGTATTTGGAACAGCGATGGTAAAAATGATTTTTTTTTTCAATTTGATTTTTTGTAATCTTACTTTTGGTTATATTGGCTTAAATATGAGTGACTTTTGTGATAATGGTAAGAGAGAGTGGGTGGAAATTAAAAATATTTTAAAAAATCAAGTAAATATTTAAAAATTATTTTAAAATATTAGATGTTACTGAAAAATATTTTAGAGTGGGTGGAAATCAATAAATCAGTATTCTAAATTTTGGATACTCTTACTACTAAAAACAAAATACATTAAAGGTAAAATTGTAGTCAGTCTCCTAAGATTAGGTATAACTGAAAAAATATTTTAAAGAGTTAAAAACGCCAAAAAATATTTTAAACTAATTTTTGGAAATGAAAAAAATAATTTATAAAATATTGTAATAATATTTTAGAAAATATTAAATTTAAATGATGCATTTTTTTAATCGAGATGAAATTCTTAAAAAGAATGAGTACGAGAGATTCTACTCACATTAGTCTCGTGAGCAGGGATTTGGGGCCTCTGCTGCCCCAAATCTGCTGCCCTCTCTGCTACGCCCCTATTTTTGAGGCCTTCTCAAATATATTTTTTATGGCTTTTTGAATCATTAGATTTTACATAAAATGAGTGAAATTTTGATATATTATGAGAAATAAATGTATCTGTTTTTAATTTTTTATTATTTTTCAAAAAATTTTCAGAAAAATGGTGTTTTCTTTTTCACTTGAAGCACTTTTTTTCTGAAAAATCATAAAAAAATTGAAAACAGATCCATTTTTTGCTCATAATATATTAAAATTTTACTCATTTTGTGTAGAATCTAATGATCTAAAAAGTTATAAAAATATATTTGAGAAAGCCCCCAAAATGAGGCTGAAGCAGAGAGAGCAGCAGATTTGGGGCAGCAGAGGCCCCAAATCCAGTGAGTAGAGCTTGGAGAAGCTAAGGAAGGGATCAAATTTCAATATATCATGCAACATCATCGGAGGACGCGCGGGAAAGTGGTACGTGTTAGCCACCAACGGTCCAATAAGCTCCCAAGCGCTATTATAAGCTTCACATCTTTGCTTTTTGTAAAAGCTGATTAACATTGTAAAAGCTCTTAACTGTAAAGCACCAATCAAACGCTCAAAAAAAAAAAAAAAAAGGCTTCAGCTTATCCAGCTTATGCCTTTGGAATTTGGATCGTTCGATTGATGGGTCCAAACACTCACTCACTATATAGTTTGCTGCCTGTAAGGCTCTGATTATAAAGCTAGATTTAGTTCCAAATTTATGTTAGGGTGTTAAAGATGTGGCGTTCTATGCATATTTTGTAAATGTGTCTATTTGATGGCCGGAGGTCAGGATTGATGTGGCGACTGAGAGTTGAGAAATCCTGTTTAAGGATTTCAATTTTTTTTTTTTGGCATAAATAATTTACATTCCTATTGCAGATATTTATGCGTGAGAAAATTTAACAGAATCAACTTAATTTATTAAGTGCTAATTTATCCCAGATAATGAAAATGGAATTAACTCTTTAGTAAGGTAGTTAACAAAAAAAATATTAATATTTATTAATATTATAATTTCAAGGCCAACACATATTATACTCTCGATTTCTTAATTAGATGGCCAGAAGCCTCATCACTTTTGATAATGGTTATTTTGTAAAAGTCCACCTTACCATTTAAACCATGGCATAAGAAGAAATATCGTGGCATTTTGACTAAAGTCCTAAAGGCTTATGATTAAAATATCGAATGACATAAATAGTGTCCCAAAGACTAATTAATCATAGAATTATCCCACTAAAAAGTAATAGCCCCGAAGACTAATTAGTATATTTATTTTGCTATGATCATGTTAAAAGAATTATACCACTTCTCAATCAAATTTGTATGAAACAATGGCTACTTGACGAAAGCCATAAATAATATAGCTTAGATGGCCAATAATTAACATATCTTATATTATGATAAGCTCAAGTACAAGCTATGCATGATTTTATGTGTAAATGTCAAAATGTCTCATAGCACAAAATGTTTTGGATGATATTTTTATTGTGGTCCTGCAAACTAATGCTTGTTGGAATTTGTTGTGCCAAAAGAAAAGAGAAAATCTCTAAATTTAATATGCTTATGAGTAATATATCAACCACATATATATTATGAATAATATAGTCCTGAAGGCTTATAGTTCATACTAAATTGCGAGTTGTTCATGCATAGCACACTATATTTGAAGAGATTTTTGTAATAGTTTTGAAGATTAATGTTTATGGAGATTTATATCATGGGAAAAGTAATAGAGATTCTCCAAACTTACAATGTTCATATATATATACATGTGTTTGTGTGTTCCTGAAATAATGTTTTTTCAATAAAGAGATATTGAATATACAGAGAAGACAGTTCCTGAAGAGCTATATAAAGATATAATAATGTATAGTAGTTCCTAAAGAACTATGTGACAGTTCTTGGAGAACTTTACATAATAGAAAAGAAATGTTATTAATATAGTTCTTGAAGAACTAGTAACAAAGTTGATATAGATATTAAAGACTTAATACAGGAATAAGAAAAAAAAAATATATATATATATATATATATGTATAACTCACACTTGAAGGGAAGATTATTGGAATAGAACAAGTGAGTTATGTTGGGTGAAGATTTCAATTCTGTCATACGTTGTAGAAATTGAAAAGTTGCTATAATAAACTTGAAGTTTATTGATTTAAACAAATATATTGTTGGTATGACTAGATTGATCATCCAAGTCACATGGATAATGCAACAAATTATTATATATATCATGTATTGACAATTTGGCATTCATTCCAGAAGGCTTTACATGAATAACCAACATATTATTATGTGTTGCTAATTCTCAAAGAATATTAACTATGAGAATATCACCAGTTGTGATTTGGGATGGATCTCTGAATTTCTGGAAATATATAAAACTCATATATATGGGCCCATTCAAATAAAATGTAAACCAAATAAGTACTTAATAAATTTGATAAATAGACGGTTACATGTTTGCAACGTAAAGTTTGCAAAGTTGTTTGAATAAATTATTATGGTGCACAATTTCCAGACTATATGATCCATAAAATGGTCTAGGAAAATTATTTATCAAAGACTCCATATGTAGCTAGCTCAAAATTTATGAGAACAAAATTTTGATTTTAGTGTTGGGATTATTGATTTTACATATTGCAGTACATAAATGCATCAAGACAACAAGGTATTATAAATTCTCCCGTTATAATTGGCTTTTGGTTAGGAACCAGATAATTTCCATCTTAGAACTTTGAATGTGTAAATCTATTCCTATTATTCCACCACATTATTGCACATTGATGGATATTCAAAGAAAGTTGGGATGAATGTTGGGTAAGAACCTTCTTCATGTTATTTATCTGTAAATGAAACAAAATGATGTTTATAAAGGAAACAAACAAATTTAGGATACTTATACTGCATGATTAATTGATTGTTATTCAACAAAGTTTTCCCAACATGAGGGGGAGAAAATAAGTAGCTAGAAAAGAAAATACATTGAATGCATCAAACATAGATTCTCAAATATAATAGTATGAACCAGAAGTTCATCAAATATTGCATTATTGGTATAGTTTAAGATATTTGTCCGATGCAGTTACTAACCTAAATGAGAATTCTTATATCTCATGTTCCAACTGAAAAATACTCCAAATAGCATAAATGAAAAATGATACATGCCTGAAGTATGAGAAAGTGATCGGTTCTATAAACAAAAAGAAAAAGAAGCAAATAATCAAGATGATCATGTTGGGGAAGCAAGAATTAAGACATGATTGTTTATAAAACCTCAAAAGAGGATCAGGTACCTGAAAGAAATTTATCTCAACTAGTTATGTTATAAAAAAAAGGAACAAAAAATATGAAGTTGTGAACAACAATTTTGATAATAATATCATGTGATTAAATGAGGATTTTGTATACAAATATATCATGTGGTACATACATAAAGATAGTTGGCTAACAAAAGAAAAGACGCAACATACAATACTATAATGTAAAATTTTGTATTTCTAGCTCGAGCACTAGAAGTGCAATGCTAGTATTGTATAAATGGGCATTTTTATGTGAAAAGGGAGAAATATAGTTACAATACTTTTTGGAAAATTCAATGTTGATAGACATTATCTTGTGGTGGATTAAATATTCATGTCTTGTTAATTTGGAAGCTTGACAATATAGGAAATTTTGATATGCGTCTTGAGAACATGATTTTAACCTATGACTCACTATATTATGAATTATATATGGATTCTAGAAGGACTCAAAATGCTAGGAGTATATATATCTAAACAAATTGTTATACTTATAAAATCCCCGAAAGATCAAGTACATGTATGGATTTAGATTTAAACATATAATCTCTGAAGGATTATAGTTGCCAGAAGCATACGGTCGAAGTATATGAAACTCCCTAAAGCATTGAAATTGTTAGAAGCACACAATTCAATCAAGATCTTTATATGATTTGAAGCAACCAAGGTGTATGTGATATTACGAAGTCCGTAAACATTTGCTGAAGAAAGGGTATAAAATATCTATTCTGCCCATGTATTTTTATGAAAAATTTCAAAGAGAGTTTACTATAATTACAATTTATGTTGAAGAGTTTAATATCCTTGGAACTCTTGAAGAGTTTCAAAAATTGTGAATTGCTTAAACTCCTATAGAGCTTGCTAAAGATAAGAATTAATTAAAGAAAGCATTTTAAATAAAGGATTTGAGAATAATAAAGTTTTTTTCTATAGAAAAATGCTTGGTCCAGAAGTATCATGTCTTTAGACCTCGAAAAGATAATGAAGAAATAATAGGTCTAGAAGTATCATATCTTAGTGTAATTAAAGTACATGTGTGTATCTAGCTAGTCACACATGACTAGATATATCATTTGCATATTAGCATGATATAATTATTCAGCAACAAGAAGGCATTACAATGGACCACATCAAAAGAAGAGAGTGAAATTAGTATCCAACAAGTTCGTTTTGATGAAATCTAGCATATTTGTTAAATTCCTGCAACAATATTTGGAAAGCTTGTTTGCGACATTAGACTTCATAGATTCAAAGGTATCAACTCATGTTGTCGATAGGGGGAGCTGATGTCCACTGTACTCTTTTTCCCTTGTCTATGGTTTTATCCCACTAGGCTTTCTTAGCAGGGTTTTTAACAAGGCAACACCGGATAGCGTATTAACGAATGCTGTACTCATTTTCTTCCTCTAGGTTTTTGTCCCACCGGGTTTTCCTAGTTGAAGGTTTTTTAATGAGGAATATTCGTGTATAATGGACATCCAAGGGGAGCGTTATGAATATAATATTTATGTAAATGTCGATATATCCCCATTATCTCCCATTATCTCTAGTATCCCTCATTTATCTCTTATTGTCATCTAATTTGTAGATATTGATTCTATTAAGATTGTAAAGTTATGCCTATAATTTAGGGCATGTGTTATATATTATATACATATTAAATAGTGAATAAGAATATTCTCTCTTTCTCTTATCATATTTCCCTTTTATTTATAACAGGAAGCGAATTTCTTTTTCAATACAGAAAATTAGTAAGCCCAAAAATATATCAGAAATTAAGCCTTAGGGAAAAATATTTCTGTTTTTTTATAAAAATATCTAACGGCATAGAAATTAATTATGTATATTAATTGGGACAAAAATAATTTTGTTTTATAAATGATTGAGGTTAACTAATTTTTTTATAAACTACTTTTTAAAAGGTGTAATAATTAAAATATTATAGTAATGTATTTTAATTTATAAAGTTGAATTACTTTTTTTTTAAAATACTTTTCCCCTAAAATAGTTATGTTTGAAAATATACCGTTAAGTTTATTTTATATTTTTAAATCTTTATTTTTGGAGCAAAGTTACATAGGAGTTGGGAGAGATTTATCATTTTAGTTTTTCTTTATCCATATCTCAAAGAATATCCTCGCAGGTTTTACTAATACTAATTTAAGTATTTTTACTGTAATATAGATTTCAATTGGGACATAACAATTTGAAAATATGCCATAATAAATAATTAAATATTAAGGAAGTAACAGAACTTACTTGAATTTTGTTCCCATACTTCATTGGTTATGAGAGAGCCTCAACTTTTCGGGTTTGGGTTTTCTCATAATCATTTGTCTTATTTTATTCTCAAAATCTCATCTCTACCCTCAGATAAAAAAAATATGGTTTAGATTTCATATTTTGTAAAACTATTTTTTAAACATAAATAAATAAATTCTGACGGTTAGAATATGATCTACACAATTCATAGCTTTGACACAAACAAAATTTTAAAAAAATTAACTTATAAAATACTATATAATTATAGTTTTAGGAAATATTAAATCTGAACCATTCACTTTTTGATCTGAAAGTGGAAATAGGATTCTGAGAAGAAAAAGAGAAAATGGATTATGAGAATATCCTCTTCCCAACTCTTCCAGAAGTTTTGATTTTTAGTAAGCTAAAAAAAAAAATTATTGCTACTCCTTGAGAAGTCTAATTTCTCGTCCTTACGTATCCGCAACTAAATTAAACCATAGTTAATTTCTTTGGTAGGTATTTGTATTATTTTTTCCTTATTTCTTCTCTGGGAATATCGATATCAATTTCAATAATATCCATCTTTTATGAATTAAATCTTATATTTCAACTCAATTATATAACTCACCAAAATAATTGAGATTGCCAAGAAAAGATACAAACTTAACAATAGCAAGATGCAATATTATTTAATCTTGACTGCATGAATTTGATGACTAAAGAGAACCTTTCCTCACCAGACCATCGTATTTATGTTTTGGTAACCATATTTTGTTAATTTGTTGGATTATGAATATTTTCCATTTACTTGTAGATTAATGTATTTATATTATTTTCAGGTAACTATATATAAATATTTTTGGGTATATTAATTAAATTATACCATTGTAATCATAATTAGGTTTACCTCAGTTCAACTGATGTATCGAGAGGTTCAATGACCAATTTAATTTTCAATACCTTGCTCGTTAATACAGCTTTTTAGGATGCATCTGGTGAACGTTAGTGCACATTTTAATTGTTTTCCGTAGTCTTTGCATCAAATTAACTTTTTTTGTTATATTAGGAAGGTTTGAATCTTTTATCTCTGTCCATTCCTCATCTTACCCTCGTCATCATCTATTATGCACAGATGTTTATATTTTCAGGCACAGGGTGAGCTGTGCTAGCTTCTCTATAATCTGATCTCTCCAAGTAGATCTTCTAGTCTTCTCAATAATCATGAAAATTTTCATTCATTCATTACTTTTTTCCGTGTCAAAGACTAAAGTGTAGTATACTTTTCTATTTCACTATATAAAAAACAGTCAATCGCCAATGAACTTTGCAACAGGAACAATCCTATCAAAATTCCATCACAAATTTGGAAGGAACAAAAAACTGGACCGGGCAATGAACCAATCACGGAACAGGTTTAAGGATTAATGGGTCAACCGGGTCTAACCGGTGGTCGAACGGTCATATTAAAATATTACAATTTATTAGTAACAATATATATATATATATATATATTTTTAAACTTCTATAGATAAAATTAATTGATTATGTTAGATTTGATCACTTGAATCATATCAAATTAATTGACTAAAATATTATATATTATGTGTATATAATATATAATGTTTTTTCATTTATTCTTTTTGTTTTTTAAATTTTCGTGGTCTTGAAATTAAAATTTGTTCTTATAATTTATTAAAATATTATAGATTGTATATCTATCGGTCTAGATCTATGATTTTCTTTCCTTTTCAGCCTCTTTGTTGAACCAGACATCTCATTTTTCAGAAAAAAAAAAAAAAAAAAAGCAAACCGGCTGCATCAATCAACCCACCAGTTTTTCCGGTTTTATACCGGTTTCCACCGGGTCAACTCTCCCTCCCTCTCAATCAATGAACCGGACCGGACTGGAGACTGGTTCACCGGTTTTCCAGTCAGACTAGTAGGTCCTATTCGGTTTTTTGTGCCATGCAAATTTGCATTAGACTTTTTATTGGAAAGTCTATCGCTAATTTGTGAGAGAGTGTTTTGCCACAAAGAAATTAGCAATGGATCAGATCCATTCACTCTGTCCGTAATTGCGTGTTTTTTTTTTTTTTTTTTGTGATTTCATAATGTTAGGGTGATCTATAATGCATTGTATGAATTTTATTTTATTTTCTTTCTTTTTTAACAATTTAACTTGATTTTTCTGATTTATTTTCACTTTAGAATTATAGTTATACCATCAATTTTCTGAGATAGTACAATTATTTAAGATAAAAAAAACTTCTTATTTGGTAAAATAAAATTAAAAAATAACCATTTTTAACGTTAAAAATGTTAAAGTCATCATTTATAATAAATAATTTTGTTAAATAGGTTAGGAAAATATAAATATTAAAAATTAAAGAATAAAAATAATGTAAATTAAGAAAAATAAATTATGAGTTAGAACATTTGATGTTGGTGACCTGCAGGTGAAGTTCGATAAAATCCATTAAATGTTATTCAAACGTCAAAGATAGTACTGGTAACCGATTTTCATAATCTTCGATCAAAAAACAGATTTTGATTATGATATTTCTCTTGTTATTATTTGTCATTATCAGATTATTATTAAAAACAATAATCAACAGTTAGGGAGAATCAACTTTTTGAATTCTATTTTTCAAGATTTACCTATAATTGCTACTAAATATTTAGTACCAGTTTTAAAATATATTTATGAATTAATGGATTCAGATATGAGATATCTAGTGAAGAAACTAATTATAAGATGCAGTGTATGTACCCGTATATTGCATAACTAAAAGTATTGCGACAAGAATTAACGATATTAAATTTCCAAATAATAAGGAACAAAACGGTACCATTTATATGAGATTGGAGCGAGTATGGGAGAGGATACTATCATAATCATTTTTCTCTTTTTTCTTTCAAAAATATAATCTCCACCTTTATATTAAAAAATATATTGTTCAAATCTAATATTTTATATAACTATCATTATCACATTTTATAGCCGGCCAAAAGTTATAATATATTATAAATTATTGTTTGAAAATTTATCTGTATTACACTTATGAATTGTGGATATCACATTTTAATATTTTAAATTTATTTATTTAATTTTAAAATATTAATTTTATAAAGTATTAAATCTCAACCATCCATCTTTTTAATACGATGGTAGATACAAGATTTTGATAAGAAAAAGGTTAGAGAACCCAAAACCTCCCCTCCAGTCTCATACGCAAGGTACCGTTTGGTCATTAGAGTTGTTAGAGTTGTTTGGTACTAGGGATATAGAGGAAAGGGAAATCTTTACCGCTTAATCCAAAAAGAGAGAGAAGTGGGTTATAAAATAGAACAGCCCCTGATCAATCGGTTACTTTGCTGTTTCTGACGTTGTACCTACATGGATTCTGAAGAAGGAAAAAGGTTACTTTATTATCAGCAAGTTAAGTTTCATGAAGATTCTGGGTTTGATCGTCATCAGGTAAGTTGGATTTCTTCAATAATTTGTTGCTCTTTGATTTTCTCACTCTAAAATTTTGATGATGACTCTTTAGGAGGAGAAGGATCAAGAATCCTCCGATGAGGAAGAGAAGATGGACAAGAAGTCATTTTTATCTTACTCAAAGGACAGCCAAGGAAAATCCAAGATTAAAATTAAAGGAGCTTCAGTTTCAGCTTCAATTAGAGTTTGTGATTTCTGTGGAAAAAAGTTCAATTCTGGGAAAGCCCTGGGAGGCCACAGAAGATATCACATCCAAGCTCAGAGAAAGATGGAAGAAGAACGAAAAAAGTTCAGTTATACTCTAAGAATCAAGTCCGAGAATTTGGTCATTCGTGATGATGATGACGATAATGATCTCATCAAATCGAATGATGGGAATCTCAATTGTTCTTCTTCGAGATGTTTCCATTGCCTTGTGTGCGACAAGGATTTTCCATCAGAGAAGTCACTGTGCGGCCATATGAGATCTCATCCAGAAAGAGAATGGAGAGGTATAAACCCTCCTTTCGTTACTACTGATAACGCTCTAGTTTCTTCTTCTTCTTCAGAAGAGTTGATGAACGAACAAGATCATCAAAATCACAACAAGTGCTCTTCATCTTCAACTTCAGAAGAATCATTATCAATACCGGTTGATCTTTCTTCATCTTGTTCTGAAAGCAGCTGGCTCAAGAAAGATATGAGAGGAAGAAAACTCATTGGGGAAGCAGAAGCTGCTCATATTGCAGCTCTAACCCTTATGGATATGCATCTATTTGGTAACTCCCACCTTCGTCATCGTCTTCCTCCTCGCGACGAGCCTACTCCTGAAAAAGCAGCACTCTTACCAGTCAATAAAAGGAAGAACAATGCCATGAAGAACCATGTGGCTGATTCTTCTTCTTCACCCGCTGGAAAGAAAAGCTGGGATAATTGCAAGAAGAAATTAGAGGGTAGTGATGGGAATGAAGAATTGGAAGCTGATATGAAAGTGATGAGCTTAATCAAAGAGAAGAAGAAGATGAACAAGAAGATGAAATTAGGTCCAGAGATGATCAAGTCAGAAGGAGAACCACTGATGATAGGAACCATGATGCAAGAAGAAATGAAGCCATCACAAAGCTATATATGTGACGTCTGCAATAAATCTTTCACATGTTTTCAAGCTTTAGGAGGACACAAAACCAAACACAGGAAGAACATAGTTAAAAGCGCCAAGGGCAAGGAAGTGGTGGAACAAAGACAAGAAGAAAAGATTTGCATTAATGGAGCTTTTAGTGGTGAAGAAGCAGCGGCTCTGATTAGTAGTGAAGATAGATTAGTAATAAGTTTGAATGATAATGAGAATAACAGTAATGAAGAGGAAGTGGGAGAAGCAAGACAACAATCTGCTTCGAAAATAAGGGGTTTTGATCTGAATGTGCCTTATGTTTTGGAGGACGAAGCAACTGATTTATAAATAAGTCTGCATTTTATGAGTTTGTATTTTGCTAGAGCTTTTTTTAGGCTGTCACTAAATCTTCTGAACTCTCAATGGCCTCTTCATCATAGAACCATGTAAAGTGTTCTTAACAACGTATTTCATTAATATGAACGAGTCGTCAGGTTCATTTGATTCAAAGGTGTTCTGGCCTTATCCCTAAGAGCTAGTTTTTTTGCCTGTTCCCAATAGCTAGTTAAGGAGTTTTATTTTATAGATATTATATTATGTATTTCAGTTATATGTACCTCTAAATTTATTTTCATTCTTTGTTTCTCTCCGATGCGCGTATAATTGTCACACGATTACTCCACATTCACTTATGAGGGTTTTTGACTTGTTTCCATTTTGTTCCCTGATTAATATAGAAATCATCAAATAATTTCTACAAATTAATCTTTAACACTTTGCATGTTTTCTTTAATTAACTTCTTTATCACGTGAAATAATTTTCCTTATGATTTCAGGCTAAAAATTATCCTCTAGCCAAGGTTATTAAACTCAGACTGACATTTGAACTGGTCGAGGTAGTGGGTCAAGGGTCACTAGTTCATCTCAGAGTCAACCCCGGGGAGGGGCTAGACTGGCAGGGAATAAAAAAAATAAAAAATGATTTGAATTCTTATCCTACCATCCAAATATTAAATATCAATTCAATACATTTAACAATCACTAACGAAATAATTATATATTTATCCAACATTCTTTACAATTTTTTTGAAATACTGACATCATAGTATCAAACTATGAACCCCCATCCAATGACACTAGAATAAGTAATCATTAAATATTCTTTCTAGTAAAATATCAAAATAGATAATTATAGGCAACTCGTTGGGTTGCCCTGAGTTACCCCGGCTCACCCCCAACCCCGAGTTAGAGACTTTCCTGGACAAGTTACATGGCTAGATTGCCTGTTTTCATATTGACCCAGCCGGTCTTGTCCGGTCCAAGTTTAATAATATTGCCTTTAGCTTATTTTCTTGAATTATTTGGAAAAATAAGCCCTTTAATTATCAAAATTAGCTTTAAAATTAGGCTAAATAATATGTTTGGTCCTCTAAGTTTACATCTAGTCTTAGTTTGGTCCTTTAAGTTAAAAAAGTGCATTTTTAGTCTAAGTTCATATCAAGTCTTAGTTTGATCTTTTAAGTTTTAAAAGTACACTTTTAGTCCTTTAGTCCTAAGGCTATTAGTTTTGTTTAAGGGAAAATGTTGACTCAACAAACTCAAACAGTGATTCTACAATTACATGATGAAAAAATATACTCAAATTTTAATTCATTAATATAATCATCTTTATGTTTTAAAAGTTAGGCAAAAATTATTATAATTTGATAAGTCAGCATGTTCCTTTAAATAAATTGACAGTATTAAGATTAAACAACTAAAAATACACTTTTTAAACGAAGGGATCAAATTCCTTAAAAAACTAAAAGTATACTTTTTAAATTTAAGGGATTAATTTGGAACTTGATGTAAACTTAGAGAAACAAACATATACTTTGGCCATTTTTCTTAAATTTAAGTGGTATGAATTTTCTCTCCCCTTCAAATCCTTCATACACCAAACCAAAAAAACAGTTCCTTCTATATGAAAGTGGAGGGATTATACGTTCTTTTATTGTATCTCAGTTTCTCTCTTCATTGTGAATAATTGGCAATTAGCAAGGCTCTTCTATTTATTTCGCCTTTTGTTTATCAAATAATATTTTAATCGATACCTGTAATATCCTGAGTTTCAAAGCTTTAGCTAAAGGCTTCTTGTTTTTTAATTTGACCAAAGTATAATCCCTTTCAAGACTTCAAATGCAAAGGGTTTTTGCTTCCCACCAATAAGTATGCTTCGCAAAATTTAAACTTGTGTTCTCCTCTGTAGGGAATGAGGTCACTTGCCTCCTCAAAGTGTTTAATAAGTTTTTGAAAAATTAATTGAGGAAATAATGCCTAAAAAATAATTTAATTGGTCAAAAAGCCTATTTTCAGATAACAAGAGATTCTAAGGAAACAGAAGAGAAAATAATTATTAAAATTATCTATGGGCAAGAAGAATTGAGTAATCATTATGGAATATAATTTTGAGGATTTAGAAAATTAGGCTAAATTCCCGGGAAAGTGACTTAACTAATTATAAAATTAAAGATTAATTTTTAGAAATTATTTGATGTTTTCTATATTAATTGGGGAACAAAATGGCAAAGTAATTCTTAATTGACTAAACAACGCTAAGTGAAAGTCGAGTAATCGTGTGACAATACGCCCATTAGAGAGAAACAAAGAATGAAAATAAATTTAGAGCTACATATAACTGAAATATATAATATAATATCTACAAAATAGAAGTCCTTAACTAGCTCTTGGAAACAGGTAAAGGAAAAAAAAAAAAAAAAAGCTTATTAGTGAAACGCGTTGTTGAGAACAATTTACAAGGTTCTATGATGAAGTGGCCATTGAGAGTTCAGAAGATGCAGTGATGGCCTAAAAAAAGTATAAGTAAAATACAATCTCATTACTCATAAAATGCTGGCTGCTTTATAGATCAGTTGCTTCATGCTCCAAAACATAAGGCACATTCAGATCAAAATCCCTTATTTTCGAACCAGATTGTTGCCTTGCCTCTGCCACTTCCTCTTCGTTACTGTTATTCTCATTATCATTCCAATTTTTTGCTAATCTCTCTTCACTACTAATCAGAGCCGCTCCTTCTTCACCACTTAATCCAGCAGTTGACAATAAAGATCCATTAATGCAAATCTTCTTGTCTTCTTCTTCCACTTTTTCTTCTTCTTGTCTTTGTTGCACCACTTCTTTGCCCTTGGTGCTTTTAACTATGTTCTTCCTGTGTTTGGTTTTGTGTCCTCCTAAAGCTTGAAAACATGGGAAAGATTTATTACAGATGTCACATACATAGCCTTGTGATGGCTTCACTTCTTGCTTCACAGTTCTTATCATCAGCTGTTCTCCTTCTGACTTGATCATCTCTGGACTTAATTTCATCTTCTTATTATTGAGCTTCTTCTCTTTGACTATGCTGATCACTTTCATATCCCACATATTATTCTGAGCTTCCAATTCTTCATTCCCATCTCTACCCTCTATTTTCTCCTTGCAATCATGGTTCTTCGTGACATTCTTCTTCCTTTTCTTGACTGGTAATAGTGCAGCTGCTTCAGGAGTAGGCTCGTCTTGAGGAGGGAGACGATCTCGAAGGTGGGAGTTACCATAGAGATGCATACGCATAAGGGTTTGAGCTGCAATATGAGCTGCTTCTGCTTCTCCAATGCTTTTTCTTCCTCTCATATCTTGCTTGAGCCAGCTTTCAGAACAAGATGAAGAAACATCAACTGGTACTGATAATGATTCTTCTGAAGTTGAAGATGAAGACCCATCATCTTGTACTTTCATAAACTCTTCTGAAGAAGCTAGAGCGTTATCAGTAGTAGTGAAAGGAGGGTCCATACCTCTCCAATTTCTATCAGAATGAGATCTCATATGTCCGTACAGTGACTTCTTCGACGGAAAATCCTTGTCGCACACAGGGCAACGGAAACGTCTCCAAGAAGAAGAATTGAGATTCCCAATATTTGATTTGATGAGATTATTATTATCATTATCGCAGATGATCAGATCCTTGGACTTGATTCTAAGGGTATAATTGACCTTTTCTTGTTGCTGTTGAGTCTGATTCTGAGTCTCCATCTTTTTCAGAACTTGAATGTGATATCTTCTATGGCCTCCTAGGGCTTTTCCAGAATTGAAATTTTTTCCACAGAAATCACAAACTCGAACTGGAGCTGAACCTGAACAGTGACCTAGAGCTGAAACTGAAGCTCCTTTAATTATAATCTTAGATTCTCCTTCGCGGAGCTTTGAGTAAGATGAAGACGGCTTTTGGCTCATATTCTCTTCCTCGTCGGAGATCTCCTGATCCTTCTCTTCCTCAATCATCTAAAGAGAGTCGTAGCCAAAATTTTAGAGTGTGAAAATCAAAGAGCAACAAAATATTGAAGAAATCCGACTTACCTGACGACAATCAGGTCCAGCATCTTCATGAGACCGAACTTGATGAGAACCAAGTAACCTATATTCTTTGTCAAAATCCATGTAGGTACACTGTGAGAGGAAAAAAAAATAACCGATTGATCAGGGACTGTACTATTTTATAACCTGACTTCTCTAATTTTTTTTTTTTTTAATTTAAGGAGTAAAAAGTTCCCTTTTCTCTAAATCCCTAGTAACAAACAACCCTAAGGACCAAACGGTACCTTGCGATGCTTGCATATGAGCTCCAAGGGAGGGTTTGGGCTTTCCATTTTCATCTTTCTCCTTTTATCCTTATAATTTTATATTCAACCTCCGATTAAAAAGGCGGATGGTTCAAATTTAACACTTTATAAAATTATTATTTTATATTTAAATAAATAAATTTATATTGTTAAAATAAGATCCATACAGACAAAATTTTAAAAAAATTAATTAATTAAATATTATAATAATAGTTTTATAAAATATTAAATGTGAACCATCTATTTATTTAATCTAAGGATGATGGAGATAAGATTTTGAGGGAAAAAAGGATAAAAAGGATTATGGTTCTCCAATCTCATATAAGGTACCATTTTTTTAAGCCACCAAGTGGGTATTAATTACATTTTTTTTAAAAGACTGTCCTCATTTAAAATCTCATAAATTGTAGCTTCTATAACTTCTTGGATATACTTCATGGTGTTTCCTCCCAGATTCAAATAACTAAACTTCGCAACTCAAAAAATGGTTAAAGAACGCAACTTATTTTTAAAGAAAAACACCCTTTTTTATTGAGTGGATGAGCGTGAGAGGGAACATAAGTGAACAAAGAAATGAGAGAGAAATTAGTAGAAAAAGATATGAGAAAGACATATAATTAATTAACCATAAAAATGAGAAAAAATGAAGCTTATAAAAAAAGAACGACACACTCATTCACAAACTTGTAGCTTATATATAAAATCGGAGAGAGTATTACATATGAGTAAATTTAGAAGTTTTTTCCTTTCATTTTCAAGCAAAGTTAACTTAATCATCATGCCAACAAAATTTGAGTCAGTTGATAAATAGTTATCTCATAACCATAAGATTATAAGTTTAAATCTCACTGTAGATGTGAGGACCTTATCCGTGGGTGATAGGACCTTATCCGTGGGTGATGTATATGTACCTCTATAAGTACTAAATGAAATCAATGGGATGGGAGAAATGGTGTGTGTATATACACACACATTGTTAATTCTTGTTGCAGTACTTTTATGTATACAATATTCATACACTGCATCTTATAATTAGTTACTACTCTAGAGATCTCATATATGAATCCATTAATTCATAAATATATTTTAAAATTGTTATAGAATATTTAGTGACGATTACAGGTAAATTTTGGAAAAACAGAATTTAGAAAGCTGATTCTCCTTAATCGTTGATTCTTGGTTTTAACAATAATCTGATAATGACAGATAACAAGAGAAATGTCATAATCAAAATATGTTTTTATTGAAGATTATCAAAATCTGTTTGTGATTGAAGATCATCAAAATCCGTTACTAGTATTATCTTTGACGTTTGAATAACATTTAATGGATTTTTATCAAACTATTACTCTTAATTTTACATTATTTTTATTCCTTAATTTTTTAATATTTATCTTTTCCTAATCTATTTAACAAAATTATTAATTTTTTTATCATAATCAAAATTTGGTGTTGATTGAAGATTATCAAAATCTGTTTGTGATAGGAGATTATCAAAATCTGTTACTAGTATTACCCTTTTGAGAAATACTTACATACATTAGGAGCGCTACCTCATCTAGCTATACTTTGACTAATTAAAATGCAACAACTCATTTTATTTTAATTCTATATGGCATACGAGTCAATATGGCATACGAGTCATCTGAAAAAATTCAAGTTTTATGATTTTAAAAAATATAAACTTCTTAATTTAGAAAAAAAAAATGTAATTCCCTCCTTGAGTTGTTTCATTTAATTAGTCAAAATATAAATGAGATGGTACTCCTGAAATATGTAAGTATTTCTCTTATCCTTGACCTGTTTGAATAACATTTAATGGATCTTTATCAAACTTCACCTGCAGGTCTTTTTTTTTTGCTACCACCTGCAGGTCATCACCACCATAAAATGTTCTAACTCAAAGTTTATTTTTCTTAATTGTAAATTATTTTTATTCCTTAATCTTTTTAGTATATACATACACACATATACACACACACACACACATATATATATATTCCTAATATGGTTAACAAAATTATTGATTATAAATGATGACTTTAACATTTTTAAAATTAATTTTTTTTGGCCAAATAAGAAGTGTTTTTTTATCTTAAACAATTGTACCATCACATAAAATTGATATTATAAGTATAATTCTAAGGTGAAAATAAATCATAAAATTCAGGTTAAAAAAGAAAGAAAGTAAAATAAAATTCAAACAATTAATCTATTACCCACCCCCTGACCTTATGATAGTACTGAAAAACAGGCAATTACGATGGAATGACAGTTAGAGTAACTTAGCGACAGAGGTTTGCGACAAAATCCAGTCCGTTGCTAATTTCTTCATTGCAAAACGCACATCGACATAATTTCCGCCAATTTTATAGGTGATTGACTGTTTTTTTCATAGTGAAGTATACTACTGTTTAGTCTTTGACACGCAACAAATAGTAATAAATGAAAAAAAAATTTATGATTACAGAGAAGCATTGGAAGATCATCTTGGGAATATTATAGAGAAGTAGAGATTGCTCTGTGCCTGAGAATTTAATTTTACAATTCCTTCAGCCTCAATATCATGTACACAAATATTATTAAACCTTTATGCATAATGGTTGATGACAAGAGTAAGATAAGGCATGAATAGAGATAAAAAGATTCAAACCCTCCTAATATAACCCAGCCAAAGCATTTGCATTTGGATCAACAAACGGACGAACCAAAGTATCAGCATGAAGAACCCTTAAAAACACATCTTCAAGAGATGGAAGCTCCTGACTAGATAGAATTTGAGATCGAATGGTGTCATAAGATGTATCAAGAGCATCAAGAAAACTGATGATGGCCTGAAATTCCAAATTCTTAATATGGGTCTGAAGATCTACTTGCGGAGACATAAGTACCTTAATCTCTTCATACAACATCTTAAATTCCAAGAAGAAATCCTTCAATGGACAACCCTGGTGCTGAGAGCAATAGAAACTTTTACACACTTCGTGAATCTGAGTAAAATTCCCTATACTAGAGAACATAAATTCAAGATAACTCATAATTTCTTTCACAGTATTGCAGTGACTGACAGATGACAGAATTCATGGTTCAATAGAGTTTTGAATTTGGAAAAAGAGTTGAGCATATGCTCTAGACCAAGCCAGACATTTCTCATTATCACCAGAAGGGGATCCTAAGTTAAATGGGTTTCCTTCTCAATACCCAAAAGATATACTCTAATAGTTTTGTTCCAATCACTATAGTTTGTCCAGTTCAATTTTGAATCAGTAATCTTAGCAGACATGAGAAGCATATCAGACATCTTCGATTCAGCCATGAAAGGGTAATCAAAGAATCGCAATAAAAAAGGACAACAAGCACGTTCCAGAGATGATCTAGCCATCAATAGAAACACCAAACAGCAAGCACAATCGCTAACCACACCAAAATACCAAACTTTCACAAGTCAAAGGCAAATACTAGTTTCGGAGTAAGGAAAATAGGAAATCCACACCTGGAAGCGTGAAACTAGAGCATGATAACCCTAGAAGTAGGCTGGGTGAAACAGACCGTGAAAATATGAATAGCACTAGATGAACAACAAACGATGAACAGGATGAACAATTTTAGAGAGTCCTAGGCTCTGATACCATGACAAAGTATTTGAGTAAAAATGTTTTTAATGATTTTATTTACAAAGCTTACATGAGTATTTATAGAGGGAGCTTATTAAATGCCCTCAACTACTATCCATCAACTACTATCTACCACCACCTACTATCCACCAACTATTATCTACCACCAACTACTTATTAATTACATTATTTAACACTAACAAAGATGAATGAGTAAAGAGGCCTAACTGAAAAGAGATAACCAAATGAGGGGTATTAAGGTAAAATTATTAAATTTTGAATTCCTATACTTGAATATGTGACCTGATTTACGATTTGTTAAATTCAATAACTCAATTTAGAATTTGAGTAATTTAATTGTCTTTTAAAATAATTTTTCCTAATTAATATACATCATTAAGTTACTATCCCGTTCGTTATTTAAAAAGAAGAAATTAATATGTTTCCCTAAGCCTTAATTTCTGATATATTTATGCGCTTACTACTTTTTCTGTATTGGAAATTTTTTCCTTCCTACTTTCTTTTTTTTTTACATTCTCCCATCCTCCTTCACACAAGTGGCACCGTCCTCTTTGGTCATGCAAAATAAATAAAATTCTCTTATATATAGGATTCACTTGTAGGATCAAAGTGAATGACTATCCATCTTGATATGAGAAACTCTGAACATCTGAAAAAATAGTTTACCTTTTTTTTCACAATCTCAATTATTTGATCAATTATATAAACTATTAATCTCTCAACTGCCATAAATTCATCTCCTAAGTCAAGGAACCCTCAATTAGGATATTGTAAACTGAATTATATATTGATTAATACATGGGGATGAAAGTTGATAAGAACCAATGCCTTTCTATATAAGGATCATTGTGTTTAGCATCGATGGTAGGAAAGTTGATGGAGATATGCCCTATCATTGTGAGTGCCAAAGTCAGATTTCACCCGTAGCTTCATGTTACTGTGAATTTCATTTTTGCATTTCATGCACTTGTTGGGAGTTTCTGGGCATCAAGTAAAGATATTACTATATTTCGGCCACAACCGGACATCATCTTTGACTTCCAAGACCAGCAAAAAGATGACTCAGATGGAAATAACAGTTTTTCCTCGAGTAAGACGAAAACGACCTTTCACTCATCTTCTCTACCTTGTCTTCCTCGATCATCTGAAGAGTCGTAGTCAAAGTTTTAGGGTGTGAAAATCAAAGAGCAACAAAAGAACAAAAAGCCTTGTTGATAACAAAGTAACCTATATTCTTCGATCAGAGGCAGTACTGTTTTATAACATCACTTCCCTAATTTTTTTTATTTTTTATTTTTTGAATTGAAGTGGTTAAAATTTCCCTTTTCTCCAAAGCCCTGGTACCAAACACCAAACAGTACATTGCAATGCTTTCTGCTTGCATATGAGATTGGACGGGAGGGTTTGAGCTTTTCATTAAATACTTTATAAAATTATTATTTTAAATTTAAATAAATAAATTTAAAATATTAAAATATGATTTAAACAATTCATAACTACAATACGGACAAAAAATTTTTTAAAAATAATTAATAAAATATTGAAATAATAATTTTATAAAATATTAAATTTAAAATATCTATTTTTCAATCTAAAAATGGAGATAAGATTTTGAGAAGAATAGTAGGAAAAAAAGATTACGATAGTGTGCCACTCCAATCTCATATATATATATAGTCCTTTTTTTTCTCCGGAACATATATATAGACAATATAGTCCTTATTATTAGGCAATTTCTAGAATAAATATATATCTTTATTTTAAGTCTATTAATTACATTCTTTTTTAAGATTGACCTTATTTAAAATCTCATTAATTAATTGTAGCTTCTATACCTTCTTGGATATAATTCATGGTTTTTCCTCACATACTAATTATAAGATTCAAATAACTAAATTCCGCAACTCAAGAAATAGGTTAAAGGATGCAACTTATTTTTTAAAAATACCCTTTTTTTTTAATTGAGAGGATGAGTGTGTGAGAAAACAAATGAAAAAAGAAATGAGAGAGAAATCACTAGAAAAAATGATGGGGGCAAGACATATAATTAATTGACGATAAAAATGAAAAAAAAAATCATAATAAATGTCTAAACAAACCCAAACTGAAGCTTATAAAAAAGGATCACACACTCATTCACAAACTCCTTGGCTTATATATAAAATGAGAGGAAGTATTTAGAAGTTTTTTTTAATTTTCAAGCAAAGTTAATAACTTAAACCCCCCCCCCCCCAACAAAAGTTACCTCAGTGGTAAGTAGTTGCCTCATAATCAAAAAAACATGAGTTTGAATCCCTCTGCGGTTGTGAAAACCTTATTAGTGAGTGATCTGTAAGTACCTATATAAATGTTATATAAATGTTTTATGAAAGCAATGGGATGGGAGAAATGGATGGAGCAACTCTGCATTTTGTTCAAGTCGCAGAGGTAATTGTTTTAAACGTTACCTGCATTTCATATCGTTAATTCTTGTTGCGGTACTTTTTTGTATACTATATACATACATTGCTTCTTATAATTAGTTGCTCCTCAAGATATCTCATATCTGAATCCATTAATTCATACATATATTTTAAAATTGGTAAAAAATATTTAGTAGTGATTACAGGTAAATCTTGAAAAACATAATTCAAAAAGTTGATTACCTTTAATCGTTGATTCTTGTTTTTAATAGTAATCTGATAATGACATATAACAAGAGAAATATCATAATCAAAATTTGTTTGTGATCGAAGATCATCAAAATCTGTTAATTACTAGTACTATCTTTGACTTTTGAATAACATTTAATGGATTTTTATCAAACTTCACCTGCAGGTCACCAACCTAAAATGTTCTAACTCATAGTCTATTTTTCTTAATTTTACATTATTTTTATTCCTTAATTTTTTTTAATGTTTATCTTTTCCTAATCTATTTAACAGAACTATTAATTTTTTTTAATAAAAAGACAAAATGATTTTAAAACAAACAAGGTTTACAAATTATATACAGTTATATAACTTAAATAAGTATCTTTGAAATTATGAAATATAGATAAAGAAATAACCCTAGTCTCTACCTTTGAGAAATCAAAAGGTACGTGGAGGAAATATTCATTGACATAATAAGTGGTGAGATGAGTTTTGTAATCTAGCCGCAGAAGTTCAGAATATAAATGATGACTTTAACATTTTTAACGTTAAAAATGGCTACTTTTTAATTTATTTATCTTTACCAAATAAGAAGAGTTTTTTTTAATCTCAAACAATTGTGTTATCACATATAATTGATATTATAACTATAACTGTAAAGTGAAAATAAATCAGAAAACTCAGGTTAAAAACGAAAGAATTAAGGTATAAAAATACTCATAAACTTTTTTCAAAAGTGCACCTAGCACTATAATTTTTTTTTTTAGTGCAAAAGTGCCCATAAACTTCTCAAAATATGGCTAAAATGCCTCTACTATTAAATGGGACAAACTTCTGTTTGTGAGTCCCACATTATTATTTTTTAATGATTATTTAATTTAAAAAAAAGCTCTCCTCTCCCTCTTCCTCCCACCCTCTTCCTCTGCCGTCACACTTGGTTAAGTCGTAATTGTAATCCAAGACACTATGAGTTGCAATGGAGACACTGTGGAATTACCCATAAACTCTTCTTCATCGTGCTGGAATTTCCTGTAGGTAGCAACGTTGTTGGCATGAGAACCAATAAGTTAGATCATGTTCTCATCAACTTAAGTCAAAAGTATGAGCCAATCCCATAAAATGAAAAACTTACAATAAATGCACCCCATGGCTTTACAAAAAACTGTCTACAACCTCCAAAATACTAACCGAGGACCTAATGATTAGCTATTCAAGAAGGCTGTGCACCCAATCAACCATCTGGTCTTTAGGGACTAATGAGAGTGCAACCATTAGTGATGGAGACTCGTTAATCTTCACATGAGCCTTGTTAATCTCACCCCACGTGAGACCTTGCACTCTCATAAGTTGCTTAAATACTTCCTTTGCTCTATCCAAGTCGATAGGACCAAGTCTTCTTCTTGACTCTTTCTGCATTTCTACAATTTCCCTACATAAACTCTTAGCAAACTCCATCATTGCGTTGTCTATATTGGAAGATGACTCCTTCAATGCCTCGACAAGCACCTCTATAGCATTGCGGCTACTCCTTCGCTTCCGCTTTCTAGATGAACGGTCCTGTATGTGTCTAGTGCTATATATAACCACACTAAACATCATCTCAAGAAACTTTGTCCGAAAAGCATACATAATCATAAAGCCACGCAACATTGTATGAAGAATGATTTGTTGTCTGTCTTCATCCATGATTAACTGTACCCAACCAAAACAAAGTTATAGCACCCACTACATAGCCACATCAACAAGCAAGTAAAAAATAAAAATAAGCATAAACCCATTTTGGCTTCTTTATACTGCATATAAGCAGCACATCATGTAATCCTTCCCTTCATAATCCTAGAATCAATAGCACACAGTAGGAAGATGAAGTGCTTTTCCTCCATCCTGTTCAATAATTATATCATTTTTTAAGGTTGAACTACATGTAAAAGAGTTAAAAAAAAAAAAAGGGAGAATTATTGTGAGGTCCCAAAGAAGGGATTTGATTAATAAAAAGTGAATAGCCAAAACTTCTTGTTATTTATTGCATTGGATTTTTGAGTGATTAAATCCTTTATTTGGGACGTTATAGTAATTTGCCCAAGTGATTTTACTTTGTTTCCTACCTTGGTTTATTCTTCTTCGTTCTTCCTTCAGAATCATGAAGCAAAGGATTGGTTCAAAAATAAATTGAAGCGTATTTCTGCAATTGCCTAAACACACACAAAAAACCCAATCATTATCATGCCACAACAAAAGGAGGAAAATTATGTATATGAATAAACGATAAGTTCAGCTCTAACAATCATGGCGTTGGTCTCCAGCAATCTTTTTTTTTTGGCTCCTAATTGTTCTACAAATATCTCAGCATTCATAGTTCACCATATCTGCTCTTAATAAGAAAGCAGAGTGATGGAACGAAGAAGAGGATATAGAAATCGATAAACTGAAATTATTCGATGTCACTGCTCTAGGTATACGTGGTTAATCAGCGCTTCATTTTGTAAGAATATCACCCACAAAATAGGGATAGATTTCAAGATAGCGAAGGAGAGGGGGTGAGAAAAGAGAAGACGCTCACCGTTTACAGATTCTCCGACGAAAAAGCACCGGCGGTATAGCAGCGGCAACCTATCTGTTCGTAGTCGACGGCGGCAGCAGCGAAGAGAATGCGTAGGGCTGTAGGCCAGGTTTCCACTTGATCTTAGTGGGTTACTTTCACAGTTTTTTTTTTTTCTTTCTTATTTTCTTTTTATAATCTCATCTTTACCTCTAAATTAAAAAATGAATTAATTAAATTTAATATTTTATAAAAATGCTATTATAATATTTTATAAATTATTTTATAAATTTATTTATTTATATTAAAAATAATAATTTTATAAAATATTGAATCTGAATCATTAATTTTCTTAATGTAAATCTATGAATGAGGTGATAGTATAAACTATTTTATTGGGTAAACGCAAATTGATAAAACCTAATGAAATGTTGTGAACTCTTTAATAAAATTTCTGAATTAATAGATAATGTAAACTTTCTTACTGGTAAACAAAAAATGATAAAACCTAATAAAATATTATAAATTCCTTAACAAAAATTGTAATTGAGTTAAAGTCAAAGTTAAAAGGCTACCAATGCTTTTTGCAAACCAAACAAAATCCACCCTTAGCACTTTGGGAATATTTATTCCAATCAGAATATTCTCTCCCACCGGAATATTCCCGTTAGAGCTCCGGTGACCGATGGCCTGCCACAAGAAAATGCAGGGGGTGGTTGCCGGCAGCTGCCAGTATGTGGAGGTAATATATTTTTTAATTATATATATATAAGGGTAATTTGGTGATTTCCTTATAATTTTAAAAAAGACAATTTAAACCTAACCTCTTTTTGACTTTTAGGATTTTTAAAATTCTTTATTATTAGGGATTTTCCCTTATAAAAATTCCAGTCACCATATATTTTTCAGTGAAAAACTGGATTGAGGATACAAAGGGTGTGTTTGGTTTGAGGGGAGGAGGTGGAAAATTACAATTTTGGATAGGAGAAATCTAAAATTTACCTTATCATTCTTTTAAATTTTGGATTCCCGCCAAAATTTACCTTCGCATTCCTTTTAAATTTTGAATTCTTTTCCAAAATTTATCCTCTCATTCCTTTTAAATTTTAGGTTCCCGCCTAAAATTTAAATACCTTCAACCTAAAAAGATAATTTAACCACATCTTCTCCCCTCTCCTCCCTCCACAGTCCACACACACCCCCCCCCCCCCAAAAAAAAACCAAACACGCCCAAAAGGTTGCCTCCAAGGCATGAAAGGACTCAACAAGTAAATCAGTAAGAGAAAATTGTTCCGTGATCAAGATGTACCAATCCCTATGATAGGCTAATCTAATATCATCAATGATAATGAATGAGAGTGATCACATCCCCTAAGAATCAAATTAATGTTCCTTCTTATCTTTAATATAAGATATATTTATCTAATTTGATTAGATTAAAAAAGTTAATTGAGTTATTTAATACTCCCTACAGTCCTAAATATAAGATCCAATTGATTTTTTTTGGAGAAGTTAAGAAAGTTAAATATATCACTCAATCAAAGTATATGATGTGTATCATTAAATTATATATCAATTCATAAATCAAACTAATTAATTTGGATAAAAAACGATAGATATAAATAATTTAAAATAATTTATTTAATTCTTAATCTCTCCAAAAAAAAGTCAATTTGATTTTAAATTTAGGACTTAAGGTAGTATGACATATATTTTCTAAAACACTCTAGTCATCTTTCTTAATTCCCTCCTTCAATTCCCTCTCCTCCTTCATTATTATTGAGGGATTGTAAATTATGAAAAGATTATATTTGAGACCAAAATCAATTTTTTAAATAAGTGTTATAACAACGATAAGAGGGAGAGGCTTTTATACGATCCAATGACAAAAAGATATTCTTGTATCCTTTGGACCAACCACAGTTAAGCCCGTGCATAATTCCCAATCAACTGAGCTATTGCAGGAGGAATCTTCCTGAGTTTGCAGCTGAAGTCATCCTATTTATTTTGAAAGAAGTATGTTGGAGTTGCAGAACAATTTTAGAAATTTAAAATTTTTATTTGTAAATACTAACTTGTCATTTTAGTCATTAACTCCCCATTTTTATAAGCTATAAATAAATACTCCCTTCGATCCTAATTATAAGACAAATTTGACTTTTTTGGAGAAATTATGGAAGCTAATTAAATTACTTTAGAGTGTTTATATTTTTAGTATCCTTAGATTATATAGTCAAATTAATTAGTTTGGAGAAAAAAATAAAAATAAAAACACTCTAAGGTAATTTAATTGACTTCCTTAATTTCATCAAAAAAATCAACTTTATCTTATAATTAGGACCGAAAAGAGTAATTAATATAGGAGCCTCCTTGAGACCTGTTTAGGTGACTCACTAACTTGTTTCGCCCCATTTTATACCCCAACAAAACATATCAACTCGCTAGTCCTTGTGCATTTTTCTGGCGCCCCTCGTCATTCCGAGAAAAAAGGAAAAAACAAAATCAACTCGCTGCTTCTTAATAGCAAACGAATCAAACAATGATGTTGAAACAAATTGGAAAAGTCGTATCATCATCCATTAAAACCGGAGCATGGAGTTTAAACGTTTTCGATCGACACGTTCAGTACACAACATGAACACAGCAATGATCTAAAAGGATTAAAAAAAATAAAGTACACAATGTTCAATGAATGATGAACAATTGAGTCCAATTTTGAGATCAAATAGCATGAAACACTTCTGACGCTGCGCCTATAACATTTTACAAATCCGACTCTTCCAGCATCAGTATCATCATGTTCAAACCAAATTGATGAAGTCTGGTAAACTGATAAAATTTTTTTCCAAAATCTACTCTTGCAACATCATTTGCACCATCTTCAAAAACATTTGATCAGGTCAGGTTATCTGATAAAAGAAAATTCTCAAACCCCATTCTTTCAAAATCTGCAGCAGCATCTTCAAACCGTTATTGAACTGAGATTAACTGATATAACAACCATAGCTTCTGATGAAGGTAACAGAATTTTTCAAGACTAATCCAATCGCTCATATCGAAAATGTACAAACAAGTCAAGCAACGCACAAATCAAGATAACCAACTTCCTAGAGGTAACCGGTCTCATTTCCCAACCAACCCATGTCGAGCAAAGCATCTGGCCTTGTTATCTCTATCTGACTAGAAGTTTCTTGGCTTTGCCGAACGTGAGGTGGACACTGTGAAATCACTTCCTGTCTCATTTCATGACCTGCTGAAGAGGAAAATAGAATCCAAAAAAAAAAAAAATCATCAGAATAAAAATACTGTCCACGCTAAACAATTAAGTAAAAACAAATAGAACACTCACCTCTTGTGTGTTCCACGTAGTGGGGGTCATCAGCTGAGCTGATGCTAACAGGAGGAGTATAATCTGTAAGAACTGAAGCAGAAGAGTAACCAAAGGGTGAATTTGGGTCCCATTCTGTCTCAGTTCTAGCCACATTCAGCATGCACTCATCAGTAGTATTCCACAATGAATCATTATTATTTGAGCCCCTGGGAAGCCTGGTATCATAGATTATTGATTCTAACAAACCATTACTATCTGGAGTAACAGCACATGACTGATACTGTTCAACTGGAGAAGACTGAAACATTGTATCAACAGACTCCAGTGAAGGAAGCGGGGATGCATTTGCGTCCCAGCTACCTCGTTGAGTTTCTAAATATTGGAGTGAAGGGAGCTCCAGCTTCGTTGCCTCAGGTATGGGCGCCGAAGAAGAGAAAGTGCCATTTAAAGCGGCATGGCTGCCATGAAGATTATCACCGCGAAACAGACAATTGGTGTCAAGGGGCAGATTGCTTGGAGATGACAAAAGAGGCGGCTCAGCAGGATAATTCACAAACTTATCATTTGCAGGGATCATACAGCTGCTACTATTGTCCAATCTATTATAAAACATATCTGACTCCCTAAGGCGTTTCGCACTGTTTCCAAACAAAATAAGATCATTATATGGTGGGCCTACGGGTTGCTGAAACAGACTGCTTTCAGGAATATCTAAAATAGATGGAGCAAATGCATAAGCCTTTCTGAAATCATAATTTTCGAAATCCACTTCTGGGACATTGAAGATGCCATCTTGTGACATCTCAGAGTGCTGGCTGGCTCCACTCATCAAAGTATCCATATTCTGATTTTCTTGACTGCGTACCCGCTGGCATACTTCAGGAGGATAAATTGGTAATCCAGCTCGTTGCCTTCTCTTAATTCTAGTGTTCCAGTAGTTCTTTATTTCATTATCTGTACGTCCAGGCAACTGAAACAGAGAAAGAAGCAGTGAAGAGAAAAGATAACCAAAAATGAGACATGATTACATTTTATCCAATAACACAGACAGCACACAAAATGATGTTAATTATACTGAATGAACAAGGCACACTATTCAACATATGGTCCTTACTGTAGTTAATACATTTTCTGGCCTACTGTTATATTATATTTTATCTGTATTTCCCCCCTCGTACTCTGTGTGAACATGCAATCAGCACATAACATTTGCCTTGTTTTACAAAAGATCTTTAGGTTCTAGGTTTGCAACATGCTTTTTTTTCTATTTTCATGGGGAGGGGGAGTATTTCTAAGGCCATATCTATAGGAATGAATATGGGAAACATTTTCTCATTTTCATTATCTTATCTTTATTATTCATTTTTACTTTCTATGAAGCAGGTCAAAAAATATGTTCACTTCTTATCACACACTGATTGTTTTTCTTTAAATAGATTATTAATATATTTAATATTTGAGCAACAATAATATATTTGATATTTACATGGCACAGCAACCAAAATGCATATAATGATATCTCATGTTATAAATGTTAATTTGATCTTGTATATCTTAACATTTGTTTTCTTTAGTAGTTCTTAAAATTCAATGATACTCACGGAAACATACAAGAACATTCCAAAAAACACTTCTTTCTTCCCTTTTATTCAAGTCAAAATGCTGAGACATCCAGTGCATCAGCCTCAAAGAGGCAGAAGCTCATTATGCTTCTATTGGCAGACTCCATGTCCTTTGTATTCTATCCTACTCCCTGCCTTAAAGAAAATTTTTAAAATTTTAAAATAAATAAATGCATAATGCTAATGACAAAGCACCAGAGACATGAACAGGTAAACCCTGCTTCTCTGCCATTGATCTATGGAACAAGATAATGGTTGAAACAAAAGAGTTTAAATAGTCTCCATAATTTTCCGCTCCAAATGGGAAGAAAGGTTGGCAATTAAAGGGACCATGGTTTCCTGAGTTAAAACAGTTCTTCCCCACTTGTTGATGAAACTTGAGAAACAAAAGATAGACTAACTAGGAAATTAGAATTATGGTCTTCAAAAATTGGAATATATAAGGTAAAGGTTTTCTATATGTCTCTTACTTCTCAAAAATAAATTCAAAATTGAACATTCCCAAAAATCTTTTACTTGGTAGTTCAGGCAGTGATAATCAAGAAAGAGCATACAAATCACCTATTTTATCCACTCAAAAAATGGTTTATCTCCAACACATTTTCCCCCTTGCAAAATATGAAGATATTTGTACAATTCTACAACTTATGGGCAAGAAATATTTTGGGGGCGGGGGAATCTTTTGCATGATTTTATTTAAACTCCACATAATTAGACAGACATTAAACATGGCCTGAAAGTCGTCAAATATTGTGAAATAAAATTGTCAACAATATCGCCTAAAGTGCAGTGTCCAAGAAACAAATTATCAATCTGCAATCAACTAGAGGAGTGATTTAATAGATCATAGCAAGGTCCCCTAAATATCAGCAAATAAATACAACCAGACCATGATGAAACCATGCAGCCTCTTAACACAGACCAAGCAAACTAGCTATTAGTATTACACAGCATCACCAGGCTTCTCATTTAGAAACCTAAATGCACTAAAATCACCACAATACACCAACGTATTTTGTATGCCAGACTATAGTTATAAATCAAGCTTGAGGGTTCAGTTTCAGAAAGACACGCCATGATTGACTTTTTTAAAAATACATTTTGTTTTATCTGTTCCATTCTATCCAACTTTGCCCTCCAAATGCTCCCAACAAACAGTCATATACCTTTTCCCTTCTTAGCTCTATGACACCTGTCAGTCAAGTGCCCACCAACTCTCAAAAAGTTGGTAATAACCATAAAGCTTAATCCCTACCCAAAAAAGATGGAGATGGGCTGAAACAAGTCTCATCCCCTGGATCAGTCTTAGCTCCTACAACAAAATCACATGCCATGCCTTCTATACCTAATCTCTGTATTACCACGCAATCTAGAATACAAAGAAATTAACAATTGCTAAACTGAGTATAATAATTAATTTATAGTAGTACAAAGATGGATAAAATGGAACAGTTTAATATATGTGTGTACACATATATGGCATCTATAACGTATTGAAATAGCATTGTCCATAGCAATTCATCAATAGCGTCAATAGTCACTATTTTATCCATGTCATAACATAAGGACATCAAATACAAACTACTACTCAATCAAGTTTCACAAGATTATTGAAGCTTAACATGAGCATATAAGTTAATGAAAGAGTTAAAAAGTTATATAGAACAGACCTCTGTTGCCATTCGAGCCCATTTGTTTCCCATCTTAGCATGAAGCTCGACGATTAGACGCTCTTCCTCTTCAGTAAATGCACCCTTTTTTAGTTCTGGCCTCAAGTGATTTGCCCATCGTAGACGGCAGCTTTTCCCACAGCGGGCAAGGCCTGAGTGCTTTTGGACTGCATTCCAATTTCCTTCTCCATGTTTTTTGACATAATCCACTAAAATTGCATCCTCTGCTGCCGTCCAAGGGCCTTTCTTCAGATGTACTTCTCCTCCAGCATTACCTTTGCATCTTGCTTCTGTAATTTCAAACACGGACTGCCGACCTTTGGGCACTTTTGGAGCATCACCTCCACCCGTCATGTTACTCATGGTGCCTTTCCAACGAACGTCCCCTCCTGGTATACTATTTCCATTCCCTGTTGAATCTGTGGCCAGGTGGCTTTAATTCCCGACCATAGATTAGAGCCCATTCTCTTAGACTCAATTTTTGGTAGAAGGTCGGTTCCACACTTGTACTTATCCCGTACTACCTTCACCCATAACGCTTCTCTTTTCTTAATGAGGTTCCATCCTATCTTCATGAGAAAAGCGTGATTTTGGTATTTCGCGTGACGTATACCAAGACCTCCTGTCTTCTTGGATTTGCACACCTCCTCCCATGCTACAAGATGGATTTTTCTACGTTCCTCGGATCCCCCCCATAAGAACGTTCGGTTTTGCTTATCTAGATCCTCCCAAGTAGATGCTGGCATGTATGAAGTCTGCATTACATAACTGGGGATGGCCGTAGTGACTGACTTAATCAACATGGTTCTTCCCGCCGTAGACAAAGAGTTAATTTTCCATGATGCAAGTCACTGTTTCACTTTGTCGACAACATCCGTAAAAGTCACTTTAGACACCCTTTCATGATGTAAATTCACACCAAGATATTTCCCCAAATTACCAGTGACATTGAATCCAAGAGCCTCACTAATTTCGGATCTAACTGTGTGGTTGATATTGGCAGAGAAAAACACTCTCGTCTTAGATATATTAACCTTGAGGCCCGAGCTCTTGGTAAAACTATCGATACAATGCCTCATTACACGCGCCTGGTGCATTGATGCTTCAGTAAAAAGAATAATGTCGTCCGCAAAAAATAAATGTGAAATTGGAGGCCCAGTCTTGGTTAGTCGAATTGGCTTCCATGTCCCTTTAGAGATATGCATCTGAATGAGATGGGCCAATTTTTCCATACATATCACAAAGAGGTATGGGGATATAGGATCACCTTGGCGCACACCTCGAGTCGTGAAAAAAGTTTCAGACTTATCCCCATTCCACAGAAGTTGCATACTCGAGGTGGACACACAGCTAGAGATAATCTCAATCAGGTGCTGAGGGAGCTTCAACTCATCAAGGCATTTAATGAGGAATTCCCAACTTACACGGTCGTAGGCCTTTTCCAAGTCAATTTTTACAGCCATAAAGCCCTTCTTCCCTTTCATACTACGCATAGAATGGATCACCTCCTGTGCAACAATGATATTATCACTACTGTGTCTTCCCGGGACAAAGCTACATTGATTTGGTGAGATTATTTTGGGGAGGATAGCCTTCATCCGGTTCACAATTACCTTTGTAATTACTTTGTATATCACGTTACATAAGCTAATGGGTCGTAGGTCCTTCAGGGTCTCAGGATTGTTTTTCTTTGGAAGAAGCACCAGGAGGGTCCCATTGATTGTGCGAATTTCCTGTGGATTAGAGATCAAATATTTAACATAAGAGATTATGGAAGTACGTACCGTATCCCACTGTGATTGGTAAAACAATGCATTAAATCCATCAGGTCCCGGGGATTTTAGAGCACCCATGCTAAACAAAGCTTCTTTAATTTCCTCGTCCTGAACCTCTCTTCCACACCATCGCAACTCTACTTGGTCAATAGGGGGAAAGGATACATTGCAATCAAGAGTGTCTCGGTTAGCAGTTTCTTCCCTAAAGAGCGTGGAGAAGTATTGCACAGCCATTCTTTTTATGTTGTCCACATCATAAATCCATTCACCCTCATCGTCCTTGATTGCACTAATATGGTTAATTTTCCTTCGTCCATTTGCTCGAGCATGAAAATACTTAGAATTTCTATCGCCATACACCGACCATTCCATCCTTGCTTTTTGGGCCCACAAGATAGAGTCTTGAAGAAGCACATCTTCCAATTCCTTCCAGAGCTGGAATTGTAGTGTCTCAAGAGATTTGTCCAATCCACGTCGAGCAATGGCTAAGTTTAGCCCATCTAAACGACGAAGCAACCTTCTTTTCCTCGCCTCGGTATGGCCAAAGACATGTTTGTTCCAATACCTGCAAGCTTGAGTGAAGGAGGAGATATTTACCGTCCAGGGAATGTCAATTTGCCATTTTTCTTTCACAAAATCAGTAAAGTCATCATGAAGAACCCATGCTGCAATGAATCGGAATGGTCGATTTGGAATGGAGTTACGTCCTGGTACGTCCATACTAAGTAATAAGGGTCTATGGTTGGATTTGAAATAAGGAAGATGTGTTACAGTGGCATTAGGAAATAGCTGGACCCAATTCTGGTTAGCTAGCATCCGGTCAAGGCGAGCTTCGGTGGCCCCACGCTGCCACGTGAACATAGGTCCCACACTCCCGAGGTCCATCAATTCTTCCCTCTCAACCCAAGCACAAAAGTCTTTGTCATAGGATAAGCCACAAGTCGCCGTAGATTTCCTCTCATGACTATAGAGGGTTGCGTTCCAGTCCCCTCCTAGAATCCATGCTCCTTGTGTAGACGAAGACAATCGAGAGAGCTCTCCCCAGAGATTGCGGCGTCCATTAATGTTTGGGCTAGCATAGACAATGGTAAAATACCATGGAGGAGAATCGGCCATAGAAATCTGAACATGCATAAATTGACGATGATATTCTAGAACCGTGACATCCTGGCAAGAAGAGTCCCACATACACCATATTCCACCACTACAGCCTTCAGCATCAATGATGGCGGAGTTACTGAATCCCATTTTATTTATTCTCGCTTGTGAAAATTGCTTATCACAACGGGTTTCCAGGATAGCTAAAAAATTAATTTGATAATGCCTCTTCAGCTCCCGAACCAGCGTTGAGAAGCTGCGGGCACCAGTTCCACGGGCATTCCAGGTTGTAACAATCATTGGGAAACCTGTATTGAGTTACGTTCATCACACACGGCAACTTGATCCTGTCCTTGTTCGATCATTACTGTATCATGACGTGCAGAGGGGTCGTGTAAAGCTATATTCTGTACTTCTGCAGTATGAGCGTCACGCACCTGTAAGTCTGAATTGGATGAGGTATTAATTATCCCTGGACTATTACTAGACTCACGGCCCATGTCAGATTCCAACTCCATGGCCTTGGTAAGCCCTTGGTCAACCAGCATCTCTACCATGTGATCCGCTAATATGGAAAAGGCATTGTGGTTATTGGGCTGCCCCTTTTTTAGGCCCACCTTCTCCGCTGGATCAATTTTATTATCCCTCTCTCTTGCAGGATTACGGTTTTCTTTCCCTCTTGGTGCATTCATCCTTTCCAATTTCCTTTTATGTGTAACTGGGACCCACACGAGTGATTTGCTTTATCCTCATTACGCATTGCCCGATTCGGCATATCAGTGGGTATTAAGTTCCTACCGTCTTTATCCTTAGTAGTTTGCATATCCCGTGATCCGTGCTTTCTCACCTCACCCTTCTTAACTCCATCCTAATTCTTCGCATCATAATCAGCTCCGGTAACTACCTTCGCAGCATTTCCGTTCCTGAAGTCACGGCACAGAATCCGGATCTTACCATACATGCTCTCCTCCCTCAACGGTTCTCCGGCAGACGCCTCTGCGCCGATCTTAGCCCCCTCCGGCATGGCTCTTTGGTCGGTTCCCTTCGTTCCCCTGAGCTTACTATCACCATTCCCATCCGTATCTTGTTGCCTTGCCGGGCCTCCTGCATGCGTCGGGCATTCAGGCCTCTGATGGCCATATTTCCCGCACAGGAAACAAACTTGATGAAGCCCTTCGTAGATTATTGGCCTGTCCTCCCCGAACACATCGAAGGTTGGCAGCAGAGGTTGATGAAGATCAACTTCCACGCAAATCCTAGCGAACCCTCCTTTATCATAAATAGAAGTCGATCGATCGATCTTTATCGTCTTGCCAACCATGTTACCGATCATGTTCAAAGACTCAACGTTATAAAATTCCATTGGCAGATTTGGCAACCGAATCCACACTGCTATCCTCCTCTGCATGTCGGCTTTCCATGGGTTGAAGTTCGGACGCCAACGTTGTACAATTAAGTAGTGATCATCAATCATCCATGGGCCCTCCTGGTAAGCAAAGTCCCGATCTTCTTTGGTTGTGAAGGAAACAATACAGTAACCGTTGCTCAGGGGAATCATCTTCATTGGATCTTTTGGTTTCCACATGCGATGGATCCTATCTCTGAGGATATAGAGAGGGATGTCTGCACCCAAGATCGACCTTAATAATCAGAGAATTCATCCATGGCCGACACCAAGAGGCGTACTGCTCCGACGTCATCTTTAATGAAGGGATCCCGCGCTCATTGCTCCGTCCATACCTCTCCTCTTCCTGCGAACACTCTTCCTGTACCCCATCTCCTCCCTCATTGTTCTTTCTACTGAAATATTTCTTCCAACCGTTTACGATATCATCCTCTTCTTCGTGTCTTATCAAGAAACCCGCATGCCTAGGGGTGATAAGCTTATCACGATAAGACGCATCCATAACCCTCCTTCGTGGGTTGCTCTCATTCCTCGTCCCCGCGCTTCGATTAGCCCCCCCAGCGACCGTGTGTTGTTCATGCCAAACACAAATTCCGTACTAGCCCCATGCAACGTACCTTTCTCCTTGGCACCTCCGGGCTCACTCCCAGAGTCCTCGCCGTTACCACCCTGTGAACCGCCGCCCTTCCCTGCATCGCTCCCACCACTCCCACCATGCCCACCGTTTCCATCGCGCCCATCGCTCTCACCCATCGCGCCCCAATTTCAGATTCCTCATTAAATATTCTTTCTAGTAAAATATCAAAATAGATAATTATAGGCAACTCGTTGGGTTGCCCTGAGTTACCCCGGCTCACCCCCAACCCCGAGTTAGAGACTTTCCTGGACAAGTTACGTGGCTAGATTGCCTGTTTTCATGTTGACCCAGCCGATCCTGTCCGGTCCAAGTTTAATAATATTGCCTTTAGCTTATTTTCTTGAATTATTTGGAAAAATAAGCCCTTTAATTCTCAAAATTAGCTTTAAAATTAGGCTAAATAATATGTTTGGTCCTCTAAGTTTACATCTAGTCTTAGTTTGGTCCTTTAAGTTAAAAAAGTGCATTTTTAGTCTAAGTTCATATCAAGTCTTAGTTTGATCTTTTAAGTTTTACAAGTACACTTTTAGTCCTTTAGTCCTAATCTATTAGTTTTGTTTAAGAGAAAATGTTGACTCAACAAACTCAAACAGTGATTCTACAATTACATGATGAAAAAATATACTCAAATTTTAATTCATTAATATAATCATCTTTATGTTTTAAAAGTTAGGCAAAAATTATTATAATTTGATAAGTCAGCATGTTCCTTTAAATAAATTGACAGTATTAAGATTAAACAATTAAAAATACACTTTTTAAACGAAGGGATCAAATTCCTTAAAAAACTAAAAGTATACTTTTTAAATTTAAGGGATTAATTTGGAACTTGATGTAAACTTAGAGGAACAAACATATACTTTGGCCATTTTTCTTAAATTTAAGTGGTATGAATTTTCTCTCCCCTTCAAATCCTTCATACACCAAACCAAAAAAACAGTTCCTTCTATATGAAAGTGGAGGGATTATACGTTATTTTATTGTATCTCAGTTTCTCTCTTCATTGTGAATAATTGGCAATTAGCAAGGCTCTTCTATTTATTTCGCCTTTTGTTTATCAAATAATATTTTAATCGATACCTGTAATATCCTGAGTTTCAAAGCTTTAGCTAAAGGCTTCTTGTTTTTTAATTTGACCAAAGTATAATCCCTTTCAAGACTTCAAATGCAAAGGGTTTTTGCTTCCCACCAATAAGTATGCTTCGTAAAATTTAAACTTGTGTTCTCCTCTGTAGGGAATGAGGTCACTTGCCTCCTCAAAGTGTTTAATAAGTCTTTGAAAAATTAATTGAGGAAATAATGCCTAAAAAATAATTTAATTGGTCAAAAAGCCTATTTTCAGATAACAAGAGATTCTAAGGAAACAGAAGAGAAAATAATTATTAAAATTATCTATGGGCAAGAAGAATTGAGTAATCATTATGGAATATAATTTTGAGGATTTAGAAAATTAGGCTAAATTCCCGGGAAAGTGACTTAACTAATTATAAAATTAAAGATTAATTTTTAGAAATTACTCCCTCCGGTCCTAATTATAAGACAAAGTTGACTTTTTTGGAGAAATTAAGGAAGCCAATTAAATTACTTTAGAATGTTTATATTTTTAGTATTCTTAAATTATATACTAGTTTATTAGTCAAATTAATTAGTTTGGAAAAAAAAATAAAAATATGAATACTCTAAAGTAATTTAATTGGCTTCCTTAATTTCTCCAAAAAAGTCAACTTTGTCTTATAATTAGGACCGGAGAGAGTATTTGATGTTTTCTATATTAATTGGGGAACAAAATGGCAAAGTAATTCTTAAATGACTAAACAACGCTAAGTGAAAGTCGAGTAATCGTGTGACAATACGCCCATTAGAGAGAAACAAAGAATGAAAATAAATTTAGAGCTACATATAACTGAAATATATAATATAATATCTACAAAATAGAAGTCCTTAACTAGCTCTTGGAAACAGGTAAAGGAAAAAAAAAAAAAGCTTATTAGTGAAACGCGTTGTTGAGAACAATTTACAAGGTTCTATGATGAAGTGGCCATTGAGAGTTCAGAAGATGCAGTGATGGCCTAAAAAAAGCATAAGTAAAATACAATCTCATTACTCATAAAATGCTGGCTTCTTTATAGATCAGTTGCTTCATGCTCCAAAACATAAGGCACATTCAGATCAAAATCCCTTATTTTCGAACCAGATTGTTGCCTTGCCTCTGCCACTTCCTCTTCGTTACTGTTGTTCTCATTATCATTCGAATTTTTTGCTAATCTCTCTTCACAACTAATCAGAGCTGTTCCTTCTTCACCACTTAATCCTGTGGCTGACAATAAAGCTCCATTAATGCAAATCTTGTCTTCTTCTTCTTCCACTTGTTCTTCTTCTTGTCTTTGTTCCACCACTTCCTTGCCCTTCATGCTTTTAACTATGTTCTTCCTGTGTTTGGTTTTGTGTCCTCCTAAAGCTTGAAAACATGGGAAAGATTTATTACAGACGTCACATACATAGCCTTGTGATGGCTTCACTTCTTGCTTCACAGTTCTTATCATCAGCTGTTCTCCTTCTGACTTGATCATCTCTGGACTTAATTTCTTATTATTGAGCTTCTTCTCTTTGACTATGCTGATCACTTTCATATCCCACATATTATTCTGAGCTTCCAATTCTTCATTCCCATCCCTACCCTCTATTTTCTCCTTGCAATCATGGTTCTTTGTGACATTCTTCTTCCTTTTCTTGACTGGCGATAGCGCAGCTGCTTCAGGAGTAGGCTCGTCTTGAGGAGGAAGTCGATCTCGAAGTTGGGAGTTACCATAGAGATGCATACGCATAAGGGTTTGAGCTGCAATATGAGCTGCTTCTGCTTCTCCAATGCTTTTTCTTCCTCTCATATCTTTCTTGAGCCAGCTTTCAGAACAAGATGAAGAAACATTAACTGGTACTGATAATGATTCTTCTGAAGTTGAAGATGAAGACCCATCATCTTGTACTTTCATAAACTCTTCTGAAGAAGCTAGAGCGTTATCAGTAGTAGTGAAAGGAGGGTCCATACCTCTCCAATTTCTATCAGAATGAGATCTCATATGTCCGTACAGTGACTTCTTCGACGGAAAATCCTTGTCGCACACAGGGCAACGGAAACGTCTCCAAGAAGAAGAATTGAGATTCCCAATATTTGATTTAATGAGATTATTATTAGCATTATCGCGGATGACCAGATCCTTGGACTTGATTCTAAGGGTATAATTGACCTTTTCTTGTTGCTGTTGAGTCTGATTCTGAGTCTCCATCTTTTTCAGAACTTGAATGTGATATCTTCTATGGCCTCCTAGGGCTTTTCCAGAATTGAACTTTTTTCCACAGAAATCACAAACTCGAACTGGACCTGAACCTGAACAGTGACCTAGAGCTGAAACTGAAGCTCCTTTAATTATAATATTAGATTCTCCTTCGCGGAGCTTTGAGTAAGATGAAGACGTCTTTTGGCTCATATTCTCTTCCTCGTCCGAGATCTCCTGATCCTTCTCTTCCTCGATCATCTCTTCCTCAATCATCTAAAGAGTCGTAGTCAAAATTTTAGAGTGTGAAAATCAAAGAGCAACAAAATATTGAAGAAATCCGACTTACCTGACGACAATCAGGTCCAGCATCTTCATGAGACCGACAATCAGGTCCAACATCTTCATGAGACCGAACTTGATGAGAACAAAGTAACCTATATTCTTTGTCAAAATCCATGTAGGTACACTGTGAGAGGAAAAAAAATAACCGATTGATCAGGGACTGTACTATTTTATAACATGACTTCTCTATTTTTTTTTTTTTTAATTTAAGGAGCAAAAAGTTCCCTTTTCTCTAAATCCCTAGGAAAAAAAATAACCGATTGATCAGGGGCTGTACTATTTTATAACCTGACTTCTCTAATTTTATTTTTGAATTTAAGGAGTAAAAAGTTCCCTTTTCTCTAAATCCCTAGGGAAAAAAATAACCGATTGATCAGGGACTGTACTATACTACTATTTTATAACCGGACTTCTCTAATTTTTTTTTTTAATTTAAGGAGTAAAAAGTTCCCTTTTCTCTAACCTAGTAACAAACAACCCTAAGGACCAAACGGTACCTTGCAATGCTTGCATGAGACTCCAAGGGAGGGTTTGGGTTTTTCATTTTCATCTTTCTCCTTTTATCCTTATAATCTTATATTCACCCTCCGATTAAAAAGATAGATGGTTCAAACTTAACACTTTATAAAATTATTATTTTATATTTAAATAAATAAATTTATATTGTTAAAATAAGATCCATACAAACAAAATTTTAAAAAAATTAATTAACAAAATATTATAATAATAAATTTATAAAATATTAAATGTGAACCATCTATTTATTTAATCTAAGGATGATGGAGATAAGATTTTGAGGGAAAAAAGGATAAAAAGGATTATGGTTGCATATCCTATACAATACTAGCTCCAATCTCATATAAGGTACCATTTTTTTAAGCCACGAAGTGGGTATTAATTACTTTTTTTTTTAAAAAGACTGTCCTCATTTAAAATCTCATAAATTGTAGCTTCTATAACTTCTTGGATATACTTCATGGTGTTTCCTCCCAGATTCAAATAACTAAACTTCGCAACTCAAAAAATGGTTAAAGAACGCAACTTATTTTTAAAGAAAAACACCCCTTTTTATTGAGTGGATGAGTGTGAGAGGGAACATGAGTGAAAAAAGAAATGAGAGAGAAATTAGTAGAAAAAGATATGAGAAAGACATATAATTAATTAACCATAAAAATGGGAAAAAATGAAGCTTATAAAAAAAGAACCACACACTCATTCACAAACTTGTAGCTTATATATAAAATCGGAGAGAGTATTACATATGAGTAAATTTAGAAGTTTTTTAACTTTTTTCCTTTCATTTTCAAGCAAAGTTAACTTAATCATTTTGCCAACAAAATTTGAGTCAGTTGATAAATAGTTATCTTATAACCATAAGATTGTAAGTTTAAATCTCACTGCAGATGTGAGGACCTTATCCGTGAGTGATGTATACGTACCTCTATAAGTACTAAATGAAATCAATGGGATGGGAGAAATGGTGTATATACACACACATTGTTAATTCTTGTTGCAGTACTTTTATGTATACAATATTCATACACTGCATCTTATAATTAGTTACTACTCTAGAGATCTCATATATGAATCCATTAATTCATAAATATATTTTAAAATTGTTATAAAATATTTTGTGACGATTACAGGTAAATTTTGGAAAAACAGAATTTAGAAAGCTGATTCTCCTTAATCGTTGATTCTTGGTTTTAATAATAATCTGATAATGACAGATAACAAGAGAAATATCATAATCAAAATATGTTTTTATTGAAGATTATCAAAATCTGTTTGTGATCGAAGATCATCAAAATCCGTTACTAGTATTATCTTTGACGTTTGAATAACATTTAATGGATTTTTATCAAACTATTACTCTTAATTTTACATTATTTTTATTCCTTAATTTTTTTAATGTTTATCTTTTCCTAATCTATTTAACAAAATTATTAATTTTTTTATCATAATCAAAATCTGTTGTTGATTGAAGATTATCAAAATCTGTTTGTGATCGGAGATTATCAAAATCTGTTACTAGCATTACCCTTTTGAGAAATACTTACATACATTAGGAGCGCTACCTCATCTAGCTATACTTTGACTAATTAAAATATAACAACTCATCTTATTTTAATCCTATATGGCATACGAGTCATATAAAGAAATTCAAATTTTATGATTTTAAAAAATATAAACTTCTTAATTTAGAAAAAAAAAATGCAATTCCCTCCCTGAGTTGTTTCATTTAATTAGTCAAAATATAATTGAGGTGGTGCTCCTTGAAATATGTAAGTATTTTTCTTATCCTTGACCTGTTTGAATAACATTTAATGGATCTTTATCAAACTTCACCTGCAGGTCTTTTTTTTGCTACCACCTGCAGGTCATCACCACCATAAAATGTTCTAACTCATAGTTTATTTTTCTTAATTGTAAATTATTTTTATTCCTAGCTTAATCTTTTTAATATATACATACATACATATATATATATTCCTAATATAGTTAACAAAATTATTGATTATAAATGATGACTTTAACATTTTTAACGTTAATTTTTTTTTTTTTTTTGCCAAATAAGAAGTGTTTTTTTATCTTAAACAATTGTACCATCACATAAAATTGATATTATAAGTATAATTCTAAGGTGAAAATAAATCATAAAATTCAGGTTAAAAAAGAAAGAAAGTAAAATAAAATTCAAACAATTAATCTATTACCCACCCCCTGACCTTATGATAGTACTAAAAAACAGGCAATTACGATGGAATGACAGTTAGAGTAACTTAGCGACAGAGGTTTGCGACAAAATCCAGTCCGTTTCTAATTTCTTCATTGCAAAACGCACATCGACATAATTTCCGCAAATTTTATAGGTGATTGACTTTTTTTTTCATAGTGAAGTATACTACTGTTTAGTCTTTGACATGCAACAAATACTAATAAATGAAAAAAAAAAAATTTATGATTACAGAGAAGCATTGGAAGATCATCTTGGGAATATTATAGAGAAGCAGAGATTGCTCTGTGCCTGAAAATTTAATGATACAATTCCTTCAGCCTCAATATCATGTACACAAATAGTACACAAATATTATTAAACCTCTATGCATAATGGTTGATGAAAAGAGTAAGATAAAGTATGAATAGAGATAAAAAGATTCAAACCCTCCTAATATAACCCAGCCAAAGCACTTGCATTCGGATCAACAAACGGACGAACCAAACTATCACCATGAAGAACCCTTAAAAACACATCTTCAAGAGATGGAAGCTCCTAACTAGATAGAATTTGAGATCGAATGGTGTCATAAGACGTATCAAGAGCTTTAAGAAAACTGATGATGGCCTGAAATTCCAAATTCTTAATACGGGTCTGAAGATCTACTTGCGGAGACATAAGTACCTCCTTCTCTTCATACAACATCTTAAATTCCAAGAAGAAATCCTTCAATGGACAACCCTGGTGCTGAGAGCAATAGAAACTTTTACACACTTCGTGAATCTGAGTAAAATTTCCTCTACCAAAAAACATAAATTCAAGATAACTCATAATTCCTTTCACAGTATTGCAGTGACTGACAGATAACAGAATTCATGGTTCAATAGAGTTTTGAATTTGGAAAAAGAGTCGAGCATTTGCTCTAGACCAAGCCAAACATTTCTCATTATCACCAGAAGGGGATCCTAAGTTAAATGGGTTTCCTTCTCAATACCCAAAAGATATACTCTAATAGTTTTGTTCCTGTAAGAATAATTGGACGTACCTGGAGTGCGACCGTTTTATCTCTTGTACCCACGCTAATCGGATCACAGTTGCGGAAGCGATTAGGACGCACAGCAAATACACCACAATAGGAAGAAGAAAAGAGTAATATAGTAGAGGGAATAGGGATTCACAGTGGCAGAGTTTCTGTATGTTAATTCAAGTATCTTACAACTGAATCCCTTTACACCTATTTATAGGGTTCTATGCACCCCTTCCTCTTCTACTAACATGTCCTTCCATCAGAGAGACAAGATATCCTTTCGATTGAGAGATATATTGTTTCAGTGAAACAATGCCACTTGAAGAGTCATATTGCATCGGACAAAAAACATGACTCATAACATTTTCGATAATATTACATATATCCACCCAAGCATTTATGTTATTTATACTTTGACCCCAATCCTATTGGGCTTGGGCCCAATTCACCAAGGGTGGACTAGGCTATTTTCCAACATCTCCCACTCACACTTGGTGGATTAGATATGTCTCTTTTTCTTCCTTATTTCATACTAGGTGCTTTGCCTTGACCGCGTAGGCATGACATCTGCATATAGGTGTATGTACTAGAAATCTCTTTTACAGAGACCAGCACAAGACAACCTTCATTGTGTAGCTTGATTTGAATATTGTGCCTTAAATATCCTAGATTCACTTATATACACTTTCACATAGCTAATCTAATCCCTTTTGAGTCAGTATAAAACTCAGATTGCCTTTCTAGTATGCATAGTATCCACATTTATGAAATTATCAAAAAATAATACCATAAAAGGACATGTCTCATACACTAGCATATTTGTGTATATTTCAAGTAATCTTCATTTCGCCCAGATATCACTTCAATATACATCAGCTGCTTTCCTAACATAATACCATAGATCGCATATATCATGATCGTAGGACATATGCTAAAGTAGCAGACGCTGAAGCACACCTCTGTGATATTGTCAAAGTCAAAGGATATCATTGGAAGAATTAGAAACTTCCTGGGACTCACACAACAATTAAGCAGGGATCATCTTACTTGCTTCCCTTTTGCGGTTCTTTAGCACATGTGGTATGAATCACATGCTACAGTGTTACTCTTACACCATAAGAGCGTACATCGTTTTGCATTTTGTTGTTAACACTGTACAGACTTAAGTCTAGACACTCCCAGCATCTAAACCCAAATTCTTCCTTTCTACTCAGACGTCAATATTGAAGAATTTGTTATCTGGCTACAGGCATCATGGAAGTGGATATCCATGATTCGATCCATACTAATGTTCATGTTTATGGATCTCATCTTGACACGCTACACTGTTATTAAAGCGACATAGTTTGTGTTTCTTTTCTACCATATCAGCATTCTAGCAGCTTGACCGGTGAACACAATTGTCTCATCTTTACACACCCCTCCTGAATGTCAAAGGCGGTTGCTCGTGTGAGAGAGACAACCTCACAAGCCTGTACGACATACTAGACATTGTATACTTTCACACAGACATTTATACTAATAATGATAAGTACTTCAATTAATCATAAATGTAATAAAGTCTGAAATTTTACATTTTACGTACACCAAGTGCCCTTACATGTTTTTCAAATGTTTCCTTGGCAATTGGTTTGGTCAGGGGATCAGCGACCATACTCTTGGTCGAAATATGTTGTACAACAATAATTTTCTGTGCTATATAATCTCTTACAAAATTGTACTTAATGTCTATATGCTTGGTCTTACTATGATACTTAGGATCTTTAGTATAGGCTATGGCTGCAGTGTTATCACATTGCATTAATACTGGATTGGTACTCTCATTGCCAAATCCAAGATGTTCAATGAACCTCTTCAACCATAATGCCTCTTGTGCAGCTGCAGTGCATGCTACGAACTCGGCTTCCATAGAATGTAAAGCAATACATGTTTGCTTCTTGCTACTCCAACATATGGCGCCATTATTCAGTAAGAAAGTATAACCTGAGGTCGATCTTCGCTCTTCCTCATCTCCGCCTAAATCAGCATCGGAATATCCAACCAGGCGTAGATCACTTCCTTCGTAGCATAGTGCATAGTCAGAGGTGCCTTTTAAGTATCTCATGATCCTTTTTACTGCTTTCCAGTGACGCTCACCTGGGTTGGACTGGAACCTACTTACCAATCCTACCACAAAGCAGATATCTGGCCTTGTACACATCATTGCATACATTAAACTACCAACAACACTAGCATAGGGAACTTTCATCATTTTCTTTTGATCAAACTCAATTTTGAGACACATCTTATTGCTTAAGGTTACACCAGAAGCCACTGGGGTATCCAAGGAATTGCAGTTGCTCATGTTGAATCGTTTGAGAATCTTTTTAATGTAATTTTCTTGTGAAAGATATAGGATTCTTTTTGAATGATCTCTTTGGATCTTAACTCCAAGTATATACTCTGCTTCACCCATGTCTTTCATTTCAAAATTTGATGAAAGCCATTCTTTAATAGCTATAATCGAGTTCAGATTATTTCCAGCCAATAGTATATCATCTACATATAAGGATAATATAACAAAATTACCCTCAAACCGTTTGATGTAGACACAGTGGTCCTCTTCAATCATTTGGAAATCATAAGAGGTTATTGTTTTATGAAACCTCAAATACCACGGTCTGGATGATTGCTTGAGTCCATAAATAGACCTTTTAAGTTTACAAACTTTATTCTCTTTTCCTTTTTCAATAAAACCTAATGGTTGTTCTATATAGATTTCCTCATCCAGATCACCATTTAGAAATGCAGTTTTAACATCCATTTGATGTAATTCTAAGTCCAAACTGTTTACTATTGCTAGAATAATTCTTATAGAATTAAATCGTACCACGGGTGAAAAGGTATCTTCATAATCTATACATTCTTGTTGTGTATACCCCTTTGCAACTAATCGTGCCTTATACTTATCAATTGACCCATCCACCTTTTTTTTAATTTTGAGAACCCACTTGTTCCCAATGGCTTTTCGCCCTTTTGGTAGGTCAACCAATTCCCAAACTTTATTCTTTCTCATTGAGTTCATTTCTTCATCCATTTCCTTTTTCCATTCATCTTTAGCAGGACTGGATAAGGCCTCTAGTACCGAACGTGGTTCATCATCCCCATCAGGAGTAACAATAAGTGCTTCACTTTCTATTTGGAAGCGTCTTTTAGGGATACTTTCCTTGTTACTCTTTCTTGTAGGAGCTTCTTGCCTTTGTCTTTTCTTTTGTCTAGGTCTTTGTGTTGACCTTTCTAAGCTCCCACTTAGATCGACATTTTGGGATGATTCAAGCATACCAACAAGTTCTATACTTATTTGTTCCTGTGTCTCATAAAGAGATACAGTGCGGTCAATGTCTCCCCTTTTAGGGAATTCATTTTCTATAAATGTAACATCTCTAGATTCAATTTTAGTTACAGTTCCATCTTCATTTTCACCTATGAAGACATATCCTTTGGATTATTCAGAGTACCTTATAAAGATACATTTCTTTCCTCTAGGACCTAACTTGCCATACTTATGAGAATTATCATGAATGTATGCAGATGACCCCCATGGTCTAAGGATACTAAGATCCGGCTTGCGTTTTGTCCATAACTCATAAGGTGTTGAAGTAACTGATTTTGAGGGCACACGATTAAGTATGAAGGTAGCAGTCATTAAAGCATCATCCCAATATGAAATTGGTAGATTTGCTTGTGCCATCATTGACCTAACCATGTCTAGAAGCGTTCTATTTATTCTCTCAGTAACTCCGTTCTGTTGGGGAGTGCCAGGGATAGTTAGCTGCCTAATTATCCCTTTTTCTTCACAGAGCTCTTTAAATTGGTCAGAAAAATATTCACGTCCTCGATCAGTACGTAATACTTTAACTTTATTGTCCATTTGATTTTCAACTTCATTTACGTATCGTCTGAAGCACTCAAGAGCCTCAGACTTATGTGTGATCAAATAGACATGACCGTATCATGAATAGTCATCGATAAAAGTGATAAAATACCAAGCTCCATGCCTTGCCCTCACACTCATAGGACCGCAAATATCAGAATGAATTATTTGCAATGGTTGTTCTGATCTAGTTCCTTTACCAAAAGGTTTTCTAGTTGCCTTACCTGCTAGACAACTTTCACACAAGGACATTTCCATATTGGATATGGATCCTAGCAAACCTTCTTTTGCTAGTTTAATCATTTTATTTTGATTAATATGCCCTAGTCTAGCATGCCAAATAGCCATATCAACAGTTGAATTAGAAGAAGTAGCAAAGCAGTCATGTATATTATAATCATCAATAATATCCATTACAAAGAACTTCTTTGAAAGGAAAGCTAAACCATAAAATACAAAATTATAAAATATGTCTGCAACTTTATCATGAAAGTTTACATTAAACCCATAGTTCACAAGACATTTTACAGAAACTAAATTCCGTCGGATATCAGGAGCATGAAGCACATCATGTAGGATCAAAGGCTTTCCACTACGCAAAGTTAATTTGCAAGTTCCAATGCCTTTAACTTCAATCTTTGCATTGTTGCCTACATAAAGCCACTTACATTTGTCAGACAGCCGACGGTATTCTACATAGGATCCTCGATCCCTTGTCACATGGTCTGTTGAACCTGAATCCAAAATCCAAGAAGAACATATATTCTCTGTTAGGAAAACAGTGCTAGAAACATAGGAAACATGTGAATTTACATAATTCACTAGTACCTTTTCACTCTCATTTCGCTCAGTGCAATCCCGTGCGAAATGACCCATCTTTTGGCAGGCAAAACATTTGACCTTCTTTAAGTCATTTTTATTCTTCTTCCCGCCCTTTTTTCCTTTCTTCTTGAATTCCTTTTTGCCTTTTACAAATTTATTCTTGTCCTTCTTTCCATTCTTTTGGAATTTATTCCCCTTCTTGGAATCGGGTTTTGTATTAGAAGGACCTACACCCTCTGTGTAGTAGGCATGGCCAGAGGACTTGTATGCCTCCAAGCGCTCGTCCTCAAGTTCCAAGTGCTTAGCCACATCATTAAAATTTTTAATGCCTTCATTATGAGTTAGATTAACCTTCATGTGCTCCCAACTAGATGGCAATGATCTTATCACTGCCTGAACTTGTTGTTCATCAGACACAGTATGCCCAGCTTCCTTCAATTCTCTTATCATATTTGCCATCTCTCTTAGATGTTGTTTCATTGAAGTATTTGGCCTAAGCTTATACGTATCAAACTTAATAGTTAATCGTCTAAGCTTGGAGGTGGATGTACCACCAAATCTGTCTTTCAACGTTGCCCATATAGCTTACGCTGTTTCATTTTTCTCATATTCACACATGAGGTCATCTGCCATTGTACTCAACAATGTAATTCTTGCAATGCTATTTTTCTTTTTCCAAGCCTCATAGACCTCTTGGTCTCTCCTGTGTTGGGCCGTATTCCCAGCAGCAGGCTGTGCTACAACTGTTGTTAGAGGCTCCATTGCCTCTTGTTCCTCCAAAATATATTGGACTTTTCAGTGCCAGATATCCCAATTGTCACCATTTAGTTTGTCCCCTTTATTTAACTCAACGATGATGTTCTTAGTTGCCATTTTCAATTCTGGAGACAAATTTATTCCACATTCAATATGTCTCTCTAAAGGAATTAAACTATTGAACAAATCATCGACAATATATAGCACAACACAGTATACAATGTCATGTACTTATATTATTCTTAACCAGAAAAAATAGTAATACTACTAAATTCATGATCAGGAGTATACGTTTGTATCTCCCATCACATAAATATTAGCTACATTACTAAAATTCTGTCAAGAATTATATATATGTACTTTAACAACTCTAACTTTTAGGATTAACAACTCCTAAAAGCTCCCACTTAACAAAAACATATAATAATATAATGAATTATCAACTAAATCATGCTTCACTATAATATAAATAAGACAATATTCACTCTGTAATATTTGAAAACATGTTCATAACACATTTAAATATAACAGAAAAATATTGAAATCAACAAATGAATTTTTAGAAGTTTTAAAATGATTTAAAACATTCATAAATGCACTTAGAATATCATAAACATATACTAATTAGAGTCAAAATCAATCATATAGCATATCATATTAAAGATCATGAATTTAGGGATTTTTAGAAGCAAACTGGGTCCCATTCGGCTCATGCACGCGCCCCCACGCGCTTAAACAAGTCAGAAATAACAAAAAATAAAAAAAAACAGAAATTACACACGCACACAGTGGCGCGTGAACACCACGCGCCACCTTCCGGCCATAATCCGGCGACACGCGCCAGCTCATCGGCTTCCACGCGCCGAGGACTATCGGATGGTGTCCACCACGTGTCAAAATAATATGCCACGTGGCCTCACGCGCCACGTGGCTTTTTTGCAAATTTTTTTTTTTTTTTTTGAATTCTATTTCAGCAGTCTGGGCCTCACTTGTTAGGCCTGGACTTAATTCAGTTTTTTTTTTGTTCAGCCCTCACATATTGGACCTAAATATTGGGCCAATTTTTTTTTTTTTAAATTATTCGGCCCAGACACCCTTAAACAAAAAAAAAAATTTTAAACGCCGAAATGACGTCGTTTTTGGAGGCCGGAGGTATTCTTCAACCTCCAGCCGGGTCGACCCGGACTCGGTTACAGGCGTGGGTCGGGTCCGTCAACCCGGTAACTTCTCTCCTACGTATCTCCTTCGTCCGACGTCCGTTTTGGGTGTTCTTGGTGTCGTTTTCAATCGTTTTTCGAGCTCTACGCAATGGGACTAATTTCAAATCCTAATTCTCTGATTTTAAAATGAACCAATACCAAAAACAATTTCGTTTTTTCATGCTTTCTCTTTCTAAGTTCTTTTGTTTTATGATTCTAAATTTACATATGAAATATATCTTTATGCCTATACGAAGAGCATACTCTCAAACTCAGAAACACAGTGAAAGCATTATACATATATTATCATGTTAATCTCAAGAACAAATATCAATAAGTTCCCCGCACGCATATATATATGTGACTATAGAAAATATCATATAGATATTTGAAAATAATAACATACACATCATATTATCGTAATATGAGGATTATAATCTCATACAGGCTAAACCTAGCTCTGATACCATGTAAGAATAATTGGGCGTACCTAGAGTGTGACCGTTTTGTCTCTTGTACCCACGCTAATCGGATCACAGTTGCGGAAGCGATTAGGACGCACAGCAAATACACCACAATAGGAAGAAGAAAAGAGTAATATAGTAGAGGGAATAGGGATTCACAGTGGCAGAGTTTCTGTATGTTAATTCAAGTATCTTACAACTGAATCCCTTTACACCTATTTATAGGGTTCTATGCACCCCTTCCTCTTCTACTAACATGTCCTTCCATCAGAGAGACAAGATATCCTTTCGATTGAGAGATATATTGTTTCAGTGAAACAATGACACTTGAAGAGTCATATTGCATCGGACAAAAAACATGACTCATAACATTTTCGATAATATTACATATATCCACCCAAGCATTTATGTTATTTATACTTTGACCCCAATCCTATTGGGCTTGGGCCCAATTCACCAAGGGTGGACTAGGCTATTTTCCAACATTTCCAATCACTATAGTTTGTCCAATTCAATTTTGAATCAGTAATCTTAGCAGACATGGGTAGCATATCAAACATCTTAGATTCAGCCATGGAAGGGTAACCAAAGAATCGCAATAAAAAAGGACAACAAGCACGTTCAAGAGATGAACCAGCCATCAATAGAAACACCAAACAGCGAGCACAATCGCTAACCACACCAAAATACCAAACTTTCACAAGTCAAAGGCAAATACTAGTTTCGGAGTAAGGAGAATAGGAAACCCACACCTGGAAGCGTGAAACTAGAGCATGATAACCCCTAGAAGTAGGCTGGGTGAAACAGACAGTGAAAATATGAATAGCACCAGATGAACAGTACTGGATGAACAACAAACGATGAACAGGATGAACAATTTTAGAGAGTCCTAGGCTCTAATACCATGACAAAGTATTTGAGTAAAAATGTTTTTAATGATTTCATTTACAAGGCTTACATGAGTATTTATAGAGGGAGCTTATTAAATGCCCTCAACTACTATCCATCAACTACTATCTACCACCACCTACTATCCACCAACTACTATCTACCAACTATTATCTACCACCAACTACTTAGTAATTACATTATTTAACATTAACAAAGATGAATGAGTAAAGAGGCCTAACTGAAAAGAGATAACCAAATGAGGGGTATTAAGGTAAAACTATTAAATTTTGAATTCCTATATTTGGATATGTGACCTGATTTAAGATTTGTTAAATTCAATAACTCAATTTAGAATTTGAGTAATTTAATTGTCTTTTAAAAGAATTTTTCCTAATTAATATACATCATTAAGTTACTATCCCGTTCGTTATTTAAAAAGAAGAAATTAATATGTTTCCCTAAGCCTTAATTTCTGATATATTTATGCGCTTACTAGTTTTTCTGTATTGGAAATTTTTTCCTTCCTACTTTATTTTTTTTACATTCTCCCATCCTCATTCACACAAGTGGTACCATCCTCTTTGGTCATGCAAAATAAATAAAATTCTCTTATATATAGGATATACTTGTAGGATCAAAGTGAATGACTATCCATCTTGATATGAGAAATTCTGAACATCTGAAAAAATAGTTTACCTTTTTTTTCACAACCTCAATTATTTGATCAATTATATAAACTATTAATCTCTCAACTACCATACATTCATCTCCTAAGTCAAGGAACCCTCAATTAGGATATTGTAAACTGAGTTATATATTGATTAATACATGGGGAGGAAAGTTGATAAGAACCAATCCCTTTCTATATAAGGATCATTGGGTTTAGCATCGATGGTAGGAAAGTTGATGGAGATATGCCCTATCATTGTGAGTGCCAAAGTCAGATTTCACCCGTAGCTTCCATGTTACTGTGAATTTCATTTTTGCATTTCATGCACTTGTTGGGAGTTTCTGGGCATCTAGTAAAGATATTACTATATTTCGGCCACAACCGGACATCATCTTTGACTTCCAAGACCAGCAAAAAGATGACTCAGATGGAAATAACAGTTTTTGCTCGAGTAAGACAAAAACGACCTTTCACTCATCTTCTCCACCTTCTCTTCCTCGATCGTCTGAAGAGTCGTTGTCAAAATTTTAGAGTGTGAAAATCAAAGAGCAACAAAATAACAAAAAGCCTTGTTGATAACAAAGTAACCTATATTCTTCAATCAGAGTCAGTACTGTTTTACAACATCACTTCCCTAATTTTTTTTATTTTTTATTTTTTGAATTTAAGTGGTTAAAATTTCCCTTTTCTCTAAATCCCTGGTACCAAACAGTACATTACAATGCTTTCTGCTTGCATGAGACTGGAGAGGAGGGTTGGACTTTTCATTAAATACTTTATAAAATTATTATTTTAAATTTAAATAAAGGGTTAAGGTGCAAAAATACACATGAGGTTTTCTCAAAAATGCATCCAACACCAAATGCTTTTTTTAGGGGCAAAATCAACTATGTGGTAACAAAATATGTGCAAAAATCATAGTTTCCGTTAATGTCAAAAAACGTCCGTTACTTTTCCGTTAATGTCAGCTTCTGATTCTGTTTTCTTCTCCGCTCCACAGTCTTCTTTTTCTTCCTCTTAATTCCATTGATTTTAATATTATTCCTATTATGTACTCATACAAATATTATAATCATGCTATAATCTTCTTCTGCTACTAACGATTTTATTGTTATATAATGTGATCCGATTCAATGCCTTTTTTTTTATGAATTGAAATCATATCCCACAAAAGTAAAAGCTTCGATCCATTATGGCATTCCAAGGGAGTTTCAAACTCTGGCTTTTAGCTTTAGCTCTTCTTAACATCACTCTATTCTCTAAAAACTTTGGTACGCATCCACTAAACGTTCAATTTGATTAATTTGTTCATGGTTTTATTCATCAGTAATCTTTTCACAGGTATTAATGCCGACGATGACGAGGCCACTAGAGTTGGAGGGTTTGGGGGGCGGATTCGGCAGAACCGGAGGTGGTGGTGGAGCGGGGTTTGGTGGTGCTGCTGGAGCTGGTGGTGGCAGTGGGGCTGGATTTGGTGGTGGTCCTGGCGCTGGCGCTGGTGCTAGCGGAGGGGTTGGGATTGGTGGGGGTCACAGAGGTGGGGCTGGGCTTGGCGGCGGTCACGAAGGTGGAGTGGCAGATCCTGGCGAAATTTCTGCCCAAGCCTTGTTGTGTTTCAATGATAAATATGTAAGCACGCAAGATGCTATACTGCGTATGTATATATATATATAAAAGACACATGAAGAAGACAACGACGACAAGGTAAACTAATTCATTGCAACTCAACTTCGATTTTCCCCTATCATCCATGTCTGTTCTTGTCAAGAATCATCCAGTTCCTGAATTCCTTTTTTTGCAGAAGAGAGAAAAACGACGATGGATTGTCAGAAAAACACCGAATCAAGACGCAGCGAAGAGTATCCAGCTGTCATAGTTAAGAAAAAGTAACGGACGTTTTTTAACATTAATGGAAACCGTGACTTTTGCACTTATTTTGTAACCACAAAGTTACTTTTGCCCTTAAAAAAAGTATTTGGTGTTGGGTGCACTTTTGAGAAAATCTCATGTGTATTTTTGCACCTTAACCCTTAAATAAATAAACTTAAACTATTAAAATATGATTTAAACAATTCATAACTACAATACGGACAAAAATTGTTAAAAAATAATTAATAAAATATTGAAATAATAATTTTATAAAATATTAAATTTAAACTATCTATTTTTCAATCTAAAAGTGGAGATAAGATTTTGAGAAGAATAGGAGGATAAAAAGATTAGGATAGTGTGCCGCTCCAATCTCATATACATATATATATATATATATATAGTCCTTTTTTTTTTGCCGGAACATATATATAGACAATATAGTCCTTATTATTAGGCAATTTCTAGAATAAATATATATCTCTATTTTAAGTCTATTAATTACATTTTTTTAAAGATTGACGTTATTTAAAATCTCATTAATTAATTGTAGCTTCTATACCTTCTTGGATATAATTCATGGTTTTTCCTCACATACTAATTATAAGATTCAAATAACTAAATTCCGCAACTCAAGAAATAGGTTAAAGAATGCAACTTATTTTTTAAAAATACCCTTTTTTTTATTGAGAGGATGAGTGTGTGAGAAAACGAATGAGAAAAGAAATTAGAGAGAAATCAATAGAAAAAAGGTTAAATTATACAAAACCCCCATGAACTTTGGGTCAGTTGCATATAACCCGCTGACATTTCAAAGTTTAAATTTAACCCCTCTAATCTTTTATTTTTTAACTATTAACCCCCTGCCATTAAGTGACAGTTATCTTTTTAACGGAAATTGCCACGTCATATTATGAAATGACACGTAGCATCCTACATGGCATCTTGTGTAATATTAAAATACCCGTTTGTAATATTCAAACTCAAGGTGTTACTTTTATCATTTTAATAAATTTATTAAGTATTTTTTACCATCATTTGTCAATTAAAATAGTTTTCTGGTATGGCAAAAACAGAAAATTAGAAGAGTAATATTTAAAAAATATAAAAATAAAAATGTCATCATTTGTATAACATTTACTTATTTTCTTGGGATAATTAGGCATTGATAGTATTAAAATATCATCATTTGTGTTAAATATATTATTAGGATAATTGAACATTGATAGTTTAAATATTATGTTTGTGTCAGAGAATAGCTTATGCCCGCATTAATGTTTTTATTAGTGATGCATATTTTTCATGAATCAAAGATTTGACGTGTATTTTTATATTTTTCTAAATATTATTCTTCTTGTTTTTGCTATATACAAAAGAACTAATAGTATTTTAATTGATAAATGATAGCAAAAATCTTAATAAATTTATAAAAATGATAAAAAGTAATTGCATGTGGTTTAATTACTAGTACTATCTTTGATCGATGATCATCAAAATCTGTTAATCAAAATCTATTTGTGATCGATGATCATCAAAATCTGTTAATTACTAGTTCTATCTTTGACTTTTGAATAACATTTAATGGATTTTTATCAAATTTCACCGGCAGGTTACCAACCTAAAATGTTCTAACTCATAATCTATTTTTCTTAATTTTACATTATTTTTATTCCTTAATTTTTTTAATGTTTATCTTTGCCTAATCTATTTATCAGAACTATTAATGTTTTTTATAAAAAGACAAAATGATTTTTAAACAAACAAGGTTTACAAATTATATATACAGTTATCACTACTAGAAAAAAAGGGTTTTAACGTCCCTTTTTTTGGCCTTTTAACGTCTGAAAACAGAGGGACGTCTATGTGAGGGTCGTAGAAAAAAACGTCATTAACGTCCGTAAAACAGGGGACGTGGAAGGCAGACTTTAGACGTCCCCAGTTGGAACTGGGGACGTCTAAAGTTTCACATTAGACGTCCCCAGTTCTGGGGACGTCTAAGGTCCACCTTAGACTTCCCCAGTTCCAACTGGGGACGTCTAAAGTGGGAGCTTAGACGTCCCCAGAAGAGCTGGGGACGTCTAAGGTCCACTTTAGACGTCCCCAATTCCAACTGGATACGTCTAAAGTGTCGACAGCAATACTTTCCAATCCCTTTTTTTATTAAGGACGTTGAAAGTTTTTTTTTTTTAAATGGACTTTTTATATATATTGCACTGTCTGGAAATGTAAACTGCAGAAATAGGATTCCAACAACAGAATAAAAGAACAGCAGTTCAGCAGAATGGAAACAACAACAAACACAGTGATCAACCCAAGGCAAATGCCACACAAACTACACAACAATCTATATCCAAGTCTACTACATGCCACACAAACTTTCAAACCATACAAACTACACAGCCATCTATATCCAAGTCCCCAGTTTGTACAATAACCAAGACTAAAATCCAATCCATATCCAACAACAATAACGCTAATTATATGTACTACCACAAAAGTATGTCCTACACAAACTACTAAAGACTTTACTCTTCTGGTATACGTTGAAGAAGATGTCCAGCCAAAAAGTCTCTGATCATATTTAAGTCTTCATATGAGTAGGCGTCTTCATTGTCAAAAATCTGTAAATTAGAAAATAAGCTTAGATGAAATAATGAATGAAGTGAATGAATTGCCATTGAATCACAACACCAAGAATATTATCCTCTGAGAATGAAGAAGCGATTACTTGTTCAAAATCTGTCGTAATGCCACTCTGAATGATGTTAAACATATAAAGCAAGACATAATATCCATATTCACAGCCGCCAGGTTGTCGAGGGCACTATAAATCAAAAGCAAATGGTTAAAATCAATAAAGGCATATCTAAAACGATCGTCAATCAAAAGAACTTGATTTGAAACTACGTACCTTTGGAAACAACCATCTCGGATCTTTGCCACCTCTATGTTCGCGTGGCCCGCCAAGAGCTCGATACGTCGTGCATGCCCTATCATTAAAATGAAAATCAACATAAATTAGAATAATTCATTAAGTCAAGAATCAAGAACCAATGAAATACAAAAAAATAACTTACGTGTTGAAGACGCTTTTAGTTTCTTTGTCTGGTCTTCTATTTAAGGAATCAAACCAGTAAACAACGTGGGACCGAGGACAAACAACACACAAACTCCAGTGATAACTATCACAACATATACAGATTAAAAAGAAGTTAGATGGCAAGGCAATTATTTATTAAAAATCTCAAATACACAAAATGAAAATGCGTACCCATGAACAATCGGTGCTAGATAACAACGATAGTCTTCATTTGCCAATGTGAAGCCCACATAGTTCGTCCTTCTTTTCAATGTATTCCCAACCCTTGTCGTATGTGCAGGAGACAAGAATCCATATAAATCAACTTTCTGAGAGTCAACGCATATACGACGGAAGGAGCTATAATAGAATTATAATGATGAATGTATTAGCTAGTTAAAATCAACTTAACTAAATGAATCAAAAAATGGGAAATATAAAACTTATAGGATTGCAAATTTGCCCCATCCAACATCTAGCTCCTCGAACTTCATGAATTGTTTAAGATCTTGTTTATCAATTGTGAAGTCATACTCTGTTTCCTGGCCCACAATCCCTATAGGCATATGCATATCAATCTGGCGAATGCCTTTATAGATATGCTGCAGTCGTGCTAAGAAGGGCCATTTCTCTGCTTCCTGCTCATTCTTTTAGAACATAAAAACACATACTGTTAGTAGGATGTCAACACATCTCAAGTAAAAGTGAGGTAGTTCCATACCATTGGAGGTGTTGGTGGTAACAAGCCAATAAGATGTACAGGCCAAAGGATGAAAGATCCTCTCGCCTGAGCTATCGTGGCAACCTCGTCATCAGGAATAGGGATGGCTGTACCTTCTTCCCCTGCTCGAACACACGTCACAGTCACCCTACGCAAATGCTGTGGAATTTGCTGATGATGGTGGGTAGTAGCTTCTGTGTGAACGAGAGCATCTGCAACTACACGCAGCACTGGGGCATCCAAAGAGAGGATGGCAGGTTCTCCCTGCACTGGAGTAGGAGAAGGGTCGCCAAGTGGTTCCTCCACCAGGTTGTAACTTCCTTCGGTGCTGTGGAAGGTCGGGGATGAATGGGTTCTACGCTCGGTAGTTGCCATCTGCGATTCAAACATCTTCTGCATTTCAGCTCGTAGCTCAGGCATCAGCTCAAGATGTAGCTCTGGCAACAGCTCTTGTCGGAGCTTGTCGCGAAGGTTGGCCTCGAGCTCTTGTGAGACTTCCTAACGAATCTTGGCCATAAGCTCCCTACTGGGTTCAACTGGTGACGAATAAGGATGTGAGGCTCGGCCAAAATACTTCGTGACATGAACTCCCACTGCCTCCCCTCGAACATGACCAGGGTGATCTGGCTTCCCAATCGCCGTTGACAAGATGTCCATCCGTCCACTTGGAGTGAACGAACCTTGGCTACTATGATCTTCCAGTTCATCCTGCAGCATAAAAGTTATCGTAAGCACTCCCAATATGAAAAAATAAGTTTGTAATTATGCTCTAACTACTTACAATTCTTGCGGCAACCTCAGCAACAGTCGGATTTACGTACTTCCCACCCTTAAGCCTCCCTGCTTTCCATTTTTTGTGACGTGGTGGAGGGGGCTGGACCACAACGGTAGGATCTGATGTGGCTGCTTCCTTCAATTTCTCCAACTCTTCTGCCATCATCTGTCGCTGAAGCTTCCGATAACCACCACGAGACATGCAATGTTGATAGTTATTAGCTGCTTGCCTCTCTGCATTTGTTGCACTTAATGCCTTTTAAAGGAAAACAACGAACACCGAATCAATAATGTCAACTATATTCAAATAAAACACTATGATTACAGAAATCTTACCAAAAAGTTTGGATCTTCTAGTGATGCCATAAACAACCTCCAGTCCTCTGGAGACAAAAATGGATACTCATGACATGGATCCTGACCCCTCAAGTCCCCTCGAATGTAATCTCGTGTGAGCCTGTTCTTGAAATCTTTCCATCGTAGACGAACCTCCGTCATCCACTCCTTGTACATCTCCGCGGTGTCAGGGACATCATAGGTTTGCTGCAAGGTAAAAACATACGTTAATTATATTTGAAGCGATAGGAATAAAGATATAATGCAGATATATTGAAACTTATATACCAAAAGTTGTTGCCAAATCAAGTCTTTGGTTTTTGGTGGAACCAACTTCCAATTAGCATAGGTAATGCGAACTTTGCTTCGAGCCAAAAAACCTACGTAGCTAATGAAATGGTCTTCCTCCGGACCAATTGGTTTCATATTTTGATCAAAGTCAATATGCAACCTCTCCTGTTGATGGTTATGACGTGCTACCAATGCAGGCATTTTTGTACTGCCTCTAACCCTTCGTCTCGCAACTGGTTCACGTGTCGCATCACGTTCAGACCTATTCATTTCATTGTCCCTATCACTGTGAGAGTCACCAGAATTGTCCATATTCCTGTAAGCACAAAAATCATTGTCAGATAGGTGAATAAATTGTAAGTAAATGAATAAAGTGAGACGTAATAAAACAAACAGCACACATTACTAAATTCTAAGTTAAGCTCTTACTCTAGATTGTTTCCCATATTCCTTCACCATGATCATTTCTCACAGCATATTCTTCATCATCTACCAATTCTACTTCACTTGTTGTAGGTGGATTAATTGTGAAAGGTGGTGTGTCGTCAAGGTTGAAAGTCGGATCACCATGCTTCTGTTTTTTACTCTGAAGTACAATGGACATTTTTTTATTTGCGGGATCTGTGACATAAAACACTTGTTTCGCCTGGCTTGCCAGAATGAAGGGCTCATCCCTATAACCTACTCTTTCAAGATCAACTGAGACAAATCCAAATTGTTGATCTATTACCACAGCATTATTGCTAACCCACTTACATTTGAATAAAGCAACTTTGAACTTGTTGTAAGTGATTTCCCATATTTCTTCTATCACTCCATAATAGGCCATGGATGCTAATATGGGGTTTTTGTCTTTCGAACTAGAAAAGTGCATGGCTTCAGCTTCTACCATCACCCCACTATTTTGCATGGTACTCCTGTCATCTTGGTCTTTTGTGTAGAAAGAATACCCGTTTATATCATAACCGCTCCAAGTAATAATCTGAAACGAAGGCCCCCAGGCTAGCCACTCTATTGTCCCAGACACGCCGGTCTCATGCAAAACCTTTTCCTCAAACCACTAAATGAATGTCTTGTTTTGCTCAATAGTAATCTGCATGTCATTCTTCCTCGGATTCTCTTTCTTCAATCTCTTTCTGTGTTCCTCTATGTACAGTTGAACTTCTGCCATGTTATTCAGGATATAAAGGTGTGCTTGCAACACCTCTTCATGAGGCATAGTCTTCACTTTCAGTCCTCGTGTTCCCTTGCTCCTCCCCTCTTCATGCCGAGATTGTTCCTTCTTCGAATTCCCTGATAGATAATCGCTGCAGAAGTCCATAGCCTCTTCAACAACATACCTTTCAACTATTGAGGCTTCTGGTCGATAGGGATTTTTAGAGTACCCTTTTAAGATCTTCATGTATCGCTCGAAAGGGTACATCCACCTCAGGTAAACTGGACCGCAGAGCCTTACCTCCCTTACCAAATGAACTATCAAATGGACCATTATATCAAAAAAAGAAGGAGGAAAGTGCATATCTAATTGGGACAATATGATATAACCCTCAGCTTCCAGTTCATCCAGCTTTTCAGTGTCAATGACTTTGTTACAGATAGCATTAAAGAAAACACACAATCTTGTCACAGTGCTTCGAACTTCATCTTTCATAATCCCTCTAATAGCTACTGGTAACAGTTGTTGCATCAACACATGATAATCATGGGACTTCATTCCCACTAACTTCAAATCGTCCATTGACACACACCTTCTCACATTCGAAGAATATCCTTGTGGTACCTTAATTTCATGCAAACACCCACACAAACTTCTTTTCTCCGCTTTTGATAGTGTATGCGCTGCTGGCTCCATGTATGCCCTCCTACCATCATCTCATAGCTGTGGATGTAACCGTTCTCTTATTCCCATATCAACAAGGTCTAGTCTCGCATTAATCCCATCCTTGGTCTTCCCTGGAATGTGCAAAAGTGTACTGACAAGGCTATCACAAACGTTTTTCTCCACGTGCATTACATCAATACTGTGTCTCACGTCAAGACTACGCCAATATGGAAGATCAAAGAAAATTGATCTCTTCTTCCATATATTCTTCTCACCCAAAGTCTTATGATTCTTACTGAGTAAGACATTGATACGTTCAACCCGACTGTAAACTTCCTCTCCGGTTAATGCCTTTGGAGCCATTCTATGCTCCGGCAAGCCGTTAAAACGCATTCTTAACCTACGATACGGGTGGAATCTAGGAAGGAACCTCCTGTGACCTAGGTAGACCGTTTTTCTTCCATGTTTCAGTTGGTGGAAGTGAGTGTCTGCTTCACAGATCGGACATGCTTTATGCCCCTTCACACTGTACCCTGAGAGGTTTCCGTAGGCAGGGAAGTCATTTATGGTGGTGAACAGCATTGCACGTAGCTTGAAGGACTCATTCTTATACGCATCAAACACATCTACGCCTTCCTCCCACAACTTCTTCAAGTCCTCAATCAAAGGCGCCAGGTAGACATCGATATCGTTTCCTGGCTGTTTTGGTCCAGAAATCATCATAGAAAGCATCACATACTTGCGTTTCATACAAAGCCAGGGAGGCAAGTTGTATATTATAAGGAGTACTGGCCACGCACTGTGTGTGCTATTAAGAGTTCCATACGGATTGATGCCATCTGTACAGAGCCCAAGCCGAAGGTTTCTCGGCTCGCTGCCAAAGTCAGGGAACATTTCATCTATTTTCTTCCACTGTGGAGAGTCAGCTGGGTGCCGAAGATATTTTCTGTCGGATATTCTGTCATCCGAATGCCATCTCAACTTCTTCGCCTTTTTTGCAGTGCCAAACAAACGCTTAAAGCGCGGTATTATTGGAAGATACCACAAAACTTTTACAGGTTGCCTTTTAGTCTTCCCATCGCCACAACCACCATCTTTCTTCACTTTGTATCGTGCGGTTTGACACTTAGGGCACTCACTCAGGCCTTTATACTCCTTTCTGTACAGTACGCAGTCATTAGGGCAAGCGTGTATCTTTTTATACTCCATACCCATTGTGGATAGGATTTTCTTGGCCTCATACATACGATTTGGAAGTACATTATCGTCTGGAAACATATCACACAACAGTTCAAGCATCAATGTGAAACTACTATCGGTCCACCCACAAGTTGCTTTTAAGTTAACCAAATGTAATGTTCCTGTCAGCCGTGTGTACTTACTCCCAGGGTACAACGGTCTCTCTGCATCACTCCGTAGGCTGTCATATTCATGCGACTGCGCAAAGGATTCTACCTCAACATCGTGAATCATTCTCTCCATTCTATCTTCATCTATGACATCCACAGCTTCCTTCTTGTGTGACGGACAATCAGTTACTTCCTCACCATGCCATATCCACCTTGTGTATCGAAGATTTATTCCATCACAAAGTAGGTGATCCCTTATAACTTCAACATCCCGTGTTCTCTCATTTAAACAATTGACACAGGGACAAAAATACTTCCCATTTTTTGCTGGAACGTTCCTTCTAGCAAATTCAATAAACTCTTCAACCCCATTCTCATATTCTTCACTTGTTCTCAAAGCATTCATCCAACTATGATCCATTCTATTACCACCTATGCCATTCACACTCAAGTTTAGAGTCATTGTCAACACTGGGAATTGCCTTTTACTATTTTGTTTTCCAAAATTTTGGCAGCATTTCCCCTTAAAAGTGACACATCCCAAAATCAAAATAACAAACCATCTCAGCTTAATTTAAACAAAACTAAACTAATTAAGAAGAGTAAAATAAAAATTCATAACAGTAAAACAAGAGTAAAAAGCAGGAAGCTAATATTAATTCTTCTAACCCAAACAAAAGGACGAATACTTTAATTAGTGCCAAGAATTTCAATGAAAAACATGAAAATAATGACCTTAACTCAATGATAACAATCTCTTAGTCTCTCTTTCTTTGTTTTTTCTCTTTCTTGTTATATCCTTTTTCTATTTTCTTTTTCAATTTCTCTTTTATTTTCACTATTTAAAAAAATTCACATAGCATTGTTTCTCTTATTCATCAATCCCTTCACTGTCTTTCTTTCTTATATCACTTACACTTAATAAAACAATAAATGAATGAGAAGATAGGGGGAAATTGCATTAACTCAAACAAATGGCTAATTAATCAATGCAATTTTTCTTTAATGAAAGTTTAGGCTCAAATGGTTGAAACAAAGGATTCATGAAATAGGAATGGACATTTGGCCAAACTAGCTATAAAATTAAATGCCTAAATTATTTTTGATCATTCAAAAGGAGTTTTAAATTTTAAAAGAGATTCAAGACTATAAGTTCTAGAGATGAAATTGCAATAAATATACCCTTTCTTAAAAGAAATAAAAATTTAGCCTCAATTCCTCACTAGTCTTTGGGTGTGTTTGGAACAGCGATTGTCAATTGGGCTTGTTGTGATATTACTTTTGATAAAAGCTAAATTATGTAATGTGATTTGTGTTTGGATTAACGATTGTTAATTGGGCTTTTGCAAAAATGAAAAAAATGGTGTGTTTGGAACAGCGATTGTCAATTGGGCTTTTGTGATAATGATAAAAGAGAAATGTAATTAAAAATTATAAAAAATTTATAATAGTTTAAGTTGGGAAATTAGACAATTAAAAAATACACAATCTAATTAGAAAAATATTACATAACCAATTGTATCACATGTGCCGTACAATTTGATTTCTAATTGAGTCACGAATTTGAATCATTTCAGAGGAAGATCGCCTGCCATAATTTGTCGTGGAAGATTGTTCAGCTACACTAATATTTTCCACATCAATAAGATTCACAGCTTCACCTTGGCGAAACACTACGTCTGCAATATCATTTCGCCTAATGAAATTATGAAGAGTCATTGTTGCACAAATAATGCGGACTTGTGTTTGATAATTATATTTAGGACGGATTTTTTGTTTTTGTTGGTGATAAAAATCATTTAAATAATTGAATCTAATGGGAGCCAGGAAGGAATAGTCCCCAGAGAGGGGCCGACTGTGTTTCTGGAGCGAAGAATGTGGTGACTCGTCTGATGTGGGAATGAAAGATGGACACGTGGTGGGAAGAGAATGATTGGGGGGATATGCTTTTGGTTTTGGTGGAGAATAAGAATAATATTGGGAATAAACTGAGATATGAAAATGATGCGGTATCGTTCTGATCCATCGAGCTTTTGATTAAAGCTCAAGTGGAGAGCTTGTTCCAATCGTGGATATTTTATCACAAGCCCAACATCACATCTGATCAACCAAACATGGAAAAAAAAATCACAACTACTAATTGGGCTTTTGCATGTTCAATTGGGCTTAAGGGTGGCCAAAAGCTGCACCCAAACACACACTTTGGCTTCCTAAAGTTAATTATCAAAGCCAAATTCTATGCCTACCTACTAACACTCTAAGAAGATAGAACCAAATCCTAATCAAACTCAATTCTTTCAATATCAAATCAAACAATTTTTAGAATATTCATAAATCAAAATCCAAACTTCCAAAACGCAATTTTTTTGTTCAAAAGTTTGCAAAAAAATTTCTCTATATGTATAAAAGCAAAAAAGACAAGTTATGCAAACTTAATATATAGTATTAGTTATAAATTTTTAAAACTTAAAAAAAAAACACAATTTAACAATATTGTAAGGGTTTTGTAAGGTTCAGTTACGTTGGATCACAAGTGATTCTTACAAGTCTAAACAAATATGATAAATGACCCCAACATACATAACGTTTGACATATTAATCTAACATTAATTCAATTCTAACATTGTTAACAACATCTGTTCCCCAAAATAATTATTTACATTACATAAAACCCACGCACCTGATTTTCTCACAAACCAAGTGCAGAATCCAAGTGCATGCAGCAACAATATAACCCAGAACGCAGAATCAAGTGCACACACCAACAATCCAGAAACGCAGAATCCAATTGCAGCAACAATATTCTACAAACGCATAATGTAAATTCTTAATTGCTTCACATAATAATCCAACTCACGCCTCATATGCACATGATTTTAGGAAACCCAGAAACGCACCTGAATAATTCTGAGAATTCAGCAGCAGCAGCAAATGGGAAGACCCACACGGGCACGGGAATGGGAGAAGAGGGAAGACAAATGCAGGGGAGGGGAGGTGCGCCTTTGCTCAGTGAATGAATTCTGAAACTCAGCTCACGGGTTTGGGAGAAGAGAGAAAAAGAATGCAGCAAGGGAAGTGCAAATCTGGAGACGCTCACGGGTATGGCTTTGGAACTTGTTCAGTGAAGCAGATATGAAATGCAGCTCACGGGTTTGGGAGAAGAGAGAAAACAAATGCAGCAGGGGACACTAACGGGTATGGCTTTGGCACAGAAGGTAAAGCTGCCATGTACAGTGAATGAGGTGATGTTTCTGGTGATGTTTCTACGTCCCCAGTTAAACTGGGGACGTCTAAAGTGTTGGAATTTTTTATTTTTGGTCAAATTCATCCAGCGCCATATCCTCCTACCAAATATTGAACTTTGGACGTCCCTAACTTAAAAAAGGGACGTCCTTTAGGGACGTAGAAGGTCTAGTTTGTAGTAGTGTATATAACTTAAATAAGTATCTTTGAAATTATGAAATATAGATATAGAAATAACCCTAGTATCTACCATTGCTAATTGTCATTTTGTCGGTAACTGCATGTTTAGTGCTTTCATAATGTCAGGGTGAGGCTATAATGTGTTGTATGAATTTTATTTTATTTTATTTCTTTTTGGGTTAAGGTATAAAAATACCAATAAACTTTTTTCAAAAGTACACCTAACACTATAAATTTTTTTTAGGTACAAAAAAATCCATAAACTTTTCAAAATAAGGCTAAAATGCCACCACCTTTAAATGGGACAAACTTCCGTTTGTGAGGCCCACATTATTATTATTTTAATGATTATTTAATGAAAAATAAAAAACTCTCCTATCTCTCTTCCTCCCATCAGACACTATCAACTCTATCAGACAATATTGGTAAGAGAATAAAAACCGGATCGGCCAGTTGAACCGGGAACCTGTCAATGGTCCGGTCTGGTTTGTTCATTGAACCGTGAGACTGGTTGGACCGGTCAGAACCAGTTAAAACCGGTAAAACTGGTAGTTCACTGGTTGGACCGGTTTCACTTTTTTTTTTTAATTTTTATTTTGTTCTATTTTTTAGGGGAAAATGGAAGATTGAAGACCAGAATGAAGAGAAAAGTAAGTAAAGAAATAACAAATCTAAAAAAAATGAAGAAGATAATTAAAAAAATTATTTAAAAAGATATAGTGATTATAGGAAAGGAAATATCATTGCATAAGTATAGGCATTATAACTAATACTAATAGATTTTAAGAATTTTTTTATTAAAAATGTTCATTTTTATCTATAGAAGTTTAAAAATATATTAATATATATTGTCACTAATAAATTATAATATTTTAATATGACCGGTTTAACTACCGGTTAGACCCCTATTGACCCATTAACCCTTGAACCTATGCTGTGTGATCAGTTCATTATCCGATCCGGTTTTTGGTTCCTTGATATTGGTGCTTGTTGTGGTGCTTGACTGGTTTAGCCAGCCGCGCTTTTTTGACCGATTTAGCCAGCCCCTTCACACTTGGTTAAGTCGTAATCTCAATCCAAGACAGTGAGTTGCAATGGAAACACTGTGGATTTACCCATAAACTCTTCTTCATCGAGCTGGAATTTCCTGTAGGTAGCAAGATTATTGAAAGTGATGATAAAGTGACTCATCTTGGTGACGAGCACAGAAGTTGTTCTAACAAGAATTATTTGGAGGTATCCTCAATGGTTTTCTGGGATACAATGGCTCTGCCATGAGAAGCTGAATCCGAGGAAGAGGGTGGGAGGAAGAGAGAGGAGGGTTTTTTTAATTAAATAATCATTAAAAAAAAAAATATGGGGCCCACAAGCAGTGGCATTTTAGCCCAGAAATTTATAGTATTTTTACACAAAAAAAAATTTATAACGTTAGGTCTACTTTTAAAAAAAGTTTATTGATATTTTTATATCTTAGCTCAAAAATAAAATAAAATTCATACAACGCATTATAGCCTCACCCTAACGTTATGAAAGCATTAAAAAAACATGTAATTACCGGCAAAATGACAATTAGCAATGGAATGGATCGGAGCTGATCCTTCACTAATTTCTTCGTGGCTGGCTAAACACCTAGGGACGGAATTTCTTTGTTTGTCGCAAATTATTAGCGATAGACTTTCCGATAGGAATTCTACTGCAAACTTGAGTCGGATTTCCGACAGGATTGTTTTCGTTGCAAATTTCATTGATGATGGACACTTTTTGGTCTTTGACACGCGACAAATAGTAATAAATTAATGAAAATTTTCATGATTATAGAGAAGCATCGGAAGATCTTCTTGGGGAGATTTAAGGGAAGCACAGGTTACTCTGTGCCTGAAAATTTAATCATACAATTCCGTCAAACTCAATATCCTGTACACAAATTTTTTTTTTTTTTTTGAATATGAACTGAATTTCATTACTAATTCATCAAACAAAATACTTCCGAAAACAGATACATCAAAAACCCAAAGGCGTATCAAGCTCCATCATCAACATCCACCTCTCAAAGAAAAGGTGGAAGGTGATTATAGAGACAAAAGTTGCCTTCTAGCCTGTAAGAGTATTTAGCTAAATAATCAGTTATCCTAATGTTCTTCCTATGAACATGTAATACTAGCACCTGCCAATTCCTATTTAGAATTAATCTAACTTCATCCACAACATCTTTGAAGGATGGTCACTATCACACCCTCTAAGAGTGTAATTAATTGCCTCTATACAATCAGATAACAAAATAACTTTCCTGAAACCTTTGGACCAACAAAGTTGTAGTCCATGTATGTACCCAATAAGTTCCGCAATGGCAGGAGGAATTGTAGTGAGTTTGCAGCTGAATCCTGCTAACCATCAATTATCCTAGTGATAAACGTATCCTCCACAACCACTTCTCCCATTCTCTAGGACTGAACCATCCACTACTAATCTCACGAACTCATCCCCAATCATTAGACGCTCCCCAGTAGAGTGGACCTTATGAGGGAAAATATTGTGCCTCATATGGTCATGGTCAGAGCATGTCTTGAAAAAACTTGCATCGGCGGTTAAGCTCCCTATTGTGTTTTCCTCCCCAAAGAGACGGTTGCACCGAGACATCCATATGTCCCAGCAAATGTAGCCAAAGAGAGTTGCCCAAGGAATCTTTTTTGTATGATTGGCTCAAATATTATTAAACCTCTATGCATAATAGTTGATAACGAGAGTAAGATAAGGTATACATAGAGATAAAAGATTCAAACCCTCCTAATTTAACAAAAAAGAAAGTTAATTTGATGCAAAGGCTAAAGAAAACAATATTAAATGTGCACCAAAGTTCACGAGATGAATCCAAAAAGTTGTCCTAACTTGCAAGGTAGTGAAAATTAAATTGGTCATTGGACCCATTGATGCAGTAGTTTGAGGAAGTAGCCCAACCCCATGGTTGAACTAAGGTCAACCCAATTATGATTACAATAATGCAATGTAATTAAAATATACCAAAAAATTAATTATAACCATAAAAATAGTATAGAAAACATTAATCTACAAGTAAATGAAAATTATACATAATCCAAACCAAATATAGTTTTTTATTGTCACCAACCAAATATAGTTACTAAAACATAAATAGGATCAACCTATAATCTGTTGAGAGGAGAGTCTCTCTTTAGTCATCAAACATTTTAATATTAAATAATGCATCTTGCTGTTATTAAGTGGATATCTTTTTTTGGGTAATCTCAATTATTTGGTCTGTTATATAGCCAATAATCTCTCAATTATTTATCATCATCATTGGGTCAAAATTAATAATTATTTAAATGTACTGATGTATAATTCAGTTGAAATATATATAAGATTTAATTCATAAAAGATGGATATTATTGAAATTGATATCTATATTCCTGGCTAGTGAATAAGGAAACAATAATACAAATACTAACAGATAAATTCATTAAGGTATGGTTTAATTTAGTTGGGGATAAGTAAGTTCTATAACTTCCCTAATATTTAAATATTTATGGTATATTTTCAGATTGTTATATATGGTAATTTATATTACAGAAAAAAACTTAAATTTGTATTAGTAAAACCTGCTAGGATATTCTTTGGGATATGTATAAATAAAAACTAAAATGATAAATCTCTCCCAGATCCTAAGTAATTTTACTCCACAAATAAAGATTAAAAAATATGAAATAAACTCAATTAACGGTATATTTTCAAACATAACTGTTTTAGGGGGAAGTACCTGATGGGGTGTGGTGTTAATTTTGATAATTCAACTCCATTACTATAATATTTTAATTAGGGAGAATTGTTAATAAATACCTTATTGAAAACATAATTGCCAAATGTGACCTGAGGAAAAATCCTTTGCATATAAGGGAAGATTGTTCTAACACAAGGAAATATCACATTGGGAAGATTCTTTGCACATAAAGGAAAATTTGTTTGAACACAAGGGAAGATCTTTTGCATACAAAGAAAATTGTTTGTACCCAAAGGTCCCATTTGATAAATAAGTTTTCAATGAGGTATTTATGGATAATTTTCCCTTTTAATTATTGCACTTTATAAAAATAATCAAAAGAGGTCTTTGGTCAAATGACGGGGCCAGCCCAACATATATACATATCCAAGCAATTAGTTAAGCTCAAACATTTATTAAAAATTATTTTTTGCGCCAGTTAATATACATCTTTAAATTACTAGCCTGTTAGTTTTTTTTTTTTTTTTTGCCCCTAGGCACATGTGTGCTCCTATTTGAAGCACCGTTGAGTAGTACATGTGGGCACCTCTCTCAGCGGGGATTGGAACCTTATTCACCACGTTATGAAGGACTAACCTATTCCGTTAGACACAACTCCCATTGGTCCCGGTTAAATATTTAAAAAATAAGAAAATAGAAATACTTTTCCCTCAGGCTTAAATTCTGATATATTTTTGGGCTTACTACTTTTCTGTATTGTAAAAAACAAAAAACAAAAATCTCTTTCTACCTTTCTTTGACATCCTTACCAGTAATCCCCCAACTACCATAAATTCATCCCCTAAATTAAGCCAAAATCAATTAGGATATTATAAACTAAGTTATATATTGACCAATATTTCAATAAGTTAGATACACACCCATAACTGTATTTTCAGTTGGTAGCTTTTATTCAGGGTTTAACTTTTAATTTCCTCCCCCTTAAAGAAATTCCTTCCTCAAGAATCTCTCCTGCGTTAAGGCAAGGAAAAATCACATCCATGGATATTTGATGAGGGGCATGTTCCATTCCCTCAGAATCTAAGAATTTATAGGAACCATTTTATATATATATATATATATATATAAGGACGACTGTGTTTAGATACATAAGGAGAAAAGTTGATAGTAACTATTCCCTTTCTATATATATAAGGATTGCTGTCTTTAAGATCCACGGGGAGGAAAGTTGATGGAGATATGCCCTATCATTGTGGGTGCCAACGTCCTGTCTTGCAAGAAACCACTCGAGGCAAAAACAGTTATCTTTTTGTGATTTTTATTTACAGTTAAAGAAATAAATGAAAACAAACCACAAAGCAAATTCAAAGGCGCAAAAGTAGATGATAAAAAAAAACTTGTTGCTATTTAAATCTGGGGCTAGTAAACACATCTCTTAACGAATCTTTAGAAGATAAAAAAATGATATTAAAAGCTTTAAGTACACCCTCTTTCGCTTACAATATAATAAACGAGTTCAACTTTTGCTGATGATTTATAAGGATGTGGTAGTTTATCAAGTTATCTATAAACAACAAACGAACAAAATATAATTTTTGCAAAATTTACTTTTGATACATTTCATGCAAAAATTCTACAAACAAATATTTTACCATTTAAAGATGGTGTATATTGAAACTCATACTACAATAAAATACTTAAATTAGTAATAGTAAATTCTATGAGGGTATTCTTTGACATGCATAAAAAAACTAATATAATAAATCTCTCCCAAATCCTAACTAACTTTGCTCCACAAATAAAGATTTAAAAATAGTTAAAAATATAAATAAACTTAACAGTATATATTTACTGCTGTTAATCTCATTTGTTATATATTAAAAAAAGAAAATATTTTCCGTAAGGCTTATTTCTTTTTTTTTTTTGTTACAATGGCAAGCAAAGCTTGAAAATGACAGCCACTATAGGCTAGATCCTATAGGGTGATCATGGTCTAATAAACCACAGTCCAAAGCAAAGAAATGAAAGCAGTCAATTGGTGAAATCCCAATTTCCTCATGATCGTGCGAAATTGTGTGAGCCGATCTAGCAAGATAGTCTGCACAGCGTAGGCTTTCCCTGTGAGCATGGGAAATTTCTACCTCCCAATCACTATAAATAAGAGATCTGGTTGCCAAAATGACGTCGTACAATGGGTGGTCTGAGTCCGAATGATTGGATAACATATGTACTGCCTGAAGAGAGTCCGTGAAAATCCTGATTTTCTTTAGGCCCAACCGTTTACAAAGCAAGAGGCCACATCGGATTGCGTGGATTTCCGCAGCAGTAGGAAAAGCATGACCTAACTTCTGTTGAAATCCACGTATCCAATTACCCTGATGACGTAAGGCTTATTTCTGATAGACTGTTGGGCTTAGCTGTCTTGAAAAAATTCTCACCCAACGTTTCTTTTTTTCATTCTCCCTCTCACACAGCAAGAGGCAACGTCCTGTTTGCTTATGCAAAATGAATAAAATTCTCTTATATATAGATTCTGAATGAATGATTATTCATATTGATATGATAATTTTGGCTATCTATAAAATATAACAACTCATCTTATTTTAATTATACATGTCAGATGAGTAATCAGAAGAAATTCAAATTTTATGATTTTAGGGATGATGGGAGGGAATTGTGTTTTTTGTTTTTCTAAATTAAGAAGTTTATGTTTTTTAAAATCATAAAATTTGAATTCTCTGATGTCTCATCTGCCATATATGATTAAAATAAGATGAGTTGTTGTATTTTAATTGGTCAGAGTACAGATGAGGTGACACTCCTAGAGTATGTAAGTATTTCTCATAGTGATAACAAAGCAATAGCTAACAAGGATTAAAAAAGGTATTTTTTTTGTAGTCTACAAACTTATAAGGTGCTTTATTGTTTATATATAAAATATTATTACTATAAAAGAGAAATTAATTTTTGCAAAATTATCCGTTAAAGAAGGTTGGTATATATACACTACAACACAAGGTTGGAAATGTATGTTACATTAAAATAATTAAGGTAATGATAAAATCTGTGAGAATATCTGTGAAGATACTCTTAAACCATGAATAAAGAGAAACGGATCTTCTTCTTCTTTTTTTTTTTTTTTTTTTTTTTTTGTAATATTGAACTGAAATGATAAATATCTTTCAAATCCAAACGTTTCACAAACAGAACTTCAAAAATATAAAATATTCTTAACGCTATATTTTTCAACATAACTATTTTAGGGCAAAAGTATTTGATGTGTACATGGAATGTTAAACTTAATTATTTTCGAACATAACTGTTTCCTATACCTCACAAAACTTTGTGATTGGCCAAACATTTCATACGCTGTAAATGCTCCAAACACAGCTCCTAATTTGCCCGTTTGCGATTTTCGCAACATTTTTCAATCAACTCGGATTGGAAAATCATATGAAAAAAGTTAGACTCATAAAAGTAACTCTTGTAGTATTGCCACTACAGTATTTCTCGGTCATGAAGAAATTCAATCTTTCTTTTTTTTTTTTTTTTGAAATACAAAGGCAAGCAAAGCTTGAAAGTTTACAAATCAACGGGCTAAGTCCCACCGGTTGTTCATGTGGCAGCCACCACACTCCAAAACAAAAAGATGTATATATTCCATAGGAGATGCCCCCAATTCGATAGAATCCTGGGGATTCATATGAGCCATTCGTGCAAGATAATCAGCACAGCGAGTATTCTCCCTATGTGTATGGGAAATCTTCAAATCCCAGTCAGCGTAAATAAGGGACCTGGTTTCGAAGATAACATCAGATAAAGGGTGGTCAATCCCACTTTGAGTCGATAATAAGTGGATGGCCTGGAGAGAGTCTGTGAACAGTCTGACTTTTTTAAGGCCCATCTGCATACATAATTGGAGTCCTCGTTGGATTGCATGGATTTCCGCAGCAGCTGGGAAAGAGTGACCTAGCTTCTGTTGAAATCCGCGAATCCAGTTGCCTTGGTGGTCTCGGATGACCCCTCCACAGGCTGATTGACCATCACAAGCAGTCGAACCGTCAACGTCAATACGGAGAAAGCCCTCCTCTGGGGGTTGCCAATGAAGTAGACCTCGCTCAGGGACTTGAAATATTTGATGATGGAAGTGCCCACTCTCCACACTCTCCGATAGATGATAGATGCATCTGTGAACTAAATCTTCTGGTTTGATAGCTCTACCTTCAAAAGCCTGGCAACACCGGTTCTTCCAAAGGAGCCAACATGTGGTGCTAAAAACTCTCTGCCACGACCATCTTGCCGTCTTCTTGTTTCCTGGAGAATGCTGTGAATTCCATTTAAGCCAATCCTGCAAACTACCAGAAGAAAACATAGTAAAGTATAGATGGTTAGTTAAAGAAACCCACACTCTCTGAGCCTGCTCACAGTCTCTCAAAACATGGAGGATACTCTCTTCGATCTCACACTGAAAAGGGCAAGTGTTTGGGGTACTCGGGTTATGTCTCGCTCTAATCTCATTTGTTGGGAGCTTCTCGTGGAATACTTGCCACATAAAATGCTTGACTCTTTCAGAAACTCCCCAATGCCATAAATGACGCCAGTGGGATTGATTACTGAGGTTCTGCTGGTGGAAGATACCTTCGTAGGCAGATTTCACGCTGAAGTTACCATCAGGAGCGTTTCGCCAACAAATAACGTCATCCGCAATGCCTATTGGAGGGGAGAGCATCATGATTTTATCGACCACCCAATTAGGCAGAAAGGTCTCCCATTTGACCCTGTCCCAATGACCAGATTGGGAGATAAAGGAACAAACAGGGGCATCCATATCAACAAGGTGCATGTTCCTCTCAATGAAGAATTTTAGAGGTTTATCAACTGGGGCCCAGCAAGCCTGCCAAGCCTGCGTGTTCCTGCCACTTCTGAGCTTCATTCCAAGCCCCCCTTGGAATTCATCCCAAACTGCTACAATCCCACTCCACACAGCCGATTGGTTGCGCCACCTTTGCACATGAGGAACCAAAGATGAGCCACAAGAGTATTTTGCACGTAAACATTTCACCCACATAGCTTCCGGTTTTGTGATAAGATTCCAACACAATTTCATGAGCAAGGCTTTGTTTTGGCAGCGAAGATCTTTTATTCCCACACCTCCTTCATGCTTTCTCCTTTTGAGAACATCCCATGCAATCAGCTGCATTTTTTTAGTATCATCATGCTGATTCCAAAAGAAATCTCTGCTTAGCTTTTCAATTGTTGAAAGGACACCTTTCGGAACCCATTAGAAATTCAATCTTTCTGATGGGTTAAATACTCCTTCCGGTCCTAATTATAAGACAAAGTTGACTTTTTTGGAGAAATTAAGGAAGCCAATTAAATCACTTTAGAGTATTTATATTTTTAGTTTGCTTAGATTATATATCAGTTTATTAGTCAAATTAATTAGTTTAAAGAAAAAAAATAAAAATAAAAATATTCTAAAGTGATTTAATTTACTTCCTTAATTTCTCCAAAAAAGTCAATTTTGTCTTATAATTATGACCGGAGGGAGTAACAATCTTCTTATCCTAGTCTTTTTTACATCGAGTTATTAAAGTTGCCTCAACTTTTTCTACATCCTTGAATCACATCAACATTGTCACATGCAAGAAGAATTTGCTCAATAATTTTATAATTCTTGCAAACTTTTGTAGCACTCTAGAAAATGAGTTGTCTCACTCTCCACTCTTTTCTTAGTCATTCTTGGTACCTTGAACTACACTACTCCGCCTTAAGTTATACAAGCTTGCTCCACTCTTTTCTTAGTCATTTTTAGTACCTTGAACTACACTACTACATCTTTACTTCTTTAGTTATATAAGCTTTATCATCTTAATGCTATTGATCTTTTTATCAAAAAATATTATAATATTCAACTTTACACGTACAAGCTAGGTGCCAATATATACATAATTATGAGAACAATAAGTTAACCTGAGCCATTCATTATCTTTAATTCTTTATCTAAAATACTATTTGTATTAAAGTATGATTTGCCAAGAAATCAGCTGTTTAAATAATTTCGGTAATTCATTGTCTTTAACTCTAAATTTAAATTGTCAACATTGAATTTTTTATTCCTATTTATCATAATAACTATAAAAAAAAAAAAAGACACTTTGTTTGTGTCAAAATAATGCTTAATGAACAAAATAACAATTTTTTATATATAAAAATCTTTCATTTCTAAAATCGTTTCGTAGGATCAAAGTCTTTCTTAGTGTGCTTAATTACTAAATTCCCTTTATCTTCGTATTGAATTTCATACGAGGAATCATCAAGGTCCGTTTGGCATGAAGTAAAAAGCATGATAGTACAATTAAGTTAATACATCATGAAATTTTTATTCATTAAAATTGTGTGTGTGTATAAATATATATGTATATCATAAAAACCAGCATAATTTCTATATATATCTGAAACTGAGCCAATAAGCTTAAAATAAACCTATTCATGAGAACCAATAATTAAATTGATATTGTCCATACATATAATAACAATTTAAAGCATAATGAGTTTTTTATTTAAAATTATGTCCATATATATTATTGTAACTAATAAAATTTCTTTATAAATTAGGAACTGAGCCATAAGCCCATTTTGTGCATGAGAACCAACAAGTTAGATCATGTTCTTATCAATTTAAGTCAAAAGTACGAGCCAATGCCACAAAATGAAAGACTTGTAATAAATTCACCCCATGGCTTTACACAAAAAAAACTGTCTACAACCCCCAAAATACTAACCGAAGACCTAATGATTAGCTATTCAAGAAGGCTGCGCACCCAATCAGCCATCTCGTCGTCAGGGACTAATGAAAATGCAACCATTAGCGATGGAGACTCATTAATCTTCACATGAGCCTTGTTAATCTCACCCCACGTGAGACCTTGCACTCTCATAAGTTGCTTAAATACTTCCTTTGCTCTATCCAAGTCGATAGGACCAAGTCTTCTTCTTGACTCTTTCTGCATTTCTACAATTTCCCTACATAAACTCTTAGCAAACTCCATCATTGCGTTGTCTATATTGGAAGATGACTCCTTCAATGCCTCGACAAGCACCTCTATAGCATTGCGGCTACTCCTTCGCTTCCGCTTTCTAGATGAACGGTCCTGTATGTGTCTAGTGCTATATATAACCACACTAAACATCATCTCAAGAAACATTGTCCGAAAAGCATACATAATCATAAAGCCACGCAACATTGTATGAAGAATGATTTGTTGTCTGTCTTCATCCATGATTAACTGTACCCAACCAAAACAAAGTTATAGCACCCACTACGTATATAGCCACATCAACAAGCAAGTAAAAAACAAAAATAAGCATAAACCCATTTTGGCTTCTTTATACTGCATATAAGCAGCACATCATGTAATCCTTCCCTTCATAATCCTAGAATCAATAGCACAGAGCAGTAAGATGAATTTATTTTCCTCCATCCTGTTCAATAATTATATCATTTTTTTAAGGTTGAACTGCATGTAAATGAGTAAAAAAAAAAAAGGGAGAATTATTGTAAGGTCCCAAAGAAGAAATCCGATTACTAAAAAGTTCCAATGACAAGTGAATAGCATAAAATTCTTGTTATTTCTTGCATTAGACTTTTGGGTGATTAAATCCTTTATTTGATACCTTATAGTAATTTGCTCAAGTGATTTTGCTATGTTTCCTACATTGGTTTATTCTTCTTTGTTCTTCCTTCAGAATCATGAAGCAAAGGATCAGTAATATAAGCAATGAGACTCAAATATAAATTGAAGCGTATTTCTGCAATTGCCTAAACACACACAAAAAACCCAATCATTATCATGCCACAACAAAAGGAGGAAAATTATGTATATGAATAAACGATAAGTTCAGCTCTAACAATCATGGAATAGTATTGAATAAAAAATTCTGCAATTTTGTTAATCTGTTTTCAAAATACATTACTCAAAGATTGTGCTGTGCCCCATGGCGTTGGTCTCCAGCAATTTTTTTTTTTTTTTTTGGCTTCTAATTGTTCTACAAATATCTCAGCATTCATAGTTCACCATATCTGCTCTTAATAAGAAAGCAGAGTAATGGAACGAAGAAGAGGATATAGAAATCGATAAACTGAAATTCTTCAATGTCACTGCTCTAGGTATACGTGGTTAATCAGCGCTTCATTTTGTAAGAATATCAGCCACAAAATACGGATAGATTTCCAGATAGCGAAGGAGAGGGGGTGAGAAAAGAGAAGACGCTCACCGTTTACAGATTCTCCGACGAAAAAGCACCGGCGGTATAGCAGCGGCAACCTATCTGTTCGTAGTCGACGGCGGCAGCAGCGAAGAGAATGCGTAGGGCTGTAGGCCAGGTTTCCACTTGATCTTAGTGGGTTACTTTCACAGTTTTTTTTTTTCTTATTTTCTTTTTATAATCTCATCTCCATCTCTAAATTAAAAAATGAATTGTTTAAATTTAATATTTTATAAAACTGTTATTATAATATTTTATAAATTATTTTTTAAATTTATTTATTTATATTTAAAATAATAATTTTATAAAATATTGAATCTAAACCATTAATTTTCTTAATGTAAATCTATAAATGAGCTGATAGTATAAACTTTTTTACAGGGAAAATGTAAATTGATAAAATCTAATAAAATATTGTAAACTCTTTAACAAAATTTGTGTAGATAGTGTAAACTTTCTTACTGGGTAAACCAAAATTGATAAAACCTAATGAAATATTGTAAATTCATTAACAAAACTAATAATTGAGTTAAAATCAAAGTTAAAGGGCTACCAATGCTTTTTTTTTTTTTTTGAATTCAAATCTGGAATACATTAATCCAACATAGGTTAATACAATCACCCCCAAAAGGGGACCACAAAAGGTTTTTCCTCAACCGCCGCCTATCAATAGAGAAGGAGGCGGATGATCAAAAATGGCAAAAGAATCACTACTAGTATGAGCTAACCTAGCCAACCCATCAGCCTGTTGATTCTCCTCGCGAGGGATATGACTAATAAGGACATGCCAATCTCTACATAGCCATAACCTAGTCTCATCAATAACATCTCTAAAAGGATGCGCATAATCACACCCCCTAGTGAGCAAATTAACAGCTTCAATACAATCAGTATACAGCAGCATTTTTCTAAAACCTCTATTCCAACATATTTGTAAACCTTGGAGGATGGCGATAATTTCCGCAATAGCCGGCGGCACCGGAGTAAGCTTGCCGGAATAACCACACACCCATCCACCGTCTTCACTTCTCACGATACTCGCACTTGAACTCTGACCCGACTCACGAACGGACCCGTCTGTTTGAAGGGTATAATAACCCTGTCTTCTCATTCTCTGCTCTGTGTTTCCATTAGTAGCCTGAGTATAGAAACTACAGTGGTTGCCCAGCTCCATATCCCAAGTTGCCCGAAAGAGACTCGAAAGAGCATTATGGTAATCAGCGTCGGCCCCTTCCCCAAATAGCTTCCTACATCGATTCACCCATATGTCCCAGCAAACATACCCGAACAAGGTTTGCCAACTAAGCTTCTTTGTAAAATCTCGGCCTGCCGCATGCTTAAGGCTCCAGTGAATCCAATCCGCGCCCTGCAAACTATTAAATATGTCCCACATACCTGGCTTTACTATTGAGATCCACCGCTCACGCGCGTTCGTACAATCTCTCAGAAGGTGCATCATGTCTTCTTCCTGATCACAATGGAAAGGGCACGAAGTGTCTTCCTCAATTCCCATTCCAGCCCTGAGTTTGGTTGTGTGAACTTTCCCGTGTGCTGCAATCCATATAAAGGATTTAATCTTCTCAGGTATTTGCCATCTCCATATGGTTCTCCAGATAGTTGTTTCTGATCTCGGTATACCTGCAGAAATAAAGTGATATGCAGAACTAACAGAAAAACAACCATCAGAAGAAGGTTTCCAGTAATACTTATCTTCACCTCTGTCCTCGCATGGAGGATTCGCACTCACGATTCTCTGAATGATATGATACGGGAGCCAGTTACCCATCTTATTTATGTTCCATTGACCCCCCGAATCAATAAAATCCCAAACTTTTTCATTTTGCTCCACAAACGCCTCCCGACCAGGAATTAAATCAATCAACGGACTATCCACTAGCGACCAATTGTCAGTCCAGAAAGAAGTCGAGGCTCCATTACCAATTTTAACTCCCACTCCTCTCTGGAACTTGTCCCAAACAGAGCAAATACCCCTCCAGGTAGCAGATGCATTTCTTCTAGGCACAGGACCATTCATCTGATCCCATCTATATTTCTCCCTCAAGACCTTGACCCACAGCTTGCTAGAATTTGTCAGGACCTGCCAGCACAGTTTCATAATAAAGGCCTCATTTTGTTTACACAAGTCCCGAATCCCCAAACCCCCTTGATTTTTATGCTTTGTAATCTGGTCCCAGGATATGAGGTGCAACTTCTTTTGGTCTTCATGCTCACCCCAAAGGAATTTCCTACTCCTTTTCTCCAAATCCCCCAAGATACCTTTAGGAATCAGCATTGTCTGCATTTGATAAGAAGGTAAAGCTGATAGGACAGCTTTTATGAGCGTAGTTCTCCCTGCAAAATTTAAACAACCCTTCTTCCATCCAGAGATTCTTTTCATGGCTTTTTCGATCATGAGCGCAAAAGTGAGATAGGTGGTTCTTTTGTGATGCAAAGGAATCCCCAGATATTTCCCCAAATCCGCCGTAAGTCTCACACCCATCCTCCTACTTAGTTCAACCGCCCTTGAGAAATGAACTTTTCTTGAGAAACAAACACGAGTCTTGTCATTATTCATTTTTTGCCCCGACATTCTACAAAAGATCTGCATACATTTCATAATAACCTCCACTTGCCTCTCAGAAGCCTCTCCAAACAGAATTAGATCATCCGCGAAGAAAAGATGAGAGACCTGAGTGCCATTCCTGCGCAGCTTAAAAGGTCTCCACTCTTTCCCTTCAATAGCATCTTGGATAACATGATTCAAACGTTCCATGCATAAGGTGAAAATGTATGGGGACAGGGGATCCCCTTGTCTAATGCCACGAGAAGAGCTAAAACTTTCCGTAGGCTCCCCATTCCATAAGACTTGAAACGATGGTGTAGTGATACAAGCCATAATAATTTCACAGATTCCCTCCTCAATACCCACACATCTAAGAGTGTTATAGATAAAAGGCCATTCCAGACGATCATACGCTTTTTCTAGGTCCACCTTAATCGCCATCCAACCCTTTCTCCCAGATCTAGTCTTCATTGAGTGTATTATTTCCTGAGCAATGATAATATTATCACTACTTTGCCGCCCAGCAATAAAGCTGCATTGATGCTCACCCACCATTTTTCCCATAACCGTACGAAGACGACGGCTTAAAATTTTTGTAATAATCTTGTAGCTAACATTACAAAGAGATATAGGCCTGAAGTCCTTAATTGTTTCCGGTTTCTCCAGCTTCGGAATAAGCACAACATTAGTGTTGTTGATGTCCTTAATACGCTCCGGCTCCTGGAAAATGTTCGTAACCAATTCAATAATGTGATCCCCGAGAGTAGACCAGTATTCTTGGTAAAACACCGCCTGCAAACCATCCGGGCCAGGAGCTTTAAACGCCCCAAGATCAAACGTCGACTCTTTGATTTCCTCCTTAGACAGACTAGCATGCACCTTTTCCCAATCCATGTTGGATAGGGTTGGAAAGCAATGATGCATAGTAAGGGGTCTGAAGTTTAACATGTTAGTTCTAAAAAGATCCTTGTAATAGCTTACCGCCATGTTCTTTAAATTACCTTGGTCAAAAATCCAATCACCCTCTTCATTCTTAAGGCCTTCAATCCGATTCCTCCTTTTCCTTATCACCGCAGCCGTATGAAAAAACTTACTATTCTTATCTCCCCACTTTAACCAACTACATCTGGATTTTTGGTACCACATGAGCTCTTCTTGGGCTAGCACCTTATTATATTCTTTCCAAAGTTCATTTTCGGTCTGGTCTAAATGTTGACTATCTCGTCTTGCTCTTGATCTCTCAACACCTTCAATTCTTTGCATAATCTTCTTTTTCCTACCCTTCAAACTACCCACTCTCTGAGCATTCCAGTCCCGGGCCTGCGCAGAAAAATTCCCCACTTTCTCATTCCAATTTCCCCTGCTCCAAGTCTGTTTAACAAGATCCCCAAATTCTTCTTCAAGAAACCAACCCGCTTGACATCGGAAGGAAGGATTATTTTTGTGCTGGGATTGAGTTTGAGTAGTTTTAACCAGAATAGGACGATGATCCGAACCAAATTTACTCAAATGGTACGTCTTCGTACTAGGGTAAACATTACTCCAATGCTCATTCATAAACGCCCAGTCAATTTTTTCTTTAAGCATACCTCGCTCCCACGTGAAATGGTCACCTACCGTATTCGTTTCAATGAGCTGAGCCCTAGAGATGCAATCTTGAAACTGCTTCATTGAACTCATATTCACCTCCGACCCACCACTTTTATCAATACAATAAAGGTAGGCATTAAAATCTCCCATCAGAAGCCAAGGATTATTGATATTTAGGCTCAAATCATAGATTTCATCCCACAAAGATTGCCGAAGGATACGAGTGGGTTCAGCATAGATACAGGAAAGAACAAATTCAGTGTCTTCCTGAGAATTTTTAAGTCTAACATGCACAGCTTGGGTTGAAGAAGAGATATAATCCAGATTAAAGTCTTCACTATTCCACAAGATCCATATTCCCCCAGCATAACCCGTCGCCTCCAGCCGAATCCAGGTATTAAAACCCAGCCTTCTAATAATTTTATCAGCTCGAATCCCACTCACCCGAGTTTCAGTAAGAATTAAAATCTTAACATCTTTCCCCCGAATCACATCCCTGATCCTACCAGGAAAATGTTTGGAACCCGCTCCCCTGCAATTCCAAGCTAGAATATTTGTATTAATCATAATAAAATAAGGAAGGAAAGAGACGAACCTGATCAAGACTACTGCTTCATACTTCCTGAGTCGGACTGCACCAACACCTTTCCCGCTACCATATCATTTGTAGTTTCTTGCATTGTTAAGGTCTCCGTAATAATAGCATCATCCTTCCTCCCAATTAGAACAGAATCATCAGTGCAACTCTTCATTTTTTGGGCCTCAGACATGTTACTATCCATTATTCCATCCACTCTATATTCTGATTGAACCCCATCATCCTCCTTCATTTCGCTGCATTTATTTTTATTCTCTTCATCTGTCCCTTGTTTCTGTGGTCCCATTTTAGCAAACTCAATATGCTCAAGCAATTCCATTTTCCCTTTGTGATGCACGGCCTCCAGCAGCTTGTTCAACTCCTCCGACCCATTATTAATAATGGATCCACACACTATTTTGTGTTCCCTTCCAAGTCCAGCTTTCGTTTTATTCAAGAGGCCCATAGCCTTTTTTGATCCACTAGATTGCCCTCCCTTTTTGCATTTTGAAAGGTTTATCATTGGGCTCAACTTGGTTTTCTTTTTCCTAGGCCCACATCCCTTGCCTTCAAAGCCCACTACACCATCCTTCTCAATGTCTTCAAAGCCCTCTACGCCTTCCTTCTCAGTCCGTGACTGTTTCTCTTTCCCCAAACTCAGAACCTCCGCTCCAGCGCCTTCCACCTGCCCTGCTGACTGCACCTTTCCCTTTCCCTCTATCACATCCTTTTCTAAATCTTGAACCATCGGATCCGACTTGGTTCCACTGGTCTCTCCTATCCCGAAAACCGATGGCGCTCCTTCTAGCCGTTGTTTGGTCTTCTCAATCCCGATTTTGGTAATCTGTTTCCCCGATTCCTTAATTTTCCATTGAGTTACTTGCCCTTTCTTCCTACTTGCTGCTGCTTTCCCATCTGATAAGACGTCCGCCTCCTCTTGTTGCAGGGCTATGAACCTCGAGCCCCTTCCCTTTTCCATTTCCTTGCCGCTAAGCCGACTCGTTACTGACGTTTTGGAGAGGATTTTCTTGTCACTTCCAGCAGGATTTGGTCTTGGCCTAGCCCTATGTTTGACTTTCATCCATTCACCGTACTCCTCTTCTACTCTGACTCCCAGTACCGAGACCAACGGTAATTTTCTATCTTCTTCCTTGTCAACGTTCATCGGAAACGCCACCGGCGTGCTATTTTTTCCATCAACGTTGATCGCAGGCATAAGAGCTAACTTTAGTTTACAATTCTCCGATGTATGTCCATATATTCCACATGAGAAGCAGATAGTGTTTAGTCCTTCGTATTCAATCGGGTACACATGATTGCGTAAAACAAATCTGGACTGCAACTTTTTGTTTAAATCTACTTCCACACTTACTCTTGCATATTTTCCCCTCTCAACTGCTTGCTTATCCTTACCCTGATGAGCCAGAGTATTCATATCAACTTTAAGTGCTCGCCCTATCAGATTTCCGATTTCAAACATACACTCTTCCGAATACATATGTAGTGGAAGTGTGGGAATTCTAATCCAGACAGCCACTTTCCTCACTTTGTTGCAATAAGGACTGAAGTTTGGACTCCATCTTTGTACTGCCATATAGTGTCCCTGTATTAGCCATGGCCCTTCAAAAAGAAGTTTAGAGTATAATGATCTTTCAGCAGTTCTAAACACAAAGTAGTTATTAGGGAGATCAATTAACTCAAAATTGTCTGATCTGAGCAGCCACCTCAACCGATCTTTCATCATATGGAGATTTGTATTTTTGCCCAGGACTGTCACTATTAATGCTTCTCTCCACGGCCGACATAGCTCCCTCAGCTTCTCATTTGTTAGTTGCAGTGCAGGTATTGATCCCAAGGATTGCTTCTGCTCCTCCGAAAGCACAGGAGCCAACTCTTCCTCCTCTTGAAGCCATTCTAGCATTTGATCCTCAAAACTCCTTTCGGTGCTCTTCTCTTCTGCTCCTAGTAACTTCGCTTTATAAGATATTTGGCATCTAGCCTGCTTCATCTCGTTCTGTGTCTTTTGTTCTGGCTGTAACAATGTATCCTGTTTTTGTTTATCCACCCTTATCACTTCCTGACTTTTCCTTCCAGCCTTCTCACCTACCTGTTCCTCCAGCAACATTCCTTCTTTTGGCATTTTTTTGATGCTCCTTCCAATCAAATCGTCTTCTTCCTTAGAAATTCCTATACCTCCGTCTGAATTATATTCAGCATTCAGTAAAGGAATTAGCATAGGAAATGTGTGTGCTCTGTTACTCTCACTGATTCTCTCGCTCATTCTCTCGCCCAGTTGAAACTAACTGGGATGTCGCATGGATACCAATGCTTTTTGCAAACCAAACAAAATCCACCCTTGACACTTTGGGAATATTTATTCCAATCGGAATATTCTCACTAGAGCTCCAGTGACCGATGGCCGGCCACAAGAAAATCCGACTATCGGCAGGGGGTGGTTGCCGGCAGCTGCCCGCCTATGGGGGTAATATATTTTTTTAAATATATATATATAAGGGCAATTTAGTTATTTCCTTGTAATTTTAAAAAAGGAAATTTAAATCTAACCTCTTTTTGTCTTTTAGGATTTTTAAAGTTCTTTATTATTAGGGATTTTCCCTTGTAAAAATTTCAGTCATTATATATTTTTTAGTGAAAAACTAGAATGAGGATGCGGGTGTGTTTGGTTTGAGGGGAGGAGGGAGGGGAGAGGGGAAGGGATTGGTGGCAAATTATAATTTTAAACGGGAGAAACCCAAAATTTACCTTCTCATTCTTTTAAATTTTGGATTCCCGCTCAAAATTTACCTTCTCATTCCTTTTAAATTTTGGATTCCCGCCCAAAATTTAAATATCTTCAATCCAAAAAAGTAATTTAACCATCCCTCTCCTCCCTCCTCTCCCCTCAAACCAAACACGCCGAAAAGGTTGCCTCCAAGGCATGAAAGGACTCGACAAGTAAATCAGTAAGAGAAAATTGTTCCGTGATCAAGATGTGCCAATCCCTATGATAGGCTAATCTAGTATCATCAATGATAATGAATGAGAGTGATCACATTCCCTAAGAATCAAATTAATGCTCTTTTTTATCTTTAATATAAGATATACTTATCTAATTTAATTAGATTAAGAAACTTAATTGAGTTATTTAATACTCCCTCCAATCCTAAATATAAGACCCAACTAATTTTTTTTGGAGAAGTTAAGAAAGTTAAATATATCACTCAATCAAAGTATATGATGTGTATCATTAAATTATATATCAGTTCATAAGTCAAACTAACTAGCTTGGATAAAAAACGATAGATATAAATAATTTAAAATTATTTATTTAATTTTCTTAATCTCTCCAAAAATATCAATTTGATCTTATATTTAGGACCCGAGGTAGTATGACATATATTTTCTAAAACACTCTAGTCATATTTCTTAATTCTCTCCTTCAATTCCCTCTCCTCCTTCATTATTGTTGAGGGATTGTAAATTATGAAAAGATTATATTTAAGACCAAAATCAATTCTTTAAATAAATGTTATAACAACGATAAGAGGGAGAGGCTTTTATACGATCCAATGACAAAAAGATATTCTTGTATCCTTTGGACCAACCACAGTTAAGCCCGTGCATAATTCCCAATCAACTGAGCTATTGCAGGAGGAATCTTCCTGAGTTTGCAGCTGAAGTCATCCTATTTATTTTGAAAGAAGTATGTTGGAGTTGCAGAATAATTTTAGAAATTTAAAATTTTTATTTGTAAATAACTTGTCATTTTAGTCCTTAACTCCCCATTTTTATAAGCTATAAATAAATAGTTAATATAGGAGCCTCCTTGAGACCTGTTTAGGTAACTCACTAACTTGTTTCGCCCCATTTTACACCCCAACAAAACATATCAACTCGCTAGTCCCAGTGCATTTTTCTCGCGCCCCTCTTCATTCCGAGAAAAAAGAAAAAAAAAAAAAAAAAATCAACTCGCTGCTTCTTAATAGCAGACGAATCAAACACTGATGTTGAAACAAATTGGAAAAGTTGTATCATCATCCATTAAAACCGGAGCATGGAGTTTAAACATTTTCGATCGACACGTTCAACACAACATGAACACAGCAATGATCTAAAAAGATAAAAATAAAGTACACAATGTTCAATGAATGATGAACAAATGAGTCCAATTTTGAGATCAAATAGCATGAAATACTTCTGACGCTGCGCCTATAACATTTTACAAATCCGACTCTTCCAGCATCAGCATCATCATGTTCAAACCAAATTGATGAAGTCTGGTAAACTGATAAATTTTTTTACCAAAATCTACTCTTGCAACCTCAGTTGCACCATCTTCAAAAACATTTGATCAGGTCAGGTTATCTGATAAAAGAAAATTCTCAAACCCCATTCTTTCAAAATCTGCAGCAGCATCTTCAAACCGTTATTGAACTGAGATTAACTGATATAACAACCATAGCTTCTGATGAAGGTAACAGAATTTTTCAAGACTAATCCAATCGCTCATATCGAAAATGTACAAACAAGTCAAGCAACGCACAAATCAAGATAACCAACTTCCTAGAGGTAACCGGTCTCATTTCCCAACCAACCCATGTCGAGCAAAGCATCTGGCCTTGTTATGTCTATCTGACTAGAAGTTTCTTGGCTTTGGCGAACGTGAGGTGGACACTGTGAAATCACTTCCTGTCTCATTTCATGACCTGCTGAAGAGGAAAATAGAATCCGAAAAAAAAATCATCAGAATAAAAATACAGTCCACGCTAAACAATTAAGTAAAAACAAATAGAACACTCACCTCTTGTGTGTTCCATGTAGTGGGGGTCATCAGCTGAGCTGATGCTAACAGGAGGAGTATAATCTGTAAGAACTGAAGCAGAAGAGTAACCAAAGGGTGAATTTGGGTCCCATTCTGTCTCAGTTCTAGCCACATTCAGCATGCACTCATCAGTAGTATTCCACAATGAATCATTATTATTTGAGCCCCTGGGAAGCCTGGTATCATAGATTATTGATTCTAACAAACCATTACTATCTGGAGTAACAGCACATGACTGATACTGTTCAACTGGAGAAGACTGAAACATTGTATCAACAGACTCCAGTGAAGGAAGCGGGGATGCATTTGCGTCCCAGCTACCTCGTTGAGTTTCTAAATATTGGAGTGAAGGGAGCTCCAGCTTCGTTGCCTCAGGTATGGGCGCCGAAGAAGAGAAAGTGCCATTTAAAGCGGCATGGCTGCCATGAAGATTATCACCGCGAAACAGACAATTGGTGTCAAGGGGCAGATTGCTTGGAGATGACAAAAGAGGCGGCTCAGCAGGATAATTCACAAACTTATCATTTGCAGGGATCATACAGCTGCTACTATTGTCCAATCTATTATAAAACATATCTGACTCCCTAAGGCGTTTCGCACTGTTTCCAAACAAAATAAGATCATTATATGGTGGGCCTACGGGTTGCTGAAACAGACTGCTTTCAGGAATATCTAAAATAGATGGAGCAAATGCATAAGCTTTTCTGAAATCATAATTTTCGAAATCCACTTCTGGGACATTGAAGATGCCATCTTGTGACATCTCAGAGTGCTGGCTGGCTCCACTCATCAAAGTATCCATATTCTGATTTTCTTGACTGCGTACCCGCTGGCATACTTCAGGAGGATAAATTGGTAATCCAGCTCGTTGCCTTCTCTTAATTCTAGTGTTCCAGTAGTTCTTTATTTCATTATCTGTACGTCCAGGCAACTGAAACAGAGAAAGAAGCAGTGAAGAGAAAAGATAACCAAAAATGAGACATGATTACATTTTATCCAATAACACAGACAGCACACAAAATGATGTTAATTATACTGAATGAACAAGGCACACTATTAAACATATGGTCCTTACTGTAGTTAATACATTTTCTGGCCTACTGTTCTATTATATTTTATCTGTATTTCCCCCCTCTTACTCTGTGTGAACATGCAATCAGCACATAACATTTGCCTTGTTTTACAAAAGATCTTTAGGTTCTAGGTTTGCAACATGCTTTTTTTTCCATTTTCATGGGGAGGGGGAGTATTTCTAAGGCCATATGTATAGGAATGAATATGGGAAACATTTTCCCTTTTTCATTATCTTATCTTTATTATTCATTTTTACTTTCTATGAAGCAGGTCAAAAAATATGTTCACTTCTTATCACACACTGATTGTTTTTCTTTAAATAGATTATTAATATATTTAATATTTGTCCAACAATAATATATTTGATATTTACATGGCACAGCAACCAAAATGCATATAATGATATCTCATGTTATAAATGTTAATTTGATCTTGTATATCTTAACATTTGTTTTCTATAGTAGTTCTTAAAATTCAATGATACTCACGGAAACATACAAGAACATTCCAAAAAACACTTCTTCTTTTCCTTTTATTCAAGTCAAAATGCTGAGACATCCAGTGCATCAGCCTCAAAGAGGCAGAAGCTCATTATGCTTCTATTGGCAGACTTCATGTCCTTTGTATTCTATCCTACTCCCTGCCTTGAAGAAAAATTTTAAAATTTTAAAATAAATAAATGCATAATGCTAATGACAAAGCACCAGAGACATGAACAGGTAAACCTGCTTCTCTGCCATTGATCTATGGAACAAGATAATGGTTGAAACAAAAGAGTTTAAATAGTCTCCATCATTTTCCGCTCCAAATGGGAAGAAAGGGTGGCAATTAAAGGGACCGTGGTTTCATGAGTTAAAACAGTTCTTCCCACTTGTTGATGAAACTTGAGAAACAAAACATAGACTAACTAGGAAATTAGAATTATGGTCTTCAAAAAGTGGAATATATAAGGAAAAGGTTTTCTATATGTCTCTTACTTCTCAAAAATAAATTCAAAATTGAAAATTCCCAAAAAATTTTACTTGGTAGTTCAGGCAGTGATAATCAAGAAAGAGCATACAAATCACCTATTTTATCCACTCAAAAAATGGTTTATCTCCACAACATTTTTCCCCCTTGCAAAATATCAAGATATTTGTACAATTCTACAACTTATGGGCAAGAAATATTTTGGGGGCGGGGGAATCTTTAGCATGATTTTATTTAAACTCCACATAATTAGACAGACATTAAACATGGCCTGAAAGTCATAAAATATTGTGAAATAAAATTGTCAACAATATCGCCTAAAGTGCAGTGTCCAAGAAACAAATTATAAATCTGCAATCAACTAGAGGAGTGATTTAATAGATCATAGCAAGGTCCCCTAAATATCAGCAAATAAATACAACCAGACCATGATGAAACCATGCAGCCTCTTAACACAGACCAAGCAAACTAGCTATTAGTATTACACAGCATCACCAGCCTTCTCATTTAGAAACCTAAATGCACTAAAATCACCACAATACACCAACGTATTTTGTATGCCAGACTATAATTATAAATCAAGCTTGAGGGTTCCGTTTCAGAAAGACACGCCATGATTGACTTTTTTAAAAATACATTTTGTTTTATCTGTTCCATTCTATCCAACTTTGCCCTCCAAATGCTCCCAACAAACAGTCATATACCTTTTCCCTTCTTAGCTCTATGACACCTGTCAGTCAAGTGCCCACCAACTCTCAAAAAATTGGTAATAACCAGAAAGCTTAATCCCTACCCAAAAAAGATGGAGATGGACTGAAACAAGTCTCATCCCCTGGATCAGTCTTAGCTCCTACAACAAAATCGCATGCCATGCCTTCTATACCTAATCTCTGTATTACCACGCAATCTAGAATACAAAGAAATTAACAATTGCTAAACTGAATATAATAATTAATTTATAGTAGTACAAAGATGGATAAAATGGAACAGTTTAATATATGTGTGTACACATATATGGCATCTATAACGTATTGAAATAGCATTGTCCATAGCAATTCATCAATAGCGTCAATAGTCACTATTTTATCCATGTCATAACATAAGGACATCAAATACAAACTACTACTCAATCAAGTTTCACAAGATTATTGAAGCTTAACATGAGCATATAAGTTAACGAAAGAGTTAAAAAGTTATATAGAACAGACCTCTGTTGCCATTCGAGCCCATTTGTTTCCCATCTTAGCATGAAGCTCGACGATTAGACGCTCCTCCTCTTCAGTAAATGCACCCTTTTTTAGTTCTGGCCTCAAGTGATTTGCCCATCGTAGACGGCAGCTTTTCCCACAGCGGGCAAGGCCTGAGTGCTTTTGGACTGCATTCCAATTTCCTTCTCCATGTTTTTTGACATAATCCACTAAAATTGCATCCTCTGCTGCCGTCCAAGGGCCTTTCTTCAGATGTACTTCTCCTCCAGCATTACCTTTGCATCTTGCTTCTGTAATTTCAAACACGGACTGCCGACCTTTGGGCACTTTTGGAGCATCACCTCCACCCGTCATGTTACTCATGGTTTTTATTTTGATTCTAGTTTCTGAGACAGAGAAGAAGGACAGAAAAAATCACAATAATCAGAATCAGAAAGCATAAAAACAAGGGAGAATTTTGACCATATGCAATAAGGGAACTATAACAAACTAGTTCAGTATAAAAATAAATTTAAGAGCTGGAATTTGCCACAGAAAGAGGGTGCGTGCAGTCCAAGTGTGCAAGCCTTCCCAATTCTCCATATTTTTGTATCAACCATAAATTGTCTGACAGTGATATCATTCTGAATAGACTTAAGTTTAATTTTCAGTTTGGTCTGACTGTCACATATTTACATCCATACTTTAGTTACCCAAAGGTCTTACAGTCACCAGACATAGTGACTACCTCGTTCTCTAACCTGGAGCATATTGCATCCTAACAACAATATTCTTGGCAAGTGTTGTTTCAACCTGAAATCTGGTTATTTTTAGCCATGTCGTCTGTTTCATCAAAAGCTATCACCTTTCTATAGTTTTGCACCATTCTGGCATCAACAGTGATTGTGCATCTCTTCTTCAGTAACTGTCTATTAGAGACAGCAGACGAAAATCCCTTGAAATCCCAGAAAATTCAGGACAGGGGCCTTTAGGAGTGACTGTTTTCAAGGGGCTGTTTTCCACTCTGCCTAGGTTATTGTTTTCCCCTATTTGACCTCTCTTTTATACTCAGATAATCTCTTTGTATGCCTTCTCAAGCTTCACCAACAAATCTCGCTAAAACCTTCACCACCGTGAAGGATTGTGTGCATATGGTTTCTCATGCATTACAACCACTTTCTTTTTTGTTTTCCCCCCAACATCATTACAGCCATTTTCAGACCTACGTTCGTTGGCTATTTCAGGTTATCTTGAGAACTCGTGTATATAATCCCATTTAATACCCACCGAGTCATTTTATACGAGTCTGAAATCGTTCGTGACGGTTTGAACTAGAAGGAAATTAATGTCTCAATTATGACTGAGACAATCTGAAATATATACTGCAGAATGTTTAACCAAATTAAATCCACTTTAATTATTATATTTTCTAGGGCAAGTTTATGAGCTAAGCAGCAAGTCATTTAATTATACGCTCAGCATATTCCAGGCAGCTAAAAGAGGCATGAAAATTGCAAATCAATTAAAGCATAAAGCTTAACAAACAGAACATAACTTCACAATACCTGAAAATTTACCCGAACAAATTGAAAAACGTCCCGCCAGTGCACAGCTCAAAAGACTGATTACCCAATCTGGATTCCAGATCTAAAGAATATCAGGAGCAATAAATGTCTGTAGATGGGCGAGGTAAAGAAACCACAACCTCAGAACAAAAACGGTATAGATAGGCCTCAACCTTCACAATATGGAAAATATGAAACCTAATTCAAAAAGAAATCAGGAAGAAGGCCTGAGATCACAAAAAAGCCGACTTCTGCAATAGAAATACTAAGGAATAAGGAACACAAGAACCGCCATTTCCAAATCAAGCAATTTGTATAATAAATACCAAGAATTCAAAGGAAATCAAGATTCCTTAAACCCCAGAAAAAGTAAGACAGGGTCAAGGAACTCAAAACACACGATTTTCTCAATGCCAAAACCGCAATTGGTGAAAAGAAAGGATCTGCACATGGAGATATAGTAGTACAGGGACGCGTGAAGATGTTGAGTTAGGGAGAGAGACACTGCATAAGACGGGGGGCGAGAGAGAAAGAGAGAGAGGAGTTTGATGAGTAATTGAGTACTACACTCCGAATCACGGTAGCATCAGATCAGAGGGAGAAAAATGAGGGAATGATTTTTTTTTTTTTTCCAAAAACCAAGAAAAAGTGAGAGAGAAAAAAAGAGGAAAGAAAATACGGAAAGCTACGAAATTGAATGTAAAATTAGATGGTAAAAGTAGAGAAAAAGTAGGAGATAGTGCAGAAGGATACGTATGACCAGCTACTTTTTCAAGTCTACATTTTGATACTCCCCTCTTGCTTCTCTCTTTAGAATCAAGATCCATGGAGGCCCAAGCCATGAAACTCTCTCTCCCCCTCGCTCCCCCCACGTTTCACACACACACACAGCTCGAAAGAATGCAGAGGCAGAGGCAACGGAGGCACCTGTTCGCTATGACTGGATCAACAAGTGGGCCCCACAAAATCAAAATTATAAATAAATTTTTGCCATATATAATTGGAATAAAATTTATAATAATTTTATTTGCGTATGTGTATTATTCAAAATTTGAAATACAGATGATAAAATCTGGATAAGTGTGAAAATATTAGGGAGAATGATAGTGAAGTCCCAAGGAAGAGGAGAAATGAAGAAATGGTCCCTATAGATTGCAAAATGAAAAAATGGTCCCATGGAGTTGTCAATACAGGCTCCTGGAGTTGTCATTAACAACTCCAGGAGCCTGTATTGACAACTCCATGGGACCATTTTTTCATTTTACAATCTATAGGGACCATTTTTTCATTTTTTTCCTTGCATGGGACCTAAGTGTAAATCTCCCAAAATATTATGGAGAGAGAAGAACATGCATAGAGAGTAAACTAAATATAAAAATCGATAAAATTTATTTTATACACACGTATAAATAAAACTTTTTTTCGGTAAATGTATTTTAAAATCATTATTTCTTATCCTTTATATTTTTTTCATCTAAAACATTAGTCTTCTATGTTTATATATACGAGGACATGAACCTAGGAGTAATGGTATTAATTTTGCTTATATAGTATTAACACCATATTTACTTTTGTAGATTGCTGAGGAGGAAACTAATATGGAAAATGAAATTATGATCTTATAAACTCCAAGTCCTTTAATAGAGTTTTGCTCTTAGTCTTTTTTTCTTTTTCTTTTTTTTTTTTCTTTTTTTTGTTTTCCATCTCTCTACCTCCGTCCAAAATGTTGGTTCCTCTATTTTTATGAGGGCTCTGAGTTGGGTTTAATGATGTTAATTTACTAGTTTGGTATTAATAACCGTAACCCTACTATATTGCTAGGTCAATAGAAAAAATTATGAAATATAACTTTTCTGGTATTTTTTTAAAAAAAAAAAAAACTTAAAAAGCAACATATGATAAGTCAAAATTCAGAAAAAGACTTGGGTCCATGAGAGACTACAACCAAGCCTAACATCAAACCATAATCAAAATGCTTACTCACAACCCCTCTACCCTCGGCAATGGCTGAACCCCTTGAATGTCTTCTCCTCCTTTGTTGCCTATCTATTCATGTTACATTCATACTTATGATTTAGGAAAATTGTTACTCTCTTCGGCCTTAAATATAAACAGAGTTAACTTTTTTAGATATATTAAGAAAGCTAATTAAATTATTTTAAAATATTTATATTTATCATTTTTTTCTCTAAACTATTTTGCCTAACTTATAAACTGATATATAATCTAAAGATACATAACATATGATATGATTAAATAACTTATTTAGCTTCCTTAATCTTTTCAAAAAAAAATTAACTCTATCTTATATTTAGGATTAGAATGAACATGCTCTAATTGTATAGAGGTGGTTATCTAAACACCATAGGTTATAATAGCAAACACATGTTTAGAGACATTATTGATGGCACTAGGTTAGTTATTCATAAAGAAGGTCAAGTGTGGTTAAATCACACCCTTAAGAAGATCCTCCATTTGGTCATAGATACTCCCTCCATTCTTAATTAAAAGACAAAATTGATTTGTTCAGAGAAATTAAGGAAGCTAATTAAATTACTTTAGAGTATTCATATTTTTATTTTTATTTTCCTTCAAACTAATTAGTTTAACTAATAAACTAATATATAATCTAAGAATACATAACATATGATATGATTAAGTAACTTATTTAACTTCATTAATCTCTTCAAAAAAAAGAGTAAACTTTGTCTTATATTTAGGACCAAAGATAGTATAAGATAAAGGTGAGTTTTTTTACAAATATTGAAAAAGCTAATTAAATTACTTTAAAATATTTATATTTATCTTTTTTCTCCAAATTATTCTGCTTAACTTATAAACTGATATATAATCTAATAATACACAACATATTATATGATTAAGTAATTTATTTAGTTTTTTTAATCTCTTCAAAAAAAGTCAACTCTATCTTATATTTAGAACCGACAGGAATATTTTTTTTGCTGATTGCTTAACTAAGTCCTCCCATGTTATGGAGCCAAACTTTTGTTCCTGTGTTCACCCTTTTACCTATTAGGCAATAGGAGGAATTGAAAGAGGGAAGCTAGCTGCTAATCTATTGGTGAGGCATCCTCACATTATGTTATTGCAATGCAATATAGTATCTTATTACAAAAAACAAAAAAACAAAAAAAGCAATTTCTCTTCCTTTCATTGCACTTTCATGTATTTTAATTTAGTGTGGGTTTGGAAGCACTTAAGTATTTTTGCAAGCACTCATACGAGATTTTGTTTCAAGTACACGTTCCCTTTTACTCCATCGTAGTGGCAAGAGCTCGAACATGCATCAAGCCCTTATTTTCAAGCACATGATTGATCTTGTATTCTCCATCAAAAGGGCATCTCTCCTCTTTCTTCAAAATTCTTGTCTTTTTCCGCCTCAACAAGGTTTCTCTCTTTTTTCTCTCCGAATTCTTTTATTCAATTTTGTGCTTATAACAATTTTTTTGCTTGAGCTTGCCTAAGACATATATGCCTACCATCAATAACTTAATATTTATTGATAAAAAAAATAACTTAATATTTGTGTATTGTTTCAAATTTAGTCCAAACCTAGGGGAAAATGTAAACGGGAATTCTTGGTCTCGTCCTGTCCAGGACATACAAGGACGTCCTTGAAACAAAACAAAATTAAGATGTCCTTAAACAAGACCAGACACGGGTTGAATAGCCGGTCCAAATCCCTCATGGGATGAAATTGTCCCCATTCAATCCCCTCACTAAACACACTTAGAAAATAATTATGATTGTTATACTGTATAAAATTTATAAAAGGCAAAAAACCAAAAAAAAACCCTTGTCAGCCGCAAGAGTTCTGGTGCTAGTGACCACCGTCGACAACCGGTCACTAGAGCTTCGGCGACCTTGCCTGCAACTAGCTGCTAAAGCTCCGCAGCCAGCTCCTGGTGACCAAAGCTCTGACAGCCTGATATATTTTTTAAAAAATTTCTAAAACAAAAGTAGTCAATATTGAAACCAGAGTGAGTAATTCCTACGAACTACTTTTGTTTCACCATTGATTACTCTTGTTTTGCTATTCACTACTCTTGTTTATAAAATTTTAAAAATTGTATTAAGAACTTTGCCAGTAGCTAGCCAAAATAGTTAATATTGAAATAAAAGTAGTAAATATCAAAACTAAATTAGTTATTAGCAAATAGTTAGCAATAAAGACCCTCTTTACTACTTTAGTTTCGCTATTAACTACTTTGGATTCAATATTGATTGCTTTTCTGTTAGAAATTTTAAAAAAATGCTAAATTATATAAAACTCCTCCGAGCTTTGAGTTAATTGCATGTAACTCCCCTAAAATTCCAGAGTTATTAGAATTTCCCTCTCCATTGTCGGAGCTTTTTCTATCTTCTAAAAGGATAATCTTCGAGGGTTTCTCCTCGTCAGTGGTTCGATAGTGTGCACCTCCACCACCCACTGTGGTTGAGTGAAGAAAGAGTGTCTGATATGTCATTCATTGTTATGGTAAGGAATTGGTGAGGTAATTGCATTGTGGATGCGAGTTAATGGCGGATCGAAGAGTAGAAGGAGGAAGTGTATTGAGCGGTAAAGGAGAGTTGAGAGTAGGAAGGAAGGCAGATCTAGTATGGCTCATATCGAACACCCACACATTAAGAATACAAGTATTTTCTGACTATCGTTAATGATTTTTTCTAGAGCAACATGGACATTCTTAATGGTTTTCAAATATGATGCAATTAAATATATAAAGCCATTGGTTGCTTATGTGAAAAATCAATTCTCTACTAAAATAAAAACGGTAAGAACTGATAATGGAACTGAATTTGTTAACCAAGAAGTGCATGATTTATTTAGCAATAAAGGAAATTATTCACCAGAAAAGTTGTCCATATACACCCCAACAAAATAGAGTTGCCGAAAGAAAGCATCAACATTTGTTGGAGGTCGCAAGAGCTATGATATTTCATTCCAATTTGCCTATCATTACTACTTTATTAAAGATACTTTAATAAAGTTACTTTAATAAAGTTACTTTATCAGTGTTTACCCGAGATTCTACTTGGATTTTTACTCAAGATTGCATCATGCATATCAGAACCCATAAGATGAGGCCAGGTCATAGTGTGTGTGTGGGCCCCACATGGCCCACATACCTGTTTCTTCTTTCAAAAACGCAGGGTACACATGTCTGCCTTGAAAATGTCATATGCACACATATACCGGCATATTTCACTCAACCAATTAGTCCCATAACTCATGACATGGCTTGGTAGCATCTTTCGACCAACCAGATGGCACTGTATATGTGTCTTGTTCACATCTACACTGACACTTAATCATACTGCCTACAAAAACCGAGTCCTCTGCCCAATAGGGCCAAATCACATAGTCCCTAAGAGTTTTTCTATCGCCCATCATTGTTGGAACTCTTCCTGAATTGGACTTAGTAGTCCGCCTTATTCAGGCTTATTCTCTAGCCTTTCGTCCCGAAATTTGGGATATTACACCTATAGGGTGCAAATTTAATGGGTTTTTAAGTCCAAATATAAGGCTGATAGAAGTCTAGCTAAATTTAAGTCTTGCCTAGTTGCTAAGGGCTATAGCCAAAAGGAGGGAATAGACTTTTATGAGACATTTTCCCCCGTTGTAAAGATTGTCACTATTTGTATTATACTTGCTTTAGCTATTGTAAATAATTGGATGTTATGTCAATGGATGTCAATAACGCATTTTTGCATGGAGACCTTTATTAGGAGGTTTATATGATGATTCCCCGAGGTTTTAAGCAAAAGGAGGAGGCTGGATTCAAAGTATGTAAGTTAGAAAAATCCTTGTATGGCCTCGAGTAGACCTCAAGGCAAGGGAATGAGAAATAAACTCAATCCTTGATAAAGGGTGGTTTCTAATAGAGTAAGTATGATAATTCCCTTTTTCATAAGCAAACTAAACATGGCAAATTGTATGCACTTACATATGTCAATGATTTGATGATTAATGGGAATAGCATGAAAATGATTAATGATATAAAGAGATACCTGCATGGTGAATTTAATATTAAGGATCTTGGAACTTTAAAATATTTTCTAGGACTAGAATTAGTTCGCTCTAACCACAGCATACTTCTTAACCAAATAAAGTATGCCACTGAACTTGCTGATCATACATATTTAGATGAATCAGAACCAGCCTTCACTCCTTTTGAGTAGAATCTCAAGCTCACTGCAGAAGAAATGAAGGATGATCACTTCCTTCAGGAACCAGGAAGCTATAGAAGACTCATAGGTAAATTGTTGTACCTTACGTTGACAAGGCCTAATATTTCATTCACTATGCAGGTGTTATCCCAATTTATGCAAACACCCAAAGAATCACATATGAAAGCAACTTTAAGGTTAATGAGGTAACTAAAGGACACTCCAGGTTGAGGCATTTATCTTTCAGCTACAAGTCCCATGAATCTAGATTGCTTTTGCGACTCAGATTATGGGGGATGCAAGGACACAAGGCATTCTGTCACCTGTGTTCTGGTTAAATTAGGAGGCTCATTGATTTGTTGGAAGTCTAAGAAACCGAGTACAGTATCCACATCATCTGCAGAAGTAGAATATAGGGCATTGGCAATGACAACCTCAGAATAACATGGATTGTAGGGTTGTTTAAAGAACTGCAGATTCCAAATATAGAACCTATGAAAGTATATTCTAACAATCGAGTAGCTATACATATAGCTATGAATATGTTCTTCCACGAACGCACTAAACACGTTGAGATAGACCGCCACTTTGTGTGGGAAAAGCTTATGCAGGGGATGATTATGTTTCAACATATAAAATATTTAGAGCAATTGGTAGGTGTTCTAACTAAATGCTTTGGAGGACCACAACATGAATATATTATGAGCAAGTTAGGAGCCATTAAAAATAGGTCCCTAACTTTAGGGGGAGTCTTATGAATATGTAAAAAGGTTATGGGTCAAACTTTTGTACTAAATATGTGTATTGTGCCAGACCTATTTTACTTGTATACGTTTAGGAAGAGCAACTACTAGGGCTATGACTTATGTATAAATTGTAGTGTTTTGAAACCCATATCAGCCGGGAAACCGTTTTGGTTCAGTAATTTTTTTATTTTTTTTAAAAAAAATCAATTTTTTAAAGTTTTCTTTAGAATTTCATATAAACAACCTTAAAATTTTCAATGTCTCACCGGTTTGGTCCTAGGTTAGCTCTGATCTGATCCACTAACCCTTGAGCCAGTATCCCGACCTGTTTAGTAACCAGTCCGAGTTTCAGAACCTTGATAAATTGTGGTTGGTGGTTGTAATTTTCATTTTCAGTGATAATATTGAGTATTGTTCAGGAATGTGGGGCCTCTTGGTTTAACAGGAATGAAGTCAAAGTCTTGACCATTCAAATCAACTTTGTTGTTCCCAAATCACTCGTTATAAAATCTTTTGGTGTTTGCTTATGCATTCAAAAATATACAGGTAAGGCTCTTTCTTCTTCTGGGACTTTGATCAAGAACCTTTTCGTCCCACAAATCCTGCAAAACCAACCATATTGCTTAGGGATTGCCACAATCCTTCACCTCTACTGCTATTTCCATTGCTTCCACTGCTCTTCCATCATTGTTTATTTGATGGCTTCTATCGACGATCTGTAGTACGTGGGGGCTTTTTTTAATAACTAAAAGATGGAAGGAAGTCTCACGAGAGGATCTGATAAGGATCACCCATTCAGGGATGTGATAGAGGATGTGAGACTTTGGCTAGCTAAGGATTGGCAAGTTCTTTTGCATTTTATACCTAGGAAGGATAATACCATTGCTGATTCATTGGCAAGGTTAGCTCATAGCATTACCGAGAATTTGGTTATCTTTGATCAACCACCACCTTCCTGTCAGGAGGCGGTCGTTGATCATGGTTGATTGTGGTTTTGTCGTTCCCTCTTGAGAATGGATTTCCTATGTAACCTAGTTATAGGTTTGTATTCCAGTTTTTTCATTAAAAAAAAAAAGATGGAAGGAAGCGGCACAGATGCATATGGTCAGGGAAAAAAGGTTTTTTTTCTTAATCATAAAATAACAATTTAGCCCTGGTGTAAATAATATATAAGTTACTATAAAATTATTAAATTATATAGGAGGCCATGAAGGATGTGAAGTGTTTAATATCAATCAGATGTGGTGATTTCCGTTAAAAATATAATGGTGAGTTAACATCAAGGTTTTTATAGTAACAAAATAAAATATTGAATGGGTTAAATTTAAATTCTGAAATATCAAGGGAGTTACATATAATTACCCAAAATTCAGGGATTTATATAATTTAGTAAAAAATATATATATATTTGGCCACCAGAGCTTGGGTCACCAAGCAAGGGTTTTTAAGGATTTTTTCAAGGAGAAAAAAGTGAGGGCAAAGATGTAATTTCCCACCATCATCAACATTTCAAAATTTTAAATTAGTCCCTTTGGAATTATTGAAATTCAACATTTTTATTTTTCGTTTTGATATTTTAGAGGTATTTTTTTTCTTTTTCACTTTATAATAATGATGATGATGATGATTATTGTTATTGTTATTAATTTGTTTACCTATAAATGATTTGACATTTAAATTAATGGTGAAAAAAATTTTGAATGGGATATGAAAATATTATAGAGAGAGAAAGGCACATATAGAGAAACAATAAAACTAAATTAAAAAAAATTTAAAAATAATAAAAAAGTTACAAAGTTTAAAAATTCCAACACAAATGCTGCTGTATAATCATGAATTATATTTTATTATATTATACTGTATGAAGATTTCAAACTCTATGTATCTGTATGAAGATTTCAAACTCTATGTATATAAATATTTCAAAATTTAAAATAAAGATTAAAAATAAGGATTAGATATGAAAATATTATATAGAGAGAAACATATAATATTGTTGTTTGATTTACTATCTCACCGCTGTAAGAAGTAACATAAATTCAAATATCAAAAAACCCATTTATTAAAAAAGACAAAAACTCTTTATAAATTAAACCTCGAAAAAGAAACCCTTAATGAAACAAAAAGGAATATAGGTTACCGGTTAATTGAATAATTCTAATAAATACTCGTCAATTGTTGTTATTCGTTAAATGGTTATAATCATTCATGATTAAAATTGAGATTGAACCCTCGGGCCAAAAAAATAAAATTGTAATTGAACCCAGCGATATTATTGTCAAACTTGGTTGACTCTTTGATTTTAATGGTTTTATATTTTTATCTTATAAGATGGTGTTAATTTACTCTTAACTTATTATACTAGATATATTTAAATCAAATTATTGTCCTTTTTATATTTAAATTATTTAATTATTCACTATTAATATCTATTTATTAATAAAAGTAAATTCTTATGAGTTTATAATTCGAGTTCACAACATGTGTTTACGTTTTTTTCACAAGTTTGTTTAAACTACTGAATTCGACAACAGTATCTATAAAAAGTTTGTGAAAATAGAGAAGGGATGTTGTCGTTTGACTTACAATTAGAATATAGATTATTAATTGATTGAATATTAATTACATAACTTATTGTCAACCTTTTTTAATCAGTGCTTAGTGACTAGTGAGAATGGGCTGCCATGCCCATAGCAGAGATCAGAAAGAAAAATAAAAGTCAAGGCAAGAGGCAATGTTGTGGTTAAGCTTTTGTAGTGGAAATAAAATTGTGAGTGCGCGCGTGTATATAAATGGAATGGAGAATCAATAACCGTAATGAATGCCTATAGGCATACACAATCAATTTTAAAAACCACATCAGAATTGGAAAACTAAATATTACAAGAAACTTTATTAAATAGAAAATACTAAATTTTAATTAATATTTAATTATTATATCAACATCCTCCCTTAATCCCAACAATCTTGAGGTTTCTACCCACGGGAATTTCTCCTTTTCCGCATCTATCTCCTTCCTTTTCTAATCACAAATTCAGTATTTGAATTATTCAGATTTTTTTCCCCTGTGGATGGTTCAAATTTGGTTTTATATAAAATAATTTTTTAATAATTTAATTTTTATCTAAACTTTACAATTTGAATTTAATTAATTATTATTTAAAATTTAACATTTTTATAATAATTTTATAAAATATCAAATACACCATTCAAATGTTAATCTGACGGTTATAAAGAGAGAAGAAAAGGGAAGAGGATGGAAAAGCAGGAGGAGAGAATTCTATCCTCAAGTGAATTACATGACTTGGATTATTTTACTCAAAAAATCTGTCAACTTATTAATCTAAAATATTCATAAAAAGTAGACAGAAGTTCCCACAAGTTATATGCTGCCAAATAAAATGACAATATCACAACACAGATGGCGAGCAAAATTGACTGCATAACATCAAACTTTCACATAACATTGAGAAATATATATATATATATATATATCCTTGTAACTTTGTGAAAAATACAAAATCAATGAAGAAACTGATATATTAATTTTCTAAGAAGTGTCACTTATCAAAAACAGAAGTGTCACTCATCAGGAACTTACATAATTGAACCGTGAGAACATAATAGCTTGCTCCGTGGAACTTACATAATTGAACCGTGGAATTTAAGGAAGCCAATTAAATTACTTTAGAGTATTTATATTATTATTTTTTTTCCAAACTAATTAATTTGACTAATAAACTAATATATAATCTAATGATACTAAAAATATAAACACTCTAGACTAATTTAATTGGCTTCCTTAATTTCTCCAAAAAAGTCAACTTTATCTTATAATTAGGACCGGAGGGAATAATAGGTAATCAATTTATTGATTTAAGGTTTAAATATAAATAACTTAAAATAGTATACACGATCTTTAATCTGAAATGATTGTTGACTGGTTCTTTTTTTTTTTGGGACAATTACAATGAAGTCCCACACAAGAAAAAAAATAAAAAAATGGTCCCTGAAGTTGTTAATGACAAGTCGAGGAGCGTCCATTAACAAGTTGAGGAGCTTACACTGACAACTTCAGGGACCATTTCTTCATTTTTTCTCTTGTATGGGATTTCATTGTAATTGCCCCCTTTTTTTTTTTACATAAAAGTTTAAGTGAGTTGGGTCACAGGGCTCACAAAGATCATAACATACCTTCAAACTCAAAGAACACTTACAGATTACTCACTAACAAGATTCTTATATCGATAAAATTTGAACCCACAATTTTATAATTATGAACCAACATATTCACCAACTGGGCCAACCTTATTCACAATCTATTGTTAATTGATTGCACTGAAATTTGCAAAAGCCACAATAGAGCGTGGAGTCTACGAATGGGCCCCCTACAAAATCTCAAGGGCCCAATGTAGCAAATAGTGGAAAACCCAACCATGTTGTTCACGCCTTTGTTGAGTTTTTTCGGCCAGCTATGCACATGTTGATTGACCTTTATAATTCAGTGTTTCTATTTTCTGTAACACACTATATAAAAAAGAAATTACTTTTGCACATGCCTTATTTATTTAAAAAATTGTTAAAAAATACCCCATTGCAAAATTTACAACCTTAAGGTAGTTAGTTAAAGACATAAACTTTAAAAAAATACAACCCACTTTTAATGGGTGCAATTATTTTTCCGCTGTATGCAATATATCTTTGAGTATGTACAAATATTTTTTTTTGTTTTATGTATGGTTGAAAATATATTGTATACAGTTGAAGAGCAACTACACTCAAGTACTTAAACATTCATTCAGGTACTTTTTGATAATAAAATTTCACAATGGAGGGACTTTTAGCAATTTTTGCTGCTTATTTTTAGTGTTATTATATGAAACTATAGAATACTTGTTTGTTTCTTTTTTTATTTTAAACCTCTTCTAGATAGAAATGGAGGCATTAATTTGATAATTTTCAAGAAATTGCATTTCTCCACCTACAAATATCTCATGGGGCCAACATGCTATTGCTACGGATGGAAAACATAACCAAGTATTGATGCTCATGTTGTTCTTTTATCCAACAGTGCTCATGTGTATTCATTTTTAAGTTTTAGCACTATTTATTCAATATTTAATCAATTTATATATATTATAGATATTTTGACAAATTGTTTTATCTATAAATCACAAATACAATGATTTATTTATTAATATCTATGCAATGCAAAACTCGAATTAATTTGATAATCCCTTCGTTTTATATTATTGGACACAATTTACTAGGATTTATTATTCCGTTTATAAAACATTTTGTGAAATAATAAAAGTACATAATATTAATACACCTAAAATACCCCTGTAATTATTAGTGGTATGGTATTGGTAGGTTATAGTGAAAGCCTCGTCCTACAGATTCTAGTGTATATTTCGAAAATTAACAAAATTTATGGAGAATTAGAATTAATTGGTAAAAAAAAAATAGAGTAGAGATGTGATCATTGTAACCAGTTATTAAAATAAGATATATTTATCCACTTTGATTAAATTAAGAAAGTTAGTTAAATTAATTAATATGACTATTTTTAAAACATCATAATAATCTTTCTTAATTCTCTTAATCTCCTCTTTTATTTGATTATTGTTGATGGAGTATTAATAGGGATAAATTAGAAAAAGATTAATAAATATAATAAATATATTTTACATTTAGGGCTAATATAGTCTTCCTAATTAGATTCTACGTTACGGACTAGAGTGAGTACATAACTTACTTGCATTGTTCTTGATATTTTGAGAGGGCACTTAGCAATGAGATGAGAACTGAACCTCTAGGATCTAAGCTTTGCTGTAAGATTTCTTTCTTTTTTGATATTAGTGTCTCTTTTAGATCTTGAATTCGAGATTCAGAGGGATCTAACGAGGCCTTACATTACTAAACTAACTTTATATTGGTGCGGTAAGATTTCACTTAAATGAAGGTATTTTTGAAAATAAATTTATATTTTTCACATTTATTAATTTAAATAATTTTAATTATATATTTTTAATACTTGATAATTAGTTATTGATCTGCCAATAAGTTCTTGATTGGGGTGGTAAGCGGTCTCACATTCTAAGAGGACAATATTAGCATGTTTGGTTTGATTCTATGGGAGAGGATTACATGTAATCCTAATGCAATATATCGATTAAAGTGTTTGGTTAGTCTTATGTAATGTAAATATGATTATATTTTGTAATCTTATTTACATTATTTGATACAATTAGGATTATACTGCTAGGACTAATGAATGAGGATGTAGACATCCTGTAATCAAATAACAAAGACACTATTGCCATTTTAATTTTTTAATTTGACAAAAGTGTCTACCTATAAATGTTGTTAAATATTAAATAATTACCACCATTAAATATTTAAAAAAATTAATTAATTATATAAAAATATAAAAAATATTCCCCACTAAAAAAATTAAAAAATTATATTCCGCCTTTAAAAATATTAAAATATTCCATTAACTAATATTTCCACAATTAAATATTAAAAAATTATCATGAACCTCTTCATAATGTTTCCATCATCAAATATTAAAAAATTATTATAAACCCAACACATATACTCCACAAATTGAAAAAAAATTACTTTGAACCAAAAGTATACATTATACATGTATATGTAAATAGGGATAATTTTGTCTGTTGTTATATTATTTTCATATATTATATAATCTAACCAAATGTTATTATATATATGCATCATCTTTCCTTAATGGTAAACCACACGAACTTATGTAATTATCAATTCATTACATTCTATTACATCACCTCCGATACCTTAAAGCAAACAAGCACTACAAGTCTGAATTATGGAAAGCGCATTTATTAAAAAAATCAAAACCCTCTCCCGCTCTAAGTTTAGAAAAAGTTATTATTATTATTTTTTTTTTTGCCATCATTAGAAAAAGTTATTGATCTATTGTAAAGGGTGAGAAGTATCATTATTTGTGTTTGATGCTCTTCATGGGGATCTTGTTTCTGGTATGATTGAGATAGATAGTGAATAGTAATAATGTGACGTAACTTTCATATTTTCGTTTGTGGGCCATTGGGCCCGACTTTCAAAAAAATAAAGTTATGAGTTTAAAACAAAACAAAAGAACTGGTAATAAAAATTAGAAGGTGCTTCTTTTCAAAGCAGTTTCCATTATCCACGACGATGGAGCCTCGCCCTGCACCGCCGTTATCTCTCCCCACCATCTCCGACCTCTCTCCTCTTCAGCTAGGGTTTCTCGACGAGCATTTCTCAACCCACCAAGATTTGTCCCTCAATGCTTATCTTCTCTCTTCCTCTTTGACCCAACAATGCTCCCAATTGGACACCCAGCTCCGAATCCTGCAGAATGATCTCACCAAACGCGCCGTTTCGTGGATTTCTCGTTCGTTTTCGGCTAAATCAGCTCTCGATGAGCTCAACCGAAACATGCAAAATCTCAGCCTCCGCACTTCTAGACGTCAGTGTATTCTATTTTATTCGCATTCCTTTTATATACTTTGGTTCCAACGTTTCTGAAACTTTTTTTTTTTTTTTATTTCTTTGAATTTTTAGATGGGGTTGGTTCAAAGAAATTTCAAATGGTGCTGAATGAGGAGCTTCCTCGATTGGCAAAGGAATTGAAGCGAATTGAGTCTATCCGCAGTTATATCGGTGAGACAAGAGACTCTGTATTTGTTTTCCTTTGGGTTCAGTTATTGTTATTGATTTGCTGGATTTAAATTTCTATCCTGAAGTGCTCTTCATTTTAGTTGTCAGCTCCCTTTTCTTTTCTTTCTTCTATTGTTTGTGGGACCAATTGAGTTGTTAGTTTGTTGGTGTTCTTCTTTGGGTCTTCAAGCAGCTTTGCCGGGATACAGAAATTTGGTTGTCTTATTAATTTCTCCATGGTATTAGATACTTATTTATTTTTCCCCTCGAACATTGATTATCGTCGTTGTATTATTTCAGCATTATATGTACCCTGTAGCCTCGTTAGTTTCTCCTATGGTTCAGGCGGTCAAATTTTCCTTTTGATTTATTCAGTATGTCGTTCTAGATTAGAATACTAGACACTGGTGGAGGCAAATCCACTTATTATTCTTATCTTCATATTGCATCCCTTCTTTTATCCTTGTATAAGCGTATCTATGTATATACATTGTTCATTTTGCTCTTGTAAGCAAATCACCAATGTCTTTTTGATCTTTATTGCATCTTGGCCTCGCTATCTGTAAAGTTTTTCCCAACTTATTGTCTCAGAGACTGCTCTACAGTTGGAAGCTCTTGTTGGAGATCTTGAAGATGCTGCACTTTTTGTAATGGCTTGCCACCCTGGGAATTTATTTTCAAAGAGGATTTCAAATTTATCTGTCTCAATGGTAACAACTTTTTCTGTCTATTCTTTGATAAATGCATATTGGAATAGTAAGTTCATTTAGTGATAGATTGTTAGACACTAAAGTGCTTTGCTTTGCAGGAATCTGCTAGAAAGCATGATAAGTTGCTTCAGGCCATAAAAGCAATGAATGATATTGAAGAAGTGTTGGAGACAGTTGTGAAATTCCACTCGCACTGGCATAGCATTGTAAGGTCTGTTGACAATAGAGTAGACAAAATATTGGCTTCTCTTCGTCCACAAGTTTTTTCAGACCACCGAGCTCTTCTTGTTTCTCTTGGTTGGCCACCAAAACTACTACCATCAAAGGATGGAAGTGGACAAATCTCATGTATTCCTAACCCACTTGTTCTAATGCAAGAAGACAAAAGGAGGAGTTATTCAGAAAGTTTCATAGCACTCTGTGCTTTGCAACATCTGCAAAGAAGAAGAGAAGATAGACAGCTTAATTTTGTTAAACAGAAGAAGCACAACATACAGCTTTGGGCCATTGATGAGCTGGTTTCTCCTATTGCATCAAGGATGGAACACCATTTTGCCAATTGGATTGAGCAGCCAGAATATATATTTGCTCTGGTTTACAAAGTTTGTAGAGATTTTATTACAGGAGTTGATGATGTCTTGCAGCCCCTAATTGATAGGGCAAGACTCATCAGTTGTAGTGCTAAAGAAGCATGGGTCTCTGCAATGGTTCAAGTGCTTTCTGGCTTTCTAGAAAAACGAATTTTCTCTTTGCTTGCTGATAGATACAAAATAAAGCTTATGAAACTTGATGTTATATCATCATGGCTTCACTTGATAGACCTTATTATTGCGGTTGATAAACAGATGCAATCTCTAGTTAATCTAGATACTGGTATCTTCTTGATAGAGTCTGAAAAGATTGATGGGCTCACCAGAGGTATCTCTGTTCTAACAATATTCTGCAATAGGATGGATTGGCTCAAGCTTTGGGCAAAAATAGAATTCAAAAATGCCTGGAAGAAACTTAAAGTGGAGCTAAAAGAAGAGAAGATGTGGATGATTGACAATAAATATATATCCAGTTTTGACATGGGTTTGGATTCTGAGCATCATATACTTTCTACTTTAGAAGACCTTAGAGCTCCTCCTATTGCTGAAGTTTTCCTTAAAATTGTGTGGGAGATGACTGAACGCTGCCAAACTATGCCATCCATAATATCACGTGCACGATTTATTAGATCTACTGCGGGGCAATTCCTCTGGTGTTTCTTTAAGATATTGCTCTTGCGGTTCAAGTCAACTGAATTGCATCCTGATGATCCCGATGATGACGCCATTGTTAGAATATGTGGATTAGTAAATGTTGCCAGATATATTCAAACTAAACTGCGAGAATGGAGTGACAGTTTGGAATTTTTAGAGTTGAAAATTGCCGAAAAAGATTCCAGCAAGCCCATAGAAGATTATGTAAGGGATATTGGTTCCTTTTATAGTGAAGAAATAAGAAGCTTGTCTGAAATGGAAATCAACTGGCTCATGGAGATTATTGCAGCCATTCTTCGTCAGTTTGAACTCATTTCTTGGGAATATGTTAAAAATAAAGATAATTTTGAGCAAGAGCGAGATGACAAAAATGCGGTTGGTGTGATACAGGCAAATGATTTAGCAGTCTCTACTGATCTCGTTCAAGCTCTAGATGCTATAAAAAGTTGGCTTCGTGTTCTGAGGATAAATCTCAATTCAAAGGATTTCTCAGACTTATGGAGAAGCCTTGCAGATGGCCTAGATCATTACATTTCTCGCAGCTTTGCCACAAAGGAAATTCGATTCTCTGGTAAGGGCATCCATCAGTTTGAAGCTGATACGCAAGCATTGCTCTTTGTTTTTCAACCTTTTTGTGCTCGTCCTCAAGCATTCTTTCCCTGTATTAAAGAGATTCTTAAGCTTTTAAAACTGAGAAAAGAAGAGGCAAAGCAATTGCAAGCAGTTTTATCCAATGGTGAAAATGGAGCAAGATGTTTGCGTCTTCACGGCATCTCACATCTATCAGTTCATCAGGTTGCTCAAGTTTTGAGAAACAGCTATCTTGCATCTGCAATAAAGTGAGGTTAACGCAAGGGCAATTGAAAGAACTTCCCACTTGTATCATCGGCGATAAAAATATCACCCCACTCAGTTATAAAAATGTCACCGAACTCAACAGTGATTTCGTGATATACATATCCATTGGACTCAAATAGGTAGGTGGAGCAGGTTACCAAGAAACCAAATTTTAGTACATTGGAAGCAAAAGACTGACTGGGGAGTCAGAAAGCTCGTTTGAGTTGTGATTTTGATGGAACTTGAGAACTTTGCATGTTCTGTACAGACCCTTCTCCTGTCTCTCAGCTGCTGCAATGGAGGGTTGTAGGGTTTTATAGCGAGAAACCTGATGAAGAGAAATTGTCCATTAGGCAAAAATGAAGAGGTAGAGATGAACTTTTGTTCTTGCAATATGGATATATCATGTTATGTAATTCGGAAACATGAAAAAGAGCCAACTTCAGTGCTGCTAGCCTGCTTGATTGATGGCTTGGTAAAAACTCTTGCACCTACCCAGCAGGTAGTCGATTTTGTAAACCAAGATTGTACGTAGCATTCAAGCAGGAAACATCAAGAAGAAATTTTAATTTGCAGATTGAATTGTTGATAGCTAGAAATTCCAGAATTCTTTTTGAACAAAGACAAATACAGTAACTTCCCTCGAGGTATATGTTCAAGCTCCGTTTGTTTAAGATCACTTCTTTTACCGTTTAGCGGTGGGTCCCACATTGTTTTACAAATATCAATCAAGTAAGATGCAAAAAAAATGCCCATGTACTTTTACCAAATGTGTATCTTACACTGTATACATTTCTTCGGTACAAAAATATACACCAACATTTATCCACGTGTTAATCCCTCCTTCCATGTTCTCTCATCTCTATCAATTCTCTCTCTTCTTATTCATCCTTCCTCTCTCTCTTGGCTCTCCCACTTGTTGTCATCGTATTATTATTTTGGTTCTTCCTATGGTTGTTGCAGGATTACTTTTGAATCGGATTTGCATTATTTAAGCCAACATCGTAGCAAAACAACTAGCTCACCAAGCTCTAGAATCAAAACACGGTTTGAAGGTGATATCGATTTCTGGTGAGGATTTACAAGCTTTAATGCAAGTTGATTGTAATGGTCTAGGCGGTAGTTATAGATTGTTACCTTCAAATATTTAAAAAAAGGGTGAAAGGGTAAAAACACCTATAAACTTATACCAAAAGTGCGTTCTTTTTTTATAGTAGAACCCATACTCTTTTTTCACATGTATATATAACAGTGTTAGATCAAATTTAACATAATTGTCTTTTTTGCTTCCATTTTAAATATTCATGAGTATTTTTACACATCCGAAATGTATATAGAGTTGGACGCATTTTTGATAAAAGTTAATAGGTATTTTTGCACATTCACCCAATTAAATAATAAGTTTTACAAAATATAAGGATTTAACTACAAATTAAACCATAAAATAAGTTGTTCAAATATAAGTATTACCATCACCCGTGATGAAAGTCTGAAACTCTGACCCATTTTTCTCGGCCTAAGATTTTTTTCCCCATATAAAGAAACTGTCCTAACATTACATGTAAAGGGGACAGAGTTGGTTCAAAAGTTAAGGCCGAATCATTCAGACCAAAGGAGTGTCACGCCCTTACCTTGTTTTAACCTTTACTAGAGTATTCGCGGAAAACGACATGCGGTTTGATAGGCAACACAGGAATAGCATAACTATACTGATAATATGTGCATGATTACATAAATTCCCCATAGAGGTTTGTACATAATACTTACGATTAAGGTAGCCGCACAAGGCTATTAGGGTGTCTAAACTCATCCTAGTGAAACGGAGACTTCTTCCCGTCTTCGTTCCACTACTGTAATCCCCTCGTACGGTTCACTGCATTGTTGTTTGTATAACTTCTGTCGTCTCCTGTCAAATTGTTGTAGGGGAGGGTAAGATTCGAGAGAATCTCAGTAGGAAATAGATACCATAATGCATGCATGATTGATGCTATGTGTATGACATGTTAGCTTTATCTAGATGTATGCCCCATAATGACATTTCTGCATGCTCAATGTTTCATACAATAAGACTATGGCCACAGCGAAAACAGAAACAGAGCTTCATTTATTCAAATATGCTCTACACAATCAAGTAAAGCAATCATATACATCATCATACAAGCAAAGATATCAAATACATGCAAGTAAGGTAAGTCCCCTACCTTAATCCTTTTCCGTCTCGAAACGCGTGCCTCGATCTACGTGCAATCAGCTCGGGGCTCCATATCCGATCCTACAATGCCAAATGTACTATTTAGACACTTCCATAGTGTTTCTGGGGGTTATATGAGTCTATCTTGAAAAATTACTAAAATACCCCCGGGGACCCGGCCCCATCATACCCGGTCCGGCTGTACTTTTCTCGATATTTTGACATGGGCTATTCTTACATATTTTCACCCAAGGAATCCACTTCCGGACTCGGAATTATCAAATTCAATGTCAAATTACGAAATTTCCCTTGGCAGCCCTACTTTTAGGATTTTAGGGATGTTTCCATAATTATGCTTTCTCGGCCTTTTTCGAAAAAGTGCCCAACTGTAATCCCACCTAATTTTCGCTCCTGAACTCAATGAAATCATAAAATCATTGAAAATCCAACTCTAAGACCAATTTCTAGAGCTGGCTGAAACTTAGAGGAACTCCGGGGAAAATTGGGGTTTTCCAAATCTGACTCCGCAGACTTACTTCTTTCTACTCCTAACCACCTTATTAACGATTTGATTACGTTATAACTACCATTTAGACTCAATTTTGGCAGCCGCCTAGAACACAATATTTCCCAAATTTACATTCAGAACAAAATCAGCAGAAATCCACCGATTAAATTGTTCACAGCAACCAGAATAGTCAATATTTAAAGTTCAGGCAGTTACCTCTTCTTCTTTCTGGCTTTTCCTTCTTGTGCTGAACCCTAACTCTTCCCCACACTGAAATTCAAGCTTCCAACCCCTTAAATAATATAGAAGAGGAGCTTAAGAGAAGAGTTATACACGTTAAGAAGTAGATCGTCGGAGAAATCGGCTTACCTTGCGAGTTTCTTCCTCTTCTCTCTCTAAAACTCTCTCTCTCTCTCTCTTTCTCCATGTTGCTTCACGAAAAAATGACGGAAACTAGAGGAAGAAGATGCAGATTTTATTTTTAATATCATGCTGATGTCATGTTTTATTATGCTAATGTCATAATTCCCATTTTCGGATTTCAGCAATTTCTGGCAGATTTTCTGTCCAAACTTTGAAAAATCATAACTAATTCTAAAAAAATCAAAATGAGGTGATTCTAAAGGTTATGGAACCCTTATTGAGTCTAGTTTCAAGGAAAAATATAGAATTTTGCTTAATGGAATCAAAAAATTCCCAGAATTTCAATATTTGCATACTGTTCCAGAAATTTCACAGTTTTTCTGTGCTGACTTCAAAAATTCACATATTTTTGTGTATAGCTCTAATTGCGTCATATGACCTATCAAATTAAACCTTAGGATGTCTACTTTCATCCTGTAAAATTTCATAATTTTTGCTTATCATTTGGTCTTCCAAAACCTTATGATAAGCTCACTGCCTCATAGGCGATTTTTATTGAAAACATAATTATATTCTTCAAAATTCACCATTTTACTTTCTTAATACCCCAAAGATATTAGAATCATTAGGGAATATATTTAGGACATCTACTAAATCGAGGCTTAGTAGTTCACTCAATTTAGGCTTATTCCAAAGCCTCTAATCCCAAAATTCGGGATATTACAAGGAGCATTAGGAGAAAGCGGGGAGTGACAATTCAATTCACGGACTATTTTTAAACTTAAACCTTTCACAGCATAATAATTCAGAGGCAAGTTAAAAACTTTTGAGCTGAAGACTTTGAAGACAAATGACAAGTTAAAATTTTTAATTATGTGTTTTTAATGAAAATTGTAATATAAATATCTTTAATTACAAATCACAGTAATTAACCTTCTTGCAATGTGTTGTTGCGTTTAAGTTTAATGAGCGAGAATCATTCCCTTGAGAAATGAGTATTCCAAAATATTCCATCCATTCATGAATATACTCTGTTATGTTAACCTTAGGAGTTAGGACCATACGTTTTCTTGGTTGTTCTGTCACCCACACCACAAAAGTCCGAAACGCATATTGGAAAACTAATTTATCAGTAATATTTTGAATTAGAGTGCAATTTTATTAATAAAGTTTTGGTCATGAGCGTCTAATATAATGAAATTTTAAATAGTGCAAAAAAAAAATCTTTTTAAAATGTGCAATTTTACTATTCCTGTTAAAATTGTCTAAACATTCGTTATAAAGTTTGGAACCATAACCAGTAGGTCCTACATAAAAAAAGTGATAGGTGATTATGCCAATTTATCCGAATTGGAAAAATTGCCTTGTTTTCAAACAATTGTGTCTCTTTTTACATTCTTCAAAATTTTATCGTACCAAAGGTTCATGGCAAAAAAAAGTTATTGTTAAAATTACACCTTAACCCTATTTTTTTTTTCCAAACTTCTCTCATTGATTGTAGGTATTATTCAAGAGAAATACTTATATACTCTAGGGGTGTCACCTCATCTGTACTCTAATTAATTAAAATATAACAATTGATCTTATTTCAATTTTATATGGTAGATAAGTTATATGGAAAAATTCAAATTTTTTGATTTTTAAAAAACAACAACTCATGGGAGGGGATTGCATATTGTGTTTTTCTAAATTATGAAGTTTATGTTTTTTAAAATTATAAAATTTGAATTTCTCTAGATGACTCATATGCCATGTAGGATTAAAATAAGATAAGTTGTTGTATTTTAATTAATCAGAGTACATATGAGGTGGCGCTCTTGGAGTATGTAAGTACTTCTCAATTTTCAATATATATATTCTACTATATCAGTATTTTTTTTAATTTACCTACTATTACAAAAAAACTTATTTTTTTTTTAATTTAAGTGAATTGACTAAATAGCTTTTACATTTAGAATTAGAAGAAGGGGTAACATATTTAATAACTTATGATTAGAATATGACTCATAAAGTTTTAAAACCTTTGATAAAAAAAATATAAGTTTTTAAAAAAATAATAAAATGATGGTTGTTAGGTATGTGTGTGTATGTATATAAAGTGGTTGAATTGTGAATAAAATGGAAAGTGAATTATTACTATAGAAGCAGTGACTCCCACTTTAAAAATGCATAATTCCCAAATCAATAAAAAATGTTGAGATAACAACCAAGAAGATAACATTCTGCCATTTCAGTTTGACTTTCTTCCTTTTGTTTCCCACTTCCCACTTCCCACTTGCACAAACCTCCAATCAGATTATGCTTTCTTCTTTATTTTTCTTTCTTTCTCTCTTCCCCTTCTTAAATTTAGAATCTCGTATTGATTTAACATTCACTATTTAAACTTTAGACTGTTTTTTCTATACAAAAATTTCAATCATCAAATATTCTATTTTCATCTATAGCAAGATTCAACACACGCGCTCGCGCGCTTCCTAGCTAGTGTGTTGATAGGGGCTGAGCCTGCAGAATTTAGTTTTGAAGTTGAGAATAAAATATAAAACATAATAAAATGTTTTTATAAATATAGGAGGCGGCTAAAAGAATATAACACTGGTATAAATTGTATAAATTATTCTCAATGCACACACACATTGTTGTCAAACTCATAAGTTGATTAACTGAATTTATCATTTTTATATCTATATCTTACAAAATCGTGTCCCTTACTCTTCAATTCGGTTGAACTTGTGAGTTCATTTGTTGAGTTCACCAATTTTGTGCTTTTAACTTATAAAATCATATCAACTTCCTCTTAAACTCGTGTTAGCTGTTTAGATTTATGTTTAGTGACTTTATATATAAACTTTATAAAATTTTCTTTATTGAGTATGATAAACTATGAATGTAAATTAATTTAATTTTAATTATTTAAATTTAAAATATGTTTCAATCAAATTTTTGTCATTTTTTATATTTTAATAATGCGAAAATTAATCTTCTAGTACTTGAAGTTTTGACTCAATTATGATTTAGTCCTTCAATATGACTTGATGTAATTCAATCTCTGAACTTTTTACTCATTCAAAGCTCAATCCCTACTTTTTTTTTATTTTTAAAAATTTTGTCTAAATCATCTATAACCCCTTCCAAGTTATTATGTGTCATCTACATGGCGAAAAACACGATTAAAAATTGCTTAGGGGCTTCCAACTTAGCTCCGTGCTACTACAAAAAAACATGCTATTATCGACGGAATTATTTCTGTCGGTAATTTCCAACGGTTTACTGATGGATTTTCCGTTGGAAAAATTACCGATGGAAAAAAATTCCGTCTCTAATTACTGACGGATTAAAGACAGAAAAAATTCTGTCGGTAAATACTGACGGATTATCCACAGAATTTTTTCTATGGGTAATTACCGACGAATTACCCAAGGAATTCCGTTGGTAATGCGTATCTAATTACCAACGGATTAAAGATGGAAAAATTTCCGTTGGTAAATACTAACGAATTACCCACGGAATTTTTTCTGTGGGTAATTACAGACGAATTCCGTGGGTAATTTTAAGGAGAAATTACCGATGGAATTTCGTGGGTAATCCGTCGGTAAAACTAATAATTTTTTTATTATATTTTAATAATTTATATAAAATAATAAAAATAATCTATAACAAATAAAAATTTAAATATCATAAAATTAATATTTAATATAATATATTAAATATATAATATTAATAACAAAAAATTTAAGTGAAATAAAAAATAAAAAAATTGTAAACTTTATATCATAAAATATATATATATATATATATATTTAATATTATATATATTTATATTAATATTAAATATTTAAATGAAATAAGAAATTAAAAAATTTTAAATTTATATTATAAGAAACGAAATATATAATTATATATAAATATATATGTAATATTATATATATTTATATTAATATTAAATATTTAAACAAAATTAGAAATTAAAAAATTTTATATTATAAAAAATTAAATATATAATTATATATAAATATATATTTAATTATATATATATATATATCTTAATATTATATTTGTTTTTTAATTATTACATTATATATATTATTACGTGAATAAATAACGTAAGATTAAAGCAGCTCAATTGGTAAAGGCATCATAACATATACCAAAGGTCCAAGGTTTGAATATCACCTTTGTCACAAAATGCAACAATTTTCTGACAAAGACACGTGGCGCTAGGTTAGAGGGACACGTGGCCCCTGCTCGGGGGCCGCCAGGGCGGGATGCAGGGCGGGCCGTGGGAGGGCTTTCGGTGAGCTCCACGTAGAGCTGGGAATTCGGGCCGAGCCCGTCGGGTCAGCCCATTTTTGAAGGGCTCGGGCTTATGATTTAGAGGCTAAAAAGAGAAGCGGGCCTAAAAGGGCCGGCCCTACAGGCCCATTTAATATATTTTTTAAAATAAATTAATAAATATAATATCATTATATCAAATTATCAATATGAGAGACACCTAAGTACCTAATAGAGTATTAATAACAGGCAAACACTTATTAATTTGTTTGATTTATTTTATTTTCTATAATGATTTATTAATTTAAACTTTAAAAAATAGGCTAATTTGGACGATTATTTTAACTAAAAATTTATGAGTTTTAAAAATAATGTATCTCAATTTAAAGCAAAATAATAAATAAATTGTAAAACTTAAAAAATAAATTTTTTTAAATTAAAATGAGTTTAAGCTCGTTTAGGCCCGAGCCCGTGAAGGGTCAGCCCTATAGGGCCGAGGGCCTAAAAAATATTATACTTTTGAGCAAATGGGCCTAAACGGGCCAGCCCGTATTCCTGGCTCTATGTCCACGTGGCTTCTTTTAAGGTAGCCACGTGGATTTTTTTTTAAAAAAAAATAATATTAAATTACCTACGGATTACCTATGAAAAAAACCAACGGAATATTTCCGTAGGTAATTTATTGGTAAAAGTTTCCATGGGTAAATTCCGACGGAATTTTTTCATGGGTAAATTCCATCGGTAATTACCGACGGAATTTTTTACATGGGTAATCCATCGGTAATTTCCTACAAAATAAAAATTCCGTCAGTAAATCAATTTGCCACGTACTTTTAAGAGACGGAAAATATTCCATCAGTAATCCGTCGGTAATTTCGTTTCCGTCCCTAATCCGTCGGTAATTTGATTTCAGAAACGAAATTCCGTAGGTAATTTTTGTGGGTAATATGCTGTTTTTTTGTAACGCGCGTTGGTTTTGATATATATATATATATATTTTTTTTTTTTTTTGGGGTGTGTTAATGGTCCCTGGTCTCTTCACCCCGGGTTGAGTTTAGGTTATAATCATGAGTTAGCTTAAATTAGTGAGTTTAAAAACCTTATATATATATATATATATATATTATTTATTAAACGATAAGGATGAAGGTAATCTGTTGAAAAAAAATGAACAAATCCATAGAAGTGTAGCGAATAAGGGAAATGAGAAGAATGGCCAGCTTCCACCATAATAGAGAAGCTTGAGATATAAATCTGGCAAGAATCTTAACTGATGTATCCTGAAAATGACTTTTTGATTAATATTGAAATTGACACCTAATAATCAAGCAATGTATTCGGGGGAAAAAAAAAATCAATGTATTATAAATTTATAATTATATACAATAATATTGGTACTATTCTAAATTTTTGACCCTTCATTTTACTTTTCTAAATTTAATATTATATATCTGGTAAATCTAACATATATATATATATATATATTTTAAAGGAACAACTAATTGTGGTGGTGGTATAAAGAAAAGAATAATTGAGCAAGTGGCAATAATCATATCATTATTGAAAATAATGTTTGAATGAAATGGGAATTCCTCGTATCCATAATTTGATTGACGCGCACCAAAACTGCCACTTTAAATCACAACACATGAAGAAACATCCAAAAGTTAATAAATTTAACTGTAGAGGATGCTTTCAATTATTTATTTATATAAAAAAAAATTAAATGTCGTTGTTGTCGGATTATATGTTAATTAATCAGAAAAAAAAGATTAATTAAAAAGCAAAGTGATAGATAATATATTTAACAAGAATCTATGGTTACTCCACTCATCCTTGACTAGTAAACACACTAATTAAAGTGATGAGATGATCCAAAGTTGAGTTCCACTACTTCCACCTACCCTCTTCTTAATCATTCACTTCTAGTACAATTTTTTTCGTTAATTTTGTTATTTACTTTCTCATAATATTTCTTATCTTTTTTTCTTTGTTCTTTTTTTGTTTTCCTTTTCCATTTTTCTTTTTCTTTTTCTCCTTTGGGAGCATCTTTGAGCCACTTCACAACTTGCCCATGATTCATTGTATCCAACTAAACAAACAAATTAAAAAAATAAATAAATAACGATTCTGGTGCAAAACAGGTGTGTTGAATATATATATATATATATATATATTCTCCAAATAATTTATTAATTAAACAAATATTAGTTCATGAATACATCAGCAAACCCACTGATATATTATTTTATTTGATATTTCTTCATTTTGTTAGGAAGAAATTCCATCCAAGAACCATTAGTAGAAGAGCAAAATATCTTATAACGATCATACATGCATAAAATAATATTATGTTGAATTAATATTTAAAACGATAAACTTATTTGGTGATAAATTTTTGGGGAACTAATGAGAAGATTGAGTAATTATAATTAGACGAATAAATATATAATATGAGATTGGATATTATACGATTGTTAAGTTAGTATTTAACAAGTGATACATGCATCATGCTCAAATATTTTCGTTAATCTTGATGAAAATTTAGAACTCATTTTTTTTAAAAAAAAAACCATAAAGAAAGTTAAAAAAAATACAAAATTCAGAAAATCATGAAAAAGAAAGGAAAGTTTGTTGAAAAATCCGTCGTTACAAAATTAATTGCCCAAAAGATATTTGAAATTTGTTAATTATCAGCACTTCTTCAACCGTGTGCAATTTATTTTCAGCCATATGCAAAATAGAAGACCTTTGCCCAAAGTTGAAGATACATCACACACAGTTGAAGAAGAATTACACCTATAGAAGATAAGTCACATCCGCTTAAGGACCTGGGTCCTTAGGTATCTTTAAAGAATAAATTTTGCAATGAGAGATTTTAAGAAATTTTCTTAAAAGAGAAATTGAGAAGATAAAAGACAAAGTTTCCCTTACTCATCCAGATATCTCCGAATTTCATCAAGACATTATTGGTCCATGTGGAAAATTCTTTTACACACACGTACATATAAATCCTAGTGTATATATATCTTAAACTGTGATAAAAAGAACATAATTAAGGAAAAGGTAAATTAAAAGCAGAGAAAACAAATTCAGTTAGTGCAATTCACTTCAATTAGAATACTTCCGTCTGTTAACTACTTAAGTGTCATGTTGTTAGCAATCAATTTTCTTAAAATTTGAGAACTACGTTATTTCTTCACTTAGCCACGGATTAAAACAAATAATAAAGACACCAGGGAACAAAAAATTTGTCTAGCGGTATAAGACCCTGTTAGATTCTCTTTGAGTCTTGAGCTCGACTTTCAGAGGAGTCACTTGTGTTGGGGAGGGTAACTATAAACCCTGAACCGGATACCGGATCATAATATCAAAACAAAAAACCAATAAAGACCTTTATTTCAACAAGATTAAACTGAAAATTCAGATTACCCTGAAATAATCGAGTTAGATAATAATACTCCTTGGCTAAAAATCAAACCAGACAAGTAAACAAGATGATATATATTTATTTACATTACTTTAATTACATCAAAATTGCATATCTCATACTGTCACTAACCATGAGATGATTCATGTCAGAGATATGAGGAAAATGATGATCAGAAGAAGAAGAGAGCCAGATTCCATCAGAGGCATTACCACTAACATGAGGACTAGAAACACAAGACAGAATTGATATGGGAGCTTGAAGAATACAACATATTATCACAGAAAACCCACCACCACGCCTTCTTCTTCTTCTTCCTCCTCCTCCTCCTCCTTCTTCGCCTTCAGCGAATTCTCTTTCGTTCCCAAGAACCATGCTCTCATCTGCAACCCTAGAGCTCTTCTTTACGTTCTCTAGAACACGCCACATGATAATCACTCAACTTATGTATTGCACCACTATATGTGGAGGTTTTTTTGAAGAACTGATCAAGAGAGAATATGAATTTATATAGTTCTTCTGAGATATTGAAGTGTGTGTGTGTTATTGTGTATATATGTAGAATTAATTAATAAATTTTGAAGATGGCGTGTGAAAAGAAAATGGGGTTGGAATTGGAAGGGCCTTTGGTCGATAATGGTATTTTGGTGGTGGTGTTGCTAGTGCTTGTGCCTATCAAAAAAGTTTTGTCATATATATATATATATATATATGTATGGGAAAATCTCATATAAAGTTACCTAAAATAAGAAAATTCTAAATCGGGTTAGTAAATTTAATAAATCCTTAATTAAATTATCAATCTAATTTAAGATTTCAAAATGTCAGTTAAATGACTTTATCGCCCTCTTCTAGTCTTTCCTCTCCTCTTAAAAGGGTTTTAGTGGCTATAACTCATTTTTTTCAATAATTATGTATACAACATCAATATATAATAAAATAAAATATGATTGACTTAAATCAAAGAATTTTTGTGTCATGGAAGGATCATCAAGAATAATTCAAGCAAAAAGGAAAAGGAAAGTATAACCCCAAGATTAATTAAATTATTTTCAGTTGAATGTTGAGAATAAAAAATTTTATTTTTGAATAGATTTTGTTTATGAAAAGAAAATTAGACTATGTTAATAAAAAAAAATCTGACTAGTGTGTATATATCAAATATTTTCATTAGCAGCATTTAAAAAAAAAAGAGTTTCATCAACTAAAAAACAAACTAGATATCACAATTAAAGAAATCACATTTTATTTTATTATATATTAATGTTAATATATATAGAAAAACTAAGATACATAGCAATAAAACTCTTTTAAGAGGAAAGAGGATAAAGTAAATTATAAAAGTGCAATAAAATCATTTTATCTATATTTTGAAATCATAAATTGAGTCTATAACTTAATTATGGACTTGTTAAGTTTAACAACCTGATTTAGAATTTTTTTATTTCAGACAACTTTATATGGGATTTTCCCTTTTTCTTTCTGTATTCTTTTATTAAAAAATATTTCAAAATAACCCACATGATTGTTTTCAGACTTTCTTCGAAACTATAACAAATATAAACCGATAGTCCCTCATATATATGTGACGATTGGAGCCATAATTATTATATTGAGTTTAATTAAACAAAATTGAATAAATGTATGGAAATTAAAGGAATGAATTGAATCTCTTCGTAGGTAGTGGTGGACTTTTTAAAAGCTGTATCAGAGAAGAGCAAGTTGGCGATGGAGATGTGTGGCGTTTAAATCAAAGCCTCAACTTGCCGACAAAGTTGAATGATTGCACAAAAGTCTGTTCTCTACTTTCTTTCTTTTTATTTTTTTAAAATTTTGGGGTTAACTTTTTGGTTATTAGAGAAAAACTGAGAAATATTTTAATGATACACTCACAAAGATGAAATTTTTTTGAGGTATTGATTTATATTAGGTTAAATTATATAAAATCCTCCTGAATTTTGGGTTAGTTACATATAACTTTTTGATATTTCAAAATTTAAATTTAACCCCCATGACCTCTCGTTTCTTAATTATTAACTCCCTATCGTGAAGTGACTGTTATCTTTTTAACGAAAATTATCATGTCAGATTATGAGATGACATGTGGCATCCTACATGGCATCTTGTGTAGATTACTAATTTCATAAAATCCTCTTTAACTTTAAACAATTGCGGATAACGCCATAAACTTTGATTATTTGCAAATAACCCTCTTGTTATTTCAAAATTTAAATTTTAACCCCCTTAAAATTTTGATTTATAATAAAAAAACCATATGCTGTGACTTTGATCATTTTTATAAATTTATTTTTTACTATTATTTGTCAATTAAAATAGTTTTCTTGTATGGAAAAAACTAGAGGAATAATATTTAAAAAAATAAAAAATAAAAAATCCCTCATTTATATAACATTTACTTATTTTCTTGTGCTAATTGAGTATTGATAGTATAAAAGTGTCACCATTTGTGTTAAATATATTCTTGGAATGATTGAGCATTAATAGTTTAAATATTACATTTTTGTTAGAGGCCAGATAGCTCTTGCCCTCATTAATTTTTTTTTTATTAGTAATGCATTTTGTTTTGAATTAGAGGTTCAACTTTTATTTTGTATTTTTCTAAGTATTATTCCTCTAGTTTCTGCCATACAAAAGAACTATTTTAATTAATAAATGATAGTAAAAACTTTAATAAATTTATTAAAATAATAGAAATTAACAATATGTGGTTTAATATTATAAATCAAAATTTTTAGAGAATTAAATTTAAATTTTGAAATGTCAGGAGGTTATTTATAAATAATCAAAGTTTAGGGGGGTTTTCTAAAATTAGTAATTTATACAAAATGCCACGTGTCGCCTTATGACCTGTCGTGGCAATTTCCGTAAAAAAGATAATGGTCACTTAATGGAAGGGGGTTAATGGTTAAAAAATGAAAGGTTAGGGGGTTAAAGTTAAACTTTGAAATGTCAATGGGTTATATGCAACTGACTTACACTACTATAGATAGGGCTTTTAAAGTCCCTATTTTGGCACTTTTAATGTCCAAAAACAGGAGAACATCTATATGAGCGACATAGTATATTTTAGAAATAACGTCCATAAAAAAAGAGACGTCTAAAGTGGGACTTTAGATGTCCCAATTTTAAAAAAGGGACGTCTAAAGTGAGGACCTTAGACGTCCCAAATGGAGAAAAGGAATGTCTAAAGTCACTGTGTAGGGACTTTAGATGTCCCTATTCTTAATAGAGACATCTAAAGTGAGGACTTTAGACATCCCTAATTAGAAAAGGGACATCTAAAGTCCCCTACAAGAGAACTTTAGAAGTCCATTTTCTCTATTTGGGACGTCTAAAGTCTTTACTTTGGACGTCCATTTTTTCTAATTGGGATGTCTAAAGTCTTACTTTAGACATCATTTTTCTCTATTTGAGACATTAAAATATTTTATTTTTTTTAAAAATGATTATTTATATTCTTCATTACCCAGCAAATTAAAACTATAGAAACAAAATCGAAGATGGATTCATAAACTACAATGTCCCTTACAAAATGGTAAGGACATCCAGAACTGTAATCTTTTTACTATATATATATATATGTACAATAACAACAACCTATACAACCTAATATTATATATGTATAACAACAACCATAAAGTGTTAAAATGTTTGTCATCACACAACTACTAACTAATATAAATAAAAAGTTTATTGATCTATATGTCGAGAAAGATGTTCAGCCAAAAAGTCTCTGATCAAATTAATGTCTTCATGTAGGTAGGCATCTTCATTATTAAAAACCTGTAAATTAGAAAATAAGCTTTAATGAAATGAATCAAGTAAATGAATTAATTAGCAATTCAATTATAACACAAAAAATACTATCATTTGAGAATAAAGAAGCGATTACCTATTCAAAATCGCTAATAATTTCACTTTGAATGATGTTATACATATAAAGTATAACATAATGTCCGCATTTAGTGTTGCCACGTTGTCGAGGGCACTTTAAATCAAAGCTAATTGGTTGCTAAAATCAATAAAGATATATCTAAAATGACTGTCAATGAAAGAATTAGAATCAAAATTACTTACTTTTGGAAAATACCACTTTTGGTTTCTAACAACTTTACCCTCATGTGACCCGCTTTGGAGTCTATATGTCTGAGTCGCACTATCATGAAAATCAAAATTAACAGAAATTCGAACTATTCATTTTGTTTAAGAATCAATAAAATACAAACAAAATAACTTACGTGTTGAAGACGGATTTTGTTTCATTGTCTGGCTTTTTATGCAAGGAATCAAACCAATAGACTACATTGCGACAAGGATAAAGAACACACAAACTCTAATGGTAACTATAACAACATTTACAAATTAAAATGAAGTTAGATAACAAGGCAATTATTTATTAAACATCTTAAATAGATAAAATTAAAATACGTACCTTTGAACAATGGGTGCTAAATAACAACGAAGTTTGGTCTGTCCCATTGTGTAGCCCACATAGTGAGTCCTTGCCGCTAAAGTATTTGAATCCCTTGTCGTATTTGCAGGATATAAGAATTCATACAAATCACATCTTTCCATGTCTATGCAGATGCGGTGGAAGTAGCTATAATAGAATTAACATAAGGAATGAATTATTGAATGTATGAAACCAAAAAACCACAGTCCCTTGAGGCATGTGCAAGTTAATTTGGCGAATGCCTTTGCATATATGTTGTAGCCGGTCTAAGAAGGGCCATTTTCTCGCATCTTTGTCATCCTTTTAGAACATAAAAAAACAAATTGTTAGTAGGATACCAACATATCTCAAGTAATAGTAAGGTAATGCCTACCATTGGAGGTGTTGACCCTGAACCAATAAGATTTTAAGGCCAAAGGATGAAAGATCCTATCGCCTGACCTATCATTCCAACCTCTGCATCAGGAACAGGGATGACTTTACCTTCTTCCCCCTCTCTAACACACATCACATTCACCCTATATAAATGCTGTGGAATTTGCTGATGATGTTGGGTGGTAGCACGTGTGTGAACGAGAGCATTGGTAAGAACACGCAATAGTAGCGTATCCAAATAAAGGGTGAAAGGTTCTCTCGGCACTGGAGTAGGAAAAGAGTTGCCAAGTGGTTCCTCCAGAGGGTTGTAACTTCCTTTGGTGCTAGGGAAGGCCGGGGATTCTTGAGTTCTACGCTCGTCACTTGCCTTATGCGATTCGAACATCTTTATCATTTCAAATTGAAGCTCTAGCAACAGCTCTTGTCGGAGCTTGTCATGAAGTTTGGCCTCAAGCTTTCGTTCAACTTCCTCTCGAATCTTGGCCACAAGCTCTCTACTAGGTTTAGTTTGTGACGAATAATGTGAGTCTCGTCCAAAATACCTCGCTTTACTAACTCCCCTTATCCCTCCTCAAACATAACCAGGGTCATCTGCCTTCCCAATAGCCGTTGACAAGATGTCCATCCGTCTACTTGGATTGATTGAACTTTGGCTACTATGATCTTTCAGTTCATCCTGTAGCATACAGTTTATTGTAAATGAAAAGTAAGCACTCTCTATATGGAAAAAAAGTATGTACTTATGCTTTAACTACTTACAATCCTCGCAGCAACCTCAGCAATAGCCGAATTTATGTACTTCCCACCCTTAATCCTCCCTACTTTCCATTTCTTGTGACGTGGAGGAGGTACCAGGGCCTAGATAACAGCGCTAGGATATGATTCTGTTTCTTCCTTCATTTTCTCTAACTCTTCTTGCATCATCTGCTGCTTAAGCTTCCGATAACCACCACGAGATATGTAATGTTGATACTTATTTTCTACTTGCCTCTGTGCATTTGCTGCACTTAATTCCTATGAATGAAAAATAACAAAAAACAAATCAATGATATCAAGTATATTAAAATCAAAAGCTCTATATCATTATACAGACATCTTACCAAAAATTGAGGATCTCCCCGTGATGCCACAAACAACCTCCAGTCCTCTTGAGACAAATACGAATAATGTTTATATGGATCCTCACCCCTCAGGTGCCTTCGAATGTACCTTGCTGTTAGCTTGTTTTGAAACATTTCCATCGTAGACGAACCTCCCCCATCTAGTGCTTGTACATCTCCTTGGTGTCTGGGACATCGTATGTTTGCTGTAAGGTAAAACATAAGATAATTATATTTGAAGCAATAGGAATAAAGCTACAATTATCATAGATGTATCAAAACTTATATACCAAAAGTTGTTGCCAAATAATGTCTTTTGTTTCTGGGGGAACTAATCTCCAATTATCATAGATAATGCGCATTTTGCTTCGACCCAAATACCCTAAGTAGCTAATGAAATGGTCTTCCTCAAGACCAACTAGATTCATATTGGCATTGAAGTCTACATGTAGCCTCTCTTGTTGATGTTTATGATGTGCAACCAATGCTCCCATCTTTGTACAGCCTCTAACCCTTCTTACAATGGGTTCATCTCTAGGCCTTTCGTCATCTCTAGGCCTTTTTTCATCCCCAACACTTTGTGATGAGTCACTAGAGTTGTCCATATTCCTGTTAACACAAAAGGCATCGTCAGATAAATAAATAAACTACAATAAAAACAAAATAAACTAAGCAAGAGTAAAACAAAAAAAGAACATAGTTCTATTTTATAAGTTAAGGTCTTACTCTATATTGTTTCCTATATTCCTTCACCATGATCATTTCTTACAACATATTCTTCATCATCTACCAATTCTACTTCATTTGTTCTAGGTGGATTTGTTGTGAAAGGTGGTGTGTCGTCAAGGTTGAAGGACGGTTCATCATACTTCTGTTTTGTACTTTTAAGTACAATGGACATTTTTTTATTCGCAAGATTTGTGACATAAAACACTTGTTTCGCCTGGCTTGCTAGAATGAAGGGCTCATCTCTATAGCCAACTCTTCGAAGATCAACTAAGACAAATCCAAATTGTTTATCTATTACCACGGCATTATTGCTAACCCACTTACATTTGAATAAAGCAACTTTGAACTTGTTGTATGTAATCTCCCATATTTCTTCTATAACTTCATAATAGGCCATGGGCGCTAATATGGGGTTTTTGTCTTTCGAACTGGAAAAGTGCATGGCTTCAGCTTCTATCATCACCCCACTATTTTGCACGGTAATTTTGTCATCTTGCTCTTTTGTATAGAAAGAATAGCCGTTTATATCATAACCGATCCAAGTAATGACCTGAAATGAAGGCCCCCAAGCTAGCCATTAGGGCAAGCATGTATCTTTTTATACTCCATACCCATCGTAGACAGGATTTTCTTGGCCTCACACATACGATTTGGAAGTAATTATTGTCTGAAAATATATCACACAATAATTCAAGCAGTAATGTGAAACTACTATTGGTTTACCCACAAGTTGCCTTTAAGTTAACTAAATGCAATGTTCTTGTCAGCTGTGTGTACTTACTCCCAGGGCACAACGATTTCTCTGCATCACTTCGCAGGCTGTCATACTTCTGCGATTGCACAAAGGATTCTACCTCAACATCATAAATCATTTTCTCCATTCTATCTTTATCTATGACATCCACATCTTCCTTCTCGTGCGACGGACAATCCGTTACTTCCTCACTATGCCATATCCACCTTGCGTATCGCAGATTATTCCATCACAAAGTAGGTGATCCTTTATGACATCAACATCCCGTCGACTCTCACTTAAACAATTGACACAAGGACAAAAATACTTCCCATTTTTTGTTGGAGCATTCTTTCTAGCGAATTCAATAAACTCTTCCACCCCTTTCTTATATTCTTCACTAGTTCTCAAAGCATTCATCCAACTATGATCCATTTTGTTACCACCTAAGCCATTCCCAATAACTCTCACGTTTATAACAATTGTCAACGATATGATGGAATTTCCTTTTTTCACTTTTTTCAATAAAAAATTAGGCAGCATTTCCCCTTAAAAGTAAGACATCCCAAAATTTCAAGCAACCCTATCTCCACCACACTAATAATAATCATACTACTTTTTTTATTATATTCAGGAAACCACATTAATAATCATACTAATATAATCTAAAAAAAATAAAAACAACCATATTGTATATTATATCTAGATTATGGATGCAATGAGATAATTATAAAATTGTTTACATTTATATTGATAATAAATAAATTTCATTATACTTCTTTTCTTATTTTGTATTTTGTGCAAACTTACATGTTAGTTAGCCAACAAACACAAAACGATTAGTGAAAGTTAAAGCGTGTTATAATTAATTCTCATTAATTTAAACTAAACTGAGCTCCACGCACAGAAGAAACAAAAATTACTCTGTTTAATTGTTGTTCTTTTCATCAAAATCAATCAATAGCTCCGTTATTTATAATAATATACATATGTATTTTTTGTCAATTTCCAAGCTCTGAACGTATAAAACAACCATTAATATTGCATAACTACTAACAATGAGTTTATGATTCTGACAAAAAAAAAATCAATCAAAAGGGAAAATCACTCCAATAACTAGAATCATATAAAATAAAGTAAAAGCATTATAATAATTTCGCATTGCACGTTTAAATTAAATTCTTCATATAAATTTATATTTAAAAAAAAAAAAACTTGATGAACGGGATGGAGAGGGCCAACCGATGGTTATGTGCCGAGAAGACGTTGGAGAGGTGGAGAAAGCAAGAAGACGTTGGAGAGGTGTACGTAAAGTGGAGGAGGTGTGCCGGAGGGTGGAGAAAGCAAGAAAACGATGGTGTGTGGAGGGGGTGTGTGCGTTGACAATGGAAGGAAGGAGGTGGAGAGAAAAAGCAAGACACTGTGGAGGAGGGGGTGTGTGCATCGTCAATGGAAGGAGGTGGAGGAAAAAGCAAGAAGGTGTGGAGGAGGGGTGTGTGCCGACGAGACTACAATGGAAGGGAGGAGGAAGAGTAAAGTGAAGAAAGCAAGAAGATGACGGTGTGTGAAAAAAGCAAGTTAGACGGGAGTTGGTCAAAATAAATGAAGTGAATGGAGTTGGTCAAAAGAGTAAAGAAGGAAGGGGGGACGCATGTTAGACACTTGTTTGACATGCGTGTGTGCAGCAAAGGCGTGCCAAATGATATTTGGGACACCTAAACCCAGGACTTTACACGTCTCAAATGATTTTGGGATGCCTAAACTAAGACTTTCGGCGTCCCAAATGAATTTTGGGACGTCTAAAGTCTTCTTTAAGCATTTCAATTTAAATTTGGGACACCTAATGTTCCTATTTCCCTGCTTTTTTTACGAAAATGCCATTATCTCTATCTTTTAACATCCCTTTTTGAAAAAGGGACATCTATAAGGGTAGTAATATCTTCAACCTGTAGTAGTGTTAAAGTTTAGGGGATTTTTATATAATTTAGCCTTTATATTATAGTTCATTTATATAAGACCGTACTAAAAATCTAAGGGCCTTTTTAAGTAAGCTAGATAAAATGTATCTCTCTAAATTCACAATTCAATGTAGGTAAATAAAAATTTTGTATATTAATTCCTGGTTTTAAGAATCATTTAATTTAGTGTATTAAGATAAAAACACAAACGTGTGTGTGTGTATTTGTTTTTTGATAAGTATATTGTATTGGTTAAAGCCGTTTGGTTTAACTAACACTAAGTACTTTTTAAGTCTTAAATAAGAGGTACTATTGGTATGTGAGTGTTTTTTCCACACTTAAGTGAAGGATTAAAAAGAACTATATATATTGTATTGTTGGGTGAGGCCATCCACTATTGGTCGAATAATGGAATAAAATTGTTTTAAAATAATTTGGAGTAAATGATTTAGCATGATGCATGTGACAACGTTATGTCAACACACAAATAATGGATTATTGTTTAATATAATATTTTTTTTAAAAAAAATTGAACCAGACAAAATTTTATAAATTGAAAAGAAACTAACTTCTTTAAAAACTTTAGAGGATCGTCCAGACAAGACAAAAAGTTTAGGATCATTTGTTATAGAATCACATGATTAAAAAAAAAAAAGGAAATTGGTGTGTGTGTGTAGTAGTTATTACAATATAGTTTTAAAAACAATATTTTATCAGTTGCCGAGGACTCAGAATTATACAAGAATTTCATCTACTTCAAGCCCTATGTATGAAAACAAATATATTTGAGAGAAACAAAACCCACTTCTGTGATAACACTACTATAAGAAGCACTTTTAATGTTCATTTTTAGGCCATTTCTGCGTCCCTTTTTAGGGGGACGTCTATATAAGCTATGTAGTAAAGTTTGGAAACAACGTCCATTAAAAAAGAGGCATCGTAAGTCTCTTACGGCGTCCATTTTTAAACAACGAACGCTGAAAGTTTTTTTTTAAAAAAAATTCTTTTTATTTTTTCACTGCCCAGCAATTAAACTCTACAGAAACATCATTCAACAATTCTTCACAAACTAAAATGTCCTTACAAATAGTAAGGAAACATCCAGCAGCACACTACTATAAAAAATGCTTTTAACGTCCCTTTTTAGGCCATTTAACGTCTGAAAACAGGGAGACATCTATATGAGCGACGTAGTAAAAAAATGACAATAACATCCGTAAAATAAATGACATCTAAAAACCAGACTTTAGACGTCCCCATTTCAAACTGGGGACGTCTAAAGTGATTAAATAATTTCCATGGATACTATTAATTGCTGGACGTTACATTTCTTAATATTACAACAATCAATTTGACCAATATGAAGAACACATCAATCAATAATAATACTCAGAAAATTCTCATCTTTCTTTTCTTAATTAATTTTAGTTAAAGCATTTTTTATTATACGCTAAGTTCAAATATCCCCTGCAAGAGGCAGACTATTTTAGTTAGTTTTCTTTTTACCAGAGACTATTAGTTCAAATATTGAGAATGAAAGAATAATTTTGACCATTAATTATAAGTACAGAAGGAAAGCTTAGAGTGTTGATGAATCAAGAGAAGGATAACATGCGAAGGGAAACAGGGCAAGGATATGGTGTAAGGCTATAAAGCATACATAAAAACTATAAGCATATATAAATAGAGATGAAGGAGATGGTGGTGCAAGCTAACCTGTAAAGGGAGATGACCCACGTTAGTGAGAAGGAGGGTAAAGGTGGTGAGAGAGAGAGAGAGAGAGAGAGAGAGAGAGAGAGAGAGAGAGAGAGAGAGAGAGAGAGAGAGAGAGAGAGAGAGAGAGAGAGAGAGAGAGAGAGAGAGAGAGAGAGAGACGACGGTGCAACAACCATAGCAACGACGACTACGACAACCTCAGAAGGTGGAGTTCTCTTAGTAGGCAGCCACAATGGATGATAGAGATCGATGGAGGAGCAAGAAGAGACAATAATGTGAACGGAAGTGAAATGGTGAACACTTTTTGGAGAAAGAAGAAAAAGAAGACACAGAAAGTAGAGAAAGAGAAGATAGAGAAATGAGAGAAGGTTACGAAGTATGATAGTTGGGAAGAAATTGAACTGGGGATGCCTAATGCTTAGTTTAGGCATCCCCAATTGTACTTTAGGAGTCCCCAGTTAGATGTCTGGCTCCTGACATACGGCCACATGCATTGGTCATGTCATGTGGCTATGTGTCAGCCCTTTGGGCATCCCCAGTTCCACAGGGGACGCCTAAAGTCACCCATACCCCCTCCTGGAGCACATTTTAGCGTGAAATTGAATATTTTAAAAGACCTTCGACGTCCCAATTTTTGTTTAGGATGCCTAAAATGGACTTTAGGAGTTCCAATTCAAATTGGAGACGCTTAAACATACCCAATTCCCATCTATAATTATGAAAATGTCACCACCTTTATTTTTAACTACCCTTTTTAAAAAGGGACGTCCTTTAGGTTAGTAATATCTATATTTTATAGTAGTGACACTAGCTAATTAAAGTGTTAACTACTACTATTACTACTACTACTACTACTAGTACAATAACCACCATAAAGTGTCAAAAAATTGTCTACATGATGACTACTATCTAATATAAAAATAAACTTTACTCATCTACATGTTGAAGAAAATATCCAGTCAAAAGATCTCGGATCAAATTAATGTCTTCATCTAAATAGGCATCGTCATTACCAAAACTCTCCAAATTGAAAAATAAGATAAGATAAATCACTCCAAATGAATTAATAAACAATTCAATTATAACACCAAAAATATTATCATTTGAGAATGAAGAAGTCATTATCTATAGTAACTCTACTCTGAATGATGTTATATAAATAAAATATAATATAATATCCGCACTTAGTGCTTCCTAGTTGTCAAGGGCACTATGAATGAAAAGAAAATGGTTAAAATGAATAAAGACATATCTAAAGTGACTCATTTAAAAAAAACTTGAATTCAAACTACTTATTCTCAGATAAAACAACTTTGGCTCTCTACTTTTACCTTGGCATGTCCCACCCAGTAGTTAATATGTCTTGAAAGCACTATCATTAAAATGAAAATCAACAGACATTAAAACAATTAATTTAAGTCAAGAATTAATAATGATTTACAAACAAATTAACTTACGTGCTGAAGATGGATTTTATTTCTTCGTTTGGCTTGTGACCCAAGGAATCAAACCAATGGAGGGTGTTCATGACGGGAGAAACAACACACAGACTCCAATGGTAACTAAAACAACATATACAGATTAAAATGAAGTTAAGATAACAAGGCAATTTATTCTTAAATATCTTAAATAGAAAAAACTAAAATACATATCCTTCAAGAAATGATGCTAGTAAACTAAAACGTTTTATTTATAAAGCTCACTTATCAAGAGTTTAACTAAAAAAATGTTATATCTGTACATTATAATATGATAAAATTTACAAAGTCATATGATTGAAATTTGGTAGTGTGAAACTAATAATATACTTATATAGCTATATGCTTCTTCCGGTCCATAATATAAATTCTTTCTTGAAGAATTTTATGGTCCTTAACATAAATCACTTTATTAAAAGAGCTGGTTTCGCATTAATTGTTTTATCTCAAATATAACGTTCTTCTTAATTTTCAATGAGTGGATACAGAGGGAACATTTTATAAATTTATGGTATTTATTAGGAGTGAAGTTCGAAATTTTGGAACAATTTCTAGACAACTTTAATTATAAAACTAATTTTTCTTGATTCTAATGAGCTACTCCATCCACCCGTATTTACAAGGTTTCATTTTTTGAATAAACTTATCCTTTTTGTTGTAAAGTCTTCTTTGAGTTTGTGTAACTAATTGTATCTGTTTTACCCTAAATGAATTTCTTTTTTTGACAAGAATACCCTAAATTAATTTCATATATTGCATTAATATATAAAATATTGACTCATTCCTATTCTATCGCATAATCTTTCTCCCACACATTCTCTTTCAACATTTTTCTCAACATTCTTATTCATCATTTTACATATTTATTACTTTTAATTTTTTTAACTTTTTTTTTTCTTGAATAGGTCTGTGAGATTATTGTTTTTAGTATACCCATGAGAAACCAAATAATTATAATGCCTATCATGACCCATTAAGAATCTGCAAAAGTCAATTGCCAGTGAGTCATTGAAGGAATTAAGGCTCCAAAGGCTAGCCACGTTGAGATGCGACGGCTAGTATGTGTGTGTATATATATATATCATATATGTATATTATTAATTTCTAATAAGGCCTTGATAAAGAGAAAATCAATTATAGTATTAATATATCATTATTCAACTGAAAAGATAGTATTAAACTATTAATTGTAATATCTAATATAATACTATTAATTTATAATTTATCATATATTAATATTTAATAGGATTAATTTATCACTCTATTAATCTTACGTATAGAATCGTGAAAGGACATATAAATTATGAAGGAAAAAAGTGGTCCCCGATATTGGTGTTTATGTGCAGTGCATATTTTCTGCCGTCAAATAAATTAGTGCAGCTTCCAACTGTGTGTGTGTATGTATCTTGATAGGGAAATGACAATTGGGCCCTCATTGTTTAATTAAAAAGAATGTTGCTCATTAATCAATATTATCTTCATCTTTAATAGCGTGTCTCATGTTTGCCCACAGAACACCGGCACACAGGAACCTACAAGACCACACTCTCCTTTTATTTAATTTCAGGATTATAAATTATACATTTTCAGTTGAAAGATATCTTATGTTCTCATATATGTACAATTGTAACGTAGTTTTTCTATTTACAAGAACTAGCCCTATCCAATATAATTAATATAGGATCTCCCATTTTATATTTGGAGATTTGGGGTCTTAACGGATAATATTATTTATGTATGAAATAACAAATTCCCATTATTTTAAATCTAGGTCGAAGCGTTTTAGTTCAGTTGACACTTAGCACACTTCCTTAAGTCTTGTTTAAGCATGAGTTTGCCTGAACGACCTTTCCTGCGTGTGATAAGTGTGTGAGTTCCTTTTGCCAGACGAAGAATGAAAAAAAAAAAATCTTATATTTAAAGGTTAAAGGGAAAATTGTGAAAAAATACCTCATTGGAAACTTATTTATCAAATAGGACCTTTGCGTGCATAATATCTTCCGGGTGTGCAGAATATCTTTTTTTGTTTGCAGAATATCTTCCTTGTGTGCAATATTCTTTCCTATAAGTGTGCAAAAACCTTTCCTACGTGTGCAAAAATCTTCCCTACATGTACAAAAATCTTCCCTCCGTGTGCAGATATCTTCCCAGGTCCCATTTGACAATTAAGTTACCAATGGGTTCTTTTTTAGCAATTCTCCGTAGGTTAAATTGTGTATAACCCATGAACTATGGACTATATACAGATGACATCCATAATATATAAAACTCTACAATGAAATCCGATAAACTGTTATATTTATGTTGATGACAACCTCATGATTAATTTTATACATTATTTATTCAAGCATAGCTTAAAGTTTGAGGGGTATATATATTCACACAAAAATAAAGTTTCAGAGAGAATATATAGTTGATAGTTGAAAATTATCCATATAGATTTGAAAACTTGTGGAGGTTTATTATTACATTTTAAAATTTAAGAAGATTATTTGCACATGATCCAAAATTTAGGAGAATTTATTGTAATTTAGTCAAATTTTTAAAATTTAAGATTTGTGGATGTAGAATGTATGGAGGATATAAATCCAACATGCATGCACTAATTTGAGGTTTAGTGGATGGAGTAATGATATTCCCTAGTGGAAAGACTTCAAATCCAAAGTCAAAGTACAATGTGATGGCCAACACATGCATGCTATATATATAACAATATAAAAAGTGAGTACCATTTAACAATAAATAGATAATGGAATATAAAAAAAAAATACCTAGATAATATGTTAATTTTAATATTATATAAAGCAACTATATAAATGGATAGTTTTCTTTATTCCACTAATGGACACAACGCGTGAACAAGAAAGTTAAAACCACGTATTTCATGCCTAAATTTATATAGGTCTTGAAATTTTTATTGAATTAATATTTTTCTTATTTTGAATTTATTGTAATATTATAAGTTTGTTTCATATTTAAGTTGAATAAATGGTACATGACTTATTGTTTAAAAGAAATTAATTTCTCACCAATCAACTCAATCATGATTGGCTCACTTAAACCATGTAATATTTAATTCTGTTTATTACTACAAATTATTCAGGTAAAACAAAACTCCTATTAATTTTTTCCTTGTATTAAACATCAGAGGGAATATTAGTTTTCCCTTGTATATTATAATACTTTTAATTGCTACAAATTAATTATCATAATATTCTAATTTATAATTAGGATAGATATCAAAGCACTATTGCCTAACACCTGGATGCAACATCCAAAAAGGGAAATTAATCAATGATGACATATGATTTAATTATTTATCGATGAAACTTTTATTTTTATCATATATAAAAAGATTGTGGATAGCCAAACTAATATTTATAAAAAAAAAATAAACGAAGATGTAATTTGTATCTCAACTCACATCAAGTAGCTTTCATTTTGTTTATAATATGAACTTTCATATTATAAGTTTAATTTTAAAAAGGTATTGCTAATTAACTCAAATAATTATAAATAACTGGGTAAATCTTTTGAATATTTCTTGAAATTTAAGAAACAAGTCATCCTACTTGTAATTTATTAATATTGGGACTTGTAGTTAAATTTATATTCTATGTGGAATTAGTGGTCATAATATTGATTTTGGAGAGGAATATAATAAATTAATTGAAAACAGTATATTGGGGTAGTTCAACTTTTTGTTTTGGAGATACTTTTGACCATCAGATCATACCTATTTTGTCAAAATCCTGCATTGACTTGCCAAACCCGTCTTTAGGCCAAACTGATATATCCTTTTATATATATTTATTTATAAATGGATATTGTCATTTATTTTTTTGTCTTTTACAATCTATATATATATAGGGAAAAAAACTCAGAAACCCTAGGTTAATTTAGAAGATATAAAGGCGAGCACAAGAAATTATCATTGGAAGTCTTTGATCAGAGACCTATCTAAATGGCATCCATGACGAATTGATTTTTTTAGTAATTATATCAGAATGATATATTTTGACTAAAAGATCTATTTTTTAATTTCAGCCAAAATTAATTAAAATCTAGTTTAATAAAAAAATTTTAAACTACTATTAATTCAGGAGTATTTAATTATTAATTTATTATATATGTTCAAAATATTTAAACAAATACATATCAATTTTTTTTTTAAATTTTTTGGCCAATTCACTTCTTCATGTTTATTGATTATATGAGGCAAATTTCATGTTTTGTCAACTATATGCAAAAAAAAAAAAAAATTAATAGTATGACGCAAGTGACTTCGTGACTATCTTTTTCATCATGATAATTTATTTTTCATATCACTAATTCATTAATTAATTATAAAATTATTAACAATAAAAAAATCTGAACAAATATTAAATTCATATATGGCAAAGCTAATTAAGAAAAAGCACATACGATTCATTTTTTAATATTTTGAACATGTATCATTGTTCAAGAGAATTATATATGTGTGTGTGTGTGTGAAGACTTTTTTGTTTGCTTGTTGGGTTGGGACTGATCCGTGATTCTCAATTGTGGATCCACACAAATCGTTTACGCCTCACTTTCTATTGTGTGTGATAATTTAAAACGTGACTCCACTCACTGTGACTCTCCGTTCAAATCATTCCAGAAACTGAAGAGTAAATAAATAAAACCAAAATAGAAAGCTGGAGTGGCACTTATATTTTAATTTTTCTTTTTGACGTAAAGAAATTACAGATTATGTCACAAAAATTACCGAAAGAAAACTGTCCAGCAGTAATCCAATGTCGTCACAAAGATACTCACTTTCGTGCATGTAATGGATAGAGATTTGTTAAATAGACGCATGGCCCAACGAATGGAAGAGATTTGGGGCATCTATTGTGTCTCCTTTTAATGCCTTGGTGTCCCAACCTCTCAAGTTTTTTTGTTTATTTCTTCATATTATTATATTCTACTTAAAATGAGTAATATTTTGATATCTTGTGCTCATAAAATGATGCAATTTTGAATTTTGTATAATTTTTCAAAGAAAAAATACTCTAAAATTATGCATTATTTATTTATTTATTTTTAAAAAATCACAAAAATTTTAAACTGCAGCATTTTATGTTCATAGGATATCAAAATATCATTCATTTTAAGTAGAATTTAATTATACGAAGAAATAAGAACAAAACACCTGAGAAGTTAAAAACTTATAAGGAGTATTAGAAAACACATTAGAGAAGGAACATTAGAGACCCATACCGCAAGTTATTGAGGATAGTGAAGACGGGCGTGGGATTTGTGTTTGATGCTATTAATTTTGCTAATAGAGAATGCGATAGTTGTCATCCTTTTAGAAATTATTATTAAGTATTCTAGATTCCTTGTCCATAGGAATTTGTAAGTGTTGATCACAATTAGGGACAATGAAGATCTCCACTTAGCTATAATTCTCTTGCTAAGTTGGTCCATACAGGATGGAGAATACTTTTTTTTTTTCAATCCTTGATCAAACAACTCTTTATCAAGAGGTGGTGTTTGATGAGGGAAGCTAGTCTCTGATTAACTTGCAGTTTGGTTTCTTTATATATATATATATATATAACAAAAAAGCGGTAAACCACCCCTACACTATAGCAGAGAGAAAGAGATCTTCTATTCTCTTGAAGTGGAGACCATGTGGAAGCTCTAAATAATGCTCGTTTGAGCAGAAGCAGCATCAGAGAGGAATATCTCCATTAACCTCTCTCTCCATTTTCCCTTCATTGAATGTCTTCACCATTGGATCAAATTTCAATTGTTGGGACTTAATGCCATATAAAAATATTAATATAATATTAAATATAACATTAAGTCTCAACTATTGAAACTTGATCTAATGGTGGAGACATTCAATGGAGAGGAAATGGAGAGAAAAATCAATGGAGATCTTATTTTCCGGAGCAGCATACCATGATTTTCCAAAATCAGAACCAAGTGTTTATGCAAGTCGTTGTGTCCCCTATATCCCATGCGTCTTTGATAAAACCTCCAATGGCCTACTTGCCACTATTGCAGGAGTTCGCACCATACACTGTAACACAAAAGCAATCCTCCTTCATCTTTCGGCTTTCCTCTCATCAGTATTGATGTGCTTCGACCGAGTTCTAGTTGTATTAAAGTTGAACACAGTTGTCATTGCCCTTTCTCGACTCCCGTCACCCTGATCGTGTAACCCTAGCTTTTCTCTTTAATTCATTTTATTTCATTTCCTAAGTGGTGCTTAATGTTTTATTTTCTTTTCAGCAATTAGGTATGTCAGTTAGAATTTGTCATCCATGCTAGCATCCATGTCACAAGTTTTGGTCAAACACATTCTCATTATCGGCTAATGTTTTAAGGATTGATGACAATGTCATTTTTGACCCATTTTCAAAATTTATGTTTACTATGGTACCTCCGAAAAGGATAGGGTGTTAAGCTACGTACGCTATATTTTTGCACTTTCACTCTTTAATATACTATTGTCATTATCAACGGTCAAAAGACGAGTCAATGGCTAGTTGTCCTGGGAGCAACATAGCTCAATTTTTTTTTTTGTTTTTTTAGTTTATCAAGTTTTACATCATGAAAAAATCATGACATAAATCAATTCAACTTATCAGAGAGATTCTCCACTTAATCTATTAAGATTATTTGGGTGAGATCCTTACTTGAATAACTCTGTGTACAATTTATCTTTCTCCAGCTAGATTTCAGTTCCATTTTCAGTATATACCATTTTGGTATCAGAACTCTATTCATTGGTATCATACCCTCTTAGTTGGTATCAATCTCCAAAGAAGGAGAGCAATGGAGATATGTGAAATTGTGAATCTTGCTTTCAGATACAATCCCTAATCTATCACAGTATTCCAAACCGAAATCTCAATTCACAAAACAATCCCATGAGATGCACAATCACTCCCTATTTCCTTTATACAACCCCTAGAACAAGACAACAAGGTGATCCTTTGAACATAGGCAATTTCAAATCAATGTTTAAGAACCTTAAAGTACCGCAACTAAGATGTAGCTTAATGACAGTTCTAAAATATCTACTCAATCTCAATTTTCAATTCCCAGTAGCAATAATAAGTTACCACAGAACATGAACCTCACCAACACAATTAAATTCACTCATGTAACATGTAACTCAATTTTCTTCCCCCCCCCGGTCATAGTCACAAAAACCTCATAACACACTCCCTCAGGTGTGTTGGAGGCCGCAAAATACATTGGTTTTAAAAAACCATATAAAAAGTTAGGAATCTTTTACATTTTCAAAATTCTTATAGAAGATTAAAATTATTATTTATATTTAAAAATATGATGGATATTGATTTTTATAAAAAATTTTTGGTACTTTATAAATTTCATAATTATTTTTTAATGTACATGATCAGCAAAAAAAGCATTGTAGTATTTAAATTATTTTTGTGATATGATTGTTTATTTGTGTAAGTACAGATATTTAAACTTTAATTAAGAGAGATGATCAGAGAAAATGTAGGGAGTTTGGTTAGGGGCAATTTAGTATTTACACATTTATATTTTAATTTTTATCCTTCTAGATAATTACAACTTTCAAGTCCTTCTTCCATATAAATATTACTCCCTCGTTGTCTTTCTTTCTAATTTTCCCATCAAATTATCAATAAGCTTAGCTTATTGCACGGCATCCTAAGATAATTAAGTCGGATTCGATGGATATAAAATAATAGTAGTTGTTATACTATATGTTTAGAAAATTTAAGATATACACGTTTAATAAATATTAGTGGTGTATGGTTTAGATGAGAATAATTAAATTCCACTAAATATATTAGTTCAAATAAATGATTGATTGGATACTATAAACTTCACAAGATAATTCAAAGGGAGAATCCTAATTAAATCCTTCCAAACAAAATCTAAATCCAGGCCTACACTTTCAATAAATTCCTAATCAGGCCATGAGGCATGATTAAGGATTTTAGAATGTTGTTGAACGGCCAGAATGCCCCTATTCAATTAAAAAATGAAGATTTTTAATATATAAATTCCCATATACTTTTAACCCTAACACTATAATTTACGTTTCTTTGAATCATTAGGATATTAACTTTTAGTTGACTTGTGACATTATTGAAAGGTAAGTTCTAACAATTTCTAATAAAACCTTAATATTTCACCATTTATATGGGATGTATGTGGAACAATCATTACCAATCTCAGAAATTTGATTTTCTTCCTCATAGCGTTTTGGGATTTCCTTCCTTACCATTAATCAAAATAATCAATTTATTGGTATTTTTTCGAATCAACAAACTATGCCAGTTCCCAGTTAGCATTTTTTAAAATTTCCGAACTTGAGATCAATTCGAAGATATTTTCCAGAATACTCTTGAACTTGTGTGGATGAATTGGATAGGGTGTGGGATAATTCTTATCCTTACCCTTCACTCATCGAGTTCTGTCTCTTTTCTGATGGAAGTGTCAATGTCTTTTTATTGTGATATATGATCAATCAGTTTCTTACAAAAAAAAAAAAAAAAAGGAAAAAGACACTGCACATATAAAATATATAAATTACTAAAATATTAAGACATCTATGCCTGACATTGTCGCCCTGGGAATCAACAAGGCCTCTTGGCATTTGACAGATTCAAACGTTTGTCAATTTGGGTGTCTGTGAAATTCTTGATTGATTCTTTTTGTTGTCTAATCGGTTAACTTAGGAAAAGGCCAAAAGTTTCAAGCATTATGGAAATTCATTTTAAAAGGAAGCAAGCTTCATATGTATTGGCTGCTACAAAGCAGCTTTCTAGTAAGATCAATGCCTTCAATTGATCACCAATATTAGTTTTCAACATTTTGAGAATTCAATTTCCTGCAAGATTAAGCAACTGTCAAGCTTATGTGTGTGTGTATATATAGCATGTGTATATATATTCCAATGATTTAAAGAAGTGTAGATTCTAACATTTGAGTTATAAGTATATGGGAATCTACAAATTAAAAATTTTCTTTTTTCAACTGAATAGGGGCAATATGGTTTTTCAACAACATTCTAAAATCCCTAATTAAGGCACATGGCCTAAATAGGAATTTGTTGAAAGCGTAGGCTTGAATTTGGATTTCACTATTTTGGAAGGATTTAATTAGGATTCTCCCTAATTCAAACTATAAATAACTAAGATTCTTTTAATTTGTGGCAGATTTCATCTTCTGTTTTTCCCTTTTAATAAGCTAAGAAGGAAATAATGATTAAAAGCTCCTTTCTTGAAAATTCTTCAATTTAGCTATTAAGATTATTTAGTGAGATCCTTTCTTAAATAACTATTCATAGATTTTATCTTTCTTTAACTTTTAATTTCAATTTTAGTACATACTATCTTGGTATCAGAATGCTATCAATTAGTATCAGACCTTCATTTTAATTAGGGTTGTGACACAATTTTTGAGATACAACATATAGTGAACTATCAAATATTTTTTCTAATTTCATAGCAATATATAAGTGCCCGTTTGGTTCATAGAGGCAAAAGTAATGTAATGAAATGTAATGGAATATAATGTAATGATGATTACATGAATTTATTTAGTTCATCATATATGCATAAAAACATTTGGTTGGATTACATTGAATATGAGAATAATATAGCAAGAGACAAAATTACCCCTATATATATATGTATAATGTACACGTTGAGTTGATGATGATTTTTTTAAAAATTTGTGCAGTGTACACGTTGGGTTCATAATAATTTTTAATATTTAATGGTGGAAATATTATGCAAGATATGGGTTTATGGCCTTTTTTTAATATTTAATTGTGGAAATATTATTTAATATTTTTAGTGACAGAATATAATTTTTTTATTTTTTAGTGGGGGGAATATTTTTTTAATTCTTATATAATTAATTAATTTTTAAAAAAATATTTAATGGTGGTAATTATTTAATATTTAACAACATTTATGACTGGGTATTTTTGTGAAATTAAAAAATTCCACTGACGATAGTGTCTTTTTCACTTGATTTTAGGATGTATACATCTCCCTTCATCAGTCCTAATAGTGTAATCACGATTACATCAAATGTGATTCTTTTTATATTACATAAATCCAACGAAATGCTGTAATTAGTCTGTTGCATCAGGGATTACATAATCCTTTCCCATAAAATCGAACCAAACATGCTATAAATGACTAGGGGCATAAATAACTATGTAAATAACAATATGTAATTTTTTTAAAAAAAATGTCATAGCAATGGTTTTTCTTATATTCCATCACTAATTATACAATAACACAATTAAAAACACTCACTAGACTATGAAAATTAACTTGAAACAATGTGGGAGATAAAATTTGACGAAACCTTGAAGGCCTGAGTACGTAAAGACAGTCAGGTGTCTTTCACGGGTAAAATGCAATATCTTTTAAACATTGATTTCAATACATATCATTATAATATAAGAGCCTATCAATTGGTATCAGAATCCTATTAATTGATATGAGAACTAATAACACTATCAATGAATATCATAATTATATCCATTGGTATGAATCAGAATCCTTTCATTTAATATCAGAACTGATAACACTATTAACGAATATCAGAATTCTATCCATTGGTATTCCACAAACATCCCACCCCATTTAATCCCCTTATTTTCTAAGCTTAATCATCAAGTTGTCAACCCTAGGAATTGGCGGAACTGGTTTGGGTGCTCATGATGGGGTACCAAACAAATTAGAACCGTCTATATTTATTTTTTTTAGGAAATTAAATGAGTATAAAATCTAAAATAAAGATAACATATTAACTATCACTTTCTTAAAAAATAATTTTTTTAATTTGACAACGGCCGTTGAAAATTTTGGATATGAATAGTACAAATCAGATTTGGATAGTTTAGATCTCATAATCTTATGAGTTTGGCACCAAATAGGATTACATACCCTATGAACATTCTTGCTATGGATCATTATTAAGAATATTGAGATGCAAGGTATATGAATAAAAATTTAAATTACATTTATTTTTTGTGCTTATTTTAAAATTTTTACAAATTTTTTGTTGTATAGTAATTTTAATAATCTAATTCTATATTTTAATAGTTAATTATTAAAATAGATGAACACCTATGATTTTGGCATATGAGTTTGTGTCATGTGTTCACATCTCTCATACTCGAGTTTGTTTAAGTTTATGATCACCTTGACAGTTTTGGTCTTGGGTACATGGTTTCTTTTTGTGATTGGAACCATAGAATTTTGTCTTAATTTGTTTATAACAAGTCAACAACATAAATTAAGTGAAACCAGACCTCTTGCTAATGACTCCTAAGATAAAGTATCGACTATGAAGAAACAAATAAAATTATAAATAAGCTTACTTATCGCACGGTATCCTAAGATAATTAATTCGAATTCCATGGATATAAAATTGGGGTAGTTGTTATACAAAGATTATGCGCATATGTCATCTTCTTCTGCTTTTTAACCCTTTCAATAAGCTAAGCCGGAACTATATTAATATATATATATATATATATGTATATATATATATTAACTTGAAACAATGTGAAAGATAAACTTTGACGAAACCTTGAAGGCCTGAGTACGTAAAGACGTTCAAGTGTCTTTCACGGGTAAAATGATATTTAAAAATTGATTTCAATACATACCATTGTGATATAAGAGGCTATCAATTGGTATCAGAATCCTATCCATTGATATCAAAACTAATAATATATCAAAATTCTATCCATTGGTATGTATCAAAATCCTATCCTTTGATATCATAACTGATAACACTATCAATGAATATCAGTCGTTAAACTTTCATATGCGTAAACTTTTATAAGGCTGTCTAATAAGTATTAGTTATTAATGATTTAGGAGATAAGAGTTATTTGAGATTTTTTTGTTGTCAATTGTTGTTTTGGATGAAAAAGTAATATTCAAAAATATGTTTGTCTTTCTTTCTTAGATGCAGATTTTAATCTTAGAGTTACTTCTCTTTTCTTATTCTTTCCCCAGCAACTATTCTACCTTCCCCCATATATATTTATTTCTCACAATATATCTGAGAGCATGACGTCTATTAATATCTCTTACAAAATATTGAGAGCAAGATGGTTAATTAGACTTTTGGATATCGATAGCAAGATAATTACTTACTTTCGGCTTCACATTTCTCTACGCTATATGTATCTCACTGATCACTGCATGAACAAATTCTCTCTCACCGGTTACTCTACTTTATTTCTTTTGATGGGCTTCCTTTCATTCAAAATTGTTTTCAAATGCTTTGTAAAGTGTGATACGCTGCATCCCCTTATTTTCTAGGCTTAATCATCAAGTTGTCAACGCTAGGAATTGGCGGAACCGATTTGGGTGCTCATGGGTACCCAAACCAATCTGAATCGTCTATATTTATTTTTTTTAAAAATTAAAAGGGTATAAAATATAAAATAAATATAACATATTAACTATCACTTTCTTAAAAAATAATTTTTTTAATTTGAAAATGGTTGGTTGAAAATTTTGGATATGAATCGTACAAATTAGATTTAGATAGTTTAGATCTCATAATCTTATGAGTTTGGCACGAAATAGGATTACATACCCTATGAACATTCTTGCTGTGGATCATTATTAAGAATATTGATCAGCAAGGTGTATGAATAAAACTTTAAGTTACATTTATTTTTTGTTCTTATTTTAAAATTTTTACAAATTTTTTGTTGTATAGTAATTTTAATAATCTAATTCTATCTTTTATTGGTTAATTATTAAAATAGATGAACGCCTATGATTTTTGCATGAGTTATGTCACGAGTTCACATCTCTCATACTAGAGTTTGTTTTAAGTTTATAAGCTTGATAGTATTGGGTACATGGTTTCTTTTCACGATTGGAACCATAGAATTTTGTTTTTATTTGTTTATAACAAGTTAACAACATAAATTAAGTGAAGCCAAACCTCTTGCTAAAACTACTCCTAAGATAAAGTATCGACTATGAAGAAACAAATAAAATTATAAATAAGCTTACTTATTGCAGCGGTATCCTAAGATAATTAATTCGGATTCCATGGATATAAAATCGGGGTAGTTGTTGTACTAAGATTATGCGCAGATTTCATTTTATTCTGCTTTTTTCCCCTTTCAATAAGCTAAGCAGGAACTATATATATATATATCTATATATCCTAGACTAGCGTGTCATATCATATATTCATCGTCATATCGATTTCACGGGACATTGATATCTCTCCATATCCTTCTTATTGTTCATCTCACGTCCATCGAGTCCCAAGTGCGTAATGTCAGACAATATTCCTTTTATTCCTCTCCAAATTCTCGAAACATTTCTACTGAGCCTAGACATCCAAACCCTAATTCAATGCACATTCGTGTGCAGAGCGTGGAACTCTCTTATTACTGGTCCTGATTTCATATTACGTGAAGTCATCCTTGTTAGATCTTTGAAACAAACCGAAAGACAAAGGGTTCAAGGAAGGGAGGTGATCCATATTGGAGAAAGTTTTTCGCTACATTTGGACAATGACAAATTTGATTTGCTTCGAATAGTGGAACGTTCTACCATCAATGGCGGCAAAAGGGCACAAATGGTGGGTATAAGCAATGGTTTGATATGTCTTGCTAATATTTTTACTAGCAATATTTTTCTCTGGAACCCAACAATTCAAAAATGTGTATGTCTTCCAAGACACACAATGACTTCAGGTGTAAAAAAGTTATCTCTAGGGTTTGGTTTTGTCCGTAGGAGCAATGATTTTAAGGTTGTAAAGCTTGTTTCTCATCCTGATAATAGGGTTCATTCGGCTTGGGTTTTATCATACCTCACTTGGTCATGGAAACATATCACTCGTAGTACTCCTCCTCCTTGTCATATCAATAACTTTTCATCCCCCGTGCTCACCAATGGTGTACTTCATTGGATTGCTTGTAGCATAGACCGAAAATTTGAGTTTATACTTACATTTGATCTTGCAAGTGAAGTGTTTGGAGAAATATCCCTTCCTAGGGATGATATTGGCATTCCATTTTCAATAGTGGCAGCTGGGGATTCAATTGCTGCCTCACAGAGTCAATATGTTTCACGTGTTGAAACAGTGTCCGTGTGGGTTATGAAACAATATGGGGTCAATGAATCATGGGTAAAAATATTTACGACAAAGGAGTTGGGTCCGGTACATCGTGTGTTGCACATAAGAAAGAACGGGGACATAATACTACAAATGGAATCTCGGCAAATTATGAGTTACAATCCATCAACTTCAACAACCAATGTCCTCGAAGGAGTTGCTGCCAGCAGAGGTTTACCAAATAGTGTTTTTATTGGTAATCATGTAGAGAACTTGGTCTTGCTAGATAGACGAGAGCAGGTAAACTTGAAGAAAAGAGTAGGATCGATGTGGAGGTAGAAATGTAAACACACATCCGTGTTACTTTACATGTCACTTCTTTTCTTTTTCCTTCTTTAAATGACCACTAATTTTTATCTTGTATATCACTTCCAATTATGGTTTTTCTTATAACGGACAAATTATTCGTAGTTTTTTTCAGTACGTACAAGCTGGGGCTACTCATGTTCTGTGTTTTTGTTTGTTTCTGTTTTGTGAGTGTTTCTGATTTTTTTTGGAATCGAAGGACAAGATTTAATCTTGGTAGAGTTTTTCACAGTTAGTTTACATAATATATTCGGCAACCAAAAGCCAATGCAAAACTAAACTATTATCCCACAGAACACCGGCACACAGGAACCTACAAGACCACACTCTCCTTTTATTTAATTTCAGGATTATAAATTATACATTTTCAGTTAAAAGATATCTTATGTTCTCATATATGTACAATTGTAACGTAGTTTTTCTATTTACAAGAACTAGCCCTATCCAATATAATTAGTATAGGATCTCCCATTTTATATTTGGAGATTTGGGGTCTTAACGGATAATATTATTTATGTATGAAATAACAAATTCCCATTATTTTAAATCTAGGTCGAAGCGTTTTAGTTCAGTTGGCACTTAGCACACTTCCTTAAGTCTTGTTTAAACATGAGTTTGCCTAAACGGCCTTTCCTGAGTGTGATAAATGTATGAGTTCCTTTTGCCAGACGAAGAATGAAAAAATAAATCTTAAATTTAAAGGTTAAAGGAAAAATTATGAAAAAATATCTCATTGGAAACTTATTTATCAAATAGGACCTTTGCGTGCATAATATCTTTCGGGTGTGCAAAATATCTTCCCCTGTTTGCAGAATATCTTCCTTATGTACAATATTCTTCCCTATAAGTGTGCAAAAACCTTACCTACGTGTGCAAAAATCTTCCCTACATGTACAAAAATCTTCCCTCTATGTGCAGATATCTTCACAGGTCCCATTTGGCAATTAAGTTACCAATGAGGTCTCTTTTAGCAATTCTCCCAAGGTTAAATTGTGTATAACCCATGAACTATGGACTATATACAGATGACATCCATAATATATAAAACTCTACAATGAAATCCGATAAACTCTTATATTTATGTTGATAACAACCTCATGATTAATTTTATACATTATTTATTCAAGCATAGCTTAAAGTTTGAGGGGTATATATATTCACACAAAAATAAAGTTTCGGAGAGAATATATAGTTGATAGTTGAAAAGTATCCATATAGATTTGAAAACTTGTGGAGGTTTATTATTACATTTTAAAATTTAAGAAGATTATTTGCACATGATCCAAAATTTAGGAGAATTTATTGTAATTTAGTCAAATTTTTAAAATTTAAGATTTGTGGATGTAGAATGTATGGAGGATATAAATCCAACATGCATGCACTAATTTGAGGTTTAGTGGATGGAGCAATGATATTCCCTAGTGGAAAGACTTCAAATCAAAAGTCAAAGTATAATGTGACGGCCAACACATGCATGCTATATATATAACAATATAAAAATTGAGTACCATTTAACAATAAATAGATAATGGAATATATAAAAAAAATACCTAGATAATATGTTAATTTTAATATTTTATAAAGCAACTATATAAAATGGAGAGTTTTCTTTATTCCACTAATGGACTCAACGCGTGAACAAGAAAGTTAAAACCACTTATTTCATGCCTAAATTTATATAGGTCTTGAAAGTTTTATTGAATTAATATTTTTCTTATTTTGAATTTATTGTAATATTATAAGTTTGTTTCATGTTTAAGTTGAATAAATGGGACATGACATATTGTTTAAAAGAAATTAATTTCTCACCAATCAACTCAATCATGATTGGCTCACTTAAACCATGTAATATTTAATTCTGTTTATTACTAAAAATTATTCAGGTAAAACAAAACTCCTATTAATTTTTTCCTTGTATTAAATATCAGAGGGAATATTAGTTTTCCCTTGTATATTATAATACTTTTAATTGCTACAAATTAAGTATCATAATATTCTAATTTAGAATTAGGATAGATATCAAAGCACTATTGCCTTACACCTGGATGCAACATCCAAAAAGGGAAATGAATCAATGATGACATATGATTTAATTATTTATCGATGAAACTTTTATTTTTTTCATATGTAAAAAGATTGTGGATTGCCAAACTAATATTTATAAAAAAAATAAACGAAGATGTAATTTGTATCTCAACTCACATCAAGTAGCTTTCATTTTGTTTATAATATGAACTTTCATATTATAATTTTAATTTTAAAAAGGTATTGCTAATTAACTCAAATAATTATAAATAACTGGGTAAATCTTTTGAATATTGCTTGAAATTTAAGAAACAAGTCATCCTACTTGTAATTTATTGATATTGCGACTTGTAATTAAATTTATATTATATGTGGAATTAGTGGTCATAATATTGATTTTGGAGAGGAATATAATAAATTAATTGAAGACAGTATATTGGGGTAGTTCAACTTTTTGTTTTGGAGATACTTTTGACCATTAGATCATACCTATTTTGTCAAGATCCTGCATTAACTTGCCAAACCAGTCTTTAGGCCAAACTGATATATCCTTTTATATATATTTATTTATACATGGATATTGTCATTTATTTTTTTGTCTTTTACAATATATATATATATATATATATAGGGGAAAAAACTCAGAAACCCTAGGTTAATTTAGAAGATATAAAGGCTAGCACAAGAAATTATCATTGGAAGTCTTTGATCAGAGACCTATCTAAATGGCATCCATGACGAATTGAATTTTTTAGTTATTATATCAGAATGATATATTTTGACTAAAAGATTTATGTTTTAATTTCAGCCAAAATTAATTAAAATATAGTTTAATAAAAAAACTTTAAACTACTATAAATCCAGGAGTATTTAATTATTAATTTATTATATATGTTCAAAATATTTAAACAAATACAAATCAATTTTTTTTTTGGCCAATTCACTTCTTCATGTTTATTGATTATATGAGGCAAATTTCATGTTTGTCAACTATATGCAAAAAAAAAATAATAATAATAGTATGACGCAAGTGACTTCGTGACTATCTTTTTCATCATGATAATTTATTTTTTGTAATATCCCAAATTTAATGAAGGTTAAAATTTTCTAAAAAGAAAATTTAAATGGGAATTTGATAATAAGTCAAATTATGGAACCTACAAAATTTAAGGAATCTTAAATTAGACAAAGGGAAAAATTAGAACCTAGTGTGTGTAATTAATAGGATAAAAATATACCTATATTAAAACACACCGACAGATATACACATCTTGAATCTGATTTTTTTTAGTGGAGCACCGAAGTTGACAGCTCCCTCCACTCCTCTTTCAATTAGGTAGACACACTATACACACACTTACACCTACATCCGCATGTTTCACCTAACCACAATTATCTAACCTTCTTCAACTATATAACCCCACACTTCATGCACTCCCTCACTCTCCGTTGCTTCAAGTCTGAAAAGAAGAGAGAGCTTTAGAAGAGAGAAAACAGAGTTGAGAAAGGGACAGAGAGAGACGTGAGTGAAAGAGGTGAACGGAGGAAGAAAACGATCGGAGAAGAGGAAGAAGGAAGTGTTAAACCTTTCATGCATCACCATAAACGTTTTTAGGTGAGTCTTATCTATCTCTTTCAATTGTTATTTCGTTGGTTTGGGGTATTCATGAGGATTTATAGCTGCTAGAAGTTGTGTGATTCTGAAAATAAGTTGCTGTCATGGGTGGGTAGTAAAACAGAGCATGTATATTGATTTTGGGGTGAATTTTGGTGTTCTTTGATTCTGAAATTCGATCATTAACCTCAGGACTTATGTGTAGGAGAGTATAGAGTTAAAATTCGTGAGGTTTAGAGTACAAATTCATGTATACATGTTAGTTTTCTCAATTCTGTTTTGCTGTCCGAAAAACACAGAGTTCATACCTGAAACTTGTAACATCTTAAACAGAGGCTATAAGTGGAATTTTCGAATGGGTCTTTTTATATAGATAGTTTAGGATGTGTAGTTGATGATAGAATCAAGAAAAGTACAATTTGGAATGAAAATCGATGAGTTCTTGATTTTTGAAGTTAGACTGTCAAAACTGACGTTTTTGGGAGTCAGTCAGATTCATGTTGCGTTTTGACTAGGAAACATTTAGTGAAGAATTATGAAATTTTACAGGAATATATTAGACATTCATAGCTTTCCAATGAGTCCAAGAAAGTATTATTTTGATATCTTTAGAGAGATTTATGATTTTTGAAAGTTAAGTCAGTAACAGTGAACATTCTGGACGTTCAAGCCTCACAGTTATGGTTTTCGAAAATTCTGGGAACGATTAGATAACATCTAGTAGTTTTGGATATTTTTTCATGAAACTACACTTAAATAGCTTTCCATAGAATTTTAGAACACTCCATTTTGATTTTTGTAGAGTTAGTTATGAATTTTTGAAGTTTAGTTGCTGACAGATTATATTTCTGAAAGTTAGATTGGTTGTGGCGAAATTTTGGAAAACCAAACCTTAACAAAAAATTATGAAACTTTCTAGATTTAAGGAAGACATTTATACCTTTAAATTGATGGGTGGAACATAATTTTTGGAATAGTAGATTAAAAGATATGGATTTTTGAAGTTGAGCTTTGTTTCTGAATTTCCATCTGGAACAGTAATAGTTGGCTGAATTTCTGGGTAATATATGTAGTCAGTAATCATATTTGGTTATTTTTCCATGAAAGTGCATTTAAAGATCTTCATTTTGGCTTTGGAATCAGTCAATTTAGAATTTTCTACAATTAGTTATGAATTTTCAAAGTTGACTGAAAATATATCAATTTCTGGAAATTTGTGAAACTGCCGTTTGGCAGTGCTTTTGTAAAAACCGAGGTTAAAAATGGATTCTTTGGATGAAAATATGTTAGAATAGCCTGGGTCAAAATTTCTGAAAAAGTATAGTCAGACCGGGTACAGTGGGGTCGGGACCGGGTCCCAGGGGCATTTTGGTAAATTTTCAGTATAGACTAATATAACCACCAAAAAATATTATGGGAATCTCTGAAGAGGTACATGAATGGGTTTTAACCTAATTCTTGTACATTTGGAATTTTAGGACCGAATTAATCGCCTGAGCCGTTGGCATATAGTTCGAGGAACTATTCTTGTGTAGCAAAAAGGGACAGAAGGTAGTAACTCTATCTCTCATACATTATGTGAATGTTGATATGCTATATGTTACTATATTCTGTGATATGAACACGTGCCTTGGGCACATTACCTAGCTGTGGTATGGGACTCAGCTGAGGTACACGGACATGTAGGGGATCCAAACAGTCATTTGGCCCTGAGTATTGTGTACACACATGTTATAGTATGAATTTTTCATTTACATTATATGGTGCATTACATATTTAATTTTCGCATTTTATATGATGGATTATGTGTTACTACTGAGATTCCTTGGAATCTCACCCTTTTTCATAAATAATAAATGTTCCAGCGGGAACCAGTGGCTCCAAAGGCAAAGTGGAAGACATGGGCAATTAAGATGTGCAAGTCCTAAGATCAGAGTTATTTGGTTATATTAGTTTAATTTTAATATGTTGGATATTTTGGACAAAATTTGTACAATTATCAAACCCTGCGGGGAAGACTCCTGTATGTAAGCTTGCACTTAATATCAGTATGTTTGTGCTATTTCTGTATGCCTGTGGAACTATGCCATTATTACTCTACAAATATCGAAATGTAAACAAGTGTTGACATTTTTGGTATCAGAGAATGCGGTTCTGGCATTATCAGAATAGTATACTGATATATGACTATGTGAAATTGTATAGTGAAACTTAAAGATGGTGATACTAAGAGGTGGACAAAGAGGTAGAGGCCAAGGTCAAGGAAGTAGCAGAACTGGGGGTCAGCATGGTAACGATGAAGAAAACCCGAGGGCCAGACCAGATCCATTTGAGCAGCAAATTCTTGATATGTTAGCACAGCAGCAAGCTACTATGGATGGAATTAGAGAAGTACTGCAGGAAGTACAACAAAGGCAAGACCGTCTGGAGGTCGCATGGACGAATACATGAGGGGTAATGGTGAAGAAGTACTAGTAGAACCTCAACCAGAGGATATACCACCAGAGCCGGAAGTAGACATTCAAACCTGGCTGAGCAGGTTCAGTAAACAACAGCCACCTATGTTCAGAAATTGTACCTTGAATCAGCTCTGAAGACTTTTTAGCTTAATCTTGAGTCAACGTGTAGACCCTGCTTGATACCTTAGGCCTTGTCTCATCCAGATGACGCTTCTGTGGACAATCTCTAGAAATATGCCCCGGCTTACCACATATAAAACAAGTAGGAGGTCTGTTAGGATCTGTATTCAATGGGGCTCCACTGCAAGTTTTGCCGGGATGGAAAGGTTTACGGCAATGCCAACATGTTCTGTTTCCAGAGAATCCCTGGTTCCCACGGCCTCCAGTCTGATTAGGCCATTTGTTACCACCCCTAGAAGGTCCACCTTGATCTTTTCGCTTCTATGATGAACCGCCACTGCCATAAACACCCTTGTTACTGTCTCTAATAGCCAAACTCGACATACGTTTCTTGATGTAGCGGCATTCTTCCGCTGCTTTGCTGAATTCGGTAAAATGTTGAGAAATCAATTTTTCTTTGAATTCGGGTCTTAACCCTTCAATCATCATATCTGCATTCCATTCTTCATTATCGTGCAGTTTATGGTATGACGAGTATTGTGACAGTCGAATGTACCGAGGTAAATAATCGTCAAAGCTCTCCTGGTCTTGTTGTTTAATACACAGAAACTCTTTTTCTTTTTCTCTTCTGACAGTTGGAGGAAAGTATTTCTCGTTGAACTTTTTCTGGAATAATTCCCATGTGATAGGAATATTCCTTCCCCTCAAGATGAGATCTATGCCCTTCCACCAACGATCAGCATCGCCTTCCAACTTGTAAATGGCTAGCTGAGCTTTCATCTCGTCTGGGCATTGCAACATGTCAAAAATTTTATCCAGACGTGCCAACCATTCTTCAGCCAATTGTGGATCAAACTTTCCTCGGAACATAGGTGGCTGTTGTTTACTGAACCTGCTCAGCCAGGTTTGAATGTCTACTTCCGGCTCTGGTGGTATATCCTCTGGTTGAGGTTCTACTAGTACTTCTTCACCATTACCCCTCATGTATTCGTCCATGCGATCCTCCAGACGGTCTTGCCTTTGTTGTACTTCCTGCAGTACTTCTCTAATTCCATCCATAGTAGCTTGCTGCTGTGCTAACATATCAAGAATTTGCTGCTGAAATGGATCTGGTCTGGCCCTCTTCTGCTGTGCTAACATATCAACATTCGACTGTCACGATACTTGTCATACCATAAACTGCACGATAATGAAGAATGGAATGCAGATATGATGATTGAAGGGTTAAGACCCGAATTCAAAGAAAAATTGATTTCTCAACATTTTACCCAATTCAATAAAGCAGCCGAAGAATGCCGCTACATCGAGAAACGTATGTCGAGTTTGGCTATTAGAGACAGTAACAAGGGTGTTTATGGCAGTGGCGGTTCATCACAGAAGCGAAAAGATCAAGGTGGGCCTTCTAGGGGTGGTAACAAAAGGCCTAATCAGACTGGAGGCCGTGGGAACCAGGGATTCTCTGGAAGCAAAACATGTTGGCATTGCCGTAAACCTTTCCATCCCGGTAAAACTTGCAGTGGAGTCCCATTGAATACAGATCCTAACAGACCTCCTACTTGTTTTATATGCGGTAAGGTTAAAACCCATTCATGTACCTCTTCAGAGATTCCCATAATATTTTTGGTGGTTATATTAGTCTATACTGAAAATTTACCAAAATGCCCCTGGGACCCGGTCCCGACCCCACTGTACCCGGTCTGACTATACTTTTTCATATATTTTGACCCAGGCTATTCTAACATATTTTCATCCAAAGAATCCATTTTTAACCTCGGTTTTTACAAAAGCACTGCCAAACGGCAGTTTCACAATTTTTCAGAAATTGACATATTTTCAGTCAACTTTGAAAATTCATAACTAATTGTAGAAAATTCCAAATTGACTGATTCCAAAGCCTAAATGAAGGTATTTAAATGCACTTTCATGAAAAAATATCCAAATATGATTACTGACTACATATATTACTCAGAAATTCGGCCAACTATTACTGTTCCAGATGGAAATTCAGAAACAAAGCTCAACTTCAAAAATCCATATCTTTTAATCTACTATTCCAAAAATTATGTTCTACCCATCAATTTAAAGGTATAAATGTCTTCCTTAAATCTGGAATGTTTCATAAGTTTTTGTTAAGGTTTGGTTTTCCAAAATTTCGCCACAACCAATCTAACTTTCAGAAATATAAACTGTCAGCAACTAAACTTCAAAAATTCATAACTAACTCTACAAAAATCGAAATGGAGTGTTTTTAAGTGTAGTTTCATGAAAAAATATCCAAAACTACTAGATGTTATCTAATCGTTCCCAGAATTTTCGAAAACCATAACTGTGAGGCTTGAACGTCCAGAATGTTCACTGTTACTGACTTAACTTTCAAAAATCATAACTCTCTCTAAAGATATCAAAATAATACTGTCTTGGACTCATTGGAAAGCTATGAATGTCTAATATATTCCTGTAAAATTTCATAATTTTTCACTAAATGTTTCCTAGTCAAAACGCAACATGAATCTGACTGACTCCCAAAAACATCAGTTTTGACAGTCTAACTTCAAAAATCAAGAACTCATCCATTTTCATTCCAAATTGTACTTTTCTTGATTCTATCATCAACTACACATCCTAAAATATCTATATAAAAAGACCCATTCGAAAATTCCACCTATAGCCTCTCTTTAAGATTTTACAAGTTTCAGGTATGAACTCTGTTTTTCGGACAGCAAAACAGAATTGAGAAAACTAACATGTATACATGAATTTGTACTCTAAACCTCACGAATTTTAACTCTATACTCTCCTACACATATGTCCTGAGGTTAATGATCGAATTTCAGAATCAAAGAACACCAAAATTCACCCCAAAATCAATATACATGCTCTGTTTTACGTCCACCCATGACAGCAACTTATTTTCAGAATCACACAACTTCTAGCAGCTATAAATCCTCATGAATACCCCAAACCAACAAAATAACAATTGAAAGAGATAGATAAGACTCACCTAAAAACGTTTATGGTGATGCATGAAAGGTTTAACACTTCCTTCTTCCTCTTCTCCGATCGTTTTCTTCCTCCGTTCACCTCTTTCACTCACGTCTCTCTCTCTCCCTTTCTCAACTCTGTTTTCTCTCTTCTAAAGCTCTCTCTTTTTTTTTTCTGACTTGAAACAACGGAGAGTGAGGGAGTGCATGAAGTGTGGGGTTATATAGTTGAAGAAGGTTAGATAATTGTGGTTAGGTGAAACATGCGGATGTAGGTGTAAGTGCGTGTATATAGTGTGTCTACCTAATTGAAAGAGGAGTGGATGGAGCTGTCAACTTCGGTGCTCCACTAAAAAAAATTCAGATTCAGGATGTGTATATCTGTTGGTGTGTTTTAATATAGGTATATTTTTATCCTATTAATTACACACACTAGGTCCTAATTTTTCCCTTTGTCTAATTTAAGATTCCTTAAATTTTGTAGGTTCCATAATTTGACTTATTATCAAATTCCCATTTAAATTTTCTTTTTAGAAAATTTTAACCTTCATTAAATTTGGGATATTACATTTCTTCCCCCGTAAAATAAATTTCGTCCCCGAAATTTTTTTACAAATACATAGCCATAAACTCTGGGTAATACTTCCTCATATCTGTGTCTGTTTCCCATGTGGCCTCTCTAGGAGATAACCCTTTCCATACAACTTTTACAAACGAGAGGCTCTTGCTTCTGAGCTTCTTCTCCTGCCAATCGATGATTCGGTCAGGTGTGACTTCATAAGTCAAATCGTCCCGCATTTCCACATCTTCATATTCAATTACATGCTCTGGATCCGGTTGATATTTTTTTAATTGGGAAACATGAAAAACATCGTGAAATTTATTTTTTCAAGAACTCATCCATTTTCATTCCAAATTTAGAAATCACGATGCAATTTGGGTGATAGTTGATAGATTTACAAAAACAGCCCACTTCTTACCTATCAGCATCCACTATTCCCCTGACAAACTAGCGGAGATTTACATCAAGGAGATTGTGAGATTACATGGTACTCCAAAGAACATCATTTCAGATCGTGATCCTCGATTTACTTCCAAGTTTTGGAAGGCAGTTCACGAGGCTTTGGGTACTAAATTGAGATTCAGCACAGCATATCATCCTCAAACAGATGGGCAGACAGAACGAACAATACAGACGCTTGAGGATATGCTGAGAGCATGCACTCTTGATTTTAAAGGTAGTTGGGACAAATTCCTTCCATTGGCAGAGTTTGCCTACAACAACAGCTATCATTCGAGCATCCAAATGGCTCCATATGAGGCACTCTATGGGAGGAAGTGTCAATCGCCAATATGCTGGACTGAGTTGTCAGAGAGGGAATTGTTTGGGCCAGATCTTGTTGATCAGACAACGGAGCAGATAAAGTTGATTAAGCAAAGGTTGCTAGCTGCTCAGAGCCGACAGAAAAGTTATGCAGATAAGAGGTGAAAACCTCTAGAATTTGAAGTCGGTGACCATGTGTTTATGAAAGTTTCACCAGTTACAGGTATTGGCAGAGCACTAAGAGTAAAGAAGTTGCAACCGAGGTACATTGGACCATTTGAGATCTTGGCGAGGATTGGGCCAGTGGCGTACCGCATTGCTTTGCCACCGAATTTGAGCAGGTTGCACGATGTTTTTCATGTTTCCCAATTAAAAAAGTATCAACTGGATCCAGAGCATGTAATTGAATATGAAGACGTGGAAATGCAGGACGATTTGACTTATGAAGTCACACCTGACCGAATCATTGATTGGCAGGAGAAGAAGCTCAAAAGCAAGAGCATCTCGTTTGTAAAAGTTGATGGAAAGGGTTATCTCCTAGAGAAGCCACATGGGAAACAGACGCAGATATGAGGAAGTATTACCCAGAGTTTATGGCTATGTATTTGTAAAAAAATTTCGGGGACGAAATTTATTTTACAGGGGAAGAAATGTAATATCCCAAATTTAATGAAGGTTAAAATTTTCTAAAAAGAAAATTTAAATGGGAATTTGATAATAAGTCAAATTATGGAACCTACAAAATTTAAGGAATTTTAAATTAGACAAAGGGAAAAATTAGGACCTAGTGTGTGTAATTAATAGGATAAAAATATACCTATATTAAAACACACCGACAGATATACACATCCTGAATCTGATTTTTTTTTAGTGGAGCACCGAAGTTGACAGCTCCATCCACTCCTCTTTCAATTAGGTAGACACACTAGACACACACTTACACCTACATCCGCATGTTTCACCTAACCACAATTATCTAACCTTCTTCAACTATATAACCCCACACTTCATGCACTCCCTCACTCTCCGTTGCTTCAAGTCAGAAAAGAAGAGAGAGCTTTAGAAGAGAGAAAACAGAGTTGAGAAAGGGAGAGAGAGAGACGTGAGTGAAAGAGGTGAACGGAGGAAGAAAACGATCGGAGAAGAGGAAGAAGGAAGTGTTAAACCTTTCATGCATCACCATAAACGTTTTTAGGTGAGTCTTATCTATCTCTTTCAATTGTTATTTTGTTGGTTTGGGGTATTCATGAGGATTTATAGCTGCTAGAAGTTGTGTGATTCTGAAAATAAGTTGCTGTCATGGGTGGACGTAAAACAGAGCATGTATATTGATTTTGGGGTGAATTTTGGTGTTCTTTGATTCTGAAATTCGATCATTAACCTTAGGACATATGTGTAAGAGAGTATAGAGTTAAAATTCGTGAGGTTTAGAGTACAAATTCATGTATACATGTTAGTTTTCTCAATTCTGTTTTGCTGTCCGAAAAACACAGAGTTCATACCTAAAACTTGTAAAATCTTAAACAGAGGCTATAAGTGGAATTTTCAATTGGGTATTTTTATATAGATAGTTTAGGATGTGTAGTTGATGATAGAATCAAGAAAAGTACAATTTGGAATGAAAATGGATGAGTTCTTGATTTTTGAAGTTAGACTGTCAAAACTGACGTTTTTGGGAGTCAGTCAGATTCATGTTGCGTTTTGACTAGGAAACATTTAGTGAAGAATTATGAAATTTTACAGGAATATATTAGACATTCATAGCTTTCCAATGAGTCCAAGAAAGTATTATTTTGATATCTTTAGAGAGAGTTATGATTTTTGAAAGTTAAGTCAGTAACAGTGAACATTCTGGACGTTCAAGCCTCACAGTTATGGTTTTCGAAAATTCTGGGAACGATTAGATAACATCTAGTAGTTTTGGATATTTTTTCATGAAACTACACTTAAATAGCTTTCCATATAATTTTAGAACACTCCATTTCGATTTTTGTAGAGTTAGTTATGAATTTTTGAAGTTTAGTTGCTGACAGTTTATATTTCTGAAAGTTAGATTGGTTGTGGCGAAATTTTGGAAAACCAAACCTTAACAAAAACTTATGAAACATTCCAGATTTAAGGAAGACATTTATACCTTTAAATTGATGGGTAGAACATAATTTTTGGAATAGTAGATTAAAAGATATGGATTTTTGAAGTTGAGCTTTGTTTCTGAATTTCCATCTGGAACAGTAATAGTTGGCTGAATTTCTGGGTAATATATGTAGTCAGTAATCATATTTGGTTATTTTTCCATGAAAGTGCATTTAAAGATCTTCATTTTGGCTTTGGAATCAGTCAATTTAGAATTTTCTACAATTAGTTATGAATTTTCAAAGTTGACTGAAAATATATCAATTTCTGGAAAATTGTGAAACTGCCGTTTGGCAGTGCTTTTGTAAAAACCGAGGTTAAAAATGGATTCTTTGGATGAAAATATGTTAGAATAGCCTGGGTCAAAATATATGAAAAAGTATAGTCAGACCGGGTACAGTGGGGCCGGGACCGGGTCCCAGGGGCATTTTGGTAAATTTTCAGTATAGACTAATATAACCACCAAAAATATTATGGGAATCTCTGAAGAGGTACATGAATGGGTTTTAACCTAATTCTTGTACATTTGGAATTTTAGGACCGAATTAATCGCCTGAGCCGTTGGCATATAGTTCGAGGAACTATTCTTGTGTAGCAAAAAGGGACAGAAGGTAGTAACTCTATCTCTCATACACTATGTGAATGTTGATATGCTATATGTTGCTATATTCTGTGATATGAACACCTGCCTTGGGTACATTACCTAGCTGTGGTATGGGACTCAGCTGAGGTACACGGACATGTAGGAGATCCAAACAGTCATTTGGCCCTGAGTATTGTGTACACACATGTTATAGTATGAATTTTTCATTTACATTATATGGTGCATTACATATTTAATTTTCGCATTTTATATGATGGATTATGTGTTACTACTGAGATTCCTTGGAATCTCACCCTTTTTTATAAATAATAAATGTTCCAGCAGGAACCTCCAAAGGCAAAGTGGAAGACATGGGCAATTAAGATGTGCAAGTCCTAAGATCAGAGTTATTTGGTTATATTAGTTTAATTTTAATATGTTGGATATTTTGGACAAAATTTGTACAATTATCAAACCCTGCGGGGAAGACTCCTGTATGTAAGCTTGCACTTAATATCAGTATGTTTGTGCTATTTCTGTATGCCTGTGAAACTATACCATTATTACTCTACAAATATCGAAATGTAAACGGGTGTTGACATTTTTCATATCACTAATTCATTAATTAATTATAAAATTATTAACAATAAAAAAATCTGAACAAATATTAAATTCATATATGGCAAAGCTAATTAAGAAAAAGCACATACGATTCATTTTTTAATATTTTGAACATGTATCATTGTTCAAGAGAATTATATATGTGTGTGTGTGTGTGTGAGGACTTTTTTGTTTGCTTGTTGGGTTGGGACTGATCCGTGATTCTCAATTGTGGATCCACACAAATCGTTTACGCCTCACTTTCGTGCATGTAATGGATAGAGATTTGTTAAATAGACACATGGCCCAACGAATGGAAGAGATTTGGGGCATCTATTGTGTCTCCTTTTAATGCCTTGGTGTCCCAACCTCTCAAGTTTTTTTTATGCAAGTCGTTGTTGCCAACCATACTTAGGGTCACCATCTGGAAGGTTCAGCACGAATGCCTCTAAAAGCTTTGAGCTAGCTAGCGTCTTTGATAAAACCTCCAATGGCCTACTAGCCACCATTGCAGGAGTTCGCACCATACACTGGAACACAAAAGCAATCCTCCTTCATCTTTTGGCTTTCCTCTCATCAGTCTTCTGGGTACCATGAGTATTGATGTGCTTCGACCGAGTTTTAGTTGTATTAAAGTTGAACACAGTTGTCATTGCCCTTTCTCGACTCCTGTCACCCTGATCGTGTAACCCTAGCTTTCCTCTTTAATTCATTCTATTTCATTTCCTAGGTGGTGCTTAATGTTTTATTTTCTTTGTGCTTGCTCACTCAGCAATTAGGTATGTCAGTTAGAATTTGTCATCCACGCTAGCATCCATGTCACAAGTTTTGGTCCAACACATTCTCATTATCGGCTAATGTTTTAAGGATTGATGACAATGTCATTTTTGACCCATTTTCAATATTTATGTTTACTATGGTACCTCCGAAAAGGATAGGGTGTGAAGCTACGCACGCTATATTTTTGCACTTTCACTCTTTAATATGCTATTGACATTATCAACGGTCAAAAGACGAGTCAATGGTTGGTTGTCCTGGGAGCAACATAGCTCAAGTGATTTTTTTTTTTTTAGTTTATTAAGTTTTACATCATGAAAAAATCATGACATAAATCAATTCAACTTATCAGAGAGATTCTCCACTTAATCTATTAAGATTATTTGGGTGAGATCCTTACTTGAATAACTCTGTGTACAATTTATCTTTCTCCAGCTAGATTTCAGTTCCATTTTCAGTATATACCATTTTGGTATCAGAACTCTATTCATTGGTATCATACCCTCTTAGTTGGTATCAATCTCCAAAGAAGGAGAGCAATGGAGATATGTGAAATTGTGAATCTTGCTTTCAGATACAATCCCTAATCTATCACAGTATTCCAAACCGAAATCTCAATTCACAAAAACAATCCCATGAGATGCACAATCACTCCCTATTTCCTTTATACATTTTTTAATTCTTATAGAAGATTAAAATTATTATTTATATTTAAAAATATGATGGATATTGATTTTTACAAAAAATATTTTGGTACTTTATAAATTTCATAATTATTTTTTAATGTATATGATCAGCAAAAAAAAAATGGTAGTATTTAAATTATTTATGTGATATGATTGTTTATTTGTGTAAGTACAGATATTTAAACTTTAATTAAGAGAGATGATCAGAGAAAATGTAGGGAGTTTGGTTAGGGGCAATTTAGTATTTACATATTTATATTTTAATTTTTATCCTTCTAAATAATTACAACTTTTAAGTCCTTCTTCCATATAAATATTACTCCCTCGTTGTCTTTCTTTCTAATTTTCCCATCAAATTATCAATAAGCTTAGCTTATTGCACGGCATCCTAAGATAATTAAGTCGGATTCGATGGATATAAAATAATAGTAGTTGTTATACTATATGTTTAGAAAATTTAAGATATGCACGTTTAATAAATATTAGTGGTGTATGGTTTAGATGAGAATAATTAAATTCCACTAAATATATTAGTTCAAATAAATGATTGATTGGATACTATAAACTTCACAAGATAATTCAAAGGGAGAATCCTAATTAAATCCTCCCAAAATAACAAAATCTAAATTCAGGCCTACACTTTCAATAAATTCCTAATCAGGCCATGAGGCCTGATTAAGGATTTTAGAATGTTATTGAACAGCCAGAATGCCCCTATTCAATTAAAAAATGAAAATTTTTAATATGTAAATTCTCATATACTTTTAACCCTAACACTAGAACTTACGTTTCTTTGAATCATTAGGATATTAACTTTTAGTTGACTTGTGACATCATTGAAAGGTAAGTTCTAACAATTTCTAATAAAACCTTAATATTTCACCATGTATATGGGATGTATGTGGAATAATCATTACCAATCTCAGAAATTTGATTTTCTTCCTCATAGCGTTTTGGGATTTCCTTCCTTACCGTTAATCAAAATCATCGATTTTTTGGTATTTTTTCGAATCAACAAACTATGCCAATTCCTAGTTAGCATTTTTTTAAATTTCTGAACTTGAGATCAATTCGAAGATATTTTCCAGAATACTCTTGAACTTGTGTGGATGAATTGGATAGGGTGTGGGATAATTCTTATCCTTACCCTTCACTCATCGAGTTCTGTCTCTTTTCTGATGGAAGTGTCAATGTCTTTTTATTGTGATATATGATCAATCTGTTTCTTACCAAAAAAAAAAAGGAAAAAGACACTGCACGTATGAAACTATATAAACTACTAAAATATTAAGACATCTATGCCTGACATTGTGGCCCAGGGAATTAACAAGGCCTCTTGGCATTTGACAGATTCAAACGTCTGTCAATTTGGGTGTCTATGAAATTCTTGATTGATTCTCATTGTTGTCTAATCGGTTAACTTAGGAAAAGGCCAAAAGTTTCAAGCATTATGGAAATTCATTTTAAACGGAAGCAAGCTCCATATGTATTGGCTGCTACAAAGCAGCTTTCTAGTAAGATCAATGCCTTCAATTGATCACCAATATTAGTTTTCAACATTTTGAGAATTCAATTTCCTGCAAGATTAAGCAACTGTCAAGCTTATGTGTATATATATAGCATGTGTATATATATTCCAATGATTCAAAGAAGTGTAGATTCTAACGTTTGAATTATAAGTATATGGGAATCTACAGATTAAAAATTTTCATTTTTCAACCAAATAGGGGCAATGTGGTTTTTCAACAACATTCTAAAATCCCTAATTAAGCCACACGGTCTAAATAGGAATTTGTTGAAAGTATAGTCTTGAATTTGGAGTTCACTATTTCGGAAGGATTTAATTAGGATTCTCCCTAATTCAAACTATAGATAACTAAGATTCTTTTAATTTCTGGGTAGATTTCATCTTCTGTTTTTCCCTTTTAATAAGCTAATAAGGAAATAATGATTAAAAGCTCCTTTCTCGAAAATTCTTCAATTTAGCTATTAAGATTATTTAGTGAGATCCTTTCTTAAATAACTATTCATAGATTTTATCTTTCTTTAACTTTTAATTTCAATTTTAGTACATACTATCTTGGTATCATAATGCTATCAATTAGTATCAGACCTTCATTTTAATTAGGGTCGTAACACAGTTTTTGAGATACAACATATAATGAACCATCAAATACTTTTTCTAATTTCATAGCAATATATAAGTGCCCGTTTAGTTCATGGAGTCAGAAATAATGTAATGAAATGTAATGGAATATAATATAATGATGATTACATGAATTTGTTTAGTTCGTCATTAAGGAAATATGATGTATATGCATAAAAACATTTGGTTGGATAACATCGAATATGAGAATAATATAGTAAGAGACAAAATTACTCCTATATATATATATATATATATGTATATGTATAATGTACACGTTGAGTTGATGATAATTTTTTTTAATTTGTGCAGTGTACATGTTGGGTTCATAATAATTTTTAATATTTAATGGTGGAAATATTATGCAAGGTATAGATTGGGTTTATGGCCTTTTTTTAATATTTAATTGTGGGAATATTATTTAATATTTTTAGTGGCGGAATATAATTTTTTTATTTTTTTAGTGAGGGGAATATTTTTTTAATTTTTATATAATTAATTAATTTTTAAAAAAATATTTAATGGTGGTGATTATTTAATATTTAACAACATTTATTAGTGGGTATTTTTGTGAAATTAAAAAATTCCAATGGCAATAGTGTCTTTTTCACTTGATTTCAGGATGTATACATCTCCCTTCATCAGTCCTAGTAATGTAATCACGATTTCATCAAATGATGTAATCAAGATTACAAAATGTTATCCTTTTTATATTACATAAGTCCAACGAAATGCTGTAATTAGTCTGTTGCATCAGGGATTACATAATCCTTTCCCATGAAATCGAACCAAACATGCTATAAATGACTAGGAGCATAAATAACTATGTAAATAACAATATGTAATTTTTTTAAAAAAAAAATGTCATAGCAATGGTTTTTCTTATATTCCATCACTAATTATACAATAACACAATTAAAAACACTTATTAGACTATGAAAATTAACTTGAAACAATGTGGGAGATAAAATTTGACGAAACCTTGAAGGCCTGAGTACGTAAAGACATTCAGGTGTCTTTCACGGGTAAAATGCATTATCTTTTAAACATTGATTTCAATACATATCATTATAATATAAGAGGCTATTAATTGGTATCAGAATCCTATCAATTGATATGAGAACTAATAACACTATCAATGAATATCATAATTATATCCATTGGTATGAATCAGAATCCTATCCTTTAATATCAGAACTGATAACACTATTAACGAATATCAGAATTCTATCCATTGGTATTCCACAAACATCCCACCCCATTTAATCCCCTTATTTTCTAAGCTTAATCATCAAGTTGTCAACCCTAGGAATTGGCGGAACTGGTTTGGGTGCTCATGGGGTACCAAACAAATTTGAACCGATATATTTATTTTTTTAGAAAATTAAATGGGCATAAAATCTAAAATAAAAATAACATATTAACTATCACTTTCTTAAAAAATAATTTTTTTAATTTGAAAAATGTCGTTGAAAATTTTGGATATGAATAGTACAAATCAGATTTGGATACTTTAGATCTCATAATCTTATGAGTTTGGCTATGAACATTCTTGCTATGGATCATTATTAAGAATATTGAGATGCAAGGTACATGAATAAAAATTTAAATTACATTTATTTTTTGTGCTTATTTTAAAATTTTTACAAATTTTTTGTTGTATAGTAATTTTAATAAACTAATTCTATATTTTAATAGTTAATTATTAAAATAGATGAACACCTACGAATTTGGCATATGAGTTTGTGTCATGTGTTCACATCTCTCATACTAGAGTTTGTTTAAGCATACGATCAGCTTGACAGTTTTGGCCTTTTGGGTACATGGTTTCTTTTTGTGATTGGAACCATAGAATTTTGTCTTAATTTGTTTATAATAAGTCAACAATATAAATTAAGTGAAACCAAACCTCTTGCTAATGACTCATAAGATAAAGTATCGACTATGAAGAAACAAATAAAACTATAAATAAGCTTACTTATCGCACGGTATCGGGTATCCTAAGATAATTAATTCGAATTCCATGGATATAAAATTGGGGTAGTTGTTATACTAAGATTATGCGCATATGTCATCTTCTTCTGCTTTTTTCCCCTTTCAATAAGCTAAGCCGGAACTATATTAATATATATATATATATATGTATATATATTAACTTGAAACAATGTGAAAGATAAACTTTGATGAAACCTTGAAGGCCTGAGTACGTAAAGACGTTCAAGTGTCTTTCACGGGTAAAATGATATTTAAAAATTGATTTCAATACATACCATTGTGATATAAGAGGCTATCAATTGGTATCAGAATCCTATCCATTGATATCAAAACTAATAATATATCAAAATTCTATCCATTGGTATGTATCAAAATCCTATCCTTTGATATCAGAACTGATAACACTATCAATGAATATCAGTCGTTAAACTTTCATATGCGTAGACTTTTATAAGGCTGTCTAATAAGTATTAGTTATTAATTATTTAGGAGATAAGAGTTATTTGAGATTTTTGTGTTGTCAATTGTTGTTTTGGATGAAAAAGTAATATTCAAAAATATGTTTGTCTTTCTTTCTTAGATGCAGATTTAAATCTTAGAGTTACTTCTCTTTTCTTATTCTTTCCCCAGTAACTATTCTACCTTCCCCATATATATTTCTTTCTCACAATATATCTGAGAGCATGAAGTCTATTAATATCTCTTACAAAATATTGAGAGCAAGTGGTTAATTAGACTTTTGGATATCGATAGCAAGATAATTACTTACTTTCGGCTTCACATTTCTCTACGCTATATGTATCTCACTGATCACTGGATGAACAAATTCTCTCTCACCGGTTACTCTACTTTATTTCTTTTGATGGGCTTCCTTTCATTCAAAATTGTTTTCAAATTCTTTCAAATGCTTTGTAAATTGTGATTCCCATTTAATCCCCTTATTTTCTAAGCTTAATCATCAAGTTGTCAACGCTAGGAATTGGTGGAACCGATTTGGGTGCTCATGGGTACCCAAACCAATCTGAATCATCTATATTTATTTTTTTTAAAAATTAAATGGGTATAAAATATAAAATAAATATAACATATTAACTATCACTTTCTTAAGAAATAATTTTTTTAATTTGAAAACAGTCGGTTGAAAATTTTGGATATGAATCGTAAAAATTAGATTTAGATAGTTTAGATCTCATAATCTTATGAGTTTGGCACCAAATAGGATTACATACCCTATGAACATTCTTGCTGTGGATCATTATTAAGAATATTGATCAGCAAGGTGTATGAATAAAACTTTAAGTTACATTTATTTTTTGTTCTTATTTTAAAATTTTTACAAATTTTTTGTTGTATAGTAATTTTAATAATCTAATTCTATCTTTTGTTGGTTAATTATTAAAATAGATGAACGCCTATGATTTTTACATGAGTTATGTCACGAGTTCACATCTCTCATACTAGAGTTTGTTTTAAGTTTATAAGCTTGATAGTATTGGGTACATGGTTTCTTTTCGCGATTGGATCCATAGAATTTTGTTTTTATTTGTTTATAACAAGTTAACAACATAAATTAAGTGAAGCTAAACCTCTTGCTAAAACTACTCCTAAGATAAAGTATCGACTATGAAGAAACAAATAAAATTATAAATAAGCTTACTTATTGCACGGTATCCTAAGATAATTAATTCGGATTCCATGGATATAAAATCGGGGTAGTTGTTGTATTAAGATTGTGCGCAGATTTCATTTTATTCTGCTTTTTTCCCCTTTCAATAAGCTAAGCAGGAACTATATATATATATATATATATAGATCTATATATCCTAGACTAGCGTGTCATATCATATATTCATCGTCATATCGATTTCACGGGACATTGATATCTCTTCCTATCCTTCTTATTGTTCATCTCACGTCCATCGAGTCCCAAGTGCATAATGTCAGACAATATTCCTTTTATTCCTCTCCAAATTCTCGAAACAATTCTACTGAGCCTAGACATCCAAACCCTAATTCAATGCACATTCGTGTGCAGAGCGTGGAACTCTCTTATTACTGGTCCTGATTTCATATTACGTGAAGTCATCTTTGTTAGATCTTTGAAACAAACCGAAAGACAAAGGGTTCAAGGAAGGGAGGTGATCCATATTGGAGAAAGTTTTTCGCTACATTTGGACAATGACAAATTTGATTTGCTTCGAATAGTGGAACGTTCTACCATCAATGGCGGCAAAAGGGCACAAATGGTGGGTATAAGCAATGGTTTGATATGTCTTGCTAATATTTTTACTAGCAATATTTTTCTCTGGAACCCAACAATTCAAAAATGTGTAAGTCTTCCAAGACACACAATGACTTCAGGTGTAAAAAAGTTATCTCTAGGGTTTGGTTTTGTCCGTAGGAGCAATGATTTCAAGGTTGTAAAGCTTGTTTCTCATCCTGATAATAGGGTTCATTCGGCTTGGGTTTTATCATACATCACTTGGTCATGGAAACATATCACTCGGAGTACTCCTCCTCCTTGTCATATCAATAACTTTTCATCCCCGTGCTCACCAATGGTGTACTTCATTGGATTGCTTGTAGCATAGACCGAAAATTTGAGTTTATACTTACATTTGATCTTGCAAGTGAAGTGTTTGGAGAAATATCCCTTCCTAGGGATGATATTGGCATTCCATTTTCAATAGTGGCAGCTGGGGATTCAATTGCTGCCTCACAGAGTCAATACGTTTCACGTGTTGAAACAGTGTCCGTGTGGGTTATGAAACAATATGGGGTCCATGAATCATGGGTAAAAATATTTACGACAAAGGAGTTGGGTCCGGTACATCGTGTGTTGCACATAAGAAAGAACGGGGACATAATACTACAAATGGAATCTCGGCAAATTATGAGTTACAATCCATCAACTTCAACAACCAATGTCCTCGAAGGAGTTGCTGCCAGCAGAGGTTTACCAAATAGTGTTTTTATTGGTAATCATGTAGAGAACTTGGTCTTGCTAGATAGACGAGAGCAGGTAAACTTGAAGAAAAGAGTAGGATCGATGTGGAGGTAGAAATGTAAACACACATCCGTGTTACTTTACATGTCACTTCTTTTCCTTTTCCTTTTTTAAATGACCACTAATTTTTATCTTGTATATCACTTCCAATTATGGTTTTTCTTATAACGGACAAATTATTCGTAGTTTTTTTCAGTACGTACAAGCTGGGGCTACTCATGTTCTCTGTTCTTTTGTTTGTTGTTTCTGTTTTGTGAGTGTTTCTGTTTTTTTTTTTTTTTTTTTGGAATCGAAGGACAAGATTTAATCTTGGTAGAGTTTTTCACAGTTAGTTTACATAATATATTCGGCAACCAAAAGCCAGTGCAAAACTAAACTATTATCCCATATCAGCAAGCACTTGTCTGACACAGTAGTCTGGTGTTTCCATCATACGAAGCCAATCCCCTTCCATATTCAGAGCCCGCTTTGCTAATGTATATCAGCACACCTTAAAACCTCCCTTTTGGCATGAACGATCTCAAGAACCCTGTACGTGGGAAAATATCCTCTGCCAAACGTCCTCTACTTCAGAGCTGTGCAGGTGTAATGGATTACTAGCTGCAAATAATAATTGTACGGATTCAAGAGAATCAGAGTAAAGTTTGATTTTCTTCAAGCCCATTTCTTGACAGACTTGTAATCCCACTTTAATGGCTTGTAGTTCTGCCACCACTATTGGAATAAATTTAAGTTTCCTTTGGAATCCCATGATCCAATTACCATGGCACAGTCCCCAACAAGACCCCCACAAGCTGCTTGCCCGTGTTGAGTGCGAGAGCCATCCACATCGACATGAACATATCCTGGTGCTGGTTTACTCCAACGCTCCTCAGGTCTGACTGGAAAATTAAATAGCTGGTGTTTAAATCTACTGTTTTCAACTTCCTCCATGAGATGGTGGAGGCATCTATGCATTAGGCTTTGGGATGAGTCACAATTCCCATCGAAAATTCTCTTGGATCTATTCTTCCATATTATCCAACATGCCATCCCCAAGACTCTTACCCAAGGCCATTTAGCAACTTTCCGACTACCTGGTTCAAGTGTTTCGTTCCACCATAGCCACACCTGCAAATCACTAGAAAAGAAAGAACTATAATATAATGAGTTAATTAATGTCATCCACATGCTACTAGCTCTTTCACAATCTCTTAGAATATGTAAAACTGTCTCCTCACTTTGATACTCAAATGGGCACTCTTTATTTTCACTAATTCCTCCCTGCACTCGGAGTGTGTTTGTTGAGATTCTCTCATGGTAAACCTGTCACATAAAATATTTAACTTTCTCTAGAAGTGGCCACCGCCATAGATTCTTCCACCTTGGATCGACCGTCTGCAAATTTTGGTTATACATCAAATTATAGGCTGAACGAACACTAAAGTTTCCATCCGAAGATGGCCTCCAATAATAAATATCCATCCCAATTAATGCGGGTGGATTCACCATCATGATTTTTTCTATCACCCAATTCGGAAGGAACATTGTCCACTTGTCCACATTCCAGGAACTATCAGTATTCACAAATTGGTTCACTTTAGCATCGGGCTCAAACAAGTAGGAGTTTCTTTCTACAAATTGCAAGTTGTATTGTAGGTTTCGGCTACTTCCTAGCTAGGCTTCTTTTGGGAGGGTCCCATGAACTTTTTGTTGCTAGTTCTAGCTTTAAGTCTTGGACTTGACCATCAAGCCTCATTGTTTTCATCTTTCATGTCGCACCTTCTTGGTGGAGTTTGGGGTCTGAAGAGGTTGTGTTTTTCTTCCTTCATGATATTTTCTTCCATCTTCTCCTTTGACTTTCTTTCTTCTTTTTTGGTTTTCTTTAGTCTCAACACAGATCTAGATATTTTTGAGTTTCCTCTGCCATTTCGCTTCTGGGTCCTGACTCGAAGTATTTTTTTTCCATGACATCAACTTCATTTTTCCTACAAGTCCAGACCCCTCCGGCTTTTATTCACTCGCCCCGGCTTCCGGCTTAAACTCTGGTTTGCAGCTGTCCAACGCGGCTGAATCATTCAAACTGCTTAAAACACAAACACCAGCCATTTGCCGGTCGGACCAGCTTGATCATCAAGTCCTGTCCGACCGTCAGGTCCCGTTCAACTTTGAAAACATTGCTCTACCGCTTTAAGGTTGCTCGAGTCCTGTGAAAGATTGCTTCAATCAAATGCTAACAATGAAAGGTTTTCTTGAGTCCTGTGAAAAGAGTGACTTTTATTTATCCCGTGTCACGTTCACCACCACACAAATCAACCGAACGGGTTATTTTTCTTATTTAGCTTATTTTATTCAGCCAAGGAGCTTTTTCTTTGCCTTCTGAAGGGGCATGGTTTTGAAAATCAAACCGGGTTGGTCGATTCATGTTGGAAATCGGCCAATCAGTGCTACAATCAGTCTGGTCTAATAGTTAACCCCAATTCAATTGGTTTTTGCGTGATTTAATTACTGGTTTGTTTTTTAAATATTTTATTCAGAATTTCATATAAATAATCATAAAATCTTTATTTTCTCACTGGTCTAGCCCCGATTTGACTCCGATCCGACTCACTGACCCTTAACCCAATACCCTGGCTAGTTCAGTGACCAGTCTGAGTTTCAGAACCTTGCTGAGAAGCTTTTTCAAAGTCTGAATCTCTATCCATCTACTTCTGATATTAAATATAAGACATAGTTTATTTTTTTTAGAGAGATGACGGAAGTTAAATAAATTACTTAATTATATCATATATTGTATATCTTTAAATTATACATCAGGTTATAAGTTAGGTAAAATGTTTGGAGAAAAAAAGACAAATATAAATATTTTAAAATAATTTAATTAGCTATCTAATATCTCAAAGAAAAGTCAACTCTCTTATATTTAGGACCAAAGGGAATATTTTTTAATCATTTTTATTTCTTTTTTATTTATATTTTAAATTTTATGTAAAATTTTAAATTTAAATTTAAATACATATGTGGGAGAATAATAGAAAAAGAACTTTAAAATTGTAAAATCTCAAATAAGGTATTTTTCATAAAATGAGTTGTGAATTGATTTTTAAGGCTCGATATTACTTTATCAATTCTTAGTAACAAACATGATTTTGGATTTTATAATTTCAAAGTTCTTTTTCTATCATTTTTCATATATATTTAGTATATTATGTAAAAAATTAAAAAACTAGCCATCTCAAAAAGCCAAATATATTTTTAGACCAGTTGTGTGATGTTATTTAGTTTAAAACTTCATATATTATGGTGTTATTATATTGAAAATAATTCTTTTATGAATTTATTTTTTATCTATATTATGTATATAATGATTTTTTATTTAATTATCACATCACCAGTCCAATCAAGAGGTTGGACTGATTCAACTATTTGAACTATAACCTGTTGACCTTTCCGGCTAGACATTTGGTCCAGCTTTCAAAATATTGTATCAAGGTACATTCTCTAGGGTGCCTATTGAAATTTCACTAGCTTCCCAAGTATTTTTTCCCCCCTTGATTTTCTCATTATTATTAAATTCTATGTAAATTTGGTGACATTTTGTTTTCTTAACGGTATAAATAGTGCTCAATTTTGACTTTTTTATGATTTTTTAAAAAATAAATAAAAATGCATAATTTTAGAATATATTTTTCTTTGAAAAAAATTAAAAAAAAATTTATATCATTTAATGTCTACAAACTCCGAACCAAATATTGGATCATAATATAAAAAAATGTTACTCATTTTATATAGAATCTAATTATTACATGAAGAATGGGGAAAAAAAACTTTTGAACAGCTAGGGCACATTACAAAGTTCATTAAAGAGAGATAAGTTAGAGGCTTCAAACACTCAGGGTGTGTTTGGTTCAGCTTATTGGGCAGAAATAAGGCCGTTTTTGGGCAATAAGTCCAAATAAAAACATGTTGCGCTTTTGCAATGTTTGGTTCAGCTTATTTTAATTGCATTATGGGTAGAATAAACTACTTATTAAATAAGCTCCCCACTAGTGCTCGTTTGGAATAGCTTATTTTTGGGTAATAAGTGCTTATAAATCGTGATTCACAGTATACGAGGTAAGTATGTAAGAGGGGTTTTATCTCGGCTTGCGTAATAAGGACTTATTGTCCAACATATAAAGTGATTCCAAACAATGTATAGCTTTTCTATTAAGTCACTTATTACATCAGTCGAGATAAAACTCATTTCACATACTTACCTCGTATACCGTAAATCACGATTTATAAGCATTTATTGTCCAAAAATAAATCGCTCATCCAAACATAAATCAAACTACAAAAATTAACTTTTCTATTAAGCCATTTTTAATAAGTCAAAATCATAATAAGTCATTTTTCCTACTGTTATCCCAAACACACACTCAATCAAGTGGAAGATCCAATGGCGTGGCCATCTCATCAGCTGCTCCGCACGTACAATCACATGTTGAGGCGTTAGTCTGTGTGGGCCTCTAATTGGGTCTGATTATATAATTAACTTAGACTTGATCTGTTTGCTCGTTGCAATCGCTATGGGTTTCTTATTCAGTGCCTGGATTCACTTGATGTAAGGCCCATTACTTTGTAGTACTAATCCTAGTTAAAAAAAAAAAAGGGTCTAGTTATAAAAAAAAATAGAGTAAAACTCTAACCACCCTTGTATTTTGTTTTAATTACATAGACCTCCACTCTATTTTGAAAACATACACTTAAATCCAAACCATTAACTCCATTAAGGATTTTTATTTTTTAATTAAAATTTATATTAAAATAAATTTTATTTACTAATTTATCCTTCATAGTTTATAATTTCCTAATTTTGACTAAAATTTTTTAAGTAATTTAAGAGTTTCTTTTTCTTTTTCTTAACTTATTTTTTACTTTTGTAAATAGTTATATGTTAAATTTTTTTTATATTAAGATAAATACTTAATTAATTTAATTAATGTAGACATATAAAACTTAATTAAAAATATGATTAATCCTATTAATAGATGCATACTAAAATAAACATGTTTATAAATGTTTTTACAAAAAATTTATTTAAAAAATTAAAATTTAAAATTAATATAAGTCATATACTGTATCAAATTTATATTATTTATAACATAATATGAATAAAACATATTTCTTTCTTTCTTTTTTTTTTTTTTTTTTGCCTTTCATTTGAAAGGCATATTTTTTAGTCATTTAAAATAATACTGAATAAATAATTTTCAATAAATATGATAAAAATTTAAAATATAAAAACTTTATAACATATTGGAAATTTTGAATATACATGTATTATAATTATTATTTATATAAAAATTTATTTTTAGGCAAATATAAATGTTTATTTATTTGTTGAAAAAAAGGGTATTTTAGTTAAAGTAAATGTTTAATAGTCAAACTTAATGGTCAACTAACAGTTGGGTGGATGGAAATAAAATATTAAATATATAAGGGAGGTTTTTGTAACTTACATTTTAATTTTAAGGGAGGTCTATATATGTTTTCAAAATAAAGGGGAGGTTTATATAATTTAGGTAAAACAGAGGGATAGTCAATATATTTTACTCAAAAAAATAACATGTTACTTTGTTTTGTATTTATGGATAATTATCGATGTAACATATTTTTTCTTTCTAATTAAGTAATTGGAATAATTAATTTGCAAGTTCTTATAGTTTCAACTAATTTTTAATTGGATCCATATAATTTTTTTTTTATTAAGTCTTTATACTTTTAGTTGTGTTTAATCATATTCCTATAGTTTTTTATCTTTTCATTAGGCCCTTCTAATATCACATGATTTTTAATCAAGTCCCCATAGTTTTTTATTTATCAGTTTAATTTAAAATTAAATTAAATAAATAAATATCATTAAAATATAAAATATTACATTATATTTTCGAAAATTTGATTATTACGGTTAGAACTTTATAATTACAAAAATAAATAATATAAATATATGTTTACTTAAATATTTAAAATAAATCTAAATTAAAATTATTATAATAACTTAATATTTATAGAATATTATTATTTATACAATAATATAACAAATTTTATATTTGATAACATTATATTTTAAATTTATAAAAGAATATTTTTATAATTTATAAAATAAAGAATACAAAATTATAGGGACCAAATTAAAAATTAGATAAAATCATAAGGACCAGATAAAAAGAAAAATATATAGGGAATTGATTAAAAAAGGAAAGTTTAAGCACTTGCACAAAAGATTAAAAAAAATACAAAAATCTGATTAAAAATTGGTTGAAACTTTAAAGACTAAAAAATTAGGTGTTCCTAAGTTATTTCAATATTTCCCAATAAAATGACATTATCACACCCAAATCCAATAACACTGAGGCTTGGCTTGGATGAAAAGAAAATGAATAGAAGAGAAAACTGAAAAGAAAATGAGCATCTCATCGCGGAAAAAAAAAAAAGACGTACATGTTAGAATGACTAAAAAACCCTTATCATGAACAATTAACCAAATAAATAAATAATTTAGCAAAGAATTTTTTTCTAGGTTAAAAAAATAAAAAGTGGATATAGTATTGAAAAAAAAAAAAAGGAACTATTTATTCTTACATGTTTGGATGATAAAAATAATTTTATGCTTTTGTATGTTTTTCAATTCCTAATTTCTTATATCCAATGGTCATTTATGTGTCTTCATATAAAAGTGATTGAATCCAAATATATCCTTGCTTGCCCACTATTATAAAATCCAAATTTTTAGACTCTAAAGAGAATGACCGAGGATAAATGAGTGCTTCTTCAGCGGAGGGCAGACGCTAGAATAAATTTTTGGGCTGAAAATCTCTCCACTTGAAAGAAATTTAATGGAAGAAAGGGGTGATCTCATACCCCATTTTTCCCTCTTTTTTTCCTCCCCATTTTCTCTCCTATCCAAGCAAAGGAAAACATATTCCCTTGTTTGTTAAATTTAGCTGAACTTGCTTATTTATCATATGACAATATGTGGGGCCACTTCTATAACCCACATCTGTTATGATTATTAACACACTCAAAACCAAAGTATACAATCTTTACTATAGCGTTCTATCTTAGAAAAATAATTCTATTAGTCCATTTGGTTTGTTGTGATCTTATGATAAGATTTTGATACTCAAATAAGGCCCTTATACTCACTGATAGGAGTATGATAGAAAATTAATATAGCTCTGATACCATAGTTTTGTCTTTGCAAAGATAGTTCTATTAGTCCATTTGGTTTGTTGTGATTTTATGATAGGATTCTGATATTCTTTGATAAGGCTCTTATACTCATTTATAGGAGTCTGATATCAATTGATAAAACTCTGATACCATAATTTTGTCTTTACAAAGATAGTTTTATTAGTCCATTTGGTTTGTTGTGATCTCATTATATGATTCTAATGCTCTTTGATAAGGCCCTTATACACATCTATAGGAGTCTAATACCAATTATTCTAATACCCATTGATAGAGCTTTGATACCATAGTTCTATTTTTGCAAAGATAGTTCTATTAGTTCATTTGGTTTGCTATGATCTTATAATAGGATTTTGATACTCTTTGTTAAGGCCCTTATACTCATTAATAGGAGTATGATACCAATTGACAAAGCCATGATACCATAGTTCTATCAATTTGATTTGTTGTGATCTTATGATAGGATTCTGATACTCTTTGATAAGGCCCTTGATAAGAGTCTAATACCAATTGATAGAGCTATGATACCAAAATCCTATGTCTTGAAACTAAAACTGAAAGCTAGAGAAATAATAATTAAAAAAAAGCCAATTACAAAGAGCATTATTGTACAACAAATAGTCATTAAGAGGGCCATGATATGAAGATGGCACTACTTGGATCAATCCATAAGCCACTTGATCTGCCCATTGTGCCATTGTGAATTCAAAAGTGCATTAATTATGAACTAAAGAAGACAAAATTTTAAATACAAACACATTGATAAAGCTTGTAATTTTAGAGGAAACTAGAACAGTCTGATCTCTATTTCCCTATCATTGCTAATAGTGTAATGATCAAGAATAGACATCTAGGATTAGAAAAAAGTTTGTGCACGACGATGTTTTAGGAAAGAGTTTCACCAAAGCCATGCTCACAATTTTGATAGGAGGGCTCATCTAAAACATTGGACGGTAAGATTAGAACAAACGTATACATATGGTAAAATATAGGGTGAGATGAACTTATGAAAGATAATGAGATCAGCGAGAAAGATATAAATACTCTAAAAAAATAGTATCAGAATGAAGTGGCCTTTTATGCACCGGAACTAAAATTTAGGCCTATACTCATTGATAAGGGCCTAATATCCATGGATACGAGTCCGACGCCAATTGATAGGATTATGATACCAAAATGGTATGTACTGAAACCAGAACTAAAAGAAATAATAATAATAATAATAAAGAAAATCAATTATATATGGCATTATTATACAATTAATAGCCATGAATAGAACTGGTAAAACGGACCGGGCTGGCAGGTTGGGCCCGTTACCCCACCTAAATTCGCGGGTTTGGGTTGGAGAAATCCGGCCCGTTTAGCCTATTAAAAAAATTCGCTTATGTTTTCCCCAAAGCCAAAGTCACACTCTATCGCTTCTTGCTCACGACTCACGGATTCAGGTTCTTTGTTCATTTCTCGACGACTCGACCGAACTTGCTGGCAGATGGTGGTCCACTAGTGCGGTGGTGGGTGGCCGATCATGTCTCCTCTGCGGTGGATTATGACCTCAACTCTCAATCTCCGTCTCTCGGTCTTCGTCTTCTACTCTCCTTCTTCGACCTTCACCTCTTCTTCTCGTGTCCGGCGATTACCTCCATCTTCCTCTTTCCCATCCGGTATGCAAGGCAGTGAGCCAGTAGTAATTTTGATTTTCCCAATTCCTTTTATTGTTAGTTTTTTTCATGTGCAAGCATCTGTTCTTGATCCATGATGATTGCCTTTATATTCTTATTTACTGTTTTACATTCATATTGTCCATTGTAGCTGACCTATAGACCAAGTGTTGGTCAATTGGCTACTACTTGTGTTTTCCAAGCTCTAGAATTTGAATTTTGTCTGACAATTTTTTCAATTAAAATTTGCTGTCATTGAGCTCACTTGAGTATTAAGTAGCTTGCTGGTTCTGAACTTGTGCATTGTTGCATTGCTGTCATTCTCATTCTGAATCTGAAATGGCTTTAGATAATTAGTTCTATTATTCTTCCTACCATACAATTTAATTCTAAAGTTGGATGAGTTGTTGGTCTATCAACTGCTGCTTGCAGTTTCAAATAATTCTTGAGTGCACTAGTCTAACTAATCTTGCAGTCATTGAACTTACTTGAGTATTAAGTAGCTTGCTGGTTATGAACTAGTGCATTGTGGCATTACTCTCAATCTCATTCTGAATTTGAAATGGCTTTAGCTAAGGTGATTATTTACTAGGAGTATGATAGAAAATTAATATAGCTTTGATACCATAGTTTTGTCTTTGCAAAGATAGTTCTATTAGTTCGTTTGGTTTGTTGTGATTTTACAATAGGATTATGATATTCTTTGATAAGGCCCTTGTACTCATTTATAGGAGTCTGATATCAATTAAGTTCAATGAGTCTGATATCAATTGATAGAACTCTGATACCATAGTTTTGTCTTTACAAAGATAGTTTTATCAGTCTATTTTGTTTGTTGTGATCTCATTATATGATTCTAATGCACATTTATAAGGCCCTTATACACATCTATAGAAGTCTAATACCAATTATTCTAATACCCATTGATAGAGCTTTGATACCATAGTTCTATTTTTTGCAAAGATAGTTCTATTAGTTCATTTGGTTTGTTATGATCTTATAATAGGATTTTGATACTCTTTGCTAAGGCCCTTATACTCAAGAGAAGGATAACATGAGAAGGGAAACAGGGCAAGGACATGGTGTAAGGTTATAAAGCATACATAAAAAATATAAGCATATATAAATAGAGATGAGGGAGATGGTGGTGCAAGCTAACCTGTAGAGGGAGAAGACCCACGGTAGTGAGAAGGAGGGTGAAGGTAGTGAGAGAGAGAGAGAGACGACAGTGCAACAACCACAACAACAGCGACTATGGCAACCTCAGAAGGTGGAGCTCTCTTAGTAGGCAGCTACGACAGATGAAAGAGATCGATAGAGGAGCAAGAAGAGACAATAATGTGAACGGAAGTGAAATGGTGAACACTTTTTGGAGAAAGAAGAAAAAGAAGACGTAGAAAGGAGAGAAAGAGAAGATAGAGAAATGAGAGAGTCACGAAGTGTGTCAGTTAGGAAGAAATTGAACTGGGGAGGCCTAATGCTTGGTTTAGACATCCCCAATCACACAAGGGATGCCTAAAGGTACTTCACACTAGGGACGCCTAATGTCTGGCTCCTGACACACGGCCACATGCATTGGTCATGTCATATGGCCATGTGTCAGCCCTTTAGGTGTCCCCAGTCTAAAGTTACTTTAGGCGTCTCCAATTCCACAGGGGACACCTAAAGTCACCCATACCCCCTCTTGGAGCACATTTTGGCACGAAATTAAATATTTTAAAAGACCTTAGACGTAACAATTTTTTTTAGGAAGCCTAAAATGGACTTTAGGCATCCCAATTCAAATCGGGGACGCCTAAACATACCCAATTCCCATCTATAATTACAAAAATGCCACCTCCTTTATTTTTAACTACCCTTTTTAAAAAGGGGGACGTCCTTTAGGATAGTAATATCTATATTTTGTAGTAGTGGCACTAGCTAATTAAAGTGTTAACTACTACTACTAGTACGTACAATAATCACCACAAAGTGTCAAAAAATTGTCTACACGACTACTATCTAATATAAAAATAAACTTTACTCATCTACATGTTGAAGAAAATATCTAGCCAAAAGGTCTCGGATTAAATTAATGTCTTTATCTAAATAGGCATCGTCATTACCAAAACTCTCCAAATTGAAATATAAGCTAAGATAAATCACTCAAAATGAATTAATAAATAATTCAATTACAACACCAAAAATATTATCATTTGAGAATGAAGAAGTCATTATATGTTCAAAATCTGTAGTAACTCCACTCTGAATGATGTTATATATATAAAATATAATATAGTATCCGCGCTCAGTGCTTCCTGGTTGTCGAGGGCACTATAAATGAAAAGCAAATGGTTAAAATGAATAAAGGCATATCTAAAGCGACTATCAATAATAAAAAAAAAACTTGAATTCAAACTACTTACTCTCAGATAAAACAACTTCGGCTCTCTACTTTTACCCTAGCGTGTCCCGTCTAGTAGTCTATATGTCTTGAGTACACTATCATTAAAATGAAAATCAACATACATTAAAACAATTAATTTAAGTCAATAATTAATAATGATTTACAACTAAATTAACTTACGTGCTAAAGGTGGATTTTATTTCTTCGTTTGGCTATTGACCCAAGGAATCAAACCAATAGAGGGTGTTCATGACGGGAGAAACAACACGCAGACTCTAATAGTAACTAAAACAACATATACAGATTAAAATGAAGTTAAGATAACAAGGCAATTTATTCTTAAATATCTTAAATAGGAAAAACTAAAATACATACCCTTCAAGAAAAGGTGCTAGTAAACTAAAATACATTATTTATAAAGCTCACTTATCACGAGTTTAACTAAAAAAATGTTATATCTGTACATTATAATATGATAAAATTTACAAAGTCATATGATTGAAATTTGGTAGTGTGAAACTAATAATATACTTATATAGCTATATACTTCGTCCAGTCCATAATATAAATTGCTCCTTGAAGAATTCTATGATCCTTAACATAAGTCACTTTATTAAAAGAGCTGGTTTCACATTAATTGTTTTATCTCAAATATAACGTTCTTCTTAATTTTCAATGAGTGGATAGAGAGGGATAATTTTATAAATTTATGGTATTTATTAGGAGTGAAGTTGGAAATTTTGGAACAATTTCTAGACAACTTTAATTATAAAACTAATTTTTCTTGATTCTAATGAGCTACTCCATCCACTCGTATTTACAAGGTCTCATTTTTTGAATAAACTTGTCCTTTTTGTTATAAAGTCTTCTTTGAGTTTGTCTAACTAATAAATACATTTGTACCTGTTTTACCCTAAATGAATTTCTTTTATTTTACAAGAATGCCCTAAATTAATTTTATGCATTACATTAATATATAAAATATTGACTCATTCCTTTTATTCTCTCGGAAAAGCTTTCTCCCACACATTCTCTTTCAACATTTTTCTCAACATTGTTATTCATCATTTTACATATTTATTACTTTTAGTTTTTTAACCTTTTTTTCTTGAATAGGTCTGTGAGATTATTATTTTTAGTATACCCATGAGAAACCAAATAATTATAATGCCTATCATGACCCATTAAGAATCTGCAAAAGTCAATTGCAAGTGAGTCATTGAAGGAATTAAGGCTCCAAAGGCTAGCCACGTTGAGATGCGACGGCTAGTATATATAACTTATATATATTATATATATATTATTAATTTCTAATAAGGCCTTGATAAAGAGAAAATCAATTATAGTATTAATATATCATTATTCAACTGAAAAGATAGTATTAAACTATTAATGTTCTAGTTGTATTAAAGTTGAACACAGTTGTCATTGCCCTTTCTCGACTCCTGTCACCCTGATCGTGTAACCCTAGCTTTCCTCTTTAATTCATTTTATTTCATTTCCTAGGTGGTGCTTAATGTTTTATTTTCTTTGTGCTTGCTCAGTCAGCAATTAGGTATGTCAGTTTGAATTTGTCATCCACGCTAACATGTAGCTTAATGACAGTTCTAAAATATCTACTCAATCACAATTTTCAATTCCCAGTAGCAATAATAAGTTACCACAGAACATGAACCTCACCAACACAATTAAATTCACTCATGTAACATGTAACTCAATTTTCTTTTTCTTCCCCCCCCCCCCGGTTCATAGTCACAAAAACCTCATAACACACTCCCTCAGGTGTGTTGGAGGCCGCAAAATACATTATGGTTTTAAAAAATCATATAAAAAGTTAGGAATCTTTTACATTTTCAAAATTCTTATAGAAGATTAAAATTATTATTTATATTTAAAAATATGATGGATATTGATTTTTATAAAATTTTTTTGGTACTTTATAAATTTCATAATTATTTTTTAATGTATATGATCAGCAAAAAAAAAATTTGTAGTATTTAAATTGTTTATGTGATATGATTGTTTATTTGTGTAAGTACATATATTTAAACTTTAATTAAGAGAGATGATCAGAGAAAATGTAGGGAGCTTGGTTAGGGGCAATTTAGTATTTACACATTTATATTTTAATTTTTATCCTTCTAAATAATTACAACTTTTAAGTCCTTCTTCCATATAAATATTACTCCCTCGTTGTCTTTCTTTCTAATTTTCCCATCAAATTATCAATAAGCTTAGCTTATTGCACGGCATCCTAAGATAATTAAGTCGGATTCGATGATGGATATAAAATAATAGTAGTTGTTATACTATATGTTTAGAAAATTTAAGATATACACGTTTAATAAATATTAGTGGTGTATGGTTTAGGTGAGAATAATTAAATTCGACTAAATATATTAGTTCAAATAAATAATTGATTGGATACTATAAACTTCACAAGATAATTCAAAGGGAGAATCCTAATTAAATCCTTCTAAAATAACAAAATCCAAATCCAGGCCTACACTTTCAATAAATTCCTAATCAGGCCATGAGGCCTGATTAAGGATTTTAAAATGTTGTTGAACGGCCAGAATGCCCCTATTCAATTAAAAAATGAATATTTTTAATATGTAAATTCTCATATACTTTTAACCCTAACACTAGAATTTACGTTTCTTTGAATCATTAGGATATTAACTTTTAGTTGACTTGTGACATCATTGAAACGTAAGTTCTAACAATTTCTAATAAAACCTTAATATTTCACCATGTATATGGGATGTATGTGGAATAATCATTACCAATCTCAGAAATTTGATTTTCTTCCTCATAGCGTTTTGGGATTTCCTTCCTTACCGTTAATCAAAATCATCGATTTATTGGTATTTTTTTCGAATCAACAAACTATGCCAGTTCCCAATTAACATTTTTTAAAATTTCCGAACTTGAGATCAATTCGAAGATATTTTTCAGAATACTCATGAACTTGTGTGGATGAATTGGATAGGGTGTGGGATAATTCTTATCCTTACCCTTCACTCATCGAGTTCTATCTCTTTTCTGATGGAAGTGTCAATGTCTTTTTATTGTGATATATGATCAATCAGTTTTCTTACCCAAAAAAAAAAGGAAAAAAACACTGCACGTATGAAACTATATAAACTACTAAAATATTAAGACATCTATGCCTGAAATTGTGGCCCTGGGAATCAACAAGGCCTCTTGGCATTTGACAGATTCAAACGCCTGTCAATTTTTGGGTGTCTGTGAAATTCTTGACTGATTCTCATTGTTGTCTAATCGGTTAACTTAGGAAAAGGCCAAAAGTTTCAAGTATTATGGAAATTCATTTTAAACGGAAGCAAGCTCCATATGTATTGGCTGCTACAAAGCAGCTTTCTAGTAAGATCAATGCCTTCAATTGATCACCAATATTAGTTTTCAACATTTTGAGAATTCAATTTCCTGCAAGATTAAGCAACTGTCAAGCTTATTTGTATATATATATAGCATGTGTATATATATTCCAATGATTCAAAGAAGTGTAGATTCTAACGTTTGAGGTATAAGTATATGGGAATCTACAAATTAAAATTTTTCATTTTTCAACCGAATAGGGGCAATATGGTTTTTCAACAATATTCTAAAATCCCTAATTAAGCCACATGGCCTAAATAGGAATTTGTTCAAAGCGTAGGCTTGAATTTGGATTTCACTATTTCAGAAGGATTTAATTAGGATTCTCCCTAATTCAAACTATAAATAACTAAGATTCTTTTAATTTGTGGCAGATTTCATATTCTGCTTTTGCCTTTTAATAAGCTAAGACGGAAATAATGATTAAAAGCTCCTTTCTCGAAAATTCTTCAATTTAGCTATTAAGATTATTTAGTGAGATACTTTCTTAAATAACTATTCATAGATTTTATCTTTCTTTAACTTTTAATTTCAATTTTAGTACATACTATCTTGGTATCATAATGCTATCAATTAGTATCAGACCTTCATTTTAATTAGCGTTGTAACACAGTTTTTGAGATACAACATATAGTGAACTATCAAATATTTTTTTCTAATTTCATAGCAATATATAAGTGCCCGTTTGGTTCATAGAGTCAGAAGTAATATAATGAAATGTATTGGAATATAATGTAATGATGATTACATTAATTTGTTTAGTTCGTCGTATATGCATAAAAACATTTGATTGGATTACATCGAATATGAGAATATAATAGCAAGAGACAAAATTACTCCTATATATATATATATATATATATGTATAATGTACACGTTGAGTTGATGATGATTTTTTTTAATTTGTGCAGTGTACACGTTGGGTTCATAATAATTTTTAATATTTAATGGTGGACATATTATGCAAGGCACAGATTGGGTTTATGGCCTTTTTTTAATATTTAATTGTGGAAATATTATTTAATATTTTTAGTGGTAGAATATAATTTTTTTATTTTTTAGGAGGGGGAATTTTTTTTTAATTTTTAGATAATTAATTATTTTTTAAAAAATATTTAATGGTGGTAATTATTTAATATTTAACAACATTTATGAGTGGGTATTTTTCTGAAATTAAAAAATTCCAATGGCAATAGTGTCTTTTTCACTTGATTTTAGGATGTATGTATCCCCTTCATCAGTCCTAGTAGTGTAATCACATTACATCAAATGATGTAATCAAGATTACAAAATGTCAAGGTTCTGAAACCAGGACCGGTCACTGAACCGGTCGGGGTACTGGGTCAAGAGTTAATGGGTCAGATCGGAGTCAAATCGGAGCTAAACTGGTGAAAAATTGAATATTTTAGGTTTATAAATATGAAATTATAAGGAAAAATATTAAAAAATAAATTTAAAAATAAATAAAAAATAAAAAAAAATGGTGAACCGGTTCGGTCACCGGATCGGACCGGTTTATGGTCCGGTTCACCGGTTCCCAGGCCGGACCGGCCGGTCCGGTCCAGATTCCAAAACAATGCAAAATGTGATCCTTTTTATATTACATAAGTCCAACGAAATGCTGTAATTAGTCTGCTGCATCAGGGATTACATAATCCTTTCCCATGAAATCAAACCAAATATGCTATAAATGACTAGGGGCATAAATAACTATGTAAATAACAATATGTAATTTTTTTTAAAAAATGTCATAGCAATGGTTTTTCTTATATTCCATCACTAATTATACAATAACACAATTAAAAACACTTACTAGACTATGAAAATTAACTTGAAACAATGTGGGAGATAAAATTTGACGAAACCTTGAAGGCCTGAGTACGTAAAGACATTCAGGTGTCTTTCACGGGTAAAATGCAATATCTTTTAAACATTGATTTCAATACATATCATTATAATATAAGAGCTTATCAATTGGTATCAGAATCCTATCAATTGATATGAGAACTAATAACACTATCAATGAATATCATAATTATATCCATTGGTATGAATCAGAATCCTATCATTTAATATCAGAACTGATAACACTACTAACGAATATCAAAATTCTATCCATTGGTATTCCACAAACATCCCACCCCATTTAATCCCCTTATTTTCTAAGCTTAATCATCAAGTTGTCAACCCTAGGAATTGGTGGAACTGGTTTGGGTGCTCATGGGGTACCAAACAAATTTGAACCGTCTATATTTATTTTTTTAGAAAATTAAATGGGTATAAAATCTAAAATAAAGACAACATATTAACTATCACTTTCTTAAAAAATAATTTTTTTTAATTTGAAAACGGTCGGTTGAAAATTTTGGATATGAATAGTACAAATCAGATTTGGATAGTTTAGATCTCATAATCTTATGAGTTTGTCACCAAATAGGATTACATACCCTATGAACATTCTTGCTATGGATCATTATTAAGAATATTGAGATGCAAGGTATATGAATAAAAATTTAAATTACATTTATTTTTATTTATTTTTTTGCTTATTTTAAAATTTTTACAAATTTTTTGTTGTATAGTAATTTTAATAATCTAATTCTATATTTTAATAGTTAATTATTAAAATAGATGAACACCGATGATTTTGGCATATGAGTTTGTGTCATGTGTTCACATCTCTCATACTAGAGTTTGTTTAAGCTTACGAGCTTGACAGTTTTGGCCTTTTGGGTACATGATTAATTCGAATTCCATGGATATAAAATTGGGGTAGTTGTTATACTAAGATTATGCGCATATGTCATCTTCTTCTGCTTTTTAACCCTTTCAATAAGCTAAGCCGGAACTATATTAATATATATATGTATGTATATATATATATATTAACTTCAAACAATGTGAAAGATAAACTTTGACGAAACCTTGAAGGCCTGAGTACGTAAAGACGTTCAAGTGTCTTTCACGGGTAAAATGATATTTAAAAATTGATTTCAATACATACCATTGTGATATAAGAGACTATCAATTGGTATCAGAATCCTATCCATTGATATCAAAACTAATAATATATCAAAATTCTATCCATTGGTGTGGATCAAAATCCTATCCTTTGATATCAAAACTGATAACACTATCAATGAATATCAGTCGTTAAACTTTCATATGCGTAAACTTTTATAAGGCTGTCTAATAAGTATTAGTTATTAATTATTTAGGAGACAAGAGTTATTTGAGATTTTTGTGTTGTCAATTGTTGTTTTGGATGAAAAAGTAATATTCAAAAATATGTTTGTCTTTCTTTCTTAGATGCAGATTTTAATCTTAGAGTTACTTCTCTTTTCTTATTCTTTCCCCAGTAACTATTCTACCTTCCCCCATATATATTTCTTTCTCACAATATATCTGAGAGCATGAAGTCTATTAATATCTCTTACAAAATATTGAGAGCAAGTGGTTAATTAGACTTTTGGATATCGATAGCAAGATAATTACTTACTTTCGGCTTCACATTTCTCTACGCTATATGTATCTCACTGATCACTGCATGAACAAATTCTCTCTCACCGGTTACTCTACTTTATTTCTTTTGATGGGCTTCCTTTCATTCAAAATTGTTTTCAAATTCTTTCAAATGCTTTGTAAATTGTGATTCCCATTTAATCCCCTTATTTTCTAAGCTTAATCATCAAGTTGTCAACCCTAGGAATTTGCGGAACCGATTTGGGTGCTCATGGGTACCCAAACAAATCTGAATTGTCTATATTTATTTTTAAAAAAAATTAAATGGGTATAAAATATAAAATAAATACAACATATTAACTATCACTTTCTTAAAAAATAATTTTTTTAATTTGAAAACGGTCGGTTGAAAATTTTGGATATGAATCGTACAAATTAGATTTAGATAGTTTAGATCTCATAATCTTATGAGTTTGGCACCAAATAGGATTACATACCTATGAACATTCTTGCCGTGGATCATTATTAAGAATATTGATCAGCAAGGTGTATGAATAAAACTTTAAGTTACATTTATTTTTTGTTCTTATTTTAAAATTTTTACAAATTTTTTGTTGTATAGTAATTTTAATAATCTAATTCTATCTTTTATTGGTTAATTATTAAAATAGATGAACGCCTATGATTTTTGCATGAGTTATGTCACGAGTTCACATCTCTCATACTAGAGTTTGTTTTAAGTTTATAAGCTTGATAGTATTGGGTACATGGTTTCTTTTCGCGATTGGAACCATAGAATTTTGTTTTTATTTGTTTATAACAAGTTAACAACATAAATTAAGTGAAGCTAAACCTCTTGCTAAAACTACTCCTAAGATAAAGTATCGACTATGAAGAAACAAATAAAATTATAAATAAGCTTACTTATTGCAGCGGTATCCTAAGATAATTAATTCGGATTCCATGAATATAAAATCGGGGTAGTTGTTGTACTAAGATTATGAGCAGATTTCATTTTATTCTGCTTTTTTCCCCTTTCAATAAGCTAAGCAGGAACTATAGATCTATATATCCTAGACTAGCGTGTCATATCATATATTCATCGTCATATGGATTCCACGGGACATTGATATCTCTCCCTATCCTTCTTATTGTTCATCTCACGTCCATCGAGTCCCAAGTCCATAATGTCAGACAATATTCCTTTTATTCCTCTCCAAATTCTCGAAACAATTCTACTGAGCCTAGACATCCAAACCCTAATTCAATGCACATTCGTGTGCAGAGCGTGGAACTCTCTTATTACTGGTCCTGATTTCATATTACGTGAAGTCATCTTTGTTAGATCTTTGAAACAAACCGAAAGACAAAGGGTTCAAGGAAGGGAGGTGATCCATATTGGAGAAAGTTTTTCGCTACATTTGGACAATGACAAATTTGATTTGCTTCGAATAGTGGAACGTTCTACCATCAATGGCGGCAAAAGGGCACAAATGGTGGGTATAAGCAATGGTTTGATATGTCTTGCTAATATTTTTACTAGCAATATTTTTCTCTGGAACCCAACAATTCAAAAATGTGTAAGTCTTCCAAGACACACAATGACTTCAGGTGTAAAAAAGTTATCTCTAGGGTTTGGTTTTGTCCGTAGGAGCAATGATTTCAAGGTTGTAAAGCTTGTTTCTCATCCTGATAATAGGGTTCATTCGGCTTGGGTTTTATCATACATCACTTGGTCATGGAAACATATCACTCGGAGTACTCCTCCTCCTTGTCATATCAATAACTTTTCATCCCCGTGCTCACCAATGGTGTACTTCATTGGATTGCTTGTAGCATAGACCGAAAATTTGAGTTTATACTTACATTTGATCTTGCAAGTGAAGTGTTTGGAGAAATATCCCTTCCTAGGGATGATATTGGCATTCCATTTTCAATAGTGGCAGCTGGGGATTCAATTGCTGCCTCACAGAGTCAATACGTTTCACGTGTTGAAACAGTGTCCGTGTGGGTTATGAAACAATATGGGGTCCATGAATCATGGGTAAAAATATTTACGACAAAGGAGTTGGGTCCGGTACATCGTGTGTTGCACATAAGAAAGAACGGGGACATAATACTACAAATGGAATCTCGGCAAATTATGAGTTACAATCCATCAACTTCAACAACCAATGTCCTCGAAGGAGTTGCTGCCAGCAGAGGTTTACCAAATAGTGTTTTTATTGGTAATCATGTAGAGAACTTGGTCTTGCTAGATAGACGAGAGCAGGTAAACTTGAAGAAAAGAGTAGGATCGATGTGGAGGTAGAAATGTAAACACACATCCGTGTTACTTTACATGTCACTTCTTTTCCTTTTCCTTTTTTAAATGACCACTAATTTTTATCTTGTATATCACTTCCAATTATGGTTTTTCTTATAACGGACAAATTATTCGTAGTTTTTTTCAGTACGTACAAGCTGGGGCTACTCATGTTCTCTGTTCTTTTGTTTGTTGTTTCTGTTTTGTGAGTGTTTCTGTTTTTTTTTTTTTTTTTTTGGAATCGAAGGACAAGATTTAATCTTGGTAGAGTTTTTCACAGTTAGTTTACATAATATATTCGGCAACCAAAAGCCAGTGCAAAACTAAACTATTATCCCATATCAGCAAGCACTTGTCTGACACAGTAGTCTGGTGTTTCCATCATACGAAGCCAATCCCCTTCCATATTCAGAGCCCGCTTTGCCAATGTATCAGCACACCTTAAAGCCTCCCTTTTGGCGTGAACGATCTCAAGATCCCTGTACGTGGGAGAATATCCTCTGCCGAACTTCCTCTACTTCAGAGCTGTGCAGGTGTAATGGATTACTAGCTGCAAATAATAATTGTACGGCTTCAAGAGAATCAGAATAAAGTTTGATTTTTTACTAGCTGCAAATAATAATTGTACGGCTTCAAGAGAATCAGAATAAAGTTTGATTTTCTTCAAGCCCATTTCTTGACAGACTTGTAATCCCACTTTAATGGCTTGTAGTTCTGCCACCACTATTGAAATAAATTCAAGTTTCCTTTGGAATCCCATGATCCAATTACCATGGCAGTCCCCAACAAGACCCCCACAAGCTGCTTGCCCGTGTTGAGTGTGAGAGCCATCCACATCGACATGAACATATCCTGGTGCTGGTTTACTCCAACGTTCCTCAGGTCTGACTGGAAAATTAAATAGCTGGTGTTTAAATTTATTGTTTTCAACTTCCTCCATGAGATGGTGGAGGCATCTGTGCATTAGGCTTTGGGATGAGTCACAATTCCCATAAAAAATTCTCTTGGATCTATTCTTCCATATTATCCAACATGACATCCCGAAGACTCTTACCCAAGGCTATTTAGCAACTTTCCGACTTCCCGGTTCAAGTGTTTCATTCCACCGTAGCCACACCTGCAAATCACTAGAAAAGAAAGAACTATAATATAATGGGTTAATTAATGTCATCCACATGCTACTAGCTCTTTCACAGTCTCTTAGAATATGTAAAATTGTCTCCTCACTTTGATACTCAAATGGGCAAGCTTTATTTTCACTAATTCCTCACTTGGAGTGTGTTTGTTGAGATTCTCTCATGATAGACCTATCACATGAAATATTTAACTTTCTCTGGAAGTGGCCACCACCATAGATTCTTCCACCTTGGATCGACCGTCTGCAAATTTTGGTTATACATCAGATTATAGGCTGAACGAACACTAAAGTTTCCATCCGAAGATGGCCTCCAATAATAAATATCCATCCCAGTTAATGTGGGTGGATTCACCATCATGATTTTTTCTATCACCCAATTCAGAAGGAACATTGTCCACTTGTCTACATTCTAGAAACCATCAGTATTCACAAATTGGTTCACTTTAGCATCGGGCTCAAACAAGTAGGAGTTTCTTTCTACAAATTGCAGGTTGTATTGTAGGTTTCGGCTACTTCCTAGCTAGGCTGCTTTTGGGAGGGTCCCATGAACTTTTTGTTACTAGTTCTAGCTTTAAGTCTTGGACTTGACCATCAAGCCTCATTGTTTTCATCTTTCATGTCGCAGCTTCTTGGTGGAGTTTGGGGTCTGAAGAGGTTGTGTTTTTCTTCCTTCATGATATTTTCTTCCATCTTCTCCTTTCATTTTCTTTCTTCTTTTTTGGTTTTCTTTAGTCTCAACACAGATCTAGATATTTTTGAGTTTCCTCTGCCATTTTGCTTCTGGGTCCTGACTTGAAGTATTTTTTTTTCCATGACATCAACTTCATTTTTTTTACAAGCCCAGACCCGTCCAGCTTTTATTTACTCGCCCCGGCTTCCGGCTTAAACTCTGGTTTGCAGCTGTCCAACACGGCTGAATCATTCAGACTGCTTAAAACACAAACACCAGCCATTCGCCGGCTAGACCAGCTTGACCATCAAGTCCTGTCTGACCGTCCGGTCCGATCCAACTTTGAAAACATTGCTCTGCCGCTTGAAGGTTGCTCGAGCGCCCTGTGAAAGATTGCTTCAATCAAATGCTAACAATGAAAGGTTTTCTTCAGTCCTGTGAAAATAGTGACTTTTATTTATCCCGTGTCACTTTCACCACCACACACACCAACCGAGCGGGTTATTTTTCTTATTTAGCTTATTTTATTCAGCCAAGGAGCTTTTTCTTTGCCTTGAGGAGCATAGTTTTGAAAATCAGGCTGGGCTGGCCGGTTTAGGTCGTAAATCGGCCAGCCAATAGTACGACCGGGCTGGCCTAATAATTAACCCCAATTCAATCGGTTTTTGTGCAATTTAATCACCGGGTTTTTTTTAAAAAATATTTTATTCAGAATTTCATATAAATAACCATAAAATCTTTACTTCCTTATTAGTCTAGCTTCGGTTTAACTCCGATCTAACTCACGACCCTTAACCCAATACCCTGACTGGTTCAATGCCCGGTCCGAGTTTCAAAACCTTGCTGAGGAGCTTTTTCAAAGTCTAAATCTCTATCCATCTACTTCTGATCTTAAATATAAGACATAGTTTACTTTTTTTAGAGAGATAACTGAAGTTAAATAAGTTACTTAATCATATCCTATATTATATATCTTTAAATTATACATCATTTTATAAGTTAGGTAAAACAGTTAGGAGAAAAAAAGATAAATATAAATATTTTAAAATAATTTAATTAGCTTTCTTAATATCTCAAAAAAAGTCAACTCTCTTATATTTAGGACCAGAGGGAGTATTTTTTTTAATCATTTTTATTTCTTTTTTTTATATATTTTAAATTTTATGTAAAATTTTAAATTTAAATTTAAATACATATGTGGGAGAATAATAGAAAAAGAACTTTAAAATTGTAAAATCTCAAATAAAGTATTTCTCATAAAATGAGTTGTGAATTACTTTTCAAGGCTTGTTATTACTTTATCAATTCTTAGTAACAAACATGATTTTAGATTTTATAATTTCAAAGTTATTTTTCTATCATTTTTCATATTTATTTAGTATATTATGTAAAAAATTAAAAAAACTAGCCATCTCAAAAGGCCAAATATATTTTTAGACCAGTTCTGTGATGTTATTTAGTTTAAAACTTCATATATTATGGTGTTATTATGTTGACAACAAGTCTTTTATGAATTTATTTTTTATCTATATTAGGTATATAATGATTTTTGATTTAATTATCATATCACCAATCCAATCAAGAGGCTGGACCGATTCAACTGTTTGAACTATATATAACCTGCTGACCTTTCCGGCCCGACATCTAGTCCAACTTTCAAAATATTGCATCAAGGTACCTTCTCTAGGGTGCCTATTAAAATTTCACCAGCTTCCCAAGTTTTTTTTTTTCCCCTTGATTTTCTCATTATTATTAAATTCTATGTAAATTTGGTGACATTTTGTTTTCTTAACAGTATAAATAATGAGCAATTTTGAATTTTTTATGATTTTTTAAAAAATAAATAAAAATGCATAATTTTAGAATTTTTTTTTTTTTGAAAAACATGAAAAAATAAATTTATATCATTTGATGTCTACAAACTCCAAATCGAATATCGGATGATAATATAAAAAAAAAATGTCACTCATTTTATATAGAATCTAATTATTACATGAAGAATGGGGAAAAAACTTTTGAACAGCTAGGGCACAGTACAAAGTTTATTAAACAGAGATAAGTTAGAGGATTCAAAGTTTCAAACACTCAATCGAGTGGAAGATCTCAATGGCGTGGCCATCTCATCAGCTGCTCTGCGCGTACAATGAATCTTTTGTAGATGTTGAGGCGTTAGTCTGTGTGGGCCTCTAATTGGGTCTGACTATCGAATGAACTTAGACTTGCTCTGTTTGCTCGTTGCAATCGTTATGGGCTTCCTATGAAGTGCCAGGATTCACTTGATGGGAGGCCCATTACTTTGTAATACTAATCCTAGTTAAACAAAATAAAAGGTCTGGTTATGAAAAATAATAGAGTAAAATACTCTAACCACCTTTGTGTTTTACCTTAATTACACAGACCTCCCCTCTATTTTGAAAACATATATTTAAGTCCAAACCGTTAACTCCATTAAGGATTTTTATTTTTTAATTAAAATTTATATTAAAATAAATTTTATTTACTAATTTATCCTTCATAGTTGCTAATTTCCTAATTTTGACTAAAGTTGTTTAAGTAATTTAAGAGTTTCTTTTTATTTTTCTTAACTTATTTTTTACTTTTGTAAAATATTTATATGTTAAATTTTTTTATATTAAGATAAATAATTAATTTAATTAATGTAGACATAGAAAACTTAATTAAAAATATGATTAATCCTATTAATAGATGAATACTAAAATAAACATGTTTATAAATGTTTTTACAAAAAATGTATTTAAAAAATTAAAATTTAAAATTAATATAATTCATATACTGTATCAAATTTATATTATTTATAACATATTTTGAATAAAACATATTTCTTTCTTTTTCTTTTTGCCTTTCATTTGAAAGATATATTTTTTAGTCATTTAAAAGAATACTAAATAAATAAGTTTCAATAAATATGATAAAAATTTAAAATATAAAAAATTTATAACATATTGGAAATTTTGAATATACATGTATTAGAATTATTTTTTATATAAAAAGTTATTTTTAGCCAAATATAAATGTTTATTTATTTGTTGAAAAAGGGATATTTTGGTCAAAGTAAATGTTTAATAGTCAAACTTAATGGTCAACTAACGGTTGGGTGGAGGGAAATAAAATATCAAATATATAAGGGAGGTTTTTGTAACTTGTATTTTAATTTCAAGAGATGTCTATATATGTTTTCAAAATAAATGGGAGGTTTATGTAATTAGGTAAAAATGAGGGATAGTCAATATATTTTACTCAAAAAAATAACATGTTACTTTGTTTTGTATTTATGGATAATTATCGATGTAACACATTATTTCTTTCTAATTAATTAATTGAAATAATTAATCTGCAAGTTCTTATAGTTTCAACTATTTTTTAATTGGATCCATATAATTTTTTTTATTAAGTCTTTATACTTTTAGTTGTGTTTAATCATATTCCTATAGTTTTTTATCTTTTCATTAGGTCCTTCTAATATCACATGATTTTTAATCAAGTCCCCATAGTTTTTTTATTTATCAGTTTAATTTAAAATTAAATAAATAAATATCATTAAAATATAAAATATTACATTATATTTTCGAAAATTTGATTATTATGGTTAGAATTTTATAATTACAAAAATAAATAATATAAATATATGTTTACTTAAAAATTTAAAATAAATATAAATTAAAATTATTATAATAACTTAATATTTATAGAATATTATTATTTATATAATAATATTACAAATTTTATATTTGATAATATTATATTTTATATTTATAAAATAATATTTTTATAATTTATAAAATAAAGAATACAAAATTATAGGGACCTAATTAAAAATTAGATAAAATCATAAGGACCAGATAAAAATAAAAAAAATATAGGGAATCGATTAAAAAAGGAAAGTTTAAGCACTTGATAAAAAGACTAAAAAAAAATATAAAAATCTGATTAAAAATTGTTGAAACTTTAAAGACTAAAAAATTAGGTGTTCCTAAGTTATTTCAATATTTCCCAATAAAATGACATTATCACATCCAAATCCAATAACACTGAGGCTTGGCTTGGATGAAAAGAAAATGAATGGAAGAGAAAACTGAAAAGAAAATGAGTATCTCATCGATGAAAAAAGAAGATAAGTACATGTTAGAATGACTAAAAAACCCTTATTATGAACAATTAACCAAGAAGACAAATAATTTAGCAAAGAATTTTTTTTCTAGGTTAAAAAAATAAAAAGTGGATATAATATTGAGAGAAAAAAAGAACTATTTATTCTTACATGTTTGGATGATAAAAATAATTTTATGCTTTTGTATGTTTTTCAATTCCTAATTTCTCATGTCCAATAGTTATTTATGTGTCTTCATATAAAAATGATTGAATCCAAATATATCCTTGCTTGCCCACTGTTATAAAATCCAAATTTTTGGACTCTAGAGAGAATGACCGAGGACAAATGAGTGCTTCTTCAGCGGAGGGCAGACGCTAGAATAAATTTTTGGGCCGAAAATCTCTCCACTTGACAGAAATTTCATGGAAGAAAGGGGTGGTCTCATACCCCATTTTCCCCTCATATTTTTTTCTTCCCCATTTTCTCTCCTATCCAAGCAAAGGAAAACATGTTCCCTTGTTTGTTAAATTTAGCCAAACTTGCTCATTTATCATATGACAAGACTTATATGTGAGGCCACTTCTATAACCCACATCTGTTATGATTATTAACACATTCAAAATCAAAGTATACAATCTTTACTATAGCGTTTTATCTTAGGAAAATAATTCTATTAGTACATTTGGTTTGTTGTGATCTTATGATAAGATTTTGATACTCTTTGATAAGGCCCTTATACTCACTAATAGGAGAATGATAGAAAATTAATATAGCTCTAATACCATAGTTGTCTTTGCAAAGATAGTTCTATTAATCCATTTGGTTTGTTGTGATTTTATAATAGGATTCTAATATTCTTTGATAAGGCTCTTATACTCATGTATAGGAGCCTGATATCAATTAAGTTCAATGAGTCTGATATCAATTGATAAAACTCTGATATCATAGTTTTGTCTTTACAAAGATAGTTTTATTAGTCCATTTGGTTTGTTGTGATCTCATTATATGATTCTAATACTCTTTGATAAGGCCCTTATATGCATCTCTAGGAGTCTAATACCAATTATTCTAATACCCATTAATAGAGCTTTGATACCATAGTTCGATTTTTGTAAAGATAGTTCTATTAGTTCATTTGGTTTGCTATGATCTTATAATAGGATTTTGATACTCTTTGTTAAGGCCCTTATACTCATTAATAGGAGTATGATACCAATTGACAAAGCCCTGATACCATAGTTCTATCAATTTGATTTGTTCTGATCTTATGATAAGATTCTGATACTCTTTGATAAGGCCCTTGATAAGAGTCTAATACCAATTGATAGAGCTATAATACCAAAATCCTATGTCCTGAAACTAAAACTGAAAGCTAGAGAAATAATAATAAAAAAAAAGCCAATTACAAAGAGCATTATTGTACAACAAATAGTCATTAAGAGGGCCATGATATGAAGATGGCACTACTTGGATCAATCCATAAGCCATGTGATCTGCCCATTATGCCATTGTGAATTCAAAAGTGCATTAATTATGAATTAAAGAAGAAAAATTTTAAATACAAACACATTGATAAAGCTTGTAATTTTAGAGAAAACCAGAAGAGTCTGATCTCTATTTCCCTATCATTGCTAATAGTGTAATGATCAAGAATAGACATCTAGGATTAGAAAAAAGTTTGTGCACGAAGATGTTGTGGGAAAGAGTTTCACCAAAGTCATGCTCACAATTTTGATAGGAGGGCTCATCCAAAACATTGGATGGTAAGATTAGAACAAACATATACATATGGTAAAATATAGGGTGAGATGAATTTATGAAACATAATGAGATCAGGGAGAAAGATATAAATACTCTAAAAAAATTGTACCAGAATGAAGTGACCTTTTATGCACCGGAACTGAAATTTAGGCCTATACTCATTGATAAGGGCCTAATACCCATGGATACGAGTTCGATACCAATTGATAGGATTCTGATACCAAAATGGTATGTACTGAAACCGAAACTAAAAGAAATAATAATAATAAAGAAAACCAATTATATATAGCATTATTATACAATTAATAGCCATGCATATAACTGGTAATAGGGTTGATAGGGTTATGATACCGATGGATAGGATTCTGATACCAATTAATGTAATACCAATGGATATGGTTCTGATTTCAAAAGGGTATATACAGAAAGAATTAAAAGCTAGAGAAAGATATACTGGGAGTTATTCAAGTAAAAATGTGATTCAAATGATCTTTATAGCCAAGATGGATAATCTCCAATAAACTGATGAATGGATGATTTATTTTATGATTGCAACATGTGGTAAAAATTCTTAGAAGTAAGATGGCTCATCGAAGAAAAGTGAACAGAATATCCAAATTGCCCTTTCCGCTTTTATGGAACCTATTCAAGTTATAACCCTCACATTTAATTATGATTCCTTTTTAATTTTGCTTTGTAAGCATCCAAATAAAAACTCAATATCTTATTCTATTTTTAATAGGATAAAACATAATTTTTAAATATCCGTCTAAATTCAAGAAGAATTTTATGAAAGGAAGATGCTACTAACATTATTGCTTGTCAGTTGCAAAGAATTCTGAATTTACACTGCAGTCATTTTGTACCAAAATGAAAATAAGTTTCAAAGCAAAAAGTCTTTATTACCCTAATATTGAAAGAAAAAGAAGCATGTCACATTTTTTTCCTTGGTTCTGATTTATTTTACAGTTTTAGATTCTGTACCTTCGTTTTCATACAATGAAGTTCTCCCCCACCAGTAAAAAAAGCATTGTGTGAATGATTGATCTGTCTCTTCTCAAAGAAATCAAGTGGACTGTGCCGATTCCCGTAATTGCAAGAGCGATGGATCGGGTTGGGCATTAAGTTGGAAGCCAGATTCTTTATTCTGTTGGTGCCTCTTATATTTAACTTTTATATTTATATTTAGAGGTAAGCCTTCTTACATCTATTGTTCTTCAAACCCCACCTGGCGGGAGTTTTTTACACTGGGCCTAATGTTTAGGATGCACAAGTATGAGACATCGTAGTTATGGGATGAAGCAAGAAAAAAACCAAACAAAAAACCTAGAAGCAAGCCTATTCGGAATAACAGAAACAGAAAATCAATAGTAGCAGTTGTTCGATTTGTTGATTTTCAGCTAAGCAAGCAGTGTCATAGGTTGGGCATATTCTATCATCATTACAGAGAAAATGAGATTGTAGATTGTTACTCTTGCATAATAGTATCACCAAAAAATAGAATTTTGAATTTCTCAATATGCAATAAAATGTGCATATATCCTTTATGGGCTAAGGTTATTACAGCTTGTTCACAAAAGAACAGTTCCCAGGGAATAACATACTACCCAAAAAAGGCAAACTACACTACATTTCTGGTATAGGAAACAAGATCATACAGAAACTAATTATTCACATGTAAAACATAATATAATCAAAATTACACGCGCACGCAGACTTGGCACTTGTTCCCTTAAACAACAAAGAAAAAAAAAACAAAAGTCATTGCTGTGACGTATTCTCTATTATGCCATGCATGCCCCGAACTAAACTCTGTTGTAAGAACCCACAAAAAACAGCTTGGGTTAATATAATCTTTTGTTCCGTTAAATTTACCCTCATTTTAGTTTTGGTCCCTCAAGTTTCAAGTCATACATTTTAGTCCCTCAAGTCTCATTCCGTATAAAATATTGAACCATTTTGTCTCTTGAGGGACCAAAACTAAAATAAGGACAAATGTAAGAGACCAAAGATTATATTAACCCAAGCAGCTTATAGTCAGCGTGTATTTCTCATTGACTTTAGGGAGTGACGGGCATGCTTGCTGGTATGGCTCCTAGACTCAGACTTTGGCGGGGTCCTTGGGATTGTTGTGTTTGAGGAGTGAAGTTCTTCTAATGTGGCAAGAACACGTATCATAGTTGGTCTGTTTTTTGGATCTGCATTTAGGCATTGATATGCAAGTGCAGCTGCAGCTTGAGCTCCTTTTTTGGAGTACTGACCACATAACCTCAAATCCATGACCCTTGAAATCCGCTTGCTGTCTTTGAGAAACGGCATCGCCCAATCGACCAGAGTTTCCCGTGAATTTCCGGGTTTCTCAGTCTCCACCACCCTTCTCCCTGTCAGTATCTCTAACAAGACAACCCCAAAGCTGTATACATCGCTCCTCGCTGTCAAGTGACCTATTACATAAAAGTAAACATGGCTCATCTACTTTATTTATACATATACATGATGTTATGAGTTGTGGATGAAACCTACAAGTAACAACTGATATTGCCTTTTTCAATCTGATAACCAATAGTTAATGAGAACTCTAACTAGTCAACATATAGATACCTTCACAACTCGAAAGATTTCACCTTTAATCAAATGTAAAAACAAGTAAGGAAAAAAAACAGATGCCTTTGGGACATGCAAGAATTCACATTTAATCATATGTTCAAACAAGAAAAGCAATTGCTAAACTAAAACAAGGAAAGGTCAAGTGTAGGTTGAAATTTCAGCAAATACATCAAACTTGGGTAAATTCAATCCATATATCTAGTTAGGTGCCAGTGCCACTTATTGAAAATACTTATATCTAATTCAACTATCTCAAACTGTTATATTAAAAAAATGAGGGTTCTTAATTAAGTTATCTCTTGAATGGAATTTTCCCAATTTTCAAATTGATAGAACTTGAGCCCAAGAAAAGTGTTTCATTTCATGATTTATGCAATTGCATTTAGATTTGCAAACATAAATTTAAGACAATTTGGTTCGAACAGATTTGACACGTGATGAAAGACGGGTTTACCAAAATTAAAGCTGTAAATTTCGTAGTTGAAATTTGGTTGTTTGCAATTTAGGCTGAAAAAAACATAGGGTCTCAAGGTTTTTCCTTGCTTTTGTTCTCTTTAAATAGTATTTCTTCTCCCCTGCTTCCATAACCAATAACATTGACTTCACCAAAATGTGACAATCTAACAACTTGTCAAGAGAAACAACTAGGATGTGATAGAGCTGAATCTACCTGTAGCAACATACTCTGGCGCGGCATAACCTTGAGTTCCAATAACTCTGGTTGAAACATGAGTGTTGTCTCCAGTAGGACCATCTCTTGCCAACCCGAAATCTGAAAGCTTAGGGTTGAAGTCCTGCATATGTTTTCAATAAAGTCCTTCAGAATATGGAAGATTCCATGTAAAACTGATGTAGTAATTACAGATTTTCAAAATTTAATTATAACAAATTGAGTATTACATACCGAATCAAGTAATACATTAGAAGCCTTCAAGTCACGGTAGATAACATTTGCATCCAAGGCATGCAAAAATGCTAAACCTCTAGCAACGCCAACTGCAATATTGATCCGTGCGGCCCATGATATGGGCTGAACACCTTCTGCAGAAAGAAAATGTAAATTTGAGGAATCATGAGTTAAATGACTCGTGCAATCAATGGACTTGTTTTCTTTTTTTACAAGATATGGCTTAAATATCATTTTATGCTATATTTAGACTAGAGATGACAATGAAAATATGACCTTGGGCAATACTGAGAAAGGAAGACATATGAAAAATTTTTAAGTTCTGTCATCATTAAAATCTATTGAAAATCATCATCACGAGCATGCCATGAAAAACCATTTTTGGGAACAGATTATTAATCTCTCAGGAGCACGCCCAAGATATCCCTGATATCTATACCCTACAAGATATCCAACTCCGAAAGGTGCACAGTCTCATGTATATGTCAAGCTGCATTAAAACCAATAAACATTTTTGAATTTTGTGATGTTTATTATATAATCTGTTCACGGTTTCTTTACCATTAGTCTTTGCTTTCAGTGAATTGATCAATTCAGATATCAAGAATCAAAACCAAACTGGTACATATCATTATAAAAATGTCAGTTGTACATTCATGTAATGCAGCATTCACAATTGGCTTTATCATATGATTAGCTATGGGGAATGAAGTTTCATTAACATTAAAAATCAAAAAGTCAGAGAAGAATGAGAAGCTACTTACTTCTGAATAAATGATTCTCCAAACTTCCTCTCTGCATAAACTCATAAACTAGAAGCCTATTTTTAGCGTCTGAGCAATAACCAATAAGTTTAACCACATTTTCATGGTAAAGTTGACCTAGATAATTGACTTCTGCCTGCCAAAGGAAAACAAAATGGCAAGTCAGTCAATGGCTAAGTTAGCAAGCAACTTCATTTAGATTTTCTTTGTTACATACAAGCCATTCCTTGTGGCCTTGAAAGCTTTCTGGCTTAAGTTTCTTGATGGCCACCATGATCCCGCTCCCTGGTCTCGTGGGAGCAAAGGAGTTCTCATTAATCCATCCCTTGTATACAAACCCAAACCCTCCCTCCCCAATTAGGTTTTCTTGTCTGAAATTCCTTGTGGCTTCTCTTAGATCATTGAAGCTGAAGGATTTAAGACTAGAAGAGATGGATCCGCCGATAGTTGGTTCTGAAGTTTGTGATGCAGCTTTTCCATCTGAAGAATTTGAAATCTTACTTATCTCACTTTGAGACTTCCTCTTTCCTGATAATAGATATTAGAAGCAGGTTAAAATCAACCATGAGTTTATCTTTATCAAGTCATTAATATTAAGTACCAGTATAGAGTTGCAATTATATACTATAACAATATCTTACTAAACATACCATGACCCAGAGTTCTAACCCAGATCCATTATACTATAGAGCAAGAAAGGCTATAGTTTAACAAGTAAATCATGTTGCAAGCTGCAACTGCTTTTTTTCTTATCTATCTTTCTGTGATTACTAGCCAAGGAAATCACAATGATTCAAGGTATTTAAAACCATGCAAATGATATATACCGACTAGGACAGAACCGCATTGGGACTAGAATCAGCAAAGGGTTTAATATGTTTCTGTGTGTAGATTTACTAGTGCTTTTATTTGTGAAAGTATTCATGGATCTATGGCCTACATAACTCAAATGAGACAATAAAAAACCAAGCCAAAAAAAAATTATTAAGCAACCGGCCACTTTTAAGGTTTCCTCAGAAGAGAAGGAAGAAAATTTAAGGGGGGAAGAAAGAACAAACATGTGGGTCAAAACAACACTTCATGCAAAGCTAGAAAAACCAGGGATTACAGAGTAAGCAAGAATGAGCAATCTAAAAACAACAAAACCCAATGTTAGAAGATACCTATAAATAATCAGCCTTCACAAGAGACGAAAAATAAAACAACGAACGGCAAACAAATTGGGGCCTAAAAAAGGAAGGCCATGCACAAAGAAACTTAAAATTAATAGCAGATTTACTGACCAGAAATGTTGGAGGAAGAGACGTGAACAATGGGTTTCCTACAGGAATTTCCCATGGAGAAGAAAGGGTCTCGTTAGATATGAGAAGCACAAAGCATAAAAGAAATCCAAAGAAGGAAGCGAGTAAGTGGGGTTTTAAGGAAGAGGAAGATGTGGCAGGAAAGGCCATTGATGGGGATTGGTATGAAACAGACGAAGAAGCAGCGTGGTCAATGGGGGATACTATTAAGCACAGGTTGCTGAACTTGTCTTCTTGAATAGAAATTTACTGATTTTTTAATTAAAGAATGGGTCGGTCACTCAAAGGCACAAGTTTTTTGTTTTTTAATATTATTATTTAGTATTCTGTTCTAGATTGGTAACTACCATTTCTTACATAAGTTTCTCTTTAGAGACTCTAACTAGAAATTTAAAGAAATCTAACGAAGTCTTATATTATAAAATAAACTCTATGTTAGTAAAGGCACAAATTTTTTTTTTTTTGGTAGAATCCAACTAATATCTCCGATGGCTAGAGAAGAGATTATTAAAATAGGTTTTGTTTTTCCCAACAAAGTTTTTTTTTTCACATAGAGGTTGATTTGAATTTAAGATATCATATTTAAAGGACTCAATCATCTACTAATTGTGTCAAGATTTTGTTAGTAAACCTATGCGGTACATGGTACAGTACACACCTATGAGGCCCATGGATCGTACGGGTTTAATATTTAGGCCATCCGTTGACTCTCCTTCCGCTGATTAGTAAGAAAATACCCTGCCGTCAAAGATTAGTTCAATTGAGTTAGTTTATAATTACTATCTCCGACAATGAATATAAAATCAGAAAATCTAATTAATTTATTAAATATATTAAAAAAATTAATTAAATTATTTTAAAATATTTTATATTATCATTTTTTCTCCAAATTATTCTTATAATATATGATATGATTAAGTAACTTATTTAACTTCATTAATTTCTTAAAAAAAAGGTCGAATAGATCTTATACATTAAGATTGGAGGGAGTACAAGATTGTGAGTTCAAATCTCACTGATGTAACTAACGGAGGTTGGGTCTAGTGGAAGGGATTAGTCCCTAACAACATAGCGACTCAAGGCTCAAATCCTCATTTGAAGAAGTGCTCATATTTACTACCCGACAATGCCTCAAATAGAATTATCTCTAATAGAATGATATCTATGCTTATTTTTAAAAAAAAAAATCCCACTAATGTGAGGGCTTCTCCCCTTTTTTAACCCCTGAAGTTAACTCACTTAAAATTTTTTTGTCCCAAAAAATAGGGAAAATACTCCATCCATCATGCCTATTGTATAAGATTCCAATTTTTAACTGTGTTGATAATGAGTTTGAATTTATTTAAATATTAAATGCATTTTTATCAATTTTATCCTTAATTAATTATATTTTCTCCTCATCTTTTTCTCATATACTCAAGGTATTAAAACCTGGACTGGGTATTGAACCAGTCGGGGTACTGGGTTAAGGGTCAGTGGGTCAGACGGGGGCCAAACCGGAGCTCAACCCGGGCCAAAACGGTGAGGAATTGAAGATTTTAAGCTTATTAGTATAAAATTCTAAAAAAAAAATTTTAAAAATTGGAACCCGGACCGGTCTACAGGCCGATTTGCCGGTTTTCAGGCCGGTCCAGTCCGGTTCCTGAACCTAGCATATACTTTCATTTATCATTTTTCTTACACCTATTTCTCTCTTTTACTTGCTCTCCTATAAATAAAAGTATAATTGGAAAAAAATTCTTTCTTACCTATTTATTATTTTTAAATAATTCTAACCAATTTTTTAAACTCAATAATTTGATTAAAAGGATCTTTTAAGAACAGGAGTATCATTCTTTCCCGATTTTGGAAAGTCGTCTGAAGGCGGAAGGGACGAACTTCGACGAAAGAGAGAGATTGAGTTTCTATTTTTTGTCAAATATTAGAAGGAGCCGCTCCTCCTTCCATTTTTATGAAAGACTTGCCATCTTAAGTCAATTTAAGCATTAGGATAAATTTAGAAAAAAAACAATAATTATGAATGGATATAATTTGTAACCCTCCAACCAAACAGGCCCTTAAGGAATCGAACGTAAGGATATTTTGTCAATCCATTAAATTACACATCAATATCGGACCTCATTGCTGTTTCATTTCCCAGCCGTTGGTTTGACCATTCAAAAGAGATGAGAAAGTTATTTGTGCAAAAAAATGTATTTAAAAAAATTAAAATTTAAAATTAATATAAGTTATATAATACCTCAAATTTACATTATTAATAACATATGATAAATAAAAATATGCCTTTTAAATATGTTTTCAATCATAGTGTCATGGCAAAAAAAGAAAGAAAGAAATATGTTTTAAGTCATTTGGAAGATTACTGAAAAAGTAAGTTTCAATAAATATGATTAAAAAATAAAAATTTTATAATATAATAAAAATTAATAAATTTTATAATATATTGAAAATTTTGAACATATATGTATTAGAGTTATTTTTTGTTTGTATAAAAAAATTATTTTTAGGCAAATATAAATGTTTATTCATATGTTGAAAAAGGGGTATTTTAGTCAAAAAAATGTTTAATAGCCAAGTTTAACAGTCAACTAACTGTTGAATGGATGGAAATGGAATCTCAAATATATAAGAGAGATTTTTGTAATATGCATTTTAATTTTAAAGAGATCTATATATGTTTTTAAAATAGAGGAGAGGTTTATGTAATTTAGGTAAAAAATAGGGGTAATCAATCAATATATGTCACTCTTTTTAAAACAAACAATTACAATTAGTTAAAAGGAAAATTATAGAAAAAGAATTTTAAAATTACAAAAAACCTAAATTAAATTTGTTACTAAGAGTTAATAAGGAAATAATGAGATTTGATAAGCAATTCATAACTCATTTTTTAGGAAATATATGATTTGGGACTCTGCAATTTCAAAATTTGTTTTTTGTCATTTTTCCTTAGTTAAAAGTAATACATATATAAAAAATATACTTTTTTTCTAAATATGTTATTATTTATAAATGAGTGAGAAAGAGAATAAAAATGAGACAATTATGAAAGATAATGTGTGGAGAAAGGTAATGTAGGGAGAATAAAGGGGAATGTAATAAATCAATATTTTAATTAATGCAATGTACTTTAAAATTAATTGAGGATAAAATGAATAAAAAGACATTTATTAGTTATACAAACTTAAAAATAACATTATAAAAAAGTGCATGCCTATTCAAAAAATGAAACTTTATAAATAGGGATGAGAGAATATACTCTTTTGCATCATTTTTATAAGCCTTAAATAATTAAATTATGAAAATTAAAAAGTTAATTAAAATTAATTAAATACAATAACTATATAAAGATACAACTTAATTTATCAAAACACCTTTATTTATTGAGAGCGTGAATGAGAAAGATAATGAGTGAAAAATATATGGGAGAGAATGAGTAGAAAAAAGAAATGAGTAAGAAATATAATTAATAAGGGATAAATATTAAAAAAAATATATTAAATGTTCAGATATATCCCAAATGTACTCCTTTCTATCCTTTTACTAAGATCCCAATTTTTAAATTGGTTTGATCCTTTATAAAATCTAATTTTAGGTTGTTTGTAGATTCAATTCATTTTCACCCATTTTACTCCTAATTAATTATATTCTCTCTCATAATATTTTCATATACATCTTTTTTTATAAAAAATTTTATTTTTAATATATTTATTATTTTTAACTAATTCTAACCGATTCTTAAATTACACAATTCGGTTAGAAGAACTGGAATGAGTAGCTTATAAGAAGTACCAAACCCATTTAAAAATTAAAGCTTATAAAAAAAATAAGAAGAAGGTCGGAATCCAGATGGATTAGTAATCTAGAGGCTCTAACAACACTCTCTTTTTTTATTAAAAAATAAAATGAGTTTTCAATAATTAACTAGGTCTAAGTTCCTAATTAAATAGATATAGAATATAAATTGCTATTTAAGAAAAGACAATATAACACTTGAGAAATGATCCGCTCTAATATCGTTCAAATTTGGATGATAGACTGATAGTAGCAAGTAAAAATCATAAACTTGATAAAATAAATACTCCATCCGTTTTAATCTATAAAACATTTTTGAAGTAAATTACAAATATAAATAAAACTCGTTAAATGCAGCTATAAAACTTAATTTATTTGAAAAGAAGTATATATAATGGCATTCATTCAACACTAACTCCTAAATAATTCACGCTTAATAAGTGAAGAATATTTTTAAAACAGTATCACTAATTAATCATTGCTTTCTCCAAAATATCTTATATTATAAAACATGAAATTATTTTAGGCACCTAAGGCTATTTGGTCTAGTAGTGAACATGCTAGATCATAAAGTAGGTGAAATATCTTAATTGTAAAGCCTCAATTCATACTAGTTGATTGTTTAGATATTTAATACTTCGTTCGGTTCTAATTATAAGATAAAATTAATTTTTTTAAAAAAATTAAGGAAACTAATTAAATTATTTTAAAGTATTTATATGTTTATTCTTTTCTTCAAACTAATTAGTTTAATGAATAAATTAATATATATAATATAAGGATACATAACATATGATATGATTAAATAATTTATTTAGCTTCTTTTACATCTCTAAAAAAAAAATTAACTTTATCTTATATTTAAGATCGGAGTAGTAGTAAAACTCAAAAAAAAGATGAATGATCAGTGCAATGATACGTGTGTATTGTCTATTTATCTATCTCTCTTAACTTTTGTTTTGGTGAAGTTATTTTACAAAGACCGATCAGGATAAGGAGGAAAACAAAAAGGAAAATAAGCATACCACTACAAAGAACAAGAGAGCACAGCATGAGAAAATTCTGGCTTGACTTGTTATAAATTTATAATTTAATGAAATAAAATTAAAAAAAAAATCCTCATTAGTCCAAACTCCAAAGTGCCTATTTGGTCAATAACCATAGCATTACGTCAATTCAATCTTGACCTTATCTTACGAATTGGCTTGCAGATATACCAATCCAGTTTTTAATTTAAGTTATTTTTAATTGTTTCGATTAAGAAAAATGCTCCCCTCAGTCCTTAATATAGAACCTAATTAGGAAATAGATCTTGATCATAAATATAAAATATATTTCTTATATTTATCATTTTTTTCTGATTTACTTTTATTAATACTCCTTCAATAACAATCAAGAAAGAAAGAGATAGAGGAATTAAAAAAATTATTAGGATGTTTAAAAAAAAATATATCATATTAACTAATTTTTTAAATTTAATTAAAATTAGTAAATATGTTATATATTAAGTACGAGAGAGAATAGCTTATATCGTTAGAATGGTACTTTTAATTAAAAACAATTTATATCGGTTGTACTTGTCGGTGGTAGCTGAAAAAATACTATTAAATAAAAAAATATATGAAGTGAATTAAAAAGAGACTATACTGGCAAAAAAAAAAGAATTAAAAAGAGACTCCCTGTGTATGTGGACAGCGTCAATCAATCTTAATTTTTTTAATAACATATTAATAGTGAAACTTACCCTGATTCAAATAAAGAAAAGGTTTCAGGTCAAAAAAATAAAATATTTGACTGAGCCTACTTTGCTCTATCTTGTTTACATTTTACTTTTTAGAGCTATAAGGCTTTGTCGTGCTTCATGAGACGTTTTGTGCCTTTTTAATGACAAACTCGTAATAACTTGCGATTTGGATCATCAAGACTTTTGACATCCACCCATGGTCCCCACACACCGCATTCATCTAATCCGTCCGGCCATTTTTATATATAATTTTCTTTCTTTTGGTCAATTTTATAAATATTTTTTTTCCTTAAAATTTAAACCACCTTTTTCTTTCCTATCCTTATTTATCTTTATATTAATTATCTCTTACTCATTACTAATTCCCTTTCATTTAATCATTTATTACACATTCTCTCTTATATTTTATACTCTTGCTCTCTCATATTTGTTACTTATTTTCTATCCTATGTTTATTTCATAAATAGGGGTATATTTGGAGAAAACATGACATTTTTTACACATTATTTTTTACTAATATTAAGCGCTAGTTCGTTTTACACAATTAGAATAAAAATTACTTAAAAAAATGACCGGAGGTAGTAATTGATTTTTTTTCCCATCTCATTCATCTAATTGATTACTATATATAAGATTTTTTTTTTTTAAGTGGGCTTATCCCTTTTTGTAAGATTCTTTTTAAGTTTGTATCATTAATAAATACATTTTTACATATTTTGCCCTCAATTACTCTATCATCTTTTATTCCCCATACATTATCTTTCATCTTTTTTTTTTCATTATTAATCTCTCTCTTACTAATTCATAAATAGTGACATTTTTAGAAAATAACTTATATTTCATACATATTTATTATTTTTAATTAATTTTAATTGTTTCTTAAAATCCTACTATTCGGTTGAAAAAACTTTTATATAGGGATGAGGGAGTAATAATCTAATATACCCCCTCAAATTCATACTAACATATATAAGTTCCTTTTAAAACAATTTTATGGTCCTACACAAGGTTGTCAAACTCGCTAGTTTAAACAAACTCGTAACAGTGATTTAAACTCGTATCGTGAACTCGAATCGTAAACTCGTAAGATTTTATGTTTATCATTAAATAGGTATTAATGGTGTATAATTAAATAATTAAAATATAAAAAATGACAACAATTTGATTTAAATATATTTTAAATCCATCAACATTCATAATTTATTATATTTAACAAAGAAATTTCTATAAAATTTATATATAAAGCCGCTGAACATAATCAAATCGAAGAAGTTAACATAAGTTTAAATGTGAGTTAATACGGTTTTATAAGTTAGAAACGTAAAAACGATAAATTCAGTATATAAACTCGTGAGCTTAATCGAGTTTACAATGGTCACGAGTTTATCAGTGACTCGACTCGATTTTGTAAGCTAGAAACGTAAAAACGGTAAACTCGAAGAGTCAACTCGCGAGTTTGACAACAATGGTCCTACATACTCATTTTGGTCTTTTATATATAAGTACTGCAACGTAAGCAACTAAATTACGTAAATGAAAATATTAATTAAAATTAATTAAATTTAACAAAAGTATAAAATAGGCAATTTTTTTCAAGCATACCTTTTATTTGGGAAGATGAGGAGAAAGAATAGGCATAAAAATAGATTAGAGAGAATGAGCAAAAAATATGTGTATAATTAATTTAAGGAAAAATGGGGAAAAAAAGCATATTAATTATTAAGTAGATTGTTTAGGTACCTAATAATGAAATTCAAAAAAGATGTACGGTCGAATGTAATGAGATGTGTCTATTGTCTATTTATCTATCTCTCTTAACTTTTGTTTTAGCGAGTTATTTTATAAAGACTTGTAAGGATAAGGAAAAAAATGATGGGAGAATTGTCTAAAAATACCTTGAGGGTAAATTAATTGCTGAATTCTATTTTGGAAGATCTGTTACATTTGAACAGAAGATATTTTACATACAACGAAAGATATTTTGCACACAACGAAAGATTTTTTGCACATTTATATGGAAGATTTTTACACACACGTAAGATTGCTTGCACGCTTGATAGTATTCAGCAATTAATTTATTCTAAAGGTATTTTTTGACGATTTTCCCAAATAAGAAAAGGAAAGGGAAATTTTGGCTTGACTTGTTATAAATTTATAATTTAATGAAATAAAATAATAAAAAATCCTCATTAGTCCAAACTCCAATATGCCTATTTGGTCAATAACAATAGCCTTATTTCAATTCAATTTTGACCTTAATCTTACGTATTGGCTTGAAGATACACCAATCCAGTTTTTAATTTAAGTTATTTTTTAATGTTTCATAAAGATTAAGAAAAATGCTCCCATCGGGTCCTTAACATATGACTTAATTAAGAAATAGATCTTGATCTTAAATATAAAACAAATTTCTTATATTTTTCAAATTTTTTTTTGATTTACCTATATTAATACTCTTTCAACAATAATCAAGTAAGAGAGAGATAGAAGGAATTAAAAAAATAATTAAAGCACTTAAAAAAAAAATATCATATTAACTAACTTAACTAACTTTCTTAATTTAATTCAAGTAGGTAAATAGGTTATACATTAAGGGCAAGAGAGAGTAGTTTATACCATTAGAATGATACCTTAATTTCTTTTAATTAAAAACAATTTGTCTCACTTGTACTTTTAATTTCTTTCTTGCATAATGTTACTCTACACAATGCAATCAATAAACCATTAATAGGAAAAAAGAGTTTATTGCTATTGGGTAAGTTCTGTAAAGTGACTTATACTTAGTACGATAAGAATTTTCCAAAAGATGTGTTATATCAATAGCAAGAAAAATATATACGAACACGTATGAAGCATGAATAGTTGAATACATGCCTTTCTTGGCTTCCTTTTTGGCATCTTGTACTTGTTGCTTGTAGCTGAAAAAAATACTATTAAGTAAAAAATATATGAAGTGAATTAAAAAGAGACTCTCTGTGTATGTAGACAGCGTCAATCAATCTTAATTTTTTGAATAACATATTAAGAGTGAAACTTATCATGATTCAAATAAAGAAAAGGTTTCAGGTCAAAAAAATAAAATAAAGCAAAGGTTGCATTTGACTGAGCCTACATTGCTCCATCTTGTTTATACTATTTTGATCCTATTTATAAGTTATTTTTAACTAAAAATTTTAATCCTATTTATAAGTTCAATTTCAAGGTAGTAAATACATTTTATACTTTTTTACTCCTATTAATTATAATAAACAAATGAATTTATTCATATTGATTTTTGGAATCAATTATAGGTGAAATTGAAAATTTAGTTCATAATTAATGAGTTAACTAACCCTCCTTAGTATGTGAGAATTAGTTAAAAAAATTATAAATAGAATTAAAATATGACTATTTTAGAGCTACAATGCTTTGTCATGCTTCACGAGACATTTTGTGGCTTTTTAAATGTCAATCTCGTAATAACTTGACGATTTGGTTCATCAAGACTTTTGACGTCCAGCCCGGGGTCCCGGCACACCTCATTCATCTTGCACTTTTATAAATAATTTTCTCTTTTTTAAGTGGGTCCATTTTATAGATTTTTTTTTTTGTATCTTAAATTTAAAATTATTTTTTTTTTATTTTTTATCACTGTTAAATACATATTTCTTTATTAACATTGTGGAAAAAGGATTTTTTAGACCGGTTAAAATTGACTTTTTAGACCAGTTTTGGATCAGGTCTTGATACAGCCAGTCTTAAAAGTATGTCACTTTTGAAACCGATGTAACCCCCGTCACGATCAAGGCCGGGGTTAGCGTTTAATAATCGAATAAGAGACCCAGAACAATTTCAAACTTTTTACAACACTTGTACAAATAGATCTCCATTCATTTCGTTCATAAAAACAATCGGCATGTTCGGTCTGTTACATATACAATATCAGAGTATCAGCAAATTGCCGACGTTCACCCGGGATAATAACATTAATCCAAAATATTGTTCAAGGCATCACTGCCTTTCTCAGTATCCATACCGGGGATTACACAAAACTATAATGCTATGATCTATTCAATATATATACATTTATCCAAAATGATAACCAGTCAAAACCAAAGTATCTATCTAAGACTATCGCCAAGCGCCAGCAGACCTAATCACCCTTATTCACTTGTTTGTTCCTCGATCCACTTGCCCTATCTAAAAATGTTATTTGGAAAGAATGAGATTCTAGGGAATCCTAGTAGCAACAGTTTATGAATATAATACATATATACAAAACAAGTAAACATATATCACAATGTAGCAATCAATATTCACTGTATCTGTATTCAAGTCATAAGGCTCACCAATTTCTTTTCCAGGACCCTCTGATGACTGACCAATGCAACTCTCTTTAGTGCTTTGTTTAGGTTTCAGGGAATGAGCCTGGGGAGCACTGGTATCTGCTTGTCTTGTGCTCGTCATGATCATCCATTCCTCCTTCATCTTGCTGAACCTTTCTTCAAATCGTACATTAAAAGATGTTTCTGCCTCCGCCCTAGCTTCCGCCCTCACTGTAACAACCCAGAGACTTACCCAGCGATATTGTCCGCTTTGAGCAGAGCCGAGGCTCCCACCCTCACGATTTTAAAACACGTCCTAGTGGGAAGAGTTTCCACACCTTTTATAAGGCATGTTTCGTGCCCCTTCCCGAGCGATATGGGACTAAATCCACCCCGTAAGGAAGTCCAGCGTCTGCGCTGGGACCACTGGCACTCACTTTGAGCCCTGGCTCTGATACCAACTGTAACAGCCCAGAGACTCATCCAGCGATATTGTCCGCTTTGGGTAGAGCCGAGACTCCCACCTTCACGGTTTTAAAACGCATCTTGGTGGGAAGAGTTTCCACACCTTTTATAAGGCATGCTTCATGCCCCTTCCCGAGCGATGTGGGACTAAATTGGGATGTTACAGTTGGTATCAGAGCCAAGGCTCTATACCAACTGTAACAGCCCAGAGACTCATCCAGTGATATTGTCCGCTTTGAGTAGAGTCGAGGCTCCCACCCTCACGGCTTTAAAACGCATCCTGGTGGGAAGAGTTTCCACACCCTTTATAAGGCATACTTCGTGCCCCTTCCCGAGTGATGTCGGACTAAATTGGGATGTTACAGTTGGTATCAGAGCCAGGGCTCAGAGTGGGTACCAGTGGTCCCAACACGAATGCTGGACTCCCTTAGGGGTGGATTGAGTTGTTACAGTTGGTATCAGAGCCAGGGCTCATAGTAGGTGCCAGTGGTCCCAGCGCGGACACTGGACTCCATTAGGGGGTGGATTGGGCTGTTACAGTTGGTATCAGAGCCAGGGCTCATAGTAGGTGCCAGTGGTCCTAGCGCGGACACTGGACTACCTTAGGGGGTGGATTGGCTGTTACAGTTGGTATCAGAGCTAAGACTCAGAGTAGGTGCCAGTGGTCCTAGCTCAGATGCTGGACTCCCTTAGCGGGGTGGATTTAGTCCCACATTGTCACATCCCCCTTCAGCCAACCCGGCCTACCGCACCACTGGGCTCCAACCCAAGTGGAGTGGGCAAGGATGCTGGACCCACCGCAGCGCGGTCCATTGGGCTCACCGCAGCTCGCCCAAGACTCACAAGAGTCCCTCGCGAGATTTTTCGCCTCCGTGGGAATCGAAGCCGCTACCTGGGGGTAAGTAGCGCCTCAATGCATTCCCACTACCACTTGAGCTACTAAAATTAAGTTATGCCAAATAAATATTTATTATAAAAAATAAAAGAAAAGGAGGGAATACAAATTTTTAGATTTACGGTGAATAAGGCAGAGAATTCTTTTATCTGATGAATAATCTATGGATTCTCCTTTTTATCTATCCAATACTTCCTACTCTGACATAAACTCTGAGTATTCCTACTCTCTGATAAATAATTATTATAAAAATTAAAAATAAAAGAAAATTTAAATTTTAAGATTGATTGATTGATTAAAACAAGAAAATCTTTTGACCTGAGACAAATCTATGAACTGCTTTTTATCTATCCAATACCCATTAATTCGAACTCGTCCTACTCTCTCTGACAGAGCCCCTTCCTTCATCCACTCTTGTCCGGTATTCTGTCTCTTCCGTTCCGTCCGGCGCCGATGACAAGCTTTTACTCTTTCATTTTTCATGCTTTACTTTCTTTTTCCGTTAGGCACTGCGTTCCTCTTCCAATATTTATTTTGTCCATTTTCAGGTCGTCATGGGGAGTACAGCGCTGGCGAACTAGCTCAAGTGGTAGTGGGAATGCATTGAGGCGCTACTTACCCCCAGGTAGCGGCTTCGATTCCCACGGAGGCGAAAAATCTCGCGAGGGACTCTTGTGAGTCTTGGGCGAGCTGCGGTGAGCCCAATGGACCGCGCTGCGGTGGGTCCAGCATCCTTGCCCACTCCACTTGGGTTGGAGCCCAGTGGTGCGGTAGGCCGGGTTGGCTGAAGGGGGATGTGACAATAAAAAGGCGCCCCTCGCTCCCCAAGCGAGATTTTTCGCCTCCGTGGGAATCGAAGCCGCTACCTGGGGGTAAGTAGCGCCTCAATGCATTCCCACTACCACTTGAGCTACTAGCTCAAGTGGAGCTACTAGCTCAAGTGGTAGTGGGAATGCATTGAGGCGCTACTTACCCCCAGGTAGCGGCTTCGATTCCCACGGAGGCGAAAAATCTCGCTTGGGGAGCGAGGGACTCTTGTGAGTCTTGGGCGAGCTGCGGTGAGCCCAATGGACCGCGCTGCGGTGGGTCCAGCATCCTTGCCCACTCCACTTGGGTTGGAGCCCAGTGGTGCGGTAGGCCGGTTGGCTGAAAGGGGGATGTGACACACATCGCTTAGGAAGAGGCACGAAGCATGCCTTATAAACGTGTGGAAACTCTTCCCACCAGGGCGCTTTTTAAAACTGTGAGGGTGGGAGCGTCGGCTCTGCCCAAAGCGGACAATATCGCTGGGTGAGTCTCTGGGCTGTTACACTCACAGTAGACAATATACGCTCCATCTCTTCCTTAGTCACCATACTACTTGAGGAACGGCGTGGGGGTGCTCCAAAGTAATCCCTTATGCCTACCCCTCCTCCAATCCCCCTGACAGGCCAGGATGCTCACGTTTTCCTGTAGCTACGGTCAGGATGTCATTCCTCCTATCCAACCTAAACGATCCCTCAGCTTGTTTTTATTGAAACTCCTCCTATAAGATATAGATGACAAATGTTAGTAATGAAATTTGTTTACTAAATAATTAATAACAAGTCAACAACAATACTTACAATTTTCTCACAAACTATACGAGATTGTTCACTCGTATAAGACCCGCTCCTCTTTTGGTGAGTGAACAACCACTGCTCTTCGCGACGTATAGGAGATGATGGAGAAAGAAGAATAGAAGGATCGGATTGAGCTGCTTCTTCCAATCTCTTTCGTTTGGCCGCCAACAAGTCTTTTTCAGCTTTCGCATACCCCCCACGAGACATTGTATGAGGGCAATCATTCTTTCTACCACTCTCTTGGGCCTTTTTCCTTTTTACCTGTGAATAAGAAATCAAAATTAAGTCATTGTAAATCAATAAAGAAAATTCATAATTCATAAGCAAATCAATTGTAAAATAAGTCAACTCACCAATACTTCTGGAGCAGTCCGAAGCCGTCTAAATTCTTGCCAAATATGTTCATCAATAAAAGAATACTGATCGCACGGATTAGGAAAAGGCTGACCTTCTTCCACCTTGATATGCACGTAATTGTGGGCTATACTTGTCTTAAACTTCCTCCAGCGTTCATCACAATACGTCATTGTCTTGTCATACAAGACTTCACTCTCATGAATGTCGTAAGTGAGCTGGATAATTTCCTAAATATGTCGCTTCACACCTTTATCCACATTTCTCCACTGCTCTATCAAGATGCTAGGCTTGTTACGTGCTAGGAGGCCCAAAAAACTCTTATACCATTGGGCATTAGGCCCGATTGGTTTCCAATAACTATCAAACTCAATCGGAATCTTTTCCCCAGTATTCCGATTGAGAGGAATGTCTCTCAATCGAGTGGCTCTCCTACCCCTTCATATCAAGCAATATCAGCACTACCTTATCCAGAGTTTTACTATATTGAACATGCAAAAATATAAAACCAAAATTGAACCCTTCTCATACATAACCAAAAAAACCCAGGTCCACAGAAGCATAAGGACATTAACCTAAGACATACATGCATTATGTAAAACTCTTCAGAATAATTAACGGTACCTTCAACTTTGCTTAAGGATCCTCTTCTTTCTCTGGATTTGAACAGTCTTTGGCCACTTTACGAATCGAGTAAGGTATCTCTTAGGAGGCAATGGACACTTTTAAAAAGTGGGTTGACGACTTGCTGCAAGAATCGAACAAAGAAAAAAGAGATTTTAATGAAATACCCAAAAATGAAACCATTTATTTAATTGAACGCCTGGCAACTGAAACACAAACCTGACAATAAAAATGAGGTTGAGAACGAAACCAATCGGACGGAACAAACGACGATAGTCTTACGGCAATGTATTCAACCGTAAATCTCCGTTGACGACGGTGAAGTTAAGGACGGAGGAGAAAAGGGGAAAGGAGGAGCTACCGCGAATAGACGCAGGGGTTTCGCTTATGTGCTTAAGACTCAAATTTCAGAGTTAAAATTAGGTGCCTTTTAAAATCCAGGTCAGTTTTAAGACCGATTGTAATTAACAACCGGTCTTAAAAGTAATATTTAAGACCAGTTTTAATTAGAAACCGGTCTTGAAATTAATATTTAAGATCGAACCAGTCTTAAAAATAGAAACTTTTTAAGACCCGTTATTAAATAATAACCGGTCTTAAATTTTTAATATTTAAGACCGGTTTTCATGTATATCCGGTCTTAAAAATAAGAACATTTTTTTAATTCTTTAATTCAGATAATATTTTCTAAATCGGTTATATCTAGAACCGGTCTAGAAAATATATTACATGTATTTATTTTTTTAATTGTATATATTTTAAGATCAGTTTTTATTATAACCGGTCTTAAAATTATTTTTAAGACAGGTTTTAAATATAACCGGTCTTAATATTTCATCATAATTACAAAAATGTCACCGATAATATTTTTAAGACTTTATCCAATATAACCGGTCTAAATGTTCCAGTCTAAAAACCCTTTTTTGTACTAGTGTAATTATCCTCTACTTATCACTAATTCTTTTTCATTTAATTATTTATTACATATTCTCTCTCATATTTATTACTTATTCTCAATCATATGCTCATGTCATAAATAGGCGCATATGTAAAAGAAATATAACATTTTTTTATATATTTATTATTTTCAACTAATCATAATCGCTAATTTTTTTTGCACAATAAAAATAAAAGTTGCTTATAAAAAAGATTAGAGGGAGAATTTGATTTTTTTTCCCCATCTCATTCATCTAATTCACTACTATATGTAAAGTCTTTTTTTTTTTTTTTTTTGAATGGGCTGTCTCTTTTGAGTTTGTTTCAATGATAAATATACTTTTATCTATTTTACCCTCAATGACTCTATCATCTTTTATTCCCCATACGTTCTCTTTCATCCTTTTTTCCATTATTACTCTCTCTCTTACTAATTTATAAATAGTGGCATTTTTAAAAAACAATTTATATTTCCTACATATTTATTACTTTTAATTAATTTTTACTACTTCTTAGAACCCTGCGATTTGGTTGAAAGGAATTTATATATAAGGGTGGAGGAAGTAATAATCTAATATACCCTTATATAACAATTTTATGGTCCTACATACTCATTTTGGTCTTATATATAAGTACTGCAACGTAAGCAACTAAATTAAGTAAATCAAAATATTAATTAAATGTAATAAAAGTATAAAATATGCAATTTTTTTCAATCATACCTTTTATTTGTGAAGATGATAAGAGAGAATGGGCATAAAAATAGATGAGAGAGATGAGTAGAAAATATATATGTATAATTAATTTAAGGGAAAAATGAAAAAAAAAAAGCATATTAAGTAGATTGTTTAGATCCCGAATAATAAATTTCAAAAAAGATGCACGGTCTATGTAATGAGATGTGTCTGTTGTCTATTTATCTATCTCTCTTGTTAGCAAAATTATCTATCTCTCTTAACTTTTGTTTTAGTGGAGAGTTATTTTACACAGACTTGTCAGGATAAGGAGGAAAAGGAAAAGGAAAAGGAAATGGAAAAGGAAAATAAAATAAAATAAGCACACAATTACAACGAACAAGAGATGGGGAAATTTTGGGTTGACTTGTTATAAATTTATAATTTAATGAAATAAAATAATAAAAAAACCTCATTAGTCCAAACTCCAAAGGGCCCATTTGGGCAATGACAATAGCCTTATTTCAATTCAGTTTTGACCTTTATCTTGCGTATTGGCTTGAAGATATAACAATCCAGTTTTAATTTAGGTCCTGTTTGGTATGGTTGAATTGGGTATATGGAAATGGAATTGAAACCCAATTCCATGTCTTAAGCATATTTGGTAGCATGGAATTTAAAACAATTTCATTTCCATATCCACCAAAACACATCAATTTGGCTTCCATGCTCAACCCAAAGATTTCCAATTCCATGTGCTTGTTTTTGTTTTTAACCTCTGCCTCTTCCCTTTCAATCTTTACAGTTTCCCCGACTCCCTCTCGCCTGGCCTTCCAATACTGGCGAGGTCCATTGGCCACTTGTGCTTGCAAATCTGGCAGCGACGAGGATAACGATGGCGAGATCTCGTTCTTCTCCAACCTCTCGAGCTTCATCTTCGTCCATCACCATGTCTCCTTTTTCTTCTCCTTTTTCCTATCTTCATCTATTTTGGTCATAAACAGTAACTGATTTGCATATCTGTGCTCGCTATTAACAGCCAAAGCTGTGATTTGGCTTTTCTAATTTAGTTATTGTGATGTTGTTTGTGATTTTTGTTGCTCCATAATTTTGATTTCTTATGCTGTGTTTCATGATTTCATATGCTAATTAAGTTCTTGTCAATTGTTGTTGTGTTTGTTCGAGAAGATTCAGCAGCGGGTCTGTGAACAAGATGATGAACAATGTAGGCAATTGATATTATTAGTTTTACAGTGCATAAGAAACATAAGAGGCAGAGGGCTTTTTTTTTTAAAAAAAAGAATTTTTAATTAGATGGGCATTTTGGACTTTTCATATAAAAATCATATCTCATTTCCATAACATACCAAACATACTTTTAAACCTCATTTCCATTTCCATATCCATATCCATATCTATTTCCATCAAAATCAATTTCAGCGTACTAAAAAGGCCCTTAAGTTACTTTTGACTATTTCATAAAGATTAAGAAAAATGCTCCCCTCGGTCCTTAACGTAGGACTTAATTAGAAAGTAAATCTTGATTCTAAATACAAAACCTATTTATTATATTTGTAAAATTTTTTTCTTCTAATTTACCTACATTAATGCTCATTTAACAATAATCAAGTAGGAGGAGATGGAAGGAATTAAAAAAATGATTAGGCTGTTTAAGAAAAAAACGTATTATATTAACTAATTTAACTAACATTATTAATTTAATCAAAATAAGTAAATAGGTTATACATTAAGGGTAAGAGAGAGTCGTTTATACCATTAGAATGATACTTTTAATTTCTTTCAATTAAAAACAATTTATCTCAGTTGTACTTTTAATTTCTTTCTTGCATAATGTTACTCTACAATGCAATCAATAAACCATTAATAGGAAAAAAGAGTTTATACTTAGTACCATAAGAATTTTCTGAAAGATGTCTTATATCAATAGCAAGAAAAATACACACACACACACATATGAAGCATGAATAGTTGAATACATACCTTTCTTGGCTTTCTTTTTGGCATCTTGTACTTGTTGGTTGTAGCTGAAAAAATACTACTCCCTCCGGTCCTAATTATAAGATAAAGTTGACTTTTTTTGGAGAAATTAAGGAAGTCGATTAAATTACTTTAGAATATTTTTATTTTTATTTTTTTCTCTAAACTAATTAATTTGACTAATAAACTAATATATAATCTAATGATACTAAAAATATAAACACTCTAAAGTAATTTAATCGGCTTTCTTAATTTTTCCAAAAAAATCAACTTTATCTTATAATTAGGACCGGAAGGAGTATTAAGTAAAAAAATATATGAAGTGAATTAAAAAGAGACTCCCTGTGCATGTGGACAGCGTCAATCAATCTTTTTTTTTTTTTTTTGTTCAAAGAATCAAGGGAAAATACCAGTTAGGTCCCAAGGTACAGAATTAATATCAAAAAAGTCCCTTTGCAAATTCCAATGTCAGAAAAGTCCCTAGGGACTTTTCTGACAGCATTTCCCTTTGAACAATTACTAAAATAGCCCCACTTGTATTTACAACTTCATAAGCGGCGTTTACAACTTGGGAGAAAGAAAATCTAAATGGTTTATGTTACAACACTTGTTGCTACGTTTACAACATCTTTAGCTCTTTTTACAAGTTTTTAAGCTACATTTACAACCACTCCCACCCAAGTTGTAAACACCGCTTATGAAGTTGTAAATACAAGTGGGGCTATTTTAGTAATTGTTCAAAGGGAAATACTGTCAGAAAAGTCCCTAAGGACTTTTCTGACATTGGAATTTACAAAGGGACTTTTGTGGTATTAATTCTGTACCTTGGGACCTAACTGGTATTTTCCCAAAAATCAATCTTAATTTTTTTAATAACATATTTAGACTGAAACTTATCATGATTTAAATAGAGAAAAGGTTTCAGGCCAAAAAAATAAAATAAAGGAAAGTTTGGATTTGACTGAACCTACATTGCTCCATCTTGTTTATATTTTTTTTTTTGTTCAAATAAAGGAAAGTTTGGATTTTTTTTTTCTTGTTTATATTTTAGAGCCATAATGCTTCGTCGTGCTTCATGAGACATTTTGTGGCTTTTTCAATGACAAACTCGTAATAACTTACGATTTGGTTCATCAAGACTTTTGACATCCACCCCGTGGTCCCCACACGCCTCATCCATCTAATCCGTCCGGCCTTTTCTATAAATAATTTTCTTTCTCTTAGTTTGGTCAATTTTATAAATATTTTTTTATCTTAAAAATTCAAACTATCTTTTTTTTTTCTATCCTTATTAAAGATATATTTTTATATTAATTGTCGCATACTCATCACTGATTCTCTTTAATTTAATTATTTATTGCATATTCTCTCTCATATTTTATTCTCTTACTCTCTTATATTTATTACTTATTTTTTATCCTGCTTATTTCATAAATAGGGGCATATTTGGAGGAAACATAACATTTTTGACACATTTATTGTTTTTACTAATCTTAATCACTAGTTCGTTTTGCACCATAAAAATAAAAATTGTTTAGAAAAAGGATCAGAGGAAGTAATTGATTTTTTTTCCCCATCTCATCCATATAATTAATGACTATATATAAGATTTTTTTTTTTAAAGTGAGCTTATCCTTTTTTGTAAGATCTATTTTAAATATGTATCAATAATAAATACACTTTTACATATTTTGCTCTCAATTATTCTATCATCTTTTATTCTCTATACATTATCTTTCATCCTTTTTTTCATTAATAATCTCTCTCTTACTAATTCATAAATAGTGACATTTTTGGAAAACAATTTATATTTTTTATATATTTATTATTTTTAACTAATTTTAATTATTTCTTAGAATCCTGCTATTCAGTTGAAGGACCTTATATATAGGTACAAAGGAGTAATAATCTAATTGCCCCCTCAAATTCATACTAACATATATAAGTTCCTTTTAAAACAATTTTATGCCTTACATACTCATTTTGGTCTTATATATATAAAAGGACTGTAACGTAACCAACTAAACTACGTAAATATATGAAGATATTAATTAAAATTAATTAAATGTAATAAAAGTATAAAATATGCAATTTTTTTTCAAACATACTTGTTATTTGTGAAGATGACGAGAGAGAATAGGCGAAAAAATATATGAGAGAGAATGAGTAGAAAATAGATATATATAATTAATTTAAGGGAAAAATGAAAAAAAAAATTAAATTATTTTAATTTAAATTATCGCCAAAGTGATAATTAGATAATAATATTTATTTTTGTTTTGTAATTGTTAAAATAAAAAGTTAGAAATTAAAAAAAAAATCATTTAAACGTTATAAATCAAATCTTAATTAATGATCTAAAATTAACTTTGTTTTAATTGAATGCATAAATTCTTGAATCACATTATCCGTATGATATGTCTTACATCGTTATGAAGATTTTATTTTTATTTTAATTTTTTACCAATCTGAATTATTCATTCATTCATATACACCGCCGGCCAAAAAGAAAAAAAAAATTTCATTCATGATACACCTATTAGCCGAACCATTACAACAACAAAAAACTCCAGAAGTCAAAGTCATCAACTGTTCTCCATACCAAAATAAAAGTCATCAACTCTTCTTCCTTGAACTTTCAACATTATTTGTTATGACATGTTTATTAAATTAAATTTGTATTAACAGGCTGTCTTGCTGCCAAAGAACCTTTTTTGAATCATGAAACTGTATATTAATATTTCAAAACAAAATAGAGACGAAACAGTACAAACGTTCACCCTTTGCTAATGAACCTTAACTCAAATGTCACCACTCCACCCGTCTTCTTGAGGATGTTGGGTTTCAATCCCCACAAGGCTTAAGACAAGTGTGTGTGGGGTAAGTGTCTGCACTTGCGATCCTATCCGGCTTGATCCAAATTAGTCTAGACCTCCGATAAATTCTCCAAACTACCTTGTTATGGTACGTTTTAGGAATAGTTTTACTCCCTCCCTCGATCTCTCTCGAAACATCTCTGACAATTTAATTAGAATAATAGAAAGAGTGGTTAAATTATTAAATTTATTTTTAAAAAAAATCAAATTTACCTATATTTAAAATCATAAATTACATTATCATAATCCATAATTAAAAATTACATCAAATTTTAAATAAGGCTAATCTTGGTAAAATATAACTAATATATTGCTTGATAGATTATAACAAGGATTAACTCATTCCTTTTAAAAAAAAAAAAGCACCTTATGATAAGGATAAGAGGAAGTCTATTATACTTATTATTTTAAATTTATGGTTGGGAATAAAAAAAATGAAAATTTGGCATGCTACAAATATTGTTAAGGTACTAATTAATAAATTCAGAAGTGGTCTTCATCCAAATCACTTTGGAGATACAACATTTATTCAAAGTCATGTGCTGTATGCTTAGTAATGGAGTTATCAGTTTTTATATGACATATAAAACTCTTGTATAGGGACTCATTTATCATATTGTCTCCCATGGGACCTCGCCTAATTAGTTATTATGCTAATTCAACTAAATATTACCCCGATGGCCGGCAGTATATGCAAAAACTTTTTTTAAAATAAAACTGGGGATGGGACAGATTTGATAATAAACAATTTTGCTATGTGCGCCTATAAAAACTATATCTATTTTTCAGTGTAAAAAATAGACATAAATAATTTATTTTGGGAGTAGATATAACAATGCTATTAATTAGATTTAACTTCTGATACTTTTTGTATTGTGGGTTCTACTAATAATATTTTTTAATGGGTGGGAAAATATTATTTAGACCCCATGCAAACAATTTTATTTTAATTAACCTTTAAAAGATTTCGAAATTTTATTGTACCTTATTGGGTCAAAATGAAATTAAGTTTTGTTAATAAAAAAACAATAATGCCCTTACTTTATTTTTTTTTCAGAAGAGCATTTATAAGACAAATATGAGCGTTTTCAAGATAAATGAAGGCACTTACAAGACAAACATGTGAATGCCCATAATATATAGAGAGAAGACTGATGGAACCTATAGTGCAAAAAGTAATGGAAATTAAATGTCATTAATAGCATTTCTATATCTGTTTCCAAATAACTTGTTTATGTCTACTTTTTACATAAAAAATATATAGTTCTTATAGATACTCATAGTGAATTGTTAATTGCAAAAATTTGCACCTTCACCCAAAAAAAAATTGACATGACAATAATAGCCTGTCTTAAATATTAAATATCACTTTTTTTTTCATTTTTACCCCTTAAATTATTAGTTTGTCTCATTGTACTTCTCCTGTCCTTAATGTAGAACCTAATTGTTAGATATGATTAGTTTTGATGATGCCAAATATAGATGTGAAATGATAAGAGCAAAAATTTTATATAATGTATTTCTTTGACTAATTACTATGTTTAATGTGAAATATCTTGTAGATTAATTAAGTTATAGAGGAAGAATGAGAAGACAAAATTATCAAATATACAAAGAAGTTATTGAATTGATAAGAATGAACAAAAGGAAGAAGAAGAAAGAAACTGAAGATAGTCAAGAAGCTGCCTACTCGGATTATGGAGAATGATTATCAAAAGGAAAATAAAAAAGAAAGATATTGAAGAAAGAAGAACTTGAAAGATCTACCAAGAATATCAAGATTCAAGTTATTAGAAGTAATTTTGAAGATTTCAGAAATTTGAGGCACTATTTGGCACTGTAGCAGTTGGCATTGTTTGGCACTGTAGCAGCGGTACTGTAGCAATCACTCGGTGAGGCACCGTAGCGCTCGAGTATGGCACTGTAGCATACAGGTATTGTAGCATGCAAATCACTGTAGTGCTCGAGGTGCAAAATGAAAGTGCAAAATCACTGTAGCAAGTGTGGCATTGTAGCACTTGAGTGAAGCAAGAACATACTCGAGTGTTGGAGCATTCTATTCTACTCAGTTTTACGTTCAGCCTGACAAAGGTCCGGTATTTTGGCTATATCTCTCAAACCACACGTTGGATTGACCTGAAACTAGTGGCATATGAAAGAAGACTCATAACACGAAAAATGTACACCAAGATCATATTTAAAGAAGCTCAGATGAAGCAGATATGATATGTGGAAGTTGACAGCGAAATCACTGTCACTTTTCAAGACAGGTTTGGTATTTTGAGCATAACTCAAAAACGACAAATCGGATTGAGACGAAACCAGTGCCATATGAAACTAGACTCAAAGAGATTTCCATGGATAGGTAATTTGACTAATTTGAAGTCATATTCTAGGAGCTATACCTTCTGGAAGTTGATGCTTGTGCAGTCTAGTGCGATAGACACTCTTTCGATCATAACTTGCAGAATACAAGGAGTTTGGAGCTGATTCTTTTTGCATTGGAATGCATATTGCAAGAGCTTTCTTATGATACATTATTAGAATCAAATAAATAAATTTTGTCTAACGTGGCCCCACATCACTCACGAGTGCAAAAACGCACTCTTGAAAAATGTCATGCGAGTATTGTTCAGAAGCGGCTAAAGTGTGGAGAAATTTAGCAACACTCGAGCATTGAACAACACACTCGAGTGAGGATCAGAATTGCACTCGAGTCATGCAAGTGTTAACATGAAAGTGTTAACCCGAGAAGAAATATGACTAAGGAGCGTGAAGCGTACTCGAGCAGGACTGGTTGCACTCGAGTGATGTCCAGAATTGCACTCGAGTCCTGTAAGTGAAGAGTAGCGAGTGTTTGCCCGAGAGGAAGCCAGAACGTGAAATTATACATGCACTCGAGTGAGGCTTCTTTGCACTTGAGTAAAGTCCTGACAGAATCAAAGCAAAAAGTTCAGACGCTCATAGCCATCAATGCAAACGTGGTTAAATGTTATACATTCATTATGTTTTCACTTGTAATTATTCCTAAACATTAACTAACTTATATGTCAAGTGAGAAATAGGAGATTAAATATTTGGATTGCATCTTCAAGAATGGAGGTCACATATGGCAAATATCATCACTCAACGAACAATCTGAATATGGCTATATGTTATTGAATCATTGTGTTCTCACTTATTATTGTTTCTAAATGTTAACTAACATATATTTCAAGTGTGAAACAGGATATTAAACGTTCGGATTGAAGTTTTAAATAAGAAAGTCAATTACGGTGAACTTCATCATTACACACCAAATGGCAGCTACCTACCACGACAAGCAACTGACACACCACGAAAGACTGTCGAATATTCAAACTTCTTCATACCGCTCCACAACGTGACGTACAGCTCATAATGAAACATCCCACTCTTTAATGGGATGCTTAACTCTGCAACGGATAGCAGCTAGTTGTTCAAATACACACAACGGTCAAACGAAGCAATGGGACTCCAACGGATGAATGCTCACAACGGTCATCATCTTCATTAACTATAAATGAGAGAGCATTCAAAGTCAATGGGTAACTGAGACAGTGAGCAACTACCAGAAAAATGATAGAAATATGAATCCTCTGCTTCTACCCAAACACTTTGTTTTCCAGTTTCTATATTAATTATCATTGAGAGAGTGATTATTTGTATTGTACTTCAGTGAGTATTATATCTACTCTGTGAGAAAGTCTGTAAACACTTTCATCTGTATTTCTGAATTGATCTCAAGGTAGAGGGACCTTGAGAGGGTTGATTTCCTTACGGGGGAAGCTGTAGAGAGAATTGCCAGTAAGACATTCTGCTCGTAAGACTTACAAGGTGTAAGCAATAGAGAACGTTGCTGCTCATAAGACTTACAGGGATGTAAGCAGGAGAGAGTGTTGCTGCTCGTAAGACTTGCACGAGTAAGCAGGAGAGGAAAATCTTCGGGATTGCTCTTCTCGTAAGACTTGCCGTAAAGGGGAGTATTTCAGTAAGAGATTTGTAAAAGGTTTTACAAGTACCCGGCTAAACTTGTGGGATTGTAAAGGCTTTTCTTGTGCCCAGATTAAACAAGAAGATAGTGGATTTGAAAATCTCAAGAGGAGCCTGGGGACTGGACGTAGGCCATCACAGATTGGACCGAACCAGGATAAATCACAGTTTGCATATTCTCTTCCCTAAGCTCTTATATTTATAGCATATATTATTTAATCTAACTGTTGATTTATAATTTATTACCTTCATACTTTCCGCTTCCGTTAAGATGCGAAAAGATTTCCAAAGTTCTTAAGTTTTTATCATACGCCAAATTCACCCCTCCTCTTGGGTGATAGCCACTTCTAATACTAATTAGGGAGTTGATATTAATCTTAAATGTAATACCTATTTTACATACTTATTAATTTCTTTTTTCAAGTTAGCCTATTGAAATTTGCTCAATAATAATCAAGTAGGAGAGATAGAGAAGGAATTAAGAAAGCTGATAATGATATTTTTTTAAAAAAAAGAATGTCATATTAACTAAATTTATTTCCTTAATCTATTCAAAATAGTTAATTAGGTCTTACATTAAGGATTAGAAAAGTATTATTTAATTATTCACTCATTTTTTCTCTTAATCACTATATTTTTAGAAAATAAGTTACATTTTTTACATATTTATTATCTTTAATCAATTTTAACTAAATTTTTAATCTATATAATTTAATTATTTGTACTCATTCTGGTCTCAAATGTAACTCATGCGTACCAATAAAAATAGTTAAAATAATTAAGTTTTTCATAAAATTTAAATAATTTCTAACATTACCATTATTAACTAATACACTAAACTCCATAGTAATTTAATTATACTTTCTCACCACCCTTATTAAATATAGGCATATATGAAAAAAAAAATATCAATACATAGACGGTTTCTTGTAATAAATTATATATAAAAAGGATATGATAGAGTAAATTATTAAGTAATTTCAAAATTATGGCAGGACAAGTACGTAAAAAATAATGGTACATGATGCCCCTATCTGCATCATGCCTGCCACGTAAAGAAAATGCTCCTATTGGCATCAGGAGTTAGTTAACAATTTAACATAGTATTGAGACTTGAATTGTGATTAATTAATATAAAAATAAATGTTTTTTGCCTTCTAATATAAAATTAAACGTTATTCGTAATCTTTCTCTTTGGTTGTGTAATTGCACCATAATTTAAAATGATTATATATTCTTAACATTTATTAAAGCCATGACACCACACTATACTCCCTCACTCGAGGTTGCCTCTTTAACTATAAGAAAGTTTTTGTTTATAATACAAATTATTTGGTGGTCATTAGTAATTTTTTTTTTTCAAATATTATATTTACTACAATTTATTAGAAGAAGACTTGAAGTTTAATGAAATATTTCTTTATAATCTTAAATATGAGTATAGTTGAAAAGATATTGCATTTTCAATTTCAGATAAAAGCCAATAAGTTATCCACCTTATTGGTTTTGGGGGGTTGGTTAGAGGGTTACTTACGTTATGGATGAGAAGGAAATGAATACATGACTCATGTGTAAGTTATGATTTTTATTTAGAAAAAATTAATTTTATTTAGTGTAATGCCAAAAAAAATTAACGCTAAAAATTAATATTACTGTGATGGTATACACAAATTATTTAAATTTATACTATTTTTGAAATGTATTTTCAAAAGGGAAAATCTCAGAAAAGTATTGTCAAAATATGGAAAAAACAAATAAAGGGGCCTAATATATGAAATCTCAAGTTAGACAGCAAGAAGGAATCTGGAATTTTTAAATCTTTACAAAAGACCAATATGCCCTACTGTTCTACCTTCACCCATCTTCTGTGTCTGAGCTCGGCATTTCTTTTCTCTTTTTATTTTTATGGAATGAGGTCGGCGTTTCTACCGGATGCAAACATCAGAAGAAAATCACAGAAAAGTGATCAAAGAATGCTTCTTCTTGCTAATTCAAAACCTAAAAATTGAGCAATATCTATCAGACTATCACTAGAGGATACAACAAATCCAAGGCAGAAGAATCATGGATTGGCCATAGAAATACAACCCAGCACTATTTTAATTCTACATCATCAAACAAAAGCCAGAGTATTTCATGATCTTGGATGGCCTAAATTAACAATTTATGAGTTAATTTACTGTGCAAAAGCATGTATAGAATTGGAAATATTAATCAAAAGAGCAAAAGAAACCACTATAACCAAAGCAGCAACGGCGTGAGCAGTAGATTTGCTACCACAGGACAACACCCCTAACCAAATCTCGATCACATTAACCATCGAAAGCATCAGAAACAAGCAACCCATAACGAATCCAACATCCCGAACCGTAAGACCTTGAGATTGATGTGTACTTTGAAAGCTTCATCGATGTCTTTGCTATTGAGCAAATAGATGGCTAGCTTCAAGCCCTGAGCGACCAACGAGGAGAAGAGGAAGAAGCTGAAAGAGACGACCTCGAAGACGAGAAGCTACTTTGCGACGTCGATTCCTCCGCCTCCGCCGCCGCCTGTGACTCCTCGGGCAGCTCCAACGATTCCCAACATTCCCTATTCACCGCCACCGATTGTGACTCTTCCCGCCCGAGCTCCGTCACCGTCGACCACGACGTCATACGATTTCACAAGTCACTGTTCTTCCCCAATCCACTCGATGCCAATCCCATAGAGAGATCAACAAGTTCAGTAAAACCGGCGTGATCACTAAGCTCAGAGAGGTAGAACAGTGTGGGGCGCATTGTTGTTTTCATGGAGTAGAAACGCCGAGCTCACAGAAAATGGGTGAAGGTAGATAGTCCAGCAGGGCATATTGGTCTTTTGCAAAATTTGAAAATTCCAGATCCCTACCTGCTAATCTGATTTGGGATTTCATATATTGGGCCCTCTTATTTGTCTTTTCCCTAGTTTCACAGTATTTTTCTGAGATTTTCCCTTTTTACAAAGTCCCCTGTATTTTCGAAAAATAAAAGGGAAAATTTTATATAAAGCTACTTAAAATAGGAAAATCCTAAATCGAGTTGATAAATTCAAAAAATCCTTAATTAAGTTATTAACCCAATTTAGGATTTCAAAATGTGGGTAAGATGACTTTAATGTCTTCTCCTCTCTCCTCTTTAAAGAATTTCATTACTTTAGAACTTATGTTTTATATATAATATATATATATATATATGTCAATATTAGTATTTAATAAAAAATTTTTTTTTCATTCACAATTAAACAAAATTTAATTCATTTATAATTTAAATATATTAACCATCATTTTCTAATAAAAAAATATATTAACTACCACCTGCTTAACAACAAAAACGTATGATAGTTTTAAACAAGAGTTCATTTTATTAGCATGAACAATTTTATTAATAAATATATTAAGTATAAATTTTAATACATTTGTTTCATATATACTCTTTGTGGAAAGTTCTGTATTTCATACGTAAAGCATTTTATGACATTTTAGGTACATTTACTATATTTTTATCTAAAATATTCTTAGAAGGAAATCAAATTTACACGCCTATGATAAAAAATAAATTATTAATATTAATAATATATTTTAAAAAATATTTATGTGTTAAGAAAAATTATTCAGATTTTGTTTAAATTAACGTTGGATAAGTTAGTTTTATTTCAATTGATTTTTGCAAATTGAAATTGGCATGAATTATGCTTTCCTTTGTTTTGTTTTGTTTTTTTTTTGTCTCACTTAATAAAAATAAATACATTATTTTTTAAAAGGCTCATACTTATTTTTTTATCAATAATATCAATTAATTGATTTTCAACTAATAAAACACTAAATTGATATCGGTGATACTATCATGACATGTGTTCGGTATGGGAAAATGGTGTCTCTGTTAACTTCTCTCCCCACTTTCTCTCCACTTAATTTGTTAAATTATTCAGTTCTTTTCTTGAATTATTATTGATTATCCTTTCAGAATATAAAAAATTCCTTTGATTTAGCGAATCATATTTTATTTTATTATATATTAATGTTGATTTATAAAAGCAATAAAATCATAGAGCAATAAAACTCTTAAAAGGAGAGAGAAGAGAGTAGAGGATATTAAAGTTATTATACCCACATTTTGAAATTACAAATTAGGTTAATGACTCAATTAATGATTTATTGAATTTATCAACTTAATTTAGAATTTTCCTATTTTAGGTAGCTTTATATGGGATTTTCCCAAAATAAAACTTTAAAATAATTATTTGAAGGAAATATTTGAAAGAATTGCGTAATTAGTCCCCAGGGTGATGTGTTTAAGCGCGTTGGGCATGCTGACCTTGAAAAAAATTCCAAAACAAAAATATGATAATTACTTGATAAATTTGTCTTTGTAAGATGATAAGGTTATAAATATAAGATCTAGTTGACTTTTTTAAAAAGATTAAGGAAGTTAATTAAATTATTTTAAAGTATTTATATTACTAGCTTTTTCTCCAAACTAATTTGTCTTACTCATAAAATAATATATAATTTAATCATATACAATATATGATATGTTATATGATTAATTTATTTATTTAATTTTTTTAATCTCTAAAAAAAAATTTAACTAGATCTTATATTTAAGATCGGACGTAACAATTTTTTTATCATGGTCCTTCTGTGATAATTACTTCTACATCATCAAATCATCAAATTTATACATAAAAATTATAAGCATGCAAAATATAATGCATATTATTCAAAAAAAATTTTTTTGTTTGCATCAATGTTTTTATTTTGATATATTTTTTATTACAAATAGTTAAAAAATTTATGAGATAAAGTTAAATAAAATTAACATGTACAACTAAAAATCAAGATATCACTCCATGTTCATATCAAATACAACTGATTATAAATTAGTTCTGGCAAGGGGCACAGCTTATTTCATATTTTGTAGATAAATATTTTTTGTCACTACTCACGCATATATTATACCTCCACACACACACACACACATTATAATATATTATATCATAATACTTAATCCATGGTTTATATGATATGCAAAATCATTATATCCCAAATAAGTAATTATTTGATCACCCACGTTTTGCCCTATTCACAATGTCATTGGGATTTTATTTGGGGTTTCTTAGGGTCAACCTTTCTTTTATGATGAACTAATGGACTTGGATATGACGCATATAGCTTTAAGCCCACATCTAGTGCAGGCCCAAAACAATCTCAAGTCTAGTTTTTTTTGCTAGCCTATTCACGACGGCAATCCTATTTAAAACATTATTTGACGCTAAATATGCGCACATGTTCCAACGGAGATTCAAACCTTAATTCACTACAAAGATGAGCCCCTCCTGTTAGACCCAACCGCCTTCCACTAGACCCAACCTCCGTTGGTAATCCCAAGTCTAATTCACTGAGACATTGTGGAATGAAAAACTTCGGGGTTAGCTCTAATGGATAGGGTTAATCCCTCCAATGTGAATAATTAAGGTTCAAATCTTCGTCAAAAAAGATGTTCATATTTAGTGTCCAATAATATTTCAAATTATATTGTTTTCAATAAAAAGATGCTTGCACTTGGAAAAACCATAGAAAAATAAAGAAAACTTTGCTCTTGCGGGTAAAATGGTAAGTATTTAATTTAATATTTACAAGTGTAAAACAATTGTTTAACATAAAAACAAAATGTTTCTTTAATGAGGAACACTTTTACACTCTCATTTGTTCCTTGTTTAAAAAAGACGGAAGGAGTACTGTACAATTTAAAATTAGTATTAAGCTATATTATTTACAAATTATAAATATACATATATAATTCATGCCAAATGCGCTAGGGACTCACTATGATTAGCACAAGATTTACAATTTATAAAACACTTATTAAAATACATGAAAATTATTTATCAATAAATTTTTATGAGTAGGGGGATTTAAATCTAGCCCTTCTCTCATGTAACAAAAATTGCCATACTATAATATGAATGCACTTTTGAAATATTTAAATGATCAAATTCTAGGAGAAGGATTGGGGTTATAGTCTTTTAATCCAAGTTAATTGTTTGAATTTTTTTATATTAATTAGTTTTATTGTATTAGTTGACAGGTTCCACGTTTCAATGATGATTGTGGCGTCTGAAGTGCCAATCCCACCATAAGCTCTTCCTATCTGGACCGTCTATATTGGATTTGGACGGTCCGTATTTAATTTTTTTAAGAGATGATTCTTAAATAAAAAAAAATCATTTTTTAAAAAAATATTAGTTAATGGATTATCTTTATTTTAAATTCTTTACCTATTAAAATAGCTTTTCAAAAATAATGAAAAGTAAAAAAAATAAATATGAAACGTCTAGATGGGAAGAGCTTACAATAGGCACCATAATTAGCTCCGCAATTACATGTCATCATCTTAACTATGAGAAATAAAAAAGGGTGTAAGGGATTTATGGCACTAAAAATAGATCTTGAAAAAGCTTAATTATGACCAGGTTTGTTGGTCCTTTGTACTTAGATGTTTGAAGGAAATTGGGGTGCCTGATATTGTATCGAATGCTATTGACAAGTGTATAGATATGAGTTTTGCAGAGATGAAATTACTTTGGAATGGCCAATAGGGATCTTGCTTTAGTCCTACTCGGGGTCTTAGATAGGAAGATCCACTTTCTCCTTATTTGTTTGTTATTCCTATGGAGAAGCTTGAGCATTTGATATAAGCAAAAGTGAAGGAGACTAACTGGCTGCCTTTTTTGTTATGAAAGAATGGTACGACAATATCTCATTTATTTTTTGCAAGTGATCTTATTCTGTTTGATAAAGTATCATTAGATCAAGCTAAAATTATCAAGACTATTCTGGATGATTTTTTTGCTGCTTCGAGGGAAAAGGTTAATGGTCAGGAATCAAGGATTTTCTTTTCTAATAAATGAGGTCCCATCACCTTGAGTATCTCAACAGAAGTAAATGTTTTAATATATTCTCTCACAAGAGTAAATAAATGATCATTGATGTACAAATTCACACAGAGATTGAGGTTTAAGACTTAGCAATGAATGTAACAGTAAATGCACAGTGTTGGTTTTTGCTTTATCTTCAATGCTCTTCTATTTATAGTGTGAGAATGTTTGATAATCATTGCTCTTGAATGTAGCCATTGGAGTGTCAAGTCTTTGCTTCTGTCTGTTGAGAATGTCATATTGTTCCTTTTGTCCTTTAATTTAACCATTAGAGACAAAGGGAATTTGAAACGTTTGAAACTTGGTGCATTTAATGCGTTGACACATAAAGTGTTTTTAGCTAATCTTGTGTTAGTCATTGATTAAGCACATGTAATGTAATCAAATACTAATATAATGAAGTGTTAGACCAATTAGAAGCACATAGAACAAGTTTAGGATAGATTGGAGTGAGTATAAAGATTCGCGAGACGTTGCTCTATTTTTTGAAACTGCATCACTCGAATGATCTTCACTTAGTCAATTTGAAAACAAAACAGATCATTGGTTGACTGACTATATGGTGATATGGTAGTGATGTATAAAAATAGGATCACTAAAGTGATCACTCGAATAATCTTGTTTCACTTGAAAACAGATCAGTAGATACATTACTGTGGTGAATTATGGTGATGAGTGCAATTGGATCACTTGAGTGATCACGCTTCTTCTTGATTTAAGAGAGAAAAGATCACCAGATAGTATCACCATGGTGCAATGGTAGTGATGCTCTTTTTACACATCATTCGAGTAATCTTCTTTTAGAAACTTTTTCAAAAAATATTGAGTATTACTAGAGTTACTGTGGTGTTGTGCTAATGATACACCTTTTCACACAACTCAAGTGGTTACTCGAGTAATGTTCACTTAGAAAATTTTTAGAAGGCTGATCACTAGAACAGATCATTATAGTGAAGTAATAGTGATGAAAATTTAGCACATCACTTAAGTGGTCATTCAAGTGATATTCTCTTTAAAATATTTTTAGAAAACAAATCATTAGGACAGATCACTACGGTGAAGAGATAGTGATGAGGATTTTGAAATATTACTCGAGTGGCCACTCAAGTAGTTTAGTTTGAAATTTCTTTTTAGAAAGCTGATCACCAAATTATTCACTATAGTGGTATGATAATGATGTACTTTGTATCTCATCACTTGAGTGATCTCTTAGAAAAAAAATTCATAAATCATATCACTATCTTGGTCACTATGGTGAAGTAAAAGTGATGACAAATCTTTGCATCACTTAAGTGTTCACTTGAATGATCATAAGTCTAAACAGTTTAGCACTTCCAGTAAGTACTGTAGTGATCTTTTGCTTTCAAAAACACATAACTGGAGTTATCAATTGAAAAGGTTCATAAAACGTTTCACCACTGTTTGAGAGATCACTGACCAAGTTTTAACACATCATTCGAGTGGTCGCTTGAGTGATTAATTGATTTTCACAGAAAATGTTCATTTTCAAAAATAATGTATCTCCTACAAAATACTTTCTTAAGCTTTGTTATCATCAAAACATGGATCTAACAGTTGTAACTATGGATGATATATATGCCTTCCTGGAATGGGACGTCCTCGGGGGAGTTCTCAACTAGAACCGCTTACGATAATATTCGTACAAAAGGGGATTTATCTTTGAAGGGTTTATGGAGGAGGATTTGGCGTCTGCGTGTGCCTCAACGTTGCAGGTCTTTCCTGTGGTTAAGTGCTCAGAATAAATTAACTACTTACGAATGAGGTTCGACATCACAAGGGTTTGTGCTTGTCCCAGGATTGTCAAGTATGTCGTGATTGCCCTGAGACAATTATGCATGTTTTGCATGATTGCTTACCAGCGACGGAGGTTTGGGCCAGGGTGGTGCCTAGTTAATGGAATTTGAGCCAAAAATTTATGGTGCTAGAAGGTCGATGGGATACTATTTTCGGGATAATGTGCAAACCCAGTTATTCGATCGAGAACAAGGCAGAGGGTTCTTCTTCCATTATCTCGAAGGTGAGAGCTTGTGCAAAATGGGGGTCTGGAATGATAGGTCAGAGGAATTGTGAGGTGGTATTTTAGGAAACTTAGTCACCTCCATCTATTGGCTTTGTCAAGATAAACGTTGTTGAATTAGTGGAGAGGATTAATGATGGAGAAGGTACCGAAGAGGAGGTGATGGGGCTTATAAGAGTGATCCGTGAGATGGTAGATCGTGATTGGGAGATTCATATAAGCTGGTGTTGTCGAGAAGCGAATCAAGCAGCAGATTGCCTGGCCAAGGAGGCACTGTCACACATGAGTGGCTTTCTTGCTTTCTCTGCTCCTCCTCCTTGCGTGCATGAGTACGTGAGGAAGGGTAGTTTAGGCTTGGGCTAATGTGATGGTTGGTTCTGTGCTTTTCTTGATTAAAAAAATAAACAATGTAATGATTGAAAAGTATACTCCATTCATTCCATTCCTTTTTATAATAAATAAATACCTTTTTTTTTTTTTGCAATTAATACAAAAAATAAGCTAATTTAGTTGAAAGCTTTAAATGTGTAAGGAGATAGGTTTTTTCAAAGTTGGCAGAAAAAAAAAGATAGGTTTTTTTCAAGAAAACCATTGAAAACATTGCATAAAAAATTTGAGAAATTATTTCTGTCATCTTTAATTATAATATAATTGGGTGGCGTTGCTTCTAGTGAAAGGGATTTTAACCGTTTAGACATAAGGTCTGAAGTTTAAGTAAAAGCAAAGTGCTTTTTATAATAAGAAAAAAAAAATATACTCCTAATTCTCCTTTATCAAAAAGATTGGAGGGAGTATTATAAATGATTAGTGATAGCCTTCTTAATAATTGATTCAAAATTACATTATTTATTTTGAGTGTCACATGCTAATATACTCCTTTCCTTCCTAATAATTGATTCAAAACTATTAGCTTGGGGTGCTTCGTGATTGTAATACCTAATATTAATAATTAATAAGTGATTAATGGTAAGTTGTATATATAATTTGGGAAAATGTCAAATAAAAACCACAGTAGCAAATTAATTTCCATTAGAAATCAAAGAAATATAAAATTTCATTGTAGTCCGGTGGACCTATAATGAAATTAATTTATGAAGTAAAAAGATAAAAATAACCATTTCAAAAATCAAAAGAGAAACAACTTGATTTGTAAGTGACGAACACATCATGATCAACAAGTGGAATACCCCAATGAATTATGCAAAATTAATTTCTTCACAAGAACACATTAGAGCATGTTCAAATTAAATCCCATTTGCAAATAGCGAACAACATCATAAACAAGTGGTAATAATCCTATGAACAATTTTAGGATGATACTTAGTGAAAAAGTGGAATTCCACTTTTTATAAGAATATTGCACTTGTTCATGATGTGTTCGTTACTGGCAAATGGAATCATGCACCAATGTGTTATTGTTAAGAAATTAATTTTATTTGTTTATAGGATTAATCCACTTGTTTATGATATATTAATCACTTGCAAATCATATTGTTTTTCCTTTGATCTCGAAAGGTTATTTTTGTCTTTTTACTTTATAAATCAATTTCACTTCAGCCCCACTGGAATGTAGTGAAATTTCATATTTCTTTGACAGTTAATTGAAATTAATTTGCTATAATGGTCCTTACCTCAAATTTTCCCTTAAAGTAGCTAATAAGACCTTAGTAGTTAGTAAAACTACAACTCATTTGCATACGAGATTTATTCAATTATTTATTTCAGTACACATGAATTAAGAAAAACATGAAAAATCCTAGTTCAGGTAATATATTATGACGGGTCCCGATTTTCAATTTTATAATTTTGTTTGGCAACCAATTTTTTAATTGAAAAATAAGACAAAGAAAAAGACAGTCATAGTTAAAGCTGACAAGGACACATGCGGCTGGACTTTTAATATTTCAATTAAGGTGATTCCTCAAACTTTTAATTAATAATTTAAAATAGTTCAAATTTTATTTTATTTTTAAATTTTTCTAATAGCCTTTTGTTTTATTTAAAAATATAAATTTAAAATACAGATAATTTTCACCGCTCAGTTATTTAATCAAAAAGTTGACGGGAAATTGATCGGTTGCTGAAGTTGGTTGGAATACAATACTGGTACGTTAGGATCATTATAAGATTGACGAAGAAAATTGAGGGGAAAGGACAAGAAAGAGTGGGTACAAAACCGTACACGTGATTGAAGGTTTTTGGCCTGTGGGGACTTGTTTGACTCGTTCATGTTCTTTCATCTCTCAGTTTCTAGGATGGTCGCTCCCATAGTCCCATGGAGTGCCAGGCTACTTCCTTCCGGTCATTAAGAGTTTCCTCCTTGATATTTAGTGTGTGTTTGGATTAATTTTTTTTAATAGTTTTTACGACTTACGAGATAAGTATGGGAGAAGAGTTTTGTCTCGGATTTCACAAACCATGGTTTGGAGGTTTGCCAAACACGCACTTAAAATATAAAAGATTCCCTCGTCTTTAAATAAGTGCGTTTCTTTATATTTAAATTTGTGTTTTCTATTATGAAGGTAAGGCCCTTACCACTTTAATCAATAGTTTATTGGTCATATGAATAGTTAAGTTATTAAATATATTTGAAAGGATAAAATTTACTTATTTTATTCTTATTAAATAATGTAATTTTTAATTAGGGTTAAGGTGCAAATTTTCTTTAAAAGTTTTCGCTGAGGAGTAATGTTACCCTGAAATTTTTTTAGGTTCAATGTTTCTTTGGAAGTATTAAAATGGAGCACTATTACCCTTTTTTATTAAAAATTTAATAGTCAGCGTCAATTTTTTAACAATTAACATTAGTTTTTTTAATAAAATAGGGTAACATTGCTATGTTTTGAAACTTCTAAAATCAAATTAAACATTAAAAAACTTTTAGGGCAACATTAATCTTTAATGAAAACTTTCAAGGCAAATTTTCACCTTAACTTTTTTTAAATATGCTTTTATTATTTGTCATTTGTCACATCTCTCTCTTCCCTACCGGAGATAAAAGTGAAAATCTGGCATTAATTACCCTGTGAACCTTTTATATTTGGAACCATCATTTTTTTCCTACAAGACTTCTTATAATTTAGACCGGAGAGAGTATATGTATATACATATAATTAAGGTGCATATATTAAAAAAAAATACTTAAATTAGTCATTTTGTAAAATATGTGTGTTAGCTTTCCTAAAGTACTATCTTCGATCCTAAATATAAGATTTAGTTGACTTTTTTTTGGAAAGATTAAAAAAACTAAATAAATTACTTAATCATATGATATGTTATGTATAGTATAATTAAATTATATATCACTTTATAAATCAGATAAATTAGTTTGATGAAAAACGATAAATATAAATACTTTAAAGCCTGTTTGGTTGGAGGGGAGGGGATAAAAAAAAGGGTAGAAGGTTACTTTATTTGATTTAGTTGGTAAAGGGAGGAGAAGAGGGGTTTTTAATAATCATTTATTTTGTTTAAGATTGGATGAAAGGTGAGGAACGATAGTAATTTACCATTCTACCATAATATATTTGGTTATATTTTTTACTTATATGTTATATAAATTAATTTACATCTTATCTAATTAATATAATAATATTTTTAAATATATGATTATAAATAAAAATAATATTATATTTATAAAATATATTATTATAAAATTAATTTCAAACAAAAAATATATTATTAAAGATAAAAATATTATTACATGTTTAAAGTATATTATTATATTAATTATAAATAAAAATATTATTATATTAATTAGATAATATGTAAATTAATTTATATAACATATAAATAAAAAATATAATAAAATATGTCATGGTAGAATGGTAAATTACTATTATTCCTCCTATCTCATTCCCTTTTAAACCAAATAAATGATTATTAAAAACTCTTCACCTCCTCTCCCTACCGAACCAACTAAACAACGTAACCCTTTACCCTTTTCTTCCATCCCCTCATTTCCCTATCAAACAAACCAAATAACGTAATCTTTTACCCTTTCCTTCTATCCCCTCCTCTTCCATCCTCTTTCTTTGAACCAAACAGGCTTTTTAAGTAATTTAATTAGCTTTCTTAATCTTCTAAAAAAATTTAATTGTGTCTTATATTTAGGACTAGCGGTAATACCTTATTTAATCATCGTTAGCATTAAAACTACCTTTTGATAGAAATTTCCTTAATATATGTAAATATGTAGTCAATATGAACCTATTGGGAAAAATTATAAATTTAAGAAACAAAGTAAATTAAAGTATTATATTTAAGATCAAAATAAATCTTTTAGCAACCTATAGGATCAAAGAAAACATGTGTGTATTTGGATTAGCAATAAGTAGATTTTTCTTAATTTAACTTTTGTAAATTTAAGATAGGGTGGAAGTCAGGTTGGGTAAAGTGATTTATGTTTTGATTTTTTTAGTATGAATTTTGCAAATTTTTATTTTCAATATGACTTTTGCAAACTTAAATAATTAGATATTTATATTATATTTACATAAAAAAGAAAACATATAATAATGATACCTTATGAGTACAAAATTTGTAGTTGGCAAAAAGAAATGAGCACAAAACTTGTGGAGTATCAATATTACATGTGTATAAAAATTTATTAGGTTTTTCTCATCAATTTTTCTCTACAATTTATAATTTAATTTTTTTCATTCCTTGGATAATTTTATAAATATAAAATTATTGGTATTTTTGAGTAATTTTTTTTTTTCATTTAAAGTAAGGTAGGACCTACATCAAGGCTCTTCTCTTTCTTTCCATGGCCATCTTCTCTCTCCACAATGAGACTTGAGCAACAAATTTTGGCTTTTGCTTAAAAATGACTTTTCTATCAAAAAAACTCAATTATCCAATTACGAATCTAAACACTACTAAATGGAAGAAAAACACTTTTATCCCGCTATTTTCCTTCATATCTTATCTATAATAGAATATAGGGTTAAGGACAAAAATGTTTTGAAAGTTTTCACTAAGGAGCATTGTATGTCTTGAAGTTTTTTAGAGAGCAATTTTGTCCCGAAAATTTTAAAAATAGGACAATTTTGCCCTACTGTTAAAAAATATTAACTTTGACTGTAAAGTTTGACTAACATGAACACATTCCACCTCATCATTCACATCAGCAATGTCCCGCAAACTCCCTTTGGTCTCCCTTGCAACCCTTCCTTTCGCCTCTCCTTATCCTTTACTATTCCTCCCTTTCTTGGATGATGCAAACAAATAGGCGTGTTATGAAATTCACTTTTCTTAGTTGACCTTCTGTGAACTCTCCCTAATTGCTCTCTCTATATATGTGCCTGTCTAACAGAGATACAAAGCACTCCATTGCTATCAATTGCTAGATATAGAGATAGTAACGGAGAGAGAGATGAGTGTGGAGGTTCATCAAGATGGTGTCCAACCCAGGAACAGCTTGTGATTCTTGAAGAGATATACAGAGGTGAGATCAGAACTCCAGAGGTGGCGATCAGAAATCCAAATGCATCCCAGATTCAGCACATCATAGCTCAACTTTCTTTCTATGGCAAGAACGTTTTTTATTGGTTTTAGAACTACAAGGCTAGGCACCGACATAAACCCAGCCATTGATTGAACAAGCAACTTCAGTTATAGTAGCAGGGGAAAGGAAGAAGATGAAATAGAAAGAGGACAAACAACTCCCTTCGCTTGTTTCTAGAGGGTTTGTGTGTGGAAGGAAGAAGACAAAATAGGGAGAAAGTTGGGGTTTTGACTGAAAGAAGGGGAAAGAAGAGTTACGCGAGTGGTTTCTCTCCTTTACTCTAAAAGTAAAGGATCTCTTTTATTTTTCTCTGGATCGTTGGATCAAGATCTCAACGGTCCAGATCCTTTATTTTTTTCTGGACCGTTGGATCAAGATCTCAACGGTCCAGATTTAATATATTATAAAAATATTATTATTATAATAATAATATTTTTATAATATATTAAATCTGGACCGTTGAGATCTTGATCCAACGGTCCAGAGAAAAGCAAATGAGGTCCTTTGCTTTTGAAGCAAAGGAGAGAAACCGGACTCGAAGAGTTGCAGGGAGAGAGAACTAAGTTGGTTAGACAATGCTGATGTGGTTGATGAGGTGGTGTGTGTTGAGTGTCATGTGTATATGTTTGTCAAACTTAACGGTCAAAGTTAACCTTTTAAGGTGAAATTGCCCTGTTTTTCAAACTTCCGTAGTAAAATTGCTTTTTTAAAAATTTTCAGACACCCAATATTTATTGGTAAAAATTTTTGGAACATTTTTTCCATTTAACCCTGAAATATAATAGATCGCAGCTTTTACAAGTTGTGAATTATTTAGGTTACTTCTAAATTATACGAATTATTGCTAGAGTTCCATACAAAAGCATAAGATCGGTGCTATTTTTTAAAATAGTAAATCTGTTATTTAAAAATAATTAAGAATTGAAATATGTACTAAAAAATGAGCACGAACCAAATCCTGACATGTTAATTAGACCATCGAACATAACATGGAATCCTAAGAGCCCGTTTAAATCAAAAAAAATGTTGGAAAGGAATGGAATGGAAATTATTTTGTTATAGAGGTATTGGGTTGAAATTGGAAAAGAAAATGGGTTGATAGGAAAATATTTATTTAGTTGGAAGAAAATGATATAGGAAAATGAGCAGAAAGACATTTTTGCCCCTATTTAAAAAATATTATTTAAAGGCCTTGTTTTAAAAATATTATTTAAAAGTTCATGTTTTCACTTTAGCCCCTTTAACCATATGCACTCCATAGGCAACCTATGGTCATAAATCACTTCAAATAATTCCCTCATAATCACAGCTTAACCACAATAGGCTACATGTAGTAAAAACGTGGAAGAAAGAACTCTTTTTGCCCCAATTTTTTTCATAACATAACAGAGTAATTAACCATTACATACCCATCACCTGTACATCGTCACAACCATTACAACCAATTATTTTGTTCATGGATATATCATGGTTACGGGACAAGTATCTAACTTTACTTTCACCATGTTCACCACATGGTTACTACGTGATCAGCCAATATTTCATCAAATTTTCTCCTCGCCATAGAGTTCCCACCCCTTCCTCTGCTCAGATTTCTGGTGGGGACTAGGTTTCTATAGCTCTAAGTTTAATAAAGTAAATTTTAATACTCTTACAATTTGTCTTGCCTTTCTCTCGTTCTCTTACTCACACACCAGGGCTCTCTCTCTCTCTCTCTCTCTCTCTCTCACACACACACTCTCACTCACTCATATGTGTTTTTCTCTTTACAATTTTTTTTTTTTCAAATTTCTCTTCTTCCCAACCTCTTCTGCTCCTAAAATTGGCATATACTTTATTAGCAACGATAGGTGCATCACATTCAACACAAACACAAACATAATAACCACAACAACGGAGAAGAAGGAACTCACTTGTTCTTCAGGATTGATTGGATGCCGAGTCGTCACAGGAAAAAGCCGTTCACCCTTTCTGTTCTTTAGCTCCCTCCATTTTCTCTAGATCTGACTGTGTAAATTGCCCTCAACTCCTTCACCTCCTTATATTAAATCCATAATCACATCAGGAGCATTTAGGTCTTTGGCCATTTTCCTTAGACACTGGAAAATGGGTTCCCACCATTTTTTGTGGGAACCCATTTTCATTTAAATGTTAGAAAGGAAAATATTTTTGATGGAAAATGGCGAACCAAACCATTGCCGCCAGTACAAAAATTGAATTTCCCCTTTTTCACCCTCCATTTTCCTTAATCCAAACGAGCCTTAAGGAGGTGGACTTGTTAGGTTTTGCAGACATGTAACTATGTGTAGGGAATAGAAAAGATCAGGATTGGGAAAACGGGCCGGCCCAGCCCATGACGGGCTCAGGCTTAAACGGGACGGCTCGTTTAGGCTCGAGTCCAAAAAAGTACCATTTTTCAGCGGCCCGGCTCGTTTAAGGGAAGCCCGCTGGTAGGCCCGTAGGCTTTAGACTCGTTTAGTTTTTTTTTAACCATGCCTTTTTTTGTTTCTTATTCTCCTAAAAACTAAAATACCTAATTTAAAATATAAATATCATCAACACTAATTTAAAACATAAATATTATCAAAGTTTAATAGAACACACACACTAAGACTTAAGTCCAAACCATAATTAGTGTTCACAACCAATCAAACAAGTCCACAGCCATAATCAAACAAGCCTACAAACTTCAAATGTCAGTAATAATAGAACACTTGATTTGGATTTTGGTGTACACATACGAAAAAAGAAAATCAAAGAAGAGAAGCTTCAAATGAGGTCTGATCAGTATGAGAGTATCTCTGATATAAGGGTTAGGTTAGGTTAACTCTACCCTCTAGCCATTGCTTACTGCCTATTTAAAAAAAAAAAGAGTTAAATGGAACTAATAGAGCCGGCCCTATAGGGCTACAGAGCCTATAGGATCGGCCCTTTTAGGCCTGCTTCCATTTGAAGCCTCTAAATCATAGACTCAACCTTTAACGGGCTTGAACTTAAATAGATCATCCTGATTTCCCGACTCCAGAAAAGATGACCAAATTAAATGTGTATTTGTCCATTTTGAGAAATTGGAGGCATATGAGTCGGGGATATTTTAATGTAGAGCTTTATACATTTTCACATGTCAATTGTAGGAGCCGCTATGATTTTAAGTTTTGGTGGGACAAAGTGTCAGGTCAAACGTCCCTTCAAGTACGAATATTAACAAATCATCGTTGACAAGCTCACATGATGTTGTTTCTTAATTATCTAAGAATATAATCCATCCTATTTATGAGGTTGCGGGAAAAAAAAAAAATCTTTATCCTTTTTATAAGCTATGTCATAAAGTTTTTTACATAAATATATAATTTTACCTTCTATCTAGGTAAACTTTACATTCTTGAGGCAGTGTGTATATTAAATAGAAATAAAATTGAAAATTTATTATTTTTTTAATTTTTAAATATAAAATATAATTATTTTCTTGGAGGTATTAAAAAAGTTAATTAAATTACTTTAAAATATTTATATTTATCATTTTTTATTTAAAATAATTTGTCTAACTTATTTATAAAAATATACAACATATGATATAATTAAGCAACTTATTAATTTCTTTTATCTTTAAAAAAAGTTAATTCTATCTTATATATATTTAAAACTGGAAGAGTAAATTTAAGACAAAAATAATGGGATTTACAATTTTTCTTTATTATAGTGAAATGTCAAAAAACTAGTAATTTATAAATAGGATCAAATGGGTACTTTTAACTAGATTTAAGTTTTTTCTTGATTATTTTGGCAAAACAACAAAAAAACAAAAAATTTTCTTGATTATAGTGAAATGAGTACTTTTTATTTGTTTGGGAAATATCACAACCAAGCTCACATGATGTTGTTTCTTAATTATCTAAGAATATAATCCATCCTATTTATGAGGTTGCGGGAAAAAAAAAAAATCTTTATCCTTTTTATAAGCTATGTCATAAAGTTTTTTACATAAATATATAATTTTACCTTCTATCTAGGTAAACTTTACATTCTTGAGGCAGTGTGTATATTAAATAGAAATAAAATTGAAAATTTATTATTTTTTTAATTTTTAAATATAAAATATAATTATTTTCTTGGAGGTATTAAAAAAGTTAATTAAATTACTTTAAAATATTTATATTTATCATTTTTTATTTAAAATAATTTGTCTAACTTATTTATAAAAATATACAACATATGATATAATTAAGCAATTTATTAATTTCTTTTATCTTTAAAAAAAGTTAATTCTATCTTATATATATTTAAAACTGGAAGAGTAAATTTAAGACAAAAATAATGGGATTTACAATTTTTCTTTATTATAGTGAAATGTCAAAAAACTAGTAATTTATAAATAGGATCAAATGGGTACTTTTAACTAGATTTAAGTTTTTTCTTGATTATTTTGGCAAAACAACAAAAAAACAAAAAATTTTCTTGATTATAGTGAAATGAGTACTTTTTATTTGTTTGGGAAATATCACAACCGACTTCAAAAAAAGGAAAATGTATTTTAAGCTTTAAGGGTTGTTAACCAGTTTATGTCTTCAATTAATAAAATTTATTTGAATTAATTGAAGACATAAACTGGTTAACAACCCTTAAAGCTTAAAATAAGTTTTCCTTTTTTTGAAATCGGTTGTGATATTTCCCAAAGAAATAAAAAGTACTCATTTCACTATAAGTTTGTGTCTTGAATTAATAAAATTTATTGTCAACGCCACCTCCTTTTATGGCTCAGGATTTGATCTAATGTCTTTATTTGTATTTTTTTTATAACCTCCAAGTCTTTTTTGGCCGTCTGTAATATTTAAAAAAAAATTAATAAAATTTATATATTTCATCCTTATTAAAGAATATGATTTTCAAACACTCTATATTTTTATTATATGTCATTTCTCTTTCTCCTACAAGGGATACAAGTAACAAACAATCATTAATTGTCAACCTCTTTATATTTGGGATTAGAATTCCCTTTTAACATACTTCTTATAATTTGAAGCTGAAGTTGAAGGAATATATTTACTTTGTATATCACAGAGTCGCTCAAGACAAGCTAACTAAAGGTTAAAATCAACAAAACTACCCTTTGATTTCACATAAGTTGTACATGACATTCTAATGTTTCAAGTTTTAAATTTAACCAACTTGAAATTTTAATTTTTGACAATGAAAAATGTCACATGACATTAATGAGGAGTTGAGAAAAATGTGACATATAATATGGATTAAAAATTTTAAATTATTTTTAATGGTAAGATTTCACATCATCACTACTACAAAAAGATTGAAAGGTGACGCACATTTTGTGGCACTTCTTTAAAGAAGTGCCACAGCTGCCCCTTTTTTTTTTATTTAATTTTTTTTAATTTATGGGACCAGCTGTGGCGCCTGGTGGACCAGGCGCCACAGCTGGTGGGGACAATTGTGGCGCCTGGCAAGGCAGGTGCCACAATTGGCCAGCTGTGGCGCCTGGTCACCAGGCGCCACAGCTGGTCATACCCAAAGGTGGCGCCTGCCTTGCCAGGCGCCACAATTGGGTCCTAAAAAAAAAATTAAATAGAAAAAAAAAGGGGCAGCTGTGGCACTTCTTTAAAGAAGTGTCACAATTGGCTGAATAATGAATTTTTTCAACTCTCCCGCCAATCAGATTTCCCTCCTTTAACTTTACTTTTTATCTTTTCCCTCCCTTTTTCCTTTTTATTCCCTCTTCCTTAGCTCATGTTGACGCCTCTCCCCCCGTAAAAGATATCACTTTCTCTTGCACAACAAAAACACACACTCGTCTTCTTCATTAAATTCTCTTGTCCCTTTTTCCATTTTGTTTCGTCTGTCCCCACTTTTGTTCCTAGTTGTTCCCTTTAATTTTCTTCATACTCTCTGTCTCTCTTTCTCTTTTGAACCCCACTACAGTTGATCCCTACTCCACTCCACAGCTCACATTTGCTCATCCTCGTTACTCAAGCAAGCGTCACCAACTTAAGAAGAAGATTGTTTCATTCTAGCTTGCTTTGTTTAAATTTTTTTAGTAATCTTTTAATTTACTTAATCAGTTGTTGATGTACTGTGTTCACATATCAAGTTATTGTATTGTGATATTTTTTATGTTAGCTTTGGAGAGTATTAATGTAAGAACATTATTGTTGAGGAAATGACAATAAATATATTGTTGTGTAAGAAAATTATTGTTGGGGAACTTGAATTTTAAATGTGAAAATTATATATATATAATAGGTTGAAATATAAAATAGAAAGATTGAAAATTTGAGAGATGATAAACATGAAAGCAACTCATTATAAAATAAAGCTTCACAATCAGGAAGCAAAAAAAAGGGCCACAGGAAAGAAAAGAAAAAGAAAACGCAAAAAAAAAGAAAAAAAAAAGGGCCTCCTGTGGCGCTTGGCTGACCAGGCGCCACAGGAAGGTAGCCTCCTGTGGCGCCTGGTTGGTCAGGCGCCACAGGAGGCTATTTAAAAAAAAAAAAAAATTTAAATAGCTGTGGCCTTCCAAGCGCCACAGCTTTTTTTAGTAGCGTTAAGATAGGTGGCATTTCGCAAGCGCCACAGCTAATGCAATTATAAGCACCACAGATTTGGTTTTTTGTAGTAGTGCATCCTCATTAATTTGACATAGTAGTTTGCATCAATAACCAATGATAATGGCAAGAGGTTTAATGTCAAAAATTAAAACATAGGGTTAAAACTAAAATAAATATTTATTTTTTTGAGTCAACTCATATATCCATTATATTTATAAACAAAGTTTATACTGAAGAAAGACTAAGGGCTTGTTTGGGTCAGTATTAGAGAAGCACGTTCACGTAAGTCGAGGTAAAATTTTTTACACATATTTATCTTGTACATCGTAAATAATATTAGAAAAACAGCTTTTACCGCCAACCCAATCAGACGCTATGTAAAAACCCAAATAGGCACTAAGTTAAAAACAAAACAAATATCACTACTTTTTTCATACATTAACAAATATTCTTGAAAAGTTCCCCTTTTTTCAATTCCTCTACTTCATTCTTCATATATGTAGTGTCGGTGATGGTGAAGTTGTTTTTAATTTTCAGTCTTTCCTCATTTTTGTTGCCCTATTTCTAATATATTATTTCAGGTTTATTAGATCTCTCTGTTTCATGTTTATGCATTGGGCTATAGTTGATACTTCATGTTGTAATCGAGGGCATGTTAGTTCAATATTTACGCTGTACTCGTATCTTTTAACTTTTTTTAACTAAAGGTTTTATAGTTTAATAATATAGATATTTTTCTATAAGTTAGAGGTTGGGAGTTTGATCAGTCTATAATTTAGGCTGTTAGTGCCTTTCCTTGTAACTCAGAAAAAAATCTCTTAACTTCTTTTTGGAATAAAATTGCCTTAATATATATATATATATATATAAGAAGAGAATATTCCTTAAAAAATTAGAATAATCATAGCCGCCTCCTATTATTAACGTAATCCAATTCCAAACTCGTGTCTGATAACTTTTCACACGTAACGCAGACGCTGACGTGTTCGGTGCACCTAGCAGTAATAGATCTCAGTCTACGAGATTTTGATTTTTAGCGCTTCACTGTTACTTTCTTGTCCCCTCCATATTAGCCTCTACTTCTTTCGGCCACGCCATTTTTTCCTTTGTTTATTTGTGCCTCCCGGCTTTCTTTTGTCGTCTTCCTTCTTGAATGCATGTCTTGTATGCATTGTGGGCGGTTTTGCTTCACGTGTTTTCTGTCTCGGTTCCGATTCATCCTCCTCGTTAAGAAGAAGAAGAATCGTTTGACGGTCAAATGGAGGAACCATAGAAGACGAATAACGACCACGCTGGATCAGGTTTCTCTAAAGGTTTTCAGCTTTCGTGGTTTTTTTCTATTCCTCGTGAATTTGATGAACGTTTAATGCTGTTATATTGGGTGTTAAGTTTGAACAGTTTCTCGGTGGAAGTAAAATTGCTGTGCGGAAAAATTAGGTGTGGATAAGATTGTATTTTGGGTGAAAATTTGTCTGGTTGTTGTGCAGTTATTGGTAGGTTGTCTTACAATCCGTAGAAACTTCTGGTATTTTGAGATGACTGACATACCTCATTAATCATTTATCCGCCGGCCTTCATGTCGTTCTTATCTCCATAATAAAGTTTAGGTATATATCCATCTTCTCTTTCTTCAATCATCTGATTGCCTCTCTCTCTAACTTTCTGTATGTTCTTTCTCCACTCTCCTCTCTTTCTCTCCCTTCCATTATTATATATCTATTATACTCCACTCTATGATTGTGATCTGAGCTTTTTGTTATTTCATTCTGAGTATCCTCTTGCGTCATAGTGGTTCTCCGTTCACTTTTCACATTGATCTCAGTTCAATTTTCATATAGTTTTGAACTTTCCACTTCTGTTTCTTGTGTTCTTTTACAAGGAGATTTTCAGTTTTCCTTTTGTTTTCTTCTTCATTTGAGTGTGGAAATTCGGAAGGACAAATTTATACATGTTCGTGAACGCCGGTTTCTGGATACTTTCTTCTGTTGCATAATTCCTTGACCTGCTTCTGTTATCACAAGACCAGAACTTCGGCAAGAGTTCCGAAATCAAGAGAAAATTATCATTCTAGAGTATTGGAAACTTTCATTCTGGACATTGATTATTTGATTACCAATCAAGTCTCTGAAGACAGCAATTTGTTTGAAGGGTTTTCGTGAATTACAATAGCTTGCCTTTTGGATTCTTATTCAATATACTATTTGAGGGCAATCATATACTGAAGACCGTCTCATAGATTTCCAGGGTAATTTTCTTCCAGCTCATATTGCTCGTCTCTTCGTTGAGTATAATTGTGTCTGTTGCTTTATCTTGTTCTTATGGTAGGTTTGAGTTTGGTTAGTTTAACTTCTTATCTTTCTGGCTTGGTTTAAAATTTAAATGAGAGGCTGATGTTAAATGAGGTATGTATTCAGTATGCTTCTTATACATGGAATATGGATTCGATTTCTTCAGTGCTGTGCTTTGCTAGTTTGATATGGAATGTCTCTGAAGTTTTAATGGATTGAACTGTACAGGATTTCTGTTATTATAATACACGATGTGCTAACTCCCAAGGATGAATATTAAAAATGACTTGTTGACATTTTGCTTATGTGCCTCTTGATCTTCAATGCCTATGTTCTGTTTGAAACATTGTAAGCACCAGTAGCATTTTGTACGCTCATAATGATTTGTTGACTTTTGGTTTTTCTCCTAAATTCTGACATTATTTCAGGTAGATTCCTTATAAGAGGGGGAAGAGTTTAACTTGATCTGACAGCTAAGAAATCATTCAGAATGAGCCAGTCTAAAATCAAGCGTCGTATAGGTAAATATGAGGTGGGAAGGACCATTGGTGAGGGAACATTTGCAAAAGTGAAATTTGCAAGGAACTCTGAGACTGGGGAGCCTGTTGCTATCAAAATTCTGGAGAAAGAGAAGGTTCTCAAGCACAAGATGGCCGAACAGGTAATCATGGAATAACATTCTTTTATCATTTTGCACCACTACTCAATTTCATTCAATCAGAAAAAGGCATAAGATTGTATGCCATAGTTGCTTCCTCAAATCTTCCCACAGCTTTCAGAATATTGCTTAATTCGGGTTTTCTTGAACCTAGTTCTTGATAGGAGGTTACAGGCTTAAGAATCATCTTATTCTTTAATATTGAAAAATTCATGTTTAGAGTATAAATTCTGTTACCTAGCAGGTTTGGTCATTACCAGTTCTGTATTCACTTTGCACTCTTCTCTGACTATCAATTTTCTGTTATTTCATTCAATGTGGAGAAGGTATAGAATTTATGCCATAGTGCTTCCTCAGAACTTCCAAACCCTGTCAGGATATTGCTATATTTTAGTGTTCTTGAACCTAGTTTAGGGGAAAGATTACTGACTTAAGCGGCATCTTGTTCTTTGATATGACAAACTTCCGAGTTTGATTATAAATTCTGTGGTGAAGCTAAGTTTGATCCCTACATGATGAAGTCAATGCTCTCTGTTGTTTTAATATGTGTTTTAACAGATCGGGCGGGAAATAGCGACAATGAAGTTAATCAAGCATCCAAATGTTGTCCGATTATATGAGGTTTGTTTGTCTGTCTATCTGCTTCTACTTACTTTTGCTTTTTATCGAGGGAAAAGATAAATCTGAACTGGAATCTTGCTCACGAGAAAGAGACATAACCTATTTCATTGGACTGAAGGAATACCATTGTTGAATTAGAATGAGATTCCTTGTGGGCATTTTTAAGTTTGCTGATGGTGCTGTTGCATGTAAAACATTAATTATAGAAATCAAAGAAAATTATGATGAAATTCTGGTAGTGCTTGATGATAAATTTGTTGGTTTTATTTTCAGGTAATGGGGAGCAGGACAAAAATATATATAGTTTTGGAGTTTGTGACTGGAGGAGAGCTCTTTGACAAAATTGTGAGTTAATGAACGTCTACTTTTCTTATTTTATTCAATGCATCTCATTTCAATAAGCTCAAATATCTTTTGGTGGGAACAGATAAAAGGTCTATTTTCTAATTAAACATTTTTGTTTGTAAAGGTAAACCATGGACGAATGAGTGAAAAAGAAGCACGTAGTTATTTCCAGCAGCTTATAAATGCGGTTGATTATTGCCATAGCAGGGGTGTCTACCACAGAGACCTCAAGGCAAGACCTTTTATCCACTCTTGCATTACATGTTTGCAGATATTCAGAACGGTTTATTTGATTGAAACATAAGAAGAAAGATTCTCTGTTTAATTCTTGTTCATGAAATTTCTTCAGCCAGAAAATTTGCTGCTAGATGCTTATGGCCAGCTTAAAGTTTCTGATTTTGGGTTGAGTGCACTATCACAACAAATCCAGGTAACCATGATTCATTCTTTTTTCCATTAAATTGATCCAAGTGCTTAAGTCCAGTTCTAAACCTTAAACAAAATGTAATTAAGATTTGAAATTGAAGATGCTGCGAAGGTGAGCATGAGCATTTTTAATCTTATAAAATGACGGTCTTGACAGGATGATGGACTGCTTCATACTACATGTGGAACTCCAAATTATGTTGCTCCTGAGGTGTGGACGAATGTCATATCTTGCTGCTTTCATGTGCATTCCGTTATGTGATTCACTTTAAAGAACTCAAGCTTATAACAATTTACTCTTGTAATGCAGGTCCTTGATGATGGAGGCTATGATGGAGCAGCTGCAGACTTGTGGTCTTGTGGAGTAATTCTCTTTGTATTACTTGCAGGTTACTTGCCTTTCGATGACCCTAATCTTATGAACCTGTATGAAAAAGTGAGCATTTTGATAATTTTGCTGTGCGAGTTTCTGTTCTTCTCATTTTTCTGTTCATAACTTTTGTTTTCTTGGTCTGCAGATCTCTGCTGCTGAATTTACTTGTCCCCCATGGATTTCGTTCAGTGCCAGGAAATTGATAACTCGAGTTTTGGATCCTAACCCCATGACTGTAAGAAATAACGTTTGATGAATATTTTGTCTTCATCTTGTGCCAAGTTGTATGATCATTGTTGAAGCAAGAGACTCATTTTAGTTATAAACTACAATGTAGAGTTAGTTTAGTCTCCAAATTTTTGTCGTGAATGAATTGTTGCCTAAAAATATCAAACTCACTAAGTTAATCACTCTGTTACATGTCCCATGCTTAACTTTCAAACTTTGCCGTTGTTACTTGATCTAATACATTAAGGTCTACATGGCCTGTTTGATCAAAGTAAATGAAACTCAGCATTTTACAAAAGTTACATGGAAATCTAAAATCCTTTCTTCATATCTAAACACACGCACATCATGTAAATTGAAAATACATTTATCATTCCCTGGTCCCATAATATAATGAGCCATTCAAGATATAGATGACCAAATATGCACAACTGCTGCGGGTTTGAAGGAGTAATTTGCAACAAGTTAGATATTTTCAGCAACAAAATCATGTGCTGCTGAAAATTTAGGGACTGAAGGTTTGTAAATTTAGGGGGCTAAATTCCTAGTGTATAACAAATTGGCTTCCCAACGTCACCTTTCCATGGCCTAAATTTTGACACCAACAGCATCGGCATCAGCTACTAGATATTGCTCGTCCACCCCAAAACATAAAGCAAAAGGAAAATGTTATGACCACTTATTGAAATCAAGGAAAATACATGACAAGGGAAAGACACTTTGATTGTCAGAACTTTGACTTACTATTTTTGAAAACTAGAGAAGCTGGTTGGCGATAGGGCTGCTATTGTGAAAGTTGAGAAGGGGGCTGTGTGTCAGAGTCACTTTTTGGCGCCTTGGGTGGAGGGTGACAACCTGTCAAAAGTGTGGTAAACTTGTTCTGTTTTAGAGGATTTGTAATGTCTGTGTTATTTTCTTATTAATTTGTAGTTGTTATTTTAGAGGGTGAGCCATGTGACCTAGAGGTCAAAGGTTCAAATCCTGGAAATAGCCTCTTTGATTGTGAGGGTAAGGTTGCATACATCTATCCTTCCTTAGACCCAATCTGGTGGGAGCCCATTTTTTGTATTTTGATTGTAGTTTATGTGTCTCAATGTAAGAGTGTCATGAGTTGGTTTTAGATTATCATATCCCCTTGTAACCTGATTCAGTTATGCAGTATTAGTATTATCAGTCTCAAGTTGTTCCCTCTCTTTGTTGTCTTTTTCTGGTTTTAGTATTGCTTTCAGCTTTGTTTAGGAGGGGGCCATAACAGAAAATAAAAGTAAAAAGGGCATAAACAAGAAAAAAAATGAAAACTGATCATAATCTTGATTGTATTGCTATTGTTGTTGTTGTTTCAGTACTTAAAAGTTTTGGTCCCTTTTCTGATTTACCTTTACTGTATGACAGCGTATCACTATACCTGAGATCTTGTGTGATGAATGGTTTAAGAAAGATTATAAGCCTCCAGTTTTTGAGGAGACAGGGGAGACCAACCTTGATGACATTGAAGCTGTCTTTAGAGATTCTGAAGTACGTTTAGGATAATCTGTAATGACTATAAGTTTTCGATGTCAGTGCTGTAAGATTCTTCATATAATAAATATTTTCACATATAAGAGATTTTGCCCGTGTTTGCAGGAACACCTTGTGACGGAGAAGAAAGAAGAACAGCCAACAGCCATCAATGCATTTGAATTAATTTCCATGTCGAAAGGGCTGAACCTTGAAAACTTGTTTGATATAGAGCAGGTTCACAACTTCACATGCTAACAATTTTCCTTATATTTTCATTTGCTATGAATCTTTAGAATTTATTGAATGAGCATCCATTGTTCTTCTCTTTATCCTGTCGCATTAAAAGTCTGTTATCAATGTTATATGAAAATATTTCTCGCATTAAAAGTCTGTTTCAATATTATATGAAAATATTTCTGTACTACATGACCATGTCTGGCTTGCGGTATATTCAGAGAAGTGGTTAACCTTTATCTCTTTAAATTTTGCATTTTGTTTTTGTAATATTTAGATACAGGAAAAGCTAGATAATGCTGAACTACGTAAGTTCAGCATAAATTTCTGTTAACTTCTTTAAAACCTGAACCTGATTGGCATAAGAACAAAACATGTTCAACTGTAGCAGATAAAGAGATTTCTTGCCTGAATACTGTTTGGGTTTTTACTGTGATGTAATTTGCTGCAGGCATTGAAAAGAGAAACAAGGTTCACATCAAGATGCCCTGCGAAAGAGATAGTTAGTAAGATCGAAGAAGCAGTAAAGCCTCTTGGTTTTGACGTGCAGAAGAAAAACTACAAGGTAAGTGAGAGGTGTGACACTGAGGATAAACTAACACTGAAAGAACATGATCTACAGTTTATTTTACTTTGCAAAAAAATTTGATAGATTTTCAACTTCAGATGAGGCTTGAGAATGTGAAAGCAGGAAGGAAGGGAAATCTTAATATTGCCACTGAGGTAAACGATACCGGTTTCTGTTGCTGAAAGTGTAAAATCATTTGTCTGGATACTGTTTTGATAATCTGATGTACTCTTGTTTTGAACAGATATTTCAAGTGGCACCTTCTCTTCACATGGTTGAGGTGAGGAAAGCAAAAGGTGATACATTGGAGTTTCACAAGGTATATATTGGTTTACTTAGTTTCTGGTTGGCAATCTTTATAGAGATTTGTTCTTTTAATCAATAATGAATATAGATCCGGTCAAAAAACGCAAATTTTCTTTTTTATTTTATCATGCACATCAGGTGGTTCTTTAATGGCAAAGTGGTTAACCTTCTCTATAGAGATTCCTTAGCACTCAAGTCTTCTGGGTCGGCCTTTGTTAACCACTCAGTAGGTCCCACCTCTGCCCTAATTCTCATGCCAAAGGACTTATCTTATGCCCCAACCAGTAAATGTTGAAGCAACCCGTGTTCATTTCCAATTTTTGCATTAACAACTAATAAGAATGCTCTGTGGTTTTTTGTTCAAGCTGCCTATTTGTATGACAGAGAATCGAACAAGTCGTTCTCTTTCAAAAAAAAAAAAAAACGAAAACTCTCTTTGCTCTCTTCTCTAGAAACTTCCTGCCTATCTCCAGAATGCCAGTCGAGTCATGGTTTCTATCTCATGTTTGCTCAAAAATACTAGAAAAACAGACTTAAAATACTTGTTGCACTATTGAACTCAGTTGAAATAACTTACTTTGTTTCACCCTACACGCAGTTCTACAAAAATCTTTCAACAAAGCTTGATGATGTTGTTTGGAAGGCTGAGGAGGATGCTGAAGAAACGAACTAAAATCATCAGTTTAATTATTATCAAAAGCAATATATATATATATTGATGCCTCATGTCCTAATGTTTACTAATTTCTTCATTCATTCTTCATCCTACAGCTTTCTTCTTGCATATTGTTTTCCTGGCTAATTATTGTAGTAAAGCATGCATAGTTTTATGCAACATTTCCATTCATCAACAATCAAATTATGTTTACCAAACAAGAACAGTGCTGGACTCCAAAAGTTTACATGTATCATCCATTTCTTAATTATATCTTCTTCTCCATCAGCTATCAGAATTGTATTACTCACATTCCAGATTGTGTGTTGTACAGCCGAGCTTGTTTGGTATGAAGGGAGGGGAGGGAAAACGAGCGGAGGAAAAAAATTTTGTTAGATTTTTTAAAAAAATAGAGAGATTGGGTTAAAAGTTTTTAATTGAGTATTCGTAATCCTTTATCTTATATCTTATCTTTGTTAAAGAATTTGAACCTCACTTCTTTAATATTTTAAATTCTACCCACACAAATTTTCGCTTGCCTTCCCTTCCTTCCAAGTCCCTCATACCAAACACCCTTTAATTGGTAAACTTTCTGGTATTTGAAGCCACATTGAAAAATTTTGAGCTTCATGTGATGAAAGAATGGGAGAATGAAGCACCCCGCCCCACTAACACCCCCCCGGGCCGAAACACAAAAGCCCAACCCAAACAATAATTTTTGGTTATTGTGCACTTATAGTCATCAACTTTTGTATTTGAAGGTTTTTTTTTTTTGAAAAAAAATTTTCTTATGGCGCCTAGCCTACACTGTAAGTCAGGTTTTGATTTTCAACCCAACTAAACTTCTAGTAGGTTAAATGAGTTCCGGCCCATGTTAATGGTAATTCTTCTTTAATTTTGAGGGCTTCATCCGATATTGGATCATCCAATAAAAACAAAAGCTTAAAATCACAAAAAAAAAAAAGATTTATAAATAAGAGAAAAATGTTTTTCATTATAAAAAATTAAGACGTCTAACGTTTATTATATTATCATAATTTTTTGATTTTTAATATAAATTATAATATATCTGTCATATAATATATAAGCAATTGATGAAGCCAGGAATTTGATCAACAAAAAAAAATTTGTTGAAGCCAGGAATGCATATTAAGAAATGAGTTTGTATTTGGAAAAAAAAAATTCTATTTCCCCCTATATTATATTGTATAGAATAAGTTGAACAATAGAATTATAGTATAGATAAAAGAAAAAATGGATAATCAACAAGTTGCCGGTTGATATGGTAAGCGATCTTATCTTTATAAGAAGAAGAACATTAGTTTGAATTCAAGAAGTGAACATGATGTGAGAATTTTAACTTTGAAGCTCCCGGCCTGAAAGAGATTAGGTTTAAGTCTAAAGTGGCTTGAGGATACTTTGAGTTAAAAAAAGAAAAGAAAGATAAAATTGATAGTTGAATATAAAGTTAAGGTGTAAAAATACCTACTAACTTATATCAAAAGTACGCTCAACACTAAATACTTTTCTTAGATGCAAAAGTATTCATATACATGTGACACCTATATTAAAATTATTTTTTGTAGTGAGACCCACTCTATTTTTTTAAAGTATCAAAATACCCCAATTCAAAAATAGTAAAGGTGCAAAAATACCTATAAATTTTTACTTAGAGTGCGCCAAACACCATATGCTTTTTAGAGGTGCAAAAATACTGATAAACATTCAAAATGGAGATGGAAGTACTAAAATACCCCTAAGTTAAACACACAAACACACACATTTACACATAGTGAATATATTTTAAGAAAATTACTTTCATGTATTTGCTGGGTACTCTAGTTACACTTGGAGCTTGCGTCTAGGTCTTTGTGTCTCTTTTATTTGGTCAAAGGATTTTGAATCTAGCTTAGTTTAATGATTTGAGTCCTTTTTAAATTAAGTCAATTTTATATCCTGGCCACTTAAATCTTTGTTTTACAACTAATAATATGTTCCTCAATGATTATCTTCTTATGGTTTATACTTTACAGCTAAAATTTAATTCTTAAAAAGTGTAGGAAAAATGAAATAGAAAATCTAAGTCTGTTAATTGTAAGTTAATTTCTTAAGAGAATTTGGAAAAAATAAAAGAAAAAGTTAACAAAAAATTTAATAGCATGTGCTCCAGCTGGCATAATATATATTATTATGTTCAATTGCTAAATTATCATATCCAATTACTTGGGGTTGATTGTATATTAATTAGGGGTAAAATAAAAAAAATTACTATGTTTAAATGCATAATTAACGAAGTTTAAGATTTTTCTTGGTTTTAATAAAACATGTTAGAAGTTACTTATAAATAGAAGTAGATGAGTAGATAAGAGTAATTTTCTTGTTAACTTAAAGTTGATGCATAAAATTACATGTTTTTTTGCTAAGCATAATTATCCTCTTATTGGAGGCAGTCCTGTTTGAAGTAGTGTTGGGTACTAAATGTGGACACCTCTCCCAACGAGACTTTAACCTTGATTTGCTATATTGTGAGAGACTAACTCCTTCTGCTAGACCCAACTCCTTTGGTTAAAAATTACATGCTATATTCATAACAATAGCATAACATTTGAATAGTAAAATAGATAAGTGTTTTTTTAAGTTGGAGTATTTTGGTACTTCCATGTCCATTTTTAATGTTCAAAAAACACATGGTGTTTGGCACTTTTTGAGTAAAAGTTTATAAGTATTTTTATATTTTTATCATTTTGAGATGGGGTCATTTTGAAACTTTCAGAAAAATAACATGACCCCACTACAAAAAGCAATAGATGTTAGCCCATTTTAACGGACGTCATTTTTGTTCTTATTTTAAATGTTTATGGATACTTTATCTACAAGAGGTTTATGGTGTTGAGCATTATTTTGGTGTAAGTGGGTGATATTTTTACACCTTAACCCCGTTGAATATATGATTATGACGAGTATTTTTGTAAATATCGCATTAAATGTTCATTGAAGTTTATAATATTGTTTGTATTTGGTAACAAAGTTTCTCCTGTTTTGTTACTCATAGGTAAAATAGTTAAACGGGGAGTATTTTCAGTAAAAAGTACAAGAAAATTTGTCAAAATTACAGCTTTGATTATTTTATGTTAGATAAGGTTTTGATGTTGGTTTCTTAATTTTTAAAATACCTTTTTAGTTCTTAAAGTGAACATCATTAAATTTTTAACTAAAAATGCCAACATTTAAATTTAAAAGGTTAAAAACATATTTTCAAATTCTAACATAATAAGTTTAATTTTTTTTAGAACAAATATTGCTACACGCATGTTGCATGAAGAAGGTCATATATAGCATTTTGAGTTTCCGAAGCTTCTGCAAGCACAAAAAGATAGCTTATGGTTATAATGCATTGCTTTGTGAGGTAAGTATTATTTATTATATAATTTAGTCTTTATGATTGAGCAATTTTTTATTGTATGTACAATAAGAAATATTTATTTGTAATCATAATAAATCATGTACTTATTTTATAATCATCTATTTTAAATGACACATATATTTTTATATTGAAAGTCTCAAATATATTATTTGTTGATAAATATTGATGAGACCAATATTGAAGACCCTTATCAAGAAAGTGAAATAGGGGAAACATCATTACTTGAAAAAAGAAACAACCATTGAAAATGAAATCAGTGCTGGTCAATGTGAATATAACAAAATAGTTGAAAACCTATCATATTATCTAATGTGAATTAGTGTTAGACTTTTTGCCAAAAAACATGATAAATACTAGGGTTTAGGGGATTCAGTTTGAATCTATCAATCAATAAATATAATTTATTGATGATTATTTTATAATTTATTTTTTTATATTTCTTCAAAATTGATTGATTAAGTAATCATACTTAAACATGAGTTGATTAATTGTTAAATTTCATTTATTATTGATGCAAATTATTGATTTGATGATTTGATGATTTGATTTAGAAATAATGATATCATCATCTCACAATATAGATGATTATTTTCTAATTTCCTTTTTTATATTTCTTTATAATTGATTGATTAAGTAATCTTATTTGAAAATGGTTTGATTATTTCTTAAATTCCTTTATTATTGATGCAAAATATGGACATTGATTTGATTTAGAAATAGTGACATCATCATCCCATATTATAATTATAGATGATTATTTCCTAATATTTTCTTATTTCCTTTATTTATATTTTTTTCATTTTAGATGTATTAAGCAATTATATTAGTTCATGCTCCCTCTTTATATTGATAATCTACTTAATTATATAACAAATTCACGCCCCTCTCTTTACTTCCCTCCTCATGAAGTGCTAACTTTAACATTTTGATTGTAGTTAGTTTTTGTTTTTACATTGCATTTTTTTGTTTTTACATTACATTTTTTTGGTTGATTTTGGTAATTCTTCCCTTTTGTTTAAAGCATCTGATTTTTCATTTCTCAAGTGAAGAATAGTGCCTCATGTGTCCTCGTATGTGACCCAAATCAATTTTCATTAAATATTTACATAATTACATTTTAATTAACATATTGTATACACTTAGAACTATTAAACTTCAACAAAAAAAAAAAGAATTATTCATCAATATAATATAATTAACGGTAGCTAAGTGTATATATTATGAACAAAGGTATTCATAAGTGGCAAAAAAGTTATAAAATAAAACTTAAATAAGTAGGTCTAAAAGAAAAATATTATAACACCCCAAATTTTATTCCACAATATTCCTTGTAAACATTTGTGGCATATAACGAAATGGAAGGGTTTGTGGAGAATGTAACAATGCTACCAGTGAAAATTTCCTGTGAGGTAGTGAGTTTGTCAGGTGATTTTGGATAACCAAATTGTGATAAAAAAATTATGAAATTTTACAAGGTTAAAGTAGACATCCTAAAATTTAATTTGATAGCTCATGGGTAATTTTTAGAGCTGTATACAAAACGTTATGGATTTTTGAAGATTGCCCAGAAAAACTGTTGATTTTCTGGAATAGCATTCAAAGAAATTAATTCTGGGAATTTTGTACTTCCAATTGGTAAAGGGATATATTTTTCCTTGAAATTAGACTTAATAAGGGTTCTATAGCCTTTAGAATCACTCCAATTCGATGTCTTTAAATTTAGTTATGATTTTTCAAAGTTATGGTAGTAAATCTGCCAAAATTACCATTAAATCCGAAAATTGAATAAAAATGTGGTGGAAATTTTTAAAATTATGAGATGAATGAAAAAGTCATTTGGGCTAATGGAAGGACCCCCTAGAAGTCATTTATCATGGACCAAGAAAGGGAAAGATGATTTACATGCTATTGGGCTTATGGCATAAAGTTTATGTACATAAAAGTTTGATTTTGGAAATTTGAAAATGATGACCAAGCATATGAAGAGATGACATAAGCATAATGTTACAAAAAGCATTTCCTCTTCCTTCTTTAGCCATAAACCATCGGTTTTTGCTGGAAATAGAGAGAAAAAGTTGTGTCAAACTTAGAGAGAGAAGGAGAAGAAAAACTCATAAGGTAGATCGATTTCTTCGATGAATTCGTACCTAACGCATATAACCCTACTCGTAAGCTACTCTTCTATGTTATTCAAGGTTTGGGAAGCTCAAAGTTTGGTGTTGGAAAGCTAGGGTTTCGGCTAGATTAGGGAGGAGCCATAGAAAGTGAAGTGTAATGCCCAAATCTTTGAATATTGATTGTTCTGGCTGCTGTGAGTAGTTTAATTGATGAAATTTCGCCAAATTGTCTTTGATTTTGAATTTGAGAAATGGGTTGTTGGAAATGTTATGCTGCCAAAATTGGGACTAAATGGTAGTTATAACATAATTAAATAGTTAATAAAGTGATTAGGAGTAGAAAGAAACATGTCTGCAGAGTTAGAATAGGAAAACCCCAATTTTCCCCGGACTCTTGCAAGTTTCGGCCGGAGCTAGATGGAGGGGTCAGAGTTGAATTTTTGGTGTTCTGATAATTCCATTGGGTTTAAGAGGGAAAATTAGGTGGGGTTATAGTTGATTACTTTTTCAGAAAAGCTTGAAAAAACATAATTACGAAAATGCCCCTGAAACCCTGAAATAGTGCCTGCCAAGGGTATTCTTGTCTTTTGGCAGTGAATTTGGTAATTTCGAATTTGAAAATGGATTTCTTGGGTAAAAATAAATTAGAATAGCCTGGGTCAAAATTTCGGGAAATGTACGATCAGATCGGATGAGGCCGGGCCGGGCCCCTGGGGGCATTTTGGTAAATTTTTATAATAAACTCATATAACCACTAGGAACATATTGGAAGTGCCTAAAATAGTACATGAATGAGTTTTAACATAATTCTTGTACATTTGACATTTTAGAATCAAGTTGAGAATTCGAGGGGTTGGCACGCATATCAAGGCACACATATCTAGTTGAAGAGGTTCAAAGTAGTAACTCTATCTTTTATACATTATGTCAATGTTAATATGCTTTACGTATCTTCCGTAATATGTATGATGCATAGTGCTTACAGGTATACCGAACATAGTACCTATGGGTACGCCGAATTATGCCTAGTTTGTGGTCTTTAGCCCAGCTGAGGTACGGAACGAGCAAGGTTTGTAATAATGGTTGATTCTAAATGTTCCCGACCGAACTGAATTATGTGTTATTGTAATGTTGTTGTATGTGGTATCTGACATATTCATTATTGCATTTTCTATGATTGATTATCTGTTACTATTGAGATTCGTTTGAATCTCACCCTTTTTCATAAACAATAAATATTCCAGCGAGAACCAGCGGCTCCAAAGGCAAAATTGTAAACTCAGGAAGCTGACGGCCATGGATCCCGAGATGAAGGCTGTGGTTATATGTAGTCTTTATTTTGGATATTTTGTATAATATTGCAAATATTGTCGAATTTTGCATGGTTGATTCCTATATGTAAACAAATGCTTTTATTAGTATATTTGTACTTTTTCTGTTTGTCTATGGAGTTATGTCTTTATTCCTCTGCGCATATCGAAATGGAAACGAGTGTTGACAGATATCATGCTCTATAGGAGTATAGCCTAATATAATGTGAAAACACAATTAAAAGTAAAGTAGACTCGAAACCTAGACTACTAAAATGACACATTCGAAAACTCAAAACGACATGTGAGAACTCATTTTTCTATTTTTATGTTATTGATGATTGTGTTGTTTTCTTGAAAGGTAGGGGTAGACATATCAGACAATCTCACATCCATATTATTAGCTAATGAAGTGTTGTCTGTCAGCTATTGGAGTGTGGTCTCTTTTCTTTCTCTTTGAAAGAGTGGTTGAAGATCCTGACAACTGAACTAATAAAAGGTCATCATCATTTTGAACATTTTCCAGTGACATCAATGTTATCAAGGAGCTTGTGGCATATGTTTCGAATTTGGAGGTCTGGAAATAAGACCCAAGGAACAAATGGAATAACAAATTGATGAATATATAATCAAGTACAAAATTACAATATGCACTACTATCAACTAAATCCTTTTTACCGTTAATTCTGAGTATGTAAATCATTGCAAAATATTTCCCTCCTTAGAAAATTGCAAAACGCCTAAACTACTGGCTGAGTATTTGATGTTGCTTTTTTTTTTTAACTCTAAGCCTAACAATAATTTCTCTTCTAACACAACGATCTAATTGTTTTAGGAAAGTTCTAAGCTCTACTTTCTACAATTAAAGATAGGTCTTAAGAAAATCAAGTATGGAGGAATATAAAAAAGAGAAGTTTAAATTCAAAAATTAATATACCACAAGACACAAAAGATCAAACAAAAGGAGGAAAAGAAAGGATTGAGATGAGTATAGCCGCTAACATTTCAACAAAAAGTGACATATTTTTTGTCATCATTCACTTCTTGATAACCCGAGCAATGATAGCCTAAGTATCCTTGTGGTTGTCAATATCCCTAATGAGTTCATAAGGTTGATCTGTCGTGTAACCCCCTTCCAACCATAAGCCGAGATTAAGTTTATAATCAAGTAATTAAGTGAAATTAGAGACCTTAGATGATTTGGGACTTAAACAAAATCAAACTTCCCAAAACCAGAGTGTATGAAAACTTTTCTAAAACCTGTTCACAAAGGTTTCATATTCACATTATAAATACACAATTGGCCTGTACAGGTTGATTCCATTTACAAATATGAGAGTACTACATAAATTTCCGACACACTCGGGTTCCATTAATTCATAAAAGGGTTTATACAAAGGCACAAAGCCCACATACTTTTCCCTTATCTTGGGGATTACAGAAAACTATACAACATATTCCAATATATATACAATTGGTCCAAAAAGAGATATCCAATTGATTTTACATGATAACCAATAATCAAAATAAACTCCTAAACTGGAGCTCAACCGCTCTTCATCACCTGCTTTCCTTTTGATCCTTTAGCCCTGTCTAAAATTGTTTTAGGAGAGTAAGATTCTAAAGAATCCCCGTAGTAACAAATCACTCATAGTATGCATAATAATAAGGTATGAAAGCAATCATAACCCACACATAGCAACTACAATGGCAGTTACAGCGGCAAAGGCAGGTATGACTCGTGTCACCCTTACGTTTGCTCACGCTGTATTGCACCACAACACAGTTCACGACAATATATTTCATCACAGCTGGAATTCATATAAAGCATTTTACAATACACAGCCATATTGGCTGGATTCACAAAGCAGTTTCTTAAAGATTCATGTCTATTACAACGGCAGTTCAACGGCTGGGGTAGGTGTGATAAGCATCAACCCCCTACGACGGCTCCCGCTGAAGTGTTCGCTCTACAATGAACCATGGCACATTTTCATTCACATTTCACAAACACAATGATCAATCATGCATACTAGACATCATACACAACACGAGAGAAAAGTTACTACCTGCTCTTTCCTTCTGTGCACGCTCTGGCACTGGTCCCTCCTAAATAGGGCAAATGTCGTATCCTATAATTCATAATGAGTGACGAAGTATTATTCTCTATCCAATTCTCAATTACTTCTTAATACTTAATTGGTTATCATTATTATTCTTTTAGAGTCATTAAATATTCCTAACAAAACTCCTAAAGGGTTGGATGAACTATCCCAAAGATCCCCTTTTGGAAGCACAAAAACTGATTTTTCACTGCTGCACTCGAGTGATGATGGCCTCACTCGAGTGTTGGTACGGACACTCGAGTGATGGTACGGTCTGCACTTCAAGTGCTAGAAAGTGAGGACAGAAAGTGTTTGCCTAAGAGCACAAGAACTTTCAAAGAAGGGGAGCACTCGAGTGAAGAAGACCTCACTTGAGTGACAACTTAACACTCGCAAGTGTTAAATCGCATTCTTGAATTTTGAACGCGAGTGACAACCGGAGACGAGAGTTCATGGTGTTAAAAACACCCATACTCGAGTGAGAGGAGGCTCACTCGAGTGAGAACCCACAACACTTGCAAGTGAGGCAACACTCTTGCCTCTACACACGGAAGTGCAACACAGAAATTGAAGCAGAAAAGGAAATTACATTATTGCACTCGAGTGGACTCATCCTCACTCGAGTGATGTTCATCTCGCACTCGAGTGAGCCCCATATCACTCGAGTGATATGCATCAAAAACCAGAAAACGCAGAAAACTTGACAGCACTTCCAAAAACTTCCCAAGAGTTTCCAATAGACCCAAAACTTCAACCAAAGCTATTCCCACAGAAAACACCCAAGGAATTCAATGGAATCATCATAATTACCAACATCCTATCCCATTATCATGCTTTGGTTTGAATCAACATTAAACACCAAAAATCCCAAAACCATCAAACTTAACATTTCAACCTCCAATTAATCTATCTATCCAAAATACCTCTCAAGATACCAATTTCATGCCAAAAGCATACCAAATACCCAATGACACTCATTTTTGAATTTAAGGCCAAAAATACCAAAAATTCCAAACTTTATACAATGGCATAAAACATAGATAGAAAGATTGGTTTCACTTATCTTAACAACTTTCTCAAAGACACTTTTTGATTCTCCAAACTTTAGATTTTCGTGATTCCTCAAATCACCACCAATGGAGAAATGACAACCATCAAATTGAAGCTCTCACTCCAAGGAACAACATTAATGAAGTGAACTTTTCCATTGGAGGTCTTTAACTTACCTTTTCTCAAGCTTTTCCTTCCTCCTTCTTGGGCAATAATGGCCGAATAAGAAAGAGAAAATGAGAGAGAGAGATGGAGTGTTGGGGAAGATGAAGAATGATGATGACATACTCCCTCCCCCATGCTCAACCGAAAAGAGGGAAGAAGAGAGAGAAAGAATGCATAAAAAAATGCAACATTTGATTTTTACACACACTCCCTTCACACCTACTTTGCCACATGTCGCAATTCTATTGGCTCTCCATAAATAAGTAACAAATTAGTTACTCAAAGCTCTTCGTTAGCCATTTTAATTACACTTCTCATTTTTCTCTTAGCTAGTAATTAATTTCTCTATTAATCACTAACTATTTGCCCAATAATTCCGTTCTTTCAATTTTCACTAATCATGGCATAATAATAAATATTACTGCCAAAACCCATAATTATTCCACTTTAATTCAATAATTATCCTCAATAATTATCATTAGCCCTTAATTGAAATTTGGGGTGTTACATGTTGTAATATTGAGATAAAGAATTGAGATCACTAACATAAAAGAACGGAGAACATGAAATGAAATATATTAACGACGTTAATATATATATATATATATAGAAGCATTACTATAATCATGGGCCAACTGTGTTTAGTTTGAATTATGATTATGATAACTCCTTGAATCATAGGGGCTAACTAATAATTTATGGATATAACATATAAAATATTAATATTAAATTATAAATGACAGTGATAAATAATTATGATAGCCAAAAGAGGATAATAAATATGGATATTGATGTTTATTAGTGTCAAAGTAAATGGAATATACTAACAACGTTAATATAAATACAACTATTTTCTCAAAATAACAATTGTTCACAAAATGATTTTTAACGGGGTTATTACGAGTATTATAAATAGGGTTCACGAACTCGGACCAGACCAGCCAGTTCGGCCAGAAAATCGGCGAACCGGCCAGTAGACTGGTACAATTCCCGATTTGGTCTTGGTTCCTATTTTTTTTAAATTTTCTTCAGAATTTCATATTAAGAAGCTTAAAATCTTCAATTTCTCATCGGTTTAGCTCCGGTTTGGCCCGATTTGACCTACTGACCTTTAACCCAGTACCCCGACTGATTCATTACCCGGTTCGGGTTCATGAACCTTAATTATAAAAGATATAGATAACAATAATTGACACAAAAATATCATTTGAGACTAGTTGCACTAGTGTTAAATTAAAGAACTAAAATATAAATTATGTATAAAGTAATCAAATATGCACTTTTACTAAAAATATGAGTGTAAATAAATAATCACCAAAAATGCTGCGAGAAGTATATCAAAGTTACTTATTTCCTCCCTAACAAATAATTAATAGGCAGTATTAAAGAATTGTAATTGTAAAGTTGAAATTCTAATTATCTAACTCTTTTTCTTGATTTACGTGTTTTAGTTAAAAACGCATTATATTTGAAACAGAGGTAATATATAGATATATATATATTAAAAAAATTGGGGGCCCACGGGGGCGTAGCTCGATGGTTGAAAGGCAAGCCACGGTGCCTTCCCACCATTTGCCTAAAGGTGGCCGAGTTCGAACCCGTGGGAAGTCCCTTAATCCCGGGGCGACTCCGGATTAATCTGCATCCAATTGGATGTGGGACACCGAGGGCTTTACGCAAAAAAAAAAAAAAAATTGGGGGTATAGTCTCTATTTTTTTTGAATACATAAGTCTGAGCCAGAACTTGGTAGGTTGTAACAAAAATTACATTAAACCCGCCGTCATGATCTCCCTACAGGTGGTAAGGGTATAGTCTCTAGGTAATGAAAATTTTGGAGAAAATCTCTATAAAATGCGCTCAAAATTGCTAAATCTCGTTTCAGTGCAGCGAATTCCAAAAACCCCAATCAGTCGTGTGTCAGTACGGAATGAACAGTGTAGGGGTGCCAAAAGACGATTTTGCCCTTTAACCCTCATTCTCGTCACTTTCAAACTAACAACATGAGTTTCTTAATTAACAACTTTGTCTTCTTGATTAACAACTCCAATTTCATCTTTTTACTTTCACAATAATAATACCGATCTTGTTGTTAACAACACTATATTTTATATTAACAACTCTCATTTCTTATTTCACAACTTCGTAATTTAAGTTTTAGGGTCAATAACAACACCTCTTTCTTTATTAACAACACCATATTTTACGTTAACAATACTATATTTTGAAGATGCAAATATGTGAAAGGATAAAGCAGAGTTGTTAATCAAAAACCCGAAGTTGTTAATTAAGAGGTTCGTGTTGTTATTCTGAAAGTGGCGAGAATGAGGGCTGGAGGGCAAAATCGTCTTTTGGCACCCCTGCACTATTCATTCCGTACTGACACACGACTGATTGAGGTTTTTAGAATTCGCTACACTGAAACGGGATTTAGCAATTTTGAGCGCATTTTATAGGAATTTTCCCAAAATTAAGGATCCTGGCAAAAAAAAAAAAAAGACAGAAAATTGAGGATCCTATTTGTGCTCATTAGGCCGCACGGGTGGAAACTGGAAATAGCTTTTTGGGCCTCCCAAGTCCGAACCTCTTCATCTCCCAAATCGTCGATGACTCCTTCAGCAGCTACGTAGGGGTTTGTTTCCTCCGTTCATTTTCGCTAGCAGTATGTCTCCCTTCGTCACTCTCATTTTATTCTCAGCATCATTTTATTCATGATTCTTTTGGAAACACTGACACTAGTGATTACATGAATTGTTTGCGCTAATATCAAACTTGGTTTTGAAGAGAAGTTTGGTTTTTGTAATCATACTCGGATGCTAATTAAGTATGAAACTTGTTTGCGCAAATATCAAAACGAAGATATTTCTCTTGTTACGTGAAGATTTGAGTATAGATGAATAGCTAAAATGCCCAAATTCAGATTCTTCTTGAATTACGTAGCTGAAATTCGACTTCTAAACGAAGCTCATTGATTTGAATATCTGAGTACGGTTTTTTCCCCTAGGCTACTAAGACAAGTACTTTGTGAGTAGCTTAGTGGCATGGTTGTTTACATTTGTGCCGAACCTGTAAACATGTCACACTCTCTAAAGGATTTGATTGCTACTTTGGTAGTCTTGAAGAAAGAGGTGGAGTGGCCATTAGTGGATAATGATGGAGTAGTGTGCAGTGTGGCTGGAGAGACCACCTGATTTATTGATTATAAGTTCGATGAAAAATTGGATAGCATTCCGCTCTCTACTGATTACATGTTGCAACAATGCCATCAATGAAATAGGTTTTAAGTGTGAAATTATGACTATTTTCTTAGTGATATTAATCCAATATGAACCTTGAAAAATCACTTAGGGGAAGAGGGAATGGAATGAAAAAGGTGACTCTTTATGGGTAATGATTTTTACCCCTAAAAAAAAGATACTTCCTCGGTACTAAATGTAGGAGTTAAATGACTAATTTGTAGGGATTAGGAAATTAATTTAGTTAGTTTTTGTGAAAAAAATGTATGCTAGTTTTCTTCAAATACTCCGTCAATCTTATATGTTGGACATTGCCCCGACTAATAGAAACTCACATTAACATATACAATCAATAAGGATAATTTGGGAGATGAAAAATGTAGATTTGGAGGATAACATATATTGTGATATTACATTTAGAATCAAAACAAGCTCCTTAGCTGGCTGCTACATTTATGATCAAAGGAGTAATAAAAAAATATATTGTTATTGTTGAACAACGTTAACAAGGCTACTATAGATTATGCATGCCTCAAGTTTCATACGATGTAATTCTTTTCCATTGCCTTCAAGTTTACCATATGGAGTTTTAAATTTGGAATGCGGTGAGATAGGGGTGTCGGATGAATTTTTACACAAACTATCATCCCATTCAATCCTTAAGTGGTGTATTCCACTCAATGGACAGTTAGAACCAACAAAGGGGATCATACCAATATTTTTTTTTCCCATTTTGGGTTCTTTTTCATGTCATTTTCCCATCCGTTATGCATTTAATGCTGATCATAATTTCTGTGGTTAGGATTTATAGCTCCACAAGGATGTTGCAGCAGCTCACACATTTGTTGTAGACTCATTTCCAGTTCAACTTTGAGAAGTAGTTTCTACAGATACTAGTTGCATAATATTATCTGAGGTTGTATCAAAGATGGGTGGGAACTATCCAGTCCATGTCTTAACATTGCCAACTGCTTTTCCTCCATCTTTGATATCCCTACCTGGGAATTCGTCCAACAGCATCCCTTATCTTCAATGTAGGTCCCAAACAAGATTCAACAGAATAAGAGCTACATCCGCTGATGCCGGACCGGGAGAAACATCATCTGCTTCAGAAGAAAAGAATCCTCTAGCTGTTGTTTTAGACCTTCCTCGTGCTGTTTGGAGGCAAACACTACGTCCATTAAGTGATTTTGGGTTTGGTCGGAGGAGCGTCTGGGAAGGTGGGGTTGGACTGCTTTTAGTTTCAAGTTCAGTTATACTTGCTCTTAGTTTGGCCTGGTTGAGGGGTTTCCAAATACGGTCCAAATTCAAGAAGTACACAGCAGTCTTTGAGTTTACTCAGGCTTGTGGTATATGCACTGGAACACCTGTAAGGATCAGAGGTGCAACTGTTGGCGATGTCATTCGTGTTAATCCTTCCTTAAAATGTATTGAAGCAATTGTTGAGGTGAGTCTCAGGACTATGATCTTATAAATTTTAAACCTTGTTACCATCCCCCTTTTTTACATGTCAATGTTGAAATTTTGCTGGGGCCTGGAATTCTATGTTCTGTGGAACTTGAAAGTTGTAATTTACAGATTGAAGATGATAAAACAGTCGTACCACGAAATTCACTGGTTGAAGTTAACCAGTCAGGTCTTCTCATGGAAACTATGATTGACATCACTCCTCGAGATCCCATTCCTACACCATCAGTTGGACCTCTTGACCCCAAATGTCCCAAAGAAGGTCTCATTGTGTGTGATCGAGAAAGGATCAAGGGATATGAAGGTGTTAGTTTGGATGCATTGGTTGGAATATTCACCCGCCTCGGACGAGATGTAGAGGAAATTGGGGTTGCTCATGCCTATTCATTGGCTGAAAGAGTTGCTTCTGTTGTTGAACAAGCAAAACCCCTTCTTATAAAGGTGTGATGTAATCTTCTTATATTTTATAACTATTAATGCTCTAATTTCTGTGTCTTTAACAGTACAAGCATTCCTCTTGGAATTTTCATTTTTATAGAGATTTGAATGATAAACTTGATGATCTTGCCCTTTTGCTTGAAATTCTTGTTTTCCTTGTTTGTGCTTTGCCTGATAGAAAGATTTGGAATTTGGATTCTTGAGGTTCTTAGTACAAACACATTTTCTTTTTGAGTTTGTCTAAGATCTTTTGGCAACTAAAGGCTCCTTCTAATGAAAAGCTATTTGTTTGTTGTGACTAAATGTTGTTTCCTCTTGAAATAATTATATTACTCATACTCATTCTCATCCCATGTCTTTGGCTTTGATTTAGTGATGTCTCAGATCAAAGCCATGGCTGATGATGTTCAACCTTTGTTGGCTGAAGTTCATGAGAATGATCTGTTGAAGGAGGCTGAGAATTTGACGCGGAGCCTTACTCAAGCCTCTGAAGATTTGAGGTTATAACTAAAGAAACCTCTCTAGCACTTTTATCTCTGTTATGTCATGCCCGCATACACATCCTTGTAGCACGTTATTACTAGTATATAAGATGCCAACTGTTGTGTCAACATTATATTCTTGGGAGAGATCTGGAATGAAGAGACGTGGGAGAAGGGGTGTTGGCAAGGATGAAGTTGGTTGTGGAATAAGAAAATAAGGTTTATTTGGGTTAGGTGATAGAGGTAAACAGGTGAGAATAGGGTAAAACGTACTCACTCAACACTTACAAACATCAAGACCCCTATTTAGAGACCTAGTACATATATTTCCAAACTACCCTTGACACTTATCCCTATTAGCACATGTCAATATACTCCCCACAACAAAAGATCCTTGTCCTCAAGGATCAGTACAAAAGAAGAAAGTCTCTGCTTTTTTGGGTTCCTGTGTGGCAGCTGTGACTTAGGAATGCTGCTTCTAGCTATCTGGATCATCTGCCCCTGTGATCAGGATTCAAATGCACCATGCTCTGGAACTTGGTTCAGATCGTGGTTCAAAGGAATAGGGATCACATTTAGTTACTATGGTTCTAGTGTGTGCTATATTTGATATAGAACTAGGTTTATGGTAGGAGCCTGCTCTGGGCTCACCTCAGTTTTGAGCACAATCCTTTCTTTTTGTAGAAATTGTGCGCAGTCAAGATTCTACACTAGTTGTGTAAAGATTGAAATTTCCTTTTGTTTGTTTGTCCGGCGCAAACACAAAGTGGACAAATTGATCTAAATTCCTGTTGTCTGTAACCTATATCTCATCATTCTCCTACCATATTCTATTTCCATCAAGATGCATAATACTTATATGAATAACAGAGATATATTATTGGTATGAAATGAAGACACTCTTCACCCATGTTTATGCTGAATGGTATAAATATAATCATTTATCAGTCCCATGAGAACTCTAAGTAATTCTAAAATCTTATTCTCTCTTATTTTTAGCCTGGAAAATGTGTTTTGACAACTAAGGTCTTGCTATATTTACGCAGAAGGGTAAACTCGTCCATCATGACCCCTGAGAACACTGAACTTATTCGCAAGTCTATTTACACTCTCATATTCACCCTGAAGAACGTTGAGGTAAGCCTGTAATTTGGAACCACTAATAAATTTAATTGATTACAAATGATTTGGCTAATTCTGTTCTCATTTTTGTTGCATTATTGCAGAATATTAGCTCTGATATATTGGGTTTCACTGGTGATGAGGCTACAAGAAGGAATTTGAAATTACTCATCAAGTCTCTCAGCAGGTTATTGTAAGGTCCAAGATAAATAAAATATGGTAGGTGATTACTTTCTTTGCTATGCATTTCATCATCTGTGACATTGGAGTATTTCAAAGAACTTTGTACTCCTTTCTGTAGCTGGATATATGGTGCTACCACTCACTCAATTTATACTATTTAAAATGTCCAATTTCATAGGAAAGCTCATGATCTTCAAGAATCGCGGATGATTTTGATAGAGGCAGCCCACTTGGCAATGTTTGCTCCATCTAGGAGACATGAAGGTGAATCTTAATGGCTTGTCTTTCCCCAAGATATAGATCAATGACTATTTACTTGCACCTGAGCATTTGGATTAATGCTTGGAAGTTGATTATTGGCTATATTATTTAATGTCGTGTTGTTCCCCCACCAGGATTCACCCTTATGTATCTTACTAGTTTTGTGAGTATTTTAGTTGATGTTTCCTTTTTGGAAGATTTTTTGTAATTGAATGTTCCTTGTTTTGTAATTCCTATTATGTAGGCAAGTGGCTGCTTGTGTTTCATTCTACTTCAAGCTAATATTTTTGGTGAAAAACACATTAATTTAATATGTACAATCTAGTAATACACACCCATTGTGTTGTCAGATGAAGTTTTATATTGTGCTCCTTCCCTCCGGTCATTAATATAAGATCCATTAAGGACTGGGGGTAGTATGTTAGTTGTAAACGGTACTTGTCATGAAATGTAATATATGTGGCGGGGTTAGAAATGATGGACATGGTAGCTGGTGAACCATTTTCTTAGAATGACAATTGAGCCGGTCATGTTTAGTTGTTTACATTGTTTAATTAATCAAAGTATAAATTGACTTTTATTAATAACTTTAAAACTATAATTATACCTATTTTGTACTTGGCGGCCTCTGCGAACTTGAAATAATAGAATGGTAAGAAGTGTTTTGACTTCAAACATGCATTGTCAGACTTGAAAAAATTGTATTATAGGTCAAAGAAAGTTAAGTGCAAAATAAATTAAATCTTCTCAAAAATTAAAGGGAAAATTATAGCTAGGTCCCAAGGTACAGAAAATATACCAAAAAACTCCCTTTGAAAAAAGTCAATGGTCAGAAAAGTCTTTAGGGATTTTTTTGACATGAATTCTCAATGTTTATTTACAAAAATAACCTTCACCGAAATTACCAAAGAAAACGCACAAAGGAGAGGAGGGCAACACATTTTTGTGATTAAGCCATTAAAGAGAAAGAGAAAAATGCACGGATAAAGGCGTAGGAGGTGCAACATTGAAGGAATACAACGTGCTGTTAATGTGATTGGGAACGTCTTCTTCATCATCTATGTACGGGTAGCAAGGTACAGATGCGAACTGGAAATTTTTTTTTTCTGTGTGAAAGTTGGTTAGATTGAGATTGAGGGGTTGGTCAAAGGTTGGATCTTGGGCTAAAAAATGTAGTAAGTGGTAGGTGGTAGACAAGAAATGCTAAGAATTTGGTACACATATGATATTCATCATTGAAGTTGGGGTTTCACCTTGGGTGGGTTGTGTTTATGTTAGAGTGCTATGTTTTCGTGGCATGGTAACAAAGGAGCTGTTGTGTTTAAAGTGAGAATGGTGAATGTAATTGGTATTCTTTGCTGTGAAAATGCTGAAATGAAACCATAAAATTGTTGTAAATTTGTGCAGATGTAGTTGTTAATATCATGGTTCCTGGACCCGGACCGGACCGGAAACCGCCGAATCGGTCACTAGACCGGTCCGGGTCCCAAATTAAAAAAAAAAAATTTTTAACTTTTTCCTTTAGAATTTCATACTATAAGCCTAAAATTTTCAATTACTCACCGGTTTGGTCCCGGTTTAGCTCCGGTTTGGTCCCGGTTTGACCCACTGACCCTTAACCCAGTACCCCGACCGGTTCAATACCCGGTCCGGTCTTTAATACCTTGGTTAATATGGTAGTTATAGTTGTTAATAGAGAACCTGTGCTATGCTCTGTTTTTGGGGAAGCAAACAGAGGTGTGCTGCTAATATGATGATAAAAAAAGTGCTGTTAACGTGTTGTTAATATGTGCATATGTAGTTGTAAATATTGCTGTGGAAGTTGTTAATATGAAGTCCTCCGTTGTGCTCTATTTTTGGGGAAGCAAACAGAGGTGTGCTATCCATTCTCCCTGGTATGATGATAAAAAATGCTAATATGATGATAAAAAAAGTGTTGTTAACGTGTTGTTAATATATGCATATGTAGTTGTAAATATTGTTGTGGAAGTTGTTAATACGAAGTCCTCTGCTGTGCTCTGTTTTTGGGGAAGCAAATAGAGGTGTGCTGTCCATTCTCGCTGGCAACCAACAAATAAAGAGGAAGAAAGACATGTATCATTTGAGATGTTATTTTGTAATACAGGCTAGTTGTTGTGTACATCTGTTGATATTTTGTAGGAATGCCTTGTTGTAAAAAATGCACTCATGTAGCACTTATGTAATGAGACGTTTAACAACATCATGAGTTATTTTGGCAATACAATCAGTTATTTTCACAACATGTAATTATGTAATGATTTACTTTCAACTTTGCCAAGTGCAGACTTTGACAACATGTTATGCGTATGTTTATAACATGTTTAATTATTTTTACAAGTTGTTTAATAGGTCAAGGAAACAATGTCTTCACACACCAAGGTGACGACATCACATTTTTTTTTGGTTTACAACTCAATATGCATGTTTTCACAACACTGAAAGTCATTTTAACAACTGTATTATTATGTATGATGACCATAGCAAGTTGCGTTGTTAACAATAGCGAATGCTTATTTTACAACATGATCAGTCATTTTAACAACGACTAAGCATGTGTCCACATGAAACTACGATTAACACACGGGATTGTCCACTACTTTGTGTAGTTTTAACATCTTAAGTTATTTTTTCAACTTCTAAAGTTAATTTTACAACTTATTTCTACCATTGCACTAGGAAAATATCTTAGTCCATAGCAAGTTTAACTCTATGGATGATGTTGTTTACAATTGCTATCGCTTAGTTTACAACAGGATGAGTCATTTTAACAACGTCTAAGCACGTGGTCACATGTAAATCCGCTGAACACTAAAGATGGGAAGAGTTAACTACTCTGTGTAGTGTTTACAACATCTTTAGTTATGTTTACAACATGTTTAGTTAGGTTTACAACTAATTTTTGCTGTTGCACCAGGGTAATAACTTGGGCCATATCAGTAAGTTGCACACTATATTGCTGTCACTTTTGTCATTGTTTACATCATTTAATGCTTCTTTCACAACATTATTAGTCATTATAACAACTTCCTCTAGTACCCCTTAATCATCTACAAAATCCATAAATGTTGATGTATCAAAGGTAACTTTGAACTTCATTTGGATTTCATTACTTTCATGAGAATCTGCAACACAAACTTTATATTAACAACTTTCACAGCAATATTTACAACTACATATGCACATATTAACAACATGTTAACAACACTTTTTTTATCTTCATATCAGCATTTTTTATCATCATAACAGCGATAATGGATAGCACACCTCTGTTTGCTTCCCCAAAAACAGAGCACAACAAAGGACTTCATGTTAACAACTTCCACAGCAATATTTACAACTACATATGCACATATTAACAATACGTTAACAACATTTTTTTTATCATCATATCAGCATTTTTTATCATCATACCAGCGAGAATGGATACAACACCTCTGTTTACTTCCCTAAAAATAGAGCACAACAGAGGACTTCGTATTAACAACTTCCACAACAATATTTACAACTACATATGCACATATTAACAACACGTTAACAATACTTTTTTTATCATCATATCAGCATTTTTTATCATCATACCAGCGAGAATGGATAGCACACCTAAGTTTGTTTCCCCAAAAATAGAGCACAACAGAGGACTTCGTATTAACAACTTCCACAGCAATATTTACAACTACATATGCACATATTAACAACACGTTAACAACAGTTTTTTTATCATCATATCAGTATTTTTTATCATCATACCAGCGAGAATGGATAGCACACCTCTGTTTGCTTCCCCAAAAACATAGCACAACAGAGGACTTCGTATTAACAACTTCCACAGCAATATTTACAACTATATATGCACATATTAATAACACATTAACAACACTTTTTTTATCATCATATTAGCATTTTTTATCATCATGCCAATGAGAATGGACAGCACACCTCTGTTTGCTTCCCCAAAAACAGAGCACAACAGAAGTTCTCTATTAACAACTACAACTGCCATATTAACAACTATATTTGCATAAATTTACAACAATTTTCTGGTTTCATTTTAACGTTTTCACAGCAAAGAATACCAATTACATTCACCATTCTCACTTTAAACACAGCAACTCCTCTGTTACCATGCCACAAAAAAAGAGCACTCTAACATAAACACAACCCACCCAAGGTGAAACCCCAACTTCAATGATCAATATCATGTGTGTACCAAATTCTTAGCATTTCTTGTCTACCACCTACCACTTCATTTTTGAGCCCAAGATCCAACCTTTGACCAACCCCTCAATCTCAATCTAACCAACTTCCACACAGAAAAAAAAAAATTTCTAGTTCGCATCTGTACCTTACTACCCGTACATGGATGATGAAGAAGAAAACGTTCCCAATCATATTAACAGCACGTTGTATTCCTTCAATGTTGCACCTCCTACGCCCTTCGTCCGTGCATTTTTGTCTTTCTCCTTAATGGCTTAATCACAAAAACATGCTGCCCTCCTCTCCTTTGTGCGTTTTCTTTGGTAATTTCAGTGGGGGTTATTTTTGTAAATAAACATTGGGAATTCATGTAAGAGACCATTGACTTTTCAAAGAGAGTTTTTTGGTATATTTTCTGTACCTTGGGACCTAGCTGTCATTTTCCCAAATTAAAGGCCTTTGAATGTTTCTTAAAGAAATTAAGGAAAATACAAAAGGGAGTGCTAAAAGAAGAAGCAACTTGCACAATTGTGTTATATGCTTCTCATTTTGGAAGTATTACACCTTTCAAATATCCCAAGTCCTCAGTAGATAGGATTAGTCCTCTCATGGGTTCGTTCCCAAAATTTTGTGCGCCACAATTGCAAAATGCTATAATTTACACTCGGGGATTGTGAATGAATTAGTTTCATGTTCAATGCTTGCAAATCCGTAGTGACATTACAACATCAGAATGTTTTCTAAAAGAAAACGAACAAGTTTATTTCTTTCTTGCTCAACTAATTTACATAATACAAAAGACTAAACTCAAGATTAAGGTGAGCTTTAGTGTGTTTAAAATTGTTCAACTAAAACACACTTAAAGCTTATTTGGAATAGCTATTGGAGTCTTAAAAAGCAGCTTTTCAATCATGATTTACAGTATATGAGGTAAGTATGTGAGAGTAGTTTTATCTCGATTTGTGTGAATAAGTACTTTTGAAAAAAAGTGATCCCAAACAAACATTTATCCTGATGAACACAACCAAGTAAAACTAGTTCTTGTATCAAATACTTTATAAGACCCAAAAGACCACCAAATCACAACAAAACTGCTGCCAGTATGAAGGCATCTGACTCAAATAACAGCATGATGGCGTTGAAAGGATTCATGCTTCACAATATCAGGTTGAAAATGTTTCAAGAATTATCTAGCAGACGGTACAGTTGGAATTCTTGCTGCTTAAAATACCTTCGATCCTCATCATCCACAAGAACAAGGTTCAGGAAATATTTCACACTGAACTTGTTATTGATGTTGCGGTAGGTAGGTGTCAGCTCGTACGGACTGAGGAACAACCTGACGGGAATTGATTCTCCTGTAAAAAGAATTATCCTCAGTAGCATTCTTTAGGTTAAAATAAGAAATAAAGTTTCAACAAATAGGTTATTATACTAAATATCAGATGGTCCATGGTACAAACAAACATGTACAAAGTATATATAGGGAGAATTGTGTCTTAGGTCCTAAGGACTACTAATGGTAAATACTCATTGTTCTACTTGTAAATGTGTGTTGTTTGAGTGGTAAATACTGTTAAATATCTTTAGTCGTAAATTTGTGTTTTGTGAGTGATAAATGTGAGAGCCTTCTTAATGATTAAATTGTGAATTTGATCCTAAAGTATGATTCTCCCATATATATAATACATTCATACTGTATATGTTCCTCTATTATCAGTATTACAACTGGTGGTGTAAAAGAGCTGCTCAAACTTAGCTTGCTTTGTCAAACAATCTTGTGTTTGATTTGTATAAATGTACATAAGATTATACATATACGAGTTACGTGAGATTTATGACTTTTCATAATATTTAAGAAAAAGTTAAAATTTATAAAATCAATATAAATATAAAGTATAAAATCTACAGCAAATCAAATTATTTACAAGTCTTGTATAGTATAATCCATTTTTATAGTTTTGTACCCTACATGATGGTTTATACAAAACATATGAAATTACATATAATAATGGAATGTTTATATTAATTTTATTTTTAAACAAGATAAGCATCAAATTTTCAAGATTAGATTAAATGTTTCATGTTATTCAGCTAAATGAAGTTTTTACTTTTTATACAAGTAGGAAGTGGTGGGCCTCTAAACTTCTCAACATATTATCAGAACTTTCATGACTAAGGGTCAGGAACGTAATCCTTGTCGTCCTAATTTCTTCAGAAAACCAAGTTGAACCATAAGGTAACAAGCATGTGCCTTGTCCATATAATCACATCTCAGGATAGGTAGTGGTGGAGAGATATCAAAACCAAGGTTCAAGCTCTTCATCACAAGCATCGAGCATATCAATACAATATGAATATTAAGTGTAGGTATGAATATATGGAAAAACTATTAAGTGTAGATATGCTTACCTCGGACAGGAACACCATCCATCAACTCAAATTTTGCAAGGGTCTCAGTTTCCACATAAGTATTGGTCCCTGACCCAGTTGACTCTCTACGCCTTATCTCTAGCTCCATGTTTTTAATTTTGATTCGCACCAGGAGAAAATATATTTTGCCAATGATGACGTCCTTCAGATGGTACCTGTCATTTTTTGAATAACAAAAAATCGGAGTCACCTCTAACTTAGCATCACGAAAACATTCAAACATGCTATTTATGATGAGTTAATTAATTCTTACTTGCTTTTACTGTATTCAAACTCTATGTGCAAGCAATCTTCAATTCCTACTTCCATCTGAATGAAACATCAAAATGAAGAAAAAGATATTAACAAATAGCATTTTTCTCCCAGAGTATATCAAATATATGAACTCATGCTTTAATTATAACTTAGAAAAACACAGCCGCAGCACTGTCCGCAAATTCGCTCCTATGAAAGGTTAGGACGAAGAAAATAGATATGGGTCGAAGAGGATTTTATATATATATATAAAGAGCATTAACAGATCATTTCGAGAAAGCACCCAAACCATAACTTATGGTGCATTCTCAGAGTGTTATCATGCAAAGGGATAGACTTGCTTTGGACAAAGAGACCTAAAAGATAAAGTTGCTAATAATTTCAAGAAGTTCCAAGACAAGCAAAATACATTCAGCGTAAATGAAAATGCCAATTCAAGAAGTTGCAGGCCATAGGCAAAAATACTTCCCAGTTCACTGTTTCATTTCCTGGCCAGACTCCTAGTTCGCTGTTAATTTTAAGCATAAGTAAAAATCTCACATTGTTACTTATCAAAAACAACAAAAATCTCACATTGTTAATGTGTATAAAATTTGACCACCAAAGGTATACATGAATAGATAATTTAATTATCCTAACCTTAATGCTATTATTGATTGCTGGAGCTGGACTATAGTTGCGAACCTGATGAAGAATCAAAGTAAAAAGTGGGTTACTTGGCATTCACTTTTTCTGCAATAACCAGAAAACATACATGTGAAAAAAAGAAACTTCAATAGTAATCACTCCAACAACAGAATATATAATCTTGTCATAGAAGGATGAAGCAAGATGCAGGACATTGGTAGCTCTGTACAACGACAATATAGATGATAAAATTGCAGGAAGTACAATCATGGTATTAGGTAATCATATAGCCTGTACTGTTGTTTTCTTTGGACAACTAGATTTCAGGTCCATGCATAGCAAAATGCTTAAGGAGCAAGCCGCATTGTTATGGCTTAGAGATGCTATTAATATATAAACATAGATGATTCAAATAACCAGTCATGAACAAGAGACATGACAAATAAATACAAGTAAAGCAATTAAGTTCATGAGAATAAATGAGACAATTATATAGGAAGGACTCTGCCAATTCTGATCATAAAGCAAATTTCTTCGGTACATACAGGCACAAAACTGCTTACCACAAAATCCAGGTACTCCACAATGTTGTTGACAAAATTTCGACTAATTGTCACCTTCAAAACGTACCTGCATGTTTTGCCAAAAAAGGGTTCATTTCTCCGGTTATCTTCATCTCTTTAACCTTTGATTGTTTTAAGAACTGTAATATGACAACTTCTTGAACCCCCTAACCCCTGAAGTATTAGATGCATTAAGATTGTCTCTTCCTTTTTGTTTTTGTGGCAAGACAAAGAAAAGCAGACCAAACAATGAGCTACAAGTTTAGCCAATTATTTACAGAAAAGTTGATGAGTAAAGAATGAGGAACTTTAATAAACTGCAATTTTGTAGCTGGTCATCCAAACTTTAGCTCAATTTATGATTTAGAATCAATCCTCTTACTCTATAAACATCTAGCTCAGTCCCACCAAAGTGTGGAATGTTTTATCTAATCATATAAGAATGAAAGGTTCAATAAAGGGGCCATTTATACTATCATAAAACCTAAAAGATGAGAAATTAGCTCTGTCAACTAACAGTAGAAATGTATGGCCAATTACGTGCACCCAGACATTAGTCACAATTAATTCTTGCTTAATGACTCGAGCATTCCAGTGAAGAGGTTCTTTTAACATGTTGTCGTAGTTTAATTCATCAAGTAGTCAGGAGTTTGAACCTTGCCAGTTTCTGTCATAACTATAAGGGAAAGCATAGTTTAATTTCCTCTTATTTCTGACCACCAAAAGATAAACCAATTAAGTGGAAACGTGTTTGTATTGTCCAGTTTCTCATATTTACTAGATTTTATGTTATAAAGCAATAGAAATGCATGAGATTGTGTATTGCCATAGGGTTCATCCACCCTATTATACATGCAGCAATTTGTTGGTGTCAAAAATCTTGATAAATTGAAGTGGACTCATATTTGATAGCAAAAGGAACATTATAGGATCAAGTAACACAGTATTTAGTTAGGAGTAACCTGCACACGTAAGAATATAAAGGAACAGTCTGAGCTTGATTAAAATTACTTCACTTGCATTGGGATCTCTATAACTTCTCCAATAAGCTCATATCAGACATCATAAAAAATAAAATAGCTACCATGCACTCCCTCGATAGGACATTATTGTTTTGTGACAAGAAGACAAAGTTACGGCACCATGAAGGAAACAAGGAGAAAATGAGAGAATTAGATTTACAAGAAATTCATCATTATTATCACCCAAAAAAAGAAAAGAAATTCATCATTATCAAAGAAGTTTGATAAATTTGTACCTAAGTCTTATGTTGACTCCATTGTATGATTCATATGGCATCTCAACAGTAGAGAACTCAAAAGGATATGTTTTCCTTTCATATAAATCCCCAGGAACATCAAGCTCACGTACTGCAATTAAAGATTGCGTGGAATAATCATACAAATTGTAAACGGTAAAAGGTAAAAAGGATAATGTTGGTCCCTAGCAGAGGGGTACGAGAGATACGAGAAGAAAAGGAATATAATGTTTGCAAGTTTACCCTAAAGAGGGAAGAAGGAAAAGATCTAAACCATAAAAGCTTCAACTTACCAAGTGATGTAAAATCATAAAAGTTGCCTCTGTCAAAATACAACTCTGCACGTGAGAGAAATGAAGCATCATAATAAATACAAAATAATAGAAAGTACTAAAGTTAAGTCTAAGTTAGAGGCCAACGTCAAGGAAGAATTCTATAATACATTAAAAAAACTCCAGTATAGAAAGATAATTTCAGAAATTAAAATTCAAGAATTAAACACTTTGAAAGTAATATTGTATGTAGTTTCCACTATTTCAGAATACAACCCTAAAGATTCAGGTCAAGCCTAAACAATTTACTAATTTCATTAAATTTAAAAACAAAGGAAAACTAGTTGAAATCCATGAAAATGCTTATTCAATGTATAGATTACTATCCTTCAGAGAAATAAAAGGAAGCACACCTATTTGACCAAGGAGCTCAATTTTAACACCATTATGTTCCACCTTCTTCCCATACAATGGTTCTATAATAACCTGTAGCCAAATTCAAATCAAATGAGTTCCAATTGCCCCATTCACCCAAACAAATTCCACCAAGCACTAAATATGGGTAGAAGAAAAGCAAAATTGTTGAGAATGGCATGCAAGGTACCTCTCCAACTATATTCTCCTGACTGTGAAAGAGAGGAACCATGACTGATTGGCCATTTTCCTTCCTTAGGGGAACCTAAAATATCAGAATTGCGAGAAAATGGAAATTATAATTTGAATTTCTTACAATTTTTCAACAAAACTGGAAGATATATAATCATATCCTATAGTTTGGAAGCTAAAAACACTTCTCACTTAATAGAAATAAGAAAAAAGATAGAAACAGGTGCAACAAAAAAAAAAATACTACAAAGAATGGGGGAAAAAAAGGAAAAACCTAAAGATAGAGAAGTTAGAGGAGTCGTAGTCACTAGCTTTCAAGCTACATAATTTAGCCTGGTTCATATATCTTATTATGTCAATCAGGTAATAGGCGATTTGACAGAGCATTTAATATTATTTTCCTGTGATGTGTTGATCACATCAGGGCCCCTTATATATACGAGCCAGGATTTGGAGGCATAGGGAACTTGAAGTTACAATATTGGGAAGATATACCTAGCCTGTGATGACATGTCTCTGGAGATTTGCCCAAGAGCAAGGACTTAAACTATCCATTGCGTCCAGAAGACGATGTCAATTCTTTCTTATTTATTTATTTGTAGAGAATGACATCAATTTTTCTCCATCAGAAGTGCAAGGGAAGAGAACTCAAATTAGGTGATTTAGGCCCCTTAAAGATCAAGAAGTGAGTAACTTCGTCTCTAAGAATTATTGTTAATGAGGCCTTTTACCTATTGATCTGAATGTCTAAAGAAACCTCACAAATCACAATGTTAGAGGTTCAGCTAAAAAAATCATGACGAATTGGAATTGATAGAAAATATCTATACCTTCTTGCGAGTTCCTCCATCAACCAATGAGATTAAAATTTGACATGGTGGTTTGAAAGCCCCAGCTAGGAAATTCTGATCAAGCAAAAATTCAAGTCGATAATCTATCTCGATAAATTATCAAAATAAAACAACCCAATCACATTCGCTTCCTTCAAGAACTCACCATGACTTTCCGGCCAAACTCTGTATGAACAGCACCTTATCAAGCATGAAGCACTAATCATGAACAAATAATGCAAGTACTGAACTCAGCCCACGTTGAGAAGAGAGAAATCGGTCACCTCGAGAAGAGAAATGGACATAGAAAATGCGGGAACGAGGCGTTCTGATTTGGTTGTTGATTATGTAAAATTGAAAATGGAAATAATGTGAGAACTCAGATCATAAGCCACACCAGCCTCGACGCTCGAGTTTGAAGTTCTTCTCACCAAACTGTCAAACCTTAATGAACCGAGCCGGAACGCACGTTTCTTCCTTCCGTTTGCTTTTCTTTTTCTTTCTTTCTTTCTTTCTTTCTTTCTTTTTTTGTTATCCTCATAAAATTTAAAAAAAAAATTGTTTGGTAAAAAACTACAATTTTTATTATTATTATTATTATTATTATTATTATTATTATTATTATTATTATTATTTTATATATATATATATATATATATCCATATATAATTAAAATATATAATAAGCCATATTATTTTAAAATTATGAATATCAATAATAATACTCCCCTGCTCTTTAATATAAGATATATTTTAGAGTTGGTCATAGTCTTAAATATAAGACATAGTTTTTATATTTATTCATTTTTTCCTAATTTACTTCTATTAATGCTCTCTCAACAATAATAAATGAGAAGAGACGAGGGAATTAAGGAAGATAACTATGATGTTTTATAAAATATATGTTATATTAACTAATTCTACTAATTTCTTTAATCTAATCAAATTAGATAAATATTTTTATATTAGGAATTGGAGGAGTGCTTATTTTACATTTTATCCGAGTACATGAGGACTCGCGTTAATATTACTACCTCATATTATGTTACTCCTACTTTTTTATCTTTTGTTTCTAAATATAATAGGTAGTTCAGAATTTTGATGATATTTTAGAAAACATTCATCTTTAATAATTTATCCCCCACTCTTAATAAGTGGTCCTTTCAAAACTTTTTTTGATATTATTATCTTGTATCCGGTTTAGGGTGAGTCAAGATCCAAAAGAATCTAATAGAGTCTTACACCATTAAACCAAATTTATGATCTTTTCAAAACAATCCCTATTTAATTATGAGCAAATTTGAAAAGGAAAAAAGTTCAAAGACAAATGTATGTTTTAGACAACTACGCACCTACTATATTTAGCGACGAAAGGAGTACAAGATTACTACATACATTTTTTTAATGTTATACATATATATATATATATATAAGTAATTCAAAAAAATAATATTGCTCTGATATTCATCTATATATTATATAAAAAAATTAACAAGTTATATTGTTTACAAGTAATTTCCAATACCACACTGGACCTCTTTTTTTTTTTTTTTTTTTTGAAAAGGGACAATTATGTTTACAAGTAACCTCTTTTTTTAGAGGAAGATGCATGATGCCATTGTGGCACTATACCACTAACAAAGAAAAACATTGTTATGATTGAAATAAGATCAAATTATTATAAAAATAAATAAATGAGACGAATTAAATTAAAAACACTATCAGTCATTAATATAAGATGAACTTTGTTGTTCAATTTCTTTATTAAAATGGATTTTATATTAAGAACTGAAAGGAGTGTAGTAAAACCTATTAACCCCATGTATATATATAAACAAACACACACACATCAATAGGTGGGCATAACAAACCCACATGCAGCAACACAAAGTTTGTCCAACAATGTTAAATTCCTTTGGGTCAAAACTAAAGTAATTGGCTGCTCGAATACTTGGTGATACTAACCAAAAATGACACTAGACAGAAGTTAATAGTATAAGGAAAAACAAACTCGGGCAATACTTTTAGAAAAAAAAAACAGAAAAAGAACTTTAAATTTGCAAAATTCTAAATCAGGTATTTCACAAAAAATGAATTGTAAATTGCTTATTAAATTTCTTTATTCCCTTATCAACTCTTGATAACAAACCTAATTTAGAATTTTACAATTTTAAAATTCTTTTTCTGTTTTTTTCCCTGTGTTTTCAAGGAAATAGGCTTGGTCTGTTTCCTACAAGTCAGGTTGTAAAGCTTGACTAAGACCAAGCCAATCACAAAGCAGGGCATGCCGCAGGCCACTAGATAAACTCCTAACCTGTTTCCACCCCAAGCCCATATTTAAACATTACAAGCAAGAGATGCAATATTCATGATCTTTTCCCAATGTAATCCACCACCTGAGAGTCTCTGAAAAGATTCTTGCCAAGTAAACAATTACTAGTCCCTTGCCTTCATATATTTCCTTCAGGCACCATCATGTAAAATATACATTTCTTTTTCCTCCATTGAACAAATTTACATGATTGTAGTGAGAAGGAAATGATATTTCATCAAAGCACCAAGTCAGGGTTCCATATGCAAAGATCAAATGAGATATTACAATTAGGAGTACAATTTTCCAAAGTCACTTGAACCATCCACTTAGTGCTCAATTCTTCCATAATGACTGACCATGTTGACACTTGCATTGTATGCCTTCCCATTAAAACTCATCAAGAACCAATTCTTATAGGCAAATTTGTGTCACTTTTTAGTCCTGGGTTTGAAAATGTTTGCCTTGAAGTACTTGAGTTCCTCAATGCTTTCTCTGATATCATCCATGGCTCTGTGTTTGTTTTCCTTTGTAGGTGCTTTCCTCTGATCTGCATATAAATGGTATGCCTTTATAGAACAGCTCACAAGCAAGTGTATCAAAATATGCAAAAACATAAAAATAAAAATATTCCTTCTGATCCATTATTCCTTAACTTCGAGTTTCTTGTGACAAAAGTAGAAAATTTTAAACGCTTCAGTGTTAAATTTAGGTCGCACAAAAATACTCTAATTGCAAGTCTAAAACTAAAAGAAAAAAGAAAAATAATCATCTTCATAACACGGATTAATCCATTATACAGGAGATGTATAACGATTTTAATCAATTTTGGCAAGAGACGGAATTAGAAGTTTAACCAACGTTACCATCTGTTTCCCAAAAAAAATTTCATTATTGACAATAATAATATAAATTCTCACCCTTCGGATACCAGCGAACGCAGAGTGCTTTAACACTACTAACATCAACAAGCACATGAGAGAAGAGAGCAGCTAATTCTGGCATATATTTCTGCACAAAGAGATCAAGTAAAAACAGTAGAAAGAACAGTAAAACATAAGAACAAAATGAAAATGGGAGCTGACTAACAGCTTTCTATTACTTTAAATTAAAACATCATACCAAGAGTCATGACCGAGTTGGAGGAAAGAGTTCAAGAAGTTATTTCTTATATGTCAAAATGTGTGGGGAAGTACTATACATGGCAGTGCTAGAAATAATTCTTGGCATCATAGGACTGCAGCCAATGATCCAAACACTCCATAACCTATTTTCCCCAGTAAAATGCATGATTTTTATACACAGAATAATACTATATACATAATTATTATAATTACAGATTATCAAATATGATTACATTAAAAAAATTAACATCTGCCCAAAACAATTACCATCTATTTAAAAAATGTCAAAAACAGAATACCTTTAGAAACAGAAGATCCACATATATCGAATTTCCTGCTAGATGAGGTGTATATGAACCAACATTTCTTTTCACAAATTCAATAACCTGCAATATTTCAAGATATCACAAATTTTGTGATAAAGTAAAAACGGAAAAATTGGAAAAGAGAATTGATTGTTGCAATTGAAAAAATAACATTAAGTGGAAATTTAAATGTCATATTCTAAGTAAATAAATGATAAGAAAAAGGACATAGCTTTTCTGATGCTGTTAATGTAACAAGCCTTCATCAATAATAGAAATACAAGCAACAACCCCGTAAGACTTGGCACTAATATAATTGGCTTGATATATGAGATTTTAAATGCCAGCACGTAACATTTTATAAATGGCCAATTTAATGGACCTCGGATAAGTGCAGAATTTATTTTTGCCGTAGATCAATTATTCCCTCCATTTGAGCAAGAAATTGGAATTTAAGTCCACAGTATGACTTGAAAATTTACATCAAAGTGAAGTTTCGTTTAATCCCCAAAAATTTTTTAGGTCCAATCACAATGAGGACCACCCAAGGCACAACCATTTGCACTGCATGTTCACCAGCATTTTATTGATTACTTGGTCTCCTCACAAATCCACTAAAAAAATTGTATGAATTAATTATTGGCAAATAAAAGATAATTTGCCCTTCATATAATGGAAGATGAGCCTTGACGCAGCGGTAAGATTGCTGCCATGTAACTTGGAGGTCACGAGGTCAAATCCTAGAAATAGCCTCTTCATTGTAGGGGAAAGGCTGCATACATCTATCCCTCCCCAGACCTGACCAGGTGGGAGCCTTGTGCACTGTGCCCTTCAAATAGTAACATTAACTCCATACTTGTATGCAATTATGCCAAAAAGAAATGTTAGGGGACTTGACAATTCCCTGATGGACGAGTTTGACTATTCCATCTATATATAGGAAGAAGCATATTCTTTCATGGTCATTGGCTATGCATGGAAATATAATTTCCATTCAATATTACAAGTGAACATGTTTTCATGAAAAGATAGCAAATTACAGGGTATAGTACAGTAACTACAAACCTGCTTTTCAGCTTCTCTTTCACTAATAGTGCTTTGCAGGACCTTCTCAGTTAACCCTTAATAAATAGTAAAAATCATTAGTAGAAATCCATCAAGCATATTCAGCAAAACAAAAACTGGAGGGGGGAGGGGAAATAAATATTAAGGAACCAGATATTGCATGTAGAACTTACCACTGGCAGCATGATGACTCTGACACCATTCTCCCATCTTATCCAAACACTCCTTAGTTTGACGGATGACCAAATCAGGACCCTAAATTGGCAGATATTTGTCATTCTTGAGTATGTTCCAACATGATCATCCATCATGGAATAGGTTTTTACTTATATATAACAAAAACGCATGATTTAATCAAATGAGACTACCACCTCATGTCTCTCCATGAAAGATTTACAAAAAGAAAAAAGGTTTCAGTCATTCCTCAAAAGAAGATAACATCTATGGATTCTATCAATCAGATTACCATTAGGTCTAATGGCACCGTTATTTACCCCTTCAATAGATGTTGAAGGCTAAGATTACAAGTTCAAACCTTGTTTATTTGACATTGATTGCGCCTTATTATAATAAGGCATGCAATTAATGTCCAACAAACAACGCTTGAAAAATCAGAGATAATATGCAATCCCCTAAGTTATGAATTAAGCAACTTTTTCTTACAAAAATTTTCAGAAGATAGGGAAGTTAAAGTCAAGAAAATTAATGGCTGGAACCAGAAGTGAGTGAATTCTTATGAAAAATGCAGTGGTCAAATACGAAGAGTTAGAAAAACCAACATAGGCATACCATGCACGATCAAGTAACAAAGATACCTCTAATGTTTTGGTTAAATTCCCATCTGTTATTATACAAGCAATCTCCAGTATGCGATCCACTTCAATGTTCAAACCTATGCAGGAACAAAAGGATTGAATAACAAAAAAGAGTATTATCGGGCTATATCTTAACTTAAGTTGAAGACAGATAGTAATACAACTGGCAACAAAAGAATACTAGGTGAAAATGATAGTTCCTTTGAAAATTATGCCAGCAAGGAGAGGGTCCTCAACCATGTTTCAAAAGTGGGTTTCTAACTTTTATATCGTGATACAGGAAAGACAGAACAAAGAAAGGCAGTGAATTCAAAGAATATTCTGACAAGCAGAATATACAAAATGAAAACTTATATACAATAAAAAATTAGAGAGGAAGAGATCAAATAAGGTTGAAGATTAATGTATATATGTGCTCAGATTCATAGTTTGAAGCTAACCACCCGATAGAGCTGATCTGATCAAACATATCTACAAAAGGAGGATCAGGAAGAAACACGCATAAGGCAAAGATGCTTTTGGTGACCAGAAAGTTGACTTCCAATTAATTGCTATTTTGGTGATATTAGCATACCTAGTTTACTTTAGTCATTGTAGGCTCGTATTTTGTAGCATGTTTATGTTGGGTCTTGTGCTGACCATTTTGTTCCTTCTGCCATGGTTATTTAGCCGTTAGATATTTTGAGAGGAGGACACCATGTTTTGAGTAGAGAGTGAATGATGAGGAGAGTGCTAGCCTCTCAAATTGCTGGGTCTGTATTTTGAAATATTGTTCAGGTTGTAACTTCCTTCCCCTATTGAGGAGGAAGGTTTCTATATTATTAATCAGCATCTGCATTATTCAGTGATATTATTGTGTTTATTCCCTGGTCTCTATCACCACCCACTTTTGTTTAGATCAAACTGCAGCTGGCAATGTTTGATTTGTTGGAAATCACAACATTAGTGATATCTCCAAGATCCTCTCCACCTTCCTATCCTTCTGTTGTCTGTTTTTTCTTACATACTTAATGTATCATGTTTGTTTGGGTGTTTTTCTCTTCTAATTCAAATTTCATAGAATTAGATTTAGATTTCGCTATGTTACTTATAATGATCTCCAAATATCTAGGCTAGCTGGGTAGGTTTGTTGCCGCAAAGCGGTATTTATAGACTACCATAAACAACAATAACCATAACAAGCCTTTTCCCACTGTCATGATTCAGTAAAAGTTTGAAGAACTGAGAAAAAATTAATCTCAGCCAGTTTCATGAATACAAACGTTTGGCATCATTTGAATGCTGGGCGTGTGCTAAGAAAATCGAAGCGTATCTACTTGCACTTTAAAGAGATAAGGTGAAGGATGGAAAGACCAGGATTTTGGCAGCATATACTGTTTGTAGACATTTAAAACATCCATATGGAATATAAGGTTCAATTTGATGGAACCAATAGCTTGTGGGCCAGCATTTAAGTTTAAAGAGGAAAGAACACCCAACTACCAAGGAAGCTCTAGAAGGGATCATGTCTTTTTTTTTTTTTGCATAAAAAGGCACAATGAGAAGGGGTCATGTCTTACGCAAGGAGATAGAATATGCAGGCCCATACAAGCATGAGAAGTAAGGTGGTGCAGGGGTAAAATAGAGAATATTTGGGATAAGGCGGCCAATGGAAGGTTAAGGCGCTCAGCAACATCCGGAGAAGGCCATTGGAGGAGGTCCTGATCTCTGTAAAGACTGCCATTTTTTATCTTTCTTTTTCTATTTTATAGCATGATTCTAGTTCTACTAGTGTAACCCCTGGCCTTTCTCTTCACTATTAAGCAGAAAAGACTCTAATTACAGTCTTAAATAAAATCAGAGTTCGAGAATTCTATAATTTACACAAAGTTGTTTGTGTCGTTCAACTAACATGAGGCATAATTAGATTTCTCTAGCCATCCAGCTCAAAATGATGGTTGATTACTTTGTTATGCATTTCTTCTTTTTCAGGTATAGGTATGGAGACTGGTAAGATCTTATCTTATCCTGCCCTTTTGTATGCTATTAGTCAATCAATTTTCTTATGATATATATATTTAAAGGTATTGAGATAGTCCTTGAGCAATAAAGTGCTGACATGCCAATTCCATGCTCCAGCCGAGGCAACATCTCAATAAAGTGTTGATTCATTCTAGCGCATCATGTCCTTACTGAGTGCATGGTCAAGCTATCTTTATTAAGAAAAACACCTTTAGGTCATCAAGAATGAATATCTCTTGCTGTGTATCTAAATCACCAGAGGCAAAATATATATATATATATCTTGAATTTGTTAACACCACAGCAAGCAATTTCTAGTATTAAATGAAAAGACAGAACAAGCCAACAATAAGACACCATAGCAGAAGATATTTCTAATGTCTTTTTGCTCTCAACTGATTTAATTTCTAAGAAGAAGGATCATTTGTGTTCATTTTAATTCCACATAGATGTTGACCCATGTCATTGAATTTTACTAATCTAACACAGAAGTATTACAATGAGAAGTACCATGCTTTTCTGGTATAAAAACTTTATAATCTTGCAGTGCTCGAGGTTTGTAAAATATACCAACTAAACAGAAAGAGAGAAGTAGAAATGGGACAAAATGTTTACTAAACTATATATAGGCATATCCCACATGCTTACCCGTCATTTCCAAGTCAATCCAAACAAGAGGCAGCTTGTATTCACTTGAAGGAGGCGCTATGCTTTGTCCGTTTTGTTTCTCACATCTACCTGCCTCAAGAAAGTGTCAGTTGGTTGTGTCCACTGAAGGAAAAAAAACACTAATGCTTTTCAACTAAGAATTATTTGCTCATGAATTTTTAAGACATTACAGTATACTAACAACATGGAGAATTATCAATTAACTATAGCGGATATCGGTATGAGCGACTTAATAATAGTAGGAAATAGTTACTAAAAAACAATAATATTAAATGACATAATAACAGATTGTTGCCATAATTAAACCAATAGGGGATACCCAAGAACAATTGATGGATCAGTGGAATTTCAAATTCTGAATTGACCCTGGTCTTGAAAATCTATAAATACGGCCTCTGAAGCCACAGTAAACACATGCAGTTCCTTCAGGCTTCATCTCTTAACTTAGGTTCTTAATTCTGTTACGTAAAACTTAAAAACAACAAACAAATAACCATAGGCCTTAGGCTAACAATCAATGACTATTTAACACAATCTTAAACTGCATTCTGACCATCAGTTCATAATCAACACATACAGTCCCACTGGCCAGCAATTGCCTTGTTTACGATAATTATGAAGCTCAATTTCCTCAAGAACATGAATCTTTCAACCGTAACAAATATTCACATAAACTAACAAGCCCAAAAGTATGTCTGTCAATAGTAAATCCATTTCCTTCAAGCCAAATTGGCATTACCTAATGCATTCGATAACTTAGCAAACAACTAACACCAACAATCTAAAAGAACCCACTATCTTTCCGCTTTCTTTAAGAAGAACATATATTAATTGCTTCCAAATTTTCAACCAACTTCGTCAGCATAAAATCATCAAGAAAATATATTGGGTTGTCTCCAAAATAATTACAGTCGAATTCCAAAGAAAGTGCCAGCGGGGATTTCAAGAAAGAAGTGAAAATGAAGTAGGGTATGCAAAATCAGTGAAAATTTTGACAGGGGAGAAACCTGAAGCGCTGGTGCTCCCAGTGGTTGCGGAAGCAACAGAGGTGACGGTCACTTTACTATCATCGGCGTCCAGTTCTAACACCGAAAATACGTTCGTCAGTGCCTCCATTTTTGCCAAGAGCGTTGGCGTTAAACCCAGTCTGCTTTTGGAGTTTTTTGGTTTTTTGGCCAACTTGCTTTTGGAGTATTACTGAACTCTGATTCATGATCGTACAAGTATAAATTTAGAAATCACCCAGAGTTTCCTGAGCGGGGCGGGTTACGGAGCTTTCATGGTGGGTAGTAACCCGACCCGTGATATTTGTTTTCCAAAAAAAAATAAAAAAAATCCACCTATCTAATATCCAACATATGAAAGTTATAACTTGTTAAGTTATAAGCAAATTATTAGTTTCCTTTTTCCTATTAAGCTTCCAATAAAAGCTCTTTGAAAAACGCAATTCCTTCTTGTGATGTTCTTATTAAAAAAAAAAAAAACATAATTTGAACATTTTTGTCTCTGTTTGGATATTCTTAATCAAAAAAATAGATCAACTTTTTATATCATACCTTTTTACTCGCTCAACTTGCATTGGTGTTTTGGTTCTTTATCTGTTAAACTCTCTGGTCCGAATTTTCAAATCTTCCAACACTGGATCTCAAGGAATCATTGCTGTCTTTACATGGAGATGGCTTGATATAGCTCCTACATTCCGTCATCTTGTTTTTTTTTTTTGTTTTCAAAAAAAATTGATCAATGATATAATCATTTTCAAAACTTAGAACATAAAGAGTTTTTGTCTCCCTTAACAAGTGAGCTTTTTGAAATTTAAATTTATATTTTTCTCCTTATGAGATGAGATTGTTTACCGCCTCAATTAATAAATTATTGGTGGTAGTGCATTCTATCATCTTATTCATAGATATTATTTAGAGGAAAAGAAATGTGGTATTACATTGTCATCCAGCAATAATTCTTTACATATAAATGCAGAGGGTGGACATTATACTGCACAAAAATAAACAAAGGAGGCAAGCTTTTTTGTAAAGCATGATTTGTTTTCAAGGTTATTATGTTCAGCATTTCCTATGGAGGAAGGCTTCTTCTAATAGAGCTCTTATTCTGGTCTTGAGTGCTTTCAGGCTTGTCTGAGTTGTGGTTGAATTCAAATACATATTCAAACTCTAAAAAAGATATGTTAGAAGTTTATTTTTTTTAATTTTTTTTTTATTTTTGAATATAGAGAAGTTTCAAATGTGATTCATCAGGATATAAAATCTTTTTTCAGTTTCTTAAACTTCTCTTATGCTAAAGTCGTACTCTTCATAGATTCTACGTTTTTATTATCTTTTAAAATTTTATCCTTTTTACTCCTTAAGACGATAACTTAAATTGTCATACTACTTCTCCAGTCCCAATGTAACACATAATTTGAAGGTAAAGTTTAATCATAAATGTAAAACCTTTATTTTATTTTAAAGAGATCATATCATGTGTTTAAATTAAATCATTAATTTGGCTTTCTGTATTTTCTCAAATTAGATAACTAAATCTGATCAAAAAGCAAATTACAGCGTCACTCTCGAAATTGTAACAGCATGTGCCCTCACACTGCAATAGATACATTAAGTTTTAGAGAATCTGGTCAAAAAGAAAATTCACGGAAGACATAATTTAAAAAATAAATATTAAAAGATTTCACCCATGAAATCATGAACTTTACCAGGTCCCTCTTGTCAGTTTGGTAGTCGGGTTAAGCAAGCATACATCTAGGGGTCATCCATTTAAAAAAAACAATAGGAGGCAAATGCTCAAGGTAAGAGATCATTGCTGAGATAATAACTCATGATAATCCAAGTGTTTCACTTTCATCCATCCATTTAAATTAAAATAAGTGTTGTCTATGCTAATTTATTAGTATTAAATTAAAATAGAGTTGTAGAGGACAACAATACAAGTGAAAATGCAAGATACTAACAGCACCAAGTAATCATTATACAAAGAAAACAAAAAACTTACAAGCCATCGAACCTTTATCAAAACGCTGCCCACAAAGACTACAAACAATATTTTGGTTCTCAAACTACCCAATTTGACAAAATGGGGATACAGGTTGGGGCAGCAGAGAAGGTCATACACTGGGTGATTCTTTAAGAATAGAGAAGTTACAACACACCAGCTTAACGTATCTATTGCAGACGCTAAGAAAAACATATAAACACAAACTCTAAATTCAAAAAGGAAAAAGTATATGAATAAAAAAAGAATTAACCCTGGAGAAGAGTCTCGATGGCCTCGAACAGAAGACCTGACATTTCAGGGTTGGGAGTCTTGGCTGCACATTTCACCCCAGGATTTCCAACCACTGTGGTGAGTTCAATCAAGAATGGTATGCCACTGGGGATTTTTGTTGAGAAGTAAAAGACATCCTGGTTTGCATTCTTGCGTTTTGCGATAAAGAACAAGTTTGATGCAGCCAGATGTTCCAGTGTTGCTTCCACACTGCCAATCACTAGGTTGGAGAAGTCCTTGGACACCTCATTTGAATCCGGAAGAGATCTCCATGTCTGCATCAGATTTCATGATCAGGTTTCTATTTATACATTCAAGTCAAAATCATTGGAACTCATATTGTTCGGTTCTCCCCTTCAAAGCTACGGCAATAATTGTCCCAAATCTAAGTCTAGTACTTGGGCGACCTTAAGGACACTTCATCTAACCATCTACTGAGCGAAAATTTTTGAACATTTAATGGAATTCGTCTGACTCGTAGTTATAATAAATTATCCAAGGGAACAAATTGGAAATTCAACACATTAGTTGTATAGCTTGGTTAGATCTTGAGCACATATATTGCATGGAACCTGAGGCTAACAAGGCAGTTTGCAATGATTTTCTTAAATGGAAACATGTTATTTTTGAAAAAAAAAATTGAAACAAGTATACCTCTAGAAAAGTAGCACGTTCCATTTTTCCATCCTCAGTAAAGAACGTGTGCAGGGAGATTTTGTCACTAAAATACCACACAGGTTGTTGATTGTTTTTTACAGCAACCTGCAAAAGTGAACTAGGAGGACCTTGGGACATGTTCTGGAACATAACCATAGGTAATAGTGTCCTTGCAGATGTTCCAGGTTGCAACAGTGGAACCTGATAGAAAATAAGCCATTTATTAGAACTTAAGGTGATGGGCACATCCCACTCCAAGTTAAAAGGTAAAACCATTAACATCAGAAACCTGAAGGGGTCCTGCAGCTGCGAGACCAAACGTGTTCTTGTTGAATTGTATCATAAATCCATCAAGTGGAACCTGAGAGTTGTTCTCAAATAGCAAACTGTAAAATACTTGTCCATCTCTTCTTGTCAGCTGTGCACTGATTTGTAAACCTTGACCAGTTGAAGCAGGTAGCAAAACAGGCAATGGAGGCCTGCAATCAGGGCAGAGGACCTAGTTAAGTTCGATTTCATAACAACCAGAGTAAGCAATGAAGGTTTAAGCAATTTCTAGGGCACTGATATTTTATTGTCTTCTCTTTCCCATCTTCAAGAGTAATACTTTGATATTTAATAATTACCAGAGCTGTAAATAGCTAATAGATCACAATATCAAGTACTTTATAACTTGCAACAGAATTACAAGGACTCTTTAATCACATAGCAAGAGCACGCCATGATTAAAACGAAAAGCATATAGTGGGAATTGACTTCAAAATAATACAAATCATTAAACATAATGATCTCTTTTTTCTTACCCAGTAGGAGTAACTGGTTGATCAAGAGGTACGATGGAATTGTTATCCATGCCCATCAAATCACCAAGTAAATCTGGCACTGGTGCAGCCGGAGGAGAAGTTGCCACAGGTGCAGAAGATGCAGGTGCTTGCCTGGCAGCAGATGGTGAAGCAGGGCCATCAGTAGGATGTGACTCAGAATATCCCACTTCACTTCCCTCAGGATAGTCTTCATCTTCAGTTCTTTGGGCTGATGAGACCACGCGGGTTACAAATGCTTCGGGGGGCTTGTGATACACAGAAGACAGTGTAGCAATGTTGGCCAGAAGTTCATCAAGAAGAGACGAATCAAGCTGGTTTGAATCATCAGTTATCACAGGCTTCTCAGCTAACACAACATCCTTAGCTGCCTGAGGAAGGGAAGTCCATCAATTGCAAAGAGTGAGAACACCACTAATGTCAATCATTAATTTTAGCCGCATACTAAGCAAATTAAACAGGACTGAATGGCAAACAAATAGGTTCTCCACAAGAAGCCACCAGTTAACAAGCTGTAGCTCCCCTATAACTAAACTCCAAGTGCTCAAATGTTTGAGTGGTAACAAGATCCTGATTAAATACAAGTGTTTTTGAGAAATTAGTGTGATTTGCTATGGTTTTGAACATAAAAGGATTATTTCTGAGAAAGTTTGGGAATTGAATTGATAGGGTGGTCATTTTTTATGAGTGGAATCTTGGGCAATGCAGAACTCTTATGATGCCTTCAGCATTAGGAGATGTATGTACAGGTATCCTCAGGTTTCAAAGAATTAGATAAGCATGTGAGGAATTTTTCATCTAGTCAAACAATTGTCTAGTGGTCAACCAGACCAGAACATGACGCCATCTAAGACAGTGCATCTCAGTTCCAGTCAAGTGCAAGGGCCATGCATGTTTTGGATCAGTCTGATGTAAAGAATTTAGTCCCTCTTTCATTATCAAATTTTGCCAGGCCCCCTACTCCTTTCCATCAGTTAGTAAGCACATTCAAAGAGCAGCCCTTGAGATTTTATCATCTCATTATTTTGAAAAGAATCATATCAACTAAGCGGATGCAGATGAGCGAAAATGCAAAGCAAGATATTAAATTTCAAACTCAAGAAATCAAACCTCTGGATCAGTTGATAGGAGACGCCAATATATGTATGCACGATCTCGCAAGTCAGGATTATCTGTCTCCACAGTTGCATTGTTCAAAACAACCTGCGAATGTGAACATTTAAGTGACAGTTGGCATGGTAAGATTTGGAGAATGTACAAACAACATTTATACTGGGAAAAACAAAGAGCCCTTTATTTTATTTTTATTTTTACTTTATTACCACAAAGACAACACTAAGATCAAGACACATTTGCCTTTTAGATTTCATTCTTCTAGCAGTTGTTTTAGATGTAATATTAAAGATCTGCTCTTCCTGTGCCTGAATCTATCTTGTTTGTAAGAAGTTATATCTTATTTTAAGAATAAATAAACAATGCCATATTTTTTCCAGATCGAATTCTTCTGGCAGTTCTTCCAGATAAAATCTCAAAGATGCACCTCTGAAATAACGTCAAGATCTTTCTTTCAGATAATAATATAGTAATTAAAAGTATACAGGCACATATCTATACACGGACAATAGCCTATATCTGTGACAAGAAGCCATGAACATGAAACAGGAGGTGCAAAGACATTCAGTTTAAGATGGGGGAAAACAGATTTTGCAAACACATGCATTATATTAGGCAGAACCTGAATCATCTGCTGAGGACCCTCAGTTGGCTTCTTAAGGAAAAGTTTAACAGTAGCAGTCAGCAATTGTAATTGGACTTGTGCAGGCTCTTCCGGGAAACTTTCCAAAAAACTTTCAAGAAGCTCATCAGCATTGTCAATTCTTTCTGCATATTCACCAATTATCCAAATCATCGATGCCTGTACACACAAGCAAGGGGATAAGAAGATAAGCATGCATAATAATGAACCATAAAAATGACAGAGATTGCCGGGGAAGTAGTACCTTGGCCTCAGGCTCATCCAAGGTATCCAAGCTCTCACAAAGTGTAGCAATAATGGACTCATATCTGAAAGGAAGATCGAAGATTGAAGTACAAAAGTAATCAGTAATCACCAACTGTGCAAGCCTCTGTTCTAGATAAATGCAGAAAAATGAAGATAGCATTACGTATTGGGGTATCTTCTAAAGATATCTTTGATGACAATGATTGCCTCTTGAACCACATAATTTACTTTTATCTTGATCAACTCAAGCAAAACACTAATGCATCGTTCAGCTGCTCTCTCTAATTTGATGGCACAACGACCAATTGCCCGAACAGCCTTTCTAACAAAATCTACATCGACTTCTGTAGCATATTCCTTAAATTCCAATAAAACCTGCAGGCATTTCAAAGGAAAGGGCAAAACATATCAAAACTAATCCTATGGTAGATATATTAGATGATGTGAAGCTGCACACTCCAAAGACTTCACATGGAAAAAATGTTCTACAGAATTAAATGGCTTAACCACAGGGTAACAGTTCAAATCTGGACCACATGAATGAAGTTATATACAGGTCTAAGGCATGTAACAGGATAAATTATCACCGCATCTACAGTAAATGACATTTTGCAAATCGTCAGAGGAAATAAAGATTTACCAAAACCAGAAGAAGGAAGAAGGAAGGAAAAATATAAACTGACAACACCACCATGTGAAGTTTACCTGATCTATATTTCGGTCAGAAGCAAGTTTAATCATAATTTCTAACTTCTCCATTTTCACATAGATTGGGTCATTGTACTTGCAGAAAAACACCTGCACATAGAATAAAAACTCCATAATGTGGGGAAACCCTTGATCAAATCTTTAAGGAAAAAAAAAAAAACTCCCATAATGGAGTCAAGTCAAGGGTATGAAGAAGTGGTGAGTTTAGAATATTATGTTTAAATCACCTTTATTTCATGAGCAAGAATTGTTGGTCTTCTTTGTACTATGAGATTGATGTTTCGCAGGGCAACATATTGTATCTCAGGTTCTGCAGACAGTAGAGTCACAAGAGGGGGAGCCATCTTTTTGCAAAGATTCCGAACCACATCCGTACTGGAGATAAGCTCCATTTGTTGAAGGATCATCTGCAAAGCATTTAGCTTCACTTAGCAAACCGTATAAAATGTAAACTCTGAGATATCAGCGTCAACACATAGCAACAAGATAACAAGTTACAGAAAAAAAATCACCTTAACAGCTGATAGTACAACTGCACAATTGGCATGCTGCAACCGTGGGGTAACCCGTTCTACTATGTTCTCTGCCTCACGAGCATCAGCTGCCTTATATCGAGAAAGAGCATCCAATATGAAAACTTGGCCCCACCTGGCATGTTAAGTAAAAACAAGTTGTGTTAGGTAATCGAACCAATATTTGGTCGCTGATGTCATCATTATTACACATCATCCATGGGGGCAAGAAGAAATCCTCATGTATAGAAAATTTAAAAGAAAACAAGAAGCTTAAGTGACTTAAAAACACAACAAAGTTGTCCAAATGGGTTATTCCATAAGAAGTAGAAGGCTGACAACGCAAATATAAAAGACCTATTAATTCTAAACATGTAAATTCATAAGAAGGTTAACTATAATCTAGTACCTAAGGAAAATGAACAAATATAAAATTAAAAAAGCATAATGGTTATAAATCAAATGTAATGTTCCCCTACGAAGCCAAAATGCCAAGAATTTGCATTAAAACTCATAGCAAAAGAACTTCTATTTGCAACTAGATAAAAACTATAAGAGCAGAACTTACTCAGTACATTCATTTAAAGCAGTGAGGAGCTTGGAGAGTGTGTGACTAGTGATCTCAAATATGGGTTTACTACTATTTTCCTGTATTTCAGCGAGTGCTGCAACAGCGTTGGCCACAACCATTGGATTATTATCAGATATCAAATCCTTCAAGGAGTCCAAGAAACCTCGATCCTCAACTAACTCTGCATTAATGTCATAAAGTTTGGCAACACAAATAGCTGCTGTCTTACGGACATATGGATCATCATCCTGTTAAATTATAATATCAAATTATGGGGTTAAAAAAAGGGGGGCAAAAATCTGCATTGCTATCAACATTATATGAAAACACAATAACAGAAACATGAAAATGTACACAGTACAGTGCAATTACTTTTAGGCATCTTTGAAGGGGATCACATAGATACTCAGTAATTTTATCAACACGTATGCATCCCATTGTCCGCACAGCCAAAGCACGAATTAGAGGATTTGGATCTTGTGAATCCTGTAAAGCATTGATTAATAAAATAAAAGAAGATATAAGTTCACAGCTACAGATTAATTCTAACAGGGGGATGGGTGCGAAAAATTCAATTCAATTCAAGAGCTATAACTTGTGATTTCAGATTAAAATTCGGAGTCTATAAAGCAGGCTAAAATTGATTCAAAATACCCCAAAGCAAAGGAGTCACTGTCTCAAAAATCAAAAGAGCATCCTCTACTAAGATTCCCTTCCCCCTTTCCTTTTCCTTTTCTCCAAGAATGGCGGCAGTGCCCTGATGCCAGAGGCGCTAAAGTATGGGAAAAGGTTCCTTGCATGAGTAAAAATTAAGATAGAAGAAAATAAGGGAAAAAAGATATGGTGAGGGATGACTAAAAATGACCATTGCATGACCCCCAAGAAAATGATAGAAGAAAGAATGAACATATAGATTAAAGTAACAAAGAAAAGGTCCTAACTAAAGGAAACTTGACTGAGTCATCAATAGGCAATGACCCCTTTTGGCGCATTACCTTGGAGCCTTTGACTCAACTTGCTGTTATAATGAATAGTGTACACTGTGTAGAAGCATGATTCTTGGGGAAACGGGATACATTGCAGTAGAATTGCAGAATCAATATGTGCATGCTTAGCCTTTAAACTTAAGAACCAAAGTTGCATGCAAAGCTCATAAAGGAATGGGGTAATTGATAGCTAAGCATAACACCATAACCAACAGTTAACAATCATGAAGAACAAAATAGGAAACATTGGTCATTCCAGGCTTTACCTTCACAAATGTATTCACTGCAAGTATTGCTAGGTCAGGCTGACTTTTTGCATAATTAATCAGATATAAGTAGACCAGCTTTTTTAACTCCAAATTTTCTGTTTGCATGCAATTTACCACATCTGTAAACAATGATGAAACATCCTTCCCGACAGTCATAGCAGCAATCACTTTTTTTACAGCATCTTTCCTTTTATCCTGCAAAGCATGTCAGAAATGTTAAGGCTCGCATGCTTTCCAATTTACAATGTCAACCAGCAGTAAGCGGGGCCAGCATAACATACTAAAAAGGCAACAAAGAGAAGACCCATAAAACAAGCAAATCCCAAAGCTCGCATTTGAGACCTAAAATCTAACTTCCCTTAAACGAAGGGCTAGTAGTACAAATTCTCCCAGAAACACAGACAAATGTAGCAATGCCTTCCATTGGTGAGAAAGCATTACAGGGGCAGTTGAAGCAATAAATTTTGGCGAGCCTAAAACATATCTTAAGACTTGTATCTAAATCAAATTCATCTAAATCTGGGACTTAGTAGCATAATTGTTTACCAGTCGACCATGCCCACGATATTTATAACAAAGAATCGAGCTTGACAAACTTGAACGTGCAATTTACTTCAAATCCAACTCATTCTCAACCGAAAAACAAAACAATCAGTAAAAAACCCTAAGCAACCCAAATAGCATCGCAGAGAGGTCAAAGAAAAATAACCAGATCATTCATGAAACACCAAGTATTACAATAATAAGAAGTATTTCAACGTGGATCCAGAAATGACAGGACTCGATATAACAGAACAACAACCCAGAACTGAAAATCGCAAGGGATCTGCGACTTGCGAACAAGGAATTAACTGTAGACACAACGGATCGGAAAAATCGTAGAAATGAGAAAATGCAGAGAGAAACCTTGTACTGGGAATTGAGCTCCTCTTTAAGCTCAGGGATTTCACCCTTCTTGGTGGTGGAGAAGTACTTAGAATCGTTCCTACTCATCTCGCTGAATTTTGTTCGAGTCAGGCCACCCTCTTCTTCGTCTTCTTCTTCCCCTGCGAGATCAGTACCGAGAACGGGAGATGTGAAAGATTTGCTGGTTCCAGGAATTGATTTTAGGCTACGACCAAAGAGAGGCAGTCAGCAAACGCCGTCGTTTTGGTTAGCTTGTGAGCCTACACCCTGCCGGGGCTCTTGTTTAGACCACGAACGCAACAGTTACATCTTACATGTTATAGGAAAACAAACCAGACGAATTCACTCTTACATGTTCAATGCATTTTTATTCAATTTAATCATAATCAAGATAAGTATATTTTTTTGGCCCAAAAAAAAAAGATAAGTATATTTTAAAATATTAATATAAAATTTTATTATCGATTAATGATAATACAAAAAGTGTATATATTTTAGTTTTATTAAGAATAAGTATCTTAAGTAATGATGTACATTCTACTATTAATTTCAGCCTTTTGGTTTTAACCAAATTTTTTTTCTAACAACCAAACATTAAGTATATAAAAATGGAATCCAAAATTGAAAATACCAAAATGAATTTTGTTTCGGGTTGGATTTGCTCACCCTAATCTTAAGTATATAAAGCTAAATACACCCTCTTTCGGCCCTGTAAAATATATTTATCTAATTTGATTAGATTAAAGAGATTAGTTAATATATTATATATTTTCTAAAACACCCAAATCTTCCTTAATTCATTCATTTCCTCAAATAAAATGTCCAAAATGAAAAAATCCTAAACTTTAAAACACCGTAGTTATCTTTCTTATTTTTCTTATTTCCTTATCTTCTTGAAAATTGTTAAAGAACATCACTAGGGGTAAATTAGATAAAGATTGACAAATATAAAAACTATATCTTATATCTAGGATCAATATCAACTCTCCAAATATGCCTTATATAAAGAATAGCAGGAAGTATATGATTTCTAAAAATAAAATAAGTTAGATTTTATTTGAAATCCAAATGAATACTTGTATAATTATATTTTAGGGAAAAAGACAAAAAAATATCACTTGAACTTTTAAATATAAATCAGTGATTTTTTTACTAAAATGAGTTGTCAATTGCTCAAATTCAGTCAATACTTCTATTTTTGTAGACAACAAAACTGATTTGAAATTTTTAAATTCATATGGTATTTTTTTTTTCTTTTTTTCCTATATTTTAATTTAAATTTGGGCCCATTGGGAAGAGCTAGGCCGATAAATACTGATTAAAATGGTCCAAGTTCAAATCCATGGAACTAGGTTAAGAAAAACATCTTTTGAGCCCAGACTTCAGTTTTCAAAAAAGGACCAATTGGATATTCAATGAATATTTTTGGCGAAAAAAAAAAAACAAGACACTCAAAGTTCATTCGGTTTAACTTCTTTGTAAGCATGTAATAGTAATTAAGATTGCTTTGCCAAAAAAACTGTGTTTGGCTACTTTTAGTTTGATAACCAGACGGATTACTACACGATGTACGGGCCCTTCTATTAGAAGTGCCTTCTGTTAGAAAAGGAAATATGAATGATTTATAAATTTGAAATATAATTTTAGTCAATTATTACAAATGGTTAAAAATAAAAAAGTAAAAGAAATGTGATACAAGTTAATAAAAGCCATATACGTTATTTATTATCACTTGTAATTCATACTAGAGATGGAATAAATGTGTTGAGTTTGAAAGATGTTTGGACATTTTAAAAATACGTGAATTTTTTTTTTTTATAATGTGGTTGAATGAACATTTAATGTCCTTGGTTGTAAACTTACACATAATTTCTGTAAATATGCACCACAAATTTGTCATAAGACTACAAAATGTTTAATCCTTTATTCCATTATCAACATATCTTCTTTGTATAAAAAAAAACATATCTTCTTTCATTAACTCTTGAAATTAAGTGAATTTTCGGGGATGAAGATAATCTAAGATATGTACTAAATTGAGCCAATCATAATGATGTTAATGAAGAACGAATTTCGGACATGAATAGATTATTATATATATATTCGGAGCAAGCTAATCGTTTAAAAAACCAAGCTAAAAGATTTATTCCTGAATTGTAATTAATTATCTAAAAGAACAAAACTTGCAAAAGAATTAATTGACCTATGTGAAATTGTGGAAAGAATGGAAGCCCCTCATACTCATAAAAGAATATTAAAGTTTTTTAGTGAGTGTTTGGCAATTACCCAAACCTAGGTTTGTATAATCCAAGACAAAATTTTTCTCACACACTTACCTCGTAAATCGTAAATGCTATTTTCAAAAACTAACAAAATCATTTCTCACTCTCCATTCATTATCACAATTGCTTGTTTCGAATTTCGAAATCCCACACCTTGCTCTTGTAGCGGCAAAGACAATATGTGAGAGAATGGGTAAAATATGGGACTTATGAAAGCGTTAGTGCAAATTTTTAATCCATAAATAACTTTAAGGGCCTATTTGATATGAGGGATTTGGAGGGAAGATGAGGGAAAAGAAAATTTTTATAAGTTTAATTTAAAAAATTTGAAAAAATGAGGTTGTAAAATTTTAATAAAGAGAAGATGTAAAATACAAGAGTAAGAAAAATTAATTAAAATATTTCAATCCCACTTTTTTATTTTTTGTAAACTTGACTCAAAAAATATTTCCTTCCGCTCAAATCTCCTCCGGTCCCCTTATACCAAACAACCCTTAAGAGAAAATTCATTTAAAATAGTCAAATCCAAAATATTTTTTTTTTTTGCCCAAAGTCAAATCCAAAATCAAGGCACTAAAATCAACAAATCCTATTTTCATACAAATAGTGTGGAGGGTGGACAACTCACATAAACCAATCAAGAAGTAGCTAGCAAATTATAAAATATTTGAAATTGAAGAAAATCTGAAAGTCAATTTGAAATTGAAATTGAAGTGATTAAATTCAATTTAATATTTGAAACAGTAAACCAAAGAAGCATTTAATGCATGAAATTTACTACAAAGAAGAAACAAATTGAACAGAATTAGCTATTGAATGTAACAAAAAAATTAGCAAATAAAGTGACACTAAAATGGAGGAAGAGGATACTATCATGTTCCTCTTTCTTATTATTTTCTCATAATGCCATTTTCATCATTAGATCATGAAATAGATTGTTTAAATTTAATATTTTCTCAAATTATTATTATATTTTATAAATTTCTAAAATTAAAATATGTGTATTTTTTTTTGTATTGTAGTTATGAATTGTATATATCGGATTTAAAGAGTTTAAGTTTATTTATTTATGCTTATAGTAATAATTTTATAGAAGATTGAATTTGAACCACTTTTTTTTTTTAATCTAAAAGTTGATATAAAATTATGGGAAGAAAATGAGAAAGGAAAAATATGAGAAACCTAAATGGAATGACTTGAATACATGTTTTCCCCCTAATCTTGATACTTCTACCCATATTAAACTTATAGTAATGATGATACAATTTTAAAATAATTAATTAAATAATGAATATAATGAAATTAGAAATATATTAAACAATGAGTTCAAAAAAGGCCACTAAAATTTCAAAGCATAATTGAATGGAATCTAAATACGCAAAGACATTACTACCCTTTTAAATATGAAGCATATAATATATAATTCGGGAAAAAGAGAAGTATATAATATATAAAATTAAATTTTAAAAAATATTACGAAATATTAGGAAATGAGGAAAATTTGATAATTAAATTGAAGAATCTGAAGTGATTCAAATTTCAAATTTGAAAGAATAAACTAAAGAAACATTTAACACAGAGAGATAATCACAAAAAAAGGAAAAATCAACAAATAGGAATGAACATGTTGATGATGTGGACAATACACTTGTACCAATCAAGAAGAAGCTAGCACTATTATATATATATATATATATAAGAGATCTAGCATTGGTACATGTGGATAAGCCAGGGATTCAAATAGTTATTTGATCTTGGACATAAGTTAAGCCGGGGTTGCAAACATGTTGTTTTGCCTTGGACAGTGTGCACACAACACGAGTTTATATCTTACATGACATGGAACATTGTATATTTATTATTGCATTTTATATGTTTGATTGCGTATTGCTACTGAGATTTGTTCGAATCTTACTTTTTTGTTCAAACTGAAAAACCATATAACTGAGGCTAGAGGTTCGAAGGGCAAGGCAATAGCTACCGGTGAATAGAGTCCCAATGCAAACCAAATCCACTATAGTTATCTAGGCTTGTACTTTTGTTTCTTTTAGAACCCTTGTACATTTGTAAATATTTTTCAAACCCTGTGGGGGACTCTCTTGTATTGTAAACAGTATCTAATGTCAGTATGTTTCTGTTATTTCTGTATGCCTTAGGGAACTACACGCTTAATACTCTGCGAATATCAAAATGTTGAGGGGTTTAACACTTTGGACCTTCTTCATGACAACAAACCCCTTCCCCAGTGCTCTTTTCTCTTGAGCCATCTAATCATTCGGAGCAAAAATAGATTAGCAGAAGGGGCAAGACAATTGAATTAATCACATTCTAATTAGAGTCGCTTAACTTTACAAATTATAAATTAAGTTATATAGCACAATTAAGGATTTAAAAATCCACTTACTATTATAAATCTGTATCATAAGGAGCTGAGCCAAGCCAATGCCTTCTGCGGCTCCTAACTCATTTCACTGTTCAAATGAACAGTGCTGGCATGTCTTGGGCTTCGTGTGATAGCTCAGTAGCTTCATTGGCCTCGTAGTATGTGTTACTCCTGACTCATCTTAAATGCCTATTCTGAGTTCCCTCCTTATGGACTGTGGACAAACATTCTGTCCGGTTTTGTTGCTATATTGCTGTTTTAATTTGTTCTATGTGGGCCTGGTCATTAATGATCTACCTATATAAATACCTCGATAGTGCTACTTCTTATTCATCTATTAAACCGTTGGCATCTCTTTTCAATTTTCCTCCTGTGCTCACAATCTGCTGCTTTCATCTTCCATGGCTGAACCTCACAGTCACCTTGACAACATCTCCCCGGGGTCAACTTCATGGAGGATATTGGTTAAGGTGGATGTAACCCCCTCCGTAATTATATTCGAAATATGCGATTAAAATGAAATAGAGACCAATAATAATCAAATAACATTTACTAACCCATCACATGACGGGGTTTTCACGAATACTTTTTGAAATCATTTATAAACTTGGTCTCATATTCACATTTCGAATACAATTACTATGCGAAGATAAATCACATTCATATAAATATCAGAGTGCACAACTTAATCATCCCAGCAATTCCGGGTACATACCTTCGCTAAAGATACACAGGGCAAAATTGCCCATTACAATTCTTCAAATGGGGATTACACAATCTCATCTCGAAAGAGTCCTAGCTGCTCCCTCCACGAGCCACTTGCCCTGTCTAAATTATTGGTAGGGGAGGGTGAGATTCGAGAGAATCTCAGTAGGAAACAGATACCATAATGCATGCATGATAGATGTATGTGTATGACATGTTAGCTTTATCTAGATGCATGCCACATAATGACATTTCTGTATGCTCAATGTTTCATGTAACAAAACTATGGCCACAGCAAAACAGAAACAGAGCTTCATTTATTCAAATATGCTCTACACAATCAAGTAAAGCAATCACATATATCACTACACAAGCACAGATATCAAATACATGCAAGTAAGGTAAGTCCCCTACCTCCAGTCTTTTCTCCTCGATTTGCGTGCCAGCAACTTGGGGCTTCACATTCGATCCTACAATGTCAAATGTACTATTTAGACACTTCCATAGTATTTTTGGGGGGTATATGAGGCTATATTGAAAATTTACTAAAATACCCCCGGGGACCCGGCCCGGCCCCGCTGTACCCGGTCCGGTTGTACTTTTCTTGAAATTTTGACATGGGCAATTCTGACATACTTTTGCCCAAGGAATCCATTTCCAGACTCGGAATTATCAAATTCAATTTCAATTTACAAATTTACCCTTGGCAGCCCCACTTTAAGGGTTTCAAGGGCATTTTCGTAATTATGCTTTTTCGGCCTTTTCCGAAAAAGTGCCCAACTGTAACCCCACCTATTTTCGCCCACTGAATCCAATGGAATCATCAAATCATTGAAAATCTAACTCTAAGACCCATTTACAATGCTGGCCGAAATATATAGGTTTTAAGGGGAAAATTGGGGTTTTTCAGTTTCGGCTCCGTAAACGCGTTCCTTTCTACTCCTAACCACTTTATTGACTATTCTATTAGGTTACAACTACCATTTAGTACCAACTTGGGCAGCATAACAGCCCCACATACCCATTTCCAAAAATTAAAACCAATGGCAATCCGGCGAAATTTCACCAATTAAATTGCCCACAGCAGCTAGAATAGTCAATACACAAGAGTTTGGAAGTTACCTCAAGCTCCCTCTGGCTTTTCCCTTATCTTGGCTGAAACCCTAGCTGTTTTAACACCAAATAAAGAGCTTCCAAACCTTAAAGAACATAAAGGAGTAGCTTAGGATCAGAGTTATACGCATTAGGAGCTAGATCATCGGAGAAATCGGCTTACCTTGTGAGTTCTCTTCTCCTTTCTCTCTCTAGAAATCTCAAACATTTTTCCTCTTATTCAGCTGAATAAACTGACGGTTTTGAAGCTTAGAGGAAGAAGATGATATGTTATATTATGCTTATGTCATTATTCCCTTATGATGATGTCATAATTCCAAAATTGACATTTTCGGATTTTCTAGCAGATTTTCTGCCCAAACTTTGAAAAATCATAACTAATTCTAGAAAAATAGAAATGAAGTGATTCCAAAGCCAAATGAAAGGTATTTAAGTCCTTTTCATAGGAAAAATATTGGCCATTACTAAAAATCACCACACAATTCCAGAATTACATAAAACTCATCACTGCCCCCAAAACAGAGTTCAGTTTCCATCCCAAACTTTGGACAGTTATATCTCCTAGTTCAAAAAACGAAATGGCACAAATTATATGTCCATTTTGAAGCTTGAGATGTGAACTATAAGACTAGAAAGTTTCAGAATTTTTAAACTCCATTTGGTCATTCAAAACGTTCACACAAATGGACTGCCCAGAATAGAGTTTCACTGGACATAATTTTAGATTTTGCATCTTTGCTTCCATTGGTTCCATTTTCATACCAAACATCATTTCCACATAAATTTTCACAAGGAATCCATTGGAAACACCAAATCAATGAAATTCACATCACATTGACATGTTTTCACAACAATCTCAACATGTCAACACAATTCACATTTCGAAACCTAACATTGCAACATTTCCATTCCAAAGTTCCAAACCAATTTCAATGACATCAAAACACACTATGACACCATTTCCAACACTATACCCCATTCAATTCTTCCCTCTATTCTAAGTCAATTTGGATTTTAATCCACAATTGAACTCAAATACAGGATTTTGACACTGCTCACAACACACACGAATCATATTCGAGTGCCAAATCACATCATATTCTCCAAAAGGGTTATTTATCACTAACCACATCCACTTTTGGACTCATTGACCCTTAATCACAATTTGGGATCTTGCTAAACCGGGACTTAGCAATCCACTAATATCAGGTTTATTCTCTAGCCTCGAGTCTCAAAATTTGGGGTATTACAGTGGATCACTCATTCCCCCGGACGGACTATGACTTGTATGAGGTGGATTTTGGATACCCTAAAGTGGTTCTGTCCATTGATCTGATTGTCTTTGATGAGAAGGTAGGTTTTATAATATGTCATGAATGTAATGTTCATATGAGTGTAATATTTATTTAATAAACATCATACAAACCTTCTCCTTCATATGAGTTTTTAATATTTATTTAATCTTTCTAAACGCAGGGTTCACGAATGCTTATGCGCCTTGGTACTGATGAGGTGATTGACCGTTTTGGAAATGTTTTGAGCCCAAGTGGAGTGTTTTATGTGAGGAACTTTATTGTGGCAGAGGGTGGTCAAAACATTCATGAAAAGCACCATATCATGGTTCTTCCAGACACAAATGTTAAGGAGTTCACCATTGATGCTCCTGAACATGGGTTCAAGATCTTGGATGTGATTGATATTCGAAGGGGTTGGGTGCCTCCCTTATGTGTCACAGGTGTTTTTAACTGTAGTGTGTTATTAAAAAACAATGAGAAGTTGTGCTTATTCAATAGATTAAATTAAGTCATTATTTCTTCAATGTAGATGTTTGTGGGATTGTTTCTTCTCCTGTTACATTTGCTTGGAAGCGAGTACAAGGGCTTATTAACCGTGTGCTGACTTTTGAGCTTCATGATAGGCAGTTGAGTGCTTATATTATAATGTGTTTGCTTATTAGTAGTCCACATTATGGGATATGTGATTTGGACACTGAGCTGAAGTTTTATGTTTTCCCATCAGCATAAACAGGTTTTTAGTTCATCTGATTGGTGACTCTGCAGACCGTGCATGGATGCAATATGCATGTTTCAAGAAAATGGTGAACCTAGTGTTGATTGTGCAGTTTGGTTTGGTTAGAAAGGAAGGAGTTATGGTAAACCTAGCAATTGATCTTTTAAGAATATGCCTATTTGCTTTAAAACATATAATTTTTCACATTATGATACGATGGATGTATTTTTTGGACAGATGAGTTCACAATCAAAAGCTTCAATTATGCAACTAGGGTGTTTTGGAATCCAACTTTCAATGGCATTGTGCCTATCAAGAAGGAATTACTGGCAAGAGCTGGGAGGGTTTGAGGACATTTGAATCTTATGTGACCATGGTCGTTTTAAAGTAGGCTGTTTCGGATTATCTTAGATGGATGTAGGATTTTACAATAGGCTTCTTATTAGTTTGGTGTATGGTGTGGTCGTTGTTTGTTGTTAATTTTGGTGAACATTTTGGATATGTAATGGGGTCACTTATTGAGGTTTGAATTGTCTAATATGAAGTCTACTTTTCTGGGTTAAGTATGATTTCAAGTTAGTGTGCTTTTTAAGATAAATTCAGTAAGATGTGAAGTACTTTACAAACCAGATCCATGGGCAAAGATTATAAATTTAATTAGTCAGTTTGTGGATTGCCTTGTAAGTGTGTACACGTGAAATTTGGCTAATACAAGTTTTAGTATGCCAAGTACCAAATAAAGAAAGTGAATAGATATGGAAGTTAAGCATCAAGTGAAGAAGAGAGTACTGTGTCTGGCAAAAAAAAAACTGAACAGAGTACTGTGAGCATGATTAAAATATAAGAGAGGCTTATTAATGTCATATTCCAACAAGTTACATATACTATAAGCAAGTGTCAATATTAAATGATGTGAGCATGATAAAAACATAAGAGAGGCTTATTAATGTCACATTCTAGCGCCCTTCACATACTAGAACTTAATGTGAACATAGTGAAGTGATCATGGTTAAAACATATATTATCTCGTTTTGCAGCTCAGGAAGTTTCCACTTAACAATTTCCTTTTTTCAAGCTGATTGAAACATAACACAGTATGTTCTGATTATTATAGGGAAGGTATGATTTAAAGCACTAATCAGTGTTAATTTTATGTTTATGACTATTTATGATATTATTAGAGGACAAAATTAGGAAGAATGTTAAGTGATTAAGGAGATGAGTTTAAAAGTTTAGTGTACTGCATGTAAAATACATATGAAAGTTCATTTTCAGTCAGCCTGAAACAATAAATACTCATGGAACCAAGTTAGTTTTTTTGCCACATAAGGAATGTTAGCTGTGCGTGATGTAGTTTTCAATTAATCCTAGAAGAAAGTGGTGAAGAGGTACTAACTATTTGTATAGGTCAGTGGCAGAGTCGCTAACCTTTCTGTATGATAGAAAACTTTTTTGTGTTGTGCCTTTGGCGGCTAGGAGAGTTTATCAGATGTTATTGCCTATTAAATGGCGCACCAACAATTTTTTTATACAGCCACGCATTATCATATTTGGTATTTTTTAATGTGAAGAGGAGTTGTTATCCAATTTGTAATCTGTTTGACCATTGTCTTTTTTGATTAAAGGAAACTATTGTGTTTGGAGCCAGGCGGCATTAATAAGTTGTTGTTGAATATCTTTATCTTCCCTAGAAGATCAATGTAATGCAGATTTTGGTGTAAATGATAAAAGTTTAGGTTGACATGACCTCAAGCTATCTTTCCTTAACTGGCCAAGGGGGGTTATTATCTATTTTGTAATCTATTTGACCATTGTCATCTCTTACACAGAGGAAGCATTGTGTTTGGAGGCAGGCTGCATTAATGAGCTGTTATTGAAGATCTTTATCTTCCCCAGAAGATAAATGGTACCTGATGTAATGTAGATTGTGGTGTGATTGCAGGGATTGGATTGACCTTACACAAAAAGGTAATTTGAAGAAGCAAACATATTTTATATAGTTAGGAGTATTACCTCATTTATTGGTTTAGTTGGGTGATAACCATGATTTAAAGTTCAAATGAATCAATGGTGTTTTTGTAGATCTTGAACGTTCCATGCTCATTCAGTGACATAATTGAAGTTTGGATAAAAACAAAACATGGATATCATCATGGAGAATTGTAGACTGTGGGTGCTTTGGATGTGTTTCAATTTCCTTTTTATTTCAGTGGATAAGTATTGAAGTTATATTTTGTGGTTGTTTTAGGTGGGTAAGTCTTGTGAAACAAAGAGTTTGGTTCCATCAAGACGATTGCAGTGTTGCTATGTAAATTTCTTCACGTCATTGTTGAAGATTTGATTTAAACATAGGAGATCTAAGCATATCTTATGTGAAGTACTGAGATCGGTTGTGACATGTATGATATGATGTGGTGTTGACGTCTATTGGTGAGAATATTTGTCCATTGGATAGTTGTTTCTTTCATAAGATTAATGCTGGCAATGCTTTTATTGTAACCTGCTAGATGGGACCCACTGATATCAAGGGGATTAGAATATCTTTTGTCATCAAGATTTGGATTTTTAAGTGTGGTGATTTGAACGGTAGGTGTTACCCAAGGTGTAAGCTGTGTAACCGTTGTGTATTTTAACAGAGTGCATAAAGTGTAGTACCAACTACCCAAGTCAGTTTTTCATTGTGTTCAGTTAATGAGTTGTTTATCTTATCCATAATACAATGGTTAAAAAACACATGATGCAATTAGGTGGCAAAAGACTAATTTAATGATGCAATTTAGTTGTAGTCCAATATCATGAATCATGACATACTAAATAGCCAAAGTTAAGTAATGATTTATATAAGAGGATAACAATCAAGGAGCATACGAATGTTAACTCATAATAAGTAACAACATCTATTGACATCCAAAAGCAACATACAGCAAAATATTATAACATATTCCAAGTTAATTAATTAATTAGCGAGTTGGCCCTGTATTAGTTGGTTCTTGAAATTATAAAGTTATGTACCATTTAAAACTGGATCAATCTGAGTACATCACAGAGGTTTTGACGTGTAGGCCTTAACATATCAAGATAGTCAAGTTTTATTTAGCAGTATGTCCTCGTGCCTGTTGTATTTTTTATTTATTTCAAGGATTTTTATTATCAAGTTGGCCGTTTTTGCCTATGTGCAGTTGCATTATCAACATCTTATAGATTCTTTTAAGGGCTTGGTGATAGACAAGACAGGATTACATGGGAAATCAAGTTTTATGTTTGAAGGATATGATAACATGTTGGTTTTTCAATGTGTTTCGTGTAGGCAACCATTGGGTTTTTCTATGTACTGTATTAGTTTTCCTGATGTTGGGAATACGTTTTGCGAATGCAGCAGTTCATATGGTGGGTTTTCACATGTTTGAGGTTGATTTTTAGAAACATATCTGTGGGTTTGAGTTGTTCATCATGCCAAGTGGTGTATGACAGAGCTGAAAAAGGATATCAAAACACATTGGAAGGAACAACTCAGCAGCCTAAAACATTTGGGTGTCTTTTGCACTTTTCTTTCTCGCCAAAATTTTATGTCTTGATATCCAGGTAGTGGGTTTCTATAAATTCTGATACAAATTTCGTGTTGTAGTCACTTAAGATATATGTCCTTAACTCACCTTGAAAAAAAGTCATTACCAATATCTTTCCAATGGCCTTATGCAATATGTCCATGCTGAGGAACATAGATGACTCCACTGATAGGTGGAAGGTGATTGTAAGGGTGATACGGTGCTGGAATGTGTACCAGAAGGACCAACCTAATGAGCTGTTTTGTATCTCAATGTTGCTGGTGGACGCTGAAGGGGGCAGGATCTAAGCATCCATTATAAACAAAGGATTATTTAATCTTTTTGATGATCGGCTTTGTGAAAGGAAGGTATATTTCATGGCTAATTTTGTGGTATTTGACAACACAAAGGAGTACAGGGCTACTAACCATCCTTACAAGATAATCGTGGGTAGTCAGACATTCCTTATGGAGTCAAATGCAATCATACCAGAATACTCATACATGTTCTACCCAATAGGTGAAATTGTTGAGCTGAAGCAGAAGAGTTCTGTCGATTATCTTATAGGTAATCATGTGTTTGATTAACTCTGTCTTTTTTTTAGGCTTATATTTTTCATGGAGGCTATAATGTGATTTTTTTTGGTGATCCATGTATGTAGATGTTATTGGTTTCGTTACTTCAGTGGGAGCTCTTGAAGAATATCATGTTAATAATGAGATCAGGAACAAGATACGGTTGACTATAGCTGATGAGATATTTGTGTCTTGAAAGTCTCACTAATTTTAGTTTCCTACTTTCTCTATTGTTTTTTTGTTGATTTTTTTCTTTATTTTCATGTAGGGGGATTATTGTGCCTTGTGTTTTCTATGATGAATGTGCTGTCAATGTATGCATGCATGATTTTATTAGGATGGAGGCGCCAATTGTGATTCTCATTTAGCTCTGTAGGGTTGGTTTTGGTGAAGATGGTAAGGTTGTTGTGTTTTGTTACTTGGGTGGAATGCAAATTTAAAACTACCACATTTCTGACCGGTTATGTTTTTCTTTTTATTCTTAGGAACACCTAAGATTTGTAGTTCATTCAATGCCACCAAGGTGTCATTTAACCTTAAGTTCCCTGAAGTTAAGCATTTTATTGAGAGGCAGGCATTTTTATGATTTCAATGTAGTTTGTGTGCTTTTTTATTTCTGTTCTGATCTGTATGTTTGTTGTATGGTCTATCAGTGCTAAGAGTCTTCCATCACCTACTATTAGCACTATATCAGCATCAGCTCCAAGCTAGTCTGCAAATATATCTACAAGTAGCCTAATTTGTTCTCACCCTTTGATCACCATTGCTGAGATACCAGAGAAGGTTGGGGTAAGCAACATTTTTTGTTGTTGTATATCTGAACCTACCATACACGTGGATAATTTTTTTATTTTCATGTTTCAGGAGGACTACTTTCTCATTGAGTGTTTAATTGTGAAAGTAGACACTAGGCATGGATGGTACTATGATGGATGTGCTAGGTGTGGGAGTAAGGCAAAAGTTTTAGGAGGGAAGCTGTCATGCAGTGCCAAGATGTGTAAAGGGAAAGAGTTTGTTGTGGAACCAAAGTAAGCTCAACGGCTTTGGCAGTATATGTTGCATATTTAAGTATGCTTTTGGTTCATGTTTTTTATTTGGTCGTGTTGTATCTCTTGCCTAGGATGAAAGTGCACTATACTATTAAAGATCCTTCTGGGAAGGCTTCTATGGTTTTCTTTGATAAACTTGCTATCCAGTATATAGGGAAGACTAGTGTTAAGATGAAGTCAGAGCTTGAAAAGGTTGTGACTTAATGAGCTTGGTTAATTTTTTTTTTATTTTCGAGAAGATATGTGCTTACCACTGTTTTTTGTATTCAAAAAGGAAAATCAAGGTTATGATTTCCCAGATGAGCTTGACATTCTGGTTGGGGAGAGGCTTCTTCTCAAGTTGAGGCTTAACAAGTATAATAAGGAGTACCCTAATTCAAGTATCTCAGTGTTTTCTTATACTAAGATGGCAGATCTTATGAATGACTTTGACGAGGTACTAAGAATAAGGACTAAGGGTTTTACATGTGAGGCTTAATTGTTAGGAGTTTCTTTATTATGTTGCGTTTGAATAATTTAATTTATAGTTGCTAATTTTTAGTTTTTTTGTGTATACGTATTTTAATGAAGGCTGCATACCCAGAAGTCAATATGACAGAGGAGGTTTTTTTTTGTAGAGTCATACATAATTGTTCATGGGTTAACATAATGTGATGCTTAATCTCCATTTTATTTTATTTGTTGCAGGCACCTATATTTGAGATTATTGGTGATGAGGATGTTGAGGATACTACTCAGACTGAGCCATCTGCTATGATGTCCCAGGACAATATACATGATATTAATGGATTGGATGATATGCCTATTTCTAGCATTATACCTAATGTTGTCAACAAAGCCAAAAGAAAGACTTCTGCAAAGAAAGCTGGTGGTAAGAAGGACAAATCTGTGATAGCTTTGAACAATTCACCAGTAAAGAAATACGTGAAGGTGCCTAAGGCCATCAAGCAGGAGAAGAATTGATGATGGTTGTCTCTAGCTGTTGGTTGTTTGTGTATTTCATCATGTTTGTGATTTTGTTATTTAAGTAATGACTAGGCATGAGGGAGCTATTATGTATGTGGCAGTCTTCTATAGTTGGAACTTTAGTTATGGTGTTTATTCCCTTTTGGTATATGTAATGTAGTCTAAGCGCTGGATCTGTGTGGAAGGTAACGTTTTGTGTTTTGCTACATTATATGTGGCAGGTCCATATGGATCCAATGCCTTTAATGCTAACGAAGTTTGGACTATGTTTGATGTTATATGTAGTGGTATTTTTGAATGTCAAGGTTGTGTGTGCTTGTGTTGATGAAATCTTTATTTCTTTGATTTTTCTTGATATTCTTAAGAACGAAGGCCAGTAGAACATATATAGATGATGTGCTAGGTAAGAAACCATTTCTTCTAAACTATTCAATAAACCTATGAATTTTACAATAATATGGCAGCAAAGGTTACTTATAACTTCTAGTCATAAAAGAACTAAAATGCTAAGTTGCAGCACTTATACAATTGGACCATACAGAAACGACGTAGTTCACAGCAAAAGTTCAAAATGGAAAGCACAAGAAATGCATGGCAAATACTACAATGGAACAACAAGCTCAGCTCTAAGTAGTACAAATCAAAAGAGCTTATGGATATGATATCTCTGGAAAATTCAGCAATCATAGAAGTAACAATTGCAATGATTTTAGAACTTGACATTGAAAGAGAAATCAAGTTTAAAACAATTAAACAATCATATAAGAGAAATCAAGTTTAAAACAATTAAACAATCATATCATAGCACAAAACCATTAGCAATGACGCCATTTGATGAAGCATGTCATTTCGCCACTCAATGAGTGCTAGAACTACTCATATAGATAGTGATAACCAAGCTAAGTCATTTTCACAATAGTGTCAATAGTGCAATGATTCAATTATGTTAAGCTTCACAAGTTAAGTTCTTAGCAAGCAAGTTGGACTAATTATCTAATTTCTATAAACTACATTGAACTAATTCATAATTATAGAAGTTATTAATTGTCTTATGCTCTTTATCCTAGGAGAAGTTTACCTCTCATCATTGTTGCACTTAAGATATGACCATATTCTCTCAACCTTTTTATCAAATTAATCATTCAATCTTGCCAAAACAGATAAATCAAATAGCCTCAATACATCAAGCATGAATCACATAATATAGACATAAAAGAAAGATATATTTTCTGTTAGAGTTTTATTGATATTTAAAAAATGTTAAAAACAAGAGGAAATGCATGTGAAAATAAGAATACTAAATAAAGAATACTCAAAGTGGTAGTCAGGCAAAGTGGAAAACATATATAACATGTTGTAATATTTAATTACGAGGTTCACAGGGAGTATGTTAATTATATATTTGGACCACAATATATATATGGCTTAATTCTGGGATATATTGCTTTATCACTGTTTTATTTTGTTTAATCCTATTTTTATAAATAAATAGTCACAATTGGACTGAAGTAGTCAGTGTGAGAATACCTCAATCTAGCATTACTTCGAAACATGCCTCTTTTAGTACCTTGGTTTGAGCATGTTCAATTATTTATCCATTGGATTAGTATGTAATATCTGATGTGCAAGACGATGAGATCATGGGAGAAGGAACTTGGACTCAATACTTATTTGCTTTTTTAGTAGTAAGATGTTAAACATATTTGGGTGACAACTCATTTTTTGTGTGCTACGCAAAGTTTTATTGATAGGAGTTTGAACATGGAGGTTGGGGTAGCAGTATTATATCCCATTGTTGTCCATGTAATATCTTATGGGTAAAGCTTTGTCTCTGTGGGATGAGGATTCTTTTCTTATTTACTTTAAGGAAGGGTCAACCCAAGTCTTTTTGTGGTTTTCTATTTGCTGTGGTGCATTTACCACCTTGTGAGAAGTTATTGTTTTATTATGATCTGGGTTTAGTGGATATTCGGTGGCAATTAAAGAGATGAAGAGGAAATCCTGTGACACATATTCTCTGAGTGATGGGAAATAGTCAAGTACTCCAACAAATAATGGGAGAGGAAGTTCTACTGAATAGGTATTTGGTAAGTGCTTCGGTTGGGTATTTATGAAATCCTGCTATTAGCTATATTGGTTTAGAATTAGTTTAATGCTTCATGGCATTTACATCAAGTATTGTGTGTGGTCATGTGTTCATTTTTTGATTCAATTAATGTTCAAGTTGATCTAGATCACCAAACTCAAGCAATAGGAAGGATTTGCTCAGTTGGCACCCGCTTAAGTAGGGTGTTAGAGCAAGCGTTTCACCCAAGAGGGGGGTGAATTGGGTGATACTAAATATTTCGTTGCAAATATAAAACTTGACGGTGAAATTAAAACAGTAAAGAGTAAGGAGAAATATCATCGAAGTGTACACCGGGAGTTATACTGGTTCAGCCACAACCACTTTGACCTACATCCAGTCCTCAGAGCTTCTTTGAGAGTTTCACTATAACTTCCAAGATTCAGTGGGTTCTTGGCACCTCAGTACAAGCAAGTTCCTTCACCTGGACACTCGCTCCCCCTTACAAGTTGCAATCCAATCCCCAACTCAAGGTTCCACAACCTTAAGTTATCTCAATAACAAATATTGAGTTTGAATGAAATATCTCTCTCTCAGAGTGAATAAGAATCACTGAAGTGCAGATTACTAAAATGAGTAAAACAGAGTAATAAACTTGATAATACGTTCGTGTGTGTTCTTGTTGTTATTTCTCTGTTTGGATGTTCCCATTTATACAGATATGTTGGTGATGACCATTGGAACATTTTCTTCTCGTCCGTTGGAGAGTGCGCAGCCACTGTTGACTTTTCCAGTATTTGAAAAATATCCGTTGGCGGTAGGTGGCATTTGAACTTCACATTTGACTTTCCTTATTTGATAAGATTTCTTCATTGTTTATTTGTAAATATGCTAGGAATACTAATACAATGAAAGGTTAATCATATAGGAAACAAATCAATGAACGTTTGAATGATTTCTAAGTTTTTGGGTTTACATACTCGAGTAGCTACTCGAGTATTCATTAAAGTTTACTCGAGTATCATCGAGAAAACTTTGATGAACTGCAACTCAACAAAAAAATATAAGATTACTCGAGTAGTGCATGGAATAAACAAAATATCAAACCTTTGGAAATGCATGTTTACTCGGGTACCTACTCGAGTAATGCACTCTTTTCTTCATAGGTTACTCGGGTACCAACTCGAGTAAACCTTCAAATAAACTTTGAGTTACTCGATGCTTTACTCCAGTAATGTTGGCAGGATTTCAAGGCCGAAAGCATTTCAAGTTTGATTACCTTGTTACTCGAGTACATACTCGAGTAAACTCAATTTATGTGCATAGTTTACTCAGGTAATGACTTGAGGTTTTTCTTCAAAAATAATTTTACATACTCGAGTACTTACTCGAGTAATCCACTTTAAATGAGTCATTGAATACCTGCATACTTGAGTAATGCCTCGAGTGAAGTGTAACAAAAATAGAACAAGTTATTTGAGTACTACCTTCAGGTTTTTGCTTACCATAGTGAGTTACTCGAGTAGCTCCTCGAGTAACATTGGCAGGGTTGAAAATGCCGAGAGCAATATATTTCTTGAAACAGGGGACTCGAGTACATACTCAAGTATCATTGGCAGGCCGAGAGCAACTAGAAGACTTTTACATGGTTACTCGAGTAGCTACTCGAGCAATGTTAGCAGGCCGAGAGCAACTCCAAGTGAATTACCTGGTTACTCGAGTAACTACTTGAGTAATATTGGCAGGCCGAGAGCAACTTGGAATCATTTACACTATTACTCAAGTACTTACTCGAGTAACGTTGGCAGGTTACTCGAAGGTGTCTCTGATTACTTCAAGTTTCTGTTCCTTTACTCGAGTACGTACTCGAGTAATGCCTTAGAAAACTTGCTTCTGATCAAGTTTCTCAGCTTTTTCTCTTGGCCTTTCTTCATTACTCTAATGCTTACTTCAAGTGATGCTTTTCCCTGTTATTACTTTGTTCAAACTTATTTATTAATCAAATCTTTTTCATAATATTCTTTGTTATCATCAAAACATAAGATCTAACATTCTCCCCCTTTTTGATGATGACAAAACTTGGTGATTTTGAACAGGGTTTTTGAAATTGAATTCTCAATTAAATACTTCTTGTATTCAAAGATTATTTTGAAAAATTTATTAAGTTTAGATTCAAAGTATAAAGTGAATGAAATCATAATATACACCTTGCATACACAACAAACTCATTAGTCCAACAATATATCATAATTTAAAACTTAAATGGTCATGAAATAAAATCATAACTTAAATTAACTTGCATTAAACTTAAGCTGCATTACAAGATGACAAGATGACAAGATGAAAAGCTTAAAATTCAAAAGACTCCCTAAAAATTCAAAAGCTCCCTAAAACCCATATACATCCATATACCCAAAAATAAAAACATTCCACAAAATCACACTCAAGCTCTTCATCAATCAAGTGGAGGACTAGAAGGCCTGATCATGGAGATAGGCTGCACTGGAAGAACCATAGTCATCTGAACCAGAAGAATCAAATGAGCTAGAGGATTCTGGTTCAGGAAGATTAATTGGAGGGATATGGATATCATCTCGTGGAGGAATAGATGGAGACTGGTAGACGATCATAGTAGTTGTCTAAACCTCTAGAGTGGTCTCAACCTCTGGAGTATGATGATCAGAGGATGAGAAGGGAGATATTTCCTCAGTATGGGTAGGAGATGGAATAGGTTTAGGAGCAGGTTTAGTCTGAGGTTTGGGTAGTGAATCATCAATGGTGATGTGAATGGTCTCATTTGTTTCGGGGTTATCCACTGAGTATAAGATATCTTTGGGTTGTGGCTCAGGTGGACTAGAGACCGGAGGAATAGAAGGCTCAGCCTCAGAGTGAGGAATATCAGAAGGAGTGTTCTCTAGAGGTGGTGGTGGTGCAGAAGATGGTATATGCTCTGGAGAAGAAGAGGATGGACTGGCAGAAGGTCCGGGGCCCAAGGAGTCCAGTCGTGTCAAAATCAATCTCAATGTCTCACCCTGGGCACGTTGCTCAGCTAGCAACTCCTCGTGCCTCTTATCCATCTTTTCTACCAACTCCGCCATCTTGTGATTCATGTGGGTTATCAGTTCAGCATTTGTGTTGGCAATGTCCACATGGAATCCTCATAGCATATTTTCCATGAAGTGCTGGAGTGTGGCATTAAGAAAAGAGGGTGATGATGTAGTAGCAGCTGGAGCCGATGATTGAGTGTCATCCATCTTGCTAGTCTCAGTCTCAGTCTTCTTCTTCTTCTTTGACCCAGACTCCAGAGGACCCTTGAGAGGTATGTCAATGTTGAGCTTGCCAATCTGATTTCTCCCAACCGGAGTAATCCTCTCAATAGGTCCTTGTTCTCCAGATACCATATCTTATTTTCCTTTAGAATAAGTGACACAACCTGAGGATATGGCATCGGTGTGGTAGCCTTCCCATCCACCCTGTACCTCTTCATCTCGGAGAAAATGTACTCTCCCAAATCTTTCTATTCCTTCAGGAGAAGTGAAGCAAACCATCTAAAGTCCCTATCTGAGAAATGGGTATAGTTGTTGGCCTTGTTCACAAGGGATCTAGAGTAGATGTACCATAGAACCCTGTGATGATCACACATATCACTCGGTTTGAAATTTAAAGGGCCAACAAGCTCACCATGTTTAAGTACAGAAAATATTTGGTTTGGGTGAAGTTGGGAGTAAATGTCATCTGGGGGGTTCTCTATCCCTAACCAGATGTTTATCCTAGAGGGTGAAATGAGAATCTTTTGGCCTCTCACAATGGTGGTCATCTCTTCCTCAGCTGAGGTCCTATTTGGTTCATCTAGGATCTCAAGGTTGCAATAAAAATGTGTGATCACTTTTGTGCAAAAAGGTAATCTAATCGAAAGCCAAGGCATAAAAGGTTCTAAATAGGAACTGAGATCATGCTTCAATACCTCCTGAAGTAACTTGAGGTCCATATAGTGTGTCTTACACACTTTCCTCCTGGAGAATTGAGTGAGATACTTTGGGGACTCCTCCAGTTTGTTGACATTGAACCCCTTTGGAGGGTTGGTGATCTCCTCTTTTGGCAATTTAGACTTCTTTGAAGATTGCCCCTTCTCCATTTGATCTAGAATGCTAGCCATTGCCTTAGCCACATTCTTATCATATTTGGGCTTTTTTGAAGGCTTTGGTGTGAAAGAGGGAGTAGAGGAATCAGAGGGTGTAGGAGAGGGAGACTTTGCACTTTTGCCTCTCCCAGTAGAGGTGCTCTTTTTGGATTGAGCCCTTGTAACTATAGGCTCTTTGATCACAACCCCTTTTAGTTTCAGTTGAGGTTGGATTTTGGCTTTTGATCTAGGGGTAAGTTTCCTTCTCTTTGTGGGAGGAGAAGAAAAAGGGTCAGAAAGTCGTTGGGATTCAGAGGAATCTGTGAGAGTAAGGTTTTTGGTTCTAACCATTTTGAATCAGTGAAAGTAGAGAATCTCAGAAAAATAGAGCCAAGAGTCACAAGATAGGGCACAGAGAATCTGAGCAGAATAGGAAGTTTATGGGTTTGAAATCTGTTGGGTTTTGACGGAAATGATGCAAGGAATCGATTGTGAAAAGTTTTCGTGAGAGAGTAGAGTGATTTACTCAAGGAGATTTTGTGGAAATGACCGAGTTTGCGACAGATAAAGATCTAAAACCCGACATTACTCGAGGCCTTACTCGAGTAAACTTCATGTTTACTCGAGTCCTTACTTGAGTGATCATACAGAAAATCTCTAAAATAATTCATTTAAATTGCTTACCTGGCATGAATAATATTGTAATTATGCATGTATGTTCCATCGATCATTTATAATCAATTTTGAGCAGATTTAAGTCATTTTTCATCAATTTGATAATCTGGACTTGCAGTTACTCGAGTCCTTACTCCAGTAAGCTTCAAGTTTACTCGAGGCTCGCCTCAAGTAACTTGTCTTTTCAACTTCTGACTGTTCATTTCTTAGTAACTGAACCGTTTGATTTAAATTCCAGGTAACTTGATCCATTACTTCCAGTTTTGGAAGACCATTACTCGAGTAGTTACTCGAGTAAAGTACTTCTTGACTTCAAGTTGTTCCTTGGGTAATGGTTCTCTGTCAATCATTACTTCAAGTTGGTACTCCAGTAAATGTGTCCTTTGATAACCTCTATTTTTGTTTCTTAAAACAGAGTTTCAACCTTCCTGCAAAACATGTTTCTATATACTCTGATGCTTAAATTAATAATCATCAAAACATTATCAAATGACTTCATCTAATATTATGAGAAATTGAAATAACTTACAACTTATTGGGATTTACCATTCCCAATTCTCTTCTAATGTATAGAAATTGATCTTTTGCAAGGGGTTTTGTGAAGATATCAGCTAGTTGAAGGTGAGTAGGAATGAATATCACTTTTACATCTTTCTTTTGGACATGATCTCTGATGAAGTGATGTCTGTCATCGATATGCTTGGTTCTAGAATGTTGAACTGGATTTTTCGCCAATCTTATTGTACTAGTATTGTCACAATAGATTGGTATTTCTTTGAGATAAATACCAAGATCTTGTAATTGTTGTTTTAACCATATCACTTGTGCACAACAACTTGAGACTGCAACATATTCGGCTTCCGTTGACGAAAGAGACATTGTATTTTGTTTCTTGCTAAACCATGATACAAGAGATCCTCCAAGAAATTGTCCTTGTTCGCTGGTGCTCTTTCTGTCTGTCTTGTATCCTCCATGATCTGAATCTGAATATGCAACAAGATATTCACTTCTTCCTTTGGGATAACACAGACCCAATTCGAGTGTGTCAGCAAGGTATCTAAAAATTCGTTTGACCGTTTCAGCATGTGATTCCTTTGGTGCTGATTGATATCTTGCACATATACCAACACTAAATTGGATGTCCGGTCTACTTGCTGTGAGATAGAGTAATGATCCAATCATTCCTCTATACTTTGTGATGTTGTAGTCTTTTCCCTTGACATCAGCATCAAGTAATGTAGTTGAGCTCATAGGCGTGTCCGTGCCATTTGCTTCATCCATTCCATACTTCTTCAATAGCTCTTTCAAATACTTTGTTTGAGATATGAAGACTCCATTCTTTCTTTGTTTGATTTGCAAACCAGGAAAGAAATTCAATTCTCCCATCATTGACATCTCAAACTCTCCTTGCATTATCTCAGAAAATTCCTTACACAGAGATTCATTAGTAGCACCGAAAACAATGTCATCAACATATATTTGAACAATTAAAATATCATCACGTTTTTGTTTTATAAAAAGTGTTGTATCAACTTTTCCTCGTACAAAACCTTGATCAATAAGAAACTTACTGAGCCTTTCATACCATGCTCTAGGAGCTTGTTTTAAACCGTATAAAACCTTTTTGAGTTTGAAAACATGGTCAGGTTTAGTAACATCCTCAAAACCTGGAGGTTGTTCTACATATACTTCTTCCATTATGTATCCATTTAGAAATGCACTCTTTACATCCATTTGATAGAGTTTGAATCCTTTGATGCATGCAAAGGCTAAGAGTACGCGTATAGCTTCCAATCTAGCAACTGGAGCATACGTTTCCTCATAATCAATCCCTTCTTCCTGATTATAGCCTTTGGCCACCAACCTTGCCTTGTTTCTGACAATAATTATGGATTCATCGAGTTTGTTCTTGAATACCCATTTAGTTCCAATGATCAGATGATCCTTGGGTTGGGGTACCAAATCCTAAACTTGATTTCTCTCAAATTGATTTAGTTCTTCTTGCATTGCTATAACCCAATCATTGTCTGATAGGGCTTCATCAATGTTAGAAGGTTCAATCTCAAAAATGAATGCAAAAAAACTTACTTCATTGAAAATTCTATTTCTAGTTTTAATCCCTTCATTCACATCTCCTATGACTTGATCTAAGGGATGACTTTTATTGTATTTACAGGCTTTAGGTTGACCTAGTGATTGCTCTTCTTCCTTAGTTTCATCATCTTCTTCCTCCGAAATAGATTGACCATTTTCTTGATTTAAAACAACTTATTGTTCTTCATCAATGGTTTTGTCAGAGGATTCAAATTCATCAAATACAATATGAATTGATTCTTCAACAACACATGTTCTTTTATTGAAAACTCTATATGCTTTACTTCAGTTAGAATATCCTAGGAAAATTCCTTCATCAGTTTTAGAATCAACTTTTCCTAAGTTATCTTTACTATTATTATGAATGAAACACTTACAACCGAAGATGAGTAGATGAGCAATGTTTGGCTTTCTTCCTTTGTACAGCTCGTATGGTGTCTTTCCAAGTTTTGTTTTGATATAGGCTTTATTTGAAATGTAGCATGCTGTACTCATAGCATCAGCCCATAAAACTTGAGACACGTTCTTTTCATTCAATATTGCTCTAGCCATTTCAGTGAGTACTCTATTCTTGCGTTCTACGACTCCATTTTGTTGGGGCGTCCTTGGAGCAGAGAAATTGTGATCAATGCCATTAGTATCACAATATTCTTCAAATGCTTGATTTTCAAATTCTCCACCATGATCGATCCTAATACCTTCCCTTTTCGCTCTGAGCTTAGCCTTGATATTCTTCTTATCAATCTGTAAGTCATTCTTGTTGATAATTAAGCATTCTTCTGAGTCAAATATTACCCAATTGTCTTTATCTGCACTTTGACTTACGCTTAGCAAATTGTGACACAAGCCTTCAACATAATATACATCTTTGACTTGTATTCCTTTGTCATTTTTGATTTCACCAATTCCTGCTATTCTTCCAGATTGATTTCCTCCAAATTTTACCTTTCCACATTCCTTAGGTTGTAATATGGTAAAACTTTCGAAATCTCTGGTCATATGTCTAGAGCATCCACTATCTATGTACCACTTGCTATTTTTGGATGCTTTGAGACATACCTGCAATCAAATGACTAAGTCTTAGGTACCCACATCTTTTTAGGTCCTTTTGGGTTAGTACAAATAATTTTCTGAACATATGAGCCTTTAGGTACCCATTTGTAGGTTCCTATTATTCCTTTCTTCTTATGAATGCATGAAGAAGTATAATAGCCTTTTCTATTACAGTAATTACAAAATGCAAAAGGATTTGATGTATGCACAGAATGCTGGAAATAATTTAAATATGACTTACCTCCTGCTTTCTTTCTACCTTTCCTTCTATCTGATTTTGGATTATATCCAATTCCATATCGATCATTTACAAATCGTTGAGCTTTTAAAATAACATTTAGCATCTCACTTCCTTGTGTAAATTTTTCAAGAGTTTTTGTGAGATCAATGTTTTTCTTTTTCAAAGAGGAACAATTTTCATAATCCTTTTCTGAACTTTCTTTAAGTTCAATTTCAATAGCTTTGTTTTTCTTTTTGAAAACAACTAATTCTTTAACTACTTTGATGAATTCAGAATGTAAAGCATTATATTTAGAAAGTAATTCATCATAGGTAGGTTCAGAATCATTTATCTCTTCTTTTTGAGCAACAAGACATATATTTGCTACTTCTTCTTCATCACTTTCTTTGTCAGAGGAACTATCACCCCATATAGCAGATATAAAGGCCTTCTTTTTATTGAAGAATTTGCCTTTTCTCTTTTCTTTGCTCTTTTGATTTAGCTCTGGACATTCTGACTTGATATGTCTTGGTTTTCCACATTCATAGCATATGATATGATCTTTGCTACTAGTTCCTCCTTTCTGAAAGTGTTTGAATCCTTAACCTTTCTTGTAAAATTTTCTGAATCATTTTATGATTAAGCCCATTTCATTATCATCAAATTCCTCATCTTCATCTTGATTTTCTTCCTTTGCTTTTAGTGCTAGACCTTTTTTTTTCTTGTTACCAATATCATCTAGTTCCCGTTTGAACTTTAGTTTGCTTTCATATTCAAAAAGACTTCCAAATAGAGAAGCAACTGATCTCATTGATTCTCCTTTTGCTTCTTCTATCGCAGTGACTTTGGCCTCCCTTTCTTTAGAAAGAATATTCAAAATCTTTCGTACTTGGGTATGCTGATCATAGACTTTCTCAAGAGCTGTAAGTTGATTAACAAGATGAGTATATCTAAGTTCAAATTCAGATATTGATTCACTTGATTTCATTCAAAGTAAATCGAATTCAGTAACGAAGGTGTTGATCCGATTCTCCTTTATTCCTGAAGTTCCTTCATGAGCTATTTCTAGAGCTTCCCACATTTCTTTTGCTATTGGAAGTGTGCAAATTCTGAAGTATTCACTTTGACTCAAGGCACTTTGTAACATCAGAATTGCCTTGCTGTCATGAGTGATAAGTTTCTTGTCATTCTCATCATATTCCGCTGGCGTCTTTGGAATTTTCTGAGAATCTACAATCTTTGTAGGTTGATAGTTTCCACTCTCAATTACATCCCATAGCCCATATTCGGTAGCCATCACGAACACTTTGAATTTTGCTTTCCAGAAGGAAAAATGTTCTCCACTGAAACCGGGAGGTCTAGTGATGGATGCTCCGTCGGGAAGAATTCCTTCACCCATGCTTGCCATTGGATCCTTCTTAGGTTGTTATACCTTAACAAGAAGACCTATGCTCTGATACCAAATGTTAGAGCAAGCGTTTCACCTAAGAGGGGGGTGAATTGGGTGATACTAAATATTTCGTTGCAAAAATAAAACTTGACGGTGAAATTAAAACAGTAAAGAGTAAGGAGAAATATCACCGAAGTGTACACCGGGAGTTATACTGGTTCAGCCATAACCACTCTGACCTACATTTAGTCCTCAGAGCTTCTTTGAGAGTTTCACTATAACTTCCAAGATTCAGTGGGTTCTTGGCACCTCAGTACAAGCAAGTTCCTTCACCTGGACACTCACTCCCCCTTACAAGTTGCAATCCAATCCCCAACTCAAGGTTCCACAACCTTAAGTTATCTCAATAACAAATATTGAGTTTGAATGAAATATCTCTCTCTCAGAGTGAATAAGAATCACTGAAGTGCAGAATTACTAAAATGAGTAAAACAGAGTAATAAACTTGATAATACGTTCGTGTGTGTTCTTGTTGTTATTTCTCTGTTTGGATGTTCCCATTTATACAGATATGTTGGTGATGACCGTTGGAACATTTTCTTCTCGTCCGTTGGAGAGTGCGCAACCACTGTTGACTTTTCCAATATTTGAAAAATATCCGTTGGCGGTAGGTGGCATTTGAACTTCACATTTGACTTTCCTTATTTGATAAGATTTCTTCATTGTTTATTTGTAAATATGCTAGGAATACTAATACAATGAAAGGTTAATCATATAGGAAACAAATCAATGAACGTTTGAATGATTTCTAAGTTTTTGGGTTTACATACTCGAATAGCTACTCGAGTATTCATTAAAGTTTACTCGAGTATCATCGAGAAAACTTTGATGAACTGCAACTCAACAAAAAAATATAAGATTACTCGGGTAGTGCATGGAATAAACAAAATATCAAACCTTTGGAAATGCATGTTTACTCGGGTACCTACTCGAGTAATGCACTCTTTTCTTCATAGGTTACTCGGGTACCAACTCGAGTAAACCTTCAAATAAACTTTGGGTTACTCGATGCTTTACTCCAGTAATGTTGGCAGGATTTCAAGGCCGAGAGCACTTCAAGTTTGATTACCTTGTTACTCGAGTACATACTCGAGTAAACTCAATTTATGTGCATAGCTTACTCGGGTAATGACTTGAGGTTTTTCTTCAAAAATAATTTTACATACTCGAGTACTTACTCGAGTAATCCACTTTAAATGTCATTGAATACCTGCATACTTGAGTAATGCCTCGAGTGAAGTGTAACAAAAATAGAACAAGTTATTCGAGTACTACCTTCAGGTTTTTGCTTACCATAGTGAGTTACTCGAGTAGCTCCTCGAGTAACATTGGCAGGGTTGAAAATGCCGAGAGCAATATATTTCTTGAAACAGGGGACTCGAGTACATACTCGAGTATCATTGGTAGGCCGAGAGCAACTGGAAGACTTTTACATGGTTACTCGAGTAGCTACTCGAGCAATGTTGGCAGGCCGAGAGCAGCTCCAAGTGAATTACCTGGTTACTCGAGTAACTACTCGAGTAACATTGGCAGGCCGAGAGCAACTTGGAATCATTTACACTATTACTCAAGTACTTACTCGAGTAACGTTGGCAGGTTACTCGAAGGTGTCTCTAATTACTTCAAGTTTCTGTTCCTTTACTCGCGTACGTACTCGAGTAATGCCTTAGAAAACTTGCTTCTGACCAAGTTTCTCAGCTTTTTCTCTTGGCCTTTCTTCATTACTCCAATGCTTACTTCAAGTGATGCTTTTCCCTGTTATTACTTTGTTCAAACTTATTTATTAATCAAATCTTTTTCATAATATTCTTTGTTATCATCAAAACATGAGATCTAATATGGGGGACAACAGAATAACATGATACAAAATGTGACTAGTGGTTCAGAAGCAAGTTGTAAATGTAAAGGGAGAAGGTGTGTACTGAAAGACATAAGTAACATTGCAACAAACTTGGAGTCCAAGTTCTCTTCATACACTGCACCTAGTATGTTACAGCAATAAAATTTATTACATTTTAGTACAGGGTAGTGGTATAATTGTTGCTGTCATTTATGGTATAGTTCTAGGTGGTCAGGCTTCTTATTAATTTGTAATAGATTTTCTTTTTTAAAAAAACATATTCAGGTGAGTTGGACTTTAGAAATAGCATTGTTAGGCCCCGTAGTACCCATTTTCGTGCGTTTGAGAACTATGACCCAAATAAGGTCCAATTATCAAGGGATTTTGAGGTTGGAGGAGAAGATGTTAGTGTTCTTAATGTACCTGATACAAGGAACTGCCAGTTTTATGTCAGAGGTTCGATGCCTAGTTAGAAAGCTGGAGTGGATAATTTGCTCTGTAAAGGTTTTGAAGGAAGTAGTGTCATGCGTAATGATTCATCAGGTTGGTGGTTTGTTTTTTGTAAAGAATGTAACCGGAATTAATGTTTTCAATCCAGATGCCATTTAATTTTCAATTATGAATTTTAAAATTATAAAGATACTATTGAGTTGAAGCTTATTTGTCATGTTTTGCCATGTACATCATGAAACTTGTCCAAAAAAATAGGGGCTGGATCATCGAATGATATAACAATTTCAGTTGGTGAAACAAGTAATAATGTGCCAAAGAAACTATCCTCGATTACAAGGCAACAAGATTCAATTACTGCAGCTACTAATAGTAAGTGGTACTTTGAAGCATTCTGATATTGTAGTACCTAGACTCATAGGTGTTTGCTATGTTAAACGATTAGGTTTTGTTGAGTTCTAATCATCATGTATTACCCAAATAGGGACTGGAGACCTGATTTGTTTCAGTGAACAGTATTTTTAGGTTTTTATGAACTCTGGATTCGTCTCTAGATCATATAGAGTATCAGTGCTTAGCAGGAATTTAGGAAATGGACACATGATTTATTTCTAAATACATTTCAATAGAAATAGCCACTAGGCACCAAATCACTTAGTCATGTGAAACATTTGATCATTCATAATTGTAAGTTGGATACCCAATACATGAATCTAAATAATGTTTGGCAACATTTTGTTTAACTAACCTCGGTAGGAATTGTAATATCCCAATTTTTTATTAAGGGCTAATCATGATTATTGTGGATAATTATGGATTTAATTGAAATTATTATGTGTTTTATGGCAATATTAATTAATATGTCATAATTAGTGAAAAAAATTGGAAGAATGGAAGTATTGGCCATGAGTTGGTAATTAAGGGAGAAATTAATTATTAACTAAGAGAAAATGAGATGTGTGATTAAAATGACTAATGGAGGGATTAAAGTAGCTAATTGGTGACTTATATTGGGTGAGCCAATAGCAATTTGACATGTGGCAAAAGTGGGTAAAGAGAGAATGTGTGTAAAAGTCAATGAGAGAGTATTTTATTTGGTTTCTCTCTCTCTTCCTCTCCTCTCTTTTCGCTGAAGGCATGGAGGGAGTATCATTATTTTCATTTCTTCACTCCATCTCTCTCTCATTCTCTCTCATTCGGTCATAGTGGAAGGAAAAGGGAAAGATAAAGCTTGAGAAAAGGTAAGGAAAATGATCTCCTTTGCTCAAACTCACTTCATTAGTGTTGATCCTTGGAGTGAGAGCTTCATTTTGGTGTGTATAGTGTGCCCATTAGTGGTGATTTCAAGAATCATGAAAATCTGATTGTCGGAGAATTAAAGAGTGTCTTTGGAAAAGTGAAAGAGGTAAGTGACACTAATCTTTCTATCTATGTTTCATGTCATTTAAAGTAGTTTGTAATTTCTGGAAATTTTGGCTTGAATCCAAAAATGAGTGCCACTGTTCATTTGGTATGTTTTTGGCATAAGAATGGTATCTTGGAATGAGTTTAGGATAGATAGATAGATTGGTGATTGAAATGTTAAGATTGGTGGTTTTGGGATTTTGGTGTTCAATGTTGATTCAAATCAAAGCATGATAATGGAGTAGGATTTTGGTAATTCTGATTATTCCATTGGATTCCTTGGGTGTTTTTGTGTGAGAGTAGCTTTGGTTTGGTATTTGGGTTCATTTGGATCACTTGGTATAAATTTTGGAAGTGCTGTCATACCTTCTGCGTTTTCTGGTTTCTGATAATCATGCTCGAGTGAGAGTGAGTGTGCTCGAGTGAAGGAAGAACATCACTCGAGTGAGGGAAGATCATGCTCGAGTGTTGTGTGTATTTTCCCTTCTGGCCTTCAGTTCTTATGTCGCACTTCCGGGCGAGAGGCAAGAGTGTTGCCTCACTTGCAAGTGTTGAGGTTTCTCACTCAAGTGAGGTCTTCTTCACTTGAGTGATCCTTTTCTGTAAAAGTTCTTGTGCTCTCAGGCAAACACTTTCTGTCCTCACTTCCTAGCACTTGAGGTGCTGTCCACACCAATGCTCAAGTGAGGGCTTTTGTGCTCGAGTGTCCGTACCAATGCTCGGGTGAGACCATTTTCACTCGAGGTACAACAATGAAAAATCAGTTTTTGTGCTTCCAAAAGGGGATCTTTGGGATAGTTCTCCTACTCTTTAGGAGTTTTGTTAGGGGTATTTAATGACTCTAAAAGAGCAATAATGATAACCAATTAAGTATTATGAAGTGAATTAAGTCTTGGAATAGAGTATAACTCTTCGTCCCTAATTGTGAATATAGGATTTGACATTTGTCCTACTCGGGAGAGACCGGCGCTAGGAAACGCACGGAAGGATCAAGGTATTGACTCTTCTCTCATATTGTGTATGATGTTTTGGTATGCATAACTTATCATTGAATTTGTGAAATGTGTGCCATGGTACATTACGGCGTGAGCACTTCAGCGTGAGCCATATAGGGGTTGACGTTGGTCATCTCTAAGTCGGCTGTTGAACTGCCGTCGTAATTGACATGGATCTTTGAGAATCTGATCCTTGGGGCGGCGTTTGTGAAACCAGCCATGGGCTGTGTGTATCTTGCCTGTATAACTTGCGTTATGAAATGCTTTATATGGATCCCAGCTGTGGTGAATTATATTGTGTGGATTGTTGTGATGCAATATAGTGTAATCAATTCAGCGTGAGTAATCGTCAGGAATGACATGTGTCATACTAACCATTGCCGTTGAACTGCCGTTGTAGTTGCTTGTATGGATAATGATTTGATTCCATACCTTATTTTGTACATTATATCATTGATTTGACACTACGGGGATTCTTTAGAATCTCACTCTCCTAAAATTAAACATTTTAGACAGGGCTAAAGGATCAAAAGGCAAATGATTAACGAAGAGTGGGTAGAGCTCCGTGTTAGGAGTTCCTTTTTTGTTATTGGTTATCATTGTATATTATTGGATATTTTGTGGGAAATATATGTATATTTTGGGATTTGTGATGTAGTTTGGTGTAATCCCCAAGTAAAGGGTATGAAGTATGGGCTTTATACCTTTGTATAAACCCTTATTAAATGAATGGAACCCGAGTAAGTCGGGAATTTGCTTTGCACTCTGATATTTGTAAATGGAATTCACCTCTATAGGCCATATTGGTTTTGAATTATGAATATGAGACCATTGTGAATAAATTTTGAAAAAGTTTTTGCAAATCCGATTTTGGGCAAAAGATTACCTTAATAAGTCCCAATTTGAAATATGGTCTCTAATTCTACATTAATTACGGGTTTACGAACGTAAATCTTGGCCTTAATCATGAAGGGGGTTACAGGAATAACACAGTGGTAGTTAGATAATATTGTGCATACTTCTCTGAACCGTCCTTCTCTTCGTCGTTGTGCTCTGTCTCACTGATTCTTTCATGGTGGATCCGAGTCGTGTTTTGAGATATAGGTCTCTCATCTTTTCCATTGTAGTAAGCGGCTAAGGATGCTAAGTAGAGTAGGGAGTAATTTTTTAAGGCGTTTTTGCCCTTGGTTGTTTAATATTTCTAAATATTCCATACGTGTTTTTTTTCCGTCTGAAGATGTTTTTCTATTTTGGTCATCTCAGTTTAGGAAAGAAATAGGAGAATCTTTTTTTGTTTTTTATAAATCATATTGTTGGATTCAAAATAAGCATGTGACAAATGGTGTTCCAATTTAATGAAAATACTATTTTTTGGACCATTCTTCTAAATCATGTTATCTGCATGTCATGAATTTTTGCTAACTTTCTTTTTATTGTGATTGCATTTGTTATGATTGAAGTCCCTGCAGAGGTTCATTACAAAGATATATATTTCTCATAAGGTGTGAATCCTAATTCTGATAATGATGAGAGTGACAATGATATGGGGTTAGATGAAGGTATTTTTTTGGACAAGTTACATGAAGGTGTTTTAAATCTATGTCATTATTTATTTATTATAATGTAATCAGTTTGTGACATTTTGAAGGCATTGCTGAGCGCGTAGACTATTTGAGTTGCTTGCATGATAATGATGACCTTACATTGGATGCGAGGCTTGCATTGCCGTCTAAAATTGATGGTTGTATACAATGTTTTAATATGTGGTCATTTATTTGGTTTGGAGTTGTTATACAAATGTTAATCTTGTCATTAATTTTATAGATTATGTTGACGAAGGAGATGCTAAATACATTTTCCAGTCATGTGGTGCTAGAATGTGGTATAATGAAAAAGTCGGCAACACAAGTTTGGCAAAGGGGTATTCGTTTTCATTATGTTGCTTAAAAGGTAAGGTTCAGTTGCCATTGATGACAGCCCCGCCAAGTGAACTACATTCCTTATTCTTTGATAAACAGACAGTGGAGTCTAAGAACTTCCATGCAAACATAAGATCGTATAACAATATGTTTGCATTCACTTCAATAGGTGGAAATATTGACTACTCTAAGAATTGTGGGGCTGGTCCGTACACTTTTGTGCTCTCTGGGATGAATTACCACAAGATTGGTAGTCTTCTTCCTCCTGAAGGTCATAAACCTTATGTTATTAAATTTTTTTTACATGTGAAAGTGGTTTTGTGTGCTAATTTTTTTATTTGGTTTATTGTTTGAACTAAAACAGCAAGCATATTAAGGAATCAAGTATTGACAATGGCATTATTGTCAAGTTGAAGGATGTTCTTGACCGGGTTAATCCTTTTGTAAAACAGTACCGCATGGCATCATCAATGATAAGGGAGGGTCAACACTCTGATTTGAAGATTTGTTTGATTAGTACTAGACAGCAGGATGGTCACCTTTATAACATGCCATCAGTTCTAAAGTCGCGGCACTTATTGTAGCTGATATTGACATAAACTTTAGTAAGAGAGATGTTATTGTCCATGAGTTGTCAGGGTGTCCACAGCGTATTGATGAACTTCATCCATCTTATCTACCTCTTCAATATCCAATTCTCTTCCCGAAAGGTGAAGATGGGTATAGAGATGACATCAAACACCGTGAGGAGACTTTAAGTTATACCAAGAAAAAGAAGATGCTTAGTTTGAGGGAATATTTTGCTTATAGGCTAATGTCAAGATGTAATGAGATATCAACCATATTGAAGGCAGGTAAACTTTTGCAACAATTCATTGTTGATGGGTACACAATGATTGAATCACAACGACTTTTATGGGTTAGAACTCATCAAAAGGAGTTGAGAGCTGATTTGTATCAAGGTTTAACTTATGCTTTTTTAAGTGGGGAAAGGAATGCCTCATCAATAGGCAAGCGTATAGTTTTGCCATCTACTTTTACGGGTAGTGCACGGTACATGATACAAAACTACATGGATGCAATGGCAATTTGTGGGCATTTTGGATACCCAAGTATTTTTATCACATTCACATGCAATCCTGCATGGCCTGAAATTGTTCGCGAGTATGCCTTAGATTCTTCATCACCCGCTAATAGGCCGAATGTGTTGTCAAGGGTGTTCCATATGAAACTTAAATGTTTAATGGCAACAATTAAAAAGAAACATATTTTTGGCAAGGTTATAGCAGGTTGGTGGAGAATTTACATATATTATTTCCCTTGATTATTATTATTATTATTATTAACATTAATTTCTGTCGTTCATAAATGTATTTGAGTATTTTTGTTATGTATTACAGATGTTTTCACAATAGAATTTCAAAAAAAGGGGCTTCCTTATGCACATATTCTTTTGTGGGTTGATGACTGTGAACGTTTTAAAGACACCTTCGAGGTTGACAAGATCATTTCAGCTGAGATTCCTGATAGGACATCTTCTCCTAATTTGTATGAAGTTGTTCAGAGATTCATGATACATGGCCCGTGTGGTCACTTGAAGCGTAAAACGCCTTACATGAAAGATGGAAAGTGCAGCAAATATTTTCCTAAGAAATTTGTTGACCATACCACAATTGACGATGAAGGTTACCCTACTTATAGAAGAAGGGACGATGGGAGATCAGTACAGTTGAAAAGTATGCCGTTGGACAATAGGTTTGTTGTCCCATACAATCCTATATTGTTGTCTATGTTTCAAGCTCATATAAATGTTGAGAAGTGTAACCAGTCAACTGCAATTAAGTATTTATTTAAGTACATCAGCAAGGGGAATGATAGGATTGTTGCTTCAATGTATGATTCTTCAAATTCTGGGAGTCATGACAAGCATATAATGAGATTAGATAGTATTACAACTTTAGGTACATATCAGCTTGTGAAGCTGCTTGGCGTATCTTCTTCTTTGACATACACCATAGGTATCCTGCTGTGGAGAAATTGAGCTTTCATCTCCCTAACCAACAATATGTGGTTTACTGTCGTGATGTTGATGTAGGGGAATTGTTGGATAAGCCAAGGGTGTGTGAGTCAATGTTCCTTTCTTGGATGAAAGCTAATGCTGATGTTGATGATGCGTTTGCTAGGACACTTAAATATTCTGAGTTCCCACAGTATTATGTATACCAACGTAGTAAAAGAGCTTGGAAACAGAGAGAAAAAGGTTTTGTTATTGGTAGACTGACTCATACAGCACCTTCATCCGGGGAATTGTATTTTTTATGGATACTTATTAACAAGGTCAGGGCGCCCAAATCTTTTGAGGACATAAGAACAGTCAATGGAGTTATGCACCCTGCTTTTAGGGATGCATGTTATGCAATGGGATTGTTAGATGATGATAATGAGTATGTTTGCGCCATAAAGGAGGCTTCTGCTTGGGTATCGAGTCTGGCATTACGTAAGATGTTTGTTAGCATGCTCTTGTGTTCTTGTCTTAGCCATCCAGATTTTGTATGGAAGGAGACTTCAAAAATTATTTCTGAGGACTTACTATACATTCCTCACAACAATCCATTGTCTGAAGGTAAGATTGTGGTGCACATTATCTTAGTAAATGTGGTTGTGTTGTACAATTGTATTGATATTTTGATAGTATTAATAGTAATGTAATGAGCACTTTTATTGTCCTGATTGCATTTTGTTTGTTTAAACCTTTCATAGCATAGGGGTATCAATAACAGACTTGGATAGAGAGAACGCGGCCCTAGTGGAGATTGACATGCTACTAAATGAAAATGGAAAGTCTTTGGTAGACTTTCCTTCACTTCCATGTCCTACTTCGTCTACAGCGTTTGATGTTTCAAACCATCTTATTCTGCAGGAGCTAAGCTATAATCGAGTTGCTTTGAAAGTTGAGGCAAATAGGCTTGTATATGCACTTAATGCAGAGCAGAGGGAAATTTTTGATGTTGTGTTGTCTTCTTTGTCTTCTGTTTCAGGTGTATTTTACTTTGTCTATGGGTATGGAGGCACAGGGAAAACATTTTTATGGAATGCATTAATTTCTACTATTCATGCGAGGGTAGATATAGTACTTGCAATAGCATCTAGTGGGATTGCTGCTACATTATTGACTTCTAGGCGAATAGCTCACTCTAGGTTTGCTATTCCAATTCAGGTTACGGAGGAATCTTTGTGCAATATCAAGCAAAATTCCCCACTGGCAAATTTGGTTCAAAGTGCGAAATTGATTATATGGGATGAGGCACCTATAGTACAAAGACATTGCATTGAAGCTTTTGACCGAAGCATGAGGGATGTTATGCATTGTGATTATTCGTTTGGTGGGAAGTGCATATTACTTCGGGGTGATTTTCGTCAGATACTTCCTATTATAGCCAAAGGATCAAGAGCAAACATTGTTAGTGCATGCATTAGTTCTTCGTTCTTGTGGGAACATTGTAGAATATTCCAATTGACCACAAACATGCGTTTGTTTTCGTCATCAAGTGACGACGATCCTGATGAGTTGAAGAAGTTTTCTCAGTGGCTTTTGGATGTTAGGGATGGGAAGATAGGGTTGCCACACGATGGTATTGCAGAGATTGAGATCCCTAAGAAATTGTTGATTCCGTATTCCTCAGATCCTATTGAAGCAATTGTAACTTCTACTTATCCGGATCTTTTGGATAATCTAGGTAGCACTGAATATTTTAATGACAGGGCTATACTGGCCCCCACGATTGAGGTTGTGAATCAAGTGAATGAGTACATGTGTTCGTTGTTGCCAGGCGAATAGGTTGACTATTTCAGCTGTGACTCAGTTTGTAAAACATGTGAAGGTCGTGATGGTCTTGAAGATTTGTACACACCTGAGATTTTGAATTCAATTAGTTGTTCTGGTTTGCCCATGCACAAACTTTCTCTAAAGGTTGGCACCCCTATTATGTTGCTAAGGAACATTGATCAGACTGCAGGATTATGCAATGGGACATGGCTATGTGTGACGCAACTTGGACAATCTGTGTTAGAAGCAGTTACCTTAAATGGATCAAGACCAAATCAAAAAGTTCTAATTCATAGGATGGATATGAATCCATTAGATAGTCGATTGCCCGTTCGAATGAGGAGGAGGCAGTTCCCCATATTGATTTCTTTTGCCATGACTATCAATAAAAGCCAGGGGCAGTCATTACGATTCGTAGGTATATATTTACCGAAGCCTGTTTTCACACATGGACAATTGTATGTTGCACTTTCTAGGGTGAGGAGCAAGGGTGGTTTGAAAATTTTGCTTCATAGTGATGGTAGGATTTCTGGTAATGCAACCACTAATGTTGTGTACAGGGAGGTTTTCAGGAATTTGAGAATTGGAAGTTGAATTTTTAATACATCTCAAAATTGTGAGACCTTTTGTAAAACATGTATTAATTGTTTTTTTGGGACTTTTGTACCATTTGCATGTGGAACCCTTTTTTGTAATCAGTTTGTTTTTGTGGTCAGACCTGTCCTTTTTTTATGTAATTAGGATATTTTGGGGACTCAATCGCATGGATAGTTTTTTTTCCTGCCAAGAACAATGTACTGCTATGTTTTCTGTCAAATTTTTTTGTACATCCTCTTATTTTTTTGGACAGGCTTATTTGTATTTTTTAATAGATACATCCCGCACATTGCGCGGGGAGTACATGCTATTTGGGCCAAATAACATCCATGCCCCTTAGCTACACTTTTTTATAAGTATCCTTCTATACGTTTAAAAAGCAAGTCCAAGTGAAATTCATAATAACGATTTTGTTGGTGTTTCATAATACACCAATTAAATCTTATTTATCAGAGGTCTCTAATAAATCATAGTTACTATTAAATTAAACAATTATAAATTCACTATGGTTATCTCCATTGAATTATTACAAACGCCTCCCATAAATTTCCTATATCAAAACCTCTATGTAGTGTGCAAATAATATGGTTGTATCTTCAATTTTGTTTTTTAATAACTAAAGGCCATTTTTTATTTTTAAATTCTTAATAACAGAAACAACAAGGACGGTGGCCAATGGTGTAACAAAAACTAGCTTTCACAGTGTATAGGGAGACGGTGATTCCAAGCATTTTTGTGTTAAAGAAAGCGAAGTTGTGAGAGTGAGAGACAAACATGTGGATGACAGAGATGGAGACGACCCACAGTGGCACCAGTTGGACAATGGTTTTGAGAGGGAGAGAGAAACGACAACGCACTTGTCCCTTCCTTGGTCGCCTATAGCTCTGCTGGACAAACATGAAGACGCGTCTTTAAAATAGAGGGAAACACAGAGAAAGAGGAGAGAGGGAAACATGGATACAGAAGAGAAAGACGAAATGAAGTAAGAGCAGGGGTGTCTTGGCAAAGAAAAAGTTAAAGTAGGGGGTAGAGCTGATTGATGGGACGTTGTTATAGGACTTTATACGTCCCCAGGCTGACTGGGGACGTTTAAAGTGAGCCCTGACTGGGGGCAGCTAAAGGGACTTTGGTGTCCCCAGCCAAACTGGGGACTCTTAAAGTCTGGCCTGACACAGCCACATGCATTGGGTGGCTGTGTGTATGTAGCTATGTCAAATAGGGATGCCTTAAGTATGGTTTAGGTGTCCCCATTCAAACAGGGATGCCTAAAGTTTCATGTTTTGGTGTGAAGGTAGCAAAATTCAAGACCTTAGACGTCCCAATTTATGTTTAAAGACTAGCTTTCAAATTTGAGATGCCTAAAGATACACAATTCTCTCCTTTAACTACAAAAATGCCACCACCTTACTTTTAACTTTCCTTTTTTAAAAAACGAACATCCTTTAGGGTAGTAATATATATATTTTGTAGTGGTGCTTTTTCCTCAGCAACAATCGCGCTAGTTAATACCTTCACACTCGTCTTAGCCACTGCTAAGCGAGTTGCTTACGCATGCCCTAACTCATATTTTCGTCGTTCGTGAGCTCTAGCTAGGTCGCATTCTTTTGGTGCTCTGTTCTTCTTGTTTGATTGAGGTACCTTTGTGAAGTCACAATACGATAAAGCATTCAAAGTGACATTAACTTGCTTTTTTGAAGTTATGTTTTTTGGGAAACCTATTATTACTTTAATTGAAAGTTCATTTCTAGTTATAGGAAGTTGTCAATTCATTGCTTTGACTAAAGGTTCCTACTTTATTGATCTTTTTTGAAGTAACTTTTGGAGATATGATCACTAAGGAAAATACATCTCCTTTTTTAGAAGTATTCATATCTCTGGAAGTTACTTCAAAAAGTTCAATAAGTGTGATGAATAAACTAGTTCTTGTGTACCGATGAGAGTCATACATGAATAAACTCCATGAATAAACTAGTTCAGATGTACCGAGAGTCATACATGAACAAGCTTAGTGAATAAACTAGTTTAGGTGTCATATTGAATTTATTGTTGTGATGTTATGGTTTTTTTTTTTTTGGAAATCCCATATTGCTTTGACTGAAGGTTCCTTTCCTATGTTTCTATTGAGCAGGTGGCACCAAGTTAAAAGCTATAAAATTCAACACCATGATTAGTCATAGACTATTCAATGTGAGAATTTTTGAGCTACTTGGTCTTGTCTCTATATATATATATAATATAGTAGCACTTCCAACATCGAGTAGCCATGTAATTTAGAGGAATCAAGATTTTCTAGTCTTTGTTATTAGAATCAATCGCACTTTTGATCTCTGTATATATATAATAATGTAAGTGTTCACCTATACACTTTGTCTCTTCAGCAATTAAGCATGTAAAGCAAGGAAGAGGGGGGAAACAAATTACCCTATCAAAAAAGGCGCAGGGGTTATGTAAACCCTTAAACTCAAGGGTTTGCATACCCCGTCGCCATTTTTGATAGAGGTATATATTTTTTCACCAAAGTCTTTTGCTTTCCAGGGGGTTTATTATTTTAATGCTTTTTAAATGGAAAATATCACTTAGACTTAGGGAAACAATTTTATTTTAGCTAACCCCCAAAAAATTTTGAAATTTCACTGAATCCTTGGGTCAAAATAAAATTAAGTTTTTTCAGCTAAAAGATAATAATGTATTTACTCTTTTTGTTATAAAAACATTTATAAGATAAATATAAGCATTTTTGAAACAAATAAAGGGATTCAAAGAAAACTAAGGATTTAACAAAAACATTTTAGTCATTCACAAAAGAAATAAGAGAATACACATGACAAATAAGGGATCATAAAACAAATAAATGCATTTACAAAATAAATAAAGGGATTTAAAAGAATCCAGGAGGACAAAAATTTTTGGGAAAATCCTAAATAAATACCATTTGAAATAGCAAACCCACAAAAGTCTTTTATAACATCAAAAAGACAGAAAAGTGATCAAGTATGTTTTAGGGATATTGAAATGTTGTGTAAAATACCCTTTTTTACATTTGTTTCACATATGAGGTGGCTGCTGTGGACAAAAGCTAAAGAAAAAAAACACAGTCGAAGGGTGTGTGTAGAGCAACGTTGAAGGTGAAGAACGAGGAGTCAATCAAGGTTGAATCGGACAAGTGTAAGTAATTTTCTGAGAAACATAATCTTTTTTAGATGAATCGGACTATATCCATCTTATCGTCATTGTTCATGTTGGTGGTTATTGGGTGTGGTTCGGTGGGTCAAAGGGTGCATGAACAGTAAATAGATGGGCAATCACGTGGTGTAAGAAAGCTAACTTATTTAGGGTTATCAATAAGGGGTATGGAATGACAATGATGCTGCGATTGTAGATTATTTATGGCAGTTTTGGTTGTGGGTAGTGGGTTTATAGGTTGAGTGGGATTAAAGGTTCGGATTTGACGTACCTACGGCGTCATCGACGGTGTGGTGTGAGTTATTTATGTCTTGGGTCTTGTTAGCTGTGAGAGGGAGCATAATGAAGAGGTTATTGATTTGAAATAGGTAGCATTGAATTGATGTAATGACTAACCGTTGAGTAGGTATAAGTGGAATGAATGATATGTAATGAAGATGTCATAAGCATATCTGTAAGTGCATGGTAGTTGCTATCATTACCACATCTGGTTTGTTGTCAATGCCATTACAGGATTTGTCATTATCATTACTAAATTTGTCATTAGCGTTAACAATAATAGTGAAGGTAATAACTTATTTTGTCAGGCAATAACTTGCATAACTTAGTTGATGACAAGGAAATAGTGTTGCTCAATCGTTTGGCACATGTTGTTATAAGTTAGTGATTATCGTCAAATCCATTACAGACTTTCTCAACACCTTTACCATTATTGTGAATCCCAAAATGAATTTTGTTAAGAGCAGCAGTAAGTTAGTGAATGCCATATATATTGAGAAATGTATGATGTCATGACATGGGTGTGGAGTTGGAGGTTAAATAGTTAGTAAAGGCTTAACATTGTTATTAATTGGGAATAAAGTGATATTATCAAACATATAGATGAAGTAGTCAATGATCGAAGAAGGTGTGTTGTAGGGAATTTTTTTAGTGATGAATTTTCCTTGGTATGAGACTAACAATGTCATAAAATCTGAAATCTGAATTTTTCTTGCAGGTTATCATGCAAGATGACATCAAATATTCAAGGAACACATTCCTTAAAGTCACTTATATGTTTTTTCCACGTTGGGGAGGGAGTTTGTAAGTAATGTTGAAGGTGAAGTTAAATATAGTGGTGGGAGAATGAGGGTAAAATCAATGAAGGAGGGGATGACAATTGAATAATTGAGGGTAATGATAGGAGAATGGTTTGGTGTAGATGGGCATAGATGCGACATTAAATACACTTTGAGCTTTGATGAAAAGATATTAGTAGATCTCATCGATGATTCTGAAATGGAAAATCTGTTTCATTATAATGATAGTAGTGCACATGTGTATGTAGCATGTAAAAGAAGTGATAATGAAGAAAGGGCCATGGATGATATAGAAAGGCAAGTGTCAGTTTTTTTGATTACATAAAAAGTTATTTGGCATAGTGTTATTGGTAATATGTGTTTACAACACTTGTTAATATCCATACCAGGTTGATCAATTATTGGGCGCTGCAGAGCAAATGTCGTACATTGATGAGGCTGTGTGTTATGGATTGAATGATGAATCTGTATGAAATGAGTGCAATGCAAGACCTCTTCTTAGCCTTTTATGTGCAGTTAAGAGCGCCCCAACACCGATATCAGAGATAAACTATAAGAAGTGGAAGGATCCTAACCCAACTTAATCATAGGAGCACAGACCTGGGAGTAGCTATTTTGCAAGTCATCTTTTGTTTTATGTATAATGACTTGGATCCTTTCAAATATTTTGGTTAGAAGAGCTATGGCATATATGATCTCCTTTATGTAAGTACTGTTTTTAGGTTAAACAATAAGTTATACCATGGGAATGACAAGAAAACATTAGGTGCTGGTCGAATCATAATGTTCACTTGTCATTCGACAATGTATATGGTAGTTGTTGTCATGAAGAATCTGGTGTTTTGTAAATTCCATTACTGCACTTGTAATTCCCATTACTACTCTTGTTAATGATGACAGCTTATTGTAATTAAAGTATACATGAAGGGACACCTTATTTTGGGTTAATGACTTCTATGCATTGGGTGTAGGTGGAATTAGTAATGTTAGAATTTTTTTTCACAATACATATGGTACTTGCTGTCAGTAAGAATCTGATGTTTTGTAAATTCCATTACTGCACTTGTCATTTCCATTGAAATAGTTGTTAATGATGACAACTTATTGTAATTACATTTTACATGAAGGGACACCTTCTTATCTGGTTAATGACTTCTATGCATTGAGTGTAGGTGTAATGCGTAATGTTAAATTGTCATTTGGACCATTTACTTGCGAGTTATTGTCATAAACATTTGTGGTTTTTATCAATGTCAGAACAGAACTTGTCATTCCCATTATCATCCTCGTCAAAACCATTAAAACACTTGTCATTCCTATTATTAAACTTGTCAACGTCCTATCCTTTTAGGGAAAATTCAGTGACAAAGTTTTTAAACATAACTTGTCATCTTCATTACTATTCTCATCAAAACCATTAAAACACTTGTAATTTCCATTATTAAACTTGTCAACGTCCTCCCCTTTTGGGGAAATATTTAGTGACAAAGTTTTTAAGCCTAACTTGTCATTCCTATTGTCATTCTCATCAAAACCATTATAAAACTTGCTATTCCCACTATGAAACTTGTCAGCGACCTCCCCTTTTCGAGAAACACTCAGTGACAAAGTTTTTAAGCCTAACTTGTCATTCCCATTACCATTCTCGTCAAAACCATTATAAAACTTGTTATTCCTATTATGAAACTTGTCAGCGGCCTCCCCTTTTCGGGAAACACTCAGTGACAAAGTTTTTAAGCCTAACTTGTCATTCCCATTACAATTCTCGTCAAAACCATTATAAAACTTGTTATTCCTATTATGAAACTTGTCAGCGGCCTCCCCTTTTGGGGAAAATTTAGTGATAGTTTTTAAGCCTAACTTGTCATTCCCATTACCATTCTCGTCAAAACCATTATAAAACTTGTCATTCCCATTATTAAACTTGTCAGCAGCCTCCCCTTTTGGGGAAACACTATAACACACAATATTTCTTCATTTACCTGTTTCCTGTATAAGAGAAGTGCATATTGCCATAGTGTCGGAATAAAGGGACTTGCACTTTAGTAAATTGAAATACACAGTAACATGACATGGAAAAGGATACTGCTATGAAGAGGTAGACAAGATCAGTTACAAAAATATCAACTTTACAATGTCACCCCAAAATGCAATGCTTGGTGACTAAGTTATACAAATTTTCTATCTCAACTATAAAAAAACGAATACACGCATATCCCTAATAGATCTCCCACATAAAAGAAAATTCCATCTTGATTATTCTTGCCCTCCTACTTGATTTTACCTCGCATAATAAGATTCTCTAGAATATAAAACCCATCAAGCGTAATTCAAATTCCTAATCAAGATTTAATTGCTTCTGCCATAAAAGGAGAATTAAAAAACATGAGGATCCAAAATATTTGTTGCTGATGTGAGTTCCACCTTTTGATCACAGAAATGGATTAGCAGCAGCGTCCAATAACACGGAGAAGGAAGCTCGGTTTCGAAGATTCCCTTTTTTGCTCACAGCAACATCTGCAGATAAGAACGAGGAGGAGGAGAAATCAAACACAAAGCTTAAACAGACAAAGCAACAGCTGAACATTCCCTCACCCACATCCACGTTGCCGGCAATAGAAGAGCATGGCACCCACAACCGATTCTGATTTGGAGACGTCGAGTGTGTTTCTAGGAGAAATGAAAATACTCTCTGCAAGTGTTGCCTTCACCGAGTGTGTGGAACGAGTAAAAGGGGGCATTTTAGTATTTTACACAACACTTCAATATCCCTGAAACGTCCCTGATCAATTTTCTGTCTTTTTAATGTTATAAAAGACTTTTGGGGGTTTTACTATTTCAAATGGTATTTATATGGGATTTTCCCAAATATTTTTACAAGTCAAATATAGACATTTACAAGATAAATGTGTCAATAACCAAAATTTGTTAACTTCTTAATCATTCACATGTTTAGTTTATAAATATCTTTATTTATATTTATCTCATGTTTATATTGAAGAAGAAAGTCAACTTCATAGCTTAAACCTTAAAAGGCCAGGGCGGAACAGCTGGAAAGGTCATCACTCCACCTCTTTGGAGGCATGTCGATTGGGCTTGGTTGGGAGAGGAAGAGCGAGATGCTCTTATGAAAAAAATAAAAGGGTATTATTGACTTTTTACTGACAAAATTTAATTTAATTTTGAACTAAGGGGTGCAATGAAATGAAATTGTTTTCATATGGTCTAAGTTATACTTTTCCATTAAAAAGATATTAAAATAATAGAGAAAGGACTGGTGAACCCATAGTGCAAAAAGTAACATAAGTTAAATCTCCTTAACAGCGTTGTTATATCTGCTTTCAAATAAATTGTTTATATCTACTTTTGTACACAAAAATAGTTAATTATTCTTATGGGTGCTCATAACAAAATTATTCATTGCTAAATTTGTACTTTCATCCTAAAAATAATTTATAAATTGTTGTTATTTTTTATTTTTATTATCTTTGTATTCTCCCAGATACAGCAAATACAAAAGCTTTTCTATCTATTTAAAAACATATCACACAAGGTTTTAAATAGTATTATTCTAATTTTTATTCGTTTATTATCCATTCCAATGTACCATATTTAATATACCTTATAGATACTAGTGATGAAATTTGTTTTCTTTTGTTATCAATGGAATTTATTTTCTACCATTGAAGGAAGTGTGAATCTTTAAAGAGAATGTTTAAATAGACAATATATATATATATATATATATAAAATAAAATGTAAGGCTTGCATGTGTGAGACGTGAGTAATTTTTTTTAATATTTGTACCTGAACTGAGATTATTACTTTTCTTTATTAAAAAAAAATTAGGGAGAATTACACTTAAGTCCCATGGAAGAAAAAAAATAAAAAAATGGTCCCTATAGATTGCAAAATGAAAAAATGGTCCCATTAACAACTCCATGAGCCTGTATTGACAACTCATTAACAATTTCAGGAGTCTGTATTGACAACTCCATGGGACTATTTTTTCATTTTGCAATCTATAGGGACCATTTCTTTATTTCTCTTCTTTTTTGGGACCTGAATGTAATTCTCCCAAAAAATTATTAGGATAGGCACTCTTAGAAGGCTTCCAGTGCTTTGAACTAGAGATCTCTCCGAATGTACTTAAAAACACACAACTATTTCCAACATGTGCGCGGGTGTACCTTCCACGTTCTCTTCATGGCCAAAAATCGTTGACGTTGGCCAAGTGGCATCACCGGCGGAAGTAACCACCACTTTCCTTTACCATCCGTAACAGGCCGGAAGTGGCTCCCCTCTTTTGCTTTTATGGTCCATTGGGCCATTTGTCCTCCTTTTCCTCTAAACTGGACCAATTCGGTATAAAATGACTTATGTTGATCACTTTTTTTAGGGGAAAAAAACACTAACAATTTCCTAGTATTTTTTAAAAATATTTTTTAATATCACCTAGTATCCTAAATTTTTTTTTTCAAACACACTGAAGTATTTTTCTAGTATTAGCCTGTACCCTAAACTATTTTTTAGTACATTCAACACTTAAAATATTGCACATAAAATTACTTTAAAATACTTTTTACCTTAAAATTACTTAAGATATTGAGTATTACTAAAAATATTTTGGGGTAGAATTCATTAAAAATTAGTTTAGGATAAGTGCTACTGGAAAAATTGTTCACATTGCCATATTCTAGATAGAGGGTGGTACTAGAAAATATTTTAAGTGCTGAGTAGATCAAAAATTATTTTATGATATTGGGTGCTATTAAAAATATATTTCAAAACACTGGGTGGTATTAAAAAATTATTGGGAAAAAGATACTTAAATACTACTTAAACTTTAAAATCCTAAATTGGTTTTGTTGACAATAAAAGTAATGAGATTAACAAAAAGAATATAACAACTGATAACTCAGGTTTTTAAAAAATCATTGATTTAGGATTTTAAAGTTTAAATGGTATTTAAATGTCTTTTTTTAAAAATTATTTTAAGATGCTAAATGTTATATTTTTATTAAATGGTAGTGATTAACACGAATCATTTTACGCCAAAATAGCACACTTTTAGAGAATACAAAGGCAGAGCCACATTGGACCAAATAAGCAAAGGAGGGAAGCCACCGATATCCTTGGATTCCTTGCCATGTGAAAAATCCTTAAATGCCGTAATCGATTCATCCTCTCTCTCTCTCTCTCCCCCCCCCCCCCTTGAGGAATGCATGACTCACGATCAAGGTATTAAAATTTGGATCGGGTACTGAATCGATCGGAGTATTGAGTTAAGAGTCAGTGGATCAGATCGGGGTCAAATTAGAGCTAAACTGGGGCCAAACTGATGAGAAATTGAAGATTTTAGGCTTATAAATATAAAATTCTAAAAAAAAATTTAAATAGGAACCCGGATCAGACCAGGAACCGGACTAATCTACCGGCCGGTTCACCGATTTCCGGACTGGACTGACCGGTCCGATTCGGTTCCTTAACATTGCTCTCGATTCTTGAAAAAGAATATTTAAACAAGAGCAAAAATAAAACTGGGAAAATTGTTAAAAACTCACTCATTACAAATTTTATTGTCAAAATTAGATAACAACTAATGTTCTTGGGTGACTGCGACTTATTTTCAAGTGTGTTGCTCATAGTTGAATATAAGTTACAAACGATTAAAAAAAAGTTACACCCACCGAATCCAACAAGAGTGTTGGCCCTAGTCTTAGGTACTTTACTTTGATATCAAGTTTGATATCTAAGTATGAAGAAAACCCTCTTTGAGATGCCTCAACATTTTGAGTAAACCTTCATCAAATGGGGCTGCATTAATCAGTTACTTAAATACTTGAAAATAGAATCTACAAAAAGCATCAAGAGAGGTGGTTGAATTGTAGTAAAAAAAAAAAAAAAAGAAGGGAATTACACCCACCCACCAAATTTATTGCAGGAGGGCCCTTGAACAAATTTGAGGAAAGAGGTTTTCAGCAGTTTCCTCAAAATAAAAGTTGGGCTGGCATTTACAAATAAAATTACTTTCTTACTTAAAACAAAGTTATATATATATATATATATAGATATATATATGTTTCAACCCTTCATATATAAATTCATTTATCTTCACGTTCTCGCGGTACAAGTTAATTCGAAGATTACAAAAGAATTGGAAGCCATCCCACTTTCTTTCTCCTCAAATATGAGAGTTCTTGAAGTTGGCCTGGAGGCGACGCCGCCAGAAACAACCACATCCATCGCCGCATCGGAAACCTCTTTACCACTCACGTTTTTGGACATACTGGGGCCCCTCGGAATATATTTCTTAAAAAAATACAACTATTCCCTATATTATGAGTGTGTGTGTGTGTTCGCGTTCTCTTCAATCTTCATGGCGAAAAGTCCTTGAAGTTGACCGAGTGGCACCGCCAGCGGAAGTAAACAACAACTTTCCTTTGCGGCACCGGTAATGATAAGTATATATTTTATAATTAAATAGGTATATATTTTAGATATATTCATTAGATTTATTAATATTTTATGTCTATTTAATTATCTTTTATATATTTTTTATCCTTTAATTTATTATAAGAGAAAAGAAGAATTTAAATATAAAATATGCTCATATCCTATTTTCTCGTATAAGAGACATTATCATACCTAAAATGTGAAGGAAATATTAAATAAATTATGGAACAATGAGTTGAGCAAGCATAACTGGAGGGAATTCATTTAATTATATATGTGTATGTATATATATATAACTACATGTCTAATATTATTATATATATATATATCATATATGAAGATTCCAAAAGATTTCGGATATGATAGGAGAAAACGAATTGAAAAGCATAAAGAGATGTGGGACCTACGTGAGAAAACAAAACCACATGAGATGCAGACTTGGTTTGGCCGAAATATAATATAGGGAGAATCACTCCTAGGTCCCAAAGAAGGAAGATATTATCAGAAAGGTCACTGGTTACAACCCTCAAAACGTGTATTCACAACTTATTGAATGTGTTTTACAACTTCGAGGGACATTTCTGATAATATCTTCTTTCCTTGGGACCTATGAGTGATTTTCCCTATAATATATCATTATGAAATTCGGATAGAAACGCGTGAAGCCCGCAGACGCAGAGAGACCTAAAATACATCTGTAAAAGGGGTAGCTGCAGGAGGAGCGACACACATAGATCTGGGCGCGAGACAGAATGCTAAGACGAAAAGGCAGAGAATGCGAGAGCGGAGTGAGAAGCAGAGTTTTGGGGAGCTGGGATTTGAAGATTCAAAGAGATTTGGAGCTTTAAAATTTGGTTTTCCATTAATTTTTCTTCTCTCTTTTTCTTAGTTCTAATATGAACTGAATTATTATTTATGGTTTTAATTTGTTGATGAACATAAGTAGCTAATTTTCTCATTCTAGGATTTTCTTGAACTTATTTATGGATTGAATTATTTAATTACTCTCTTTTTGCATCGAATAAATTTTTGTATTGATTTTATCTTGCTCTTAATGCCTCTAAATGTCTGATCACCATTTAGTTGTCTTGTTCATTTAAAATTAATCTTGAGAAAGATAATTTAAGTGTAGAATTTGGGTAAAATCATATTAGACTTGAAGTTTAGATATATTAAACGGATGGTTTGTTAGTATCATAGAGATATAGTTACTAACCTAGCATTGTCAGATTAAGATTGGTGTTTAAAGTTAGTCCTTATAAATTAATACAAGAGATTGATTAGTTTATTAGGATAAATATTTGGTTTTGACTCGAGAGAGCGTTATCGAATACTTTTGAATCTTAAACAAATACATATCTTCGTTTGATTGCTTATTGAGGGTAAATTAATTAGTTCATGAAATAAATAGGGGATAGATAATATTAGGTTCCTCCTGTCTTGAAGTTCTCAATTTAATTAATTAATTTTTAAGTATAAAATTTCTTTCAAAATATTCTCACTTAACCTGATTGATAACTTAATTGAGATAATTAATTCATTTTTGTCATAGTCTTCGTGGGAACGATCTTTTTATATTACTTGTGACCCGTATGCTTGCGGTAAAGCTAAACGGCTAACAAGTTTTTGGCGCCATTGCTGGGGACTTTGGCAAAAAGCTCATTGAACTAGTTATCTTAATTGTGTGATTAATCACATTTGAGTATTTTCTTTCTTTTCTTGATTTTTTATTTTATAAGTTTGATATTCCTTGGTTGTTGTTTGGATTTACAGGTACCTCTCGATATATGAGTGGCGCATTGGTAGTCCGCCCTAACAACCTAGACGACGAGCATCATTCTGAAGAAAAGGAACTTAAGTCTGAATCAGAATCATCAGAAGAACTGACGTCACCTGACCCAAAGATCATGGCACACCCTAATGACGAGGATATGGATCATACTTTGGATGAATATATGGAACAGGATAGCACCACCTATCAATCTAGCATTCAATTCCCAGCTATTACTGCTAGAAATTTTAAGGTGAGGCCAATTATGCTGCATATGCTCCAAATGATTGGTACATTCACAGGAAATCAGAATGAAGACTCAATTGAGCATTTGACAAAATTTGTTCAAATGTGTGAAAATTTCAAACAGCAGGGAGTGTCTTCTGATGCACTGAGATTGAGACTCTTCCCCGTGTCTTTAGATAAAAAGGCAACAGCTTGGCTCACGACTCTACCTCCCAATTCTATTTCTACATGGGACACCCTAGCTTCTTTATTCAAAGCAAGATTCATTCCAAGGGGTACACGAGCAGTGCAAAGAGCTGAGTTATTGGGCTTTGCACAAGAACTAGGTGAACTCTTTCATGAGGCATGAGAGAGATTCAAAGAAATGTGGCGCAACTGTCCTAATATGAGCAGAAAACTTATGTGTTATTGGAAGCTTTTTGGGCTGGATTGGATGGTCCTACCGTTTCTATGGTCGAGAATGCTTGCAACGGTGGGATTGGCAAGAAGAAAGTGTCTAAATTATTAAAGTTATATGATGAAATTGCTTTTAGCACTCTGCAACAATCCGATAAAGCACGCTCTGGGTACATGACTTATAAAGAGCCAAATATTTCTAATGCTTCTAGTATGTCTAAAGATATTGCCACTCAACTTGCAGCTATGGCCAAGATGTTTGTAATAACTTGAAGCAACTAGCTGACATTCCTAGCCAAAGTGGAAAGAAAGAGAGCGTAAGTAATGAGGTTACTACTAGGCAAGAAGATGAAATACATGTAAATATTGATGAGGTAATTAAGGAGAAAATGGATGAAAATAAGGAGAATACTTGCACTTCCCCTTTAAAATATGTGCCTCAACCACCATTCCCTCAGCGACTTAAGAAACATCAAGAAGAGTCACAATTCAAGAAGTTCATTCAGATATTCAAGCAACTCCACATCAACCTACCATTCGCTGAAGCTTTGGAACATATGCCTAAATATGCCAAATTTATGAAGGATATTCTAGCTAAGAAGCGACGATTTAGTGAGTTTGAGACAGTTGCTATGACTAAGAGCTTCACTGATATCATTAAGCAGATGCCTCCAAAATTAAAAGATCCGGGGAGCTTTTCTGTTCCTTGCCATATTGGAAACAAATTCTTGGGAAAAGGAATGTGTGACCTTGGAGCTAGCATTAACCTCATGCCTTTGTCTATCTTCAACCAGTTAGGATTAGGTGAAGCTCGACCAACAACAGTTATTCTTCAATTTGCTGATAGAAGTCTATCTCAACCTCGTGGAATAATTGAAGATGTATTAGTGAAAGTTGACAAGTTTATCTTTCCAGCAGACTTCATTGTACTTGACTTTGAGGCAGATAAAGAATTACCTTTGTTGTTAGGGAGATCATTTTTGGCAACCGCTAGAACACTGATTGATATAGAGAAAAGTGAGTTAACTCTGAGAGTAGCTGATGAGCAGGTCACCTTCAATATGAACAAGTGTTAGATCCCAAGTTTTGATGATAACAATAATTCAATTATGTGCAAAACATATTTTTAGAAGGTTAAGAAAAGTTTCCAAGTTACCAAATGCATATTTGAAGTTTTCTGATATCTGCTGTGACAATGCACTGGAGTGCTCGAGCATGAAGTTTGCACTCGAGCATAGATCTCCTCTGTGCTCGAGCAGATGCGAGAAAATGCCAGGAAGTGTGTACCCGAGAGGCATTCCCCCTTTGTATTCATGAGATCACTCGAGCACTAAGGTATGCACTCGAGCAGAGAAGTCATTCTCACTCGAGCACACATGCGAGTGAGGGCATGCGAGTGTTTGGCCGAGAGCAAGTAATGGCATGCTTCCTTTGTTCACTCGAGCAGAGACACCAATGCTCGAGCATGAGCATTCTGTGCTCGAGCAAGGTACTGCGAGTACTTGGCCGAGAGTCATGAAGTTCAGAGAAGTGCAAGTGCGCTCGAGCACACCCATCCATGCTCGAGTGACACATCAATGCTTGCGAGTGAAAATTCTATCCCTCTCCAAAACAGTTGCGAGTGCTTGTTCAAAAGGTATAATTCTTGAGAATATTCTTCTCACTCGAGCAGGAGTCTTTGTGCTCGAGTGAGGGCCCACATCACTCGCGAGTGAAAATTCTATCCCTCTGAAATTCTGATGTGAGTGATGGTTTTGAGAGCATATTCCTTGAGAATATGCTTCTCACTCGAGCAGAGGTAAGTGTGCTCGAGTGAGGGTCCATATCACTCACGAGTACAAATTCTCACTCTTGTCAAAATGGTATGCGAGTGATGACCCGAGAAGATATTCCTTGAGTAAATTGCAAAGATCACTCGAGCAGAGGTTTTGTGCTCGAGTGAGACCCCTCTTCACCCGCGAGTGAAGATTTTGTCTCTCTGATATTTCATGCAAGCACAACCCGATAACAGAGGTATATGAAGGAAAATAGAAGATCACTCGAGGTGAGCCTTTCATGCTCGAGTGATGCCCTGTTTGACCACCGAAAATGCTAAGTATCACAACGTTCATTCCGAATATGGTTTATTGTTATTAATTCATATCATCATTACTTTTTATCATTGTTTAACATTGTTTTGATTATTTTAAAAGTATGATACAGGAATATGAACGTTTGAATTGAACCACATGAGTAAAGTGATACAACGGCAGACAAGATGATTATAAACACGCTGGCACCTACCGCACTCAGATTATTCAAACATGCACGTGTCTGCCAATACTTTCAAATGTCCCGCTCCACAAATGAAGAACTTCCAAACGGGTAAAAACTGGAGCAACTATATATGTACAGAGACTCAAAGAGAAACTGGAACAACGTAGCACAAGCATTCATAAGCTCATACCAAGTTTCTGCTATTCATCATTTTTCTCTGTATACACATTGATCTTCAGTGTTCATTCATTTGCTCTGTAAGAGAGTCTTCATACAATTCAAAATTCTATGTGTATTTGATCTCAAGGTATCGGGACCTTGAGAGGGTTGTTTTTCCTTACGAGAGAAGCCATTGAGAGAATTCCTTGTTGTGTGTTCCACTCTTAAGTCTTATAAGATACAAGCTGAAGAGAACGTTGCTGCTCGTAAGACTTACAGTGGTGTAAGCAGGAGAGAACGTTGCTGCTCATAAGTCTTGTATACATAAGCAAGTGAGAAGAATCATAGGTTGTTTTTCTGCACGTAAGACTTGTCGTAAGGGGGAGAGAAGTTTCTTGTTGAGAGAATATTTCTGCTCGTAGTCCGTTTAAGGACGATTGTTGTTTTGTGGCGTTCTGAGAGCTCACTGAATCTTGGAGATATAGTAAAAAGCTCAGTAGGTCTTGATCTCTGAGGACTGGACGTAGGCATTGTTGTTAGGCCGAACCAGTATAACTCTCTGTGTTCAAAGCTTCTCTACTCTACTCTATCTACTATATTTACATATCACCTCTTCAAGCGAAAAATTTATAACATCACCCAATTCACTCCCCTCTTGGGTGAAGCTTGCCTCTTACATTTGGTATCAGAGCCTCGTCTTCTCCGAAGAGCCTAACAGATTGAGAAGGATCCGTCAAATGGCAACAATGGGTGAAAATATCCTTCCTGATGGAGCCTCAATCACTAGACCTCCTGGTTTTGCTGGAGAACATTTTTCGTTCTGGAAAGCCAAATTCAGAGTGTTCGTGTTGGCCAACGAGTACGGATTATGGAATGTTATACAAGATGGTGACTATGTTCCAATGAAGAAAATCGAAGATAGAGCAGTTAAAAAGAGTCCAGATGAGTTTGACGAGAATGACGAGAGGTTAGTAACATTAAATAGTAAAGTCATTTTAATGATACAGAGTGCTCTTAGTCAAAAAGAATATTTTCGTATATGCACTCTACCTACTGCCAAAGATATGTGGGATGCTCTTGAAATTGCTCATGAAGGTACATCTGGAATCAAAGAAAATAGAATCAATACTTTAATTACAGAATATGATTTATTTCGTATGAAATCTGGAGAGAGTATATCAGAATTTGAACTAAGGTATACTCATCTTGTTAATCAATTATCTGCTCTTGGAAAGTCGTTTGATCAAAATTCCCAGGTAAGAAAGATTCTTAATATTCTTACGAAAGAGTGGGAAGCAAAGGTGACAGCCATTGAAGAAGCCAAAGGAGAGTCTATGAGATCCGTAGCTGCTCTCTTTGGAAGTCTTTCTGAATATGAAGGTAAGTTGAGATTCAAAAAGGAACTTGAAGAATTCGATGATAAAAAGAAAAAGGGAGTTGCATTTAAAGCTATCCAAGAAGAAGAAGGAACTTTCGAGAATGAAGATGTTCCTAGTGATGATGAAATGGGAATGATCGTGAGAAAGTTCAAGAAATTCTACAGAAGAGGACAAAGGAATTTCAAGAATTATCAAGGTGGACCAAGCAAGAAAGAAAACAAAGAACACCAAATAGTATGCTATGAATGTAGGAAACCAGGACACATCAAATCTGAATGCTTCAGAAATAAAGACAAAAAGAAGCAGAAAAAGAAAGCATATATATCATCTATTTGGGGTGATAGTTCGTTAGACGAAGAAAATGACAATGACGAAGTAGCAAATCTATGCTTGGTAGCTAAGGAAGAAGAATCAAACTCTGAGGTAAGTGACTCTGAACCCTCTTATAATGAATTGTTATCTGAATATAATGCTTTGCATACAGAGTTCATTAAAGTTGCTAAAGAAATGGTTAGTTATAAGAAGAAAGTAAAAGAATTAGAAAGTAAAGTCATATCATCATATGAAGTGTGTAAAGAGAAAGATAAGAAAATAGAAGACTTAACAAAGATTGTTGAAAAATTTACTAAAGGAAGTGAAACTCTCAAAGTTATCTTAAGTTCTCAAAAAGTTTCCTTTGATAAATCTGGAATTGGATATAATGTTGTGCATGATAAGAATAAGAAGAGTAGTAGAGACTATCTTAAATACTTCAGGAATTCTGTGCATACATCAAATCTATTTGTGTCATGCAATTATTGTAATAGGAAAGGACATTATACTTCATCGTGTTATTTCAAAAAGGGAAAGGTTGTTGGAACATATAAATGGGTTCCGAAAGGGACACATATTCCAAATACTAACCACAAAGGACCCAAGAAAGTGTGGGTACCTAAAACTTGATCATCTTATTCTAGGTATGTTTCAAAGCATCTCGAGCGAACAAATGGTATATTGATAGTGGATGTTCGAGACACATGACTGGTGACAAAAATAAGTTCACCATGTTTGAAACTAGAGAAGGAGGAAAGGTGACATTTGGAGGAAATCAATCCGGATGTATTGCTGGAATTGGTGAAGTGGGAAGAACCGATGGTATTCAAATCAACGGAGTATATTATGTTGAAGGATTATGCCACAATCTCTTAAGCGTAAGCCAAAGCACTGACAAAGATAACTAGGTGATTTTCGACTCGAAAGAATGCTTGATAGTAAGCAAGAAAGATCTACTCCTAAACAAAGAAACTATCAAGGCAAAGATCTGAGCTCAAAGGGACGGTAATTGTTATACTATTGATTTAAATTCAAATTCTTCTGAAAATTGTTTTCTTAGTCGATCAGAGGAAAGTTGGTTATGGCATAAGCGGTTGGCTCATGTCAATATGAATCAACTTGACAAATTGATCAGAAAAGATTTAGTTGTAGGCCTTCCTAAACTCAAATTCAAAGATGACATGATTTGTGAAGCATGTCAAAAAGGCAAACAAACTAAATCCTCTGTTAAAACAAAATATGAAATTTCTACTTCAAAACCTTTACAATTACTTCATATGGATTTGATAGGACCTACAAGAGTTAAAAGTTTTGGAGGAAATTTATATACGTTAGTAATTGTTGATGATTTTACAAGGTTTACATGGACTATATTTATTGCCTCAAAAGATGAAACTTTTGCTGAATTTATTATGTTTGCCAAAAAGGTTCAAAATGAGAAAGGTATTTCTATCGTCTCTATTAGAACAGATCATGGAGGAGAATTTGATAATCAACTGTTTGAAGATTACTGCAACAATGAAGGTATAGATCACAACTTTTCAGCCCCTAGAACACCTCAACAAAATGGAGTAGTGGAAAGGAAGAACAGGGTGCTTACAGAAATGGCAAGAGCAGTACTTAATGAAAAAGAGATGTCACAAGTATTCTGGGCAGATGCAATGAGTACTGCATGCTATATTTCAAATAGAGCATATATTCGCAAATCTCTTGGAAAGACACCATATGAACTTTACAAAGGAAGAAAGCCAAATATTGCTCATCTTCATATCTTCGGGTGTAAGTGTTTCATTCACAATAATGGTAAGGAAAATATAGGTAAATTTGATTCAAAGTCTGATGAAGGTATTTTTCTAGGATATTCTAATAGAAGTAAAGCTTATAGAGTTTTCAATAAAAGAACATGTACTATTGAAGAATCTATTCATGTTGTGTTTGATGAAATTGAATCTCAGACAAAACTTAATGATGAAGAAGAAATGGATTCAATCAAGAAAAACAAATCTATTTCAAAACAGGATGATTTTGAAACAAATGATTTTCAAAATTTAGAAGATGTCGATGATCATGCTCAACCTAAAGCATGGAGACATATGAAGGATCATCCAATTGATCAAGTTATAGGAGATATTCAAGAAGGTGTCAAAACCAGAAATAGAATTCTCAATGAGGTAACATTCTCAGCTTTTATTTCTAAAATTGAGCCATCTAATATAGAAGAAGCTTTATCTGACAATGATTGGGTGATTGCTATGCAAGAAGAACTAAATCAATTTCAAAGAAATCAAGTTTGGGATTTGGTTCCTCGACCTAAAGATCATACGGTTATAGGGACCAAATGGGTTTTCAAAAACAAACTTGATGAATCAGCAATCATTGTGAGAAATAAAGCAAGATTGGTTGCCAAAGGCTATAATCAAGAAGAAGGTATTGATTATGAGGAAACATATGCTCCAGTGGCAAGATTGGAAGCAATACGAGTACTTTTAGCCTTTGCTTGCATCAAAAGTTTTAAACTTTATCAAATGGATGTAAAAAGCGCTTTTCTAAATGGTTATATTATGGAGGAAGTTTATGTCGAACAGCCTCCTGGTTTTGAAGATGAAACAAAACCTGATTATGTCTTCAAACTTAAGAAAGCGTTATATGGTTTGAAACAAGCACCCAGAGCTTGGTATGAAAGACTAAGCAAATTTCTTCTTGATCAAGGTTTTGTCAGAGGTAAAGTTGATACAACTCTATTCATCAAACATAACAAAAATGATATTCTAATAGTTCAAATTTATGTTGATGATATTATTTTTGGTGCTACTAACGAATCTATGTGTCAAGATTTCTCTAAGATTATGCAGGGAGAATTTGAAATGTCCATGATGGGAGAATTGAACTTCTTTCTTGGACTTCAGATCAAACAAAAGAAGAATGGTATATTTATATCTCAGACAAAGTATTTGAAAGAGTTGTTGAAGAAATATGGACTAGATAATGCTAACGGAGCTGATACTCCAATGAGTTCTACAACATTGTTGGATGCTGATGTAAAGGGACCTAGCTTTAACATCACAAAGTATAGAGGAATGATTGGTTCATTACTCTATCTCACAGCAAGCAGGCCAGATATTCAGTTCAGTGTAGGAATGTGTGCAAGTATCAATCCAATCCTAAGGTATCTCATGCAGAGACAGTAAAAAGAATTTTCAAATATCTAGGAGATACTTCTGAGCTTGGTCTTTGGTATCCAAAAAGAGGGAACGAGTATTTAATGGCATATTCAGATTCAGATCACGGTGGATACAAAACTGACAGAAAAAGTACCAGTGGTCAATGTCAATTTCTCGGAGGCTCTCTAGTGTCATGGTTCAGCAAGAAACAGAACACAGTTTCATTATCTTCAACTAAAGCTGAATATATAGCTGTGGCAAGTTGCTGTTCTCAAGTGCTATGGTTAAAACAACAACTTCAAGATTTGGGAATTTATTTAAAAGAAATTCCAATCTATTGTGATAATACTAGCACGATAAGCCTGGCAAAGAATCCAGTACAACATTCAAGAATCAAGCATATAGACATTCGACATCATTTCATTCGGGATCATGTTCAAAAGAAAGATGTCAAAGTGGAATTTATACCAACTCATCTTCAACTTGCGGATATTTTCACAAAACCAATTGCAAAATATCAATTCCTTTATATTCGAAGAGAATTAGGAATGGTTAATCCCAATGAGTTGTAAGTTTTCTTGTTAAAAAGTTTAATTAAATATTTCCTTTGATGATAACTATACTGACTTTAGCATCGGAGTGGCCAAAACTTGTTTTTGCAAGATTCTCACTCGAGCACTGAAGGTGCTGCTTGAGTGAGGAGCTGTGTCACTCGAGCACAGCACTATTGAGGATACTCTGTTCTTTGATAGTTAAAATAGAGGTTAACAGAGGAGTAAAGAATACCAAGGGAATATATTAGAAACAACAGTGAGAATTGAACTCACTCGCGAGTGAGAAATTCTCACTCGAGCATGATATGAACATGCTTGAGGTGAGGAATGCTTGCTCAAGTGAAGAAGAGGAATTTCTCTGCAAAAGTTATCAAACTCATGGTTACTCAAATGATCTTGGAGGATTTGAGTACAAAGATGCAAAATATGTCAAGGAATCCACAATCCAGGTATGTTTTACTTGTTTCTTTATTTTTCCAGAAGATCACTCGAGCACAGATAGAACACACTCGAGCACAGTATGAACATCACTCGAGCACTAGGGTTCATGCTCGAGTATTGTCACTTATATCAGTTACTGAGGAGCTCAGAACGTCGCACTTCCTCCTCTCACTCGAAGTGCTTTCTCACTCGAAAGACACAACTCTTCACCTTCAACCGTTTTTCCATCATTCAATCACGTCTCTCTGCTTCAAATCGCCGTTACAACCTTTCAATCTTCTATAAGAGGTGATTTTTGTCTTCTGCATTTCTCACTTGTGCCCTAATCTCCACTTTGTCTTTCTTTTAAAAACTAAGAGTTCTTTGCCTCTCTTCCACTTTCTCAACAATGGCAAGAACAAAACTACCCTCTATCCCTCAAAGATCTCAATCACCTTCTCCTACTCACTCTTCTGCCAGTAAATCTGGAACTCCTGAGCCTACTCCTCCATCTCCTAAAATCTCTTCCTCACCATCACCCCCTCCTAAACCAAAAACCAAAAAGAGGACTCTGGCTAAGAAACCTCATCCAAAGCCTCAAGTTTCAAAGAAAGACCAACCTCCTCAAAAGAAACCAAAGGGTGTGGTCTTCAAGGAACCTATAATCACCCGGTCTCAATCCAAAGAGGTTCAAGGAAAGGGAAAGAAGAAGGATTCAGAACAACCCCAATCATCTTCTTCCTCTGGGGATACTTTCAGTAGACAACTCCGGGAAACGATAGAGAAATCCAAACTGGACAAGTTAGTTGGGAAGATTACTTCTCAAGCTGGTGTTTCAAGTTCACATCAACCAAGTGTCTCTGCTTCAGGAGCACCTTCTGCCTCTCAAGCACCAGTGGATGACCAACTCACCAGTCCTCCTGAGGGATTCAATGTGACAGAGCTTAAGGCCTTATCTCAGAAGGTATATGATGATGAATTTAAGCATAGACATTTCTGCCCTGTAGTGTATGTGGATTTGGATTACTTGAAAAAGAACTATCATTTGGACTTGTACCCTTACCTTCAATACTATGCTCCCTGGCTAAATATTCATTTGCCATATTCCCCCACTGTTGTAAAGACATTTTATTCCAACATGAAAACTCATAATATCATGTCTAGATCCGGTGATTTGATTGAAGAAGCTGTATCTACAACCATTAGAGGGAAATTCATTATGATTTCTGCCAAAATCATAAATGATTTATTTGGTTATGTTGCACCTCCTACTGATCCACCCTCTTTCTCTGCCAATGAAAACCTTTAAAATTTTGAGATCAAAAGACCCAATTGGCCCCCTCATTTTCAAGCCTATTGATATGCCTGATAATCACAGAATCCTTCATTACATTTATTCCCGGAGCATAGTCAATAAATCCAAGAATTTTACCCACTTTGCTCAAAAGGATTACTATTTCTTGGCTTCTTTGGTTGCTGGGCAACAAAGGAATGTAGGGGAGATCATTTTTAGTGAGATGAGAAGGTTTCGATTTTCTTCAACAAGATCCACAACCATACCTTACCCTCAACTTGTTTCCTTCATCTTGATGAAAAACAAAATTTGGTATCTGGAAGGAAAAGAAAGGGTACTCATCTCACAGTTTGGTAAGACTCAGTTAACTCATATGGGTATCAATCTTCCGGTGAGTCGGACCAAAGCCACATCAAAGAGGGAAGCCACCCCATCCAGAGGAGATGAGGCACAATCATCTGCACAAGGACCAATTCCTCCTCCTTCCTTTCTCAATGCCTCTCTGTCTAATCATCTGACTGAGGTAATTAATCAAGCTGTATCAAGTTTGAAGAAGGAGTTAGTCACTGAATATGAGAAGCTTGTGGAGAAGATGGAAGCACAAGTCATCAATCTGGTAGACAAGGCTAATCTTAATTTTAAATTGATGTTCAAAACTCAGGATGAAATGTCACAGAGGATCACCAATATGGAGACTCTCTTGCACTCCCATTTTCCCTCTTCATCTTCTGGGGTGCCTCCTGAGACCACTCCTCCCTCAGTACCACAGACTCATGTGCTCTTCACCGATCCAGATTCCAATGTAGATATTACATTTGATCGGTCACCTTCACTACCTCCCTCATCATCTATACCACAACCACCATCTCCTTCTGATTAGCCAATTGACCCTCTCACTGGCATGATTTCCTTTGCTCCACCTCCAGACCCCCTTCTGATGTTGACAAAACAGGGGAGAAGGATGTGTGATGTTTTCTGAGCTTCTGTAGGGTGTATATGGGTGTTTGGGTAGATTTCTGTATTGGGTAGTATTTGATTTGTTTGTCATTTTGTCATTTTGAATTACAAGTTATTATGTTATCTTGTGTTGTTCAAGGTTGTTTTTTTGTGTTCCTCAAAGTTAATGATATTGTTCAAGTTTTTGATTATCAAAATTTCAATGTTTCAAGTTATTAAGTTCTTATTAAGTTACATACATCATACTATGCTTATCTTGGTTGTTAAGTGTCCAGAGGAAACATTGCAGGAAAACTTGAATTTGAAACTTAAACTTGATATGCATTTTGGAAACATTGAAGAAATTTCAAAACTTTTCAATTTCAATCAATTTCTCTTAAACCTTCATCACAAAGAGTTTTGTCATCATCAAAAAGGGGGAGAATGTTAGATCCCAAGTTTTGATGATAACAATAATTCAATTATGTGCAAAACATGTTTTTAGAAGGTTAAGAAAAGTTTCCAAGTTACCAAATGCATATTTGAAGTTTTCTGATATCTGCTGTGAAAATGCACTGGAGTGCTCGAGCATGAAGTTTGCACTCGAGCATAGATCTCCTCTGTGCTCGAGCAGATGCGAGAGAATGCCAGGAAGTGTGTACCCGAGAGGCATTCCCCCTTTGTATTCATGAGATCACTCGAGCACTAAGGTATGCACTCGAGCAGAGAAGTCATTCTCACTCGAGCACACATGCGAGTGAGGGCATGCGAGTGTTTGGCCGAGAGCAAGTAATGGCATGCTTCCTTTGTTCACTCGAGCAGAGACACCAATGCTCGAGCATGAGCATTCTGTGCTCGAGCAAGGTACTGCGAGTACTTGGCCGAGAGTCATGAAGTTCAGAGAAGTGCAAGTGCGCTCGAGCACACCCATCCATGCTCGAGTGACACATCAATGCTTGCGAGTGAAAATTCTATCCCTCTCCAAAACAGTTGCGAGTGCTTATTCAAAAGGTATAATTCTTGAGAATATTCTTCTCACTCGAGCAGGAGTCTTTGTGCTCGAGTGAGGGCCCACATCACTCTCGAGTGAAAATTCTATCCCTCTGAAATTCTGATGCGAGTGATGGTTTTGAGAGCATATTCCTTGAGAATATGCTTCTCACTCGAGCAGAGGTAAGTGTGCTCGAGTGAGGGTCCATATCACTCGCGAGTACAAATTCTCACTCTTGTCAAAATGGTATGCGAGTGATGACCCGAGAAGACATTCCCTGAGTAAATTGCAAAGATCACTCGAGCAGAGGTTTTGTGCTCGAGTGAGACCCCTCTTCACCCGCGAGTGAAGATTTTGTCTCTCTGATATTTTATGCAAGCACAACCCGATAACAGAGGTATATGAAGGAAAATAGAAGATCACTCGAGGTGAGCCTTTCATGCTCGAGTGATGCCCTGTTTGACCACCGAAAATGCTAAGTATCACAACGTTCATTCCGAATATGGTTTATTGTTATTAATTCATATCATCATTACTTTTTATCATTGTTTAACATTGTTTTGATTATTTTAAAAGTATGATACAGGAATATGAACGTTTGAATTGAACCACATGAGTAAAGTGATACAACGGCAGACAAGATGATTATAAACACGCTGGCACCTACCGCACTCAGATTATTCAAACATGCACGTGTCTGCCAATACTTTCAAATGTCCCGCTCCACAAATGAAGAACTTCCAAACGGGCAAAAACTGGAGCAACTATATATGTACAGAGACTCAAAGAGAAACTGGAACAACGTAGCACAAGCATTCATAAGCTCATACCAAGTTTCTGCTATTCATCATTTTTCTCTGTATACACATTGATCTTCAGTGTTCATTCATTTGCTCTGTAAGAGAGTCTTCATACAATTCAAAAATTCTATGTGTATTTGATCTCAAGGTATCGGGACCTTGAGAGGGTTGTTTTTCCTTACGAGAGAAGCCATTGAGAGAATTCCTTGTTGTGTGTTCCACTCTTAAGTCTTATAAGATACAAGCTGAAGAGAACGTTGCTGCTCGTAAGACTTACAGTGGTGTAAGTAGGAGAGAACGTTGCTGCTCATAAGTCTTGTATACATAAGCAAGTGAGAAGAATCATAGGTTGTTTTTCTGCACGTAAGACTTGTCGTAAGGGGGAGAGAAGTTTCTTGTTGAGAGAATATTTCTGCTCGTAGTCCGTTTAAGGACGATTGTTGTTTTGTGGCGTTCTGAGAGCCCACTGAATCTTGGAGATATAGTAAAAAGCTCAGTAGGTCTTGATCTCTGAGGACTGGACGTAGGCATTGTTGTTAGGCCGAACCAGTATAACTCTCTGTGTTCAAAGCTTCTCTACTCTACTCTATCTACTATATTTACATATCACCTCTTCAAGCGAAAAATTTATAACATCACCCAATTCACCCCCCTCTTGGGTGAAGCTTGCCTCTTACAATAAGTTGATTAAATCTCCTAATATTCCAGAGGACTGTTTCTTTATTGACACGCTTGATCCTATGGTACAAAAAGAATATGAAAAAGGTATGACTGATGACCTACTTAAAGCTGTAATACTTGGGATGGATTCAGAAAATGTTATAATACAGGAATGCAAAGCTATCATGGATGCATCGATTCCTTATCCTCAAGGACGAATGCAGTTTGAATCACTTGATTTGGGTTTTATTGACAGACCAAAGTTGAAACCTTCCCTAGAGGAACCACCTTTACTTGAGCTAAAAGCTTTGCCATCTCACTTGTAGTATGTCTACTTAGGAGAAAATAATACCCTTCCTGTTATCATTGCTTCTGATCTCACTGTTCAACAGGAGGAGAAACTAGTTGACGTCTTGAAGGCTCATAAAAGAGCCATTGGTTGGACTATTGCTGATATCAAGGGTATTAGTCCCTCTACTTGTATGCATAAAATCCTCCTTGAAGACAAGCATAAACCATCCATTGAGCACCAAAGGAGGTTGAATCCAATCATGAGGGAAATTGTAAAAAAGGAAATTCTTAAATGGCTTGACGCAGGCATAGTATATTCTATTTCAGACAGCTCTTGGGTAAGCCCAGTCCAATGTGTCCCCTAAAAGGGCGGTATGACTGTAGTGGCTAACACCCACAACGAGCTAATTCCTACTCGCACCGTTACTGGTTGGAGGGTTTGCATGGATTATCGTAAGTTGAATGCAGCAACTCGAAAGGATCACTTTCCTCTTCCATTCATTGATCAGATGCTGGATAAACTTGCTGGCAAGGAATTCTTCTGTTTTTTGGATGGATATTCTGGGTATAATCAGATTGCTATTGCCCCTGAAGATCAAGAAAAGACCACTTTTACTTGTCCATATGGGACCTTCGCTTTTAAGCATATGCCATTTTGATTATGCAATGCACCAGCTGCCTTTCAGCGATGCATGATGGCCATTTTTGCTGATATGATTGAGCAAACTATGGAAGTTTTCATGGATGACTTCACAGTCTTTGGAGATTCCTATGATGAATGCTTATTTAATTTGGCCAATGTGTTGAGACGTTGTGAAGAAACCAACTTAGTGCTTAACTGGGAAAAATGTCACTTTATGGTGAAAGAAGGAATTGTGCTAGGTCATAAAGTCTCAAAGAATGGCTTAGAAGTAGATAGAGCGAAAATTGCAGTAATTGAACAACTTCCTCCACCGGTGAATGTTAAGGGGGTGCGGAGCTTTCTTGGCCATGTTGGTTTCTACCGTCGCTTCATTAAAAACTTCTCCAATATTACCAAGCCTCTCTGTGCTCTACTTGAGAAGGATGTAGAATTCAAGTTTGATGATGCCTGCCTTCAAGCATTTGAAGAACTAAAGAAGAAACTTGTGACTACACCTATAATGATGGCCCCAGATTGGAGTTTGCCCTTCAGAGTGATGTGTGATGCTAATGACTTTGCTGTGGGAGCAGTTCTTGGCCAAAAGAGGGATAACGCCTTTCACCCAATCTATTTTGCCAGTCGTACACTTGATGATGCCCAAGAAAACTATTCAACTACTGAGAAAGAGCTTCTTGCTGTGGTATTTGCTTTCGGAAAGTTTCGTTCTTATCTGGTAGGAGCCAAAGTCATTGTACACACAGATCATGCAGCTCTTAAATATTTGTTTAGCAAGAAAGATTCAAAGGCAAGATTAATTCGATGGGTGCTTCTCTTACAGGAATTTGATCTTGATATTGTGGATAGGAAGGGTACAAAAAATCAAGTTGCTGATCATTTATCAAGGTTGGGTACTGATGCTCAACTAGAAGCTGACAAAGCCATTCATGAGACATTCCCGGATGAGCAACTATTTGCTGTGAGCCACTTTGATACTCCCTGGTATACTGACCTTGTTAACTATTTAGTTTGCGACATTATTCCTCCTTATTTGAATTATCATCAACGAAGAAAGTTCCTGTATGATGTTAAGCTATATTATTGGGAAGAACCATTCTTGTTTCATCATTATGCTGATCAATTAATGAGAAGATGTGTACCAAAAAATGAGCAACAGGAAATATTAAAGTGTTGTCATTCTTCTGAGTATGGAGGTCACTTTGGAGGTAATAAAACTATAGCAAATCAATATGGCTTTTTCTGGCCCACCTTGTTTAAAGATTCTTATGAGTTTGCCTTGACATGTGATCGGTGCCAAAGATTGGGAAACATCTCTAAACGGAATGAGATGCCACTTAATAACATGCTTGAAGTGGAATTGTTTGACGTTTGGGGAATAGACTTCATGGGACCTTTTCATAAATCCTTCAATAATCAATATATTCTTGTGGCTGTAGATTATATGTCAAAATGGGTTGAAGCGACTGTTTTTCCAACCAATGATGGTAAGGTGGTGGTCAAATTCTTAAAGAAGCATATTTTCACTCGATTTGGTGCGCCACGAGCCATTATAAGCGATGGAGGTACTCATTTTTGTAACAACTAGTTCAAAACGCTCTTGAAGAAATACGGTGTTACGCACAAGGTAGCCCTATCATACCATCCTCAAACTAATGGGCAAGCTGAGATTTCTAATCGGGAGATTAAAAAGATTCTTGAAAAAACAGTGGGGGTCACAAGAAAAGATTGGTCCATAAAACTTGATGATGCATTGTGGGCCTATCGTACTGCTTACAAGACACCAATTGATATGTCTCCTTATCGATTGGTATTTGGGAAAGCTTGTCATCTCCTGGTGGAATTAGAACACAATGCTTATTGGGCTATCAAAAAGCTCAACTTTGATGCTACGGCTGTGGGAGAAAAGAGACTCTTACAATTGAATGAGCTAGAGGAGTTTCGATTTCATGCCTATGAAAGCTCTAAATTGTATAAAGAGAAGACTAAGAAGTGGCATGATAAGAAGATCGTACTCAAGACCTTTAAACCAAGACAACAGGTGCTCTTGTATAATTCCAGGCTGAGGTTTTTTCCAGGAAAGCTAAAATCTCGTTGGTCAGGACCATTCACTGTGGTTCAAGTATTTGATCAAGGTGCAGTAGAGTTAGAAGGCAAAAGTCGAGAGAAATTCAAAGTCAATTGGCAAAGATTGAAGCACTATTGGGGTGGTGAAGTAGACCGTCAAACCACTACATTACCTTTAACAGTTGATTCTTGAGATGTTGTCATAGTCTGGCTGAAGACTATAAATTTAGTGCTTGTTGGGAAGCAACCCAATTATTTGATTTTCATTTACTATTTTTTTTCTTTTCTTTTTCTCATTGTTATTTAGGCTTTAGTATGATCGCTCCTCTCGCAGCTCCAAGTTCTGGCTTATGTGCTCTTTTCTCCTTCAATTTTGAAACATCAGAGGAATAACTCCACATCAGAATCTGAGACCTAAACCAGGGGAGTACTAGTTTCTTTCTCCTTTATTAATTTTTGCAACATTGAGGGCAATGCTTGATTTAAGTGTGAGGGAGAGAATTATGACTCTCGTAATTTAATTGAATTTTTTTTTTCAAAAAAAAAATATAATAAAGGGAATAGAGGTACTTTGTCTTGATTTTGAGATTGTTGAATTTGAATAGATATAGCTTAGTTACTAGTTGCATGAAGGGAAGTTGATTACATATATTGCAATTTATATGATGATATATTGTTTAACTTGATTAAATTGGGTGAGATAGTATAGCCCTGTTGGAAGGAAATTTGAGCCTAAAACATTTGATTATAGTGTGATTTTTCACTTGTCTCAACTTACTCTTCAGAACTTGTCTTATTTCTTTTCACTGCTACCTAATACATGTGCAATTCTTTAATAGGATAGTGGCATTCATTTTTATATCCGTGAATCCTAAACACAAGCTACAAACACTTCATCCATTGCTACCCCTTTGAGCCCGTAATTTTTTTTCTCTTTACTTCTATCATATCTATATTAAGTTAATATGCATGTACAATCATTATTGCAGCAGTTTGATCATGTTATCAAATCACAAGATGTGGTATTGTCGCTATTAATGCTTTATGTTGGAGGGTGTTTTCAAAAAAGAAAAAAAAACACAACTCCAATGGCTTATCTCGACTTCACTTAGTAACTGGGGGCACTTCATCACCAATGTTGGCACTCGCGTCAAACGGTGAAGCCAAAGAGGGCTATGAGTTGGGCTAAAAGCCTCTTGAGGCACTTGTTGGAGTAACTGAGTAACCGGTGCTGCATCACCCATGTGCAGGGTCGCGTCAAAAGGGAACCTACAACAAGCTCAAGATGAAAAAAAAAATTTGAAAAAAAAGGAGAGAGAGAAAAAATATATATATAGAGAGAGAGAATACCCTTCTTGAATCTTGAAGAATAGCACACATATCACTATTACATTAAATTATCTGTATAACATGATCTACATGCATATTGCTTAGTATCCATCATCCACTCTACGTAGTCTATATTCCAACATTACAAACCATAAAATCCCCTTGATTTTTGAATGGATATGTAAATGGTGGTGGAAAATTAGAACCATTACAAGCCTATGGTAGGGTGATTGAACAAGTGAACTGAGCGAAAAAGATCCCATATGCTAGTGAGTTGAGTGATACATTTTATACCCTTGTATGACTATTTTACCTGAATTTAATCTTGTTAAATTTCGTGTCTTAATATAAATTTCTTTATATGTGATTGACAACCCATATTGTACACTTAGTTCCAAGGTTATGTTTACTCGAATTCTCACAGTTTCTTAGTTAATTCAATTTATCTCTCTTCTTTCTTCAACCTATTTTCAAGATTGATTTTTATTTACCCAAGAGTGCAAAAGATTTAGTATTGAGGAGTTTGATAAGTATATATTTTATAATCAAATAGGTATATACTTTAGATATATTCACTCGATTTATTAATATTTTATGTCTATTTAATTATCTTTTATATATTTTCTATCCTTTAATTTATTATAAGAGAAAAGAAGAATTTGAATATAAAATTTACTCATATTCTATTTTCTCGTAGAAGAGACATTATCATACCTAAAATGTGAAGGAAGTATTAAATAAATTACGGAACAATGAGTTGAGCAAGCATAACCGGAGGGAATTCATTTAATTATATATGTATATATATATATATAACTACATGTCTAATATAATATTATATATATATCATATATGAAGATTCCAAAAGATTTCGGATATGATAGGAGAAAACGAATTGAAAAGCATAAAGAGATGTGGGACCCACGTGAGAAAACAAAACCACATGAGATGCAGACTTGGTTTGGCCGAAATATAGTATATCATTATGAAATTCGGATAGAAACGCGTGAAGCCCGCAGACGCATAGAAACCTAAAATACATCTATAAAAAGGATAGCTGCAGGAGGAGCGACACAGACAGATCTGGGCGCGGGACAGAACGTAGACGAAAAGGCAAAGAATGCGAGAGCGGAGTGAGAAGCAGAGTTTTTGAAAACTGGGATTTAAAGATTTAAAGAGATTTAGAGTTTTAAAATTTGGTTTTCCATTAATTTTTTTTCTCTCTTTTTCTTAGTTTCTGATATGAACCGAATTATTATTTATGGTTTTAATTTGTTGATGAACATGAGTATCTAATTTTCTCGTTCTAGGATTTTCTTGAACTTATTTATGAATTGAATTATTTAATTACTCTCTTTTTGCATCGAATAAATTTTTATATTGATTTTATCTTGCTCTTAATGCCTCTAAATGTCTGATCACCATTTAATTGTCTTGTTCATTTAAAATTAATCTTGAGAAAGATAATTTAAGTGTAGAATTTGGGTAAAATCATGTTAGACTTGAAGTTTAGATATATTAAACGGATGGTTTGTTAGTATCATAGAGATATAGTTACTAACCTAGCATTGTCATATTAAGATTGGTGTTTAAAGTTAATCCTTATAAATTAATACAAGAGATTGATTAGTTTATTAGGATAAATATTTGGTTTTGACTCGAGAGAGCGTTATCGAATACTTTTGAATCTTAGACAAATACATATCTTCGTTTGATTGCTTATTGAGGGTAAATTAATTAGTTCATAAAATAAATAGGGGATAGATAATCCTAGGTTCCTCCTGTCTTGAAGTTCTCAATTTAATTAATTAATTTTTAAGTATAAAATTTCTTTCAAAATATTCTCACTTAACCTGATTGATAAATTAATTGAGATAATTAATTTATTTTTGTTATAGTCCTCATGAGAACGATCTTTTTATATTATTACTTACAATCTGAACGCTTGCGGTAAAGCTAAACTGATAGGTAACCGGCCAAGTAAAAAATCCTTCTTCCCTCGAGGAAGTTATGATTCTCGAAAGGGAATATTTAAATACAATAGAGAACAAATATAGAATATTTTTCATTATAGAGTTTATTATTCAATAGCATCCAAGGATGGGGTCCTTGAAACGTGCAACTCATCACCTTCAGTTTTATGCAATATATCTTCAATTGTGTTGCTCATAGTTGGAGACAGACGACAAACAGTTGCAAAAGAGTGAATGGCAGTCACTGAAGATAGGCTGCATCCGGATACTTGAACAAAATTAGGGAATTCTTAGCAATTTCCTTGAAATAAAATGTCTGGCTGTATTTGCAAATAAAATTAGTTTTTTATTAAAAAATATTACTTGTAAGTTGTAACTAGGAAGAATAATAGAAAAATATCATTTAAACTTTAAGATAATAAATTAGTCATTTGATAAAGTTTTGCGTTGTCAATTCCATTATTATTTTTGTCAATTTCATTATTTTTTTTGTCAACGGGATTTTAAAGTTCAACTATTATTTTTCTGTCACTCATAACTAATACTGCCTACCAGACGGTCAAAGGAAAAAAACTAATACTACCTACCATTTTTATTTAAAGAAAAGGATGGTTTTATTTTTATTGGGGTTGTCGGATTAAAATCTCAACGGTTCAAATTTAATATATTATTAAAATATTATTCTTATAATAATATTTTAATAATATATTAAATCTGAACCTTTCAAATCTTAATCTAATGGCTTCGATAAAAAAGAGGACCATCCCTTTTTTTTTTAAGAAAAATACGGGAGCCAGGTCCATTTTTATACATGTTTCCACCTCTCGTATATAAATTCATGTCTCTTGACGTTCTTGATCCAAGTTGGAAGATTACAAAGGAGTTGGTAGCCCCCCTTTCTCTCTCCTCATATGAAAGTTCTTGAAGTTGTCCCGGTGGCACCGCCACCGGAAACAACCAAGTCCACTGCATCCGAAACCTCTTTACCACTCACGTTTTTCGACATACTGTGGTTGAGATTCCCGCCGGTCGAGCGTCTTTTCTTCTATGAATTCCCCAACCCACCTTCCTCCTTCTTCCATTCCCTTCTTCCAAAACTCAAACACTCCCTCTCTCACACTCTCCGCCACTTTCTTCCTCTCGCCGGCAACGTCATATGGCCGCCTCACTCCCCAAAACCCTTCATCCGTTACGTCTCCCGCGAAGACGGCGTCTCCGTCACCGTTGCTGAATCTGACGCCGACTTCAACCGTCTTTCTGGTTCCGACTTATCTGAAGCCGATGAAAGCCGCCGGTTGGTACCCCGCTTGACTGTTTCTGATGAGAAAGCATCTGTCATGAGCCTGCAAATCACTCTGTTTCCGAACTCTGGGTTCTCTATCGGAATCGCCACACACCACGCAACCATGGATGGAAAATCTTCAACTTTATTTATGAAGGCATGGGCTTATCTCTGCTCTAATCTCGGAGAATCATCATCATCATCTTCATCGGTTTCATCTTTACCCGAGAATCTGAGGCCATCTTTTGACAGGTCAGTGATCATAGATCCGTCTGGGAGAATTTCTGAGACATATGCGAATTTTTACTTAAAGCAAGATGGACCAAACAACAGAAGTTTGATGTTGTGGGATATCGAGAAGAATGGTCAAGAAAAGCTCATAAGGGGGACATTTGAATTGCTTCCTTCAAATATTCAAAAACTTAAGAAATCTGCAGAATCTAGGATGAACAATAAGAAGCTTCATCTATCAACCTTTTCAGTAACATGTGCCTATATAATAAACTGCTTGGTCAAAGTTGAAGAAACAAAACAGGATAAAGTGATGTTCCTATTCAGTGTGGATTGTAGGTCCCGTTTGGATCCTCCGATTCCATCTGCATATTTCGGAAACTGCATCGGTGCGGGTGAAGCCGTGGCTGAAGCCAAGAACATACTAGGGGATGATGGGTTTTTCGTTGCTCTTGAGGCCATAAGTGAATCTTTGAAGAGATTGGAAGATGAAGAGATATTAAGTGTAGCAGAATCATGGATTTCTTATATGGAAACTTTTGGACTGACTGATACTTGCAGGATATTTACAACTGCAGGATCACCTAGATTTGAAGTTTATAATAGCGATTTTGGATGGGGAAGGCCCAAGAAGGTGGAGATAGTTTCTATAGACAATACTGGAGCTTTTTCTCTTTCAGAAAGTAGGAATGGTAATGGAGGTATTGAGATTGGGTTGGTGTTGAACAAAACTAAAATGGAAGCTTTTTCTGCTCTTTTTGTCAAAGGTCTTTCTTCCTGATGATCATCATGCTGTTAAAAGCATTGGTATGAATAAGTTCATGTTATTAATTTCATGTTTTAAGGTTGTTCAGACAGGTGCAAATAAGATTGTATTTGGAGGCTCCAGTGAAAATGGCAGGTCAGAGAGTATGAAATATTCTAGAAAATGTTAGGCAGACACCCACAATAAAATTATATTGGACCAGACCTTTTGATTGACGATTTATTTAAACATTTAGTTGCTGATCGAGTAAGATGGCATCCTGTGATTTATGCAGGCGGCTGACCTTGATTATCTAGTTGTTTTCAGGCATTGTACTTTTGTGTTAGAAAAACTTGTGAGTTTGCTTGTTTTGTGGATTGATTCTGATATTAGTTTAGTAAGTCTTTGGAATACCTTATTCCTGAGAAATAAGTATTTATTAAGTAAGTCAAGATAAAATTTCTCTCACATACTTACCTCGTATACCGTAAATTATAAATTATAAATATTTATAAATAAAAAATAAACTACCCCAAACAAACACTTGTTATATCTGCCAAATTCCGTTGGAAAATTAATTACTGGAATAATTAATGGAACATTTTAACAGAGTGGAGACACATGACTCAACTAGGGTACTGTACGATATGCTTGCACAACATTGTCGGGTTATTATATTGGAGTAGGTTTTATGACGTGGGATGGGTTTATAATTGGGAAAATTACTGTGGGGTCCCAAGCAAGAAAGATAATATCAGAAAGGTCCTTGGGTACAACCCCAATCTGATGAGTGCGTTTTTACCAAGGTATTAAAGACCGGACCGGGTATTGAACCGGTCGGGGTACTGGGTTAAGGGTCAGTGGGTCAAACCGGGACCAAACCGGAGCTAAACCGGGACCAAACCGGTGAATAATTGAAAATTTTAGGCTTATAGTATGAAATTATAAAGGAAAAAGTTAAAAATTTTTTTTTTTTTTTTTTTAATTTGGGACCCGGACCGGACCGTGAACCGGACCGGTCTAGTGACCGGTCCGGCGGGTTCCGGGCCGGACCGGCCGGTCCGGTCCGGGTCCGTGAACGTTGGTTTTTACAACCTTAAGGGACCTTTCTGATATTATCTTTCTTGTTTGAGATCTCACAGTGATTTTCCCTTTATAATTAAAGCCATTTGTCTAGTCCAAAAAAAAAGAAAAAAGCCATTTGTTTCATACTTTTTATATATTTTTTAAAACTGACAGAAAAACAATTTTAAAATTATTAAATTTTAAATCAGGTTTATTTTCAAGGATGGATAAAGTAACAATTCATTTTATAATAAATATTTTATTTGGGATTTTATATTTTCAAATTTTTTTTTCTGTTATTCTTCTAATTTTTTTCAATTTATTTTATTGATTTTATGTTCGTATTTTGTAATGACAATTAAACATAAATACGTGCACCAATTTTTTAAACTCTGGCTATCTTATTAATAATATTTAATTATTAAAAAATATTTTCTAATTTTAAAAAATGATGAATATGTTAATAGATTCTCAAACTATATTTAAATATTTTCATATTTTTTATATTGTTTTGATCTCCTCCTTTTTTCAGCCATCAAATACTGTTTATATTATAAATTTACTTCTTAATTTCTTATTCATCATCGTTATTAGTGTATTAGCTTTTAGACGTTGGTCCTCTGATAGAGACATCATTGATTTCTTTTTCTTTTTATCTGATAGAGATCATTTATGCAAGCATGAGTTGTGAAAAACGTAGTCAAAGAGAGCAGTTAATATCTGGGAGAATCTCTTAAAAAAGAATTTAGAAATTGAAAAATGTTAAATTAGATTTTTAATCAAAAATTAATTAAAAAATATCAAAATTTGATACGCAATTTTTATCTTATTTTTTGAAAAATATCTGAATTAAAATCTTACAATTTTAAAATTCTTTTTAAGGGATTCTCCCTTAATCTTTTATACTCCCTCTTTTTTTTTTCCTTAAAATAAAATTATCTCACTAAAACATATGCTAATAGAATTATTTTGATGTCTATAATTCTTTTTTGTTTTTGTTAACCCTTCTTCTCCTTTTTCTAACATTACTGTAGGGTCGTGGGGACCGAGTCTTCTTTTTTTGCCCACAGCCACAGGGGACCGAGTCTTCATAATAATTGATTATATGGGCATTTTAGAAAAAATATTATTAGTTACTTTTATAGGTTAGTAAATCATCTCATATAAACAAAGATTGGTAAATTATCTTATATATAAGAACTAAGAATATCAAATTCTCCAAAATTCGGTTTTATAATTAGGAATTAGACGAGTACGCATTAATTATGTCACCAGGAGATTATTCCATGTGGAAAGCACTAACCACTCAAATATATCAATTAAATAAAGTTGTGATTGTGGAACACGCAACTTATATAAAGTATCATTTTTTGTCCTATTTATAAATCCACTTTCACTATCTTAAAATTAGATTTACAAATAGGATCAGAATGATATAGCCAATACAGCATATTAAAAAAAAAGGTTTAGGCGAGGTTGATAAGAAAAAAAGTTAATATATTATTGGCCATTATAATTTAATCAAATTTTATTTTTAATGCCTATACTTGTAAATCGTAATTTTTAATTCTTATAGAAGCTAAAAATTAGAATTTTAATATATAGAGATGAAAACCAAAATACAAGATTAGGTCAAACGGAGGCGGTAAAGCCTAATAATAATATTAATTCAAAAGAAAAGACAGAACAAGGGGAGAAAAAAAGGGAACAAGGCAAACACGTGAGCTTGGTAGAAGGGGAGGGAGGGAAAGTGAGTACACAATTTTTGTTTTAGAGTCGGATTTTAAAAAAATTAAGAGAATTGTGGTTAAAAAATTTTAATTATTTTTTCTTACTTTTTTTTTTTAAATCTTACATCTCTTTATAAAAAATTTATAATCTAATTTCTCCAATTTTTTTTTTAAATTACACTCATAAAATATTTTTTTTTACCTCCAAATCCATCGTACCATACAGATCAGCCAATTCCAGCACGAATCTTCTCCTGTCTGGGCCTCGTTGGCAGTAGAAGCATATTTGTTTGAGCTTAAATTTGCTTATAAGTTGCTTTTTACGTAAATCGAGACACAACTCATCTCACATACTTACTTCGTATACCGTAAATCACTATTAAAAAGCAACTTATAAGCAATCGAATCGCTAAAACAAACATACCCATGATCTGCACATCCGTTATTGCCTATATCACTTCCAGTTCCAGACGCAATTAAGAAATTTATGCACTTCCAGTTCCGGACGCAATTGTTAAGAAATTTAAACGGATTAATAATACCGACATTGTCCAATTTTTAAAATATATTGAACTTCTTTTCCTTAAAATGAATATATTTTATATGGTTTTAGTCAAATGTTTTTTAATAATAATATGTTCACGGGAGTCTGGAGTCTTATCAAGAGGCATGGATGGTCAAAGACCATGAAAATTGAGATCCACGTGGAAGGAGAACATGAGCCTCGACCCCAGCAGCCCCTGTCTAGAAACTCGTTTGGACCCTTCCTCAATGGAGTAACTCGTTTTCTTGCCCCTTAAGCATACCCACTTAATGTTACCCATTTAATGTTTGGAATAATTTATTTTTGAGAAATAAATATTTATTATATAAATTGAGATAAAACTTCTCTCATATATTTATTTTGTATATCATGAATTATGAATTATAAATACTTATTGTCTAAAAATAAACTATCTCAAACAAACAGCCTGTTGTTTATTACTATCCCCACATCACAAGTACCTTGAGCCTCATGTTCAGTAATAAATTCAGTAATCAAAGACGGATCTAGTTTCCATGCTCGGCCAATAATTAGGCAGGGGGCGCTCATCCACTGTACCGAGCATTTCATTAAGTAGTGTGATCTGGACTGTTTATCCGATTTTAATTTTGACTGTTCATTTATTTACTTTTTCCATTAAACCATTAATATCAATATATATCACTCCACACTCCATTTCTCCATCTCTCCATCTGACCAACCCTGACGACAACTTTTGGAAGGAAAGGGAAAGGGCTTTTTGACTTAAGCTTCGTGCCATTGAAGATTGGACGAAAGTGTCTAAGTTATACTTTTTCATTGCAAAGAAAAATTCAGATTGAAGAAAAAGGTTATTCTTAGTTTTTCCCTCTTTCTGGTTGTTTATTTAGCATATAGATATATATAAAAATTCCAAAGATTTCGTATGGATATAAAGAAAGAGAGATATGGGATATAACTATCAGATATTGCAAATTATTGCTATCTTCACAATATTATTATTTCAAAATTCTTGATAATTATGTCTTTTAGTTTATATATATATATATATATACCACAATCTAAATTTAACCATATTCCAGATATAGGTATATATATATATATATAAATACACACACAAACACACCATAGTGGAGCGGTGTTGCCATTGAAATAGCCATAGACAAAATCACTATCAGGTTCTTTATTTATTGAAGCAGGTTTTATGTGGATGTAGTTTTTTTTTTTTTTCAAATAATGTATACAATATAAATATATTACTCAACTCCTTTATTGTTTGAGTAAGTTGTAGGTGAGATTTTGCTGGCAAAAAAGTTGATTGTAGCCCATATTTATATTTTTGTTGGAAGAGTGGTATTTGAAAAATGTTCATGTCTTTCTATATTTGGAATTAATATAAAAATTGGAAATTCTTGTTTAATCTTTTATTGTCATGATATATTTTTTTAAGATGATATTTTTAACATTATAATATTTTTGTTGTTTATAGGTAGTAGATGATGGAAGATGAACTTAAGAGTTTGAAAACTTGTATGAAGCATGGAAATTTTGGAATGAGTATGGGAAGAAAATGGGGTTTGGAATTAGAAAGTATAATGGAACAAAGAGTAAAAAAGATGGTTCAATTATTACATATAAATATGTATGTTGTAAATAGGGTGCTCGGAAAAAAGATAAAAGAGAGACAACCTCTTCTAGATATCAACTAGAGACACGAACCAAGTGTGAGGCGAAAATGATTGTAACTCGTGTTGGTGAAACTCAAAAGTTCAAAGTCACCAAGTTTAATGAAGAACATAAGCATCTTCTTCATACATAAGAAACAAAGCATTTGTTACCATCACAAAGAACATAATCACATAAATTAGAAAAAGTGTGAATGCTGAGGTGAAGAGGTGTACAAAGCCAAAGTTAGACATTAATCGATTCTTCATGAGGTTTTACAAAGTTGTAGAAAAGAAGCGATACAAGGAAGTGCAACTTGAGTATGAATCTCAACAAAAGATACCAAGGATGGTCAATCAAAGTACACCTATCTTGCATCAACTAGTGCAATCTTATACCCCTACTGTCTTTGATATGTTCCAAGAACAATGGGATCTCCAATTCTCTGTAGTATTGATTGAACATGCTGAGAAAGAACAATTGTTTACATACACAGCCCATATGATAGGTGAAAAGGGAGAATGGAAAATTGAGTTCAACCCCAATACACATGAAATTAGTTGCAGTTGTAGGAAGTTTGAGACTACAAGGATATTGTGTTGCCATACATTGAAAGCATACGAGTCCAAAGATATTAGAGTTATGCCTAAGCAATATATTCTCAAGCGATGGAACAAGGAAGTAAGAAATGGGATTGTGCATTGTAACATCCTGAATTGTGATTAAGGGCTAATAACTTCAAAGTGATGTAATTGATGCTAATTAAGTACTTTTGAGGTATGTAATGTGGATTGTGACGTTAAATGTGCTTGTTGATGGTTTAGTAAACATTGCGTTACTCAAGGGCAAAACGGTAAATTTACCGACTGGTTGGTCAGTTACCAAAGATGAGACTCGTTGGTAATTGATATTAATGGCTAGGATTTGTTAAGAAAGAGGTGGAATCAAGTGTGTATGGGAATATGTGAGTTCATGAAAGGGTGAAAGGAGATCTTTGCAAGTGGCATTGTGATGACCATAAGATTGGTCAAAATGTCAAAAGTTATTTCCCTCTCTCCTCCTCTTCTCAAAGTCGGCTGTGTGTGTGTATGGGGCAAGGAGAAACAGTTTCATCATCATCTCTCATCTCTCTCCTCATTCTCTATTTCTGGCGGGCTTGGACAAGAAAGAGAAAGGAAGGGTTTGAAATTTAGGTAGGTAAATGATTTCACATGCTCAAACACTCTTCATAATATTGTTCAAGAAGTTGAGAGCTTGACTTTTATGTTTTTAGAATTTTGAAAAGTGGTGATTTGGTGTTTGCTCAAATCTGAAAGTTGGAGAAACAAAGATTTGGTCTTACCAAGTGAAAGAGATAATGATTTGATGTATTTTGATGGTTGTGTTTTGAATGTTGGTTAAGTTTTGTAAATTCTGGAATTTTGCCTTGAATATTGGTATTAAATGAAAGTGGGAATTGGAGGGAGTGTCACTGTTCAATTGGTAGCTTGTGGTATTTTGAGTTGGTTGGGATTGATTTAGAAGTAAGAAATGAAAGTGTTAATGATTGAGTTGTTGAGTGGAATGTGGAGATTTAAGGACAAATTGTATTTGGGGTGTGATTTTAGATATTTTGAAGTTACTAATAGATTCCTTATGGAATTTTAGGTGAGAAAGAGCTTTGGTGCAAGTATAGAACCTATTGAGATCAGTTTAGGTCACTTTGGAAAAACCATTTTAGTTGCTGCGTTTTTTACTTCTGATGCGTATCACTCGAGTGAGGGATGAGCTCACTCGAGTGCATCAGTAGATTTCTGTTTTCTTTGGTTTCTCAGTGGTGTTTTCAAGTGGAAGGGTGAGAGTACACTTCCTGACTTGCGAGTGAGATATGATCCCACTCGAGTGAGGGAGTAAGTTTAAGACCTGGGAGGTTATGGTTGCTCTCGGGTAGTCACTCGTTGGGACTCACTTCTTGGTGCTCGAGTGCACTTGAGGTCATCGCTCGAGTACAGCTTCTTGTGCTCTAGTGAGTGTGAGAAATATTTTGAGATTTGCTCTCGGGCAAACACTTTCTATGTCGTACTTGCTGGGACTCGAGCACGGGTGAGGGCAACACTCGAGTGAGACCTTATTCACTCGAGTGAGGCAGCCCAAAATTAGTGTGCTTTACCTGAAAAAGGTATCTTCAGGGTAGTTTTTCTTAACCCTTTGGGGATATGTTTAGACCTATAATAGCCACCTAAAGAGTCTAAATGATAACCAACATAAAGCATTACAAAATTGGAAAACTTGGGAAAAGAAATTGATGGGTTGTCCCTGATTTGGTTTATAGGATTTGATATTTGCCGCCCTCGAGAGCCCACGGTGCAGAAGAACGTCAGGAAGGAACAAGGTAGTGACTCTTTTTCTTATACTGTGTGTGAAACATTGTATGTATGTTTGTCATGTATTGAGAATACATTGTGATACATTGTGAATATATAGAGATCGCAACGAAAGATGACGCATAGTGATACATTGTGAATACATAGAGATCACAGCGAAAGCTGACGCATAGTGATACATTGTGATACTTTGTGAATACATAGAGATTGCAACGAAAGCTGACGCATAGAGTTTACAGCCATGAGTGCTGTCGTTTATGGTGTGAGCCATGATACATTGTGAAGCTGCTTAACATGATCATATATGCTATGTGTTTGTGCAATGTATGAGTGATTTGTTACAATTGGGATTCTTTTGAATCTCATTCTTTCCAATGACTAACATTTTAGACAGGGCTAGTGGCGCTAAAGAGAAGTGAGCAACCCAGAGCGATTAGGACCCTACGGGGTATATTTGATTTTGGGAGTTGGTTATCTACTCTTGAACTCAGGATTACTGTATATTTGGAGATATACATATTACATTTGATTTTGGTTATGTAATCCCCTAGTGGAGACTTATGAACCCTTAGATTATATATGTATAGAACCCGGGAGTTGCTGAGAATTTAGTTATCCACTCTGATATATGTGAATGTAAATTAACTGCACTGGTAATTATATTCGAGATTTGAAAATTGAGACCAGGATAGGAAAGAATTTTTGAAAAACTTTGTGAAAATCCTACCATAAAGTAGAAAGATGAAACGAGTTTAAATTATCCAACGGTCTCTAATCCAACTTAATTATGTAATATCAAATTATAATTACGCTAATCAAGGCAGGGGGTTACATGCATGATGTCAAAGGAAATGAGATATAAGCTAATCCTAGACTTGATGTAATAAAAAGATACAAACATCTAGTGACTAAGATGGTAAGACTAGCAACAAAGGCTGCCAATACTCTTTGAGAAATTTACTCATGTTCTTAGTTATATCATTGAGTTAGATAATGAGATTCCTGATAATGAAGAAAATGATACTTCTAAACTGGCCATAGAGACACAAAATATGCCAAAGGGATTCAAAAAAAGAGAAGGAAAATCAAGAAATATTAATTGGAAAGGTTGGGAAGAGAAAAATTGACAAATAAGAAGAAACATTGTATTAAAGGTATTGAATTTTAATTTATATATAAGGAACAAAAGAAACTTTTACTTATTTTGTATTTGTGTTAATTTCTTGTAGGACTCTTAACATCATCTAAGAAGCCATGTAGGAAAAAAGAAGAGGCACCATTACAGGAAAAAAAAGAAGGGTTGACAAAATGAAAGATTTACAAAGTTAAGTTTTAACAGTTTTATACTTGGAAGCTCTAACACAACCTGCACAAACACAAGATCCAGCATCTCATTCCCAGTTGCTCCATCACAACATAATTTTCCACCCTCTACACCACAACCATTGTCATTTACAAGCTTACTGATAGTATGAATCAATAAATTAATTACTACTAAGTGTTACACTTGGCTATTATACTTTGCTATTGCTGCCACTAATATTTGCAATTGTAGGCACAAGTTAGTGAAATTCCATCACTTGAAGCCATATATCTTATGGCAAACTACACACAAGGTAATGAATAGGAAAAATGGGTACACAAAATTTGCAAAAAAATAGATTTTATTCCTTTCAAGAATGTCATACAATTTGCTTCTGATATACATAATCAATCTTTGTACATTCCAATCAATTACAGACTTTACAGGTTACAATCCTGACTAGATACATAATTTCTCATCATACAGGAAAATAAAATACACATTGGACTCTTTTTGAAGAACAGGGACAACATTGCACAAGACAACTTTTGAATCATGGCTTTTAGGGACAACATAGGCTACATGTTTTGGTTTTGTCTGCTTTGCTTGAATGGGCAGTTTTTGAACTTTTGCACAACTTCATTGGACAGTTTTGACATTATGCACAACTCAAAGGACAATTTCTAGTTTTAGGATGGTTCTTGCTTTGCTTCAATCCTCTACCTAGAACATATGTGGAAATCAATATTAAGCAAATCAATTCCCATCCTTCATTATACAAGTTTTGGTCAAGTTCCAGCAAGTGATGTAAAATCACAATGTCATTTAGTCATGAACTTTAAAGCCATGTATGTCAAACTATACAATTTTATGTAATGCCAACAAATAATGAGATTAAGTGTTTCTTATGTCTATAATATTTTTAGCAAATGATGTATGTCAAACTATATAATTTAGACATGCTTTTGTGAACTGTGGGAGTCTATGGTAGTCCTAAAAGTTACCAATATGTTTAAACTGGTTTACTTTTTCAGAAGTACAAATGGAGGCATTGGTTACTATAGGAAACTAAAGTAGCAAAATGGTTGTTATCACATAGTAAAAATATCTCATCAATATAAGATGCACAGTACTAGCCAAAAAAAAAAAGATGCATAGTAAAAATATAACACCTAAACCCCTCCTCTTCTTACAAGGTAATCATTGATCCCAGGCCTAGCATTAATTACAAATACGCCATGTGCTCTCAATGAAACACAACTAATTCCAAACACCTCAACTAGCAATGGACATCAAAACCTCAAGCCAATTGCATTGAATAAAATAATGAACTCAAAAATTTCAAGGTAAACTCATCGGCATTTAGAAAGGCATGGACACATAGCTCAGAAGCATGAATAAAAAAAAAAGTGAAAACAATTTGGGACATTTGGGAATTAAACCTCCGAACCATCACAAAAAAACGAATCTTAAAACTGAAGGTAATATAATCATATTACATGCTCTCGCTGAAGTTGGGAAAATATGGATCACATGTAGTAACCTCTCTCACACGCTCTTCTCTTGTAAAGGGAACATTTACGTTTTTGGGAATTACAGCTTTCAGAATACCATGGAGATAACCATTATTTTGATTTCTTTATTGGTTCTGTGAAAAAAGCATAATAGAAGCATTCTAAATTGAATTTGAACAGAAAAGTTGAAGATTAAATCCTTACCCATCAAAAGAGATATATGTAAAGCTCTGCCTCCCCCTTAAGTCGTCACCTTGAATCTGACCATGAGTCGTCGCCTTCTACCTCCATGCGTTGAATTGCCAAGCTCTGCCTTCCCCTTCAGTTCATCTCATGATTCCTTGCTCACCCCTTCACGATTCTTAATAAATATGGTTTTTGGGAAGATTAGCGTCAAAACTGGATCCGAACTCCAAACTGATCAAATCCACTACCGCCTACAAAATCCGCAAATACCCACATTCCATAATAGCTTAAGTCACCTGCAAGGACAACCAAGATTGAGTCTGAAGATCAAGTCCGAAGCGACTCTGCATCTGCAGAATTGGGGGTGATGGATAAGGTAAATAAATGAATAGTTGAGATTAAATTCAGATGAACGGTCCATATCACACTACTTAATAAAACATTGCGTACAATGGACGAGCGCCCCCTACCTATTTGTTGGTCGAGCATGGAAACTGGATCCAATCAAAGACAGGTCCCTTGATAGGCCATGCCTTAATTCAGACACAGTGAGATTTGACAAAGAAGGAAAAGGACATTGAGAAATTAATTTTTTACCCGGTAGCTTGCAAATCCATGAGTCTTTCCATACCCTTGTATTCAATCCATTGCCAATAATGATTGCCACATTACACTCTAGGATTTGTCTACCCATAAGTATACTATTCCACAACCATGAGAGAGAGCACTCCTTTTTTCCTTTCTTAAAATTGGTTCTAGGAAAGTACTTACTATTCAATACTTGTACCCACAGTTTTTGAGGTTTTGCAAAATTCTCCATCCTAATTTAGCAAGAAGAGCAAGATTAAAACCTTTAAAATCCTTAAAACCCATTCCCCTTCACATTTAGGTTTTTTAGGAGTATTCAAAGCTACCCAGTGAGTTCTTCTTTTATTAAGATATCCCTTCCACCAGAATCTAGAAACAATGCTCTCTAGTTTTTCCAAAACATATTCAGGATAAAGAAAGTATGACATAGAGTATACTGGAATTGAATTAGCAACTGCTTTAACTAATACCTTGCCTTGCTTTAGATAAATAATTTTTTTGTCATCCCAACGTCTTCTTGATTCTCTCAACAACGAAATCCAATGCATGTCTCTTAGATCTCCCCCAGATGGTAGGAAGACTTAAGTAGTTTCTAAGGACATCTACTGCTACAATATGGAAAACATGGCCAATCTACTATCTTATTAGTGCTGTAACTTTATCCGAGAAATACAAACATGATTTTCTAATGTTAATCATTTGGCCAGAAGCTTAACAGTATAAATCTAAAATAAATTGCAAGTTTCTACAATTCTCAACTTCAGCTGTAGCACCCGAAACTTGAAAAATATGGATCTGCCACCAAAATTTAAAAAAAAAGGAATAATTTTGAAAACATTTTTTAAAAAATGAAAACCAGATAGGATTTGGGAGTCAATTGTGAGTAGGGAAAGTGTTATGCACCCCATAGCACCAATTTATAAGAACAGTTACCTTAAGTCAATTATTTAAAAATGAATATGACATATAATTTTATTATAATTACCCAAATAAAATAATAATATTTTCAAACATAAATAAAATGAAAACTAAAGAAAAAAGGAACATTAATTTGAAAAAAATAATAATAAAAATATATTTATTTATAAAATCGGACTTAACTTAGAAAGAGAACCTAGGGCTTACATACCCTTTGGAGAGATAAAAGCCCACGTAGTTTAGGGGTAAAAGGGTGTGTCACTTTGTTGGTATTTTTTAGAAAAAAGGTTTACTTAATTTATTTGAGAAAAATATTGTTTTTTGGATTGTGTTTTTTATTATTATTTAAAAAAAAAAGCATTTTTATCATTTTCTCATAAGAAACCAATTCATTTATTTTAAGAAAAGAACCTCTTTTTTAATTTTGAAACTTTTTGTTTGCAAAAGAGAAAAAAAAACAAGATTTTATCAAGCCAACAAGAAATTACATTCTCCACATATTATTCATTGCAGAAAGTCCAATATGGCAAGAAAATCAATAAAGACATGGGGAGAGCTTGTACCTCTAGTGCTTTGAGCTTTGCTACAAAAGAGACAAAGTGAGGAAACCAAGAAAAATATGTTGGCCATGTAATATCATCAAAGCATGAGAATACCCTTTTCTTTAAAAAAAATTAATTGTTATTCATGAAAGTTGAACCATAAGAAGGAAAATGAACTTTCAAGAAGAAGACACAAAGGCGCTTGCATGATTATGACATTAAGATGGTAAGAAAGAACATATTGGAGGCAATAGTGATCAATGAAGAAATTCAAGGACATAAGAGATAAGCATGTACCTCTTACACCCACACCTTCAAGAAGTAAAGAAAGAAAACAAGGGTGAATAAATCAAAGTGTATGTGTATCACTACAATTATAAATTATATCACAACAGTCATAAAAGCACTCACACCTTAGAGATTTGCCCAATATTCATACAAGGCATGCCTCAGTCTCCAACTGGAGATGTTCATCGGCTTATGGCAATAATCTCAAGACCTCTTTTTGAACAAAGCAAAGAAACGATGGCCTCCTATATGAATTACCCTTCCCTACGAGAATTATGTTTGAGCAATGAAATAAGAAATCAAATTAGCTTTCTACCTTGCCTCCTTACTCTCCCTAAATTCTTGTGTCTTTTTTATTAAAACGTTGGCCAATATCTTCTTCTGTTTCAACCTATTCATTATCTACACATCTCAACCTCGATATTCGGTCTCTGCATATTCTCAAAATCGTGGCCATATGAAAAAATTTGGTATTTTGATCTCCACATTTGAGCCATTGCATTCGACAGTTTTGAACCCAATATGACTCTTCTTATTTCCAAGCTTCTTCCAATTTTTCCTTTAGGTTAGGCAGCTCACTCACTATATCACCAGTAGCAGGTCCATATAGAAGTTCATTAATTTAGTGCATTAGTCTCTTAACTTGTTTGAATTGGTTGCAAATTTATTTCTGCTCCAAGCATCCAACGCTCCACCCAATACCTTCAAATTTGCAGCAAACTCTTCAATATTCAAATTCATCCCTCCTACCTCCCAATTTGCTTTTACCAACTCAACAAGCTTAGGGTGTTTTAGCTAGGGTTGTTAAAAATGAAATAATTTAGGAGTAGTAGAATCCTTGAATTCAAAGTTCAATAAAAGTAGAGCATGGTCTGAGCCAATCATCTCTAACACTTGACATATTCCTTTTGAAAATTGGCTTCTCCATGACCCATTCACTACCGCCCTATCCAAACACTCATTTATAAAACCTTCACTATCCCTCATATTCATCCAAGTGTATTTGTTGACCTTCGTTTCCAATTCCAGCATTTCAAAATTTTTCATCAACGAATGAAAATGTTCCAAGTTTGGCATAGGAACATGCTGGCCCCCATCTTTATTTGAATGATACAATAATTCACTAAAGTCTCTTATTACTGCCCATGGAATTAGAGTCGCGTTACGAGTGTAGATGGTCTATTAGAAAGTGCAAGCGTACACTGTCGTCAACAAATAATATAGAAGTGAGTAGAGTATCATTCCTTCGAGGATTGATCACTAAGTACCAAAATGAGTAATTTTAACTCTATTTAGTCGATCGATTAGTTGGTGATTGAGAATATGAAATAAAATATGAGTAAATATGAAAGCAAATGATATGAAACAACTATAAGAAACAGCCCTAGGGGTCAGATTTCACTTAAAAAATTTTGGATCGAATCACTTATCTATTCTACCCAATTTATTCCACATGATTGATGGTCAAATTTCCCTAATTTAATTACTAGCCTCTTCCAAGGTCAAGCAATTCTATAATTAATTGCTAATCCAATATATTCCTATATGAATTTAAGCAATTAATTATACATTAAGATCCATGGAACTCATTAAGGCTACACAACTCATATGAATATATTCCTATTTCATATGTAAGTCATGGTTTTAATTATAGGATCTAGACACATGCATCTCCTTCCATTCTTAACATGCATATTGAAATCATTCAAAAGATGGCTAGTCAATCAAAAGCATTAAGAATAATAATTAAAACTCAATCATGAAGGAGAAATTCAAACTAGATTTAATAAGTTAAGATTCAATCCGTCATTAGTAAGCTACGTCATCACCTTAGGAAAATGGAAATTTAGCTCATGATGAAATTAAAAATGAAAACAAAAACAAAATAAATCACAAACTTCATAAACATTGCATACAACTTGAATATTAAATTCTAAAAATAAATATATAACCAAAAGATGCATGAAAATAGAGAAAATCTAGCCATCCTTTTAGGAGGTAAAACCTTCCATATAGGTGGCAACTTATTCCATCCATAAAGGAGGACTACCTAAGCCTTCCATATAGGAGGCATGCAAGAATACAATGCATAAACTATAAGATGGTGTATGTGGAGAGAAGAGGAAAGTAATGGATATGAAATGGTTGTAAGTGGAGAGGAGAGGAGAGTAATGGATATAAAATTGTGGTGTAAAATGTGAAGGAGAGGATGGCTATATATAGGGAAGAATGGAGTAGGGTAGATGAAGTGGTAGATGAAAAGGAAGATGAGGTGGTAGATGAAATGTGGTAGATGGAATGGTTGGTGGCACGGTAAATGATTCATGCTCTCAAATTCCAAGCAAAATTCGAAACCCTTAGAGATAGAACTAGTTCTTGGTCTCAACATAAAAGTTGTAGAGCTCTTTTTTAGCTTTTTATCCATATAAAGAACGTCCCAATCCGACATCTAAAGCTCTAGATATTTCCTGAAAACTGAAAGAGGGTTTGATTTAGTATTTTTCAAGAAATTCTATTTCATGCCAAAATCTTTACTTATTTATTAATTACACCCAAATTTATTAAATTGAGCTCAAATATCATCCACAAAATCATCATATAAGAGAAAATTAATATGCAAATATTTTACTTATCAAATTCCCCTATACTTAGCTCTTGGACGTCCTCGGACAAGGAGTGATCATTAAGTGCTTCCAACAAAATCAAAAGTGTCAAGTCATAAGCAAGAACACAATTGAAAAATAAAGATATCATAGTATTCATGAATCAACGAAAATATAAACTGGTAACTTTATTTGAAAATGAATAAACTGAGTTCATAATTATGACTCATTCTCCTAATCTCTCAAATGTTTAAGGATGAGTGTTTCGCTCGAATTCAACCGAAAAGAATTGTACTACCATAGGCTTGCTAAAAATCTCAATTTCCACTACCTAATTCACATGCATAATTCAAATCAAAAGGACTTATTAAGGGTGTAATGGGGTTAAGGTAAAAGGAATGTAAAACATGATATGAAGGGCTTAATTTAAAAAATTAATAGAACAATTGAAACTTATGACTAAATCTATTTCATCATAACAACCCACAATTCGAATACTCAAAATTTGTTTTTATTTTTTTTCAACTATAAAGTTGATGATATATACACCCCCACACTTGTCAAAAGCCTATTTTACAAAAATTTCAAATGCTCTGCTAATATTTTGAATTAGGTAAAAACACTTGATATATCATTAAAGCATATGTTAATGGGTTGAGAACAAAAACAATCAATTAGGCTCAAAGGGGCTTATCAATGGTATAATTGCAAGGTTGGCTATTTGGCTTTGGCTAAACAAAATGAATGCCTTTATTATTTTTGAATGTGCATGTGAGATGTAATTTCAACCAGATTTAGAGTAAGTTCTAGAGTGACAACTTAATAGGTGAATATCACACACAAGAGAAATAATCATTATAGGCTCAAAAGCTCACATTAGGGGCTTTCAAGCTCAGCTCATTCAATCTCAAAATTCATCACCAATTGCAACAATCAGTTGTTCATTCATGCTATGAAATCTCTAAATTCAATTGATCCATACTCAAAACTTATATACTTCTCAAGATTATTACTAAGTACTTAAACATGATGATTTTTTATTCACTTTTACTCTTTTTAAAACCAAAAAAAAATGCAACTAATAAAATGCATCTCAGGAGTTAAGAATAACTCCTTACTCCACCATTTTTTTACACCCCATGCATCTAATGGTTTTACTAACTAAATAAATTTTTTTTCTTTTTTCTCCTCCCCCAACCTAAATCAGACATTGTCCCCAATGTCTTCAAGAGCTTAAAGAAAATTTTTTTTTTAACATAAACACACAATAAAGTAAAATCAAAATGCTAAGAGTAAAACCAAGAGATTAAGGAAAGTTACAACCGAAGAGTGGTACATGGATTCTGTTTTTGACTGCTATATGAAGATTGCCCAGCTATGTGCTTGACTAGTATATCTAGTTTAGGTTCATAGGTTTGCAATTGATCAAGCAGCTAATCAGCAGTTGGGGCAAAAATTATGGAATGACAAGTCGCTTGAGGTATGAATCCTATTTCCACAGCATGATAAAAAAAACACAACAGATCAACATAAAAACCATTAACAGTTAACAATCCTAATGGCTTTTTGTGAAAATTTAACTTAGCCCAATATGTGATATTGGAAATCTCATCCAACATTTCCAAACTACCTGGTAGAGAGATAAAAGCTTCAGCTTTGTAGAACATACGTCCTATATGTTTTGGCCAGTTAGAAACCTGTAACTCTTGTCTTAAGAAAAAGATGTGACCATCTAACTCCTTTTCCTTTACACTCAAACCCTTGCTTCCATTAATGGTTGTTGCAATGGCCACACTTCCCTTTAGGCCTTGGATGCCTCCCTCGTATACAAAATTGATCTTTCGAACAGCTAATGCATTTCATAGTTCTTGTGCTGCAATTAGAAACTCTCCATTCATTTCCTCATCAGTTTCACCAAATATACAAATAGATTTAAACCTACATTTTAGTGTGATACCCTTTTTATCTTCTTTTCTCTTGGACCTTTTGTGCTTACAAGTGGTAGATTGCATATTTACAAGTGGAAGTGTGCATATTCACAAGTGGAAGAGTGCATATATATATATATATATAATACTAAAACAATGACAACTAGATCATGCAAATCATGCATTTTTCAACAAAGTTTGAAAAATTTCCGACGCGAATGACCGGTAGGTTGTTGCGTGAAGAAATTAAATAAAAAGAGCAAAAAAAGTCAAAAGTTATTGAAAAGATAAAATAGATTAGACAAAAGCTATTGAAAAGATAAGACAGATTAGATAAAAGCATGATTATGTACAGTATTTATGATTTTGGCTCACATCTTCCTCTGATTTTACATCCAATAACGGCTTAAACAATTTTTATGAATCGAGGATTTGCTTCCTATCCAGTTTTCTTATAACTGGCAAACAAGATCTTTTTTCATCAGATTCCCAAGACAGTAGCACCATTTTTCTTAGTTGAATACGTTCACTGGATCAAGAAGAATACAATAAACATCACCGCTTGGATGCGTCTCAAGAGTTTGAATGATATCATCCAGGGACTCTTTACTTAGTCCATCCTTTATAAATTTAATTTTATCTTCTCGATTTATGGAAACCATACTTTTGCTCCTACAACACTGATCACATGTCCACCTTGCACATTTATAGTAGACATTTATTCGCTTAGCTTTTCTCTTTTTGGAGTAAGAACTCCTTCTCATTCTTGATAAAGGTTTAACAACTGATTTGTTAAACTCACATGCTAAACGTACCTTAGCTTCAATGATCCAGCGTATGTCCTCGGGAAGGCCCAAACGCTTGAATATCTTCATCCTTTCAAGTCGACAGCTATATAGCTTCCTAAGCACATCTTTAGGAAGAGTGGGGAACCTGTTCTTAAACTTTGCAAGAGATTCCTCCATGGTCACTTAAAATGAAAATAGTGAAAACTAAAATTCTCAACGCAATGCAATGTGTTTCGGTGAGTAAGAAAGCAAAATGAGAGAGTAGGAAAGAAGTTTTGGGTTGCCTTATAAACAGCCGCCCTTCTTTAACGCCTTTAGCTAGACAAAGATTAAACCGAATTTTTTTAAAATTTTTTTAAATTTTTTCTATTTATTTATTTATTTATTTTAAAAAATTACTAGATTGAGGACTTACCTGTTGGTTCCCCAAACATGATGACAAATTTCAAAGTGTTGAGTGCACCTTCATTGTATTATTTAAGCCTTTGCCTATTCACTTTGAATTTTTGATCACCATCTTGAATCTCCACAGTTTCAAATGGCCATACTTGAATCATAGTAAAAGGACCTGACCACCTTGATCTCAGCTTTCCTGGAAAGAGCTTTAACCTTGAGTTGTATAAAAGCACTTTTTGTCCGGGTGTGAACTCTCTCCTTAAAATTCTTCTGTCATGCCACATTTTTGTCTTCTCCTTGTATAACTTGGCATTTTCATAAGCTTGTTGTTTGAATTCTTCAAGCTCATTGAGTTGGCGAATCCTTTTCTCACCAGCTGCCTTTAAGTCAAAATTTAAGGCTTTTACGGCCCAATATGCTTTGTGCTCCATTTCTACTGGAAGATGGCATGTTTTTCTGTAGACCAATTGATATGGGGATGTACCAATTGGTGTTTTGAAGGCAGTTCTATAAGCCCAAAGTGCATCTTCTAATTTCTGTGCCCAATCCTTCCAATTAGAATTCATCGTCTTCTCTAAGATCCACTTCAGTTCTCTGTTTGAGATTTCCACATGCCTACTAGTTTGTGGATGATATGGAGTTGCAACCTTATAAGTTACTCCATATTTAGCTAACACAAACTGAAGCTGTTGATTACAAAAATACCTTTCTCTATTACTGATAATAGCTCTAGGCACTCCAAAACTTGTAAAAATAGTTTTCTTCAGAAACTTCACAACCACTCGAGAATCATTTATAGGAAAATCAGCTACTTCAACCCACTTGGAGACATAATCAACATCTACTAAAATGAACTGATTGCTAAATGAGGATGGAAAAGGCCCCATAAAATCAATCCCCCATACATCAAAGAGCTTAACTTCTAAGATGTTAGTTAAAGGTGCTTCGTGTCTCCTTGAGATATTTCCTGTTCTTCAACATCTGTCACAAGTTGGCACAATTCTGTAGGCGTCCTTGAAGAGTATAAGCCAGTAAAATCCTGATTGAAGGAATTTAGTAGCTGTTTTATTTGCTCCAAAATGACCACCATATGGGGATGAATGGTAGTGATTTAAGATACTGTCTATTTCCTCTTTAGGAACACATTGCTTGATAATTCGATCTGGGAATTGTTTGTATAAGAACGGATCATCCCAAAAGTAATGCCTTACATCAGCCAGAAACTTCTTCTTTTGTATTTTATAAAGTTCATAAGGCATCACTCTGCTTGCCAAATAATTCACAAAATTAGCATACCATGGGGTAGGTTGTAACTGTATGATGAAAATTTTCTCATTTGGGAAATTCTCCTAGATTGGTGATTCTCTCTTTCGTTTAGGGGGTTCTAACCGAGAAAGAAGATTTGTAATGAGATTCTCGGTCCCCTTTTTATCTTTGATCTCTAAGTCAAGTTCTTGTAGCAGAAGCACCCATTTGATCAGTCTAGGCTTAAGTCTTTCTTCTCAATCAAGTATTTGATTGCTGAGTGGTCCGTCCAGACAATAACCTTTGACCCAATCAAGTAGGCTCTAAATTTGTCGAATGCAAACATAACTGCTAATAGCTCCTTTTCTGTTGTTGCATAATTCAGGTGTGCATCTGAGAGTGTCCTGCTAGCATAGTAGATGGCATTAAAGACCTTGTCTTTTATTTGGCTTAAAAGAGCTCTAACTGTATAATCACTTGCATCGCACATTATTTCGAATGGAATGTTCCAATCTGGAGCTATGATGACTGGTGCAGAAGCAAGGCACTTTTTAAAGTTTAGAAGGTTGATAAGCACTCCTCATTAAACACAAAAGGAGTATTTTTCTCTAACAGCATGCAAAATGGCTTTGTGATTTTTGAGAAGTCCTTGATAAATCTTCTATAAAAGCCAGCATGTCCCAAAAAACTCCGAATACCCTTGATTGAGAAAGGAGGTCGTAGCTTTTCAATTGTTTCAATCTTAGCTCGATCCACTTCAATGCCTCGATCAGATACCTTGTGACCCAGCACGATTCCTTCTTTCACCATGAGATGACATTTCTCCTAATTTAGAACCAAATTTGTCTTCACACAACGTTGCAAGACTTTTGCCAGATTTGAAAGACAATGATCAAATGATTCTCCAAAAACTAAAAAATCATCTATAAACACCTCAATGAACCTTTCCACCATGTCTGAGAAGATTGCCATCATACTCCTTTGAAATGTTGCTGGTGCATTACATAGACCAAATGACATCTTTCTGAAGGCAAATGTACTATATGGACATGTAAAAGTTGTTTTCTCTTGATCCTTTAATGCAATTGTAATTTGATTATATCCTGTATACCCATCCAGGAAACAATAATAGGCTTTCCCAACTAGACTATCAAGCATCTGGTCTATAAATGGTAGAGGGAAGTGAACTTTTCTGGAAGCTTTTTTGAGCTTCCTGTAGTCGATGCATATTCTCCATCCAATCACCGTTCGTTGTGGAATCAGTTCATTTTTCTCATTCGGCACCACTGTCATTCCACCTCTCTTTGGCACAACTTGAACTGGACTTACCCATTGACTATCAAAGATTGGGTAAATTATGCTAGCATCTAGCCACTTTATTACCTCTTTTCTCACCACCTCCTTCATATTCAGATTGAGTCTTCTCTGGTGCTCAACTGATGGCTTATAGTTGTCCTCCAAAATCTTATGCATACAAATTAAAGGACTAATCCCTCTTATATCATCTATTGACCATTTAAATGTTGTTTTATACTCCCTTAGAACTCTTAATAACTTTTCTTCTTCATCACAAGTAAGAGCTTCTAAGACGATTACTGGTAGTATTGAATTTCCTCCTAGATAAGCATACTTCAAGTAGGATGGCAGTACTTTCAACTCCAGTAGTGGTGGTTTCTCTGTTGATGGCGCCAGCTTACTCGGTCTTTCCCCCAAATCTTCAAATGGTTTCTTGATAAAAATTGGAGAATTTGCTTCCAGGTACCTAATTTGCTCCAAGACTTCAGGATTAGTAGATTTTGATACATCTACCATTCCTATTGCTAATGGTTGATCCATGCAAATTTCGTCCATCACGTCTTTTGTACAATTGGTCAATATATCTACTCTGTAACAGGTGTCACCTTCATTTGGAAAGGACAAAGCCTTGAAGATGTTAAAGGAGACTTGATTATCTTGAACTCACAAAATTAACTTCCCCTGTTGCACATCTATTAACATTCTCCCAGTTGTAAGAAATGGCCTCCCAAAAATGATAGGAATTTCTTGGTCTTTTTCCATGTCAAGTATTATGAAATCAGCTGGGAATATGAGTTTGTCCACCTTCACCAGAACATCTTCTAAGATACCTCTCAGATGTTTTATTGATCGGTCAGCCAAAAGTAATGAAACTGTGGTCGGCTTCACCTCTCCAAGACTGAGTTTGTTGTAGACAGATAGAGGCATGAGGTTTAAAGTTGCTCCAAGGTCACAAAGTGCTCTTTCAAAGTAACATTGACCTATAGTGCAAGGTATGCAAAAACTTCCTGGATCTTTCAGCTTTGTGGTAATTTCTTTTGGAGAATAGCACTGCACTCCTCAGTAAGTGCAACTGTTTTAAATTCCTCAAGTTTATGCTTATTTGAAAGAATATCCTTCATGAATTTTGTATAACTGGGCATTTGGGCAAGAGCATCTGCAAAAGGAATGTTGATATGTAGATTTTTAAAAACTTCTAGAAACTTGCCAAACTGCTTGTCTAACTTTGCTTCCGCGAGTCTCTGAGGATATGTTACTGGTGGTACATATGAAGGAGGATTATCTGGAAAGCTGATTCTTTCTGGTATTACATCATCCTCCTCCTGTTCTTCTCCACTTTCTTTCTTTTCTCCATTATCCGTCTTGTTAATTATAGGATCTTTCAATTTTTTACCACTTCTTAGTGCAACGCCTTCACATGTTCTCTAGGGTTTCTTTCAGTGTCACTTGGTAGAGTTTCTAGTTGCCTGGAATTCTGCATGTTTGCAATTTGTCCCATATGGATCTCCAAGTTTTTTATTTAGGCGTCTTGGCTTTTGAGTGTTGCATCAGTCCTAGCTGTGAATTAAGCTAGCGCATCTTCTACATTTACTTTCTGCTGTGGTGGATTTGGTTTTTGAGGAGCTTGTTGCTGGTAGTTCCCTTGTGGCTTGAATGCATTTTGATTATTCCTCCAACTAAAGTTTGGATGATTTCGCCAACCTGGATTGTGGGTGTTTGAGAATGGGTCATTCCTTTGATTTTCGATAAAATGAGCTTGCTCCGACATGAATGAGTGTCCTTTTTGACATTGCGTGCTCACATGAGGTCCTCCACATTGATCACAAGCTTTAGTAGGAGTGCTGATTACATTTGCTTGGGTTGTCAATGATCTTACTTACTTGGATATAGATGCAACTTGAGAAGACAAAGTTGTAAGGACATCCAGCTCATGTACTCCAAGTGCTTTCTTTGAATTGCTACGTTCAGAAGGCCATTGATATGCATTGGCTGCCATCTCCTCAAGTAGATTGTAAGCATCATCAATATTTTTTCCCATTAAAGATCCTCTAGCTGCAGTGTCTACAAAAATTCTGGAGATGTGCATCATCCCACTATAGAAATTTTGCAGTTTCCAACAATTTGATAACCCATTATGAGCACATCTCCTTAGCAACTCCTTGTATCTTTCCCATGCTTCATAGATGCTTTCTTATTCATGCTGGGTAAATAAGGCAATTTCATTCCTCAAGTTTGCAGTTTTTACTGAAGGAAAGTATTTCTCCAAAAATTTCTGCACCATGAGATCTCATGTAGTTATGCTTCCCACTGGTAGTGATTGTAACCATCTCTTAGCCTTATCCCTGAGTGAGAAAGGGAAAATTCTAAATCTAATGGCATCATCAGTAACACCATTATGCTTGAATGTGTCACAAATTTCTAGGAAGTTGGCTATATGTGCATTAGGATCTTCTGTTGGTAAACCACCGAATTGATTTGCTTGCATTATCTGGATAATTGCAAGCTTGATTTCAAAGTTGTTAGTTGCTACTAGTGGTTTTTTTTATTCCAGAATTTGTCCCCATGACTATTGGTGTTGCATAGTAATGGAGTGTTTTGGTATCTGTTGTTTCTCCCTGCTGATTTACCATCAGATTGCTTAGGATTGAAGTAGACTGCTTTCGAACTTTTTGATTTCTTCGACAAGTTCTTTCGATCTCAGAATCAAGAGGTTGTAGTTTAGTCTCCTTCGATCTGGTCATATACTGAGCAAAAGCCTGAAAAGAAACACAAAACACCAAAAAGGAAAACAAATATAATATAAAGACCAAATTAGTATCAAAATTACTTGGTATTGATATTAATAATAACAATCCCTGGCAACGGCGCCAAAAACTTGTTGCAAGTGTAAATGGTCTATTAGAAAGTGCAAATGTACACTGTCGTCAACAAATAATATGGAAGTGAGTAGAGTATCGTTCCCTCGAGGATTGATCACTAAGTACCAAAATAAGTAATTTTAACTCTATTTAGTCGATCGATTAGTTAGTGATTGAGAATACGAAATAAAATATGAGTATATATGAATGCAAATGATATGAAACAACTATGAGAAAAAGCCTTAGGGGTTATATTTCACTTAACAAATTCCAGATTGAATCACTTATCTATTCTAGCCCAATTTATTCCATATGATTGATAGTCGAGTTTCCTAATCTAATTACTAGCCTCTTCCAAGGTCAAGCAATTCTATAATTAATTGCTAATCCAACAAATTCCTTATGAATTTAAGCAATTAATTATGCATTAAGATTCATGGAACTCATTAAGGCTACACAATTCATATGAATATATTCCTATTTCATATGCAAGTCATGGTTTTAATTATAGAATCTAGACACATGCATCTCCTTCCATTCTCAACATGCATATTGAAATCATTCAAAAGATGGCTAGTCAATCAAAAGCATTAAGAATAATAATAAAAACTCAATCATGAAGGAGAAATTCAAACTAGATTTAATAAGTTAAGATTCAATCCGTCATTAGTAAGCTACGTCATCACCCTAGGAAAATGGAAATTTAACTCTTGATGAAATTAAAAATAAAAACAAAATAAATCACAAACTTCATAAACATTACATAAAACTTGAATATTAAATTCTAAAACATAAATATACAACCAAAAGATGCATGAAAATAGAGAAAATCTAGCTATCCCTTTAAGAGGTAAAACCTTCCATGTAGGTAGTAACCTATACCATCTATAAAGGAGAACTATCTAAGCCTTCCATGTAGGAGGCATGCAAGAGTACAATGCATAAATTATAAGATGGTGTATGTGGAGAGAAGAGGAAAGTAATGGATATAAAATGGTTGTAAGTGGAGAGGAGAGCAGAGTAATGGATATGAAATTATGGTGTAAAATGTGAAGGAGAGGATGGCTATATATAGGGAAGAATGAAGCAGGGTAGATGAAGTAGTAGATGAAAAGGAAGATAAGGTGGTAGATGGAATGGTTGGTGCACAGTAGATGATTCTCGCTCTCAACTTCCAAGTAAAATTCGAAACCCTTGGAAATAGAACTAAGTCTTGGTTTCAACATAAAAGTTGTATAACTCTTTCTTAGCTTTTTATCCATATAAAGAACGTCCCAATCCAACATTTAAAGCTCTAGATATTGCCTGAAAACTGAAAAAGGGTTTGATTTAGTATTTTTCAATAAATTCTATTTCATGTCAAAATCATTATTTATTTATTTATTTATTACACCCATATTTATTAAATTGAGCTCAAATATCATCCACAAAATTATCATATAAAAAAAAATTAATATGCAAATATTTTACTTATCAAGTCGTTGGCTTTAAATTTACAAAATTGGATCACCATCTCCTTTTTTGCACCAAATCTCACGGTCAATACAGAAATGATATTGTCCTACAATTCTTCCCATCAATATGCACCTCGTCAACATGAATTATAAACCTGCTTACCACTCCAATAATAAAATCCACATATTCCTTCCACCATAGCACATACCCCCGGATCGACCAATTGGATCGAAATAGACACCAAAATTAAAACGCATCTTTCTTCTAACCTTTTCAATATTTTCCATTTGCATTTTTGTTTCAAATAAGAAAACAATAACCAGTTTGTGTTTCCTACACTGGAACCTTAGATTTCGAACCATCAATATAGTTCCAAGACCTCGACAGTTCAAGCCAAGAATCATATCTTCTTGGTGATTGGAGGAGGCTAGTCACCACCCCTTTCATCTAGAGAAGACGAGCACTCCCCTTTAAATAATACTTTCTTGGCTTTCCCTTTGTCAGCTGACTTTCAACCCCCTCCCAACTCACCAATTCCATGACTGAAAATTCATAAAATTCTTAGAAGGAGGTTTACTTACCTCAGAACGCAATTCAAGGATTGTGCTCTCACTGAAATCAATGAATTTCTACTGATTAGACCTTCTTTATTAGCTACCTTTGGCAAATACTTCTCGGGTTGTTGTCACTCTTTAGCAAATCCAGGCAATTCTTGAGAATGGATTTTCTTCCGTTTAGACAGAGGCTAGTTCCACTTATCATCGGCACTTCTCTTTAAGTTTACTTTCTTGCAACCTATAGCGCCGAATTACCAACTTCACCCCCATACCTATTAATGATATCTGCATTATAGGCTTCTTCATCATTAATTTTAATGAGCTCCACACCATCCCCATTAACATTTTAGGCCCTATTTCCTTGACCCAAATTAGACAAACCTAATTCAAAAGAGACATCTCTAAATTTAAACTTTGAAATAGTCACTTTGGACCATTTTAATTCTGCCCAATTATTAGGATTCTGCCCAAGCTTCTCCTTTTAGTAATATTGATCCTTCTTCTCACTGGTTGTGGGTCCGACTTACACCTTATGTGAGTGTCCTTGCCCAAGTCAACTTCAGGCATGTTTTCATTAATTGGGGATTGATTTAGTGCATGTTTGGTATCACGGCAGCTTAAAAAATAAGCCACTTATTACGCAAGCCGAGAAAAAACTCCTCTCACATACTTACCTCGTATACCGTGAATCACGAATTATAAGCACGTTTTGGACAAAAATAAGTCATTCCAAACGCACACTTATTATTCTCCATAGACTGCTACCCACTATTACCTCGAGAACATTCCACCAGTACCTTAGTTGACATAATATTCCCTCCTTCCCCATGCATGCTTTCCATGTTCCCCATGCTCCACTTTAATATCTACCGTCCGACAATTGTTCATATTCTCTGGCGATCCAGAGTCTACTTTCAACGATAGTGTTGCACATATTGGCATTGAACCACCACTGCTATGTTCCATCCTCTCCTCCTTGAACATTAGAATCACAATTCTTGCTTTCATGTCTAAGCTTGCCACACACATAACAGAACTTTAATAGTATTTCATATTTCATCTAAATCCACATTGGCTTACTGTTGTTGTTTATCTTCACTGGTCTAGAAATGTAGAAATATGGGGTCAATGGTTCATCAACCTTTGCTTCTACTCGGACCCTTTCAAAGCTTTTTGTTTGTATTCTTTTAGGTCCCATATCCTTAACTGCCATCACACTTCCAACCTTTGATGCCAACACCCTGTAATTAGATAGACTCCTCCCCCTGTGGAGGCATATTATGAATTTGAATACATAAGAGGTACATGTCAATTTAAATCTCACTGTTGCTAACATATGCATCCCTTCATTGGAGACTTAGGATATGTTGTCTAACCACCGATGGAATCTCTGGAAGAACTCGAAGGGCATCTTCACCTTTCTTGAAATTGAAAGAGAAAATGTTTATACCAATATTATTTACCTCCACCTGATCTTCTTTTAGCTTCTAATAAGTATATATTTTATAATTAAATAACTGTAGATTCTAAAATATATTTGATTAAATTTATTAATATTTTATACTTATTTAAAGATTTTTTATATATTTTTCTAGCATTTAATTAATTATAGGATAAAATAATATTTTGATCTAAAATCTACTCATATTCTAATTTATTTTGTAGGAGATATTATAAGATTCAAGTGACAAAAAAATATCAATATAATATATCTATATTATGTGATAATCGATAAAAAAAGAAATAAACCAAGATATTGTAATAGAGATGCACGCAGGGAGGCAATATATACCTATATATATGCTAGGCATAGCAAGAGGATGGTGTGTTCTATTTTTCTTGGTTGGTAACAGCAACGCAAGAGTTCAGAATTTAGATGGAGGGAAATTAAAGTTTGGAGATGTGGAAGATCTACGGTACAAATGAAAATTCAGTATTTAGTTTTTGTTTCTCCTTTCTTTTCCTTTATTTCTTTTGTCTTTGGTTAGGTATTATTTTGTGTATGAAAATACTCAGTTTATATAGCTAAACCTTCATTTTGGATTATTCAGTTTGATTATGGATTAGTGGATAATTATTTTTTTTCTTTTAATTGTTTTAATATATATTTTTTGATTTAATTCTGTGCTTGATTATCTAGAAACAAGAGAAGTTTGATTGGAACTATTTTGGTGTTTTAAAGGAGTCTAGATATAGGGAATTTATACTAGACCTTCAATTAAATCATGTATGATTAAGTATTTTGACTTAATTTGCTTCTATGATAGACATATACCTACTGACCTTACATAGTTTCATTAGGCCTACACTTAAATGAATCAAATTAAGTACTAATCACTTATGGAATTAGGGATTAACATAATTAGAATGCCTTTTAGTGGACCGAAAGACACTCTTAGGTAAATAAGAGTCATAGATTAGTAAATATAACTTTAAATGTAGTTAAGGGAAGAAATTAGACTCTAAAAAGTAATCAAGGCTATAATAATCTAAGTCACCATTTAAAATCTAGAATAATCCTTATCGTTATCTTTAGTTAGATTTGATTTTCTTGTCTTAACTTTTATCCAAATTGTGTTGACTTAGCTTAAGTAAAAGTGTAATATCATTGCTCAACTGTATTGTTGGTACCAAATCCTCATGAGAATGATATCTTACTCACTTTTTATTATTTGATATGGTTCATACACTTGCAGAGTCTTATGCTCTATAGTTTGCCAATCAGCTTCCATGCAGCTAATACATTTTCTCTAACAGCTTCAACCCCTAATCGAGCCTTCAATATGATTCTTTTGACAATACATTTATCATCATAGTTATATGTATTGCCCTGAGACCATTCGATATTAAAATCCTGATTATTGTGAGCAACTAGTTCCATTCTGTACTATAGAACCCTAAAAATCCAAAAGGCTTCTCAAGAGACAGAGTACCAACAGAGTAATCAAACCTTCTCAGAGGAAACTAGAAGCAAGAAAATATTAGGAATAGAAAGAGAAGAAATAGAAGAGGAGACTTTATAAATGACAAACAAACACAGAGAGAAACAACCTAAAGCCGAGGTGCTACCAAGACGAAGAGAACAGGGAAATACCCTAGGGAAACCCTTAAAGAGAGAAACAGAGAGCAGCTCTAGGGCTTATTAATTCTTCATAGAAACTCATGTTATTGATGTTAGTTATCACATTAATCTTGGGGATTATAAATCCAATTGAAGTGTTGCCCCCAACTCAAGGAGAGATCCTTCATACCACTAATCCCTTAATAGGAGCCACATGACACCCTTACGACTCATGTGAGTAAAGGACTCTAATCACTTGTCAGTAACAGTGTGTACTCTTCAAGCAATGATCAAGTTGTCCTATTTACACTAGAAGATATGACACCTTCTCAACAAGAGTCGGCTTTCACATGCTACAACTCAACCTTAATAGTAGGTTGCATCTTCTAAGGTCGGCCATGCTAAGCAAACCACTCCAACAGTATCTGGTATGCTAGCAAGGTTTTTTATGCTTCCCATGATTCAACTCTTCAGTCCCTCAATGGTTCTCTCTTGATACCTTATATGTTGGAAAGGATTTCCATATTAAAGTTTATGCATGCTGCCCACATCTCCTATGGTTTTCTCTTCGGCTATCTCACTTGTTGGAAAATTTTTTCATACATTCATTGTCACCAAGCTGCTTACTCCTGCCATGACTTTCTCTTTTTCTCTCTCACTTGTTGGAAAGGATTTTCATATCAAAGCATAACCAAATCCCACCCTTCCCTCCCAAGTTCAATACTTCCATTTTAACTTATCAGGAGCCGAGTTCTTCAAATGGGGGAGAGATGATAGGATATGAAAATAATAATTTACTAGGAGTTTGAATATTTCAAATATTTATCATTACTAGAGAATATTTTGTTTTAATTTTGATTTGTTGTTATCTTTTTTATTACTTGTTATTTGGATTTAATTTTAGTTTCTTACAATATTGATTTGTCATTAATTCTTAGGATTATGTTGGCATAAATAACACCTCAACTTATACGCTTTGCACACCTTTATTATGTTTTGAATATTGAGTATTGTGTTTTCTCTCTTCCTTCTCCATTGGTATGATTTTCTCCTCTTTTCTTGTTGTCATCCCTGCTCTTCCCCCCCCCCCCCCCCCCGGGCCCTCATTCTCTATTCTCTCCCTTCCCCTTCCCCACTCTGTATCAGATGTGCAATTATCAATTTGCTAGATGTGAATTTTCAAATGCAAAAGAATGTCATATTTGAGCTCTATAAAGTACACTACCCCTTCCTAAATTTAAGACCCACTTTTGAACTACAAAATGGGCTTTATATTTAAGACATGATGAGTACAAAATAGGCAATATCATGAGGCTTATGGAAATAAAAAAAACTTGGTAGTTTTAGACTTTTAGTACACCTGAGAATATGAAGACTGCAATTATGAGCTATGTGAATGAAATTTTATTGGTGCATCAGAAGTATGGGAATGGGGAGAAAGAGGACTATATATGAGGAGCATTTGTTGGGTGCCACTGGAAGAGGGATGGATGAAATTAAATATTGATAGGCCTTTTTGAAAGGAATATGGGAGTACTGGGTGTGGAGGCTTGATGCGAGGGAGTGATAGATGATGGATAAAGGGCTTCTCAAGGGCATGAAAAGACTTTGTTAAGAGAGGTAAAACCCACTTCAGTGATCTCTATGCCTCAGGAGATTAGTCTCTAGCTAGGCAATTGTTTAGCAATAAAAGGGTTCTAACAAAAAAAACAAGGTTTCTCAAGGAATCTAGACAATTGTTTAGCAATAAAAGCGGGATCTGGAGCCATTGACAGGCTTGAAGATGGCTACTGATGCACACATTTAGAACCTGATTATCGAAAGTGATTCATCTACACTTGTCAACATGCTTGAGAGGCCAAGAGTGGAAGAGGAGATTGAGTGTCATAACATCCCATTTTTATTCACAAATATGCCTTGTAAATATCTATAGCATTTAATAAAAAAAATGGTGAATGTTGGTGCAATTGGAATGACAAAAATAACCCTAGTAGCAGTTACAAGGAAATTTGGCTAAAGCAAGATATAAAACCAATCTGTCTTTCAAAAATCCCATGATTTAAGAACCAATTTGGAAAATAAAAGAGCAAAAGTTTTTGGCTCAATAAAATGGGTGAAAGTCAGCCAAAGTAAAGGAAAAAGGAAGAAGCTATGATTTAATATAATAAAATGTATGGGCAAAATAGTCATTTAGCTAATAAAAATTAAAAACCTATATTTTCCTTTTCTTTTTTTTTTTTTGGTCATGGGACGTCCAAAAATGTACAAATAAGAGGAGAGGAAATGCTTGCCTTCAATTAAATCAAGATGGAGTAATTTGTGGCCAAGTAAAAGAATCAAGTTGAAAAGTCAAAAGCAAACTTGTCATAAATGGCTATTATGTGTAGCTTCCAAGAGACAAATTCATGAAGCCATTTTATTTGGGAAAATCCCTCTAAAATACATTGAAAATAGGGAAATCCCTATTCAGTGCATTGAAATTGAAAAATCCGAATCAGTCCACTGTCAGTACGGATGAATAGTGCAAGCAGCGCCAAAAGACGATTTTGCCCCTCAGCCCTCATTCACACCACTTCAGAAATAATAACACGAGGTTCTTAATTAACAACTCCGGATTCTTGATTAACAACTCCGTATTCTTGATTAACAACTCTAGTTTCATCTTTTCTTTTTTTTTTTACAATAACAGCACCGATCTTGTTATTAACAACTCTGAATTCTTAATTTACAACTCCAATTTATTCTTTCACATATTCGCATCTCAAAAATATAGTGTTGTTAATGTAAAATACGGTATTGTTAATAAAGGAAGAGGTGTTGTTATTGACCCTGAAACTTAAATTACGAAGTTGTGAAACAAGAAATGGAAGTTGTTAATATAGAATATGTTGTTAATAACAAGACCGGTATTGTTATTGTGAAAGTAAAAAGATGAAACTGGAGTTGTTAATCAAGAATATGGAGTTGTTAATCAAGAGCGCGTGTTGTTAATAAAAAAAGAGAGGTGTTGTTATTGGCCTTGAAACTTAAATTAGGAAGTTGTGAAATAAGAAAGGGGAGCTGTTAATTGTAACCCCCAGCCGTAATTATATCCAAAATACGCAATTAAAGTGAAATAGAGACCAATAAGAAAGAAAACGATTTACAAACCCATCTACCAGACGGGGTTTTCACAATTACCTTTCAAAATCACAAATAAACTTGGTCTCATAATCACTTTTCGAATACAATTACTATGCGGAATATCACATTCATAACAAATTAGAGTACACAAAAATAATCCCGGCAATCCCGGGTTCCATACATTAACTCAAAGCCTTATAGGGCATATTTGCCCCTACAAGCCCTCATATGGGGATTACCCAAAGTCTTCTCAAATACATAGCAAATCCTCATCCCAATTAACCAAATATACATTCGAAACATGTACCATATCCAAATATACATAATCCCAACCATAATGATAACCAACTATCAAATTGACAACCCGAAGGAGTCCTCATCGCCCTTGTCTGCTTACTCCATCATCGATCTACTACCCTGTCTGAAAGGTTAGTAGGGGAGGGTGAGATTCGAGAGAATCTCAGCAGGAAACAAATACCTAAATGCATGTATGATATGTGTTTAATGCATGACATGCTTGCAATACATATCTCATGTTCACATAATGACATATCTGCGTGCTCAATGTTTCAACAACATACTCATGGCCATAGCATAACTAGAAACAAAGCTACAATCATTCATACATGTTTCACATAATCAAGCAAAGCAATACATACATCAAAACACAAACACAAATATCAAAGCATGCAAAAGAGGTAAGTTCCCTACACATTTCTTTCCACGTATGCTCCAGCTCCGCTTACTCGCGATCCAAACGAATACTGAACCCTATAAACCAAATCAAGGATATAGGGTCAATCTCAATTCCAAATCCTTACTTTTATATCACTTAAAGTTGGTTACCATTCACACCCTTTAGGTGGCTAAAATAAGCTCAACGAAAGCCTAAAGGATTGGGACGTACTAGGTTGGAAATCACCTTTCAAAATCTCAAAATGCTGAAAATTGGGTTCTGGCTGCAGCCAAGAATTCTCTGGCTGCAGCCAAAAATGGCTAAAAACGTCACAGAAACATTTTGGCTGCAGCCAAGAATTTCTGGCTGCGGCCAGGACACACACAGAAAGTTTTGCGCTGGAGCCAGAATTTTCTGCTGCAGCCAAGGCAACTTTGAAAATTCATAACTAATTCCACAAAAATCGAAATTAGGTGATCCCAAAGCCAAATGAAAGATTTGTAAGTCCTCTTCATAGGAAAAATATGGCTCATTACCAGAAATCACCACACAAATCCAGGTTTACACAAAATTGCCTTGCTGTTCCAGATTTGCACCCAGTTTCGACATCAAACTTTAGGCAAACATAAATCCAAGTTTCCAAAACGAAATGACATAGTTTATATGTCCATTTTGAAGCTTGGGATGTAAACTCTTAGACTGGAAAGTTTCATAATTTTTAGAGACCATTTGGTCATTCAAAACGTCCACAACACCAGACTGCCCAGAACAGAACTTCAAAAGACAGAATTCCAAATTTGCACAATTGGCTTCCAATGGTCCAATTTTCATATCAAACATCATTCTCAGACAAAATTTCAGAAGGAATCCATTGGAAATACCAAATCAACCAAATTCACATCACTTTGACATGTTTCCACAACATGTCACACAAATCACAATACCAACTCTACATTACAATCTCTTTCCATTTCAAATTCAAAACCAATTTCAATGATGCCAAAACATAATATGACACCATTTTCATCATCAAACACAATCCAATTCATCCAATCAAAAATCACATGAAAATCAGGGCAAAATTCGAAATTCACAATACTCAACCATAATTCACAAAACTTGGATCAAAAGGCTTCAAATGCTCACCTCTTCCTCTTTCCCAAACCAATTTCTTGATTCTCCATCTTTCCAAATTTCCTCAAGCCATCAAACACCTCCAATCAAGAATCTAAAACCATAGAGATGAAGCTCTCATCACTATGAACAACTTTATAGAAAGGTGTTTTAGCATTAGAGGACATTACATAAGCCAAAACTTACCTTGTTTCTTTCTCTTTCTTCCTTAAGCTAGGCGAAATGAAGAACAAGAGAGAGAGAGGTATGAAGATGAAAATGATGAAGATGATGTTCAGTTTTTGGGATGCCACAACCGACTAAAAAGTGAGAGGGAAGAGAAAAAGCAAGCTTTGAACATTTGACTTGATCCAAGGGTCCAAAAAGTGCCACATGTCAAGATCTTGTTCCATCAACCATGAGTTCACATGAGCACAACCACATGGGATTCTACCCTTTGATCTATTGTACAAATCAATCTCAACCATTGATCTTGAAGTTACCAATGAGTTTCCTCTTCGGTAACTGACCAATTGGTTGGTAACTTTACCGTTTAGCCCCTGATTTCGGTAATTTTCATTGAATCACCACCAAACACTTCATATCGTTTCATTTAGCCACAATATACGCCTTCCCTATATTCTAAGTCAATTTGGATGTTAAATCCACAATTGAACTCAAATACAGGGTTTCGGCATTGCTCACAACGCATACGAATCACATCGGGTTCCAAATCACACCATAATCTCCAAAAGGGTTTATTCATCACAAACCACATCCACTTTTGGAGTCATTAACCCTTAATCACAATTTGGGATCTTACTAAACTGGGGCTTAGCAGTCCACTTATCTCAGGCTTATTCTCTAGCCTCAAGTCTCAGAATTCGGGATATTACATTAATCAAGAATCCGGAGTTGTTAATTAAGAACCGAGTGTTGTTATTTCTGAAGTGGTGAGAATGAGGGATGAAGGGCAAAATCGTCTTTTGATGCCTCCTGCATTGTTCATCCGTACTGACAGCGGATTGATTCAAATTTTTCAATTTCAATGCACTGAATAGGGATTTCCCTATTTCCAATGTATTTTAGAGGGATTTTCCTATTTCATTTCCCTTTTTCTTTGAAAATTTCGACTGATTAAGGGAAAATGGAGGAAAAATAATTACTTGGATAAAGATGATGCCATGTGTCTTAATTTGAAGCCAAGTAATTAAATAAGACTTCATAAAACAAGGGCACATGGAAAATTGTCATAAAATATATTATTACAAGAGAGATAAAGAAGATATTTCCACGAGCGTTTCTCTTTCCATTTGGAACTTCATAATGACGTGAAATTGGAAGAAGAAAGAGAAATTATATTGGACAAGTAAAAAGAAAATGATGTTGGAATTAAACGGCCATGTGATAACTTCCTTAAAATAGTATATTGCTAAAGAGATATTATAAGACTTCTTATCTCTTTCTTGGGGTCATTTTCGGCTAATTTCAAGAGAAATAGAGAGAGAGAGAGAGCTTGAAGAAAAACAAGCACAAAGAAGAAGCGTTAGGGTTCAAGAAGTACAAATCAAGGTAAGTACTCTTGATTTCAAGTGTTTAAGCCTCTAGAATCCATGAAAAAACTCTCCTAAATTCTTGTCCCTCTTGAAAATCATGTGTAGCAAGCAAAACTTTAAGGGAAGAGAGAGAGAAGGTGACGCCTAGAGAGAGAAAGTTGAAGAATCAAGAGGTAATCTCAAAAACTTTAATTCTCTTGGTTCATATGATGTTGTTGTGGTTGTTATTGTTGATATTGGCTTGATTTGTGATTGTTTTGGTGAATTTTGTAAATTCGGGATCATGAAGTCCTACGCGGTTATATTGCCCAAATGTCAACAAATCATGTTTAATAAGTGTTTAAGAAGTTAAATAAGTAATTAGGAGTGAAAAGGAAGGAGTTAAAAGGGTTAAATAATAGAAACCCAAATTTTCCCTTTTTTTGTGTAAAGTTTCGGCCAAACCAAAATCAAAGGGAAGGAGCTAGAATTTCATCATTTTAATGATTCCATTGTATTTAAAAGGGAAAATTGTGTAGGGTTCATGTTAAGTGTGAAGTATGAAAAGCCTTGGAATATGAAATGACAAAATTATCCTTAAAACCCTAAATAGGGGCTGTCAAGGGTATTTTCATCTCTTGGCAGTGAATTTGGAAAAGCTAAGTTCAAAAATGGATTCTATACACAAACTTGTGTAGAAATAATCAGAGTTAAATTTTTTGGAAAAGTACAGTCGGATCGGGCATCAAAGGGCTTGGACGGGTCCCTAGGGGTATTTTGGTCATTTTGCAATTTTAAGCTAACTTAACCAACAAATTAAGTTTGGAAAGAGTCTATGAATGAGTAATGACTCATTACTTTCTAAATCTGAAAATTTTAGGACTGGATAGTCTACCCACGCCGAAACATAATTAGAGTCAAGAAAAGGGATTAAGGTAGTAATTTTTTCTCTTATATACTATGTGAATTTGTATATACTTTGTGTATATCATCTTCTGTAATATGCAAGGTATTAAAACCCGGACCGGGCATTGAACCGGTCGGGGTACTAGGTTAAGGGTCAGTGGGTCAAACCGGGACCAAACCGGTGAGAAATTGAAAATTTTAGACTTATAGTATGAAATTCTAAAGGAAAAAGTAAAATTTTTTTTTTTATAAGTGAACCCGGACCGGACCGGGAACCGGACCGGTTTCCCGGCCGGTTCCCGAGCCGGACCGGCCGGTCCGGTCCGGGTTCTATTACATTGGTAATATGTATGATACACAATGCCTATAGGTACACCGATATACAGTATCGAAAAGGGTACACTGATACATAGTACCATGAGGGTACATCAATATGCCCAATCAAAGGACTGAGGTAAGGAAGGAGTAGGGGTTGCAAAAGTGGTTGGCCCTGAATACATATGCACATTTCCGACCAAACTGAATTATGTGATATTATAATGTTGCATTATCTAGCACTTGGTATATTTATTTATCGCATTTTCTATGAATATAATGATTGTCTATAACTACTGAGATTCATTGAATTTCACCCTTTCCAATATTTAAAACAATCCAACAGAAGCTAGCGACTCAAAGGGTAAGGCAGGAAATACTGGCGTCTGAGGGGTTCCGATGCAGCTAAAAATTGCTACTGGTTGTAGTTGGTTTATTTTAGTAATTTTAGAAAGTGTGTATATATATTTCAAACCCTAAGGGGATGGCCTATATTGTAAACAAATACTTCTTATCAGTATATTTATGCTAGTTTTGTATGTCTGTAGAACTATGCCTTTATCACTTTGGCAAATATCGAAAGGTTAAAGCATCTGACAAGTGTCATCTCCTAAAACTTGTAAATATTGTGTTGGATAAGATTGTATAGGTTAGAATAGTACATGACTGTTTAGCATGTTAGATATTTTATATTTTGGATATTATCTTATTATTCTAGACATTATATGTTTGTTAATATGGATAAAGAAGCTCTTAATTGTGGCCCACATGTGAATTAGATAGTGATTTGGTTTAGGGTTACATGCTTAGCCTGTAAACTATTACAATCCTTGATGGAGGACTATAAATAGTATAGGTCGGGTTAGAGCATAAACATATATCAAATATGAACTTGCTCCCTAAGGGGTTCCCTGATAGTGACGGCTATACTTAGACCATCAATATACCCAATTTTCCTGTTAAAAGAATCCCTTATCCTTTTTTACTAATTTATGTTCTATGCTTTCAATTTCCTATAATAGACTATGATTATATTGATTACGGCTTTAGATCAGTTAAGCATAGTGAGAGGTATTTATAATATAAAATCTTTTGCTGCGACTCTGATTTTCTAGGAATTTTTATATGCTCATGAAGTTTTTATTAGAACAAAATTTCTAACATATAGTATCAGAGCATGATTTCAGATATCCCTCTGCCTACTATTTTTTTATGTTATGTTTTGTGGTTTTACTTTATTTTTCCTATTTTGAAGACTCTTGAAAAATTATATGAGAATAATACGTGAAGCGTCGTCTACGTGCTATTTTTCCATTATTCCTCCTCTTTGAGTTTTCTGAATATTCTGTGATGATCTTGTGGCCCTCAAAGGAGAAATTATCACCCTGCATTAATATGTGCTTCTGTTTGAGTTTCATGCTGATTGATTATATCTCATGGGTTTTAGGGATAATTTAATTCCATTATAGTTTGCGATATGTGCATGGTTCTCAAGTCTTGTTACTCTTAGTTTTTATCCGAACATATATTAAATATGAACCTTCTTGGAATTGGGACGGGAAGGTAATTGCTTTAATTTTTCCAGATGACCAACGCCACCATCGTTATCAGATTTTGAAGGTCTCAAGCTCTTGAGTTTGTCATTTGAACCAATTATGGAAATTGCCTTAGCGTTTTCTTTTGTTTATTGATATGCATATGCTTTGTGGTTTATGGTTGTGCCACAGTTAAACTCACCTGGTAACGATTACGTCTTTGCGTTTTTATATCTAGTTTTCAAAATCAAATTTCAGTTTGATTTGGCTTGCTTTGGCAAAATCAATCCGAAAGAAAAATGGTTCATGCTTTTGTTTCCGGTTTCAAGAATAAAAAATAAAGGAAAGAAAATTTCATTTTTATTTTATGCAACTTGTTGGTTGAAATTGTAATCAACGTGTTGTTTGCCTTGATTTTCTGTACATGCCACCATTAAAACCACCAAAAACAGAGGTTGAAATCGCCGTTGTAGGTCTCCTAAAACTTCAGGCGACAACAGCTCTGTTTTCAGGGTTCGGTTGGGTAGGTTAACCCGAACCTCTGGAGAAGACGATGCAAAATGATGTCGTTGTTGCGTCTGCAGGTTGAGCCTTCTCTGTTGCATGAAACGACGCCATTTGCTCCCAGGTGAGACGAACAGTTTAACTAATCCAAAAGGCTTATTATTGCGCTTGATCCGTTTTATTTTTTGTGATTTGGGCTTGCTATTTTCTTTTATTTTGTTTCTAACTTCGCTTACAATATTGGGCCTTCCGGTTTTAGGCCATTTATGTCAAAAAAATCCTTTTGAACTGGATTCTGTTTTTAGGGCCTTGTGTTGTGTGCCATTAATTTGGATTATGTTTTGAATTTTGTTCTTTAAAATGTTCTAGTTTTTATGGGCCTTTTCGTTTTTGGACAATTTTGTTTTATATCAAGGTACTTATTTCGGCCATTTTTTTGTTTCTTTCATTTCGAGAAATCCCTTTTTTGGGCTCTATTTGCGATTTTATCTATTTGGGCCATCTTGTTTTAATTCCAGATATTATATGGGCTTAAATATTTGTTTAATGTTTTTGGTTATTATTGTTGGGCCTGGTTTAATTTATTAAAGTTTGGTCAGTTTGATTTAATTCCAGAATCTTTTTTGGGTCCATTAATTATTTGTTTTAATTCCGAAAAATCATTTTGGGCCTGTTTGAGCTGCCTTTTATTAAGGGAATAATCTATTCCGTATCTTTTTAATTGCTTAAATTAAGGAAAATTAATATTACTCACATTCTAGAACATTTGCAAATTATTTTTTGGTACATTATTTAATTGTCTAAATATTTGGATAATCAATTCTGAACAATTCTGTAACTACTGGAATTTTTTAAAATTTAATTTTAAGTTGAAATATGTTGAAATTAATTTTAAATAATTTTTTGGATGCACAAAATGTTGGGAGAATTTAATTATTGGTTCTTTAATCACATTTTGTTGATTAAATTCTCATTAAGGTTCAGTGCATATTTAGAATTTAAATGCACAAGGTTGATATTTTTATTAGCATGCATCTTGGGGATGCCACAACATCCTCTATTGCATGCTTAAATATTCACTTAAGTATTTTAAATATCAACTCCAATCAATGAGTAATATTAATTTAATCAAAGTGGGAGGATCGAATTTAGTTTAGTCACTTATATTGATTAAATTAATTGATTAAGTTCTCCATTATGTTGTGCATATGCAAAATTTAAATGCACATGATTGATATTTGTAATTAACTTGCATGTTATAATAGTCGCCATAGCGCCCTCTTACAACATGCATAAATAATTACATGTTGATTTTAGAATATCAATCTTATTAAGGTGAGTAAACATAATTTTAATCCTTCCACTTTGATTAAATTAATATTACTCATTGATTGGAGTTGATATTTAAAATACATAATTAAAATTTTCATTGACATTGTGTGCATATATGGAATTTATTTCTACATATTTGATATTGGTGATTAGCATATTTATTTTGTTTAAGGAATAATCATAGCATCCTTTTACACAAATTGTATGCATAGTTAATCACATAAGGTTTTACAGTATCAATTATGATTATATATACAATTAATATACACAATAATGCAATGCCTTTTTGATGAGCATGTAGAGTTAAGGAGTAGCTATAGCATCCTTACATATGTACATGCACTCTATTTTGTTTTACTGAACAAAATACATCACATAAAGGCTTAAAGACATCAATTGTAATTAAATATGTGGTTATAATTAATCTTTGCCCACAAGTAGATAATTATAATTGCATATTTAGTTAGGGTAGAATAGAATGACATTGTATTTTCTAAGTAGCCTACATGTCTTAGGAAATATAACTATGTTCTAGTTTCATCAATTTGAAATAAATTCATATCATGCTAATTTCTTTACCCACAGGTAAATCTTAGTATACGAATTTATAATTGTGTGATTTATATTGGTAAACATACGCTTATATATGATGATTGCTTTCCTCTTATAGTAATTTTATAAGCATTATTAAATTTTATTTTGAGTTTGTAGCATAATTGTTATATGTTCAATTGTTTAGTTTGAAACAATTTACTAGAGACAGTTGTTAAGCCAATAAAGAGATAAATATAACTCCTTCCATAGGATAAAATTGACATTAAGAAAGTTCTAGTACTTAATAATACTAGCATGAGAAGTTAGATAACATTATGAGATATAATTGTCTTAATAAAGTAATCTCAATTAAATGCTAATTATTATAAGTACATAAAAAAGAAACAAAGTCAATGGTTTCTTATAGGCTGAAGGACAAATTTAGAAAATCTCATAAATGTTATTGCATCATTTTGTTGACTATTAAGCAATTCTCCATAATATGATAAGATGTCTCCATTAATCTGAGTAGAAGAGATCCTTAGTTTATTATCTTATGAGCCACTACTCCTCTTTCATGAATACATGCATGAATGTAAAGTATTCATTGAAAATGTGTATATATAAGTTTTGCTCATATTTGAAAAAGAATGAGATTCTAAATGAGGACTATTAAGCTACCAACTCTAAAGCCATAATGTAATAGGCATATGAAGAATAATGTGCTTATAGTTAAAGGGTTGATTGGAGGTAATAATGGATATGCATTTGTCATTGGTTATGCTCTAATAGATAAAACAGTTCATTCCCCTTATAATTGACTCTTCACAATACTTAAACACTATTTGTTTTATAATTAAGCAGTGTCTTTTGATACTTTTAGGGTATATAAAGTAAAAGTGGATAATTTAATATGATAAATAGATTAATATACTGAAGTCAATTAGAAGAGATAGATAACATGATGGGTACATGATTGGGGATAGTAAATTAGCTTATAGGTTTTCTTCTTAAGGAATGCACTCAAGAAAACTATATATCTTGGATGAGATACCAACAAATTTATGTTTAAACATTTTTTTCAAATATAAAAGTTGGAAGCTCATTTTATATAGAATTGTCTTCTAAAGAAAGAGTGTAGAAGAAAAACATTCCAAGAGATTAAGACTGCATATTTTGGTAAAGATGCAAAGAGGTCTTGGGAATTCTAATGAGTTGTTCATTTCATTTTAGAAGTTGTTTAGCATTTCGAAATGCCAAATTATTAAGAAATGACATGATTAATGAAAGTGATCAAACTCATTAAGGATTATCACACATAACGGATTATAACCACTAATCATGATGGTACACTGGTTTTCAGGGTTATTGAACCCGGACCGGACCGGCCCGGAAACCAGTGAACCGGTCCAGGTTCGTATTTTAAAAAAAAAATTTAAAAAATTTTTCTTTTAGAATTTCATACTATAAGTCTAAAATTTTCAATTTCTCACCGGTTTGGTCCCAGTTTAACTCCAATTTGGCCCCGGTCTGACCCACTGACCCTTAACCCAGTACCCCGACCGGTTCAATGCCCGGTCCGAGTTTTAATACCTTGCTGGTTTTACATGACACTCTCCTTGTAGAGGTAAATGTGAAACAAAATGAAGTTCTGAAATTCTCAATTGGTCATGCTTGAAAGAAGAAGTATCAACATAAAGGACCCTTTCAATTATTAGGAAGAGTATCTCAAAACAAATAAGGGATATTTCAAATTGATAGATGATACTCTTATTATGAAACTTCAATCTATCAACATATTAAGTTAAGGCCAATGACAATTCAAATTTGGAGTTTGCTACCAAGTACATCATGTATGCCAAGTAATATTACAAGAACATAAATATTGAGAGTGACCCTAAATTCCAAATGAAAGTATTAATTCATGATAGATGTGTGAGATCTTAAGGAAGACAACACAATATGGATATTTGTAAAGTTGTTGGTGTCAATACAAAAAAATACTGAATTTTCGACGGAATTTGCGATAGAATTAGAGTTTCCGACGGAATTGATTTCCAACGGAATGGAATCCGTCGATAATAATAGTGTCATAAAAAAATTTCCGATGGAATTCAGCACGGAATTTATTTCCGTCGCAAATTCCCTCTCAATTTTTGACAGAATATTCCATCGAAAATTCCCTCACAAATTCCTATGAAATTCAATTCCGTCAGAAATTCCCTCACAATTTTTGACTGTATATTCCGTCAGAAATTCCCTCGCAACTTCTGACGAAAATTCCGTTGCAAATTTTTTTTAAAAAAATTTTAAAAATAGACTTGGCAACTCCGACAACCGCCCCCTCATCGCCGGCGGCAGCTCTGGCAGCATTCACCTTGTCGTCGGCCCCCAGATCCGCCACGTGTCGCAACCTCCTTTTGCCCCTCCTTTGGTTCGAACCCATGACCTCGTCCGTATACACGCGATGCCTTACTAGATGAGCTTGATTACTTTGGTGTTCTATTATTACAAACAATTATATATATAATCTTATGAGTTTTTTTTTTTTAACTTCTAAAATTAAATTTTTATTAACATTAATTAATAACTAATAAGTAATTATTAAATAATATTTTATTTACTAATATTAATTAATAACTAATAAATTTTATTTTTTATATGACTATTTTGCCCCTACAAGGACTAAAACTTATGATTGAAAATTAAAAATATTTTAGAAATTAGAAAATAATATTAAAAATTAAATTATAATAAATTTTATAAAAATAATTTTTTAAAATTAAATTAAATTTTAAAATATTAAATAATTAAAAATTAATTTTTAAATTTTTCCACAGAATTGAATTCCGTCCGAAATTGAGAGGGAATTTCCGATGGAATTCAATTCCGTCGGAAATTCCCTCTCAATTTCCAACGGAATCAAATTCCGTCGTAAAATTCCATGGTAAAAGTCAGAATTTTCGATAGAATATTTTCCGTGGCAAATTTTGCAACAGAATTTCTGATGATTTTCCGATGGAATTTGCGACGGAATTTAATTCCGTCGCAAATTCCATGTCTTTTTGTAGTGTGTGCAACATTCGGTAACACAAAGAAAGTTGTTTGTTGAAAGTTCTCTATCAAGATGGAATTAATATAGTGAGGAATTTCCACTTATATTGATGTATAGTTCCTTCCATATCTTCATTATGGTTAATGCCTATTTTGAGTTGGAATATTATTGGCATCTTTTCATTATAGATATAGGGAGAGATATATGTGAATTAAAAGAAACGATCAAATAAATTATGAGGGGAATTAAGTTAGCAAAACTAAGAAACTGCTCTCATAGACATATCTCACATTAGTGATAAATGAGGTTTTTTGATATAATCTCATGATGATAAGGTTGAAAGCATTATAGTCTTGTTTATATCACAAGATTAGTGGAAATTGAACCATATATATTGTACAAAACGATGATTCACTCATTGCTTATAAACTTTGACTTAAGATGTTGTGCATAACAAAATCACCATTGTTCATACTTGGGGCATGAATAGTTTAAGTGTGGAATTCTTTTAGAATATATAAATAGATTATTCTTGAAATAGTTGAGAATGTCACAAATAACCTACGATCACAAACATTTGAACATCCATGAAAAAATGGTAGTTGTTGTGAGTAACATCTATTATGAAAATATAATTAGACTGTCCATATGTCTCATATATATATATATATACACACACACAATTATGTCCTTCTGATTTAATTTCGTAAGCATATACTTGCTTAAATGTGCTGCATAAACAAGCAATGTCATTGCAAGGGAATTTTAGGAGAATTGTCAAACATATTCTTATTTGAATAATAATTGAAAAGCTGCAAGTCATGAAATACATTATAAAATATACATTAAGTTTCATGCTTTATATATAGGTGAATGATTAACATTGTTTAGTTTAGTAAGATGTGTTAGATCTCATATTTTGATGATAACAAAAGGTTTAAAAAGATATTACAAAAAGATTTGATAATGAACAAAAGGTGTATTATAGCTTCAAATCATTTAAGCATGGTGAGAGGTATTTATAATGTGAAGTCTTCTATCGCTACTCTTTATTATAGAATTCATATGATGTATTTAGAAATTATCGTCGCATTTATTCCTACATAGTAAACTTTATTTTTGAGCAGGATAGGTTGGTGAAAATGTATGATGTTACCCCCTTAAGCTTAGGAGTAACTTGTACAATGATTTTGTGGTAGTCTTTACCACGTGAAGTTTTGATCCAATGACTTGGGCTTTAGGGTTTAGGCCCCGTATTTTTTTCCCCCCTAAAAAAGAACAACTTGATAGGAGCAATAGAAAATTAGGGAAAAAGGTAGAAAAAGAATTTTGAAATTATAAAATTTTAAATCAGGTTTGTTATCACAATGATTGATAAGGGAATGATAAAACTTGATAAACAATTTATAACTCATTTTTTTGGAAAATGCCTGATTTGAAATTTTATAATTTTAAAATTCTTTTTCTGTCTTTTTTCTTAGCAAATTTAATATAGTCACAATGATTCAAATTGAGACGATCCTCTAATTTAAATATTTAATATAATTATTTATAGATTTTAAAATTAAATTGAACCTATAGATAAGTTTATTTTAATTTCAATCTTTTAATATAGTATTTTTTATATCCTACAATTAAAGTAAATTTAATGGTGAGCTTGTTTATTTTAGTTTTATATTTTCTGAGTATAATAAATTTAAATATTATCAAATGAAATTTAAAATTATTCGCCAATAAATACCAGAATTTATAAAACGTATTTTATAACCTTAGATTTTTTTTATGGCTGCAGTATTTTGTGCAGAATGGCTTATATTCTTAATAAAAAGGGATAATTACTGGGTATTAGGATCGCATTTCTATGATGGAAGAAAGGATCTCATTTCTAATATAAAAATGTAACAAAACCAACTCTTCCTATATTTTGTAGCATAACTCACCCAATGAAGAATGTCAATAGACAAAATAATTATGTATTGAGCATTCCTGAACAACACGTTAATTCTACTAATGTTTGTTTGCCAAAAACAAAAAAGGGTTAATATAACTTTTGGTCCTTAAAGTTTGATCCAATTTTGGTTTTGGTCCCTTAAGTTTGAAATCGGTGGTTTTGGTTCCTGAAGTTTTACCCAATTTTGGTTTTGGTCCCTCAAGTTTGAAATCGATGGTTTTTATCCCTGAAGTTTCACTAGATTTTGGTTTTGGTCCCTCAAGTTTGAAAAGGACTTGGTGACCCGGTTATGAAACCCGACCCATAAAAAAATCAAGTCATTTTCAAATTTGAGGGACCAAAACCAAAATCAGATGAAAATTCAGGGACCAAAATCATCGATTTCAAACTTGAGGGACTAAAACCAAAATTGGATCAAACTTCAAAGACCAAAAATTATATTAACCCAAAAATAAAATAAATATATAAATGAAAATATTTTTCAAATAAATATCTTCGGGATAACGGGAAGGAAGTTTCTAAACATATTTATCAAGTTACATAGGACTTTTTTTAATGACAATGTTATCTCAAAATCTCCTGCAAGTATCAATCATTGAAATTCAGTTTGATTTTATAGGAACATAAATCTCACCTTGATAATCAATAAATAATAAATACAATCGTTCTATTGACAAAAAAATCATTCTTTTTTTAAATCCTGAAAGTTTTGGAGGGCCCTAATCAATTCTTTTCTTTTTGAAATTCAAATTTCAAATATCTTAATCAATTCAATATCATTATTATCATCATCATCAACAATAATTATCAATAATTAAATATTAATAATAAATATAAATATAATCCTCTAAATCCCATGAATAATATTAGTAATACTAAATTCATGGACACAGATTATCACATCATTTTTTTTTTAATTTTTTTGGCCATAAGTACTTTGTACTCCCCCAAATTACCTACGGATTAATGAGAATGTAATTTTCAGAAAAATCAATAATTGAAAGAGAGTGAAAGACACAGTGACCAGGACATTTGTGATAAAATTGTGTATGCAAGTCAGTTATTAGTTTTTAAATAAATAAATTATGTAATTTTTTATTTTTCCTTCATTAATAATATCATTAAATGATTTCTAAATTAAAAGTTATGATAATGAATTGTGGGATTCTGCCCCATGAAATAAAAATTATGAATGATTATTAGGAGATACAAAGTTTAAGTGCTTATTTTACAGAAAAAATAAAAATAAATAAAATGTTTATCCCATGAAATGAAGATGCAAAAGGGTAGTTCAATATTGAATCTAGTTATGAGCGGGAGAGCATAGGGAAACATGAGTGGAGGGAAGGGGGGTGGCGACCGTGGGGGGCAACCGGGGCGGTGGTCAAAAGAGGGACAAGGGAGACCCATGCAATGGAGGGAAAGGATTTGTCTTTGGGAGGAAAATAGGTGGGGGAATAACTGGAGAAGGGAATCTTCAGACTTTAGGGGACAAGCGTCAAGGACACGCGATGCCTTTCTCTTACAAGGATAAGCTCCTAGCACTGAGCTGCGGTGGGTTTCTGATGCAATTCACGGAAGAGGAGGATATCGTCAATGGGTGGAAGGCATATTTTAACCAAAAGAATGCTATAGAGGTGGGTGGAGGTTCAGAGGAACCAAATGAAGAGGTGAACAACAAGAAAATCAGCGGCGCTGAGGTTCACTGCAGAAGAATATAAGGCTTGTTGTCATCCTTGGATGAACTCGCTAATTATTAAGGTTCTCGATGCTAGCTTCTAAACGTATATCAGGACCGTATAAACAGGATGTGGCGACCCCAGGATCCCCTAAAGTTAATACCCCTTAGCAATGGTTATTTTATTGTTTCCTTCTCAAATAAAAAAGAACGAGATTATGTGTTCTAGGAAGGGCCATGGATGATTGAGGATCACTATCTGATTGTACAAAGGTGGCGACCAAATTTCAACCAATGGAAAGCTGACCTTAAACATAATATTGCGGCATGAATTTAGCTCCCCGATGTCCCATTTGAGTTTTACAATGTTGAATCACTTCGACGAATAGGGAATATGGTTGGGAAGACGATCAAGATTGATAGGTCCACATCAATTTATGATAAAGGAGGCTTTGCAAGAATGTGCGTTGAAATAGAACTACAACAACCTCTCCTCCCAACATACACTGTTTTTGGCAAGGGACACCCTATAGTATACGAATGATTGCACCAAGTTTGTTGTACGCGTGGTAAATATGGCAATCAAAAGGGGAATTGCCCACTGAATAAGCAAGAGGAAGAGGAAAGCTATGCAAGACACAAGGACACGCTGCACACCAAACAGAACGAGGATAGGGTTCAGCCGCTGATGCCAACCACGGCGGCCAGGAACAATTCCATGATCATCACATGTGGAGAATCTTCCAAGGATTGTCTATTTGGTCATATCTGAATCTTAAGGCGAGATATTTGGGGTTTCGGATATCAGGGACAGACGAAGGGGACTAATAACTATAAGGAGAAGTTTCTGGCAGGAAACAAGAAAGTGATGGAAAAGGCGAGCAAATCCCGCGTAGGAGTTAATCTGAAGGAGGAAAAGGCGGCAAATGCACATCAGGATTTAAAAATGACTCATGGGAAGGGACAGCTGAATCTACAGGATGATAATATCAAAAGTAATAGGAAGGATACAATGTCCAAAACTAAGGAGTGGTTCCAGGTGGGTTCAAAAAGGAAATATGAATCTAAAGGAAGATTGAAGGGCAAAGCACCTTTACCTCCTGCTAGAGACAGGCCACAGTGAACTAGCCATGTAGGCCAGGTTAATAAACCCATTATTGAAAATAGTTTTATTGTGTTACAAACGGAAATGGTAGACCCTCCATCACTTAATGGATCTGTTTAGCCATCCTCAAAGGACCCAAAAGATTCAGGCCCTTCAGACCTAGGAAATGAGGAAAACAAGAATCACTACAAAAAAAATGGTATTTTGTAGCGGTGATATTGTAGCGGTTACAATTAACCGCTACAAATGTTAAGATTTGTAGCGGTTAAAGCCTCAACCGCTACATATTTGTAGCGGCAAGCTACGTGCCAAGGGGCATGACAGATTGACAACGTTTTTTGTAGTGGTTAAGTATAAATAACCGCTACAAATATGGCGCGCAATTCCGGCCAAAAGTTGTAGCGGTACCTTTGTAGCGGTTACTAAATTATAACAGCTACAAAGTTGGCACCAGTTAGCACGAACAAAATGTTTTTGTAATTTGTAACGGTTATTATAGAACCGCTACAAATTTTAGCTGCCCAAGGTTATTTATAGCGGTTGATGTAGCGGTTATATTAAGAACCGCTACAAATGCCACCCCTATTTAACGCCTCCTCCCCCCTTTTCTTTTCCGTTTGGCCATTTTGTATCCTTACAGGGTGTTTAAGGGAGAGCAACTTAGTTATAAACTTATGGAATGTAAGGGGAAGTAACTCAGTACGAGAATTGTAAAGGTTTCACAAGTACCCGGACTAAACTTGTGAGATTGTAGTGGTTCTCAAGTATCCGGTTAAACTTGAGGAAGACAGTGGATTGAAAATCTCAGGAGGAGCCTGGGGACTAGACGTAGGTCATCGTGGATTGGGCCGAACTAGGATAAATCACAGTTTGCATCTTCTATCTCCTAAGCTCTTATATTTCCAGCATATATGTTTTAGATACTTACTTATGGATTTCATAAGATGCAAAAAGAATTTTGAAGTTATTACTTTTTTATCATACACCCAATTCACCCCCCTCTTGGGTGTCGCTAGTTCTAACATTTGGTATCAGAGCTAGACTCTTGTTTAAAGGACTTAATAGTCTTAAGAGTTTATAATGGCTGATTTTGGGTGTTATATGCTTTCCGAAGGTTTTGACTATACAATTCCACCTATTTTAAAAGATATTGATTTTTGGTTTTGGAAAGCTAGAATGCCTAGTTTTATTAAAGCATCTAATTTTAATATGTGGAATGTTTTTACAAATGTCTTTGATTTCAAACCGAGAAAGGATTGGACAGAAAGAGAAAAGAAAATGTTTTCGTTGAACATTAGAGCAATGAAAATTTTGTATAGTGCTTTAACTGAAAATGATTTTGAGAAAATAAGATTTGGGATACTCTTGATTCTATGTATACTTCTAACAAGTTTGTTGAAGTTGAAAGTGTTGACAGTTTATGTGAAACTATAAGCTGCATACCTGCGGTTCATGAACAAGTGGAAGTTGAAAATGAAGAAGAAGAAATCATAGAACACTTCCTTACAGTTAACATGGATAGACAAGAAGAAGAGGATTTCCGAAAAGAGCTCATTATGGACGGACATGTAAAATCACTCTCTGGAGCTCAAGATGAACTTAAGGTAAAAAGTTCCAATTCTTCTTGTGATTTTCATAAAACTGATTTTCAGAGTCTACATAAGATTGTTTTTCAACCAATTGTTGATTCTATTAAGAAAAGCAAAAATGTTTTCAAATATACTGGAAATTCATGTGGGAAGAAAGAACTTAGGCAAACTGATCATTTGAGATCGTCTTTTCTTGATCGACACAATACTTGTATAGAATTTGATAATGTATATCATTCTATTATTTGCAATTATTATGGTAAATCAGGTCACATTTCTCACACATGCTATATTAGAAGAAATTCTAATGTGAGAAATAAATATGTTTGGGTTCCGAAAAGACAAGTAATGTCTAATCCTAACAATCAAGGACCCAAGTATAAGTGGATACCAAAGTGTCCATCTAGTACTTTATATATGCAGATTGATCATAAGAAGAATGGACATAAGGGTATGGAGAAGATAAAGAAAAATCCAAGAGTTTCTCATGTACCATGAAAGAAGTTCATATCATCTATATCGAAAAGAAAAACTCTCGGAGCACCCATTGCTAGAACTACAAAGTATAATCACAAAGAGAGGCGATGGAGAAAAGGAGTATGTTCTACCTCAAGAATGGACTACTATAGAGTACCGTTCAACTATTTTGAGGAGAATAAGAAAAGGAGGATCTCTCAAACATCAAATAAAAGACTCCTGGAGTTTATATACTTTGAGAGAAGGTTGCCAACACCCAAAGCAAGATATTCAAAATATCTACATCATAGAAAGATGCAGTGGGTAAGCAAAAGCAATCCTCCAAGTATCTAAGGCAAATGTACACAATGATAAAACCTTCTATACTATTGTCTGTAATTTTATTGAGGTTTTATATTTTGGAACCTTAGGCAAATGATTTTGAAATTATGTTTCTGTATCCCTTAAAAAGCCATTTAATAGATTTATTTATAAAGGGATTGTAATGCTCAAAAAGTTAATTCTTTATGCATATAGAATGATTTGAAAGAGAATATTTCTTTTATACATAAAGACATGTTTAATTCATTATGCTCAATTGCCTTGAATTGATTATATTTGTAGAGTATGTGAATTTTATCTTGTTTCCTATAAGCTAATAAGAAATGGATCCAAGCAAGGTTAGATACCATGAAGAAAAAGAAATTTATACAGTTTTGTAGGATAAGAAAAAGCTTCTCAAGACTATAGCCACACGAAAACAAATTCATATCTTGATGATACTGAATTATGGAGTTTGGATTTTGGTGATGTGTGTGCAAAGGAGGAAAATCAATATTATTCCACCAAAACCAAGCAAGCTATCGCAAGGACAAGAAGAATTACGGTGATATCTAATTCTTACTCTATATCTTTTCATATCTTGTGCTTATATGAACTAAATTGGGTAATAAATACTTGCTCATTATTGTATACCATTAGCAATCAATCATTTATGGTTTTTAAATTGTTTTTAGATTGCTAAATGGACTGAAAGTGAAATTGTACATAATCATTCTATGTATTTCAAAATGCACATTTAAAAAATGTACTTAGATTCCAATTCATCTTGTTTATAAAAATGCATACACATTATTTGAAAATTATTCATATCTTGTTTGCATTTAAATCGGCTTCAAAATTGGAAGTTAATATTTATGTATACTGAAAGTCAGAAATGCTTCAATTCCAACTACTAGAATTTTCCCCATCATTCACATTATTTCTTGATCTTAAACTTGTTACTGCTTGAACTCCTCAACCTTTATTTTCTAACAAGTTAGATCTTATATCTAACAAGTTAACTATCTATATGAGTTTCAAGTGTATTCCCTAGAAAAGAATTCTATGTGTGAAAGCCTTTTGCCTAATGCATAAATCATTAGTCGGCCATGTTATTCCAAGCATTATGAATGTTCATTAGTGCATTGAATCTTAATGCATTAACTATTATAATGGAATAACTTACTAGGATAATATTCTAGTACTCTAGTCATTTGGACTAATAAGTATATGCTTAATCATTATATTCATTTTGTTTCTCAAATACATGAACCATTGATATCATATATCTCTGAGTAACTAGTGTCTTGAATTCGAATGTTTAAGACATAAGAGTCAATATTATCACTTGGCCAATAGCAAAGTCATGATGCTCATATATGTCTATCAAGCTAATCCTCTTGGTTATCTATATGACTCCTGCTCTTTGGAAAATTCTCCAACATGTTAACTCTGATGATTAACATGTTATCTTAATTGAACTTCAAAGTGAAGCTTTCTGATATATATATTTTATAACTATTGACTTCCACCATTTTTAATATGAACATTGATTATAAACATATTTCAAAGATGAGGTTTGCATATATTCAAAATCTCTATTTCACAATGCATTGTTATGATTTGAAATTACATCTAAGATTTTGTAACTATTTGCATATCTCATTATCATTCTTGGAAAACTTGATTTCATTCATGATTTATCCTTTCATAAAAGTTGGCCATCATGGATAAATTCTTTACTCTTTTGATCCTGAATTGCATAAAAATCTTATCAATGACATATTTTTATAGAGTGTATTTACAAATTGTCATTGATCTTTGAAAATCATCATTCTTGGTATTATTTGTTTGTTACCCTTTATGATTCAATTTCTTGAATTTATTTAATTGGATAAAATTATATTTTGGTCTTTGTTGATTATTATACTCTTTGCTCAAATATCATATGATTCAATTATATAAGAGCATAAGAGTTATAATGTCTAATACTATATGGACCCAAGAGAAAGTTGGATACCAAAGAGCATTTATTTATACTTTTGCAGGAGTTGATCAAAATGCTCTACTTTCGGATACAAAGATCGGAGGCTAACAGAGGAGGCGCGATTGGATGTGTTGTAGTGTGAGTAGAAGCTAAATCTATGATATCACTCGAGTAATCAATTGAATGACACCCCATCATTAGCAAATAACTAGCTAGTGGTGCAATTAGAGAAAGAGAAAGAAGACCTCTTAGTAGGCCTAATGGAATTCAATTCGAAGAAGCTCAAGCTGAGAGATTAAGGATACTCATGAGTTGGATTCATACTTCCAACACTATAAGCCTTCGCCATCCAGCCATCTTCCCTACTACCAAAAGGAGTTACATTTCTCTATTGCAACATAGAGCATGATGAGTTATGTTTTGAGGAAGGCACAATAATTGAAGAGACATTGGAGACAACAATCAGAGATTATAGGGTCATCATCTCAGCCTCAACGATCAATAGTTGGTTGAAATTCTTCGATACTCTCCCACTAGACCTTTCAAGGAGTTCAACGAGCCTAACAAGTACAAAATCACCAAACCATGAGAACTAATGAGGATTCTCAACTACCATCCAAGCTCTATGTCTAATCTTCATAAAATTATATGGTGCATCTAAACTAGAGCTTTGATGAACAAGACCAACAACTTCATTCACTTCATCGAGGAGAATTACCACATAATGGCCTATATTATTAGCAAGGAGGAGAGAAATACTAGAAAGATCATGTCTATCAGAGAACAAGAGGTGTATATATACTTCTACATGACTTACTCCAAGTAATCTGAAATTACTTCAAGTAGACCTTCAAGTAATCAACAATTACTTCAAGTAATCTGCAATTACTTTAAGTAGACCTTCAAGTAATTTGCAATTACTCCAAGTAAGTCTGGATCTCACTCCAAGTTAACAAAAGAGGCGTAGAGGATGGGAGCTAATACTTCAAGGATAGATGAGATACAACACTTTGCTAGAGCTAGTCTCCCTGGTCCTTCATTCTTTGGTCCATCTGTCCAAGGTTATCTAAGAGAGGAGCTCAACAATCACACAGAGCTTACTACAAACAATGTTGAGTTCATCACTTCTGTGAATGGCAAGATTAGAACACTCTGTGATTTGATCAACCAGAACTTCAAGGCTTTATTCTGAGCTCATCTTGGTATCCTAAAGTGCTTACAGAGATTATGGTTCAAAATCCCTCAGTACCAATCACATCATCCAACATTGACTAGGACACGATACATCAATGGACTATAGAGGATTATGGCTCGAGTAATTATGACATTAATCAAGTGAGGTATTGTATTTTTACTTAATTAAAATTCTTTAAGTTGCATCACTCAAGTAAGTATTCGAGTATTGGTTGAGTAGGATCACTGAAGTGATCACTCAAGTGATATAGGGCAACAACTTTAAAACCATGAATAACATTGTCATTTTTAAAACTTTATTTCTCTCCAATTCTTCAAATTTTCATACTCTTTCTCTCTACACAATTTCCAATGGTTTTATAAATTCAGGAGAGTTATTAATTGTATTATTCATAATTATTTTCTTTTAAGCTATGCATTCATTAAGGGGGAGCTTCACATTTACATGTGTTTTATATCTTAAAAGCTCATCTCATTTATTGAAAGAAAATCATTTCAACATACTTATATGAATTCACTATCTTTTAATTAGTTTTGATGATAAGTGACTCTTATATTTTCCTTTCATAATCTTAATTTGCATATATTTTATAGAAAGGAAACTCTTGATACTCAATTGCTCTAACCATTGGACCCATTTGGTACATTGAAATTGATTTTGATGGATATGGAGATGGAAATAAGATTTAAAAGTGTGTTTGGTATGTACATGGAATTCAGGTATTATTTGTATTTAATATTTGCTTTTAAAATGTGAAATTACAAATATGCCCTTACAAAAAAAGGTTGCTGGGAACGAAGATCACTGGTTTCATCAACGAAGAGCACTCGTTTTCATTGACGAGGAGCACTCTGTTGCTGAGGACCGAAAGAGGTTGCCGCCGTCTTCAGGCCACCAGACAAAAGGTGGCTCGTCGTCGATGATGAGTTCAAAGCCAAGGTTGGAGAAGACGGAGGCCATCTTCAATCGACCTTCAGCCACCGTTCTAGATCCATATTTCATATCTGCGTGAGGAAGAAGATGAAGCACATCAACCCAGCTTGTGGTGGCCGTTGGAGTCGTTGTCGCACAAGGGTTATCGCTGACGGCAAGGTGAGGTGGGAAAGAACAAAAAGAACCTTGAAAAATAAAACTAGATTTGTTGGCAGTAATGCGTTCGCTGCAGGTCTCCGTCATTGACCGCTGGAGGTCTCCATCATCGATTGCTAAAGGCCGCCACCATCGTTTGCTAAAGGTCACCGTCGTCGATCGCTGTAGGTCACCGTCAGTGTCGTGGGTAACTGGAGGTCAGAGGTGAGCTGAGGGGAGGTCCGAAGGAGATGAAGAGTGAAGGCAAAACAAGAATTCCATGGGTTTAAAGATGGAAGCCAATTCCATCAATTTTGATGGAAATGGCTTCCACATGGAATTCAATTCCATGCCTATTTTTTTATACCAAACATGTTTCATCATGGAATTGGATTTCATTTCCATAGCCAACTTCCCAATTCCAACATACCAAACAGGCCCATTCTCCTTGCAAGAATGCTTTTACTTATAGCAAGAGAATTTACTCTATGCAAGATCATTCCTCAACACACTAAAGGGAGAATATATCAACTTTGAGGACATATGCTTTAACGCTAAATCAAAGAACAACAACATTTCAAGCAACAAGAGTTTAGACACCACTTGACAAGCAAGTACTTCAGTTCCCTTCCACATCTCAGAGGCTATTCCTAAGATTTCTATTGAATACACTTCAGAGCCTACCATTGAGCTAGCCACTGTTAACTCCTATGAACAAGATCCATCACAGTTGTATAGTGAAAGTGTGGTGAACATGATATCTTGGATCTAACACAACAAGAAAAGAAGGTAATGGATTTCGTGGATCAATCATCAACTTGCTAAGTCCAAATCAGCATTTCTAAACCCTCTCTTTATATTTTGAGAATACTTTCATATCTTTGATTTCAATTTGCCTTGATTATGAAAGTTTTTCATGAAAACCATTTTTCATTTGCATCAAATTACCTTCAAAATGAGAGAGAGAAAACTGTTTTCTTGACATTTATTTTGATTGAAAGAAAGGCATTTCTAAATTCAATTTCATATTTGCTATCTATTCTTCAAACTTTTTGCTGATGTCAAATAGGGGGGAGAAAGGCAAGAAAAATATATTGCTCTTACTTAGTTTTTATAACTCATACATATTTTTCTTAAAGGATTTGTCATCATCAAAAAGGGGGAGAATATTAGATATGAATAGTTTTGATGATGTCAAATATATATGTCAAATTTTAAGAGCAAAAAGTTTGCATAATATATTGATCTTCTTCATTGACTAACTATTATATTTAATATTGTATATCTTGTAGATTAATCATATACTCGATGGTGGGTTAATGTTATTTTGCTTATAATGCCTCATAAATGGAGAATGATCATCAAGAAGAAAATCAAGAGGTAAGGGATTGATGAAAGAAGAAATTGTAAGATCTAATAAGAATACCAAGATTCAAGATTAGTCAAGCAAAGAAAGAAGATTGAAGATATTCAAGAAGATATCTAGTTGGGTTATGAAGAATGATCATCAATTCAAGAAGATATCTAGTTGGGTTATGAGGAATGATCATCAAGAGGAAAAACAAGAAGAAAGAGATTGAAGAAGGAAGAACTTACAAGATCACATGAGAATATCAAGATCCAAACTATTAGAAGTGATACCAGAGGTTTCTTTGATCATATGGAGGTTGGAATAGGTCAATTCGAAGCCAAAATAACTTATATGGAAGTTATTGAACTTTCCCAAGGTGTTCCTTTGAGTTTTGGCTCTCTTCCATGTTTTGAAAGGCATCACTCGAGTGGTTACTCTAGTGATGGACATGATCACTCGAGTGACCACTCTAGTGATATGCATTTTTATTGTGCTCTGTTTTAGCACGGCAGGATAAAGGTTTGGTATTTTGGATATATCTCTCAACCATACATCGGATTGATCTGAAACTGGTGGCATATGTAACTAGACTCCCAACACGAACTATAGACACCAAGCTCACAATCAAAGGAGTTCAGATGAGGGAGATATGATCTGTTGACATTGACACATGAATCAACGTCTTTTACAAGAATAGTTTCAGTATTTTGGACATAACTCTCAAACTATACATTGGATTATGACAAAACTAGTGCCATATGAAAGTAGACTCAAAGAGCTTTCCATGGATAGGTAATTTGACATATTTGAGGTTATATTCTAAGAGCTATGCCATCTGGAAGTTGCTGCTCGTGATTTCAAAGATTGTCTAAGAATAGTAGATACTCTTTGGATCATAACTTTCTATATACAATGAGTTTGGAGCTGATTCTTGTTGCATTGGAATGTAGACGATGAAAGCTTTCTGACGATATATAATTTGCCATGTTTTGAATCCAAATAAAGAGATCACTTGAAGGGCTTACTCGAGTGATATGTAAAGTTATTTGAAACCTTACTCGAGGAACCACTCGAGTAATGTGTGAGAAATTGTTCTAGTAAGCTCTTTATCAAGAATTGCATGGGATTATTCAAAAGGATCACTCGAGTAATGAATTTGGAAAAGCTCTTGGCCAAATTTTGAACATGATTACTTGAGGGATCACTTGAGTAATGACCCAGGCTTACTCGAGTGACCACTCAAGTATTACGACAGAACAATGTTCCGAAGTTTCTGAAAATCATGGGATTGATTATGAAACTCACTCTTCTTGCTTCCAATCACTCTTACACTTTATTGTATTAGTGTTGAATGCATTTCTCTAGGAATACAATGAAGAGATGATGTGAAGAAACAAAAGTTGACTTTATGGAAGCGAAGCGTTCGCCAACCATAACGGCTAGTTTTTAAAATCAAAGAACGGTCAAACAAAGCTGCGCTACTCTAACGGATAGGTTGAAATGCTTCCAACGGCTATCACAACTCATCTATAAATATAGGAACATTCAACAAAGAGCAACAACAATGAGAACACAACCACACAAACATGCTCATATCATAAGCTATCCATCTCGACCCAAACACTCTCTGTTCTTATCTGTTTTCTATATTATGTGTATTTGAGAGAGTGATTGATTGTATTGTGCTTCAGTATTCATCTATTCACTTCTAAGAGAGAAGATTTATTGTAATCTTTCATCATCAAAGTTGTATCCTTATGGGGTGTTTAAGGGAGAGTAACTCAGTATAACCTTACGGTGTGTAAGGGGGAGTAACTCAATACGAGAATTGTATAGGCTTCACAAGTGCCCGGATTAAACTTGTGAGATTGTAGTGGTTCTCAAGTACCCGGTTAAACTTGAGGAAGATAGTGGATTGAAAATCTCAGGAGGAGCTTGGGGACTGGACGTAGGTCATCGTGGATTGGGCCGAACCAGGATAAATCACAGTTTGCATCTTCTATTTCCTAAGCTCTTATATTTCCAGCATATATGTTTTAGATACTTACTTATGGTTTCATGCTTCCATACTTATTGATTTCATAAGATGCGAAAAGAATTTTGAAGTTATTAATTTTTTATCATACACCTAATTCACCCCCTTTTAGGTGTCGGCCAGTTCTAACAGTTGGACTTGTCATTCTCCTCCATTGCGTGTTCATTGCAATCTATGAAGGCGTCCGTCGTTCTTTGAATCTCCATTTTTAAGTCGCGTTCATAAAGGTGCTTTTTTTGTGGTCTTAATTTGTTGTAAGTCGAAATGCGTACTCTAAGTTGCTATTTCAAGATAATTTGTTCAGTTAGAGTACTTATGGGTTCATTCTAGATTCAGGGTTTAGGGTTCCTAATTTGCTATCCATGGTGACAGTATGACATGAGAACATTTGAGTTAATTTCTTGCTTCCTTTTCACGTTAGATTAATATGATTGAGGATAGGGTTGAATATCTTTTGCAATTTCATTTTCATATTCCTTTATTTATACACCCGACCTCATTTTCCCCCCTTCTTGCTTCAATGTGTTGGTGCTAATTAAGATAATAGCTTAGAGTTAGAATGTTTGTTTATTGAAGATTGAAATTTTTAGATTAAGAAACTTATTAACAAAAGAGGATTAATAAGAAATTGAATTATTTTTAGGAAACCTTAAGAAACTATACTGATGCTTGACTATACATTATTGATTGGCAGGCATGAATTAGAGGTGTTTATTGTATTAACTAATCTTTTAGTGACCATAAGGTGTTTGATAGAATGTTCTAAAGAAAAAAAAAAAGGCTCAATTACATATGTGTCTTTATAGCATTTGAATGGTGGCAATATTTAGATCTTAGTTTGGGTTTATTATGATTTAACTCTTGTTGAGAGAAAAATTTAGAAATTTTACAATTTCATGAAGATGCTAAAATAAAGTTTGGTTGTATGATGGCTTGTTAGATGATTAAGTTTAATGTTTGTGTTATGACTTAGTGTGTTTTTATGCATGTTTGTTGATTCCTTTTATTTGTTTCACTAATAATCTAGATGGTTTGTGTTACGACTTTGTGTGTTTAGTCTCTTTACATGGTTTTATGGGTTGGAGAAGTTAGAATGATGATTCCAAATTTGTTACTGGTTAATATATTAGTATCCGATTGTGCCTCAAGTATTGAGGGTCCTAACCCCTCTGCCAACCGCTCTAGTGCGCAGCAGGATGATGACACACTACTTATAGCACAAGAGGAAAGAACACTAAGGAAGGGCCTTGTTGTGATGAAGGAGGTTCAGAAAGCATAGAAAGGGAGGAAACTTAATGTGAGATGGAACAAGAAAGGGCAAGTTATGAAATCAGACAAGTTCGTTAGCTACCTCGGGTATGCGACAAAAACCAACACTGGAAAAAGGCAACCGATACAATGAGGAAGAATATATGGGATAAAGTATTAGTAAGACATGATGCTACATAGTTAACAACATCTTATTAACGGTATGCCTAACACTAACAATGATTTGTGTGTTTTGTAGTCTAGATTCTACATAGATGAGGAGAAGAAGGATTATGTGCTCGGGAAGGCTGGCAGGTTTATACTCTTATTCCAAGGGTTTGTGATGAAGAAATATTTGTTGGACCCCAACTCTGTAGATGAGTTAGTATGTAACGTCCCAAATTTTATTCACCAAATATATTACAATTATTTGAGAAATTCAATAAAACGGTGAATATTTAGGGCCATGGGAATTAAACATTGGAAATAGAAAGGTGAATAATGCTTCCAGTGAAATCGCCTATGAGGTAGAGAGTTTGTCATGTGGTTTTGGATGACCAAATGATGACAAAATTTTAGGAAAGTTTCTAGAATGAAAGTAAACATCATAAGCTTTAATTTGATAAGTTATATGAATCATTTAAAGCTATATATGAAAATTTTATGAATTTTTGAAGTTAACCCGGAAAAACTGGAAATTTTCTGGAACAGTATCCAAAGATGGAATTTCTGAGAATTGTGTGCTTCTATTTGGATGAAGGCTATATTTTTTCTTCAAACTAGACTCAATAAGGATTCTATAGTCTTTAGAATCACTCTAATACGATGTCTACAAATTTAGTTATGATTTTTCAAAGTTTTGGCAGAAAATCTGCCAGAATTTGTAAACAATCCAAAAATGGGAAAATTAAATAATTAAATTAAGGGAAAATAATATAAAATTATCATCCTCTTCCTCCTTCATTTCACGTCAGTTCTGAGCTCAAAGGAGAGAAAGGGAGTTGTGATTTCTAGAGAGAGAAAAGGAGGAAAAGATCACAAAGGTAAGTGATTTCTTTAGTGAATTAGTTCCTAACCTGTATAATCCTGCCTCTAAGCTTCTCTTCTATATGATTCAAGGTGTTTGAAGCTCAAAATTCAGTGTTGAGAGGAGGCTAGGGTTCAGCCAAGAAAGGAAAAGCCAGACGGAAGCTAAGGTGACTTCCTAAACTTCAATCTTTGGTTATTTTAGCTGCTGTGGATGATTTAATCGGTGAATTTCTGGTTAAATTGCTGTGATTATAGAATTTGGGAAACGTTTTGTCCTAGATGTTATGCTGTCAAAATTAAGTCTAAATGATGGTTTTAACATAATTAAATAGTTAATAAAGTGGTTAGGAGTAGAAAGGAGCAAGTTTACGGAGTCAAAATTGAAAAACCCCAAGTTTCTCCTAAGAATTATAAGTTTCAACTAGTACTGATTCAAGGGGTTAGGGCTGGATTTTTGATGATATGATGATTCCATTGAGTTCAAGAGGGAAAATTAGGTAGGGTTACAGTTGATCACTTTTTCAGAAAATTCTGAAAAAGCATAATTATGAAAATGCCCCTAAAACCTGAAATAGGAGCTGCCAAGGGCATTCTTGTCTTTTAGCAGTGAATTTGGTAATTTTGAGTCCGAAAATGGATTCCTTGGGTGAAAATATGTCAAAATAGGCTAGGTCAAAATTTTGGGAAAAGTACAGTTGGACCTTATACGGTCGAGCCGGGCTGGGTCCCTGGGGGAATTTTGGTAAATTTTCACAATTGGCTTATATAACCACTATAAACACTATGGAAGTGCCTAGAATAGTACATGAATAGGTTTGAACATAATTCTTGTACATTTGATATTTTAGGACCAAGTTGAGAGCCCAGTTGTCGGCACGAGTTTCGAAGTCCAAAAGGGTTAAGGTAGTAACTTTATCCTTCATACGCTATGCCAATATTTGTATGCTTTGTATATGCCATCTTCTGTAATATGTATGATACACAGTGCACAGTGATGAATAGTGCCTACGGGTATATTGATATACCTAGTCTGGACTGAGGGACGGAATGTGTAGGGGTTGCAAATGTGGTTAGCTTTGAACACATTTCCGACTGAACTAAGTTATGTGTTAGTATGATATTGCATTATCTGATATTTGGTATATTTATTTATCATATCTTCTATGAATGATAGTATATTGCTACTAGGATTCCATGGAATCTCACCCTTTTTCATAATAATAAAATTCCAGCAAAAGCTAGCGACTCCAAGGGAAAGGCAGCCGATACAGGCAAATAAGGGAGCAGAACCCGAGAATTTGGCTAGTGGTTATATGTGGCCTCTATTTTGAACATTTTTGGATAAAATGTAAATATTATCAAACCCTGCAGGGATAAATCCTGTATGTAAACATGTACTTAATATTAGTATATTTGTACTATTTTTCTATGCTGTGGAACCATATCTTTATCACTCTGCGCGTATCAAAATGTCAATGTGTGTTTGACATTTTTATAGCACACTTGGCTACCAAGTGGGTCATGGCGCACTACTTATCCTCAAATAGTGAGTTCGATCCCCTAAGGAGGCGTATTCCTTCCTGTGTGGTTGGAATAAATCCCCAAGCACCTTTACGGTGTAAAAGAGGGGACAGGTCCTGTCGGGGGCCTGTGTGGCCACCTGTATGGGCCCAGGCGGTTTCCTGTGTGGGGCCATTATATAAAAAGGCGCACAAGTAGTTGGGGATTTATGCTAACCACACAAGAAGGAATATGCCTCCCGAAGGGATCAAACACACTACCTGAGGATAAGTAGTGCGCCATGACCCACTTGGTAGTCAAGTGTACTATTCTCAGGTAGTGTGTCATGGCGCACTACTTATCCTCAAGTAGTGTGTTTGATCCCTTGGAAGGCGTATTCCTTCCTGTGTGGTTGGAATAAATCCTCAAGCACCTATATGATGTAGAGGAGGGGACAGTTCCTGCCGGGGGCCTATATGGCTACCTGTGTGGGCTTGGATGCTGCCTGTGTAGGGCCGTTATATAGTACTTCCAACATTGCTAAAGAAAGTTGTCAAACAGTTCGAATGGGCTGCTCTTGTGTGGTCACAACACTCTCCAGCTTTTAAGGCAAATTAAATTTAATGTAATATGTAACTCTATATACAGGACTTTTGTATTAATGTAATATGTAACTCTAATATCTTTATTATTTTTGTCCATAGACATTAAGCGCGGCAAACTATGAGAGGGTGAAGAATAACAAATACTTGTATCGTGGATGTTGAATGGGGTATGCGAACATCAAGCAACAGTTCATAGAGAAGCAGGGGTTAGGATCGGATGTGAATATCAAACATGGAGTGTTGTGGGCTATTACGAGGCAAAACAAATAAGGCAACATTGACAATCCTTACGTCCAGGAGGTTGTCTCAAGAATGGTAAGTACGGATGATTTTGATTCAATTATGTTTGTACTATCTAAAAGATGTTTATGATATTGGTGTTTCTAGTACTATGCTTATTGGACTAAGTTAGGGTCTATGTATTTAACCTTTCATTTTGCTACAGGAGACCTTGACTCAAGAATTAGTGCAAGGCAAGCTTCTTGGGGACAAGGATGTCTTGGAAAAGGCTTTAAGTCCTGACCATGATGGTCTTTTGAGGGGTGTCAGCCATAGGTCACAAAAAAGAATACTTTGGGAGGTGAAAGAGGTCGACAAGGGTGTTGATCAGAAGCTTCAACAGTAAATAGAGATGACCGAGATGCTAAAGCAGATGGTTGAAGCACAATAAGTTATCATTGATCAGTTAATGAGCCGAGAGATCATGGGGAAGTAGGGAATGGCTTATACCCCAAGTGCCAAAAATAATTGCATATTCCCCTTTTAGACTCTACCTGAGGTAGTATAACTCATGCCGAAAGCCTATTCTTTATTTATTTTTGCTTTGCACTAATTGTATTTTTTCTTTGTTTAAGGCGAGATGGAGGTTGAGTGTGTGGTAGATTGCCCCAAGTGGCATACGGTTGCTACAGGCTACATGTACAACTTATAGGGGGAGAACATGATTCACAACTCACCTCTCCCTCATAATCTTGTTAGGGTAAAGCTAAAGATGGCCATCGATTCTTAGTACATCCTTCTGATTCCCATCCCATATGCAAATACAGTGGGAAGAGCTGCACTTAGCTTTGTTGTATGGCCAGAACACCTTATTGTCATACCTGGGAAGACATAAAAGGTATACCATCGTCTTTTGAGCTTGCTAATGAAGTTTATAGTGACTATTTTCCTAACTTCTCAACTTGTTTAGCCGAAAAGGAGAAAGATCAATATAGGAGCTAAGTCCAGCCATGGTTCAGTGTCTTATGCACCGAAGAAGATGGACGTGCATGTGCATGTGCCTTAGCCTTTAGTTCTGCTAATTTCTAATAAATTCTAGATGGCTCTTGAAGCATGCGATAGCATAGTCACCGAAACATACCCTAAGCAAAACTACTACACCGAACAAGCTCCCTTTGAGTAAGATATCTATAGGGAACAAGGCGTGTTTGACGCTCCCAATCGGGTGTTAGTCAGAGAGATCGTCACTGGCAATATGGCTAGCTCGAGTGCTTGTAACTTTTATATCCAGCGTTTTTTCTACTACAAATGAATACTTTGCTACTTATAGCGTTTATATATACTGATGTTTTTATATGTAAGGTACCTTCATAAGGAGTACGTTGCCTGCAATAACCTACAAGACACGTTCCTGTTTCTCAACCCCCACCACCTCTATTCAGGAATGTTGAATCAAAGCAATAAGCTAGATTTTATAGAGATAAAAGTGGGAGAACTAGCAGATTTGGTCATTAAAAGAGCACCAAAGAAGAAGGATAGTTTTTTCTTAGTGCCGTACTACTAGGGGTAAGCATACTACTTCATTAAATTGGATGCTCATTATGTTTTTTTCTTAGTTTTTTTCACATTATGTTTAATGTACTTAGGGGTCATTAGATGCTCATCGTGTTAAATCCCATCAAGTAAAGAATTTGGTTCTTTGAATCAGTTCATTGGATGTGTAAAATCAACCACAGATGGCCAAGGTTTTCAATAAGTAAGTTGATGAATTTAAATTTAGTACTTTTATTCAGAGTTTACTATGAATTTGGTGCTTTATTTTCTTATTGTGATATATCTTTTCAGAGTTGTTTACTATTACACCGTGGACGAAGGCCTCACCTACCCCTCATTAAAAGGTAAAGGCATTGCATCCACTTACAAATGAAAGAGAGCAATAGTAATTCACCAATACTTACCATATTGTATTAGAGTTGTTAGAGTTGGTTTTTTGTGTTAGACTGATACATTTTATATGTTTGTTTATAGTGTCTGCATCAACCAAATCAAAGCTCTTATTGTGGGTACCATGTCATTAAGTTCCTGAAGGACATAGTCACTCACAATCCCGACTCAATTGATACTAAGGTATGTGTATATATATGCATATATGTGTATTGAAGTTAAATTAAAAGTAAAATCATATATATTCATAAACCATACTTTGTCTTTTCATGCAATACTTTTAGGATAGTTATTCTGAGCCATATCTGCTTGGACAAATTGAAGAAGTCATAGAAGAGTTGGCTATGACAGTTTATCGTCAATGGATGGGAGCATCAGTTAGCTATAGAGTAATATTTTTAATCGTCAATGGATGCTATAGAGTTGGCTATAACAGTTTTGGTTTCTATTTTGTTTTCTCTTTTTGCTCTAACTAATTTGCTTTTGGTGTTTGGTAATTTGGATTAGCTTTTGGTTTATGTTATGTACAGTTTTGTATATGTACTTTTTGATGATTGCATAGAATTGATATGTTTAAATGGTTTCTATAATTGGTTTTTGTTAGATCTAATCAGTTTTATATGTATGTAACATCCAGATGGGGGCTTATCGAAAGTGAACCCCCCAATTTTTTTAAAAATTTGTCACACATACTTAACGGTTATTCGCCAATAACAGTCAAATATTGCACATATATAACGGTTTTTCCAAATAACCATCAAATAAACCCCTTTCTCTGGTGACCAATACTTCACTGTTCATCATTTTAATTGTTAAGTATTGTACATAATATATCATGGTTATTAAAAAACTGTTAAATATAGATTGCTATATTTAACAATCGTTGTCTTATAACCATTAAATATAGTGCCATGTACATAACGGTTGTATTTAAAAAATCATAAAATATAGCCCAATATTTAAGGATTAAAAATCATTATATATAAATATTTGAGGCTCATGCGGTAAAAAAACCATTAAATGTAGACAATAGTAGTGTTTGTTCACTACTTTCGAGACAAAAGTAGACCTTAACCGGCAAAAATATACATAAAGATTGATTATTCTTGCACGGTTTATTAAGGAAATTAAAACCATTCTTAAAAAGCTCCCATAATTAAAAAAAGGAATATATATTACAAAAACCATGTCCGACGTATACTTTTATTTATGAGGCATAGAAAGATTACATAAGCAGGCATTGCTTTTCGCAACAAGATCTTTTTCATATATGTGGCTAATAATCCAACCCATGATGTCATTTTTCTTCGACTGGGCATGCTAGATGTAATATCTCAAATTTTAGGGTTGGAAGTTTGAGAATAAGTCTAAATCATGTAGACTACTAAGCCCAGTATGGAAAGAGTCCTAAGAATGTCTAAAAGATAGAATAACTTTCAGGGACTGTATGATTCAACCCTTCGGGTAGAGAATAATTATCTGGATTATATGAGAGCTCAGTGTGTGGAGGTAATCGAATAAAATATACTAGTGCAAGTGCACTCTGGCACACTTGGCGCCATTTGGTTGGGCCACATAAGGACATGTATAGCGGCATATGGGTCCTACATGTATAAAGTAGCCTTGATAAATTAGCTTTTCGTAAAGCCGCTTTTTGATAAAGTAGCTTTTGGGTTGGAACAACTATGGGACGCCACCTAAGCCCTTTAGCTTTTCCTTTCAAGCTAGCTTAATGACAAGACACCACCCAGTTATCTCATGAGTAAGGTTCTGAAACCCCAACTGGTCACTAAACCGGTGAGAAATTAAATATTTTAGGTTTATTAATATAAAATTTTGAAGAAAAAAATTTTAAAAAATTGATTTTTTTTAAAAAAATAAAAAATACTGACCCGGACTGGACCCCGAACCAGACCAGTTTCCCGGCTAGTTTGCCGGTTCTTAGGTAGGACCGGCCAGTCCGTTCCAGGTTTCAAACATTGATCATGAGACATGTGACTAATTAGACAGATAAAATATGCCGGTGTAAGTGTGCGCAGGCATTTTTAGGGCAAGCACATATACCCTGCGTTTTTTAAGGAACACTGATTTGGCGCCATTTGTCTAGAGTATATGGGCCAGCATGATGTCATTTATGGCTTACGCAGACACTTGGCATGTTCTTGAGGAACATAGGCTTGGGTGTCATGTTCAGGGATACACCGTCGTACATATGGCGCAATACTGAGAAACTAGGACAGATGTGGCGCTATCTAATGCCCTGTAGAGACACATGGCACATTCCAAAGATGTAATTGTACACATGGCGCATTCTTGAACCCATAAGGACATATGTCGCCAACCGAGTTGACTCCACATAAAGTAACTTTATTAAAACAACTTTATTAAAGTACTTTTAGGGTGGAACAACATGGTAATGCCACCTAACCTGCACTTTAAGGTTGGTTCAATGAGAAGGCGCCACCTAAGCCTCAGGTGCCACATGTCCAAAAGGTCGAGACAACTCACCGATCCTTGGTCTGGCCATGTGTTCGACTTTCCCGAACACCGAGCATGAAAGCCGGGGGAAATCATCGAGCCTTCTCTTCCCCTGACCCTTGAGGACGCCTAGATATGTGTGAGAGGGATGAGGTTGGGTTTCAAAAAGAGCACCTAGCACCCCCAAGATTTAAGAGGAGCGTCTGGCAACTCAGGAGAAAAGAGCGCCTGGCACCCTGGAAATTTAATAAATTCCCAACACCTCCCTACCCTTATTAATTTTGTCCAAGACAAGAAAAAGGGGGGAAATCGAGAAAATGGAGAGAAAAAGAAAGAGGAGAGAAGAAAGATCGTTCTTGAAGAACCAAAATGTTCCCAAGTGATTTAAAATTTTGTTCCATTTTGTTTAAAATCAACTCATAAAAATTTCCCCTCCCCTCCAAATCCCTCATACCAAACAGACCCTAAAAGACAAGTGTTTAGATTCCCTTGTATTTTGTTAAACATTGATAATCTATATTTGGCTCAAAAAACATTGATAATCTATATAAATCAATGTTTAAATTATAAATTCATGCTTTTTGGTAAAAAAATAATTTAATGCTGATATCTCTTTATTATTTTTTGTTTTTTACGTTGGAAGAAAATTAAGTGCCTGTTTGGTTCACAGAATCAGAGGTAATGTAATATAATATAATAGAACGTAATGTAATTATGATTACATGGATTTGTTTGGTTCGTCATTAAAGAAAGATGATGCATATGCATAAAAACGTTTAGTTGGATTACATCAAACATGAGAATATACAAGATTAATATGGTAAGAGACAAAATTACCCCTGACTACACATATATGTATAATGTACATGTTGGGTTTATGATAATTTTTTTAATTGATGCAGTGTACATGTTGGGTTTATAGTAATTTTTTAATATTTAATGATAAAAATATTATGTAGTGTACATGTTAAGTTAATGATAATTTTTTTAATATTAATGGTGGGAATATTATTTAAAGGGATATTTTAATATTTTTATTGGTGGAATATAATTTTTTTGTGGCGAAATATTTTCTAAATTTTATAATATTAATTAATTTTTTAATATTTAATGGTGGTAATAATTTAATATTTAACCACATTTATGGGTAGGCACTTTGGTCAATTTAAAAAATTATAATGGCAATAATGTCTTTTTCACTTGATTATGGGATGTCTGCATCCCCATTCATCACTCCTAACAATGTGATCGTAATTACATCATTTGATATAATCAGGATTATAAAATGTAATCCTCTTTATATTACATAAACCTAACCAAACACTGTAATTAGTCTATTGCATCAAGATTACATGTAATGCTCTCCTATAGAATCGAACCAAACAAACTATAAGTAGTTAACATAAAACGTGCTTCCGGTAAAAAAATCTAGACAGAGTTCGGGGATACACACACACACACACACACATCATACATAGAAATAATCTAATTTTAATTTTGAAGAAAATTTAAATTAAATGTGGTGTAGAAAATTATCAGTAAAGTTGAAAAGATGCAGGGGAAAATTAAAGGAAAATGATGCTAATGATCTTGATAGGATTAATAATAAGTAATAATAACGCTTCAAAACCTCAAATTCCTAAAATAACACTAATGAACTTAGTTGAAAAAAATGGGTAGAACACTTAAAACTGATGGGACTCACACCTCAGGCCCAGCCAAGCATGGATATTTTACCAACCTATGAGTTGGCTTTTTTTTGCCAACGCAAAGACTTGCCTTTTTAAAATAAGGATAACATTTACCCAGAAAAACTGAGGTTAGGTAATGTGAAAAAAGTTCCCAATGTAGTAGAATGATGTTGGTATCGCCATCATAGGAGGAGGACGATTTACTCATATGAAGCAATAAGAAGATTAAGAATGGATCTAAAGGAGCAGGGAGGAATGTTTCTCAAGATAACTGACCGCGACTGAATGTGATGGGAAATGAATATACTAAAGGAGGGCCTTCATTTACTGATAGACTGAAGGGAGTTGACAGATAAAGTGAAGACTCAGATGATGAGTTAGGGAAAGAAGATTACTGTCTCTCTGATGATGTTATGTCTGATGTGTCTATTCAAAATGCAGAGCAAGAGCAAGGGGAGCCTTTATGCAAAACTACAGAGGATCCGCAAAGGAATTTCCCCACGTTCTCTTTCTCTGGAAGGGTGAAAAAATGCTTGTATAGAGTGTGGAGGAAGGCTGTTATTGTGAAGCTACTGGATTGAAGCATTGGCTATAAGGCTCTTCATTCACGCCTGCAAACACTTTGGGCTAAGAGAGGTGTGATCAGTCTAATCAATATTGGACGTGGTTTTTTTGTGGTTAACCTTTTAAATAGGGAGGACTATTTCAATGCTCTAACAAGAGGGCCATGGATGATATATGACCACTACCTCACTGTTCGGCTATAGGAACCAGGATTTAACCCAGCAAGGGCCACGATAGATAAAGTTGTAGTATGGGTCCGCATACCAAAACTTCCTCTGGAATATTATGATAAAGAAGCCTTGACTTTTATTGGTAATAGGATCAGAGACCCTCTTAAGGTAGATATTGTTAGAACCGGCTGACACCCAAAAGAGGGTGAATTGGGTGTAAGATAAAAACTCAAGAACTTTGAAAATCTTTTCGCATCTTAGATGAAGCAATAAAATGAAAGTAATAAATATAAATCAATAGTTAATATATGCTGAAAATATAAGAGTTTAAGGAAAAAAATATGCAAAATGTGATTTATCCTGATTCGGTCCAATCTGCGATGAACTACATCCCGTCCCCAGGTTCCTCCTATTTAATTCGGGCACAAAAACAGCCTTAACAACTCACAAGTTTAGCCGAGCATTTGTGAAGCCTTTTACAAATCTCTCACGGAGTTACTCCCCCTTACACACCGTAAGGTTACAACCGAGTTACTCCCCCTTACACATCCCGTAAGGATACAACTTTGATTATGAAAGATTATAATCGATCTTCTCTCTCAGAAGTACATAAGATGAATACTGAAGCACAACAATACAATCAATTACTCTCTCAAATACACATATATAGAAAATAGATAAGAACAGAGAGTGTTTGGGTCAAGATGGATAGCTTATGATATGAGCATGTTTGTGTCATTGTTCTCTCGTTATTATTTCTCTTCATTGAATGTTCCCATATTTATAGATGAGTTGAAATATCCATTGGAAGCATTTCAACCTGTCCGTTAGAGTGGCATAGCTTCGTTTGACCGTTCTTCGATTTGAAAACTAGCCATTATGGTTGGTGAATGCTCCACTTCCATAAAGTCAACTTTTGTCTCTTCACATAATCTCTTCATTATATACCTAGAGAAATACACTAAACACTAATACAATGGAGTGTTGGAGTGATTGAAAGTAAGAAAAGTGAGTTACATAAGCATTCCCATGATTTTTGAAAGCTTAAGTACATTGTTCCATTCTCCTGAGAGGCATTACTCGAGTGGTCACTCAAGTAAGCCTGGGTCATTACTCGAGTGATCCCTCGAGTAATCTCCTTCAAAATCTAGCCGAGAGCTACAAGATGATTTCTTCTCTGATTACTTGAGTGGCCCATCGAGTAATGTCTCAAATAACTCTGCAGATTACTTGAGTGATCCCTTCAAGTAATCCCATGCAATTCTTGATAGAGAGCTTATTGGAAAAATTTCTCATACATTACTCGAGTGGTCCCTCGAGTAATGTTTCAAATAACTTTGCATATTACTCTAATGATCCCTTTGAGTAATATTTTCATTTTAACTCTAAACATGGAAAATAATATATCATCAGAAAGCTCTTGTCGTATACATTCCAATGCAATAAGAATTAGCTCCAAACTCTTTGTATACAGAAAGTTATGATCTAAAAAGTATCTACTGTTCTTAGACAATCTCTAAAACCATGAGCAGCAACATCCATAAGGCATAACTCTTAGGATATAACTTCAAATATGCCAAATTACCTATCCATGGAAAGCTCTTTGAGTCTAATTTCATATGGAACTAGTTTCGTCACAATCCGATGTGTATTTTAAGAGTTATGTCCAAAATATCTATACTATGATGGTGATTTTGGTCTTAACTTTCAAAGTTGATATCTCTCTCATCTGAACTCCTTTAAATGTTATATTTGGTCACAATGACGCATTGGAAGTCTAGTTTCATATACCACTGGTTTCAGCTCAATCCGTCTTGTGGTTGAGAGATATGCCCAAAATATAAAACCTCTATCCTACCGAGCTAAAATAGAGCACATCAGAAATCTCATTACTCGAAGGAGTTCTCAAGTAATCATGGGTCATTACTCGATGGAGCCCTGGAGTAATCACCTCCAAAATAAGGCAGTGGCATATTACTCGAGGGATTACTCGAGTAATCACCTCTGGAGATAGCATAACTTCCGTATACATCATTTACCTTGGTATTGACGCATTCCAATCTCTAGGAGCATGAATCTTGATATTCTCATTAGATCTTGCAAGTTCTTCTTTCTTTAATCTCTTTCTTCTTATTTTTTCTCTTGATAATCATTCTTCATAACCCAACTAGATATCTTCTTGAATATCTTCAATCTTCTTCTTTCTTTGCTTGACTAATCTTGAATCTTGATATTCCCAGTAGTTCTTGCAAGTTCTTTCTTTCTTGAATATCATTCTTCTTGACTCAATAACTCAATTAGATATCTCTTTGAATATCTTCAATCTTCTTCTTTCTTTGCTTGACTATTCTACAAAATATCCAACATTAAATATAGTAGTTAGTCAATGAAGAAGATAAGTATAGTATGCAAACTTTTTGCTCTTAATATTTGATATCTATATTTAAAATCATCAAAACTATTCATATCTAACAGATATTAATATGTCATGCCAACTTCATGGTCATTATGCTAGGATCTGTGTTTTGGTAGATCTTGGAAAACAATTAATGTCTGGTTTCTCGATGGATGAGGAGGAGTTTTATTTAGAATATGAAGGACTCAATCTCCTCTATTCTGATTGTGGAGTTTATGGACATAGACATGAAACCTGTCTTAAAAAAGTGGCTAAGTCCATAGAAAAGGTCCCCGAGGGAGCTGATGAGAATCAGCATAGCCAAGACAATGAACAAGGCAAAAGTGATGGAGTTGAATTGTCATAGGTGCAAGAATGCTGGAAAGTGGTTTAGAAACCTCGCCGGCAAAGGAGACCGAAGGATGATAGGGAAGAAGCATTCTGGCAACAGAAACAGGGATCGAGGTTTAGCGCTCTAGCTGACGAGGACGATAATACAAATGCCATGCAAGAGCAATATACAGTGACAAAGGGGTAAGTACAGAGGACAAAACCTCAACAGCATGGTCCTTAACGCACTAATATTGTACGAACGCAGAAAATAAAAAACAAAATGTCCGTTGTAGACCAAAAAGATACAGATTTGCCTATAGGAATAGTAGTGACTGGGAGTAATGCGGAGACTCTACGAGGAAAAGACATGCCGAGACGTAACGAGAAAAGGATAAGAAAGATGATGAATAACAGAACAAGGAATAATAAGGTACGGATGATCACGATAGGGGAGGAGGACAAAGAGGATATTGCACAAGGGGAATTGTTGGCTGAGGATAATGACATGAGGGCCCAGACTGATCATGATTAGGATGCATTCATGTGGGACGACCCAAGCCCATTAGAGGTCTCCAAAGGCCCATTAGAAATCCATAGAGAAAATTTAGATCCAGGAGACTCAATGACTGGACTAAATTTCGAAAGCCCAGAGTTTGGTGGGCCTACTTTACATATGCAGTGTGAAGGTACTACAGTGCCAGAGACCCAGGTCTCAATAGGGCTGTAAATGAGTGTTTCCCTTATCCAGTTAGTGTTTTTTGCATTTAATAAATCATTGGAACAACTGAGGGGCCTGTGGTAGGGCCTTGTAAGGAATCTTAAAGCTAGCTTTGTTAGCCCAAAACCTGTGTTGATGTTTTTACCTCAAAAATCGTGATTTCAGAAGTACTTTTCCGCAAATCGAGACAAAACTCATCTCACGTACTTACCTCGTAAACTGTAAAAGATATTCTCCAAAAGCTAATCAGAACGCACACTCACAAGAAGTAATTCTGAAACGTGCTTCCAGAAAATTAAAACACTAGGATTTGATTCGCTTAAAGTAATACCCAACATTGGTCAATCTGGTGGTATGGTTGCGGCATGGAACAGTGATAAAATCCAGATAACAGTATAGGAAGAAGATCGCCAATTTTTTCACTTTGACTTCACTTTAACTGGCACTCCCTCCTTTATCTTAACGGCGGTATATATGGTGCGTCATTCCAATTTCCGTCAAACTTTATGGGATAAATTGAAAGCTCTTTCGGCAGGAATATCTAAGCCTTGCGTAGTAAAAGGAGATTTCAATGATATCCTATTGACTCTGGAACGAATTAGAGGAGCTAGTTGTAATGTGAATCGACTGTAATGGTTTCATGATAGAATTCAGGAATGTGCTTTGACTGATTTGGGATTTGTAGGCCCAAAATTTACTTGGAAAGGTCCCTGAAATGCTGGATGTACGAGATTATATGGGCGATTAGATCATGTGTTGGCTAATAACCGATTTTTATCGCTATTTCCAGATTGCATACTGAAGTTACTCCCTCAAACTCATTTCTCTGATCATCATCCTTTTGCTTTACAGCTTACAGCAAATAACAATAGAAGGGTAGGTAAATCAATTTTAAAACTTTTCTTCAAACTAATTGGGTTGATAGTAAATCAATTTCTCAAAACCTGAACCATTTTAAATCATCCTTGGTTGATTGGAATAAGGATGTTTTTGGGTATGTGGAAAAAAAATATTAGAATTCTTACTGCTAGACTTGGGGGTATTCAAAAATCCCCTGCTTATCCTCACTCAGATTTTCTATGTAATCTGGAAAAACAATTGCATGACGAGCTTGAGGAATTGCTTAATTTGGAGGAAATCAAATGGTTCCAAAAGGCCCGAACAAAATGGGCGACGAAGGGCGACAAAAACACCCAATACTACATTTTAAGAACTAATATGAGGAGGAGGAGAAATAGAGTAGTATCAATAAAGGATGAGCATGGTCAGTGGATTGAGGATGAAATTGAAATGAAGTCTTTGATTACTTCATATTTCAAGAGATTGTTTTAAGTTGAACCAACTGAACAGAATATGCTGCATACAGCCTCAAATTTTCCTAATATCAACAAACCGTGCTTACTAATTTGTGCTCGACACCTTATGTTGAAGAAATTAAAATGGCTCTATTTTCTATGGAACCCTGTAAAGCACCTATGATGGTTTCTCCCCAATCTTCTTTCAAGCAAACTGGGACACAGTGGGTCATTCCTTGTGTAACTTTGTTAAATTGGCCTTTGAAAGGAAAATTACTCTCGAGGAAGAAAATAGGACTCTTATATCTCTCATTCCCAAAAAAGAGAGGCCGAAGGTAGTTGGAGATTTTAGACCAATTTCTCTCTGTTCGGTTCATTACAAATGCATCTCGAAGGTGATCACTCATCGTCTAAAAGGGATAATGGATGAATTAATTTCTCCATTCCAGGCAAGCTTTATTAAAGGCAGACGTATACATGATAATATAATCGTGGGCCAAGAAATTATGCACCTTATGAAAAAAGCAAGGGGAAGAAAGGGCTGGATGGCTTAGAAAATTGACCTTGGAAAGGCCTATGACAGAATTGAATGGCCTTTTCTCAAGCAAGTATTGATCGATGTTGGTTTAGAGTATAATATTGTTTCTTTGATTATGCATTGTGTCTCCTCTGTTTCCTACAATGTGATGTGGAATGGGATGTGTTCTGATTATTTTCAACCTTCTAGAGGTCTCTGACAAGAAGATCCCATTTCCCCATATTTGTTTGTGTTATGTATGGACAGGCTATCCCATATAATTTGCGGTGAAGTTAACTTTGGAAAGCGGAAAGCGATTGCAATTACCAGAGGTGAACCTACAATCTCGCATCTAATATTTGCTGATGATTTGCTCCTTTTTGGTGAAGCCACACACGAGCAGGCTAGTTGTATGATGAACTGCCTTGGTTATTTTTGTCAAGCTTCAGGGGAAAAAAATCAGTCTTACTAAGTCATCAATGTTTTTCCCCCTAAAGTGTCAAGTTGTCTAAGGAAGGATATTGGTGATATCTCCAAAATGAAAGTATCCAGTGAAATTGGAAAATATTTGGGATTTCCCCTGTCCCGAAAGAAAAGAGCTACTGAAACTTTCTATTATGCTGTTGATCGAGTGAAATCAAAGTTGGCTGCGTGGAAAATGAATTCCCTCTCCACAACTGGGAGAATTACTTTAGCAAAAATCAGTACTTAGCTCTATTCCTCTGTACCCAATGTATGTAGCTAAGCTTCCTCAATCCATATGCAATGAGGTGGAAAAGCTACAAAGAAACTTCAGTTGGGGTAACCCACAAAATGGTCACGGATATCACCCCATTGGTTGGAACCAAATTACCCTTCCAAAACAATATGGTGGTTTGGGTTTCAAAAGATTAGAGTCTGTCAACCGGGCTTGTGGAACCAAATTAGCTTGGCAACTTATAATGGGAACAAAAGGTCTATGGGCAAATGTATTTCTGCACAAATACATACTAAGAAATGAAACAAATATACTGATGGCTCTACCAGGAGATTCTCCCCTGTGGCATTTTGTAGTACAACAGAAGCATAATATTGAAAAAAGGATGCACTGGCAGATTAGAAATGGAAGGTGTAATACCCCGAATTTTGAAACTTGAGGCTAGAGAATAAGCCTGAGATAAGTGGACTGCTAAGCCCCGGTTTAGCAAGATCCTAAATTGTGATTAAGAGATAATGACTCCAAAAGTGGATGTGGTTAGTGATAAATAACCCTTTTGGAGAATTCGATGTGATTTGAGTTCCGGATGTGATTCGTATGTGCTGTGAGCAGCGCCGAAACCCTGTATTTAAGTTCAATTATGGATTAACCTCTAAATTGACTTAAAATAGAGGAAGGGCGCATAATGTGGTGATATGGAAAGATATGAAGTGTTTGGTGGTGATTCAGGAGGAATTGCCATAATCAGGGGCAAAACGGTAAAGTTACCGACCAATTGGTCAGTTACCGAAGAGGAAACTCATTGGTAACTTCAAGATCAATGGTTAGGATTGATTTGTGCAAGAGATCAAGGGGTGGAATCACATGTGTGTGAGCTTATGTGAGCTCATGTGAGGTTTGTCAAGATGGTGACACTTGACACCTTGTGGACTTTTAGATCTTGGTCAAATGTCCAAAGTGCTTTTTCTCTTCCCTCTCCTTTATTTTGGTCGGCCAACACATGAGAAAAAGGGGAAAATCTGATCACTATCTTCATCATCTTCATCTCTCCAAAGTCTCCATTTGCGCCTAGCTCAAGGGAGGAAAGAGAAATCAAAAGGTGAGATTTTGGTTGGCTTCTTGTCCTCTAATGCTCTAATCACCTTCTATAAAGTTGTTCATAGTGATGAGAGCTTCATCTCTATGGTTTTAGATTCTTGATTGAAGGTGTTTGATGGCTTGAGGAAATTTGGAAAGATGAAGAATCAAGAAATTGGTTTGGGAAAGAGGAAGAGGTGAGTATTTGAAACCTTTTGATCTAAGTTTTGTGAATTATGGTTGAGTATTGTGAATTGTGAAATTTGCCCTGATTTTATGGTATTTTCGTGTGGAATGTGAATGGTGGAATTGGATGTTGTTTTGTGTTGAAAATAGTGTCATGTTGTGGTATTTAATCATTGGAATTGGTTTGAATTGGATTGGACACAATGGTTGAAAAACTGGAAATTCTGTCCAGTGAGAATTCTGTCTGGGTAGTCTGTTTGTGTTGCCGTTTTGAATAGGCAAATGATGTTGGAAAATTATGAAACTTTACAGTCTTAAAGTTCACATCTCAAGCTTCAATATGGACATAAATTTTGTGTCATTTCGCTTTGTGAGCTGGGGGTTTGAACTGACCAAAGTTTGGTATCCAAACTGGATGCTGTTTTGGCACAACGTTAGGTTTTTGGTAAATCTTGACTTTTGTGGTGATTTCTAGTAATGGTCAATATTTTTCCTAGAAATAGGACTTAAATAGCTTTCATTTGGCTTTGGAATCACCTTATTTCGATTTTTCCTGAATTAGTTATGATTTTTGGAAGTTCAGCCAAGAAACTGGATTTTCTGGGCCGCAGCCAACCCCCATTTTTAGCATTTTGAGATTTTGAAAGGTGATTTCCAACCTAGTACGTCCCAATCCTTTAAGCTTTCGTTGAGCTTATTTTAGCCACCTAAAGGGTGTGAATGGTAACCAACTTTAAGTGATATAAAAGTAAGGATTTGGAATTGAGATTGATCCTATATCCTTGATTTGGTTTATAGGGTTCAGTATTCGTTTGGTTCGCGAGTAAGCGGAGCTGGAGCATACGTGGAAAGAAAAGTGTAGGGAACTTACCTTTCCTTCATGTATTGATATTTGTGTTTGTGTATTGATGCATATTATTGCTTTGCTTGATTATGTGAAACATATATGAATGATTGAAGCTCTGTTTCTATTTATGCTATGGCCATGAGTATGTTGTTGAAACATTGAGCATGCGAATATATCATTATGTGAACATGAGTTATTGTGATGTAAGCATTTCATGCATTAAACACTTATCTTGCATGTATATTGGTATCTGTTTCCTACTGGGATTCTCTAGAATCTCACCCTCCCCTACCAACATTTTAGACAGGTCAAGTGGCTCAAGGAAGGAGCAAGTGACTAGGGGCGGCGAGAATCCCTTATGGGCATTTGTATTTGGTAGTTGGTTATCGTTATATGCTGGGATAATTGTATATGTTCGGATGATAGTTGGGATGTATATTTGGATATTGTATTTGTATATTGGATGAGTATTGAGTATGCATGTATGGAGTTGAGATTTGTGTAATCTCCGTTTGAGGAATTGTAAAGGGGCGAATGTGCCCTATGAATTCTATGTAAAGGTATAAACCGGGAGTTGCCGGGAAGTTATTGTTGTACACTATGATATTTTTATGAATGTGATATTCCGCGTAATATAATTGTATTCGAAATTGAATATGAGACCAGGTAAATTATATTTCGAAAGTTATCTGTGAAAACCCTGTCGTGAAGATGGGATTTTAAATAAGTTTTGTTTCCTATTGGTCTCTATTTCATTTTAATTGAGTATTTCGGATATAATTACGGAAGGGGGTTACATAAGGAACGTGAATTTTTTCCAAGACAGATGGCTTTTTTGTGACAAGAAACTCAAAGAACTTTGTTTAAGGCCACTTACACTTAAAGAAGAGCAAAGTAAGGTTGTGGACTGGACCAATCATGGTAGTTGGGATTTTCAACACTTGGCTCATTTAGTCCCTGCTACTGTTTTTCAAAGATTAATTGCAGTATTACCTCCTATGCCTGCAGCAGGAGAGGATATCTTATCATGGAATGCAACAGATGATGGCCATTTCTCTATCAAGAGTGCTTATTTCTTGATTGAGGAAAACCCGAAGAATCTATATAGCCCTATATATAAGCTTATCTGGAAATGGAAACGAATTGAAAGAATAAGAGTGTTCATGTGGAAAGCATTTCAAAATCGTCTTCCGACCAATGAGTGGAGGAGTAAATGGTCCCAGCACTCCCCATTGTGTCAACACTGTAATACTGCAGCAAAGTCAACTATTCACATCCTGAGGGACTGTGACTATGCAAAAGAATTATGGATGAATATGATACATCCACGTCATTAATTATACTTGCTTCTTTGTCAGCTCCTTACGTGATTGGCTTGGATTAAATCTAAAACAAGAGTTAGGGGAAGAAAGTTCATCAAACTGGGGACTACTATGGGGAGTAGCTATTTGTAAACTTTGGTCATGGAGGAATAATGCAGTCTTTGATCCTGACTTTGAAAAACCATCAAACCCCGAGTATGGTGATCAAAGGATGCTGGGAATATTTTGTACCTTTGCAGGAGACACGTCGAGCTATACCTTCGATATTGCCTCAAAATGAATCATGGACACCAACACCGAAGGATTAGGTTAAAATTAATGTCGATGGGGCTGTATCCAGATCTAATAGCCGAGCGAGTTGTGGAGGCTGTCTGAGGAATCATGAAGGGAAGTGGCTTCAGGGTTTCACACACGCTATTCGTACATGCTATGCTCAGGATGCAGAGGAATGGGGAATTTTTAAAGGTCTCTCTATGGCATGGGAAGGAAGGTACAGAAAATTAATACTAGAGTCAGATGCGAAAACTGTTATCGACAGACTTAATGTTAGAGCTACAAGGCAAGATCCTCCTACAACTCTAATTTTCAAACAGATTCAAGACATGTTGCAATACCGCTGGGAAGTGCGCCTTCAATACATCTCAAGGAAACAAAACCAGGTGGTTGATGTACTGGCTAAGTTTGGACTGAGTAGTTCAACTCTGTTAGATGTGTGCCCGAACATTATAAGGGCCTTGGTTGAGAAAGATAGCATGGGAATTAATCCCCACGTGACTTCGTTGTAACGTAATTGGGTTGTGCCCTCACCAGTATCAAAAATAATAATAATAAAATAACGTTTACCCAATTAATTTTTTTAAATAAATTATCTATAAATATTTATTCACGAAGTTATAGACCGAGAGTTATATTTGAAACGTAAATACTTAATTTTTAATTGAGACTCTAGGTTTTTTTTTTTTTTTTTTGGATAGCCTCTAGGTTTTGCAGTTAGATTCATAAGGATTAGAGAAGTTAGGTTAAAAATTTTTAATTAATTTTTCTAACTATTTAATCTTATATCTTCTTCTTATTAAAATTTTGTTATCCCACTTTTTTATTTTTTTTAAATTCAATTTATAAAAATTTTCTTCTCGTTCCCTCCCCTCCATATCCCTTATATCAAACAAACAATAGGTTGGGAATAGTTTAATATGTATACATTTTTTTAAAAAAGAAATTACTAGACTTATTAAATTAATATTTGGATCCCTAATTGTCATGCTTCGTTTAAAATATAAGGTCCTTAAATATTATTATTTGTCATATCAGAGCAATGTCGTTTTCCTTTAAGAAACGTTTTCTTCATTTCAAGAGTCCCCACCCCAGCATCAAAGCATCATGCACGGATCCGCTTGCTTTCTTGGCTGGTCTATCGCTCATGATTAATTTCTAATTATTAATTATTAATTATTAATCATATGCATAACGCGCAACGTACTCTACGTTTTTAATAAGGCCAGAGTGTAACTTTTTTTTTTTTTTTTTGCCGAATCAGAGTGTAACTTTTAAATTTACTTAATACAATTGAACATTTGTCAACTGCCTGGTGTATGGAAAAAAAAAAAGGCATGTCAAAGGCAAGTTTGTTTTTTTTTTTTTTGGTCATTGTCTATGTCAATGCCGATGGTAAGTTATCCCAACATATTTGGATTAGGTATTAAACTCAAACTTGGCAGATATATTTGTGTAGGCTATATGCACTTTTAAACTAACCTTAATCTAATTAAAAAGAAAGGATAAAAGTAAAACAAGGATTTTTTTTTTTGTCAGTAAGGATACATTTTTTAATTTGAAGTTTAAAAGTCTGACAAAAACATTGAAATTAAAAAAAAAATCCGTTATATAATTGGGAAAATTCAAAAAAAAAATCCTAGAGAATATCAAAATTTCAAATTAGTTTTGTTTAATACAGTTCATATGGATGGCAAAAAAAATACAGTTCATATGCAATTAAGTAATCACTATACTTAATGAAAAAATGACAATATTTTTCGGTAGGAATCACTACTAATTTGGGATTTTCAAATTTCTAAAGGCATTTAATTGGAATTTTCTTTATATAATTCAACATTGATTTTATTATAAATGGCATTGTTTAATTTTATAATACATATACATATATTGATGTTTTATTACATTTTTAATTTTTATACATGAAGATTGTGTTTATTTTGTGCCCTATTTGATCCTAAACTAAAATGAAATAAACCTGAAAAAAAGATACATAAATATCATATGAACTGTCAAAATCCAGAAAAGTTAATTAACAATTACAAAAGACAAAGAGGGGATTGAGGGGAAACTTAGGGTTTTTATGTTTGTGACAAATGACCAAAATACCCCTGAAATTAAGACTTAACCCTCTTTTTCCCTCTCTCTCCTTCCTTGGCTCCTCTCCCTCTCTTCATCTTCCCGTTTGATCTCGCCACCTCTTCTCTCCCTCCCTCTTCCTGTCATCTCCTTCCCCCTACCTCAGATCTCACCACTTCCTTGCTCCAACCTCCACAAACCTCTCCTTCTTATCTTGTCGATGACGGCCCTAGCTCTCACTGTTAGGAAATGGTGAGATTTGGCTCTCATTGTCGATCTCGATCACCAACATCCCCTTCCTATAATTCTCAGTCACCATTGATCTCGGTCGCCGTTGATCTCTATCACCAACCTCACCACCAAACACTGGTGGTGAGGATGAGGGCAACAGAAGGATCAAGAACAAGAACTTGTGGTAGATCAAATATCTTCTACTGGGAGGTCAATTTTTAGTCGATTTTAATCATCGTCGTAATTTGATTTTTGTTTGTGGCTAGGTTTATGTTTGTATTTTTTATTTTTGTTTGTGCCTAGATTTATGTTTGTATTTTCGATTTTTGCTACTATGAAGTTGTTATTGCTTAGACTCAAATTGTCAATAATCCTATCAGGCGTCGTTGACAACTTGAGTCTAGGTAATAACAATTTGAGTATAGCGATTAGCAACTACCCCATATTTTCTTGTTTGGGGCTCAATTTTTATTTTTGTTTTGGCTTTTTGTTTGTGTTTTGCTAATTGCCATTATGAATTTATTAATTATTTATACTTAAGTTGTCAACACTTTTATCAAGTGTTGTTGACAAGTTAAGTATAAGTAATGAAAACTTAAATATTACAATTAGCAACTACCTCATTTGACGTTGTTGACAAGTTAAGTGTAAGCAATGACAACTTCATAATAACAATTAAAAACTTGGATATACACATTATTAGAAGCTTTTTTTGAGTTCAATGTTGGTCCAAAAGTTTCCAAATTATAACAATATTGCTATACCAATAAAGGATGTTAATTTTAAGGGTTAAATAAATTTGTTTGACTTTATGCCCTCCAACATGGCATTGTCAACTCAGGCCATTAAAACTATTAATATGCACATAACATATTGCAAGTCTGATTTATTAGTAATAAGAACCATTCTTAGTAAGAACCACAACGTCATTTCTCCCACGAAAGAACAACTCTTCTTACGTATTTGTTAGTCTGATCACTTCATGAACAACTCTTCCGCTGGCAATCCTCTGCGGAGGTAAGTGAATTCTGAATACCACTTCAATTTTTTATTCATAAAATGATTAAACTAACAAATGTGTAGGAATTGTTGTTTTTTTAGACAAAAATGGTGTTGCGCTTCTTATTAATGATAAATCCACTTGCAATGTGATAGGTGCTTTAATGACAAATCAATAACTTTTGTAGCATAATTTGGTAATTGTCAACACCCGTTTTCATTTCGATAATCGAAGAATAATAAAGACGAAATTTAATGGGCATATAGAAAGGTACAATTATACTAATAAAAATAATTGTTTACAATACTGATATCGTTCATCAACGAAATACAGAAAATACCGCGGAAACTTAATATTTACAGGATAATCCAAAATATCTAAAACATAAACTAATTATAACCACTATATTGCCCTCACCTTAAGACACGAGCTGATTACTTCTCAGCGTCCATGCCTTTTCCCTTCGATCCACTGGCACTAGCTGAGATATTTGCTTTTGAAAAAGGGTGAGATTCTAAAGAATCCCCGTAGAGACATACGATCGACATATAAAATGTGAAAATTAAATATGCAATGCACTATATTAGGCAAAAATAAAAGTTCGATTCGATTCATATAAATTTACCCCAGCCGTGTCACTGACTACATTAGGATTTCTGATAATATACCTCAATTGAGTCATTGACCATAGCTAGGATTTTTTGATATATCTTTGTTGGGTAGCGAACCACAACTAGGTACTGTGCCTCTAACACGCAATCATATCACGAAATACAGTAACAAATGTGTATAATTATTCACATAGTGTATAAAAGATGGTAGTCCCTACCTCGAAGTTTATTAAACCCCTTTTTCAGTGTGCCTCGTAAAACGTGTTGTTTTCGGCATCCGATTCGTCCTAAAATATTAAATGTATCAGAAATATGTCATAACATATCCAAGTATCATTTTAGGCTCTTCTATAGTGTTTCTTGTAATTATATTAGTTTATGATAAAAATTTACCAAAATGCCCTCGGGACCCTAACCCGGCCCCGCCGTATCCGACCCGATAGCACGTTTTCCCAAAATTTTAACTAAGGCTATTTGTAATACCCCAAAATTTGGGATTAGAGGCTTGAGAATAAGCCTAAATTAAGTGGACTGCTAAGCCCCAATTTAGTAAGAGCCCAAATTTATCCCCTAATAATTCTAATATCTTTGGGGTTTAAGAAAGTAAAATGGTGAATTTTGGAGAAAGTAATTATGTTTTTGGTGAAATCGCCTATAAAGTAGTGAGCTTGTCATGTGATTTTGAATGATCAAATGATAAGAAAAAATTATGAAATTTTACAGGATGAAAGTAGACATCCTAAGCTTTAATTTGATAGGTTATATGAATCAATTAGATCTATATACAAAAATATATGAATTTTTGAAGTCAGCACAGAAAAACTGTGAAATTTCTGGACCAATATGCAAAGATTGAAATTCTGGGAATATTGTGATTCTATTCAGCAAAAGTCTATATTTTTCCTTAAAACTAGACACAATAAGGGTTCTATAGGCTTTGAAATCACCGCATTTTGATTTTTCTAGAATTAGTTATGATTTTTCAAAGTTTGGGCAGAAATCTGTCAAAATTTTGTAAAAATCCGAAAATTTGGAAAATTAAAGTAAAATATGATATAATAATATATCATCATCCTCTTCCTCTTGAGCTCATTTCTGGCGTGAAACAGCAGCTGAAGAGAGAGAGAACGTTCAGATTTTTAGAGAGAGAAGGAGAGGAGAAAACTCACAAGATAGGTCGATTTCTTCGGTGAATTCGTACCTAACGTGTATATTCCTTCTCCTAAGCTTATCTTCTATGGGTGTGTTTGTTTTGGCGATTAGATAAGTAACTTATTTTTACTTAAACTTATGGAATTTTAAGATTGGAAAAAAGTTAGATTGAGTAAAATGATGAGTGTTTGATTAGCGATTGGATAAGTAACTTATGTAAAAGTGAATGATGTTTGGTTTGACTTTTGCATAAGTGACTTTTGTATTAATTAAGAGAAAAAAATTGAAAAAATTATGAAAAATGAAAAAAATGAAGAACTGATTGTGGAAAAAGAACTCATTGGCAACTTAATTGCCAAATGAGACCTTGGAAGATATCTGCATTTGTTAAAGTAGCATTCTTGGTGATAAATTAATCCAAACCATCCAATGGCAATAGTGTTACCACAAGACACATACTCAAAATTTGGCAATGGTACAATTTTAAATAAAATTATATCAAACTCTAATTTAAATTGGTACACTCTAAAAGTCTTTTCTATTGTGCACCTCAAGCTTAAATTTTATAAATTATATCAAACTCTAATTTAAATATTAAATCCTAACTCATATTTTCATATTACTCTAAATATAACAAAATAAACCGATTAAAACTTCAATAATACCTCCAATAATCCAAATAAATTATTTAAACTAAATTTAATGGGTAAAAACACTATATAGAAATTAATTTATGACATGTTTATAAAAAAATTGATTATAAAATCATAAAACAACTAAATAATAATCTAAACTGATTAAAATTAATTATTAATTATTCTCTACATTTTTACAGTTATATATTAACAAAACTCAAAACTTGCATAAACTTTTATTCCAAAGTATTCTCTAATTAGCAGAAGATTACTATCTAAAGAAAGAGAAAATTATTTAGAACATTTCTTTATAAAAGAAGTTTTGTTATTAGAAGTGATTTTGAGTATCTCATTGATCCCCAAAAATATGAAAATACTCCTATCAATATTTTTTTAGACACACACAGGCACATAAGCTCCAATAAGCTTCATTTTGAGGCTTATGACTTTTTTCACCTTAAATCCAATCACTGAAACAAACACCCATATTTGATCAAAACACTGTTCAAGCCCAATTGCTACACTATTCAAGTCCGATTGCTGGAGAAATCGGCCAAACAAACACGCTGTATGTTGTTTGAGGTGTTTGAAGCAAGATTTTTGGAGTTGGGAAGGTTAGGGTTTCAACCAAGAAGGAAAAGCTAGTAGGAGCTTGAGGTAACTTTCGAACCTTCGTATATTGATTATTCTAGCTGCTGTGGGCAATTTAATCGGTGAAATTTCGCCGGATTGTCCTTGATTGTAAAAATGAAAAATGGGTTTTCCTAGGGGTTATACTACCCAAATTGGTACTAAATGGTAGTTGTAACCTAATGGAATAGTCAATAAAGTGGTTAGGAGTAGAAAGAAACGTGTTTACGGAGCTGAAACCGAAAAACTCCAATTTTCCTTGGAGTACATGTATATTTTGGTTATGGCTATAAATGGGCCTTAGAGTTGGATTTTCAATGATTTGATGGTTCCGTTGAGTTCAGGAGCCAAAATTAGGTGGGGTTACAGTTAGTCACTTTTTCAGAAAAGGACGAAAAAGCATAATTACGAAAACGCCCCTAAAACCTTAAAAGTAGGGCTGCAAATGGCAATTTCATAACTTAACATTGAATTTGATAATTTTGAATCCGGAAATAGATTCCTTGGGTGAAAATATGTAAGAATAATCCATGTCAAAATTTCGGGAAAAGTACAGCCGGACCGGGTACAGCGGGGCCGGGCTGGATCCCCGGGGGCATTTTAGTAAATTTTCACAGTAGACTTATATAACCCCCAAAAACACTATGGAAGTGTATGAACGGTACCTTTGGCATTATATGATCGAATATGGGGCCCAAGCTGTTGGCACGCATTACGAGGCACACGTTTCGAGGCGGAAAAGGGTTAAGATATGGAACTTACCTTACTTGCATGTATTTGATATCTTTGCTTGTGTAGTGATGTATCTGATCGCTTTACTTGATTGTGTAGAGCATATTTGAATAAATGAAGCTCTGTTTCTGTTTTGCTGTGGCAATAGTTTTGTTACATGAAACATTGACCATGTAGAAATGTCATTATAGGGCATACATCTAGATAAAGCTAACATGTCATACACATAACATCAATCATGCATGCATTATGGTATCTGTTTCCTACTGAGATTCTCTCGAATCTCACCTTCCCTTACCAACAATTTAGATAGGAGACGACATAAGATATGCAAACAACAATGCAGAGTACCGTACGAGGGGATTACAATAGTGGAACAAAGACGGGAAGAAGTCTCCGTTTCACTGGGATGAGTTTAGACACTCTAGTAGCCTTGTGCTGCTACCTTAATCGTAAGTATCATGTACAAACTCCTATGGGGAATTTATGTAATCATGCACATATTATCAGTATAGTTATGCTATTCCTGTGTTGCCTACCGAACCACATATCGTTTTTCGCAAATACTCTGAAAAAGGTTGAAATTGAGATAAGGGCGGACACTATTCTGACGCATTTTCACCCAAGGAATCCATTTCCGGGCTCAAAATCACCAATTCATTGTCAAATTATGAAAATACCCTTGACAGCCCCTATTTAGGGATTTCAGTGGCGTTTTTGTAATTATGCTTTTTCGATCTCTACCGAAAAAGTGCCCAACTGTAACCTCACCTATTTTTGCCCACTGAGTCCAATGGAACCATTTTTTTCATGAAAATCCAACCCCTACCCCTTGGAATAGTTATGGCCGAAATATTAAAGAAAATGAAAAAAAAAATAGTTGTGTTTTATCTTCCAAAACTTGTACTCTTCCACTTCTAATCCTTGATTGACTCACTTAAACACTTCTTAATCATGATTTAAAGGATTTTGGGCAGCATAACCCCTTAGGGTTATAGCTTTTCAAATTTCATAACTCAACCAAAAATTACATAAACCAAACAACAATTACCAACAACAACTTTATACTAACATAAAATTGATATTGGTATAATTACCTCCTAAACTTCTTGGATGATCTTACTCTAGGAACCTCCTATTTCTCTTCTTGATCTCAAAGTGTGACTTCACCACCATGGATTTATGAGAAACAAGAGTTTAGAGAAGGATTCTAAGGAAATGTTATAAGAAAAACCAAAGGAACCATACTTACCTTAACCTCTTCTTCTTCTCTCTCTCTCTCTCTCTCTCTCTCTCTCTCTCTCTCTCTCTCTCTCTCTCTCTCTCTCTCTCTCTCTCTCTCTCTCTCTCTCTCTCTCTCTCTCTCTCTCTCTCTCTCTCTCTCTCTCTCTCTCTCTCTCTCTCTCTCTGGCCGAAATGTGCATAAGAAAGTGAAGATAGTGTGTTTATCATTTTACTTCTTCTTTCTTTCTAACCCTTGATCTTATCAAGGGTTAAGATTTCACCACCCATTATGCATCATTCCTCCTCCCATACCCTCTTACTTTATACCATAACCTCTCATCATGACCATCATGCCCATGTCTTCACTTTGTGTATACTCCATCTTTGTCATCATTGAGAGGTTCATGTAGCATTTGACTTGTGCTTCTTAGAATTAAATTTTTCCCTCTCATTTCCATGTATTGGCCGAAATTTTAGGGAGGAGAAGGGAAAAATGTTTTTCATAAATTCCATAATTCATATAATTGTATTATGTATAATCCCCCTAATTTCACAATTCTTGATTTATTCCATCAAGAATAATACATTTGTACATTCTTATTTATTTTCCTTGATTAATTGAAACTAACTTCAATTAATTAGAAAAATAATTAATCTTGGGTTAAATTGGTAAAATTGTGATTTTTCGATCACCTTTGCAATTTAATTAAATTCTTGAATTAATTTTCCCATTTCCTTATGAATATGAATATGTCAAAATTCACAAGATTCGAATTCATGAATATTCACCATTTTATTGAATTTCTCAAATAATTACAATGTATATTTGGTGAATAAAATTTGGGGTGTTACAGCAATGGTTTGATGCCACATGGCAGCGCATAAAATCAAACAAATTCATTTAACAATGGACTTAATTAAAAAAAAATATAAGAATTTAATTAAAAGTAAGATAAAATTACATCAGATTTGCATATTAATTTTCCATAAATTAAAGGAAAATTTTTGCTTACCAATAATAACTCAATATTTTTTTTTTGTTCAAAAAAAAAAAAGCACGCTACAATGGGGTGAAAAAGCAGCTTAATTGGTACTACAAACAGTGATAGTTTTGACAAGTCAACCAATTAGGCGCTGCAAACTGGGGTTTGATTAAAGCATAATAATGATTGAGGGGGATCTGACCAAAAAGCCTGAAATAATAATGTTGGGATTAGGTGTGTGTAGGATTTAAAGAAGTCATCACGCTTTGATTGAATATAGGAATAGAAGCTTTCACCTTATTATTTTGTCTGCTAACTTTGCCCATACTTTAAATCTTATGCACTGCTAACTTTTGTTGTGTCATAATGTCATGTCTTCACAATGTTCATGCTTCATGGGACAATAATACCATCCAAATATTAGTATGTTGCAACGGCTAAAAATATGTACTCTTGAATTTTGGATCTTCAGGCCATATAGCTAGTATCATTGTAAACAACAGTTAAGATTGTTATTTGCGCTTATAACTAGCTAGTTACATGATGAATAATGTTAAAATATATAAAACCTCTGAATTTTGGGTTAGATGCACATCAACTCCACGATCTTTGAAAATTTAAATAAAGGACTTTAATGTTTCGTGTTTTGGTTCTCAGGCTGTAGTTAAAATTAGCGGTTTTTGTCATATCATAATTTTAATATTTTTTATTACATACTATGTCATTTAAAAACCAACATTGACAAATAACTTTAAGTATTTTTTAAAATACATAAGATAAAATGCTTAAAAAATTATAAAATAGTTAAACAGCATTTAAAATAATCACTTGACCATATCTTTTTTAAAATAAAAGGTCTAAAATATAAAATACTTCAAAAGCGAAAATTTTAGAAAAATACCTTCAAAATTTGAAAATATCAAATATGTGATTTCCTATAAAAAAAAATTGTTACTAATTAAGTATGGTTAAGACCTAAATTATTGTAGAAAATAAAACTGATTTAGAATTTCGATATTTTGAAGGTGTTTTTTTTAGAGTTTCCTCACTTTTAAAAGCAAATAAAAATAATTTTGACCATGTCTTTTTCAAATAAAAAGTATAATATACTTAAAATTATATATCAAACGGCAAGTGTTATTTTTTTTAAATGAAATGGTATAAAATTAAAATATATAAAAAATATAACATGGGATAAAACTTTTTTCAGTCTTCTCTTAAAAAATCAAAATCTATAATTTAAAATATGTAGGATTAAAATTAAAATGACAATAAATTTAATAGGTTAAATATTGTATTAACCATTTTTTCTTTTTGTCTTCCATTACTTATTTTCATACGTCTCTAAGCTGTCTAATCTATTTCCTCATTGATGGTTTGATGCTTCCAAGGATCTTCTTTTATACATATCCAAACTCACTCAATCATTTTCCCAACAGTAAATGTCATGCCAAATCTTCCTCGTAGATATGTTCACTCCGAATCTTTTATTTTCTTGTGTAATTATATATCTATCTCAACATTTTTATCTATCTACTACTATTTCAAATTTATGTCCCTATCTTTGGCAAAAAAAAAAAAAATTTATGTCCCTATCATCACTGTAAAACCTAATATTCATTACTGTATAATATTACTTGTTTTATATAAAATTTGATAAAATTTTCCTTTAAATTTATTATGTACACCTCAGGTCAGGCTTAATTGGGAGTTAATTTTAATCTTAACTATAAAATTTTTTTTTTGTATTTATCATCTTTTTCCAAAATAACCCAGTTGCTACTTCCCCTTAACAAAAATCAAGTAAAGGAGAGGCATGGGTATGAAAGAAAATCATTATGGTGTTTTAGAATAAAAAAATATGTCATATTAATTAATTCATCTAATCAAATTAGTTAAATATGTTTTATATTAAAGATAAAAGAAATACTTTCTTATCAAGAATAATTCCAATATCATCCCATCATATGAACAACCCAACTTCTATTCTTATATTTTAGGGTTAATATAACTTTTAGTTCATGAAGTTTAATCTAATTTTGGTTTTGGTCCTTCAAATTTGAAATGATAGTTTTAGTCCTTGAAGTTTTATCCGATTTTGGTTTTAGTCCCTCAAGTTTGAAATTGATGGTTTTGATTCCTGAAGTTTCACCTGATTTTGGTTTTGATCCCTCAAGTTTAAAAATGACTTAGTTTTTTCGAGTCGGGTTTCATAACTGGGTTACCAAATCCTTTTCAAATTTGAAGGATCAAAACCAAAATCGGGTGAAACTTTAGGGACTAAAACCACCGATTTCAAATTTGAAGGACTAAAACCAAAATCGGGTGAAACTTCAGGGACTAAAACCACATGCTTCAAACTTTAGGAATCAAAACCAAAATTGAATCAAACTTCAGAGACCAAAAGTTATATTAACCCTATATTTTATGCGTAATATCTCTGTAAATTTTCTATCCTTTTGCATAAGTGGTCCAAATATCTAATCTTGCTTGGTACAGTAACTATTACAAATGCATCTAATTAATCACATGGGGAATTGAATACTTGGGGAAAAGAATAATTCAAATCTCAAGCCTCACGAAAATTAAAAAAAAAAAAATGGAGCATGGTCTAATAGAGAGTCGTAGGGTTGTGGGGCGGGAAAAAAGTGAAGTACGGTGAAGAGAGTAGTGGTGGGCTTAGTTTTTGTTTGAGCCGAGCATCACAGCTGGATCTAGCTCATCCCAGCTGGCACTGTACCTTCCTCTCCCAATACCCTCCTTTTTATATATTTATTTCATTATTTAATCAATATATATATATATATATCTTTTTAAAATTTTTATATTTATATATGCCACCCCATTACCTTCTGTGTTTTATTTTTATTATAAAAAAGAAATAATAAAAATAAATAAGAAATTTACATTCCTCCAACTACCCATACGCATGGCCCCATAACCAAGGGCAAAACAGCCAATCCCTTTCCCCCTCACGAAATTACTATCTTACCCCTCACTCTATCTTTTGCTTTCTGGGATTTCTTCTTATCATTTTATGTACTGTTTCGTGCAACTTGTCACTCTATTTCCCACTTTGCCCTTTCTCTTCCCTTTTTCTAATTATTATTTTTTCTGGTAGAGTGGATTATATAATTATTTATTTATTGCTCTTTTCTTCCTCTCAACGTACACTTGTCTTTAATATTAACCTCAACAGCAGCTTGGTGCCCACAACAACAACGTGGGGGAAGGCGAACACTGAACAACCCCTTTCCGGTATTAATTCAAGGGGTAATTCAAGGGCATGGGGTAAAAATATCCATATATTTTTCTCAAAAATGTATCCACTATAATAAAAAAAGTTTTGGTGTAAAATTAACTATAAATTTTTAAAAGAGGAGTAAAAATGACATGTACGTTAAAACTAACTAACGGCCATTAATTCTAATACAAAAGTATCAAAATACCCCTATCCAAAAAAAAGATTAAGGTGGTGGACGCATTTTTAAAAAAAATTTATGGGTATTTTTGCACCTTTGAAAAAAGTTTATGGATATTTTTGCCCTTTAATTTTTTTTTAGATAGAGGTATTTTTATACTTTTGTACTGGAGTTATCGGCTGTTAGTTAGTTTTAATAAAAGTGTCACTTTTGCCCACTTTTAAAAATTTATGGTTACTTTTATACTTAAAAAAAGTTTTATAGTGATGGATGTACTTTTGAAAAAATTTTATAGGTATTTTTGTCTTTTAACCCTTAATTTAAATAATAGTAATAATTATAATAATTTTCTTTGATGAAGATAATAATTATAATAATTGCATATCTTAATTAAGAATATCGACTGTGATGTTTCAACTTCTGCTAAACCGTTGTTGTGATAAACTTTTTTTTGTCGTTATTGTACTTAATTTCAGTCATTATTTTACTTAATTATTTCTTTCCGTGGATGGCACATACCCCATCCAATCGTTTTTATTAAATGAGGGTATTTCTGAAAATCAATTTATATTTTTAACGTAATTATTAATCCAAACTAATTTTAATTATATTTTTTTATTTTTGAGAATTACCAGTAGTTATTCAGTCTCTTATACTCCGTTTAAGGAAGAGTGAACGACCAGGAGTAATTTTAGCACAACTGTAATGAACTAGTATACTGCTCATCAGTCATCACTGTAATTTTTAAATAAAAAATGAATATATAAAAGAATTGCAAAAACTGAAAAATAGATTGATGTAATAAAAACAGAAGGTTAATGCGCAATTTTGTCTCAGAAGTAATTACTTAGGAGCTATCAATATAGAGTTGGTATAACGGTGTAAAGTCTCGTTAGATCTCTTTAAGTATCAAATTCAAGTCCCAAAGGAATTGTTTGTGTTGGAAGGTCAATAACATTGAACTGGATACTATATGATAATATAAAAAAAAACTTGGGAGCTAAGTACTTGAAAATTTTTTGAGGAGTAATTTTATCTGCTTGTTATTAACTCAATGTTAACTTTTTGACAATCAACATTAGTTTGTTAATGGTTATAGTGACTTTACTCATTTTTTAATAATTTCTTGATGAAATTTTTTCTCAAAAAACTTCTGAATATCCAGCTTATTATTATGCAAACTTTATATTGAATTATTGATAAACGAAAAATAATAAGATATTAACATGTTCAATTTGTTTTGCCTGAAATTAAAAGGTTCAATTTATTTCCATTAAGATTTCATATTTGATCTGAATATATTCAAAAGTTTACTTTCATTTTAACACACACAGAAATATGAAATATCATCTCTAATAAATTGGATATTGCTTTTACTACAAACATCCAATGATAACTATTTCAATAGGAAATAATCTAATACTCCCAATGGTACTTTTTATACAATCCTTTTAATTGAATTATATGGTTTAAAAATTAATTAAAAATAATAAATATGTAATAAATTTGTATAAAAAAATATGTGATAAACGATTTTGTTTTCAAGCGTACCCTTACTTTTAAAGGGAACAAGAGATAGAAATAATGATAAAGAAAAAGGATGAAAGAGTATGTATGAAAAATAGATGAGGGTCGAGAATAAAATTAATTATGGGGGAAAAAGGGTGGTTTAGTGCATAAAGCTTTTATTAGGTGGGGTTTAGGGAAAAATAGATATATGCAATCTTAGCTAAACAATCAAAGAGACTGTTTTCAGTATTTGAACTGTGACCTTTAAATCACGTAGCAACACTCCTACCGCTGCGCAAATTCTCACCTTTTATGTATGAAAAATAGATGAGGGTTGAAAATAAAATTAATTAAGGTTACAATTGATAAAAAAAGCATTAGCCACATAAATAGTAGCATGAGAAGGACGAAACCAATTCTTGTTTTTCTTTTTCTTTTTTGCCATCAAAAAACCAATTCAAACACGAGATCTTAAAGAAATGATAGGAGGGAGTATTAGCTGAACTGGTATAAAAACAACTAAATCATTTGTTTTATTTGAACGACTGTATATGTTTAGATTAATTTTTAAGAAATGACTTTTATGATTTATAAAGTAAGCATGTAAGAAGAGTTTTGTTTCGGCTTGCTGTAATTTCCCAAACATGCAATAAACCCATTGAAAAACAAGAGATCTTATCAAAATGATAGGAGGGAGTATTAGCTAAACTGGTACAATTAGTCATATGAGAGAATTATATTTAGGTTTCAAGGAAGAAAATAAATAAATAAATGATCCTTGGAGATTGCAAAATGAAAAAATGGTTTCATTAATAACCCTAGAAGTTTGTATTGACAACTCTTTAACAACTCCAGGAGTCTATATTAACAACTCCATGGTACCATTTTATCATTTTGCAATCTTCAGGGATTATTTGCCCATTTCTCTTTTTTTTTTTTTTTTGGATCTGAGTATAATTCTCCCTAAAAAAATATCATAAGTAAAAGTAGATAAAAAAGATAAGAATGAAATTGAACTTTTATGTAAATTTTTACATTTGTTGTGTGTGGACAAAAGAAATAATAGTAACGCAAGAGGTAATAGTAATATTTTTTTTCCCATCAAGAGATATTATAATATTATATCTATATAAAGTAAAATAGGAATATGTAATAACCCCAATGAAGACAAAAAGCCGCCTTGTCACACTTTTCTTCCACTTGGGGCAGCAATTGCTATTAAGACAAAATAATTAATTACATCTTTCATCAATCTGGTTCTCTTCATATTTTTTTCCCCTAAAAAATTAAATGGCAAAATTGTGATATCAAGTATTTCTAATGGCAAATAAGTAATATAAATGATTTGGAAATGAACCGAAAAAAAAAATAGAGAACGGAAAAGGAGAAGGACAAGTCAAAGTTGACCTCAAATCTATCATATGAAACGGTTAAAAAAAATCGTCAAGAGATACTGTGAGTCTGTGACAGATCCGTAGTTATATTAAAGCCGGAGGGCAAAATGGTCACTGCGGTCCACCTTATAGGTTTCCTTAACTGGTCCTCCTTCCAACACATCCTAATTCCAAAGTAGTGCGTAGCCGCTGTGTTTGTGACTGTGTGTGCGCCTCTCTCCCCGCCCTCTCTGTCTCGCACTTTTCCGGCAATAGTCGCCGGACAACCACTGTCTCATCGCCGGAGACGGTGAGAAGCTTGAGTTTTGCGGAAGAGCAGTCCTATCGTTGAAATATTGTTCCTCTTTCGTAAGGTGGTGAAGTAGAGTGTTCAGCCGACTGCGTGCATGTTCAAACGGCGACGTTTCGTTGCGGTGAACAATCGGAGGAGAGTTGGGAAGCGGCGACGTATGGAGTTTATCTGATTGATCGGGGGGATATGGGAAGAGTGGTTCTTGGTGTGGCGGTGAGTGTTGCGGTGACGGTATGTGCCGTGGCGGCGGTTGTGGTGGGGCGAAGAGTGAGGAGCAGGAGGAAGTGGAGGAAAGTGGTGGGAGTGTTGGGAGAACTAGAGGAAGGATGTGATACCACAGTGGCGAGGCTGAAGCAGGTGGTGGATGCCATGGCAGTGGAGATGCACGCTGGGTTGGCATCCGAAGGTGGTTCCAAGCTCAAAATGCTCCTCACTTACGTTGATAATCTTCCTAACGGGTAATCATTTGATTCGCCGGCGGTGTGTCTTTTTGCTTCCTAATCGGTTTATTTTGTCATTGAGAGGCATTCCCTTTTTCTTTCACGATTTTATCATGATTTTCATCGGCATTTGAGAAAATGTCCCTTCTTCGATTGGAAATAGTTGTGGGTTTGGTCCCTGTGTTACTGTTGGAAGAGAATGCTTTCATTTTCCCTTAATAAGTTAAATTTAATGCTATGGTTCTGGTATTTCTTTCCGTCTTTCCCAAGCCTTCTCTATTTCTGGCGTGGGTTAAATTTATATGCTATTAATGTTCATATTATCTGTTGATAGTCTTTTTACATTAATCTTTTTTTTTTTTTGTATTCTGTTTTCACTCTTATTGTGGGTATTTCACAGTTATTAATATGCGGGAATTATTATAATTACACTGACGATTGTTTGTGTCTTTGGTTGGTAAATCTGTTTTATTGCATAACATTTCCTTTCTTGTTTACGTCGGAGCTTTTATATATCCATTTTTGTAGTTACCCATTTGTTTATTCCCTGAGAGATCCTTCTTATAGTTGATAGCGATGCGTGACCTAAACAGATTTGGAAATTTTCTTTTTAACAACAGTAATTAACTTTTAACATGGGAAAAATGATTATGTAATTAACCGTTTTGAAAATTGAACATTAGAATTAATGAATCCTTTTAATGCATCAGATTAAAGTACTGTTGAAAGGTTTTAGGAATGGTTTGTGGAATCTATAGGTTATTATTGTATAATATCATTAAGACCTTTTCTGGGCATTACTGGGACTAGATTTCCCTGTGGAGTCTGTGGAGATGCTGTTATGAGCAACTAGATTGCAATTACCCAGCCATCTACTTTGATAAGGTATGGTAATTCTGTGTGGCACTAGGTATTGACATGCTTGTGCATACCTTATATTATGTTTATGGAGCCATGCTGTTATATAGATTTGTCCATACGGCCATAATTGTGTCTTTGATAACTGCATGGGTTAGATACACGAGTGATACACATATTTTTGCTCTCTCAGGACTGAGAGAGGAACATATTATGCACTAGATCTTGGGGGAACGTATTTTAGGGTATTGCGGGTCCATTTAGGTGGTCAACGACCTCCTGTTTTGGAACATGAAGTAGAAGAACAACGTATCCCCCATCACCTGTTGACCAGCACAGGTGAGGTGAGTATAATTGCACCCTAAAATTGTCCTCTCTGTCATCTTCTCTATTTGGAATGCAAATAGGTTGATTGATTTTACTGTTTGCAGGACCTTTTTGATTTCATTGCTTCTTCATTGAAGGGATTCATTGACAAAGAAGATGGTTCTGAGTTTTCAATGGGCAGAAGAAGGGACCTTGGATTTACATTTTCTTATCCAGTGAAACAAATGTCTGTTTGCTCAGGCATTTTAATAAAATGGACCAAAGGATTTTCCATTGTAGATACGGTTAGTCTGTGGAATTTTGAGTAGTTCTGTACTAAGTGTTCAATAATTATCTTTATGAAAAACTGTAATTCCAAGGCACATAGTAAGACTGGATCAGTGAATTAGTTGGTGTTTCTGCATGTTCTGTACCAAAATGATTGGTATGCAGTTGGGTGGATATAGGATTTTGATTGAATTTTTATTTTCATTGGCTTTTAGCCTAGGTAAACAAATTTGTTTAGTGGTGGCAGTTAATTTTTTCCCCTGCCCTCCCGTAAAGTTGTATTTGATGTAGACTGGACAGTAGGCTTCTGTGTATCTGGACCATCTTAAATAGCGCTATGGTTAATTTATCTTCTCAATTTCTTAGTCTACCAATGGTATTGAAATAGATATCAAAGTGGTATCTTAATGAGGGATGTGAATTATTAAGCGAGATATCTGGTTGTTGTCAGGTAGGACGAGATGTGGCTGAATGTTTACAAGAAGCATTAACACGAAAAGGCTTAGATGTGAAGGTTGCTGCCCTGGTAAGGAAATATTTTTATCATACAAATACTATAACTCAATTTATGTTTTCAAAAACGAAATCCTGGTTCCCTGTGATTTATCAATTAATACTGTCTTGAAAGCATTAGAATATTTAATAAATGTTATTCTAGAACAGCCAAATATGCTTTATCCTATATGTAACTGTGAATTATTAGCTCTCGTACCATTTGTGCCGCTGCTCTTTGAGTTCTGCTGGTTTGTTCCCCCATATTTTTTTTTCCTGAGAGATCTCAATGACACACATGAAACCAGATTTCCTATAGACGTAGTTGTTAGTTTTTATTTGTATGAGATTCAGATGATCCATCATGAGCTTCTAGGTATGGCTGCCACTGTTGTATTTCTGAGGGTTCTATCTGACACACAAGACATTGAGTGTCAATTTGACTAATTAATATGGAACATGTTTATCCATGTTCGAAGTAATTAGTATTAGCTCTGGACCTGATTGCCTTCTATATGTGGCTTGGCAGCTTTGATTTATGGGATATCGGGTTACTCTGATTCAGACATGTTTCATGTTACGCAAAGAGGTTATCACCATGTAATTTGAGCTCATTATGGTTTTCTTTGTTACCCTCTAAAGCAGAAATTGACGCCCTTCCAGGAAAAAAAGAAAGAAACATTCAATATAGTTATAAAAAAATGGCTTGTAAGAGCCATTTGTTATAAACGTCTGAGTCAATAAAATTGATCAATTAAACGTCTGAGTCAGTAAGTTATTCCTCCTCCCCCAAAATAAGTTCTTCCTCAAATAAGTACAGACAAGCCAACTGCTGGGGGTTATCTTTCTATTGCTTTTGTAATGAGATGTCTTTGATATCTTCTTTCAAGGGACTCAGAAGACCTTTTGCACGTCAGCTTTGGCCTAGGTTTATTAAACTGAGTAAATCCAGGAAGGAGAAAGAAATACTTTAGGCAATTTTAGTTTTGGATTATTTAATCACTACTATTCATTTAATATTTGGATCTCTAAAAGTACAATTTATACTTATTTGATTTAACTGTCACCTGCAGACACATCTGGTTGCGATTCTTTAGGCATTATTTTCAGATTATATTTTTTGGTAAATAGTGGTTACCCTATAAGAATAAAATTGACAATGTGGTAAATAATTATATCTCTTGATGAAGCCTTTTCATGATTTTACTTTTTCTTGAATTAGAGGATGTGTGGTGAAAATTTTACAAATGGTACCTGTGTAAATGCTTGTCAAAATATGGAGTAATATATCTTTAATGTGCCTTTGTTTTGAATTTAGAGGGAAATGCAAATACCTATATTTCTTGGCAAGAATAATTTGATTTGAGGAAAAGCTTGTGCTCAAAATTATGTAAAATTAATTCTTGTTAAATCTACCCTCAAGTGTGATGTGTCCAATCTTGCTATGAGCGGGTGGGCAGATCAGGCTCTCTAGCAGTGCGCCGTTTATGTTCATACTAAATGTTCATTGCATTGCATGCTTTGTAAACATGTTCTTATGTTCATTTTAAACAGGTTAATGATACTGTGGGGACATTGGCACTTGGACATTATCATGATGTGGATACTGTTGCTGCAATTATAATTGGCACCGGTACAAATGCCTGTTATGTGGAACGTGCAGATGCTCTTATCAAGTGTCAGGGTCTTCTTACAACATCTGGTTGCATGGTAACACTTTCTCTCTTTTCTTGGTAATATATGAATGCATAATTCATCATTATTTTATTGTGCGGTTTTAAACTTTTTTTTTGGGGGTAAAATCCTTCTGTTTGTTTCTTAGGTTGTCAATATGGAATGGGGAAATTTTTGGTCTTCCCACTTGCCGAGAACTTCTTATGACATTGATTTAGATGCGGAGAGCCCCAATCCGAACGACCAGGTTAGATACTTTGTTTTTTATTACCTTGTTTTGTCATGTAACATGACTAAAATTTTGGAGATTTTGGTGCAGGGTTTTGAGAAAATGATATCAGGAATGTATCTTGGTGATATTGTGAGGAGGGTTATCCTCAGGATATTACTAGAGTCAAGTATGTTTGGACCAGTTTCTTCCAAGCTTTCAATGCCTTTCAGTTTGAGGTTTGTGCTATATCTCAATGATGCACCTCTGTTAATCGATTCTTGTAATTGAAAAATTCTATGATCTAATTAGCAAGACCCTTCTATTAGTTGCCCTTGGCCAGTGAATTTTGTATGGGTTTGGAGAGGATGTGCATACCATTGGCTGCATGCATATAGACTCCTATTAGTTTGCCTCTTTTTTTCATTTTAAGCATTATCCAGTTGTTATTGTGATCCTAGTTGCTGTATGGCTTGGCTGAAACACACTCTGTTTTTGTGGGTATGGTCTTGTCATAATGTTGTGTGACAAACTTGTGAGCTAAGGATGTAAATGGGCAAAGGATTTATATTTTAATCGTTGGCTTAGGCTGAGGTGATATATGAAAGCCAAATATTTTTCCATCTAAATGATCTGGGGTCAATTCTTCTCTCTTAATATCTCTTATCGAGATTCAAGTCTCAACTGTATCTTCATGCTATATCAGTACTCCTTGGATGGCTGCCATGCATGAGGATGATTCCCCTGACTTGAGAGAAGTGGCAAGAATCCTTAGAGACATCCTTGAGGTAAAAACATCTCCTTATGGTCAAAAGATGAGTGACTTGCGTCAAAGTTTGATTACCATTTATTGGGCTGGACTGGACTATTTCAGATTCCCTATGTTCCGCTTAAGTTAAGGAAAGTCGTGGTGAAGGTTTGTGACATCGTAACCCGTAGAGCTGGTCGTTTGGCGGCTGCGGGTATCATTGGCATCTTGAAGAAGATTGGTAGGGATGGAAGTGGTGGCATCACTGGTTTCCGGAGCAAAAGTGACTCAAAAATCAAAAGGTCAGTTGTGGCAATTGAAGGACGTTTGTATACTAGCTATACACTATTTAGGGAGTATTTGCATGAAGGGTTGAATGATATATTGGGGGAAGATGTTGCAAAGCATGTAATTCTTAAAGTCACTGAAGATGGTTCGGGCATTGGAGCAGCATTGCTTGCTGCTTCATATTCATCCTACAATGTGGATAGGAGGGTACAGATGCTATAAGTATATATATATATATAAATTATATCATGCATATATATATATATATTCATATAGCCCTGTAAATCAGAATTCGTTTCATATTTCATATCTCTGTACAAAGGGAGGTTCTGTCTATTCTTTGTCCTAATGTTGTCTTCATTTATATAATTGCTTTGTTGTTTACGTTGGTGTTCATTTTTACTGGACAATTATTTCAAAGGGAATTGATCTCCTGTATTAGTTGAGATCGTTTGTATGTAAACAAAAGCAATTAGGAGTGTTCAGTGACCTTTAAGCTTGGAAATTCATTAATATATTCCTTTCTGAAAGTTTTCTTTCGGCCAAAACACATTCAAGTGTTTGTTCTTCAGAATATGTTTTGTTTACATTGTAAAACTAGTTAAAATCATGGTTTTGATAGAAGCATGTGTTTTCCAATATGACACTTGTTTAGCTACTAACAATCATTATGTTTGGCCGGTTGGAATGGCCTAGAGTTCAGGTAAAAAAGGGATAAAAACCATCAGATCATCAAACAGTCTCAACGACAAGTAATTTGCATAAATCTGTTGTCATTTTTTGTATTGAAAATTGTCATTGAAGGTAATTTAATTTTGGGGGATATTAAATCCTTTTCTGGAGACTTCATAGTAATTCATTAAAAAAAAGCGGTAATTTAACTAGGATGTGTGATAATTGATAAAGGAATCCATCTTTTTAGAATAATAAGTTTATGGGTATTGTTGTCCTTTAACCCTCTTTGTTTTTTCTTTAATTTTATCTATTAATGGAAAAAATGTAAAACATGAAGAGGAGATTAAAAATTATGAATAGAAATAAAGTAGCCAAGAAAACTTTTAATGAGAAAAAATTGAGAAATTGAGTTTGAGCATACAAGATATTCAACCAACTTTAAAGAAGAGAAAGAAAAAGTGAAAAAAGAGGGTCATGAAAATCAAATGGGTCACTAATGAGTAATGAGAAACGGGGGATGGAGACAGAGATTATGATATGATGATGACTGAGAAAGGGAAAGGAGGGCGGCGATAACAGTGAGAGATGATTATGATTTATGATGCTGATAGCTACAGCCCACACTTGCCAACAAAAAACGAGTCAGTTGGGACCAATTAGTTGCATAATTCATTTCACTTTTTAATGTTAGCTTTGAAGCCTTTACTTTGACTTTTTTCTTGAAAGACCCTGAGGTGCTAATTAAAAAAATTGATATTAAAAAAATCTTATAATTTATCAATAATAATTTATTCACTTATTAAATATTATTTTTTTATTTTTTTAATAAGTTATAAAATTTTTATAATATTATTATTTTTAATTAGTACATTAGTATCATTGTCTCTTCTTTTTTTTCCCCACAACTACTACTCTACTACCTTCTCTCTCTATTTGATTTGATTTGATGGGTTTTGTTGGGTTCTTTTACCGCCCAAATTTATTTTTATTAATAAAGTACCCACTAACGTCGTCCTGACATCCCCTTCTAACGTATACAATGACGTCACCATTGAAATAAATATTAGCGATAATAGAGGAAAAATGGGAATTTAGTAAAAATTTTAAACTTCTGATTTAGGTATTTTCACTAATAAAATTTTGCATGACGGATTTCTCCACAATCTTTCCTAAATATTAATATTTAAATAGACTTATTTTTTATATTAAATGATTATGTTATTTATTCATAAATTTTACTTAAAACGTTGATAATAAAATTTAAATAATTTCATATAATTTTTAAAATAACCTTAGATTACTAGGATTATTATATAATGTTTCAAAAATCATACCATTCTGTCCCTTGTGTTAGCTATTAATGTTTAAATATTAATATTCGTAAATGTACATTTCTATTTTTCTGAAATTACCAGAGTGCCCTTTTAAATGTAATTTCACCCATTTGTGATTTAAAATTATTGAAATTCACCACCCTTATTTATCTTTTACATGTTCTGACAGTATTTTTCTATATTTTTCCCTTTTTTTTTCCAGTATGAAAAAGGCCAACTACCAACAATTCATCAAGAGTGAAAAAATTCTTTTTTTTTTTTTTTGGAAAAATTGAGAAAGCTTCCATTGAAAATTTTATTAGCGAGAAAGGCTTAGATAAAGTTTTGTACCTCTCAGCAAATATTTGAATCCCTATTCGTCACATGATGAGGGGACCAACCCTTTCTGCTAGAACCAATTTGAATATTAATACTCTGATTTAACTCCTTCACAGTTCACTTCAATAAATTTTTTTGAAGGGGGTTTTTCGCACAATTTCCCCTTTTCTTTCACTTTACTTTTGGTTTGATTTTTCAGTGAAACAAGGAAAGTTTAAAAAATCATTTAGAGCAAATGAATCTTAAACTAGATTTTTTTTCCCATTACAACCAAAAATATAGAAAACTCTACTCGCCACATCCCATGCCAACATTATTACCAGACGTCTACAACTAGCCCCAGTCCTGTGCTTTAATCATGCTGATATCCGACTTCAGCTGCATCTTCAAGATACATTGACCCGAAAAAAGCCTTCAAAAAGAAACGAGACAAAAAAGAAAAAGAGAATCCAATGCATTTTAAGGTGTACGGTTTAATCATCAACTAATTTGACTAGTACAAGGAAATTTGCTTTCTCACAATCCAAACAAGAGACTGCCTTTTCTAATGATACAAGTTAAATGCTTGAGAAAAAAATCACTCAAACTACCCAATTCAAACATTAGAGAAGGATTGATAATCACCACAATTGGAGGTGTTAGGAATATTTTATTGGGTTAAGTTCCAATTTATCCGAAAGTTCTCATGTGAGAGCTGAGTATCTGGAAGTTAACAGTCAATATTCATTTTTTAATGGCTAGAGCAATTTTGGTCCTTTTTTAATACTTCCAATGTAAAATGGGTCCCAAAAAAAAACTTCTAGATACTCATAGCTCGTGTGTGAACTCTGGGTTAAAATTGAACCTTATCCCTATTTATATATCTATATCCGTGCGTCTTAGATTGTTCATAAACTTAACTAGGAGGAGACAGCTTCTTTACAATCATCTGTTTCACTGGTTTCTTCCGCATGAAAGCTTGGAGCTTTGGGAGTGAGTCCAAGCACTTTGAACATGAGTTGATCAGCATCAAAATCATTGTTAGGTGTAGTGAGAAGCTTTTCTCCTGTGAATATAGAGTTGGCACCAGCAAGAAAACACAGTGCCTGCTCAGGCATGGAGAACCGAACTCTTCCTGCTGACAACCTCACCATTGCTTTTGGCATAATGATACGTGCCGTGGCAATCATGCGAATCATCTCCCATATCTCAACAGGCTGAAACCAAAAATAGAAATGTACATTTGTTAGCAGATTCTCAGGGGGAAGTTTGAGTTCAGATCATCCTTTGATGGTACGTAACACCTATCCAAGTATGGCTTAAAAGAATATGGATATTCCCTTGACCAAAAAGGCTAAACTTGGACCAAAAGACAGAAACACAAAATTTTAAACTATTCATTCTTCTATCAAGCTCCCCCAATAAAGGAGATTTTGAAGGAGAAAATTCCCCTAAACAAGGGGAAGTGAAATTATCAATTTAAGCATCACTTACCTCGAATGTCTTCTATTCCATTTTCGTTGGAGTTCTTCCTTTTCCAACTCCTAAACTTGACCTTATGTTTTAGCAGTTACGAGGAGAAGGGAAGGGCCAGTATCCTGAGAAAGTGGAGGGGAAGAGATCCATGTTTCCCTTCCCCTTGATTGGAGAAGCTTTCTCCTTCAATATCCCCTAAACTAGGGAGACTCGTAATTATAAAGGAGAGTTTTGGATGTATTTGGAGGGTTACTTGAAAATCCTCCATACTCATTCTTTCATTAAACAGTTTTCAGATAATGGAGAGATTTCAATGAAACTTTCCCTACTCCATTGTCTGCATCCAAACATTACCTTAATGATTGAGCTAACTCTGATGCTTTACCTTGGTTTTTATTGAAAGTATAGCACATGTCAACATTTAAGTTGATTTCAAAGGCTCCGAAGCCCAGAAAAACTTACAAGGTATCTCTCTATCTAATAAAGTTTCACAACAGAAAAGTCCAAATTTGCATCTGAGCTGCTAAAAAAAAACTATTGAATATCATCACTATAGATTAAGCTCCATTGATAACATGTCTCAGTAATTGTTAAAATAGTGAGTGGTTTTTTTTTTCACATTGTTGTAGTTAAATAAGTCAATCAATAAATTATTAAATTCACCTTCTGCTCCTGAAGTGGGGTGCCCTTCACTGCAATAAGTGCATTGATAGGAACACTTTCTGGATGAGTGGGGAGAGTTGCCAATGTCTGTAACAAACCTACACGGTCCTCCTCTGCTTCTCCAAGCCCTATTATTCCTCCTGTAAAGAAACCTCAATTGTTCATCATTTTCATTCCTCAAAGGTTAAACATCTTACTACTAAATATATATATATATATATTGAGTCCCTATCATAAAAAGTAGAAGTTTTATTATTTTAATGACAAAAAATAAGATTAACAATTAAAATATAAAATCTAAATAAACTTCCCATCGAGTGATGTACAAAGAGAAGACATATGCACAATTATATCACATGAAACATTTAAAGACAAAGGCATGCCATTGAAGATGAGGCCATTCCTCTGCAACCAAACCACATTAATTGTAATCGAAGTTATTAGGCATTACCTGAACAAACATTAATCCCTGCATCACGAACAAACTCAAGCGTTTTCAGGCGTTCATCATAAGTCCTTGTTGTGATGATGTTTGGATAATATTCCCTTGAAGTATCAAGATTATGATTATAGGCGGTAAGCCCTGCCTTTTTGAGTTCAACAGCTTGCTCTTTCTCCAGCATACCAAGGGTGCAGCAGACCTCCATTCCCATATCCCTGGAATAAATGTCATCATTTTGTATTTTGATTAAGATTTACTTCACTGCACGTGTGAGAAATTAGAAGTTACACAGCCAAAAGTATAGTGAAGAAGAACGGCTGTAAAATATTCCAAATTCACAAAATGAAAACTTCACAGTCCTTGCCCTCCATTATTTATACTGTTGAAAAAAAGGAGTTAAACAATGGAAACTAACTCTAAAAAATAAAATGAAAACAATATAGGATGGGATGCCCAGGTCCCAATTAAATAGTATAAAATATTTTATGGGATGCTTAAGTGGGTTGATTCTTCTACCTTAAACGGCCAGCTTTCAGGAGAGAGTTTTACACCCCACTTGAGTAAGTTGGTGAATTTCAGGAGAGGGTTTTGCACCCCACTTGAGTAAGTTGGTGAAGTTTGGTGAAGTATCACATAGTGTAGCCCGAAAAACTTCGACTCTCCATGGGTAACCAATTAATGGAAACCTAATTAGTATGGGATGCCTTTGTTGCCCATTGAATAGCATGAGCACTCTAGTCAGACCCAAAAAAATAAAAAAAAATAAAATAAGTGCTCTATGGGATATTTAAGTGGATTGTTTCTCCCACTTCAATGGCTAACTTTTGACTTCTGAGGGAAGGTTTCCGCTCCACTTGGGTGCTCCACTTGGGTTCTCATCATAAAATAACCTAATTTCTAGAGGTAAACTAATGACAATAAGTTAAATAAGATCTAAACTACAAAGAAATTTTCTTGACTAATCACTCCCTAAGCACTACCAAACAAGAACTTTAGGGGCGCAAGAGAGATTTGGCATTTATGAAATTAAATTTTGGTTCTAATTTCCTCCCGATTCCATCTCATGCTGCATACCAAACTGTTCCTAAAAGGAAGTCCAGATTAGCATTCATAGCATCCCTGCAATTTAGATAGATTGCTTATAATACCAAGGATTGGAACTACAAAGTTTATCTCTTTTGATGGACATCATTTGAAGGAATTTCTCTCACCATTGTCAAACTCGAGTTAAGTCACTATTTGGATCCTTGAAACTCAAGGTTCAAACTATTTAAACTTGCAAGGAAACGATGGTCTGCTTAAAAGTTTGACAAGTATACATTTTTCACCTAATTGGGCCATAGTTTGTGTGCTGACAATTGTTTTGTGCACTGCAACAATGCATGCTACCCGGTTAATATCAGGGGGACCTATTTTAAGGGAATTTTAACCTCTAAATGTATGACCCAGTCACTCAATTCATTCAGTGCTGTTCTGTCTCTCTCCCTCTTCTCTGACTTCAAGGCTCCACTTCCTTCTCTTGGCCTCTAAGTTCTATTATCCTTGTAATGTTTCTTTCTATTGGTTCAATGAGCTCAGATTTCATTGATATATCAAAATGATAAGATTACAGACTATATATATAGATAAACAGAGCGAGAGAGACGCAGAGATTGAAGGAGGAAATAGATAGAGATATTGATGGAGAGATAGATGAAGATGAGATTCAACAATTACAACATAAAGTCAATTAACAAGAGAGATTGAAGGATTTTGTCTGACTTTTAACACTCCCCCTAGAGTATATGTCAATCATTCCTAGCTTGCACTGAAATCCTTCAAATTTAGTTCTGCGTAGTGGTTTTGTCATAACATCTGCAATTTGGTCTTCAGATCTGATGTAAGATAGATTCATGATACCTGCTTCAATCTTTTCTTTAATGAAATGTCTATCTATCTTAACATGTTTTGTCCTATCATGATAAACTAGGTTCTTGACCATTTCAATGCTGACCTTGTTATCACACCACACTTGTATTGGTCCCTCATGTGGAATCCCCAACTCCTTCAGTAACCTGATGACCCAAATTCTTTCACATACTCCATTGTTAACAGCTCTTAGTTCAGCTTCAGCACTGCTTATTGACACCACAGTTTGTTTCTTGCTTCTCCATGTAACCAGATTTCCCCACACATATGTGCAATACCCTGAGATTGACCTCCTAGTCTCCCTGTCTTTTGCATGGTTTGAATCAGTGTAGATCTCAATATTTCTGATAGTGCCTTTCTTGAAGAAGATCCCTCTTCCAGGATTAAACTTTAGATAGCTTAGGATTCTGTACATAGCCGCCATGTGTTCTTCTTGTGGTTCGTGCATGAATTGACTTACTATTCCGACCGCATAGCTAATATCTGGACGAGTGTGTGTTAAGTATATGAGTTTCCCAACAAGTCTTCTGTACCGTTCTGGGTTGACTGGGATACCATTTGGCTTGATTTCCAAGTGACAACCTTCTTCCATTGGTGTCCTTCAGGTTGTGCCCCTAGCATTCCTGTTTCATGCAATAAATCTAGGGTATATTTTCGTTGGTATACATCGATACCCTTCTTGGTTCTTGCTACTTCCATGCCCAAGAAATACCTCATTTGTCCAAGATCTTTGACTTGAAACTCAGCTGACAAGTCCTTTTTTAGTTGAGCAATGGATTTTTCATTGTTTCCTGTAATGACCATGTCATCAACATAGACGATCAAGATGGTGACTTTGCTATTGACACGTTTGATGAACAATGTATCATCTGCTTGTCCCTGAGTATACCCAAGACTTTTCATTGTTTTGGTGAATCTACCAAACCATGCCCTAGGAGATTGCTTAAGTCCGTATAATGACTTTTTAAGTTTACACACAGAGTTGTTAGGAGCTAGAATTCTATCTGGAATCTCCATGTAAACTTCTTCTTCCAAGTTTCCATTCAAGAAGGCATTCTTCACATCTCGGTGTAATGACCAATCTAAGTTGGCTGCAATTAATAGTAGCACTTGAATGGTATTAAGCTTGGCCACTGGAGCAAATGTCTCCTGATAATCAATTCCGTATGTCTGGGTATATCCTTTTGCAACAAGTCTTGCCTTGTATTTGTTGATACTGCCATCAGGATTGAATTTTGGAGCAAATATCCACCTGCATCCTACAGGTTTCTTTCCTTTGGGAAGAGTTGTAATCTCCCACGTTTTATTTTCCTTGAGTGCCCTTAACTCTTCTTCTGCAGCTTGTTTCCAATTTGGATTATTCGTAGCTTGTTGAAATGTGTATGGAATTTTTATCTGTGCACTGTTTACAACAAAGCTTTGCATTTTCGCAGACAGGTTACCATATGAGACAAAATGTTGAATTGGATGCTGAGTACAAGATCTTACCCCTTTTCTCAATGCAATAGCCCAACCCAGTTTTTCAGGATTTAATCCCGGATTGGAGTCATGGTCATTCCTTTGAATGAGAGAGATAGCACTACCAATGTTTGGTTCATCTTCAACTTGCATTCTGGACTCGTCCCCTTGTCGTGATTCAGTATCCATCCCAGAATTGATCTCAACATTTGTTTGCAGTTCATTAGGTGTAGGTTCAGGTTGATTATGTGGTGATTCAGAATCAGGTTGGATAGGACTAGGTTGGTTTGTGGGGTTAAGTGAGTCAATGGTGGCTATAAGGTTAGGTAGTGGTGATTTGGAATTTGATTGTTCCAGGATTAGCCATTCCATGTTGGTATACTCCCCCTGAATGGGTAAGCTGGGATAATATGCTTCTTCCAAGAAGACAGTATCCCTAGAGATAATAAGTTTCTTAAAAGAAGGACAATAGCATTTATACCCTTTTTGTGTGGAGAAGTAGCTAAGAAATATATATTTGTTGGCTCGAGCAGCAAATTTGTTGCCAACATTTTTGTAAACAAAGACAACACAACCAAATACCTTGGGTGGTAAGGAATTGATCAGCGGGCAATGTGGAAAATGTTCAAGGAGTTTTTGGATAGGAGTGTTGTAATTGAGGATTTTGGATGGCATGCGGTTAATAAGATAAGCTGCAGTGAGTACAGCATCACCCCAGAATATGGTAGGAACATGTCGTTCCAACAATAAGCTTCGGGTTACTTCCAACAAGTGACGATTCTTTCGCTCAGCCACTCCATTCTATTGAGGGGTGTAAGGGGAGGAAGTTTGGTGATGAATTCCTCGTTGATCAAGAAATTCTTTAAAGGCATTGCTCATGTATTCTTTGGCATTATCACTTCGTAGTACCTGAATGCAAGTATTGAATTGGGTTTTCACAAAGGTATAGAAGTTCTGAAATACTTTGGCTACTTCGGATTTGTTTTTCATTAAATAAACCCATGTTGTTCTAGTGTGATCGTCTATAAAAGTAACAAACCACCTAGTATTGGTGAGGGTTTTTATTTGTGCAGGACCCCAAATGTCACTATGGATTAGTGTGAATGGTGAAGGAGTATAGGACTGTTTGGGATATGAAGATCTAGTTTGCTTTGCAAGTTGGCAAGTGTCACAATGGAAAGGAATCAAATTTTTATTGAATAAAGTTGGAAATACATGCTTCATGTAATCAAAACTAGGGTAACCTGAGCGATAGTGCCACAAGTGTACATCATGATTGTCAGAGTTGGAGCTAACCAGTGCTCTTCTTGCCTTTTTAGTTTGAAAGCTAGATCCTTCAAGGTAGTACAGTCCATCCCATTCTCTAGAAGTCTCAATCGTCCTCCTCGATTTTAAATCCTGAAAAATACAAAGATCATTATCGAAAATTACTTGGCATGTTTGCCCTCTAGTTAACTTGCTCACATATATTAGATTGCAAGTGAGTGCAGGCACAAATAGAACATTTTTTATTTCCAAGTGCTTAGATAATGTGACCATGCCAATTCCTTCAACCCTTGTAAATACTCCATTAGCTACTTTTACTTTCAAGTTTTCATGACAGAATTTCAGGTTGTGAATCAAAGTTTTGTTACCAGTCATGTGATCTGTAGTTCCGGAATCGACAATCTACGTATCTTTACTAGTTAGCACAGAGTTGAGAGCTATAATGGAATTACCTGATTGTACTAGATTCGCACTATGAGCAATGTTGGACTTATTCTGCTTGTCTAGCAATTGGCGAAGCATCTGTACTTCTACCTGGCTTGGAGAATCGGTGGTTTCTGCTCTTTGCTCAGCTGTAGTGAGGTTGACATTAGGAAGTGGGTGTTGTTTGCTTGTTGATGGCTTGTCATATAGCTTCCAGCATTCCTCCTTGATATGGCCCTTTTTCTTGCAATAGTTGCACCATTTATTGTTTCTTCGGTTGTCTTTTGGTCCTTTTATTGCAAGAGCCGAACTTTCAATCGGATTGGGACTGCTTTGATTCAATAATTTCCTGCTTTCTTCAAATTGTACATGGTTAACTACTTCAAATAGACGTGGCATGGGTTTTAATCCCATGATTCGGCCTCTTATCTCCTCAAATGAATCGTTGAGGCCTAGGAGAAAGTCATATACTCGTTTTTCTTCTACTATCTTCTTATGTAACTGAGCATCTTTGACAGTATCCCATGGATGTGATTCGAAGAGATCTTGTTGTTGCCACAATTTATGTAACGCATTATAATAATTAGTAACTGTCAAGTTACCTTGTCTCAGATCTCGAAGTTGTCATTTTAGGTAGATGAGGACAATGGTGTTATCAAGGGAAGAGTATGTTTGTTTTGCTTCATCCCAGATTTCTTTTGCAGTAGTTGCTAGGAGATAGCCTTCACTAATATCGTCAGTCATGGAATTACACAACCAAGTCATAACTTGATTGTTTTCGGCAAACCATGTATCGAAATTGGAATCATCAGCGGCAGGTTGAGGTGCTGCTCCATTTATATATTTCTCCTTTCGCTTGCCTCGAATATACCTTAGCACGGTTAGAGACCATTGAAGATAATTTCGTCCATTGAACCTATGGTTAATAGCTATAATATGACTATCGGAGAGTTCTGGGGCCGCTACGGTTCTGCTGGGAGTGGAGGAATAAGATGAAGACGAGGTGTCTTGAGTTTCAAGATTTGTACCGGCCATAAGTGCCATTGGAGAGGCCCCGGTTGTAGTTGGATTTCTAGGGAGAGACCCAAAAAGAGGAGGGAATTCTGAGGAATCCATGGTTTTGAAAAAATGGTGACTGGAAACAGCCTCAGGCGGTGGCGCATATGGCACACACGCTGTGTATGGACGGTGGCGTGTGGGTACACGCGCAGGAGTGCAAGGTGGCGTGTGGAGTCCACGCGCTGCTCATATTGCCGCCGGATTGCTGGGTTCGGCCGATCGGCAGTTTCTGCCTCCGTCTGGGTGGGCAGTGTGCTGTCACTCGCCGGCGTTGGGGAGAAACAGTCACATCGTCCGATCCCCTGTTTCTCGCTCACTCACGGTTCTCTCTCTCTCCTCGCCGTCTCTCACTTCTGCAGGCGTCTATCTTGGCCGCGGAACATTACTAGAGAGGCTCTAATACCATATTGGTTCAATGAGCTCATATTTCATTGATATATCAAAATGATAAGATTACAGACTATATATATAGATAAACAGAGCGGGAAAGACGCAGAGATTGAAGGAGGAAATAGATAGAGATATTAACGGAGAGATAGATGAAGATGAGAGATTCAACAATTACAACTTAAAGTCAATTAACAAGAGAGATTGAAGGGATTTTGTCTTTGACTTTTAACACTTCCTTCTTACCTCCATGTAAGTTAGAATTGGGTCATAGGGTAAACTAGCTAGGGTGCACCCCAAATGTTTAAAGAATTTTAGAAAAAAGTATGCTATGCATGAGCTCACACATCATTAGTCATTGGTCATTAGCAAGGGTTTAAAAGAACTCCAGGCCATAATAGGGACTCAAATGGAGGAACGTGACTACAACATGCACTTGCACAATAGCTTATCCGCCATGTCCTAACAATCTCAAATATTAATTCAATTTAATTCAGCTGATATGAGCGTGGATTAGTAGAAGTAACCAAGCTAATAGTTTACCAAACATAATGCTTATGCTTTTAGAAACAACAGGATTCATAAAGAAACCTTTGGATGCTTTGCAATAAACAACTCCTACCCCATCTTAGTTTTCATATGCATGTGTATAGGCAAGTGTATAGGCACTCACACTCCTAATGTTATTTTACTTGTCTCTTACATTAATTTTGAATAGCATAATAATGTGAACCACATAGTGTTAAAAGCGCCATGGCTTCAAGAGACCCTATAGCAATGTTGCATGTTGAGAGATCAACAACTATGAATTTAGACATGATCCATACACTAAGGATATGGAGTGAATCCAGTTTGGTGGATAGAAAACGATCTTATACATATTTAACATAATGATACTCCACTGCAATGCACATAGCAACCACTATCTGAATAACATTGCCCTGCTGGCATCAGTAAATTTCTGTTTGTTGACACAAGTCTTTTTTCCAGACAATGAAGCACTGAGTTAGTCCCCATATAATCCTAACTCCAAACCAATGTACCCGGCAAACAACTATACCAGTCATGTGGATGACTATATCTCTAGAAGCACACAGCCTTGTCATCATTTTTCTATCCTATTTTTTTACCATCAAAACTCCACTTTGTACTAACATACAAAGAAGGAAGAAGACTTAGCAATCAGTTTAGACACAATGTTATAGTATTCAGGTGAAAGTGAAAGAAGAGAGGATTTGAGAGAGAACAGAATTAGAGAGAAAAGAGGAAGAAGAGAGGAATTCTGAACAACTCCTTGCATTCACACTTAAGAGTCAGAACAGAACTGAATTACAATGGCAATAGTGGGGTATTTATATAGACATACCCTCACTTATATCCTTTCCCTAACGACTAACTTCTAGGCTAATTCAGTAGACACTAACCCCCTAACCAACTAACATTTGAATTCCTATTTATATTCCATAACACAATGGACCTATTTCTTATTGATTCAGAAGCTTGATAACGTAACACTCCATTACCTTATTTCTTTCACATATTCAAGGATATTATTGAAGTTGGTCTTTCTTCCTATCGTGTCCCTCCATGCAGCACCCATACAAAAGCGTGTGCTACCAGCCTCTTTTGCCTGCCAAGAAAGGAAAAATCATCTACATGTAACTAAAGAAATGGCACCAAAATACATGAGTAATCTGGAGTAACAAGTTCAGTTCAAGGACAAGGAAATGATAGTAATATCTTTGTATTATTCTCTAGTTTTGTTGTGAAGACGCGAAGTCATTTATCTTCAGATGGCTTTGTAACTAATCTTTACTTCTAGTAGTGTACATTGTAGATACAGTCCATTTTCAGAATATTTTAAACACAAGTTTAGAGGACAGAGAAGTATACCAAGAGATTGAATAAAAAGATTCTAAATATACCAAGAGATTTTCAAGCCTTTCTAACTTGACTTCAACAAAAAAAATATTTTCCTGCCCAACATGACCTTTCGCGTGTCCTCAGACCCATATAAAAGTAATTCAAAATTTTCTAGCAATCTCAAATCTAGATTGATGACTTCAGTTCAGCAACTAGTAGCCACAGGAAGAAAGGATGAAGGAACCCCGACAATGACATAAATCGAAGTTAACAAACAATTTTGATTGCAAAAGGTATGGAAAAGCGAGTGATTTTAAAGCAAGAACTTAAGTTCTCCATAGGCATATAGAAAGATATAAACGAGTGCAACTGAAGAACGGGATATCGGAAATGTACTGGAATTAGTAAGGTGCAAACCAAATAACATTTTACCTTCTTTGCAGCTTCTAGAACAGCCTCCTTGTTCATTAGCCGTTGGGCTTTTAGTCCTGTGTCATACCTTGATGATTGAGGACAATATGAACAGTCCTCACTGCACCCGCCTGTTTTAATAGACAGGAGAGTACACTGTTGTACTTCCCTGAAGTTATGAGCATGTCTGTGAACTTGAGCCTGATAAAGCATAGGAGTAGTAGCTTCAGTAAAATGCTAGCAATCGGTGATCAATACCAGTTAGCAGTCAAGACGGATAAGCATCAGGACAAAAGTTCAACACAGTAAGAGTTTGCCGTCAATTTGTAGTGTTTCAAAAACTCTCCTCCACATATCATTTTTCTCGAATCAGATGGAAAATTTTTAAATTTGCCTCAGTCTGAAGAGCAATTGATACAAATCAACCTCAGCTCAGACTCACCAAAAGAATAATTACCTTGTAGTGTTTTCAGTTTCACGAACCCAATAAAGCTTTATAAGGGGAAAAACCAGCACTAAAATCAAAGGTGAAGCTTACTCCATGGAAGAGAAGATCGAGTACGGGAGAGTCGTAGACGGATTTTACTTCCTCTCGCGTCCAATCGTTTCTGGAGCCTTCTCTGATAGTCCTCTCAGCTTGAATTGCAGCGGCAGAGGAAGTATAGGAAAAATGAAACACCAGAGAGGAGAAGGGTCTTTGGCGTGCCCGGAAAAGGGGCCTAACGGAGAACATGATTTACTTACTTTTCCAGTTCAATTCAAATATCTCAGAACGTGAAGAAAAGCAAATGTTGTGGGACTTAGATTGCAGTGGCGTAGTAACTTAGTAGATCTGAGAATTTTTAAGCGCAGATTGAGTGGCCACACTCACCACCGTTTGAGAGAAGGTAGATGACGCTCTTCCTTTCTGGTTTCGCAGTTTGCAGTGTGCAGTGTGGTGGCGATAGAGAAAGGAAGATGTCAACGAGCGGATTTATCGAAGTTAGATGAACTACCCACCCGCCACTTGCCACCTACTTTCGAAAGTGTTTGGTTTAGATCAATGATCGCAAAACTAACTCTCTTTTTAAACAAGGGTTATCAAAGTTTAACCTCATTTTTATTTTTATCTCACAAATTTTAAGTTATGGGTTTTACTCTCTTAAAGAAAAATGATTTAAGAAATTATAGAGACCAATACATTAAATAGAATAAAATATGAGAGATCAAAATTTATTATTCGATATTTGAGGAACTAAAAAGTAAATTTAAAGGATTATAGATTGTATTAACCTTTTTAAATTTTAATTAAAAAAACCTAGTTGAGTTGGATATCTAAACTTTAAGTATGCCTTTATGTTTAAAAAACATTTATAGATTATTTACCAATAAAATTTTCATATTAGTAACAGAATTTAAAAACACTACCAAATAGTTTGTAAATGCTTGAATCGATATTTGAAGTGCTTTTAATATTTTGAAGTGAATTTAAGATGACTCATTCAAGACATTGATTTATCTTCATTTCTTTTAAAATATACAATAGAGGGTACAGAAGGGATGATGGATTATTAAGTTAAAAATATGAGAACTAATTAAACAATTTATTTTAAAATATTTGATAGAGGCAACTTTTAAGATGTCTAAAAAGCAGCCTCTGTATTAACTAAATTATGAGTGAGAACAACTCTCTCCATTAATTAGATATTTTGTAATGGGTTAAAGTGAAAATCTACTTTTAAAATATTTCCCTTATAGACACCTAGCATCATGAAGCTTCATTGAATATAGAAATACATGTATATAAGTATAGATTGTCACTTGTGTGTGTTTGGCACATCCCAAACCATGATTTGCGCAACCCGAGATAAAACTCCTCTCACACACTTACCTCGTAAGTTGTAAAAGCTATTAAAAAAGCTAATCCAAACACACATGATTTAAGTGCTAATAGCCACTTCAACCATATTTAAGTGCCTGTTTGAATTAGCGGTAGAAACTATATTTTCAATATGATTTACGATGTACGAAATAAGTATGTAAAATGAGTTTTGGCTTGACTCATAGGAACATGTTTTTCTGACACCAACTCAAACAGACCCTAAAATAAGTAAACAAATATTAGGGTTTATAAGATTTGAAACCAAGCTCACCACCATCCCAAACTCTTTTCACACTTCCGCATCCTGGGACACTGTACTTTACCTTAACCTTATTATAAAAACACTATAATATAATCCTTTGCTCATCTATGTGCACTTCACTAGGAAAAATAATACACTTAATTGTTGAGTTCACCATCTTTTACATGTGTAACAGATTCAATTTGCCCCACCGACCTTGCAGCGAATTCCAACATTTTTTATAACTCAGAGAGCTCTCCATGTATGTATCTTGTGATTTTTCCCCCGGACGCCTCTTTCACCATAATCTTTTTTTTTTTTTTGGGTTTTTTTTCATTGTCAGTGATTTTCTCTTGGAGTTAATGAATTGTGGATTAGGGGTATAATTGTTATAAATTAGCCAATGTTGGAAGTAGATGAAAAGGAGGTTAAAGACATTCTTCATTGTCATCCCGTTGTTATGAAAACCAACAGGTCCAAATCTTCTGGTACTCCCTCTGGTCCTAAATATAAGATAAAGTTGATTTTTTTTGGAGATATTAAGGAAACTAAATAAGTTACTTAATCATATCATATGTTGTGTATTCTTAGATTATATATTAGTTTATTAGTCAAACTAATAAGTTTGGAGAAAAAATAAAAATACTCTAAAATAATTTAATTAACTTCCTTAATATTTATAAAAAAATCAATTTTAACTTATATTTAAAATTAGAAGGAGTAATATTTATCCATGGCGAAGAAACCAAAAAAAAAAAAAAATAGTGTTGTGCAGCCTCTGCGCCATGTAAAAGAGCCCGTAGTGGCGGATCAGGGCTGTTGGGAGCAAAAACGCTATGCAATGCATGTGGAATTGTCCGTTAATTAAAGAGACACCATTGGTTAACCTAACGACTAAGATATTTTTGCACTATTTTGGAATATGCTCTTTTGAACTATATTTTCTTAATTGACATACTCTCTCCGGTCCTAATTATAAGATAAAATTAATTTTTTTGGAGAAATTAAGTAAGCCAATTAAATCACTTTAGAGTATTTATATTTTTAGTATCATTAGATTATATATCAGTTTATTAGTCAAATTAATTAGTTTAAAGAAAAAAATAAAAATAAAAATATTCTAAAGTGATTTAATTGGCTTCCTTAATTTCTCCAAAAAAAATCAACTTTATCTTACAATTAAGAACGGAAGGAGTATTTGTTAAGTGATAAATGACCAACGTTGATTAACTTAGCGACCACAGCTTTTTTGCATTATTTTAGAACCTTCATGTATAATTCTACACGTAAAAAAAATTTTATAATGTCACGTGCGTATTGCAAAAGTCACATCTCACTTTTGATGATTGTAAAATTTTTATAATGTCGTGCGTATTGCAAAATTATGATGATTACTAATCGACTGCAAGCTTGCCCAATGAATATATGATGGATTATTAAGTAACTTCTCAATATATAACAAAGCAATTGGTTTGTTGTAAAATATGCTTATGGGAGTAATTTTTAGATGCTTAAAAGCCTCTACCACTTTTGATCCTTAGTATAAAACTATTAAGAAAATCAGTTAAAAGTAGTTTGTATGATTAAAATAGTACAAAAAAACACTATTACTACTTTCCAAGACTATTCATCATTAAAAATCAATGTATTTTGCATAATCTTTTCCTACGCTATAGTTAATAAGGACATTTGTCCGAAAAAATTTCCAATAATGCTATTGACTTTTGTAAAATTATTTATATTTAGGACCGTAAAAATCTTGTAGAAGACACCTTATATTAATGACTGGAAATGTATATTAACTAAATTATAAATATAAGTTAGTGAAGTGAAAGCTCTAATCTACATCTATTAGACAGTCTTGTAATGGGAAAATTAATTTTTTGGTCCCTTTGATTTTGACCCAGTTGTTTGTAATTCAATTCTTACACTTTGATTTAGTGTCACTCAGTTCCTATAATTTTGGTTTAGTTGTGACTCAACCCTCAACTTTAATCCTCTACAATTCAATCCCTACAGTTTTAAGTATTTTATAATTCAATTTTTGACATTTATTCTAAAACATAAGGACTAAATTATAAAATGGTTAAACTTTAGAGATTGAGTTATAGTGTGTCAAAATTGAGGGACTGAGTTACAAGCGAGTTAAAATTATAGATTTATAGGGACTAAGTTGAACCGAGTGAAAGTGTAGAAACTGAATTTTAATCGAGTTAAAACTATAAAAACCAAAACATTAATTTCCCAAAAAAAAAGCCGTTAGACATCTTTTTAATATATTGTTTCACCTTTGAAGTTTGATATAGGCTATATTATTTATAACTCACATATATATTGTTATATAGTTCAAATAGTTACGGTGGTGGTTCGCTGGATAAAGAGTAAAACATAAGTTTAAATCTTATGAGGTGCATTTGTTAAAAGAGATGAAAACTATTTACATTCTAAGTTTCAAAAGAGATTAATTTTAAGTTCAAAATGGTTATGTGATACCGTTAATTAATTTTTTTTTAAAAACATTGTATATAAGCTGTATTGTTTAGACATTTTAGCCACAATCCAAGCATATAGTCTCAAGCTAGAACAACTGAAATCTTGAGAAAACTACCCTATAAAGGGTAACAATTTTCACTAAAAAAATATAATTCAAAGGGTATACAATAAATTTATTGAAAGTTTTAACTTTTCGTTGGATTGAACCAGTATTATGGAAGGCCGAAAAAAAAATGACAAGTATTCTGGATCATTATTCATATTTGCATAAAAATATATTATGCGCGCGCGTAGATATGTGAATATTTTTTTTTTTTGATAACCATACCATGACAACAACAGAAAACAAATACAAACAAAAAAACGAAACTACATTCAACCCATATCTAACAGAATCTTAGAACGAATACACTCCGGTGGGTCACGAAACCAGACAAGCCCTGCAGATGATCCCAGTGATTCCTTTGCTAAACTATCCGCCACATGATTAGAGCTGCGGCCACACCATTCCATTAATACATCCCAGCTTCTATCCAACATCTCCTGGATCTGACCGAGTAACTGCGCTTCCATGTGATCTTCCTCCCAGCCACCCAATATCAATTCCAAAGCCTCCAAACAATCCGACTCTATCACTACTTGCCGCTTCCCTGCATCCCAAGCCATCTTAAGCCCGATCATTACTGCCCACACTTCAGCATGAAGGCTAGATCCTCTTCCCAAGCCATACATGAAGCCAAACAGCAATTTGCCTTCATGATCCCTCACAATCCCTCCACATCCCGCTCGATCCCCAGCCGAACTACACGCGCCATCCACATTTACCTTGACCCAACCAACATATGGAGGTTTCCATAATGTACTCTCTCCTGTCTCCACAAGCGACTTATATAACTTCATATCAGCCCATCTTGTTTGAGCTCTAACTTGAGCTATCAACTGGTTGGCTGCTAAGGTCTGACCTTGAAATACTCCCGAGTTTCTATTCAGCCAAAGCTGCCTACAAAAGATTGTAAACCATACCGGCCAACTCACCCCTTCATAATCTTTTCTCAGTACTAAATTCCATCGTATCCAAGAGCTTATGTCCGTAAACTCATAAAACCGTGTACTTTGTGCCGGGGAGTCTGAAATCTTCGCCCAATAACCCCTTGCTAGCCTGCAATCCCGTAGAACGTGTAGCACCCTTTCAGGCACCCCTACACACATAAAACAATCCTGCTGTGCTTGCAATCCACACCCTGCTCTCCATGAATTCGTCATCAATCTTCCGCGAGCTGCCATCCACAGAAAAGTTTTACACCTTTGTGGAGTACGCAGTTTCCATATTCTTCTCCATAGACCACGACTAGGTGAATGCTGCTCCCTCGCCACAAGTTCATATGCAGATTTAATAGTAAACTCCCCACTATTCGAGGCCCTCCATATGGGTATATCATCCGCAGATCCACGAACAGTCGGAATGACCCTCCGTAAGGCATGAAGCACCGTGAAAGGTAAAAACGAATCAAACTTCGCCCAGTCCCACCCACCTGATGAAGTTACATATATACACACCGGATCTGCTAACATGCACTCCGGAATATCTCTAACACAATACCTCAAAAGGCTATCATAATGCGGAAGCCATGGGTCTGTCCAAAAACGTACTCGATCACCCTTTCCAATCCGCCATCCCACACCTTCCTGCACTCGATCCCAAACATTCCGTATCCCCTTCCAAGCTTGAGACACATTCCTCACATTCTTTATTACTGGCAAGATATCTTCCCCACATTTATATTTCTCCCTCATAAACTTCACCCATAAGGTATCCCGCCGCTTCACAAGGCCCCACCCTAACTTCATCATAAAAGCTTCGTTCTGTTTACGTGCATGACGTAGTCCCAGGCCTCCTGCATCCTTCGGCTTACATACTTCATCCCATTTGACCATTGATGGCTTTCTACTCGTACCAGAACTTCCCCACAGAAAACCCCTACACTTCTTGTCAATTTCGTTGCAGGTGGTTGATGGTAACCATGCTGATTGCATGGCGTAACTGGGGATAGTTGAAACTACTGAAGATACAAGAGTATGCCTGGCAGCCATTGACAAGGTGTTCGCCTTCCATCCCTTCAAACGGTCTTCCATCTTATTGAGTATATACTGATAAGTGTGCTTTGATACCCTATCATGATGTACAGGAATACCCAGATACTTACCAAGATCTGTTGTTGGTGTAAACTCTAGAAAATTGCTGATCTCCGACTTCCTAGTATGACATACGTTCTTTGAGAAGAAAATCCTTGACTTAGCTCCATTCACTCTTTCTCCTGATGCAGCACAGAAATCATCCAAGCAAGCTTTAATAATTGCTGCTTGATCAAGAGAAGCCTCGGCAAACAGTAAAAGATCATCTGCAAAAAATAGATGTGAAATTGCCACCCCATGCTTCTTTAACCTGAATGGTATCCAATTCTTTGCATTCACCTCCGCTTGAATAAGGTGGGCCAATTTTTCCATAACAAGTACAAACAGGTATGGGGAGATAGGGTCCCCTTGCCGAACCCCTCGAGACGGATTGAAATTTGGTCCAGGCTTGCCATTCCACATAACCTGCATTTCAGGAGTAGTAATACAGGTAGAAATTAACTCTATAATTTGAGATGGGAGTTTTATTTCATGTAATCGTGCCACCACAAAATCCCACCGCACACGATCATACGCTTTCTCAAGATCAATTTTTAAAGCCATAAAACCCTGTTTCTTCTTCATTGTCTTCATCGAGTGCACAATTTCCTGAGCTAGGATAATATTATCAGAACTCTGTCTCCCAGGCACAAAGCTACACTGATTTGGTGAAATAATCTGTGGCAAAACCCGCTTCATCCTGGTCGCTAGGATTTTTGTAACGACCTTATAAATAACGTTACACAAGCTAATAGGTCGGAAATCCCGAATGCACTGTGGGATCTCAATCTTGGGAATCAAAACGATGTAAGTCCCATTTACCCTCCTAACCTCATTAGGCGTACAAAATATATCCTGAACCATCTTGACCACCATTCCTCTTACAATATTCCATTGGCTCTGATAAAATAACGGATTCAATCCATCTGGGCCCGGGGCTTTCAGGGAGCCCATACTGAATATTGCTTGTTTCACTTCTTGCTCCGTGACCCCTGCCCCCATCATTTGTAACAAACTCTCAGATATCAACGGATATGTGCCACCAAAATTAACTTCTCCATTCTGATTCTGTTCCTCAGTATATAGATTCTGAAAAAAATTAGTGCCTTCCCGTTTAAGTTCTTCCTCACTGTAGATCCATGTCCCATCATCCTTCTTAAGTGCTTCCACTTGCTTTCTCCTTTGACGACTATTTGTAACTGTATGAAAATACTTCGTATTTTTATCCCCATGTGTATACCAGTTACATCGGGAACGCTGCAACCACATTAATTCCTCCTGAACCAAACACTGTTCTAGTTCTTCCCACACCAACTTCCTTTCATTTTCCCCTTCTAGACTTTCATTCAATTCTTCCAATTTATGCAGCAAACGAGCTTTTCTGTACTTAATATTCCCAAAACTCTTCTGATTCCATTCTATGACCTCTGCCTTGAACCCTGCAATATTTTCCTCCCAAGATCTATTTAAACTCCACGCATTCTCCACCAGAGAAGGAAAAGATTCATCTGTAACCCATGGCGCGAAAAACCGGAATGGCTTTTGTTGCCTACCTCTAGGTCTTCTCACCCATCTCAATAGAAGCGGGCAATGATCAGACTTATTTTGTGGAAGGTGCAACAAAGATACATTGGGAAACATATCAAACCATTGCTCTGTTGCTATAATCCTATCAATTCTGCTAGCCGATCCATTCCTTCTCCAGGTAAACTGAGGTCCTTGAAAACCCATTTCTTCCATCCCACTTTCCCTCAACCATTTAGCAAATAAATTATCATGACGACTTGGTATACGTGATACCGATCTTCTATCCTCATCCCGTAACGTTGCATTAAAATCCCCACCCACACACCATTTCGTCACTCCTCTCTCCCGGATTACATTAAGCTGCCTCCATAGATCTCGACGTTTTGAGTAGTTTGGATGTCCATATACCACTGATAACTCCCAGCTCGAAACCTTCCCTTCATTAAAGACCCCATGCAGAACCTGTGAATCTTTAAAAATAACCTTAAAATCAACATTATTTTTCCAAAGACACCATATTCCACCACTGAACCCGTTTGCCTCGACTACCTCAACATGCTCCATTCCCAAGCGTCTGCCAAGTACTCTTGCCTTCTCTCCCTTCTGCCTTGGTTCAAGAAGAGCTAAAAAATCAAATTTATAATTTTGCTTCAACTCAGAGATCAAACCTGCAAACATTTTGCTCCCAGTACCCCGAGAATTCCAAATTAATACGTTGTAATCCATAAAAAAGAATTTAATAAAGAATTTAATCCCCGAGTTGCTGCTCCTTATCACTAGACTTCACCACATCACTCATCTCTGTATCACCTAACTCTTGCAATACAGAACTCTGACTTACACTGAACCGTGCGTCACCACCTTCTCCAGGATCCCATTGATTAGCAACCCCCATAGCATCATCCTTCTTCACTCTTTGTCTATTCATATTCATATGCTCTTTTCCTCGATTTTTCATTGCTAACTCCTCTAATGTCAGCGCATTACTTGTATTTGCTTTCGGCTTCACAGTCACCTGCGCATTATTTAAAATTGCTTTCGGCTTCACGGTTCCAGACGCTTCATCTATGCTTGCTTTCGGCTTCATGGTCATAGATTGAGGTTTGACTTGATCAATTAACATGGCCCCACCTATACTAACTTCCAAAGAATTACTCTTCACAAAGCCCAAACGTGTTTTTGCCTCCATTATAATCCCCATATTTGATGGCCCCTCCACTTTTTTTGCTTTTGACTTTGGCGCAATAGTTGTTGGACTCTCAATTATCTGCTTGGTCCCACCATCACTTTTAATTTGTCCCTCAATTTTGGCATCCGATGAGTCCGGCTTTTTCTCCCCAATTGTCGCCATATGCTCCTCCTTCTTCTCTTTTTTTTTTATTTGATCAAACATATGCTCCTCCTTCAATGTACCATGATTTGTTATTTCCTTCAACGGCTCTCTATCCCCAAAAGTCATTGTCCTCCGAAAATCACTCCTCAAATCTTCCTTCACCAGCGCCTCAAACCGAGAGCCACGCCTGTTCAGAGCAAATGAACTCCGTTCGCCTGAAACAGATCTTGTGCGTTCATCCCTCTGACCAGCTAAACCAGCAGAAACATTATACCGGTTCTGTCTTCTTGGTCTCTGGACTAAAGTCCAGCTATCAAAACCCACCCCTTCCATGTCCTTATTCCCACTACTTTCTCCATTCCCATTTACACTCTTGCCTCCAACCCCGACATTCGACTCATGGCGTTCTTCAACTATATCATCATTCTCACCCGACTTTCCACCCACTACTGACTCCTGTGGAGAAGAATCTGCATCCTTGTGCGGACAATGTTGTGCATCATGCCCATAACGACCACATTTAAAACAAATAAAATGTATACCTTCATACTGAACACGGGTGACTCTGCCATTGATCAAAATGAAGGGCCTCAACGGTGCAGCAAGATTCAATTCCACGCATATCCGAGCAAACCTACCCTTCTTCCTTTTCAGCGTAGCCACATCAACTTTGATCACTTTTCCAATCTGCGAACCTAGCACAAATAGTGCTCCTTTATCATAATAATCTAACGGAAGCTTAGCGAACCGAATCCACGCTGCTATCTTGGTCACCTCCGCCTCATCTGGATCAAAATCTTGTTGCCATGGTTGCACCGAAACATAGTGATCAAATAATAGCCATGGACCGCCGGTGAGTGCGAGATCATAATCTCTTCTATCCTTAAATTGCACCACGAAGAAGCCAGCACCCACATCAATAGGTTCAACGTCTCCGTTCTTTGCCCAGAACTGTTGAATTTTTTTTGCAAAATAAATTGGATCCACCATGCGCCCCAGAAGCTTTACTATCAGTGCACTGTGCCACTGCTTAGCCAACCTATTCCTTTCTTCTAGCGAAAAAATCACATTCGGACCCAAGGCAGTCATCTCTACCTTGATACGGTCCTTCCACCCCTCCCCATTCCACCAGTCGTCTTCCTCCTCTGTGTCACACCGTTCCTGTAATACTGCTTCTTTAAAGGACCTCCATTTAGACTCTGCATGAGTCTCTGGTATCTCCCCATTTCTCTCATTATTAATCTCGCCACTGACAAAGTCTTCCTTCTCCGCTTCATGCATCCATTCTTCATCCCTGGCAACCAGTTGATATCCTCCATTAAAACCACCAGAGCTCGGGTTAATCTTTTTCCTGCTACGATCCAGAGCATCACGCTCCTCCGTCGTCGGCGCCGGAGGACCTCGTTCTCGACTCCTTTCTCTCTCTCTCTCACTCATTCTCTTGTTCATTTATACCACTTAGAAATTCTAGATATGTGAATATTAAACACCGTTTCTGCATGGCAAAGAGGCTTGTCACGGCATTTTAATATTTTATATTAATTTCAATGCTTGAAATGAATTAGGACCTGTTTGAATTTATTCTCTGTTTTTTTTCCCTCTAAAACAGTTCTATAAATAAGTTTTTTTTTGTTTGTTTTCAAAAACAATTATCTAAACGAGTTTTTTTATTTTTTTTTTTTTTTTTTTTTTTTTTTTTTTTTTTTTTTTTTTTTTTTTTTTTTTTTTTTTTTTTTTTTTTTTCGAAAATAAGTTTTGAAAAAAAAATAAAAAAACTCGTTTAGATAATTGTTTTTGAAAACAAACAAAAAAACTTATTTGAATGATTGTTTTTAAAAACAAGTTAAAAAAAAAATTACTTATATAATTGTTTCTTAAAACAAGTTTTAAAAATAAAAGACAAAAAAATATGCTTTTATTTATTTAGATGTTTTATATAATAGATATTAATATTATTTTTTAAAATTACTTAATATGTTATTATATTAATAAACTAGTTTAATAAAAATCAAATAAAATCATCAATAAATAGCACAAAAATGATTTACTATTAACAAAATTAACAATTTTAGAATAAAAAAAAAATTGATTGGCTGTTTGTTTCTCACAACAATTTGTTTGAGCCAATTCTCAAAAATAACATTTAATTGGTAAAATTGCGATGATGTGACCACATTCTAGCAAAAATTCGATCACGAAGTGCTGATATCTCTGTTGCTCTTTGATCAGATAGAATTATGAATCATACCTCTGGGAGGCCATGGAAAATTTGCTTTAGGATTAGTTATTGCATCTAACAAAACTTTCACATCGTGGGCACTACCTTCCCATCCTGAATAAACATAAGTGAACATTATATTGAAGTCACATATGCACATAACTTTTTGTGTGACGATTGCTTTTCTTCCTCTACATGATGCTTGCTTTTCAAAAGGCACACAAGCACTTATATGTGTACCATCAATTGCACCTACACAATTTTACATTAGAAACACACACAGTTATAAGAAAAAACTAATAATGACTAAGACATAAATATCAATAATTAAGAATGAGACTTACTTTAAACCAAGGAAAGTACTTTAGGTTATCTCTAACATGCACAGGTGCCAACTCTGTTGTATCTCGTTTTATAAGCTCTTTTCCCAATTGACATTTTGATCTTAACACTTCCTTAAAATAGCGTGAAACTGTTTCGGTAGAATGTTGAAAACGATCTGCAACTACCCTTTGTCTAATATTATGACCTATAATAAATAAAAACATTGCAACCTTCTCTTCTAACTTCACTTCTCTTGAATCTTCTAAATCACCTTTAGTCTCTAACTCATTGCAAAAACTAATTAAACATGCCTTTTCCATTCGCAACAATTCATAACAAATAGTTCCTGATCCTGGCATAAGCTCATTAACAAATTCCTGACCGATAAGTGCAGATGTACGAATTGGAATCTTATTAAGAATCTTCTTTTCATATTCGCTTATCATATTAATCAACATTAAATCTAAGAGAATCTAAGAGCTCAAAGTCATCTTCACTTGATCCTGATGAAGATATAGATCCCTCAAGGTTGTCCATTCCACTACTTGATGAGTTACCATCTACATCCATCGAGCATATCTATTTTCATAGACATCCTAGGTTAATACAGACAAGTACATTGGAAAAAACCAATCACAAGATTCTAGAGGATAGGCATAGAAAAAGTAAATAGATTAAAACCTAAAGCACCAACTAACCATTACAGTTTTCATTTCCAATGCCAAAAACTCACCCCAGAACCAGAGGAGACTAAACAAATGAATTATTATACATTTTGTCATCAAACAACCTTCAATTACACAAATGAACTTGGGTGTTTTGAAGGATGAGTACCATATTCCCAAGTCATGGGCATATATGCATATACTGTCAGGAATTTATTATGTAATTTATTTTTGCTATTGTATATAGGTGTTCTGTATTTCTCTGGCTTCCCAAATTTATATAAGCTTTGTATCATATGTGCCTTTTAATCTCGAATTCCTGGCGTTACCCCTGCATCCACAACCCTATATCATACAACAGGGACATGGAACAGAAACAGATATATCTCCCCGCAGCTGAGGCCAAAACTTAAATATTACAATCTTCTAATAAGGGAAGACAAATTACTCCTATGGAAGTAATTAGTAACATATGAGCTTGCACCATATAATTGAAGTCTAAAATATGAGAGTTAAAGGATGGCTTTAGGCTAGTGGATTAGTAATATCTTCAAAATGTCAGGGCATACCAAGGACACATGCTGGGACTTTGTGAGTTACATGGCTAATTGGCTCACTGGAAAATTAAAAGGCCAAGCCACAGCAAAACAAAATGCTGAAAAAGTGGATGAGGGGCAAAAAAACAACTGGATAAAACTCTGGAATTATTGACAGCCATGCAAAATTTCTGATCAGCACCAAGGAAGAACGTTCATACAGCCACAATGGCATATAAGGTTATTACCCTCACGCTTTACATGTATGTGTCTCACTCTGGAATAATAATGCCAATCGTTTGGAATATATATAAAGGATTTATGATCATTACTTTGTTTTGATATCCTTTGTTAATGAATAGGGCGATGGATTTATTACAACTACGTACAGTGGATGCAAAAGATCGCGGCGAGCGCAGCAATAAGGTAGTCTTTGTCTATGAGGTTTAAGAATCATTAATGTATAAGAAAATGGGAGTCAATGAGAACTCATATAGGGTCTCGGGGATTATATTCGTTCTGCAGGCATATCTCTCTCAGACATTTCATCGAACATATTATATGCAGGTCCCACTTCCCCAAACTCAGAATACATATAAATCAATGAATTCCCAATATGCAAATCAGAACTCAAACCCATTTTAGCAATCAACCCATGGACAAGATTAAACGGACACAACATTTGAGCACAAGGGCGAGGTAAACAGTTGTATACACAAAAATCCATTGAACAGATCAAGTTTTAGTTTAAAAACCCAATCATCAGGAGAGAGCAATTGGTGAGTACTCACCGGTTAAGGGCTGAAGGCTGAGGATGGAGGAAGTATTTTGGACATACAAGTATTACATCTGTATATATGAATTCTCCCTTTTTGACACCATTTTTGCATGAAGTTGCAATGCCATGCTTATTTTGTTTGAAACATTACTTGCATGATCCTGAAGTATTAAAGCAATCTTTTATGTGCTTCACTATGAAACCGAACTAATTTTGTTTATGGATATATATAGTTTCTTTTTTTTTCTTTAGGTTATGATTAAATAATAGAGATATTAGAAGAAATTAAGATAAATGAAATTATATAATTTATTGGTTTTCCCCCGGATATTTTCAATCTCAAGACAAGAAAGGGGGAGAGGAAATGGCTCATCCAGCCATTAATGATTCACAAAACAAGTCTGCTAGGAAGGATCATGATGTTGGGAGGCCCCCCTTTTCACTCCGGAGCAATCAAGAAGATTTTGGAAATGCTTAAAAGGGATTCTTACCCAGCTATGAGTGTTCAAGTAGTAACCCTAGGTATGTATTCTAATCTTACTTCTGGATGAATATTAGATCAGGGGCTAGTTGTCACATAATAAGTAATTTAGGGTGCTTAGATAATTAGAAACCATATTTGGGTCCTCCTAAATGTGTTAGAGTTCCTAACGGAGAAGGAATTAAGATAACACATATTGCTCATGTTATGCTCACCAAACATATTGTTTTGACTAATGTGTTGTATGATAAGGAATTTTGCTATAACCTTGTCTCAATTGCTAGGCTCATCTTATATAATGCATGTACTATTTGTTTCCTTGCTAATTTATGTGTATTGTAGGACATGTTCAATGAGACGATCAAAGGGAATAGTAGAATTTCTAGAGGTATATATTTGCTCAAGAAAACATGTAACATTGATCCGCTGTGATTTAGCAATAAACATGAACATATACATAATGTAAATGATTCTCTTTGGTATGCGAGACTAGGACATGCTCCCATAAAAATAATGAGATGCATGCTTGATGTAAAGCTTCCTGATTCTGTCAAGAGCAATGATAAATGTGAAATATGAATACAAAGCAAGCATTCTTGGTTGCCATTCTCTTCTAGTAGTTCTAAATCTGAATTCTGTTTTGATTTGTTGCATGCTAATGTGTAGGGGCCATATAAGACACCCGCACATTAGGGAAATAGGTATTTTTTAACTATAGTAGATGATTTCTCTAAAGCAGTTTGGGCTTCCTCATGCATGTTAAATCTGAAGTGCCTAAATATGCCAAAATCTTTATTCATTATGCTATGACTCAATTTTCTACTAAAGTAAAGACTGATAATGGGGGAGAGTTTGTCAATAGAAAAATGGGAGAATTCTTTAATGACCTAGGGATTATTCATCATAAGTCTTGTTCTTCCACTCCACAACAAAGTGGGTTTGTTGAAAGGAAACATAAACATATGTTGAATATCGCTAGAAGCATTATGAATAATGCTAGCATGTCAATTAGATTTGGGGGGGGGGGAGGAATTAGGACTGTTGCTTATTTAATAAATAGAACTCCATCAAGAAATCTATCCTACATGACACCTTTTCAAATGTTATTAGGAGATCACCATCTTTAAGTCATCTTAGAGTGTTTGGATGGCTTGCTTTTGCCATGAATTTAAGTCCAAACGACAAATTTCAAAATAGGCCAGAAGTGTGCGTTTTTCTTGGCTATCCCAACACTCAAAAGGGGTATCTCCTCTGTAACATTAAAAATAAGACACTTAAAGTCTCTATACATGTGACAATTTAGTGATTGTGACATTTAGCTCAAGGGGAATTAAGAGACACATTAGTGGAAATATGGCTTTTTAGACCGATTAAAAAAGACTTTTTAAACCAGTTGTGGATTAGGTTGTAGCTACAACCGATCTAAAAAGTTCTATTTTTTTAAAAAAACAGTCATCTTACAAATTAACTTTATTCAGCAAGCCATTTCAACAACATCTATCCTAGATTCCACATAAGCAACAATGTAACATAGATTTCATAGAAGCAATGACAACAACAAAATCGACAATAAGCACAAATAAAGGTGTAGGAAACTTTTAATCAACTTCCAACAAATGGTAAGTGTAAAACACTTAATTTTCAACTACAAATCAAATGACTTAGCTAACCATTGGTGAAATCTTACAAGATATGAAGGTTCAAGATCAAAATAAGCAATAATGAATTTCAATTGGTTAGAATCAGATTTTTGCAAATTGCAACAATATTAATTCATAAACATGATTTGACAATCAGTTCAATGTGGAAAATTCAAGCAACAAGCTTAAATCAGATTCCAAGAAGTTGAAAATGCACTCAACAACTGCCTAGACCTAAAACTCAACTTATGAATCAATTTCAATGTGCAAAATGAAGGAATGGCCAAATAGAAGAATTTGCTTAGAAATGGATGTAAAACTTTGAATGACAATGGCAGCAATAAAATTCAAGGGCTGATACAAGCAACAACAGAAATTTGGCAAATATTAGTCGAAAGTATAGCAAGGCTTATAATTCCTCAGTTTTATAGAAAAACAAAGGGAAGAAAAAGTATAGAGGTCAATCCCTCAAATCCCATACCTATATCAATATCAGAACTGTATCACTCATATCCTAGAAATTGTCCTACATAAAGACATAAACCTAGTTAGATATGAAAACCACAACACTTTATAATTGCACACAGCATGTAATTGCATTGTAATGGAATTGTACATAGCAACATAGTAATCCAACACAAAGCATGTAATTGCAATTATAGCAACATTTTATAATTCATACAACAGAAGTAATATGTACGAGAACAATGTAACATCGAATTCAAAAACTCACTATTTTTGTAAAAGCTCGTAGATGAATTCAACACAACATTTGCGAATGAAATCAATATCTTCTTCAAAAAAGGGATTAGTAAGATCAAACATCTGTAACACCAAAGTCAGACAAAACATTAACTTGGTAACTTAAAAATAATAAAAGGAATACAAAATTTCAGAAATATACATTTACCTCTATAGTAAAATCAGTCATGCCTAGAGTGATAATATTGTAAATGTGTCTCAAAACATAAAAACCACATAAGTTGGACCCCGTTGGCTACCTACGGCTTTGAAAAAGAACATGATATCATTAAAACAAGAATAAAAGCATAGCTTATTGAATACATACTCAAAACAAACCAATATATGCTAACCTTTGACAAGATCCATGTAGGATCTTTTATGTCACGAACATGCTTACCACAAGTAGCGTGTAGAAATGTCCACATAGCCCTATCATCAAAAGCACTGCACAAGAATACATGCAACATTATGTTGATCCCCAAAAAAAATTTCCAATTCTAAATAAGAAGTAGATGAGAAAGACAAGGAGTTAAAGTTTAAATGCCCCAAAGGGTTCTAGGAACATTAATTCAAGCAGCAAGGAGTGTCACATCCTTCTCAGCTTCCTTTTAAGCCTCCAAGTCTATAGTGGAGAGGCAACCCAAATGTTACAACTTCACAACTCCATGCACAAAGGCAAAGCATGATGCTAAGACCGGGGCAGTTCAAAGAATTCTGATATATAACATGTTCTCCTATTGGAATGTCACTTTAATACTAGGATATGAATGAAACTTTTGTATTAACTCTATGGCATAATGCCCTTTTTGTAATTAGGCAATTGGAATGCTTTTTGATGCTTTGTTGGGCTGATTCATGTGTACATTTTACTGTATGATTCAGATATGACTTGCATACTTCTGTTAATATTTTGAGGCCACTCATGGATTGTAATTTACATGACTTATAATATACCATTTCCCTACTTTTCATTCACTTTATTGCTTCTTTTGTGTTATTCTTGTTTTTAACTAAGATTATAGGGGAACAATTCGTTGGAAAACAATTTAATATACAAGTAAATTTTAATGCTTTATTATTCTCAGATTCAATAGGTTGGTTTAAAGGACACCTTGTTTCAATACAAAAAACATACATCACTTTCAAATACCCACAACACAACTCAATTAGCTTCCCAAATACAAATAAAGTAACCACAACCATGTCATTATCAATACACCCATTGCAATATTAAACCTCATTGCCTCCCTTCTAACTTTACTTTCCCGGATCCAATGTCTTTGTTTCAACTTCGTCAATTTACCATGAATTGCATCAACTTCCTTAAAGAACATTTGGCCTTCATGGACTCTTCAAAGCACTGCATTCTCATCATACAACTTGTCAATGTCATCAAGTAGCTGCTTTATCACCACGTTCGACCTCTCACCAAACTCATTGTCATGCCGAGCAAAGTATCCACATTTACTATCCTATCAAGTTCATTACTAGTGTTCAATCACCTACGCATCGTCAATCATGCTCCCAACATTTAAATTCTTACCTAGTTATACTTTTGGCATCCATAAAACCTATGTCCTAGGTTGCATTCTGTCCACGATGTCCATCGGGGAGCAACCAACCGACAATAGCAATACCTCTTTGGACCTTTGTAATTTCGTCGCGTCTGGGTGTCCTAATCAATACCACCCTTCTTCTTAAGCCTGATGAGGTCAAGCTTGAGGACGATGCCATCTATGCTTGCGTCTAGGTGTTGATCAAACCATCTCCCCTTCTTCTCTGTCGAACTCTCCTTTTATGGTTGCTTTGGTGTGGATTGAACAAGCTGGGTGGTTGCATGTGGGTGGTTGTAAGTGGGGGTCGAACTTATTGATTTACTTCAGGGGTGGGTGTCCATTTAAAGACCCTCTTCACCAAACCCATTAATTTCTCAACAACCATGTAAAATGGTGAACAAGGGAAGAATATTACAGCTAGACAAAAAAATAGGTCTCACAAAAGCAAGTTAACAAATTAATAGGCATATGCTCTATTTAACAGAAGTTGCATTTTTGTACCCCTTTTAAGTCCTCATAGACATTTGTGCACCCACAGTTTTAATATGGTGCCAGCTGCTCTTTTAAGATATTAACATGGGTATTTTTACCCTTTAACCCTTGAATATATAGCATAAAAAATACAAATGCGTTAATTTAGAACAAGTAATTCAAGTTATTCAATCCAAGCCATTCACAAAATATAACATGTGCATATCATATCTCAAGGTGATTAGCCATCCCCTATAAGAAAAGTTGAGTGGTTTAATAAAACTCCCAATGCATGTTGTTTTATTAGAACATGGTTTTTAAGAGCCTATTGTTTTGATGGCATACAATTTTCTCAACCTGAACCCTAGTTTCTCATTTATAAAATGCCCCTAACTTATATACAACATGACATAGACTTGTATAAATGTATCCCTGTCACATTTTATTTGTCCTAGTTTTCATGAAAAAAACCATGAAATTTGATGTAGGCGAAGAAGAAGATGAAGCTGCCGCCACTAACCCATGCCTCTTGGTTGATGATTTTAGTTTTATGCAGTGGCTGGTGATAGTTTTAGGCAATGATGTTTTGGTGATGGTTCTTTGAATTGGAGATATTGGTTTTCTTAATTGATAAGGGTTTTTAAGTCTCTATCACAATATAAATACTCCTTATATTTAAAAATTGTGTCAGGTTTCCATGATCGTACCAGAAAATTTTTAGAAGCTTATTTCTATTTCTATTTCCACCAATTCCATTTTCATTTTCATAAAAAAAACTTCAGTACACAAAATCGTCCCTTAAAGATTTTAGTACCATCAAGATTTGTCCAAAGGATATGAAATAATTGCTTTTCCAACCAGATAGATTAGCAATATTATTGTTTGCAATAATATAAAGGGAGAAGGTGCAAATTTGGCAATGAACAATTTCGCCCAGAGCATCTATAAGAACTATCTATTTTGGGGTGTAAACTCCTGTCAAATATGTTCCAGGTGGCAACAAATTTGCAATTTAGAGTTTCAAACGTGGCAGTTGAAGTAATAAATTTCTTCTTTATTGACGAAACCTAACAACGTCTCTTTCCTTCAATTTGGTACCTCATCTCCCGAAAAAGAAGAACCAAGTTCAACTGCTACAGAAGCTAAGAGAAGGCGAACTGGTTGCAAAGTTTGAGGCAGATGGCATCATTGGCATCTTCGACGACGGGAAGAAGTAGAAGAAGGGTTGCATTGCTGAGACAACCAAGTTGGGAGGTTGACTATGAAGGTCCAAGGAGGTTTTGCCATCACAATTTGGTAGCCCCACGGTGGAAGGTGTGGACCTACGAGAACCCAGGTAGGAGGTTCTACGGATGTCCATTCTACAACCAGGTATGAAGTGGAATTTGTATTAGTGCGACTGATTTGTGGGTTGTGTAGGAAAGGATGTTTGATTGTGACTTTACTTCTTATTTCGTTGTTTCAAATACTCACAGGATGGTGGTTGTGGGTATTTCTCCTGGCATGATGGTGACTTTAGGGAGAGGGCAAATACTGTGATCAAGGAGCTATTCGATGATGTTGACAGATTATATGATGAAAATAACAGGATTAGAAGAGGAGACGATGGGCAGAGGCTAAATGAAGCGATTGAGGCTATTCATAGTGAACTAAGAACTCTTAAGCACATACATGAGCTGAATGATGGTGAATTGAGGATGTGGGAGTTGAAGTTTAAAAGAGCAATAACAACGCTAGTGATTACATGGATTTTGTTAATTGTATTTTATTTTGGAAGATAGATGGGTTTTGTTAATTGTGCTTATTTTGGAAGTTAGTTGATATTTTGGAAGATATATGGGTTTTGTTAGTTGTTTATTTTGGAAGTTAGTTGATGTAAGGTAATGAAAAATGATATTTACAAGTTAATATGCAATAGTTGGGTGCAAGTTGAACAATGATGTTACAACATACTCATTTATCATCACACAAAAAAAATGAACAGATCACTTCTCTACCTACAGCAAATTATGCCATAAGTATTACAAGTTTACGCACAGAATGACAAATTACATGGACTATATGGACTCATTGGTCCCAAAAATGAAAGTGTGGGATCCATAGGAAAAGCTTAATAGAGTACTAGGGGAAAAATTCATAATCTGTCAACAAACTATACCATTCTATTGGTTATTGCTATTCATATTCGCACAGTGACTACCAAAAAGAATGACATATTACATGGACTCATTGGTCCTAAAAATTGGCCAACATATTCGTACAATGATTGCCAAAAAAATGACAGATTACATGGAGTCATTGGTCCCAAGAAATTGCTAACATTTTCACACAGTGACTACCCAAAAAATGACAGATTACATAGACTCATTGGTCCCAAAAATTGCCAACAGATCCGCACAGTGATTGCCAACATCAAAGTGACTAAGTATAAAAGATTAAATACTTAGAAGTAGCCTATATGGTAGGCTTGCTTGAGTGGCTTTTACTCCTTGTCATCATCTTTTGAGTTTGAAGTTGGAGTTAGGAGCTTGTGATACTTGGTTTACCCTTCCACTTTAATCCAAATGGTTTAACAGAGGATAAGGATGGCTGAGAAACACTTTCCTTGCCTCTAAATTGTATCCTTCTTGAGCCAATCGGTGCAGTAGAAGCAACAACTTGGTCCTTTCTAATCTCATTCTCATTTGGGATAGGGAAGTTGATTTGCACATCTGCATAGTGGGCCATATACTCTTGTGCGGTGCCTTCATGGATAACCATATCTGAACTCATTCCAGGATAATAAATGAAGTGGAATAATCAAAACATAATATTCCAAGCAAAACACAACATATGTATTTGACATTACAAATTTAAGTGTAACTCATATTGTATAGCGTTCTTCCAGTGTCGTCATCTATTGTTATGCCCATGCCACATGTGAGTCTTGATTTGTATACACACCTTACTTTTGTTCGTTGTTTTGACTGCTGGGTGGGCTTTGCAAGCTGTTGTTCCTTACTTAGAGTTTGTTGGGCTTTAGTGGAAGCTTTCATAGGTTTGCTTGGTCGATGTTTAGTTGATGGAGGTGCCTGAAACAAGAAAAATTAGAATATGATAGGTTTCTAGATTATAACATATGAATGTTAAAAAGAAAAATATTATACCTTTTTGCATGTACTTCTGTTATGTCCCTCTTTTTGGCAGAAAGAACATTTAGTTGTCATCCCTCTCTTGCTTAGTTTTTCAACTTGTGTGTCTTGGTTTTGAGACTGTGGACAAGAGACGTTCTTTCTCCTCTGTGCTTCTTATGTCCTTTTTCACTTTTTAGGGGGTCTCCCAAGTAATATGGCAACCGGTGGAGGTAGCATAGCTGGGAAACATTCTGTTTTCCAGAATTGCTTGCCCCTAACAGGTTTAAACTTTGTCCTATAGCTAGCAATGTAGGTCTCCTTGTGGTAGTATTGAGATATTTAGGTGACAGGGTCAATTTTTGCATGATACAAGCACATAGACTATGTTGACATGGGATTCCAGTTATATCCCACATCCTGGAAGTGCACGTTTTCTTATTGAGACAAATCGTGTGCCTATCTTGACCCTCACTAACCTCATATCCCTCATCTCCATTGAAACTGACTCTACAATTCACTGCCAAGTATCTATTTGTCTCAAATAAATCCATACACTTGGGGCTATAGTCTCCCTTCCAGTTCCTAACTTGTTCCTAATATCTAGCCCATTTCTCCATCATCTTAACTATAATTTCGTCAAACATCCTAATTACAGGTAAATACCTATACTCATGTATCCATGAATTGAGACTCTTACTTATATTGTTGTCTACAGCCTAAGACAGACATCTATTAGTGAAGTATGCTCTTACCTAACATTTAATAGGGTATGAAACTACTGCTGCTGCTGCTTGCTTGTTTAGACGTTCAAGTGCCTTCATATTGTCTTGCAACTTTTCCTCGAAGGTACTCCAGGCATATGCGAAGAATTTCTTCTTCATCTCACGGCCCCTCCATGGTTTCGACTAGTTGGCATAAATATGTCTTGCACAAAGCCTATGCTCGGTGTGAGGGAGTACTGCAGACGCGGCATGTATCAAACCCTGCATCAATACTAGTATTTCAGACATGATATGTATATAAAAATCTGGGCAGTTAAGTATAAAAAATATCATGTCACTTAAATCCACCTTCTGCATGTCTGAAATCAATGTAACATTGGAACCAGTATCAAGTTCTAGAGAAGACTGAATACATTGAATGAAACAAGTCCAGTTAAGTATATTCTCCTTTTGTGTCAACCCAAAAGCTAATGGGTATAGAGAATCATTTGCATCAACACCAACAACAGTTAACAATATACCCCTTGCCTTACCCTTTAAAAATGTCCCATCAATCCCAATTAAGGGTTTGCACCCACTTTTCCAACCAACCTGAAAGAAGAAGACATTTAACTACCATAAACATTAAGCAATACTAGGGGGACATTACAAACATAGATTTTAAAAAAGAATCATATTCACACACTACTGAACTTAAACATATACAGTTAATAACAACAACAACCATTCTCTAATAAAATCATGCTAAACAACACATACCTTGCACGCATTGAAACACACAAACATTCTTATAAAAACCCGCCTGCCTTGTTCCGAATCCTCCTCACTGATCTCAACATTGACCTCTGACCCAGGATTTGTGAATCTCAATTCATTACAGTATGCTTCAAGCTTAGCAAATTCATCCACATAATTACCATCCATCTCTTGTATTATTTTTCCCTTTGCCCTCTTGCACTTATATAAGCTCACACATACTTTAAGCTCTCGTGCAACCTCGTTCTTCATTTCAATACTACTATATTGAGGACTCTCCTGTATTTTCTCCTTAAAGTGTTTGGCTAGACACAACACACTTGCTCTTCTATTCTTGTAAACCCTAGCACACTTATGCTCATGATTTAAAGTCTTCAACATGCACCCCACATTATCACCATCTCTAGACGCATATAACCTGAATGGGCAGCCTACTTCACAAGTAGCGATCAATAGGGTTTGGTTACTTTTAACAATTCTGACATTAACTCCATTTTTTATAGCATATTCATCAATGGCCCTCCTCAACTCATCTTTGTATAAGGTCATACCTACCATGAAAAATGACCCGCTTTCTTAACCTTTCAGATATGCACAAGGCCCAATATACTCTTGTACAGGCCCATCACCATGATTCAGGCCTACACCATCCCAATCTTCATCATAATCACTACCTTCACAAGCATCCGAATCTTCAATTTCATCTACCAAACTCTCTTCAGTATCCGAGCTTTGACAAAAAGTTCGTTGTTAAATTTGCATATTTACCCTTGTATTATTTTCCACCTCTATAGCCTCCTCAAACCTTTGACTCTCTCTCATAAAGAAAGTCTCAAGATAAATGCTTTGATCCATTTGTAGGCCCTGATGTTAAGCACTTTAATGTCTTCATGTTCCATACGCCAAAACCAAATAGTGTATATGAATATCCCATTATAGAACCACCGTACGTATCTAGATTCATAGCTTGATATACATGCAATGTTTTAACGTTTACTAATTTCACAACATATATGTCAAGTCAAGTTGTATTTGATTTGTTCTTTTTATAGATATAAACACATTGGAGTCGATCGATTTTTTAATTAAAGCATATGGAGCATACTTCACAAACATTAGGAGACTAATATCCCGCGGTTTATTAAGGGCAAAAGTTATATTCCTCTTAAATAAGTTGCTACATACGTATAGATTGAATATTGAAGGAAAATAAGGAAGAGAGAAGAGACTTGCATACTGGGTGAATCAATATTCGAATCTGGATCAAAACTCCAATGCTCCATAACTCGAACATAATAATGCTCACGTAATTATTAGACTACTAGAGCCTAATTAGGATTGGCACAGTAGATCACAATAACAGAAAGATGGCAGGAGAAAAAAGACATTACAAGATAGCTCAATGGCAAATGTGAGGTTTAATTGAAGAGAAGAGAAGGTAATAAAATAAATTGAATTTGAAAATAGAATTACCCTATTTTGAAGATAAGGTAATAAAGTAAATTGAATTTGAAAAAGAAAAATGCTCAGTACGAGATGAAATTGTAGTTATTGAGATATAAATTCCTAAACAATTAAAATTATGATATTACTAATCAGGATATTAAAAATTTATACCAAAATTATGAATTATAAATCACACTCACATAATAGACATTTTCCAAAATTAGCCAAGAATTCCATTTCCCAATTTGGTTTAATAACTTCTATTATTTTGTAATTTGGTTTATTATTGTTGAATTATATTGAGTTTAATAGTTTCTACTATTTTGTAAATGCATATAGAGATTTGTTACGCTTAACTTCAATCTCTTAATGTGATATTGACTAGGTCCATATGTTATACACGTACATATGGAGAAATCTCACATCCAGTAATACATCCCTTAATTTTGGGTAATGTTATTTTTATATTTGACCGTATTATTTCTTTTTTATGATTCTCTCTTTAGGTGGAGGTTTATAAAAGTTTCTTTTAATTTTACATTGAATTATATTCATCTCCTTAATTTTTATAGAACATAATAATTTTCTACAAATGAAAAATCAAATTATTACCAACAAGTTATTAGTTTAGGTGGTAAGTGGCCTTATCTCTATAAGGAGGAGAACACAAGTTCAAATCCAAAAAAACACATATATTAACAGAGGCGAAAACAGTTTACGCTCTAAACCTCAAAATAAGTTACACCCTTGACCAAATAAAAAAAAACTATTTTCACATTACAAAATAATAATAATCAATTATATGAACAATAAATTGATTAGATTTATTTTTTTATTTTCCTTGAATATTACTAAGGCCATAATTATATTCTAAAAATTAAAATTTAAATTCTTTTCACATACTACCTCTCATCTATGTCAGAATTAGTAGGGGTTTCATTTGGTCCTCTATATGATACTTCAATTTTCTTGCCCTACACTGACCATATTATCGAATTTTGGTTTTGATACATATACTTGATAGCATTAACTAAAGCTAACAACTTTAAACTTAGACTAAATCCTTATAAAACTATGAGGACAAAAACTTACAATTCAAAACAACAAGGATCAAAACTAAAATTCGATCAATTATAAGGACCAACAATGATATTAAGATAAAAAAAATCATCAGATAGTTGACAATGATATTTGACGGTCCTTTGTAAACAGTGGTCAATAAGTCTTATATTCTACATTGGAAACTACCCAATGAAAACCATTATAATATATGTAACCAAACGAAATTATTTGAGAAAATAATTATAAACTTGGAGAAAATTTTGATTGAAAATTTGAAATCTTACGTTTAGAACTAGAAAAAAAAACCCCTAATTAACTCCTATATTTAGTATCCAATGGAGTAAAAGTACGAAACAAATTAACAACTACATTTCAATTAGGAAGAAGAGATTGCAGCAGAAGCAAGTGAGCATCATGAACCATCACATTCAAGTTGAAGCATTTCACTTAAGTTTAGGTGCCTGCAAATATTTAAAATCCCCTTAAAACTCACATAAAAACACTGGATTGTTGATTACTCTATACATTCCTTAAGATGTTAGCTTGGAATTGTAATTAATATACATATATATGTTAGAACCAGCTGACACCCAAGAGAGGGGGTGAATTGGGTGTAAGATAAAAACTTAAGAACTTTAAAAATCTTTTCGCATCTTAGTGAAAACTATAAGTGTGAAAGTAAATGAATCATAAATGCACAATCAAATAACTTAATCGGTTATGCTTGAAACATAAGAGATTAGGGAAGAGAATATGCAAACCGTGATTTATTCTAGTTCGGTCCTTGATGACCCACGTCTAGTCCCAAGGCTCCTCCTAAGCTTTTCAACCCACTATCTTTCTCAAATTTAAACCGAATACTTGAGAACCATTATAATCCCACAAGTTTAGTTGGGTACTTATGAAGCTTTTTACAATTCTCTCACTGAAGCAAGTACTCCCTCCTACACATTGTAAGAATACAACCTCTCTTGATGATAATAGATTACAATCAATTTTCTCTTTTAGAAGTGAATCAAATGAACATTGAAGCACAATACAAATAATCTCTCTCTCTAAAGTAGATTATGTGAGCATAGAGAAACAAATAGTATATGAGATGGAGATGGATTCAAGGTTTTGGCATTTTGATCTTGTAAGCACCTGCCTCCTCCCCTTCAGTTTTGAAATATTCTTCTTTTTATAGTTGACGTAGCTTGATGACCATTGGGCTTTTCTTCTTTTTGTTGAGACTTGCAAAATATGACTGTTAGAGTAGTTGTTGGAAGTTCTGACAAAAATTGCTTCACGACTGTTGAGCTCTAATCTAAGTTTAATCGCTTACAATCTTTATATAGACTTGATTAGTAATGATTAAGAATAATATAATAAATGTTTATATGAGTTTGAAAAAGTATCAAAATTTCCAAGACAGTGTTCTGAAGTTGAGACATTATCACTCTTAGAATCACTCCAAGTGATGTGAGAGTGATGCTTGATCACTCAAATGCTCACTCGAGTGATCTTTTTAAAAAACACTAATTACATGCAGAATCACTTGAGTGATGTGAAAGTGATGACATATAGATTCATTACTTGAGTGCTCACTTGAGTGGTCTATTCAAGAAAATACTGATCATTTCCTAAATCACTCGAGTGTTGTGAAAGTGATATTGCAGAATTTCATCACTCGAGTGCACAATCGAGTGATCTGATCATTCATTTTAACTCCAAATATATCAGATGACCTATATCTAGAAATACCTTTAAGTCTAATTTCCAATGCAAAAAGAACCTATCCAAAATTTGTTGTCTTCCAAAAGTTATGATCAAATCAATAGTTACTGGTAAGGAGCAAGGTGTATATTTGAGTGTCAACTTCTGAAATTAATATCTTTTTCATCTGAACTTCTTTGAGCTTTATCTTTGTGTCGTTGAAATGCTTCAAGAGTCTAATTTTATATGAAACATGTTTAATCCAAAATTCGTTGTTATGCAAAAGTTATGATCTGAAGAGTGACTATTGGTTTGGAACAACGTATGAATTTTGAGCCTCAACTTCCAAGATCCATTTATCTTTCATCTAAGATTCTTTGAGCTTGATCTTGGCTTCTGAGAAATGAATTTTGAGTGTAGTTTCATATGCAACAAGTTTCACATCAATTGGATTTGTGGATTGGGAGATATATCCAAACTACTGATCCTCTGTTATGCGGAATGATAATAGAGTGGTCATCACTCAAATGGTCACTCGAGTGGTTATCAAAAATTAATCTCTGGATGTGCCACTCAAGGGAAGTTCATATAACTTCCATATGAGGTATTTTAACTTCAAACTGAGCCTCTTCAACTTCCATTTGATCGTAGAAAACTCCAATATCATATCTAAGAACTTTTGAATCTTGATATTCCTGTTAAATCTTGCAAGTTCTTTCTTCAATCTCATTTGTCTTCTTCCATTTGATCACTCTCCAACTTAACAACTTCTTTCTTATCTTTCTTGCCTTTATATCCCCTTACGTGATAACTTCTATCTTCAATATCTTCTTATTCTTCTTCTTCATCATTCTTCATAACCCATCTTAATATCTTCTTTATTTTATTGACTTCTTCCCATATTTTAAAACTTCTTTCTTCAATATCTTTTTATTCTTCCTCTTAATCATCCAACTTGATATCTTCTTTCTTTGCTTGATTAACCTATAAGATATTTTATATTAAATATAGTAGTTAGTCAAAGTATAAATTAAATACATTATGCAAACTTTTTTCTCTTAATATTTGATATCATTAAAACTAATCATATATATATATATATATATTACCTTGGAAGTAATATAGTTAACATAAGTAGTAAATATTTATTTAGATAATTGCAAATATGGGAGTGTGAGTTGCAAATAATTGAAAATAATCTATGAGATTTGAATGTCTAATTTGGAAGGGTCTAATTTTATTTTTGTAAATTATTTTTCACAAAAAAGATTATGTACTATTGTTTTTTTTTTCGATTTTCTTTTTCTTTTTTAATTTTTTACAGTAATAATGTGGTTGAAATATATATATATATATATATGTCAAATACATAATGATTGTTAAATAAAACTCAACACTTATTAGAATATAATTTCAAATTCAATTCCTAACAATTATTAAGAAATAACCGTAACCATTTATAAAATATAATGATCTTCTATAGCAAAGGATGCGATCGGCTCGATAATCCATGAAACCCTCTCTATATAAATGTCCAAAAACTAAATTCCACTTCTCTACTTCCATTTCAACTTTTCATAGCCAACCGCTAACTTTTGATCTTTGTCAAAATCATGGACAAATGCCAGAGATCTTCTGATTCATCATCTGGGAAAAAATCGAAAGATGAACTCCCTCCAGTAATAAGCATTGAAGGGCTCGTCTATACTACCTATGAACTCCATCATATAGTCCTAGTTTGCTTGCAAGAACAAGGACACATGGACAATTGCTTGAAGGAACTTACCTCTCTCGTTTGCTCTATGAACTAGAAGGTGAACAAGTTACCGAAGAAGAAAGAATATAATGATGCATCAGATTCTTAAAACATCTCTGCAACTTTTTATTTTTAGTTTGTTTATTTATATATTCTCTTTTGTTTTTTGTTTGTAATATATATAGTGGTTGCATAATCAACCACCAATATTAAAAAAAATGTCAAATACATAACGGTTATTAATTAAAACCTGTCACTTATCTTAATGCATTTTGAAAGTGTATTCTATATCTTATGTTGATATAATGGTTGTAATTATTAACCGTCATAAATTGCCTCATAAAAATGAGAGTTTTTATGGGGACAAAAAACTGTTATAACATAATTACAAACAATTTGTCTTCTAACTGTATACATCAACAACAATTAAAACATAACGGCGTCCATTCAATAACCATCAACTAATGTTTGAAACATTTCCCCTTCCCCTCACTAATGATAATATTCTGTGGTTCTTCGTTCTCTAATGATTGGGCACGAGAAACAAGTGCCTATTCATTACCAACCACTGTGCACGACTGCTCCTCTTCAACTTCCAACATGTGCAATGATGGTTCAAACCTGTTACTTTCAATCTATTTAAATTCCCTATTTTCATATGTTTTTTGTACTATTTCTTCATCCTCCTCCTCTGTTCTCTCAATTGCCAAGATAAAACGCCATGCTAAAGACTTGTTAGGAAATCCTCGATGCCATCTTCCTCCTCCGCCTCCTTCTCTTCCTCTACAACCTTGAACTCCGCCTCCTTCTCCTCCTCTTTCTACTCCTTTGCCTCCACATCCTTTGCTCCCTAATGTGGAGGCAATGATGCGTCCTTTAGAATGCATTATCCATGCTATAAGGAGGCTGGCCAAATATTTGTCGAGTATGAACTGGAAGGGCAATTTTATTCTTGATGAGTATGAGATTGGCCACAACGATTCTAACATACTCTCAGATGATTCAGGACACCCATCTGGTGACAAGTAGCATGATGATATAAGGTATGCTGTGAATTTTCATAACTTTTAATTCATTCAAATTGAAGGAAACAAAAGTTTCAAAATTAGTAGCATACCTAATTATCTATCAAGCAACTAATCATCAGAGGCTGATGTTTTTTATTTTATTTTTATAAAATATAAAAATGTAATTATCTGGGCACTAGTAACCCAAAAATGTTTAAAATAATATAACATACCTCATAATTATTAATAAAGAACAATGATAAATGTAATCAAATGAATAACAGTTCTTATGATAAAACTGTTAACAATAGGCTTTTCAAAAAATAACATACCTCACGATGATTAGGAATGAACCGTGATGTAAAGTTTGAGGCACAAGAACCCAAAAAGTCCTATCATTCCACTTCTATTTAAACGTTTGAAACATAATACACTTAGCACTTAGCCTGGTCGAACCAAACCCACTAATATCAGAACCCTACTACTCCTGTTGTCTTTTCCAGCCGTCAAGAGTCATTTTCAATTGAACCACACCATCAAAAGCCTTTGTCCGACTTCTTAACAATAGTCGCGCTAGTGAATACACTTGACACTTGTCTCCACGACTGTTGTGCAAGTTGCATTTGCTTGCCCTAACTCGCGTTTTCATTCGGGAGCCCTAGCTATGTCGCATTGCTTTTGTTGATGTTTTCACATTATCCATTTTGCAATCTTCATTCTTCACTTCGTGTTCCCTAGTTAGATTTTGATAGTGCCCCTTTTTCTTTTTGAAAAACACATTACTCTGATCGAAGGTTCCTTTCCTGTTACTACTAGTTTTCAACTCAGCTGATTGGGTTACCTTTGTAAAGTCACTACGCGATAAAGTATTCAATGTGACATTAAATTGCTTTTGTGAAGTTATGATTTTTTAGAAAATCCAAATCCATTATTGCTCTGATCGAAGGTTCCTCTCTTAATTTTGTTTTGAGCAAGTGGCACCAAGTTAAAGCTATAAAATTCTACAATGTAAGAGTAGTCATAGACTTTTTAATGTGAGAATTTCTGAGCTACTTTTGAAAGTTTTCCTTCCTAGCATCCTTTCGCCCTTATTTTCCCTTCACTTTTCTCTTCATCCAAACATAACATTTGTGGAATGCATTTTATTATTTTTTAAAGTTTAATAAGTTTATTTACTTTTAAAAATTATCATTTAATATCTAATAAGTGATTTGTAAAGATACTGAGGGGAGCCTTATTGGAAATGCCCCCTTTGGAGCAGGGCCGCGCACAGCTTGGTTGCACAGGCAAGATCAAGGGCAAGGGGAAGACAAGGTTAATCATTAGAATCTTTTAACTCAAGCTCATTATTACCTGACTTGTTTTTTTTTTGGACTATACACATGTATTATTCTATTAAAAGCAATCATGTTCAACGTATTATCAAGTACTAATGTGGGTACTTCTTTTATCGATGATTCAAATTTTAGTTCAACACTTTATAAAAGGCTAACCCTTTTTACTATACTCAATTTTAATTGGCCTTAACTCTATTTTAATATGTTATACATAATGATGAAAACTTAAAGTGGATTAGGATTGACATGTGATAATTACACGAGAAGCCGAGAAAAATTACACTGTTCATAACTTGATATCAATAATTGACGGTTTTTCAAATATAGATATTAATGGATAATGGATTGTTATTTCTTAATTATGAGTTCACTTTATGGTTAAATTAAAATTTAAACCCCTAATCTCTTGCTTAAGTGACAAGAACTACTACACTCACACCAACTTGCTTTAAAAATAACATCGTTATTGTTTGATCCTATACATTTTAATTTGCAAGATTCAGAAAACATCTAAAGGCTACATCACCTCAAGATTCAATATTCCTTTTTCAATTAAAAAACTCAAATGTTTTGTCCATGTATGCTGTTGATAGCCAGATGGACCTAAGCTTTCCATTATTTTATCATCAGCACATAGTTTCCTCAGTCCACTGTTTTGCCAGCACAAAACTAATCAAAGTGTAAGAAATTTTTTATCAATAAAAATCATGTACACAATCTAAACTCTAAAGTTCAAGAGAACTCTACATGATTCAGATTTATTACTCCCACTTGTTCTTAATATAAGACCTATTTAAGGAGTTAATCTTGACTCTAAATATAAGACATTTTCATCATATTTGTCAATATTTTCTAATTTATCTATATTGATCCCCCAATAATAATCAAAGAATAGAGGGAATGAGAGAATTAATAAAGATTACTAAGGTATTTAAGAAAATAAGTAAATAGGTCTTTTATAAAGGATTGGAGGGAGTATAAGCTAGAGGAAAAAAATTATTGAACTTGTTAAAGCGTAAGCAAACATGAGTTGGTTAATTACAATCGCCCATTACACTATATGTCATAAGCTCCATTAAAGTAACTAAGTAACCTGATTATGCGAAAAATCCCTATTTTATTATATAGTTTTCATATTTTATTTGGGGATTTGATCATGATAATTGAGCTTAAAATGTCTCTTTTGTGATTAATTATGATTAAATGTGTTTATATGAAATTAAGACTAAAATTGACAAAATAATTGTCATACATTTAATCATTAATTTCTTAAGAGAATTTGATATTGGTTTAATTGCTCTAATTGTAGGTGCCAGAAAAATTGGATTAAATCTGAAAATTGCAATTTGGGGATTGAATTTAGTAAATGACAGTTTGGTATTATGAATTTACAAAATATCAGTTTGATCCATCAACAAAACACAGCGTTTTGCAGCGCCTTAGGTCAGACTTTATGCAGTTTGGGAGCTGAGGGAAATAGGCAGAACAGATCCACGTGAAATCACAGCCGCAACACGCACACATCGAACCTTCATCTATCACCTTCCGCTATCGCCGGCGGCACCGTCCACCACCACTACAGCCGCCGAAGAGTCTACCATTCCAAATCAAGAGCTGCTGTGAGCTGAGGCGAGACACGGAAGCTGAGCTGAGGGAGGGGCGAGAGACAGAACAGAAGACGCAGAGAGCTGGGAGACGGAACAGAGAAGAGCAGAGCCTGGGTGAAGGAGAAAAGAGCTGGATATATTAAGAAGATAGAACGCCGCATCAGCACCATACCCATCGACCTTCACCATCTCTTCCCTTCCATGCTTCATTGTTCCACACCGAAGCTTCCTCTGTTCTGAAATCACCACAACCCGTGGCTTCTCTGTCTCTTGATTCATATTCAACACCAACATCTCTTATTTCAGCATGTGTTTGTTTGTCTGGAATAGTTTATTTTTGGGTAATAAGTGCTTATAAATCGTGATTCACGGTATATAAGGTAAGTAGGTGAGAGGAGTTTTATCTCGGCTTGGGTAATAAGGACTTATTGTCCAAAAATAAGTGATACCAAACACATACTTTTATTTTTTAATATAAATGCTTATTACGCAAGCTGAGATAAAACTCCTCTCACGTACTTACATCGTATATCGTGAATCATGATTTATAAGCACTTATTGCCTAAAAATAAGCTATTCCAAACGAACATTGATTCTTGATTATTTAAACTATAGAGGGGAGTTTTAGTTTTAATTTATTAGCTTGACTATATATTTATAATTTCTTTAGTTTTAGAAATTGTAATTTGTAGTTAAGACTAATATAATTAGTTTAATCTTTATTTGAATTAATTTATAATTTGAATTAGTTTATGTTGAACATTGTGTTCATCAATATATATGGTTACATATATATTTTATTGTAATTCTCTTGATTCTCTATTATCTTACATGATATTGTTTAGATATTGAGTTGACTTTGGAATTGAATTGAACCAATTGTATTAATTAATTTAAATCGCACACTAAGAGTGTCTAATAACATCTCTAGAGTAGGGGTTCTTCTCTTTTAGTATTAGACTCATCGGTTAATGAGGTTTAGTATTTTATAGAACTTAGTGATTTCATAAACTGCATACAAAGTGATTTCAAATAGTGTTTTAAGAGATGATTATTTTTTAGGTCTAGAAATAATCATTGATTAATGCACTAGACTCAACGGTGTGTTTCAGTTAGAGGGATTAAATCTTGCCCGATGTGAGAGATTTAATTCACCTAACTCAAGCTAGCTCAAAGGGTCTTTTGAACATTTTTGTCAAACTAGCACAATCCCATTATCTTTTGAAGCAAATTATAGATGAAATTCATTATTCTAGGAAGTTTTATCACACTTTTCTAATCAATTTTTATTCCTCCTTATTTGAAAATCCCAAAAACATATCTATTTTAATTGCATTCAATCATAATTTTGAAAATCAAATAATCATGTTTTACCCTTATCAATTTTGCATTATTATCACTTAGTTTATTAGGAATTAATTTCATAATCAGCTCCTTAAAGTAAAACGACCCGAGTTATGCGTTATATTGCATTAATTCGGTTTTATTCTTGATAACCCCAAAACAACTAAAAGAGCTTATTTCAAATAACGATATGTCATAAGCTCCATTAAAGTAACTAAGTAGCCTGACTATGCCTCTTGAAATACATGAATCATTATATGTTGATCAATGAATCAAATAATATTTAACATAAATTTTTGTAATATCCTTTCAGCACTATCACAAGTTCACAACTTGTCCCACCAATGAACAAACTTTGACCTGTTAATATAGATTTGGTGCTGAGACTGGGATTAGTTATGCCTTTTTTTATGTGGTGAGGAAAGGCCCTTGTTCTTAGAAGAGCTACTATCTCTTTTGCAGCTTGAAGGAGATTTTTTTCCAAAGGCTGTACGAAGGGGAAAAAATAGTCTAATGAGACCCAAAAATCTTGTAACCAAATGCCAATGCAATTCATGATACTTCATCACATTTAATACAGTATCCATATTTTTTCTGTGACGAAAGTGGCAATGAAGTATCTTGCAAAGTCAGATCCAAATTCTATGAAGTTTCATATAAGTTTGAGCATAGTTTTTTTCTCACCATCTCAACCCTTCACTGGTATGGTATTAGCTTTGGACCTTTGGTTCAACTTTGGCAGTGGGGGGTTGAAATGGGGAGCTTATTTACATTTTGTTTGAGGATCCCAATCTCACCAGTTATAACTGCCACAACTTACCAGAATTAACGCTTTTATCACCTTAAGCATCGAATATCAAAGTGAGTCAAATATTTTCTGAATTACTCGCCTAAAATCAAGTAGTTTTACTTTCAGACAGCCGACTAGCTGACTTTAATATAAGATGTACATGTTGTGTTTTCGATAGGCGACTAAACTAAAAGGATGATGTGACCCAAAATGATTAAAATAAGTAAGAACAGTAATTACCCCTCATTAAATGAGATTTGCAAAACTCCACATTCTGCTATTTTTACTAGAAAAACAGCCAATGCTTTTTTTTGGGTGGAGCAGAAGGAACATCTGCAAAGTCAAATGTAAGATTAGGAGAAAAGAGCTTCTTTCCATTGAATATATTGAGCCAAATTCGTAAAACCAAGTGGTAAAAGAAATAAATGATAGGCTTAGTACCTGCAGTTGCGTACAATGAATTATAATGCACTTCACTCCAAAAGCTTAGCCAAAGTTCTGCAGTTTCCAGAGGAAAAACAAAATTATGATAATCACGAATAGCCTCATTAAAGGAATCCAAATAAAAATTAAAGGAAATAAATCAAATGACTACAAAACACATTGACCTCAACATTGAGAAAAAGAAAGGAAATCTCAGGTTCTTCAAAGATGTAGCTATGAAGCACATCCCTTCCCTCTATCCATACCCAATCACTTAAACCACAATTGAGACAATACCAAGGGTTTTGGTTCCTATAATTTCAAATCATGGTTTTTTCCCCCATAATTTCCTCCATCTAAAACTCGTTAAACCCAAAAACAAATTTGCTAGAGTGAAGATAAGATTCTTGAACCAAATTACTTGATGAAATTGTGAGTGGGAGTCCAAGTAGAGACAACTAAGTTGTTAAACCCAAAAAACACACTTACAATACTTGCCTTTAGTGGGGTTATTGTCAGTGGGACGTATCTCAATATAGCAAGTGTCTCTAAAAGAAGTGACCAAACAAATTTTGGCACCAAACTGTACAAAAGATACAAGTAGTTAGAAGTCACTTGTGAGAATATGGGAAAGATTAAATAAATAAATGCAGAAATGGAAAAAGAAAAAAAAATAAAAGCCGCAGAATACCATGTTAAGACTTATGACAACCTTTTTAACACTGATGTCAGAGCAATTGATGAAATTGTGTTTATAAGGTTAGCAAAATACTGACCCAGAAGCACACCTACTGCAGAATTTAGCCTACAAGTGTGAGTATTATCTTTTGTCGAATCATATTCAATTGATAAAAAAGGAAGCAACAAGATCTGAGTCTTTTTTCATCCGATATATGGTCTGAGTCTTTTTGCAACAAATGCAAACTAACAATTCTGTTAGTTCATATGGGAAGGAGGTAATATGCAAGGAATCAGGCCATGAAATAGAAAGGAGAGAAAGGGCCCCTTGACTGAAGCCCGTGTTAATAGGAAGCAAGAATTACGAGAAGTGAAGAAGGCTTGAAATTCCTTTGCAATTTTAAGTAATCTTAACGGTGAAAGATAAAGGAATCCTAGGGTCCCAGAGATGTATGCAACTCCTGAACTCCTTCCAGAGTCAAAATCATTACTTTACAGAGAAAGAGAAAAAGCATCATTTGACTACAAGTCAGCATCGCTCAACACGAATTACCTCACTTCTAACATATGCATATAGAGAATCTTTGTTACAAAATAGGTTTGTCATAACATGGATAACAAGCAGTACTGATGTTTAATGTCCAACTCAGGTACAGACAGCCACACAAATTGAGAAGTAATTTACCCCTCCTACTTTCTCAATAAAAGTATCATTTTTAAACGTAATCAATATGTACGCAGATTCATATATAAATAGTTTTTTTCTTCTAGATTTTGGTATTTACAATGAGCAGATATGTGATAACATTTATTGACCAGTATGACAAGTTTGTTCAAGAGAAGATTAACAATAGACTACTTACTTTGTCTGCAGCTGCTTGTAGAGTTACATGATCTCCCCACTCCCCAGATCTATATGCAAATAATGGTCAAATATCAAATTAGCACTCATCCTCAGTATAACATGGTCTCTAATTTAGCAGGGGGGAAAACAAAATTGATCACAACTGATTTCTAACTTTTTCATCTTCTTCAGGTAGCTTTTATACTTCATTGGTACATAACCTTCATATAACTTTCTGAAGTGCTTTAGCTGAAGAATCAAGAGAAAGAAAAATTAAAAAGGAGAATATCAATATGGAATTAGACAGAAGACGACACCTATCCACACAAACAAATTTCAATTAGGACCATCCATTTTGCTGAGACAAAGGAAGATAAACGAGGGAGGAGGGCCATGGAGGGAGAAGGAAAGCTTCATCAAACTATAAGATGTACTCCCTCCGCTCCTTTCTAGGAGGACCTATTAACTACTTTACAATAATAAATCAAGATACACAGCTATCAGAACAGCAACTGACAGAAGGAAACTATCTCCTATGGTTTATTCTCTAATTCATACATTATCATGTTTTGACTTAACACAGATTCAAATAACCACCAAAGTGAATGCACTAGAAGAGTATGCCCCATTAAAACAAAACAGCTATGCCATACCTGCTTAATAACCTGCCTCCTTACATGCTTGTGATACTCAGGATTGCGAAATAACTGATCCGCTAATGCTCGAAACTGTCCAGTAATATTTCACAGAATATATTTAATATGATTATAATTAAAGCATCCAACAGAGGGACAAACGAAAGCCAATGTATTAAAAAGCTTGAAGAGGTTTGAAACCTGGCAATTCCCATCACCCTCCATTTGTAGTTCTGCTAAATCATACGTGGCTAACCTGGAGAAATTGAAGGAACATAATCATTAAATAAACAAAAATACAATGTAAACAGAAATCAATTAAACATCACTGTTTTATTAAAAAACCCAGACCCCTTCACAATTTTTAACCTCATATTTTGAACCAGAGGCAGTGTTATTCAAGCAACATTAATGATAACTGTACATCAAAGAACCACATACAACCTTTCAGACAGCCTCTCATGATCTAATGTCGCATCATTCACATCAGGAATCTCTCCATTAACCCGAGGAGTGTGCTGTCAACACATTTGAATTAGTGTTCTGGCCCAAAACAGGTAACAGCGTACAATTGCAGAAAATACATTTATTTACAAGGGATAGAGCACTAAATTTATATAGGTAGATTAATTACAGTAAAAAAGTTGACAGTGACAGCCTTATATGCAGGAATACAGTATAACATTAAAAGGATTTTAGAACGTTAGCTCAATACTAATAGATCTCACATTTTAAAATTCCAATCAGGTTCTAAATTTGCATAAAACATGTTCCTGAATGGTATTCAAAACAAGTAGGTTAGGAAGAAAATCCAAACGGTATTCGAAGCATTGGTTGCAAATCCCTTCAACAGCTGACTCGCATTCAAATCCAAAACTCACCAACAGTCCACAACCATGAGAGATGGTAATAGACGAATTTGACATGAATAATACATATATAAGCACGTAAAAAAAGTGCAACTCTAACAAATTAAGTCCAAATCCCAGCAAAATGTTTAGGAAATTATCTATTGAAGGAGCAAAACTAACAGTCAATATACAACCCATATGCAGCTTACCGAAAACTACGAGCATAATAAAATTATTCAATTTCAGATTCTTCTAGGTTTTGGTCGCGCAATGGAACAGGAAAAGTCTAGCAGTTAATACTTTTAATACTATAAGACAACAGGCTTTTTTCTTTTGACTTGGACACAAGGCTGTGCTAGTATTTTTCAAGTAAACTCAGTTATTGCAAAGAAAATGCACCTACTGTTAAAAATGAAGAAGAAAAAACAAAACAAACTACATAGCCGAATTTTAGTAAGTCAAAACCTCCTTTGAGAATTTCCTCCTTTTTTTATGAAGATGTGGTAACCATAGGTTCCTAGAATTTGGATGTCGCATGGAAATGTTGAAGTGACTGTAAAGTTGGAGATGATGACCAAATTATTAGAAATTTTCACACAGATAAGGGCTGGTTTAATCATGGAGACCCATGTTTTTTAATGTGAAGGATCCTATGGAGGAATTCTAATAATTTCATGGCCAACTGGAAAATGAAAAATAGAAGCTTCTCTGAAGACTGCTAAATTTGCAGTTATTAAATGCATTCTGTTCAAGAAGAATGCTAGAATTTTATCACATATCTTCAGGTAAGTTAATTTTGTCTCTCCCTCTTTCAATCCAGAAGTCCCAAAAACTTCTACATCCATAGCAGAGACAGTAGCATCATTGGCTTTCTTGATTAAAGCTCTAGAAATGCAGCCGATATCATTTTTTATTCCCATTAAATTCTAAATAAACAGTGTTGAATATATAGACTCAGAATCCACACTCATCCTGTCCTTTTTTAAAAAAAAATAGCGGAGGCATGACATCTTTATCACTAAATTAGTATGATGACCTAAGATACAAAAGAACCCTAAATCATTCAGATTAGAAGGTGAACTTATAAGTCCTTGGATACCAAACGTATTTACCAGGTGCTTGTAAGACAGAAGAAGCATGATTAGAGTTCAATTTCAAAACAATTGACTCCAAATGTTTTCATTATGCTTCCACATTCTGCTGGTGTCCCACCCCACCCCAAACAAAACAAAAAACACAAAAAAATAAAATAAAATACAATTTTCCAGTGCCTTTAATTGGGTAGCATTAGCCCACCCTATTCTATGCGATGATTTTATTGTTTATTGATTTTTTATATAAATATATAATACATAATTTGACAAGAAGTCCCATATAGTCAAACCAATATATAAATTAACATTACTCATAGGTCCCTCTCCCAGAAAATAAATTTGTTCCACTGGTAATAAAAGGAAAATCCTCCGGATCATGTTCCAGATTATCCATTTTTATGAATTTTATCCAAGGATGATAGGAACAGGTGAAAGTGCTTGCCCGATGCATCTGACCGCATAAGAAGCGCATTTATTACATAAATTTTGTTACCCATAATAACTAAGAAGATTATCATTGAGTCCCTAGTCATGAGGAACACATTAGCACAAAGAAAACCGTCTTACAACAATATTTTCTCAAAGAAAATTGTCCACTACTAGTTTTACATATAATCAGCTTTTAATTTGTAGTCAAATTGAAATTGAGTGTAACAGCATTTGCAGATATGGAACCCAATTAGGCATACTATTAAGAATCCAATACTTTGTTCCCAAGAAGCCAAGGATGCGTAAAAATATCATACCGGAATAGAATCCAAATGGGATAGTCGTTTCCCAAGCCTATTGACAGCTTGTGAATTTTCCTTTTGTGCTAATATGCTTGCAAGGGTGTGGTCTTCCTCCGTATCCTGAAAGCTGCTATTCGAACTAGAACTCGAGCTCGCACTTTCAGTCCTTTGGGCTTCAGCCATAGTAACTGGTAATCAACTTAAAAAACAATCTGCATATCAATATGCCAATAATTTAAGTGATGAGCATCAAACTAATCGAATAAACTTGAAAACGACAAAAATAGTAACAAAACAAAAATATCCCTTCGTATATAATACAACTCGCAACAGAACAAGAAATTGATCAAATGAAAAGTCCGAAAAAGCCCCAACCGAAAGGAAAATGAAAAACGCAAACAGAAGCAACCCCTACACGCACCGCGAAAGCTGGAAAGACCGAATTTAACAGTAAAATTGAAGGCAGAATAGGAGATCAGATTCACAATAAGCTCATTTCCTCTATACAATAGCGAAAACAACAGAGAGTTGTTCAAAAAGTGTGATCAAACACATGACTTACCTAATTCAGGGCCAAGTGAAACAGCAGAAGACGGATACCAAACAAAGGAAGAGTCGCGATTGGACACGAGAGAGGGATAAGCAGAGAAGGAGTCTTTGAGAAGGATGCAGAAGAATGGTAAAGAACGAAAAGGTTTGAATATGTATAAGAAGAAGGAATGAAGTTACCGAGAAGCCAGGAAAAAGGATTGAAGGTTGCTGAAGATATCTATAAGAGAGAATCCGTCAAGCAAGAGCACGAGCGCGCAAGGACTTTTACTACCCTGGGTTAATTCAACTGTCAACCCCGATTGCTTTAATTATTCTTATTCCTGTTTTTCATTAAAAAAACATAACTAATATGCAAAGATAATAAATAAATTATAAAAATATGATTTATTAAAAAAAACCGTTATTTTTTTAATAAGAAACATCTTTATGAATATGAGCATTATTATTGTCAAATTCTTGAATTAACTCTCAGAGTTCACTGTTTTATATATGAATTTTATTAAAATTTCTTTATTCAATATGATAAATTATGAACATTGATGGATTTAATTTTAATTACTTCAATTTAAAATATATCTAAATAAAAAAAAATTATTTTTTAATATTTTATTATTTAATTATTCACTATTAGTACCCATTTATTGATAGAAGTAAACTATTTCGGGGTCTAAGTTTGCTTTTAAACTTTGACAACTTTAAAAAGGGAAAATTCCAGAAAACTACAAACAAAAATAGAAAAGGACGGAAAGGTTGGGTGAAAATAAAAAATCCTAAATCAGTGAGGCATGAGGAATCTGGCATTTGAAATGTTAACAAAATGACCTAAATACCCTCGTAATAGACAGCAAAAAGGAAAAACGGCAGCATAACGAGTGTGCAGTCTTGTGGCGCCAAAAAGTGATGAAACAGGAGGAAAAGCTACGGAAATCAGAGGCAAGCCATGGGTAAGTAAATTTGAGAGAGAAATGATCATTATGCTGTGTTTCTTGAATGTTAATGGAAAAATGTTTATGTGGTTTGTGGTTGCGATTTATGAAATCGGAGCGGACGCATTATGGGTAAGGGGGGTGTTAGATGATTGGACATAAAAGTAGTGGCTTTAAGGTAATGGGACAATGTTGATGGTTGTGCAATGGATTCGATTGCGTTTTGTTGAGTGATTGATGAAGCTTGTGCCATTTTTATTCACTGTGAGTGCTTACGGGATGAGTGTTGAATCAGGGGAAAGGTGGGCTTGCGGTGGATAGTAAGGTTGGGTGAGAGTGGTGTTATTAGTGAGTATGAAGATGTAAAGACCTATTGGCTGGGTGTTAATAATAGAGGCAGAGTGACGACATGGGCAGAGTGTTGTTATTTGTGAATATGGAGATGTAAAAGTACATTATGTTGTTGTTAATATGAGATACAGGGTGATGATTTGTTGGTGTTGTTAACAGTGAATATCGAGATGTTAAAGAACATTATGTTGTTGTTAATAGGACATGCAGGGTAAAGATTTTTGGGTGTTGTATTGAGGATGGAGATGTTAAAACATATAGTATTGTTGTAAATTGCAGGTGGTAGGTGATGGCAGGGAAGTTAGTCGGTGTAATAATAAATTTTTATCCAAACAAGCTTATTAGTATGAGATTATAAAGAGTGGTGCAACTTTAATTTAATTATTTTTTTGTTTTTCAGGTAAGCATGCAAAATGACATGTAATGAAGGTTCATCATCTTTGAATGAACTATTTTGTTTTTTTCATGTTGGAGGCAAATTAGTGTGTAATGATGAAGGTAAAATTTAATATATTGGAGGTTATGTGAAGGCGAAGTGGCTAAAACAGCTGATAACACTGAAAGATTTGAGGTTGATGATATCATCATGGCTTGGGATTGATTGTAACATATGTGAGATGAAATATACAGTGAGCTTTGATGAGAAGACACTAATAGATTTAAATGATGATGGTGAAGTTAAGAACTTGTATGACTATAATGAAAGGAGTGGGCATGTGTATATAGCAAAAAAAAGAAATGATAATGTGTCAGATATATCAGTTAAGGCAGACATGCAAGTGTAAAATTTTGTAAGTTTTATAGTTGTTATTTATGAAGCTCTTGTTGGTTATTAACGAACTGCAGTTGTTATTCACTGCAGGGCTGAAGATCTACTGGGACTGTCACAACAAACATCCACTCAGTGTCCAAGCATTGTGGAAAATGATTATGAACCAGTCAGTTATGAAAGTGTTGCTGCTTGTTTGACGGCTGAAATTGGTGGAGGATGTAATAGGCTGCTCTGTGGAGTAGAGAGTGCACCTACACCAATGCCAGAGTTGAACTGTACGAAATGGAGGGGATTACTTTCAGGAGTGATGCAGAGTTTTGCACATGCAGAAGCTTTTAAGAAGGCGCTGTACAAGTACAACATAGTACACAAGTTTGAGTTTGAATATGTGAGAAATAGCAAGGACAACATTTCAGTTAAATGTAAGATTTTTTGATGTCCTTGGAGGGTAACAGAAAATGCTATTGGTAAGACGAGCCCATTACTACGGGTAACGACATTCAAAGATGAACATTTTCATAGTGCCCAAGAGAATCTTCAGGTTAGTCATAGTGGAAGATCTAACTTGACATCGTCAATTATAGTTGATGAGGTGAGAAATCACATTGAGAAATGTCCAAATGAAATAAGGAAGACGTTGCAAACATAATATGGTGTAACTCTTACGTACAAGCAAGCATATCGGGCGAAGGAAAAAGCGATGGAAGACATACAAGGAAGACCGCAAGATTCGTATATGTTGATACCTTGGATTTGTGACCATTTGAAGGAATCAGATGAGAGGACTGTTGCTGAATGGGAAGCAAGCGTGAATAACATATTTGAGCGAGTATTTATTGCATATGGTTGCTGTATTGACGGATTCATGACTGATGCTAGACATGTGCTATACATTAATGGCACCCACTTGTCTGGACCATACAAGGGAACGATGCTTTGGAAGATATGAATAGACGAGGCATAGTTGTTACCAGCGAAAGCAAATATGTTATTACGTGGACACAAGTTGTGTTTTCCCATCTACTTGACGCTGTCTTAACTTGTTCATTCAAAGATGTGAATAGACGAGGCATAGTCGTTACCAGTGAAAGCAAAGATGTTATTACACAGATACAAGTTGTGTTTCTAATTTACATGACGCCGTCCTAACCTGTTCATTCGATGTCCTAACCTGTTCATTCGAAGCTGTTAATGGGTGAGGCCAAGTCGTTAATAACGAATGTAATGATGTTAATAGCAGGCAGAGTTGTAAACTCAACATGTGATGTTATTTTAGAGGTTTGCGCTGTTAATGTACGGGTTGCTGGTGTTAATAAAAAATGTACATCAGGTGAGACAGTAAACTCAAATAATGAACAAACATGCGACACGTCATCACATTGCACTTTCAATAGCGGTAACGTAGCGTCCAAACTGGGCGACAAAAAGGCACAACATGTGAACACAACTAGCATGCTTTTCACAAAATAACGTTGCCCATAACAAAAAGGAGTATGCCAACATATTCCTATTGTGGCAGACAATATCACTAAAGTCTACTGTGTCGACCGTTGTCGTTTAGTCAATGGCTTTGCCAACAGACTAAGAGCATCAAGTCGAGATGAATTTCGAGGATGATTCGCCAGCCACCATAAAATATCCTTCCTGTACTGTGTACCTTGATCCTACAAAAAATAAAGTACGCATCAAAAGTAGAGAACTTTTGCATGAAAAGTAAAGTGCACATGAAAAGTTGAGTGCACATGTAAAGTGCACATGCAAAAGTACATACATTTGTGTAATCGAGTGTCACATTTGGGCTCCATTGAAACAACCATATCAACACGTTGACATCACAGTCTTTCCTACAATTGCAAACAACAGTCACTTCCTTCGTAACACAAGTGAAAAAAGTAAAAGTGTGATACACAGCAGATAAGGTAAGACATACAGATTATTTTGCTGTGGTATAGGCGCCCGAATGATATCAGCCTTTGGATTCTTGCCATGCCGATTGTGACTAACAAATTGAAATATATCATGAAACTTGTCCCGCTGAACTGGAAAAAAACAATAACATCAGTGGAGTTGTGATCTGTACATATTAAATGAAAGGAAACGGTCAGTGATAAAGCACAGTACACATGTCTCCACTGCGTAGACTTGGGGATTTTCAAATATGCTATTTTTCTTTGTTTTTTTTGTCGCAACTGTCGGTTGCATAGAGTCCAGAACAAAGAAATTCCTGGTTTTCGGCTCTAAGGTAACACAAAACCAATATTCACGCACAAGTACGGGGCCAATAACCAATTCACAATCCACTATATTGTAGCCTATTCACTCCAGCAGTAAGTGACCCTTGTAATTTGACGGTCTCCAATTCTTACCTTTCCTGACAACGAACGTCTACAAAATATACATATTAGTATCAATAAAAAAAAGCATAACCCTTGATTTCCTCATAATATACTAACCATAAAGTCAGCATAAAAAATGTGCCTCTTAATGACTCCTTGTTCCTTCATATCTGCCATCAAAGTTTTGCAAACAAGCGACACCACCTGTAGTCCAGAATGACATAATCAAACCTTGGCCATTTACTCAACAATATACAGCATATCATCTACATTTGGTCTTACTTACCCGATTGTTCACCTTATGAATTCCACCTAAAGAGTATAGCTCTTCTCGAGTGACATATTCGTCACACATGGTCACCATTTCCCTATCATTATATTCAATAACAAGGCAATAAAACAAATGTTACAAAACATTATTCAATTGCTCTAAAATACAAATGACAAGTAAGGCAAACATCGATCACTCACATATCTCTACCTCTGCTTAGAGGGAGTTGGGAAATTATATGGAAAAACCTTTCCTCATCGTCCACTTCCTTCTTTGTCCACTTAATTTCCTTAGGCATAACATATGGGGATTCTATTTTCTTCTCTTTTCTAACCCTACATGATCTGCGCAACACTTGACCCATGCCAACCTCTTCGTCCTCCACAATGTCCCCTCCTTTTCCTCCACTATCTGATACGCTAATGGGAGAATCACCAATATCACTTTCTGAGGCCTTCTCTTCCTCGTCATCATTTTCTTCTCCGACATCATTTTCTTCTCCTTCAGTAGAAACAATGTTATCATTATCGTGTGCATGAGGGTCCATTTCCTTCTTGTGATCTTCCTGTCCTTCGATCTTTTCCTGCCCCTCTCTTCACTTGGACTTTTATCAACTCCTCAGCAATGACCCTCGTCAATCTTCTATACATATCTTTCAAGTCCTAATCACGACAAATGAAATGTCAACGTTATGAATTTGTTTGTAACGTACAACTACGAGAAGTTAGATACAAATACCTGGTCTAAATGGTCAATTCCTATGTTGTCCTCTGGTTGCACATATGTTTGGGAGGCCGTTCCTCCAAATAGTATGCCCATATTGCTTTCCCTCTCTAATTTAACCATTTCTTTTAATCTCTCCTCAATCCAATACTTAATAGCATCGCCATATTGGTGTCTCTCAGTTGTCACCATTGCGAAGTGCTCACCGAAATATACCTGCCCATTCAATCACATATTATCAGCTACAGCAATTGGCAATTGAAGCATATAAATTGGAAAAAAAATATAAATACATACAAACAATAAGTACACACATCCACCGACATTCGTGTTGGTAGTCTTCTTCTTTCTAACAGCTCTAACATAGTCTTCCATCTCTTTCTACAACTCTTGAATTATGAAGGTCGCCCAATCAAATTTCTGAAAGCCCTTTATGGAGGCACTCATCACCTTTAGTACCCAATAACTAACCTTTGGGCTTGCAGTGGGAGATAGAAACGTTTCAAGTGTGTACAACATGAACAAGAACTCGAAATTATCATTCTCTCTCCCCCCATAATGGCCTCAAAAATCTTGCTATATAGGCGTCTTGAATACTCACTCTTCAGCTTTTGTGTACACTGGGTCATCATCATCCACATTAGCACAAATAAGTTCACCTCCGTGCGGGACACCATGTAACTGGTGCACATCAAGGGTAAATGTGCAAATTTAACAATGAACTTTTTATAAATGTGTATATGACATTATAAATATTTACTTGGGTGTAAAACTATACGTTAACTCTTTCAAATGGTGCAAAAACAACAACTCCGTTAATTCTTCTAAATAGTATGTAGCCTTTTATTTTTTGTGTGGATCCTACTAGTATCCAACTGTCACCTTCAACTTCATTTTTCACTGCCCAACTCAACATCAGCATCAGTCCCATCTCCCCTCCTTGGAAAAGGCTTCCCTCCCCTTGCTTCACTGTCATCATCCTCCAAGAAGCACCATCAGTGAGAAGCCGCGCCATCATCATTTCATTCTCATTCCTCGTCATTTCCTCCACAAACCCACTAATATCACCTTCCCAGTAATATTATAGAAGCATTAATTAGCCTCAATCACTTGCATCTTTTTTTATTAACTTGGAAAAACTGAGGAGATAATCAAAGGCAATTTACTTACAACAAACATGTGTGAATACACAAATTGGAGATTGTATTTCATATATTAGGATTGACAAAGGAAAAGTACATGGGGATTGAGATTTATATTATTGCAAACAATAATATTGCTAATCTATCTCATTGGAAAAGCAATTATTTCATATCCTTTGGACAAATCTTGATGGTACTGAAATCTTTAAGGGACGATTTTGTGCACTAAATTTTTTTTTGATGAAAATATAAATGGAAATGAGCTTCTAAAAATTGTTTGGTAGGATCATGGAAACCTGACACAATTTTTAAATATAAGGAGTATTTCTATTGTGATAGAGACTTAGATACCCTTATCAATTAAGAAAACCAATGTCTCCAATTCAAAGAACCATCACCAAAACATCATCGCCTAAAACTATCACCATCCACCGCATAAAGTAAAAACATCAACCAACAAGAATGGGTTAGTGGCGGCAACGTCATCTTCTTCGCCTGCATCAAATTTCATGTTTTTTCCATGAAAACTAGGACAACTAAAATGCAACGAGGATACATTTGCACAAGTCTATGGCATGTTGCATATAAGTTAGGGGCATTTTATAAATGAGAAACTAGGGTTCAGGTTGAGAAAACTGTGTGCCATCAAAACAATAGGCTCTTAAAAATCATGTCCTAGTAAAACAACATGCATTGGGAGTTTTATTAAACCACTCAACTTTTCTTACAAGGGATGGCTAATCACCTCCAGATATGATATTCACATGTTATATTTTGTGAATGGCTTGGATTGAATAACTTGAATTACTTTTTCTAAAGTAACACATTTGAATTTTTTGTGCTATATATTCAAGGGTTAAAGGGCAAAAATACCCATGTTAATATCTTAAAAGAGTAGCTGGCACCATATTAAAACCTTGGGTGCACAAATGTCTATGAGGATTTAAAAGGGGTACAAAAATGCAACTTTTGTCAAATAGAGCAAACGCCCATTAATTTGTTAACTTCCCATTTTTTTGTCTAGCTGTAATATTCTTCCCTTGTTGACCATTTTACATGGCTGTTGAGAAATTAATGGGTTTGGTGAAGAGGGTCTTTAAATGAACACCCACCCCTGAAGTAAATCAATAAGTTCGACCCCCACTTATGACCACCCACATGCAACTACCCATCTTGTTCAATCAACACTAGAGCAAGCATAAAAGGAGCGTTCGATAGAGAGGAAGGGAGCCGGTTTGATCGACACCTAGATACAAGCATAGATGGCATCGTCCTCAAGCTTGACCTCAATGGGATTAAGAAGAAGGGTGGCATTGATGAGGACACCTAGACATGACGAAATTACAAAGTTTCAAAGATGTATTGCTATTGCCAGTTGGTTGCTCCTTGGTGGACATCGTGGACAGAATGCAACCTAGGACATAGGTTTTATGGATGCCAAAAGTATAACTAGGTAAGAATTTAAATGTTGGGAGCATGATTGATGATGCATAGGTGATTGAACACTAGTAATGAACTTGACAGGATGGTGGATGTGGATACTTTGCTCGGCATGACGACGAGTTTGGTGAGAGGGTGAATGTGGTGATAAAGCAGCTACTTGATGACATTGACAAGTTGTATGATGAGAATGTGGTGCTTTGAAGAGGCAATGAAGGCTGAATGTTCTTTGAGGAGGTGGAGGCAATTCATGGTAAATTGATAAAGCTAAAACAAAGACATGGGATCCGGGAAAGTAAAGTTAGAAGGGAGGCAATGAAGGTTAAGATTGCAATGGGTGTATTGATAATGACATGGTTGTGGTTGCTTTATTTGTATTTGGGAAGCTAATTGAGTTGTGTTGTGGGTATTTGAAAGTGGTTGTATGTTTTTTGTATTGAAACAAGGTGTCCTTTAAACCAACCTATTGAATTTGAGAATAATAAAGCACTAAAATTTACATGTATATTAATTTTTTTTCCAACTAATTGTTCCCCTGTAATCTTAGTTAGAAACAAGAATAACACAAAAGAAGCAATAAAGTGAATGAAAAGTAGGGAAATGGTATATTATAAGTCATGTAAATTACAATCCATGAGTGGCCTCAAAATATTAACAGAAGTATGCAAGTCATATCTGAATCATACATCAAAATGTACACATGAATAAGCCCAATAGAGGGCATCAAAAAGCATTCCAATTGCTTAATTACAAAAGGGGCATTATGCCATAGAGTTAATACAAAAGTTTCATTCATATCCTAGTATTAAAGTGACATTCCAACAGGAGAACATGTTATATATCAGAATTCTTTGAATTGGCCCCAATCTTAGCAATCATGCTTCGCCTTTGTGCAAGGAGTTGTGAAGTTGTAACACTTGGGTTGCGTTTCCACTATTGAAATCATTCAAAAGATGGCTAATCAAATGAAAGCATTAAGAACAATAATTAAAACTCAATCATGAAGGAAAAATTAAAACTAGATTTAATAAGTTAAGATTCAATCCATCATTAGTAAATTACATCATCACCCTAGGAAAATAGAAATTTAGCTCATGATGAAATTAAAAACAAAATAAAAATAAATTAACATTACATAAAACTAGAATGAAAACCTCATAAATACTGCATAAAACTTGAATATTAGATTCTAAAACATAAATATACAATCAAAAGATGTATGAAAAATGGAGAAATCTAGCATTCCTTGTAGGAGGTAAAACCTTCCATGTAGGTGGCAACCTATATTATCCATAAAGGAAGACTACCTATACCATCCATATAGGAGGTCTACCTAAGCCTTATAAGATGGAGGCATGCAAAAAGTAATATAATGTATGAAATTAATTCTAAAATATGAAACAAAGTATTCAGAATTCTCTGACAAAGGATGCACTTCTCCCACTCTACAATGGCACATATTTATAGGCAGCACTTGACGCTTTTCTCCATGTTTGCTATAGTATTTCGTACTCTTTTTTTAGCGATTGCTACAGTATATGCCAGCTATAGTAGCTCAGCTACAGTAACTGTCGGTAGAATGCTATAGTGAATTCGGTGAATAGTGAACAATGACCACCGTGAATAGTAACACTGCTACAGTATCGATCATTTTTTCCAATTGTGCCTCCTTGTCTTGTTATAATCCCTTGGGTCTATTTTTAGGTCTCATTTCTCCTCTTTTCCCCTTAACATAGTGCTGTACGTGACTATTAAAAGAAAAGCAAGGAAATATTTATCAATTAGACCTAAATTTATTACATTAAACTTAAATATTATCCATAAAATTATCATATAAGGGAAAATAAATATACAAATATTTTACTTATCAATTATATTTGAACATGTGTAGGAAAAGTATATCGGGATTGACACATACATTAGTGCAAACAATAATATTGCTAATTTATCTTAAAAGCAACTATTTCATATTCTTCAGAGAAATCTTTGTTGTGCTAATTAAAATCTTTAAGGGGCGATTTGGGGTACTGAATTTTTTTCTTGATGAAAATGAAAATGGAAGTGTTGGAAAAATAAACGGAAATTAGCTTCTAAAATCTGTTAGGTATGATCATGGAAACCGAACACAATTTTTAATTATAAGAATTATTTATATTGTGAAAAGATTCAAATTCGCTTTTCAATTACGAAAACCAATGTCTTCAATCCAAAGAACCATTGCCTAAATTTATCACCAGCCACCGTGGAAAATTACTCGAAACTCATTGCTAGCCACCACTTAAAACTAAGATAATCAACCGTGAAGAAACTTTCATATATGTGAAAGAAGAAGAAAAATCATAAAACCTAGAAATCATGAGCTTCAAATTTAGATAGACCCATAAAAAGTGACCCAATTTATTTGAAATGAAAGGAATATAAATTGTATGAAACAAACAATTGATAACAAAAGAGTAAAATTTTTATACCTTTTTTGGCATTTCATTGTTCTAATTTCTTTTTAACAGCAAAGCTTTGGGTTAGTGGCGTACGTTGTCTGCGTTCTCTTGTTTGTCAGCATCAAGTTTAATGGGTGATTTTTTCTTCAGAACCAGGACTAATAAAATTTAACAAGGACACATTTGCACAAGTCTATGACACGTGGCATATAAGTTAGGGATCATTGAGATCTTAATCCAACGGTCCAGATTGAGAAGAGGACTATAAGTGGGATGTGAAAGAAGAGGACCGTAGCCGGATCCGTAAGTTAGGGGCCTTTTATAGAAGAGAAACTCGGTTTTTGGTTGAGAAAATTGCGTGCTGTAAAAAATGTGGGCCTTCAAAACCATGTTCTAGTAAAACAATGTGCGCCGAGGGTTTTATTGAACCACCTAGCTTTTCTTACAATGGACGGCTGATCACCTTGAAATATGATTTGCACGTGTTAGCTATATTTTGTGACCAACCAAGATTGAATAATTTGAATAACATTTTCTAAAGTTACATGGTAATATTTTTTAGGCAACATATTCAAGGAAAATCAAATAAATCTATTCAATTTAGTGTCCAAGTAATTAATTATTATTGGGAAAATTGCGCCCAGGTCCCAAATAAGACAAATTAACACTGAAAGGTCCTTTACAATTTCTAAATTACTAGCAAATCCTAAGGGCCTAAGGGTAAGAGATTTCAATTGTAAGATCGAAGACATTCTTGCCATTGCCCTCATTTAGTTGTCATTCCATGCTCCCTCACCTGTCAATTCATGCACCATCCCTCGTCAATATATATTCTTTCATTTGACGACCAATTAAAATAAAATATTTGTTTTAATTACCATCTCTTGATTTAGACTTGTGTGTGCTTAAAACATATAAACCAAAACAAAATTACACGGTGGGTTTATATCATATTTTGAATCATGACAACTATATATTTTTGTTTTGGTTGACAAGTAAAAGAGTATGAATTAACAAGTGAGGAAGTATGTATTTGCAAGTAAGGAAGCATGTATTAACAACTGAATGAAGACAAGGGTAAGGGCATCTTTTTACAATTAGAATCTCTTACCCTTAGGTCAACTGGAATTTGCCAGTAATTTATAGATTTCAAGAGACCTCACAGTAGTAATTTGTTTTACTTGGGACTTTAGAGGAATTTTCCCTTATTCTTTTCATGCACGTGGAAAGAGTTTAATCTTTTATTCATAAAAAATAATTATGGTCTATACAAATCAAGGATAATTAATTAGGTCACATCATATCAGTTTAATAATAATTTGGTCTTAAATGGTTTTAAAAATAAGTATTTAATATGAATTTACACAGATGCAAATTAGACATTCAAATATTATAGTTATTTTCAATTAGGAATTTTTTTTTTGGTTCCATAGTTTTGTCTTGATTATCACTTAGTCGCTATAATTTTGACTTAGTTGAAACTCGATCCTTATGGTTTAACTTACTACATCTTATTAGTCCCCATATTTTTAATTGGCTGAAGCATACGTTTGGTTCTGTAATTTTATAATGGAATTTAGCTGCATATTAGGGAAGGTGATTTCATATTACGGAAGGTAGTTGCATATTCAAGAAGGTTTCTACATATCATGGAAGCTAGTTACATATTACGTAAGTATACTTTCATATTGGTTCAATATTACGGAAGGCAGTTGCATGGTGTAGAAAGTTACTTGAATGTGGAGGAAGTTAACTACATATTACAGAAGGTGACTTGCATATTGGTTCATATTGAACGTTTCCATTAAGGGTAGAGAGGTCTTTTCATGTGGTTAATTATTTCCTCTAATAAAGGACGTCATGACTTCACCTTTTCGTAGGTCCTGCTCCCAAATTTATTTCCTTTCAAATAGAAATAATTTAGGGAAAAAGATAGAAAAATACCACTTGAACTTTAAAATCCTAAATTAGTCCTTTGACAAATATTTACGTTGTCAATCTCATTACTATTTTTGTCAATCCCATTACCATTCTTGTCAGCGGAATTTTGAAATTCAAATGGTATTTTTCTGTCTTTTTCCCAATAATTTATCAATATGTGATCAATAATGCACTGATATTGATTTAGAGGTCCTTATAGTCTATCTTAATTTTAAATAAGCTCTATAGAGTTTATTTTATTTAAATTGAGCCCCTATCAGTTGCAATTTATAGAGTTTGTACAGTTTTATTTATAAAAATTCTTTCAGGTTAAAACATTGTAAAATGAAACAAAGGAAATTTTTTAAAGTTCATGAAATTTTTTAAATTATAATTAATGGGTTTTATATTGAAAAATCAATGCATTAATTACGAAACATGAAATTACTGACATAATTTGTTTTGTCAATAATTTCCGATAGAACTTTTGTCAATAAATTTACCAAGGAATTTTTTCCATCACTAAATCGGTTATCTATCAGAAACTCTGTCACTAACATTAAAATTTGGTAGCTGGTGGTATAGGTTTGAAGATGTTTATTAGGTATTCATTTAGAAGCAAGTAGCGACACATGTAAATGATGCACCAAGTTATCAAAAAACATAAAAAATCACCATGCAAAAATTAAATCAAGTTGAACTTAGGGACAAACCATGTCAGGCTCAAACATCGACTCACAAGCACGATATAGAGACTCAAATGCAGTGCCTGCAACAACAAAATCTTTTGCAAGCTCCCTGTATACAAGAAAAGCACAAAGATGATATTATCACAAACATATGGCTTATGAGAAAGTACATGACATCCAAATTATTGAAAAACAACAAAATCCCAAGGCGTATTATGGTTCTGACACCTTTTGCCTTTAGTCACCTTTAACATAGAATTAAGTATAGTCCTTTGTCAAGAAATATGAACATAAGATTATAAGAAGAGCTAGTTTTCAATTATAAGTTTTAATTCATTAAGATCTCCCTTAAGAAACAGTCAATTCACTTTGCTCCAATTGAATAAATTGTGCAAATGAAAGGTTTCTCATCATCTCCTAATCCACCAATTACAGGCTGGCAGAAGTATGGACCAAACCTAGAAAGCAAAAGATGCATTAACATTTCATTTCAAACTAAATAAATTTGCAAAATCATACAATCTTATAACTGATTTGGATGATAGCAGTCACATTTATAATATTGAGTTACAAATAATTCACCTGCAAAATATTTTAAATTATCTACACCTATTAGGATTAACTTTCTTAAAAAAATGAACCTAGTTTCATATTTTAACTACAGGAAGAATTTCATTCTGATTTTGTACTCAGTTTCCTTATACAGCCTCTGTGCATTCTGGAGGAAAGAGAGCAAAGTTAGGATAGATGGGCAAGGGGAAATGTTTGATTCTGTTTTCTGTTTTTTGTTCTCACAAACAATTTTATGAAACAAGTTTTGGAAACAAGTTTTAAAAATAAAAAAACAAAAAGATTTGTTTGGATAGATTATTTTGGAAAATCTGTTTTTGAAGAACGTGGCAGTGCAGTCGCCGGTGGTGACGTGACGATAGTCATCATTGGTAGTGTAGCATCGATAGTGGATAAGTGGCGGCCTCAAAAAGTTAAAAATAGGAAAATAAAAACAAGAAAATAACTAAAAACTGTTTTGTATTTTTTTTAAAAACAATTTTTTGAAAACAGTTTATCAAACAGGTTTTATTGTTTTATTACTTTAAAAAAAAAACAGTTTTTAAAAACAAAATCAAACAGCCCGCATGTTTTCACAAAATGTGTGATTGAATCCCTTATAATCTTTATCAACTAATATCTGTACATGAGACGAACACATATTTAAAACAAATGAAGAAGTTAAACATTCCTTGACTAAAACATCAACAAGGCAGTTTTGACCTCTTACAATGTATTGGAGTTGCAAGTTTCAGTTATACTGAATAAGATTTTGAATCTTTTTTTTTTTTTAAAAAAAAAATACTAGGCTGCAATGTGATGTTCTTGAACTAGCACTTGATTCCTCATACATATATCATGCCAGTTATATAAATATTGCAAACAATCTCTCTAAATTAGGTCTTCACTCGTGCAATTCTTTCTCTTGATATAAAAAAATAATGCAAATAAATTGTTTCGATTATATAATTTTCTCCAATAAAACTCTAGTGTAATTCACTTCTCTAATGTAATTAAGGCTGAAAACATGAGCCATGAGATCAATCAAACTTTGGATTGAACATGCCCTGAATTGGAGGGGTTCAAGTACGACATAAAGAAAGAAAGGCAAGCACAAGTTAAACTCATACAGATTTTGTAGTTAAGGGGGCTGAAGTTTCAGAACATGCAGCTCACCTTTCAAGCTATACAGCTTGAGTAAGATGCATGGGAAAAATCTGCTCATGAAGCCCTTCTCGGATTAAGCAATATGAAGTTCACAATGAGTAGTACAACTAACACATCAAGAGTACTCAGCCTTAACATTAGCAGCTGAAGAAAGGCTTTCATAGGCTAATCATAAGGTTTCTGTTTATAGGGAAAAGAAGGTTGCAGCTGAGGCTAGGCGGGATTCAGCATTATCAAGATTGAATAAGTTGCACCCTAGCATATCAACAAAAATGGACAAAATAGAACAGGGCAAGGGAAGGCAGAATCGGAAGTCAAGAAATATGATCCATAAGGTGGAAATAGGTTAGGCTAGGTTTTGCTTAAATAGGCTTGGGCCTGCAACAGAGATTCAAAACCTGAGCTTGGGCCTGAGCTTGTATGTAGGTTTTTTTTTTTAGGCCTAAGTTTGGGCCTTTAGAAGGCCTGAAACCTGTTTAAAGGCCTACTTAAAATGTAGGACTTTAAATAGCCTTTAAAATCTATGCCACCAAATTCATATATAACCCTTCATGCTTATATACAATTATACGTTATGTCTTAAAAGCCTAACATCTATTCTTATCTTAATATTAAGGTTTAGTAAGGAAAAGAAAATAAAGTCTACTGACAACACTTGTCCGGGCAAATAGGAATAAGAAAAACTAATCGTCTGTTGACTAATGAGATATATTTTTTAAAATCGACTAAGCAAAACAAATAACATATAAAACTAGATTTTTACCTCTTTTACTCTTCCCACATAAATTGAGACAAACTCTTATTAAGATTCTAATATTTCATTTGATACTAAAATAAGCTCATGACAATTATTATGCTTCAGTGGATGACACAAATTAAGGGAGAGAAATGAGTTAGTTTTGCCATCTCGAGTGATCAAAGAAAAGAAAGGTGGGGTGAATGATTTATACGAAAATAAGGGTTGGGTATAATAACGATGAAATATAAAATTTAGAATTAAAATTAAGTTGATATATTTATAAATAATTTTTTTATGAAAAAAAAGTTAAATAGGTCAGATCTGTAGGCTTGTAGGTAAAACCTTATAAAAATAGACCTGACTTGTTTATCTAAATAGGCCTACTGATATGCTTAAATTTGAGACTGATCTATTTAGTAAATAGGTTAGGTTAGGCTTTATTTTACTAGACCATATACCCTTAAACAACAACAATCTAAGAATCAGAGTGCAAAAACCATCCTCACAAATTCCCATCACCAAAAGCATAGGTCAACAGGGAACACCAGATTTCACGATATATACTTACTTTCCCTTGATCTTGAACCAAGCCTCAGCACATTATTTGTGAGCAGCAACCAAATCGTCCTTGCAAGAACATCTGATGGTAAACATACTCAGATCAACGGCAAACACAAGGCTTTGCGTCTTCGCGCAGCGGCGAGAGCAAGTTAGAGTGACAGAGCACCGGCGAGTTTCGGACTTCCGTCAGCATAGCAACAGGAAGCTTAGGATTTCTGTCTGAGAGATACAGAGAGCAGAGACGACGTACATAATTTGATGAATTATCCCCCAAAACAATAGCATAAGCCAAAAGTCAAAAGTGATCGATAAGTTACAAAATGTTGTTTTACAAAATAAGTAGCTTTTCTTCTATAAGCCAAATGGAGAAAAAGCTAAACCAAACACAATATTTATGAAAAGCTCCCAATCCTGCTTTTACCCTCCCAATTTTTTTTTGGGTAATAATTATGCTATCCCAAACATACTATAATATCATGTTTAAAAGATATTTTTATATAATTTTTTGATTATACTATTTATTTTTAGACTGGTTGTCTAAAAATTAGGTTTAGAAAACATTTTTCAAACCTTACCTAAAAGGAACCAGTCTAAAAAGTTTACGAGATTTACAAAAATTCCACTGGTAACATTTTTTAGACCTTATCCTCTATATTAGGTCTAAATTATCACTAGTGCAAAAATCACTTTTTAGATTGGTTTTGGAACAGGTCTAAATACAGCCGGCCTAAAAAGTCTGACACTTTTTAGATAAGTTCCCAAAGGTGAGGTTTAAAAAGTCATATGACTTTATATCAGGTTCAAAAAGTGGTTCCCAAAAGTGAGGTCTAAAAAGTGTGACTTTTTAGATCGGTTGCAATTAGAACCGGTATAAAAAGTAGCATTTTTTTTAAAAATAAATAGGGCCTTTTTGGGATTAGAGATTATTTTTAAAAATAACCTCCAATACAAAAAAATGCTTTATAATTTTTATCATTATATAAATTCTGAGTGAGCTTTGAGAACCATATTATTCCAAAAAAAAAAAAACAAATAAAACAACAAAAAACGAGAAAGTAAGAATTTCTCTTGCTTTGTGAGAAATATACAACCATGTGTACAATTATATACATAAAGACATAATGCATGCCTTCCAGAGTCTTGCTCCTAGAAAAGAAAACTAAATTTAGAAAAAACTTCATAATTTCATTGTGACTAATGTTCCAATAACCAGTAGGACTTTGAAATTTCAACTGGATACATACTTCAAATAGTTGTTCTTTTCTTCCTCCTTAAAAACCAGCTGACCAAAATTCCAGTAGCTCCAGGTCTTTGTTATTGAATGGCCAATAATTTCTGCCAACTATCATGATGCAATTTAAGATATTGGGCAACTAAACTTAATTTACAAGGCCATAATGAGCTAATTACATGATGGACATAAACCTGAGATTTGGTTTAAATTAAAATAATATTACTAATGTATAAAAATAATTTCTAAACACATCATAAATAGCACAAAAAATCAAATCTTGCTGGAAATAAATGAGTGATTGAATGTAGTTTTATGTGAGTTGCAAGAGCATATAATGAAAGAGTAATGTAGCTGCATAAACGTAGCACGGCAATCCTGCAAAACTCATGAAACTTTATTAGATCGATTTATAGTACTCTTAGAGGTTTCATTTGGATAAGACCAATGTTCATATCCAAAGTATGAAATCTAAATTCAGACAGGCCCATTCTCTGTCCAAAAACAAGAAATTCTATATGGATAATAGATGTCAAGGTTGCATGGTAGAGTTTCCTGCTTTGGGTTCTAGATACTGTCCCTTCTTTCCACTTGTTGGTGTGAGATCTGTCATTTCAATGTTAAAACAGATTTCTTTTTCGTTTTACTCCTTCAATCCCAAAACAGTTGTATTTGTTAGTCAATTCAAATTTATAGGTGTAGCCTAGGATAGAAACTTGGGTCCCCTCTATTGAGAAATTTGAACCGTGCAAGTATGAAGTTTGCAATTAAAAGACTGTTTTAATTTTATATTTTGGTTCATTAAAACATTATATTGTATCATAATATCTGAGAAAAGAAACTACCAATATAGATTATCCAGATTAAATTAAAATTCAGTTGAGCAATTTCAAAAAATCCATCAATTGAGAGAGTTGCACAGCAGCATTATATTAAGAATCGGAGGGAGTAACTAAAAAATTTACAGAACATACTGTAGAGATAAACAAATAGACCTTTAGAATAAAAACTAAAATCTTCACAAGCCATCAATCCATACAAGGCAGGAGCAAGAAAGGCTAGCTCTAAATCATGGAGCCTTGCCTCAAGTTTAAGTTGAGATTCAAGTTTCTTCCGCCTGATCCTATCTTCAGTGATCATACAGATTTGGTGAGCTCCAATATCAGCCTGAATCTTGCTCCATTTATGAATATGACTTACAGCTCTATTGGCTTGGTCTTTAACAGAATGACCATGTATTTGGACCTTAAGTTTTGCACAACCTTTCAAGCGCCGTCGAGATTTTCTATCCTGACAAGTGAAAAATCAGCATTAGGAAGATAACAACAACGTCAACAATTAAAAAATTAATGCCATGTGTGATCGATGCAGCATCTGTCAACTATAAGCACAAATGGTATGCATATTAAGGGCTATAATCAACATAACACCTACTGAATGAAGTTGTTGTATTACATGTTGTACATTAACTTCAAAACAGCAACTTTTTACAATCCTATCAGTAGATATCATACCCCTCAGCAGTGAAAAATGAGTCTTAATTAAAATGTTGAATTTAGTGTTTTTCAAAGAATTTACAAACCAAGCTAATCCTTAAAGATCATACTGTACATCCAAAACTGTTTATAAATGGAGCAAAGATGTCAACAAAGAATTCATAAATGAGCTCCGAACATATATAATTCTTCAACTTCAATGCAGTTTGTTTCTTGGATCCCTGTCTCATATGGAGATACAAACTTTCATGTTATTGCAGCCCTTATAAACACAACGAACTCCAAGTACATTGTAATAAAAGGCATTGCAGCTAGTTAAATAATTATCCAGGTACCTTAAGTCTTTTTTAACATAAACTATCAACCATATGTATCAGGCCAAACTCAGACAAAAATTTACCATATGTATCAGGATCCACAAAAATCATAGTGCTTGCGGTTGGTTGCCACAGGATTCACAAAAAGGCTTCCAACAAAAAAAGTAGGCAAACTATAGCGAATCATCATCATCATCTTCATCTGTCATCTCAATCCCCTCCTTATCCAGACCAAAGACTAATTTCATCCTCCTTGCTTTTCCTACTTCCTCCCATCCTTCTCCAGCTGCCACCCGGATTTATAAACAACATCATAACTGGTAGGGAAATTAAATACATGAAGAAGGGAATACCTTCAGTGAGGGCCTTAACAGAGCACAAAAATCCCTCAAAACTGGTCCCACCTTATCACGAACACCGAACGAAGTCAACGCACCGAATCCGTCCATTTAGAGCAAAAATCGTTGTCTATAAACGGAGGAAAAAGTATTTGATCGGAAACAATTAAATCAAATGGGTTGAATTAGAAATGCATTACCTCCAAAGCAGTAGCCGGTCATGCCTAATAAGCCGTAGTGTGTCTCAGTCTCCAAAACGAACTAGAACAAGGAAGGACGATGCAGCGAAGATCAAAACAAGCGAGGACACGGAGCAAGCAAGGTGCAATGACGACCAAGGAGCGATATGGGACGGAGATTGAGAAGAGAGGTGTGACAGAGGAGAAGAGAAGAGGCTCACCGTAAATCGTGCAAGAATGAAGAGAGGGATTCAAAACTATTGATTGAGGGATTCATTTATTTTTAGATCGGTTATCTTGAGTATTAAGTCTAAAAAAATTTTCTTTTAGACTGGTTACATTGTATATCATTTAAAAAATTTATCTTTTAGACCGATTACATTATATATCAGGTATAAAAAAAAATTATTTTTTAATTATTTTTAATGTAGAACTTATATTTAGACCTATTATATAGATAACTGGTCTAAAACATATATTATATATATGATTTTTTTTAATTATTATTATCTTTTTTAGACTGGATGTTTGGAAATTAGGTATAAATAATATCTTTTAGACCTTATCTAAAAATAACCGGTCTCAAAAGTTTATGATAATTATGAAACTGTCATCGGTCATACTTTTTAGACCTTATCTCCTATAACCGGTTTAAATATGGTGGTCTAAAAGGTTTATTTTGTACTAGTGAAAAAGGGCGGTCAAAAAAGCTAATTTTGCACTAGTGTAAAGGTTTGAAACCTTGCCTCTGGCCCTCGCTGATAGGACTATGTGCTTCTTCGTTCTCTGATGATGGGCACAAGAACCAAGTAACCCTTTCATTACCTACCACTGTGCGCTTCTCCTCTTTAACTTTCCATGTGTGTAATGATGGTTCGAAACCTGTCACTTTCAATATATTTAAACTCATTCCTATATGTTTTTCACACTATTTTTTCATCACCCTCCTCTGTTCTCTCAATCGCCAACATGAAATGTTGCGCTAAAGACTTGCCAGGGAATCGTCGATGTCATCCTCCATCTCCTTCTCTGTCTCTACCTCCACCTCCTCTTCCTCCTCTTGATTCTCCTCCCCAACCTTCGTCTCCACCTCTACCTCTACCTCTACCTCCACATCTTATGCTTCCTCAAGTAGAAGTAATGATGTGGCATGCGGAACGAACTGACCATGCTGTGAGGATGTTGGCCGGATATTTTTCGAATATGAACATGAAAGTCAATCTCATTTTTGAGTATGAGATTGACCATGATATTGACATACTCTCAAATAATTCAAGACACTCCTATGATAATGAGTACGTAGCCTAATGATATGAGGTATATTGCTACTTTTTGTAACTTTAGTTTCCTTCAAATTGAAGGAATCAAAGTTTCAAAAAATAGCAGTAGATCTCATATCATCTGGCTACTCATCACTAAAGGCTGGTATTTATTTGTTTTATTTTTAAAATTATCTGGGCACTAATAGCCTAAAAAAAGTAAACAAAAAATATAACATACCTCACTGTTGTTAACAAAGAACCGTGATAAATGTAATAAAAAAGATAATAGTTCTTACAATAAAATTATTAACTATAGGCTTTTCAAAACCAAAAAAAAAAAAAACATACCTCATGGTTACTAGAAACAAATCGTGATGTAGACACCAATGTGTTTATATCTATAAATATCAACAAATCAAATAGAGATGTACTTGACATTTATAGTTTGCAATTAGTAAATATGTTACAACATTGCATGTACTTCAATCTATGATCGACCTGGATATGTACGGTGGTTCTATAATGGGATATTCATATACAGTTTTTTTCTTTTTTATGGAACATAATGACAATAAGGTGCTTAACATCAGGGCCTATTAAGATGAATAATGGTTTATATATGCTTACTACCAATTTTTCTGAACCCATTTAGCTTCAACTAGTAATGAATTTGCCTTTTGGTTTGATCGATATTCGTAGTAGCCGAATGGTGGTGTCCATATGGAAATACCATTACTTGCTAGTTTGCCAGTGGTGCTGCCACACTCTACCTTCAGCCGCTTCAAATAAATGTCACTCATCAGGTGGTTGCCAGAGGGACTGGTGAGTTTTATCCTCATGTCAACTCCATCTGATGGTAAATGGAGCAGACTTGATTGCGAATCATGTTCTTTCTCCTCAGCATTACGGCTTCTTCTATTCCTTTCAGTGGAAACTTATTTAGTGTCAACTCTCTTTCTTCTACCATTGCTAGTTGGCTCTAGCAATGGTCCCTCCAAGTTCTCTTGAATGTGTTTCCTGGGCATCGGATTCCCCAACTGAAGTTTCCTTATCTTCATCCCCATCAGAAGGAGTGACATCACAATCACCGAATTTCCATTTTCTTCAGCTTTAGCCTTCGGTGATTCAATTATAGCCTTCAACTCTGTATTAACCTATCATACAGGCATGCCACAAGAGGAACTTGTCGTTAACAAGAGTGATTAGAGAAATATTATGGAGAAAAATGAAGAATCATGTATTATTCAGGGAAGATATGCTCATACAGCCATTGGAACTCGAATGGGGTTGACTGCTAATTATCCATCTCTTGAGGGTGATGAATCACCAACCTTAAACTTTAAGGATTATAAGGGAGTTCCAAGTTGCCCTCCCTCTAGAAAGAGACTCCTTTCTCTATACTTGGTAGGGATCAATATCCCTTCACACTAATCACAATGCTGAGACACTATATTTATATAGTTCTGGTGACCTACTATTATTTCTTAATACTTCTAACACTTAACAACCGTTTGTAAGGAATTTTAGATCAGACAACCATAAAAAATATCAACCAGATGTTAAGTGCAAATTATTGCCTTAACCACCTGAAGGTTCTGAAGAAAATCAGCGATGTCAATGGGGCGAGAAGGACATTTCATCACATTTTTTTGGGACCGAAGCGATCTTCTACCCCTGCTTCTGTCGCTCGCAAAACACGGACCTGCAAATGCCCCTGATGGTTCCAAACATGACTTGCAGTAATTGTGGGCACATGGTGTCATAACTGGAGAAACAAACATAGTATTACAAACAATAATATTGCTAATCTATCTGGTTTGAAAGGCAACTATTTCATATTCTTTACAAAAATCTTGATAGTACTAAAATCTTTAAGGCACTTCAGGTAAAAAAATATTTTTAAGGGACAACATGGTGTACTGAATTTTTTTTTTCATGAAAATGAAAATGGATGTGGTGGAAATATGTGTGTGTGTGTGTGTGTGCGGGTGCGGAAATTAGCTTCTAAAATTTGTCTGGAATGATCAAGGAGACCTAACACAAATTTTAATCATATGATGTATTTATATTGCGAAAACACTTAGATATACCCTTATCAATTAAGAAAACCAATGTCTCCATTCCAAAGAACCACAATTGCCAAAACATTATCGCCTAAAACTATCACTAGCCACCATGCAAATTGACTCATAACTCATCACCGCCCACCGCATAAAAGAAAGATCATCAATCAAGAAGCAACTTTCATGCGAAAGAAGAAGAATAATAAAACTTAGAAATTATGAGCTCCACATTCAGATAAACCCATAAGTAATGAATCAATTGATTTGAAATGAAAGGAATATAAATCATATAAAACAACTAATAACAAAAGACTAAAATTTTATACCTTTTTTGGTATTTCATTGATCTGATTTCTTTTTAGTGGCAAAGCCTTGGGTTATTGGCAGGGGCATCATTGTCTTCTTCTTTGTCGGCATCAAATTTCATGGGTGATTTTTTCAAGAGAACCATGGCAAATAAAATGTGACGAGGATACATTTACACAAGTCTATGTCATGTTGTGCATACAAGAGTTAGGGGCATTTTATAGATGAGAAACTAGTTTGCCCATTGACAAAACCATGTGCCGTCAAAACAATGGGCTTTGAAAACCATGTTCTAGAAAAACTGTGCGCCGAGAGTTTTATTGAACCACTCAATTTTTCTTACATTAGACGACTGACCACCTCAAGATATGATAAGCACATGTCAATTATATTTTGTGAACGATTAGGATTGAATAACTTGATTTTTTCTAAAGTCACGCATTTGTATTTTTAGGCTACATATTCAAGGAAAATCAAATAATCTATTCAATTTACTGTCTATTTAATTACTTATTCTTTTCTTGCATGTGAAAAGAGTTTAATTTCTTATTTATAGAAAATAATTTTGGTGTATATAGATTAATGAGAATTAATTAGGTGACATCAGATCAATTTAATAATAATTTGGTCTTAAAATGGTTTTTTTTAAATACGTATTTCATACAAATTTACGCCATTGAAAATTAAACATTAAAATCTCATACTTATTTTCAATTAGAAAAAATAATAATTTTTTATCCTTATAGTTTTGACTTGATTATAACTCTATCCTTGTAATTTTGAGTTAGTTGAAACTTGGTCCCTATGGTTTAACGTACTGCATCTGTGTTTTTAATTGGCTAAAATAACGTCTGGTCCTCTAATTATGGAAGGTAGTTGCATGTTTTGGAATGTCAGTTGCATATTATGGAAGTTAATTGCAATTACGGAAGGTGACTTAATTACATGTTGATTCATGTTGAATATTTCATATAGAGTAGAAATGTCATTTCATGTGGTTACTTATTTCTCCTAATCAAAGGACCTCATGCTTCACCATTTCGTATGTTATGTTTCCCAATTAATTTCTCAAATTGGAATTTATCCCCAAATTTCCCTTCAAATAAAAAGCATTTATATCCATATGTGATCAACAATGCACTAATTTTTAATTTAAAAATTGATTTAGAGGTCCTTATAGTTGCTCTTAATTTTAAATCAGCTCCATATAGTTTATTTATTTATTTTTTTTTAAATTGACCCCCTATTAATTGTAATTTATAGAGTTTTTAAATTTTTAGTTTTAAAAATTTATGAATGTTAAAACATTGTTAAATGAAACAAAGGAAATTCGTAAAGTTCATGAAATTTTGTCAATTATAAATAATAGGCTTTATACTGAAAAATGAATGCATTGATCAAATTATCAGACACAATTTAAACAAAATAAACTATAGAGATTCTATTCAAAAAAATGTAAACTGTAAGAATTTACATCTTAATTTACCCATTATTAAGTATATATATAATTGCTAGAGTATATGTGGCATTTGAGGAATACTAGTATTTTATTACAATTTGATTGAATTCTAAATTGATCAAACTTCTAATTTTGGTATACAATATCAAGGGGATAAACATGATCAATATATTTATAAAAATAAAAAGAAGTCGCCCTATTCACAAGTTACAAATAGTGTTCTTCATCTTGAGTTCTCATGTGATTATTGGGTATAAACTCTAATCCACTTTAGGATTCCATCAATAGATTGAAATTGAATCAAGTGAGAATGAGTTTGAGCCTGGACCTCTGCATTCTAAGTTTTTGACAGTAAACACTACCTTCCCCCTTGCCCCTATTCTTGACTTCACCTTTGTGTTCCTTCTACCTATCCTTTCAACTCAAGAGTTGATAGCGTTTTTTTGCCTTCTCCGATTTTGCTCAAACTAAAGTGAGTTGAGCTCCTCATATGTTTGCACTTGTAAATCTCAGTAAAACTTGATAAGAATATTCATAACAATTTCAGCAGGAATTGATAACATCTTTTGATGGAATTCACTATATTTTCAGTCAGCTCTTCTGGGATGGCCTCTAGCTTCACTTTATTGTCCTCTACCTTTCTAGAAGATGATGACTCAGTTGCCCCAGTTTAGTCAACCTACAACTTTACGTAGTTTATGAATTTTTCATTTATATCCCATAAATCTACTGAATATATTGGTTCAAGAAATGCAATTCTCATTCATGATAAGAATTGTAATATATAAATGAGAAATTAGGTGTCAAGGTGAGAAAACAATAAGCTGTCAAAACAATGGATTACCAAAAGGTTACGACCGTAGATAATCCATTAAATAGTACAAGTGTACACTGTCATAATCAAGTAATACAGAAGTGAATAGAGTATCGTTCTTACGGGGATTGATCACTAAGTACCAAAATGGGTAATTTTAACTCTATATAGTAGATCGATTAGTTGGTGATTGAGAGTACGAAATAAAAGATGATTAAATATGAGTGTAAATGATATGAAAGCAACTATGAGAAAAAGCCCCAGGGGTCAGATTTTACTTAACAAATTTTAGATTGAATCACTTATCTATTATAGCCCAATTTATTCCACATGATTGATAGTTGAATTTTCCTAATTTAATTACCAGCCTCTTCCAAGGTCAAACAATTCTATAATTAATTGTTAATTTAATATATTCCTATATGAATTTAAGCAATTAATTATGCATTAAGATTTATAGAACTGAGTAAGACTACACAACTCATATGAATATATTTATATTTCATAAACAAGTCATGGTTTTAATTATAGGATCTATACACATGCATCGTCTTTCGGTCTCAACATGCATATTGAAATTATTCAAAAGGTGGCCAATCAATCAAAAGCATTAAGAACAATAATTAAAATTCAATCATGACGTAGAAATTTAAACTAGATTTAATAAGTTAAGATTCAATCCATTATTAGTAAATTACATCATCACCCTAGGAAACTGAAAATTTAGCTCAAGATGAAATTAAAACAAAATCAAAATAAAATGAAAACTTCATAAACATGGCATAAAACTTGAACATTAAATTCTAAAACATAAATATACAACCAAAAGATGCATGCAAATGGAGAAAATATAGCCGTTCCTTTAGAAGGTAAAACCTTCTATGTAGGTGGCAACCTATACCATCCATAAAGGAGAACTACCTAAGCCTTCCATGTAGGAGGCATGTAGGAATTAAATACAATACACACTACAAACAAATACCCGATTTCTGACGGAACCTTTTATGTGGCAAATTCCGTCGGAAATTTTTCCATGGCAAATTTAGCCATGAAATTTCCAATGGAAATTCTATTGGAAATTTTTTGAAAACAAATTCTGACAGAATTTCCTTCAGAAAGTTTTCCAACTGAATTTTCGACGGAAATGTTTGTGGCAATTTTCTATGGAAAATTCCGTCGGAAAAATTAAAATTTATTAATTTTTTTAAAAATAATATTTATAAAATTGAGATAATATTTATAAAATTAAAATATTAATTATTAAATAATTCTATTTAACCTTAATTATTAAAATTTTATTATTATTTATTAATATTATATTTAAAATTTTCTGTTAAAATAATATTTATGATATTATTATTATATTAGCTATTTTTTTTATTTTATTTAAAAATAATATATATGTTATTAATATTATATTTATAATTTTATATTAAAAATACTATTTATAATATTAAATTATTATTTATTAAGTAATTTTAATTAAAAAATTATTTAATTTAAATATATAATTTTTTTAAGTTTTTATTAATTTTTTCATTATTTTTAATAATATTATATTTAATTAATAATTAATTATATGTATATAATTAATTAATTATATGTATGTATGTTTATATATATAAGATAATACTATATATATAATAATATGTAATAATATAACACAAGTTTATTTAGTCGCAACTGGTAAAGACTTGCGCTCAAAGGCGTTGGCAGCTTGAGGTCACGAATTCGAACGGGAGGAGAGGCACTTGGAGGAATTATGAGGTGTCGACACATGGTAGCATGAGAAGGAGACACGTGGCAACTAGGGGAGAGGGACACGTGACGCTCTGAAGTACAAACATATGGCATTTGTAAATTTTAAAAAAAATTCCATTTTTTTAAAGAATAATTTTTGAATTTTATTTTTTTTTAAAAATTTACAATGGAAACGAATTCCGTCAGAAATTTCCAACGAATTGCTTTCCGTTGGAAATTTCTGACTAAAAATTCCATCTCAAATTTGTCTGAAATACACCTATTAGCAACGGAACAGATTCCGTCGGAAATGCGGTCCTTCAGAAATTAGGTTGGAAAGCTGATTCCGTAGCAAATTCCGTCAGAAATTGGGTGTTTTTTTGTAGTAACATAAAATTAACTCTTATATGGTGTATGTGGAGAAGAGAGGAAAATAATAGATATGATATGAAATTACCCACAGAATTCCATTGCAAATTTTGTGGCCACGGAATTTGTGACGGCATTCCATGGGTAATTTTGCCACAGAATTTTTCTGTCGTAAAAATTAAAATTAATTAATTTTAAAAAAATAATATTTATAATATTAAAATATTAATTGCTAAATAATTATATTTAATCTTAATTATTACAATTATATTATTATTTATTAATATTATATTTAAAATTTTCTACTAAAATAATATTTATGATGTTATTATATTAGTTATTATTTTATTTTATTTAAAAATAAATTATATGTTACTAATATTATATTTATCATTGTATATTAAAAATAATATTTATAATATTAAATTATTATTTATTAGGTGATTTTAATTAAAAAATTGGTTAATTAAATATTTAAATCCTTTTTTTATATTTTTATTTAATTTATTAATATTTTTAATAATATTATATATAATTAATAATTAATTAGTTAGTTAGTTATATTATAATTAATATATATAACTAACTAATTAATTAATTATGTGTGTGTGTGTGTATGATAATATTATATATATAACAATATGTAATAATTTAAAACAGGTTCATTTCAGCGCAACTGGCAAACGCTTGAGCATGAAGATGTCGACACCATGAGGTCCCCGGTTCGAACGGGAGGATAAGCATTTTCAGGAATTATAAGACACCGACATGTGGCAGCATAAGGAGCACACACGTGGCAGCGAGTGGAGGAGAGGGACACATGGCGCACTGTGGGGTTGACACATGGAATTTGTAATTTCTTTAAAAAAAATTTTGTAATTTTGTCACAAAATTATTTTTTTTATTTTATAAAAAAATTTGCGATGGAATCAATTCCGTAGTAAATTTCCGTCGCAAATTCATTTGTAACACACCTTTTGTAATGGAATTGATTCCGTAGCAAATCCGTTTCTGTCGGAACAACTGAATTATGTGGCAAATTCCATCATAAATTCAATATATTTTTTATAATGTAAATAGGGAACCAATTGATTTGAAATGAAAAGAATATAAATCATGTAAAACAATTGATATAACAAAAGAGTAAAATTTTTATAGCTTTTTGGTATTTCATTGATCTGATATCTTTCGGTAACAACTTTGGGTTAGTGGCGGCAATGGCGTCATCTTCTTCATTTGCATCAAATTTCATGGGTGATTTTTTTCATGAAAGCTATGACAAAAAAATATGATGATCATACATTTACACAAGTCTATATCATGTTGCATATAAGTCAGGGGAATTTTATAGATGAGAAACTAGGGTGTATGTTGAGGAAACCAAATGCCGTCAATTACACAATTGGCTCTTAAAACCATGTTCGAGTAAAATAATGTATGCCGGTAGTTTTATTAAACCACTCAGCTTTTCTTACAATGGATGGTTGATCACCTCAAGATGTGATATGCACATGTTAGTTATATTTTGTGAATGGCTAGGATTGAATGACTTGAATAACTTTTTCTAAAGTAGCACATTGTATTTTTTAGGCTATATATTCAAGAAAAATCAAATAAATCTATTCAATTTATTTCCATGCAATTAATTATTCTTTTCTTGTATGTGAAAAGAGTTCAATTTTTTCCTTTATAGAAGAAATTATGGTCTGCATAAAATAAGGAGAATTAATAGGTCACATAAGATCAATTTAATATTATTTTGGTCTTAAATTGTTTTTATAAAAAAAAAACTGTTAATATGTATTTACACCTTTGCAAATTAGAAATTCGAATCCTATAGTTATTTCCAATTAGAACAAAAAATTAATTTTTTATTTCTTGTAATTCTGACTCGATTGTAACTCCGTCTTTAAACTTTTAACTTGATATAATTTAGTCCCTATAATTTTAACTATGTTGAAGCTTGGTCCCATAGTTTGACTTACTGCATACGTTGTTTCTACCATCCTTTCAACTCATGAGTTTTTGTTGTTCTTCACCTTTAAAGATCCTGTTAGACAAGAATGGGCCTCGATTGCTCCTCATATATTTGTCCATGTAAATCACAGTAAAGTATCACAAAAATTTTAGTATGTAGGACTGGAATTACATCTTTTGCATTATTAATGAAATTCACTGTGTTTCAGCTAGCTCTTCTCTTTAGGGATGCCATCTAGCTTGACTTAATTGTTCTTCACCTTTTGAAGGCATCTTAGACACCATATTTTTAACCTACAAATTAATGGAATTCATGAATATAATTTTCATTTATTTAATAAATCCACTGAGTATTGTGTTCAAAAAATCCAATATTCCTAGTTATTGTAACATCTCCAACTTCATGTCTCACCTGTTTTCCCTTTAGGTTCACCATAGGAACAAACTCACAGATTATTATGAAGTCAGCAACCTCTTTGCTTGATCTAAAGGTTAATGATGAACTTAAATAGTACTGAAAAATTATGTATGTATAACAAATGTTAATCATAAATGCAAGGCACCGTCTTGTCAATATTGGTCATAAAGAAGTTCTACACAAAAGATATGAGCAAGAGTGTTAATAAAAAAGCATTGGCAGCGCCTAGTCCAAATCAACTAGGAGGCTTACATTGTGCTCGTGGTTTTCCAACAGATATGTGATAGATCATTAATATATCCCGATTTTATCACAATATTTAATATCATATTTAGGGATTTTATCATTAATTTTTGGGCTAAACATCATTTATTATGATTAAATTGAATTAAAGATGATTGTGTGAAAATAAATCTTAAAAGAGTATATTTGTTATAATCTTGTGATTGCTTTTTTAAAATCCGAATTTTGAATGAAGATATTATAAGATATTGATTTGAATTGTAGTTTATTTTGAAAAGTTGGATATAAATGACCAAAAAGATTTGCAAGGATTGAAACGGTAAAAAAATTCTGCATGTGGCTACAAGGGAATTCTAACAGAAAGAAGGGTCTTTTTTCTATAGTATTAGTCGTCACTTTCAGGAGAGAAAATATCAGAAAAAAATTACAGAAAAGTATCCTGAATTTCCAAAATACTAGTTGGGTCCAAAAGTTCGAAACTCCCCGCTAGAACTGATTCTTTTGATGGAGATTTCAAATCAAAACAAATAAAAGGGCACGGAAGTCTTCTTGTGAGAATCATCAACACCTGCACGCAGCCGCGGACTAGATTCAGAGATCATGACTTTCGAGCAAGACTAGAGGGAGAAGAAAGACCAAACTTCACCAATGCCTTCATCTTCTTTTCCTTCCATTATCTCAATTCTATAGATTCTTGGTGCCTTGAAGGAGTTGTGGCTATGATAGACTCCATGAGAGGTTAAATTCTTTCTTGCTTCTTAGGGATGGAAGATTGGTTTGAGCTCTACAGATACATTTAAAAGAGTTATTTGTTTTAATCTTTTTATTTAACTATATAACGAATTTCCTGAGTTAGGATTTTATGTTATATGGTTAATTTATTGAGATTACAAGTTGTTTTTCTTAGTTTGGATTGAACAATTGTGATTTGGATTGGATTGTGTGGTTTGAGATTTATATCTATATATTCCCTTTTCAGTTTAACGTGATTGTGCTATTCTTTCATAGTTTAAATGAGTATTATGTCTACTTTGATCTTGTTTGAATATTTCAGTTAAGTGTTCATTGTATAGAGGAACAAGTTGCATAAATTCAATATTTAATTGCACACTAACTGGTATTTAATAGTGTATTAAGAGGTAATTATCTATCTAGAATTCTAGGGGTAATCATTAATTTATATCACTAGACTTAGCGAGTTGCTAAGGTTTAATTTTTGACTTAGTGAGTGGTTTAACTTCTAAATCAATTTGAGTAAGGATAACCTATATTCCATTTTTCCAAGAAGCATTCATCATCAATTTGTTTAAATCAAAATTTCATTAATTATCCCAACAAATTCTCAAAAACCCAAAAGAAAAAAATAGTAGTCTAGGTTATTTTCCACTATTAAAAGAAGAAAAAAAAATCAATTTCAAACCCATCTTAATGTTTTTGTCACTTAGTTTTGCTTAGGAATTAAATAAAAGGCTCCTTAAGAGAACACAACCCGAATTATGCTCTTTACTACATAATTTGGTTTAACTTGATTTAACCCGAAGCAACTAAGGGCTTTAAATCAATCACAGATAAAACCACAATAACAAATCATTTATGAATGGATCAAAAGAAAAACTATAAAAAATTATTACACTAGAAATTGTCTTATGGGCAATAAGTTAAATAGCAATAAACTAAATATAAGAATATTTCACATCTATACAAACAATAATAAAAAAATATTTTGGCCAAACTAGAAAATAAGCATCCACTTCAAACAAATATTATTCAAACCTCACCCAGATACCAAATAATACAAAGGCTCAGACTATAACTTTTATAAGTTGGTTCAAACAAATACCCCTCTTTTTAGCAGCTAAAGTATCAAGTAATTGTCTTCCAAAAAGTTTAAATATAAACGGGCAACAACCCAAAATAGCATAATTTCTTAATCATTACCAAACAGAAAAGCCCAACAACAATCACACAAACTAAATAAGCCAATATTTAAGTATTTGTTAAACCTCCTGGGGTCTCTGAAAAAGTAGAGGCATATTAAAACCCATGAAATTAAAAATTTGATTCATTTTTGTTGGCATTCCGTTGATTTGATTTCTTTATAACAACCAAGCCTTCTGTTAGTGGCATCATGGTGTTTGAAGGAGCGTGTATGTTGACTTTATGTCTTAGTAACTTTTTCAAAAAAAATAATTAAGGATTATAATTGTAACACCCCAAAATTTATATTCACTAAAAGTATTGTAAATATTTGAGAAATTCAATAAAATGGTGAATATTTATGAATTTGGAATTCATGAATTTATAAATGTTCAATTTCATGAGAAATTGGGCAAAAATAATTAAGGAATTAATTTGGGTAATTTAAAAAGCCCAATATTAAGGTCCAAAAATGAAGAAATTTTAGAGAAAATATTTGGTCCAAAAATAGACGGAAATTGACCAAAGAAAAATAAGAGAAGAAATTGGATTAGAAAGGTAATGGCAAAATCGTAATTTTACCAAATTATCGCAAAATTAATTATTTTCCGATTAATTGAAGTTAATTTCAATTAATTAAGGAAAATAAAGGGAAAAAAATATATTTGAAATATTTTGGTCAATTTAATATGAATTTATGGAAAATTTGAGCAAAAATGCAATTTTGACCAAAATTGAGACTTTACGTGTATACATAACCTGGACAAGTTGTGAAGTCAATTGTGACCATAGGGAGGGACCCCTAGGTGTCTCCTACATGTGGCATAAATAAGGAAATATTGATTGGGTTTAATGAGCATGGTTATATGTACATAAGGATTTATGTACATAAGTTCATTTTTGAAATTTTGGAAAATAAGACAAATAAATAAAATATTGTAAAATATATGATAAATAAATATATCATCATCCTCTTCAGCCCATTTTTGTGTTGCAACATACCTGAAATAAGAGAGAGAAAGTTGTGAGAGTTTAGAGAGAGAAAGAGAAGAAAAATCACAAGGTAAACCGATTTCTCCGATGATTTCGCTCCTAACGCGTATAATTCCGACTCTAAGCTACTCCTCTTTGTTCTTTAGGGTTTGGAGGCTCAAAAATCTGTTCTCTAAAGGTTAGGGTTTCAGCCATCTTTGGGGAAAAGCTTGTGGGAGCTTGAGGTAACTTCCAAACCTTCGTATATTAACTATTCTGGCTGTTGTGGGCAATTTAATCAGTGAAATTTCGTCGGATTGCCATTGGTTTTAAATTTTGGAAAAGTGTGTGACTAAGGTTTATGCTGCCCAATTGTAGTTCAAATGGTTGTTATAACTCAATTAGATGGTTAATAAAGTGGTTAGGAGTAGAAAGGAACGTGTTTACGGAGTCGAAATCGTAACACCCCGATTTTTCCCGGAGAACACCATAATTTCAGCCAGGGATGTTAAGGGCCTTAGAGTTGGATTTTCAATGATTTGATGATTCCATTGGATTCAGTGGGCAAAAATAGGTGGGTGATACGAGTTCAGATGATCAATTAAATAGTGCAAGTGTACACTGTCGTAATCAAGTAATATAGAAGTGAGTAGAGTATTGTTCCCACAAGGATTGATCACTAAGTACCAAAATGAGCAATTTTAACTCTATTTAGTCGATCGATTAGTTGGTGATTGAGAGTACAAAATAAAAGAAAGACAATTAAATATGATTGCACATGATATGAAAGCAAATATGAGAAAAAGCACTAGGGATTAAATTTCACTTAACAATTTCCGGATTGAATCACTTATCTATTCTAACCCAATTTATTCCACATGATTAATAGTCGAGTTTCCCTAATTTAATTACTAGCCTCTTCCAAGGTCAAGCAATTCTATAATCAATTGCTAATCCAATATATTCCTATATGAATTTAAGCAATTAATCATGCATTAGGATTTATGGAACTCAGTAAGACTACACAACTCATATGAATATATTCCTATTTCATATGCAAGTCATGGTTTTAATTATAGGGTCAACACACATGTATCTCCTTCCGGTCTCAACATGTATATTGAAATCATTTAAAAGATGGCCAATCAATTAAAAGCATTAAGAATAATAATTAAAACTCAATCATGAAGGAGAAATTCAAACTAGGTTTAATAAGTTAAGATTCAATCCGTCATTAGTAAGCTACATCATCACCCTAGAAAAATGAAAATTTAGCACATGATGAAATTAAAAAACAAAACCAAAATAAATTGACATTATATAAAACTAGAATGAAATCCTCAGAAATACTGCATAAACTTGAATATTAAATTCTCAAACATAAATATACAACCAAAAGATGAATGAAAGATGAAGAAATCTAGCCGTCCATTTAGGAGGTAAAACCTTCCATGTAGGCGGTATGAAAAATAAAATCCTAAGCCTTCCAAGATAGAGGCATGAAGAAATCTATCCGTCCATTTAGGAGGTAAAACCTTCTATGTAGGCGGTATGCAAAATGTAATAAAATCCTAAGCCTTCCAAGATGGAGGCACGCAAAAAGTAATACAATCCTAAGCCTTCCAAGATGGAGGCATGCAATACATGAAATTAAATCTCAAAAACAACACAAAGAACTCAGAAATGTTAGAGAAAGATCTCTCCCGGTCAGAGAAGGACCTCTCCCGGTCAGAGAAGGGCCTCTGCTTCTCTTCCTCTCCTCCTCCTTTGAGCTTGGCATTGATCTCTATTTATAGGGGAAAAAACGTGTGCTACAGTACTGCTACAGTGATCTGGCGGTTGCTACAGTGCCGTTGACCTGCTACAGTGCCCTTGACATGCTACAGTTCTGGCGGCTTGCTACAGTTCCGTTGACTTGCTACAGTGCTGGCGGCTTGCTACAGTGCCCGTTGACTGCTACAATACTTTTATTTTTTAATTTTTTTTATTATTTTTTAAATGCTGTTTATTCCAAAAACAATATTTATTTATCAATCACACCCAAATTTATTAAATTAAATGCAAATATCGTCCATAAAATCATCATATAAGGGAAAATAAATATGCAAATATTTTACTTATCAGTGGGGTTACAGTTGGGCACTTTTTCAAAAAAGGTCGAGAAAGCATAATTACAGAAACGCCCCTAAAACCCTAAAAATAGGGCTGCTAGGGGCAGTTTCTTAATTTGACATTGAATTTGGTAATTTTGAGTCTGGAAATGGATTCCTTGGACCAAAATACGTTAGGATAGCCCTAGTCAAAAATTTGGAAAAACGTGCCATCAGGCCGGGTACGGCGGGGCCGGGCCGGGGTCCTAAGGGCATTTTGGTAAATTTTCACCATTGGCTAATATAACCACAAGAAACACTATGGAAGTGTCTAAAATGATACTTGGATAGGTTATAACCTATTTCTTGTACATTTGATGTTTTAGGATCGAGTTGGACGCCTATAGTTGACACGTTTTACGAGGCGAACCCTTTGAGACAGGAAATAGGTTAAGGTAGGGACTACTATCTCTCATATACTATGTGACTATTTGTATGATGCATGTTACTATATTTTGTGATTTGAACATGTGCTGGATGCACATTACCTAGCTGTGGTCTAAGACCTAGCTGAGGTACACTAGTCTTACCTAGCTGTAGTCAAGGACTCAGCTGAGGTACATGAAGGGGTTTCAACGGGTTAGTTGGCACTGAATTTTGTGTACACACACGGATGATATGAGTTTTCATTTTACTTGATATGGTGCATTGCATATTTAATTTTCGCATTTTATGTGTTGATCGTATGTTTCTACTGAGATTCCTTGAAATCTCACCCCCTTTTCTAATCCAAATGTCTTAGCGGGTGTCAATGGCTCGAAAGCCAAGGATGCAGAGAAGGGAAACTGACGGGCACGTTTCCTAAGATGAATACAGTGGTTGTATATAGTCTGTATGTGAAATAGTTTTGGGACATTCTGTATATATTTGTCATTATTATCGATTTCTGCTCTGTTAATGACTGTTTGTAAACAAATACTTGTTATCAGTATAACTGTATTTTTTTATTTGCCTATGGAACTTGTTCATTATTGCCCTGCGCATATCAAAATGGAAACGGGTGTTGACAACAATATAAGGTGCAATCCCACATCGTCTCTTAAGGAGCCTTTTATTAACTATCTAGCAACTAAATGTAATGATTGACATAAAAAAAAATGATTTCAGCTTTTAAACTATCAACTAGCTAGGTTGCAATTAAACGAAAATGCTTTAAAATAAATATTTTTTGATTTTTCAAATAAAAATGGATGAGATGGAAATTTTTTTAGAAAATTATAATGAAAACCTCCTAGATGAATGGATTTCATCTATCCTTTACTTTAAATATTTTTAGGAATGTGCTAGTTTAACAAATTTGCCTAAAAGAGTTTTTGAGCTAGTTTGAATTAGGTGAATTCAATCTCCCATACCAGGTAAGACTTAATTTCTCTAACAAAAACCAACAAATTAAAAACTGGACTACACCGGATGGTCCAGCTAGTTTGCCCAATGACGAGAACACTCTTCATCTCGCTTTGATCAGTTCGTCTGCTTTGCTAGTTCAGCCGTTTCCAGCCGCTTTAAGTTGCTTTTTGGATTGGGAGCCGATGTTAAGCCAAGAACCGGGATAGCTTTGCAAGAATCGGGTGTCCTGAATATGTGTACTCACATAGTTAAAATAAAACTAGATATGAGTTGAGACAACAGCCGGCAAAGATGAAGTGAGGAGATCATTGGAGAATATGGAAGAAGATAGTATAGAAGGAGAAAAAACCAACAACATTGCAAGCTGCGACAACCATGAACATAAAAATGAAAGCTCTAACGACTTGAAGGTTGGAGTGTTTAGACTTTTCTTATGGGATCAAGTCAAGAGGGATAAGAAGGAGGGCGGTCTAGGCATAAGGGATATGTGCAAACAGAATGAAGCGTTCATAATGAAGCTGTGTTGGAATCTTTTGACAAATAAGGATGCTTTATGGATGAAGGTGCTTCGGAGTAAATATAGATGGGATAATATGAATAGACCTCTGCAGAGGAAAAATGCTTCTTATACCTGGAAAGGGATTTGCTCTGTTTGGGAGAAGTTCTGGAAAGGGGTTAGAGTTAAAATTGGAAATGGTGCCTCAACCTCTTTTGGGTATGACAATTGGTCTGAGCTAAATAGACCATTGATTGATTTATTGCCTCATATGGAAGCTTTCATGGATATTAATGAGAAGGTTCAAGATCTTGTGAATCCGTAGGGGGATTGGGATATAAGAAAATTAAGCAGATGGTTCCAATGGCCGGATATCAAGTGTATTGTGAGCAACCATCCACCTCGTGTAGAGAGAGGGATCCGGAACCAAACTCACTCAGGATAGAGAGCTTTGTGGAAATGTAAGGTTCCAGAGAAGATAAAATCTTTTATGTGGCTGGCAGCACATGGAAGGGTTCATACGGTGAAGTTGAGGGTTCAGAGAGGCTTGATGGAAAATGCAGAGTGTTCGTTTGGATATAATGCGGAGGAAGATATCATGCACCTTCTACGGGACTGTAGAAATGCAAAGGAGAGATGGATAGCCTTAGTCAATCCAATCTTGTGGGATAAATTTTCAACATTACAGGGTTTGGAGTGGATAAAATGGAATCTCAGAAATGAGGCTGGTAGAAATTTCACCAGAAAGGTTAACTGGGCCACCTTGTTTGGTTATGCGTGTTGGGATATCTGGGTTGATCGTTGCTCAAAGTTGTTCGGAGACGACCAGCAGACGGGAGATCAGACGGGACATTCGAGCTTTTTCCGGGCCAGCTGGGATATGGAGCTACTAAATAAATGTTGTTTCTATAGAAATGATATAGGTGATGAAGGAATTGTTTTTAGAGGTACACCTGGTTTTACTTCATTAGAAACAGATGCATCGGTGCTAGATTTGGGTATGTCTGGATGCGCGGGAGTCATCAAAAATGAAGAGGGTGGTTGGATTACCGGGTACATTAGCAGACTTATTCAGGTCCCTCCTGTGGTGGCCGAAGTCATGGCAATTATCCAGGGTCTTCAGATCTGCTGGAACAGGAATTTAAAGAGTATTAATATTTTCACAGATTTTTTGGAGGCCATAAATTTAATCATGAGGGGCGTTGTGAGTGATCACCCGTTCAGGGAAGTGATTGAAGATGCCAGAGTTTGGATATCCAAGGACTGGCATGTTCGTCTTATTTTTATTCCAAGGGAGGAAAATGTTCTGGCTGACCATCTTGCTGGTTTAGCGCATAGCATTACTGAGAGTTTTGTTATCCTTGATCAACCCCCACCTTCTTATACGGAGGCGGCGATTGATCAAGCTTGAGGGTTGTGGGTTTTGTGCTCCTCTGGGGGCGTGTTTCTTGTTGCCATGTATTTGGGCATGATTTCTAGTGTTTCATTAAAAAAAAAAAAAACTCAAAATGAAGATGTTGGTTAGATGGTTTAATATTGTTTAGATGATAAAGTTGTTTTGGATGTTGTAAAAGTAACAGCTTTTACTTAATGCGTATCATGTCACCATCACACACACGTTCACTGAGGGTTCATTTTTTCTTTGAAAAAATGGAGAGATCTTTACACTATCGCATTTGTTTGCAACGTACCATTCATTTTTTTTAGAATTATTCTTTATTTTATTTATTATTGTGTAAAATGATTAATATAAAGTTATATATATATATATATATATATTTAGTATATTATCTTGAATGATTTGGTTAGTTGTGAGTTATATTAATATATGTGATTAACTCATTATAAAATTGAAATATTTAAGTTTTTCTTAAATATTTTTAAGAATTTGATATTTTATTTCTTATACATATATTATATATAATTATATAATACTTTTTATCTAATAATTATCTTGTCCGACCGAACTATCCAACTGATTGGACCGTTTGAACCATGATCCATTAATTTTTCCGGTTCAACGTCTGATTCAGTTTTTAAAATATTGACGAAAACCCAATTCAAAACTCTATCCAATGGAATTAACAATATGTAAAGCACAAGTAATCAATAACCTTTGAAATACAAACATAAATTTTTCATAGCAACTTCAAGCATAAGCTTATCTAAGACAATAAACAAAAAATTACTACTAGTGATGTTCAAATTAAAGTGTGAAATGCATAAAATTAAAACCAAAATTACATACTAATCTCATCAAGTGCATGGAACTCCAAAACACAATTACAATCCAATATATAAATCAAACTCTAAACCTAGAATTTAATAAATACAAAGTAAAAAAAACAAGAAATTAGGTGCTAAACACTTCCTACGAAGCTCCAAGCAACAAGATTCAATCGCATTGCTCTAAGAGAAGAGAAGCTTCGCCACTCATGAATCCAATAAGAACTGCTACAACTCACAGCCACCAGTGAACAACCACCAGTGAAAAACCATGGAGGTAAGTGAGATGAAGATTCTGGTGAGAGGGAAGAGGAAGAAGTAGTTGATGATGGTGAAGATGAAAACGGCAATGCAATGGTGAGAACAGGGGAATGTTAATGAAGGTGGTAGAGTAAGAGAGAGAACTAACAGAAGAGGCCGTGGACGGTGGTGATTTCGGCAGAATCGGCACTATGGTGTTGGGGAGATGGAGAGATGAACTCCATCCAGTTCGAAATCGTCACTCCTACCTCCCTCTGGTCTTTTTACGTGGCTCTGTTTGTGGTGTTGAAGAATGGATGTCGCCCGCGACGATGGTGATGAAAGCGAGAGTCGTGGGCGACGGGCGTAGCAAAAAAAGGTGAAGGTGACGATAATGGAAGAAGGATAGTCTCAGTTCTGGTTTGTGGTGTTGTTTTGTGTTTTTTTCGATCTGCCTCACGCTGAAACTGCCCTAATTTGATATCTGATAAAACATTGTAGTGTTCTAATTTAATGTATTTACTCTTAATCTCAATTTATCAAATAAATGTCACTCATTAGGTGGTTTCCAGAGGGACTTATGTGTTTCATCCTCATGTCAACAATGTTATTAACCTTCTGATGGTAGATGATGGAGCGGACTCTTGGCGAATCATTTTCTTCACCCTTGGCATTAACCTATCACATTGGCTTGCCACCAAAGGATCATATTTAATATGAACAAGAGTGATTAGAGAAATATTATGGAGAAAGATGGAGAATCATATACTATTCACATAAGAGCAATATACTCACACAACTATTGGAATGGGTTTACTACTAATCATCCCTCACTTGAGTGTGATGATCCAATAACCTTAAACTTTAGAGATCATGAGGGAGACCATATTATGCCCCCTTCAGAGAGAGACTTCTCTCTCTTTACTAGTGGGTATCAATATTCCTATTACAATGCTAAGATCTTATATTTATAGACTTATGGGTCACTATCAACTAATGCTTCCTTTTTTTTTTGGGAAAAAAGCTATTACTTCTTAATACTTCTAACATAGCAACAGTTTGTAAGGAATTTTATGATTAGACGGTCATAAAAAAATATCGACAAGATGTTAAGTACAAATTATTGCCATAGCCACTTAAAGATTCTCAAAAAAATCAATGATGTTAGTGTGGCAAGAAGGACATTTCATTCCTTTTTTTGAGACCGAGTGATCTTCCACCCATGCTTCTATCGCTTGCAAAAAGATTGATAGCAAATGCCTCTTTCAAACATGACTTAGCTTGCAAAAGTTATGAGCACATAGCGTGTTAACTATAGAAACCATGACTTGGTTGCAAATAAGGCCGCTGGCTCTCTCCTATTGTTTTGAAGTCCAATGTGTACCACCAATAAATATGGGTATAATTAAAAATTCTAGTAGTTATTAACTTTCTAAATGATTTATTTATCAAAGATTTCTTCCAAAAGGCACCTTATATTGTTGGACCAGAGGGAGTATAGTATTGCATTTATTGACCATATACATTATTTAATTGGATTATGAAAATTAATGACATACAACATTTACTTTGACTTGTAGGGTGACAACATGGTGTTATATATGACGAGTTCAAAAAAACAAAGGAAGGATAAGGAGAATCGAGTACCTCACAAGAGTTGTCATGATCGCCTTCTTCTGAAAATGCGATACTTGTGAATTTGGAGCTTAGCACAGTTCCTTGGACTCTTGTATTTACAAAAATGATACCGATAATAGTTTTTAAACCGTTTCCTCGTAGAGAGGTTTAGATGTGATGGTCTTATAGGCCTTTTTTCTGGCAGTGTCCTTTTGATTCAAAGATGAATATGGTAAATATTATTATTCAAACACAGGTTCACTTGAATCCACAAACCTCTGAGCATTCTCCCACATGAGCCTCAACCAAGTCTTTTTCGAGACAAAAACAACATTAGCTGAAAGCTTACACATAGAGCATATAAAAGCCAGCTATATATCATATAGCATATAAATTAAAGGCAATTAATTTAGAACAAACATGGACTAATACTCAAATTGAAGATTGTTTTTCAACATATGTGGGAAAAGTATATGGGGATTGACACACATATTATTACAAACAATAATATTGATAATCTATCTGGTCTGAAAAGCAACTATTTCAAATTCTTCTGACAAATCTTGATAGTACTAATTAAAATCATCATGGGGCTATTTGGAGTACTGTTTTCTTTTTTCTTTTGATCAAAATGAAAATGGAAGTGGTGAAAAAAAGAGAGGAAATTTGCTTATAAAATGTTAGGTATTATCATGGAAACCTAACACAATTTTAATTATAGGAAGTATTTGTATTGTGAAAAGATTCAAATACCCAAATCAATTAAGAAAAACAATGCCTCCAATCCAAAGAGCCACCGCTTAAAACTATCACCAGCCACTGTGGAAAATTACTCAAACCTTAGCACCAGCTACCACATAAAACTAAGATCATCTCAACCATGAAGAACCTTTCATATATATTAAAGAAGAAGAAGAAGAATCATAAAACAAATAAATCATAAGCTTCAAATTCAGATAGACCTATAAAAAGTGACCCAATTGATTTGAAATAAAGGGAATATATATCATATAAGACAATTGATAACCAAAGAGTAATATTTTAGTACCTTTTCTGGTATTTCATTGATCTAATTTCTTTTTAATAGCAAAGCCTTTGGTTGGTGGCATTATCCACATTCCACGTTGTCTTCTTCTTCGTCAGAGTCAAATTTCATGGGTGATTTTTTTATGAGGATCAGGACCAATAATAGATAACAAGGACACATTTGCACAAGTCTATGTCATGTAGTTTGGGGCATTTCATGGATAACGATTTCTATTTATTAATTGTTAGGGACACATTTTCACAAGTCAATGTCAGAGTCAAAGTATGAAGGATAAAATTGACATTTCTTACTAAGATAACGATTTCTGTTTAATAATCGTCAACTAAATATTCAAAATATTTCCTCTGCCCCATGTTGATAGTACTATGTGCTTCTTTATTCTCTGATGATGGGCATGAGGATCAAGTAACCCTTTCATTACCTACTACTACGCACTACTTCTCTTTAACTTTCAGTATGTTCAACGATGGTTCGAACATGTCACTTTCAATCTATTTAAACTCTCCATTCCCATATATTGTTTGTACTACTTTTTCATCTCCCTCATCTGTTCACTACTACAGAATGTACTTTTAACATCCGTTTTTATGCCCTTTAGACGACCATTTTCAGGGGAACATATATATGAGTGTCGTTAAAAGTTTTGAAATAGACGATTGTTTCAAAACAGATGTTGTAAGCAACTTACAAAAACTGTTTTCTTAAGTATTACGGCGACTATTTTATTATAAACAGACATTGAAAGTCATTTTTTTAAACATATTATTCACATTTTCTTTCCACAGCTTTTGAAAAACCACCAATTCCCAAAAAATATGCATGTATATACCCAAAACATAACGATACTAAGCAAGTATATATGTATCCAACAGTCCATAAATATAATCAAGTGCTTCAAAACTAAAACATGGATCAACTTAGTCAAATATAATCAAGTGTCTAAAAGTTTTCTAAGCCACTGCACTACGTATTCTTTGGTGAAAGTTTCATTGTCGCTATCACAGACAGGGCAAAGGCAGGATGTGCTAAAAACATATAATAACAACTTTCTATTCCTTTCCATTAAACTCCTAGATATACCAGACATGGTTGAAGCAAAATGTAATGAGACATGAACAGGGAAGTAACAGTATCCATACAGAGCATTCCAGGATTATCCCATCAAACAGAGACTATAACTAATACTATCCACTCTGGTTTTTCAACCTAAAAAAGCAAAAGAGACCTAGTGAGAGGTCAAGTTACTTCTTTCGCCCCAATCAGATTAGTGGCTAGAACCAGAATCATTTTGGTGAGAACCAGAATCCAGGTTCAGGTCAAGAATTGTGGTTGGTGAATTGCCTTTGGTATTCCCCTTTGAGAGCTTCTGTTTCAGGTCCGAAAGCAGTGCTTGATTCGTTTGGTTAAGAACCTGAGCCTTCTTCCTTAGCCTCTCATTCTCTTTCATTATGTAGCAGTTCTTTTTTTAAGTCATTACAGGAAGTCAGAAGTGTATACATACAGTCTGTATTGGTTCAGCTAGCACCTCCCAGCATAGGTTCAAGTCTTCACTCAAGCGAGCGTCATTGACCTAAATTGGCAAACATAAATTTAAAATAATGCCCACTGTAAGAAGAAAGGCCTATTGTGACATTTTCTTCTCTCAAGGTTTATTTGAAAACAGGAGGAATTTACTCTATGAGCTTGCAAGCAGTAAGTCACTGCAGATTTATAAAAGCACTTTCTCAGATAAACTGCTATCAATGAACAGAGGAAAGAACCAAACTTTATCACCTTATTTTCATTTCAACCGGAAAGAGAAAACATATTCTGAGTAACCAGCAATGAATATCCTATGTTATATTCAATACCCGAAGCTTTCCTATCCCTTGAAGTGTGCTTTTATTGGCTAGAAGAGAATGGCCTATTCCTACACCCATGTTTCTTAAGACAGTTGAATCAGTCAAGTCCCACCGAAAAAGTTGAGAAAAAACAAAAATTGTTACTTCTGATAGCAAGTTAAAATCAAACTAGCAATAGTTCACTGCCACTCAATCTAGAAGATTAGGTATGAGCTTCTTAGCATCATATCTGAGATTGATTCAATAAGGACATGAAGTAGAAAATGTTGGGTAGAAAAAGTAAACAGATATAACTCTTGCCTGCCAATGTGAAATAGGCAACTTTATGCTTAGATGAGACAGACCTCCGTTGCCCATTGCAAGATTACCTTCACTATTTTCAAAATCTATGGGATTTACTTTGTGAGCATGTAATATCCCGATTTGTGATTAGGGCTAATGACTATGAGAATTGTTGTAATTAGTGTAATTAAGTACTTCTGGAAATTGATGTAATATGAATTTGGTGTACATACATGTGGTATTTAAGATCAAGGGTTGAGATTCATTATTGATGGGTCGGAATCCTACGTGTTGTGATTTTGTGAGCTCATGGAAGGAATGTGTAGGATAGTGACATGTGGCATAATGGAAGCCATTTGATGAAGCACTAGAAGACAAAATACCACTTTTCCTCTCTTCTCTCTCTCCTATTCGGTTGAGTGTGTATGGGAGGAAAGAGAAAAGGCTTCATCATCATCACCTCTTCAATCTACAATATTCTCTCTCTCCCATTCCTCTATTTTCGCTGAATCAAGCTTAGAGAGAGAAAGGAAAAGCTTTGATCTTTGGTAAGAAATGCTCCTCCTTTGCTAAAAACCTCTTCTATAATATTGTTCATCGCAATGAGAGCTTTATGGTGGTGGTTGTAGAATCTTGAGAAGTGGTGATTTGTGATTTGGTCGAAATTGGAAGTTGGAGAATCAAGATTCTGGATTGGGCAAAGTAAAGAGGTAGGCATTTAGAGCATCTTGATATATTGTTTGTGATCTTTGGCTAAGTTGGTAAAATCTGGAAAATTTGCCTTAATTATGCCAAATGTTGAAAATGTGGATTTTATGGTGTTTGATAGTGGAAAATGGTTTAATGTTGAGTTATTTGATTGTTGGATATAATCTGGAATGATGGAAATGTGTTAAGGGAAATTTGGGTATTGTATATCATAGAGACCTTAGTGAATGACCAGTGAATGATTGTGGTCAAATTGGTTTTTGGAGGGTTTTTGGAGTTGCCAAGGTGTTCCCTAGTTAGTGCTTAGAGAGTATGAGCATTGGGAAGAGTTTGGGAACCTTTGGGTGAGGATTTGACCATCTGGTGTTTTCTGGTTTTTACTGCGTTTTTGGGTCTCTGATGCACATCACTCGTGCAGAGGAAGATCATGCTCGAGTGATGCGCGAGTTTTTCCCTGTTCTGCTTCGAGTTCGCCTGGGTTTTATGAATAATGCTCGAGTGCATTGCCTTGTGCTCGAGTGAGGGAAGAACATGCTCGAGTGAACTTGGGGTTTGCTCGAGTGATGGTGTGAGTCCGAAGTGAAGAGTGTCTTTCAGGTCTTCACTCGTTGGCTGATTACAAGAGTGTGCTCTGACACTCGCGAGCATAGCCATCTCACCCGAGCACTGGGGGTCATGCTCGAGTGAGCTTGTGCCTCTGGTGTGGGTGGTGCTTTCGGGTTGTCACTCGCGGGTAAGGTGCTTGAGTGTGCCTTCTCACTCGCGGGTATGGGGTGATCATGCTCGAGTGCATATGGCTGTGCTCGAGTGATCCTGATCTTGGAGAGCTTTGTGTGCTCTCGGGTCCTCACTTCCTGGACTTCACTCGCAGGTGCTCAAGTGAGGCATTTGGCCTTCACTCGAGTGAAGTTCAGCGTGCTCGAGTGAGCCAGTTCTTGAAAGTTTCTTTGTGCTCTCGGGTGTTTACTCGCTGTCTCACTTTCTCTTGTGCTCGAGTGATGTCCGTACTTGTGCTCGAGTGAGAGCATCTGTGCTCGAGTGAAACTGCCAAAAAATCAGTGTTTTGCCTTCGAAAAAGGGGTCTTTTGGGTAGTGTCTTCCAACCCTTTAGGCATACGTTTAGGCCTATTTTAGCCACCTAAAGAGTCCTAAATGATAACCAACTTAGAGTATCATTGAAATATACATATGTAAAAGAGATTAATTGGTTGTCCCTAATTTTAATAGGATTTGACATTTGTCGCCCTCGTGAGGCCATGGTGCCGGAGCCAGTCAGGAAAGATACAGGTAGTGACTCTTTCTTTATATCCTATGTGATACATTGTATGTGTTCAATGTCATTGAGATGAAATGGATTTCGTATGCTGCATGTTTGTGAAAATTGTGGAAGCACCGCTATACCAATAGTCCCTGAGTCGCTAACAACGGTTTGGGTAAGGGCTGTGTGCCTTCCCGGCGGTAAAAGGGGATGAGGTTAGGGTGTGATATATGTGTATATGTGAGCCGAAAGGCTATTTGTGAAGGCCGACGGGCCATTTGTGAAAGCCGAAAGGCTATATGTGAGCCGTGTGGCTATTTGTATGCACTGCCACGCCAATAGTCCCTGAGTTGCTAACAACTGTTCGGGTATGGGCCGTATGCCTTCCCGGCGGTAAAAGGGGATGAGGGTGGAGTGTGATTTGTGTTGTTGTTGATATGAGATGATTTGTTTACATATTATGTGATTGCATGTGGTATGAAAAAGTTGTTACTACTGGGATTCTTTAGAATCTCACCCTTTCCATATGACTAACCTTTTCAGACAGGGCGAGTGGCTCAAAAGGAAAGCGGACAACCAGGAGTAATTAGGATTACTCTGAGATTTAGTGGTAGTTGGTTATCCATATTTTGGTTTTGGGATTACCAAGTGTACATGAGAATGTAAATGAATATTTTTGGTCATGTAATCCCCATTATTGGGAACTTGTGAACCCTAGTTATATATGTAAAGAACCTGGGGTTTGCCGGGATTTTGGTTTCCGCACTTTGATATTTAATATGTACTCTGATTTCTCAAGTAATTATATCCGTCCGTGAATATGAGACCAGCAATAAGTATGTTTTGGAACTGATTTTCAAAATACCCCATCTCTTGGATGTGGGACTATAATTGTTATTTTATTTTATTGGTCTTTATTTCACTTAAATTTCGTAAACCGGATGTGATTACCGTGAGGGGGTTACAAGGCATAGTTGATGACCCAATCTCCCCAGCCTTGGTGATCTGTAGGAAAGATCTTGCATTAAGGAGATCATTATAATACTAAAAGTCCAGTACCCTACACTGCTTATCAGCCTCACTGCCATCCCAAATGTGGCTTTTTTTAAAAAAAAGCATGGTAGAATTGACTTTTGAAAAATTGGGGTGTTTGGGTTGGTGTTTTGCCAACTGGGGTTTTTTTTTTCCAAAAGCAACTTTTGAGAAGAAGCTCAAAATTCTAGTTTTTTTTTTTTTTAAAAAAAGCCACTTCTGTCACTGCCAATCCAAACACAAATCACATTTACAATATGATTTTTATCCTAATCTGGCCACCACTAACTCGAATGGGCCCTATAACTTCTATATTAGCAAGCTCACCTGCTTAAAGAAACCCAAAGATATGTAGCCCCATATCTCTCTGTCAAAGTCAATTAGTACATTGTTGAATTGGAAAAGTGAATGAAACAGTTTAGCCATGTAGTCATGACTTTCAATCTGTTACCAGACCAAAGTTTTATAATCAGAAGAATATATCAAGTGATCAATAACAAGTTCAAAATTAGAGTGCATTGCTGTCTTTAAATTTATAAAACCGCAAAGTTATAAAATTGCAGAATTTTTTTAGAATTTTAAAGATGTTATCAACATAAAAATGATGAAAATTTTTAAATAATCTATACTAGTGTCACCAAGAGGCATGGCAAAAGCCATAAAAATTTCACAAGTCTTGACCTCCTTCAAGATATGGTTTATTAAATAACCTAAAGTTGTGCCAGTCTTAACATTAAGAAAAAAGAGAGGAACATACCTGAGCAACAAAAGGATTAAAACTCAAACCAAGAGAGTTTAAAACTCTTCTGCAATGCGAGGCCAATAACATCAGGGAATGCCGCAAAATGCGCACTGTAATTTCCAACAGCACCAGCAAATTTCCCCAATATCTCCACCTCAGATAACTCCTTCCTTTCTCTGCTTAACCTCACAGCAAATATTGCCATTTCCTTGCCCAATGTAGTTGGTGAAGCAGGCTAGAGGAAAGTGAAAAAGATGGTAGAGTAAATTTTTCACGACATTTCATAACATTAAATTTCATGTACCATCATCAATATATCAATATATATAATAAAATGAATAATGAGTCGCACAATGATTAGTATAACTTATTTTTCATATTTCATGCAATACATAGGGAAATGCATTAGTTTAAAACCGCAAAAGACATGAAACCTTCATTACTAAATTAATGCACAAAATAGCCTACCTGTCCGCGTGTATGTGAAAGCATTGGGATATGCGCATTATCTCTAGTTATGTTACATATAGCCTTAATTAATTCCTCCATCACAGGAAAAATGACTTCGTGCATTCCTTCTTTCAGCATCAAGCCATGTACAAGATTATTTATATCCTCAGATGTGCTAGCAAAGTGAAAAAATTCAAGAACCTGCAATGAAAAAAGAATAAGTGATCAAGTATATATAAGAATATACCACAGCAGAATTCATGGTGCCAAACTGAAATTAGTAAACAATTTCATTGGCAGAAAGGGCAAAGGAAGAGAAGGACAACCTTAGCTACTTGTGCATTAGATTGGCATTTCTGCTTCAAGAAGTACTCCACTGCTTTTACATCATGATTTGTCACCTTCTCAATATTTTTTTTATCTCTATGGCATCACTGACGCTAAATTCATCAATTACTTCTTGTAAGTAAGATTTAGTTTCCTCACTAAGATTTGGAACCTCTATAACTTCCTGAGTTTAAGACAGCTGCAGCAACCATTTAATCTGACAGATAACAAATTGATCAAGTAAAGATCAAGATGAAGATAAAGTTCTCAAAAGTAACAGAAAAAGTAGCCCACCATGGACAAAGTAGGCCTATGTACATAAATGCTTAAACTTGAAATATATAAAGAAAACATATACACCAGTACACACTCATAAATTTATGCAAGGAGCCTTATTCCGTCAAGAATTATTACAAGTCATATCCTTTTACTTAAATATAAAGCTTTGCAGCATTGTCACGAGACTGTCATTCTACCTCATCCTAAAGTAAAACAGGATAAATTCCCGATCAAACAATTACTCAGATATATTTTCTTCAGAATTATTCTACTTAATGAAACATGTAACATGGGCAAACTCGTAAATTTCTTTCTCAATCAAAAGGTATAATCCAAATGTGAGATAAATTTGGTTCTTTAAACGTTGTTCACTGTCAAGCCCACTAAAATATTTATTCAAATAAATGTCGACTATTTCTATTAAACAATCCCGTGTGCTGAGGTTAAAGTGAAGCTTATACCTCAACAAGAACCCGATAGTAGATTTGCCCATATTCGCTCATACAGAGACAATTCCTTAACTTTGGCCCAATAATGACCATCCAATGGCGACAAAGCCGTCAAACCAGAAAGCTCAAATCCACCTGAATGAGTTTGAACCATCTTCTTCACCTGGACCGTCAAATTCTACCATAACCCATAAGATAACTAAACACTGGCCAAAAATATCATTCTAACAACAATCACAAAGTTCAATAAAAAGAAAAATAGTGGGAACCTTTCCAGCTGTTCCGGCCGTTTTGTTGAGGATGGCTTTGCATAGGCATCCTCTACTAAAAACAGAGGTGGGAAAACGAAATGAAGCATTGGAAAGCTGGGAGTAACCTGTAGGCCTTTGAAAGTTGCTTTTGACAGGACTGAAGTTTAAGGAATAACCTCTACTTTCCACAATTGTTTTGAAAACTAGTCATTGAAAATATGTTTCAAAGACAGTTTTAAAAACAGTCTTGAAATGTTAACTTTTAACAACTGGTTTTATTAGAAATGGTCGTTGAGCCATAATTTCAAAAATGTTAATGCCATTTTGTACTATTCATTTTTGTAGTAATGGTTTTCTCAATCATTGATATCATCCTCCACCTCCTTCTCCACCTCCACAACCTCCGCCTCCTTCTCCACCTCCCCAACCTCCACTTTTGCCTCCACATCTTATGCTTCCTCAAGTAGAAGCAATGATGCAGCATATGGAACGTATTAACCATGGCGTGAGGAGGTTGACCAGATATTTTTTGAGTATGAATAGGAAAACCAATATCATTTTTGATAAGTATGAGATTGGTAATGATCCTGACATACTCTTAGATGATTCAAACCACTCCTCTAGTAACAAGTAGCTTGATGATTTGAGGTATATTGCTAATTTTGATAACTTTGGTTTCCTTCAAATGAAAGGAAATCAAAGTTTCAATAATTAATAGCAAACCTCATATCATCAGCTACTAATCACCTAAGGCTGCTATTTATTTTTAAAATTATTTAGGCACTAACAGCCCAAGAAAAGTAAAAAAAAAAATATTATGCCTCCTTGTTGTTAACAAAGAACTGTGATAAATGTAATAAAAAATAATAGTTCTTACAACAAAATCATGAACTACAGGCTTTTCAAAAAAATAACGTACCTCATAGTTATTAGGAACAAATTGTGATGTAAAGTCTTAGGCATATTGACACCACTGTGTTTATATCTATAAATATCAACAAATCAAATAGATATTTACTTGACATAATTAGTTTGCAATTAGTAAATATGTTACAACATTGGATGTACTTTAATCTATGATAAATTGGGATACGTACGGTGGTTCTATAATGGGATATTCATATACAGTTTTTTCTTTTTTATGGAACATAAAGAAAATAAGGTGCTTCACATAAGGGCCTATCAAGATGAATAATGGTTTAAATATGCCTAGTACCAATTTTTTTGAACCCATTTAGCTTCAATTAGTAATGAATTTGACTTGTGGTTTGATCGACGTGGTCCATATGGAAATCCTATTACTTGCTGCTTTGCCAGTGGTGCCGACACACTCTACCTTCAACAGCTTCAGATAAATGTCACTCATCAGGTGGTTGGGGGAGGGACTGGTATGTTTCATCCTCATGTCAGCACCATCTGATGGTAAATGGAACAAACTTGATGGCGAATCATTTTCATGCTCCTCAGCATTATGCTTCTTATATTCCTTTCCATGGAAACTTCTTCACCGTCAACTTTCTTTCTTCTACCATTGCCATTGGCTCCAACAATGGCCCCTTCAAGTTCTCTTGACTATGTTTCTTGGGCACTGGATTCCCCAACTGACGGTTCCTTATCTTCATCCCCACCAGAAAGAGTGACATCACAGTCACCGAATTTCCATTTTCTTCAGCTTTAGCCTTCGGTGATTCAATTATAGCCTTCAACTATGTATTAACCTATCACACAGGCATGCCACAAGAGGAACTTGTTGTTAACAAGAGTGATTAGAGAAATATTATAGAGAAAGATGAGGAATTATGCATTATTCAGGGAAGAGCAATATGCTCATACAACCATTGGAACCTGCATGGGTTGACCACTAATCATCCATCTCTTCAGGGTGATGAATCAACAACCCTTACAAGGGAGTTCCAAGTTACACTCCCTCTAGAAAGAGACTCCTCTCTCTATACTTGGTAGGGATCAATATCCATTAACACTAATCACAATGCTAAGACACTATATTTATACACTTATGGGTCATCACCTGCGATTTTTTCTTAATACTTCTAACACTTAACAACTGTTTGTAAGGAATTTTATGATCAGACAACCATAAAAAATGTCACCTAGATGTTAAGTGAAAATTATTGCCATAACCACCTGAATGTTCTGAAGAAAATCAGCGATGTTAGTGGGGCAAGAAGGACATTTCACCACAATTTTTTGGGACCGAAGTGATCTTCCACCCCTGCTTCTGTTTCTCACAAAACACTGACCTGCAAATGCCCATAAAGGTTCAAAACATGACTTGTAGAAATTGTGGGCACATGGCGTTGTGACTGGAGAAACAAACATATTATTACAAACAATAATATTGCTAATCTATCTGGTTTGAAAAGCAACTATTTCATATTCTTGTCACAAATCTTGATAGCTCTAAAATCTTTAAGGGAACATTTGGTGTATTGAATTTTTTTGCTTTTTTATGAAAATGAAAATGGATGTGGTGGAAATATATATATGTGGGTGGGTGGGTGGGTGGGGAATTAGCTTCTAAAATCTGTTTGGTATGATCAAGGAACCTAACACAATTTATAATCATATATGTATTTATATTGTGAAAAAACTCAGATATAACCTCATCGATTAAGAAAATGTATGTCTCCATTCTAATCAACCACTATCGTCAAAACATCATCGTCTAAAACTATCACTAGCCACCATGTAAAATCACAAATAACTCACCACCAGTGACCGCATAAAACAAAGATCATTAACCAAGAAGCAACTTTCATGTGAAAGAAGAATAGTCATAAAACCTAGTAATTATGAGCTCCATATTCAGATAGACCCATAAATAATGAATCAGTTGATTTGAAATGAAAAGGAATATGAGTCATTTAAAACAATTGATAACAAAGGAGAAAAATTTTTATACCTTTTTTGGTATTTCATTAATCTGATTTCTTTTTAATAGCAAAGCCTTGGGTTACTGGCGAGGGCGTCATCGTCTTCTTCTTCGTTGGCATCAAATTTCATGGGTGATTTTTTCAAGAGAACCATGGCAAATAAAATATGACGAGGATTCATTTACACAAGTCTATGTCATATTGTGCATATAAGTTAGGGGCATTTCATAGATGAGAAATTAGGTTGCCGGTTGATAAAACTGTGTGCTGTCAAAACAGTGGGCTTGGCAAACCATGTTCTAGGTCGAGAGTTTTATTGAACCACTCAATTTTTCTTACATTAGACGGTTGATCACCTCGAGATATGATAAGCGCATGTGATTTACATTTGGACAATGACTACGATTGAATAACTTGACTTTCTCTAAAGTCACTCATTTGCATTTTTAGGCTACATATTCATGGAAAATCAAATAATATATTCAATTTATTGTCCATTTAATTACTTAATCTTTTCTTGCATGTTAAAAGAGTTTAAATTTTTTTATTTATAGAAAATAATTTTGGTGTATATAGGTTAAGGAGAATTAATTAGGTCACATAAGATCACTTTAATAATAAATTGGTCTTAATTTTTTTAAAAAAATAAGTATTTAGTATGAATTTACGACATTGAAAATTAGACATTAAAATCTCATAGTTATTTACAATTAGGAAAAGAATAATTTTTTTGTCTCTATTATTTTGACTCAATTGTAACTTCGTCCTTATGATTTTGAGTCAGTTGAAACTTGGTCCCAATAGTTTAACATACTTCATCTTATTCCCTATGTTTTGAATTGGCCAAAACAACATTTGGTCCTCTAATTTTATAAAGGAGTTTAGTTGCATATAATGGAAGGTTACTTGTATATTGGTTTATATTGAATATTATGGAAGTTAGTTAAATGTTTGGGAATGTAAGTTGCATATTATGGAAGCTAATTGCAATTACAGAAGATGACTTACATGTTAATTCATGTTGAATATTTTCATTTAGGGTAGAGATGTCATTTCATGTGGTTACTTATTTCTCCTAATTAAAGGACCTCATGCTTGACCTTTCCTAAGTTCTGTTTCCCAATTAATTTCTCAAACAGGAATTTATCCTCAAATTTCCCTTCAAATAAAAAGCATTTGTCCATATGTTATCAACAATGCACTAATTTTAAATGTAAAAATTGATTTAGAGGTCCTTATAGTTGATCTTAATTTCAAATAAGCTCCATATTGTTGTTTTTTTTTAAATTGAGCCCCTATTAATTATAAGTTATAGAGTCTGTAAAATTTTATTTTAAAAAATTTATGAATGTTAAAACATAGTTAAACGAGACTAAGGAAATTTTATAAAGTTCATGAAATTTTGTAAATTATAAATAATGGGTTTTATACTGAAAAAATGAATGAATTGATGAAATTATCAGGACACAATTTAAGCAAAATAAATTATAGAGATTCTATTAAAAATAATGTAAACTATAAGAATTTACATATTAATTTACCCATTTTTAAGTATATATATAATTGTCAAAGTACATATGGCATTTGAGGAATACAAGTATTTTATTACAAATTGATTGAATTCTAAATTGATCAAACTTTTAAATTTGGTAGACAATATCAAGGGGATAGGCATGATCAATATATTTATAAAAGTAAAAAGAAGTCGCCCTATTCACAAGTCACAAATAGTGTACTTTATCTTGAGTTCTCATGCAATTATCGGGTATAAACTCTAATCCAGTTTAGGATTTCATCAACAGATTGCAATTGAATCAAGTGAGATTGAGTCTGATGAGCTTGACCCTCTGCATTCATTCTGACAATAAACACTACCTTCCCCCTTGCCCCTATTCTTGACTCCATCTTTGTCTTCCTTCTACCTATCCTTTCAACTTGAGTTGTTGGCGTTTTTTTGGCCTTCTCCGATTTTTTCTCAAACTAAAGTGAGTTGAGCTCCTCATATGTTTGCACAATTTAGTCACAGTAAAACTTGAAAAGAATTCGTAACAATTTCGGTAGGAATTGATAATATCTTTGGATGGAATTCACTATATTTTCTGTCAGCTCTTCTGGGATGGCCTCTAGCTTCACTTTAGTGTTCTCTACCCTTGTAGAAAATGATGACTCAGTTCTCACACTTTAATCAACCTACAAATTTGCATAGTTACTAATTTTTCGTTTATTTTCCATAAATCTACTGAATATATTGGTTCAAGAAATGAAATTCCCATTTTTTATAAGAATTGTAATTTATAAATGAGAAATTAGGTTTCACGGCAAGAAACAATAAGCCGTCAAAACAATGGATTACCAAAACCATGTTTTAGTAAAACATGTGTCGGCGGTTTCATTAAACTGCTCAAGTTTTCTTACAATGGGCGGCTTACCTCGAGATATGATATATAGATGTGGGTTATATTTTTGTCAACGGCTAGGATTGAATAATGTAAATACATTTTTCTACAGTAATGTCAGAGTGTGTTTTTAGGCTACATATTCAAGAAAAAATCAAACACAAATTTAATCAGTTAATTGTTCATGTAATTAATTATTCTTTTGTTGTATCTTAAAAGAGTTAAATTTTTTATTTCCAAAAAATAATTGTTTTATATAGAATTAATTAATTAGATCGCAAAAGGTCAATTTAATAGTAATTTAGTTATAATTTTTTTTTTTGGTTTAGAAAATTATGGGTTAAGGCACAATTTTTCTCAAAATAACCACTCAGGAGCAATTGGTATTTGGAAGGTTTTATGGATCAATTTTGCCACAGAAGTAACCATAACATAGTAATTTCTCATTGGCCGTTAGTCAAGGCTAAGTTTGACCGTTAATTGGCATGTGACACTCCACATGGTAGTCAATAAGCCACCTCATCCCCATGTGGAATGTGTGCTTTTTTTTTTCCCCGTTGATGAGTGTAATATTAAGTGCTATGTGGTGATGAGGTGGCTTATTGAGTGTCATGTGGAGTGCTATGTCTCACTTAACATTCAAACTTAACCTTGACCATGGCCCAGGTGAAATTGCTAGGTTTTGGTTACTTTCAAGGCAAAATAGCTCCAAAAAAACTCCTAGATATCTAGTGTTCTTGAGTGGTTACTTTTAGGGCAAAATTACACCTTAATTCCAAAATTATTCACAATATGAATTTAGTCCACTGCAAATTAGACATTCAAAACTTATAGATTATTTTCAATTATTTGCAACTCACACTCCCATTTTTGTAACTATCTAAATAAATATTTACTAGTTAAATTAAACAATAGGCTGTCAAAATATATCATTATCGAAACCATGTTCTAGTAAAGCAATGTGCGCCAATAGTTTCATTAAACCACTCCAAGTTTCTTACAATAGATGGCTTGCCTCAAGATATGATATGCAAATGTTGGTTATAGTTTTGTGAATGGCCGTCAAATATCAGTTTCAACTATATGATGATTGTTTTTAGGTTAATAGAATTGTTAGTCCTTATAGTTGATCAAATTTTAGTTTTGATTCATGTTGTTTTAAATTGTAATTTTTAGTCTCTATAGTTTTATAAGTATTTGGTCTAAGTTTAATAGTGGTAACTTTATTTAATGTTATGAAGTACCAAAACCAACACTCATTAATATGGAGAGTGTAGGGCCAAAAAAAAAGAAAAGAAATTAAAGTATTGTATACAGGACCAAATGAATTCCTCTACTAATTCTGACATTGATAAGAGGAAGCAAGTGAAAAGAGTTTAATTTTTGTTTTGGAATATAATTATGTGGCCTTAATAATATTCAAAGAAAATTTTAAAAAAAAAATCTAATAAATTTATTGTTTATATGTAGTTGATCATTCTTTTTTTTTTTTAAACGTGAAAATAGTTTTTATTTTTTTTAAATTTTGGTCAAGGGTATAATCCCTTTTCAAGGATCACAAAGGATTTTTCCTTTCCCAATAAGTGCGCTTCCGCAAATTCAAACTTGTATTCTCCTCCTTACTGAAGCAAGTCTGCTTAACACATCAACCAACAACTTACTGGTCATATTTACTTTTTTGTTTACAGAAAATAATTATGTTCTATAAAAATTAAGAAGAACTATTAAGTGGCAGAAGAATCAATTTAACAATAATTTGTTGTTGAAATATTTTTTTTTTCAAAAAAATAAGTTGTAAATATGAAGAACCAAATCCGCTGGATATTATACTCTTGCTGTTTGTGAAGTATACTCCGAATGCCCTATTAAAAGAACCAGTCGACCCTAAATCAAATACAAATTGACTTGACATATATGTTACAACATTGCCTGTAGATCACGCAATGAATCTGGATACGTGGTTCTATAATGGGATATTCATTATAACACTATTTGCTTTTGGCGTATGGAACATAAAGACATTAAGATGCTTATCATCAGGCCCTACAAATGGATCAAAGCATTTGTCTCAAGACTTTTCTTTATGAGAGAGAGAGAGTCGAAGGTTTGAGGAGCTTACAGAGGTGGACAAATATACATTAATTCTTTTAATTGGAGCAAAAAACCTGCGTTAATTCTTCTAAAGTTTATGTGGATCCCACTAGTGTCCAGCTGTCGCCTTCACTTCATTTTTCACTGCCCAACTCTCTTCAACATCAGCATCATCCAGGAAGCACCATTAGTGGGAAGCCGCCATCATCATTTCATTCTCAGTCATCTTCATTTCCTCCACCACCTTTATTAACTCCTTCAAGGCGGTCTTGTTCTTCGAGTTCATCCTCAGCATTCGCAAAAGAAACTAAATAACATATCCATAATGCTAACCAAGTCATTACGACTTTGAGTCAACATCATGATCGGCCGATTTAGTAGTGGCATTTGTCGTTTGTTGGATTATCTTCATTGGAGTGATCAGCTGGATCCATGTAAAATTACTCATAACTCATCAGCAGCCACCACATAAAACTAAGATCATCAACCAGGAAGCAACTTTCATGTGAAAAAGGATGAAGAATCCTAAAATATAGAAATCATGAGCTCCAAATTCAGATAGACACCCATAAATAGGGAACCAATTGATTTGAAATGAAAAGGATATAAATCATGTAAAACAATTGATATAACAAAACAGTAAAAGTTTTATACCTCAAGATGTGATATGCACAGGTTAGTTATACTTTGTGAACGGTTAAGATTGAATGACTTGAATAACTTTTTCTAAAGTAGCACATTGTATTTTTTAGGCTATATTTTCAAGGAAAATCAAATAAATCTATTCAATTTATTTCCATGTAATTAATTATTCTTTTCTTGTATGTGAAAAGAGTTCAATTTTTTCCTTTATAGAAGAAATTGTGGTCTACATAAAATAAGGAGAATTAATAGGTCACATAGGATCAATTTAATATTATTTTGGTCTTGTTTTTATAAAAAAAATAAATTGTTAATATGAATTTACACCTTTGCAAATTAGAAATTCGAATCCTATACTTATTTCCAAATAGAAAAGAAATTAATTTTTTGTTCCTTATAATTCTGACCCGATTGTAACTCCATCTTTAAACTTTTAACTTAATAAAATTTAGTCCCAAAAATTTTGATTATGTTGAAGCTTGGTCCCATAGTTTTGACTTACTGCATACGTTGGTCCTCTAATTTTATGGGGTTTGAGTTTCGTTCTTTTTTTTTTTATAAATTATACTTTCAGTACCTTATTGCTCACACTGTTAATATCTCATTAATGGAAAAGGCTTACTCGCCAAATTTAATGGCGACTATGCAATTGCACATTTTGCATGGATGAGCTGTTTTGTCTTCCTTTGCAGGGATGAGATGTTCACAGGCGTAGGAGAATGGCATTTTCACATTGACGGTTAGGTTTTTTTTAAAAATAATGTTTTTAGTTTACACATTTTAAATTAAAAATTAATATGTCATTGTTTAATGGCATGTCACCATTAAATTTGCTGAGTCTAAATTTTTTGTTAATGGAGGATTAACTATTGGAATAATTTTTAAAATGAAGATATGTGTTTTTTGAAAAGTTAGGTACATATGAATTAAAGAATTATGTGAACAGTTTTGTAAGGAGTTATAATATTAATGGTCACTAAGATCATGTCTCGTTGGACCCTAAAAGAGTGTCATATGAAAGTAAGAAAATTTCATAAAGTCCTCAAAATTTTATAAAATATATGTAATGGGTTTTACACTCAAAGATAAATGCATTGATCAACTTAAGGAAACAGTTCAAACATAATAAACTATAGAGGCCCTAATCAATATAAGTATAAGCTATAAGGATATCTATGGATTAATTTTCCCATTTTTTTTAATATATATATATATATATAATTCTCAGAGTATATATGGCATTTGAGGAATTGAAATATTTTATTACAATTTGATTGGACTCTAATTTGATCAAACTTTTAATTTTGATGTACAATATCAAGGGAATAAACATGATCTATATATTTATAAAAATCAAAATAAGTCACACTATGCACAAGTTAAGAATTGTGTACATAATCCACTTTTGGATTTCATCAATATATTGAAACCAGATATAGTGAGAATAAGGTTGAGCAACATGAAGATTCTGATTAGAGCTGGGAATTAGGGCCGGAACGGCCCTTGATAGGCCAGGGCCTAAAAGGGCCAGCCCTTTTAAGCCCGGGGTAAGAAAAATTACAGTTTTTCAAAGCTCGGCCCGAGAGTATACGGGCCTGGGCCGGCCTGCAGGGCTTGGAGTTTTCACAAGATTTAACAATTTTTACTTTTTTTTCAGTTTTTTTTTTAAAAAGTACAATAATGAAATTTCTAATTTAACACATAAATATTGTCAAAATTAGAGTTTATGCATCATGCAACAAATAAACATAGTCATTAAGTCATAATCAAATGTAAACTATTATCTACATACCACAATTACAAATAATTAATGAGAAGACTTAACAAAATTAAAAATACTTGTTATAAATATGTCTTAAAAAGTGTAAGTAGTCAACAAAATAAACAACACAAGATATAAATAAAAAAATCATCAAAAAATAAGTCAAAAAATACAAAATTGGTAAGAATACTTATGAAATAAGAAATATCTTTATAAGTTTTTAATTTTTAGGATTCTTAATACAAGATATTCTTATGAAACTTAATTCTAAAAAAGATAATAACAACTAAATATTTGTAACATCATTAACAAAATATAAAAAATCAATAATATTATTATCATATAAATAATTTTAAAAAATAAAAATATATATAAGGGCCTAAAAGGGCAAGCTCTTTTAGGCACTCGGCTCTACAGGGCTGGCTCTTTTAGGCCTGCTTTCACTTTTGAGGCAAAAATCTTAAGCCCGGCTCTTGTAAATGTAGGGCCTAAAAGGGCTGGCCGGACGGGCTCGGCCCATTTTACCGACTCTAATTCTGATAATAAACTAACACTTCCTTCCCCATGCCCTTATCCTTGGCTCCACCTTTGTCTTCCTTCTACCCATCCTTTCAGCTCATGAGTTTTTGCTGTTCTTAACCTTTTAAGATCCTGTTAGACAAGAATGGGCCTCGATTGCGCCACATATGTTTGTACATGTAAATCGCAGTAAAGTATCATAAAAATTTTGGTATGTAGGACTGGAATTACAACTTTTGCATTATTAATGGAATTCACTGTGTTTTCAGCTAGCTCTTCTCTTCAGGGATGCCATCTTGCTTGACTTAATTGTTCTTCACCTTTTGAAGGCATCTTAGACACCATATTTTTTACCTACAAATTAATGGAATTCATGAATATAATTTTCATTTATTTTCGATAAATATACTGAGTATTGTGTTAAAAAAAACCAATATTTCCAGTTATTGTAGCATCTCCAACTTCATGTCTCACCTATTTTCTCTTAGGTTCACCATAGGAACAAACTCAGAGATTATTATGAAGTCAGCGACCTATTTGCTTGATCTAAAGGTTAATGATGAACTTAAATAGTACTGAAAAATTATATATATAATGGATGTTAATCATAAATGCAAGGCACCATATTGTCAATATTTGTCATTAAAATGTTCTGCACAAAAGATATGAGCAAGAGTTAACAAAAAAGCATTGGCAGCATGTAATATCCCGAATTTTGGGACTAGAGGCTTGGGAAAAAGCTTGAACTAAGTGGACTACTAAGCCCAGGTTTAGCAGGTGCCCCAAATTTATTTCCTAATGTTTGTTATATCTTTGTGGTATTAAGAAACTAAAATGGTAAATTTTGGAGAATGTGATTATGCTTTCAGTGAAATTTCATGTGAGGCTGTGAGCTTGTCATGAGGTTTTGGAAGAATAAATGATGAGAAAAAATTATGAAATTTTACATGGTGAAAATAGACATCCTAAACTTTAATTTGATAGGTCATATGAATCAATTAAAGCTATATACAAAGAGTTATGAATTTTTGAAGTTTGCCAAGCAAAATTGATTATTTTCTAGAACAGCATGCAAAGATTGAAAATCTGGAAATTTTGTGCTTCCAGATAGCAAACTTATTTATTTTTCCTTGAAACTAAACTCAATAAGGGTTCTATGGGCTTTGGAATTGCTCTAAAATAATGTCTACAAATTTAGTTATGATTTTTCAAAGTTTGGACATAAAATCTGTCTAGAAGGCCAACTATTCCAAAAATTGGAAAATAAAATGTGTTGGGAATTGCGTAAATTGTGGAATAAGGAAATAAGAGGGAAAAATAATTATTTGGCTCATAAACATGCCAAGTGTCACTATCCTAAGGTAAATGATTAGTTTATAATTGTTAAATTAGGGCAACAATTAAGATTAAAATAATGTTTCTTGTATATGTAATTGGATCAATGGAATTAAAGCCCAATTGTGTGCATGGAGAGGCTCTTGTGCGTTTTATGGGCTAACCGAATGGGTGAGGATTAGTTCAATCCTAAATGGGGTTTGTGATACAAGTTGTATGAGGATAAGGTCAACTACAAATAAGTGTCATAAATTCTAATTTTTGAATTAAGATAATTAGGGGAAAAGGTGGGATATTTTATGAAGCCATACTTCATTTTTCTTGCCTCATATTTCCATCCAAAGAGGAGAAGAGAGAGAGAGAGAGAGAGAGAGAGAGAGTGTGTGTGTGTAATACCCCGAATTTTGAAATTGGAGGCTAGAGAATAAGTCTGAAATAAGTGGATTGCTAAGCCCCGGTTTAGCAAGATCCCAAACTGTGATTAAAAGATAATGACTCCAAAAGTGGATGTGGTTAGTGATAAATAAACCCTTTTGGAGATTATGGTGTGATTTGGCACCCGATGTATTCGTATGTGTTCTGAGCAGCGCCGAAACCCTATATTTGAGTTCAATTATGGATTAACCTCTAAATTGACTTAAAATAAAGGGGAGGGCGCATTGTTAAAGAAAAGGACCAATTGGTCAGTTACCGAAGAGGAAACTCATTGGTAACTTCAAGATCAATGGTTGAGATTGATTTGTGCAATTTATCAAGGGGTGGAATCCCATGTGGTGTGCCTATGTGAGCTCATGGTTGGTGTGATAAGATTGTGACAAGTGTCACAATATGAGCCCTTGATCTTGGTCAACATTTCAAACACTCATATCTCTCTTCTCCTTCTCTTTAGGTCGGCCATAAGGGTCTTTGGCATCCAAAAACTGATCCCTTTCTCTCTCATTTAGCAGCCATGGACGTCCAAGAGGAGGGAGGAAAGAGAAATCAAAAGGTGAGATTTTGGTTGGCTTCTTGTCCTCTAATGCTCAATTCATCTTCTATAAAGTTGTTCATAGTGATGAGAGCTTCATTGCTATGGTTTTAAATATTTGAAAGAAGGTGTTTGAGAGCTTGAAGAATTTGAAAAGTGGAGGAATCAAGAAATTGGTTTGGGAAAGAGGAAGAGGTGAGCATTTGCTTCCTTTTGATATAAGTTTTGTGACTTTTGGTTAAGCATGGTGAATTGTGAATTTTGCCCTGATTTTATTGTATTTTCGTGTGGTATGTAATTGGATGAATTGGATGTTGTTTTATGTTGAAAATGGTGTCATGTTGTGGTATTTAATCATTGGAATTGATTTGAATTGGATTGGATACATTGTGTGCAAAGTTGGAAATTCTATCCAGTGTGAATTCTGTCTGAGCAGTCTGTTCATGTGGACGTTTTGACTAGGCAAATGATGTCAGAAAATTATGAAATTTCCAGTCTTGAAGTTCACATCTTAAGCTTTAAAATGGACATATAATTTGTGCCATTTCGTTTTTTGAACTGGGATTTATGGTTTCCCAAAGTTTGAGGTCGAAACTGGGTTTGATTCTGAAGCAGTAGTGGATTTTGGGGAATTCTGTATTTTTGTGGTGATTTCCAGTAATGGCTCATATTTTTTATATGAAGAGAACTTAAATATCTTTCAATGGGCTTTGGGATTACCTCATTTCGATTTTTCTAGAATTAGTTATGAATTTCTGAAGTTGCCTCGGCTGCAGCCAAAAGTTCTTGCTGCAGCGTAAAAAGTTTCTGTGCACGTTTTGGCCTCAGCCAGAAATTCTTGGCTGCAGCCAAAAACCTTCTGTGCGTGTTTTGGCAGCAGCCAGAGGGTTCTTGGCTGTAGCCAACCCCCATTTTCAGTACTTGGTGATTTTGAAAAGTGATTTCTAACCTAGTACGCCCCAATCACTACTACAAAAAACCAAATCTGTGGCGCTTATAATTACATTAGCTGTGGCGCTTGCGAAATGCCACCTATCTTAACGCCACTAAAAAAAGCTGTGGCGCTTGGAAGCGCCACAGCTATTTAATTTTTTTTTTTTTAAATAGCCTTCTGTGGCGCCTGGCCAGCCAGGCGCCACAGGAGGCTACCTTCCTGTGGCGCCTGGTCAGCCAGGCGCCACAGGAGGCCTTTTTTTTTTTTTTTTTTAACGTTTTCTTTTTCTTTTCTTTCCTATGGCCCTTTTTTTTGCTTCCTGATTGTGAAGCTTTATTTTATGAGTTGCTTTCATGTTTATCATCTCTCAAATTTTCAATCTTTCTATTTTATATTTCAACCTATTATATATATATATATATATAATTTTCACATTTAAAATTCAAGTTCCCCAACAATAATTTTCTTACACAACAATATATTTATTGTCATTTCCTCAACAATAATGTTCTTACATTAATACTCTCCAAAGCTAACATAAAAAATATCACAATACAAGAACTTGATATGTGAACACAGTACATCAACAACTGATTAAGTAAATTAAAAGATTACTAAAAAAATTTAAACAAAGCAAGCTAGAATGAAACAATCTTCTTCTTACGTTGGTGACGCTAGCTTGAGTGACGAGGATGAGCAAATGTGAGCTGTGGAGTGGAGTAGGGATAAACTGTAGTGGGGTTCAAAAGAAGAAGAGAGACAGAGAGTATGAAGAAAAGGGAACAACTAGAAACAAAAGTGGGGACAGACGAAACAAAATGGAAAAAGGGACAAGAGAATTTAATGAAGAAGACGAATGTGTGTTTTTGTTGTGCAAGAGAAAGTGATATCTTTTATGGGGGAGAGGCATCAACATGAGCTAAGGAAGAGGGAATAAAAAGGAAAAAGGGAGGGAAAAGATAAAAAGTAAAGTTAAAGGAGGGAAATCTGATTGGCGGGAGAGTTGAAAAAATTCATTATTCAGCCAATTGTGGCACTTCTTTAAAGAAGTGCCACAGCTGCCCATTTTTTTTTTTTAAATTTTTTTTTTAATTTTTGGGACCAGCTGTGGCGCCTGGTGGACCAGGCGCCACAGCTGGCAGGGCCAATTGTGGCGCCTGGTCAGCCAGGCGCCACAATTGGGTGTGACCAGGACCAGGCGCCACAGCTGGCCAATTGTGGCGCCTGGTCAGCCAGGCGCCACAATTGTCCCTGCTCTGGTCCCAAAAATTAAAAAAAAATTAAAAAAAAAAAATGGGCAGCTGTGGCACTTCTTTAAAGAAGTGCCACAAAATATGCGCCACCTTTCAATCTTTTTGTAGTAGTGAATCCTTTCAAGTTTTTGTTAAGCTTATTATTAGACACTTAAGGGACTCAAATGACAACCAACCTTAAGTGATATGGAAGTAAGGATTTGGAATTGAGATTGACCTTATGTCCTTGATTTGGTTATAGGGTTGGATATTTGCTCGGATCGCGAGTAGCCGACGCTGGAGCATACGTGGAAAGAATAAGTGTAGAGAGCTTACCTCTCTTGAATGCTTTGATATTTGTGTTTGTGTATTGATGCATGTATTGCTTTGCTTGATTATGTTGAACATGTATGAATGATTGTAGCTCTGTTTCTATTTATGCTATGGCCATGAGTATGTTGTTGAAATATTGAGCACGTAGATATGTCATTATGTGAACATGTGTTATTGTGATGCAAACATGTCATACATTAAACACTTATCATGTATGCATATTGGTATATGTTTCGCTACTGAGATTCTCTCGAATCTAACCCTCCCCTACCAACATTTTAGACAAGGTAGGTGGATCGAGGATGGAGCAAGCAACCAAGGGCGATGAGGACTCCTTCAGGTTGTCATTCTGATAGTTGGTTATCATAGTTGGGAGTATTGTGTATTGGACATTTGTATATGTGGATGATGATTTAATTATATGTATTTGAGATTATATTTGTGTAATCCCCGTATGAGAACTTATATATGGGTGTATTGCCCTTTGTAAACCCTTTTATAAGGATGTGAACCCGATATTACCGGGATTATTATTGTTGTGCACTCTGATTTGTTATGAATGTGATGTTCCGCGTGAAGCGACTGTATTTGAAATGTGAATATGAGACCAAGTTATAAATGATTTTGAAAGGTATTTGTGAAAACCCCATCATGTGATGGGTTAGTAAATGTTATTTGTTTATTATTTGTCTCCATTTCACTTTAATCGCGTATTTCGGATATAATTACGGAAGGGGGGGTTACTGTGTGTGTGTGTGTGTGTGTGTGTGTGTGTGTGTGTGTGTGTGTGTGTGTGTGTGTGTGTGTGTGTGTGTGTGTGTGAGCTTAAGAAAGTTTAGAGAGAAGGAGGAGCCAAGAGGAAGAAGGAAGCTAAGGTAAGCTTTGTGGTTTCTTAAGATTGGCTTCCAAACTTGTATAAGCTTCCTCTCTAAACTCTTTTTCTTCATGGTACTTGTAATATCCCAAAAAGTGATTAAGGGCTAATGACTTTAAAAGTGGATATAATTATTGTTGAATAAACACTTTTGGAGAATGTGTGATGGGAATTTGGATATTTTAATGATTCCAATGGATTCCTTGTGAAAATTTATGTGGGAATGATGTTTGGTATGAAAATGGAACCAATGGAAGCAAAGATGCAAAATCTAAAATTCTGTCCAGTGAAATTCTATTCTGGGCAGTCCGTTTGTGTGAACGATTTTAATGACCAAATGGTATCTAAAAATTCTGAAATTTTCCAGTCTTATAGTTCACATCTCAAGCTTCAAAATGGACATATAATTTGTTCCATTTTGTTTTGTGAACTAGGAGATATAACTGTCCAAAGTTTGGGATGGAAACTGAACTCTGTTTTGGGGCAGTGATGAGTTTTATGTAATTCTGGAATTGTGTGGTGATTTTTAGTAATGGTCCATATTTTTCCTATAAAGAGGACTTAAATACCTTTCATTTGGCTTTGGAATCACCTCATTTCAATTTTTCTAGAATTAGTTATGATTTTTCAAAGTTTGGGCAGAAAATCTGCCAGAAAATCCGAAAATGGGAATTATGACATCATCTCATTAAAAGATGATGTCAGCATGGAATTACATATGTTATCATCTTCCTCAGCTCATTTCTGTCGCACACAGCAGCTGAAGCAAGAAAAAAACGTGGAGAGAGCTTGGAGAAAAGAGAGAAAAAGAGGAAGAAATCTCGCAAGGTAAGCCGATTTCTCCGACGATCTAGCTCCTAACGCGTATAACTCCGACTCTAAGCCACTCCTCTTTATTCTTTAAGGTTGTGAAGCTCAAAACTTGGTGTTTTAAAGAGGCTAGGGTTCAGCCAAATTTGGGAAAAGCTAGTGGGAGCTTGAGGTAACTTCCAAACTTTCGTATATTGCTTATTCTGGCTGCTGTGGGCAATTTAATTGGTGAAATTTCGCCGGATTGCCATTGGTTTTAAAGTTTGGAAATGATGTGGCCTAGGGGTTATGCTGCCCAAATTGGGTCTTAATGTTAGTTGTAACCTAATGTAATGGTTAATAAAGTGGTTAGGAGTAGAAAGGAACGCGTTTACGGAGCCGAAATCGTAAAACCCCGATTTTCCCTGGAGAACTCATAAATTTCGGCCAGCCCTAGAAATGGGTCTTAGAGTTGGATTTTCAATGATTTGATGGTTCCATTGAGTTCAGGGGAGAAAATTAGGTGGGGTTACAGTTGGGCACTTTTTCAAAAAAGGCCGAGAAAGCATAATTACGGAAACACCCCTAAAACCCTAAAAGTAGGGCTGCCAAGGGCAATTTCATAATTTTACATTGAATTTGATAATTCCAAGTCCGGAAATGGATTCCTTGGGCTGAAATATGTTAGGAAAGCCCATATTAGAATTTCGGGAAAAGTGCAACCGGACCGGGTACGGCGGGCCCGGGCCGGGTCCCCGGGGGTATTTTTGTAAATTTTCATTATAGACTCATATAACCCCAAGTAACACTATGGAAGTGTCTAAATAGTGCATTTGGAATTGTAGGATTCGATATTTGCCGCCCTCGTGAGCCAACTACGCCAGCGAACGTCAGAAAGGAACGAGGTAGTAACTTTTCTTTCGTACCATATGTGATGCATTGTATGTGTGTATTATCATTGATTTGTGATAAACTCGTATGCTGCGACATTGTGAATATGTGTAAACACCGTCATACCAATAGTCCCTGAGTAGCTAACAACGGTTCGGGTTAGGGCGGTATGCCTCCCCGGCGGAGAAAGGGGATGAGGATGAGGTGTGATATATGTGATTATGTGAGCCAAAAGGCTATTTGTGGAGGCCGACGGGTCATTTGTGAAAGCCGAATAGCTGTATGGGCTATAAGGCTATATGTATGCACTTCCACGCCAATAGTCCCTGAGTAGCTAACAACGGTTCGGGTTAGGCGGTGTGCCTTCCCGGCGGAGAAAGGGGATGAGGGTGGAGTGTGATTTGTGGTGCTGCTGCTGTATGATGATTTGCTTACATGCTGTGTGCTTATGTGTGGTATAAATGTTTTGTTACTACTGGGATTCTCTTGAATCTCATTCTTTCCTTTAACTAACCTTTCAGACAGGGCGAGTGGCTCTAAGGAGAAGCGTACGACCCGGAGCGGTTAGAATCCTGTAGGGACATTTATTTTGGTTATGTTGGTTAAACTTGTTGGACAGGGTGTCTGTATATTATGTTGGTTGTAAAGAATAGTTGAACGTAGTTGTGTAGTCCCCTATATGGAGGTTGTAAACCCTTTTTGTGTATGAATGGAACCTGGGGGTTGCCGGGATTGCTATTAGATATTCTGATATGAATGAATGTGAATTAATTGCACAGGTGATTATATTCGATAATTGAACTTGAGACCGGAATAGGAAAGAAGTTTTGAAAATTTTATAAAGTCCCTACTTCACAGGGAGTTCTAAATGAGTTTTGAACTATTCGACGGTCTCTAAACCAATTTAATTACGTAATATCGAATTATAATTACGCTATTTAAGGCAGGGGGTTACAGTACTTATTGTTTAGCAAGCTAATCTCAAGCTTAAGGAGAGAGGAAGGAGACACCTAGGGGGAGAGAGAGAGAGAGAGGAAAAGAACTCAAGAGGCAATTTCAAAAATCTTAAATCCTTGATAGTATGTTGTTGTTGTGATTGTTGATGTTTTTGGTGTTTATTGGTTGAATTTGTAGTTTGGAAACTGATAATCCTAAGGGGTTATGCTACCCAAATTTCCTCAAATCATGATTAGTATATGTTTAAATGATTTAATAAGAGATTATGTGTGGAAAGGAGTAAGTTTTGGGTGTGGAAACACAAAATTGCATTTTTCCTTTTCCCTTAACATGTTTCGACCAAGAAGAGTTCAGGGGGAAGGAGCTGGATTTTTATAAATCTGATGATTCCATGGTGTTCAGGAGGAAAAATTAGGTAGGGTTACAGTTTATCACTTTTTCGTAAAAGTTCGAAAAAGCATAATTACGAAACGCCCATGAAACTCTTAAAGTGGGGCTGCCAAGGGAAATTTCATCTTTTGGCAGTGAATTTGATAATTTTGAGTCTGAAAATGGATTCCTTGAGTGAAAATATGTCATAATAGCCCATGTCAAGATTTCAAGAAAAGTACGATCGGACCGGGTATGGCGGGGCTGGGTCAGGCTGGGGTCCTGGGGTTATTTTGGTCATTTTTTAATATAGACTCCTATAACCACCAGAAACACTATGGGAATGTCTAAATTATACATTTGACATTTTAGGACCAAGTTGAGAACTTGAGTTGTGGGCATGCAATTCGAGGCACATTATTCGAGGATCAAGGAAGGGGATTAAGGTAGGGAACTTACCTCTCCTACATGTATTTGATATTTGTGTTGGTGCATTGATGCATGTTATTGCTTTGCTTGATTATGTGGAACATATATGAATGATTGAAGCTCTGTTTCTTTTTATGCTTTGGCCATAAGTATGTTGTTTGAAACATTGAGCACGCAGATATGTCATTGTGTGAGTATGAGTTATGTAATGCCAGCATGTCATGCATTAAGCACTTATCTTATATGCATATTTGTACTGTTTTCCTGCTGAGATTCTCTCTAATCTCACCCTATTCTACCAACAATTTAGATAGGTGAATCAGAATGTATGGAGAGATCAGAGTAGAGAACTACACGAGAGGTTTGAAATAGTGGAACGAAGAAGAGAAGATGCCTCTGTTTCATTAGGACGGGTTTAGACACCCTAGTAGCCCTGTGCGGCTATATTGATTATAATTGTCATGTATGAACCCCTATGGGAAATTTTTGTAATCATGCACTTATTATCAATATATTTATGTTATTCCTGTGTTGTCCATTGAACTGCGTATCGTTTTCCGTAAATACTCTGAAATAGCTGAAAATAAGATAAGAGTGTGACACAGCACCTAGTCCAAATCAACTAGGAGGCTTCGATTGTGCTAGTGGTTTTCCAATAGATATGTGATAGATCATAGATAAAACCACAATAGCAAAATGACAGCAAATCATTTATGAAGGGATCAAAAGGAAAACTATAAAAAATTATTACACTAGAAAGTCGTATGGGCAATGAGTTAAATAGCAATCAACTAAAATATAGGAATTTTTCACATCTACACAAAAATTAATAAAAAGATATTCTAGCCACATGGATAGTTTGGCAGACTAGAAAATAAGCATCCGCTTCAAACAAATATTATTCAAACCCCATGCAGAGACCAAATGATAAAAAGGCTCAGACTATAACTTTTGTAAGGTTCTTCAAACAAATCCCCCTCTTTTTAGCAGCTAAAATATCAAGTAATTATCTTCCAAGAAGTTTAAATATAAACAGGCAACAACCCAAAATATCATAATTTCTTAATCATTACCAAGTTGAAAAGCCCAACAACAATCACACAAACTAAATAAGGCAATATTCAAGTATTTGTTAAAGCTCATAAGGTCTCTGAAAAAGTAGAGGCATATTAAAAGCCATGAAATTAAAATTTTGATTCCATTTTGTTGGTATTCCGTTGATTTGATTTCTCTTCAACATCCAAGCCTTTTGTTAGTGGCATCATGGTGTTTGAAGGAGCATGTTGGCTTTATGCCTTAGTAACTTATTCAAAAAATAATTAAGGATTGTAATATAAGGTGCAATCCCACATCGTCTCTTGAGGAGTCTTTTATTAATTACCTAACAACTAAATGTAATGATTGATATAAAAAAATAATTTGAGCTTTTTAACTATCAACTAGCTAGCAATTAAACTAAAATATTTTTTTTTAGAAAACTATAATGAAAATCTTCTAGATTAATGGATTTCATCTATCCTTTGCTTCAAAATAATTTTAGAAGTGTGCTAGTTTAACAAATTTGTGCAAAAGAGTCTTTGAACTAGCTTGAGTTAGGTGAATTAAATCTCCCACATCGGATAAGACTTAGTTTCTCTAACAAAAACCAATGAATTAAAAACTAGACCGTACTGGCTGGTCTGTCTGGCAACTAAACACTCTCCGATTCGCTTTGCTCAGTTCTACCGTTTCCAGCCGTTTTAAGCTGCATTTTGGACCGGGAGCTGATGTTAATCTAGGAATCGAGACGGCTTTGCAAGAATTGGATGGCCTGAATATGTGTACTCACACAGTTAAAATAAAACTAGATCTGAGTTTGAGACAACAGCCAGCAAAGATGAAGTGAGGAGATCATTAGAGAATATGGAAGAAGATAGCATATAAGGAGAAAAAGCCACCAACTTTACAAGCCAATCATGTCACCATCACACCCACATTGACCGAGGGTTCATTTTTTCTTTAAAAAAACAAAAGGAGAGATCTTTACGCTATCTCGTTTGTTTACAACGTACCATTCAATTTATTTAGACTTATTCTTTATTTTATTTTTGTGTGTGTAAAATGATTAATATAAAGTTATATATATTTAGTATATTATCTTCAATGATTTGGTAAGTTGAAAGTTATATTAATATATGTGATTAACTCATTATAAAATTGAAATATTTAAGTTTTTCTTAAATATTTTTAAGAATTTGATATTTTATTTCTTATACATATATTATCATATAATTATATAATATTTTTTTATCTAATAATTTTCTTGCCTGGCCGACCGAACGATCCAACCAACTGGATCGTTTGAACTATGATTCGTTAATCCTTCTGGCTCGACGTTTGGTCCGGCTTTTAAAACATTGATGAAAACCCAATTCAAAACTTTAGCCGTTGGAATTAACAATATGCAAGACACAAGTAATCAAGAACCTTTGAATTACAAACATAAATTTTTCATAGCAACTTCAAGCATAAGCTTAACCAAGATAATATACAAGAAATTACTAATAATAAAGTTCAAAGTGTGAAATGCACAAAATTAAAATGAAAATTACACACTAATCTCAATACTCATCAAGTGTATGGAACTCCAAAACACAATTTCAATCTAATATATAAATCAAACTTTAAGCCTATAATTTAATAAATACAAAGAAAAGAACAAGAAATTAGGTGCTAAACACTAGGATATTAATTAAATTTTTATTTTGATTTTTTCAAAAATAATTTTTAAGTATTATATTAGTATACACACACATATGTATACATATATATTTGTTACATATATTAATATATTATAAATAATATATAGATATAATATTTAACAATATAAGTAATATTTCATAATATATATTAATTTATTTTTCTGTTGTTTAATATACATACATACATACATACATACATACATACATACATACATACATACATACATACATACATACATACATACATACATATATATATATATATATTATTTTGCAATAATAATCAACAAGTTCTTTATACACAAAGAGGTGGTCTTGGGTTCAAATCTTGGAGGGACCATAAATGAGTTGAGTTTCACAAAATTGTGGTGCAATGAGGTGGCGACACATGGCACAGGGTGAGGTGGTGAGGGACAAGTTGACATGTGGGCCTTAGTGATGACATGGACGGCGGCTAGCCTGTGATGACGTGGACGGCTAGTGACGGGTGGCTGTTGACCACCAGAGTAATTTTTTTAAGAAAAAATTGACACTTTGTCGCTGCTGAAAGTATTGAGTCGCCGCTAAAAGTCACATTTAACGGCCACAAAAAGTCGTCGCTTAAAGTATAGTTTTAGTGGTGACACAACAGTCACCATTAAAAGTTACCTTCTGTGGTGATAAAAGTCGTTGCTAAAACTATACTTTTAACGGTGACACAAAAGTTTCCATTGAAAGTCACCTTCAGTAGTGATAAAAGTCGCCGCTAAAACTATACTTTTAGTGCCGACACAAAAGTCGCCAATGAAAGTCACCTTCAACGGCGAATTTAGAATAGTTTCAGTGGCTACAATTTAACTTTCAGTGACGGTTACAACAATGACGACTTTTAGACTTTCAGCGGTGACTTTTGTCGCCGTCGAAAGTCATTTTTTTGTAGTGACTCCCCTACGAAGATCTAAGCAACAAGATTCAATCCCATTGCTCTAAGAGAAAAGAAGCTTAGCCACTCATAAATCTAAGAACTGCTACAACTCACAGCCACCAGTGAACAACCGTAGAGGTAAGTAAGATGAAGATTCTGGTGCGAGGGAAGAGGAAGAAGGAGTCGATGATGGTGAAGAAGAAAACGGCAATGTGATGGTGAGAATAGGGGAATGTCAATGAAGGTGGTAGAGTGAGAGAGAGAACTGACAGAAGAGGCTGTGGACGATGGTGATTTCGGCAGAATCGGCACTATGGTGTTGGGGAGATGGAGAGATGAACTCCATCAAGTTTGAAATTGAGCACTCCTACCTTCCTTTGGTCTTTTTTCGTAGATCTATTTGTGGTGTTGAAGAATGGATGTCTCCTGCGATGATGGTGATGAAAACTAGAGTCGTTGATGACGGGAGTAGAGAAAAATGATGAAGGTGACAATAATGGAAGAAGGATAGTCTCAGTTCTTCTTTTGTGGTATTATTTTGTGTTTTTTTTGATCTGTCACACGCTGAAACTGCCCTAATATGATATATGATAAAAAATGTATTTTTTTAATAGGAACTAAACTGAAAATTTCAAAAGCTCATGGTAATAAATTGTAATTTCTGCAATTTGAGCCCCAAACTTCCTGTTTTAGATTTGATCCAATTTTTGAAATACCTACAATTTAAAACAATCAAACTGACATCAAATCTTCTCAAGAATCAATGATTGGGAGTAATTACAATAATTATTACAATTTTTCCTTTTTTAGTTCTCATTTAATGTATTTACTCTTAATCTTAATTTATCATGAGAAAGGCATTTTAAGCTTAATAACTATAACAAAATCCCTAACTAAAGTATGAAAATATGTAATAAATATAAGGATTTGTTAGTGTTCATCTTCATCAGTATCATATTTCATGGGTGATTTCTTCAGGAAAACTTGGACAAATGATGTTTGATGAAGATACATTTACACAAGCAGCTACGAAACTATTGGGCATTTTATATATGAGAAATTATGTTTCAAGTTGGGAAAAAAATAGGCCATCAAAATAATAGATTATCAAAACCATGTTCTAGTGAAACTGTTAGATCTCTCATGTTTTGATGATAACAAAGAATGGTATGAAAAATATTTGATAAACAGACAAGTTTGAACAAAGTAATAACAGGGCAAATCATCACTTGAAGTAAGCACTGGGGTAATGAAGAAAGGCCAAGAGAAAAAGCTGATAAACTTCATCACTGGCAAAATTTCTAAAGGGTTACTAAAGTAAGTACTCGAGTAATGAGACCGAAACTTGAAGTAACCAGAGTCAACCTTCAAGTAACCTGCCAACGTTAGTCTAGTAAGTATTGGAGTAATAAGGTAAAAGACTTCTAGTTGCTCTCGGCCTGCCAACGTTACTCGAGTAAGTACTCGAGTAACCAGGTAAATCACTTGCAGTTGCTCTTAGCCTGCCAATGTTACTCGAGTGAGTACTCGAGTAACCAGGTAAAAGTCTTCCAGTTGCTCTCGGCTTGCCAACGTTACTCGAGTCTGTACTCGAGTCCCCTGCTTCAAGAAATATGTTGCTCTCTGCATTTTCAATCCTGCCAACGTTACTCGAGGAGCTACTTGAGTAACCTACTGTGTTAAGCAAAACTTGAAGGTAATACTCGATTAACTTGATATGCTTTTATCACACTTCACTCGAGGCACTACTCAAATATGCAGGTATTCAATTACTCTTTATCAAATATTTGAACTGGATTACTCGAGTCAGTAATCGAGCAATCTGCAGAATTATTTACAAAGCACTTGAAGTATCTACCCGAGTAAGCTATGTAGAAAATTTATGATTACTCGAGTAACAAGGTAATCAAACTTGAAGTGCTCTCAGCCCTGAAATCCTTCCAACATTACTGGAGTAAAGCATCGAGTAACCTGAAGTTTATTTGAGAGATTACTCGAGTAGCTACTCGAGTAACGTATGAAGAAAATTGTGCCATACCCGAGTAAGTACCCGAGTAAATAGGTATTTCCAATGTTTGTAAATTTGTTTACGTCATGCACTACTCGAGTTATGTGATGTTCATTCATTAACTTGCAATCCTTACTCTCACGATGATACTCGAGTAAGTACTCGAGTAAACCTAATGAATACTAGAGTAACTACTCGAGTATGCAAGTCCAGAAATTCAGAAATCATTCCAACGTTCATTGATTTGTTTCCTATGTGATTAACCCTTCATTGTATTAGTATTCTTAGCATATCCATAGATAAACAATGAAGAGATCTTACCAAATAAGGAAAGTCAAATGCAACATTCAAACGCTACCTACCGCCACCTACCGCAAACGGATATTTTTCAAATACTGGAAAAGTCAACAGTGGCTGCGCACACTCTAACGGACGAGAAGAAAATGTTCTAATGGTCATTACCAACACATCTATATATATGGGAACATCCAAACAGAGAAGCATAACAAGAACACACACACGAACGCATTATCAAGTTCACGTTCAATACTCTGTTTTACATATACTTTTAATTCTGTACTTCAGTGATTCTTATTCACTCTGTGAGAGAGATATTTCATTTAAACTCAATATTTGTTATTGAGGAAACTTAAGGTTGTGGAACTTTGAGTTGGGATTGGATTACAACTTGTAAAGGGGAGTGAGTGTCCAGGCGAAGGAACTTGCTTGTACTGAGGTGCCAAGAACCCACTGAATCTTGGAAATTATAGTGAAACTCTCAGAGATATTCTGAGGACTGGACATAGGTCAAAGTAGTTGTGGCCAAACCAGTATAACTCCCGGTGTACACTTCGGTGATATTTCTCCTTACTCTTTACTGCATTATATTCACCATCAAGTTTTTATATTTGCAACGAGATTTTAATATCAACCAATTTAGCCCCCTCTTGGGTGAAACGTTTGCTCTAACAAAAACAACATACCCTTATAGTTTCATTAAACCATTCAAATTTTTTGACATTGGACAGCTCACTTCGGGATAAGATATGCATATGCCTTTTTTTTTGTGAACGGTTAGGATCAAATAACCAAAATGTATACCTTTTTATAAGGTAACACCTATGTATTTTTTATGCTACATATTCAAAGAAAATCAAACATAAATCTAAGAAATTTATTGTCAATGTAATTAATTTTTATTTTCTTATATTCTAACTATATAAAACAGCTTATTACTGATTAGAAAGCCTTTGCCGGTTGATTTGAAAGGAACCACAATATAATCTTTAAGAGCAAAATTATATGTGTGTGTTTAAAAATATTTAAAATACTTTATATAAATTATTTCTATTTTTTATTTATATGTAATATTATAAAAAATTCGCATATATTATATTATAATTTTGTTACTTGGTAAACGAAATTTGGTAACACCTAATGAAATGTCAATGGTTAGTAATGCTTTTGGCATGCAAGTGCGAGTGGGATTAAATCCCACCTCCACCATTTGCCAAAATGATCCCACCACCAACAATGTTTGTGACGTATACTCCCTATGCCTTACTAAAAAATCGATTGACAATAATGTGTTTATATCTATAAATATCAACAAATCAATTACAGGTTGACTTGATATGTATAGCGTGCAATTAGTAAATATCTTACAACATTGCATGTAGTTCAAGCTATGATCAATCTGGATATATACATATTGTGGTTCTATAATGGGATATTTATATACAGTTTTTGTTAGATCTGATGTTTTGATGATAACAAAAGAATGGTATGAAAAAGAATTGATTAATAAATAAGTTTGAACAAAGTAATAACAGGGATAAACATCACTTGAAGTAAGCATTGGAGTAATGAGAAAAGACCAAAAGAAAATGCTGAGAAACTTGAGCAGGAGCAATTTTTCTAAGGCATTACTCGAGTATGTACTCGAGTAATGAGACAAAACTTGAAGTAACCAGAGGCACATACTCGAGTAATGAGACAAAACTTGAAGTAACCAGAGGCACCTTCCAGTAACCTGCCAACTTTACTCGAGTAAGTACTCGAGTAATAGTGTAAAAGTTTTCAAGTTGCTCTCGGCCTACCAATGTTACTCGAGTAGCCACTCAAGTAACCAGGTAAATACTTGGAGTTGCTCTCGGCCTGCCAACGTTACTCGAGTAGGTACTGGAGTAACCATGTAAAAGTTTTCAAGTTGCTCTCGGCCTGCCAACGTTACTCGAGTAGGTACTCGAGTAACCATGTAAAAGTTTTCAAGTTACTCTCGGCCTGCCAATGATACTCGAGTATGTACTCGAGTTACCCTGTTTCAGTAAATGTGGTGCTCTCGGTACTTTGTACCACTGCCAATGTTACTCGAGTAGCTACTCGAGTAACTCACTGAGGTAAGCACAAAACCTGAAGGTAGTACTCGAATAACTTGATCTAATTTTATTTTATTTTCCTCAAGTCATTACTCTAATATGCAAGTATTTAATGTTTTATTTTAAGTGGATTACTCGAGTATGTACTCGAGTATGCAGAGTTATGTTTGAAGGAAAACCTCAAGTCATTACCCGAGTAAGTGATGCACAAAAAGTGAGTTTACTCGAGTATGTACTCGAGTAACAAGGTAATCAAACTTGAAGTGCTCTCGGCCTTGAAATCCTGCCAACATTACTGGAGTAAAGCATCGAGTAACCAAAAGATTATTTGAAGGTTTACTCGAGTTGTTACTCGAGTAACCTATAAAGTTATTAGTGCATTACTCGAGTAGGTACCCGAGTAAACAACTATTTCCAAAGGTTTGAAATTTAGTTTATTCCATGCACTACCCAAGTAATCTTATTCTTGTGTGCTGACTTGCAGTTCATCAAGTTTTTCCCGATGATACTCGAGTAAGTACTCGAGTAAACTTCAAGTGATACTCGAGTAGCTACTCGAGTATGCAAGTCCAGAAACTTATAAATCATTCCAACGTTCATTGATTTGTTTCCTATATGATTAACCTTTCATTGTATTAGTATTCTTAGCTTATTTACAGATAAACAATGAAGAGATCTTACCAAATATGGAAAGTCAAATGCAATGTTCAAATGTCACCGACCGCCACCTACCACAAACGGATGTTTTTCAAATACTGAAAAAGTCAATAGTAGTTACGCACGCTCCAACGGACATGAAGAAAAATGTTCCAACAATCATTACCAATGTATCAATAAATATGGGAACATCCAAACAGAGAAAACAACAAGAACATACACACGAACATATTATCAAGTTCACTACTCTGTTTTACATTATACTTGTAATTCTATGCTTCAGTGTTTCTTATTCACTCTGTGAGAGAGATATTTCATTCAAACTCAATATTTGTTATTGAGATAACTTAAGGTTGTGGAACCTTGAGTTAGGATTGGATTACAACTTGTAAGGGGGAGCGAGTGTCCAGGTGAAGGAACTTGCTTGTACTGAGGTGCCAAGAACCCACTGAATCTTGGAAGTTATAGTGAAACTCTCAGAGAAGCTTTGAGGACTGGACGTAGGTCAAAGTGGTTGTGACCGAACCAGTATAACTCCAGGTGTACACTTCGGTGATATTTCTCCTTACTCCTTACTGTTTTAATTCTACTGTCAAATTTTATATTTGCAATGAAATTTTAGTATCACCCAATTCACCCCCCTCTTGGGTGAAACGCTTGTTCTAACAGTTTTTACTTTTATATGGAACATAAAGACATTAAGGTGCTTAACATCAGTGCCTATTAAGATGAATAATGGTTTATATATGCATAGCATCAATTTTTTAGAACCCAATTAGCTTCAACTAGTAATGAATTTGCCTTCTAGTTTGATCGATATTCATAGCAGCTGGATGATGTGGTCCATATGGGAATCCCATTACTCGCTAGCTTTCTGATGGTGTCGGTAATGCAACCACACTACCTTCAGCTGCTTCAGATAAATGTCACACATCAAGTGGTTGCCAAATGTAACATCCTAAATTTCATTCACCAAAGTTCCTTGAATGTTTATGACACTAAATGGAATAAAATGGTGAATTTTGATGCACTTGGAATGACCAAAATATTGCAATTAGTGGTCACAAACAACATGATTAAGTTTGTACACAAAGGAGAAATTTTTGTTCCCTTAAAGGCTTAATGTTGAAGCCTAAAATGAAGAAGGAAAGAGCACAAATATTGGCCCAATAATTATTGAGATTTTCGGCCAAAAAGAGAAGGAAAGAAGAAAGACACAATTTAATACAATAATTGGCAAAAATGTAAGAGCAAATTGGTCTTTTGGCCATAGAGCAAGAAGCTATTAATGTTTCCCAATAATCAAGGCCAATTTTGGCCAACAAGAAAGAAGATAGGGAAAAATAAATACTTGGCTCAAAATTAAGCAAAGAAGAAGTAATTATGACCAAGTAAAAAGGAAGAGGAAAAGTCAAATTAACACATGTTAATTAGCAATTAAATATGATTATGTAAGGAAGTGGAAGAGGATTTTTTTAAGATCATTATCCCTTCCCAAAGGCCATTAATTTCAGCCAAGTAAAGAAGCATTGAGAGAGAGAGAGAGAGAGAGAGAGAGAGAGAGAGAGAGAGAGAGAGAGAGAGAGAGTGTGTGTGTGTGTGTGTGTGTGTGTGTCTTGAGAAAACAAGAACAAGAGAAAGAGCTAGAGTTCAAGAAGCAAATCAAGGTAGTTTTCCAAGCAATTTCAATTGTTTATGTCCTTCAAATTCATGGAAACGCTCTCTAATCTCCATGCCTTCTTGAATCACTTATGTAGCAAGCACAAATTCGAGGGAAAGAAGGAGAGAAAGGAATGGTTTTCTTGAGCTAGAGAGAGAAACCAATAGGTAATTCAATTAACCATGCTTTCTTGTTGATTCAAGGTTGCTTGATGTTGTTAGCATTGAATTTGTGGCTTGTATTAGTTGATTTTGTGATTTGGGATGCTCGCCCCCTAAGGGGAGGTATTGCCCAATTTTTTATTAAACATGTCCAATATGTTACATGGTTAAACAAGTTATTAGAAGTGAAAGGAAGGAGTTTGGTTAAATGGAATCATGAAACACCAATTTTTCCAAATATTTCCAGAGTTTCGTCCAGACCTGTTTTGGACTTGTTTGGGTTGGAATTTCATAGATTTGATAATTACATTTTGTTCTACATGAAAAACTATGTAGGAATAGCCTCTAGCTATAAATTTTGAATCACTGGAATTAAACACTTTTAGAACTGGCTGACACCCAAGAGGGCGTCAATTGTGTGTAAGATTAAAAACTTAAGAACTTTGGAAAACTTTTCGTATCTTAATAAAAAAAAGTAAGTATGAAACTAATAAATCATAAATCAATATTTAGATAAATGATATATGTTAGAAATATAAGAGCTTAGGGAAGATAATATGCAAACTGTGATTTATCCTGGTTCAGTCCAACGTGTGATGGCCTATGTCCAGTCCCTAGGCTCCTCCTGAGATTTTCAAATCCATTATCTTCTTGTTTAATTTGGGCACAAGAAAAGCCTTTACAAATCTACAAGTTTTAGTGGGGCACTTGTGAAGCCTCTAACAAATCTCTCACAAGTTACTCCTCCTTACAGCAAATCTTACGAGCATAGCAATCCTGAAATCCTTTCTCTCCTTCTTACCCGTGTAAGTCTAACGAGCAGCAATGTTCTCTTCTGCTTACACCATTGTAAGTCTTATGAGCAACAACGTTCTCTATTGCTTACACCTTGTAAGTTTTTGCGAGCAGAAAGTCTTACCGGTAATTCTTTCTACAGCTTCCCAGTAAGAAAATCAACCCACTCAAGGTCCCTCTACCTTGAGATCAATTCAGAAATATAGTTGAAAGTATTTACAAACTCTCTCACAGAGTGGATATAATGCTCACTGAAGTACAATACAAATACTTATTCTCTCAATGATAAGTAATATAGAAACTGCAGAATAGGGAGTGTTTGGGTCAAAGTGGATGACTCATGATATTCGCATCTTGGTGTCATTGTGTTCTTTTTATTATTTCTCTTCGTTGAATGTTCCCATATTTATAGATGAGTTGAGTTAGATGTTGGAAGCATTTCAACCTATTTGTTAGAGTGGCGTAGCTTCGTTTGACCATTCTTTTATTTTCAAAAACTAGCCCTTGTGGTTGGTGAATGCTCTGCTTCCGTAAAGAAAACTCTTGTCTCTTCACATCATCTCTTCATTGTATTCCTGGAGAAATGCATTAAATAGTAATATAATGAAGTGTTAGAATGATTGAAAAAAAGAGTGAGTTTCATAATCATTCCCATAATTTTTGAAAGCTTCGGTACGTTGTTCTGTTCTCCCAGAAAACATTACTCGAGTGGTCACTCGAGTAAGCTTGGGTCATTACTTGGGTGATCCCTTGAGTAATCCTTTCTTTTCATTTCATATTACTCGAGTGATCCCTCAAGTAATATCACTTATTTCTTGGCCGAGAGTTATTGTATCATTTCTGTATTGATTACTTGAGTAATCCCTCTAGTAATGTTTCAAATAACTTTGCAGATTATTCAAGTGATCCCTTTGAGTAATGTTTTCATTTTAACTATAAACATGGCATATAACATATTATTGAAAAGCTCTCATCATCTACATTCCAATGTAATAAAAATCACCTCCAAACTCATTGTATACAGAAAATTATGATCCAAAGAGTATCTACTGTTCTTAGACAATCTCTAAAATCAAGAGCAGCAACTTCCAGAAGGTATAAATCTTAGTATATAGCTTTAAATGAGACAAATTATATATCCATGGAAAGGTCTTTAAGTCTACCTTCATATGGAACTAATTTCATTACAATCCGATGTGTAGTTTAGGAGTTATGTTCAAAATACCAAAACTGCCTTATACAGCAATGGTGATTTTAGTACCCACTTTCAAAGATGATATCTTCTAATCTGAACTCTTTTGAATGTGATATTTGGTCAAAATGACACATTAGGGGTATAGTTTTAAATGCCACTAGTTTTAGCTCAATCCGAAGTGTGGTTAGAGAGATATGCCCAAAATATCGAACCTCTATCCTGCCACTTGAAAAACAAAGCACATCAAAATTCTTATTACTCTAGTGGTCACTATAGTAATTCTAGGTCATTACCCAAGTGAGCCCTCGAGTAATCACCTCCAAAATGCGGCAGTGGTATATTACTCAAGTGATTACTTGAGTAATCACCTCTGGAGATAGCATAACTCTATATAAGTCATTTTAGCTTCGTATTGACCAATTCCAACCTCTATTTGACCATAGAAACATCCGTTATCACTTCTAAAAGGTTGAATCTTTAGATTCTGATTAGATCTTACAAGTTCTTCTATCTTCAATCTCTTTCTTCTTGTTTTTCCTCTTAATGATCATTCTTCATAGCCCAACTAGATATCTTCTTGAGTTGATGATCATTCTTCATAACCCAACTAGATATCTTCTTGAATATCTGCAAACTTCTTTCTTTACTTGACTAATCTTTCTTCTTGAAATTCCCATTAGTTCTTGTAAATTCTTCTTTCTTCAATATCATTCTTCTTGACTCCATAACCCAATTAGATATCTCTTTGAATATCTTCAATCTTCTTCTTTCTTGGCTTGACTAATCTACAAGATATCCAACATTAAATATAGAAGTTAGTCAATGAAGAGGATAAGTATATGATGCAAAATTTTTGCTCTAAATACTAGGTATCTATATTTGACATCATCAAGACTAATCATATCTAACATTCTCCCCCTTTTTAATGATCGCAAATCCTTTAAGAAAAATATGTATGAGTTATAAAAGCATTTTAAGAGCAACATATTTTTCTTACCTTTTTCTCCCCCTATTTGACATCTGTAATATCCCAATTTTTGATTAAGGGCTAATGACAATTATTATGGATAATTGTGAATTAAAGTGTGAATTATTATGTGTTTTGTGGCTATTTTAATTAATATGTCATAATTGGTGGAATATTGGAAGAATGGAATTCTTAGCCATAAGTTAGTGATTAATAGAGAAATTAATTACTAGCTAAGAGAAAAAAATGAGAAGTGTGATTAAATGGCTAATGGAGGGATTAAAGTGGCTAATGGGTAATTTAATTTGAGGAGAACCAATGAAGAGGTGACATGTGTCAAGGTAGGAGTATGAGAGAGTATGGAAAAAGTCAAAAAGAAATGGTTAAAATATTATTTTCTCTTTCTTCTTCTTCCTCTATTTTGGCTGCAGCATGGGGGATTGAGTAAGATCATCATTTCATCTCTCTCCACACTCTATCTCTTTCTCACTTTCTCTCTCCCATTCATCGTCCATGGCTGCCAAGTGAGAGGAAGAGAAGCTTATGATTTGGGTGAGTAAATGGCCTCCTTTGCTCAAATTCTTTTCTTTAATGTTGCTCCATGAGTTACGGGCTTCATTTTGATGTTTATAGTGTGCCTATTGGTGTTAGTTTGAGCTCTCACGCAATTTTGGAGATTAGAGAATAAAAGAACCTCTTTGGCAAAGTGAAAGAGGTAAGTGAGACTAATCTATCTATCTAAGTTTTATGCCAAATGGTCTAGTTTAGAATTTCTGGAAATTGTGACCTTTAATCTGAAAATGAGAGTCATTGGGCTTTTGGCATGTTTTGGTATAGTAAGGGTATGTTGGTATGAGTTTTGGATAGATAGATTGATTTAGGATTTGAAATGGTATGTTTATATGATTTTGGAAATTTGGATGATTATATTGCCCAAGACCAAAGCATAATAATAGAGTAGGATTTGGATAATTCTGATGATTCCATTGAATTCCTTGGATATTTTTGTGTGGGAGTAGCTTTGGTAGAAGTGTTGGGTCAATTGGGATTATTTGGGCAAATGTTAGGAAATGTGGTTAGTTTTGCTGCGTTTTTTGGTTTCTAATAGGATCACTTGATTGATTGGGGTTCACTCGAGTGCAGGATAAATAACACTCGAGTGGTGATGAGTTCTACTCAAGTGCGGTAGTGCAAACTTCCTTTTTGCTCTCCTTGTTCTTGTTGCACTTCCGTGGTCAAAGGCAAGTGTTGCCTCACTTGCGAGTGTGGTGGAACATCGCTCGAGTGAACTTCCTATCACTAGAAAGAGGGTGTATTTGACACCAAGGACTTGCCTCTCGGGTTGTCACTCGCGGTTATGATGCAAGAGTGTGCCTTTTCACTCGTGGGTATGTGGTATTCACTCGAGTGCAAAGGGCTGTGCTTGAGTGATCCTAATCCTTGAGAACTTTTGTGCTATCGGGTCTTCACTTTCTGGACTTCACTCTCTAGTGCTCAAATAAAGCATTTGGCTGTCACTCGAGTAAGGTCCAGTGCGCTCGAGTGTTGTAATTTCTGAAAAGTTCCTTGTGCTCTCGGGTGTTCACTCGCTGTTGTTCACTCTCTAGTACCCGAGTATAGACCATACCATCACTCGAGTATCCGTACAATATCACTCGAGTAAGGCCATCTTCACTCGAGTGTCACAGTGTAAAATGTCAGTTTTGAGCTTTCAAAAGGGGGATCTTTGGGGATAGTCTTCCAACCCTTTAGAGCTATTGATAGAGTTATGGGTACTAAAAGAGCAATAATGATAACCAAATTAAGTGTTAAGAAGTTCATGAGAATTGAAATAGAGAATTGACACTTCGTCACTTATTATGAATATAGGATTTGACAATTGCCCTACTCGGGAGAGACCGGCGCTAGGACACGCACGGAAGGATCAAGGTAGTGACTCTTCTCTCATGTTGTGTATGATGTTTTGGTATGCATGACTTGTCATTGGGTTTTGTGAACTGTGTGTACCATGGTCTATTACAGCACGAGCAATGCAGTGTGAGCCGTTTGGGGATTGACGCTAGTCATCTCTAGCTCGGCTGTTGTAGTGCCATTGTAATCGACATGGATCTTTGAGAATCTGACCCGTGGGGCGGTGTTTGTGAATCCAGTCGTGGGCTATGTGTTTGTATCTTGCCTGTATGGCTTGCATTATAAAATGCCTTATATGAATCTCAGTTGTGGTGAAATATATTATGTTGATAGTTGTGATGCAATGCAGCGTGAGCAATTCAGCGTAAGAAAATGTAAGGGTGACATGAGTCATACCTGCCTTTGCCGCTGTAACTGCCATTGTAGTTGCCATGTGTGTGTAATTATTTTCTTTCATGCCTTATTGTTGTGCATACTATGATTGATTTGACACTACAGGGATTCCTTAGAATCTCACTCTCCCAAATATAAACTTTTAGACAAGGTAGAAGGATCGAAGGGAAAGTGGGTGAGGAAGAGCAGCTAGAGCTTTGTTGTAGGAGTTTATTTTGACTATATGGTTATTGGTTATCATGTAAAATTCATTGGATATCTCTTTTTGGATCAATTGTATATATATTGGGATATGTTGTATAGTTTTGTGTAATCTCCAAGTAAAGGGAAAGAAGTTATGGGCATTATGCCTTGTAAGAAATCTTTTATGAATTAATGGATCCTGAGTGTGTCAGGAATTTATGTTGTACTCTGATATGTATGAATGAAATCAACCTGTATAGGGCATTTATGTATTGAAATGTGGATATGAGACCGTTGAGAACATGTTTTGTAAAAGTTTTTGAAAACCCCGATTTTGGGAAATTTACTTTCTTAAGTCCCAAATCATCTTGGTCTCTAATTCTGCCCTAATTAAGTTTTTATGAACTAAATCTCGGCCTTAATAGTGAATGGGGTTACAACATCAGTAAAAAGTTTGAAGCATAAATAGGAAAGGCTCCTAGAGAAGCAAATATGAAACCGAATTTAGAAAGCCTTTCTTTCAATCAAAATAAATGTGTCATGAAAATAATTTTCTCCCCCCCCCCAATTTGACAGTAATTTGATGGTAAAAAGTTTGAAACAATTTGGAGAGGTTTTCAAGAAAATTTTCATAGTCAAGGTAAATGGAAATTAAAGATATGAAAAGTATTCCCGAAATATAAAGAGAAAAGGTTTAGAAATGCTCATATAGATGATGAAGCCCTCCATGAAGTCCATTGCTTCTTTGGCAATGCTGGTTCATGATGTTCTGTTTTGTACAACTCTGATGTATATTCATGTTGTTGCCAGGATTCTCCGATTGAGTTGAGCTTTTGTTCAGCATACTCAATGCTCATTTATATTAGCATATGTATTTATTGCTTTGAATATTGCAGCCAACATATTTTCCTTGATTGATGTTGAAGCATCTTTCTTCAAGATTGATAGTTTCTTCTTGTAGTATGTTGAGGAACATTATTATGCAAAACAAATTCTCCTGTCATAAATTTAAATTGTTCTTTGCAAAGAGAATTGTTAGTTCAATCAAGTAACAAACGGTTCTGTTTCGTATCATATGTTAAAATTAAAATCATGAAAAGAATAATATAAGAGTAACTCATCATCAAAACTAATCAAGATATGGTGAATACATATAAGTATGTTAAAAGGATTTTCTTCCAACAAAGGAGATAGCTTTCAAGATATAAAACACAAGTGAATGTGAAGCTCCCCCTTAATTGATGCATGGTTTTAAAAATCATTATGACAAATATAGTTAATAACTTTCTAGGATTTGAAAAACCATTGGAAACTTTATAAAGAAAATGATGGTGAAAGTATGAATATTTGTTGAGAAATAAAAAAAAATGATGATGTTATTTAAGGGTTTTAACCAAATGCAATCTGAGTGGTTACTTGAATGATCCTATTCTACCATTACTCCATTTTTACTCAAGTGATGCAACTTAGAGAATTTTAATTAAGAATATTATACCTCACTCGAATAATATCGTAATTACTCGAGTCATAATCCTCTGTAGTCCATTGATGCATCGTTGGCTACTCATTGTCTGATGATGGTACTGAGGGATTCTGAAGTGTAGTCTCTGTGAGCGCTTTAGGATGCCAAGATGAGCTTGGAATAAGGCCTTAAAGTTCTAGTTGATCAAGTTACATAGTTGCCTAATCTTGTCATTCACAGAAGTGATGAACTCAGCTTGTTTGTTGCAAGATCTGTGTGATTGTTGAAGTTACTCTCTCACATAGCCTTAGACTGATGGACCAAAGAATGAAGGACCAGGGAGACCGCTCTAGTAAATTATTGTATCTCATCTATCCTTGAAGTATCAGTTCCCATCTTCTATGCCTCTTGTACTAACTTGGAGTGAGGTTCAGTAATTTAAACAAAGTGGTTGCGAATCCCTTAGAGTGATTGTAGATCACTTGGAGTGATCTTTAGATCACTTGGAGTGATCTTTAGATTACTTGGAGTAATCTGCAGATTACTTGAAGTGATCGCAGATTACTTGGAGTGATTCTTAGCTTACTTGTAGTGATCGTAGATTACTTGGAGTGATCCTCAGATTACTTGAAGTGATCGCACTTGAAGTAATTGCAAATTACTTGAAGTAATTGAGATTACTTGAAGTAATTGTGAATTACTTGAAGTCATTACAGATTACTTAAAGTCATCCTCAGAATTACTTGGAGAAATTTCAAATTTCTTAAAGTAATTACACATTACTTGAAGGTCAAATATTTAGTAAACAATATTTGGAAGTTTTGATTCACCATAGTACATAACTTCCTAACTTTTTCATCCACAACCTTAATGAGCTTCTCATCGGTATTGGTCACATCAAGTGAAGCTTAGTTTGTTTGAATGGTGGATACAATAAAGAAGGCTTTAGCTGAGGATTTTACTTCATTATCTTTGATTGCCTTAGGTTTTGCTGTCTGTCTCTAGCTAGTACTGCCTACTAGTGACAAGTGTATATTCACATTTTGGATATGCAGCTTCTCAACCATAGAGGTCCTCACAAGGGGCTCATTTGGCTCTAGGTATCAAATTTTGTTAGTCTTAAGAAATAGAAATACCAAATGAGGGTATGTGGTTGGAGTATGCCTGTAGAATTATATATGTATATCTTATTCTCTGAAAGACATGATCTCTCTAGTGTTTCTTTCCTCCTTGCTGATAATATAGGCCATTGTGTGATAACTCTTTTTGACGAAGTGAGTGAAATTATTGGCCTTGTTCACCATAGCTCTAGTGTAGGTATAGCAGATAATCCAGTGAAAAATAGACATAGAGTAAGGATTGTAGTTGAGAATCCCTATAGACTTACCCAACTTGATGATTTTGTACATCTTAGATTTATCATATACTTTGAAATGTCTAATGGGGGCTTCTTGATCCCGATCCATTCATTGATCCTTTTAGTTAAGATGATCACCTTTTGATCTATGGTAGTGGACCTAATAGAATTGTTTGACTTCCTTTGAACAATAAGGAAGATGGATATATATCTTTGTCCTCTTTCTCTTTCTCTGAGTGCATCACTAGCTAGTTACTTGCTAGTGATAGGGTGTAACTCGAGTCATCACTTGAGTGATACCACAGATTCAGCTTATGTTCACACTACAATACTACCAACTAGATTTAAGCTTTTAGCTTTTGTTCTTTGTACCCCAGAAAGCATATCATATTGGTTAACTCATGCAAAATAGATCTCTAGATACATTGGTACCCAACTTCTCTTAGGTCCTCACAATATTAGACATAATGACCTTCTTGCTCTTATACAATTAAATCATATGATTATTGAACAAAGAGTGTATTAAATCACCAAGGACTAGAATTATAATGATATCCAATTAATTATAGTTACTGAAAACAAATGATACCAAGAATGATGTCTTTCAAAGATCAATGACAATTTGTAAATACATTTTATATTGAAAATATGTCATTAATAAGATTTTCATACAATCTGTGTAAGTTAAGAAAGTAGAAGATCTATCCATAATGACCAACTTTTATGAAATAATAAATCATAAATGACACCAAATTTTCAAGAATGAAATATGCAAATTTAAATCTCAAATGTTATTTCAAACCATAACAATGCATTGTGAAATTGAGATTTGAATACATGCAAAACTCATTTTTGAAACATGCTTATAATCAATGCTCATGCTAAAAATGGTGGAAGTCAATAGTTATAAAATATATATATCAGAAGGCTTCACTTTGAAGTTCAACTAAGATAACATGTTAATATCAGAGTTAACATGTTGGAGAATTTTCTAAAGAGCAAGAGTCATATGGATAAAGAATTTAGCCAAAAAGACTTAGCTTGAATATATATACATAATGACTTCGCTATTAACCAAGAGATAATATTAACTCTTGTGTCTTGAAGAATAAGAACATTCAACTTAAACATTCAAATTCAAGTCTCAAGTTAGTCAGAGATATATGATGTCAATGGTTAATGTATTCGAGTAACAAAATGAGAGCAAATGAATTATGGTTAAGCACATACTCATTAGCCCAAATGAATAGAGTTCTAGAATATTATCCTAGTAAATTATTCCACAATAATGGTTAATGCATTAAGATTCAATGCATTAATGAACATTCATAATGCTTAGAATAACTGGGCCAATAAGTATTTGTGCATTAGGCATAAGGCTTTCACAAATTGAATTCTTTTCTAGAAAATAGGCTTGAAACTCATAGATGATTGTTAACTTGTTAGATATAAGGTCTAACTAGTTAGAAAGTAAAGACTAAGGAGTTCAAGTACAAGGTACCAATGATCAAGATGTCAATAATGGGAAAAACTCTAACGGATGAATATAAAGCATTTTAATGCCAAAATGGGTGTTTGGTTCAGTGATGGAATTTGAGGTAAAAATAGTCAAAAGTTGGAAAAAGTAATAAGCCTCAAAATGGAGCTTATTGGAGCTTATGCGCGTGTGTGTGTGTATATATAAAATAATATTGATAGGAATATTTTCATATCTTTAGAGATCAATGAGGTACTCAAAATCACTTCTAATCACAAAACTTCTTTTATGAAAAATATTCTAAATAATTTTCTCTTTCTTTAGATAGTAATCTTCTGCTAATTAAAGAATACTTTGGGATAAGAGTTTAGGCAAGTTTTGAATTTTGTCAATATATGACTGTAGAAATGTAGAGAATAATTAATAATTAATTTTAATCAGTTTAGATTTATTTTTAGTTGTTTTATGATTTTATAATCAATTTCTTTTATAAACATGTCATAAATTAGTTTCTATATGGTGTTTTTACCGATTAAATTTAGTGTAAATAATTTATTTGGATTATAGGAGGTATTATTGAGGTTTTAATTAGTTTATTTTGTTAGATTTTGAGCTATGTGAAAATATGAGTTAGGATTTAATATTTAAATTAGAGTTTGATATAATTTATGAAATTTAAGCTTGAGTTACACAATAGAAAAGACTTTTGCAGTGTACCAATTTAAATTAAAGTTTGATATAATTTTATTAAAATTGTACCATTGCTAAATTTTCAAAGTTAATTTTTGAGAAAATTTTGAAAAAATCCCTCCGTGTGTAGATATCTTCCCAAATCCCATTTATCAATTAAGTTGCCAATGAGGACTTTTTTTCACAATTATCCCTTCATTTTTTCATTTTTCATAATGTTTACAATTTTTTCTCTTAAAAAATACAAAAGTCACTTATGCAAAAGCAAAACCAAACATCATTCACTATTACATAAGTTACTTATCCAATTGCCAATCCAAACACTCATCATTTTACCCAATTTAACTTTTTTCCAATTTTAAGATTCCATAAGTTTAAGTAAAAATAAGTCACTTATCCAATTGCAAATCCAAACACACCCTATATGCATAAAGAATTAACCTGTTGAGCTTTGCAATCCCTTTATAAATAAATCTATTAAGTGGCTTTTTAAGGAATGCGAAAACATAATTTTAAAATCGTTTGCAATGCTTATTCTTAAGGTTCCAAAATATAAAACCTCAATAAATATTACATGATATTCGCATGTTGGCGTCGTTGTGTTCTTGTTATTATTTCTCTTTGTTGAATGTTCCCATATTTATAGATGAGTTGAAATAACCGTTGGAAGCATTCCAACCTATTCATTAGAGTGGCGTAGCTTCATTTGACCGTTCTTCTATTTTCAAAAACTAGTCGTTACGGTTGGTGAACGCTCCACTTCTGTAAAGTTAACTCTTGTCTCTTCGTATCATCTTTTCATTATATTCCTGGAGAAATGCATTAAACACTAATATAATGAAGTGTTAGAGTGATTGGAAACAAGAAGAGTGAGTTTCATAATTATTCCCATAATTTTCAAAAGCTTCAGTACATTGTTCTGTTCTCCTGGGAAGCATTACTTGAGTAGTTACTCGAGTAAGCTTGGGTCATTACTCATTTCGTCGCCAAGAGTTACTGCATCACTGCTGCTTTGATTACTTGAGTGATCCCTCGAGTAATATTTCAAATAACTTTACAGAATACTAGATTGATCTCTTCAAGTAATGTTTTCATTTTAACTCTAAACATGGAAAATAACATATCATCGGAAAGCTCTCATCATCTACATTCCAATGCAATAAGAATCACCTCCAAACTCATTGTATATAGAAAGTTATGATCCAAAGAGTATCTACTATTCTTAGACAATATCTAAAATCACAAGCAGAAACTTCCAGAAGGTATAAATCTTAGTATATAGCTTCAAATGTGACAAATTATATATCCATGGAAAGCTCTTTAAGTCTATCTTCATATGGAACTAATTTCATTACAATCCGATGTGTAGTTTAGGAGTTATGTTCAAAATACCAAAGCTGCCTTGTACAATGATGGTGATTTCAGTATCCACTTTCGAAGTTGATATCTCTACTCCTTTAAATATGATATTTGGTCGAAATAACATATTAGGAGTATAGTTTCATATGCCACTAGTTTCAGCTCAATCCAAAATATGGTTAGAGAGACATAGCCAAAATACCAAACCTCTATCCTGCCATATGAAAAATAGAGCACATCAAAATTCTCATTACTCTAGTAGTCACTAGAGTAATTCTGGGTCATTACTCAAGCAAGCCCTTGAGTAATCACCTCTAAAATAAGGCAGTGGCATATTACTCTAGTGATTACCTGAGTAATAACCTCTGGAGGTAGCATAACTTCCGAATAAGTCATTTTAGCTTCGTATTGACCCATTCCAACCTCCATTTGACCATAGAAACCTTCGGTATCACTTCTAAGAGCTTGAATCTTGATATTCTTATTAGATCTTGCAAGTTCTTTATTATTTAATCTCTTTCTTCTTATTTTTCCTCTTGATGATCGTTCTTCATAGCCCAACTAGATATCTTCTTGAGTTGATGATCATTCTTCATAACCCAACTAGATATCTTCTTGAATATTTTCAAACTTCTTCTTTCTTTACTTGACTAATCTTTCTTCTTGAAATTCCCATTAGTTCTTGTAAATTCTTCTTTCTTCAATATAATTCTTCTTAACTCCAGAATCCAAATAGATATCTCTTTGAATATCTTCAATCTTCTTCTTTCTTTACTTAACTAAGCTACAAGATATCTAACATTAAATATAGGAGTAATGAAGAGGATAAGTATATTATGCAAACTTTTTGCTCCTAATACTTGGCATCTATATTTGACATAATCAAAACTAATCATATCTAACAACACTAAAATTTGGAATGTAAACTGTGTTGCCAATATGATTTCCTACGTGGTAGTCTGGCTATGTAATGTTTTTGAATAGGCAAATAACATTCAATGATTGCGAAACTTTTTAAAATGAAAGTAAGCTTATCAAACTTTAATTTGATAGGCCATATACATCATTTGGAACTGTATACTAAGAGTTATGTAAATTTGAATTTAGCCAAGTAAAACTGGCAAGTTTCTGTGACAGTGTCCAATAAATGGTAATTTTAGAAGGGTATATGTCCAGTTGTCTAGGGACAATATTTTTTTTCTTAAAAATAGACTTAATAAGGGTCATATAGCCTTTGGAATCACTATAATTGGACATTTGTAAATAAAGATGTGAATTTTCAAAGTTTGATGAAAATTTTAGCAGCTTTTAGTCAATGTGCGAAATTAAAAAGGGTAATGGCAAAATGTAATTACCTTAAACTCTAAGGGTAAAGATAATCAACTATATGAGTTTAGAATGGGAACATGAATAAGTAATTACTCATTTATTATAAATTGGGAATATTAGGGTTTGTCAGTTGCTTAATCCAGACAGTAAGTAGTAAACCGATAGCTACACAGTGAAAAGGATTTCAAGTAGTAACTCTATTATTCATACACTATGTGATTGCTTATATGCTTTGTGTTGCCATGTTTTGTAATATGAATGGCAGTTACAAAACTTAGCTATGGTGTGGGAAAAGCACAAGTACCACCCAATGGGAAAAGCACAAATACCATCTGGCCCAGTGGAACCTAACTAAGGCAATAAAACAAGTATAAAACCTAGTAGTGGTATGGGAAAAGCACAAGTACCATAAGCCTAATTTAGGACCTAGCTGAGGTAGTAAGACAAGTAGGGGTCAAACAGTCAATTGATCTTGAACAATGTGCACAGTTAAGTTTATGGCATGATTGTTCTGTTACACTATATAGTGCATTGCATGTTTATTTTTCACATTTTATATATTGATTGTGTGTTACTATTAAGATTTATATGAATCTCACCCCTTTCCATAAATTTAGATTTATTCGCTAGTGGAAGTGACTTTAAGGTCAAGGATGCAGATACTGGCAACTGAGAGTTTAGATCGGCGTATACTATAATATCGGATGACGGGTGGTACAAGAGTACTATGAATGCCAAGGAAGTGAGTCTAAGTCAGGCCCGTGTTCGGCCATACCTTAGACAGGTACAGTCAGAGAGCTTATCAGTAGGGGATACTGATTAGCCACTGACTAATGAGACAATACTAGATCCGGGTAATTTTACCATCTCCAGGGCTAGAATTGTATATGTACGGCATGACCTACAACTGAATCTGGAGTTATGGGATTATGTTAAGAGCATATATCTGTAGGCCTTCCTTGTGAACGACACCCTAATGGCCCAGTATGTAGCATATCAAGATAACTTGGACACATTCTACTAGGAACAGGGTCTTCACTACCAGGAGTTTTCGAATGATGTCTGGATCAGCACAACGATGTACTTTTTTTCCATATTTTGCATTTTGGGTCTGGAAGAAGAACGAGATTATAGAATAGGGTCTAAACAACAACTTTTTTGAGTTCATGGAGCATATCATGAGTTACATGTTGAAGTACATATACCGATGCAGATAGATAGTTCATACTCAGGATTTAGTGGCTTGAAGTTAGGTGGCACAAATTTTTGGATCGAGGGCAGTCATGGGGTACATTGCACGAAAGTGATTAGAGCTAATATCAACATTTTTACACAAGTGCACTAAGGTTAAGCTTGCTCAACCTAGGAAAATCTCGGGATGGGTGACCCCCTGGGATATAACTTGTATATGTTAAGATATGTGATTTAAAAGAGTAGAAACATGTTATACAGTAGTTTATAGTCTATATGTTATTAAAGGCTTTCCTTAACTACTATAAATATTTGCTATATGCTATTTATGCAGTACCTGGGTACCCAAAATTTTGTGAAATGACAAATATGCTTTTGTGAGTATGTGTAATTTACCTCTTCCTTATTTCAATATAGTGAAACAAAAAGATGGTCAGACCAAAAGGTAGAGGTACTGGGCAAAGTCGAGGAGCGAGACCTGAGCCAATGCAACAATTATTAGGCATGATGACTAAACAGCGGACCATGATAAATAATCTTAGGGATGATCTGCGAGAAGTGCAATATGCTCATACAACTATTTGACCCTACATGGGTTTACTACTAATCATCCCTCACTTGAGCGTGATGAACCAATAGCCTTAAACTCTAGGGATTATGAGGGAGACCATATTACCCCCTTTAGAGAGATACTTCTCTCTCTTTACTAGCAGGGATCAATATTTCTTCACACTCATCATAATGCTAAGATCCTATATTTATAGAATTAAGGGTCACTACGTACCAGCTAATACTTCCTCTTTTTTATGGGAAAAAAAGATAATACTTCTAACATAGTAATCATTTGTAAGGAATTTTATGATTAGACAATCATAAAAAATATCGACTTGATATTAGTAAAAATTATTTCCATAAACACTTGAAGATTCTTAAAGAAAAATATTGACCTGTTAGTGTGGCAAGAAGGACTTTTCATCCCTTTTTTTGAGACCGAGCGATCTTCCATGCACGCTTCTATCTCTCACAAAAGATTGACCACAAATGCCCTTCGAAACATGACTTGCAAAAATTATGAGCACATGGCATGTTAACTATAAAAACCATAACTTAGTTGCAAATAAGGCCATTGGCTCTCTCGTATTGTTTTGATGTCTAATATGTACCACTAATAAATATGGGTACAATTAAAAATTCTAGTAGTTATTAACTTTCTAAATGATTTATTTACCAGAGTTTTCTTCCAAAAGGCACCCTATATTGTTGGACCAGAGGGAATATAGTATTGCATTAATTGAGCATATACATTATTTAATTGGATTTTGAAAATTAATAACATACAACATTTACTTTAACTTGTAGGGTGACAACATGGTGTTATATAAGACGAGTTCAAAAAAACAAAGGAAGGATAAAGAGAATCGAGTACCTCACAAGAGTTGTCGTGGTCGCCTTCTTCTGAAAATGCAATACTTTTGAATTTGGAGCTTAGCACAGTTCCTTGGGCTCCTGTATTTACAAAAATGACACCGATCATAGTTTTTAAACTGTTTTCACCTAGAGAGGTCTAAATTTGGTGGTCTTGTAGGCATTTTTTCTAGTAGTGTCCTCTTGATTCAAAGATGAATATGGTAAATATTATTACTAAAACACAAATTCACTTGAATCCACAAACCTCTGAGCATTCTCCCATATGAGCCTCAACCAAGTGTTTTTCAAGACAAAAACAACATTAACTGAAAAGCTTACACATGGAGCATATAAAAGCCAATCATATATCATATAGCATATAAATTAAAGGCAATTAATTTAGAAAAAACATGGACTAATAATCAAATTGAAGATTTTTTTTTCAACATATGTGGGAAAAGAAGATAGGGATGGACACCCATATTATTACAAACAATAATATTACTAATCTATCTGGTTTGAAAAGCAGCTATTTCAAATTCTTCTGATAAATCTAGATAGTACTAATTAAAATTGTTATGGGGCTATTTTGAGTACTGTTTTATTTTTTTGATCAAAATGAAAATGGAAGTAGTGAAAAAAATTGGAAATTAGCTTTTAAAATATGTTAGGTATGATCATGGAAACCTAACACAATTTTTAATTATAAGAAGTATTCATATTGTGAAAATATTTAAATGCCCTAATCAATTAAGGAAACAATGCCTCCAATCCAAAGAACCATCGCCTAAAACTATCACCAACCACTATGGAAAAATACTCAAAACTCATCACCCGCTACTGCATAAAGCTAAGATCATCTCAACCATGAAGAAACTTTCATATATATGAAAGAAGAAGAATAAGAATCATAAAACATATAAATCATAAGCATCAAATTCAGATAAACCTATAAAAATTGACCCAATTGATTTGAAATGAATGGAATATATAACTCATATAAAACAATTGATAACCAAAGAGTTGGCGGCGTTATCCACGTTGTCTTCTTCTTCATCAACTTCAAATTTCAGGGGTGATTTTTTCATGAGAACCAGGACCAATAAAATATGATAAGGACACATTTGTATAAGTCTATGTCATGTACTTAAGGGCATTTTATAGATGAGAAACTAGGTTTTTGGTTGAGAAAACCACATGCCGTCTCTACTACAAAAAAGCTAATAAATGACGCTTATATTTATGAATACTATGGAGCTTACCAAACACCATAGCTTTCAATGCCGTTAAAGCATGCTACGACGCTTCATGAATTTCTAAAAGCGCGGTAGCTAGCAAGCTGGCAATTTTTTTTTATTTAAATTGAACCTCCTTAAGCACCAGAGGAGGTCACCTTCAGCCATGGAGGCTCCTATGGTGCTTCACCTTGAAGGGTCGTAGGAGGCCTCTCTTGAAGTACCGGAGGAGCCACCATACCTCCTCCAGTGCTTCAAGATAAAGTGCCATAGGAGAATATATTCTCTTATGGCCTTCTCTAGAAAAGCGACGTAGAAGGTGGAATTTTTTTTTTAAATATTATTTTACGCAATTTTTTTCTTTTCCTGAACTCAATTCATCAAATCCATAGCAATTCAAATCGAGAGGAAAAAAAAGTTAAACAGAATGAAATAAACGAAGCAAAACAAAATGAAACAACACATAACTAATTCATAAAATGAGTATTAGTTGTATGTATGGAACTATAATGTAATAACAAATTGTAATGTACAACTAATTTATAGAATAAACAACACATACAAGAATAGGCAAGAAACAACCTAATTGCCTGACCATATATTCACACTATTCCTCAATGATTTCATCCACTTATTGGTTAGTCAATTGGTCATAACATTGATCTTCATAATACTACATAAAATTCATGCCCAGAATGAATTAAAATCATTAAAAATCAATTAACTTAAACACTTGTCAATTAAATTTAATACACAGTATGAACTGCAAGTAAAAGAATTGAACTTACTTTCGCAAGGATATAATTTAGATGATTATGAGTAACTAAATATTTCATAAATTTCATAATGTAATAACCACAATCATTGTCATTTGGTTGGAATGGGCACTACAACAATACAAAGAAATAGTAAAGTCAATTTTTGAAGAAAAAATTTGAATGACAAATTTGAGTAAATTCATATATAAGCACCACAATCTTCCCCCATATATAGGCTTTAACTAGGTCTTTATGTGTAGAATAGTTCAATCCAACGTTGCTTCAGTAAGTAGTCAATGCACTTACAAAACAAGTAGTGACTGATTAATTTTGGTTATTCAATACACTCAAATATTTACACACACACACTTATACACTTACTTATTGATATAACACTAGTACAAAAAGGGTGTTTTAGACCGGCACATTTAGACCGGTTGTAGCGGATGAGGTCTAAAAGAAATGAGCGGTGGCATTTTTACAATTATAAACAAATTGGGAGACCGGTTATTCTATTAACCGGTCTAAAAATATTATTTAGACCGGTTCTACATTAACCGGTCTAAAATATTAAACCTTTTAGACCTGCTTGGATTTTAAACTGGTCTAAAAGGATCAGAGGAAAAAAATTTAAAAATTTAAAAAATTTTTTAGACCTGTTATAGATATAACCGGTGTAAAAAGTATTTTATTTTAGACCGGTGAATATAATAACCGGTCTAAAATAAAGGTTTTTAAGATCAGTTGTTCTAACAACCGGCCTAAAATATAGATTTTAGACCGGTTGTTTGAACAACCGGTCTTAAAAATGTTTTAAGACCGGTTATTTTTATAACCGGTCTTAAAACTCTTTCCCCAAATCCCATTAGCGGTTCACGCTCTGTGCCATTCTTCATTCTGAATTCTTCCAGGCTAAACAACAACAGTTAAGAACGAACAACAACTCCAAATTCGTCAAATCAAAAGCGGAATTAGTGTCTCACCTTGGATTGGTATTGCATTTGCGCCATGAAAATGGGATCTTAGAGCTAGCATCCCCGTTGCTCAGTGTTAGGGCGTATTGGTGCTTTATCTTTTCATTGAGTGTCGACGTTTGACGGCGCTGAACACACCCTGTTCTCATTTTTATTCACCCTCAATCTACGAAAGTTGGATAATAAACTTGGTGAAGCCTAATTCTCTTTCGGGTAGTTTTTTACTTCGTCTATTAATATTTTTTTGTGTGATTGCCGACGAAGAAGGTTGTGGCCTGGGTATGATTTAGGATATTAGAAATGTGGGGGCGTTGTGGTTCTGATTTCTAAAACATTACTAGTCTTTCTTTTATATGAGACATTGGTTTGCATTATGATAGCCTCTATGTTCTTTATTCTGTTCTTGCGTTATGATAGCTTCTCTATTCCTTATTTTGTTCTTGCATTATGATAGCTTCTGTGTTCCTTATTCTTATGCATTTTTATTTATTTGTTCCTCTCTCTCTCTCAACCAAACTCGTCATAATGGTTCCCCTATTTCCTAGTATATTTTTTCCAAACGCTCCCGATATTGCTTTCTTCGTCAACATATAAGGTTACATGAATCACTTCCTTTGTTTCCCTATAAACATCATCACAAGCTTATGCTGCTTTAGCAAAAATATATTCACTTGCATAAGTTTGCTCATAATTCATCAGTGATTTAGAAATTGGGGTCGATCGCCTTTAATGATAAAGGTTCAGTTTCTTTTACTAAAAAGTTATAAAGACACCCCATAAATATTTAAGCCTCAGATTATCCTTTGGACTCCTCTATCACACACACAAAGAAAAAGTTTCATACATGCATTACAAGTGATAGATGGTTAATTGAAGTCATGTGCTGATAGATAGGGTGGATTCTAAATGAGAGAATACCAAATAAATTGATTGCTGCTAGGACTATCTATACTTAAATGATTCATTGTTTCTGGTTGGAGTCACATGAGAATGTGAAGGACGTACTCCTTCTTAAATAGTAAATGCATATATATATATACACAAGACACATAGAAAACTATAAGAGAATGAAGCCACAAATATGATGCCTCTATCGCTAAAGCCGAGTAGGTCAAGGCCAAAATGTTAAACCACCTTTCCTACTTTCTTCCAGCATGTAATCTACCCCATCATACCAAGCTCATCTTTCCCGTGTAGTTTCCGGCCTTCAAAGACTTTGTTTGAGTGATTGATGGGTAAGTCAATTAGTAATTACTGAACCCCTAATCCCTATGGTACTATTCTATTTCTACTGTTCATAATGGTAATATATATGGCAGTCAACCTATTGTATTGGATAGATTTGTATTGTTAATGAGACTTGTACTATTCAGATTACTCTTCTTCTATCTCTATCTCTCTACTCTCTTCTACTTGTTGATTATGTAGTAGTTAAACTAGGTACTTGGGTGTAATGATTGCCTACTCTCATTATACTCCTTCCTTTTCCAAGGAAAAAGTAGAAAACAAAAAATAAAAGGTGTCGGAATATATGGATCGTAGTTGGATAAAAGCTAAACGAACGAGTGTTGAATATGATGTTGAGGTGAGGGATTTTTTAGACTTTGCAAAAAGAAATGCCGATGATGATAGTGGGATGTTTTATTGCCCTTATGTAAAATGTTTGAATGAGAAGTGATTAAGTGCTGTAGATATATATACACATTTAATTTGTGAAGGGTTTTGTAAGACGTATGTAGTATGGGTATGGCATGGTGAACAATTAGAAATGCCAAGTGCATCTCAACAGGGGGAAGTGACTTGTGATGATAATGACACGGATATGGATGATCGGATAGAGTATATTATTTGTGATGTAGGAGAAGAGGCTTTTGAACAATCACATGCATATGGTAATATGTGCAGTGATACTGAGATGCCACTGTACCCAGGGTGTAAAAAATATCAATTGCTGAAAGCTGTATTGAAATTGGTAGGCTTGAAAGCACGGCATGGATGGAGCGACAAGAGTTTTTTCAGAAATGCTTGAGGCCTTTAAAGACATGCTTCTTGATGATAATGTGTTGCCTTGTCGATACTATGATGCTAAGAAAATACTGTGTCCACTAGGGATGAAGTATAAAAAGATCCATGCTTGCCCTAATGATTGCATATTGTATAGAAAAGATCATGATGAGAAGGAGCAATGTCCGATATGTGAAACTCTGAGGTATAAACCAAATAAGGGCCCTACAAAAGTGTTGTGGTATCTTCCAATCATTCCAAGGTTCAAGCACCTGTTTGCCAATGAAATTGATGTCAAAAATTTAAGATGGCATGCAGATGAGAGGATTTTTTATGGAAAGCTTCGACATCCAACTGATTCTTCTCAATGGTAGAAAATCGATCAATTATTTTCTAGCTTCGGTAAAGAACCTAGGAATCTCAGGCTTGGGCTTAGCACAGATAGTATGAATCCTTATGGTAGCTTAAGCAGTATACATAGTTCATGGCCTGTTCTGTTGGTAATTTACAACTTATCTCCTTTGTTATGTATGAAATGAAAGTACATTATATTGTCTATGTTGATTTCAGGACCAAAGCAACCCGGAAATGACATAGATGTTTACCTAGAACCCTTGATCGAAGACTTGAAAGAGTTGTGCGATAAAGGTGTCGATGTTTTTTATGCGAACAAGAAGGAGACTTTTAATATGCGATCAATAATCTTTTGTAATATAAATGACTTCCCTGCATATGGAAACTTGTCAGGATATAGCGTTAAAGGCCATAAATCTTGTCCGATATGTGAAGAAGGCACATGCTACCATCAACTTCAACATGGAAGAAAGACGGTTTACCTTGGCCATAGGCGATTTCTTAGACGAAGCTACCCTTATCATAGATTAAAAAAAGCTTTTTTCGGTGGCTAAGAGTTTGAAGATGCTCCAGAGGCATTGACTAGGGAGAAAATTTATGAAAAGTTGAAAAATATCAATACCATGTTTGGTAAGTCATCAAAGAGTAGAAATGACAAAAATATATGGAAAAAAAGGTCCGTCTTCTTCGATCTTCCATATAGGCGCAATCTTGACGTCAGACACTGTATTGATTTCATGCATGTGGAGAAAAACGTATGTGATAGTATTGTTGGGACACTGCTCAACATACAAGGAAGTTCTAAGGATGGCGTGAAGGCAAGATTAGACTTGCAAGAAATGGGAATACGAGAAGATTTACATCCAAGGCCAAATGGTAATAGAACTTTTTGTCCTCCAGCTGCTCATACTTTGTCTAAGGTTGAGAAAAGAAGCTTTTGTGAGTGTTTACATGGCGCTAAAGTTCCCTCAGGGTATTGTTCAAATTTTAAAAAGCTTGTATCGATGAAAGACTTGAAGTTAATAGGGCTAAAGTCTCATGATTGTCATGTCTTAATGCAACAACTACTCCCAATAGCTATTCGAGGCATTGCTGAATATGATCTTCAACACATATTGACTAGACTTTGTTTCTTCTTCAATGCCATTTATCGTAAAGTCATTAACATGGAAAGATTGGAGGAATTGAAAAATGAAGGATATATGATCTTGTGCTAGCTTGAGAAGCTTTTTCTTCCTTCCTTTTTTGACATCATGGTACACTTGATTGTTCATCTAGTGAGGGAGATAAAGTTGTGTGGCCCTATCTATTTCCGGTGGATATACCCAATCGAAAGAACTATGAAAATACTAAAAGGATATGTGAAGAACTCTAACCGGCCTGAAGCATCTATTGTTCAAAAATATGTTTATGAAGAAGCAATGGAATTTGTCAACATTATTTGTCAAATGTACGACATATTGGCCTTCCTAAACGTCATGATCAAGAAGGGGGTAGATGCGGGGCAATAGTAAAGAGCATAGATGCTGATGAATTGCAACAAGTCCACTTGTACATCTTGAACAATGTTGATGAAGTTCAATATTACATGAATGCCTATAAAGAAATTGTACAGAAACAAAATAATCGAATGACTGAACAAGGGTTAATTAGGGAGCATAACAGACTTTCGTACATTGGTTCAAACAAAAGGTTGACGGAGAAGAATGTGTTTCTGATACAATAAATTGGTTAGCACATGGTCCTGAAGTTGATGTCATAAGTTGGACTTCATTTGTGATCAACGGTTATACATTTTACACGAAGTCCCTAGATGATAAGAGACCGTCCAGAACAGTGGTGTTGTATTAGTGGTTGAATTTATGCACTTCTCTAGTTCGAAAGATAAGAACCCTACATTGGCTGCCATACCTTATTATGGGGTGATTGAAGAGATTTGGGTGGTTGACTATGTTAAAATTAGATTTCCCATTTTCAAATGCAAGTGGGTTGATGTCAATAATGGTGTGAAGATCGATAGGTTAGGATTTACATTAGTAAATTTGAATAGTAGAAGTTTTGGAGATGAACCTTTCATTATGGCAGATCAGGCACAACAAGTATTCTATATCACTGATCAGGCAAATAAAATGTGGTCTGTAGCTCTCCAAGGAAAAAGGGTTGTTGATATTGACGAGAACAGTCACTCAAATTATGATCTTCTTGAGACTCCTTCTTTTTCTAGGGGTCTACCAGAATTGAATGAAGAAGATGAAGCAGATAATGTGCACGGCACAAGAAATGATCACCACGAGGGAATATGGGAGGATATCTCTTTATGATACTACTTTGAACTTAACTAACTAAAGTAATTATGATTATAATTTTTATCCGAAGAATATGTTTAGTTATTTTATCGATATAGTCTTCACATGTCATAGCTTAGGATTTATCTTTCTTTGTTGTTGTTACAGGAAAATGATGAATCCCCAGTGTCCTAGTGCAGAGGATCAGCCACCTACTACACCTCTAAGTCAGCCACCTAGTACTCAGGAGAGTCAGCCAGCTAGTGTTAATCAGGGCGAGCCTAGCAATGCTCGGAGCCATTGTCATAGTGAGCATAGTAGCTAGTCTGTACAGAGGGGTAGACGTGGCACATGGTTGACAGACGTATCCCTCAGTTGTAGTGCAGGCTAAAAGATACCGATTGAGTTTGATAGATATTGGAAACCAATCGGGCCAATGCACAACGATATAGGAGTTTTGTTGGCCTCCTTGCACGCAACAAGCTGAGCATCTTGATAGAGGAGTGGAGAAATGTCGATGTAAAGGTGAAGCAACATATTTGGGACACTATCCAGGTATACAATTATCTTCAGTATGTAATTAATTATTATCAAATGTCACAAATTTGTCACTCACTCCTTCAATACATGCATTCCAGCTCACCTACGACATTCCTCAGAGTGAGATCTTGTACAACAAGACAATGACATATTGTTATGAGCGCTGGAGCAAGTTTAAGACAAATCTGACCAATAATTACATTCATATCGAGGTGAAAGATGGTCAGCTTCGTCCTAATCCGTGCGACCAGTATACATTTCTTGATCAAGCGACTTGGCAAGCATTTGTTAGGCTTTGGACTACTCTAGAATCTTTGGTTAGTTGACTTATTTTTTGTTTTATTTACTTAGCAATTATCTTAATTGATTATAACACTTTCCTTTTGTATCATTTCTTATTCGCAGGAAAAAAGGCAAAAAGCACAAGAAAGTGGTAGAAAGAATGATTGCCCTCATACAATGTCTCGTGGGGGTTATGCAAAGGCTGAAAGAGACTTGTTGGCGGCCAAACGGAAGAGATTGGAAGAAGCATCTCAATCATATCCTTCTATTCTTCTTTCTCCACCATCTCCGATTATCAAGAAGAAAAATGGCAATTTGCCCACCAAAAGAGGAGTGGGTCTTATACGAGTGAACAATCTCGTATAGTAGGTGGAAGAATTGTAAGTATATATCGTTACTGTTATGAATTACATAAGAAACATACATCATTACTTATGTTTGTTATTTTGTATTATCTTACAGGAGGAACTTAGAAAAAAACAAGTTGAGGGCTCTTTTAAGTCGGAGGACAGGAATGATATTCTAACAGTTGCTACTGGCAAACATGAGCATCCAGGCCGTGTCAGGGGAGTTGGAGGAGGGGTAGGGATACGGGATTACTTTGGAACCCCTGTACGCCATTCCTCAAACATCGTGACTAGGGAGGAATTGGAGACTATGTTGGCCACTGCAAGAGCAAAAGCAAAGGCCAAGGCTAAAGCATTATTTGATGCACTATTAGAGACACGGTTGAGCAAGATGAAAGAGGAAATGATAGTGTTTATGAGCTCAAGACAAGATACCAGTGCTCCCCAGCCACAATCGATTAATCCTAATAAGCAGAGCACTAAAGGTAATTGTTGCAATATCGGGCAGTCATCAGAGGGTCTTAACTCGAAAATTACTGAGCTTTGTGATCCTTTTATCGAGGATCCTCTGAGACGGTTAGTTGCATGGGGTAGTATGCATAACCTGGGATCAATTGTCCACCACCGACAAATGAAAGGTGATCAAGTCTGAGTGTCAGTTGACGAGTTGATTATTGCAGATGCACCTGTCCCTATCCCTTCTGATGAATTCAAGATCGTTAGTGATGTCCTGGGTACGTTCATCTTATGGCCAACGAACCTTGTTTCTGTTCAAGCCGAGGAAAGTCCGATCAAAGCCCCACCAAGTCCAGCTCCCTTCACTCAGCAAGAAGTTTCACAGCCTCTATTGAATATCATGCAACAAGTGATTCTGATGGCATATGATACATCATTTAAAACAAGAGAGTGGCCTACGGATTCAGTTGTTGAACAGTCAGGGGTGACATGTTATCTTGAGAGGGATGATTTGATGTCCCTGGTAGCTCCTAGACAAAATCTTACGATTGGGATTGTCCAACTATTCTTAATGTAAGTAGCTTCAGCAATTTAAAGTAAATATTTTAAAAGTTTCACCATTTACCTTTTATTTATGTGCTTGCATTATTATAGGTACATGCATCGTAGGTTGGTCTCCTCTGGCAAAAGCGAAAAATTTGGATTCTTATGCCCCATCACATCCAAGAGAAAGGGACCACTGCTGCTAGTAGACATAGATACATATCAGAGAGGCTTAGTGAAACTGGAACTGAGTGTTTCTTGGCTCCATATGTGCATGGGTAAGAAACAAAATGATATTTTATAATTTATATAATGTTTTATGTTTGCTTAATATTCTTTTTTTTCAGTGATCATTGGTAGTTGCTTCTTCTATGCAAGAGTAATTACACTGTCATCCTCTTATTTTCCCTCCACTTCAAACCAAGGAATGATTTGAAAAAGACTATGAATTCATTAGTTTTCTTGCATTATTAACTTTTGTATGCAAAGTTTATGGAATTTGTGTAAAACCAATAACCTTTGTCATTGTGATGATCATAGGGCTATGCGGACATTCCTACATACTGCTTGTGGTAAGCATGTTCGTGACTTAAAGGACCTTACATAGATCATGCCAAAGGTTAGTACATATTGATTTGTTTAAAGAATGTAATAAGCCATGCCTTTATATTTGTTTTAATGATATCATGTTTTTTCTCAGAGCCGTAGGCAACCACAGGGTCCAACTTATATGGTTTTTATGTTTTGAGACACCTTTACAATATTATCACTCTAGGCACGACTGATTTTACTCAAGAGGTAAATTTATATTTCAGAACTTTTGTATTACTTTATTGTTTTTAAGTTACTAAGTCAATGTTTCGTCTGGTTTTGGTGTTATAGATGTTTGATCTTGCTGATCCCTTTCCTGAAGAAGATATTGATTTCATTCGTATATGTTGTGCTGAATTCATCTATGAGCTATTACAAAAATAGTGAGTTTTTGAATCCAACATTACATTGCACATTATTGTTCTCATATGTATTGCTAACAAGGTTTATGTATCTGTGTAGGACAATTTCTGTGATATGGGTGATACAGGAGGCATGGTATTTGAGGGACTGACCTTTGTAATTTTTCTTCCCTTTGTATTCTGTAAAGTTGAGGAATTTCTGCTGTTACTTGTATCAATACTTGAGTTTTATTGCTACCGTTGTCATTTCAAAGTTTTGCATCCATTTTTGATCAAATTCTTCTGTTTGGACATTCCTTCATGATTTTAGTTTTAGACAACTTCATGTTGCACATTGAAATTGCAAGAAATGGGGTGAATTAAGAGTTCTTTTCTTTAAACTATATGTCTCAAGATTGAAGGAATGAGTTGGCATTTAATATTTAACTCAGAAGTAATGAGAATGATCATATGAATTTTGCACTAAAGACCGTGCTTGGGTAATTTTGAGGTGATATGAACCCAAGTACCCAACAATATCTCTCTCCAACATCACTGAGATGGGTACATATATAGATAGACAAAGACATGCACTTTATTTCATCCGTTGCATTTTGCATTGTTCTCTATTGCTTCAAGATTCATTACTGCTGTCATTTGGTCCTCCTTACTGTCTAATTGTAAATGAATCATCAATGTATGACTGTACTGGGTTGCATGAACATTTGTTGCTGCTATAAACTGCTGCTTTTGAATTTTGAAATTGAAATAAGTGATTATTTTGTACTGCTGTTAAAATTGGAGCATTCACTGCATGTAAATATAAAAGGGACGTTTTTAAAAAAAATTAAAGCTTTAAGACCAGTTGTAGTCACAACCGGTCTTAAAAGTACTTTAAGACCGGTTGTGGGCACAACCGGTCTTAAATGTCTGACCTTTAAGACAACCGGTCTTAAATATGGATTTTTAAAACCTGTTTTAAGAACAACTGGTCTTAAAAGTATGACTTTTAAGACCGGTTTTAACAACCGGTTTAAAAAATAACAGACTTTTTAGACCTACTGTATCAAGACCTAATACTGAACCGGTCTAAAAAGTCATTTTTAACCGGTCTAAAAAGTCATTTTTCTACTAGTGTAAACATCATATTAGGTCGGTTCTCTGGATAACCAACCACTAGAGAATCCACATAGAAAATACAAGGGCCTCCGGTGAATGCTGGATGGATGATAGGAAAAATCCAATGTCCCCTAAAATATTTTGAAATTTTACTTTGACAATAATGTTATGGTAAATGTGAAAGAATAAAAAAAACATATGTTATTAAAATATTGTCACAAATAACTTACCCCGGATTATATGGCAAAATAAAGAACATATTGGGGGTTTCTCTCCATATGAAGATGTCCTTAAGATTGCTAGATTGTCATTCCAAATCACTCCCCCTTTGCTGGCCAAGGTGGTGTGGGTTGACAAATACAAATCTATACACGACTGATGTTCCCACTAATAGATTATGGTACAAGTGCATTTATAGAAAACAAACAATGTCATTAAAACCAAAAATAAAATTAAATAATGAATAATAACAAGAGTAATAGAGAATTATGATAAAGTACCTAATCCACATGTTGATGGCCATCGCACTAACCCATCCACGAGTAATCACTTCGTTTAGTAAACTACCATTGACATGATTCTTTATCTCTATGTGATAGATTTTGCCATCGAAAGGTATTTCTTGACCTCTTTGGCTGCTCAAATGTGGTTCCAATGATACCAATTGTTGGCGATATAAGCTCATTTGTTTGTTGCTTATGTTGATGGTTGAGGGTTGTGACTTCTGTTGGGTTGTTGAACAATTTGAGTTTTCCCATGCCCTTCAATTCTTTTTCCTTTATACTGACCAACAACTTATAAAAACCATGAAATTAAATCATGTAGTTGTAGATGGAAGTTCATAAAAATGTATAAAGAATTGTAATTAACTACCTTTTGCTATAGCTCAATAAGACCTATTGGTCATGCAACATAATCATCAACAACTTCTTTGACCATTGTCTGTTCATCCTGAGAAGGGATTAGTAAGAGGGCGTCATCGTTTGTGTATACATCAACCCTTACTTGGAGTTTGTTTGAGGGCATCAGTGAATTATGAAGTATATCGTTTTCGGTGTTGTAGGCCACGCCTACAGCAACTGCGTGCCTGAAAGACTTATCAGCATGTAATCTGCACTCCAATTCGCCGTATAAAACATATAATTAATATATTCAGGTACACTAATGTATAACGTAAGAAAAAGTTAACAATAAAGGAAATTATTTACTAAAGGAATAGGGACTTTAGGTGTGGATGGGCAACTATCCCTCGCACTTGTGCTGTCACACGCTGGACTAGGTGCTGGCCTAGACTACAGTAAGGTATCAAGTTGAGCATTTAATAATGCATTTTTCTCTTCTAGCAAACACGTGTGTGCACTCAACTGCTGCTTGTAGCCAACAATCTCCTCCTTTAGTTACAATAAGTCATTTTTGTTAGGTCGCTTTTGGAATCCAAAGTAAGATGTTTGGCTTACTGCAAAACCAATACCCCGAACATGACTATCATACTCAGGATCTCCAAAAACTTTGCTGAGCAAATCGTCACAACCAACGTAATCCACCAACTCTAGCTACTCTTGCATCATTGTACGCTATCACAAAAACAATTGCAACAATATTAGTTAGTATAAAAAAGAATAATTTAATTAAAGGCAAATCTTTATTATATGTATAATCCATTACTTACACAATATTCTGCTACTTTTCTAGCTTGTTCGCTTGGAATGTCACCCTTTTTATTTATGCAGTTGGCCAGCCACAAATCATGACGTGGTATATGTGTGACATCAGAATTTGAGTATTCTATTTTCAAATCAAAGTTAGTTATAGTTCAAAATTAGTCATAAAACTTATATTCATATGATAATGATTAGTTCTTACTAATTGTTGCTCCAACATTGCATACGATACCAGTCCTTTCATATACCGGTATTGCATGTTGGACGTGTTTGCACAATTTTTCTCACTTCTTTCCTATGGACATCCAAATGATTTACATTAGCAAATATTAATTACAAATACATTACATGAATTCCATAAAGGCTAATAATATATTACATGAACTCTATAAAGGCTAATAATATATTACCTCAAATTCCTCAATAGTATGTGTGCTCACAAATGCATCCCACTCCTCTTGAGTTATTATTCCATCATACAACTGCAGCGATGAATGATTGACATTATTATTGTTGTCATGTAAGTAGAATTTGACAAGAATGGAACAAAATTCTCTCAAAAGTTTGCCATATTTTCGCAGCACAAATTTGTCTTTATCTTCATCGATCAAGAAACAAGAATGTAAGAAAAAAGCACACATGTTAGATTGTAATTTCATGAAACAAAAAAGCCAGAATAATAAAGTAAATAATGTTTAACCTTAGCGGAACCCAAGATGATATCAAGATAATATTTCTTTCCTCGTCTCCAATATAAAACTGTAATGGGGACTCTTTCTCTAACAACAGTCCCAAGGTAATTAATGAATGTGCTAGCATTCAGTCAGAATGAATTTCCCTTTTCATTCCATTGCAAATCTAATCGAATTCCTTTACTCCTCATTTTGATCAATTTGGACATTACGGTCCTACCTCGAGCCACATGGGCCTCAAATGATGGCTGCCTATCATTTTCAAGCTGGGGAACTTCATCTCCATTGTGTGGATCCATTTTCCTAGAAGTTAAAAAAACCAAACAAAACATCAGCACGCAGTGGCTAACATGGAAATAAAAATAAATTAAGTTAAAATATATGAATACATGTAATAAAACATACAAGGCAAAAAATCAAGGTACTCATTATCATCTTTTCCTCTTTCTTCTTTGATTTAAAAACCAAGTCCCCTCTCCATAATCATGTCTCATGTATAAGGGTTGATCTTCATTTTCATCTTCATCTATATCAATATATTTTGACCACAACATGTCAAAGGAAAGATCATCCTCAGGAATATTCAAACACTCATTACGTTTAGCATCAACTTGTTCTTGATGATTCTTATTTGATGGAAGTACAATGGACCAATTCTTCTTAGCAGAATCCAGAATGAAAAACACTTGCTTTGCTTATGATGCTAAAATGAAAGGATCGTCTTTATACCAAACTTTAGAAAGATCCACTTGAACAAACCTTAACTCATCTATCTGCAATCCACTATTGTTGTTAACCCACTTACATTTGAAGACAGGGACCTTCAACATAGTGTAATCTAACACCCATACTTGTTCAATGACACCAAAGTATGACATTATTGTGTAGATAGGGTGTATGTCTTTGGCATTGGATCTGTGCCAAGAATCAGAAACAAGTGTTATCCCACTATTCTGCATTGTGCTCCTTATATCATGTTCTTGTGTATAGAATGGTTTCTCTACATCTCCTTTCAACTCCTCAAATTCTTGAGGACAGCACCCTTTCGGCCGCATTTAGCATTTCTTGAAAACCATCATCCTCATCATCATACATGCTTCAATCAAACTCATTTAAAGGATCGATCGTGGTATTCACCTGATCACTATGTGCATTATCCATCTCACCACGTCTTGTCCATCATGTATATGATGGATCAATTCCATGACACACTAAATAATCTAGCAAGTCAAGTAAACTAATCCGCTTTCCATAACAACATGATAAGCAAGGACACAAGATTTTGATAGGATCATTTGTATGCCCGCTTGCAAATCTAATACACACTTTCACCCCATCTATATATTCCCTTAAGCATCGATCAGGTGACATCCATTTTCGATCCATGTATACCTTGAACATTATTTTTAAAATTGGTTAGTTGCTTACCTCTTGCAGCTACTAATTACTTTATGTTTTGCCATTTATTTAAAAAAAATCAGTAGCATAACATCCTCAAATTTTAAGTTTTCCAAGTATTAAATCAATCAATTAATCAACCAATCTATCAAGTCTAATCAAATACTCAAAATCTAAGAGAATAGAATAATGGTAAAGCAAAACATGAAACTGTGGATAAATTGAACAATTTTAGCAATATTTTTTACAATAATTTCCACATCAACAATAGAAAAAAAAAACAGAAAGATAATAGCTGCTAATTACTTAACAATAAAAAAATTGCTTGCCTCTTGCAATTTTGACAATACAGACGATAAAAAAACATAATTTCTGCATCAACAATTTTGACAATAGTTGCTTGCCTCTTGCAGTTACTAATTACTTTTATGTCCTGCTATTTATTTTTAAAAAAAACAATAGCATAACGTCCTCAAATTTTACATTTTCAAAGTATTAAACCAACCAACTAATCAACCAATCTATCAAGTCCAATCAAATACACAAAATCTAAGAGAATAGAATAATGGCAAAGTAGCATGTGAAATTGTGGATAAATTGCACAATTTTAGCAATAATTTCTGCATCAACAATAAAAAAACATAAAGACTTACAAGCTAAAAACTTCTGTAAGATGAGACAAGGAACAAACATAGACTGGAGACCAAGCTTTAAGAAGACGGTTGAAACTTCAAATAAAAACCTGAAAAAAAAATCAAGTCCAATCAAATACTCAAAATCTAAGAGAATAGAATAATGGTAAAGCAACACATGAAACTGTGGATAAATTGAACAATTTTGGCAATATTTTTTACAATAATTTCCACATCAACAATAGAAAAAAAACATAAAGATAATAGCTGCTAATTACTTAACAATAAAAAAATTGCTTGCCTCTTGCAATTTTGACAATACAGACAATAAAAAAACATAATTTCTGCATCAACAATTTTGACAATAGTTGCTTGCCTCTTGCAGTTACTAATTACTTTTATGTCCTGCTATTTATTTTTAAAAAAATCAATAGCATAACGTCCTCAAATTTTACATTTTCAAAGTATTAAACCAACCAATTAATCAACCAATCTATCAAGTCCAATCAAATACACAAAATCTAAGAGAATAGAATAATGGCAAAGTAGCATGTGAAATTGTGGATAAATTGCACAATTTTAGCAATAATTTCTGCATCAACAATAAAAAAACATAAAGACTTACAAGCTAAAAACTTTTGTAAGATGAGACAAGGAACAAACATAGATGGGAGACCAAGCTTTAAGAAGATGATTGAAACTTCAAATAAAAACCTGAAAAAAAAAATCATGAGCACACATAAGATTCATGACAGATTTTAACAAAAAAAAAAAAGAAAAGAAAACGTATGTTCTTAAACTTATATATAAAAAAACTTACGAGATGGGTGAAACTTCTTGCAGAAGGTTCAAACAAAGCAAAGAACATGTGGCTGACCAAGCTTTGTATCGTTATGAAAGTGCCGTGACCAAAAAATAATCTGAAGAAATGCGCACAAGGAGACAATAAAATCAAATAGTGGGCACCAACGAAGCTTCTAATTCCTACTGTCGAAGAGAGGAGTAAGTGGGGACAATGGATAATGAAAGGTAGAGTGGGAACCGAATGGAGATAATGTGGTGGACCAATTAGTTCTGGGAAATGGAGAGTTGGAGAACGCGCGAGAAAGACAATAATGCGGGATGTAATATCCCAAAAAGTGATTAAGGGCTAATGACTTCAAAAGTGGATGTAATTATTGTTGAATAAACACTTTTGGAGAATGTGTGATGGGAATTTGGTGGTTTTAGTGATTCCAATGGTTTCCTTGTGAAAAATTGTGTGGAAATAGGTTTGATTGTTGATTTTGGAGCCATTGGACACATTGGTTGAAAATTTTAAAAACTGTTAAGTGTAATTCTGTGCAGGACAGTCGGTTTGTATGGACATTTTGAATGGGCAAATGGTGTCTAAAAATTCTGAAACTTTCCAATCTTAAAGTTCACATGTCAAGCTTCAAAATGGACAAATATTCTGTGTTATTTCAATTTTTGAGCTAAGAGTTATGAATTCTTGAAATTTGCCCAGCGAAATTAATTATTTTCTGGAACAGCAGGCAAAGATTAAAATTCTGGGAATTTTGTGATTCCATCTAGCAAAGTCTATATTTTTCCATAACATTAGACTCAATAATGGTTATATAGGCTTTGGAATCACTCCAATTCGATTTTTCTAGAATTAGTTATGATTTATCAAAGTTCGGTCAGAAAATCTGCCAACAAATCCGAAAATGGAAAATTTGTGATGGTAACTTTGTAATTATGGGATAATATGTGATCAGCTCATTTTGGCACAAAATTGGGCCCCTAGACGTGAATATGACTGACCAAGAAGTGGAAAGAGTGGTTGGAATTTAATTGGGCTTGTGAACCATTTATATGTACAAAAAGGATTTGTGTACATAAAGTGGATTTTTAGAAATTTCTAAATATGACATAAGCAAGCAATACCATGACATGAGCCTAATGTTATAAAAAATTTACAGCACCTTTTCCCTTCCATTTCCCATCGTCTTTTCCAGCAAAACAAAACATGAGAGAGAGCTTGGAGAAAAATAGAGAGAAGGAAGGAGAAATCTCACAAGGTAGGTCGATTTCTTCAATGAATTCGTACCTAACGTGTATAATCCTTCTCCTAAGCTATTCCTCTATGTGAATTAAGGTTTTGAAGCAAAGAATTTCATGGTTCAAAGAGGCTAGGATTCAGCCAAATTTGGGAAAAGCTAGTGGGAGCTTGAGGTAACTTCCAAACTTTCGTATATTGCTTATTCTGGTTGCTGTGGGCAATTTAATCGGTGAAATTTCGTCGGATTGCCATTGGTTTTAAAGTTTGGAAATGATATGGCCTAGGGGTTATGCTGCCCAAATTGGGTCTTAATGTTATTTGTAACCTAATGTAATGGTTAATAAAGTGGGTAGGAGTAGAAAGGAACGCGTTTACGGAGCCGAAATCGTAAAACCTCGATTTTCTCTGGAGAGCTCATAAATTTTGGCCAGCTCTAGAAATGGGTCTTAGAGTTGGATTTTCAATGATTTGATGCTTCCATTGAGTTCAGGAGCAAAAATTAGGTGGGGTTACAGTTGGCCACTTTTTCGGAAAAGGCCGAAAAAGCATAATTACGAAAACGCCCCTAAAACCCTTGAAGTAGGGCTTCCAAGGGTAAATTTGTAATTTTACATTGAATTTGATAATTCCGAGTCCGTAAATGGATTCCTTGGGTGGAAATATGTTAGGATAGCCCAGATTAGAATTTCAGGAAAGTGCAATCGAACCGAATACGGTGGGCCTGGGCCGGGTCCCCGGGGTCATTTTTGTAAATTTTCATTATAGACTCATATAACCCCAAGAAACACTATGGAAGTGTCTAAATGGTGCATTTGGAATTTTAGAATTCAATATTTACCCTGTTTGTGAACGACCCATGCCAGAGCTCGTTCGTAAAGAACCAGGTAGTGACTCTTTCTCTTATACTGTGTGTGAAACATTGTATGTATGTTTGTCATGCATTGAGAATACTTTGTGAATACATTGTGATGCTTTGAGTTCGCAGCGCAAGCTGACGCATAGTGATACTTTGTGATACATAGAGATCGCAGCGAAAGCTGACGCATAGAGATTACAGCCATGAGTGCTGTCGTTTGTGGCAAAAGCCATGATACATTGTGATGCTGCTTAACATGATCATATATGCTATGTGTTTATACATTGTATGAGTGATTTGTTACTACAGAGATTCTTTTGAATCTCATTCTTTCCATTGACTAACATTTCAGACAGGGCAAGTGGCTCCAAGGAGAAACGAACCACCAGGAGCCCCTAGGATCTTGTAGAGATGTGTTGTTAGGCTGTTGGTTATCTATTTTAGACTTGGGATTACTGTTTATTTTTGAAATGTAGATATTACGTTGATGTTGGTCATGTAATCCCCTAGTTGGAACTTACAACCCTAGTTTATACATGTATGAAACCTGGGAGTTGCCGGGAATTTGGCTATGCACTCTGATATGTATGAATGTGATTGAACTGCGCAGAGTAATTAGATTCGGAAGATGAATATGAGACCATGTTGAACGAAGTTTAGAAAAACATATCCATCGGTCTCTAATTCCTTTAAATTACGCATTTTCGAATCTTAATTACGGTTATCAAGGTAAGGGATCACACGGGAAAAATGGCGGGATGTGAAAATTTATATCACCTTGTACTGCGCTTTGTTTTTAAGTGTTGTTCAAAATGTTACCTTGTACGGTGCTTAAAGTAAAAGCGCTGGCTAAGGTATACAAAACCTACAGCACTTCATTTCAAAGTGTCGTAGAATCCATTTATTATGTAAAAAAATATGGAGCTATGGCGCTTGCACATGAAGCGCCGTTGCATCCTTATAAAAACAATTTATCCAAAACTTTTCCAAATGTGTAATATAAAGTAAGTTTGACCAAAAAATATTGATATAAAATAAGACAAAAGAATAGTGATATTACATCATCATCATCATCATCATCATCATCATCATCATCATCATCATTATTATTATTATGATAACGTAAGACAAATATAATGAAAAGTGATAAAGTAAGATTATTCACATGAAAGTGAAGAAATGAAGCATGATACATATATATATATATAACTGAATAGTGAAATTAATTACCAAGTTCTTAATTGACTTCTTGTTATCAAACAAAAAAAAAGAAAATAAGCAAAAATACAAAAAAAATAATCTAAAACCCCCATAATGAAGTATTTCTAAGGGAAATCATTGGCAAATTAAATGGAAGAAAATATACTAAGACAATGCCAAAACCATATAAATTAAATGAGGAAGGAAGATGATGAAGCTTGCCTTAATTAACTTCAAACTTTTGGTGGAGCTTATAGAGTGCCTTAACTAATCAACTTGGATGCATGTCCTTAGCATACAAAAGAGGAATAAAGGTGATGAAGCTCGACTTCTTCGGTCTCTCAATTAACTCAATATGATCTCTCGCTCTATTCTTGCTTAGCTCGCTCTGCACTCTATATATATATATATATAATATCCGAGGCAAGAGAATATGGCCTTGCATGTATTGCGCATGGCAGCCAATATTGGCCTTATAGCCTTAGCAGGCTGCAAGGCCACAATGACTTGTCATGTCGTGGGGCCAGCCAGTGGGGGACTTGGCCCTAAGCCAGCAATGCCTTGGCCGGCGCTTGCCTTTGAAGCGCTGGCCAAGCTGGCCAACCCTTGCCCTGCACCTTCCAAGAAAGCACCGACTAAGGGCCGTTGTTAACAGTCCTTGGCCAAGGTATAGAATTTTTATTTTTTATTTATTTTTTATGAACTCAAGAACGTAGCACGCAGGTGATTTTTTTTTTAACTCAGATATTACAAGCTTTTAATTCATGGACTTTATCATTTTGTCTTTTAGTTTTGATTACCGGATCTTCTGGTTTAATATTACATTAATAACCATGTCAGTAAATAAAATATTACACTCTAATAAGGTTCAAATTAAGATTAATTAATTGATTATAGTATTTGATCTAGAAATCGTACCTTCTCGTTCTATCTTTTTGTCATCTTTTGAGTTCAATATAATAATGTCTTGAAACTTGATCTCTTTTGACTTACAACAACATGAGATTCTGAACAATAGTTACTCCCACCCTTATTTGACACTTTCTTTTTAAGTGCCGAATAAGGTTTTTTTTCAAATACAAAAAATGCTAAAAAATGATTCCAGCTACGGTGCTTTCTTGAGAAGCACCGTAGCTTTGGCTTTCGTTTATTTTTTTTAAAATAAATGTTTTATATGGCGCTTGTTTAGGAAAGTGTTGCACAAGCCTAATATTAAGCTTTGGCTCTTATATTAGGAAGCACCGTAGCTTTTGAACTTTTTTTTTTGAAAAAAAAAAACTATTAGCTACGGTGCTTCTTCAAAGAAGTGTCAAAAAAGGGGGCACCGTTAAATTCCTCTTTTGTAGTAGTGCGTCAAAACAGTGAGCCTTCAAAACCATATTCTAGTAAAACAATGTGCACTGAGAGTTTTATTGAACCACCTAACTTTCCTTACAATGGATGGCTACTCACCACAAGATATGATATGCACATGTCAGTTATATTTTTTGACCTACTAGGATTGAATAACTTGAATAACATTTTCTAACTTGAATAACAGTTATATTTGTATTTTTTAGGCAACATATTCAAGGAAAATCAAATAAATCTATTCAATTTAGTGTCCATATAGTTAATTATTATTTGGAAAATTGCACACAGGTCCCAAGTAAGACAAATTAATACTATAAGGTCCCTTACAATTTCTAAATTGCTACAAGTCCCAAGGGGCCTAAGGGTAAGAGATTTTAATTGTAAAAAGATGTCCTTGCCAATGGTCTCATTCAGTTGTCATTACATACTTCCTCACCTGTCAATTCATGCTCCATCCAATGTCAATATATACTATTTCACTTGTCAACCAATTAAAATATAATATATGTTTTAATTACCTTCTCTTGATTTAGACTCATGCCTGATTAGAATATATAAACCATGTTGAGACTAGAAAGTTTAGAATTAAGACATTAATTAAGTAATATTATTAGAGTTGATTCTTTAGTATTTATTAGAATTAGATATGAATATTTTATCATTATAATTTGATTTTATTTAATTTGATTAGATTAAATAATAGGTTTATGGTTAGTATTCTTTTTAACTTTCAAGGATCAATAATGCGATCTTTCAATGTCAACATGGTATCAGAGCCCTAGGTTCTTTTTGCTATCTTGTAGGGGGTTTCAGTGTTCTTCTTTTGGCTTTTGGTACATTTCTTTGGTGTTCATCCATGGTAAGATGTTTGGAGCATTGCTTGGTCCCTTATGTGATCGTTGGTTGTTGCTTTGGTCCCTTGTGGGACTGTTGGTTTTGTTTTGGTCCTTGCTGAGACCGTTGTTCAGCTCCTATTGAAGTTGTTAGATTATTATCGTTTGAATGTCCTTAGTGTGACATTTGGTTAAGTTTTCTTGGATATGCTTGAACTTGTTCCTCAATTCAGGATCTTACTCTGAAGAAGCATGGTAGAGTTCATTATTTCCTTGATGATCTCTACCTGCTCACATTCAAGCTCTTTCTAGCTTGAGGGGGGAGTGTTGAGAATAGAAAGTTTAGAATTAAGATATTAATTAAGTAATATTATTAGGTTTGATTATTGAGTATTTATTAGGATTAGATATAAATAATTTATCATTTTGATTTGATTCAGTTAGATCAGATTCTAGGTTTAGGGCTAGTTTATTAGTTTGCCTATATAAAGGCCTCTTTCTATTCTCTTTTACTTTCAAGAATCAATAATGTGATCCTTCAAAACAAAATTATGTGGTAGGTTTATATCATATTTTGAATCATGACTACCAAATAATTTCATTTTGGTTTACAAGTGAAAGAGTATGAATTAACAGATACGGAAGAATGTTTTGACAAGTAAGGGAGCATGTGCTGACAACGAAATGAAGGCAAGGGTAAGGGCATATTTTTACAATTGGATCTCTTACCCTTAAGTCCATTGGGACTTGATAGTAATTTATAGATTTCAAAAGACCTAACAGTAGTAATTTGTCTTACTTGGGATTTTAGTGGAATTTTCCCTTATTCTTTTCATGCATGTGAAAAGAGTTTAATTTTTTATTCATAAACATAATTATGGTCTATACAAATTAAGGATAATTAATTAGGGTACATAATAACAGTTTAATAATAATTTGATCTTAAAATGGTTTTTTAAAATAAGTATTTAATATGAGTTTACATAGTTGCAAATTAGGCATTCAAATATTATAGTTATTTCCAATTAAAAATAATAATTTTTTGGCCCTATAGTTTGCCTCAATTATAACTTAGTCCCTATAATTTTGCTTGGTCCTTATGGTTTAACTTACTGCTTCTAAGTCCCCATATTTTTTATTGGTTGAAGCATACGTTTGGTTCTGCAATTTTATAATGGAATTTAGTTGCATATTATGGAAGGTGATTTGCATATTAGGACGTTAGTTGCATCTTCAAGAAGGTTACTCGTATATTATGGAAGCATATTATGGAAGGTTACTTGCAAATTTGTTCAAATTGAATAGCACGGAAGGTATGTAGTTGCATGCTTTGGAAAGTTACTTGCATATTATGGAATTTAACTGCATATTACATAATGTGACTTACATATTGGTTCATATTGAACGCCTTCGTTAAGAGTAGAGAGGTCATTTCATATGGTTAATTGTATTCCTTAAAGGACATCATGGCTTCACCTTTTCATAGGTCCTACTCCCCAATTTATGTCCCTTCAAATAAAAAGAATTTATTAATATGTGATCAACAATGCACTAATTTTTAGTGTGAATTGAAAATTCATTTACAGGTCCTTATAGCTCATCTTAATTGTACCCCTATCAGTCGCAATTTATAGAGTTTGTAAAATTTTATTTATAGAAATTCGTGGAGGTTAAAACATTTTAAAATGTGAAACATAGGAAATTTCTTAAAGTTCATGAAATTTTGTAAATTACAATTAATGGGTTTTATATTGAAAATCAATGCATTAATTACTCATCACCAAAAGTGTAACATCCCGAATTTCGGTCACTAAAATTTTTCTTATTTAAGAGAATAAAATGGTGAATATTGATATACTTTGAGTAGCCTCTGGCTATAAATTCTTGATTATAGGAATTAAATACTGAAAATTGGAATGTGAACGGTGCCGCCAGTGAAATTTCCTGTGAGGTAATGAGATTGTCATGTGGTTTTGGATGACCAAATGATGTCCAAAAATTGTGAACTTTTATAGGATGAAAGTAGACATTCTAAGCTTCAATTTGATAGGTATGGAAATTATTTGGAGTTGTACACAAGGAATTATAAATTTTCGAAGTTTATCCAGTGAAATTGGAAAGTTTCTATCACAGCGTCCAAAGATGGAGTTTCTGGAAATTTTGAGGCTCTAGTTGGCTAAAGGCTATATTTTTTCTTAAAATTAGACTCAATAAGGGTAACATAACCTTTGGAATCACTCTAATTGAAGTTTTATAAATAAAGTTATGATTTTTCAAAGTTTAGTCAGAAATCTGCCAAAATTGCCAACTATTTCGAAATTGGGAAAAAAAAGTAGTTGCAATTGTGTAAATTGTGGAATAAAGAAATAGAGGGGAAAAATAATTGTTTAGCTCATAAACATGTCAAGTGTCATCAATCCAATCCAAGGAATTAAATAATGTTGATCAAAGTTGGGCACATGCTTAATTAAAATACTATTTCTTGTGCATGTAGTTAAAACAAATGGATGAAGCCCAAACATGATTGATGAAGGACCTTGGAGACGTTATTATGGGCCAAGGAAAGAGGGAAGGATTTGGTTCAAATGGAATGGGATTATGACACAAATTAATGAAGGGATAAGTATGAAGAAAAGTTGTCATAAAATTTAATTATAAAATTATGTATGTAAAAGAGAGAGAAATGGGATACATTTTCTAAAAGCTTTATCATCTCATCTTCCCTTCTCATATTTACGATGGGCAGCAAGAAAAGAGAGAGAGAGAGAAGGTGTCATGAGATAAGCTCAAAGTACCAAGTAATGTCAGAATTTATTTAGCTAATAATTGTAAATTAAGAGAGATATTGAAGATATTTTAAAAGCCTTGGTCATCTTTTGGCTTCACAGAGAGAGAGAGAGAGAGAGAGAGAGAGAGAGAGAGAGAGAGGTAAGCTTTGATGTTCCATGTGATTTTGCCTCCCAAATTGTAAAATGGTTTCTCTAACCTATTGATCTTCATGGAAAACATTATGTAGCAAGAAAAATCTCAAGGTTGAGAGAGGGAGGGAGGGAGGGAGGTTTTAGAGAAAGAAAGTAAAGAAATCCAAGGTAACCTCAAGAACATCAAATCTCTTGGTTTATTGTTGTTGTTGTTGTTGGTGGTGGTGCTCTTGTCTTGGTTGGTGGTTTGTTGTTGATTTTGTAGATTTATGAAAGTGGAAACCCTAAAGGGTTATAATACCCAAATTTCCTCAAATCTTGTACATTAAGTGTTTAAATGATTTAAAAGTGGTTAGGAGTAAAAAGAAGTAAGCTTTAGGTGTTGAATTTCAAAAACACATTTTACCTTTTTCAAGAGCATGTTTTGGCCAAGGATGGAAGGTAGGAGCTGGAATTTCATAAATATGATGATTTGATTGTGTTCATAAGGGAAAATTGTGTAGGGTTGATGTTGATCACTTTGTGAGAAAAGCCCTAAAAAGTGAAAATATCCCTAAAACACTAAATAGGGGTTGTCAAGAGCAAAACTATCATTTGACAGTGATTTTGTGAAAACCAATGTCAAAGATGGATTCTACACGCAAAACTATGCAGGAATAACCTGGGTGAAAATTTCTGAAAAAGTACGATTAGACCGGGTAACAAGGGGGCTGGACTGGGTTCCCAGGGGCATTTTGGTAATTTTACAGTTTTAGGCTAATATAACCAACAAAAACACTTTGGAAGAGTCTAAAGTAGTACATGAATGAGTTTTAACCTAATTCTTGTACATTTGGAATTTTAGGACCGAATTGATAGTCCAAGTCGTTGGAACAAAATCCAAGGAACGATCTACAAACAAAAAGGGGTTTAAGGTAGTAACTTTATCCTTCATACACTATGCTAATATTTATATATTTATGTACACTACTACAAAAGAAGGATTTAACGGCACCCCTTTTTTGACGTTCTTTTGAAGAAGCACTGTAGATAATAGTTTTTTTTAGAAAAAAAACGTTTAAAAGCTATGGTGCTTCCTAATATAAGCACTAAAACTTAGTATTAGGCTTGTGCAGCACTTTCCTAAACAAGCACCATACAAAATATTTATTTTTAAAAAAAATATGAAAGCTCAAGCTACGACACTTTCCTAGAAAGTGTCGTAGCTAGGAGAATTTTTTAATATTTTTTTAATTGAAAAAACCCTTACCCGACGCTTAAAAATAAAGTGTCGAATAAAAATGAGAGTAAGTCAAAAAGATTAAATGAAGTTTGACATTTATTATAATGCCTTATTGTTCAGAATCTTGTGTTGTAGTAAGTCAAAAGTATATTACTAAAATCGAGAAAATAAGTCTTCAATTAACATTTAAATAGAGAGTACTCTTTCTTAATAATTCCTTTATTATTAAGCATTGATTTTCCTTTATATTCGTCTTATTTCAAAAAAAAATATTCAGCTTATTTCAAAAAAAAAAAATTTTGACCTTAGTCAGCACTTTATTATAAATTGCCAGCCAAACATGTCAATAAGAGCTTTTGGTCGACGCTTGCTTGACAAGTACCAGCCAAGGATAATAAAGCACCAGGTGCCTTGAATATTCAAGGCACCAGGGGCCTTGTAAGGCACCATGTAGGTGCCTTGACTTATATTCAAGGCACCAACGTGTTGCCTTGTTTGTTGGTGCCTTATTACCCTTGGCCAACGCTTGTAAAGCAAGCGCCAGTCAAGGGGCTTCTTTTGGCCGGCACTTCACACATAAGCGCCGGCCAAAGTCAAAGATTTTTTTTTTTTTTACAAAGCTATATGTGGTGTATTTGATGTGGGTTTTGTTTTTAAATTTTGTTTTTACAGAGCTACATGTGGTGTATTTGATGTGGTTTTTTTTTTAATTTTTTTTTACAAAGCTACATGTGGTGTATCTGATGTACGGTTTTTTTCTTTAAAAAAATTAGGAAGCTATGGCACTTTGACAAAAAGCGACGTAGCTTCTATACCAAGTGCTATTTAATTTTCACTACCCGCCCATTTTCATTTTGATTTTCATCTTCCCACTTTCTCTCTAGCTTCCCGATTTCCCAGAACTCCTTTGCTGTAGAAAACTTCTTCTCTCATGTATTTTTTTTTCTTGTCTCAACCTCCTTCAGAAGCTCCCTAGCCTGTTAGTGTTTTTCTTTTTTTAACATTTGGTTCATGTTTTCTTTCAGTTAAAATCTGTCATGAATCTTATATGTGTGCTCATAATTTTTTTTAGGTATTTATTTGAAGTATCAACTCTATCTTCTTGAACTTCTTATACATTGTAAGTTTTCTAATTTTTTAGTGTACAAATATAATAATACTTAGTTTAATCCTCCGTAGAAGTAACGTGTATGGCTCAAGTTTAACCAACTTAAATGCTGGTGTATGGCGCTTCTCCAGGGAAGGGTCGTAGGAAGTCATTTCACTTCCTACGGCCCTTCCCTGGATAAGCACCATAGGAAGTTATATTTTTAAAAAATAATAATAATCAAGCTATGGCTCTTCCATATATTCAAGAAGTGCTGTAGCTTGTTTTAATGGCGCTGGAAGCTATGACGCTTCCCAAGCGCCATAATATTCTTTAAATTAAGTGCCTCAACTTGTGTTTTTTGTAGTAGTGGTATGCCATCTTTTGTGATTTAATTAATTAACATGGTTTTTGGCGAGGAGGGCAATTAGTGTGGGGAGGCACACTTATTTGGTTGTTGAGTAAGAACCCAACTGAGGTTTACGGATAGTGGGGGATTGAGCCCCTAACTCATATATACATGCCATGATGTGATATTGTTGTTAATTGTTGCATAACATTGAGCATGACATATTTACTTTTTGCATTTTATATGAATAATTATATTACTGCTGAGATTCTTTTGAATCTCACCCTTTTTCAAAAATCAAAATATTCCAGCAAAAGGAAGCAGCACAAGGGGTAAAACGACAAATACCAGCAATTGAGGTGTTCGGGTCAAGAAGACGGAGTTGTTGGTCATTATTAATTTATTTTGGATAGTTTTGGATCAAGTTTGTTTATATATTATCAAACTCTGTGGGGAAAATCAGTAAGGTAATCAAGTACCTTGTATCAATATATCAGTATATTTATACTATTCCTATATTGCCCACCGAACTGCGTATCGTATTCCGCAAATACTCAAAAAAAGGTGAAAATAAGATAAAGGTCCAACAAAAGGCTCCTTCTTGGAAGTACCCAAAAAAGGTAAAAAAGGAATTATAACATACCCCACTGTTGTTAACAAAGAACCATGATAAATGTAATAAAAAATAATAGCTCTTGTAATAAAATCATTAACTATAGGCTTTTCAAAATATAACATACCTCACAGTTATTTGGAACGAACCGTGGCGTAAAGTCTTAGGCACATCAACGCCAATGTGTTTATGTCTATAAATGTCAACAAATATCAAATAGAGATATACTCTACATGTATAGTTTGCAACATGTTTAGTAAATATGTTACAACATTGCATGTACATTAAGCTATGATCAAATTGGATATGTACGATGGTTCTATAATGGGATATTCATATACAGTTTTTTGCTTTTATATGGAACATAAAGACATTGAGGTGCTTAACATCTGCACCTATTAAGACGAATAATGGTTTATATATGCTTAGTATCAATTTTTCTGAACCATTTAACTTAAAATAGGAATGAATTTGCTTCTGGTTTGATCAATATTCATAGCAGCAGAATGATGTGGTCCATATGGAAATCCCATCACTTGATGGTTTTGTTCGTGGTGCCGGTAGTGCAGCCAGCCGCTTCAGATGAATGTCACCCATCAAGTGGTTGCCGAGGCCACCCCTGCTTCTGTCTCTCACAAAAGACTGGCCCGTAAATGCCCCTTCCAAACATGACTTGCAGAAATTATGAGCACAGGGCGTCCTAACCGTAGAAACAAACATATTATTACAAACAATAATATTGTTAGTCTATCTAGTTTGAAAAGTAACTATTTTATATTCTTTAGACAAATCTTGATAATATTATAATCTTTAAGGGACGATTTAGGGTACCAAATTTTATTTTGGTGAAAATAAAAATGGAAGGGAGGAAATATATATATATATATATATAGAAATTAGAGAAATTAGCTTCTAAAATCTGCTTGGTATGATAAAGGTAACATAACACAATTTGTAATTATAAGTTGTATTTATATTGTGGAAAGACTGACATACCCTTATCAAATAAGAAGACCAATGTCTCCAATCCAAAGAATCATCGCCAAAATATCATTGCCTAAGACTATCACCAGCCACCATTTAAAATTACTCATAACTCATCACCAGCCACCACATAAAACTAAGATCATCAACAAAAAAAGGAACTTTAATGTTAAAGAAGAAGAATAATAGTGAAATCTAGAAATCATGAACTTCAAATTCAAATAGACCCATAAATAGGGATCCAATTGATTTGAAATGAAAGGAATATAAATCATATAAAAAAATTATTACAAAAGAGTCAAATTTTAATACCTTTTTTGGTATTTCATTGATCTGATTTCTTTTTAATGGCAAAGGGTTGGGCTAGGGGCATTATTGTCGTCGTCATCTTCTTCTTCAGCATCAAATCTCATGGGTGATTTTTTCATGAAAACCAGGACAAACAAAATATGATGAGGATACATTTACACAAGTCTATGTTATATTGCTCATAGGTCAGGGGTGTTTTATAGATGAGAAACTAGGATTCAGGTTGAGGAAACCGTGTGCGCCGTCAAAACTATGGGCCTTTAAAACCATGTTCTAGTAAAACAATGTGCGCCAACAGTTTTATTGAACCACTCAACTTTTCTTACATGGACGGCTGATCACCTCGAGATATGATATGCACATATAATCTATATTTTGTAAATGAACAGGATTAAATAACTTGAATAACTTTTTCTAAAGTGGCACGTTTGTTTTTTTGGAGGCTATATATTCAAGGGAAATCAAATAAATCTATTCAATTATTGTCCATGTAGTTTTTTTTTTTTTTTTTTTTTGCATGTGAAAAGAGTTTAATTTTTAATTTATAGAAAATAACGATGGTCTATACAATTTAAGGAGAATTAATTAGGCCACATTAGATAAATAATAATTTGATCTTAAAGTGGTTTTTCAAAATAATTTGTTAATATGAATTTACACCACTGCAAATTATACATTCAAATCTTATAGTTATTTCCAATTAAAAATAATAAATTTTTGGTCCCTATAGTTTAGAATCATTTGTAATTTAGTCGCTGTAATTTTGAATTCGTTGAAACCCAGTCCCTATAGTTTGACTTAGTGCATCTCTATATATCCCTTTATTTTTAATTGGTCAAAGCATATGTTTGGTCCTCTAATTTTATAATGGAATTTAGTTGCATATTATAGAAGTTGATTTGCATATTAGTTTATATTGCATATTATGGAAGGTAGCTGTACATTAGACGAAGATACAAATTTGTCCTGAAAGTATTTGCAAAATCTCAATATAGCCTTAGAAGGTTTTTTCGTCTCGATGTCACTCTGGACGTATTAAAACATAGCAATCTTGCCTTGGTGTTAACAAATGTTAGTTTAATAGTTAAATTGACTTACATATGCTGATTGGGTTGCTTATCGGTGTGTTTGGGGGGAGTGTTTGGGCCCCCAAAAGTTCATTTGGTGCCCAAATCTCAATTGGTAATTGGGAAAAAAAAATAGAGAGTGTTTGGTGTCCCCAATTGTCAATTGAACTTATGATGATCAAAATAGCTTATGTCATAAATTCAACATTGGAGCTTTTACTGATTTAGCTTTTGGGAAGGGTGTGAATGCTTAAAATATTTTCTCGATTGTGTCTATTGTGCTATCAGACTGATTGCAATTTTACCCTTAATGTACTTTTTCGGATACAAAAATTAATTTCAACTATTTTTTGGTGCTTTTAACTCTTAAAATATTTTTTCAACTGTACCCAATGTGTTATCAGATTGATTGCAATTTTATCATTAATATACTTTTTCAGTTCCAAAAATTATTTTAAACTATTTTTTTATGCTTTTAACCCTTTAAAATATTTTTCCATCCACTCTCTTTTACTATTATCACAAAAGTTACTTGTACTTAAGTCAATTCATACAAGTTTTACTTTTGTAAAAGTCATTTATACAATCGCTGTTCCAAACATAAATCACATTACACAATCAGACTTTTATCAAAAATAAAATTATCAAAAGTTAAATTGATAAATTCCATTTTTCCTATCGCTATTCCAAACACACACTATGTGGCAGCCATTTCATCATTTTAAAAAATAAAAATAAAACAAAAACACAAAATACCCTTATTTCATAAAAACATTTGGATCCTTTCCCTTCCCTCATCATCCCTCATCTTCATCGCTCAAACTTCTTTTCCATATCATCACTCAGAAAAATTGGGTAGGCCAGGGCCTTCTCTTCCTCATCTTCATCAATCAAACATTCTCTCTCTTCCATGCAAATGAAGAAGCCTACTCTCATCGTTCGGAGGCCCCTAAGCCACCACTCTCTAGAAGCGAACACAGTACAAGCATAGGAATACCATGGGTCCAGAGATTTTTTTCCCAAAATGATAAAAGAAAAATCGATTACCAAATATAGATTTTAAAAAAAAAATTCAAAAACTCAGGCTTCTCTTCTAGGCAAAATGGCTCCACCAATCGCCAAATAGTAAGTAAAGAATCCCAATGGTAAAGCAACCTGGACCGTAAGAAACAGGGGAAATTTCACGTTATAACCAAATAATCAGGATGATGAACACTTCATTCACACATTAATTTGGTTACTAACGGAGTCCCAACACGAAATCAGAAACACTACAGGGAACTTGTGAAAAAAGGGACCTCATATTTTCTGCCGATATCATGGTTTAGTTTCTCAGAAGGGCTTTGCTGTCGCCAAAATTGACCATCCTCTACAATCACACCCTCTCTGTATTCATCGGCGACACCTCCATTGATACGATGGCGAAGATCGACCTCCCTCCTTTGTCACCCTCCATCTCAGTGTCCACCTCGTTGAGATTTGTCTCAGCGGGCATCTCCTTGTTCGGTCTTCCCAAGCTTCAAAGAACAGTTAGAACTGAGAAGATGATGTTTTGTCAAAAAAAAAAAAAAAAGAAACAAAGAAGAAAAAGAACTGAGAATATGATGGCTGAGTTCACACGTGTGTGCGGTGTATGAGGGGGGGGCGGGATGGGGGAGACACTATTTTGGATGATTAGCCAGATGAGTTGGTACATTCAATGCTTTTTCGAGTGCCACGTAGACCACAAAGTTTTTTTTTAATGGTTTATGCAATGGACCATATTCGGCTTTCGGTGCACCCATCTTCCAGGTATCCAGCGTTAACCTGAAGGCCAACACCGGATTTACCGACATGGGCCTCCGACAATCGACTAGTCCTGGCGCCCCAATCTGATAGGCCTGATAGGAATACACCTCTTTGAGGCGCCCCAAGGGAGAGAGCTCCCAATGGAAATTCTTTACACCTTCCGTTTCCTGGGAGCGAACCTAGGAACGGATTGGTGTGGCGCAAATGCCTATCCATCTGCGCCAACTTCCATTGATATAGACTAGGGTTGATCATGGACCAGACCAGACCGGGTTTGGCCCTAACCCGAGGTCTGGTCTGGAAAGTACCTCGGGCTGAACAAGGCAGCCCGAGGTCCGGTCTGGTCCAGCAGTAGCCCGAGCTCGGGCTGGACCAGACCAGGTCCATCGGACTGCCTGGACCAGTCCAGGTACTCCATGACCTATTTGGAATTTTTTAAAAATTTTTTTAAGAAAATAAAAATTAAAAAAAAAATAAAAAACGAGACTGAGACGCTAGGCTAGTGCTTAAAATAAGAAGTTGATATTCAAGACTGGCAGTCCAGGCGGCGACAGACTGAGCGCTGAGTGACCGTGAGCAAGGAAGATCTGGTGGAAGAGTTGAAGAAGACGACTGCAACGCACTAACGCCTTGGAGCCGTCGGGAAATCAAGGCCGAGACTGAGACGCTAAGACTCGAGAGGGAGAAGGAAACTGGAGCTAAGAGGTAGACGAGGTCTGGAGTCCAGTCTCAAGTTGATTTCTGCTTCCAGCGAATGAAGCGAATTGCAATATGAAATTTTGATTTCTGAACTCTGATTCTCTAAAGCTAAAGTGAACCCCTCATGGCTCAATCAAAAAAAAAAAAAAAAAAAAGCTAAAGTGAAGTGTGAACAGTGAACTCCCGTGAATTGGTGAGACATGTGCACGTGGTGTGTTTATTTTAAATTTTAAGTGGGGCAATAAAAAAAAATAATAAGTATATACCTCGGGTCAGACTGGACCAGACCATAGGGTCTGAGGCCTTGGACCGAAGTCCAGTCCAACCCGAGAAGACCAGTCTGGTCTGGTCTGTCAGAAGAAGCTTCGGGCCAATTTTTTTTTATCAGACCGGGTCGGGTCAGACCGGACCGGGTCAGACTACCTGGACCACCGGGTTTTTTGCTCATCCCTAATATAGACCACAAAGTTAAACTACTAAATTTAATGGACAAAATTAATTTTGTTAACAAATCAGAGCAATATTGCTACGTTTTTAGACTTCCGCGGCAGCATTGAAACAAAAAAAAATTTCCAAGGCAATATTGAGATTTTACAAATACTTTTGAGGTAAATTTACGCCTTAACCTTTATATATTATTCTAAATGATCACTTGTATATTATGGAAATTAGTTGCATGTTTTGGAATGCCACTTGCATATTATGCAACGTAAAATTACAGAAGGTGACTTGCATATTAGGTTATATTGAATGCTTTTGTTAAGATTAGAGATGTCATTTAATGTCGTTACTTATTTCTTCTAAAGGACCTCTTGACTTCACCTTTTTCTAGGTCCTATTCCCCAATTAATTTCTCAAATAGGAATTTATCCCCAACTTTCCGTTCAAATAAAAGGCATTTATCAATATGTGTTCAACAATGAACTAATTTTTAATGTAAAAAATTGATTTAGAGGTCACTGTAGTTGATCTTAATTCTAAATCAGCTCCATATAGTTTATTTTATTTAAGTTGAACCCCTATTAATTGTAATTTATAGAGTTTGCACAATTTTATTCATAGAGATTTGGGGACGTTAAACCATTGTTAAATGAAACAAAGGAAGTTTCATAAAGTTCTTAAAATTTTGCAAATTATAATTAATGGCTTTTCTACTTAAAAATGGATGCATTGTGAATGAGCATTTCAGTTTATGCCTTAATAACTTTTTCAAAATTAAACCAACAATTGCAATAAATGGTGCAATCAAGGTTCGTCTCTTAAGGAGCCTTTATTAATTACCTAACAACTAAGTGCAACGATTGACATGAAACAATTAAAAAGGTTTTAAGCTTTTAATCTAACAACTAGATTAACTAAAATGCTTTCAAAACAAATATATGTGGATTTTGTTAGAACCGGCTGACACTCAAGAGGGGGATGAATCGGGTGTAAGATAAAAACTTAAGAACTTTGAAAATATTTTCGCATCTTAAAGGAAGCAATAAATATGAAAGTAATGAATCATAAATCAACAGTAGGATTAAATAATGTATGCTGGAAATATAGGAGCTTAAAAAAGAGAATATGTAAACTGTGATTTATCCTGATTCGGTCCAATCAGTGATGGCCTATATCCAGTCCCCAGGCTCCTCTTGAGATTTTCAAATCCACTATCTTCTTGTTTAATCCGAGCACAAGAAAAGCCTTTACAACCTCACAAGTTTTGTCGAGCACTTGTGTATCCTTTTACAAATCTCTCACCAAGATACCCCCCTTACAACAAGTCTTACGAGCAGAGCAATCCTGAGGACCTTTCCCTCCTGCTTACGTGTGCAAGTCTAATGAGTAGCAACATTCTCTCTTACTTACACCACTGTAAGTCTTACGAACAGCAACGTTATCTACTGCTTGCACATTGTAAGTTTTACGAGCAAAAAGTCTTATTGGCGACTCTATCTACATTTTCCGGTAAGGAAATCAACCCACTCAAGGTCCCTCTACCTTGAGATCAATTCAGAAATATAAGTGAAGTGTTTACAGACTCTCTCACAGAGTAGATATAATGAACACTAAAGTACAATACAAATAACTCCTCTTAAATATACTTGATATGGAAAATAGATAAGAACATAGAGTATTCATGTAGAAGTGGATGATTCATAATCTTATCATGTTCTGTGTTTTTTTGTTGTGTTGTTGAACTCTAAATGTTCTTAATGTTTTTCTATTTATAATTGATGAAGATTGATGACCGTTTGAGCATTTCAACATATCCGTTGGAGTACGGCTGCTTCTTTTGTTCGCTTTGAAAAACTAGCCGTTAGAACGTTTGACACTCCACTTCCGTAAAGTCAACTTTTATCTCTTCTCATAGTCTCTTCATTGTATTCCTGGAGAAATGCATTAAACACTAATATAATGAAGTGTTAGAGTGATTGGAAGCAAGAAGAGTAAGTTACATAAACATTCCCATGAGTTTCAAAATCTTCAGATACGTTGTTGGGCGTTACTCAAATGGTTACTCGAGTAAGCCTCTTTTTTCTTCTGGTTACTCGAGTGATCCCTCGAGTAATAGTTCAAATAACTTTACAGATTATTCGAGTGCTTTCTCGAGTAATGTTGTCCAAATCTTGGCCGAGAGTAATTCCAACTTCATTACTCGAGTGATCCCTCGAGTAATTCCTTTCAAAATCTGGCCGAGAGCATTTCTTCTCTAATTACTCGAGTGGCCCCTCGAGTAATATCTCAAATAACTCTGTAGATTACTCGAGTGATCCCTTCAAGTAATCCTACTCAATTCTTGACAGAGAGCTTACTAGAATAAATTCTCAAATATTACTCGAGTGGTCCCTCGAGTGAGATTTCAAATAACTTTGCATATTACTCGAGTGATCCCTTGAAGTGAATTCTTGATTTTGATTTGAAACAAGGCAAAATAAATATCATCGGAAAGCCCTCATCATCTACATTCCAATGCAACAAAAATCACCTCCAAACTCATTTTGTACAGAAAGTTATGATCCAAAGAATATCTTCTACATTTAGACAAAGTCTGAAATCACGAGCATCAACTTCCAGAAGGCATAGCTCTTATTATATAACTTAAAATATGGCAAATTATATATCCATGGAAATCTTTTTAAGTCTAGTTTCATATGGTACTAGTTTTGTCTCAATCCGATATGTATTTTGAGAGATATGTCCAAAAGACCGAACCTTGTTTTGGTAAAAGATGCTGATTCATGTTTAAACTTCAACAGATCATATCTCTCTCATCAAAACTCCTTTTAATGTGATCTTGGTGTCCATCATTCATTTTGGGAGTCTAGATTCATATGCCACCAGTTTCGATTCAATCCAACATGTGGTTGGAGAGATATCTTCAAAATACCAAACCTCTATTCTACCTCACAAAAACAAAGTGTCATTACTCGAGTGGTCACTCGAGTAATCTTCAAGTAACTTTGCAGATTACTCAAGTAGCCACTCAAGTAATCACCTCCAAAATGAGTCAGTGCCATCTTACTCGAGTGATTACTCAAGTCAATTAGTAATTACTGAACCCTTAATCCCTATGGTAATATTCTATTTCTACTGTTTGTAATAGTAATATATATAGCAGTCAACCCATTGTATTGGACAGATTTGCATTGTTAATAAGACTTGTACTATTCAGATTACTCTTCTTCTATCTCTATCTCTCTACTCTCTTCTACTTGTTCATTATGCAGTAGTTAAAGTAGGTACTTGGGTGTAATGATTGCCTACTCTCATTATACTCCTTCCTTTTCCAGGGGAAAAAGTAGAAAACAAAAAATAAAAGGTGTCAGAATATATGGATCGTAGTTGGATAAAAGCTAAACAGACGAGTGTTGAATATGATGTTGGGGTGAGGGGTTTTTTAGAATTTGCAAAAAGAAATGCCGATGATGATAGTGGGATGTTTTATTGCCCTTGTATAAAATGTTTGAATGAGAAGCGATTAAGTGCTATAGATATATATACACATTTAATTTGTGAAGGGTTTTGTAAGACGTATGTAGTATGGGTATGGGATAGTGAACAATTAGAAATGCCAAGTGCATCTCAACAGGGGGAAGTGACTTGTGATGATAATGACACGGATATGGATGATCGGATAGAGGATATTATTCGTGATGTATGAGAAGAGGCTTTTGAACAATCACATGCATATGGTAATATGTACAGTGATGCTAAGATACCGTTGTACCCAGGGTGTAAAAAATACCAATTACTGAAAGCTGTATTGAAATTGGTAGGCTTGAAAGCAGGGCATGGATGGAATGACAAGAGCTTTTTAGAAATGCTTGATACCTTTAAAGATATGCTTCTTGATGATAATGTGTTGCCTTGTCGATACTATAATGCTAAGAAAATACTGTGTCTACTAGGGATGAAGTATAAAAAGATCCATGCTTGCCCTAATGATTGCATATTATATAGAAAAGATCATGAAGAGAAGGAGCAATGTCCGATATGTGAAACTCTGAGGTATAAATCAAATAAGGGCCTTACAAAAGTGTTGTGGTATCTTCCAATCATTCTAAGGTTCAAGCGCCTGTTTGCCAATGAAATTAATGCCAAAAATTTGAGATGGCATACAGATAAGAGAATTTCTGATGGAAAGCTTCGACATCTAGCTGATTCTTCTCAATGGCAGAAAATCGATCAATTATTTCCTAGATTCGGTGAAGAACCTAGGAATCTCAGGCTTGGGCTTAGCACAGATGGTATGAATCCTTATGGTAGCCTAAGCATTATACATAGTTCATGGCCTGTTCTGTTGGTAATTTACAACTTATTTCCTTTGTTATGTATGAAACGAAAGTACATTATGTTGTCTATGTTGATTTTGGGACCAAAGCAACCCGGAAATGATATAGATGTTTACCTAGAACCCTTGATCGAAGACTTGAAAGAGTTGTGGGATAAAGGTGTTGATGTTTTTTATGCGAACAAGAAGGAAACTTTTAATATGCGAGCAATGATCTTTTGTACTATAAATGACTTCCCTGCATATAAGAACTTGTCAGGATATAGCGTTAAAGGCCACAAAGCTTGTCCAATATGTGAAGAAGGCACATACTACCATCAACTTCAACATGGAAGAAAGACGATTTACCTTGGCCATAGGCGATTTCTTAAACGAAGCCACCCTTATCGTAGATTAAAAAAAGCTTTTTTCGGTGGCCAAGAGTTTGAAGATGCTCCAGAGGCATTTACTGGGGGAAAAATTTATGAAAAGGTGAAAAATATCAATACTATGTTTGGTAAGTCATCAAACAGTAGAAATGAGAAAAAATATATGGAAAAAAAGGTTCATCTTCTTCGATCTTCCATATTGGCGCAATCTTGACGTCAAACACTGTATTGATTTCATGCATGTGGAGAAAAACGTATGTGATAGTATTGTTGGGACACTACTCAACATACAAGGAAGTTCTAAGGATGGGACACTGCTCAACATACAAGAAATAGGAATACGAGAAGATTTACATCCAAGGCCATATGGTAATAGAACTTTTTGTCCTCCAGCTGCTCATACTTTGTCTAAGGTTGAGAAAAGAAGTTTTTGTGAGTGTTTACTTGGCGCTAATGTTCCCTCAGGGTATTCTTCAAATTTTAAAAAGCTTGTATCGATGAAAGACTTGAAGTTAATAGAGCTAAAGTCTCATGATTGTCATGTCTTAATGCAACGACTACTCTCAGTAGCTATTCGAGGCATTGCCGAATATGATCTTCAACACATATTGACTAGACTTTGTTTCTTCTTCAATGCCATTTGTTGTTAGGTCATTGACATGGAAAGATTGGAGGAATTGGAAAATGAAGGATATATGATCTTGTGCCAGCTTGAGAAGCTTTTTCTTCCTTCCTTTTTTGATATCATGGTACACTTGATTGTTCATCTAGTGAGGGAGATAAAGTTGTGTGGCCCTATCTATTTCCGGTGGATGTACCCAATCAAAAGAACTATGAAAATACTAAAAGGGTATGTGAAGAACCCCAATCGGCCTGAAGCATCTATTGTTCAAAAATATGTTTCTGAAGAAGCTTTGGAATTTTGTCAACATTATTTGTCAAATGTACGACATATTGGCCTTCCTAAACGTCATGATCAAGAAGGGGGTAGACGTGGGGCAACAGTAAAAAGTATAGATGCTGATGAATTGCAACAAGTCCACTTGTACATCTTGAACAATGTTGATGAAGTTCAATATTACATGAATACCCATAAAGAAATTGTACGGAAACAAAATAGTCGAATGACTAAACAAAGTTTAATTAGGGAGCATAACAGAACTTTTGCACATTGGTTCAAACAAAAGGTTGACGGAGAAGAATGTGTTTCTGATACAATAAATTGGTTAGCACGTGGTCCTGAAGTTGATGTCATAAGTTGGACTTCATTTGTGATCAACGGTTATACCTTTTACATGAAGTCCCTAGATGATAAGAGCACCGTCCAGAACAGTGGTGTTGTATTAGTGGCTGAATCTATGCACTTCTCTAGTTTGAAAGACAAGAACCCTACATTGGCTGCCATACCTTATTATGGGGTGATTAAGAGATTTGGGTGGTTGACTATGTTAAAATTAGATTTCCCATTTTCAAATGCAAGTGGGTTGATATCAATAATGGTGTGAAGATCGATAGGTTAGGATTTACATTAATAGATCTGAATAGTAGAAGTTTTGGAGATGAACCTTTCATTATGGCAGATCAGGCGCAACAAGTGTTCTATATCATTGATCAGGCAAATAAAATGTGGTTTGTAGCTCTTCAAGGAAAAAGGGTCGTTGATATTGGTGAGAAAAGTCGCTCAAATTATGATCTTCTTGAGACTCCTTCTTTTTCCAGGGGTCTACCAGAATTGAACAAAGAAGATGAAGCAGATAATGAACAGGGCACAAGAAATGATCATCACGAGGGAATATGGGAGGATATCTCTTTATGATACTAATTTGAACTTAACTAACTAATGTAATTATGATTATGATTTATATCCGAAGAATATGTTTAGTTATTTTTTCGATATGGTCTTTACATGTCATAGCTTAGGATTTATCTTTCCTTGTTGTCGTTACAGGAAAATGACAAATACCCAACGTCCTAGTGCAGAGGATCAGCCACCTACTACACCTCTGAGTCAGCCACCTAGTGCTCAGCAAAGTCAGCCACCTAGTGCTCAGCAGAGTTAGCCAGCTAGTGTTAATCTGGGCTAGCCTAGCAATGCTCGAAGCTAGGGTCATAGTGAGCGCAGTAGCTAGTCTATACGGAAGGGTAGACGTGGCACACGGTTGACAGACGTTTCCCTCAGTCAGAGTGTAGGCCAAAAGATACCGATTGAGTTTGATAGATATTGGACACCAATCGGTCCTAATGCCCAACGGTATAGGAGTTTTGTCGGCCTCCTTGCACGCAACAAGCCGAGCATCTTGATAGAAGAGTGGAGAAATGTCGATGAAAAGGTGAAGAAACATATTTAGGACACTATCCAAGTATACAATTCTCTTATGTATGTAATTAATTATTATCAAATATGTCACAAATTTGTCACTTACTCCTTCCATGCATGCATTCCAGCTCACGTACGACGTTCCTCAGAGTGAGATCTTGTACAACAAGACAATGACATATTGTTATGAGCGCTAGAGCAAGTTTAAGACAAATCTGACCAACAATTACATTCATATCGAGGTGAAAGATGGTCAGCCTCGTCCTAATCCGTGCGACAAGTATACATTTCTTGATCAAGCGACTTGGCAAGCATTTGTTAGGCTTCGGACTACTCCAGAATCTTTGGTTAGTTGACTTATTTTTTGTTTTATTTACTTAGCAATTATCTTAATTGATTATAACACTTTCCTTTTGTATCATTTCTTATTCGCAGGCAAAAAGGCAAAAAGCATAAGAGAGTGGTAGAAAGAATGATTTCCCTCATACAATGTCTCGTGGGGGTTATGCAAAGGCTGAAAGAGACTTGTTGGCGGCCAAACGGAAGAGATTGGAAGGAGCATCTCAATCAGATCCTTCTGTTCTTCTTTCTCCACCATCTCCGATTCTTCGCGAAGAAAAATGGCAATTTGCCCACCAAAAGAGGAGTAGGTCTTATACGAGTGAACAATCTCGTACAGTAGGTGAAAGAATTGTAAGTATATATCGTTAATGTTATTAATTACATAAGAAACGTACATAATTACTTATGTTTGTTATTTTGTATTATCTTACAGGAGGAACTTAGAAAAAAACAAGTTAAGGGATCTTTTAAGTCGGAGGGTAGGAATGATATTCTAACAGTTGCTACTGGCAAACAAGAGCATCTAGGCCGTGTCATGGGAGTTGGAGGAGGGGTAGGGATACGGGATTACTTTGGAGCCCCCGTACACCATTACTCAAACATCGTGACAAGGGAGGAATTGGAAACTATGTTGGCCACTGCAAGAGCAGAAGCAAAGGTCGAGGCTGAAGCATCATTTGATGTACTATTAGAGACCCAGTTGAGCAAGATGAAAGAGGAAATGATAGTGTTTATAAGCTCAAGACAAAATACCAGTGTTCCCCAGCCACAATCGATTGATCCTAATAAGCAAAGCACTAAAGGGAGTTGTTGTAACATCGGGCAGTCATCAGAGGGTCCTGCAAGAGAAATTACTGAGCCTTGTGATATTTTTGTCGAGGATCCTCTGAGGTGGTTAGTTGCACAGGGTAGTGTGCATAACCTGGGATCAACTGTCCACTACCGATAAATGGAAGCTGATCAAGTTTGAGTGTCAGTTGACGAGGTGATCATTGCATATGCACCTATCCCTATCCCTTCTGATGAATTCAAGATTGTAAGCGATGTCCTGGGTACGTTCATCTTTTGGCCAACGAACCTTGTTTCTGTTTGAGCCAAGGAAAGTCCGATTAAAGCCCCACCAAGTCCAACTCCCTTCACTCAGCAAGAAGTTTCACAACCTCCATTGAATATCATGCAACAAGTAATTCTGATGGCATATGATACATCCTTTAAAATAAGAGATTGGCCTATGGATTCAGTTGTTGGACAGTCAGGGGTGACATGCTATCTTGAGAGGGATAATTTGATGTCCCTGGTAGCTCCTAGATAAAATCTTACGATTGCGATTGTCTAACTGTTCTTAATGTAAGTATCTTCTGCAATTCTAAGTAAATATTTTCAAAGTTTCACCATTTACCTTTTATTTATGTGCTTGCATTATTATAGGTACATGCATCATAGGTTGGTCTCCGCTGGCAAAAGCAAAAAATTTGGATTCTTATGCCCCTATCACATCCAAGAGAAAGGGACCACTGCTGCTATCAGACATAGATACTTATCAGAGAGGCTTAGTGAAACTGGAATTGAGTGTTTCTTGGCTCCATATGTGCATGGGTAAGAAGCAAATTTATATTTTATAATTTATATAATGTTTTATGTTTGCTTAATATTCATTTTTTTTCAGTGATCATTGGCAGTTGATTCTTTTATATAAGAGTAGTTACACTGTCATCCTCTTATGTTCCCTCCACTTCAAACCAGGGAATGATTTGAAAAAGACCATAAAATCGTTAGTTTTCTTGCATTATTACCTTTTCTATGCAAAGTTTATGGAATTTGTGTAAAACCAATAACCTTTGTCATTGTGATGATCATAGGGCTATGCGGACATTCCTACACAGTGCTTGTGGTAAGCATGTTCATGACTTAAAGGACCCTACATGGATCATGCCAAAGGTTAGTATATATTGATTTGTTTAAAGAATGTAATAAGCCATGCCTTTATATTTGTTTTAATGATATCATGTTTTTTATCAGAGCCGTAGGCAACCACAGGGGTCCAACTTATATGGTTTTTATGTTTTGAGACACATTTACAATATTATCACTCTAGGCACGACTGATTTTACTCAAGAGGTAAATTTATATTTCAAAACTTTTGTATTACTTTATTGTTTTTAAGTTACTAAGTTAATGTTTCGTTTGTTTTTGGTGTTACAGATGTTTGATCTTGCTTATCCGTTTCCTGAAGAAGATATTGATTTCATACGCACATGTTGTGCCGAATTCATCTATGAGCTATTACAAAAATAGTGAATTTTTGAATCCAACGTTACATTGTACATTATTGTTCTCATATGTATTGCTAACAAGGTTTATGTATATGTGTAGGACAATTTCTGTGATATAGGTGATACAAGAGGCATGGGATTTGAGGGACTGACCTTTGTAATTTTTCTTCCCTTTGTATTCTGTAAAGTTAGGGAATTTCTGCTGTTGCTTGTATCAAAACTTGAATTTTATTGCTACCATTGTCATTTCAAAGTTTTGCATCCATTTCTAAGCAAATTCTTCTGTTTGGACATTCCTTCATGTTTTTAGTTTTAGACAACTTCATGTTGCACATTGAAATTACAAGAAATGGAGTGAATTTGGAGTTCCTAGAATCTGATTTTAACTTGTTGCTTAAATTATGACATTTGATCTTGAACCTTGTTGGAAGTTTATTTAAAGTCACCTAGCTTACACCTTTATTTGTGCTTGTGTTTGATCTTGCTGCTGTCATTGATTTTGTGAAATCTGTTATGTTGCTTTTGTGCAATCTGTTACTTACTTCATACTTAGGGAGTTGCATATAGATAGACAAATACATGTACTCCATTTCATCCATTGTATTTTGCATTGTTCTCTGTTGCTTCAAGATTCATTATTGTACTGCTGTCATTTGGTCCTCCTTACTGTCTAATTGCACTGTTGGTGTTATTTACTGCTAAACTAAGGTTGGTCATTACCTTTACTCCAATTTGCATTTTGCATTGTTGACAAATTTGCTTGCACTCTACTTGTGACTTAGGGACTGAAACTACAAGTGCATTTGGGCTGAAATTGAGCCAATGGAGTTTACATTAAATGTTGCCATATTTTCCATACTATAATTAAAGTGCCGCAAATGAATCATCAATGTGTGACTGGCTTATATGAAAATTTATTGCTGCTATAGACTGCTGCTTTTGAATATTGAAATTGAAATATGTGATTGTTCTGTACTGCTGTTAAAATTGGAGCATCCAGTGCATGTATATATAAAAGGAACGTTTTTTAAAAAAATAGAAGCTTTAAGACCGGTTGTAGTTACAACCCGTCTTAAAAGTACTTTAAGACCGGTTGTGCCCACAACCAGTCTTAAAAATCCACATTTAAGACCAGTTGTGGGCAGAACAGGTCTTAAAGGTCACCTTTAAGACCAGTTTTAAGAACAACTGGTCTTAAAAGTATGAAACCGATCTAAAAAATAACAGACTTTTAAGACCGGTCTTAAAAATATGACTTTTAAGACCAGTTATAACAACCGGTCTAAAAAATAACAGACTTTTTAGACCTGCTGTAACAAGACCTAATTCACAACCAGTATAAAAAGTCTTTTTTAACTGGTCTAAAAAATCAATTTTCCACTAGTGTATAATTAAAACCATGACTTGCATATGAAATATGAATATATTCATATGAGTTGTGTAGTCTTACTGAGTTCCATAAATCTTAATGCATAATTAATTGCTTAAATTCATATAGGAATATATTGGATTAGCAATTAATTATAGAATTGCTTGACCTTGGAAGAGGCTAGTAATTAAATTAGGGAAACTCGACTATCAATTATGTGGAATAAAATGGGCTAGAATAGATAAGTGATTCAATCCGAAATTTGTTAAGTGAAATCTAATCCCTAGGACTTTTTCTCATATTTGCATTTCTTATCATCTGCACTCATATTTAATTGTCTTTCTTTTATTTTGTACTCTCAATCACCAACTAATCGATCGACTACATAGAGTTAAAATTGCTCATTTTGGTACTTAGTGATCAATCCTTGTAGGAACGATACTCTACTTACTTCTATATTACTTGATTACGACAGTGTACACTTGCACTATTTAATTGATGATCTGCACTCGTATCAAGTTTTTGGCATCGTTGCCGAGGATTGTTGTCATTAATATCAATACCAAGTAATTTTAAGATTAATTTAGTCTTCATGTAAAAAAAAGTTTAAAAAAAAATTTAAAAAATGGATTATTCACAGCATTCATTTGGTTTAATCAATGATAACTTGTTATATCTTGGTTCTTTTTCTATAATGCATGTGGATGGAATGAGACAAGAAAATATAAATGCTGGTTGAATTGAAAATTCTTCTCCTTATAATTGTTTTTCTTATGCTTATTGTGGAGAGTGTCATTCTTATGAGCATTGTCCATATAGCAATACCAGTCATTATGTGAGAGATGATTTCAATATGAACTAAACTTGTTTTGCTCATTCCTTTTATCCTGGTGGAATTTTAGAGCAACAAGAATCTTTGGATCCATATGTCAGGTATTGTCATAACCCTCTTTTCTACTCTTATCCATATATTGAAGACCACACTATTGAGTATAAGGAAAAGTCTGATTTAGAAAGATTAATTGAGGAGTTTGCGGAATCAACAGAGAGATTTTGTAGAGAGCAAAAGGAAAGTGACACTAGAGTTGAGTCAAGTGTCCAAAATATTGGAATATATGTGAGTCAAATTATTGCGTTACTTGAAACTATAAGGCAAGATAATTCTTTGAGCATAATGACCACTTCTTGTGTTGATGATGATTATTATGAGGAAATTGAGGATGTGGAATTAAATGAAACCTTAGCTCTTGTGGAATGTGAAAAGGAACTTGAAATCACTTTTGGAGAGATTAGTGGGTGTAGTCTAGATGAGGTTCCGGTTGTGGAACCTGATTCCTGTCATTTTGATGTTCAAACTAATGAGGATGTTCCAAAAGATGTTGTTCATGTCTCTTTGTTGAAGTATTAACTCTTATTGATGAGAGTTAAGTGGATTTTGTTGGATGCTCTAAAATTTTGGAAATTCCTAAATCTATTTGCAAATACATGCATGTTGTGTTCTATTTGAATTCAGTAAATAATTGTACTCTAAAATTGTCTATGATTGAAGAAGTACAATTAATTACTTTGAATGATCATTTCTTGTGTATGAACCATTGTTGCTTGAAAGGAAATAAAGACAAGGTGATCCTGGTGTTTGATACTTTTGATTAGTAGTTTATGTTTGGGAAGTCTGGCTGAAGACTATAAATTTAGCGCTGCTTGGGAGGCAACCCAAGGTTTGGTTTGATATTTTGTTGTGATTCTGGTAACCCCTGATGATGTATTCTACTTTGATAGTTTAAAAAAAACAAAAAAAGAAAAAATTAAAAAAAATTTTGGTTTAGTCTTTGTCTAACTAAAGACGTTAAAGAAGGGTGACTATTTGGGAGGCAACCCAAAACTTCTTTCCTACTCTTTCAAAACTTCTTTCCTACTCTCTTAGTTTTCTTTATTACTCTCATTTTTCTTTCCTACTCACCAAAACACACTGCACTGCATTGAGCATTTTAGTTTTCATCATTTTCATTTTAAGTTACTATGAAGGAATCTCTTGCAAAGCTTAAGAATAGGTTCCCCACTCTTCCCAAAGACGTGCTCAGGAAGCTCTATAGCTGATGATTTGAAAGGATGAAAGTATTCAAGCATTTGGGCCTTCCTGAGGACGTACGCTGGATCATTGAAGCTAAGGTACGTTTAGCAAGTGAGATTTATAATTCATTTGTTAAACCTTTACCAGGAATGGGAAGAAGTTCTTACTTGAAAAAGGGAAGAGCTAAAAGAATGAAAGTCTGCCATAAATATGCAAGGTGGAATTGTGATCAGCGCTGTAGGAGTAAAGGTATGGTTTCTATAAATCAAGAAGATAAAATCAAATTTATAAAGGATAGACTGAGTAAGGAGTCACTAGATGATATCATTCAAACTCTTGAGACGCATCCGAGTGGTGATGTTCATCGTATTCTTCTTGATTTAGCAGACATATTCAATAGAGAAAAAGAGCGCTATTGTCTTGGGAATCTGACGTTAAAAGACCCTGTTTGCCAGTTTATAAGAAAACTGGATGGGAAGCAAATCCTCGATTCATAGAAAGCGTTTAAGCCGTTTCTGAACGTAAAACCAGAGGAAGATGTGAGCCAAAATCACAACTACTGCACATAATCATGCTTTTGTTTTAATCTTCCTTATCTTTTCTGTCACTTTTGTCTAATCTGTTTTATCTTTTCAGCAGCTTTTATTTAATATGTCTCTTCTTTTTAAATAAGGTTTGACTTTCTTTCCTCTTTTTCTTCACGCAAATTACGTCGGTCATTCGTGTTAGAAGTTTTTCAAATTTTTTTGAAAAATGCGTAATTTGTATGATTTTGTTGTCAGTGCTTTAGTGTTATATATACTCTTTCATTTGTAAATATACACACTTCCATTTGTAAATATGCATTCTTCCTCTTGTAAGCATACATGGTCCAAGAGAAAGAAAGAGAAAAAGGGTATTTCACAAAAATGTAGATTTGCATCTATTTGCATTTTTGGTGAAATTGATTTGGGCAAGAAAGGAGAGTTTATAACAGCAGCAAACGAACTTGGAATTGCATTAGCTGCCAGAAAAATCAACTTTGTGTACGGGGGAGGCATCCAGGGCCTAAAGGGAACTGTGGCCATTTCTGCATCTATGAATGGAAGCAAGGGTTTAAATGTAAAGGTGAAGGAGTTGGAAGATCACATTTTTTCCTTAGGACGAGTTACAGGTTTTAAGCTTGCCTGAACGGATGGGAGTAATGTTCTACCATGCTCAAGCTTTTATTGCTATACCCGGTGGTTTTGAGACATTGGATGGCATTTCTAGTGTTGCATATTGGGCTAAGTTAAACTATCACAAAAAGCCATTAGGATTGTTAAATGTTAATGGTTTTCATGATAATCTGTTGTCTTTTCTTGATCATGCTGTGGAAACAAGATTCATACCCCAAGCAACTCGCCACTCCATAATTGCTGCACCAACTACTGATCAGCTGCTCAATCAACTGCAAACCTATGAACCTAAACCAGATCTATTCGTCAAGCAAATAGGTGTGCAATCTTTAGATAGCAGTCAGAAGCAGAACCCAGATACCACTCTTAGGTTGTAACTTTCCTTAATCTCTTAGTTTTACTTTATTGTGAGTTGATGTTAAAAAAACACCTCCTCTGAGCTCTAGAAGACATTGGGGACAATGTCTGATTTAGGTTGGAGGAGGAGAAATTTTTTTTCTTTTGTTAGTTAGTAAAAACATTAGAAGCATGGGGTGTGGGAAAAAATGGCAGAGTAAGGAGTTATTCTTAACTCCTGAGATGAATTTCATTAGTTGCATTTTTTTATCTTTTTCAAAAAAAAAGTAAAAAAAAATTATCTTGTTCAAGTGCTTTGTAATGATCTTAAGAAGTATACAAGTTTTAAGTATAGATCAATTGAATTTAGAGATTTTATAGCATGAATGAACAATAATTGTTGCAATTGGTGATGAATTTTGAGATTGAATGAACTGAGTTTAAAAATCCCTAGATGTGAGCTTCTAAGCGTATAATGATTATTTCTCTTGTGTGTGATATTCACCTATTAAGTTGTCACTCTAGAACTTGCTTTAAATCTGGTTGAAATTACATCGCACATGCACATTCAAAAATGATAAAGGCATTCATTTTCTTTAGCCAGAGCCAAATAGTCAACCTTACAATTATACCATTGATAAGCCCCTTTGAGCCTAATTGACTGTTTCTTTGTTTTCAATCCATTAACATGTGCTTTAATGATATATCAAGTGCTTTTACCTTATTCGGAAGATTAGTGAAGCATTTGAAATTTTTGTGAAATGGGCTTTTGACAAAGTGTGGGGGTATATCTATCATCAACTTTATAATTGTAATTAAAAAAAAGAGAAAAAAAAAATTAAAAAATAATTAAAAAAAAGAGAGAGAGAAAAGAAGGAAAAAATTATGAAAAAGAAAAAAGAAAATGTTAAGTGTTTGAATTGTAGGTTGTTGTGATGAGATAAATTTATAAGTAGCCCATTTTTCAATTGCTCTTTTTCTTTAGCCTTTCATATCATGTTTTACATTCCTTTATCTTAACCCCATTACAACCCTTAATAAGTCCTTTTGATTTGAATTATGCATGTGAATTAGATAGTGGAGATTGAGATTTTTAGCAAGCCTATGGTAGTGCAATTTTTTCGGTTGAATTTGAGCGAAACACTTACCCTTGAACACTTGAGAGATTGAGAGAATAAGCTACAAGTAGGAACTTGGTTTATTCATTTTCAATTAAAGTTACCAGTTTATATTTTCGTTGATTCATTAATACTATGATCTCTTTATTTTTTAATTGTGTTCTTACTTATGACCTGACACTTCTGATTTTGTTGGAAGCACTTATTAGTTACTTCTTGTCTGAGGACGTCCAAGAGTTAAGTGTGGGGGAATTTGATAAGTAAACTATTTTCATATTTATTTTCCATTATATGATGATTTTGTGGACGATATTTGTGTTTAATATAATAAATTTGGGTGTGATTAATAAATAAATAATGTTTTTGGAATAAATAGAATTTAAAAAATATAAAAATATAAAAATATAAAAAAATGAAAAAATGAAAAAATGAAAGTACTGTAGCAACAAGATCACTGTAGCAAACGGAAGTTATACTATAGTGGATGGAAGTCACTGTAGCGACGGAAGCGCTGTAGAGCCGCTAGTCACTGTAGCTGTTTGCCGACAGTCACTGTAGTAGCCGCCAGATCACTGTAGCAGTCTCCGGACACTGTAGCAGTACTGTAGCACACGTTTCTTCCCCTATAAATAGATATCAATGCCAAGCTCAAATGGGGAGGAGAGGAAGAGAAGCAAAGGTTTCCTTCTCTGATAGGGAGAGGTCCTTCTCTGACTGGGAGAGATCTTTCTCTAACATTTTTGAGTTCTTTGTGTTGTTTTTTAGATTTAATTCCATGCATTGCATGCCTCCATCTTAGAAAGCTTATGATTGTATTACTTTTTGCATGCCTCCATCTTAGAAGGCTTAGGATTGTATTACATTTTGCATGCCGCCTACATGGAAGGTTTTACCTCTTAAATGGACTGCTAGATTTCTTCATTTTTCATGCATCTTTTGGTTGTATATTCATGTTTGAGAATTTAATATTCAAGTTTATACAGTATTTATGAGGATTTCATTCTAGCTTTATATAATTTATTTTGGTTTTGTTTTTAATTTCATCATGTGCTAAATTTCCATTTTCCTATGGTGATAACATAGCTTATTAATGACGGATTGAATCTTAACTTATTAAATCTAATTTGAATTTCTCCTTTATGATTGAGTTTTAATTATTATTCTTAATGCTTTTGATTGACTGGCCATCTTTTGAATGATTTCAATATACATGTTGAGACCGGAAGGAGATGCATGTGTATCGATCCTATAATTAAAACCATGACTTGCATATGAAATAGGAATATATTCATATGAGTTGTGTAGTCTTACTGAGTTCCATAAATCTTAATGCATAATTAATTGCTTAAATTCATATAGGAATATATTGGATTAGCAATTAATTATAGAATTGCTTGACCTTGGAAGAGGCTAGTAATTAAATTAGGGAAACTCGACTATCAATCATGTGGAATAAAATGGGCTAGAATAGATAAGTGATTCAATCCGAAATTTGTTAAGTGAAATCTAATCCCTAGGACTTTTTCTAATATTTGCATTTCTTATCATCTGCACTCATATTTAATTGTCTTTCTTTTATTCTGTACTCTCAATCACCAACTAATCGATCAACCTAATAGAGTTAAAATAGCTCATTTTGGTACTTAGTGATCAATCCTCGTGGGAATGAACTCTACTTACTTCTATATTACTTGATTACGACAGTGTATACTTGCACTATTTAATTGATGATCTGCACTCATATCACCGTGCCATCTAGCAGGCGACCTCGTTACAATAGGAGACCTCATAACAGTAGAGTGAGAGAGAATGATCGTCAGAGTGCTCTGTGGTATGCTTCGTCTATATTTAGTGTCAATAAGAAATTCAAACCAAATTTTGACCATGGACTGAACTGAAAACTTAAAAAGTTTGTGGAGGGACTAAATTGTAAACTTTAAAATATTTTTGGGGCTAAACTGTAATTTTCATAATTTGAGCCCAAACTTCCATTTTCATATTTGGTCCAATTTTTTCAAGCACCTACAATCAAAAAACAATTAATAGAGCATCAAATAATCTTAGAAAAATCAATCAAGAGTAATTACAATTTTTATGACAATTTTGCCCTTTTTTGTTCTAATTCAATGTATTTATTCTTAATTCGAATTAATCACAAAAAAGGAATTTTAAGCTCAATAATTATGACAAAAACCCCAAATAAAATATAAAAATATATAACAAATTAGGGATTAGTTACATTGATCAAATTAAGAGCAAGGTTGTAAAACTCATTAGTTTAAGCAAACTTGTGACAATGTGCAAAATTGTAAACTCATAAATAGTTTACTTTTATCAATAAATAGGTATTAATTGTGTATAATCAAATAATTAAAATATAAAAATGACAACAAATTGATTTAAATATGTTTTATATCCAAAATAATTGAAATTAAATCCATCAACATTTAATTTATCATACTCAGCAAAGAAATTTCTTTAAAATTCATATATAAAGCCACTAAGCATGATCAATTTGAAAAAGTTAATATGAGTTTATTAAGAGTGATTTAATACAATTTTGTAAGTTAGAAACATAAAAAGTGTAAACTGAGTATGTGAACTCGTGAGTTTAACTGAATTTACAATCAACATGAGTCTAAAAGTGTCCTAACACAATTTTGTAAGTTATAAACCTAAAACTTGTAAACTTAGAGAGCCAACTCATAAATTTGATAACAATTATTATGAGAACACAATTCAAACAAAATAAATTATAGGGAGTCAATCGATTCAAAAAAAAATATAAACTATAAGAATTTACATGTTATTTTCCCATTTTTAAATATATATAATTGTTGGCATTTGAGGAATGAAAGTATTTTATTATGATTTGAGTGGGCTTTAATTTTGATCAAACTTTTAATTTTGATGTACAATATCAAGAGGATAATCATGATCAATATATTTATAAAAATCAAAAGGAGTCACAATATTCACAAGTTGCAAATAATGTACTTTATCTTGAGTTCTCATGTAATTATCGGGTATCCATCCGATCCACTTTAGGATTTCATCAATAGATTGAAACTGAATAAAGTGAGAATGAGCCTGAGCTTGAGCATTCTGACAATGAACACTACCTTCTCCCTTGTCCTTATTCTTGACTCGACCTTTGTCATCCTTCTACTTATCCTTTAAACTCAAGAGTTGTTGACGTTTTTTTGCCTTCTCCGATTTTGCTCAAACTATAAAGTGAGTTGAGCTCCTTGTATGTTTGCAGTTGTAAATCACAATAAATGTAATGCCCCAAATTCTTATTAAGGGCTAATGACAATTATTGAGAATGATTTGTGAATTTAATCTGAATTATTATGTGTTTTGTGGCAATTTTGATAAATGTGCCAAAATCAGTGGAAAATTGTTGCTTAATTAGTCGGTGATTAATGAGGAAATTAATTGCCAACTAAGGAGAAATGAGATGTGTAACTAAATGGCTAATGGAGTGGTTAGAGTAACTAATTAGTTACTTATTTTATGAGGACCAATAAGGTTGAGACATGTGGCAAGATAAGAAGATGAGAGAGTGATGGGAAAAGTCAAATGGCATTTTAATATGATTCTTTCTCTCTCTTCTTCACCCATTTCGACTAAGCATGTATGGGTAGGGGAAATGATCATTGTATCATCATCTTCAACCTCTCTTCATCTCTCTCTCTTGTGCCATTATTGGAGAAAAAGGGAGGAAGAAAAGCTTGATTTAAGGTGAGTAAATGATCTCTAATGTCAAAACTCACTTCTTTAATGTTGTTCCTTGAATTGAGGGCTCCATTTTGATGGTTATAGATCTTTCATTTGGTGTTGTTTGAGCTCTCAAGGGATTTTGGATATTTGAGAATCAAGAAACCTCTTTAGAAAAGTTGAAGAGGTAAGTGAAAAAAACATTTCTATCTATGTTTTATGCCAAATGGTTTGGTTTGGAATTTCAGGGATTTTTGACCTCATTTTCAAAAATTAGGGTTATTGGGTATTTGGCATGTTGTTGATATGAAATTAGTATGTCTGGAATGTATGTGGATAGATAGAGAGGGATTTGGGATTGAATGATTAAGTTTGGTGATTTTGGAATTTTGGTGTTTAGTGTTGCCCAAAACCAAAACATGATAATGAAGTAGGAATTTGGTAGTTTTGACATTTCCATTTGATTCCTTGAGCAATTTAATGTGGGAGTAGCTTTGGTTGAGATTTTGGGTTCATTGGAGTCACTTGGACAAAGTTTGAGAAGTGCTATCAGTTTTTCTGTGATTTCTGGTTTCTGATACACATCACTCAAGTGGGGAGGGGTCTCACTCGAGTGAGGCAGTGTGATTTCTTGTTTCCCTTTAGTTTTCAACTGCACTTTTGGCAAGAGTATTGCCTCACTTGCTAGTGTTGAGGGTTCCCACTCGAGTGAGCCTCATCTCACACAAATGCGGGTGTATTTGACACCATGAACTCACGTCTCGGGTCGTCACTCGCATACGTTCTTTAAGAGTGTGCCTTAGGACTCGCAAGTGCTAAGCCATCACTCGAGTACTTTTACTCCTGCTTGAGTGATGTCCTTCTCTGAAAGTTTTTTGTGCTCTCGGGTGAGCACTTCTTGAACCTCACTTTGGGGTACACGGGTGAGCATTAAGCTATCACTCGAGTGATTGAATTTGTGCTCGAGTACAGCGAGCAATTCTGGGTTCTGTTGTTCCTTTCTGCTCTCGGGTGTGCACTTTCTGCACCGCACTTCCTAAGACTCAAGTAAGCATTTGGCTATCACTCAAGTGTTGCTTCCAGGACTCGAGTGTCCGTACATCATCACTCGAGTGAAGTCTTCTTCACTTGAGTGAACAGTGAAAAATCAGTGTTTGTGCTTCCAAAAGGGGATCTTTGGGATAGTTTTTCCAACCTTTTAGGGCTTTTGTTAGAGGCATATATGGGTTCTTAAGGGACAATAATGATAACCAATTTAAGAGTTGAGAAGTTATTGAATATTGGAATAGAGAATTGACTCTTCGTCCCTAATTGTAAATTATAGGATACGATATTTGCCCTACTCGGGAGAGACTTGCGACAGAGCACGTACAGAACAAACTAGGTAGTGACTTTTCTTTCATGTTGTGTATAATGCTTGGTATGCATGACTTATCATTGTTTGTTGTGTAAATCTTTGGCATGGGGCCATTGTGTTATCTCCCGTAGTGCATTACAGCGTGAGTAGTCGTAGGGGGTGATGGTTATCACACCTACCCCTGCCGATGTTTCTGCTATTGTAATTGCCAGTGGTGCATCGTGGAATCGTGGATTCATGTTGAGTATTCGGCCAGTGTGGCTGTTGTGTATGTGAAATATTTTATATGGATCATAGCTGTGGTGATATATGTGATATGATCATGTGATTGTGCAATACAGCATGAGCAAATGTAAGAGTGACATGAGTCATACCTGCCATTACCGCTGTAACTGCCGTTGTAGTTGCTGTGTGTTGTGTGATGATTTGCGTTTATGCTTTGTTGTTGTACATACTAAGAGCGGGTAGAGCTCCAATTTGGGAGTTTTATTTTGAGTATTGGTTATCATGTATAAACCTTTGGATATTGCGTTGGAAATTACATGTATATAATGATGATGTTGGATAGTTTTGTGTAATCCCCTGGTAAAAGGAAGAGATTATGGGCATTATGCCTTATAGAACCCTTTATTGATTAATGTAACCCGAGTGTGTTGGGAATTCACCTTGTACTCTGATATTTATAAATGAAATCGTACTGTACATGACATTTGTGAAATTAATATATGAATATGAGACCACGTTAAACAAGTTTTAGAAAGGTTTTTGTAAACCCTAATTTTGGGAAATTCACTTTTATTAATAAGTCTCAAATCATCTTACGGTCTCTAATTCCACATAATCACGTATTTATAAACTTAATCTTGGCCTTGATTGTGAAGGGGGTTACAATAAAACTTCTCCAGGTGAGAAATCGTAACAATTTTCGTAGGAATGGAATTGATTACGCCTTTTGCATTATTAATGGAATTCACTATATCAGTAAGCTCTTTTGGGATGGCCTCTATCTTGGTTTTATTGTCTTTCACCCTTTTAGAAGTTGATGACTCATCTCACTTTTATCAACCTACAAATTAGCAAAGTTTATGAATTTTTCATTTATTTTCCATAAATCTACTGACTATATTTGTTCAAGAAATCCAATTCCCATTTATGGTAACAATTGTAATTTCATGTCTCACCTGTTTTATCTTTAGATTCACCATAGGAAACAGAAAGTCAGTAACATCTTTACTTGATCTGAATGTTACTGATGATGAACCTAAACCGCGATAGTACACACAAATTATAGAGATAACTAATGTTAATCATAACAATGGATTTAAGCTAATGGGTATTTTGTAGATGAGAGATTAGGTTTCAGGGTGAGAAAACAAAAAGCTGTCAACACAATGTATTATCTAAACCATGTTATAGTAAAATAACGTGCACCGGTAGCTTCGTTAAACCACTCAAGTTTTCTTACAACGGATGGCTCACCTCAAGATACGGCTATATTTTGTGAATGATTAGGATTGAATAACTGAACTACATTTTTCTAGGTTAACGTCAGCAAGTGTTTTTTAGGCTACATATTCAAGGAAAATAAAACACAAATCTAATCATTTTATTGTCCATGTAATTAATTATTCTTTTCTTGTATGTTAAAAGAGTTTTATTTTTTTTTATTTCTAGAATAGTTGTGGTGTGAAGAAAGAATTAATTAGGTCATATAATAATAATTTAGTCCTAATATCTCTTTTTGGTTTGTGAAAAATAATTTGCAAATATGAATTTAGTTCATTGCAAATTAGATTTTCAAATCTTATAGATTATTTTCAATTATTTGCAACACACTCCCATATTTGTAATTATCTAAATAAATATCTACTAGTTAAATTAAACAATAGGCCATCAAAACAAAAGATTATCAAAACCGTGTATTAGTAAAACAATGTGAGCTGGCGGTCTCATTAAACCATGACTCAAGTTTAATTTTCTGAACAAATTGCTATAACAGATTCAGAAGGTAGAAAAAATCAGTACTTAGTGCAGAATTGAACCCACACCCACAAATAAAAAGACTTGTAAATTGTAACTACAGAAAAGATCTAAGAGATAATTTACTTACAGTTAGAAGAAGCAAATTCTAGAAGAATTTGGACCAAACAGACTTATAAAATAGAACTGCATTGCTGCATGATTTGCATCTTTATCCTTGATGTTAATTCCCCATCCACGGCATAAATGAATTATATAAGAGCCAACTATTTTAACATGATGCTTATAGTCTTCACTAGGATTTTAGCAATTTCTATTCAGTAAATAGTGTTGGAAAGATCGCACTTCAACCTTGGAATTTTAATCTTAGAGGTCTTTTTTCCTTTCTTTTTTACGGGCAGAAGTCTCATTAAACAATCACAAAATACAAAACATACACAACTCATACAACTAATGTGACGTTCAATCCAAATATACTTAGAGACTAGTTACCAAGACAAATGAAAAAATTTCCAGTCAGGTGAGTGATGAAGTGGAATCTTCTATAACTTGGGCTTGGAATATCAAGTGAAGGAAATATACATATTAAGAATAGGCTCACAACTCAGACTTGTCATCATATGCAATGCTAGTACTACAAGGAACATTGGCAAGACAACCTCTTTTCTCCAGAATGTCCTTCAGGGATCTATTATCCAATAAGGTGGATCCATGCAGCAAAAGGCCCTAACTATCACCCTGATTTGCGCTGCAGGGCACAAATAATCACTAAGTCACAAGGTGAATGCCATTAAGGCAGCTTATTTCCCCCTAAATATGTAAGGCAGCATACCATCCTACCAGTTGTTTGCGCTTAAAAGCCAAATGATGAGTACTTTTACAACATAATGGTATATGGCCAGCTACTAAGAGTAAAGATAAATCATAAGCTTACACAACATAGACATGTCCACCCCAGCCACTTAAACAGTCACGATCAACAGATGAAAGCAGTGCCTGGGAGATGGTCTCAAACAATTCCTCTAGTTCCTGAGACACCAAAGAAAACATGACAAGAAAAATGTGCTGTGTCTTGCATTAGGAACTGTCCACATTAAAATTTGGTAGCAGCTGGTATAGGTTTGAAGATGTTTATTAGGTATTCATTTAGAAGCAAGTAGCGACACATATAAATGATGCACCAAGTTATCAAAAAAATAATCAAGAATCACCATGCAAAAATTAAATCAAGTTGAACTCAGGGACAAACCATGTCAGGCTTAAACATCAACTCAAAAGCACCATATAGAGACTCAAATGCAGTGCCTGCAACAACAAAATCTTTTGCAAGTTCCCGTATACAAGAAAAGCACAAAGATGATATTATCACAAACATATGGCTCATGCGAAAGCACATGACATCCAAATTATTGAAAAACAACAAAATCCCAAGGCGTATTATGGTTCTGACACCTTTGGCCTTTAGTCACCTTTAACATAGGATTAAGTAAAGTCCTTTGTCAAGAAATATGAACATAAGATTATAAGAAGAGCTAATTTTCAATTATAAGTTTTAATTCATTAAGATCTCCCTTAAAAAAGAGTCAACTCACTTTGCTCCAATTGAATCCATTGTGCAAATGAAAGGTTTCTCATAATCTCCTAATCCACCAATTACAGGCTCGCACAAGTATGGACCAGACCTAGAAAGCAAATTAACATTTCATTTCAAATTAAATGAATTTGCAAAATCATACAATCTTATAACTGATTTGGATGATAGCAGTCACACTTATAATATTGAGTTACACATAATTCACCTGCAAAATATTATAAATTATCTACACCTATTAGCATTAACTTTCTTAAAAAAATGAACCTAGTTTCATATTTTAACTTCAGGAAGAGTTTCATTCTGATTTTGTACTCAGTTTTCTCATAAAGCCTCTGTGCATTCTGGAGAAAAGAGAGCAAAGTTAGGATAGATGGGCATGGGGAAAATCATATTTTCACAAAATGTGTGATTGAATCCCTTATAATCTTTATCAACTAATATCTGTACATAAGACGAACACATATTTAAAACAAATGAAGAAGTTAAACATTCCTTGACTAAAACATCAACAAGGCAGTTTTGATCTCTTACAATGTATTGTAGTTGCAAGTTTCAGTTATACTGAATAAGATTTTGAATCTGAAAAAAAAAAAATTATACTAGGCTGCAATGTGATGTTCTTGAACTGGCACTTGATCCTCCTATATATATCATGCCAGTTATATAAATATTGCAAATAATCTCTCTAAATTAGGTCTTCACTCATGCAATTCTTTCTCTTGATATAAAAAAATAATGCAAATAATTGTTTCAATTATATAATTTTCTCCAATAAAACTCTAATGTAGTTCACTTCTCTAATGTAATTAAGGCTGAAACCATGAGCCATGAGATTAATCAAACTTTGGATTGAACATGCCCTGAATTGGAGGGGTTCGAGTTCGACATAAAGAAAGAAAGGCAAGCACAAGTTAAACTCAGACAGATTTTGTAGTTAAGGAGGCTGAAGTTTCAGACCATGCAGCTCACCTGTCAAGCTATACAGCTTGAGTCAGATGCATGGGAAAAATCTGCTGATGAAGCCCTTCTCGGATTAAGCAATATGAAGTTCACACTGCAATAGTACAACTAACACGTCAAGAGTACTCAGCCTTAGCAAGAGCAGCTGAAGAAAGGCTTTCAGAGGCTAATCATAAGGTTTCTGTTTATAGGGAAAAGAAGGTCGTAGCTGAGGCTAGGCGGGATTCATCATTATCAAGATTGAATAAGTTGTACCCTAGCATATCAACAAAAATGGACCAAAAAAAAAAAAAAAACAGGGCAACGGAAGGCAGAAACGGAAGTGGAGAAAAATGATCCAGATTAAACAACAACAACAACCTAAGAATCAGAGTACAAAAACCATCCTCACAAATTCCCGTCACCAAAAGCATAGGTCAACAGCGAACACCAGATTTCACGATATATACTTACTTTCCCTTGATCTGGAACCAAGCCTCAACACATTATTTGTGAGCAGCAACCAAATCGTCCTTGCAAGAACATCTGATGGTAAACAGACTGAGATCAACCGCAAACACAAGGCTTTGCGTCTTCGCGCAGCGGCGAGAACGAGTTAGAGTGAGAGAGCACCAGCGAGTTTCGGACTTCTGTTGGCGATAGCAACAGGAAGCTTAGGATTTCTGTCTGACAGAGATAGAGAGCAGAGACGATATACCTACCTTCAGGGCTTGATTGGTTTAAAGGAAGGGGATGAAAGGGGAGAGGATGATTTTCTATCCCTTTTAAACCCTTTAATTTAATTTAGAGAGAATAAAAATAAGGGGACGAGAGAAATTTAGAATTCTTTTTTTAGGATCTCTTCCCTCCAATTTTTCATATTAAATAAGAGGAGGGGTTTATTTTTCATCCCCTCCCCTCCAACCAAACAGGCCCTCAGAGTCATAGATGGAGATGATCACCGAAGCCATGAAAGTAGCACTATAAAAAAATTGACTTTCAACGGCAACTTAATTGTCGCCACTGAAAGTATGAGTTTAACACCGGTTGTTCTAAATATCAAGTTTAAAAGATGTTTTTATATGATTTTTTAATTATCTTATTTATTTTTGGATCAATTGTGTAAAAATTAGGTTTAGAAAACATCTTTTAGACCTTACACAAACGGAACCGGTTTAAAAAGTTTACAATATTTACAAAATTTCCACTGGTCACGTTTTTTAGATTTTATCCTCTATATCATGTCTAAAAAGAGAAGTCTAAAACGCTGTTTTTGCACTAATGTAAACATTTGAAACCTTTCCTCTGCTCCTTGCTAATAGTACTATGTGCTTCTTCGTTCTTCGATGATGGGCATGAGAATCAAGTAACCCTTTCATTACTTACCACTGCGCACTACTCCCCTTTAACTTTCGATGTATGCAACGATGGTTTGAACTTGTCACTTTCAATCTATTTAAACTCCTCATTCCCATACATTTTTTGTACTATTTTTTCATCGCCCTCCTCTGTTGACAAATCCATAATTTTGTTATATATGTTTATATTTTATTTAGGAATTTTGCCATAATAACTGAGCTTAAAATGCTTTATTTGTGCTTAATTGAGATTAAGAGTAAATATATTAAATTGAGACTAAAAAGGGAAAAATTGTCAAAATAATTTTAATTACTCTTAACCATTGATTTTTCTGAGAATATTTGATGTTGATTAAATTGTTTTCAATTGAGCATGCTTGAAAATTTGGATTTAATATGAAAATGGCAATTTGAGGCTTAAATTTGAGAATAATAATTTGGTACCACAAATTCACAAATGACAAAATGGTCCTTGTAAAACTGCTGCATTTTGCATAAATGAATTAGGTCTGATTTTAGCATGGTTCATGAACCCGGACCGGACCAGCAGTTCAAACTGGAACTCAGTGAACCACCCAACTGGCCGGTCCGGTTCAGTCAGCTACCCATTATTGTTCCGACTCGGTTTGAACCGATATGACCCGATACGAACCGCTACCGACTTGGCTAACTCGCCGGGTTGTGAGAGTAGGCCGGGTTAATTTTTTCTGCTTCTCCAGTGTTTGAAATGAGGCCAGTTCTCACTTCCTTCTTCTCTCATTTCATGTTTGCCTTGCCCTTCCTCTGCACTGTCTCTCCCAACTCCTCTCGACCAAATCGCTCTAGTCATCCTCATATGGGAAAATAGAGATGCAGAGCAGAGGTAGGTCTATAATGGAAATAACAATAAAGCTAATTAGATGATGTAAGGGTGTTGAATGAAAACCACTAGAAGAAGAAGTGGTCAAAGACACTGAGTGATAGAGAGAGACAGAGTAATAAGCGTTACTTTTTAGGTGTTATGTTCTCTTGCAGAGCCTATCCTCTGCTCCTTTTCTTATCTTCTCTGCACTTTGATGCATCAGATCTAAGTATTATACTATTTATATATATTATATTAGTTTTAGGAATATTGTTGTTGAATTATATTGAAGATTTATTTATTTTATGTTTAATATAATTTTTGGTTCATTAAATTTGCTCTTATTTTAATTTTAGCTCCTCATATTTTAAATTATAGTTTTTGATCCATCAAATTTTATTTCATTTAAAACATTGGTCCATATAACTCAATAAAAATCTGGATCATTTTGTTGATTTAGTATATTTAGATAGTATGATTTATATGTTGAATTATATAGATTTTTTTTTATTCCTCAAACGGTCTGACCCCCGGTTTGACTCTGATCTGACCCACTGACTCTTGACCCACTAGCTCACCCGGTTTAATGCCCGGTCCGAGTTTTAATACTTTGGATTTTAGTATAGTAGGAGTAGAGATACGAGACATAACAGAGGTGCCAAAACACAGAACCTGAGACCTTCCTCCTTCATCAACACCTTCATCTTCTTCTTCTTGCGTCGTCTACTATTGTCCTCATCGGCGACCTTCACTTCTTCCACAATCCTTTCCGTTGCAAGGGAGTTTCAGAATCACAAGTGAGAAAGAACAGCGGAGGCCGTGAGTGAGAGGGAGCTAAAGGCAAGAGGACGACGACACAAAGCTGGAGGTTGGAGGATGAGAATGAAACAGGGAGCTGTGGGTGAAGCTCTGGAGCCACAAGGATTTTAGAGGGTGAGCTGAGAGTTGAGAAGGAGAGAGCTGAGAGTCTCCTTCCCCATTGTTGAGTTTTGATTCCCTCTCCATCACCATTCATCTCACTGTCCACCGATTCTCCACCTTGCTCACACCGCCACATCCGTCCTTCCACAATTAATAGAGATGAGGTTCAGAGCTTGAAGGCCAAACGCTGTTCAGATTCAGCACCGATAATGTGTACTTTTGTCGCTAAAGCAATTAATTAATAACTAGGACAATCTACTAATACAATATAGTGGCAACCTAGGTCATTCTCTAAATGAGCAATCTGTGGGTTTTCTCTAGAATTGAATTTAGGTGATAAAAAGTGCAATGGAATTGACATAAACTAAATGCAAGACTCTACTACCTAAATGCAATTAGACTAACTAAATGCACTAATGCAATTGACTCTAAAACCTATATGAGAATGAAACTACCATAAATGAATGCAAATGCAATTTTTGGGGGGATTTTCTTATGAAAAAGGGAATTAAAATGCTAAGCAAAAAGATCAAGAAGAAGCAAGACAAAACAACAAAAGTTTAATTCAGTTATGATGATGAAGGGAACAACTTAGAATTCACATGAACTTAGCTTTTTTAGTCATTCAATTTATTAGACCAAAGGGAGGTTGATGGAAGATTGGAATTAATACACTCAATCATCTAATTGAAACATAGGAAATCCTCAAGCTCATTAACACTTATTCCATTAGAAAACTCATAATGAAATAAGTGGTAGCTAATTAAATTCTTTAAAAACCAATCACAATAGTTTAAGATAGTTTTGGAAATTATGTTCACAATTGCCTAATTAAACAATTTGACAATTAATCACCATAATCAAACAATTAAGAGATTAAACCCAAATTGATAATTAAATAATGAAAACTCAGTTAATAATCTAATTGACAATCTAAGGGGTCTGCAAACAAAAATCCCAACAATCATTTAAGAACAAATTAAATTCAAAATATCAATTCAATACAAATTAATAATAAGTCTACAATCTAAAATTAGATTATTCTCAGTTAGTACAACCTAAAATTATTTAAAACTAAACAATCTTAAGTCTTGAAATAAATTGATAAAAAGAAAAAACCACTCCCTTATGATCTTCAAATATAAGCTCTTAGGCTCTAACTTTCTCCATACTCCTCCCAAATTACCTCCCAAAAAAGTCTAAGCTGTCATCACGACATTCCCTTCAATCTCCTTAAACCAGCAACCCACGGCAATTCGGAAAGATAGCTTGTAAACGAATAATTAATTAATGGATGTTGTGTGTCTGTGCGAATGGAAAAAAGGGAATGGAATTGATGTATAGCAATTGAAGTGGGGCTGTGAGTGTTGACTCAGAGAGAGAGAGGTTTAGCTCTCAATGGGAGCGTGTCTTCAGCCTCGTCGGCATCTGTGAGTGAGTCTCAGCTTCTCCCTCTTTTGTGGCGATTTGGTTAACTTTTAAGAAAGAAGGGGAGAGTTTTGGGTATCAACTTAAGTCCATTAAAATTTAAAAAATCCAAACAAAATTTCATCATTAGATTCTCTTTTAGATCAAGAAAATTTCTGCACCATACGATCTTCTAATATGTTTTTTCTTGCCCTACAAGAATTAAATAAAATCATGATCTATCATATATTTGAAAATATTATCTAATTACAAGATAGTAGTCAGAATATTAACAATTTAAGCTCAATAATATCATAATCAATTCATATTTATATTATTTCCTAAAATTGGCTAGCCATTCAAATATTATCTAATAAATCCAAATTAGCCTAGAATAATCCTAAAAATAAATGAATAAGATGGAATAAAATATATTAATTTTGGGATTTATCAACCGGCCACCACCATTATTCTACTCTTCCAGTGATTTTCAGCTTCCCAAGATCTCCATTGGTCTAGGCTGTGGTTTCCTATACTTCTGAACTCATTATATCAGTGGCTATCTCTATTCTACTTCTGAATTCAAATCCAGCCCCAATGTTGAATTGATTAAGTGCTGATTTGTCATTTTTAATTTGTGATTTTATGGCTAGATGTTTGAATCAGAGTGTGATTATATTTCTTGAAGCTATTCTCATGAGTGGCTAAGGCAATTTTATGCTCTTGGAGATGAATTAGAGATGAGTTGAGCTCACATGTATTTCAAAGGGGAGTTTATTTTATCTATAGCTCATTATATTTGTGATTTCTTAGGTTTAGGAATTCATTTTTGTAATGAGACTATGATTTTAGTTATGATTTCTATGGATTGAGTTGTTATGATTTGGGATTTGTAACGAGGATTTGTACTCATCAATATATATGGTTATATATATGTTTTTCTATGATTCTATTACTTTCTATCTATTTAACATGGTATTGTTAGATAGTTTGATTGAATTGGACTTGTAGTTGAACTTAAATACATTGCTTACTCCATAGTCACTCTCTAAGGGGTTTTAATAATGCTTAAATAAATGGGTTCATGAGTTTAAGCATTAAACTCAATAATAATTGAGGTTTGGTATTTTAGGAAACTTAGAGAAACTCATTACACTAAGAGGGCTTAATAACATTTCAATGGTAAGGGTTCCTCTCTTGTGATGCTAGACTCATTGGTTAATGAGGTTTGGAATATTAGAAGCTTAGTGTATTAACTCTCCAAATATTTTAATTGAGCAAGGATAGCCATTGAAAACCATTTCTAAAAGCATCTTCTTCATTTGCATTCTTAACCCATTTCCATTCCTTCTTATTTGAAAAATCCCAAAAATATCTCTTTTGATTGCATTCAATTCAAAATTTTGAAAATCAATCAATCAATGATGTTTTACCCTTATCAATTTTGCATTATAATTACTTAGTTTACTAAGAATTAGTTTCATAATCGGCCCCTCAAAGTGAAACGTCCCGAGTTGTGCACTATATTGCATTAATTCGATTTTATTCTTGATAACCTCGAGGTGACTAAAAAATGTTATTTCATCTGTTCTCTCAATTGCCAAGATGAAATGCTATGCTAAAGACTTGCTAGAAAATCGTCGATGTCATCCTCGACCTCCTTCTCCTCCCCCAACCTCCACCTCCTTCTCCACCCCCACAACCTCCACCTTCTCTTGATTCTCCTCCCCAATCTTCGTCTGCACCTCTACTTCTGCCTCTACCTCTACATCTTATGCTTCTTCAAGTAGAAGCAATGATGTGGCATGCGGAACGCATTGACCATGCCGTGAGGGGGCTGGCCAAATATTTTTTGATTGAATATGAACATGAAGGCCAATCTCATTTTTTATGAGTATGAGATTGGCCATGATCTTGACATACTCTCAAATAATTCAGGCCACTCTTCTGACAATGAGTAGCCTAAAGATCTAAGGTATATTGCTAATTTTTGTAACTTAGGTTTCCTTCAAATTGAAGGAAATCAAAGTTTCAAAAATTAGCAGTAAACCTCATTTCATCTAGCCACTTATCACCAAAGGTTGCTATTTATTTGTTTGATTTTTAAAATTATCTGGGCACTAATAGCCTAAAAAAGTTTTAAAAGAATTATAACATACCCCACTATTGTTAAGAAAGAACCATGATAAATGTAATAAAAAAAATAATAGTTCTTACAATAAAATTATTAACTATAGGCTTTTCAAAAAAAAAAAAAACATACCTCATGATTATTAGGAACAAATCATGATATAAAGTCTTAGGCACATCCACACCAATGTGTTTATATCTATAAATATCAACAAATCAAATAGAGATGTACTTGACATATATAGTTTGCAATTAGTAAATATGTTACAACATTGCATGTACTTCAATCTATGATCAATTTGGATACGTACGGTGGTTCTATAATGGGATACTCATATAAAGTTTTTGCTTTTTTATGGAACATAACGACAATAAGGTGCTTAACATCAAGGCCTATTATATTGAATAATGGTTTATATATGCTTAGAGCCAATTTTTCTGAACCCATTTAGCTTTAACTAGTAATGAATTTGTCTTCTGGTTTGATCGATATTCGTAGTAGCCGAATGGTGTGGTCCATATGGCAATCCCATTACTTGCTAGTTTGTCGATGGTGTCACCACACTCTACCTTCAACCGCTTCAGATAAATGTCACTCATCAGGTGGTTGCTGCAGGGACTGATGTGTTTTATCCTCATGTCAACTCCATCTGATGGTAAATGGAGCAAACTTGATGGCAAATCATGTTCTTCTTCCTCAACATCACAGCTTCTTCTATTCCTTTCCATGGAAACTTCTTTAGTGTCAACTCTCTTTCTTCCACCATTGCTGTTGGCTCTACCAATGGTCCCTCTAAGTTCTCTTGACTGTGTTTCCTGGGCATCGGATTCCCTAACTGACGTTTCCTTATCTTCATCCCCATCAGGAGTGACATCACAATCATCGAATTTCCATTTTCTTCAGCTTTAGCCTTTGGTGATTCAATTATAGCCTTCAACTCTCTATTAACCTATCATACAAGCATGCCACAAGAGGAACTTGTCATTAACAAGAGTGATTAGAGAAATATTATGGAGAAAGATAAAGAATCATGTATTATTTAGGGAAGAGAAAAATGCTAATACAACCATTGGAACTCGCATGGGTTGACTGCTAATTATCCTTCTCTTGAGGGTGATGAATCAACAACCTTAAACTCTAGGGATTATGAGGGAGTTCTAAGTTACCCTCCCTCAAGAAAGAGACTCCTTTCTCTGTACTTGGTAGGGATCAATATCCCTTCACACTAATCACAATGTTGAGACACTATATGTATACACTTCTAGGTTATCACCTACTATTACTTCTTAATACTTCTAACACTTAACAACTGTTTGTAAGGAATTTTATGATCAGACAACCATAAAAAATATCAACCAGATGTTAAGTGCAAATTATTGCCTTAACCACCTGAAGGTTCTGAAGAAAATTAGCGATGTCAGTAGGGCAAGAGGACATTTCATCACATTTTTTGGGACCGAAGCGATCTTCCACCCCTGCTTCTGTCGCTCGCAAAAAACTAACCATCAAATGCCCCTGATGGTTCCAAACATGACTCGCAGAAATTATGGGCACATGGCCTCATAACTGGAGAAATAAACATAGTATTACAAACAATAATATTGCTAATCTAGCTGGTTTGAAAAGCAACTATTTCATAAAAAAAATCTTTAAGGGTACTGAATTTCTTTGTTTTTTTATGAAAATGAAAATGGATGTGGTGGAAATATGTGTCTGTGTGTGGGGGGGGGGGGGGTTACGGAAATTAGCTTCTAAAATCTGTCTGGAATGATCAAGGAAACCTAACATAATTTTTAATCATATGATGTATTTTTATTGCGAAAAAACTTAGATATACCCTTATCAATTAAGAAAACCAATGTCTCCATTCCAAAGAACCACCATCGCCAAAACATTATCGCCTAAAACTATCACTACCCACCATGTAAATTTACTCATAACTCATCACCAGCCACCGCATAAAAGAAAGATCATCAATCAAGAAGCAACTTTCATGTGAAAGAAGAAGAAGAATCATAAAACTTAGAAATTATGAGCTCCATATTCAGATAAACCCATAAATAATAAATCAATTGATTTGAAATGAAAGGAATATAAATCATATAAAACAACTGATAACAAAAGAGTAAAATTTTATACCTTTTTTGGTATTTCATTGATCTGATTTCTTTTTAGTAGCAAAGCCTTGGGTTATTAGCAGGGGCGTCATCATCATCTTCTTCGTCGGCATCAAATTTCATGGGTGATTTTTTCAAGAGAACCATGGCAAATAAAATGTGACAAGGATACATTTACACAAGTCTGTGTCATGTTGCGCATATAAGTTAGGGGCATTTTATAGATGAGAAACTAGTTTGCCGGTTTACAAAACCATGTGCCGTCAAAACAGTGGGCTTTGAAAACCATGTTCTAGAAAAACAATGTGCGCCGAGAGTTTTATTGAACCACTCAATTTTTCTTACATTAGTCCGCTGACCACCTCCAGATATGATAAGCACATCTGAATTATATTTTGTGAATGACTAGGATTGAATAACTTGACTTTTTTAAAAGTTACACATTTGTATTTTTAGGCTACATATTCAAGGAAAATCAAATAATCTATTCAATTTATTGTCCATTTAATTACTTATTCTTTTCTTGCATGTGAAAAGAGTTTAATTTCTTATTTATAGAAAATAATTTTGGTGTATATAGATTAACGAGAATTAATTAGGTGACATTAGTTCAATGTAATAATAATTTGGTGTTAAAATGGTTTTTTAAAATAAATATTTAATATGAATTTACGCCATTGAAAATTAGAAATTAAAATCTTATAGTTATTTTCAATTAGAAAAAAAATAATTTTTTTTATCCTTATAGTTTTGACTTGATTATATCTCTGTTCTTGTGATTTTGAGTTAGTTGAAACTTTGGTCCCTAAAGTTTAACATACTGCATCTATGTTTTTAATTGGCTAAAACAATGTCTGGTCCTCTAATTATGGAAGTCAGTTGCATGTTTTGGAATGTCAGTTGCATGTTATGGAAGCTAATTGCAATTACGGAAGGTGACTTAATTACATGTTGAATATTTTCATATAGAGTACAGATGTCATTTCATGTGGTTACTTATTTCTCCTAATTAAAGGACCTCATGCTTCAACATTTCGTAGGTTCTGTTTCCCAATTAATTTCTCAAATTGGAATTTATCCCCAAATTGCCCTTCAAATAAAAAGCATTTATATTCATATGTGATCAACAATGCACTAATTTTTAATTTTAAAATTGATTTAGAGGTCCTTATAGTTGATCTTAATTTTAAATAAGCTCCATATAGTTTTTTTTTTAAATTGACCCCCTATTAATTGTAAGTTATAGAGTTTGTAAATTTTTATTTTTAAAAATTTATGAATGTTAAAACATTGTTAAATGAAACAAAAGAAATTCATAAAGTTCATGAAATTTTGTAAATTATAAATAATAGGTTTTATACTGAAAAATGAATGCATTGATCAAATTATCAGACACAATTTAAATAAAATAAATTATAGATATTCTATTAAAAAAAACTAAACTACAAGAATTTACATCTTAATTTACCCATTATTAAGTATATGTGCCATTTGAGGAATACTAGTATTTTATTACAATTTGATTGAATTCTAAATTGATCAAACTTTTAATTTTGGTATACAATATCAAGGGGATAAACATGATCAATATATTTATAAAAATAAAAAGAAGTCGCCCTATTCACAAGTTACAAATAGTGTACTTTATCTTGAGTTCTCATGTGATTATCGGGTATAAACTCTAATCCACTTTAGGATTTCATCAATAGATTCAAATTGATTCAAGTGAGAATGAGTTTGAGCCTGAACTTGAGCCTCTGCATTCTGAGTTTCTGACAATAAACACTACCTTCCCCCTTGCCCCTATTCTTGACTCCACCTTTGTGTTCCTTCTACCTATCCTTTCAGCTCAAGAGTTGTTAGCGTTTTTAGGCCTTCTCCGATTTTGCTCAAACTAAAGTGAGTTGAGCTCTTCATATGTTTGCACTTGTAAATCATAGTAAAACTTGATAAGAATATTCGTAACAATTTCAGCACAAATTGATAACATCTTTTGATGGAATTCACTATATTTTCAGTCAGCTCTTCTGGGATGGCCTCTAGCTTCACTTTATTGTCCTCTACCTTTTAGAAGATGATGACTCAGTTGCCCCAGTTTAGTCAACCTACAAATTTACATAGTTTATGCATTTTTCATTTATATCCTATAAATCTACTGAATATATTGGTTCAAGAAATGCAATTCTCATTTATGATAAGAATTGTAATTTATAAATGAGAATTAGGTGTCAAGGTGAGAAAACAATAAGCCGTCAAAACAATGGATTACCAAAATGTTAGGAGTGTAAATGATCCATTAAATAGTGCAAGTGTACTTAGAAATGAATTTGGTAATTCTAAGTCCGGAAATGGATTCCTTGAGCGGAAATTTGTCAGGATAGCCCAGGTTAGAGTTTCAAGAAAGGTGCAGCCGAACCGGGTGCAGCTGGACCAGGTACAGCTGGTCGGGTCGAGTCCCTAAGGGTATTTTAGTAATTTTTCAATATAGACTCATATAACCCCCCCAAAAACACTATGGAAGTGTCTAAACAGTACCTTTGGCATTGTATGATCGAATATGGAGCCCGAGCTATATGCACGTAGATTGAGAAACTATTTTTGTTTAGCAAAAGGGACACAAGGTAGGGGACTTACCTTATTTGCATGTATTTGATATATTTGCTTGTGTAGTGATGTATGTGATTACTTTATGTGATTGTGTAGAGCATATTTGAATAAACGAAGCTCTATTTTTGTTTTTGCTGTGGCCATAGTTTTGTTACATGAAACATTGAGCATGTAGAAATGTCATTATAGGGCATACATCTAGTTAAAGCTAACATGTCCTACGCATAGCATCTATCATGCATGCATTATGGTATCTATTTCCTACTGAGATTCTCTCGAATCTCATCCTCCCCTACCAATAATTTGGACAGGCGAATACAGAAGGTATGCGGGAATCAGAGAAGAGAACTATAGAGAGAGGGTTACAGTGGTGGAGCGAAGACGGAAAGAAATCTCCATTTCACTGGAATGGGTTTAGACACCCTAGTAGCCATGTGCAGCTACCTTAATTGTAAGTATCATATATGAACCCTTATAGGGATTTTTTGTAATCATGTACAAATTATCAGTATATTTATGTTATTCCTGTGTTGCCCATTAAACCGCATATCATTTTCCGTGAATACTCTGATAAAGGTGAAATTAAAATAAAGGCGTGACAAAAACTCCTCATTTCAATATTTGCAGCTCCAGTTACGGTAAATTATTGGGCAATGGTCAGACTTGAACAAATTCATTTCATCAAATTCCAAGCAAAATCCAAAGCTTTTGGAGATAAAATTGGGTTTTGGTTTCAATATAAAAGTTATAGAACTCTTTCTTAGCTTTTTATCCATATATAAAACGTCTCAATCCGACATCTAGAGCTCCAAATATTGCTTGAAAACTAAAAAGGGGTCTGATTTAGTGTTTTTCAAGAAATTATATTTTATGCCCAAATCATTATTTATTTATTAATTATACCCAAATTCATTAAATTGAGCTTAAATATCCTCCTCAAAGTCATCATATAAGGGAAAATAAATATGAAAATATTTTACTTATCATAAAACCTTGTTTTAGTAAAACAATGTGCACCAACAGTTTCATTAAACTGCTCAGTTTTCTTAAAACGTCGGCTCACCTTGAGAAATGATATGCAGATGTGGGTTATATTTTTTTAATTAATTATTCTTTTGTTGTATGTTAAAAGAGTTTAATATTTTATTTCTAGGAAATAATTTTTGCGCAGAGAATTAATTAATTATATCACAAAAGATTAATTTAATAATAATTTAGTCCTAAAATATTTTTTTATTTTTGGAAAATAATGAGTTAAGGCGCAATTTTTCTTAGAAGTAACTACTCAGGAGTGATTGGTATTTTGAAAGTTTTTGTGGATCAATTTTGTCATAGAAGTAACCAAAACATAGTAATTTTGCATTGGCCGTTAGTCAAGGCTAAATTTGACCGTTAACTAGCATATGGCACTCAATAAGCCACCTCATCCCCATGTGGAGTGTGTCCTTTCTTTCTCTTGACAAAGTGTATTATTAAGTGCTATGGTGATGAGGTGGCTTATTGAGTGTCATGTGGAGTGATACGTGTCACTTGACATTCAAACTTAATCTTGACGAACGGCCAAGGTGAAATTACTAGTTTTTGATTACTTTTAGGGCAAAATTACTTCACGAAAAACTTCTAGATATCTAGTATTCTTGAGTTATTACTTTGAAGGCAAAATTACACCTTAATCCAAAAAAATATAATTTACAAATATGAATTTAGCTCACTGCAAATTTGACATTCAAAACTTATAGATTATTTTCAATTATTTGCAACTCACACCCCCATTTTTGTAATTATCTAAGTAAATATTTACTAGTTACATAAAACAATAGGCTGTCAAAATAAATGATTATTGAAACCATGTTCTAGTAAAACAATGTATGCCAGTAGTTTCATTAAACCACTCAAGTTTTCTTACAATGGACGACTTACCTCAAGATATGATATGCAAATGTTGGATATAGTTTTGTGAATGGCCATCAACTATTAGTTTCAACTATATGATTATTGTTTTTAGGTTAATATAATTGTTAGTCCTTACTTTTGATTGATTTTTAGTTTTGATCCATGTACTTTTGAGTTGTAATTTGTAGTCCATATAGTTTTATAAGGATTTGGTCTGAGTTTAATGGTGTTAACTTTATTTAATGCTATTAAGTATAAGTACCAAAACCAACACTACAAAACAATTGACTTTCAACGATCACTTTTAGCGGCGACTATTAAAAGTCGCCGCTGAAACCATACTTTCAGCGACGACTTTTAGAGTCGCAGCTGAAAGTCAATTTCAGCTTATTTTATTTTTAAAATTTATTAAAAATTAAAAATTTTATTTTTAAAATTATTTTTAATAATATTATATATAATTAATAATTAATTATTATATATATATATAACTGATTAATTAATTATGTGTGTGTGTGTGTGTATGATAATATTATATATATAAAAATATGTAATAATTTAACATAGATTCATTTTGGCGCAACTGGCAAAAGCACATGCGTGAAGGTGTCGGCACCATGAGGTCGCGGGTTCGAGCTAGAGGAGAAGCTCTTTTAGGAATTATGTGATGTCGACACATGGAAGCATGATGAGCCGACACGTGGCAGCATGTAGAGATGACACATGGCAGCGAGTGGAGGAGAGAGACACATGGAATTTATAATTTTTTTTAAAAAAATTGTGATCGAATTTGTAATTTTAAAAAAATTACACTTTCAGTAGCAACATAAAAGTCACCGCTGAAAGTTACTTTCTTTTTGTCGCCGCTTAAACTTTCAGCGATAGTCGCATAGGCGGCGACTTTTTTGTCACCGCTGAAAACCTTCAGCGGCGAATTTTAGCTTTCAACGGTGGCTTTTGTCGCCACCGAAAGTCATTTTTTTTTGTAGTACAACACTCGTTAACATGGAGAGTTTAGGGCAAAAAAAAAAAGTTGAAGTTTTATAGGACCAAATGAATTCCTCTACTAACTCTGAAATTGATAAGAGGTAGTATGTGAAAGGGGTTTAATTTTTTAAATTTGAAATATAATTAAGGCCTTAATATGTGAAAAGGGTTGTTGAAATATTTTTTTTAAAAAAATAATTTTTAAATACGAAGAACCAAGGCCGCAGATATCAGACTCCTGCTGTCTATGAAGTATCCTATGCCTTATTAAAAGAACCAGTCAACCATAAATCAAAAATGAATTGACTTGACATATTAATAGAGCTGGTAGTACGGGCCCAACCCGTTGGTCTGTTCGTTGGGACAGGGTTAGGGTTGGGGAAATCCCAACCCGCAAAAATACAGGCCGTACAGGCTCATACCACATAACCCATGGGTTGATGCAGGCTAGCCCGCGAGTTGGCAGGTTAGCTCACAAATTTTTTTTACATATAATAATTTTATAAAACTTATAAGTTTTTCACTTCTATTTTGGTACCTCACAATCCAAAGAGAAAAAATCTTTGCCTCTTTCCTTCTTCTTTAAACAAAATTATTATATCTTGGTTGCTTGAGAAAGAGTTTATGTTTTATTTATTAAATTTGGCAGATAACTTTATCTCTTAAACTGTGGATTATATTTTTATAAGAGAAATTGTTGATGTAAGGAAGGTAAATTTAATGACTCCTATATATGTGTCTTGTATTTTTGGCCTTCTTTAAAAATAGAAATTTTTTTTCAAAAAAAATGCGGGCCCACGGGTTGGCCTGCAACCCCGCACATTGCGGGTTAAGGTTGGTGTTTTGTCAACTCGCAAAAGTGTGGGTCACACAGGCTTGCACCGCATGGCCCGTGGGTTGGTGCGGGCTTACCCGCAAATGGTGGATTGGCCCGTATTCCCAGCTCTAGACATATATAGTGTGAAACTAGCAAATGTTACAACATTGCCTATCGATCATGCAATGAATCTGGATACGTACGGTGGTTCTATAATGGGATATTCATATACCACTATTTGCTTTTGTCGTATGGAACATAAACACATTAAGATGCCTATCATCAGGGCCTACAAGTGGATCAAAGCATTTATCTTAAGAGTTTCTTTATGAGAGAGAGAGACTCGAAGGTTTGAGGAGCTTACAGAGGCGGACAAATATACATTAACTCTTTTAACTGGAGCAAAAAAACTCCGTTAATTCTTCTAAACAGTGGTTAACTTTTTTTTGTGTGTGGATCCCACTAATGTTCAACTGTCACCCTGAACTTCATTTTTCACTAGCCAACATTCTCTATCTTCAACATCACTGTCAGCCCCATCTCGGAACCCGCACCCGACACTTATCCCATATGAACCGTTCAAATTTAATTTTTTTAAATTGGTTATTTTTTCAAAAAAATTATTTTTTAAAACAACATTAGTTAAGAGATTCTCTTTATTTTAGATTTTGTGTCAATTAAAATAAGTTTAAAAAATAAAAAAAAATTAAATCTGAACCGTTCAAATCCTATCTAGACGGTATAGATGGCATGAGCTTTCCTTGTTCCTCCTTTAGACGAGTAGGGAAGCTCATTCCACCCCATCTCCTCTCCTCAGAAAAGGCTTCCCTCTCCTTGCCTCACTATCGGCATCATCCATGAAGCACTATTAGTGGGAAGCCACGCTATCATCATTTCATTCTTGGTCTTCATTATTTCCTCCACAAACCCATGAATATCACCAACACCTTCTTTTTCATTATTATTTCCTCGGCTCCTCAACAATTCCTTACAAAATCCTCCTCTACCACTACCATTATTAACTCCTTCAAGGCAGTTTTGTTCTTCGAGTTCACCCTCAGCATTCGGAAAAGAAACTAATTAATATATCCATAATGCTAACAAAGTCATTACGATATTGAGTCGACATCATGATCGGCCGAGTCAGTAGTGGCATTTGTTCATTTGTTGGATTAGCTTCATTAGAGTGATCGGCTGGATCCATGTAAAATTACTCAAAACTCATCACCAGCCACCGCATAAAACTAAGATCATCAACCAAGAAGCAACTTTCATGTGAAAAAAGATGAATAATAATAAAATCTAGAAATCATGAGCTCCAAATTCAGATAGACACCTATAACACTACAAAAAAACACTCGATTTCTAACGAAAATTCTGTGGTAAATTCCGTTGGAAATCCGACAAAAATTTTTCTAACAAAATTATTAGCCATGGAATTTGTGACGGAAAAATTCCGTGGCAAAATTACCCATGGAATTATATCACAAATTTCGAGGCAAAAATTAAAATTAATTAAATTTTTTAAAAATAATATTTAAAATATTAATTATTAAATAATTCTATTTAATCTTAATTATTATAATTATATTATTATTTATTAATATTATATTTAAAATTTTATAATAAAATAATATTTATGAGATTATTACATTAGGTATTATTTTATTTTATTTTAAAATAAATTATATGTTATTAATATTATATTTACCATTTTATATTAAAAATAATATTTATAATATCAAATTATTATTTATTAAGCGATTTTAATTAAAAAATTGGTTAATTAAATATCTAAATCCTTTTTTACATTTTTATTTAATTTATCAATATTTTTAATAATATTATATACAATTAATAATTAATTATCATATATATATATATATAATTAATTAATTATGTGTGTGTGTGTGTATGATAATATTATATATATAACAATATGTAATAATTTACATAGGTTCATTTCAACGCAACTGGCAAAAGCTCGAGTATGAAGGCGTCGGCACCATGAGATCCCTAGTTCGAATAAGAGGATAAGCATTTTCAGGAATTATGAGTTACCGACATGTGACAGCACGAGGAGCACACACGTGGCAACGAGTGGAGGAGAGGGACACGTGGCGTATTGTGGGGCTTGTTAGATCTCATGTTTTGATGATAACAAAGAATGGTATGAAAAAGATTTGATAAACAAATAAGTTTGAACAAAGTAATAATAGGAAAAATCATCTCTTGAAGCAAGCATTGGAGTAATAAAGAAAGGCCAAGTGAAAAAGCTGAGAAACTTGATCAGCGGCAAGTTTTCTAAAGGGTTACTCGAGTACGTACTCGAGTAATGGACTTAAACTTGAAGTAACTAGAGTCGACCTTCAAGTAACCTGCCAACAATACTCGAGTAAGTGCTCGAGTAATAAGGTAAATGACTCCAAGTTGCTCTCGGCCTGCCAATGTTACTCAAGTAGCTACTCGAGTAACCAGGTAAAAGTTTTCAAGTTGCTCTCAGCTTGCCAATAATACTTGAGTCTGTACTCGAGTTACTCTGTTTCAAGAAATGTGTTGCTCTCGGCATTTTCAACCCTGCCAATGTTACTCGAGGCGCTACTCGAGTAACGCATTGTGGTAAGCAAAAACCTGAAGGTAGTAGTCGAATAACTTGATCTGGTTTTATCATATTTCACTTGAGGCACTACTCAAGTATGCAGGTATTCAATGACTCATTTAAAGTGGATTACTCAAGTAATCAATCGAGTATGCAGAATGAATTGGAAGAGAACTTCAAGTCATTACCTGAGTAAGCCATGCAGAAAAATTATGGTTACTTGAGTATGTACTCGAGTAACAAGGTAATCAAACTTGAAGTGCTCTCGGCCTTGAAATCCTGCCAACATTACTGGAGTAAAGCATCGAGTAACCTAAAGTTTGTTTGAAGGTTTACTCGAGTTGATACTCGAGTAACTAATGGAGAAAAGTTTTCCATACCCGAGTAAATAGGTATTTCCAAAGGTTTAAAATTTTGTTTACTCCATGCACTACCCGAGTAATGTTATGTTTGCTTATTGACTTGCAGTTTATGAAAGTTTTCCCGATGATATTCAAGTATGTACTCGAGTAAACTTTAATGAATACTTGAGTATGCAAGTCCAGAAATTTAGAAATCATCCCAACGTTCATTGATTTGTTTCCTATATGATTAACATTTCATTGTATTAGTATTCTTAGCATATTTACAGATAAATAATGAAGAGATCTTACCAATTAAGGAAAGTCAAAAGTAATGTTCAAATGTCACCTACCGCCACCTACCGCAAACGGATATTTTTCAAATACTGGAAAAGTCAACAGTGGCTACGCACTCTCCAACAGACGAGAAGAAAATGTTCCAACAGTCATTACCAACAATCCTATATATATGGGAACATCCAAACAGAGAAGATAACAAGATCATACACACGAACGCATCATCAAGCTCACTACTCTGTTTTACTTATATTTGTAATTCTATGCTTTAGTGATTCTTATTCACTCTGTGAGAGAGATATTTCATTCAGACTCAATATTTGTTATTGAGATAACTTAAGGTTGTGGAACCTTGAGTTGGGATTGGATTACAACTTTTAAGGGGGAGCGAGTGTCCAGGCGAAGGAACTTGTTTGTACTGAGGTGCCAAGAACCCACTAAATCTTGGAAGTTATAGTGAAATTCTCAGAGAAGCTCTGAGGACTGGACATAGGTCAAAGTGGTTGTGGCCGAACCAGTATAACTCTCGGTGTACATTTCGGTGATATTTCTCCTTACTCTTTATTGCTTTATATTCATCGTCAAGTTTTTATATTTGCAACGAAATTTAGTATCACCCAATTCACCCTCCTCTTGGGTAAAACGCTTGCTCTAACATTTGGTATCAGAGAGTAGGTCTTCTTGTTAAGGTATAACAACCTAAGAAGGATCCAATGGCAAGCATGGGTGAAGGAATTCTTCCCGACGGAGCATCCATCACTAGACCTCCAGGTTTCAGTGGGAAACACTTTTCTTTCTGGAAAGCAAAGTTCAGAGTATTCGTGATGGCTACTGAATATGGGCTATGGGATGTGATTGAGAGTGAAAACTATCAACCTACAAAGATTGTAGATTCTCAGAAAATTCCCAAGATGCCAACGGAATATGATGAGAATGATAAGAAACTTATCACTCTCAACAGCAAAGCAATTTTGATGTTGCAAAGTGCTTTAAGTCAAAGTGAGTACTTCAGAATTTACACACTTCGAACAGTAAAGGAAATGTGGGAAGCTCTGGAAATACCTCATGAAGGAACTTCGGGAATAAAGGAGAATCGAATCAACACCTTGGTCACTGAATTTGATCTACTTCAAAAAAAATCTGGTGAATCAATATCTGAATTTGAACGTAGATATACTCATCTTGTTAATCAACTTGCAGCACTTGGGAAAGTTTATGATCAGCATACCTAAGTACGAGAGATTTTGAATATTCTTTCTAAAGAGTGGGAGGCCAAAGTCACTGCAATAGAAGAAGCAAAAGGAGAATCAATGAGATCAGTTGCTTCTCTATTTGGAAGCCTCTCTGAATATGAAAGCAAACTAAAGTTCAAACGGGAACTAGATGACATCGGTGACAAGAAAAAGAAAGGCCTAGTACTAAAAGCAAAAGAAGAAAATCAAGATGAGGATGAGGAGTTTGACGATGACGAAATGGGCCTAATCATAAAACGATTCAGAAAGTTCTACAAGAGAGGTCAAGGGTTCAAACACTTTCAAAAAGGAGGAACTACCAGCAAAGATCATATCATTTGCTACGAATGTGGAAAACCAGGACATATCAAATTAGAATGTCCAGAACTGAATCAAAAGAGCAAAGAAAAGAGAAAAGGCAAATTCTTTAACAAAAAGAAGGCCTTTGTATTTGCTATATGGGGAGATGGTTCATCTGACGAAGAAAGTGATGAAGAAGAAGTAGCCAATATATGTCTTGTAGCTCAAGAAGAAACACAAGAAGAGGTAAATGATTCTGATCCTACCTATGATGAATTACTCTCTGAATATAATGCTTTACATTTTGAATTCATCAAAGTAGTTAAAGAATTAATTGTTTTCAAAAAGAAAAACAAAGCTCTTGAAATTGAACTTAAAGAAAATTTAGAAAAGAATTGTGAAAATTGTTCTTCTTTGAAAAAGAAAAACACTGATCTTACAAAAACTCTTGAAAAGTTTACTCAAGGAAGTGAGATGCTAAATGTTATTTTAAAAGCTCAACGATTTGTAAATGACCGATCTAGAATTGGATATGATCCAAAATCAGATAAGAGGAAAGGTAGAAAGAAAGCAGGAGGTAAGTCATATTTGAATTATTTCCAGCATTCTGTGCATACATCAATCCTTTCGCATTTTGTGATTATTGTAATAGAAAAGGTTATTATACCTCTTCATGCATTCATAAGAAGAAAGGAAACATAGGAACCTACAAATGGGTACCTAAAGGCTCATATGTTCAGAAAATTATTTGTACTAACCCAAAAGGACCCAAAAAGATGTGGGTACCTAAGACTTAGTTATTTGTTTGCAGATGTGTCTTAAAGCATCCAAAAACAATAAATGGTATATAGATAGTGGATGCTTTAGACATATGACCGGAGATTTTGAAAGTTTTACCACATTGCAACCTAAGGAAGGTGGAAAGGTAAAATTTGGAGGAAATCAATCCGGAAAGATAGTAAGAATTGGTGAAATCAAAAACGACAAAGGAATCCAAGTCAAAGATGTATATTGTATTGAAGGTTTGTGTCACAATTTGCTGAGCGTAAGTAAAAGTGTAGATAAAGACAACTGGATAATATTTGATTCAGAGGAATGTCTGATTGTCAACAAAAATGACTTACAACTTGATAAGAAGAATATCAAGGCTAAGCTCAAAGCAAAAAGGGAAGGTAACTGCTATACTCTATATATTAGTAGAAATGAATCTGAAAATTGTTTTCTGAGTAATGCTGATGAAAGTTGGCTATGGCATAAGAGATTGGCTCATGTCAATATGCATCAATTAGGAAAATTACTCAAAAAGGATTTAGTTCTTGGATTACCCAAAGTAATTTTCAAAAATGACTTGATTTGTGACACATGTCAAAAGGGTAAACAAACTAAATCATCTTTCAAATTAAAAAATGAGATTTCAACAAATAGACCACTATAATTATTGCATATGAATTTAGTTGGCCCTGCAAGAGTAAAGAGTCTTGGTGGCAACTTATATTCATTGGTTATTGTTGTTGATTTCTCTAGATTTACATGGGTTATTTTTCTATCATCAAAAGATGAAACCTTTAAAGAATTTATTATTTTTGCCAAGAAAGTGCAAAATGAGAAAGGTATGTCCATTCCAGGTATTAGGACTGATCATGGTGGAGAATTTGAAAATCAAGCCTTTGAAGAATATTGTGATACAAATGGCATTGATCACAATTTCTCTGCTCCAAGGACGCCTCAACAAAATGGAGTCGTGGAACGCAAGAATAAAGTACTCACTAAAATGGCGAGAGCAATGTTGAATGAAAAGAATGTATCTCAAGTGTTCTGGGCTGATGCTATAAGTACAGCATGCTATATTTCAAATAGAGCATATGTTAGAACAAAACTTGGAAAGACACCATACGAGTTGTACAAAGGAAGGAAGCCAAACATTGCTCATCTACACATCTTCGGTTGTAAGTGTTTCATTCATAATAATGGTAAAAATAACTTAGGAAAATTTGATTCTAAAACTGATGAAGGAATTTTCCTAGGATATTCTAACCGAAGTAAAGCATATAGAGTTTTTAACAAAAGAAAATGTGTTGTTGAAGAATCAATTCATATTGTATTTGATAAATTTGAATCCTCTGACAAAACCATTGATGAAGAACAGGAAGTTGTTTTAAATCAAGAAAATGGTCAATCTATTTCTAAATCTCTTATTCCAGAGGTTGATGAAACCAAGAAAGAAGAGCAATCACTAGGACAACCTAGAGCCTGGAAATACAATAAAAGTCATCCCTTAGATCAAGTCATAGGAGATATGAATGAAGGGATCAAAACTAGAAATAGAATTTTCAATGAAGTGAGTTTTTCTGCATTCATTTCTGAGATTGAACCTTCTAACATTGATGAAGCCCTATCAGACAATGATTGGGTCATAGCAATGCAAGAAGAACTAAATCAATTTGAAAGAAATCAAGTTTGGGATTTAGTACCCCGACCCAAGGATCATCCGATCATTGGTACTAAATGGGTATTCAAGAACAAACTCGATGAATCCGCAATTATTGTCAGAAACAAGGCAAGATTGGTGGCCAAAGGCTATAATCAGGAAGAAGGGATTGATTATGAGGAAATGTATACTCCAGTGGCTAGATTGGAAGCTATACACGTACTCTTAGCCTTTGCATGCATCAAAGGATTCAAACTCTATCAAATAGATGTAAAGAGTGCATTTCTAAATGGCTACATTATGGAAGAAGTATATGTGGAACAACCTCCAGGTTTTGAGGATGTAACTAAACCTGAGCATGTTTTCAAACTCAAAAAGGCTTTATATGGTTTAAAACAAGCTCCTAGAGCATGGTACGAAAGGCTCAGTAAATTTCTTATTGATCAAGGTTTTGTACGGCGAAAAGTTGATACAACACTTTTTATAAAACGAAAACGTGATGATATTTTAATTGTTCAAATATATGTTGATGACATTGTTTTCGGTGCTACTAATAAATCTCTATCCAAGGAATTTTCTGAGATAATGCAGGGAGAATTTGAGATGTCAATGATGGGAGAATTGAATTTCTTTCTTGGTTAGCAAATCAAACAAAGAAAGAATGGAATCTTTATATCTCAAACAAAGTATTTGAAAGAGTTGTTGAAGAAGTATGGAATGGATGAAGCAAATGGCACAGACACGCCTATGAGCTCAACTACGTTGCTTGCTGCTGATGTCAAAGGGAAAGACTACAACATCACAAAATACAGAGGAATGATTCGATCATTACCCTATCTCACGACAAGTAGACCGGACATCCAATTTAGTGTTGACATATGTGCAAGATATCAATCAGCACCAAAGGAATCACATGCTGAAACTGTCAAACGAATCTTTAAATATCTTGCTAACACCCCAGAATTGGGTCTGTGGTATCCCAAAGGAAGAAGTGAATATCTAATTGCATATTCATATTTTGATCATAGAGGATACAAAACAGACAGAAAGAGCACCAGTAGACAAGGATAATTTCTTGGAGGATCTCTTGTCTTCTGGTTCAGCAAGAAACAAAATACAGTGTCTCTTTCGTCAACGGAAGCCGAATATGTTGCAGTCTCAAGTTGTTGTGCACAAGTGATATGGTTAAAACAACAACTATAAGATCTTGGTATTTATCTCAAAGAAATACCAATCTATTGTGACAATACTAGTACAATAAGCTTGGCGAAAAATCCAGTTCAACATTCTAGAACCAAGCATATCGATGTTAGACATCACTTCATCAGAGATCATGTCTAAAAGAAAGATGTGAAAGTAATATTCATTCCTACTCATCTTCAACTAGCTGATATCTTTACTAAACCCCTTGCAAAAGATCAATTTCTATACATTAGAAGAGAATTGGGAATGGTAAATCCTAATGAGTTGTAAGTTATTTCAGCTTCTCATAATATTAGATGAAGTCATTTGTTAATGTTTTGATGATTACTAATTTAAGCATCGGAGTATGTAGAAACTTGTTTTGCAGGAAAATTGAAACTCTAAAACAGAGGTCATCAGAGGACACCTTTACTGGAGTACCAACTTGAAGTAATGACTAACAGTGAAGCATTACCCGAGGAACAACTTGAAGTAAAGAAGCACTTTACTTGAGTAATTACTCGAGTAATGGTCTTCCAAAATTGGAAGTAACGCATCAAGTTTCTTGGAATTTGAATCAAATAGTTCATTGGTGAGAACTGAACAGTCCAATCTGAAAATGAAAGGTTACCTGAGGCGAGCCTCGAGTAAACTTGAAGCTTACTCGAGTAAGGACTCGAGTAACTGTAAGTCCAGATCACCAATTTGATGAGAAACAACTCAAATCTGCTCTAAATTGGGTATAAAATGATCGAGGGAACGTACATGGATAATTACAATATTATTCATGCCAAGTACGCAACTTAAATAAATTATTTTAAGAATTTTTTGTATGATCACTCGAGTATGGACTCGAGTAAATATGCAATTTACTCGAGTAAGGCCTCGAGTAACATCGGGTTTTAGGTCTTTATCTGTCGCAAACTCGGTCATTTCCACAAAATCTCCTCGAGTAAATCACTCTGTCCTCTCATAAAAAATTTTCACAATCTCTTTCTTACTTGATTTCTGACAAAACCCATTAGATTTCAGCTCCAAAAACTTCCTAGTTTGTTTAGAATCCTCTAGCCCTAACTCACAACTTATTCCTCTATTTTTTTTCTGAAATCTCAAGCTTTATTTGATTCAGAATGGTTAGAACCAAAAACCTCACTCCAACAGATTCTTCTGGATCCCCACAACTCACTGACCCTTTTTCTTCTCCTCCCAAAATGCGAAGGAAACTCACACCGAGGTCAAAAGCCAAAGTCCAACTCAAACCTCAACTGAAACTGAAAGGGGTTGTTATCAAAGAGCCAGTTGTTACAAGGGCTCAATCCAGGAAGAGAACCTCTACTGGGAGAGGCAAAAGTGCCAAATCCCCTTCTCCTCCACCTTCTGATTCCTCAACCCTCTCATTCACACCAAAACCTCCTAAAAAGCCCAAATATGATGTGAATGTGGCTAAGGCAATGGCTGGCATTCTGGATCAACTTGAGAAGGGGCAATATTCAAAGAAATCAGCACTGCCAGAAGAGGAGATCACCAAACCTCCAAAAGGTTTCAATGTCAACAAACTGGAAGAGTCCCCGAAGTACCTCACTCAATTCTCCAGGAGAAAAGTATGCAAGACACACTATGTGGATCTCAAAGTACTTCAGGAGGTATTGAAGCATGATCTTAGTCCCTTTTTAGAACCATTCATGCCTTGGGTTTCCATTAGACTTCCTTTTTGCACAAAAGTAGTCACCCATTTTTAATGCAATCTTGAGATTTTAGATGAACCAAATAGATCTTCAGCTGAGGAAGAAATGACTACCACTGTTAGAGGCCAAAAGATACTCATCTTACCCTCTAGGATAAATTTATGGTTAGGAATAGAGAACCCCCCAGATGATATTTACTCCAAACTTGACTCAAACCAAATATTCTCTGTCCTTAAACCTAGTGAGCTTGTTGGCCCTTTAAATTTCAAACCTAGTGATATGTGTGATCATTACAGGGTTCTATGGTATATATACTCTAGATCCCTTATGAATAAAGCCAACAACTATACCCACTTCTCTGATAGGGACTATAAATGGTTTGCTTCCTTACTTATGAAGGAACAGAAAGACTTGGGGGAGTACATATTCTCTAAGATGAAGAGATATAGAGTTGATGGGAAAGCTACCACACTGATGCCATATCCTCAGATTGTTTCACTCATTCTGAAGGAGAATAAGATATGGTATCTGGAGAGCAAAGAACATATTGAGAGGATTACTCCGGTTGGGAGAAACCAAATTGGCAAGCTCAACATTGACATTCCTCTCAAGGGTCCTCTGGAGTCTGGGTCGAAGAAGAAGGAGAAGACTGAGACTGAGACTAGCTAAATGGATGACACTCAGTCGTCGACTCCAGCTGCCACTATATCATCACCATCTTTTCTCAATGCAATACTTCAGCATTTCATGGAGAATATGCTCAGAGGATTCCATGTGGATATTGCCAATACCAATACTGAACTGATAACCCACATGAATCACAAGATGACTGAGCTGGTTGAGAAGATGGATAAGAGGCACAAAATGTTGCTAGCTGAGCAACGTGCCCAGGGTAAGACATTGAGATTGATTCTGGTACGACTGGATTCTTTGGGTCCCGGACCTTCTGCCGGTCCATCATCTTCTGCACATGACACTTCTTCATCTCCAGAGCATATACCATCCCCAGAACATATACCACCTCCTCCAGAGAACATTCCTTCTGATATTCATCACTCTGAGGTTGAGCCATCTATCCCTCTAGTTTCTAGTCCACCTGAGCCAAAACCCAAAGATATCCTATACTCGGTGGATAACCCCGAAACAAATGAGACCATCCATATCATCATTGATGATTCGCCACCTAAACCTCAGCCTGAACCCTCTCCTAAACCCATTCCATCTCCTACACATACAGAGGAAATATCTCCTTTATCCTCTGGTCATCATACTCCTGGTGGTACTGAAGAGGTTGAGACCACCATAATGATTGTCTATCAGCCTTCTCCTATTCCTCCAAGAGGAGACATCCATATCCCTCCACTGAATCTTCCTGAACCAGAATCTTCTAGTTCTTTTGACTCTTCTAGTTCAGATGGTTCTTTAGTTCTTCCAGTAAAGCCTATCTCCATGGTCAAGCCTTCCAATCCTCCTCTTGAATGATGAAGACAAAAAGGGGGGAAAGAGCTTGAGTGTGATTTTGTGGAGTGTCTGTGTTTCTTTTTGGGTATATGGGTGTATATGGGATTTAGGGAGCTTTTTAAATTTTAATCTTGTAATTCCTTAAGTTTAATGCAAGTTTATTTAAGTTATGATTTAATTTCAAGTTCATTTAAGTTTTAAATTATGATACATTGTTTGACTAATGAAGTTTATTATGTATGCAAGGTGAATAGGTTATAATTTCAACCTTTTTCAAAACATTTTGAATATAAACTTAACAAGGTTTTCAAAATTATCATTAAATTCAAGAAGTATTTATTTGAGAACTTAGTTTCAAAATTCTTGTTCAAAATCACCAAGTTTTGTCATCATCAAAAAGGGGGAGAATGTTAGATCTCATGTTTTGATGATAACAAAGAATGGTATGAAAAAGATTTGATAAAAAAATAAGTTTGAACAAAGTAATAACAGGAAAAATCATCTCTTGAAGCAAGCATTGGAGTAATGAAGAAAGGCCAAGTGAAAAAGCTGAGAAACTTGATCAGTGGCAAGTTTTCTAAAGGGTTACTTGAGTACGTACTCGAGTAATGGACTTAAACTTGAAGTAACTAGAGTCGACCTTCAAGTAACCTACCAACGATACTTGAGTAAGTGCTCGAGTAATAAGGTAAATGACTCCAAGTTGCTCTCAGCCTGCCAATGTTACTCGAGTAGCTACTCGAGTAACCAAGTAAAAGTTTTCAAGTTGCTCTCGGCCTGCCAATAATACTTAAGTCTGTACTCGAGTTACTCTGTTTCAAGAAATGTGTTGCTCTCAACATTTTCAACCCTGCCAATGTTACTTGAGGCGCTACTCGAGTAACGCATTGTGGTAAGCAAAAACCTAAAGGTAGTACTCGAATAACTTGATCTGGTTTTATCACATTTCACTCGAGGCACTACTCAAGTATGCAGGTATTCAATGACTCATTTAAAGTGGATCACTCAAGTAAGCAATCGAGTATGCAGAATGAATTGGAAGAGAACTTCAAGTCATTACCTGAGTAAGCCATGCAGAAAAATTATGGTTACTCGAGTATGTACTCGAGTAACAAGGTAATCAAACTTGAAGTGCTCTCGGCCTTGAAATCCTGCCAACATTACTGGAGTAAAGCATCGAGTAACCTAAAGTTTGTTTGAAGGTTTACTCGAGTAACTAATGGAGAAAAGTTTTCCATACCCGAGTAAACAGGTATTTCCAAAGGTTTAAAATTTTGTTTACTCTATGCACTACCCGAGTAATGTTATGTTTGCTTATTGACTTGCAGTTTATGAAAGCTTTCCCGATGATATTCAAGTATGTACTCAAGTAAACTTCAATGAATACTCGAGTATGCAAGTCCAAAAATTTAGAAATCATCCGAACGTTCATTGATTTGTTTCCTATATGATTAACCTTTCATTGTATTAGTATTCTTAGCATATTTACAGATAAACAATGAAGAGATCTTATCAATTAAGGAAAGTCAAAAGCAACGTTCAAATGTCACCTACCGCCACCTAGCGCAAACGGATATTTTTTAAATACTGGAAAAGTCAACAGTGGCTACACACTCTCCAACAGACGAGAAGAAAATGTTCCAACGGTCATTACCAACAATCCTATATATATGGGAACATCCAAACAGAGAAGATAACAAGATCATACACACGAACGCATCATCAAGCTCACTACTCTGTTTTACTCATATTTGTAATTCTATGCTTCAGTGATTCTTATTTACTCTATGAGAGTGATATTTCATTCAAACTCAATATTTGTTATTGAGATAACTTAAGGTTGTGGAACCTTGAGTTGGGATTGGATTACAACTTGTAAGGGGGAGCGAGTGTCTAGGCGAAGGAACTTGTTTGTACTGAGGTGCCAAAAACCAACTGAATCTTGGAAGTTATAGTGAAATTCTCAGAGAAGCTCTGAGAATTTCACTATAACTTCCAAGATTCAGGACATAGGTCAAAGTGGTTGTGGCCGAACCAGTATAACTCTCGGTGTACGTTTCGGTGATATTTCTCCTTACTCTTTATTGCTTTATATTCATCGTCAAGTTTTTATATTTGCAACGAAATTTAGTATCACCCAATTCACCCCCCTCTTGGGTGAAACGCTTGCTCTAACAGGGCTGACACATGGAATTTGTAATTTTTGTAAAAAAAAAATTTTGTGACGGAATTTCAATTCCATCTCAAATTTCCATCGGAATTGAAATTCCATCACAAATTCATTTGTAACACATCTTTTTGTGATGAAACGGATTTCGTCGGAAATCTGTTTTAGTCGAAAAAGTTGAATTCTGTGGGAAATTCTGTCGAAAATTCAATATTTTTTTGTAGTGTAAATTGGGAATTGAAATGAAAAGAATATAAATAATGTAAAACAATTGATATAACAAAAGAGTAAAATTTTTATACCTTTTTGGTATTTCATTGATCTGATATCTTTTTCAGTAACAACTTTGGGTTAGTAGTGGCAATGGCGTCATCTTCTTCATTTGCATCAAATTTCATGGGTGATTTTTTTCATGAAAGCTAGGATAAAAAAAAATATGATAATGATACATTTACACAAGTCTATATCATGTTGCATATAAGTTAGGGGAATTTTATAGATGAGAAACTAGGGTGTATGTTGAGGAAACCATGTGCCGTCAATTACACAATCGGCTCTTAAAACCATGTTCGAGTAAAATAATGTATGCCAGTAGTTTTATTAAACCACTCAACTTTTCTTATAATGGACGGCTGATCACTTCAAGATGTGATATGCACATGTTAGTTATATTTTGTGAACGGCTAGGATTGAATGACTTGAATAACTTTTTCTAAAGTAGCACATTGTATTTTTTAGGGTATATATTCAAGAGAAATCAAATAAATCTATTCAATTTTTTTCCATGCAATTAATTATTCTTTTCTTGTATGCGAATAGAGTTCAATTTTTTCCTTTATAGAAGAAATTATGGTCTGCATAAAATAAGGAGAATTAATAGGTCACATAAGATCAATTTAATATTATTTTGGTCTTAAATTGTTTTTATAAAAAAATAAACTGTTAATATGAATTTACACCTTTACAAATTAGAAATTCAAATTCGAATCCTATACTTATATCCAATTAGAACAAAAAATTAATTTTTTGTTTCTTGTAATTCTAATTCGATTGTAACTCCGTCTTTAAACTTTTAATTTGATATAACTTAACCCCTATAATTTTCACTATGTTGAAGCTTGGTCCCATAGTTTGACTTACTGCATACGTTGGTCCTCTCTAATTTTATGGGGTTTGAGTATCTTCCTTATTTTTATAAATTATACTTTCAGTATATTATTGCTCACACTGTTAATATCTCATTAATGGAAAAGCCTTACTCGCCAAATTTAATGGCGACTATGCAATTACGCATTTTGCATGGATAAGTTGTTTCGTTTTCCTTTGCAGGGATGAGATGTTCACTGGCATAGGAGAATGGCATTTTCACATCAACGGATAGGTTTTTTTAAAAATAATATTTTCAGTTTACACATTTTAAATTAAAAATCAATATGTCATTGTTTAATGGCATGGTCACCATTTAATTTGCTGGAGTCTAAATTTTTTTGTTAATGGAAGATTAACTATTGGAATAACTTTTAAAAGGAAGATATGTGTTTTTTGAAAAGTTAGGTACATATGAATTAAATAATTATGTGAGTAGTTTTGTGAAGAGTTATAATATTAAGGGTCACTAAGATCATGTCTCTTTAGACCCTAAAAGAGTGTCATATGAAAGTAAGAAAATTTCATAAAGTCCTCAAAATTTTATAAAATATAAGTAATGGGTTTTACACTCAAAGATAAATGCACTTATCAAATTAAGTAAACATTTCAAACAGTTCAAACTATGGAGGCTCTAATCAATATAAGTATAAGCTATAAGGATGTGCGCGGATTAATTTTCCCATTTATATATATATATATATATAATATTCTTAGAGTATATATGGCATTTGAGGAATTGAAATATTTTATTACAATTTGATTGGACTCTAATTTGATCAAAGTTTTAATTTTGATGTACAATATCAAGGGAGTAAACATGATCTATATACTTATAAAATCAAAAGAAGTTACACTATTCACAAGTTAAGAATAGTGTACATAATCCACTTTTGGATTTCAGCAATAGATTGAAACTGAATATAGTGAGAATAAGCTTGAGCCTGAACATGAAGATTATGATAATAAACTAACTGCTGCCTTCCCCATGCCCTTATTCTTGGCCCCACCTTTGTCTTCCTTCTACCCATCCTTTCAACTCATGAGTTTTTGTTGTTCTTCACCTTTTAAGATCCTGTTAGACAAGAATGGGCCTCGATTGCTCCTCATATATTTGTCCATGTAAATCACAGTTAAGTATCACAAAAATTTTAGTATGTAGGACTGGAATTACGTCTTTTGCATTATTAATGAAATTCACTGTGTTTCAGCTAGCTCTTCTCTTTAGGGATGCCATCTAGCTTGACTTAATTGTTCTTCACCTTTTGAAGGCATCTTAGACATCATATTTTTAACCTACAAATTAATGGAATTCATGAATATAATTTTCATTTATTTTCGATAAATCTACTGAGTATTGTGTTCAAAAAATCCAGTATTCCCAGTTAATGTAACATCTCCAACTTCATGTCTCACCTGTTTTCCCTATAGGTTCACCATAGGAACAAACTCACAGATTATTATGAAGTCAGCAACCTGTTTGCTTGATGTAAAGGTTAATGACGAACTTAAATAGTACTGAAAAATTTTCTCTATATATATATATATATATAACGAATGTTAATCATAAATGCAAGGCACCGTCTTGTCAATATTGGTCATAAAGAAGTTCTACACAAAAGATATGAGCAAGAGTTAATAAAAAAGAATTGGCAGCACCTAGTCCAAATCAACTAGGAGGCTTACATTGTGCTAGTGGTTTTCCAACTTAGATGTGATAGATCATTGATATATCATTTATTATGATTAAACTTAATTAAAGATGAATGTGTGAAAATAAATCTTAAAAGGGTATATTTGTTATAATCTTTTGATTGCTTTTTTAAAATTTAAATTTTGAATGAAGATATTACTGTTAGAACCGGCTATCACCCAAGAGGGGGGGGTGAATTGGGTGTATAATAAAAACTTAAAAACTTTAGAAATCTTTTCGTATCTTAACGAAAGCGGTAAGTATGAAGGTTTATAAATCAACAGTTAGATTAAATAATATATGCTAGAAATATAAGAGTTTAGGGAAGAGAATATGCAAACTGTGATTTATCCTGGTTCGGTCCAATCTGTGATGGCCTACGTCCAATCCCCAGGCTCCTCCTGAGATTTTCAAATCCACTATCTTCTTGTTTAATCCGGGCACAAGAAAAGCCTTTACAATCCCACAAGTTTAGCCGGGTACTTGTGAAACCTTTTACAAATATCTCACTGAAAAACTCCCCCTTACGGCAAGTCTTACGAGCAGAGCAATCCCGAAGATCTTCCTCTCCTGCTTACTCATGCAAGTCTTACGAGCAGCAACGTTCTCTCCTGCTTACACCCTTGTAAGTCTTATAAGCAGCAACGTTCTCTACTGCTTGCACCTTGTAAGTCTTACGAGCAGAATGTCTTACGGCAATTCTCTCTACTGCTTCCCCGTAAGAAATTCAACCCTCTCAAGGTCCCTCTACCTTGAGATCAACTCAGAAATATAGTTGAAGGTGTTTACAAACTCTCTCACAGAGTGGGTATAATCTCACTGAAGTACAATGCAAATAATCACTCTCTCAATGATAAGTAAAATAGAAACTGCAAAACAGAGAGTGTTTGGGTAGAAGCAGAGGATTCATGTTATTCGCATGTTGGTGTCGTTGCTCTTTTTTCTCTGTCTTTCTTCATTTTTCTCAGTTACCCATTGACGTTGAATGTTCTCTCATTTATAGTTGATGAATATGATGACTGTTGTGAGCATTCATCCGTTTGAGTCATTTTGACCGTTGAGCATATTTGAAAATGAGCTACTGTCCGTTGCAAAGTAGAGCGTTTTGTTGAACAGCAGGAAGATTCATTTTGAGCTGTAGTAACGTTGTGGAGCGGGATAAATTCGTTTGAGTTTCCAGACAATCTCTCATGGTGGGTCAGTTACTTGTCGTGGTTGGTAGCCGCCATTCGGTGTGTAATGATGGAGTTCACCGTAATTGACTTTTATTTGAATCTGCAACCTGAACGTTTAATATCCTATTTCACACTACAAAATACTTAATCATTAATATGATGAAGTATTAGTCATGGGTATGTTGGATAATTGGTCAAAAGCTGAATTTCTTTCTTCTGTGACTCATCACGTTGAGTGAATATATTTGCTGTGACCTTCGTTCTTGAAGATACAAACCAAATATTTAATCTCCTGTTTTACACTTGAAATATATGTTAGTTAATGTTTAGAAACAATAACAAGTGAAAACATAATGATTGTATAACATTTAACCATGTTTGGATTGATTGCTATGAGGCTCTGTGTTTCTTCGTCTTCTGTCAGAACTTCACTTCGAGTGCAATATGGCTCACTCGAGTGTAGTTCATATTTTCCCGTTCTGACTTCCTCTCGGGCAAGCACTCGCTGCACTTCACTCGCATCTGCTCGAGTGAAATCTCGAATCACTCGAGCACAACCAATCATGCTCGAGTGTGTTTCATGCTTTCACGTACAAGCTTCTTCTCGGGTTATCACTTCCATGACAAAACTTGCATGTGCTCGAGTGAGAAATCATCCAATGCTCGAGCATGGATCCTAGTGCTCGAGTAATGCAATTTTCTTCACGTTTCAGCTGCTTCTGGACATCACTCGCACAACATTTTCAGAGAGAAAGTTTTTGCACTCGCGGGTGATGTGGGGCCACTTTAGAAAAATTTTATTCATTTGATTCAAATGATGTATCATAAGAATGCTCTTGCCATATGCATTCCAATGCAACAAGAATCAGCTCCAAACTCGTTGTATTCTGCAAGTTATGATCAAAAGAATGTCTATTTCACTAGGCTGCACAAGCATCAACTTCCAGAAGGCATAGCTCCTAGAATATACGTTCAAATTAGGTAGATTACCTATCCATGGAAAGCTCTTTGAGTCTACTTTCATTTGGCACTGGTCTCGTCTCAATCCGATGTGTAGTTTGGACGTTACGTGCAAAATACCGAACCTGTGTCGAAAAGTGACAGTGATTTCAGTTTCATTTTCGACGAATCATATCTCCTTCATTTGATCTTCTTTCAATGTGATCCTGGTGCCAATTTTACGTGTTGTGAGTCCTCTTTCATATGCCACCGGTTTCAGGTCAATCCGACGTGTGGTTTCAGAGATATGATCAAAATACCAGACCTCGCTCAGGCTGAACGTAAAACAGAGTAGAACAGAGTGTTCGTCCCGTGCTCGAGTGAATTCATCCGTGCTTGAGTGAGTTCTTCCTGTGCTCGAGTGAAACACCTCGTGCTCGAGCATAACACCTCTGGAAGTGCCAAAACTCATATATAAGTCATCTTGGCTTTGTATTAACCTATTTCAACCGTTATTTGATCATAGAAACCTCTGGTATCATCATAGAAACCTCCAATATCACATCTAACAACTTGAATCTTGATATTCATGATAGATCTTCCAAGTTCTTCATTCTTCAATATTTTTCTTCTTGGTTTTCCTCTTGATAATAATTCTTCATAATCCGAGTAGGCATCTCCTTGACTATCTTCAATTTCTCTTCTTCTTCTTCCTCTTGTTCATTTTTATTAATTCAATCTTTTTCATTCTTTGCTTGACTAATCTACAAAATATGTAACATTAAATATAGTAGTTAGTCAAAGAAAGACATTATATAAACTTTTTGCTCTTATCATTTCACATCTATATTTGACATCATCAAAACTAATCATATCTAACATTTACAAGATATTACTTTGAATTATAGTTCATTTTGGAAAGTTGGATATGAAGGACCAAAAAGTAAAGATTTATGAGGACTTCAACTTAAAATAAAATTCTACATGTGGCTAAAAGGAAATTATGGCAGAAAGAAGGGTCTTTTTCTGCAATATAAGTCGTCACTTTCAGGATGGAAAATATCAGGAGAAAGTTACAGAAAAGTACCCCTAATTTCCAAACTACCAGTTGGATCCAAAAGTCCGAAAATCTCGCTGGAACTGATTCTTTTGTCTGCGAAAAGATAAGAGAAATTACAGAAAAACCCCGAATATTTAAAATTCCTTTTTGGTCCCAAATTGAAGATCACCGCTGGAGCTGATTCTTTTGTCTGCAAAAAGATCAGAGAAAATTACATAGAAATACCTCAAATATTTAATATTCCAGTTTGGTCCAAAAATCCAAAAGTATTTTCTGGCCACTGAATTGCTGATATAAAATAAGGGAAAATCTAATTATAATCTTAAAAGATTTTGACGCAACTTATAGGGGATTTGACTGAGATTTTAAATCAAAAACAAATAAAAGGGCATACAAGTCTTCTTGTGAGAATCATCAACACCTGCACGGAGCCGCGGACTAGATTCAGAGATTGTGACTTTCGAGCAAGACCAGAAGGAGAAGAAAGACCAAACTTCACCAACGCCTCCATCTTCTTTTCCTTCCATTATCTCAATTCCATGGATTCTTGGTGCTTTGAAGGAGTTGTACTTGTAATAGACTCTATGAGAGACTAAATTCTATCTTGCTTCTTGGGGATAGAAGATTGGTTTGAGCTCCAGAGATACATTCAGGGGAGTTATTTGTTTTAATCTTTTTATTTAACTATGTAATTGATTTTCTGAGTTATGATATTATGTTATGTGGTTAATTTACTGAGATTGCGAGTTATTTATCTTTATTTAATTTGAACAATTGTGATTTGGAATGAATTGTGTGGTTTGAGATTTATATCTATATATTCCCTTTTCAGTTTAACGCGATTGTGCTATTCTTTCATAGTTTGAATGAGTAGTATGACTACTTTGATCTTATTTAAATATCTCAATTGAGTGTTTATTGTATAGAGAAATTGTTAGATCTCACATGTTTTGATAATAACAAAGAATGGATATGAAAAAGATTTAATAAACAAAAAAAAAAGTTTGAACAAAGTAATGATAGAGCAAATTATCACTTGAAGAAAGCACTGGAGTAATGAAGAAAGGCCAAAAGAAAAAGCTGAGAAACTTCATCACTGGCAGAATTTCTAAAGGGTCACTTGAGTAAGAACTCGATTAATGAGACATAAAGAACGGCTCGAGTGATATGAAGTGAAAAGAAGAGTTACTCGAGTTAATACTCGAGTAACCTGCCACAAGGAAATGAGTTGCTCTCGGCCATGTAATCTTGCCAACGTTACTCGAATAAGCACTCGAGTAATCAGGGAAATCACTTCCAGTTGCTCTCGGCCTGCCAACGTTACTCGAGTCCCCTGCTTCAAGAAATATGTTGCTCTCAGCATTTCAATCCTGCCAATGTTACTCGAGGAGCTACTCGAGTAAATCACTATGGTAAACAAAACTTGAAGGTAACACTCGATTAATCTGAAATGTTATTATCATACTTCACTCGAGGCACCACTCAAGTATGTAGGTATGAAAATGTTCTATGTCAAAGACTTGAACGAGATTACTCGAGTCAGTAATCGAGTAATCTACAGAGTTATTTACAATACACTTGAAGTATCCACCCGAGTAAGCTATGCAGAAAATATATGTTCACTCGAGGCGGTACTCGAGTAAACAGGTATTTCTAAGGTTTATAATTTGCTTTACTCTGTGCACTACTCGAGTAATATGATATATTATTTCTTTGCCAAGTTTTTCATCAAGCTACTCGAGAAACTACTCGAGTAAATAGCATGATCACTCGAGTACCTACTCGAGTGATCAAACCCGAAAATTCAGAAATCATTCCAACTTTCATTGATTTGTTTCATATATGATTAACCCTCCATTATATTAGTATTCTTAGCATATTCGTAGATAAACAATGAAGAGATCTTACCAAATAAGGAAAGTCAAATGCAACGTTCAAATGCTACCTACCGCCACCTACCACAAACGGATATTTTTCAAAATCTGGAAAAGTCAACAGTGGCTGCGCACAATCTAACGGGCAAGAAGAAAATGTTCCAACGGTCATTATCAACACATCTATATATGGGAACATCCAAACAGAGATTACGACGAGAACACACACGAACGCATTATCAAGTTCACGCTCAATACTCTGTTTTTACACATACTTGTAATTCTGTACTTCAGTGATTCTTATTCACTCTGTAAGAGAGATATTTCATTCAAACTCAATATTTATTATTGAGGTAGCTTAAGGTTGTGGAACCTTGAGTTGGGATTGGATTACAACTTGTAAGGGGGAGCAAGTGTCCAGGCGAAGGAACTTGCTTGTATCGAGGTGCCAAGAACCCATTGAATCTTGGAAATTATAGTGAAACTCTCAGAGATGCTCTGAGGACTGGACGTAGGTCAAAGTGGTTGTGGCCGAACCAATATAACTCCCGGTGTACACTTCAGTGATATTTCTCCTTACTCTTTACTGCTTTATATTCACCGTCAAGTTTTATATTTGCACGAAATTTTTAGTATCACCCAATTCACCCCCCCTCTTAGGTGAAACGCTTGATCTAACAGAAATAAGTTGCATAAATCCAATCTTTAATTGCACACTAAGTGGTATTTAATAGTGTATTAAGAGGTAATTATTTAGCTAGAGTTCTAGGGGTAATAACTAATTAATATCACTAGACTTAGTGAGTTGCTAAGGTTTAATTTTTGACTTAGTGAGTGGTTTAATTCCCAAATCAATTTGAGCAAGAATAAACTATATTCCATTTTTCGAAGAAGCATTCATCATCAATTTGTTTAAATCAAAATTTCATTAATTATCTCAACGAATTCTTAAAAACCAAAAAAAAATAGTAGTCTAGGTTATTTTCCACTATTAAAAGAAGAAAAAAAATCAATTTCAAACCCATCTTAATGTTTTTGTCACTTAATTTTGCGTAGGAATTAAATTAAAGGCTTATTAAGAGAACATGACCTGAATTGTGCCCTTCACTATGTCACACCCTCTTTTTATTTTCACCTATTTCAGAGTATTTGCAGAAACGATACGCAGTTCAATGGGCAACACAGGAATAACATAGATATACTGATATTATGTGCGCGATTACGAAAATTCCCCATACGGGTTCGTACTTGATAATTACAATTAACGTAGCCTCATAGCGCTACGTGGGTGTCTAAATACGTCTCAGTGAACGGAGACATCTTCTCGTCTTAGCTCCACCACCGCAATACCCTTCATACGGTTCTCTTTATTGTTCTCAGCATATGTTCTATCTTTTCCTGTCTAAATTGTTAGTAGGGGAGGGTGAGATTCTGGGGAATCCCAGTAGGAAAGTAATACCAATATGCATGTAAGATGAGTGCTTAATGCATGACATGCTTGCATTACATAACTCATGCTCACCCAATAACATATCTGTGTGCTCAATGTTTCAATCAACAAACGTATGGCCACAGCATAAATAGAAATAGAGCTTCAATTATTCATATATGTTTCACATCATCAGGCAAAGTAATAACATGCACCAATACACCAGCACAAATATCAAATACATGCAGGAGAGGAAGTTCCCTACCTTAATCGCCCTTCCCTGATCTTCGAATAACATGTCTCGATTTGCGTGCCAATCCCTCAAGCTCTCTACTCGATCCTAGAACGTCAAATGTATAGTTTAGACACTTCCATAGTGTTTCTAGTGGTTATATTAATCTATGGTGAAATTTTACCAAAATGCCCCTAGGACCCCGGCCCCGCCGTACCCGGCCCGATGGCACGTTTTCCCAAAATTTTGACTAAGCCTATTCTGACTTATTTTCACCCAAGGAATCCATTTCCAGGCTCAAAATCACCAAATTCAGTGTCAAATTACGAAAATACCCTTGACAACCCCAGTTTAGGGATTTCAGTGGTGTTTTCGTAATTATGCTTTTTCAGCCTCTACCGAAAAAGTACCCAACTGTAACCCCACATATTTTTGCCCACTGAATCCAATGGAACCATTTATTTCATGAAAAATCCAACTCCTTCCCTCAGATCTGTGCTGGCCGAAATATTGGTCAAAAATTGGAAAAATGGAGTTTTGTGTTTTAGCTTCTAAAACTTGTACTTTTCCACTTCTAATCCTTTATTAACTTAAATAAAAATTTCTTAATTATGATTCAAAGAAATTTGGGCAGAAAACCCCCTTAGGGTTATAGTTTTCCAAAACTTGACAAAAATCACTAAAAACAAACACAAACCTCAACAACAACACCATATTAGTTTAGATTTAAGGTTTGTGATGTTACCTTTTGAGATCTTGAATCCTCTCTCTCTAGGAATCTCCTCTCTCTCTTCTTGAGCTAAGAATGGTGTCTTCAAAATCATGGATGCATGAAGAATCACGATTTAGAGAAGGATCTAAGACAAAATCACAAGAAAAGCCTAAGAAATCACTCTTACCTTAAACTTCTTCTTCTTCCTTCTCTCTAGAACTTGAGAGCTCTCTCTCTCTCTCTCTTCTCTTCTTGTGTTGAATGAAAATGAGGAAGGAGAAAATGTGTGTATGAAGGGGAAGGGAAGATGTTTTATTAACTTAGTCATCTTTCTTCCTAGCCATAGATCTAATCAAGGGTTGACATTTCAACACCTATCATGCACACCATCCCTCCAACCATACCTTCCACCATACCTTCTTACTTTATGCCATACCCCATCATCATGCCTTCTACTTTATGCCATACTCCTTCATCTTTTAGTTTCAATTGGATTGGGACTAGATTCCCTTCTACAAACCATCCCTCTTCTCTTTACTCTAACCAAACCCATTTCTTCTCTCTAATTTCACAATTCTTGATTTATTCCATCAAGAATAATCCACTTATGCATTTTCCTTTATTTTCCTTGATTAATTGAGATTAACTCCAATTAATTGGGAAAATAATTAATCTTGGGCTAAATTGGCAAAATTATGATTTTGCTATCACCTGTATAATTTAATTCCTTTCTTGAATCAATTTACCCATTTTCTTATGAACCCAAATATTTCAAAATTCATAAGATCCAAATTTCATAAATATTCACTATTTTATTGAATTATGCAAATAATTACAATATATTTTTGGTGAATAAAATTTGGGATGTTACACACTACATAATTTAGTTTAACTAATTGATTTAACCTAAGACGACTAAATGTTTTAAATATTTTTTTTTTCCAGTGGCTTTAAATCAATCATAGATAAAACCACAATAGCAAAATGACAGCAAATCATTTATGAATGGATCAAAAGGAAAACTATAAAAAATTATTACACTAGAAATTGTCGTATGGGCAATAAATTAAATAGCAATAAACTAAAATATAAGAATATTTCACATCTATACAAAAATTAATAAAAAAATATTTTGCCGATACAGATAGAGTCAGGAATTCAAGCCAAGCTCGTCGGGCCGACCCATTTAGACCCAAGCCCTTCAAGGGCCGGGTTTATGATTTAGAAGCAAAACAGGGAAGCAGGCCTAAAAGGACTGGCCCTTTTAATATTTTTTAAAAATAAATTAATATATATAATATCATTATATCAAATTATCAATATAAGAAACACCTAAGTACCTAATAGAATATTAGTAACAAGTAAACACTTATTAAATGGTTTGATTTATTTTATTTTCTATAATGGTTTATTCATTTAAACTTTAAAAAAGAGGTTAATTTAGACATTAAATGATTATTTCAACTAAAAATTTATAAGTTTTAAAAATAATGTATCTTAATTTAAAAAAAATAATAAATAAATTGTAAAACTTGAAAAAAAAAATTCAATTAAAATGAGTTCAGACCCGTTTAGGCCCGAGCCCGTGAAGTGCCAACTTTGTAGAGCCGCATGCTTTAAAATTTGGAGGATTTTTAGGAAGTAAGTCTAAATGGGCCGGCCCGTTCAGGCCTGAGCCCGTGAAGGGCCGGGTCGGCCCGTATTCTCGACTCTATACATGTATAGTTTGCAGACTAGAAAATAAGCATCCACTTCAAACAAATATTATTCAAACCTCAGATACCAAATGATACAAAGGCTCAGACTATAACTTTTGTAAGTTGGTTCAAACAAATCCCCTCTTTTTAGCAGCTAAAGTTTTAAATAATTGTCTTCCAAAAAGTTTAAATATAAACGGGCAACAACCCAAAATAGCATAATTTCTTAATCATTACCAAGCTGAAAAGCCCAACAACAATCACACAAACTAAATAAGCCAATATTTAAGTACTCCCTCCGGTCCTAAATATAGGACAAAGTTTGTAGTGCAAATTGCACTACAAACTTTGTCCTATATTTAGGACCGGAGGTAGTATTTGTTAAACCTCCTGGGGTCTCTGAAAAAGTAGAGGCATATTAAAAGCCATGAAATTAAAAATTTGATTCCTTTTTGGTGGTATTCCGTTGATTTGATTTCTTTTTAACACCCAAGCCTTCTGTTAGTGTCATCATGGTGTTTGGAGGATCACATTGGCTTTATATCTTAGTAACTTCTTTAAAAAAATAATTAAGGATTGTAATATAAGGTACAATCCTATATCGTCTCTTGAGAAGCTTTTTATTAACTACCTAACAACTAAATGTGATGATTGACATAAAAAAAATGTTTCAGCTTTTAAACTATCAACTAGCTAGGTTGCAATTAAACGAAAATGCTTTCAAAAAAAATATTTTTTGATTTTTCAAATAAAAATGGATGAGATGGAAATTTTTTAAAGAAAAATATAGTAAAAACCTCCTAGATGAATGGATTTCATCTATCCTTTGTTTCAAAATATTTTTAAGAATATGTTAGTTTAATAAATTTGTTTAAAAGAATCTTTGAACTAGCTTGAGTTATGTAAATTAAATCTCCTACATTAGGTAAGACTTAATTTCTCTAACAAAAACCAATGAATTAAAAATTGGATTGGACCGGACTGTCCGACCAGTTTGTTCGAGGACCGGAACACTCTTCATCTCGCTTTGCTCAGTTCGTCCGTTTTGCAAGTTCAGCCGTTTCCAGCCGCTTTAAGCTACCTTTAGGATTGGAGCCGATGTAAAGCCAGGAACCGGATTGTAACACCCCAAATTTTATATTCACCAAATATATTGTAATTATTTGGGAAATTCAATAAAATGGTGAATATTCATGAATTTGGAATTTATGAATTTGTAAATGTTCAATTTCATGGGAAATTGGGCAAAAATAATTATGGAATTAATTTGGGTAATTTGAAAAGCCCAATATTAAGGTCCAAAAGTGAAGGAATATTAGAGAAAATATTTGGTCCAAAAATAGATGAAAATTGGTGAAAGAAAAATAAGAGAAGAAATTGGATTAAAAAGGTAATGGCAAAATCGTAATTTTGCCAAAATAGCACAAAATAAATTATTTTTCAATTAATTGAAGTTAATTTCAATTAATTAAGGAAAATAAAGGTTAAAAATATATTTAGAATATTTTGGTCAATTTAATATGAATTTATGGAAAATTTGAGCAAAAAGTGCAATTTTGACCAAAATTGAGACTTTACGTGTATACGTAACCGAAACAAGTTGTGAAGCCAATTGAGACCATAGGGAGGGACCCTTAGGTGTCTCCTACATGTGGCATAAATAAGGAAATATTGATTGGGCTTAATGAGCATGGTTATATGTACATAAGGATTTATGTACATAAGTTCATTTTTGAAATTTTGGGAAAATAAAACAAATAAATAAAATATTGTAAAACATATGATAAATAAATATATCATCATCCTCTTCAGCCATTTTCGTGCTCAGCAACCTGAACCATAGAGAGAGAAGGTTGAGAGAGTTTAGAGAGAGAAATAGAAGAAAAATCACAAGGTAAGCCGATTTCTCCGACGATTTCGCTCCTAACGCGTATATCTCCGACTCTAAGCTACTCCTCTTTGTTCTTTAGGATTTGGAGGCTCAAAAATCTGTTCTCTAAAGGTTAGGGTTTCAGCCATTTTTGGGAAAAGCTTGTTGGAGCTTGAGGTAACTTCCAAACCTTTGTATATTAACTATTCTGGCTGCTGTGGGCAATTTAATCGGTGAAATTTCGCCAGATTGCCATTGGTTTTAAATTTTGGAAAGTTGTATATCTAAGGGTTATGCTGCCCAATTTTAGTTCAAATGGTTGTTATAACTCAATTAGATTGTTAATAAAGTGGTTAGGAGTAGAAAGGAACGTGTTTACGGAGCCGAAATCGTAAAACCCCGATTTTTCCCGGAGAACACAATTATTTCGGCCAGGGATGTTTGAGGGCCTTAGAGTTGGATTTTCAATGATTTTATGGTTCCATTGGATTCAGTGGGCGAAAATAGGTGGGGTTACAGTTGGGCAATTTTTCAGAAAAGACTGAGAAAGCATAATTACGGGAACGCCCCTAAAACCCTAAAAGTAGGGCTGCCAAGGGAAATTTCATAATTTGACATTGAATTTGGTAGTTTTAAGTCCGGAAATGGATTACTTGGACGAAAATACGTCAGGATAGCCCTAGTAAAAAATTTGGAAAAACGTGCCATCGGGCCGGGTACGGCGGGGCGGGGTCCCGAGGGCATTTTGGTAAATTTTCACCATAGGCTAATATAACCACAAGAAACACTATGGAAGTGTCTAAAATGATACTTGGATATGTTATGATCTATTTCTTGTATATTTGATGTTTTAGGACCGAGTTGGACGCCTTTAGTTGACACGTTTTACGGGGCGGGCCCTTTGAGACAAGAAAAAGGTTAAGGTAGGGACCACTATCTCTCATACTACTATGTGACTATTTGTATGATGCATGTTACTGTATTTTGTGATCTGAACACGTGCTAGAGGCACATTACTTAGCTGTGGTCTAGGACCTAGCTGAAGTACACTGGTCTTACCTAGCTGTAGTCAAGGACTCGGCTGAGGTATATGCAGGGGTTTCAACGGGTTAGTTGGCCCTGAATTTTGTGTACACACACGGATGATATGAATTTTCATTTTACTTGATACGGTGCATTGCATATTTAATTTTCGCATTTTATATGTTGATCGTATGTTTCTACTGAGATTCCTTGGAATCTCACCCCTTTTTCTAATGCAAATGTCTCAGCGGGTGCCAGCGGTTCAAAAGGCAAGGACATAGTTCCGGGAAACTGACGGGCATGTTTCTCGAGGCACAGTTGGTGGTTACATTTAGCCTGTACTTGGAATATTTTGGGATATTCTATATATTTGTAATTATTAGTGAATTTTGCTATGTTAATGTCTGTCTGTAAACAAATACTTATTATCAGTATAACTGTACTTTTCTGTTTGCCTATGGAACTTGTTAATTATTACCCTGCGCATATCAAAATGGAAACGGGTGTTGACATTTTTGGTATCAGAGCTAATAAGCGGTTCTGGCATTATCAGAATAGTATACTGATATAGTTTTGTTTGCATGGCGACAGGACATCATGAGCAGTTCGAGTGAGCCTATGCCCAGTTCGAGTGTACCATTTGAGGGGTCAGAGGTGTCCGTCAACCAAAGCCCTCTAGAGCAGCGGATACCAGACGGGCGACTTTTCATAGAGTACTTTGGACCTGGAGGCGTTCGTATGAGGCGGACGGCACGAAAGAGTGTGCCACAGCTACCTGTATTTGGACCTGAACCCAGGCCGGCTTCTCCAGGGCAGTCTCGGGTAGGAGAGACCGATGAGTATCCTAAAGAAGACTCTGAGGAGGATCCAGAGTGGGATCCTGATGTTGGTCTAGAGGAGATGCTCGAGGATGAGTCGAGCGATCGTGAGTCTCAGGCAGAGCCAGTGCAGGTGTTATATAACCTGCAGCCGAACCTCGAGTTGTGGCACTATCTGCAGGGCCGATATATCCGAGCAGTACGGGACTATGACACTCCCCGCGATCAGTATCTTATGTTCTTGGTAGGTGTGGTAACGATGTATAGGCTTCAGGAGGATATGGGAGTCAGGTTCACGAATGAGGTCTGGGCATATACTACTATGGGCTTCTTTCCAGATACAGCGTACTGGAACAGACAGAAGAATGACATTGTAGAGAGAGGTCCGAGTAGGAACTTTTGGGAGTTCCTGAATCACGTGAACACCCTCATATCGAAATATATGTATCTAGGTTGATGTGGGACCCACGTGGTATATTTTGGGTGACCGGAGCTGACCGGCACATATTATGAGACAAGGGCAGACAGGCGGAACCGACAGAAAGAAATGATTTAGCTAGAATCGGTATTTTGAGGAGGGTACAGATAGGAAAATGTAATGTAATAAGGAACAATATGTCATATACAGTAGTTTATAGGTTATCGGATGTTTTATTTCTATGTAACTACTGTAAATAGTTGTGTATGCTATGTATGACATATATGTGTACCCTGACCGTTTATGAAATGATAAAGATGCCCTTGCTTTTGTATCAAAATTTACTCTTCTCTAATTTCATGTAGAGAGAATTATGGAGATGGTACAACCAGGAGAAGGCGGTAGAGGCCGAGGTAGAGGTCGAGGCCGAGGTCGTGGTAGACATGGTACTAATGAGGGAGAACTAAGGCTTGACCCTATCCAGCAGCGAATCCTAGATGTATTGGAACAACAACAACAAACTATGAATGAGATAAGAGTTGACCTACAGGGAGTACAGCAGAGACAGGACCACCTAGAGAACCACATGGATGAATTTATATGGGGAAATTATGAAGAAATACCGGAGGAACCCCAACCAGAGGATTTACCACCAGAGCCTGAGGTGGATATCCAAGCTTGGCTGAGTAGATTCAGTAAGCAACAACCACCTATGTTCAAGGGGAAGTTTGATTCTCAACAAGCGGAAACCTGGTTAGCTCGTTTGGAAAAGATTTTTGATATGCTGCAATGTCCAGATGAGATGAAAGCCCGGTTAGCCATATACAAGCTGGAAGGTGATGCCGATAGCTGGTGGAAAGGGATGGACCTCATCCTAAAGGGGAAGAATGTTCCTATCACGTGGGAACTATTCCAAGAGGAATTTAACAAGAAGTATTTTCCTCCGACTGTCAAGAGAGAGAAAGAAAAAGAGTTCCTCAGCATCAAGCAGTACGACCGGGAGAGTTTTGATGACTATCTGGCCCGGTATATCCGACTGTCACGCTACTCATCATATGCCAAGCTGAACGACAATGATGAGTGGAATTCAGATATGATGATAGAGGGGCTGAGACCTGAGTTCAAGGATAGACTGATCTCCCAACACTTTACTGATTTCAGTAAAGCGGCAGAAGAGTGCCGATACATTGAGAAGCGTATGTCGAGCCTGGCAGCTCAGACTTGTAATAAAGGTGCTTCTGGGAGTATAAGTTCCTCACAGAAAAGAAAAGAACAGGGTGGACCTTCTAGGGGCGATAATAAGAGGCCGAATCAAGCTGGAGGTTGTGGGGGCCAGGGTTTCCCAAGAGGCGGATCATGTTGGCATTGCCGCAAGCCATTTCATCCTGGCAAGACGTGTAGTGGAGCCCCATTTAGAATGGATCCTAACAAACCACTCACTTGCTTTAACTGTGGAAAGCCAGGGCACTTTTCGAAAGATTGTCCACAGAAGCAGCAACCGGAGGGGACTAGACCCAGGGTTCCAGGAAGGGTCTATACACTGACACAGGAAGAAGCTCGAAAATCTCTGGGGCTGATTCAAGGTATGATTTCTCTCAATGGCAGTCTAGTGTATGTTATGTATGATTCTGGTGCTAGCCATTCATTTATTGCATATGACTGTGTGAGGCGATTGAATTTACATATGCATAAATCCCCCTATGATTTGGTTGTATCTACACCTATGGGCACACGAATTGTGACGACTGATGTTTGTTTGAATTGCGGGATAAACGCTGAGGGGCATAAGTCAACTGTAAATCTGATTTGTTTGCCACTGCAAGGGTTGGAAGTAATTTTGGGGATTGACTGGCTAATAGCAAATGGTGTGTTGTTGGATTGTAAACAGAAGAGAGTCTTATATCTGAATCCACAGCCACAAGCTGACACTGAAATCACTCTTAACCTTTTATTTGCGGCTAAGGTTGAGAGGTATTTGCAGAAGGGATGTCGGGGTACATGGTATTTTGCTCTATGCAATCAGAGGCTGGTGTAGCCTTGGAAAGTATCCCTGTGGCAAACGAATTCCCTGATGTTTTTCCGGAGGATGTCGGTGGACTACCTCCAGATAGGGAAGTGGAGTTCTCGATTGATTTGAAGCCTGGAGCGGGTCCAATTTCTAAAACCCCATACCGTATGGCTCCAAGTGAAATGGCAGAGCTGAAGAAGCAGATCGAGGAACTACTTGAGAAAGGGTTCATACGACCTAGCGTATCGCCTTGGGGTGCTCCAGTGCTTTTCGTCAAGAAGAAAGACGGAAGCCTGCGTCTCTGTATCGATTATCGAGAGCTGAACAAAGTGACCGTCAAGAACAAGTATCCACTCCCTAGAATTGATGATTTGCTCGATCAATTGTCTGGTTCCTGTGTATTTTCAAAAATCGATTTGCGATCGGGATACCATCAGTTGAGAGTCAAAGCAGAAGATGTATCGAAGACTGCTTTCAGGACCAGATATGGGCATTACGAGTTTCTTGTGATGCCATTTGGGCTGACCAATGCACCTGCCGTGTTCATGGACTACATGAATCGAATCTTCCGTCCATATCTGGACCAGTTCGTTGTAGTCTTTATTGATGATATACTAGTGTATTCACGGAGTCAAGCTGAACACGAGCAGCATCTGAAAACGGTGTTGAACATATTGCGAGATAGGCAACTCTATGCCAAGCTGAGCTAGTGTGAATTCTGGCTTTCAGAGGTAAAGTTTCTGGGCCACGTTGTTTCACAGCAAGGGGTCTCTGTTGATCCTAGCAAAGTGGAAGCAGTACTGAGCTGGAAGAGGCCAGAGACTATATTTGAAGTGCGCAGCTTTCTGGGTCTAGCTGGCTACTATCGAAGATTTATTCCGAATTTCTCCAGAATTGCTTTACCATTGACTAAATTGACGCGGAAGGCTCAACATTTTGTGTGGGATGAGAATTGTGAGAAGAGCTTCCTTGAGTTGAAGAAGAGGTTAACTACAGCACCAGTGCTGACGATCCCAGATCCACAGTTTACGTATGTTGTGTATACGGATGCCAATGGGCAGGGATTGGGATATGTGTTGATGCAGCATGGCCGAGTGGTGGCATATGCATCCAGACAGCTGAAACCTCATGAATTGAACTATCCCACTCACGATCTTGAGTTAGTGGCAATTGTGTTTGCTTTGAAGATCTGGAGACACTATCTCTATGGTGAGACTGTAGAGTTGTTCTGCGACCACAAGAGCTTGAAATACTTGTATGATCAAAAAGAGCTCAACATGAGACAACGTAGATGGATGGAGTTGCTGAAAGACTACAACTTAGAAATAAAATATCATCCCGGTAAGGCTAATGTTGTCACTGATGCATTAAGCCGGAAATCAGTACAGGTGGCAGCCATAATGATTTATGAGCAGAAATTGATCGAGGATTTCAGAGACCTAAATCTGTCTAGTCAAATTCTGTTAGGCAGTGGAGTCAGTCAGATATACAATGATCTGAGGGCGGCAATTGAAGAAGCCTAACAACATGATGATGAAGCATTTTATATCAGAGGTATGATTGATAGGGGCGAGACTCAGGATTACGACTTGTCTCCCAGCGGGCTAGTCAGGTACAAGAAGCGGATTTATATTCCACCGCAACAAGAACTGAAACGACAAATCCTGGAGGAGGCACATAAGAGTAAGTATACTCTGCATCCAGGAGCCACAAAGATGTACCATGACTTGAAGGCTCAATACTATTGGCCGGGAATGAAAAGAGAGGTGACTGAGTTCGTTGCTCGTTGCTTGACATGTCAGAAAGTGAAAGTTGAACATCAGCGACCCCGGGGCTTTTGACGAATCCTGCGATACCTGAGTGGAAGTGGGAAAGCGTTACCATGGATTTCGTGACAAGATTGCCAAAAGTTAGAAACCATGACGTTATATGGGTGATAGTTGATAGATTCACGAAGACAGCTCACTTCCTACCGATTAGCATTCACTATTCTCCTGATAGACTAGCAGAAATTTACATTCAAGAGATTGTGAGATTGCATGGTATTCCGAAGAACATCATCTCTGATCGAGATCCACGATTCACTTCCAAGTTTTGGAAGGCGGTTCATGAAGCTTTGGGTACCAAGCTCCGATTCAGTACGGCATATCATCCTCAAACTGATGGGCAGACAGAGCGAACGATTCAAACCCTTGAGAATATGCTAAGGGCATATGTGCTTGATTATAAAGGTAGCTGGGACAAATTCCTTCCATTAGCAGAGTTTTCCTACAACAATAGTTATCATTCGAGTATTCAAATGGCTCCATACGAGGCACTCTACGGGAGGAAGTGTCAATCGCCAATATGCTGGACTGAGTTGTCTGAGAGGGAATTGCTAGGGCTAGATCTTGTTGATCAGACAACGGAGCAGATAAAATTGATCAAGCAGAGATTGCTAGCTGCTCAGAGCCGACAGAAAAGTTATGCGGATAAGAGGCGAAAACCTCTGGAATTTGAAGTCGGTGACCACGTATTCATGAAAGTATCACCTGTTACGGGTATTGGCAGGGCATTGAAAGCAAAGAAGCTACAATCAAGATACATTGGTTCGTTTGAGATCTTAGAGAAGATTGGGCCTGTAGCATATCGTATCGCTTTGCCACCGAATCTGAGTAGACTACATGATATTTTTCATGTTTCCCAAATGAAAAAGTATCAACCTGATCCAGAACACGTAATAGAGTATGAAGATGTGGAAATGCGCGATGATTTGACTTACGAAGTCACACCTGACCGAATCATCGATCGGCAAGAAAAGCATCTCAGAAACAAGAGCATTCCATTCGTCAAGATTGTCTGGAAAGGGTTATCGCCCAGAGAGGCTACATGGGAAACAGAAGAAAGTGTAAAGAAACGTTACCCGGAATTTATGGCTGATCAGGTGTAGCAAATTTCGGGGACGAAATTTATTTAAGTGGGGGAGAACTGTAACACCCCAAATTTTATATTCACCAAATATATTGTAATTATTTGGGAAATTCAATAAAATGGTGAATATTCATGAATTTGGAATTTATGAATTTGTAAATGTTCAATTTCATGGGAAATTGGGCAAAAATAATTATGGAATTAATTTGGGTAATTTAAAAAGCCCAATATTAAGGTCCAAAAGTGAAGGAATATTAGAGAAAATATTTGGTCCAAAAATAGATGAAAATTGGTGAAAGAAAAATAAGAAAAGAAATTGGATTAAAAAGGTAATGGCAAAATCGTAATTTTGCCAAAATAGCACAAAATAAATTATTTTTCAATTAATTGAAGTTAATTTCAATTAATTAAGGAAAATAAAGGTTAAAAATATATTTAGAATATTTTGGTCAATTTAATATGAATTTATGGAAAATTTGAGCAAAAAGTGCAATTTTGACCAAAATTGAGACTTTACGTGTATACGTAATCGAAACAAGTTGTGAAGCCAATTGAGACCATAGGGAGGGACCCTTAGGTGTCTCCTACATGTGGCATAAATAAGGAAATATTGATTGGGCTTAATGAGCATGGTTATATGTACATAAGGATTTATGTACATAAGTTCATTTTTGAAATTTTGGGAAAATAAAACAAATAAATAAAATATTGTAAAACATATGATAAATAAATATATCATCATCCTCTTCAGCCATTTTCGTGCTCAGCAACTTGAACCATAGAGAGAGAAGGTTGAGAGAGTTTAGAGAGAGAAATAGAAGAAAAATCACAAGGTAAGCCGATTTCTCCGACGATTTCGCTCCTAACGCGTATATCTCCGACTCTAAGCTACTCCTCTTTGTTCTTTAGGATTTGGAGGCTCAAAAATCTGTTCTCTAAAGGTTAGGGTTTCAGCCATTTTTGGGAAAAGCTTGTTGGAGCTTGAGGTAACTTCCAAGCCTTTGTATATTAACTATTCTGGCTGCTGTGGGCAATTTAATCGGTGAAATTTCGCCGGATTGCCATTGGTTTTAAATTTTGGAAAGTTGTATATCTAAGGGTTATGCTGCCCAATTTTAGTTCAAATGGTTGTTATAACTCAATTAGATTGTTAATAAAGTGGTTAGGAGTAGAAAGGAACGTGTTTACGGAGCCGAAATCGTAAAACCCCGATTTTTCCCGGAGAACACAATTATTTCGGCCAGGGATGTTTGAGGGCCTTAGAGTTGGATTTTCAATGATTTTATGGTTCCATTGGATTCAGTGGGCGAAAATAGGTGGGGTTACAGTTGGGCACTTTTTCAGAAAAGGCTGAGAAAGCATAATTACGGGAACGCCCCTAAAACCCTAAAAGTAGGGCTGCCAAGGGCAATTTCGTAATTTGACATTGAATTTGGTAGTTTTAAGTCCGGAAATGGATTACTTGGACGAAAATACGTTAGGATAGCCCTAGTCAAAAATTTGGAAAAACGTGCCATAGGGCCGGGTACGGCAGGGCCGGGGTCCCGGGGGCATTTTGGTAAATTTTCACCATAGGCTAATATAACCACAAGAAATACTATGGAAGTGTCTAAAATGATACTTGGATAGGTTATGACCTATTTCTTGTATATTTGATGTTTTAGGACCGAGTTGGACGCCTTTAGTTGACACGTTTTACGGGGCGGGCCCTTTGAGACAAGAAAGAGGTTAAGATAGGGACCACTATCTCTCATATACTATGTGACTATTTGTATGATGCATGTTACTGTATTTTGTGATCTGAACACGTGCTGGAGGCACATTACCTAGCTGTGGTCTAGGATCTAGCTGTAGTCAAGGACTCGGCTGAGGTACATGCAGGGGTTTCAACGGGTTAGTTGGCCTTGAATTTTGTGTACACACACGGATGATATGAATTTTCATTTTACTTGATACGGTGCATTGCATATTTAATTTTTGCATTTTATATGTTGATCGTATGTTTCTACTGAGATTCCTTGGAATCTCACCCCTTTTTCTAATCCAAATGTCTCAGCGGGTGCCAGCGGTTCAAAAGGCAAGGACATAGTTCCGGGAAACTGACGAGCATGTTTCTCGAGACACAGTTGGTGGTTACATTTAGCCTGTACTTGGAATATTTTGGGATATTCTGTATATATTTGTAATTATTAGTGAATTTTGCTCTGTTAATGTCTGTCTGTAAACAAATACTTATTATCAGTATAACTGTACTTTTCTGTTTGCCTATGGAACTTGTTCATTATTGCCCTGCGCATATCAAAACGGAAACGGGTGTTGACACGGATAGCTTTGCGAGAATCGGACGGCCGGAATATGTGTACTCACATAGTTAAAATAAAACTAGATTTGAGTTTGAGACAACAGCCGGCAAAGATAAAGTGAGGAGCCAATGAGGTTTGGCACAGTTGGTTAAGGTCTTGCCACCCCGATCACAAGGGAGTGTGTTCGAACCCTCTGACCAATGGGGAGATCTCATTGGTAGGCGATCTCGTAAGTCCCTTATAAGCGCTTGAAGAGCACTGGGGCCGTGCCCTGGCCTTGGTAGGGGACTGGTGCCGAACCTACTTAAACTTTTTTCTATCAAAAAAAAAAAAGATAAAGTGAGGAGATCATTGGAGAATATGGAAGAAGATAGCATAGAAGGAGAAAAAACCACCAACGTTGCAAGCCGCGACAACCATGAACAAGAAAAATAAAAGCTATGATGATTTGAAGGTTGGAGTGTTTAGACTTTTCTTCAGATCTGAAAACTAAAAACGTTGCAAGCCGCGACAACCATGAACAAGAAGATGTTGTTTAGTCGATAAAGTTGTTTTGGATGCTGTAAAAGTAACAGCTTTTACTTAATGCCTATCATGTCACCATCACACGCACGTTCACCGAGGGTTCATTTTTTCTTTGAAAAAACGGCTAGATCTTTACGCTATCACGTTTCTTTACAATGTGAATCATTCATTTTTTTAGAATTATTATTTATTTTATTTATTTGTGTAAAATGATTAATATAAAGTTATATATATTTAGTATATTATCTTCAATGCTAAGTTGTGAGTTATATTAATATATGTGATTAACTCATTAAAAAATTGAAATATTTAAGTTTTTCTTAAATATTTTTAAGAATTTGATATTTTATTTTTTATACATATATTATCATATAATTATATAATATTTTTAATCTAATAATTATTTCACCTGTCTGACCAAATGATCCAACTAATTGGACCGTTTGAACCATAATCCGTTATCTTTCCGGTTCGACATCTGATCCAATTTTTAAAATATTGACGAAAACCCAATTCAAACCTCTAAGAAGTGGAATTAACAATGTGTAAGGTACACATAATGAAGAACCCTTGAATTACAAACATAAATTTTTCATAACAACTTCAAGCATAAGCTTAGTTAAGACAATAAACAAAAAATTACTACTAATTAAATTCAAAGTGTGAAATGCATAAAATTAAAACCAAAATTACATACTAATCTCATCAAGTATACGAGACTCCTAAAAAAACAATTTTAATCCAATATATAAATCAAACTCTAAATCTAGAATTTAATAAATATAAAGAAAAGAAACAAAAAATTAGGTGCTAAACACTCACTACAAAACTACGAAGCTCCAAGCAACAAGATTCAATCGCATTTCTCTAAGAGAAGAGAAGCTTACCCACTCATGAATCTAATAATAAGCACTGCTACAACTCACAGCCACCAGTGAACAACCATGGAGGTAAGTGAGATGAAGATTCTGGTGAGAGGGAAGAGGAAGAAGGAGTCGATGATGGTGAAGATGAAAACGGCAATGTGATGGTGAGAACAGGGGAATGTCAATGAAGGTGGTAGAGTGAGAGAGAGAACTGACAGAAGAGGCCGTGGACGGTGTTGGGGAGATGGAGAGATAAACTCCATCCAGTTCGAAATCGCCACTCCTACCTCCCTCTGGTCTTTTTTCGTGGCTCTGTTTGTGGTGTTCAAGAATGGATGTCTCCCGCGACGATGGTGATGAAAGCGAGAGTCGCCGGCAACGGTAGTAGCAGAAAAAGGTGAAGGTGACGATAATGGAAGAAGGATAGTCTCAGTTCTGGTTTGTGGTGTTGTTTTGTGTTTTTTCCGATCTGCCTCACGCTGAAACTGCCCTAATCTCCAGGTCAATAAAAAAAAAACTGCCCTAATATGATATCTGATATAACACTGTAGTGTTTGAACAGGGACTAAACTGAAAATTTCAAAAGCTCGTGGTGATGATTGTAATTTCTGTAATTTGAGCCCCAAACTTCCAGTTTCTGATTTGATCCAATGTTTCAATTACCTACAATTTAAAACAATCAAACCAACATTAAATCCTTTCAAGAAACAATGATTAAGAGTAATTACAATAATTATTACAATTTTTCCTTTTTCAGTTTTAATTTAATATATTTACTCTTAATCTTAATTTATCATATAAATGTCACTCATCAAGTGGTTGTCAGAGGGACTTGTGGGTTTCATCCTCATGCCAACAATGTTATTAACCTTCTGACGGTACATGATGGAGCAGACTCTTGGCGGATCATTTTATTCACCCTTGGCATTAACCTATCACACTGGCTTGCCACCAAAGGATCTTATTTAATATGAACAAGAGTGATTAGAGAAATATTATGGAGAAAGATGGAGAATCATATACTATTCACATCAGAGCAATATGCTCACACAACTATTTTAATCCACATGGGTTTACTACTAATCATCCCTCACTTGAGCGTGATGAACCAACAACCTTAAACTCTAGAGATTATGAGGTAGAGATTATGAGGGAGACTATGTTACCCCCCTTTAGAGAGAGACTTCTCTCTCTTTACCAGTGCGTATCAATATTCCTTCACACTCGTCACAATGTTAAGATCTTATATTTATCAAAGTTATGGAACCTGGACCGGACCGGCTTGTCCAACCCAGAAACCGGTGAACCGGTATGGGTTCAAATTTTAAAAAAATTATATTTTTTCTTTAGAATTTCATACTATAAACCTAAAATTTTTAATTTCTTACCTGTTTGGTCCCGGTTTTGGTCCGGTTTGGCCCCGGTCTGATCCACTGACCCTTAACCTAGTACCTCGACCGGTTCAATACCCGGTTCGAGTTTTAATACCTTGATATTTAGAGACTTAAGGGTCACTACCAACTAATACTTCCCTTTTTTGGGAAAAAAGCCATTACTTCTTAATACTTCTAACACAGCAACCATTTGTAGGAATTTTATGATTAGACCGTCATAAAAAAATATCGACCAGATGTTAAGTACAAATTATTGCCATAACGACTTGAAGATTCTCAAAAAAAAAAAAAAATCAATGATGCTAGTGTGGCAAGAAGGACATTTCATCCCTTTTTTTGAGACCGAGCGATCTTTCACCCATGCTTCTATCTCTCACAAAAGACTGACCGCAAATACCCCTTCCAAACATGACTTGCAAAAGTTATGAGCACATGGTGTGTTAATTGTAGAAACCATAACTTGGTTGCCAATAAGGCCATTGACTCTCTCCTATTGTTTTGATGTCTAGTGTGTACCACCAATAAATATGGGTATAATTAAAAATTCTAGTAGTTATTGATTTTCTAAATGATTTATTTACCAAAGATTTCTTTCAAAAGGCACCCTACTATATTGTTGGACCAGAGGGAGTATAGTATTGCATTTATTGAGCATATACATTATTTAATTAGATTATGAAAATTAATGACATACAACATTTACTTTGACTTGTAGGGTGACATGGTGTTATATAAGACGAGTTCAAAAAAACAAAGGAAGGATAAGGAGAATCGAGTACCTCACAAGAGTTGTCATGGTTGCCTTCTTCTGAAAATGCAATACTTATGAATTTGGAGCTTAGTGCAGTTCCTTGGACTCTTGTACTTACAAAAATGACACTGATCATGATTTTTAAACCTTTTCCTTCTAGAGAGTTTAGATGTAATGGTCTTATAAGCCTTTTTTCTGGTAATATCCTCTTGATTCAAAGATGAATATGGTAAATATTATTATTAAAACACAGTTTCACTTGAATCCACAAACCTCTGAGCATTCTCCCACATAAGCCTCAACCAAGTCTTTTTCGAGACAAAAACAACATTAGCTGAAAGCTTACACATGGAGCATATAAAAGCCAGTTATATACTATATAGCATATAAATTAAAGGCAATTAATTTAGAACAAACATGGACTAATACTCAAATTGAAGATTGTTTTTCAACATATGTGGGAAAAGTATATGGGGATTGACACACATATTATTACAAACAATAATATTGATAATCTATCTGGTCTGAAAAGCAACTATTTCAAATTCTTCTGACAAATCTTGATAGTACTAATTAAAATCATCATGGGGCTATTTGGAGTACTATTTTCTTTTTCTTTTTCTTTTTTTATTATCAAAATGAAAATGGAAGTGGTGAAAAAAATGGAAATTAGCTTATAAAATATGTTAGGTATTATCATGAAAACCTAACACAATTTTAATTATAAGAAGTATTCGATTGTGAAAAGATTCAAATACCCTAATCAATTAAGAAAACCAATGCCTCCAATCCAAAGAACCATCGCCTAAAACTATCACCAGCCACTGTGGAAAATTACTCAAACCTCATCACCAGCTACTGCATAAAACTAAGATCATCTCAACCATGAAGAAACTTTCATATATATTAAAGAAGGAGAAGAAGAATCATAAAACATATAAATCATAAGCTTCAACTTCAGATAGACCTATAAAAAATGACCCAATTGATTTGAAATGAAGGGAATATATATCATATAAGACAATTGATAACCAAAGAGTAATATTTTAGTATCTTTTCTGGTATTTCATTGATCTAATTTCGTTTTAATAGCAAAGCCTTTGGTTGGTGGCGTTATCCACATTCCACGTTGTCTTCTTCTTGTTCAAAGTCAAATTTCATGGGTGATCTTTTCATGAAGACCAGGACCAATAATATATAACAAGGACACATTTGCACAAGTATATGTCAGAGTCAAAGTATGAATGATAAGATTGACGTTGCTTAATAAGATAACGATTTCTATTTAATAATTGTCAACTAAATATTCAAAATATTTCCTCTACCCCGCGGTGATAGTACTATGTGCTTCTTTATTCTCTGATGATGGGCATAAGGACCAAGTAAGCCTTTCATTACCCACTACTGCGCACTACTCCTCTTTAACTTTTAATATGTGCAACGATGGTTTGAACATGTCACTTTCAATTTATTTAAACTCCCCATTCCCATATGTTCTTTGTTTTACTTTTTCATCTCCCTCCTCTATTCACTATTATAGAATGTACTTTTAACATCCATTTTTATACCCTTTAGATGACCATTTTTAGGAAGACATGTATGTGAGTGTCGTTGAAAATTTTGAAATAGACGATTGTTTCAAAACAGACGTTGTAAGTGACTTACAAAAACTATTTTCTTAAGTATTACGGCGACTATGTTATTACAAATAGAAATTGAAAATCATTTTTTTAAAGTCCATAAATATAATCAAGTGCTTCAAAACTAAAACATGGATCAACTTAGTCAAATATAATCAAGTGTCTAAAAGTTCTCTAAACCACTGCACTACGTATTCTTTGGTGAAAGTTTCATTGTCGCTATCACTGACAGGGCAAAGGCAGGATAAGCTAAAAACATATAATAACAACTTTCTATTCCTTTCCATTAAACACCTAGATATACCAGACATGGTTGAAGCAAAATCTAATGAGACATGAACAGGGAAGTAACAGTAACCTTACAGAGCATTCTAGGATTATCCCATCAAACAGAGACTACAACCAATACCGTCCACTCTGGTTTTTCAACCCAAAAAAGCAAAAGAGACCTAGTGAGAGGTCAATTTACTTCTTTCTCCTCAATCAGATTAGTGGCTAGAACCTGAATCATTTTGGTGAGAACCAGAACCCAGGTTCAGGTCAAGAATTGTGTTTGGTGAATTGCCTTTGGTATTCCCCTTTGAGAGCTTCTGTTTCAGCTCCGAAAGCAGTGCTTGATTCTCTTGGTTAAGAACCTGAGCCTTCTTCCTTAGCCTCTCATTCTCTTCCATTATGTAGCAGTTCTTTTTTTATGTCATTACTGGAAGTCAGAAGTGTATAATGCATACATATAGTCTATATTGGTTCAGCTAGCACCTCCCATCACAGGTTTAAGTCTTCACTCAAGCGAGCTTCATTGACCTAAATTGGCAAACATAACTTTAAAATAACGCCAACTGTAAGAAGAAAGGCCTATTGTGACATTTTCTTTTCTCAAGGTTTTTTTGAAAACAGGAGAAATTTACTCTATGAGCTTGCAATCAGTAAGTCACTGCAGATTTATAAAAGCACTTTCTCAGATAAACTGCTATTATTGAACAGAGGAAAGAACCTAACTTTATCACCTTACTTATTTTCATTACAACCGGAAAAAGAAAACACATTCTGAGAAACCAGCAACGAATATCCTATGTTATATTCAATACCCGAAGCTTTCCTATCCCTTGAAGTGTGCTTTTCTAGGCTAGAAGAGAATGGCCTATTCCTACACCCATGTTCCTTAAGACAGTTGAATCAGTCAAGTCCCGCTGGAAAAGTTGAGAAAAAACAAAAATTGTCACTTCCGATAGCAACTTAAAATCAAACTATCAATGGTTCACTACCACTCAATTGTACTAAGAAATCAATAGACTACAGTAGCTAACACAACTACATTTTCACAGCATGGTCAAACAACATATACATGCGTTCTAATATGCACACATGCCACAATGCACACTTGCTGCAAACTAAAATCCAGAAGATTAGGTATGAGCTTCTTAGCATCATATCTGATCGAGATTGATTCAGTAAGGACATGAAGTAGAAAAAGTAAACAGATATAACTCTTGCCTGCCAACGTGAAATAGGCAACTTCATGCTTAGATGAGACAGACCTCCGTTGCCCATTCCAAGATTACCTTCACTATTTTCAAGATCTATGGGATTTACTTTGTAAGGCATAGTTGATGACCCAAACTTCCCAGCCTTGGTGATCTGTAGGAAAGATCTTGCATTAAGGAGATCATTATAATACTAAAAGTCCAGTACCTTACACTGCTTATCAGCTTGTTTGGGACGGCTCACGTGGCTTTTTTCGAAAAAAAGCATGGTGGAATTGGCTTTTGGAAAAATGGGGTGTTTGGGTTGACATTTTGGTAATGAGTTTTTTTTTTTTTTTTCAAAAGCAGCTTTTGAGAAGAAGTTTAAAAGTTTAGATTTATCAAAAAAAGCCATTTCTGTCACTGTTAATCTAAACACAAATCACATTTACAATATGACTTTTTTCCTAATCTGACTACCACTAACCCAAACAGGCCCTATAACTTCTATATTAGCAGCTCACCTGCTTAAAGCAATAACCCAAAGATATGTAGCCCCATATGTCTTTGTCAAAGTCAATTAGTACATTGTTGAATTGGATAAGTGAATGAAATAGTTTAGTCATGTAGTCATGCCTTTCAATCTGTTATCAGACCAAAGTATTATAATCAGAAGGATATATAAAGTGATCAATAACAAGTTTAAAACTAGAGTGCACACACTGCTGTCTTTAAATTTATAAAACCGCAAAGTCATAAAATTCCAGAATTTCTTTAGAATTTTCAAAGATGTTAACAAGATAAAAATGATGAAAATTTTTAAATAATCTATACTAGTGCCACCAAGAGGCATGGCAAAAGCCATAAAAATTTCACTAGTCTTGACATCCTTCAAGATATGGTTTATTAAATAACATAAAGTTGTGCCAGCAGGTCTTAACATAAAGAAAAAAGAGAGGAACATATCTGAGCAACATACGGATTAAAACTCAAACCAATATCTCCAGCAAATTTCCCCAATATCTCCACCTCAGATAACTCCTTACTTTATCTCCTTAGCCTCACAGCAAATATTGCCATTTCCTTTCCCAATGTAGTTGGTGAAGCAGGCTAGAGGAAAGTGAAAATATGGTGGAGTAAATTTTTCACGACATTTCATAACATTAAATTTCATGTACCATCATCCATATATCAATATATAATAATAAAAAGAATAATGAGTCGCACAATGATTAGTATAACTTATTTTTCATATTTCATGCAATACATAGGGAAATGCATTAGTTAAAAACCGCAAAAGACAAGAAACCTTCATTACTAAATTAATGCACAAAATAGCCTACCTGTCCGTGTGTATGTGAAGGCATTGGGATATGCGCATTTTCTCTAGCCATGTTACATATAGCCTTAATTAATTCCTCCATGACAGGAAAAATGACTTCGTGCATTGCTTCTTTCGGCATCAAGGCATGTGCTAGATTATTTATATCCTCAGATGTGCAAGAAAAGTGAAAAAATTCAAGAACCTGCAACGAAAAAAGAATAAGTGATCAAGTGAACCAGCAGAATTCATGGTGCCAAACTGAAATTAGTGCACAATTCATGGTGCCAGACTGAAATTAGTGCACAATTTCAGTCTGGCAGAAAGGGCAAAGGGAGAGAAGGGCAACCTTAGCTACTTCTGCATTAGATTGGCATTTCTTCTTCGAGAAGTACTCCACTGCTTTTACTTCATGATTTGTCACATTCTCAATATTTTTTATCTCTATGGCATCACTGACGCTAAATTCATCAATTACTTCTTGTAAGTAAGATTTAGCTTCCTCACTAAGATTTGGAACCTCTATAACTTCCGGAATTTAAGACAGCTGCAGCAACCATTTAATCTGACAGATAACAAATTGATCAAGTAAAGATCAAGATGAAGAGAAAGTTCTCAAAAGTAACAGGAAAAGTAGTCCAACATGGACAAAGTAGGCCTATGTACATAAATGCTTAAACTTGAAATATATAAAGAAAACATATACACCAGTATACACTCATAAATTTATGCAAGGAGCCTTGTTCCGTCAAGAATTATTACAAGTCATATCCTTTACTTAAATTTAAAGCTTTGCAGCATTGTCACGAGACTGTCATTCTACCTCATCCTAAAGTAAAACAGGATAAATTCCCGATCAAACAATTACTCAGATATATTTTCTTCAGAATTATTCTACTTAATGAAACATGTAACATGGAAAAGTCGTAAATTTCTTTCTCAATCAGAAGGTATAATCCAAATACGAGATAAATTTGGTTCTTTAAACGTTGTTCACTGTCAAGCCCACTAAAATATTTATTCAAATAAATGTCGACTATTTCTATTAAACAATCCCGTGTGCTGAGGTTAAAGTGAAACTTATACCTCAACAAGAACCCGATAGTAGATTTGCCCATATTCGCTCATACAGAGACAATTCCTTAACTTTGGCCCAATAATGACCATCCAATGGCGACAAAGCCGTCAAACCAGAAAGCTCAAATCCACCTGAATGAGTTTGAACCATCTTCTTCACCTGGACCGTCAAATTCTACCATAACCCATAAGATAACTAAACACTGGCCAAAAATATCATTCTAACAACAATCACAAAGTTCAATAAAAAGAAAAATAGTGGGAACCTTTCCAGCTGTTCCGGCCGTTTCGTTGAGGATGGCTTTGCATAGGCATCCTCTACTAAAAATAGAGGTGGGAAAACGAAATGAAGCATTGGAAAGCTGGGAGTAACCTGTAGGCCTTTGAAAGTTGCTTTTGACAGGACTGAAGTTTAAGGAATAACCTCTACTTTCCACAATTGTTTTGAAAACTAGTCATTGAAAATATGTTTCAAAGACAGTTTTAAAAACAGTCATTGAAATGTTAACTTTCAACAACTGGTTTTATTAGAAATGGTTGTTGAGCCATAATTTCAAAAATGTTAATGCCATTTTGTACTACTCTTCATTTTTGTAGTAATGGTTTTCTCAATCATCGATATCATCGTTCACCTCCTTCTCCACCTCCCCAACCTCCACTTTTGCCTCCACATCTTATGCTTCCTCAAGTAGAAGCAATGATGCAGCATATGGAACGTATTAACCATGGCGTGAGGGGGTTGACCAGATATTTTTTGAGTATGAATAGGAAAACCAATATCATTTTTTATGAGTATGAGATTGGCCATGATCCTGACATACTCTTAGATGATTCAAACCACTCCTCTAGTAACAAGTAGCTTGATGATTTGAGGTATATTGCTAATTTTGATAACTTTGGTTTCCTTCAAATTGAAGGAAATCAAAGTTTCAAAAATTAACAGCAAACCTCATATCATCCAGCTACTAATCACCTAAGGCTGCTATTTATTTTTAAAATTATTTAGGCACTAACAGCCCAAAAAAAGTTAAAAAAAAATATTATGCCTCCTTGTTGTTAACAAAGAACTGTGATAAATATAATAAAAAATAATAGTTCTTACAACAAAATCATGAACTACAGGCTTTTCAAAAAAATAACGTACCTCATAGTTATTAGGAACAAATTGTGATGTAAAGTCTTAGGCATATTGACACCACTATGTTTATATCTATAAATATCAACAAATCAAATAGATATTTACTTGACATAATTAGTTTGCAATTAGTAAATATGTTACAACATTGGATGTACTTTAATCTATGATAAATCGGGATACGTACGGTGGTTCTATAATGGGATATTCATATACAGTTTTTTCTTTTTTATGGAACATAAAGAAAATAAGGTGCTTCACATAAGGGCCTATCAAGATGAATAATGGTTTAAATATGCCTAGTACCAATTTTTTTGAACCCATTTAGCTTCAATTAGTAATGAATTTGACTTGTGGTTTGATCGACGTGGTCCATATGGAAATCCTATTACTTGCTGCTTTGCCAGTGGTGCCGACACACTCTACCTTCAACAGCTTCAGATAAATGTCACTCATCAGGTGGTTGGGGGAGGGACTGGTATGTTTCATCCTCATGTCAGCACCATCTGATGGTAAATGGAACAAACTTGATGGCGAATCATTTTCATCCTCCTCAGCATTATGCTTCTTATATTCCTTTCCATGGAAACTTCTTCACCGTCAACTCTCTTTCTTCTACCATTGCCATTGGCTCCAACAATGACCCCTTCAAGTTCTCTTGACTATGTTTCCTGGGCACTGGATTCCCCAACTGACGGTTCCTTATCTTCATCCCCACCAGAAAGAGTGACATCACAGTCACCGAATTTCCATTTTCTTCAGCTTTAGCCTTCGGTGATTCAATTATAGCCTTCAACTATGTATTAACCTATCACACAGGCATGCCACAAGAGGAACTTGTTGTTAACAAGAGTGATTAGAGAAATATTATGGAGAAAGATGAGGAATTATGCATTATTCAGGGAAGAGCAATATGCTCATACAACCATTGGAACCTGCATGGGTTGACCGCTAATCATCTATCTCTTTAGGGTGATGAATCAACAACCCTTACAAGGGAGTTCCAAGTTACACTCCCTCTAGAAAGAGACTCCTCTCTCTATACTTGGTAGGGATCAATATCCATTAACACTAATCACAATGCTAAGACACTATATTTATACACTTATGGGTCATCACCTGCTATTTTTTCTTAATACTTCTAACACTTAACAACCGTTTGTAAGGAATTTTATGATCAGACAACCATAAAAAATGTCACCTAGATGTTAAGTGAAAATTATTGCCATAACCACCTGAATGTTCTGAAGAAAATCAGCGATGTTAGTGGGGCAAGAAGGACATTTCACCACATTTTTTTGGGACCGAAGTGATCTTCAACCCTGCTTCTGTTTCTCACAAAACACTGACCTGCAAATGCCCATAAAGGTTCAAAACATGACTTGTAGAAATTGTGGGCACATGGCGTTGTAACTGGAGAAACAAACATATTATTACAAACAATAATATTGCTAATCTATCTGGTTTGAAAAGAAACTATTTCATATTCTTGACACAAATCTTGATAGCTCTAAAATCTTTAAGGGAACATTTGGTGTATTGAATTTCTTTGTTTTTTTATGAAAATGAAAATGGATGTGGTGGAAATATATATATGTGGGTGGGTGGGTGGGGGAATTAGCTTCTAAAATTTGTATGGTATGATCAAGGAACCTAACACAATTTATAATCATATATGTATTTATATTGTGAAAAAACTCAGATATAACCTCATCGATTAAGAAAACGTATGTCTCCATTCCAATCAACCACCATCGTCAAAACATCATCGTCTAAAACTATCACCAGCCACCATATAAAATCACAAATAACTCACCACCAGCGACCGCATAAAACAAAGATCATTAACCAAGAAGCAACTTTCTTGTGAAAGAAGAATAGTCATAAAACCTAGAAATTATGAGCTCCATATTCAGATAGACCGATAAATAATGAATCAATTGATTTGAAATGAAAAGGAATATGAGTCATTTAAAACAATTGATAACAAAAGAGAAAACTTTTTATACCTTTTTTGGTATTTCATTAATCTGATTTCTTTTTAATAGCAAAGCCTTGGGTTACTGGCGGGGGCGTCATCGTCTTCATCTTCGTCGGCATCAAATTTCATGGGTGATTTTTTCAAGAGAACCATGGCAAATAAAATATGACGAGGATTCATTTACACAAGTCTATGTCATATTGTGCATATAAGTTAGGGGCATTTTATAGATAAGAAATTAGGTTGCCGGTTGATAAAACTGTGTGCTGTCAAAACAGTGGGCTTGGCAAACCATGTTCTAGGTCGAGAGTTTTATTGAACCACTCAATTTTTCTTACATTAGACGGTTGATCACCTCGAGATATGATAAGCGCATGTGATTTACATTTGGACAATGACTACGATTGAATAACTTGACTTTCTCTAAAGTCACTCATTTGTATTTTTAGGCTACATATTCATGGAAAATCAAATAATATATTCAATTTATTGTCCATTTAATTACTTATTCTTTTCTTGCATGTTAAAAGAGTTTAAATTTTTTTATTTATAGAAAATAATTTTGGTGTATATAGATTAAGGAGAATTAATTAGGTCACATAAGATCACTTTAATAATAAATTGGTCTTAATTTTTTTTTAAAAAAATAAGTATTTAGTATGAATTTACGCCATTGAAAATTAGACATTAAAATCTCATAGTTATTTACAATTAGGAAAAAATTAATTTTTTTTGTTTATATAGTTTTGACTCGATTGTAACTTCGTCCTTATGATTTTGAGTCAGTTGAAACTTGGTCCCTATAGTTTAACATACTTCATCTTATTCCCTATGTTTTGAATTGGCGAAAACAACGTCTGGTCCTTTAGTTTTATAAAGGAGTTTAGTTGCATATAATGGAAGGTTACTTGTATATTGGTTTATATTGAATATTATGGAAGTTAGTTAAATGTTTGGGAATGTAAGTTGCATATTATGGAAGCTAATTGCAATTACAGAAGATGACTTACATGTTAATTCATGTTGAATATTTTCATTTAGGGTAGAGATGTCATTTCATGTGGTTACTTATTTCTCCTAATTAAAGGACCTCATGCTTGACCTTTCCTAAGTTCTGTTTCCCAATTAATTCCTCAAACAGGAATTTATCCTCAAATTTCCCTTCAAATAAAAAGCTTTTGTCCATATGTTATCAACAATGCACTAATTTTAAATGTAAAAATTGATTTAGAGGTCCTTATAGTTGATCTTAATTTCAAATAAGCTCCATATTGTTTTTTTTAAATTGAGCCCCTATTAATTATAACTTATAGAGTCTGTAAAATTTTATTTTAAAAAATTTATGAATGTTAAAACATAGTTAAACGAGACTAAGGAAATTTTATAAAGTTCATTAAATTTTGTAAATTATAAATAATGGGTTTTATACTGAAAAATGAATGAATTGATGAAATTATCAGGACACAATTTAAACAAAATAAATTATAGAGATTCTATTAAAAATAATGTAAACTATAAGAATTTACATATTAATTTACCCATTTTTAAGTATATATATAATTGTCAGAGTACATATGGCATTTGAGGAATACAAATATTTTATTACAAATTGATTGAATTCTAAATTGATCAAACTTTTAAATTTGGTAGACAATATCAAGGGGATAGGCATGATCAATATATTTATAAAAGTAAAAAGAAGTCGCCCTATTCACAAGTCACAAATAGTGTACTTTATCTTGAGTTCTCATGCAATTATCGGGTATAAACTCTAATCCAGTTTAGGATTTCATCAACAGATTATAATTCAATCAAGTGTGATTGAGTCTGGTGAGCCTGACCCTCTGCATTCATTCTGACAATAAACACTACCTTCCCCCTTGCCCCTATTCTTGACTCCATCTTTGTCTTCCTTCTACCTATCCTTTCAACTCGAGTTGTTGGCGTTTTTTTTTGCCTTCTCCGATTTTTTCTCAAGCTAAAGTGAGTTGAGCTCCTCATATGTTTGCACAATTTAGTCACAGTAAAACTTGAAAAGAATTCGTAACAATTTCGGCAGGAATTGATAATATCTTTGGATGGAATTCACTATATTTTCTGTCAGCTCTTCTAGGATGGCCTCTAGCTTCACTTTAGCGTTCTCTACCCTTGTAGAAAATGATGACTCAGTTCTCACACTTTAATCAACCTACAAATTTGCATAGTTACTAATTTTTCGTTAATTTTCCATAAATCTACTGAATATATTGGTTCAAGAAATGCAATTCCCATTTTTTATAAGAATTGTAATTTATAAATGAGAAATTAGGTTTCACGGCAAGAAACAATAAGCCGTCAAAACAATGGATTACCAAAACCATGTTTTAGTAAAACATGTGTCGGCGGTTTCATTAAACTGCTCAAGTTTTCTTACAATGGGCGGCTTACCTCGAGATATGATATACAGATGTGGGTTATATTTTTGTCAATGGCTAGGATTGAATAATTTAAATACATTTTTCTACAGTAATGTCAGAGTGTGTTTTTTAGGCTACATATTCAAGAAAAAATCAAACACAAATTTAATCAGTTAATTGTTCATGTAATTAATTATTCTTTTGTTGTATGTTAAAAGAGTTAAATTTTTTATTTCCAAAAAATAATTGTTGTATATAGAATTAATTAATTAGATCACAAAAGGTCAATTTAATAGTAATTTAGCCATAAAATGTTTTTTTTTTGGTTTAGAAAATTATGGGTTAAGGCACAATTTTTCTCAAAGTAACCACTCAGGAGCAATTGGTATTTGGAAGGTTTTATGGATCAATTCTGCCACAGAAGTAACCATAACATAGTAATTTCTCATTGGCCGTTAGTCAAGGATAAGTTTGACCGTTAATTGGCATGTGACACTCCACATGGTAGTCAATAAGCCACCTCATCCCCATGTGGAATGTGTGCTTTTTTTTTTTTTCCCGTTGATGAGTGTAATATTAAGTGCTATGTGGTGATGAGGTGGCTTATTGAGTGTCATGTGGAGTGCTATGTCTCACTTAACATTCAAACTTAACCTTGACCATGGCCCAGGTGAAATTGCTAGGTTTTGGTTACTTTCAAGGCAAAATAGCTCCAAAAAAAACTCCTAGATATCTAGTGCTTTTGAGTGGTTACTTTTAGGGCAAAATTACACCTTAATCCCAAAATTATTCACAGTATGAATTTAGTCCACTGCAAATTAGACATTCAAAACTTATAGATTATTTTCAATTATTTGCAGCTCACACTCCCATTTTTGTAACTATCTAAATAAATATTTACTAGTTAAATTAAACAATAGGCTGTCAAAATATATCATTATCGAAACCATGTTCTAGTAAAGCAATGTGCGCCAATAGTTTCATTAAACCACTCCAAGTTTCTTACAATAGACGGCTTGCCTCAAGATATGATATGCAAATGTTGGTTATAGTTTTGTGAATGGCCGTCAAATATCAGTTTCAACTATATGATGATTGTTTTTATGTTAATAGAATTGTTAGTCCTTATAGTTGATTAAATTTTAGTTTTGATTCATGTTGTTTTAAATTGTAATTTTTAGTCTCTATAGTTTTATAAGGATTTGGTCTAAGTTTAATAGTGGTAACTTTATTTAATGTTATGAAGTACCAAAACCAACACTCGTTAACATGGAGAGTGTAGGGCCAAAAAAAGAAAAGAAAAGAAATTGAAGTATTATATACAGGACCAAATGAATTCCTCTACTAATTATGACATTGATAAGAGGAAGTAAGTGAAAAGAGTTTAATTTTTGTTTTGGAATATAATTATGTGGCCTCAATAATATTCAAGGAATTTTTTTTTAAAAAATCTAATAAATTTATTGTTTATATGTAGTTGATCATTCTTTTTTTTTTAACGTGAAAATAGTTTTTTTTTTTTAAAATTTTGGTCAAGGGTATAATCCCTTTTCAAGGATCACAAAAGATTTTGCCTTTCTCAATAAGTGCGCTTCCGCAAATTCAAACTTGTATTCTCCTCCTTATTGAAGCAAGTCTGCTTAACACATCAACCAACAAATTAGAAGAATCAATTTAATAATAATTTGTTGTTGAAATATTTTGATTCAAAAAAATAAGTTGTAAATATGAAGAACCAAAGCCGCTGGATATTAGACTCTTGCTGTTTGTGAAATATACTCCGAATGCCTTATTAAAAGAACCAGTCGACCCTAAATCAAATACAAATTGACTTGACATATATGTTACAACATTGCCTGTAGATCACGCAATGAATCTGGATACGTGGTTCTATAATGGGATATTCATTATAACACTATTTGCTTTTGGCGTATGGAACATAAAGACATTAAGATGCTTATCATCAGGCCCTACAAATGGATCAAAGCATTTGTCTCAAGACTTTTCTTTATGAGAGAGAGAGAGTCGAAGGTTTGAGGAGCTTACAGAGGTGGACAAATATACATTAATTCTTTTAATTGGAGCAAAAAACCTGCGTTAATTCTTCTAAAGTTTATGTGGATCCCACTAGTGTCCAGCTGTCGCCTTCACTTCATTTTTCACTGCCCAACTCTCTTCAACATCAGCATCATCGAGGAAGCACCATTAGTGGGAAGCCGCCATCATCATTTCATTCTCAGTCATCTTCATTTCCTCCACCACCTTTATTAACTCCTTCAAGGCGGTCTTGTTCTTCGAGTTCATCCTCAGCATTCGCAAAAGAAACTAAATAACATATCCATAATGCTAACCAAGTCATTACGACTTTGAGTCAACATCATGATCGGCCGAGTTAGTAGTGGCATTTGTCGTTTGTTGGATTATCTTCATTGGAGTGATCAGCTGGATCCATGTAAAATTACTCATAACTCATCAGCAGCCACCACATAAAACTAAGGTCATCAACCAGGAAGCAACTTTCATGTGAAAAAGGATGAAGAATCCTAAAATTTAGAAATCATGAGCGCCAAATTCAGATAGAGACCCATAAATAGGGAACCAATTGATTTGAAATGAAAAGGATATAAATCATGTAAAACAATTGATATAACAAAAGAGTAAAAGTTTTATACCTCAAGATGTGATATGCACAGGTTAGTTATATTTTGTGAATGGTTAAGATTGAATGACTTGAATAACTTTTTCTAAAGTAGCACATTGTATTTTTTAGGCTATATTTTCAAGGAAAATCAAATAAATCTATTCAATTTATTTCCATGTAATTAATTATTCTTTTCTTGTATGTGAAAAGAGTTCAATTTTTTCCTTTATAGAAGAAATTGTGGTCTACATAAAATAAGGATAATTAATAGGTCACATAAGATCAATTTAATATTATTTTGGTCTTAAATTGTTTTTATAAAAAAATAAACTGTTAATATGAATTTACACCTTTGCAAATTAGAAATTCGAATCATATACTTATTTGGGAAAATTCTATTTAAAGCCGCCTAAAATAGAAAAATCCTAAATTAAGTTGGTAAAATCAACAAATCACTAATTGAGTCATAAAATCAATTTGGAATTCATAAATGTAGGATATTTTACCATTTTACCCTCCATTTATCTTCAAAGTTCCTCAATCCTCCCTTGCATCGCAAGATTGTAAATTTTGTGCTCGTCTTTCTGCACAGCTACCTTCCATTTTTAGCCACCTTCTATGGTCTTTGTGCCAAGTAACAACTTCCAGGTTTTGCAACCCAAAAATCAAAATGGTGCCTTTTTTATGTTGTACTTCCATTAGCGTCCTCCTTAATTCTGGGTATGCTCAGGATTAGCCTACCGACCAATGTTCCTTTTCCTTGGTAATAACTCAAGATGGTCTTGCGTTTGTGAAAGATTTGCTTGTAAATGAGGCAATTTCCTCAATGATCCCACTTTGATTTCCTCAAAGATATGCTTGAAAATTTTAGTTGTGGTTCATTTTTTCATGGTTCATTTTTTTTTTGGTGAAGTGTTTTTCACGGTTCTTTATATCAATTGACGTTCCTTTGTCGAATATCATGCCCAGGGAAAATGATGGACATAGTTCGACGGAGTGCGGAATGCTTGTTGATCGATAAAGAAGAAGATGACAGTGACTACAACTTGAGTTATCTTCACTATGGTAGAAGAATAAAGAAGAATGAGATGATGAAGAAGATTATTGTAGCGTCAGTTACTGAGGGTTGAGAGGCGACTACAAGAATAGAGGTGTGAATGAATGGAAGGAAGAAGTGGGTGAGGACGAGAAAGAGGGATGTGAGAGTGAAGAGAGAGGAAGGGCGGTGTGGTAAATTAATAAGATTCCAAAATCCAAAAGTGGGTCACTTAACCTAATTAAGGATTTGGTGAGTTTGAAGACCTAATTTTGGATTTGTGTATTTCAAGTGGCTTTATAAAGGATTTTCCGTACTTATTTCCAATTAGAAAAGAAATTAATTTTTTGTTCCTTATAATTCTGACCCGATTGTAACTCCGTCTTTAAACTTTTAACTTAATACAATTTAGTCCCAATAATTTTGATTATGTTGAAGCTTGATCCCATAGTTTTGACTTACTGCATACGTTGGTCCTCTAATTTTATGGGGTTTGAGTTTCGTTCTTATTTTTATAAATTATACTTTCAGTACCTTATTGCTCACACTGTTAATATCTCATTAATGGAAAAGGCTTACTGGCCAAATTTAACGGCGACTATGCAATTACATATTTTGCTTGGATGAGCTGTTTTGTCTTCCTTTGCAGGGATGAGATGTTCACAGGCGTAGGAGAATGGCATTTTCACATTGACGGCTAGGTTTTTTTAAAAATAATATTTTTAGTTTACACATTTTAAATTAAAAATTAATATGTCATTGTTTAATGGCATGGTCTCAATTAAATTTGCTAAGTCTAAATTTTTTGTTAATGGAGGATTAACTATTGGAATAATTTTTAAAATGAAGATATGCGTGTTTTGAAAAGTTAGGTACATATGAATTAAAGAATTATGTGAACAGTTTTGTAAGGAGTTATAACATTAATGGTCACTAAGATCATGTCTCGTTAGACCCTAAAAGAGTGACATACGAAAATAAGAAAATTTCATAAAGTCCTCAAAATTTTATAAAATATATGTAATGGGTTTTACACTCAAAGATAAATGCATTGATCAAATTAAGGAAACAGTTCAAACAGAATAAACTATAGATGCTCTAATCAATATAAGTATAAGCTATAAGGATCCGTGGATTAATTTTCCCATTTTTAAAAATATATATATATATATATAATTCTCAGAGTATATATGGCATTTGAGGAATTGAAATATTTTATTACAATTTGATTGGACTCTAATTTGATCAAACTTTTAATTTTGATGTACAATATCAAAGGGAATAAACATGATCTATATATTTATAAAAATCAATAGAAGTCACACTATTCACAAGTTAATAATTGTGTATATAATCCACTTTTGGATTTCATCAATAGATTGAAACTGAATATAGTGAGAATAAGCTTGAGCAACATGAAGATTTTGATTAGAGCTGGGAATCAGGGCCGGAACGGCCCTTGACAGGCCTTTAAGCCCGGGGTAAGAAAAATTACAGTTTTTCAAAGCTCGGCTCGAGAGCATACGGGCCAGGGCCGGCCTGCAGGGCTTGAAGTCCTTTTCACAAGATTTAATAATATTTACTTTTTTTCAGTTTTTTTAAAAAAATTACAACAATGAAATTCCTAATTTAACACATAAATATTGTCAAAATTAAAGTGTAAAAGGTTGCATCATGCAACAAACAAACAAAGTCATTAAGTCATAATCAAATGTAAACTATTATCTACATACCACAATTATAAATAATTAATGAGAAGACTTAACAAAATTAAAAATACTTGTTATAAATATGTCTTGAAAAGTGTAAGTAGTCAACAAAATAAACAACACAAGATATAAATAAAACGATCACCAAAAAATAAGTCAAAAAATACAAAATTGGTAAGAATACTTATGAAATAAGAAATATCTTTATAAGTTTTTAATTTTTAGGATTCTTAATACAAGATATTCTTATGAAACTTAATTCTAAAAAAGATAATAACAACTAAATATTTGTAACATCATTAACAAAATATAAAAAAATAATAGTATTATTACCATATAAATAATTTTTTTAAAAAAATATATAAGGGCCCAAAAGGGCAAGCTCTTCTAGGCACTCTGCCCTACAGGGCTGGCCCTTTTAGGCCCGCTTTCACTTTTGGGGCAAAAATCTTAAGCCCGGCTCTTGTAAATGCAGGGCCTAAAAGGGTCGACCGAACGGGCTCGGCCCGTTTTCCCAGCTCTAATTCTGATAATAAACTAACACTACCTACCCCATGCCTTTATCCTTGGCTCCACCTTTGTCTTCCTTCTACCCATCCTTTCAGCTCATGATTTTTTGCTGTTCTTCACCTTTTAAGATCCTGTTAGACAAGAATGGGCCTCGATTGCGCCGCATATGTTTGTCATGTAAATCACAATAAAGTATCATAAAAATTTTGGTATGTAGGACTGGAATTACATCTTTTGCATTATTAATGGAATTCATTATGTTTTCAGCTAGCTCTTCTCTTCAGGGATGCCATCTAGCTTGACTTAATTGTTCTTCACCTTTTGAAGGCATCTTAGACACCATATTTTTAACCTACAAATTAATGGAATTCATGAATATAGTTTTCATTTATTTTCGATAAATATACTGAGTATTGCGTTCAAAAAACCAATATTCCCAGTTATTGTAACATCTCCAACTTCATGGCTCACCTATTTTCTCTTAGGTTCACCATAGGAACAAACTCAGAGATTATTATGAAGTCAGCAACCTATTTGCTTCATCTAAACGTTAATGATGAACTTAAATAGTACTGAAAAATTATGTATATAACGGATGTTAATCATAAATGCAAGGCATCATATTGCAATATTTGTCATAAAAAAGTTCTGCACAAAAGATATGAGCAAGAGTTAACAAAAAAGCATTGGCAACATGTAATATCCCGAATTTTGGGACTGGAGGCTTGGGAAAAAGCCTAAACTAAGTGGACTGCTAAGCTCCGGTTTAGCAGGTGCCCCAAATTTATTTCCTAACAATTCTTAGATCTGTGTGGTATTAAGAAACTAAAATGGTGAATTTTGGAGAATATGATTATGCTTCCAGTGAAATTTCCTGTGACGCAGTGAGTTTGTCATGAGGTTTTGGAAGAATAAATGATGAGAAAAAATTATGAAATTTTACAGGGTGAAAATAGACATCCTAAGCTTTAATTGAAACGTCATATGAATCAATAAAAGCTATATACAAAGATTTATAAATTTTTGAAGTTTGGCCAGCAAAATTGATTATTTTTTGGAACAGCATGCAAAGATTGAAAATCTGGAAATTTGTGCTTCCAGATAGCAAACTTATTTATTTTTTCTTGAAACTATACACAATAAGGGTTTTATGGGCTTTAGAATTACTACAAAATGATGTCTCCAAATTTAGTTATGATTTTTCAAAGTTTGGACAGAAAATCTGTCTAAAAGGCCAACTATTCCAAAAATTGGAAAATAAAATGTGTTGGGAATTGCGTAAATTGTGTAATAAGGAAATAAGAGGGCAAAATAATTATTTGGCTCATAAACATGCCAAGTGTCACTATCCTAAGGTAAAGGATTAGTTTATAATTGTTAAATCAGAGCAACAATTAAGATTAAAATAATGTTTCTTGTATATGTAATTGGATTAATGGAATTAAAGCCCAATTGTGTGCATGAAGAGGCTCTTATGCATTTTATGGGCTAACCAAATGGGAGAGGATTAGTTCAATCCAAAATGGGGTTTATGACACAAGTTGTATGAGGATAAGGTCAACTACAAATAGGTGTCATAAATTCTAATTTTTGAATTAAGATAATTAGGGGAAAAGGTGGGATATTTTATGAAGCCATACTTCATTATTCTTGCCTCATATTTCCATCCAAAGAGGGGAGAGAGAGAGAGAGAGAGAGAGAGAGTGTGTGTGTGTGTGTGTGTGTGTGAGCTTAAGAAAGTTTAGAGAGAAGGAGGAGCCAAGAGGAAGAAGGAAACTACGGTAAGCTTTGTGGTTTCTTAAGATTGGCTTCCAAACTTGTATAAGCTTCCTTTCTAAACTCTTTTTCTTCATGGAACTTATTGTTTAGCAAGCTAATCTTAAGCTTAAGGAAAGAGGAAGGAGACGCCTAGGGGGAGAGAGAGAGGAAAAGAACTCAAGAGGCAATTTCAAAAATCTTAAATCCTTGATAGTATGTTGTTATTGTGATTGTTGATGTTTTTGGATGGATTTGTTGTTTATTAGTTGAATTTGTAGTTTGGAAACTGATAATCCTAAGGGGTTATACTGCCCAAATTTCCTCAAATCATGATTAGTATGTGTTTAAATGATTTAATAAGAGATTATGAGTGGAAAGGAGTAAGCTTCAGGTGTTGAAACACAAAATTGCATTTTTCCTTTTCCCTTAACATGTTCCGGCCAATAAGAGTTCAGGGGGAAGGAGCTGGATTTTTATAAATCTGATGATTCCATGGTGTTCAGGAGGAAAAATTAGGTAAGGTTACAGTTTATCACTTTTTCGTAAAAGTCCGAAAAAGCATAATTACGAAACGCCCCTAAAACTCTTAAGCGGGCTGCCAAGGGCAATTTCATCTTTTGGCAGTGAATCTGATAATTTTGTGTCTGAAAATGGATTCCTTGGGTGAAAATATGTCAGAATAGCCCATGTCAAGATTTTTGGAAAAGTACGATTGGACCGGGTACGGTGGGCTGGGTCGGGCTGGAGTCTAGAGGGCATTTTGGTCATTTTTTAATATAGACTCATATAACCACCAGAAACACTATGGGAATGTCTAAATTGTACATTTGACATTTTAGGACTGAGTTGAGAGCTCGAGTTATGGGCACGCAATTCGAGGCACATTATTCGAGGATCAAGGAAGGCGATTAAGGTAGAGAACTTACCTCTACTACATGTATTTGATATTTGTGCTGGTGCATTGATGCATGTTATTGCTTTGCTTGATTATGTGGAACATATATGAATGATTGAAGCTCTGTTTCTTTTTATGCTTTGGCCATAAGTATGTTGTTTGAAACATTGAGCATGCGGATATGTCATTATGTGAGTATGAGTTATGTAATGCCAGCATGTCATGCATTAAGAACTTATCTTGCATGTATATTGGTAATGTTTTCCTGCTGAGATTCTCTCTAATCTCACCCTGCCTTACCAACAATTTAGATAGATGAATACAGAATGTATGGAGAGATCAGAGTAGAGAACTACACTAGAGGTTTGAAATAGTGGAATGAAGACGAGAAGATGTCTCTACTTCATTAGGACGGGTTTAGACACCCTAGTAGCCCTGTGCGGCTACATTGATTATAATTGTCATGTGTGAACCCCTATAGGGAAATTTTGTAATTACGTACTTATTATCAATATATTTATATTATTCCTGTGTTGTCCACCGAACTGCATATCATTTTCTGTAAATACTCTGAAATTGCTAAAAATAAGATAAGGGTGTGACAATTTTGGTATTAGAGCTTAAAGCGGTCTGGAGAAGCCGAAAACGGTTCTAGCAAAGTGGCGATTCTAGCAACAGGAAAGTATACTTATATGGTCATGATTACACAGTGATAGGAAATATGCACGGACGGGAGATACCAAAGGAGTATATCTTCCCAATTTTTGAATCAGCCTTAAGAAATAGCGAGTACCCGGAGTGCAGCAAGTGGTGTAATATCGATTTGAGGAAGGTACCAAGGGTATCAGGAGGGTACCAATGGTATCAGGATGGTAACAACAATATCAAGGAATAGGGGTATTAGTGCACTTAGAGGTGATATCAACACCTAGATGGTAGTATTAGTAGTACCGACGCACTTGGAGATGATATCAGGATGGTATCAGGAAGAAGTAGGATCAATGAACGTAAAGGTAGTACCAACACCCAGTCACGGTATCGGTGGGACTAGTGCACTGGCTAGAGGAATCAATGCACGTAATGACGGTATTAGAACATCGATAGTAATGATTCTGATAATGGTATCAGAATTGGTATTATGCATGTACCGGCACTGATACACAAACCATACATAGTCTTTTGATGCTTGGAGACAATGGGCATTATTTTTGAGACAACGATAGTCTCAGGGTACAGATGGTCAGAAGCAGATAAAGCCAGTATCTATGTGTTTGCAAGAGGGCATGAAAGTTAAACATGCTCAACCCAGGAAAATCTTAGGATGTGTGACCCCCTGGGAAGTTAAGTTGGCAAGGTCAGGGAGACTTGAGGAATAGTGAATTGCCTTAAGGTTTCTCCATGACTAATGATCATTTTAATTTGACGATATGAAGAATGTTTAAACGTATAGTGTGATGATGTAAGTATTGATTTTAATACGGAGCATTTTTATTATAGTGAGTACTGCCAGAAAGGTTCATTTGATGAGGTTATGGGAACTCGAGGCATAGTAAATGTTTTGAGGTTTCTTCATGTTAAGTGATGATCCTTAGAAAACACCGTTGTGATAAAGGAATGGAGGAATGATGTACGGTGATATTTGAGGCATAATGATTATACCATATGTCGATCCTAGAGGATCTGATCTGATGAACCTAAAGGTTAGGTTAGAGACCCTATACTGTATGATATTACATGCCAGTTATGTTCTAGTGGACCTGTATGTCCAAAGGCCCAATGACCTAGGGGACCAATGTGCCCTTAGACTGGTAAATATACTCATATTTGTGTTGGGTTAGCGATGATCTGTGGAAATAAGGAAAGTGATTTCCCGGCTCAGCTAATGCTGATGTTCTAAGTGTTGAATTATGATCCAAGGATCAAACTCAATAGTTGAATTGATTCTTAGGAATTTGATTTGACCTAAATGATCTGAAGTACTAGAACATGGTACTAAAATGAATCAAAATATGTATGAGGTATCTCGAGGTTGCTAGTTGCTAATCTAGCATAGGGAAAGATCTTGATAATTGAGTATTCCCTTATTGAATAAGAATATTTCTTGATAGAACAATAAGTAGCCACAAGATATAGTCTCAAGGTTGAGACCAAGAAAAGAATGAACGAGTGGCTTCTAGATTCTTGTTACAATGATACTTCCATCTAGAGACAACCAACCAAAAAGAGCTATCTACGTAGGATTTGGATCAGAGAGAGCTACCTACAGAGAGTTCTGATTGGAGAGGGCTACCTATGGAGAGTTTTGATCAGAGAGGGCTACCTACGGAGAAATCTGATAGGAGAGGGCTACCTACAGAGCATTTTGACTAGAGGAGCTAACCAGTCAGTTGACTGTGTGAAGCACCGAGTACAGTACCGTAGTGTGGAGCCACCGTGATGACAAACCCTAGTTGCAGCCGCCTTGACGATAAACCATGGAGTGCAGCTATCGTGACGTTGAATCATAAAGTAGAGCTATGAAGACATTGGCTCTCAACGATGGTGTATTGTAATGAATCCCATATTGAATGGGTTTTCTTGAGATAAGAGTTTATATGGCTCAAAATGATTCAAGTTGAATCGGGCCAAGGTCTAGTACAAAGAAACACAGATTTTGGGTGCAGTTAGGTATTATAGGAGGTTCCTATGGGACTCCTATTAAATCATCCTGACATTATTAAAACTTATATGAGCAGATAGACCTCAGAGTGGGCAGCAGAAGCATGATAAATTTATGCTTAATCTTTAGGCACCGATGATTTGTTTGAGGTGTTAGTCTCGATATGTATTCAGCAAAGATGATGAATTGTATGTGCATAGGCCATAAGACTTGACAGACTAGTAAGTTCTTAGGCTGACAGAATGTGGTATATTTGAAAATTGTGATGAGCCGAGGCTCGAGGCTGTAAGACTCGATGTGCAAGGTTGCATAGGGCAGTGTCCCTAGGTTGTAAGACCTGTATGTCTAGCACTGTGGTTGAGGCCTAGTGTTATGACATTGGACCTGTGTGTCTGAGGTAATGTTTTGAGGTTGACAGAACATTCAAACTGTACCAGATTATAGTGGTGACAGTAAGACCAGTGTGACCAAGTGTTTTGGTGTCCAATAGTACCATGTCTCACATGAGGCATGATTTTATCCCTAGAGTCGTGGCTTCGAGACATGGGGAGGTGAAAGAAACCCACTTCTGGAGTATGGATATTCTGCCATGGGAGGAACCTAACGAAGTAAACTATGGCCGGCTCACTAGCCTAACAGACCTCTTTAGGTGGGGTGAGGGACATCCAATAGACCTCGTTAGGTGGGGTGAGGATTGGGCCGTTACATAAAAAGGTCAATATCCTTTGGGCTCTGGACTGGGGTATGAGTGACCCAATTACCCGGAGGGCTGGACTGGGGTGTGAAAATAAAAAGATGATTGTGTGAATCCGGGTGAAATCCTGAAGAGGCTGTGAGGCTTAAGGAACCAAGCGCTGTGGGAAATGACCAGTAGGTCCTAGGTTTGATTGCATGCTACGTACTGCATATGAAATGGATAATGAATGTTAAATACTATTTGAGATTAGTTATGGGAATATGACTATGGTATTGCATGGCTTGTAAGCCTGCAAGTGGTGATAGAATGAGATACAATATAAGGCTAAGTATATTGAGGAAGTGCTCCAACAAGGCAATAAGGTCTAGAATAATATACTGAGTGTCCTGTTAGACAATCAGTGCAATAACCGGTTGGGTAACCTATGAATACAGAATGTGTTGAATATGTAAGTGTTGATATGCAGTACATCCACACATACCAGGTAAATTATGGTGCACGCTTTATAAGTATGCACAACCTAGGGATGAGTTACACAATGAAGATATGATTAATCCCCAAGTTATAGACGTTCAAATTTTGAGGTTGAAATTTATTGAACGGGGGGAGAAATGTAATATCCTGAATTTTAGAACTGGAGGGTTGGGAATAAGCCTAAACTAAGTGGAACGCTAAGCACCGGTTTAACAGGTGCCTTAAATTTATTCCCTAATGTTTCTTATATCTTTGGGGTATTAAAAAAGTAAAATGGTGAATTTTGGAGAATGTGATTATGTTTCTAGTGAAATTTCATGTGAGGCAGTGAGCTTGTCATGAGGTTTTGGAAGACTAAATGATGAGCAAAAATTATGAATTAATTGAAGCTATATACAAAGAGTTATGAATTTTGCCTAGTGAAATTGATTATTTTCTGGAATAGCATGCAAATATTGAAAGTCTGGAAACTTTGAGCTTCCAGATAGCAAAATTATATATTTTTCTTGAAACTAAACTCAATAAGGGGTCTATGGGATTTGTAATCGCTCTAAAATAATGTATACAAATTTAGTTATAATTTTTCCAAGTTTGGGCAGAAAATCTGCCCAGAAGTCCATCTATCGAAAATTGGAAAATAAAATGTGTTGGCAATTGCGTAAATTGTGGAATAAGGAAATAAGAGGGAAAAATAATTATTTGGCTCATAAACATGCCAAGTGTCACTATCCTAAGGTAAAGGATTAGTTTATAATTATTAAATTAGAGTGCATGTACAATTAAGATTAAAATAATATTTCTTGTATATGTAATTGGATTAATGGAATTAAAGCCCAATTGTGTGCATGAAGAGGCTCTTATGTGTTTTATGGGCTAACCAAATGGGAGAGGATTAGTTCAATCCTAAAAGAGGTTTATGACACAAGTTATATGAGGATAAGATCAAGTACAAATAGGTGTCATAAATTCTAATTTTTGAATTAAGATAATTAGAGGAAAAGGTGGGATATTTTATGAAGCCATACTTCATCTTTCTTGCCTCATATTTTCGTCCAAAGAGAAGAAAAGAGAGAGAGAGAGAGAGAGAGTGTGTGTGTGTGTGTGTGTGTGAGCTTAAGAAAGTTTAGAGAGAATGAGGAGCCAAGAGGAAGGAGGAAGCTAAGGTAAGCTTTGTGGTTTCTTAAGATTGGCTTCCAAACTTGTATAAGCTTCCTTTCTAATCTCTTTTTCTTCATGGAACTTATTGTTTAACAAGCTAATCTTAAGCTTAAGGAGAGAGGAAGGAGACGCCTAGGGAGAGAGAGAGAAAGGAAAAGAACTCAAGAGGCAATTTCAAAAATTTTAAATCCTTGATAGTATATTATTGTTGTGATAGTTGGTGTTTTTGGATGGATTTGGTGTTTATTGGTTCAATTTGTAGTTTGAAAAGTGATAATCCTAAGGGGTCATTCTACCCAAATTTCCTCAAATCATGATTTGTATGTGTTTAAATGATTTAATAAGAGATTAGGAGTGGAACGAAGTAGGCTTTTGATGTTGAAACACAAAATTGTATTTTTCCTGTTCCCCTACCATGTTTGGGCCAAGAAGAGTTCAGGGGGAATGAGCTGGATGTTTATAAATATGATGATTACATGGTGTTCAGGAGGGAAAATTAGGTGGGGTTACAATTTATCACTTTTTCGGAAAAGTCTGAAAAGGCATAATTACGAAAACGCCCCTGAAACCCTTAAAGCAGGGCTGCCAAGGGCAACTTCATCTTTTGGCAGTGAATTTGGTAATTCTGATTCCAAAAATAGATTCCTTGGATGAAAATATGTCAGAATAGCCCATGTCAAGATTTCGGGAAAAGTACGGTCGAACGGGGTATAATGGGGCTGGGTCGGGTTGGGTTCTCGGGGGTATTTTGGTCATTTTTCAACATAGACTCGTATAACCACCAGAAACACTATGGAAATGTCTAAATTGTACATTTGACATTTTAGGACCGAGTTGAGAGCTTGATTTGCTAGCACGTTATTCGAGGATTAGGGAAGGCGATTAAGGTAGGGAACTTACCGCTCCTGCGTGTATTTGATATTTGTGCTGGTGCATTGATACTTGTTATTGCTTTGCTTAATTATATGGAACATATATGAATGATTGAAGCTCTGTTTCTTTTTATGCTTTGGCCATAAGTATATTGTTTGAAACATTGAGCACGCAAATATGTCATTGTATGAGCATGAGTTATGTAATGCAAGCATGTAATGTATTAAGCACTTATCTTGCATGCATATTGGTACTGTTTTCCTCCTGAGATTCTCTTGAGTCCCACCCTATCCTACCAACAATTTAGACAGGTGAATACAGAAGGTATGCAGAGATTAGAGTAAAGAACTACACGAGAGGTTTGCAATGGTGGAATGAAGACGAGAAGATGTCTCTGTTTCACTGGGATGGGTTAGGCACCCTAGTAGCCCTATGCGGCTACATTGATTATAATTGTCATGTACGAATCCCTATGGGGAATTTTTGTAATTGTTACGAGTTTAGATGATCAATTAAATAGTGCAAGTGTACACTGTCGTAATCAAGTAATATAGAAGTGAGTAGAGTATCGTTCCCACGAGGATTGATCACTAAGTACCAAAATAGGTAATTTTAATTCTATTTAGTAGATCGATAAATTGGTGATTGAGAGTACAAATAAAAGAAAAATAATTAAATATGAGTGCAGATGATATGAAAACAAATATGAGAAAAAGTCCTAGGGATTAGATTTCACTTAACAAATTCCGGATTGAATCACTTATCTATTGTAGCCCAATTTATTCCACATAATTGATAGTCGAGTTTCCCTAATTTAATTACTAGCCTCTTCCAAGGTCAAGCAATTCTATAATTAATGGCTAATCCAATATATTCCTATATGAATTTAAGCAATTAATTATGCATTAAGATTTATGGAACTCAATAAGACTACACAACTCATATGAATATATTCCTATTTCATATGCAAGTCATGGTTTTAATTATAGAATCTACACACATGCATCTCCTTCCGGTCTCAACATGCATATTGTAATCATTCAAAAGGTGGCCAATCAAATGAAAGCATTAAGAACAATAATTAAAACTCAATCATGAAGGAGAAATTAAAACTAGATTTAATAAGTTAAGATTCAATCCGGCATTAGTAAGCTACGTCATCACCCAAAGAAAATGAAAATTTAGCTCATGATAAAATTAAAAACAAAATAAAAATAAATTGACATTATATAAAACTAGAATGAAATCTTCATAAATACTGCATAAACTTGAATATTAAATTCTCAAACATAAATATACAACAAAAAATATACATAAAAAAACTGGAGAAATCTAGCCGTCCATTTAGGAGGTAAAACCTTCCATGTAGGAGGCATGCAAAAAGTAATATAATACTAAGCCTTCCATGTATGAGGCATGAAAAAAATAATACAATACATAAAATTAAAAATAAAAAATAACACAATTTATTCAGAACTGTCAGAGAAAATATCTCTCCCTGTCAGAGAAGGATCTCTGACTGTCAGAGAAAATTCTCCACACCACACCTCGAATCTACCAAATTCTCCACGCCTCACCATTGTATTTATAGGCAGATTCGCGTCACTTTTTCCACGGTGCTACAGTGATTTCGCCTTCTTTTCACGCATTGCTACAGTAATGAACAGTAACCTGTCGGTTGGTTTACGCGTTTTTTCCGTGTTGCTATAGTGCTACAGTGATTCCATCCGCTACAGTCACCTCCGTCCGCTACAGTAACGTCCTGCTACAGTGATTCCGTCATGAATAGTGACAGACGCTACAGTACCAACCTTTTATATTTTTCTTTATTTTTTTAAATACTTTTTATTTTACACCCAAATATATTATATTAAGCTCGAATATCGTCCATAAAATCATCATATAAGGGAAAATAAATATGTAAATATTTTACTTATCAAATTCCCCCACACTTAGCTCTTGGACGTCCTCGGACAAGGAATGACTAATAAGTGCTTCCAACAAAATCAGAAGTGTCAAGTCATAAGTAAGAACACAATTGAAAAGTAAAGAGATCATAGTATTCATGAATCAACGAAAATATAAATTGGTAACTTTGTTTGAAAATGAATAAACCGAGTTTGTAAGTGTAACTCATTCTCTCAATCTCTTAAGTGTTTAAGGGTAAGTGTTTCGCTCAAATTCAACCAAAAAAATTGCACTACCATAGGCTTGCTAAAAATCTCAATCTCCACTACGTAGTTCACATGCATAATTCAAATCAAAAGGACTTATTAAGAGTTGTAATGGGGTTAATGTAAAAGGAATGTAAAACATAATATGAAAGGCTATATTTAAGAAATTTAATAGAACAATTGAAAAATGGGCTACTTATAAATTTATCTCATCATAACAACCCACAATTCAAATACTTGACATATTTCTTTTTCTTTTTTTTCTTTTTTTGAATTTTTTTTTCTTTTTAAATTTTTTTTTGAATTTTTTTTTCTTTTTGAATTGCAACTATAAAATTGATGATATATATACCCCCACACTTTGTTAATAGCCCATTTCACAAAAATTTCTAATGCTCTACCAATCTTCCGAATGAGGTAAAAGCACTTGATATATCATTAAAGTACATTTTAATGGGTTGAGAACAAAGAAACAGTAAATTAGGCTCAAAGGGGCTTATCAACGGTATAATTGCAAGGTTGGTTATTTGGCTCTGGCTAAAGAAAATGAATGCCTTTATCATTTTTGAATGTGCATGTGAGATGTAATTTCAACCAGATTTAAAGCAAGTTCTAGAGTGACAACTTAATAGGTGAATATCACACACAAGAGAAATAATCATTATAGGCTCAGAAGCTCACGGCTAGGAATTTTTAAACTCAGTTCATTCAATCTCAAAATTTATCACCAATTGCAACAATCAATTGTTCATTCATGCTATAAAATCTCTAAATTCAATTGATCCATACTTAAAACTTGTGTACTTCTTAATATCATTACAAAGCACTTGAACAAGAATTTTTTTTTTACTCTTTTCTATTTTTTTTTGAAAAAGATAAAAAAAAAAAATTTGCAACCAATAAAATGCAATTAATGAAATGCGTCTCAGGAGTTAAGAATAACTCCTTACTCTGCCATTTTTTTCACACCCCATACATCTAATGGTTTTACTAAATAACAAAAGAAAAACAAAAAAAAAATTTCCTCCTCCCCCAACCTAAATCAGACATTGTCCCCAATGTCTTCTAGAGCTTAGAGAAGGTTTTTTTTTGAAACATAAACACAAAATAAAGTAAAATCAAAATACTAAAAGTAAAACCAAGAGATTAAGGAAAGTTACAACCGAAGGGTGGTATCTGGGTTCTGCTTCTGACTGCTATCTGAAGATTGCCCACCTATTTGCTTGATGAGTAGATCTGGTTAAGGTTCATAGGTTTGCAGTTGATCGAGCAGCTGATCAGCAGTTGGTGCAGAAATTATGGAATGGCGAGTCGCTTGGGGTATGAATCCTGTTTCCACAGCATGATCAAGAAAAGACAACAGATTATCGTAAAACCCATTAACATTTAACAATCCTAATGGCTTTTTGTGATAGTTTAACTTAGCCCAACATGCAACGCTAGAAATGCCATCCAACGTCTCCAAACCTCCGGGTAGAGCAATGAAAGCTTGAGCATGGTAGAACATTAGTCCCATTTGTTGAGGCAAGCTCGAAACCTGTAACTCTTGTCCCAAGGAAAAAGTATGATCTTCCAACTCCTTCACCCTTACACTTAAACCCTTGCTTCCATTCATGGATGCAGAAATGGCCACACTTCCCTTTAGGCCCTGAATGCCTCCCCTGTACACAAAGTTGATCCCTCTGGCAGCTAATCCAATTCCCAGTTCATTTGCTGCTGTTATAAACTCTCCTTTCTTGCCCAAATCAGTTTCACCAAAAATGCAAATAGATGTAAATCTATATTTTTGTGTGATAACCTTTTTCTCTTTGTTTCTCTCGGACCATGTACGCTTACAAGAGAAAGAATTCATATTTACAAATGGAAGTGTGTATATTTACAAATGAAAGAGTACATATATATAATACTAAAACAACGACAACAAAATCACACAAATCAAACATTTTTCAAAGAAGTTTGAAAAAAATTTTCGACACAGATGATAGGTGGGCTATTGCGTGAAGAAATTAAACAAAAAGAGGAAAGAAAGTCAAAAGATAAAGTAGAGTAGACAAAAATTGTCGAAAAGATAAGAAAGATTTGACAAAAGCATGATTATGTACAGTAGTTGTGATTTTGGCTCACATCTTCCTTTGGTTTTACGTCCAAAAACGGCTTAAACGATTTCTATGAATCGAGGATTGGCTTCCCATCCAGTTTTCTTATAAACTGGCAAACAGGGTCTTTTTCCGTCAGATTCCCAAGACAGTAGCGCTCTTTCTCTCTGTTGAATATGTCCGCTAAATCAAGAAGAATACGATGAACATCACCACTCGGATGCGTCTCAAGAGTTTGAATGATATCATCCAGGGACTCCTTACTCAGTCCATCCTTTATAAATTTAATTTTATCTTCTCGATTTATAGACACCATACCTTTACTCCTACATCGCTGATCACAATTCCACCTTGCACATTTATGGCAAATGTTCATCCGTTTAGCTCTTCTCTTTTTGGAGTAAGAACTTCTTCCCATTCCTGGCAAAGGTTTAACAAATGAATTATGAATCTCACCTGCTAAACGTACCTTAGCTTCAATGATCCAACATACATCCATAGGAAGGCCCAAACGATTGAATATCATCATCCTTTCAATTCGACTGTTATAGATCTTCCTGAGCACATCTTTAGGAAGAGTGTGGAACCTGTTCTTAAGCTTTGCAAGAGATTCCTCCATGGTAACTTAAAATGAAAATGATGAAAACTAAAATCTCAATGCAGTGCAATGTGTTTCGATGAGTAGGAAAGAAAAATGAGAAAGTAGGAAAGAAATTTTGGGGTTGCCTCCCAAATAGCCGCCCTTCTTTAACGTCTTTAGCTAGACAAAAATCAAACCAAAATTTTCTTTTTTTTATATATTGTTTTCTTTTTTTTTTCTTTTATCAAAGTAGAATACATCATTAGGAGCTACCAGAAGTCCTGTAAAATCACAACAAACATCGAACCAAACCTTGGGATGCCTCCCAAGTAGCGCTAAATTTATAGTCTTCAGCCAGACTTCTCAAACATAAACTACTAATCAAAAGTATCAAACACCAGGATCACCTTGTCTTCATTTCTTTTCAAGCAACAATATTTCAGAAACCAACAATGATCATTCAAAGTAATTAATTGTACTTCTTCAATCATAGACAATTTTAGAGTACAATTATTTACTGAATTCAAAGAAAGCACAATATGCATGTATTTGCAAACATATTTAGGAATTTCTAAAATTTTAGAGCATCCCATAGAATCCACTTGACTCTCATCAGTAAGAGTCAATACTTCAACAGGAGAGACATGAACAACATCTTTTGGAATATCCACATTAGTTTCAATATCAAATTCACAAAGATTAGGCTCCACAGGCAGAACCTCAATTGGACATCCATTATTTTCTCCAAAAGTGATTTCAAGTTCCTTATCACATGCCACAAGAGGCAAAGTTTCATTCAATTCCACATCCTCAACTTCCTCACAATAATCATCATCAACACAAGGAGTGGGAATCATGATCAAAGAATTATCTTGCCTCATAGTCTCAAGTGATGCAATAATTTGACTCACATATATTCCAATATTTTGGACACTTGACTTGACTCTTGTGTCATTTTCCTTTTGCTCTCTACAAAATCTCTCTGTTGATTGCTCAAACTCCTCAATTAATTTTTCTAAATCAAATTTTTCCTTATACTCAAGAGTTTGTTCTTCAATATATGGATAAGAGAAGAAAGGAGGATTAGGACAATACCTGACATCTGGATCCAAGGACTCTTGTTGCTCTAAAATTCCACCAGGATAAAATGAATGATCAAAACAAGTTTGATGCATATTGAAATCATCTCCCATATAATGATTGGTAGTGCTATATGGATAATGCTCATAGGGATGACACTCTCCATAATAAGCACCAGAAAAACAATTATAAGGAGAACAATTTTCAATCCAACCAACATTTATATTTTCTTGTCTCATTCCATTCACATGCTTTCCAGAAAAAGAACTAAGATATGACAAGTTATCACCAAATGAATGCTGTGAATAATTCATTTTTTTTTGAATTTTTTTTAAATTTTACATGCAGACTAAATTAGTATTAAAATTACTTGGTATTGATATTAATGACAACAATCCCCGGCAACGGCGCCAAAAACTTGTTACGAGTTTAGATGATCAATTAAATAGTGCAAGTGTACACTGTCGTAATCAAGTAATATAGAAGTGAGTAGAGTATCGTTCCCACGAGGATTGATCACTAAGTACCAAAATAGGTAATTTTAATTCTATTTAGTAGATCGATAAATTGGTGATTGAGAGTACAAATAAAAGAAAAATAATTAAATATGAGTGCAGATGATATGAAAACAAATATGAGAAAAAGTCCTAGGGATTAGATTTCACTTAACAAATTCCGGATTGAATCACTTATCTATTGTAGCCCAATTTATTCCACATAATTGATAGTCGAGTTTCCCTAATTTAATTACTAGCCTCTTCCAAGGTCAAGCAATTTTATAATTAATTGTTAATCCAATATATTCCTATATGAATTTAAGCAATTAATTATGCATTAAGATTTATGGAACTCAATAAAACTACACAAATCATATGAATATATTCCTATTTCATATGCAAGTCATGGTTTTAATTATAGAATCTACACACATGCATCTCCTTCCGGTCTCAACATGCATATTGTAATCATTTAAAAGGTGGCCAATCAAATGAAAGCATTAAGAACAATAATTAAAACTCAATCATGAAGGAGAAATTAAAACTAGATTTAATAAGTTAAGATTCAATCCGGCATTAGTAAGCTACGTCATCACCCAAAGAAAATGAAAATTTAGCTCATGATAAAATTAAAAACAAAATAAAAATAAATTGACATTATATAAAACTAGAATGAAATCTTCATAAATACTGCATAAACTTGAATATTAAATTCTCAAACATAAATATACAACAAAAAATATACATAAAAAAACTGGAGAAATCTAGCCGTCCATTTAGGAGGTAAAACCTTCCATGTAGGAGGCATGCAAAAAGTAATATAATACTAAGCCTTCCATGTATGAGGCATGAAAAAAATAATACAATACATAAAATTAAAAATAAAAAATAACACAATTTATTCAGAACTGTCAGAGAAAATATCTCTCCCTGTCAGAGAAGGATCTCTGACTGTCAGAGAAAATTCTCCACACCACACCTCGAATCTGCCAAATTCTCCACGCCTCACCATTGTATTTATAGGCAGATTCGCGTCACTTTTTCCACGGTGCTACAGTGATTTCGCCTTCTTTTCACGCATTGCTACAGTAATGAACAGTAACCTGTCGGTTGGTTTACGCGTTTTTTCCGTGTTGCTACAGTGCTACAGTGACCTCCATCCTCTACAGTAACGTCCTGCTACAGTGATTCCGTCATGAATAGTGACAGACGCTATAGTACCAACCTTTTATATTTTTCTTTATTTTTTAAATACTATTTATTTTACACCTAAATATATTATATTAAGCTCGAATATCGTCCATAAAATCATCATATAAGGGAAAATAAATATGTAAATATTTTACTTATCAGTAATCATGCACTTATTATCAGTATATTTATGTTATTTATGTGTTGCCTACCGAACTGCGTATCATTTTCCGCAAATACTCTGAAATAGCTGAAAATAAGATAAGGGCGTGACACAGCACCTAGTCCAAATCAACTAGGAGGCTTCGACTGTGCTAGTGGTTTTCTAATAGATATGTGATAGATCATAGATAAAACCACAATAGCAAAATGACAACAAATCATTTATGAATGGATCAAAAGGAGAACTTTAAAAAATTATTACACTAGAAAGTCGTATGGGCAATAAGTTAAATAGCAATCAACTAAAATATAGGAATTTTTCACATCTACACAAAAATTAATAAAAAGATATTCTAGCCACATGGATAGTTTGGCAGACTAGAAAATAAGCATCCACTTTAAACAAATATTATTTAAACCTCACCCATATACCAAATGATAAAAAGGCTCAGACTATAACTTTTGTAAGTTGCTTCAAACAAATCCCCCTCTTTTTAGCAGCTAAAGTATCAAGTAATTATCTTCCAAGAAGTTTAAATATAAATAGGAAACAACCCAAAATATCATAATTTCTTAATCATTACAGAGCTGAAAATCCCAACAACAATCACACAAACTAAATAAGGCAATATTCAAGTATTTGTTAATGCTCCTAAGGTCTCTGAAAAAGTAGAGGCATATTAAAAGCCATGAAATTAAAATTTTGATTCCATTTTGTTGGTATTCCGTTGATTTGATTTCTCTTTAACATCCAAGCCTTCTGTTAGTGGCATCATGGTGTTTGAAGGAGCATGTTGGCTTTATGCCTTAGTAACTTCTTCAAAAAATAATCAAGGATTGTAATATAAGGTGCAATCCCACATCATCTCTTGAGGAACCTTTTATTAATTACCTAACAACTAAATGTGATGATTGACATAAAAAAATGATTTGAGCTTTTTAACTATCAACTAGCTAGCAATTAAAATAAAATATTTTTTTTAGAAAATTATAATGAAAACCTCCTAGATCAATGGATTTCATCTATCCTTTGCTTCAAAATATTTTTAGAAGTGTGCTAGTTTAACAAATTTGTGCAAAAGAGCCTTTGAGCTAGCTTGAGTTAGGTGAATTAAATCTCCTACACCAGATAAGACTTAATTTCTCTAACAAAAACCAATGAATTAAAAACTAGACCGTACTGGCTGGTCTGTCCAGCGACTAGAACACTCTCCAATTCACTTTGCTCAATTCAACTGTTTACAGCTGTTTTAAGCCACATTTTGGACCTGGAGCCGATGTTAATCTAGGAATCAAGACGGCTTTGCAAGAATTGGATGGCCTGAATATGTGTACTCACACAGTTAAAATAAAACTAGATTTGAGTTTGGGACAACAGCCGGCAAAGATGAAGTAAGGAGATCATTGGAGAATAAGGAAGAAGATAGCATATAAGGAGAAAAAGCCACCAACTTTGCAAGCCATGACAACTATGAACAAGAAAAATGAAAGCTCTGACGCCTTGAAAACTGAAAATGAAGATGTTGGTCTAATGGTTTAAAATTGTTTAGAGGATAAAGTGTGTGTTTGGAACATCAGTTGGAAAAATGGAGTTTGTCCATTTAGCTTTTGGTAATCTTATTTTTGGTAAAAGCCCGATTGTGTAATGTGATTTATGTTTGGAATGGCGATTGAAAAAATGGAGTTTGTCAATTTAACTTTTACAAACTTGTTTGGATTGGCTTAAGCATAAGTGATTTTAGAGAGAATAGTAAGAAAGAAATTAAATTTGAAATTGAAAAAAAATTTATAAAGGTTAAAGTTGGGAAATTTGGAAATTAAAATTAACATAATTTGTCCAAAAAATATTACATAACAAATTGTATCACATGTCTCGTACAATGTGGTCTCTAATTGAGTCACGCAACTGATTCATTTGAATGGAAGATCACCTACCATAATTTGACGCGGAAGGCTGTTCATCCACGCTATTATCTACATCGACGAGATTCCCAACTTCACCCTAGCGAAACACCACGTCTTGAACATCATTTCTCCTAATAAAATTATGTAGGGCCATTATTGCACAAACAATGCGAACTTGTGTCTGGTAGCTATATTTACGCATGTTCTATAACAATGCAAATCGATTCCTCCATACTCCAAAAGTCCTTTCTATAATTGACCTCAAACTAGAATGATAAAAATTAAATGTCTCATTAGCATTTCTAAATCCAGGTTGGCGGCTAAATTCTGGCATATGATAGCGCTTGCACCTATAGGGACCAAGGTAACCAAGTTGTGTCGGATAGCCAGCATTAACCAAATAATATTTTCCTAATAAATGTTGAATTCAATTCAAACTGTTAGATAAATATAAGTACGGCATGTCATGAAAGTAATTGACAGGAAGGTGACTGAAATATACCTGCAGATGGATGAGGGAAGGTCATAGCTGGATTTGAAACAGCATGTTTAAACACACGAGCATCATGTGCAGTACTTTCCCAGCCCGCCGACACGAACGTAGAGCACATATCCCAATCATATACAGCCATTACATTCTACGTTGGATATCCCTTTCTGCCGATATATTGTTCCCGATTGCCACCAGTGATCACACACCTAATGTGCGTTCCGTCTATTGCTCCAATAGCATCTTTGAAGTTTGGATAATAACGGGGATTATTTTCGATCTTTGGGTGGCATACAGTGAATTCAGGATCACTCGGTTTAATATTTTCCCGAGCTAGATTGATGCAAGCATCTAATACCTTGTGCAAAAGTCTACTGACCATTTCCCCTGAATGTTGAAAGAGTTCCTGAACCACCCTATTGCCTATCCCATGGCCAATGGTGAGCAAAAACATGGCAACCATTTACTCGATCCCAACGTTCACTGAATTTTGTAAGACATGTTCGACCAATTTATGACACAAGCTATAAAAGATGTGTTTTCCACTCTAAACATGTCATGACAGCGTGAACCATGGGTTGCTAATACCTCTTGCACCCATAAACGACCAGTGCGTGAACTTGTTTTGCTGGGTTCTTTGCACATGAAAGGCACCCAATATTCATAGATCAAAGCGTTCATTCGTTCATACTCATCACATTTGCCATTTATAAGAGATATAAGTCAAGACTGGTCATCTTCCTCCACCATATCAGGTAAGTGTTGATTGTTCGAATTTGCTATTGATTATGGACCTTGTGAGTGTGATTAAAAATTCAATTATGAGTAATGGAAGAAATAAAATACTTAATAAGGACTGAAAGGCATACAGTAAACAGATTCAAGAGATAATGGCATAAAATAGCTTTCATAAAGCATATTGTCATGAAGTCACATAGTGTCATGAAGTCACAAACATAATAAAACATAGTTTAGGTACATATAGGAGCCATAAATCTTATAGCGCAACCATGGAACCATGAAATCCATGTTTTGTTTACTGATTGACACAAATGTTTCCCGGTTTGTCTTATCCTGTACTAGGTCGATACAGCGGTGACGAAAGTCCTCATTAGGTATGAGTTCGTCAATGTCAAGCAGCTGAGTCAGAGCAGCATCGACACTAACTTCTTTAATAGCATCTAATGTTGCCGCTCTATCCTTGGATGCATTTGCCATAACACTAACTGCATCCACGATCTGTCTTGAAGCTGGCCCTTTCTGCTTCTTTCTCTGTCCAGACCCCTCACCCACCTTTCTCTTACCCCGACTTCCTGACGCCGTATCCACAGTTGATGGAGTGCTTATTGTTAGACCAATGCTAGCAAGCTCATCAGTCACTCTGGTACTAGGCACGGGGTTAGTACCGAACATATCATCTTCGCTATCCCTCATCTTCGCTATCCCCTCACCCTTTTTCTTCTTGCATTGTTGGTCTGTACACATCTTCATTCTCAGTATCTTCTATCTGTGTCTGTGGATTTGCAAAAGGCGGTGCAAAAACATCCTTACCAGATGCCATAGCATCCTTGAATTTAATCCTTAGTTTGTTTTCAAACTTCAGGCTTGTGTTTCTAAACTTTCTGTGTAATCCCCTATCTTGATAACTGTAATTAAGATTCGAAAATGCGTAATTTAAAGGAATTAGAGACCGACGATTACGTTTTTCTCAAATCTCTTTTCTAAAATTCGTTCAACATGGTCTCATATTTATCTTCCGAATCTAATTACTCTACGCAGTTTAATCACATTCATACATATCAGAGTGCATAGCCAAATTCCCGACAACTCCCGGGTTTCATACATGTACAAACTAAGGGTTGTAAGTTCCAACTAGGGGATTACATGACCAACATTAACGTAATATCTACATTTCAAAAATAAACAGTAATCCCAAGTCCAAAATAGATAACCAACAACCTAACAACACATCTCTACAAGATTCTAGCCGCTCCTAGTGGTTCGTTTCTTCTTGGAGCCACTTGCCCTGTCTGAAATGTTAGTCAATGGAAAGAATGAGATTCAAAAGAATCTTTGTAGTAACAAATTACTCATACAGTGTATAAATGCATAGCATATATGATCATGTTAAGAAGCATCACAATTATATATGGCTTACACCACATACGACAGCACTCATGGCTGTAAACATTATGCGTCGCTTTCGCTGCGATCTCAATGAAACAGCTTACGCTGTAATCACTATGCGTCAGCTTTCGCTGAGATCTCAAAGCATCACAATGTATTCTCAATGCATGACAAACATACATACAATGTTTCACACACAGTATAAGAGAAAGAGTCACTACCTGGTTCTTTCCGAACGTGCTCTGGCATGGGTCATTCACGATCAGGGCAAATGTCGAATCCTACAATTCCAAATGCACCATTTAGACACTTCCATAGTGTTTCTGGGGATTATATGAGTCTATCATGAAAATTTACAAAAATGCCCCGGGGACCCGACCCGGGCCCGCCGTACCTGGTCCGGCTGCACTTTTCCCGAAATTTTAACCTGGGCTATCCTAACAAATTTCCTCCCAAGGAATCCATTTCTAGACTCAGAATTATCAAATTCAATGTCAAATTACAAATTTACCCTTGGCAGCCCCACTTTAAGAGTTTTAGGGGCGTTTTCGTAATTATGCTTTTTCGGCCTTTTCCGAAAAAGTGGCCAATTGTAACCCTACCTAATTTTTGCTCCTGAATGCAATGGAACCATAAAATCATTAAAAATTCAACTCTAAGAGCCATTTCTAGAGCTAGCCGAAATTTATGAGTTCTCTGGGGAAAATCGGGGTTCTACGATTTCAGCTCCTTAAACGCGTTCCTTTCTACTCCTAACCACTTTATTAACCATTACATTAGGTTATAACTACCATTTGTACCAAAATTGGGCAGCATAACCCTTAGGAAACTCAATTTTCAAAATTTAAAACCAATGGCAATCCGGCAAAATTTCACCGATTAAATTGCCCACAGCAGCCAGAATAGTTAATATACGAAGGTTTGGAAGTTACCTTAAGCTCCCACTAGCTTTTCCTCAAGGTGGCTGAACCCTAACCCTTGAAACACCAAATTTTGTGCTTCACAACCTTAAAGAATAAAGAGGAGTAGCTTAGAGTCGGAGTTATACGCGTTAGAAGCTAAATTGTCGGAGAAATCGGCTTTCCTTGTGAGATTTCTTCCCTTTCTCTCTCTAAACTCTCTCACCTTCTCTCTCTTGTTTCAGGTCTGGAACAACACGAAAATGGCTGGAGAAAGATGGCTGATGGTATTTAATATCATATATTATATGATATTTAATTATTGATTAATTTCCAAAAATTTCGTATTTTTCAGAAATTCTGGCAGATTTCTGCCCAAACTTTGAAAAATCATAACTAATTCTAGAAAAATTGAATTGGAGTGATTCCAAAGCCTATGGAATCCTTATTGATTCTATGTTTAAGGAAATATATAGAATTTTTCTGGATGGAATCACAAAATTTCCAGAATTTCAATCTTTGCATATTGTTCCAGAAAATAATTAATTTCGCTGGGCAAATTTCAAAAATCCATAACTCTTAGCTCACAAATCAAAATAATACAAATTATATGTCCATTTTGAAGCTTGACATGCACACTTTAAGACTGGAAAATTTCAGAATTTTTAGACACTATTTGCCTATTTAAAACGTCCATACAAATTTTCACAATGGTTCCAATTTCACAATAAACACTCTCCCCACACGAATTTTCACAAGGAAGCCATTGGAATCATTAAAATATCCAAATTCCCATCACACATTCTCCAAAAGTTTTTATTCAACAATAATTACATCCACTTTTGAAGTCATTAGCCCTTAATCACTTTTTAGGATATTACATTATGTATGTTAAATTCTTCTGCAAGCACACAAGCAACAAAAAACTAATTAATTAAACAAAATGATATTCTCGAGCGAAAAACAAATAGTTGTATAAGTTGCTAAATTTTTTTACCTGTATTTTCCGCTGCCACCACTCTTTTAATGCGAAGACTTTACCTGTAGGATCTCTACTCACACCGGTTTCTTTGATTAAGGAATCCCAAGCCTTGAAATCTTTCCTAAGGATATCAAACCTATTCTTCAACTGTTCCCTTGTATATTCTTTCCCAGTCTTCTCATTAAATGTAGCGATGATACCCTTCCATCCATCCTTTGTAACATACAACCCCTGGCATTCTTTTTTGTAAATTTGCTCTAGGAAGGCGTACACAAAAGTCTTCGTTGTCGCATCATCCTAAACAGATTTATCCATATTTCTATGCCACTATTTCAACAATACTTGCACATCAAAAAAGCAAATTAAAAAACAACCATTCCAGAAACGTACAAATTTAGCATTACACACACAGACAAGAATAAATGCATGATTTCATTGATTGAATTAATATGAAGGCTAAAACACAACGTCAGTGAATAAGAATTAATATGAAGGCTAGAGAGGAAACCAATTCATAGGGTCAGTATATTCTTCATCACTCCAAACTCGCCAAGCATTTTCACTAAATGAATTCAGCATGAAATTGTAGAAAAGTATAATTCATTTCATTAAATCAATACCAAAAAAAAAAGGAACAAATCATCGAAAGCAAGACTCAAACCTTTTTCATTAAATGTGTGTGAGTGTGTGTATTCACTTTCATTTATACAGAGAGAATCTAAATTATTTGAGAATAAATGCAGAATAATGATCTAAAGTAGTACTAAGTGCCATTAAATTTTCGCAGGACTAGAAAAAATCAATTGCTCTTCCCTCATTTCCACACACATCATTAATTAATGAAAAAATAAATAAATACTAACAAGCTAAGCAATTCAATTTGGCAATCTCTTTTACAAGTCATCGATATTCTGAAGCTAAGCAGATGAATGAGAGTTATGAATGTCCAAGTTATATATGAAGAAAAATCTCAGAGCCATCGATATTCTCAAGTCTCTCTACCATTAAGCAAGACGAAGATCGCATTTTGGTTAGGCACGCTGATTATATAATGCCACATTACAACAATAATCCAAAATAAATCAAAATGTTATCCTAGGTCAAAGAATTAATTTCCCGAAACCAGAATCAAAGATGAATAATGTTGGTTCTTATTCTCAACCCACTGAAACGTCTATTTTGCTGTTTTTTAACAAAAACAAAATACCATCACAGCGAAGAAAAAGGAGATCACAAACAATGTGTGTGCCTATGTAAAATGCAAACCAGGCCACAACAAAGCAAAGGAAGCCAGAGCCATCGATATTCTCAAGTCTCTCTACCATTAAGCAAGATGAACCAGGCATTTCGGTTAGGCACGCTGATTATATAATGCCACATTACAATAATACTCCAAAATAAATCAGAATGTTACCCTGGGTCAAAAAATTAACTAATCGAAACCAGAATCAAAGATGAACAATGTTGGTGCTCATTCTCAACCAATTGAAACGTCTATTTTGTTGTTTTTTTTAAAAAATACCATCACAGCGTACAGATCCCAGATCACAAACAATGTGTGTGTGTGTGTTACACCCAAACCAGGCCAGAGCAAAGCAGAGGATGAACAGCCACAAAGCACCCGAGAACAACCATAACAAATCTTTAATGGAGAAGTAAAACCTTACCTCCAAAAGGGAAACACTGCTGGAGACCAGATCCACACACAGAGAGAAAGTAAACGGCGACGGTGGCACCAAAGCAAGCACCGTCGGACTTCAAGTCGGAGATGACAGATCAAAAATGATAAAGGACATATCAAACAGAGGACAGATCAAAGTTGAAGATGAAGCAGCTCTTCACCTTGAAGACTGGGTGGACTCCGAGAGAGGAAACGGACGGAACGACACTCACACCGTAAAGCACCAGACCGAATGACGGAGGAGGAGAACGAAGACGAAGAAGTGCTGTGAGGAGTGTAAGGAGACGATAGGGAAAGAGACAAAAGAATAAAATGTTGGTGAGAGAAGTTGGAACATCATTATTACCTAACGGTAATAAAAAAAGCTCGCTCGCTGACCGAATGGAAAAGCTCCAGATGTGAGCTTAAGGCAAACGCTGGTTTTTAAATCACAAGCTCAATCATTAATTGGGCTCACCAAACACACATTTTTTATCAGCTTTTGGGTCACCTACTGAGCTTTTAGGGGCCCAAACGCCCCCACCAAACACACACAAAGTTGTTTTGGATGTTGTAAAAGTAATGGCTTTCACTTAATGCCTATCATGTCACCATCACACACACATTCACCGAGGGTTCATTTTTTCTTTAAAAAACCAAAAGGAGAGATCTTTATGCTCTCTCGTTTGTTTACAACGTACCATTCAATTTGTTTAGACTTATTCTTTATTTATTTTTTTGTGTGTAAAATGATTAATATAAAGTTATATATATTTAGTATATTATCTTCAATGATTTGGTAAGTTGAAAGTTATATTAATATATGTGATTAACTAATTATAAAATTGAAATATTTAAGTTTTTCTTAAATATTTTTAAGAATTTGATATTTTATTTCTTATACATATATTATCATATAATTATATAATATTTTTTTATCTAATAATTTTCTTGCCTGGCCGACCAAACGATCCAACTGATTGGATCGTTTGAACCATGATCCGCTAATCTTTTCGGCTCGACGTCTGGTCCAGCTTTTAAAACATTGACAAAAACCCAATTCAACACTATATCCAATGGAATTAACAATATGCAAGACACAAGTAATGAAGAACCTTTGAATTACAAACATAAATTTTTCATAGCAGCTTCAAGCATAAGCTTAACCAAGACAATATACAAGAAATTACTAATAATAAAGTTCAAAGTGTGAAATGCACAAAATTAAAATGAAAATTACATACTAATCTCATCAAGTGTATGGAACTCCAAAACACAATTTATATATAAATCAAACTTTAAGCCTATAATTTAATAAATACAAAGAAAAGAACAAGAAATTAGGTGCTAAACACTAGGATATTAATTAAATTTTTATTTTTATTTTTTCAAAAATAATTTTTAAGTATTAAATTAGTATACATACACATTAATACACACACATATGTATACATATATATTTGTTACATATATTAATATATTATAAATAATATATAGATATAATATTTAACAATATAAGTAATATTTCATAATATATATTAATTTATTTTTGTGTTGTTTAATATATATATATATATATATATTACACACACACACAAACACACACACACACACACACATATATATATATATATATTATTTTGCAATAATAATCAACAAGTTCTTTATACATAAAGAGGTGGTCTTGGGTTCAAATCTTGGAGGAACTATAAATGAGTTGAGTTTCACACAATTGTGGTTCAACGAGGTGGCGACACGTGGCACAGGGTGAGGTGGTGAGGGACAAGTTGACATGTGGGCCTTAGTGATGACATGGACGGCGGCTAGCCTATGATGACATGGACGGCTAGTGACGGGTGGCTGTTGACCACCAGAGTAATTTTTTTAAAAAAAATTGATACTTTGTGGCCGCTGAAAGTATTGAGTCACCACTAAAAGTCACATTCAACGGCCATAAAAAGTCGTTGCTGAAAGTATAGTTTTAGTGGTGACACAATAGTCACTATTGAAAGTTACCTTTTATGGCGACAAAAGTCGCTGCTAAAACAATACTTTTAACGGTGACACAAAAATCGCCACTGAAAGTCACCTTCAGTGGTGATAAAAGTTGCCGCTAAAACTATACTTTTAGCGGCGACACAAAAGTCGCCAATGAAAGTCACCTTCAACGGCGAATTAAGAATAGTTTCAGCGGCTACAATTTAACTTTCAGTGACGGTTACAACAGCGACGACTTTTAGACTTTCAGCGATGACTTTTGTCACCGTCGAAAGTCATTTTTTTGTAGTGACTCCCCTACGAAGCTCCAAGCAACAAGATTCAATCCCATTGCTCTAAGAGAAAAGAAGCTTAGCCACTCATAAATCTAAGAACTACTACAATTCACAGCCACCAGTGAACAACTATAGAGGTAAGTAAGATGAAGATTCTAGTGAGAGGGAAGAGGAAGAAGGAGTCGATGATGGTGAAGAAGAAAACGGCAATGCGATGGTGAGAACAGGGGAATGTCAATGAAGGTGGTAGAGTGAGAGAGAGAACTGACAGAAGAGGCTGTAGACGATGGTGATTTCTGCAGAATCGGCACTATGGTGTTGGGGAGATGGAGAGATGAACTCCATCAAGTTTGAAATTGAGCACTCCTACCTCCCTCTGGTCTTTTTTCATGGATCTATTTATGGTGTTCAAGAATGGATGTTGCCTACGATGATGGTGATGAAAACAAGAGTCATTGATGACGGGAGTAGAGAAAAATGGTGAAGGTGGCGCTAATGGAAGAAGGACAGTCTCAGTTCTTTTTTTGTGGTATTATTTTGTGTTTTTTTCAATTTGCCACACGCTGAAACTGTCCTAATTTGATATATGATAAAACAATGTATTTTTTTAATAGGAATTAAACTGAAAATTTCAAAAGCTCATAGTAATAAATTGTAATTTCTGCAATTTGAGCCCTAAACTTTTGGTTTCAGATTTGATCCACTTTTTGAAATACCTACAATTTAAAACAATCAAACTGACATCAAATTTTCTTAAGAATCAATGATTAGGAGTAATTACAATAATTATTACAATTTTCCTTTTTAGTTCCAATTTAATGTATTTACTCTTAATCTCAATTTATCATAAGAAAGGCATTTTAAGCTCAATAACTATAACAAAATCCCTAAATAAAGTATGAAAATATATAATAAATATAAGGATTTGTTAGTGTCCATCTTCATCAGCATCATATTTCATGGGTGATTTCTTCAGGAAAACTTGGACAAATGATGTATGATGAAGATACATTTACACAAGCAGCTACGAAACTATTAGGCATTTTATAGATGAGAAATTATGTTTCAAGTTGGGAAAAAAATAGGCCATCAAAATAATAGATTATCAAAACCATGTTCTAGTAAAACAACGTACGCCTGTAGTTTCATTAAACCATTCAAATTTTTTGACACTGGACAACTCACTTCGGGATAAGATATGCATATGCCTATTTTTTTTATGAATAGTTAGGATCAAATAACCAAAATGTATACCTTTTTCTAAGGTAACACCTATGTATTTTTTATGCTACATATTCAAGGAAAGTCAAACATAAATCTAAGCAATTTATTGTCAATGTAATTAATTATTATTTTTTTATATTCTAACTATATAAAACAGCTTATAACCGATTAGAAAGCCTTTTGCCGGTTGAGCTGAAAAGAACCGCAATATAACCTTTAAGAGCAAAATTATATGTGTGTGTGTTTAAAAACAATTTATAATATTTTATATAAATTATTTCTATTTTTTATTTATATGTAATATATTATAAAAAATTTGCATATATTATATTATAATTTTGTTACTTGGTAAATGAAAGTTGGTAATACCTCATGAAATGTGAATGGTTAGTAATGCTTTTGGCATGCAAGTGCGAGTAGGATTAAATCCCACCTCCACCATTTGCCAAATTGATCCCACCACCAGCAATGTTTGTGAAGTATACTCCCTATGCCTTACTAAACAATTGATTGATAGCAATGTGTTTATATCTATAAATATCAACAAATCAAATATAGATTGACTTGATATGTATAGTGTGCAATTAGTAAATATGTAACAACATTGCATGTAGTTTAGGCTATGATCAATCCATATATACACGTACTGTGGTTCTATAATGGGATATTTATATATAGTTTTTACTTTTATATGGAACATAAAGACATTAAGGTGCTTAAGATGAGTACTTATTAAGATGAATAATGGTTTATATATACTTGGCATCGATATTTCTGAACCCATTGAGATTCCACTAGTAATGAGTTTGCCTTCTAGTTTGATAGATATTCGTAGCAGTTGAATTATGTGGTCTATATGGGAATCCCATTGCGCGCTATCTTTCAGATGGTGTCAGTAGTGCAGCCACACTACCTTCAGCCGCTTCATATAAATGTCACTCATCAGGTGGTTGCTAGAGGGACTTGTGCATTTCATCCTCATGTCAATAATGCTTATTAACCTTCTGATGGTAAATTGTAATATCCTGAATTTTAGGCCTAGAAACTTAAGGATAAGCCTGTATCAGCCAGACGATTAAACCCAGTTTGGGAAGAATCCTAAGAATACTGAGAGATAGAAAGACTCTCGGGGACTATATGATTTGGCCCTACCAGACAGAGGCCCCAATATGCGTAGGTAGTAGGATCAAGGTATTGGTGCAGATGTGTATAGGACACATATATGACACCATTGGGTTGGTAGAAAGACGCCATCTGGCTATGTCATGTGGTATAGGACCAATTGGTTTGTTGTTTGGATGAGTTTTCATGAGGGTGGGGTACTCTTCATTTTTCATCCAGAGGGTATTTTTGAGGTTTAATCATGGTTGAATCATGTGTTTATGGTTATATGATGATTTATGATGATTTTAAAAGTTTATCTTTAAAGTTGCCTTAATTTGTTTTCTGAAGGCAGTGAACTTGCAATGTATTTTTTATCAGCATATCTTAGACCAAATACTATGAAATTTTATAGGATTAAAGTAGACATACTGGGCTTTAATTTGATAGGTAATATAAGACATTTGGACTAGTAGATTGAAGTTATGATTTTTTAAAGGTTAACCTTGATTCTAGAATGAAATTTATGGCAGTATGTGTTTGACAAATTTTTGGAAAATGTGCCAATGTAACCAATGCTTTGTGTGTTAGAATCCAAGTTTTGATGATAACAAAAGGTGATTATGTTTTTTGGTAAGAAACTCATGTTTTAGAAGTTTAAACAATGGTTGAAAATGTTACCAAATGCATCTAACAAAGTTCAGAGGTTATTGCTGTGATTTTAACTGATGCACTCGAGTGATGGAAGCTTGCACTCGAGTGAGAAGAAGTTCTACACTTGAGCACAGCGAGTGTTGGACTGAAAGTGTTTCTCAGAAGCAGTCTTCCAGCTAAAAATGACAATACAACTCAAGTTATGGACTCAGCATTAGAGTGATGATCTTATTTGCACTCGAGCATAAAGGCACATTCATGGAAGTGTTTGGTAGAGAGACAAGTCAGAGACAGGAATTAGTTCTTGCACTTGAGCACCAGGTTGACACCCGAATGATAATCAAAAGTGCACCCGAGTCCAGTAAGTGAAGCATAGAAAGTGCTTGCCCGAGAGTTAGACAGAGCATGAAAGAGCAAGTGCACCTGAGTGAAAAACATTTACACTCGCGTGATAGCTCAGCACCCACGAGTGAGAAAACTCACTTCTTCCAGAGATGATGCAAGTGTTGAAGCAGAAGTGTACCTGATACAAGAATATACTGATGTACTTGAGTGAGGATCAGTGCATTTGGGTAAGGGCTCATATCACCTACGAGTGCAAAATCACACTCTTGCCATTTTTGATGCAAGTGATGTCCAGAAGTAAAGTCTGGAGCATGAAAAACAATTGTTCACTCGAGGTAAGCATTTGTCACCCAAGTGATGACCTCCACACCTGTAAGTGAAGATTCACACTTTTGAAGAAATGATGCCAGTGTTATCTGAGGTGCAAGTCTAGTGTACAAAATGGATATACACCAGAGTGATATATAAGCACTCGAGCAAGGATAAATTTTTGCAAGTGCTAGCTAGAAAATATGTAGTACACTCAAGTGAGATTTCTTGTTACTTGAGTGATGCTTTGACAAAAGGCTAAATGCATTACATACTGAATTCATCAAAATAACTAAAGAAATGGTTGGTTATAAGAAAAGAGTAAAAGAGCTAGAAAATAATGTTACAACCTATACATTATGTGAAGAAAAAGATAGGAAAATATCTATTTTAATGAATACCTTGGAAAAATTTACTAAGGGTAGTGAAACACTCAAAGTTATTTTAAAGTCACAAAGAGTCATGCATGATAAATTTGGAATTGGATATAATTCTGTTCAAGATAAAAATAGAAAGAATAAGAAGAAAAGTAATAAGGCGCATATGAACTATTTTAAAAATTCTACTCATGCATCAAATCCATTCACATCATGTAGCTACTGTAATAAAAAAGGACATTATACTTCATCTTGTCATTTTAGAAAAAGGAAAAACTATTGGCACATACAGATGGGTTCCGAAAGGAACATACATATTGCATAAGGACCCGAAAAAGTATGGGTACCTAAAACTTAATGATATTACTCTAGGTATGTCTCAAAGCATCGAGAGCAAACAAGTGGTACATTGACATTGGATGCTCGAGACATATGACTGGTGATAGAGATAAGTTCACCATATTAGAAGCTAAAGAAGGAGAAGGAGGAAGAGTAACTTTTGCAGGAAATCAATCTGAACGCATTGGTGGAATTGGTGAAGTTGGAAAATCTAGTGGTGTTCAAATCAATAATGTATACTATGTTAAATGATTATGTCACAACCTCCTAAGCGTGAGTCAAAGTACTGACAAAGATAACTCGGTAATCTTTAACTCCGAAGAATGTTTGATAGTAAACAAGAAGGATCTACAGCTTAACAAAGAATCCATCAAAGCAAAGATCCAATCTTAAAGGGATGGTAATTGCTATACTATTGATTTGAATTCAAATGATCTAGAAAACTATTTTCTTAGCAAATCAGAAGAAAGTTGTTATGGTATAAGAGATTGGCTCATGTCAGTATGAACCAACTTGACAAATTGATTAGAAAAGATTTAGTTATCGATCTTCCTAAACTTAAATTCAAAGATGGCATGATTTGTAGTACTTGTCAAAAAGGAAAACAGACTAAATCTTCTTTCAAAATAAAGAATGAAATTTTGACATCTAAACCTTTATGATTACTTCATATGGATTTAGTTGGTCCTTCAAGGGTAAAAAGTTTTAGAGGAAATTTGTATACTCTTGTAATTGTTGATGATAATTTAAGGTTTGCATGGACTATGTTTCTTACTTCAAAAGATGGAACCTTTGTTGAATTCATTTCGTTTGCTAAAAAGGTTCAAAATGAGAAAGGTATTTCTATTATTTCTATCATGACCGATCATGAAGGAGAATTTGATAATAAACTCTTTGAAGACTTTTGCAACAATCATAGAATAGATCACAATTTCTCTGCACCAAGAATGCCTCAGCAGAATGGAGTAGTTGAAAGAAAGAACAGAGTCCTCATAGAAATGGCAAAGGCAATGCTTAATGAAAAAGAAATCTCACAAGTGTTCTAGGCAGATGCTATGAGTATTGCATGCTACATCTCAAATATAGCATATATCCACAAAACACTTGGAAAAACACCATATAAACTCTATAAAGGAAGAAAACCTAACATTGCTTATCTACACATCTTTGGATGCAAGTGCTACATTCACAATAATGGTAAAGAAAACTTAGGTAAATTTGATTCAAAGTTTGATGAAGGTTTGTTTTTAGGCTATTCTAATAGAAGTAAAGCACATAGAGTTTTTAATAAAATAACATGTACTATAGAGGAAACCATTCATGTTGTATTTGATGAACTTAATTCCTAGATAGAACCTTTTGATGAAGAATACATGGATTTGATAAAGAAAAGTAAAAACTTGAGTATTTTAAATCAAAATGATTTTGAAAATAAAGAAATTGTCGATGATCAACCAAAAGCATAGAGGCATATAAAAGATAATCTAATTGATCAAGTAATAGGAGATGTCCAAGAAGGCGTCAAAACCAGAAATAGAATCTGAAATGAGGTAACATTTTCTACATTTATTTCTAAGATTGTACTTTATAATATAGAAGAAGCACTTTCTGATAATAATTAGGTAATTGCTATGCAATAAGAGTTGAATCAATTTCAAAGAAATCTAGTTTGGGATTTGGTACATCGACTGAAAGATCACTCGGTTATAGGAACCAAATGAGTTTTCAAAAATAAACTTGATGGATTAGTAATCATTATAAGAAACAAGCCAAGGCTAGTTGCCAAAGGCTATAATCAAGAAGAAGGTATTGATTATAAGGAAACATATGCTCTAGTGGCAAGATTGGAAGCTATATGAGCAATCTTAGCCTTTACATGCTTTAAATGTTTTAAACTCTATCAAATGGTTGTCAAAAGCGCATTTCTAAATGGTTATATCATGGAGAAAGTGTATGTAGAACAACCTTCTGGTTTTGAAGATGACACAAAACTTGATCATGTTTTCAGACTAAAGAAAGTGTTATATGGTTTGAAACAAGCACCCAGAGCTTGGTATGAAATATTAAGCAAATTTCTTCTTGATCAAAACTTTGTTTGAGGAAAAGTAGATACAACTCTCTTTATCAAGCACAACAAAACTGATATTTTAATAGTTCAAATATATGTTGATGATATCATATTTGGTGCTACTAACGAATCTCTTTGTCAAGAATTTTCTAAGCTTATGCAAGGAGAATTTGAAATGTCCATGATGGGACAGTTAAACTTCTTTCTTGGACATCAAATCAAGCAATGGAAGAAAGGGTTATTTATATCTCAAACCAAATATTTAAGAGAGTTATTGAAGAAATACGGGATGGACAATGCTAATGGCGCTAATACTCCAATGAGCTCTACCACACTACTGGATGCCGATGTGAAAGGCCCTGATTTCAACATTACTAAATATAGAGGAATCAAAGGTTCATTACTCAATCTAACAGCTTGCAGGTTGAATATACAATTCAGTGTTTGAATGTGTTCAAGATATCAATCCGCTCCTAAGGTATCACATGCAGAAACTGTGAAAAGAATTTTCAAGTACCTAGGAGACACTACAAAACTTGGTCTATGGTATACAAAAGGTGGATATGAGTATTTAATGGCATATTTAGATTCAAACCATAGAGGATACAAAACAAACAGAAAAAGTACAGTGGACAATGTCAATTCCTTGGAGGTTCTCTGGTATCTTGGTTTAGCAAGAAGCAAAATACAGTATCATTGTCTTCAACTGAAGCAGAATACATAGCTGCAGCAAGTTGTTGTTCACAAGCACTTTGGTTGAAACAACAACTTCAGGACTTGGGGATATACTTGAGGGAGATACCTATTTACTGTGACAACACAAGTATCATTAGTTTGGCTAAAAATCTTGTACAACATTCAAGAACCAAGCATATAGACATCTGACATCACTTTATTCGAGATCATGTTCAGAAAAAGGATATCAAAGTAGAATTCATTCCGACACATCTTCAACTCACTGACATATTCACAAAGCTGATAGGTAAAGATCAATTCTTATTTATACAAAGAGAATTGGAAATGGCTAATCCCAATTAGTTGTAAGTTCTTCTTGTTAATTATCATGTTTAATGAGAGTTTTGATAATAACCATATACACTTAGGCATCGGAGTATATAGAGATTTCTTTTGCAGGGTGTCACTCGAGTGCTGGATGGGCTACTCGAGTGTAGGGCACTCTAGCACTCGAGTTAGGGATGAACTCTTGAGTGTGGAACTATATCATATACTCTATTCTTTAGCTTGCAAAATAAAGGTTAACAGAGGAGAAAATAGTACCAAGAGATTACACAAATCCAACGGGTAGAAAGGTTCTCACTTAAGTGAGGGAATTTGTCACTCGAGTGAAAGAAGAACATACCTGAGAGTGAGAGAAGAACTCTCGAGTGCAACAAGCACAAATTCATAAATGATTCCTAAAGCATAGTTACTTAAGTAATCTTGGAGGACTTGAGCATAAAGGTGAAAAATATAACATGATATACATAAACTAGGTATGCATTTACATGTTTTATTAAATTTTTTTTGGTTTTACACTCGAGCACAACATTGTATCACTTGAGTGTAGTATGAATAACACTTGAGCATTAAGGGTGCTCACTCAAGTGATAGAGCTTATATCAATCACACGACAGCTCAAACCATCACACTTCCTTGTCTCACTCGCACTTGTCTCCTCACTCGAAAGTCATAACTCTTCAACTTTGACTGTTATCCATCAATTCAACACCTCCAATATCTTCAATTAATCATTACAACTCTTGAATCTACTCCCAGAATGCCTATTCTCTTCCTATAAACTTCTCACTTTTTCCCTAACCTAGGTGCCTCATCAAAAAATCTCTCCAAGTTTTCATAGTTCTCTTACCTTTCATTTTCTCTTAAGATCATTCAAAATGGGGAAAACAAAGATCCCTCAAGTCTCCGAGAAGACTCTGACTCCTTTTCCATCTCACTTTGTCACAAGTGAATCAGAAACACCAACAGCAACTCTAACTCCAACTTCGACTCCTTCACCTCCTCCAAAATCCAAAACCTCTAAGAAGAAGTCAACTCCGACCAAGAAGACTCATCCCAAGCCTAAGGTGGCTAAGGAAATTCAACCTCCACCAAAGAAGTCAAAAGGAGTAGTATTCACAAAGCCAATTATGACACGGTCAAAGTCACAATCGGAAGTAAAAGGCATAGGAAAGAAGGCCATAGAGGAACCACAATAATCTTCCTCCTCTAATGATTCCTTTAATATGCATCTCCAGGAAGTAATGGAGAAATCCAGCTAAATGCCTTGGTTAGCAAAGGAGAAATCAAAGCTTGATGCCTTGGTTAGCACTCGAGTGATTATTTGATTTGTACTCGAGCATGAAGGCACACTCGCGGAAGTGTTTGGCAGAAAGACAAGTTAGAGACAGGAATTAGTTCTTGCACTCGAGCACTAGGTTGACACCCGAATAATAATCAAAAGTATACTCGAGTCCAACGAGTGAATGCACTTGAGTGAAAAACATTTGCACCCGAGTGATAGCTCAGCACCCGCGAGTGAGAAAACTCACTTCCTCCAGAAATTATGTTCGTACTGAAGCAAAAGTGTACCTGATACAAGAATATACTAATACACTCAAGTGAGGATCAGTGCACTTAAGTGAGGGCCCACATCACCTACGAGTGTAAAATCATACTCTTCATATTTTTTATGCGAGTGATGTTCAAAAGTGAAGTATGGAGCATGAGAAATACTTGTACACTCGAGGTGAGCATTTGTCACCCGAGTTATGACCTCCATACCCTTGAGTGAAGTTTAACACTCTTGAAGAAATGATATAAGTGTTATCTAGAGGCACAAGTCTAGTGTATAAAATAGATATGCACCCGAGTGATATAAGAGAACCAAGCAAAAGGTGAATATTTGTAAGTGCTTGCGGAAAAATATGCAGTACACTTGAGTGAGATTTCTTGTCACTCGAGTGATGCTCTGACAAAAGACTAAATACAACAGACTTACAACGATCAATCCAAACATAGTTCAATATTATTTATTCATTATGTTTTCATGTATTATTATTATTAAAATTCATTTAACAACTATTTCAAGTGTGAAACAGGAAATTGAATCCTTGAATTAGAGATACATATAGTAAATCAACAACGGCGGATATAATCATTTTGTCAAAAGTTGAATGCATGCACGTTACAAACCTACTACCATTCTTGTCTAGAGATTTCAAATGTACGCATGCCACCCTACAACATGACTCTCCATTCCACCAACAACTGTTACTCAATGGACCAAAACCAACATGAAATAAATATAAAGCTTCAGAAACCATTCAGTATACAGAACACCAAACGTGAAATCCATACAAGCAAATACACAAGTCTCAGTTTTTCTTATTATCTCTGTATTCATATTGTACATCAGTATTTATCATTTCTACTCTGTGAGGAGAGTCAAAAACACATTTCATGTATATTTCTTGATCTCAAGGTAAAGGGACCTTGAGAGGGTAGATCTCTTGCAAAAGAAGTAGTAGAGAATACTAGGAAGGTTATTCTGCACATAAGACTTGCTGTAAGGGGGAGAGAAATTAGAATATTTCTACTCATAGTCCTTGAGGGGACGATTGTTGTTTTGTGGTGATCTGAGAGCCGATTGAATCTTGGAAGAATAGTTGAAATCTCAGTAGATTTTGATCTCTAAGGATTGAACATAGGTCTATGTTGTTGGCCAAACTAGTATAACTCTCTGTGTCCAAATTCTCTCAACTATATTCTATCTCCATCTATATTCATATCACCTTCACAAGCAAAAATTTTATAACATCACCCAATTCACCCCTCTTAGGTAAAGCTTGCCACTTTCACTGTAATATTTTTAATTGAAAGAGGACTTAAGGAGTTTTTAATAGAACCTAAAACCAACCCATTTAGATTTATTTAGAATTAATTATGAATTTCCAAAGTTTGATCTAGAAAACTGGCAAATTCTGGGGGCAGTGATTAATCAAGTAAGATACTGTATTGATATGTATCCAGAAGTGTAATGGCTATATTTTTCCTTGAAACTAGACTTATTAGGGGTCACATAGACTTTAGAATCATTACAGTTTAAGTTTATTAGATAAAGTTATGAATTTTCAAAGATTATTGAAAAGTCTGGCAGATTTTGGTAATTAGGCAAAAATAAGAACGTAAGGGTAATTGGTAATTAATTTGAACTTCAATGGTTAAGTAAAGCCCATAAAGTTAGTGTGGCCCATTAAATACCCATCAGGCCTAATGTGTTAACTTTAAGGTTAACCAACCAAGGTGTCTTGGTTATAAAAATTTGGGGCAAGTATGGGTACAAAGAATAAAGACAAGTCCTAGAGGCAAAAGGAGCCTATTAGACATTTATTTGTGAAGGCTATAATAATATGGCCATTTATCTAGGGCCATGAGATGAAAAGGAAGAAAAATGGGAGAATTTTCAAATAACTTTAATGGTTGGAAGAAAAGGTACAAGAAGCGAACTTGAAGATAAAAGGTAGTATAACTTTCCTGACTTATTTTACTTGATAAGTATGCTTATGCATTGAAGTGTTTAATTACTTCGATGAATGGTATAAAGCATGTATGAATGACTGAAGCTCTATTTTTTCTTATGCCATGGCCATAGGTGTAATGTGTAAAGCATTGAGCATGCAAGTATGTCATTATGCTAGTATGAATTTATGTTAGCAAGCATGCATTAAGCTTGAATCTTGTATGCCTAGTTAGAAAAGTTTGCTACTGAGATCTCTCGAATCCCACTATCCCTCATCCAACCATATAGGTAGCTGAGCATTGAAGAGACCACGACGCTATGCCAGGAGAAGAAGTTGCAACGAAGGAGAAGAATTATTTACGCCTGAACCATTTTGTAATAAACATTGAGTGAATAATTATATAGCACTGCATGACAGAAAAGTTGAATATAAGAAAACATAGATGAATGAAAAAGCAGTGAACCGATTATCGTCGTTAATGCTTTGAATTGAAAAGCGGTACAAGTGATAGTCATGATGATACAGGAACAGAAACTGATAGAAGGGTTTAGAAATATGAACTTTATAAGTCATATAGTACTTGCTAGCTATAGTGCTAGTTGAGAGGAAAGTAGTCTGTAAGCTTCAATTGAAGAAGCTTAGACACAGCATAGATGAGCAAGGTCTATCAAAATAGAATTGAACTAGAATATCTCAAGAATTTAAGGTATCCTTTAGAATTTGAGGTATAATAGAATGTATAAAGATAGAAATGAAACCCTCACTATAGTGGTCCTTTTGAAGTATTATTAAGAATCGAACTAGTAGCAAATTTTGAGGACAAAATTTATTGAACGGGGGGAGAATTTTAATATGGGAATAGTGGAGTTTGGTGAATTTCTGGGAAAAGTGTGATGACACTACTACAAAAAAGCAAAGAAGTAGCGCTTATAATTAATTAGCTGTGGCGCTAGAAAAATACTACATATCTGGACGCCACTAAAAGAAGCCAAGCGCCATAGCATTTAATATTTTTTTTTAAAAAGTACCCTCCTGTGGGGCTTGTTGGAGGAAGGGCCACAGGAAGGGGATCTCCTATGACGGTTGCGTGAGCAAGGGCTATAGGAGGGGGGGTCTCCTGTGGCGCTTACGTGAGTAAGGGCCACAAGAGCGGAGTCCCTTGTGGCGCTTGCTTCAGGAGGTTAGTCCTCTTTTTTTTTTTCCTTTTTTTTCTTTTTTCTTTCTTTTGGGTACTTCTTGTAGCCCTTATTTAAAGAAGCGCCACAGGAACTCTTTTTTTGGGTATTTTTTGTTCATATCCCCCATAATTACTGTATTACACACTGTATGGTCTAATAAACATTTTGTATCTATATCTATAGTACAGTAGAATGAATAAAAACGAACAATAATGATAGATAACTTTAAAATGATACAAACAGATGATTATTAGTTAAAGTAGTACATAAAATAAGTATACAATATATTGTATATGAATGAATTACACAACAAATTCAACTTGAATACATACTTGCATGACACAATAATTGCCAAGAAACAACACAACAAAGGCCAGGAGCTAGTGATGAATTAAATAGTATAGCTACCTAGAGATTTACCTAAACACATATTCACACCATTCCTCGATCACTTCATTAAGTTGATGGTCAGTCAAAGTGTAACAACATTGATCTTCATAATAATACACATATATACAATTAGCCAAAAATTAAAATGAATTAAAATTAGAAAAATGTAATTATCAGGCACTAATTAAATTTAATTAAAACACAATATGAAGTGCAACTAAATGACTTACTTTTTTAGGAATAAATGCATGATCATGTGTAATTACATCCTTCATAAATTTCGTGATGTAATACCCATAATCATTGTCATTGGGTTGGAAAGGGCACTGAAAAAATATAATGCAATATTTAACTCTGTTTATGAATAAAAATTTACTAACAAAGTTTGAGTGAATTCATATATCAGTACCAGTATCTTCTTCTAAGGATAGCTAAGGTGAGGGTCAGCAGCTAAATAGCTTAAGGCTATAGAGGATCGATACACAGTCATGCGCTAACAAAACAAATAAAAACTGATTACGTTTGGTTATTCAATCACATTTGCAAATATTTATACATACGCATGTACGCTTACCTATTGAACAATAGTAACATATCAGAACGGTTTTGTGGAAGATAATTTTTTAGAGATCTATACAGTAAATGTGAGAGCTTGAAGGTTCCACTGGATTGATAACTATCAATATCCAATTGACCCTAAAATATTTTAAAATTTTTTTTCAACAATCATGGTATGATAAAATTTAAACAATTAAAACAAAAATTGTAACACTAATAACTTACCCCGCAATGTATGGCACTAAAAATAGCGTAGTTGTTGTTACTTTCTTTCTAAAGTAATCTTTTAGATCATTAAACTACGCATTTATATCTACTTTACCCCCATGGTAGTCAACAAGATAAGGGTTGACAAATACGAATTGGACCATGTTTGTATCACTTAAGATCTCATTGTACAAATGCCTGGTATAAAACAAACAGTGTCATGAAAAACAAAAGAAAAGGAACGAGAAATATTAATAACAGTGATAAATGGTAATGGTCAAGTACCTTATCCAGATGTTGATAGCTGAAGCACTAAACCAATCATAAGTACATATATTGTGCATGACCTCGGCAGTAACATAATCAACTAGACCACCAACATTATAGATATCTCATTCAAGATGTATTTCTAGTCCTCCTACATTGATCAATTGTGGTGTAATCGATACTAATTGATTGAGATATGAGGTTGGTCTTCTTTTGCTCTGTTGGCTAGCCGATGCTTTTGACTTGGGTTGTGTTGTTGAACACTTTGAGATCTTACCATAAGGTTGGATTTGTTTCACCATTATTTTCTCATCCCGAGATGACATCGATAAGAGGGCATCTTCATTCATGCAGACGTCAACCCTCACTCCGAGTGTGCTATCTGGCAACGGTGAATTATGTAGTGTGTCCTTATCAGTGTTGCAGGCAGCACCTACTACAATCGTGTGCTTAGAAGCCTGATCGGCATATAACTTACATTGAAATTCGCCCTATAGAAAATAAAGTTAATATGTTATAGTTCGCTAAATTAAAATGTAACATAAAGTTAAGTAGAGAAGAAATTAATTACCAAAGGAAAAGGGACTTTAGGCATGGAAGTGCAACTATCTCTGACACTTGGGCTATCACAGAAGGGAACATTTTATGTTGGCCTACACTGCACCAACTATTGTATTTGCGTTGTTAACAACACATTTTGTTCTTGTATCAAATGCATTTGTTCTAAGAATTGTTCTTCTCATTGTTCCTTGTAGCGCATTTGTTCTTGAAGTTCTTGCATTTGATGCTTGAAACTAGTCATCTCGTCACACAGCTGGGAAACGTCACTTCTATTGGGGCGCTTCTGAAGTCAGAAGTATGATGATGGGGTGACAGCAAAACCAGTACCCAAAACACGACCATCATACTCAGGTACTCCAAGCGCTATGCTCAACAAATCGTCCCGACCAACATAGCTCACCAACACAGAATCCTCCTATGTAATTTGTCACTATCACAAAAAGAATTACAACAATATTAGTTATTATAAATCAAGTTCATTTAAGTAAAGCTAATTATTTATTGTACGCATAATCCAATGCTTACAAAATATTCAACTAGTCTTCTTGCTTCCTCACTACGAATTTCACTTTTCTTATTTGTGACACCGGCTACCCACAGATCATGTCATGGAACCTGTGTAATATATGAACTTGATTCTTCTATCTGCACAGAAAACTTAGTTGAAGTTAAATGATATTCATTCAATTTATCTCCAAATGAAATAATCATTAGTTCGTACCAGTTTTCTCTCTAACTGTGCGTATGTAACAGGTCCTTGTGTGTACCGGTATGCCATGTTTGTCGCGTTAGCTCGATTTTTCTCGCTTAACTCCTATTTAGATCAAAATGATTTATATTAATATATAAAGTTTAATTACAAATATGTACATTACAAGTAATAGGGAAAGTCAAACATATTATATTACCAGGAATTTCTGACTTGTATGTGTTCTGATAAACTCATCACATATTTCTTGAGTGATGATTCCTTCGTACAATGTTAGCAGTGAAGTAATAATAATCCATTATCATCCCTCAAGAAGTATTTGACAAGAACAGAATGAAACTTTCTCATAATTTTTCCGGTTTTTCTTAGCACGAAGGTCTTCAGATCATCATCAATAATAAAAATGCTCTGTAACAATAAAAACAAATATATATATATATAATATGTAAGATTGAAATTAAGTGAAACAAAGCAAACCGAATAATAATATAATTAATGTGTTACCTGTACTTCATCCCAGATGTCATCCTCATAATTTTTTCTTGCCATTTTCCAGTTTTGAATTGTAATAGGGACTCTATCTTGAACTTTAGTCTCAATCAAGTTATTTAATGAGGTACTGTTCTCACCGACTGGTTTCCCTTTTCATTCCACTCCAGTTGTAACTTCATTCCCTTACTTCTCAATTTGATCAACCTTACCATAACTGTCCTGCCACGTCTTATGTTCTCCTCAAATCTTTGTCTACTAATGTTGTTGGGAACATAATCAATTTCATCGTGTAATGAGTCTATACTCCTGGAAGTGAAATGAATCCAAACAAAACATCAGTATACAATGTCAACCATATCAACGAAAGCAAATTATTTTGAAATTTATAAAAATATACGTATAAGTAAAACAAGTTAAGGCACTCATTATCTTTTCCTTTTTCTCGTTTGATTTAAAATTTTATTCTTCAGAATTAGTGTTGCATTGTGAATTGTGTTTCTCATGACCCAAGTTCCCTCTTCATGATCATGTCTCACGTATACGGGTCCATCTCCATCTTCATCTTCATCTTCATCTCCATCTATACTAATCTCTACTGACCACAAATTCTTAAACGAAGGATCATCATCATTGATGTTCAAATTTTCATTACTTTTAAAATCAACTTGTTCTTGACGATTCTTGTTGGATGAGAGAACAATAGACCAATTCTTTTTAGCAGGATCCAGAATGAAAACGCTTGTTATACTTGTGTTGCTAAAATAAAAGGATTATCTTCATACCAAACCTTAGAAAGGTCCACTTGAACAAAGCCTAGTCATCTATCCGTAATCCACTGTTGTTGTTGACCCACTTACATTTGAAGACAGGGAACCTAAACATAGAGTAATCTAACTCCTATATGTGTTCAATGACACCAAAGTATGACATTGATGGATAGATAGGGTGTATGTCTTTAACACTGTTTCTATGCCAAGAATCAGCAACAAGTGCTACCCCATTATTCTGCATAGTGCTCTGTGTATCATGGTCTTATGTATAGAATGTGTAACCGTTGATTGCATAACCATTGTAACATAATACATTGAAGCTCGGTCCCTTCGACAACCACTTCAATTTTTTAGAAACTGAATCAGGATTCCGCTCCATCTCATCATTAATGTGATTTTTCAACCAGCCTAAAAATTGTTTATTGTATTCTTTTGTTAACAAATTTTCATTCTTATCACCATGTACCAATCAAAGAGCATCATTGTGTTCTTCTACATATGAATCAACCTCATCAATGTTATATAACACATACCAGTGGGCTTGCTCCCATTTAATCACTGATATTGTTATTACATCCCTCCTAGTTGTTCCTTTTCCTGATCTTAGCCCATCATGACGGGACTTGGGGATCCCTACAGGGTCAACATTTGATAGAAAATTAGCACAAAAGTCACTTGTTTCTTTAACTATGTACCTTTTAGCAATACAATCCTCTGGGCGATATCTATTTTTCACATACCCTTTTAATATTTTCATGAATCACTTATTCGGGTACATCCATTTCAAGTACACTGGAATGCACAATTGAATCTCTTTGACCAAGTGTATGGTTAGATGTACCATAATATCAAAAAATGAAGGTGGAAAATACATTTCAAGTTCACACAGAGTACATAAAATTAGCCTTTGTAAATCTTGTAACTTAGTTGAATCTACCACTTTACTGCATATCAACTTGAAAAACAAGCAAAATTTAGTGATGGTGTTTCTTAAATTTTTTGGTTAAATGGATCGTATACCAATCGGTAGGAAATTCTGCATGAGCACATGACAATCATGAGACTTGAGGTTCTTTAACATTAACTCTTTCACTGATACAAGGTTCTTTATATTTGAAGAGTAGCCCTTGGGAACTTTAATTCCTTGTAGAAACTCACAAAACAATTTCTTCTCTTTCCTCGACAGAGTGTATGCCGTTGGTGGTAGATAAGTATGATGCCCTTGCTCAATCGGTGCCAACTCTTCTCTAATTCCCAAGTTCACCAAATCCAACCTCGAAATGACACTATCCTTGCTTTTTCCTTGGATATTGAGCAATATGCCAATCAGACTATCACAGATATTTTTTTCTATGTGCATCACATCAAGAAAATGTCTCACATATAAAGACTTCAAGTATGGAAGTTCAAAGAAAATAGACTTTTTCTTCCAACCGCTTGTCTCGATTTGTTTTGCAAAAGGCTTGCCAAAATTGTTATCCAAGTCTTTTACCTAGGAATACACATGGGCACCGGTCAACATCTTCGGTGGGCTACCTTCTTCTAAGTTACCACTGAAAGGATTTTTCCACTTCCTCCAACGATGTTGTGATCGTAAGAATCTTTGATGCCCCATGTAAACATTTTTCTTACAATAATGAAGTCGCACTGAATGAGTGTCATCTTCATATATAGGACATGCACCATATCCTTTAACACTGTATCCCAACAAATTACCATAAATAGGGAAATCATTAATTGTGCCAAACAACATGGCTTTTAAAGTGAAACTTTCTTCCATGTACCCATCATACACATTGACGCCTTCCTCCCAAAGCAGCTTCAAGTCATCAATTAAAGGAGCCAAGTATACATCTATATCATTCCCAAGTTGCCTTGGCCTAGAAATTAACATGGACAACATCATAAACTCATGTTTCATAATCAAGTGTGGAGGAAGGTTATAAATCATCAATACCACTAGCCACGTGCTATGTGTACTACTCTGAACACCGTGTGAATTAATTCCATCAGTTGACAGTGCAAGGTGAAGGTTCATAGCTTCATCCGCAACGTCAGGGTACTCATGATCAATTTTTTTCCATTGAGGAGCATCTGCAAGGTGCCTAAGCTTCATGTCTTTATTCCATTCATCTGTATGCCATGTCAACTATTTAGCAATATGTGCATTACTATACAGCCGGTTAAATCTCATAATAATAGGAAAATACCTTAGGACCTTCAAATGACTTTTCCCTTTCTTCTTCCTATATTGAGATGTGTTGCATTTAGGGCACTTGTCCAACGTTGCATATTGATTTCGAAATAATACGCAATCGTTAGGATGTGCATGTATCTTCTCATATCCCGTACCAATTGTAGAGCAAAGAATTCGCTTTGCCTCGTATGTCTTGGTAGGAAGTGTAACCCCCTTCCATAATTATATCCGAAATACTCAATTAAAATGAAATAGAGACCAATAGGAAACAAAACTTATCTAAAATCCCATCTTCACGATAGGGTTTTCACAGATAACTTTCGAAATATAATTTACTTGGTCTCATATTCAATTTCGAATACAATTACATTACGCGGAATATCACATTTACAAAAATATCAGAGTGTACAACAATAACTTCCCGCCAACTCCCGGGTTCATACCTTTACATAGAATTCATAGGGCACATTCGCCCTTTTACAATTCCTCAAACGGGGATTACACAAATATCAACTCCATACATGCATACTTAATACTCATCCAATATACAAATACAATATCCAAATATACATCCCAACTATCATCCGAACATATACAATTATCCCAGCATATAACGATAACCAACTACCAAATACAAATACCCATAAGGGATTCTCGCCGCCCCTAGTCACTTGCTCCTTCCTTGAGCCACTTGACCTGTCTAAAATGTTGGTAGGGGAGGGTGAGATTCTAGAGAATCCCAGTAGGAAACACATACCAATATGCATGCAAGATAAGTGTTTAATGCATGACATGCTTGCATCACAATAACTCATGTTCACATAATGATATATTCGCATGCTCAATGTTTCAACAACATACTCATGGCCATAGCATAAATAGAAACAGAGCTTCAATCATTCATATATGTTTCACATAATCAAGCAAAGCAATAACATGCATCAATACACAAACACAAATATCAATACATGCAGGAGAGGTAATTTCCCTACACTTTTCTTTCCACGTAAGCTCCAGCTCCGCTTACTCGCGAACCAAACGAATACTGAACCCTTTCAAAATCTCAAAATGCTGAAAATGGGGGTTGGCTGCGGCACAGAAAATCCAATTTCTTAGCTAAATTTCCAAAAATCATAACTAATTCAGGAAAAATCAAAATAAGGTGATTCCAAAGCCAAATGAAAGCTATTTAATTCCTATTTCTAGGAAAAATATTGGCCATTACTAGAAATCACCACAAAAGTCCAGATTTACCAAAAATCTAACGTTGTGCCAAAACAGAGTCCAGTTTGGATACCAAACTTTGGTCAGTTCAAACTCCCAGCTCAAAAAGCGAAATGACACAAACTTTATGTCCGTTTTGAAGCTTGAGATGTGAAATTTATGACTGGAAAGTTTCATAATTTTAGAACATCATTTGCCCAGTCAAAACGTCCACGTCACCTGACTGTCCATAACAGACTTGCCAAAACAGGGTCCAGTTTGGATGCCAAACTTTGGTCAGTTCAAAATCCCAGCTCACCAAGCGAAATGACACAACATTTATGTCCATTTTGAAGCTTGGGATGTGAAATTTAAGACTGGAAAGTTTCATAATTTTCCAACATCATTTGCCCATTCAAAACAGCAACACAATCAGACTACCCAGACAGAATTCTCACTGGACAGAATTTCCAGTTTTTCAACCATTGTGTCCAATCCAATTCAAACCAATTCGAATGATTAAATACCACAACATGACACTATTTTCAACACAAAACAACATCCAATTCCACCATTCACATTCCACACGAAAATACCATAAAATCAGGGCAAAATTCACAATTCACAATACTCAACCATAATTCACAAAACTTAGATCAAAAGGCTTTAAATACTCACCTCTTCCTCTTTCCCAAACCAATTTCTTGATTCTTCATCTTTCCAAATTTCCTCAAGCCATCAAACATCTTCAATCAAGAATCTAAAACCATAGAGATGAAGCTCTCATCACTATGAACAACTTTATAGAAGGTGATTAGAGCATTAGAGGACAAGAAACCAACCAAAATCTCACCTTTTGATTTCTCTTTCTTCCCTTGAGTTAGCGAAAATGGAGAAATAGAGAGAGAGAGTAGAGGATGAAGAAGAGGATCAGCTTTTTTTTCCATTTGCTTCATGTGTTGGCCGACTAAAATAAAGGAGAGGGAAGAGAAAAGCACTTTGAACATTTGACCAAAATCTAAGAGTCCACAAGGTGCCAAGTGTCACCATCTTGACAAACCTCACATGAGCTCACATAAGCTCACACACATGTGATTCCACCCCTTGATCTCTTGCACAAATCAATCCTGACCATTGATCTTGAAGTTACCAATGAGTTTCCTCTTCAGTAACAGATCAATTGGTTGGTAACTTACCGTTTTGCCCCTGATTATGGTAATCTCTCTTGGATCACCACCAATCACTTCATATCTTTCCATATCACCACATTATGCTCCCTCCTTCTATTTTAAGTCAATTTAGAGGTTAATCCATAATTGAACTTAAATACAGGGTTTCGGCGCTGCTCACAGCACATACGAACCACATTCCGGAACTCAAATCACATCGAATTCTCCAAAAGGGTTATTTATCACTAACCACATCCACTTTTGAAGTCATTATCTCTTAATCACAATTTAGGATCTTGCTAAACCGGGGTTTAGCAGTCTACTTATCTCAGGCTTATTCTCTAGCCTCAAGTTTCAAAATTTGGTGTATTACAGGAAGTGCATTTTCTTCTGGAAGCATATCTTGCAACAGTTCAACCAGTGTGGTGAAATCCAAATCACTCAATCCATAGCGAGCTTTAAAGTTGTACAACTTCAACACTGCTAACAATCTTGTGTATTTAGTACTACCGACATATAATGGTTTCTGTACATCACCTTTCAACTTTTCAAATTCGTTAGGGCAGTTATGAAGCACCCCTTCAATCACATTTAGCATTTCTTCAAGACCATCATCTTCATCAAACATGCTTTGATCAAATTCATCCGAAGCACCACTCATGGTATGCACCCGATCACTACATGCATCGTTCGTCTCACCATACCTTGTCTATCGTATATATGTTTGATCAATACCGTAACACAATAAATGATCTATCAAATCAAGTGAACTAATCCGCTTTCCAAAACAACAAGATAAGCAATGACACAAGATTTTGTCAGGATCTTGTGTGTGCTCGATTGCAAATGTAATAAACTCTTTCACCCCATCTATATTTTCCCTTGAACACCGATTAGATGACATCCATTTACAATCCGTCTATGCCTTCAATCTATTTTTAAAAAAGTACGTGGTTAGTTTTATGACTATTTTACTAATTACTTTTACCTTTTCTTACCAATTTTAAAATAAAATTGAAGCTTTCTAAGTCTCAAATTAAACCCTATGTTTTAATTGATAAATAATATAGCTCATAAGAAAAAGAAATCATGATACTATAAATCATAGAAAAGCAAAATAAAATTAAAGGAAAGCAAGCTTTGGCAATATGAAACACAAAATTTAATTTGTTGTATGCGTTGTTTCATGATACTATGAATCATAGAAAAGCAAACTAAATATTTTAATATGTTCTGATATATTTTTTATATATACAAACAAGCAATAATATATATGTTTTGAAATCTCACATATACACATATATTTATTTTCCAATTAAATTATTAAACGATATAATTTTGACATCCTTATATTAATATATTATAATTATATTTTATTAAGAAAAATACCTGTATTTTGTATTTTCCAAATGTTAATTTTTTTCACGTAAAAAGTACTTTAATTTTTCTAAATGTAGTAAAAAGTCAGGGGGTTATTTACAACTGACCCAATTAAAGTTCAGGGGCTTTATATAATTTCACAAAAAAAATTAAACTTCAAATACACATTCATTTAAGATATTTAACAATAATAAAATTTATTTAAAATAGAATTAGAGGATTTACAATTAAAATCATTATTATTGAAATGCTAAAACTTATTTAAAATAATTTTCCTTTCACTTGTGTCATTTCGGTCTAAAATGTTTTTGATATATATATTTATATAACATTTATTTTTTTTTCAAATTTAACATTCAATTGTAATAGTATTTTTTTTAAAGTATATAAAAATCAATTAATTTATGTTATTTTACTATAAATATGTTAATCAACACTTTATAATTTATTTTCATTTTTAAGAATAACAAATCATGATAAAACTTTTAAAATTCAACAATCAATAATCTTTGTGAACTTATAAGTATACCACTATACCTTATCACCATGTATATCATAGAGTACATTATATTCTCTAGCACACAATGCCAAGTCATAATAGTCAAGTATAACCTTATCTCCACCCTTAAATTAAAACATGAATTATTCAAATTTAATATATTATAAAACTACTATGCAGCAGTAACTTATCAACTGATTCAGATTTAATATTGTGCTCACTCTCCTACTTTAGCATATGAAGACAAAAATTACAAGGCTAAAAGATATTACAAAAAATATCAAAAACCTTGGAAGAAACCAAAAACAAACAAACCCAGAAATTTGAAAAATGAATTCAAATCAAAACCTCCAATGGATCTTCCCAAAAGAAAAATTGTTTGTTTTCGATGTGGTAAAGAAGATCACATGGCAAAATATTGTAGGCTTAATAAAAGAATTAATGCCTTACAAGTTGAAGAACCAGTTCTTCAACAATTAAATAATCTTTTGATTAAAGAAACCTCTTCTGAAGAAGAATATAAGGTATCATCCTCCGAAGAAGTTAATGAACTTCAAAATGATGATATTTCATCTTCATCCGATGAAGATGATTTTCAAATAAATTTTCTTGACAAGTTTACTGAGAGTCCAGGAAATCCTGTACTTGATGACCCAAGCAAGGATTCGGTCTTAACTGATTCTGGGATGGACAATTTACAAATAAATGTCATTGAAGAAGATTTGGTTTTTGAAATAATTAACTCTCTTCCAACCAATGAAGAAAAGGTTACATTTTTCAACAAACTAAGAGAAAGTATAGCTTCTTCAAAACCAAATCAAAAATATTTGCAAAAGAATCTGCAAACAAAATATGATTTCTCTGAGATAATCAAAAGATTTCAGACTAATCCAAAACCTGTTTCAGTTTCTCACCTTCAGAATGGAATAAAAAATTTAAAAGAAGATATAAGAAATCTAAAAAATACTCAAGATTTTCATTCTCTTATTTTAAATCAAATTCAGGAAGAAAATCTTGATAAAGAGAAAAAGGAAGTTAAAAAAAATTCATCTTCATCTTCTAGTTCGTCATCTTCTTTAAGTGATGAAAAAGAACCAGAAGCTTCTGAAAACTTTTTGAATCTCATATCAAGGATTTCAATCCAAAAATGGCATGTGCCAGTCAAAATTATTGTTGCTAATACTGTTGTATTAGAAATGATAGCTTTGTTTGACACTGGTGCAGCTTTAAGCTGTATCAGAGAAGGTCTAATTCTAGCAAAATTTTTATGAAAAAACCACTGAAAATCTCTGTGGACCAAACAAATCGCCATTAGATATCAGCTGCAAACTTTCAAATGCAGTAGTTGAAAATAACGGTGTCAAAATAAAAAAAAAAATTATCCTAGAAAAAATTTTATCTCAAGATGTGATTATTGGTGCTCTTTTCATCAATAAATTAAAACCTTTTTTAACAACTGATGAAGGCATTGAATATGATGCTTTAGGCATTGCTAGGTTCAATGGCTTAGCAGTTTCTAAAACCAAAATTAGTCTCATTCAGACAAAAATTCGGTTTCTTGGTCATAATATATACCAAGGAACTATTGTTCTAATTGATCGTGCAATTGAATTTGCCAATAAATTCCCAGACCAAATTCTGGATAAAACCCAACTTCAAAGATTTTTAGGTTGTTTGAATTACGTAGGTGATTTCATTCGTGACCTAAACAATATCATTATGCCTCTTCATGAGCGTCTTAAGAAAACTCCTCCTCCATGGACTGATAATCATACCAATGTAGTTATCAACATCAAGTCCTTGGTCAAAAATCTCCCATGCTTGTATCTCCTAAATCTGCAAGCATTCAAAATTATTGAAACAGATGCCTCTGACATAGGTTATGGTGGCATTCTTAAACAAAAAATTGATGGTAAAGAGCATTGCATTGCATTTACTTCAAAACATTGGAATAGGGCTCAACAGAACTATTCCACAATCAAAAAGGAAATTTTAGCAATTGTTTTGTGCATAACAAGTTTCAAAGCAATTTGTTAAATAAAAAATTTTTAATTTGAGTTGATTGTAAAGCTGTAAAAGATGTTTTGCAAAAAAGATGTTAAAAATTTAGCATCAAAACAAATATTTGCCCGTTGGCAAGCAATTTTAAGTGTCTTTGATTTTGAAATTGATTTTATCAAAGGAACTTCAAATTCTCTCCCAGATTTTCTAACTAGAGAATACTTGTAGGGGAAATAAGGAGACCAAAAATGAGTGACAAAGAAAAGAAGAAGAAAGGAAAGGGCAAAGCCTAACCCAAAATTGATCCAGAAAGCATCGTAAAAGAAGAAGCAAGGCAGCTTAAGGCTGCAATTGAATTGTCAAAAAGGTCATCGACCCAAGGATCATTGATCCACCAAAAAGGATCCTCTTTCGAGATCCAAAATTTCTGAACAAACTATAATCAATCTTTCTCATTATAAGTTCCCAATTGAAACACTCTTAGCCTTACAAGCTAACCAAAATTTGGCCAAATTGCCAACCAAAAGATGGGCTGATATTGCAGAAGAAGAAGATTCTAAGGCTCTCACCCCATTTAACTTAGACCCTGAGGCTCTTGCCTTAGCTATCAAAAAATCTTCCCAAGAGGTCACTAAGGCTGGTCCATCAAAAGAAGTAGCCTTATACTCTCAACCAACACAAACCACATTTGTGTTGAAACAAGAAAAGGTCTTAAACCTTTTCCACACAGAACCAGGTTTATGTGACAAAAATCCTATTGCCTTGGCAACAAAAATATTTCCAAAAGGGTTTTTCTTTAAACCAAGATCTTTGGAAAAAACTCAAAAATTTTATGAACTTATTCTTGTAGATACCAAATCTACAGAAATTAGACATTTTTTGGACACTGATTATCCAAATAATAAAAGTAGCCATAGCTATTTGACATTTCGAATATGGAAATTTTTATTACCTCAAGATTGGGGACAAGATTTAAGCAACAGGAAAAGATTTTCCAACGAAGACGTCGATTCAATTGCTTTCAATTACTAGGACTACTTGGATGCATGGTGGTGTACCTTTTCGTACCAAAATCCAAAATTCAATCATACTTGGCTTTTCATGTTTACGTATGACACAAAAAACCAATTTCCATTGTGGTTTAATCAATGGTGGGATTATTTTGGTCCTATCCAAGAAATTTTACCAACCACAATGAAAATTGGGTTCGACTATTTCAAAAGTCAGATCAATCTTAGTGAAGATCCTTTTCTAGCAGATCTTCATTATTTTTCAAAATTTGGTTTAGCCTGGGTATTCAAATGGAGCTTCAAATATGGCCCCTCAAAATATTAGAACTTGTTCCCCATGCTTTAAAGGACTTCTTCAGTCAAATGGTGGGCAAAGTTTCCAAATATAAAAAATGAGTCTAAAACAAGTCTCAAGAAATGGTTCAGGCAAAACCCTAAATTCCTTATGGTTGGAGATCACGAATCAAGTGTGTTCCTCAACCAGAAGGCAAAAATCCAAGCATGTTTAGTATCGGCAACAAACAAAGAGGCCATAACCAAGTAGCTTCAAGACATTCTTGGGCTCCTCCAAACCCAAGAAACATAAAGCAGCAGATTGGCCCAATCCTCAGATAGGTTAGAAGCTAAAGATGCGGCCCAATACTTCGGCCATGATTTGGATGATGAGATCATTAGCCTTGGTGAAGATTGATTCTGAAGAAAACCCGTCGGCACAAGAGTCAAAGACCCGGCTGACACAAAAATTTCTGCTTTTGTAAAGTTGTACCTTTATCTTTCTTTTAGCAAACAAAATAATGTAATTTTCGTTTACTTTATGTAAAAGCAAAAGTAAAAGTTCTTTTACCCGAGTAATATGTCTTCTACTCTGGTTAAAGTAATTTTACCCTAAGTAAAATTATGAATAGTAACTAATCCAAATGCCTATATAATGGCACCTCATTTCAGTTGCTAGACACACCGAGACTTAGAGCTTTCAGTCTCAATTCTCTTTCCCCTCCTCCTCTAGGGTAATAACCCTTATGTGTTTTATTGTAATTTTTATGTTTGTTTCATTTTAAATTTCAATAATATATCAATTTTATAAACCTTCATCTCTTTTCTTTAAATTTCTTTCTTATTTCTACATCTGCATATGTATTAATGACTCCGTGTTAGTCCCTTCTTCTCAGGCTTTCTTTCTTCTTCCTTTATCTTAGATCCTTTCAAGGTTACTCCCCTAAGTTGGTATCAGAGCCAGAGGTCTTGTGTTCGATCCCAAGGGTGGGTGCAAAATAAAGGGACAGGAGAGTAGTATGGGCTGCTCTCTCGTGAGGGCACGTGCCACCCCTACCTTATGGGACAATCGAGTCGTTAATACATATGCAGATGCAGAAATAAGCAAAACATTTAAAGAAAAGAGATGAAGGATTTGACATGTTAAGAAGTCCATAAGAATTGAAATAGAGAATTGACACTTCGTCACTTATTATGAATATAGGATTTGACATTTGCCCTACTCGGGAGAGACCGGCGCTAGGACACGCACGGAAGGATCAAGGTAGTGACTGTTCTCTCATGTTGTGTATGATGTTTTGGTGTACATGACTTGTCATTGGGTTTTGTGAACTGTGTGTACCATGATCCATTAGAGCGCAAGCAATGCATTGTGAGCCATTTAGGGATTGACACTGGTCATCTCTAGCTCGGCTGTTGTAGTGCCGTTGTAATCGACATGGATCTTTGAGAATTCGACCCGTGGGAAGGCATTTGTGAATCCAGCCGTAGGCTGTGTGTTTGTATCTTACTTGTATGGCTTGCGTTATGAAATGCCTTATATGAATCCCAGCTGTGGTGAATTATATTGTGTGGATGGTTATGATACAATGCAGTGTGAGCAATTCATCGTGAGCAAACGTAAGGGTGACATAAGTCATACCTGCTCTTGCTGCTGTAACTGCGATTATAGTTGCCATATGTGTGTAATGATTTGCTTTCATGCCTTATTGTTGTGAATACTATGATTGATTTGACACTACGGGGATTCCTTAGAATCTCAATCTCCCAAATATAAAATTTTAGACAGGGCAGAAGGATCAAAGGGAAAGCGGGTAACGAAGAGCGGCTAGAGCTCTATTATAGGAGTTAATTTTGACTATGTGGTTGTTGGTTATCATGTAAGATTCATTGGATATCTCTTTTTGGATCAATTGTATATATATTGGGATATGTTGTATAGTTTTGTGTAATCCCCAAGTAAAGGAAAATAAGTTATGGGCATTATGCCTTGTAAGAACCCTTTTATGAATTAATGAATCCTGAGTGTGTCGGGAATTTATGCTGTACTATGATATATATGAATGAAATCAACCTGTATAGGCCATTTATGTATTGAAATGTGGATATGAGACCGTTGAGAACAGGTTTTGTAAAATTTGTTGAAAACCCCGATTTTGGGAAATTTTCTTTCTTAAGTCCCAAATCGTCTATGGTCTCTAATTTTACACTAATTAAGTTTTTATGAACTAAATCTCAGCCTTAATAGTGAAAGGGGGTTACAAGATCAGTAAAAAGTTTAAAGCATAAATAGGAAAGCCTTTTTTTTCAATCAAAATAAATGTGTCATGAAAACAATTTTCTCTCCCCTAATTTGACAGTAATTTGATGGTGAAAAGTTTGAAACAATTTGGAGAGGTTTTCAAGAAATTTTTCATAGTCAAGGTAAATGGAAATTAAAGATATGATAAGTATTCCTGAAATATAAAGAGAAAAGGTTTAGAAATGCTCATGTAGATGATTAAGCACTCCATGAAGTCCATTGCTTCTTTGGCAATGCTGGTTCATGATGTTGTATTTTGTACAACTCTGATGTATATTCATGTTGTTGCCAGGATTCTCTAATTAAGTTGGGCTTCTGTTCAGCATGCTCAATCCTTATTTGTATTAGTATATGTATTTGTTGCTTTGAATGTTGCAGCCAACATATTTTCCTTGATTGATGCTGAAGCATCTTTCTTCAAGATTGATAGTTTCTTCTTGTAGTACGTTGAGGAACATTATTATGCAAAACAAATTCTCCTGTCATAAATTTAAATTGTTCTTTGAAAAGAGAATTGTTAGTTCAATCAAGTAACAAACGGTTATGTTCCGTATCATTTGTTAAAATTAAGATCATGAAAAGAACAATATAAGAGTAACTCATCATCAAAACTAATCAATATTTGGTGAATCCATATGAGTATGTTAAAAGGATTTTCTTCCAACAAAGGAGATGAGCTTTCAAGATATAAAACACAAGTGAATATGAAGCTCCCCCTTAATTGATGCATAGTTTTAAAAATCATTATGACAAATATATTTAATAACTTTCTAGGATTTGAAAAACCATTGGAAACTTTATAAAGAAAATGATGGTAAAAGTATGAATATTTGTTGAGAAATAAAAAAAATGACGATGTTATTCAAGGGTTTTAACCAAATGTCATCTGAGTGGTCACTTGAATGATCCTATTCAATCATTACTCCATTGTTTACTCAAGTAATGCAACTCAGAGAATTTTAATTAAGAATACAATACCTCACTCGAATAATATTATCATTACTCGAGTCATAATCCTTTGTAGTCCATTGATGCATCGTTGGCTACTCATTGTCTGATAATGGTACTGAGGGATTCTGAAGTGGAGTCTCTGTGAGCGCTTTAGGATGCCAAGATGAGCTCAGAATAAGGCCTTGAAGTTCTAGTTGATCAAGTTACATAGTTGCCTAATCTTGCCATTCACAGAAGTGATGAACTCAGCTTGTTTATTGCAAGATTTGTGTGATTGTTGAAGTTCCTCTCTCACATAGCCTTGGATAGATGGACCAAAGAATGAAGGACCAGGGAGACCAGCTCTAGTAAAGTATTGTATCTCATCTATCCTTGAAGTATCAGCTCCCATCCTTTACGTCTCTTGTGCTAACTTGGAGTGAGGTTCAGTAATTTAAACAAAGTGGTTGTGAATCCCTTAGAGTGATTATAGATCACTTGGAGTGATCTTTAGATCACTTGGAGTGATCCTCAGATTACTTGGAGTGATCCTCAGATTACTTGGAGTGATCGCATATTACTTGGAGTGATCCTCAGCTTACTTGTAGTGATCGCAGATTACTTAGAGTGATCCTCAGATTACTTGAAGTGATCACACTTGAAGTAATTGCAGATTACTTGAAGTGATCCTTAGAATTAACTTCTAATAATATAATGATCAAGATGTCAATAATGGGAAAAACTCTAACAGATGAATATAAAGCATTTTGATGTTTAGTACATAAAAATATTAACTTTCAATTTTGAAACCAATTTGAATGCAAACAAAATAAGAATAATTTTCAAATAATATGTATGCACTTTTATAAACAAGATGGATTGGAATCTAAGTATATGTTTGAAATGTGTATTTCAAAACTTAAAAATATAGAAAAATTATGCATAATTTCACTTTCAGTCCATTTAGCATTCTAAAAACAATTTGAAAACCATAAATGATTGATTGCTAATGGTATGCAATAATAAGCAAGTATTCATTGCCTAATTTAGTTCATATAAGCACAAGATATGAAAAGATATAGAGTAAGGATTAGATATCACCAAAAATTTTCTTGTCCTTGCAATAGCTTGCTTGGTTTTGGTGGAATAATATTGATTTTCCTCCTTGGCGCACACAGCACCAAAATCCAAACTTCATAATTTAGCATCATCAAGATATGAATTTGTTTTCATGTGTCTATAGTCTTGAGAAGCTTTTTCTTATCCTATAAAACTATATAAATTGTTTTTTTCTTCATGGTATCCAACCTTGCTTGGATGCATTTCTTGTTAGCTTGTAGGAATCAAGATAAAATTCACATGCTCTAAGAATATAATTAATTCAAGGAAATTGAGCAAAATGAATTAAATATGTCTTTTTGCATAAAATAAATATTTTCTTTTCAAATCATACTGTGGCTGTTTATTTTGATGTTTTCATTTGCAAACGGGCTTGAACAGCGCAAAAAAGGAGATGAACAGTGGAAAAGCCAAAATAGGTGTTTGGTTCAACGATGGGATTTGAGGTAAAAAAAAGTCAACAGTTGGAAAAAGTAATAAGCCTCAAAATGGAGCTTATTTGAGCTTATGTGCGTGCGTGTGTGTGTGTGTGTATAAAATAATATTGATAGGAGTATTTTCATATCTTAAGGGATCAATGAGGTACTCAAAATCACTTCTAATCACAAAACTTCTTTTATGAAAAATGTTCTAAATAATTTTTTCTTTCTTTAGATAGTAATCTTCTACTAATTAGAGAATACTTTGAGATAAGAGTTTAGGCAAGTTTTAAATTTTGTCAATATATGACTGTAGAAATGTAGAGAATAATTAATAATTAATTTTAATTAGTTTAGATTTATTTTTAGTTGTTTTATGATTTTATAATCAATTTCTTTTATAAACATGTCATAAATTAGTTTCTATATGGTGTTTTTACCAATTAAATTTAGTTTAAATAATTTATTTGGATTATTGGAGGTATTATTGAGGTTTTAATCAGTTTATTTTGTTAGATTTTGATCTATGTGAAAATATGAGTTAGGATTTAATATTTAAATTAGAGTGATATAATTTATAAAATTTAAGCTTGAGGTGTGTAACGCCCCAAATTTCGATTAAGGGCTAATTGCAATTATTGTGAATGACTATGTGGATTAATGTGGATTTTAGATCCGGATTAAGTATTGGGAATGCCCAACACCCTGTATTTTAGCATAATTATGTGACAAATAATTATATGGGCTAAAATAGGGGTAAATGGCGCATGGAAGAAGGAAAAGAATTTGATTATATATTATGTGGCAATTTTAATTAATATGCCATAATCAGTGAGAAATAGGAAGAATGGCCATAAGTTAGTGATTAATGGAGAGATTAATTACTAACTAAGGATAAATGAGATATGTATCTAAATGGCTAATGGAATGGGTAGAGTAACCAAGTGGTTACTTACTTTATGAGAATGCACAAGATGTAGCCAAGTGTCACTTGATGATGAAGAGAGATGAGAAGAAAAGTTAAAGCACCATTTTTTTATTCATTTCCTCTCTTTTTTCTCTCTCATGCGTATGGAATGGCTTGAGGGGGCAGAAATTCTGCACCTCACCCTCATCTTCATCATCACACACACACACACACACACACTCTCTCTCTCTCTCTCTCTCTCTCAAGCTCTTGTGCGCCATTTTAGAAGGAAGAAAGAGAAAAGGAAAGCTCAAGATTTAGGTAAGATCTTGACCTCAAATGCCAAAATCTCCTTCTTTAAAGTTGTTCCCCTTGTTGAGATCCTCCTTTCTATGGTTTTAGAATCTCAAGGAGAGATATTTTTGTGCTTGAGAAAAGTTGGTGATTGAAGAATCAAGAAATAAGTTTGAGAAAGTGAAAGAGGTGAGTATTAGCTCCCTTTTGATATATATATTGTGGTTGTTGGTTAAGCATTGATTTTTCTGGAATTTTCTGCCCTATTTTTGAAAATTAGGGTCTTAGTGAGTGTGGCATGTTGTGATCATGGAAATGGTATATTGTGATGTCTTTTGGACAAATGGATTGGTTTGAATCATTAAAAGTGAAGTTTGGCAACTTTGTATTTGGTTTTGTGCATTGGGAAAAATAGGGCATGTGATTGGGTTGTGATTTTGGTAATTTTGAGGTTACCATTATGTTCCTTATGGAAAATTGTATGAGAATGGGTTTGGTTAATGATTTTGGAGTCATTGGACACTTTGGTAGAAAAGTTGAAAAATCTGTCTTGTGTGAACTCTGTCTAGGTAGTCAGTTCGCACGAACATTTTGAATGACCAAATGGTGTTGGAAAATTCTGAAACTTTCCAGGCTTAAATTTAACCTTTCAAGCTTCAAAATGGACATATATTTCATGTCATTTCGATTTGTGAGCTAGGAGTTATGACTGGCCAAAGTTTGATGTTAAATATGGGATCAATTCTGGAATAGTGTGGGAATTTCTTAAATTCTGTATTTTTGTGGTACTTTGAGTAATGGGCCATATTTTTCCTATAAATAGAACTTAATTATCTTTCATTTGGCTTTGGAATCAACTCATTTCAAGGTTTCTAAAATTAGTTATGATTTTTCGAAGTTCAGCCAAGAAACAAGATTTTTCTTGGCCGGGGCCAGAAGGATTCTAGGCCGCACAAATGTCTCAGACCTGTTGTGGATTTGTGGGCCGTGGCCAACCCCCAAAAATGACATTTTGGACTTCCAAAGATGGTTTTTGATATAGTTGTTTCCCAACATTTCAGGCATATGTTTAGGCTTTTAGTAGCCACCTAAAGGATATAAAAGATAACCAAATCTAAGTGTTTTGGAATCGTTTAAGTATTGGAATAAGTGATAACGTATCGGCCTTAATTATGAATATAGGATTTGATAATTTCCCAGAACGGAGAAGGCCTGTGCCTGAACAAGAACGGAAAGAGAAAGGTAGTGACACTTTATTCTATATCATGTATATTGCATTGCTTGTTTGCATTAATCATTGAATACAGGGAAGGGAACGTGGCGTAAGCCCGATCTCGAATACAAATACAGTAAAGGACGTGGCGTAAGCCCGACCTTGTATATAGTGAAGGAGACGTGGCAATGTGCCCAGCCTCGAATATTGATTGCTGCATTGTGATATATGTTTACTTGCTTTGTTTATATGCATCATATATGTAAACTGTTGCTACTAGAATTCTTTTGAATCTCACACTTTCCAAATAACATTTTTAGACAGGGCAAGTGGATCAAGAGTCAAGCAAGTGGTTAAGGGCGACTAGGGCTGCCGGTGGTAGTCTTAGCTTATTATTGTTGGTTTTGGAACTAGTTATCATTTTGGACAAATGTATATATTGAATAAAATTATAGTATTATAGTTTTGTGTAATCCTCGGTATGGATATTGAGATGGACAATAATGCCCTGAACAATATTTTGGTTTAATGTTTATCCCAGGTGAATGTTGGGAATTGTGGTTATACTTTGATATTGTACATGTAATAGACTGAACATGCCAATTCTTTTATGAATGAGATGAATGGAGATCTATGTGTACAAGTGTTTTAAAAGTTTTTAATTATTCTGGATCTCTTATTTGATTATTAAACGCATTTTGAAAACCAATCACGGCCTTAATATATAGGCAGGGGTTACAAGGTGCACAATAGAAAAGTCTTTTGTAGTGTACCAATTTAAATTAGAGTTTGATATAATTTTATTAAAATTGTACCATTTCCAAATTTTCAAAGTTAATTTTTGAGAAAATTGTGAAAAAATCCCTCCGTGTGTAGATATCTTCCCAGGTCCCATTTAACAATTAAGTTGCCAATGAGGACTTTTTTCACAATTATCCCTTCATTTTTTCATTTTTCATAACTTTTACAATTTTTTCTCTTAAATAATATAAAAGTCATTTATGCAAAAGCCAAACCAAACATCATTCACTTTTACATAAGTTACTTATCCAATCGCCAATCCAAACACTCATCATTTTACCCAATCTAACTTTTTTCCAATTTTAAGATTCCATAAGTCTAAGTAAAAATAAGTCACTTATCCAATCGCCAATCCAAACACACCCTATATGAATAAAGAATTAACATGTTGAGCATTGCAATCCCTTTATAAATAAATCTATTAAGTGGCTTTTTAAGGGATGCGAGAACATAATTTCAAAATCGTTTGCAATGCTCATTCTTAAGGTTTCAAAATATAAAACCTCAATAAATATTACAGACATAGGAGGTTTTATCATTGTGTACCTTTACCTTAGATACTTGGAGGATTGCTTTTGCTTACCCACTGTATCTTTCTATGATGTTGATACTTTGAATATCTTGCTTTGAGTGCTGGCAACCTTCTCTTAAAATATATAGACTCCATGAGTCTTTTACTTGATGCTTGAAAGATCTTCCTTTTCTTGTTCTCCTCAAGATAGTTGAACTGTACTCTATAGATGTCTATTCTTGAGGTCAAACGTACTCCTTTTCTCCATTGTCTCTCTTTGTAATTATACTTACAGTGGGTGCTCCAAGAGTTCTCCTTTTCGACATAGATCATATGGACCTCTTTCTTGATGCATGAGAAACTCTTGGGTTCTTTTTCATCATCTCCGTACCCTTATGTCCGTTCTTCTTAGATTCAATCTTCATACATAAAGTACTAGATGTACATTTTGGTACTCTCATATACTTGGGTCCTTATTGTTAGCATTAGACTTTACATGTCTTTTCGGAACCCAAACATATTTATTTCTCACAATAGAATTTCTTCTAATATAGCATGTGTGAGAAATAAACCTGATTTACCACAACAATTGCAAATAATAGAATGATATGCATTATGAGATTCTACGCAAATATTATGTCGGTCATGAGAGTAGAAACACAAATAATTTCTATTTGAACATTCTTTCTTCCCAATAAATTTTCCAGCATGATTGAAAACATTTTTGCTTTTCTCAATAGAATTAATAATTAGTTAGGAAACAATTTTATGCAATCTTTCAAAATCATTTTTCTTAAATGCACAAGTAGAATTGGAAATTTTTACCAGAACAGCATCTTGAGCTTCTGATACCAATTCATCAAGTTTGTTCATGTTAAGATATTCTTAGGAATCATCTTCAACTTGTTTATCCATGTTGACTGTATGGAAGTGTTCTATGATTTCTCCTTCTTCATCATCAACTTCCAATTGTTCATGAACCACAGATACACAGCTTGTAGTTTCACATGAACTATCAACACTTTCAACTTCAACACACTTTCTAGAAGTATGCATAGAATCAAGAGTATTCCAAATATCTCTAACAGTAGAGAAAAATCTAATTTTCTCAAAATCATTTTTGGTTAAAGCACTACATACAATTTTCATTGCTCTAATATTCAATGAAAACATTTTCTTTTCTCTTTCTATCCAATCCTTTTTCAGTATGAAATCAAAGACATTTGTAAAAACATCCCACATATCATAATCAAAGCATTTTATAAAAGATGTCATTCTAGCTTTCCAAAACCAAAAATCAATATTGTTCAAAATAGGTGGAATTGTATAGTCAAAATCTTCGAAAAGCATATAACACCTAAAATTAGCCATTATAAACTCTTGAGATGGTTAAGTCCTTTAAACAAGAGTCCAGCTTTGATACCAAATATTAGAACCGGCTGACAACCAAGAGGGGGTGAATTGGGTGTAAGATTAAAAACTTAAGAACTTTGGAAAAATTTTCGTATCTTAATGAAAACAGTAAGTATGAAACTAATAAATCATAAATCAATATTTAGATAAATGATATATGATGGAAATATAAGAGCTTAGGGAAGAAAATATGTAAATTGTGACTTATCCTGGTTCAATCCAATGTGTGATGGCCTACATCTAGGCCCCAGGCTCCTCCTAAGATTTTCAAATTCACTATCTTCTTGTTTAATCCGGGCACAAGAAAAGCCTTTACAAACATACAAGTTTTAGTCAGGCACTTGTGAAGCCTTTGACAAATCTCTCACCAAGTTACTCCCCTTACAACAAGTCTTACGAGCAGAGCAATCCCAAAACCCTTTCTTTCTTGCTTTCCCATGCAAGTCTAATAGGTAGCAACATTCTCTCCTGCTTACACCACTCTAAGTCTTACAAGCAGCAACATTCTCTACCGCTTGCACCTTATAAGTCTTTACGAGCAGAAAGTCTTACCGGCAATTCTCCTATAGCTTCCCCATAAGAAAATCAACCACTCAAGGTCCCTCTACCTTGAGATCAATTCAGAAATACAGTTGAAAGTGTTTGTAAAATCTCTCACAGAGTGAATATAATGCTGACTGAAGTGCAATACAAATACTCACTCTCTCAATGATAAGTAATATAGAAACTGTAGAACAGAGAGTGTTTGGGTCGAAGTGGATGACTCATGATATTTGCATGTTGGCGTCATTGTGTTCTTGTTATTATTTCTCTTTGTTGAATGTTCCCATATTTATAGATGAGTTGAGATAGCCATTGGAAGCATTCCAACCTGTTTGTTAGAGTGGCATAGCTTCATTTGACCGTTCTTCGATTTTCAAAAACTAACCGTTGCGGTTGGTGAACGCTCCACTTCTGTAAAGTTAACTCTTATATCTTCGCATCATCTTTTCATTGTATTCTTGGAGAAATGCATTAAACACTAATATAATGAAGTGTTAGAGTAATTGGAAACAAGAAGAGTGAGTTTCATAATTATTCCCATAATTTTCAAAAGCTTCAGTATATTGTTCTGTTCTCCTTGGAAGCATTACTCGAGTAGTCACTCGAGTAAGCCTGGGTCATTACTCATTTCGTCGCCAAGAGTTACTGCATCACTACTGCTTTGATTACTCGATTAATATTTCAAATAACTTTATAGAATACTAGAGTGATCTCTTCAAGTAATGTTTTCATTTTAACTCTAAACATGGCAAATAACATATCATCGGAAAGCTCTCATCGTCTACATTCCAATACAATAAGAATCACCTCTAAACTCATTGTATACAGAAAGTTATGATCCAAAGAGTATCTACTGTTCTTAGACAATCTTTAAAATCACGAGCAGCAACTTCTAGAAGGTATAAATCTTAGTATATAGCTTCAAATATGGCCAATTATATATCCATGGAAATCTCTTTAAGTCTACTTTGATATGACACTAGTTTTGTCACAATCGGATGTGTAGTTTGGGAGTTATATCCAAAATACCAAAGCTACCTTGTACAATGATGGTGATTTCAGTATCCACTTTCAAAGCTGATATCTCTCTCATCTGAACTCCTTTGAATATGATATTTGGTCGAAATGACATATTAGGAGTATAGTTTCATATGCCACTAGTTTTAGCTCAATCCAAAGTGTGGTTAGAGAGATATAGCCAAAATACCAACCTCTGTCCTGCCACATGAAAAACAGTGCACATCAAAATTCTCATTACTCTAGCAGTCACTAAAGTAATTCTGGGTCATTACTCAAGCGAGCCCTCGAGTAATCACCTCCAAAATAAGGTAGTGGCATATTACTCAAGTGATTACTCGAGTAATCACCTCTGGAGGTAGCATAACTTTCGTATAAGTCATTTTAGCTTCGTATTGACCCATTCCAAACTCCATTTGACCATAGAAAGTATCACTTCTAAGAGTTTGAATCTTGATATTCTCATTAGACATTACAAGTTCTTCTTTATTCAATCTCTTTCTTCTTATTTTTCCTCTTGATGATCCTTCTTCATAGCCCAACTAGATATCTTATTGAATTGATCATCATTCTTCATAACCCAACTAGATATCTTCTTGAATATCTTCAAACTTCTTCTTTCTTTACTTGACTAATCTTTCTTCTTGAAATTCCCATCAGTTCTTGTAAATTCTTCTTTCTTCAATATCATTCTTCTTGACTCTAGAACCCAAATAGATATCTCTTTGAATATCTTCAATCTTCTTCTTTCTTGGCTTGACTAATCTACAAGATATCCAACATTAAATATAGGAGTAATGAAGAGGATAAGTATATTATGCAAAAAAATTTCTCTTAATACTTGGAATCTATATTTGACATCATCAAAACTAATCATATCTAACAACATTGAAATTTAGAATGTAAACTGTGCTGCCAATATGATTTCCTACATGGTAGTTTTGCTATGTGATGTTTTTGAATAGGCAAATAACGTTTAATGATTGCAAAACTTTTCAGAATGAAAGCAACCTTATCAAACTTTAATTTGATAGGCTATATACATCATTCGGAAATGTGCACTAAGAGTTATGTATTTTTTAAGTTAGTCAAGTAAAACTGGCAAGTTTCTATGATAGTGTCCAATAAATGGTAATTCTAGAAGGGTGTATGTCCAGTTGTCTAAGGACAATAGTTTTTTTTCTTAAAAATAGACTTAATAAGGGTCATATAGCCTTTGGAATCACTATAATTGGACATTTGTAAATAAAGATATGAATTTTCAAAGTTTGATGAAAATTTTGGCAGCTTTTAGTCAATGTGCGAAATTAAAAAGGGTAATGGCAAAATGTAATTACCTTAAACTCTAAGGGTAAAGATAACCAACTATATGAGTTTAGAATGGGAACATGAATCAGTAATTACTCATTTATTATAAATTGGGAATTTTAGGGTTTGTCAGTTGCTTGAGCCGGACAGTAAGTAGTAGACCGATAGCTACGCAGTGAAAAGGATTTCAAGTAGTAACTCTATTCTTCATACACTATGTGATTGCTTATATGCTTTGTGTTGCCATGTTCTGTAATATGAATAGTAGTTATAAAACTTAGCTATGGTGTGGGAAAAGCACAAGTACTACCCTATGGGAAAAGCGCAAGTACTATCTGGCCCAGTGGAACCTAGCTAAGGCAATAAAACAAGTATAAAACCTGGTTGTGGTATGGGAAAAGCACAAGTACCATCTGCCTAATTTAGGACCCAGCTGAGGTAGTGAGACAAGTAGGGGTTAAACAGTCAGTTGATCTTAAACAATATGCACAGTTAAGTTTATGGCAGGATTGTTCTGTTACACTATATAGTGCATTGCATGTTTATTTTTCACATTTTATAGATTGATTGTGTTACTACTGAGATTCATATGAATCTCACCCCTTTCCACAAATTTAGAATTATTCAGCTAGTGGAAGTGACTCTAAGGTCAAGGATGCAGATAGCGGCAACTGAGAGTTTAGACAGCGCATACTACAATATCGGATGACGGGTGGTACGAGAGTGCTATGAATGCCAAGGAAGCGAGTCTAAGTTAGGCTTGTGTTCCGCCATACCTTAGACCAGTACAATCAGAGAGCTCATCAGTAGGGGATACTGATGAGACAATACTAGATCTAGGTACTATTACCATCTCTAGGGCCAGAATTATGTATGTGCGGCATGACCTACAACTAAATCTGGAGTTATGGGATTATATTAAAAGCATATATCTGCGAGCCTTCCTTGTGAACGGTACCCTAATGGCCCAGTATGTAGTATATCAAGATGACGTGGACACATTCTACTGGGGACAGGGTCTTCACTACCAAGAGTTTTTGGATGATGTCTGGATCTGCACAACGATGTACTTTTTCCAGATTTTGCATTTTGGGTCCGGAAGAAGAATGAGATTATAGAGTGGGGTCCAAACGACAACTTTTTTGAGTTCATGGAGCATATCATGAGTTACATGTTGAAGTACATGTACCGATGCAGATAGATAGTTCATACTCAGGATTTAGTCACCCGAAGTCAGGTGGCATGACTTTTTGGATCGAGGGCAATCATGGGGTACCAGTGCATGAAAGCGGTTAGAGCTAATATCAACGTTTTACGCAGGTGCACTAAGGTTAAACTTGCTCAACCCAGGGAAATCTCGGGATGAGTGACCCCCTGGGATATCACTTGTACATGTTAAGATATATGATTTAAAAGAGTAGAAACATGTTGTACAGTAGTTTATAGTCTATATGTTATTAAAGGCTTTCCTTAACTACTATAAATATCTGCTATATGCTATTTCTGTAGTACCTGGATACCCAAAATTTTGTGAAATGACAAATATGCCTTTGTGAGTATATGTAATTTACCTCTTATTTCAATATAGTGAAACATAAAGATGGTCAGATCAAGAGGTAGAGGTGCTGGGCAAAGTCGAGGAGCGAGACCTGAGCCAATACAGCAATTATTGGGCATGATGACTGAACAACAGACCATGATAAATAATCTTAGGGATGAGCTGCGAGAAGTGCAATATGCTCACACAACTATTAGACCCTACATGGGTTTGCTACTAATCATCCCTCACTTGAGCGTGATGAACCAATAGCCTTAAACTCTAGGGATTATGAGGGAGACCATATTACCCCCTTTAGAGAGAGACTTCTCTTTCTTTACTAGAGGGGATCAATATTTCTTCACACTCATCACAATGCTAAGATCCTATATTTATAGAATTAAAGGTCACTACCAGCTAATACTTCCTCTTTTTTTGGGAAAAAAGATAATACTTCTAACATAGAAATCGTTTGTAAGGAATTTTATGATTAGATAGTCATAAAAAATATCGACCTGATATTAAGTACAAATTATTGCCATAACCACTTGAAGATTCTCAAAAACAATCAACAATGTTAGTGTGGCAAGAAGGACATTTCATCCCTTTTTTTGAGACCGAGCAATCTTCCATCCATACTTCTATCTCTCACAAAAGACTGACCATAAATGCCCTTGGAAACATGACTTGCAAAAATTATGAGCACATGGCATGTTAACTGTAAAAACCATAACTTGGTTGCAAATAAGGCCATTGGCTCTCTCGTATTGTTTTGATGTTCGATATGTACCACCAATAAATATGGGTACAATTAAAAATTCTAGTAGTTATTGTAATGCCCCAATTTTTAATTAAGGGCTAATGATAATTATTGAGGGTAATTAGTGAATTAAAGTTGGAATTATTGAGTTATGTGGCAATTTTAATTAATGTGCCATAATTAAAGGAGAAATTAAAGGAATGGAACTATTGGCTTTAAGTTGGTGATTAATGTAAAATTAATTACTAACTAAGGGAAAAATGAGAAGTGAGATTAAATGACTAATGGAAGGATTAGAGAAGCTAATTGGGTGATTTATTGTGTGAGAACCAATAGGAAAATGACAAGTGTCAAGCTCACATGTAAAGGGACTAGTGGAAAAGTCAAATGCATTTGAAAAATATATTTTTCTCTTTCCTCTCCCTTTCTTTTCGCAGACATAGAAGCTAGGGGGTAGTATAATCATTTCTTGTCATCATCCTCAACCTCTCACCATCTCTCTCTTCTCTTATCTCAATCCGGTGCCATTGTTGTCCCAGAGGAAGGAAGAAAAGCTTTGAAAAGGTAAGGCAAATGACCTCCATTGCTCAAACTCATTTCTTTAAAGTTGATCCTTGAGTTAAAAGCTATATTTCTATGGTTATAGTTTGCCATTTGGTGTTGGTTTGACACTTCAAGAAATTGTGGAGGTTGGAGAATCAAGAAACTCCTTTGAGAAAGTTGTTAAGGTGAGTTTGAGAGACCTTTCTATATAAGTTTTGTACCAAATGATTTAGCTTGGAAATTCTGGAAATTTGGCTTGAAATTTTGAAAATTAAGGTCTTGTGGTGTTTGAATTGTTGTTGTCATGGATATGATGCTTTGAGATATATCTTGGGTAGATAGAATTTGATTGAAGCTTAAATGTAAGGTTTGGCACCTTTGTGTTGGTTTTGTGTATTGGACAACAAACAGGGCATGTCAATGGGTTGTGATTTTGGTCATTTTGAGGTTACCATTGTGTTCCTTGTGGAAAATTGTGTGGGAGAAGTGTTAAATGTGAATTTTTAACCATTGGGAACTTAGTTTTAAAAGTGACAAGTTTTGGTTAGTAAGAAACTCTGTTCTGGCAGTGATCTTACATGGACGTTTTAAAATAGCAAAAGGTGTTCGAAAATTATGAAACTTTCCAGGCCTAAATTTCACCTTTCAAGCTTCAAAATGGACATATATTTCATGCCATTCCGATTTATGAGTTAGGAGTTATGACTACCCAAAGTTTGATGTTAAATCTGGAATCAATTCTGGAGCAGTATGGACATTTCTTAAATTCTGTATTTGTATGGTGATTTCTGGTATTGGTCCATATTTTCTAGTAAAGAGGACTTAAATATATTTCATTAGGCTTTGGGATCACCTCATTTTGATGTTTTTAAAATTAGTTATGATTTTTGAAAGTTCAGTTGTGAAACAGAATTTTCCTGGCCACAGCCAGAAGATTCTTGGCTGCAGTCAAGAACCTTCGGACCACTGTCTGGCCACAGCCAGAAAATTTTGGGCTGCAGCCAGAACACTTATGGGCTATTTTTTGCCACAGCCAGAAAATTCTTGGCTGCAGCCAGAAACTTTCTATGATGTTTTTGGCTGCAGCCAGAGATTTCTTGGCTGCAGCCAACCCCTTGTTTTCAGCACCTTGTGATTTTGAAAAGTGGTTTCCAACCTGGTGTTTCCCAATCCTTTAGGGCTTTTATTAGAGCCAATTGTAACTACTTAAAGGACATAAATGATAACCAAATCTAAGTATTGTGAAGTCAATTGAGTATTAGAATAGAGAATAACTCTTCGTCCCTAATTATAATTATAGGATACGATATTTGCCCTCCTCGGGAAAGACCTGCGACAAAGCATGCACGGAATAAACCAGGTAGTGACTCTTCTCTCATATTGTGTATGATGTTTTGGTATGTATAACTTATCATTGAACTTTGTGAACTATGTGCCATGGTCTATTACGGCATGAGCACTTCAGTGTGAGCCGTATAGGGATTGACGCTAGTCATCTCTAGGTCGGCTGTTGAACTACCATTGTAATCGACATGGATCTTTATGAATCCGACCCGTTGGGCAGCATTTATGAATCCAGCCATGGGCTGTGTGTATCTTGACAGTGTGGCATGCGTTATGAAATGCTTTATATGAATCCCAGTTGTAGTGAAATATATTGTATGGATTGTGTTGTGCAATGCAGCATGAGCAATTCAGCGTGAGCAAACGCAAGGGTGACATGAGTCATACCTGCATTTTCTATTGTAACTGTCGTTGTAGTTACAATATGTGTGTGATGATTTGCTTTCATGCCTTATTGTTGTGCATACTATGATTGATTTGAAACTACGGGGATTCCTTGGAATCTCACTCTCCCAAAATTAAACATTTTAGATAGGGCTGAAGGATAGAAAGGCAAGCGAGTGATAAAGAGCGGATAGAGCTTCATTTTAGAAATATATTTTGGGTTATTGGTTATCATGTAAATTATTTGGATGCTTTTGGGAAACAATTGTATATATTGGAATTGGTGGTATAGTTTTGTGTAATCCCCAAGTTAAGGGTAATGAATTGTGGGCTTTGTGCCTTTGTAAAACCCTTATTAATGAATGAAACTCATGTGTGTCGGGAATTTGCATTATACTCTGACATTTGTGAATGGAATCAACATGTGCAGGTCATTTATGTATTTGTATTGTGAATATGAGACCATTGATGAACAAGTTTAGAAAAGTTTTTGCAAATCCAGTTTTGGGCAAAAGATTATTTCAATAAGCTCCAAATAATTTATGGTCTCTAATTTCACACTTAATTACATATTTATGAACTTAATCTCAGCCTTGGTTGGAAGGGGGTTACAGTTATTAACTTTCTAAATGATTTATTTACCAAAGTTTTCTTCCAAAAGGCACCCTATATTGTTGGATTAGAGGGAGTATAGTATTGCATTAATTGAGCATATACATTATTTAATTGGATTTTCAAAATTAATAACATACAACATTTACTTTAACTTGTAGGGTGACAACATGGTGTTATATAAGACGAGTTCAATAAAACAAAGGAAGGATAAAGAGAATCGAGTACCTCACAAGAGTTGTCGTGGTTGCCTTCTTCTGAAAATGAAATATTTTTGAATTTGGAGCTTAGCATAGTTCCTTAGGCTCCTGTATTTACAAGTATGACACTGATCATAGTTGTTAAACTGTTTCCACCTAGAGAGGTCTAAATGTGGTGGTCTTGTAGGCATATTTTCTAGTAGTGTCCTCTTGATTCAAAGATGAATATGGTAAATATTATTACTAAAACACAGATTCACTTGAATCCACAAACCTCTGAGCATTCTCCCATATGAGCCTCAACCAAGACTTTTTCAAGACAAAAACAACATTAACTGAAAGCTTGCACATGGAGCATATAAAAGCCAGTCATATATCATATAACATATAAATTAAAAGCAATTAATTTAGAAAAAACATGGACTAATAATCAAATTGAAGATTGTTTTTCAACATATGTGGGAAAAGTAGATAGGGAAGGACACACATATTATTACAAACAATAATATTGCTAATCTATCTGGTTTGAAAAGCAGCTATTTCAAATTCTTCTGACAAATCTAGATAGTACTAATTTAAATTGTTATAGGGCTATTTGGAGTACTGTTTTCTTTTTTTGATCAAAATGAAAATGGAAGTAGTGAAAAAAAATTGGAAATTAGCTTCTAAAATATGTTAGGTATGATCATGGAAACCTAACACAATTTTTAATTATAAGAAGTATTCATATTGTGAAAATATTCAAATGCCCTAATCAATTAAGAAAACCAATGCCTCCAATCCAAAGAACCATCGCCTAAAACTATCACTAGCCACTGTGGAAAAATACTCAAAACTCATCACCCGCTACTGCATAAAACTAAGATCATATCAACCATGAAGAAACTTTCATATATATATATGAAAGAAGAAGAATAAGAATCATAAAACATATAAATCATAAGCATCAAATTCAGATAAACCTATAAAAAGTGACCCAATTGATTTGAAATGAAGGGAATATATATCATATAAAACAATTGATAACCAAAGAGTTGGTGGCATTATCCACGTTGTCTTCTTCTTCATCGGCTTCAAATTTCAGGGGTGATTTTTTCAAGAGAACCAGGAACAATAAAATATGATAAGGACACATTTGTATAAGTCTATGTCATGTACTTAAGGGCATTTTATAGATGAGAAACTAGGTTTTTGGTTGAGAAAACCACATGCCGTCTCTACTACAAAAAAGCTAATAAACGATGCTTATATTTATGAATACTATGGCGCTTATCAAACACCATAGCTTTCAATACTGTAAAAGCAAGCTACGACGCTTCATGAATTTCTAAAAGTGCGGTAGCTGGCAATTTTTTTATTTAAATTGAACCTCCTCAAGCGCCGGAGGAGGTCACCTTCAGCCGTAGGAGGCTCCTATAGTGCTTCACCTTGAAGCGCCGTAGGAGGCACTATACCTCCTCTGGCGCTTCAAGATAAAGTGTCATAGGAGAACATATTCTCTTACGGCCTTCTCTAGAGAAGCATCGTAGAAGGTGGAGTTTTTTTTAATATTATTTTACATAATTTTTTCTTTTCATGAATGCAATTCATCAAATCCATAGCAATTCAAATCGAGAGGCAAAAAAAAAAGTTAAACAAAATGAAATAAATGAAGTAAAACAAAATGAAACAACACATAACTAATTCATAAAATGAGTATTAATTGTATGTATGGAATTACAACGTAATAACAAATTGTAATGTACAACTAATTTATAGAATAAACAACCCATACAAGAATAGGCAAGAAATAACCTAATTGCCTGACCATATATTCACACCATTCCTCAATGATTTCATCCACTTGTTGGTCAGTCAATTGGTCATAACATTGATCTTCTAATACTACATAAAATTCATGCCCAGAATGAATTAAAGTCATTAAAAATCAATTAACTTAGACACTTGTCAATTAAATTTAATACACAGTATGAACTGCAAGTAAAAGAATTGAACTTACTTTCGCAAGGATATAATTTAGATGATGATGAGTAACTAAATCTTTCATAAATTTCATAATGTAATAACCACAATCATTGTCATTTGGTTGGAATGGGCACTACAACAATATAAAGAAATAGTAAAGTCAATTTTTGAAGAAAAAATTTTGAATGACAAATTTGAGTAAATTCATATATAAGCACCGCAATCTTCCCCCAGATATAGGCTTTGACTAGGTCTTTATGTGTAGAATAGTTCAATCCAACGTTGCTTCGGTAAGTAGTCAGTGTACTTACAAAACAAGTAGTGACTGATTAATTTTGTCTATTCAACACACTCAAATATTTATACACACACACCCAAAAACTTACTTATTGATATAAACATCATATTAGGCCGATTTTCTGGATAACCAGCCACTAGAGAATCCACATAGTAAATACAAGGGCCTCTAGTGAATGCTGGATGGATGACAAGAAAAATCCAATGTCCCCTAAAATATTTTGAAATTTTACTTTGACAATAATGTTACGGTAAAAGTGAAAGAATAAAAAAACATACTTTATTAAAATATTGTCACAAATAACTTACCCCGAATTGTATGGCAAAATAAAGAACATATTGGGGGTTTTTCTCCGTATAAAGATGTCCTTAAGATTGTTAGATTGTACTTCCAAATCACTCCCCCTTTGATGGCCAAGGAGGTATGGGTTGACAAATACAAATCTATACACGACTGATGTTCCCACTAATAGATTGTGGTACAAGTGCCTTTATAGAAAATAACAATGTCATTAAAACCAAAATAAAATTAAATGATGAATAATAACAAGAGTGATAGAGAATTATGATAAAGTACCTAATCCACTTGTTGATGGCCATCGCACTAACCCATCCACGAGTAATCACTTCGTCTAGCTTCTGAACTTTTTTTTTTTGAAAAAAAAAACTATTAGCTACGGTGCTTCTTCAAAGAAGTGTCAAAAAAGGGGGCACCGTTAAATTCCTCTTTTGTAGTAGTGTGTCAAAACAGTGAGCCTTCAAAACCATGTTCTAGTAAAACAATGTGCACTGAGAGTTTTATTGAACCACCTAACTTTCCTTACAATGGATGGCTGATCACCTCAAGATATGATATGCACATGTCAGTTATATTTTTTGACCTACTAGGATTGAATAACTTGAATAACATTTTCTAACTTGAATAACAGTTATATTTGTATTTTTTAGGCAACATATTCAAGGAAAATCAAATAAATCTATTCAATTTAGTGTCCATGTAGTTACTTATTATTTGGAAAATTGCACATAGGTCCCAAGTAAGACAAATTAATACTATAAGGTCCCTTACAATTTCTAAATTGCTACAAGTCTTAAGGGACCTAAGGGTAAGAGATTTTAATTGTAAAAAGATATCCTTGCCATTGGTCTCATTCAGTTGTCATTACATACTTCCTCACCTGTCAATTCATGCTCCATCCAATGTCAATATATACTATTTCACTTGTCAACCAATTAAAATATAATATATGTTTTAATTACCTTCTCTTGATTTAGACTCATGCCTGATTAGAATATATAAACCATGTTGGGACTAGAAAGTTTAGAATTAAGACATTAATTAAGTAATATTATTAGAGTTGATTCTTTAGTATTTATTAGGATTAGATATGAATATTTTATCATTATAATTTGATTTTATTTAATTAGATTAGATTAAATTATAGGTTTATGGTTAGTATTCTTTTTAACTTTCAAGGATCAATAATGCGATCTTTCAATATCAACATGGTATCAGAGCCCTAGGTTCTTTTTGCTATCTTGTAGGGGGTTTCAGTGTTCTTCTTTTGGCTTTTGGTACATTTCTTTGGTGTTCATCCATGGTAAGATGTTTGGAGCATTGCTTGGTCCCTTATGAGATCGTTGGTTGTTGCTTTGGTCCCTTGTAGGACCGTTTGTTCTTGTTTTGGTCCTTGCTAAGACTGTTGTTCAGCTCCTAGTGAAACTATTAGATTATTATCGTTCGAATGTCCTTAGTGTGACATTTGGTTAAGTTTTCTTGGATATGCTTGAACTTGTTCCTCAATTCAGGATCTTACTCTGAAGAAGCATGGTAGAGTTCATTATTTCCTTGATGATCTCTACCTGCTCACATTCAAGCTCTTTCTAGCTTGAGGGGCAAGTATTGAGAATAGAAAGTTTAGAATTAAGATATTAGTTAAGTAATATTATTAGGGTTGATTATTGAGTATTTATTAGGATTAGATATGAATAATTTATCATTTTGATTTGATTTAGTTTGATTAGATTCTAGGTTTAGGGCTAGTTTATTAGTTTGCCTATATAAATGCCTCTTTGTATTCTCTTTTACTTTCAAGAATCAATAATGTGATCCTTCAAAACAAAATTGTGTGGTAGGTTTATATCATATTTTGAATCATGACTACCAAATAATTTCATTTTGGTTTACAAGTGAAAGAGTATGAATTAACAGGTGCGGAAGAATGTTTTGACAAGTAAGGGAGCATGTGCTGACAACGAAATGAAGGCAAGGGTAAGGGCGTATTTTTACAATTGGATCTCTTACCCTTAGGTCCATTGGGACTTGCTAGTAATTTATAGATTTCAAAAGACCTAACAGTAGTAATTTGTCTTACTTGGGATTTTAGTGGAATTTTCCCTTATTCTTTTCATGCATGTGAAAAGAGTTTAATTTTCCATTCATAAAATATAATTATGGTCTATAAAAATTAAGGATAATTAATTAGGGTGCATAATAACAGTTTAATAATAATTTGGTCTTAAAATGTTTTTAAAAATAAGTATTTAATATGAGTTTACATAGTTGCAAATTAGGCATTCAAATATTATAGTTATTTCCAATTAAAAAAAAATAATGGAATTTTATAATTTTATAGTTAGTTTGCCTCAATTGTAACTTAGTCCCTATAATTTTGCTTGGTCCTTATGGTTTAACTTACTGCATCTAAGCCCCCATATTTTTTATTGGTAGAAGCATACGTTTGGTTCTGCAATTTTATAATGGAATTTAGTTGCATATTATGGAAGGTGATTTGCATATTAGTTCATATTGCATATTAGGACGTTAGTTGCATCTTCAAGAAGGTTACTCGTATATTATGGAAGCATATTACGGAAGGTTACTTGCAAATTTGTTCAAATTGAATAGTACGGAAGGTATGTAGTTGCATGGTTTGGAAAGTTACTTGCATATTATGGAAGTTAACTGCATATTACAGAATGTGACTTACATATTGGTTCATATTGAACGCCTTCATTAAGAGTAGAGAGGTCATTTCATATGGTTAATTATATTTCTTAAATGACATCATGGCTTCACCTTTCCATAGGTCCTACTCCCCAATTTATGTCCCTTCAAATAAAAAGAATTTATCAATATGTGATCAACAATGCACTAATTTTTAGTGTGAATTGAAAATTGATTTACAGGTCCTTATAGTTGATCTTAATTGTACCCCTATATCAGTTGCAATTTATAGAGTTTGTAAAATTTTATTTATAGAAATTCGTGGAGGTTAAAACATTTTAAAATGTGAAACATAGGAAATTTCTTAAAGATCATGAAATTTTGTAAATTATAATTAATGGGTTTTATATTGAAAAATCAATGTATTAATTACTCATCACCAAAGTGTAACATCCCAAATTTCGGTCACTAAAATTTCTTATATTTAAGAGAATAAAATGGTGAATATTGATATACTTTGAATAGCCTCTGGCTATAAATTCTTGATTATAGGAATTAAATACTAAAAATTGAAATGTGAACGGTGCAGCCAGTGAAATTTCCTGTGAGGTAATGAGATTGTCATGTGGTTTTGGATGACAAAATGATGTCCAAAAATTGTGAAATTTTACAGGATGAAAGTAAACATCCTAAGCTTCAATTTGATAAGTATGGGAATTATTTGGAGTTGTACACAAGGAATTATGAATTTTTGAAGTTTACCCAATGAAATTGGAAAGTTTCTATGACAGCGTCCAAAGATGGAGTTTTTGGAAATTTTGAAGCTCTAGTTGGCTAAAGGCTATTTTTTTCTTAAAATTAGACTCAATAAGGGTAACATAACCTTTGGAATCACTCCAATTAAAGTTTTACAAATAAAGTTATGATTTTTCAATGTTTAGTCAGAAATCTTCCATAATTGCCAACTATTGCGAAATTAGGAACAAAAAAATAGTTGCAATTGTGTAAATTGTGGAATAAAGAAATAGAGGGGAAAAATAATTATTTAGCTCATAAACATGCCAAGTGTCATCAATCCAATCCAAGGAATTAAATAATGTTGATCAAAGTTGGGCACATGCTTAATTAAATACTATTTCTTGTGTATGTAATTAAGACATGGATGAAGCCCAAACTTGATTTATGAAGGACCTTGGAGACGTTATTAATGGCCAAGGAAAGAGGGAAGGATTTGGTTCAAATGGAATGGGATTATGACACAAATTAATGAAGGGATAAGTATGAAGAAAAGTTGTCATAAAATTATATATGTAAGAGAGAGAAATGGGATATATTTTCTAAAAGCTTTATCATCTCATCTTCCCTTCTCATATTTACGATGGGCAGCAAGAAAAAAAGAGAGAGAGAAGGTGTCATGAAATAAGCTCAAAGTACCAAGTAATGTCATAATTTATTTAGCTAATAATTGTAAATTAAGAGAGATATTGAAGATATTTTAAAAGCCTTGGTCATCTTTTGGCTTCTCATTTTCAAGCCAACAAGAGAGAGAGAGAGAGAGAGAGAGAGAGAGAGAGAGAGAGGAAAATCCAAATGTAAGCTTTGATGTTCCATGTGATTTTGCCTCCCAAATTGTAAAATAGTTTCTCTAACCTATTGATCTTCATGGAAAACATTGTGTAGCAAGAAAAATATCAAGGTTGAGAGGGAGAGGGAGGACGGTTTTAGAGAGAGAAAGTAAAGAAATCCAAGGTAACCTCAAGAACATCAAATCTTTTGGTTTATTGTTGTTGTTGTTGGTGTTCATGTCTTGGTTGGTGGTTTGTTGTTGATTTTGTAGATTTAGGAAAGTGGAAACCCTAAAGGGTTATAATGCCCAAATTTCCTCAAATATTGTACATTAAATGTTTAAATGATTTAAGAAGTGGTTAGGAGTAAAAAGAAGTAAGCTTTAGGTGTTGAATTTCAAAAACACATTTTACCTTTTTCAAGAGCATGTTTCAGCCAAGACTGGAATCAGTGGTAGGAGCTAGAATTTCATAAATATGATGATTCGATTGTGTTCAGGAGGGAAAATTGTGTAGGGTTGATGTTGATCAATTTGTGAGAAAAGCCCTAGAAAGTGAAAATATCCCTAAAACACTAAATAGGGGCTGTCAAGAACAAAACTATCATTTGACAGTGATTTTGCGAAAACCAAGGTCAAATATGGATTCTACACGCAAAAACTATGTAGGAATAACCCGGGTGAAAATTTTTGGAAAAGTACGATCAGACCGGGTAACAAGGGGCTGGACTGGGTTCCCAGGGGCATTTTGGTAATTTTATAGTTTTAGGCTAATATAACCAACAAAAAAACTTTGGAAGAGTCTAAAGTAGTACATGAATGAGTTTTAACCTAATTCTTGTACATTTAGAATTTTAGGACTGAATTGATAGCCCGAGCCGTCGAAACAAAATCCAAGGAACGGTCTACAAACAAAAAGGGGTTTAAGGTAGTAACTTTATCCTTCATACATTATGCTAATATTCATATATTTATGTACACTACTACAAAAGAAAGATTTAACAGCACCCCTTTTTTGACGTTTTTTTGAAGAAGCGCCGTAGATAATAGTTTTTTTTAGAAAAAAAAAGTTTAAAAGCTATGGCGCTTCCTGCAGCACTTTCCTAAACAAGCGCCATACAAAACATTTATTTTTAAAAAAATATGAAAGCCCAAGCTATGGCACTTTCTTAGAAAGCGTTGTAGCTGGGATAATTTTTTAACATTTTTTTAATTGAAAAAACCCTTACCCGACGCTTAAAAATAAAGTGTCGGATAAAAGTGAGAGTAAGTCAAAAAGATTAAATGAAGTTTGAAATTTATTATAATGCCTTATTGTTCAGAATCTCGTGTTGTAGTAAGTTAAAAGTATATTGCTAGAATCGAGAAAATAAGCCTTCAATTAACATTTAAATAGAGAGTACTCTTTCTTAATAATTCTTTTATTATTAAGTATTGATTTTCCTTTATATTCGTCTTATTTCAAAAAAAATATTCAGCTTATTTAAAAAAAAAAATGACCTTAGCCAACACTTTATTATAAAGTGCCAACCAAACATGTCGATAAGAGCCTTTGGCCGACGCTTGCTTGACAAGTACCAGCCAAGGACAATAAAGCACCAGGTGCCTTGAATATTCAAGGCACCAGGGGCCTTGTAAGGCACCATGTGGGTGCCTTGACTTATATTCAAGGCACCAACATGGTGCCTTGTTTGTTGGTGCCTTATTACCATTGGCCGATGCTTGTAAAGCAAGCGCCGGTCAAGGGGCTTCTTTCGGCTGGCACTTCACACATAAGCGCCGACCAAAGTCAAAGATTTTTTGTTTTTTACAAAGCTATATGTGGTGTATTTGATGTGGGGTTTTTTTTTAAAAAAATTTTGTTTTTACAAAGCTATGTGTGGTGTATCTAATGTGGGTTTTTTTTTAAATTTTTTTTTACAAAGCTACATGTGGTGTATCTGATGTGAGGTTTTTTTCTTAAAAAAAATTAGGAAGCTATGGCACTTTGACAAAAAGCGACATATCTTCTGTACCAAGTGCTATTTTATTTTCACTACCCACCCATTTTCATTTTCATTTTCATTTTCATCTTCACACTTTCTCTCTAGCTTCCTGATTTCCCAGAACTCCTTTGCTGTAGAAAACTTCTTCTCTCATGTATTTTTTTTCTTGTCTCAACCTCCTTCAGAAGCTCCCTAGCCTGTTAGTGTTTTTCTTTTTTTTAACATTTGGTTCATGTTTTCTTTCAGTTAAAATCTGTCATGAATCTTATATGTGTGTTCATAATTTTTTTTAGGTATTTATTTGAAGTATCAACTCTATCTTCTTGAACTTCTTATACATTGTAAGTTTTTTAATTTTTTAGTTTACAAATATAGTAATACTTAGTTTAATCCTCCGTAGAAGTAACGTGTATGGCTCAAGTTTAACCAACTTAAATGCTGGTGTTCTTTTATGCTTTATACATGAAAATGCAATATTACAAAATATAAGTGCTATGTTATTTCATTTTACTATGGATTGTATTGTAAATTGATATGGATTGTGGATTTTGGATTATAAATGGAGGCTTTCATCAGGAAAATAAAATAATTATGAATTTTTTTTAAATAAAAGACTTCCTACGGCACTTCTCTAGGGAAGTGCCATAGGAAGTCATAAAATTATTTTTTTTAAATAAAAGACTTCCTACGACGCTTCTCCAAGGAAGTGCTGTAGGATGTCATAATTCTTTTTAAAATAAAAGACTTCCTATTGCGCTTCTCCAGGGAAGGGCCGTAGGAAGTTCCCTGGATAAGCGCCGTAAGAAGTTATATTTTTAAAAAATAATAATAATCAAGTTATAGAGCTTCCATATATTCAAGAAGCGTTGTAGCTTGTTTTAATGGCACTTCCCAAGCACCATAATATTCTTTAAATTAAGCGCCACAACTTGTGTTTTTTGTAGTAGTGGTATGCCATCTTTTGTGATTTAATTAATTAACATGGTTTTGGCGAGGAGGACAATTAGTGTGGGGAGGCACAATTATTTGGTTGTTGAGTAAGAACCCAACTGAGGTTTACGGATAGTGGGGGATTGAGCCCTTAACTCATATATACATGCCATGATGTGATATTGTTGTTAATTATTGCATAACATTGAGCATGACATATTTCCTTTTTGCATTTTATATGAACAATTATATATTACTACTGAGATTCTTTTGAATCTCACCCTTTTTCAAAAATTAAAATATTCCAGTAAAAGGAAGCGGCTCGAGGGGCAAAACAACAAATACTAGCAATTGAGGTGTTCGGGTCAAGAAGACGGAGTTATTGGTTATTATTAATTTATTTTGGATAGTTTTGGACCAAGTTTGTTTATATATTATCAAACTCTGTGGGGAAAATCGGTAAGGTAATCAAGTACCTTGTATCTATATATCAGTATATTTACATTATTCCTGTGTTGCCCACCGAACTATGTATCGTATTTCACAAATACTCTAAAAAAGGTAAAAATAAGATAAGGGTCCAACAAAACGCTCCTTTTTTTTGTTTTATTTTTTAAAAAATATAAAAATGTAATTATCTTAGAAGTGCCTAAAAAAGGTAAAATAAAAGAATTATAACATACCCCACTGTTGTTAACAAAGAACCATGATAAATGTAATAAAATCATTAACTATAGGCTTTTCAAAATATAACATACCTCACAGTTATTTGGAACGAACCGTGGTGTAAAGTCTTAGGCACATCAATGCCAATGTGTTTATGTCTATAAATGTCAACAAATATCAAATAGAGATATACTTGACATGTATAGTTTGCAACATGTTTAGTGAATATGTTACAACATTGCATGTACATCAAGCTATGATCAAATTGGATATGTACGGTGGTTCTATAATGGGATATAAATATAAAGTTTTTGCTTTTATATGGAACATAAAGACATTAAGGTGCTTAACATCAGGACCTATTAAGACGAATAATGGTTTATATATGCTTAGCTTCAATTTTTCTGAACCCATTTATAACTTCAAATAGGAATGAATTTGCCTTCTGGTTTGATCAATATTCATAGCAGTAGAATGATGTGGTCCATATGGAAATCCCATCACTTGATGGTTTTGTTGGTGGTGCCGGTAGTGCAGCCAGCCGCTTCAGATGAATGTCACCCATCAAGTGGTTGCCGAGGCCACCCCTGCTTCTGTCTCTCACAAAAGACTAACCTGCAAATGCCCCTTCCAAACATGATTTGCAGAAATTATGAGCACAGTTTATTACAAATAATAATATTATTAGTCTATCTAGTTTGAAAAGTAACTATTTTATATTCTTTAGACAAATCTTGATAATATTATAATCTTTAAGGGACGATTTAGGGTACCAAATTTTATTTTGGTGAAAATGAAAATGGAAGTGGCGGAAATATATATAAATATAGAAATTAGCTTCTAAAATTTGTTTGGTATGATAAAGGTAACGTAACACAATTTTTAATTATAAGTTGTATTTATATTGTGGAAAGACTCAGATACCCTTATCAAATAAGAAGACCAATGTCTCCAATCCAAAGAATCATCGCCAAAATATCATTGCCTAAAACTATCACCAGCCACCATTTAAAATTACTCATAACTCGTCACCAGCCACTACATAAAACTAAGATCATCAACCAAAAAGGAACTTTAATGTGAAAGAAGAAGAATAATCGTGAAATCTAGAAATCATGAACTTCAAATTCAGATAGACCCATAAATAGGGATCCAATTGATTTGAAATGAAAGGAATATAAATCATATAAAACAATTGATAATGAAAGAGTCAAATTTTAATACCTTTTTTGGTATTTCATTGATCTGATTCCTTTTTAATGGCAAAGGCTTGGGCTAGGGGCGTTAATGCCGTCGTCATCTTCTTCTTCGGCATCAAATCTCATGGGTGATTTTTTCATGAAAACCAGGACAAACAAAATATGATGAGGATACATTTACGCAAGTCTATGTTATGTTGCTTATAGGTCAGGGGTGTTTTATAGATGAGAAACTAGGATTCAGGTTGAGGAAACCGTGTGCGCCGTCAAAACTGTGGGCTTTTAAAACCATGTTCTAGTAAAACAATGTGCGCCAACAGTTTTATTGAACCACTCAACTTTTCTTACATGGACGGCTGATCACCTCGAGATATGATATGCACATATAATTTATATTTTGTAAATGAATAGGATTGAATAACTTTTTCTAAAGTGGCATGTTTGTTTTTTCGGAGGCTATATATTCAAAGGAAATCAAATAAATCTATTCAATTATTGTCCATGTAGTATTTTTTTTTTTTGGCATGTGAAAAGAGTTTAATTTTTAATTTATAGAAAATAACTATGGTCTATACAATTTAAGGAGAATTAATTAGGTCACATTAGATAAATACTAATTTGATCTTAAAGTGGTTTTTCAAAATAAGTTGTTAATATGAATTCACACCACTGCAAATTATACATCCAAATCTTATAGTTATTTACAACTAAAAATAATAACTTTTTGGTCCCTATAGTTTAGAATCATTTGTTATTTAGTTGCTGTAATTTTGAATTAGTTGAAACTTAGTCTCTATAGTTTGACTTAGTACATCTCTATATATCCCTTTATTTTTAATTGGTCAAAGCATATGTTTGGTCCTCTAATTTTATAATGGAATTTAGTTGCATATTATAGAAGTTGATTTGCATATTAGTTTATATTGTATATTATGGAAGGTAGCTGTATGTTAGGTGAAAATACAAATCTGTCCTGAAAGTATTTGCAAAATCTCAATGTAGCCTTAGAAGGTTTTTTCGTCTCAATGTCGTTCTGGAAGTATTAAAATGTAGCAATCTCTCGTTGGTGTTAACAAATGTTAGTTTAATCGTTAAATTGACTTACATATGTTGATTGGGTTGCTTATGTGGCAGCCATTTCATCAGTTTAAAAAATAAAAATAAAATAAAAACACAAAATACCCTTATTTCATAAAAACATTTGGATCCTTTCCCTTCCCTCATCATCCCTCATCTTCATCGCTCAAACTTCTTTTCCATATCATCACTCAGAAAAATTGGGTAGGCCAGGGCCTTCTCTTCCTCATCTTCATCAGTCAAACATTCTCTCTCTTCCATGCAAATGAAGAAGCCTACTCTCATCGTTCGGAGGCCCCTAAGCCACCACTCTCTAGGAGCGAACACAGTACAAGCATAGGAATACCATGGGTCCTGAGATTTTTTTCCCAAAATGATAAAAGAAAAATCGATTACCAAATTTAGATTTTAAAAAAAAATTCAAAAACTCAGGCTTCTCTTCTAGGCAAAATGGCTCCACCAATCGCCAAATAGTAAGTAAAGAATCCCAATGGTAAAGCAACCTGGACCGTGAGAAACAAAGGGGAAATTTCACGTTATAACCAAATAATCAGGATGATGAACACTTCATTCACACATTAATTTGGTTACTAACGGAGTCCCAACACGGAATCAGAAACACTACAGGGAACTTGTGAAAAAAGGGACCTCATATTTTCTGCCGATATCATGGTATAGTTTCTCAGAAGGGCTTTGCTGTCGCCAAAATTGACCATCCTCTACAATCACACCCTCTCTGTATTCATCGGCGACACCTCCATTGATACGATGGCGAAGATCGACCTCCCTCCTTTGTCACCCTCAATCTCAGTGTCCACCTCGTTGAGATTTGTCTCAGCGGGCATCTCCTTGTTTGGTCTTCCCAAGCTTCAAAGAACAGTTAGAGCTGAGAAGAAGATGTTTTGTCAAAAAAAAACAAAAACAAAAACAAAGAAAAAAAAAGAACTGAGAATATGATGGCTGAGTTCACACGTGTGTTCGGTGTATGGGGGGATGGGGGAGACACTATTTTGGATGATTAGCCAGATGAGTTGGTACATTGAATGCTTTTTTTTTTTTTTTTTGATACATTACATTGAATGCTTTTTCGAGTGCCACATAGATCACAAAGTTAAACTACTAAATTTAATGGACAAAATTAATTTTGTTAATAAACCAGAGCAACATTGTTACATTTTTAGACTTCCGCGGCAGCATTGAAACAAAAAAAAAAACTTCCAAGGCAATATTGAGATTTTGCAAATACTTTTGAGACAAATTTGCATCTTAACCTTTGTATATTATTCTAGATGGTCACTTGTATATTATGGAAACTAGTTGCATATTATAGAAGGTTATTTGCTAATTGGTTTATGTTAAATATTATTGAAGGTAGTTGCATGTTTTGGAATGTCACTTTCATATTATGCAACGTAATTGCATATTACAGAAGGTGACTTGCATATTAGTTTATATTGAATGTTTTTGTTAAGGGTAGAGATGTCATTTAATGTCGTTACTAATTTCTTCTAAAGGACCTCATGACTTCACCTTTTTCTAGATCTATTCCCCAATTAATTTCTCAAATAGGAATTTATCCCCAACTTTCCATTCAAATAAAAGGCATTTATCAAAATGTGTTCAACAATGCACTAATTTTTAATGTAAAAATTGATTTAGAGGTCATTGTAGTTGATCTTAATTCTAAATCAGCTCCATATAGTTTATTTTATTTAAGTTGAACCCCTATTAATTGTAATTTATAGAGTTTGCACAATTTTATACATAGAGATTTGGGGATGTTAAACCATTGTTAAATGAAACAAAGGAAGTTTCATAAAGTTCTTAAAATTTTGCAAATTATAATTAATGGGTTTTCTACTTAAAAATGGATGCATTGTGAATGAGCATGTCAGTTTATGCCTTAGTAACTTTTTCAAAATTAAACCAACAATTGCAATAAATGGTGCAATCAAGGTTCATCTCTTGAGGAGCCTTTATTAATTACCTAACAACCAAGGTATTAAAACTCGGACCGGGCATTGAACCGGTCGAGGTACTGGGTTAAGAGTCAGTGGGTCAAACCGGGACCAAACCGGTGAGAAATTAAAAATTTTAGACTTATAGTATGAAATTCTAAAGGAAAAATATAAAAAAAATTTTTTAAAAATACCAACCCGGACCTGACCGGGAACCGGACCGGTTTACCGGCCGACTCGCCGGTTCCTAGGCCGGACCGGTCCGGGTTTAACAACCCTGCTAACAACTAAGTGCAACGATTGACATGAAACAACTAAAAAGGTTTTGAGCTTTTAATCTAACAACTACATTGCAATTAAACTAAAATGCTTTTAAAACAAATATATGTGGATTTTGTTAGAACCAGCTGACATCCAAGAGAGGGTGAATAGGGTGTAAGATAAAAACTTAAGAAATTAGAAAATATTTTTGCATCTTAGAGGAAGCAATAAATATGAAAGTAATGAATCATAAATCAACAGTAGGATTAAATAATGTATGCTGGAAATATAGGAGCTTAGGGAAGAGAATATGCAAATTGTGATTTATCTTGGTTCGGTCTAATCTGTGATGGCCTGCGTCCAGTCCCCAAGCTCCTCCTGAGATTTTCAAATCCACTATCTTCTTGTTTAATCCGGGCACAAGAAAAGCCTTTACAACCTCACAAGTTTTGCCGAGCACTTGTGTAGCCTTTTACAAATCTCTCACCAAGATACTCCCCCTTACAACAAGTTTTACGACCAGAGCAATCCCGAAGACCTTTTCCTCTCGCTTACCTGTGCAAGTCTAACAAGTAGCAACGTTCTCTTTTGCTTACACTATTGTAAGTCTTATGAACAGCAACGTTCTCTACTGCTTGCACCTTATAAGTTTCACGAGCAGAAAGTCTTACTGGCAACTCTCTCTACAGCTTCCTGTAAGGAAATCAACCCACTTAAGGTCCTTCTACCTTGAGATAAATTCAGAAATATAAGTGAAGTATTTACAAACTCTCTCACAGAGTAGATATAATGAACACTGAAGTACAATACAAATAACTCCTCTCAAATATACATGATATGGAAAATAGATAAGAACATAAAGTATTCGAGTAGAAGTGGATGATTCATAATCTTATCATGTTCTGCGTTTCTTTTCTGTGTTGTTGAACTCTGAATTTTCTTCTATTTATAATTGATGAATATTGATGACCGTTTGAGCATTTCAACATATCCGTTAGAGTACGGCTGCTTCTTTTGTTCGTTTTGAAAAACTAGCCGTTAGAACGTTTGACGTTCCACTTCCGTAAAGTCAACTTTTATCTCTTCTCATCGTCTCTTCATTGTATTCCTAGAGAAATGCATTAAACACTAATATAATGAAGTGTTAGAGTGATTGGAAGCAAGAAGAGTAAGTTACATAAACATTCTCATGATTTTCAGAATCTTTGGATACGTTGTTGGACGTTACTCGAGTGGTTACTCGAGTAAGCCTCTCTTTTCTTCTGGTTACTCGAGTGATCCCTCGAGTAACAGTTCAAATAACGTTATAGATTACTCGAGTGTTTCCTCGAGTAATGTTGTCCAAATCTTGGCCGAGAGTAATTCCAACTTCATTACTCAAGTGATCCCTTGAGTAATTCCTTTCAAAATCTAGCCGAGAGCATTTCTTCTCTAATTACTCGAGTGGCCCCTCGAGTAATGTCTCAAATAATTCTACAGATTACTCGAGTGATCCCTTCAAGTAATCCTACTCAATTCTTGACAGAGAGCTTACTGGAATAAATTCTCAAATATTACTTGAGTAGTCCCTCGAGTGAGATTTCAAATAACTATGCATATTACTCGAGTGATCCTTTCAATTGAATTCTTGATTTTGATTCGAAACACGGAAAAATACATATCATCGGAAATCCCTCATCATCTGCGTTCCAATGCAATAAGAATCACCTCCAAACTCATTTTTTACAGAAAGTTATGATCCAAAGAATATCTTATACATTTAGACAAAGTCTGAAATCATGAGCATCAACTTCTAGAAGGCATAGCTCTTATTATATAATTTAAAATATGGAAATGTATATATCCATGGAAATCTCTTTAAGTCTAGTTTCATATGGAACTAGTTTCATCTCAATCCAATATGTATTTTGAGAGATATGTTCAAAATACCGAACCTTATTCTGGTAAAATACGCTGATTCATGTTTGAAATTCAACAGACCATATCTCTTTCATCGGAACTTATTTTAATGTGATCTTGGTGTCCAAAGTTCGTGTTGGGAGTCTAGTTTCATATACTAGTTTCAGTTCAATCCGACGTGTGGTTGGAGATATATCATCAAAATACCAAACCTCTGTTCTACCTCACGAAAACAGAGTGCCATTACTCGAGTAATCTTCAAGTAACTTTGCAGATTACTCAAGTAGCCACTCGAGTAATCACCTCCAAAATGAGTCAGTGCCATATTACTCGAGTAATTACTTGAGTAATCATCTATGGAGTTTCCATAACTTCCGTATATGTCATTTTAATTTCATATTGATCCATTCCAATCTCCGGTATCACTTCTAAGAGCGTAAATCTTGTTATTCTCGTGTGATCTTGCAAGTTCTTCCTTTTTCAATCTCTTTCTTCTTTTTTTTCCTCTTGATGATCATTATTCATCACCCAACTAGATATCTTCTTGAATTGATGATCATTCCTTATAGCCCAATTAGATATCTTCTTGAATATCTTCAATCTTCTTCTTTCTTTGCTTGACTAATATCATCTTCTTGAATATCTTCCTCTTGATGATATTTCTTCATAACTTAACTATATATCTTCTTGAATATCTTCAATCTCCTTCTTGCTCTTGCTTGACTAATCTATAAGATATACAACATTAAATATAGTAGTTAGTCAATATAGAAGATTATGTACTCTTAATGCTTGACATCTATATTTGACTTTATCAAAACTAATCATATCTAACATTCTCCCCCTTTTTGATGATGGCAAATCAATTAAGAAAAATATGTATGAGTTATAAAAGTAAATTAAAAACAACATATTTTTCATGCCTTTCTCTCCTCTTATTTGACATTAGCAAAAAGTTTGAAGTATAAGGAATGAATGCTTGTAGAGAAGTAAATATGAAATCAAATGAGAAATGTCATTCATCAAAATAAGTGCATAAGGAAAACAAGTTTTTCTCCCTCGTTTTTCATGAAAACAAATTTGAAACAATTTGGAGAGGTTTTCAAAAAAACTTTCATAATTAAGGATATGCAAAGTAAGCTCAAAATATAAAGAGAGGGTTTAGAAATGTTCATATAGTTTTTGGAAAATGATGAAGCACTCCATGAAGTCTGTTGCTTTATTCTTTGGCAATGCTGGTTCATGATGTTGTGTTCACCACACTTCTATTGTCCAACTCTAATGTATATTCATGTTATTGCCAGGATTCTTCAATTGAGTTGAGCTTCTGTTCAGCATGCTGAATGCTAATTTGTATTGCTGTATTGCTTTGAATGTTGCAGTCAATATATCTCCCTTGATCGATTGTTAAAGCATATATCCTCATACTTGATATATGCTCCTTTTAGTGTGTTGAGGAATGATCTAGCATAGAGCAAATTCTCCTGCTATAAGGAAAAACAATCTTGCAAGGAGAATGATTAGTGTAATCAAGTATCAAAAGTTTCCTTTCTATAAAATATATGCAAATTAAGATTAGGGAAAGAAGATATATAAGTAACTCATCATCAAAACTAATCGATTGAGAGTGAATGTAGATGAGTATGTTAAAATGACTTTCTTCAAATAAAGGAGATGAGCTTTTAAGATATAGAATACATATGAATGTGAAGCTCCCCCTTAATTAATGCATGGCTTAAAAGAAAATCATTATAAGTATAATACAGTTAATAACTCTCTTAGATTTGTAAAATCATTGGAAATTTTGTAGAGAGAATGAGTATGAAAATCTGAAGATTTGGAGAGAAATCAAGTTTCAAAAATGACAATGCTATTTAGGGTTTTAAGGCTGTAACCCTGTATTACTTGAGTCATTACTCAAGTATTCACTTTGAGTGATGAAACTCAGAGAATTTGAATTAAAGAATACAATACCTCACTCAAGTAATACCGTAATTACTCGCGCCATAATCCTCTAAAGTCCATTGTGCATCATTGGATACTCACTGTCTAGAGATGTGATCAGTGTAGTCTTATTCACAAAAGTGATGAACTTAGCATTGTTCATAGCAAGCTCTGTGTGATTGTTGAAGCTCCTTTTTCATATAGCCTTGGACAGATAGACCGAAAAATGAAGGACCAAGGAGACCATCTCTAGCAAAATATTGTCTCTCATTTATTCTTAAAGTCTCAGCTCTCATCCTCTACGCCTCGTGTTAACTTGGAGTGAGATTCAGACTTACTTAGGGTAATTGCGAATTACTTGAAGGTCTACTTGAAGTAATTGCAGATTACTTGAAGGTCTACATGAAGTAATTGCCAATTACTTGAAGGTTTACTTGAAGTAATTTCATATTACTTAAAGGTCTACTTGAAGTAATTGCCGATTACTTGAAGGCCTACTTGAAGTAATTGCAAATTACTTGGAGTAAGTCTTGTAGAAATATATATATACCTCTTATTCTCTGACAAACATGATTTTTCTAGTATTCCTCTCCTCCTTGCTTATAATATAGGCCATTATGTGGTAATTCTTCTTGATAAAGTAAGTGAAGTTATTGGCCTTGTTCATCATAGCTCTAGTTTAAATGTATCATATAATTTTGTGAAAACATAGAGCTAGGATCGTAGTTGAGAATCCTCATTAGTTTTGATGGTTTGATGATTCTGTACTTCTCAGGCTTGTTGAACTCCTTGAAAGGTCTAGTGGGAGGTTCGGTAATTTAAACAAAGTGGTTGCGAATCCCTTGGAGTAATCTTCTGATTACTTGGACTAATCCTCAGATTACTTAGAGTAACCATCAGATTACTTGGAGTAACTGTCAGATTACTTGAAGTAACCATCAGATTACTTGGAGTAATCCTAGATTTAGCTTCTGCTCACATTGAAACACTGCCAGTCACGCCTCCTCTATTAGCCTCTGATCTTTGTATCCAAAAGTAGAACATTTTGATCAACTCCTGCAAAAGATAAATAAATGCTCTTTGGTACCCAACTTTCTCTTGGGTCCATACAGTGTTAGACATTATAACTCTTATACAATTGAATTATATGATATTTGAGCAAAAAGTATAATAATCAACAAAAACCCCAAAATATAATTTTACCCAATTAAATAAATTCAAGCAATTGAATCATAAAGGGTAACGAACAAATAATACCAAGAATGATGATTTCAAAGATCAATGACAATTTGTAAATACACTTTAAAAAATATGTCATTGATAAGATTTTCATGCAATTCAGGATCAAAAGAATAGAGAATCTATCTATGATGACCAATTTTTATGAAAGGATAAATTATGAATGAAATCAAGTTTTTCAAGAATGATAATGAGATATGCAAATTGTTTCGAATCTCATATGTAATTTCAAATCATAACAATGCATTGTAAAATTCAAATTTTGAATATATGCAAAACTCATCTTTGAAATATGTTTATAATCAATGTTCATGTTGAAAATGGTGGAAGTCAACTGTTTAAATATACATATAGCAGAAAGCTTCTCTTTTAGAGAACAACTATTAACATGTTAATTATTAAAGTTAACATGTTGAAGAATTTTCCAAAGAGCAAGAGTCATATGGATAACCAAAAGGATTAGCTTGATAGACATATACAAGTACCATGATTTTACTATTGATTTATAGACTATCTTGACACTTAGAGTTATGTCTTGAAAGATATGAATATTCAACTAAAGAATTCAAATACATGACACTGTTTACTCAAAGATAGATTTTATCAATGGTGAATGTGTTTGAGCAACGAAATGAGTACAAGAATTTATGAGTGATGAAGCAAATACTCATTAGTCCAAATGACTAGAGTACAAGAGTATCATCCAAGTAAGTTATTCCACAATAATGGTTAATGCATTAAGATTCAATGCACTAATGAACATTCATAATGCTTGGAATAACTTGGCCAACCAAAGATTTATGCATTAGGCACAAGGCTTTCACATATAGAATTATTTTCTAGGGAATACACTTGAGACTCATATAGATAGTTAACTTGTTAGACATAAGGTCTAACTTATTAGAAAATAAAGATTGAGGAGTTTAAGCAGTAACAGGTTTAAGATCAAAAGATAATATGTGAATGATGAGGACAACTCTAGTGGATGGATTTGAAGCATTTCTGATTTTTAGTATACATAAATATTGACTTCCAATTTTGAAACCAATTTAAATGCAAACAAGATATAAATAATTTTCAAATAATGTGTATGCATTTTTATAAACAAGATGAATTGGAATCTAAGTACATTTTTGAAATGTGCATTTCGAAACTCAAATACATAGAAAGATTATGCACAATTTCACTTACAGTCCATTTAGCAATCTAAAAACAATTTAAAACCCATAAATGATTGATTGCTAAAGGTATGCAATAATGAGCAAGTTATTCATTACCCAAATAAATAATTTACATAAGCACAATATTGGGAAAGAATAAAGAAGACAATACCGTACTCAAGTAATCTCATAATTACTTGAGAAATTTTCCTTTGAAGTTCATTTGTGCATAATTCCTTAACTTTTGTCTTCCAATCTTCTAGTTGGTCTTATCACTTGAACATTTACTCCCAGTTGTCACGTAGTGATGATGATCACTTGATTGATTATTTGAGTAATGCTTCAATGTGCATCGTTTCTTCCTTCCTTGTTAGCTAGGCATTCGTAGTGATGCCTCGAGTAATGTCTCTTTTTGTTTACACATTTAAAATGTAGCTTCAAACTCCAACTTCTCCAAGATTTGAGTTAGAATCTATGTAGTCATAATCTTGAAATGAAGCTCTTCCTTTCTTCTTTCTACAAAACCATATAAACCTTTTTCTTCCTTTGGTGTCCAGTTTTACTTGGATCCATGCATAGCTAGCTTGTAGGAATTATAATTCACATGCTCTAAGAATATAGTTAATTCGAGATAATTGAGCATAATGAATTAAACATGAATTTATGAAAATAAATAGTTTCTTTTGAAATATGCATAAGGGGTTAAACTATTGAACATTGCAATCTTTTTATAAATAAATTTATTGAATGGATTTTCTAATGGATGTGAAAACATATTTTCAAAAATAGTTTGCAATGCTCATTCCTAAGGTTCCAAACTATAAAACCTTAATAAATATTACAGACAATAACATAGCAGGTTTTATCATTATGTACCTTTGCCTTAGATACTTGGAAGATTGCTTTTGCTTACCCACTACATCTTTCTATGATGTTGATACTTTGAATATCTTGCTTTAAGTACTGGAAACCTTCTCTCAAAACATATAGACTCCAAGAGTGATGATTGAGAGATCCTCCTTTTCTTGTTCTCCTCATTGTAGTTAAATGGTACTTTATGGTAGACCTTCCTTGAGGTAGAACGTACTCCTTTTATCCATTGCTTCTTTTCATAATCATATTGGTTTGTTCTAGCAATGGGTGCTATGAGAGCTTTCCTTTTCAATATAAACCTCTTTCCTAGTGCATGAGAAACTCTCGGCTTCTTCTTCATCATCTTCGTACCCTTATGTCCATTTTTCTTAGATTCAATTTGCACACATAAAGTACTATATGGACATTTTGGTACCCAATTTGCTTTGGGTCCTTGATTGTTAGCATCGGACTTTACTTGACTTTTCGGAACCCAAGCATATTTATTTCTCACCTTAGAATTTCTTCTAATATAGCATGTGTGAGAAATATGACCGAATTTACCACAATAATTGCAAATTGTATGATGATATGCATTATGAGATTTTATGCAGGTATTATGTCGGTCAAGAGAGTAAAAACCTGAATAAATTTCATTTGAACATTCTTTCTTCCCAATAAACTTTCCAGCATGATTGAAAACATTTTTTCTTTTCAAAATAGAATCAATACTGGGTTGAGAAACACTTTTATACAAACTTTGAAAATCAGTTTTTAAAATAACTCTACAAGTATTAGAATTGTTTACCATATGTGTATCTTGATCTCTAAAGGTTGATCCATCAAATTCGTCCGTAATGAGCTCTTCTTGGGAATCATCTTCCTCTTATTCTTCTATGTTGACAAGATCATGGAAGTGTTCTATGAATTCTCCTTCTTTATTGTCAACTTCCACTTGTTCATGAATCGTAGATATGCAGCTTGTAGTTTTACATGAACTGTTAACACTTTCAACTTCAACACACATGTTAGAAGTATACATAGAATCAAGAGTATTCCAAATATCTCTAGTAATAGTGCAAAATCTAATTTTCTCAAAATCATTTTCGGTTAAAGTACTATACAGAATGTTCATTGATCTAATGTTCAATGAAAACATCCTTTCTTGGTTTGAAATCAAAGGCATTTGCAAAAATATTCCACATATCAAAATTAGATGTTTTTATAAAACTAGTCATTCTAGCTTTCCAAAACCAAAAATCAATATCATTCAACATAGGTGGAATTGTATAGTCAAAACCTTTGGAAAGCATATAACACCCAAAATCAGCCATTATATGCTCTTGAGACAGTTAAGTCCTTTAAACAAGAGTCTAGCTCTGATACCAAATATTAGAACAGGCTGACACCCAAAAGGGGGGTGAATTTGGTGTAAGATAAAAACTTAAGAACTTTGAAAATCTTTTCGTATCTTAGAGGAAGCAATAAATATGAAAGTAATGAATTATAAATCAACAGTAGGATTAAATAATGTATGCTGGAAATATAGGAGCATAGGGAAGAGAATATGCAAACTGTGATTTATCCTGGTTCGGTCCAATCTGTGATGGCCTGCGTCCAGCCCCCAGGCTCCTCCTGAGATTTTCAAATCCACTATCTTCTTGTTTAATTCGGGCACAAGAAAAGCCTTTACAACCTCACAAGTTTTGCCGAGCACTTGTGTAGCCTTTTACAAATCTCTTACCAAGATACTCCCCCTTACAACAAGTCTTACAAGCAGAGCAATCCCTAAGACCTTTCCCTCCTGCTTACCTATGCAAGTCTAACGAGTAGCAATGTTCTCTACTGCTTGCATCCTGTAAGTCTTATAAGCAAAAAGGATTACTGGTGACTCTCTCTACAGCTTCCCGTAAGGAAATCAACCCACTCAAGTTCCGTCTACCTTGAGATAAATTTAGAAATATAACTGAAGTGTTTACAGAATCTCTCACAGAGTAGATATAATGAACACTGAAGTACAATACAAATAACTCCTCACAAATATACATGATATGGAAAATAGATAAGAACAGAGAGTATCCGGGTAGAAGTGGATGATTCATAATCTTATCATGTTCTGCGTTTTTTTTGTGTTGTTGAACTCTGAATGTTCTTCTATTTATAGTTGATGAAGATTGATGACCGTTTGAGCATTTCAACATATCTGTTGGAGTACGGCCGCTTCTTTTGTTTGTTTTGAAAAACTAGCCGTTAGAACGTTTGACGCTCCATTTCCGTAAAGTCAACTTTTATCTCTTCTCATCATCTCTTCATTGTATTCCTAGAGAAATGCATTAAACACTAATATAATGAAGTGTTAAAGTGATTGGAAGCAAGAAGAGTAAGTTACATAAATATTCCCATGATTTTCAGAATCTTCGAATACGTTGTTGGACGTTACTCGAGTGGTTACTCGAGTAAGCCTCTCTTTTCTTCTGGTTACTCAAATTATCTCTCGAGTAATAGTTCAAATAACTTTGCATATTACTCAAGTGCTTCCTGGAGTAATGTTGTCCAAATCTTGGCCGAGAGTAATTCCAACTTCATTACTCGAGTGATCCCTTGAGTAATTCCTTTCAAAATATGGCCGAGAGCATTTCTTCTCTGATAACTAGAGTGGCCCCCCAAGTAATGTTTCAAATAACTCTGTATATTACTCGAGTGATCCCTTCGAGTAATCCTACTCAATTCTTGACAGAGAGCTTACCGGAATAAATTCTCAAATATTACTCGAGTGGTCCCTCAAGTGAGATTTCAAATAACTTTGCATATTACTCGAGTATCCCTTCAAGTGAATTCTTGATTTTAATTTGAAACACAGCAAAATACATATCATTGGAAAGCCCTCATCGTCTACATTCCAATGCAACAAGAATCACCTCCAAACTCATTTTGTACAGAAATATCTTCTGCATTTAGACAAAGTCTGAAATCACGAGCATCAACTTCCATCAGGCATAGCTCTTGTTATATAACTTAAAATTTGGAAAATTATATATCCATGGAAATCTCTATAAATCTAGCTTCATATGGCACCAGTTCATCTCAATCCGATATGTATTTTGAGAGATATGTTCAAAATACCGAACCTTGTTCTGGTAAAAGATGGTGATTCATGTTTCAACTTCAACAGACCATATCTCTCTCATCGGAACTTCTTTTAATGTGATCTTGGTGTCCATAGTTCGTGTTGGGAGTCTAGTTTCATATGCCATCAGTTTCTATTCAATCCAACATGTGGTTGGAGATATATCATCAAAATACCAAACATCTGTTCTGCCTCACAAAAATAAAGTGTCATTACTTGAGTGGTCACTCGAGTAATCTTCAAGTAACTTTGCAGATTACTCGAGTAGCCACTCGAGTAATCACCTCCAAAATGAGTCAGTGCCATATTACTCTAGTGATTACTCTAGCAATCATCTATGGAGTTGCCATAACTTCCGTATATGTCATTTTAACTTCATATTGACCCATTCCAACCTCCGGTATCACTTCTAAGAGCTTGAATCTTGTTATTCTCATGTGATCTTGTAAGTTCTTCCTTTTTCAATCTCTTTCTTCTTGTTTTTCCTCTTGATGATCATTATTCATCACCCAACTAGATATCTTCTTGAATTGATGATCATTCCTTATAGCTCAATTAGATGTCTTCTTGAATATCTTCAATCTTCTTTTTTCTTTACTTGACTAATATCATCTTCTTGAATATCTTCCTCTTAATGATATTTCTTCATAACTTAACTATATATCTTCTTGAATATCTTCAATCTCCTTCTTGCTCTTGCTTGACTAATCTACAAGATATACAACATTAAATATAGTAGTTAGTCAATATAGAAGATTATGTACTCTTAATGCTTGACATTTATATTTGACATCATCAAAACTAATCATATCTAACAGATTTTTGGAATGAAAATGAATTGAAATGAAAATTAGTTTAGAAAAAGATAATGGAAACCTCATAGATTAATGGATTTCATCTATCATTTGCTTCAACAACTATGGGAATGAGCTAGCTTGACAAATTTGCCTAAAAGACCCTTTTAGCTAGCTTGGGTTAGATTGATTAAATACTTCCACACCGGGTGAGGTTACCCCTTTAACTAAAACTCAATTCAATGCTATAGCCAATGGAATTAACAATATGCAAGACACAAGTAACGAATAACCCTTGAATTACAAACATAATATATTTATAACAACTCTAAGCATAAGCTTAACCAAGCTAATGTACAAGAAATTGCTACTAATGAAGTTCAAAGTGTCAAATGCATAAAGTTAAAACCAAATGCACACTAATCTCATCAAGTGTATAGAACCCCAATACACAATTCCAGTCTAATATATAAATCAAATTCTAAACCTAGAGTTTAACAATACAAAGGAAAGAAACAAGAAATTAAATGCTAAGTACTCCCCTTATTAATCTCCAAGCATCAAGACTCAAGCTTTTGCTCTAGGATTGAAGGATTTAGCTGTAAACTACCATAGAACCAACATCAAGAAGCAGAGCCATCATTTGATTCAAACCTCCAGCCATGGATAAATATTAAACGTGATAGCAAAGGTTGAGTATGTGATGGTGATGAACCAGAATCAATGGTGGAGCATGGAGGATGAAGGATGGTAGCCACAGACTAAGTGAAGGCAAAGAATCTCACCATCAGAGATAGGAGAAAAGGTCACTAGCGGTCTAGAAGGAGAAGGTCACCCTCTTTCACGGCCTCCTCTCTTGTCTCTTTGGTGTGGGAACTCACTAGCGATGATTCTCGGCAAAGGAGAAAGGTCAACGATGAGAGTGGAGGTGGAGGAAGGTGAGGTGAAGCTGAATGGTTATGGAGGTGGAGTTCTCATCATGACGTTACTGTCTGTGAAGCTCTGCTGGTGACGAAAGTGATGGTGGTTAGAGGAAGAAGGTTGCCGGTGACTATGGTGGTGAAGGCGAGAGTTGCCGGTGACAATAGTGACACTATAAAAAAATGTCATTTCATAGCAGTTAAATTGTAGCGGTTGAAAAGAATTGTTACCAATATCAGTATTTGTAGCGGTTTTAGAGGAAACTGTTACAAATTTGCAATGGTATGATTTGTGACAAGTGACGCTGAGATGGCACTTTGTAGCGGTTACATAAAAAGACCGCTACAAAATATGGCACCAGCTTGGTGCCATGATAGTGCTATAATTGTAATGGTTAGTTAGTAGTGGTTAAGCCATATTAACCACCACAAAATCTAGCACCTAGCTGATGCCACATTTGTGGTGGTGTGGTTTGTAGCGGTTGATAAGGGTGAAAAGGTACAGAATTCAAAGGGTTGCAAGTTTGTAGTGGTTTACCAGAACTGCTACAAACTGTTTTGTGATTTGTAATGGTTATTGAAGCAATAACTACTACAAAGTGTAAAGGGTTGCATATCTATAATAGTTTTGGGACAATCGCTACAACTCATCACATTGGCTGAGATAAGGTTTCGTTATTTGTAGTGGTTGAGGTAGTGGTTTTGGTTAGAACTGCTACAAATCATGCGACTATATAAACGTCACCACCCTTCATTTTACCACTTTTGGCAAAATCGCTTCCCTCACGCGCTCTGAGAAGTTTTCTTCTGATATGAGGTTATGGTCAAACATCTAAAGAGTTAGACACTTGAGGTTAGTAAAGTAACCTATTTAATTTCATTTTTTAGTAGAAAACATTTGTTCATAGTAAGTTTAGGTAATATTTATGACTTCCTGAGCCTATTTTTTAAAACTTTTGTACATGCGCTTTTAATTAGGTTTTAGAAGATATTGAATTTTTTTTATTATAATATTGTGATTTTACATTATTTATATTGTTGGTTATTATTATTATAATCTTTTCTAAATATTGTTTAGTTGTCATTGTAATTTATTTTTAATTTGTTAATAATTCTAGTTATAATGGCTTCTGGGAGAGATAAGGGGAAAGGGAAGGCAGATGAGCATCCCCTCAGAGGACCTATTCTATGGGGGAGCAACAGTTACTGCCGAGGGGGCACCCCAGAGGTGTACATGTCCCCGTGCCATCTAACAGGCGACCTCGTTACAATGGGAGACCCCATAACAGTAGAGTGAGAGAGAATGATGGTCAGAGTGCTCTGTGGTATGTTTCGTCTATATTTAGTGTCAATAAGAAAAAGAAGGTCTGAAATTCAGACCACATTTTGACCAAGGGCTGAACTGAAAACTTAAAAAGTTTGTGGAGGGACTAAATTGTAAACTTTAAAACGTTTTTGGGGCTAAACTGTAATTTTCATAATTTGAGCCCAAACTTTCATTTTCATATTTGGTCCAATTTCTTCAAGCACCTACAATCAAAAAACAATTAATATAGCATCAAATAATCTTATAAAAATCAATCAAGAGTAATTACAATTTTTATGACAATTTTGCCCTTTTGTGTTCTAATTCAATGTATTTACTGTTAATCCGAATTAATCACAAAGAAGGAATTTTAAGCTCAATAATTATGACAAAAACCCCAAATAAAATATAAAAATATATAACAAATTAGGGATTAGTTACATTGATCAAATTACAAGCAAGGTTGTAAAACTCATTAGTTTAAGCAAACTTGTGACAGTGTGTAAAATTGTAAACTCATAAATAGTTTACTTTTATCAATAAATAGGTATTGATTGTGTATAATTAAATAATTAAAATATACAAATGAAAACAAATTGATTTAAATATGTTTTATATCCAAAATAATTGAAATTAAATCCATCAACATTTAATTTATCATACTCAGCAAAGAAATTTCTTCAAAATTCATATATAAAGCCACTGAGCATGATCAATTTGAAAAAGTTAACATGAGTTTAAGAGTGAGTTAATACAATTTTGTAAGTTAGAAACATAAAAAGTGCAAACTCAGTATGTGAACTCGTGAATTTAACTGAATTTACAATCAACATGAGTCTAAAAGTGTCCTAACACAATTTTGTAAGTTATAAACCTAAAACTTGTAAACTTAGAGAGCCAACTCATGAATTTGATAACAATTATTATGAGAACACAATTCAAACAAAATAAATTATAAGGAGTCTATCGATTCAAAAAAAATATAAACTATAAGAATTTACATGTTATTTTCCCATTTTTATATATATATATATATATATAATTGTCGGCATTTGAGGAATGAAAGTTTTTTATTATGATTTGAGTGGGCTTTAATTTTGATCAAACTTTTAATTTTGATGTACAATATCAAGAGGATAATCATGATCAATATATTTATAAAAATCAAAAGGAGTCACAGTATTCACAAGTTGCAAATAATGTACTTTATCTTGAGTTTTCATGTAATTATCGGGTATCCATCCGATCCACTTTAGGATTTCATCAATAGATTGAAACTGAATAAAGTGAGAATGAGCCTGAGCTTGAGCATTCTGACAATGAACACTACCTTCTCCCTTGTCCTTCTTCTTGACTCTACCTTTGTCATCCTTCTACCTATCCTTTAAACTCAAGAGTTGTTGACGTCTTTTTGCCTTCTTCGATTTTGCTCAAACTATAAAGTGAGTTGAGCTCCTCGTATGTTTGCAGTTGTAAATCACAGTAAATGTAATGCCCCAAATTCTTATTAAGGGCTAATGACAATTATTGAGAATGATTTGTGAATTTAATCTAAATTATTATGTGTTTTGTGGCAATTTCGGTAAATGTGCCAAAATCAGTGGAAAATTGTTGGTTAATTAGCCAATTATTAATGAGGAAATTAATTGCCAACTAAGGAGAAATGAGATGTGTAACTAAATGGCTAATGGAGTGGTTAGAGTAACTAATTAGTTACTTATTTTATGAGGACCAATAAAGTTGAGACATGTGGCAAGATCAGAGGATGAGAGAGAAATGGGAAAAGTCAAATGGCATTTTAATATGATTCTTTCTCTCTCATCTTCCTCCCATTTCTGCTGAACATGTATGGGTAGGGGGAAATGATCATTGTACCATCATCTTCAACCTCTCTTCTCTCTTTCTTGCGCCCATTGTTGGAGAAAAAGGGGAGGAAGAAAAGCTTGATTTAAGGTGAGTAAATGATCTCTAATGTCAAAACTAACTTCTTTAATGTTGTTCTTTGGATTGAGGGCTCCATTTTGATGGTTATAGATCTTCCATTTGGTGTTGTTTGAGCTCTAAAGGGATTTTAGATATTTGAAAATCAAGAAACCTCTTTAGAAAAGTTGAAGAGGTAAGTGAAACAAACCTTTCTATCTATGTTTTAAGCTAAATGGTTTAGTTTGGAATTTCTGGGATTTTTTACCTCATTTTCAAAAATTAGGGTCATTGGGTATTTGGCATATTGTTGGTATGAAATTTATATGTCTGAAATGTATGTGGATAGATAGAGAGGGATTTGGGATTGAATGATTAAGTTTGGTGATTTTGGAATTTTGGTGTTTAGTGTTGCCTAAAATCAAAGCATGATAATGAAGTAGAAATTTGGTAGTTTTGACATTTCCATTTGATTCCTTGAGCAATTTTATGTGGGAGTAGCTATAGTTGAGGTTTTGGGTTCATTGGAGCCACTTGGACAAAGTTTGAGAAGTGCTGTCAGTTTTTCTGCATTTTTTGGTTTCTAATACGCATCATTCGAGTGGGGAGGGGTCTCACTCGAGTGAGGCAGTGTGATTTCTCATTTCCCTTCAGTTTTCAACTACACTTTTGGCAAGAGTATTGCTTTACTTGCGAGTGTTGAGAGTTCCCACTCGAGTGAGCCTCGTCTCACTTTAGTGCGAGTGTATTTGACACCATGAACTCACGTCTTGGGTCGTCACTCGCATCCGTTCTTCAAGAGTGTGCCTTAGCACTCGCAAGTGCTAAGCCATCACTCGAGTGCTTTTACTCCTGCTCGAGTGATGTCCTTCTCTAAAAGTTTCTTATGCTCTCAGGTGAGCACTTCTTGAACCTCACTTTGGGGTACTCAGGTGAGCATTAGGCTATCACTCGAGTGATTGAGTTTGTGCTTGAGTGCAGTGAGTAATTCTGGGTTCTGTTGTTCCTTTCTACTCTCGGGTGTGCACTTTCTACACCGCACTTCCTAATATTCAAGTGAGCATTTGACTATCACTCAAGTGTTGCTTCCAAGACTCGAGTGTCCATACATCATCACTCGAGTGAAGTCTTCTTCACTCGAGTGAACAATGAAAAATCAGTGTTTGTACTTCAAAAAGGGGATATTTGGGATAGTTTTTCCAACTCTTTAGGGCTTTTGTTAGAGGAATTTATGGGTTCTTAAGGCACAATAATGATAACCAATTTAAGAGTTGAGAAGTTATTGAATATTGGAATAGAGAATTGACTCTTCGTTCCTAATTGTGAATTATAGGATACGATATTTGCCCTACTTGGGAGAGACCTGTAACAGAGCACGTACGGAACGAACCAGGTAGTGGCTTTTCTTTCATGTTGTGTATGATGCTTGGTATACATGACTTATCATTGTTTGTTGTGTAAATCTTTGGCATAGGGCCATTGTGTTATCTCCAGTAGTGCATTACAGCGTGATCAGTTCAGCGTGAACAATTTAGCGTGAACAGTCGTAGGGGGTGATGGTTATCACACATACCCCTGCCGTTGTTTCTGCCATTGTAATTGCCAGGGGTGCGTCATGGAATCATGGATTCCTGTTGAGTATCAGGCCAGTGTGGCTGTGTGTGTATGTGAAATATTTTATATGGATTCCAGCTGTGGTGATATATGTGATATGATCATGTGATTGTGCAATACAACGTGAGCACTTCAGCGTGAGCAAACGTAACGGTGACATGAGTCATACATGCCCTTGCCGCTATAACTTCCGTTTTAGTTGCTGTGTGTTGTGTGATGATTTGCTTTCATGCTTTGTTGTTGTACATACTAAGAGTGGGTAGAGCTCCGATTTGGGAGTTTTATTTTAATTATTGGTTATCATGTATAAACCTTTGGATATTGCGTTGGAAATTACATGTATATAATGATGATGTTGGATAGTTTTGTGTAATCCTCTGGTAAAGGGAAGAGATTATGGGCATTATGCCTTATAGAACCCTTTATTGATTAATGTAACCTGAGTGTGTTGAGAATTTACCTTATACTCTGATATTTATAAATGAAATCGTATTGTACAGGACATTTGTTAAATTGATATATGGATATGAGACCGCGTTGAACAGGTTTTAGAAAGGTTTTTGTTAACCCTGATTTTGGGAAATTCACTTTTATTAATAAGTCTCAAATCATCTTACGATCTCTAATTCCACATAATCACGTATCTATGAACTTAATCTCGGCCTTGATTGTGAAGAGGGTTACAGTAAAACTTCTCCGGGTAAGAAATCGTAACAATTTTCGTAGGAATGGAATTGATTAGGCCTTTTGCATTATTAATGGAATTCACTATATCAGTAAGCTCTTTTGGGATGGCCTCTATCTTGGTTTTATTGTCTTTCACCCTTTTAGAAGTTGATGACTCAGATCTCACTTTTATCAACCTACAAATTAGCAAAGTTTATGAATTTTTCATTTATTTTCCATAAATCTACTGAATATATTGGTTCAAGAAATCCAATTCCCATTTATGGTAACAATTGTAATTTCATGTCTCACCTGTTTTATCTTTAGATTCACCATAGGAAACAGAAAGTCAGTACTCCCTCCGGTCCTAAATATAGGACATAGTTTGTAGTGTAATTTACACTACAAACTATGTCCTATATTTAGGACCGGAGGTAGTAACATCTTTACTTGATCTGAATGTTACTGATGATGAACCTAAACCGCGATAGTACACACAAATTATAGAGATAACTAATGTTAATCATAACAATGGATTTAAGCTAATGGGTATTTTGTAGATGAGAGATTAGGTTTCAGGGTGAGAAAACAAAAAGCTGTCAACACAATGTATTATCTAAACCATGTTGTAGTAAAATAACGAGCGCCGGTAGTTTCATTAAAACACTCAAGTTTTCTTACAACGGATGGCTCACCTCAAGATATGGTCATATTTTGTGAATGATTAGGATTGAATAACTGAACTCCATTTTTCTAGGTTAACGTCAGCAAGTGTTTTTTAGGCTACATATTCAAGGAAAATAAAACACAAATCTAATCATTTTATTGTCCATGTAATTAATTATTCTTTTCTTGTATGTTAAAAGAGTTTTATTTTTTTTATTTCTAGAATAGTTGTGGTGTGAAGAAAGAATTAATTAGGTCATATAATAATAATTTAGTCCTAATATCTCTTTTTGGTTTGTGAAAAATAATTTGCAGATATGAATTTAGTTCATTGCAAATTAGATTTTCAAATCTTATAGATTATTTTCAATTATTTGCAACACACACTCCCATATTTGTAATTATCTAAATAAATATCTACCAGTTAAATTAAACAATAGGCCATCAAAACAAAGGATTATCAAAACCGTGTTTTAGTAAAACAATGTGAGCTGGCGGTTTCATTAAACCATGACTCAAGTTTAATTTTCTGAACAAATTGCTGTAACCGATTCAGAAGGTAGAAAAAATCAGTACTTCGTGCAGAATTGAACCCACATCAAAAAATAAAAAAGACTTGTAAATTGTAACTACAAAAAAGATCCAAGAGATAATTTACTTACAGTTAGAAGAAGCAAATTCTAAAAGAATTTGGACCAAACAGACTTATAAAATAGAACTGCATTGCTGCATGATTTGCATCTTTATCCTTGATGTTAATTCCCCATCCACGGCATAAATGAATTATAAGAGCCAACTATTTTAACATGATGCTTATAGGCTGTGTTTGGAAACACGTTTTGGGGGCAAATAAGTCCTTATTGTGCAAGTCGAGATAAAACTCCTCTCACATACTTACCTCGTATACCGTAAATCACGATTTATAAGCACTTATTGACAAAAAATAAGCTATTCCAAACGAGCACATAGTCTTCACTAGGATTTTAGCGATTTCTATTCAGTAAATAGTGTTGGAAAGATCGCACTTCAACCTTGGAATTTTAGGGTTTGTTTGGTGTGAGGGATTTGGAGGGGAAGGAAAATTTTTATGAGTTGAATTTTAAAAGATTGAAGAAGTGGGGTAATAAAATTTTAATAAAGAGAATATATAAGATACAAGAGTAAAAAAAATTCATTAAAAATTTTTAACCCCACTTCTCTAATTTTTTTAAATTCAACTCAAAAAAATTTTCTCTCCGCCCACTTTCCCTCCCCTCCCCTTAGACCAAACAAGCCCTTAATCTTAGAGGTCTTTTTTTTTTCTTTTTTTGGGGCAGAAGTCTCATTAAACAATCACAAAATACACAAACATACACAACTCATACAACTAATGTGACGTTCAATCCAAATATACGTAAGAGACTAGCTACTAAGACAAATGCAAAAATTTCCAGTCAGGTGAGTGATGAAGTGGAATCTTCTATAACTTGGGCTTGGAATATCAAGTGAAGGAAATATACATATTAAGAATAGGCTCACAACTCTGACTTGTCATCATATGCAATGCTAGTACTGCAAGGAACATTGGCAAGAAAACCTCTTTTCTCCAGAATGTCCTTCAGGGATCTATTATCCAATAAGGTGGATCCATGCAGCAAAAGGCCCTAACTGTCACCCTGATTTGCGCTGCAGGGCACAAATAATCACTAAGTCACAAGGTGAATGCCATTAAGGCAGCTTATTTCCCCCCTAAATATGTAAGGCAGCATACCATCCTGCCAGTTGTTTGCGCTTAAAAGCCAAATGATGAGTACTTTTACAACATAATGGTATATGGCCAGCTACTAAGAGTAAAGATAAATCATAAGCTTACACAACATAGACATGTCCACCCCAGCCACTTAAACAGTCACGATCAACAGATGAAAGCAGTGCCTAGGAGATGGTCTCAAACAATTCCTCTAGTTCCTGAGACACCAAAGAAAACATGATAAGAAAAATGTGCTGTGTCTTGCATTAGGAACTGTCCACATTAAAATTTGGTAGCTGGTGGTATAGGTTTGAAGATGGTTATTAGGTATTCATTTTGAAGCAAGTAGCGACACATGTAAATCATAATGGTATATGGCCAGCTACTAAGAGTAAAGATAAATCATAAGCTTACACAACATAGACATGTCCACCCCAGCCACTTAAACAGTCACGATCAACAGATGAAAGCAGTGCCTAGGAGATGGTCTCAAACAATTCCTCTAGTTCCTGAGACACCAAAGAAAACATGATAAGAAAAATGTGCTGTGTCTTGCATTAGGAACTGTCCACATTAAAATTTGGTAGCTGGTGGTATAGGTTTGAAGATAGTTATTAGGTATTCATTTTGAAGCAAGTAGCGACACATGTAAATCATAATGGTATATGGCCAGCTACTAAGAGTAAAGATAAATCATAAGCTTACACAACATAGACATGTCCACCCCAGCCACTTAAACAGTCACGATCAACAGATGAAAGCAGTGCCTAGGAGATGGTCTCAAACAATTCCTCTAGTTCCTGAGACACCAAAGAAAACATGATAAGAAAAATGTGCTGTGTCTTGCATTAGGAACTGTCCACATTAAAATTTGGTAGCTGGTGGTATAGGTTTGAAGATGGTTATTAGGTATTCATTTTGAAGCAAGTAGCGACACATGTAAATGATGCACCAAGTTATCAAAAAAATAATCAAGAATCACCATGCAAAAATTAAATCAAGTTGAACTCAGGGACAAACCATGTCAGGCTTAAACATCAACTCAAAAGCACCATATAGAGACTCAAATGCAGTGCCTGCAACAACAAAATCTTTTGCAAGTTCCCGTATACAAGAAAAGCACAAAGATGATATTATCACAAACATATGGCTCATGCGAAAGTACATGACATCCAAATTATTGAAAAACAACAAAATCCCAAGGCGTATTATGGTTCTGACACCTTTGGCCTTTAGTCACCTTTAACATAGGATTAAGTAAAGTCCTTTGTCAAGAAATATGAACATAAGATTATAAGAAGAGACTAATTTTCAATTATAAGTTTTAATTCATTAAGATCTCCCTTAAAAAAGAGTCAACTCACTTTGCTCCAATTGAATCCATTGTGCAAATGAAAGGTTTCTCATAATCTCCTAATCCACCAATTACAGGCTCGCACAAGTATGGACCAGACCTAGAAAGCAAATTAACATTTCATTTCAAATTAAATGAATTTGCAAAATCATACAATCTTATAACTGATTTGGATGATAGCAGTCACACTTATAATATTGAGTTACACATAATTCACCTGCAAAATATTATAAATTATCTACACCTATTAGCATTAACTTTCTTAAAAAAATGAACCTAGTTTCATATTTTAACTTCAGGAAGAGTTTCATTCTGATTTTGTACTCAGTTTTCTCATAAAGCCTCTGTGCATTCTGGAGAAAAGAGAGCAAAGTTAGGATAGATGGGCATGGGGAAAATCATATTTTCACAAAATGTGTGATTGAATCCCTTATAATCTTTATCAACTAATATCTGTACATAAGACGAACACATATTTAAAACAAATGAAGAAGTTAAACATTCCTTGACTAAAACATCAACAAGGCAGTTTTGATCTCTTACAATGTATTGTAGTTGCAAGTTTCAGTTATACTGAATAAGATTTTGAATCTGAAAAACAAAAAATTATACTAGGCTGCAATGTGATGTTCTTGTACTGGCACTTGATCCTCCTATATATATCATGCCAGTTATATAAATATTGCAAATAATCTCTCTAAATTAGGTCTTCACTCATGCAATTCTTTCTCTTGATATAAAAAAATAATGCAAATAAATTGTTTCAATTATATAATTTTCTCCAATAAAACTCTAATGTAGTTCACTTCTCTAATGTATTTAAGGCTGAAACCATGAGCCATGAGATTAATCAAACTTTGGATTGAACATGCCCTGAATTGGAGGGGTTCGAGTTCGACATAAAGAAAGAAAGGCAAGCACAAGTTAAACTCAGACAGATTTTGTAGTTAAGGAGGCTGAAGTTTCAGACCATGCAGCTCACCTGTCAAGCCATACAGCTTGAGTCAGATGCATGGGAAAAATCTGCTGATGAAGCCCTTCTCGGATTAAGCAATATGAAGTTCACACTGCAATAGGACAACTAACACGTCAAGAATACTCAGCCTTAGCAAGAGCAGCTGAAGAAAGGCTTTCAGAGGCTAATCATAAGGTTTCTGTTTATAGGGAAAAGAAGGTCGCAGCTGAGGCTAGGCGGGATTCATCATTATCAAGATTGAATAAGTTGTGCCCTAGCATATCAACAAAAATGGACAAAAAAAAAAAAAACAGGGCAACGGAAGGCAGAAACGGAAGTGGAGAAAAATGATCCAGATTAAACAACAACAACAACCTAAGAATCAGAGTACAAAAACCATCCTCACAAATTCCCGTCACCAAAAGCATAGGTCAACAGCGAACACCAGATTTCACGATATATACTTACTTTCCCTTGATCTGGAACCAAGCCTCAACAAATTATTTGTGAGCAGCAACCAAATCGTCCTTGCAAGAACATCTGATGGTAAACAGACTGAGATCAACCGCAAACACAAGGCTTTGCGTCTTCGCGCAGCGGCGAGAACGAGTTAGAGTGAGAGAGCACCAACGAGTTTCGGACTTCTGTTGGCGATAGCAACAGGAAGCTTAGGATTTCTGTCTGACAGAGATAGAGAGCAGAGACGATATACCCACCTTCAGGGCCTGATTGTTTCAAAGGAAGGGTATAGAAGGGGAGAGACTAATTTTCTTTCCCTTTTAAACCCTTTAATTTAGAGAAAATAAAAATGAGGGAACGAGAGAAATTTGGAATTCTTTTTTTAGGGTCTCTTCCCTCCAATTTTTTATACTAAATAAGAGGAGGGATTCATTTTTCATCCCCTCCCTTCCAACCAAACAGGCCCTCAGAGTCATAGATAGAGATGATCGCGGAAGCGGTGAAAGTAGCACTATAAAAAAATTGACTTTCAGCGACCACTTTCAACAGCAACTTAATTGTCGCCAGTTTCACACCGGTTGTTCTAAATATCAAGTTTAAAAGATATTTTTATATGATTTTTTAATTATCTTATTTATTTCTGGACCAATTGTGTAAAAATTAGGTTTAGAAAACATCTTTTAGACCTTACTCAAACAGAACGGTTTAAAAAGTTTACAATATTTACAAAAATTCCACCGGTCACATTTTTTAGATTTTATCCTCTATATCATGTCTAAAAAGAGAAGTCTAAAACGTTATTTTTGCACTAGTGTAAACATTTGAAACCTTTCCTCTACCCCTTGCTAATAGTATTATGTGCTTCTTCGTTCTCCAATGATGGGTACGAGAATCAAGTAACCCTTTCATTACTTACCACTGCGCGCTACTCCTCTTTAACTTTCGATGTATACAACGATGGTTTGAACTTGTCACTTTCAATCTATTTAAACTCCTCATTCCTATACGTTTTTTGTACTATTTTTTCATCGCCCTCCTCTGTTGACAAATCCCTAATTTTGTTTTATATTTTCATATTTTATTTAGGAATTTTGTCATAATAACTAAGCTTAAAATGCCTTATTTGTGCTTAATTAAAATTAAGAGTAAATATATTAAATTGAGACTAAAAAAGGGGAAATTGTCAAAATAATTTTAATTACTCTTAACCATTGATTTTTCTGAGAATATTTGATGTTGATTAAATTGTTTTCAATTGAACATGCTTGAAAATTTGGATTTAATCTGAAAATGGCAATTTGAGGCTTAAATTTGAGAATAATAATTTGGTACCACAAATTTCACAAATGACATAATGGTCCTCGTAAAACTACTGCATTTTGCATAAATGAATTAGGTTTGATTTTAGCATGGTTCATGAACCCGGACTGGACTGGCCAGTTCAAACTGGAACTCAATGAACCACCCGACTGGCCGGTCTAGTTCAGTCAACTACCCGTTACTGTTCCGACTCGATTTGAACCGGTATGACCCGATACGAACCGGTACTGACTTGACTTTCTTAGTCATTCAATTTATTAGACCAAAGGGAGGTTGATGGAAGATTGGAATTAATAAACTCAATCACCTAATTGAAACATGGGAAATCCTCAAGCTCATTAACACTTGTTCCATTAGAAAACTCATAATGAAATAAGTGATAGCTAATTAAATTCATTAAAAACCAATCACAATAGTTTAAGATAGTTTTAAAAATTATGTTCACAATTGCCTAATTAAACAATTTGACAATTAATCACCATAATTAAACAATTAAGAGATTAAACCCAAATTGATAATTAAATTAATAATGAAAACGCAGTTAATAATCTAATTGACAATCTAAGGGGTCTGCAAACAAAAATCCCAACAATCATTTAAGAACAAATTAAATTCAAAATATCAATTCAATCCAAATTAATAATAAGTCTACAATCTAAAATTAGATTGTTCTCAGTTAGTACAACCCAAAATTATTTAAAACTCAATAATCTCAAGTCTTGAAATAAATTGATAAAAAGAAAAAAAATACTTCCTTATGATCTTTAAATGTAAGCTCTTAGGCTCTAACTTTCTCTATCTTTCTCTATACCCCTCCCAAATTACCTCCCAAAAAAGTCTAAGCTGTCATCACGACCTTCCCTTCAATCTCCTTAAACCAGCAACCCACGGCCATTCGGAAAGATAGCTTGTAAACGAATAATTAATTAATGGATGTTGTGTGTCTGTGCGAATGGAAAAAAGGGAATGGAATTGATGTATAGCAATTGAAGTGGGGCCGTGAGTATTGACTCAGAGAGAGAGGTTCAGCTCTCAATGGGAGCGTGTCTTCAGCCTCGTCGGCATCTGTGAGTGAGTCTCAGCTTCTCCCTCTTTTGTGGCGGTTAGGTTAACTTTTAAGAAAGAAGGGGAGAATTTTGGATACCAACTTGAGTCCATTAAAATTTAAGAAACCTAAACAAAATTTCACCATTAGATTAATTTCACCATTAGATTCTCTTTTAACCCTCAAGAAAATTTCTGCATCATAGAATCTTCTAATATGCTTTTTCTTGCCCTGCAAGAATCAAATAAAATCGTGATCTATCATATATTTGAAAATATTATCTAATCAATATATCATATAAAACTCTTCTCTTCTCTAGAGAGAGAATAGTACTGTTCACAAGCCAATCAGCCGAATAACAGTATCGGCTTCATCTTGGGCTTGCTGTTCGGTATTTGAATTTCAAACTCCTTACTTTTCAAATTTTCAACTACCCTCATTAATATTTACCATTCTCTCTTTGAATGTTTCACCCATTCTTTTTATTCTGCAATTTTTTTCCCTTTTGCAGCTTTTTCTTTTCCTGAGCCACACTTTATTCTCTATTTTTCCATCATCTTTCCCTTTCTCATTTTCATTTTACAGATCGGTTACGATGGCTATCGGTTTTCTTCCTCTGTTCGTGTTCTTCTTCCTCGTCTCTGTGTCAAGTAAGTGCAAATATTCAGATTTTATTCTCAAAATCGTTGATCTACATATCTGGGTTTGTTCGAGCAGGAGCTTGTGTATAACCCCTTTCGGTTTCACAGGTGCAAAATTCTCGAGCATTCCTGAGCCACACTTTATTCTCTATTTTTCCATCGTCTTTCCCTTTCTCATTTTCATTTTACAGATCGGTTACGATGGAAATCGGTTTTCTTCCTCTGTTCTTGTTCTTCTTCCTCGTCTCTGTGTCAAGTAAGTGCAAAAATTCAGATTTTATTCTCAAAATCGTTGATCTACATATCTGGGTTTGTTCGAGCAGGAGCTTGTGTATAACCCCTTTCGGTTTCACAGGTGCAAAATTCTCGAGCATTCCAGGGATCAACTATGGTCAAGTCGGGAACAATCTGCCGTCGCCATTAAAATCGGTGGAGTACAGGATAGGCTCTCTTATTGGCGATTCACTGTATGGAGATAGTATTGCGTTAAAGAAGCATGCTTGATGTTTGTTCTGTGTTTTCAATGGCTTACTTTCTCTACCAGCTTTGAAAAGTTTGTCGGCTGTGGAGTCTACACAAGTCCTTCTCTCAATAGCAATGGATCAAAGCAAGCACTGAGCAAGACAAAACTGTCAGTTTCGCCAATCCACCTATCTCTTCTTCCATTAGTTGAAGAAGGAAAAAATGAAGCATTTTGTCTCTGATTGCTAAACAATTTAGTTGCTGTTGACAAAAGACCAAGCACTTATCATGTCCTTATTTGTAATGAGTTCGAGCTTTGCTACCCCCGCCAATCTGAACTGGGCAAACCATTTGATAAGTCTTTTATTACAATGCTTTGCTCTTTATTGTCTTTCCTCTCCTTTCTCACCGTCCTTTCCAAGTCATTAACCAGCAAGCCAATTGGGTTCCGGAAGAGAGTATCAAGTTCACTAAGTTCCCAGAAAAGTGAGGTCGCTTTTAGTTTCAGTGAGGTTCCGCCAACTATGTCAATGAAAAAGAATAATTTAGTTATTAAAGTGGGGAGTGAAGAAGAGGAATGCAAATTTTCTCTGTTGGATTTGCCTGATTTGGCATTGGATTGTGTCCTTGAGAATCTTTCACCAACGGACTTATGCAATATGGCAGCAGTGTGCCCCTTTCTGAGGGATAGATGTCGAAGTGACTATTTATGGGAGAAACACATGCAGCGTAAGTGGGGTAAAGTAATTGGTGCCTCTGCTTATAGGCAATGGAGATGGCATGTAGCTTCCAGAAACAGAGAAAAAATCTCCCATAGACGGAATCAAAAGGGAATATTTGCTTCCTTTCAAAGTTTTAGCCCATTTCAATGGATTAAAACAATATCAGGAAATGGTAGGCAATCTAGCAGGAGCCTACTACGAGATGATTCATTCATGGCTCTGTATCTTTCTCTTGAGAACGGGAAGTTTTGGTTCCCAGCTCAAGTCTATAACCGAGAGGTAAATGATTTCAGCTTATTATGAGTCATCACTTCATCATATTCCTTTACTTATTGGACTGTTCATTGTTAATGCTTCGAGTTCAGTAATGATCTGTACAAATAATCTGCTTTTGGACTTTATATGTAGCTGTAGCACACTTGAATGATAAATTTATATTCTCCCATTTTCAGAATGGTCATGCTGGGTTCTTGCTCTTGTGTTATGATGCCCAAATGTGCTATGATTCTAGAACTGACACCTTTCAGGCAAGGTATGTAGAAAGGTTGCCTCTTTTGAAAAAGGGCTCTTCCTATAACAAAAACTAGAACCAACCTTTGACATTATCTTTGTTGTCATGATCATATTTGTTATGGTAAGCTGAAAACGGAGATGCATTGTGTAAGTACTTACTATATGGGCGTTGGTCAATGGAGGAAAACATCCATTAAGACAGGCTGAGAATGCCGCCCATAGACATTTCTTCTCATGTTCTTCATACCTCTGACAGTTTGGAAGACTTAATTACTATCCATTATCTTCTCTTTTTTTCATTTCGTTTTTCTTTATCTTTACCCCTTTTCTCCTCTTTGTTTCATATCACAACGGCGAGGAAGTTTTGTTGGTGACCACGGTGGCAACTAAGAAGCAACGGCGAGGTTTTTTTGGCCATCGTAGGTAGATCAACTCGAGTTTGTCTTTCTGGATTTTTTGCCCATCGTAGGTGATGGTGTGTGAAGAAGATTTACCTCCAAGATCTTTGAAGCTCAAGTTTGTCTCTGATATTGCTTGGGGTCTGATGGAGGAGCGAAGGTTTTCGGTAAAGAAGTTCATGACCTTTACTCTTAGCATCTTCATTTGTCTATTCTCTGACAAACAGTCTGGTGAAATACTTCAAAGGAAGTCATCATGAGAACGATATTAGTTTTATAATAGGTGAACAATGGTTTTTATGGTATACATTTCATTTTTAATTTGATACATAACTTAAATGGTGACTCTGGAACATTTTCCAATTTTTCACTTGGTTGAAATAATTTTGGTTTTATAGATCTTGAAGGCAAGACAGATCCTAAGATTCAAGCTTTGGAGCTTGTAGAAGAACTTAGAACAAAAAGAGTAGACAAACAGGCCAGTTTTAGTACTTGAACATTAACATGCATGTAATTATCATCTGTTTGTGCTATAACCGTGTTGAATATCATCTGTTTGCCACTTACATCAGTGTTGAATATCGTGCCTTAACTTTTTAGTTTTTACTATGGCATGTCTTCAGCTTTCTTCTAATTTGTTGTTGCCTATAGTTTTCTTTTCCATTTATAATTCTTGGCATCCTCTAATAAGGTCATCGTTTTGTGCAGTTTGCCAAGCACTAATCCGGTAAAGTCCTCTCCTTTTCATCCATACCACCTCTTTTAATACTCCTTCATAATGTGTTCCTAGCTGTAAGATCCTGTTAACATTTTTTCTTTTGTTTTATACTCATGGTAGAAGATTTTTTGTTTAGGTTTTTAGTTTATTCTGCCCCATAACAACTGTCCTTTGGGAAACACACATTATTTTTCTTCTCCAGAACCCCATTCAGTGGTTCACATACATTATTTTTCTTCTCCAGAACTTCATTGAGTTCTATTCCAATTATTATTAGTAGCCATTCAGTCCACTCAAAAAATCTTTTTTGCAGGAAGGGACCCTCACTTGGCTTACCCAAGTATGCATGTGCACGTCAACTTTTTCTCTCAAGTATTATTACTCATCATTTGGGCGTCATCATTATCATTCCCTTTATCATTTGCATTATTATCATTAATCATCATTATTGTTAGCATTTTTTTTTATTATTATATCATCCTTATTGCAATTGCACATGCTCTGGAAAAGTTGCTGAAACTAACATGCTTTCTATATATACTATGTTCATTTTCCCTTTTTCCTCTATCTTATACCATTCCAGTTACTTTTCCTCTTCTCAATTCACTTCCCTCCAAGCCTGCGGGCTCCACAGTCACCTACTACATTTCAGTTATGGAAGGGCAGCTGTTGCCAACCCATGAGCGTGCACTCCATATTATTTACAAATGCGTGATTATCATTTCAATGGACCATATTAGTTTAATCAGATATGTACAAATGAGTGATAACCATGACTGGGCCATCCCCTTCCCTCCTTTTTTTTCCCACTTTTAGTTAGATTATCATTTTTTTTCCCACTTACTTACATCAGTTATGCAAAAAAGTATATAACAATTATCTCTTCTTCCTTAAAATGCACGCCTGTTTGGAGTCATTCAATCTAAATTAAAAATTTTTAATTTTTTGTTATGTTTTGTGCAGTGCTCCAACCACTAATCCATCTGCGCATTGATTACAAATCACAAGCCTTACTTCCGTTGCATGCTTGTGACTTCCCATGTCTTTTTATATCTTTAATCTTTTTTTTTTTTAAACTTTCATATGCTTATGATAGCTAGAATATATATATATATATATAAGGAGTATTTTCTTTTGGTCAATAGGACATAATTAATATCAAAAGATTCAATTTTTTATTATAAAACATTTCATACGTTAATTTATAGGGGTTACTTGATTAATTTATCGAACTTCACCTGAAAATTAACTGAGCTTCCTAGAAAGTATTTCTCAAGAAGCTAACTTCTAAAATTTTTTATATTTATATTATTTATATGTGGATTTTTAATGTTGGCGAAATATATATATGCATTTTTAATATATTAGAATTTAGTTATTAATGCATTAATTTGGAGATAGTCAAATAATATCTTATTCATTTATGGGGTGATCTAAAAATATTATGGAGTTCTATAATCATTGTAAATGTTTGACAATTATAGTGACGTTTAGAAAACAACATTCGCTTCATTAAGATAACAAAAAAAAACGTGAGTGTATTAAAAAGTTGCAGTAATTTATTCTCTCAGTGCAACGCACAGGGAGGACATGCTCGTTACAAGATAGTAGTCAGAATATTAACAATTTAAGCTCAATAATATCATAATCAATTCAGATTTATATTATTTTCTAAAATTGGCTAGCTATCCAAATATTATCTAATAAATCCAAATTAGCCTAGAATAATCCCAAAAATAAATGAATAAGATGGAATAAAATATATTAATTTTAAGATTTATCAACCGGCCACCACCATTCTTCTATTCTTCCAGTGATTTTCAGCTTCCCAAGATCTCCATTGTTCCAAGCTGTGGTTTCCTATACTTCTGAACTCATTATATCAGTGGCTATCTCTGTTCTACTTCTGAATTCAAATCCAGCCCCAATGTTGAATTGATTAAGTGCTGATTTGTCATTTTTAATTTGTGATTTTATGGCTAGATGTTTGAATCAGAGTGTGATTATGTTTCTTGAAGCTATTCTCATGAGTGGCTAAGGCAATTTTATGCTCTTGGAGATAAATTAGAGATGAGTTGAGCTCACATGTGCTTCAAAGGGGAGTTTATTTTATCTATAATTCATTATATTTGTGATTTCTTAGGTTTAGGAATTCATTTATGTAATGAGACTATGATCTTAGTTATGATTTCTATGGATTGAGTTGTTATGATTTGGGATTTGTAACGAGGATTTGTACTCATCAATATATGTGGTTATATATATGTTTTTCTATGATTCTATTACTTTCTATCTATTTAACATGGTATTGTTAGATAGTATGATTAAATTGGAATTGTAGTTGAACTTAAATGCATTGCTTATTCCATAGTCATTCTCTAAGGGGTTTTAATGCTTTAATAAATGGGTTTATGAGTTTAAGCATTAGACTCAATAGTAATTGAGGTTTGATATTTTAGGAAACTTAGAGAAACTTATTATACTAAGAGGGCTTAATAGCATTTCAATGGTAGGGGTTCCTCTCTTGTGATGCTAGACTCATTGGTTAATGAGGTTTGGAATATTAGATGCTTAGTGTATTAACTCTCCAAATATTTTAATTGAGCAAGGATAGTCATTGAAAACCATTTCTAAAAGCATCTTCATCATTTGCATTCTTAACCCATTTCCATTCCTTCTTATTTGAAAAATCCCAAAAATATCTCTTTTGATTGTATTCAATTCAAAATTTTGAAAATCAATCAATCAATGATGTTTTTTTATAGAAGAAAGTTTAGATAGGTTCGGCACCAATCCCCTACCAAGGCCAGGGCACGGCCCCAGGGCTCTTCGAGCGCTTACAAGGGACTTACGAGATCGCCTACCAATGAGGTCTCCCCATCGGTCAGAGGGTTCGAACACACTCCCTTGTGATCGGGGTGGCAAGACCTTAACCAACTGTGCCAAACCTCATTGGTAATCAATGATGTTTTACCCTTATCAATTTTGCATTATAATTACTTAGTTTACTAAGAATTAGTTTCATAATCGGCCCCTCAAAGTGAAACGTACCGAGTTATGCACTATATTGCATTAATTCGATTTTATTCTTGATAACCTCGAGGTGACTAAAAGATGTTATTTCATCTGTTCTCTCAACTGCCAAGATGAAATGCTGTGCTAAAGACTTGCCAGAAAATCATCGATGTCATCCTCGACCTCCTTCTCCTCCCCCAACCTCCACCTCCTTCTCCACCCCCACAACCTCCAGCTTCTCTTGATTCTCCTCCCCAACCTTCATCTACACCTCTACTTCTGCCTCTACCTCCACATCTTATGCTTCCTCAAGTAGAAGCAATGATGTGGCATGCGGAACGCATTGACCATGCCGTGAGGAGGCTAGCCAGATATTTTTCGATTGAATATGAACATGAAGGCCAATCTCATTTTTTATGAGTATGAGATTGGCCATGATCTTGGCATACTCTCAAATGATTCAGGCCACTCTTCTGACAATGAGTAGCCTAAAGATCTAAGGTATATTGCTAATTTTTGTAACTTAGGTTTCCTTCAAATTGAAGGAAATCAAAGTTTCAAAAATTAGCAGTAAACCTCATTTCATCTAGCCACTTATCACCAATGGCTACTATTTATTTGTTTTATTTTTAAAATTATCTGGGCACTAATAGCCTAAACAAGTTTTAAAAAAATTATAACATACCCCACTGTTTTTAAGAAAGAACCATGATAAATGTAATAAAAAAAATAATAGTTCTTACAATAAAATTATTAACTATAGGCTTTTCAAAAAAAAAACATACCTCATGATTATTAGGAACAAATCGTGATATAAAGTCTTAGGCACATCCACACCAATGTGTTTATATCTATAAATATCAACAAATCAAATAGAGATGTACTTGACATATATAGTTTGCAATTAGTAAATATGTTACAACATTGCATGTACTTCAATCTATGATCAATTTGGATAGGTACGGTGGTTCTATAATGGGATACTCATATAAAGTTTTTGCATTTTTATGGAACATAACAACAATAAGGTGCTTAACATCAGGACCTATTATATTGAATAATGGTTTATATATGCTTAGAGCCAATTTTTCTGAACCCATTTAGCTTTAACTATTAATGAATTTGTCTTCTGGTTTGATCGATATTCGTAGTAGCCGAATGGTGTGGTCCATATGGCAATCCCATTACTTGCTAGTTTACCGGTGGTGTCGCCACACTCTACCTTCAGCCGCTTCAAATAAATGTCACTCATCAGGTGGTTGCTGGAGGGACTGATGTGTTTTATCCTCATGTCAACTCCATCTGATGGTAAACGGAGTAGACTTGATGGCATATCATGTTCTTCTTCCTCAGCATCACAGCTTCTTCTATTCCTTTCCATGGAAACTTCTTTAGTGTCAACTCTCTTTCTTCTACCATTACTGTTGGCTCTACTAATGGTCCCTCCAAGTTCTCTTGACTGTGTTTCCTGGGCATCGGATTCCCCAACTGACATTTCCTTATCTTCATCCCCATCAAGAGTGACATCACAATCATCGAATTTCCATTTCTTCAGCTTTAGCCTTCGGTGATTCAATTATAGCCTTCAACTCTGTATTAACCTATCATACAAGCATGCCACAAGAGGAACTTGTCGTTAACAAGAGTGATTAGAGAAATATTATGGAGAAAGATGAAGAATCCTGTATTATTCAGGGAAGAGAAAAATGCTAATACAGCCATTGGAACTCGCATGGGTTGACCGCTAATTATCCTTCTCTTGAGGGTGATGAATCAACAACCTTAAACTCTAGGGATTATGAGGGAGTTCTTAGTTACCCTCCCTGTAGAAAGAGACTCATTTCTCTGTCTTTGGTAGGGATCAATATCCCTTCACACTAATCACAATGTTAAGACACTATATTTATACACTTCTGGGTCATCACCTGCTATTACTTCTTAATACTTCTAACACTTAACAACTGTTTGTAAGGAATTTTATGATCAGACAACCATAAAAAATATCAACCAGATGTTAAGTGCAAATTATTGCCTTAACCACCTGAAGGTTCTGAAGAAAATCAGCGATGTCAGTAGGGCAAGAAGGACATTTCATCACATTTTTTTAGGACCGAAGCGATCTTCCACCCCTGCTTCTGTCGCTCGCAAAACACTAACCATCAAATGCCCATGATGGTTCCAAACATTCCTCGCAGAAATTGTGGGCACATGGCGTCATAACTGGAGAAACAAACATAGTATTACAAACAATAATATTGCTAATCTAGCTGGTTTGAAAAGCAACTATTTCATAAAAAAAATCTTTAAGGGTACTGAATTTCTTTGTTTTTTTATGAAAATGAAAATGGATGTGGTGGAAATATGTGTCTTTGTGTGGGGGGTTGCGGAAATTAGCTTCTAAAATCTGTCTGGAATGATCAAGGAAACCTAACATAATTTTTAATCATATGATGTATTTATATTGCGAAAAAACTTAGATATACCCTTATCAATTAAGAAAATCAATGTCGCCATTCCAAAGAACCACCATCGCCAAAACATTATCGCCTAAAACTATCACTACCCACCATGTAAATTTACTCATAACTCATTACCAGCTACCACATAAAAGAAAGATCATCAATCAAGAAGCAACTTTCATGTGAAAGAAGAAGAATCATAAAACTTAGAAATTATGAGCTCCATATTCAGATAAACCCATAAATAATTAATCAATTGATTTGAAATGAAAGGAATATAAATCATATAAAACAACTGATAACAAAAGAGTAAAATTTTATACCTTTTTTGGTATTTCATTGATCTGATTTCTTTTTAGTAGCAAAGCCTTGGGTTACTGGCAGGGGCGTCATCATCTTCTTCTTCGTCGGCATCAAATTTCATGGGTAATTTTTTCAAGAGAACCATGGCAAATAAAATGTGACGAGGATACATTTACACAAGTCTGAGTCATGTTGCGCATATAAGTTAGGGGCATTTTATAGATGAGAAACTAGTTCGCCGGTTGACAAAACCATGTGCCGTTAAAACAGTGGGCTTTGAAAACCATGTTCTAGAAAAACAATGTGCGCCGAGAGTTTTATTGAACCACTCAATTTTTCTTACATTAGACCGCTGACCACCTCCAGATATGATAAGCACATGTGAATTATATTTTGTGAACGACTAGGATTGAATAATTTGACTTTTTTAAAAGTTACACATTTGTATTTTTAGGCTACATATTCAAGGAAAATCAAATAATCTATTCAATTTATTGTCCATTTAATTACTTATTCTTTTCTTGCATGTGAAAAGAGTTTAATTTCTTATTTATAGAAGATAATTTTGGTGCATATAGATTAACGAGAATTAATTAGGTGACATCAGTTCAATGTAATAATAATTTGGTCTTAAAATGGTTTTTTTAAATACATATTTAATATGAATTTACACAAATGAAAATTAGAAATTAAAATCTTATAGTTATTTTCAATTAGAAAAAAAAATAATTTTTTTATCTTTATTGTTTTGACTCGATTATATCTCTGTTCTTGTGATTTTGAGTTAGTTGAAACTTGGTCCCTATAGTTTAACATACTGCATCTGTGTTTTTAATTGGCTAAAACAATGTCTGGTCCTCTAATTATGGAAGTCAGTTGCATGTTTTGGAATGTCAGTTGCATGTTATGGAAGCTAATTGCAACTACGGAAGGTGACTTAATTACATGTTGATTCATGTTGAATATTTTCATATAGAGTAGAGATGTCATTTCATGTGGTTACTTATTTCTCCTAATTAAAGGACCTCATGCTTCACCATTTCGTAGGTTCTGTTTCCCAATTAATTTCTCAAATTGGAATTTATCCCCAAATTTCCCTTCAAATAAAAAGCATTTATATTCATATGTGATCAACAATGCACTAATTTTTAATTTAAAAATTGATTTAGAGGTCCTTATAGTTTATCTTAATTTTAAATCAGCTCCATATAGTTTATTTATTTTTTATAAATTGACCCCCTATTAATTGTAAGTTATAGAGTTTGTAAATTTTTATTTTTAAAAATTTATGAATGTTAAAACATTGTTAAATGAAACAAAGGAAATTCATAAAGTTCATGAAATTTTGTAAATTATAAATAATAGGTTTTATACTGAAAAATGAATGCATTGATCAAATTATCAGACACAATTTAAACAAAATAAATTATAGAGATTCTGTTTAAAAAAAAAACTAAACTACAAGAATTTACATCTTAATTTACCCATTATTAAGTATATTTATAATTGTTAGAGTATATGTGCCATTTGAGGAATGCTAGTATTTTATTACAATTTGATTGAATTCTAAATTGATCAAACTTTTATTTTTGGTATACAATATCAAGGGGATAAACATGATCAATATATTTATAAAAATAAAAAGAAGTCGCCCTATTCACAAGTTACAAATAGTGTACTTTATCTTTAGTTCTCATGTAATTATCGGGTATAAACTCTAATCTGTTAGAGCAAGCGTTTCACCCAAGAGGGGGGGTGAATTGGGTGATACTAAAATCTCGTTGCAAATATAAAAACTAGATGGTGAATATAAAGCAATAAAGAGTAAGGAGAAATATCACTAAAGTGTACACTGAGAGTTATACTGGTTCGGCCACAACCACTTTAACCTATGTCCAGTCCTCAGAGCTTCTCTGAGAGTTTCACTATAAGTTCCAAGATTCAGTGGGTTCTTGGCACCTCAATACAAGCAAGTTCCTTCACCTGGACACTCGCTCCCCCTTACAAGTTGTAATCCAATCCCAACTCAAGGTTCCACAACCTTAAGCTAACTCAATAACAAATATTGAGTTTGAATGAAATATCTCTCTCACAGAGTGAATAAGAATCACTGAAGCATAGAATTACAAGTATAATGTAAAACAGAGTAATGAGCTTGATAATGCGTTCGTGTGTGTTCTTGTTGTATTTTCTCTGTTTGGATGTTCCCATATATATAGATGTATTGGTAGTGACCGTTGGAACATTTTTTCTCGTTCGTTAGAGTATACGCAGCCACTGTTGACTTTTCCAGTATTTGAAAAATATCCGTTTGCGGTAGGTGGCAGTAGGTGGCATTTGAACGTTGTATTTGACTTTCCTTATTTGGTAAGATCTCTTCATTGTTTATCTGTGGATAAGCTAAGAATACTAATACAATGAAGGGTTAATCATATAGGAAACAAATCAATGAATGTTGGAATGAATTCTGAATTTCTGGACTTGCATACTCGAGTAGTTACTTGAGTATTCATTTAAGTTTACTCGAGTACATACTCGAGTATCATCCGAAAAACTTTGATAAACTGCAAGTCAATAAGCAAACATAACATTACTCGGGTAGTGCATAAAGTAAACAAAATTTCAAACCTTTGGAAATACCTGTTTACTCGGGTACTTACTCGGGTATGGCCTATTTTTCTTCATAGGTTACTCGAGTAAACTTGCAAATAAACTTTAGGTTACTCGATGCTTTACTCCAGTAATTTTGGCAGGATTTCAAGGCCGAGAGCACTTCAAGTTTGATTACCTTGTTACTCGAGTGCTTACTCGAGTAAACATAAATTTTCTGTATAGCTTACTCGAGTAATGACTTGAAGTTCTCTTCCAACTAACTTTGCATACTCGAGTAGTGACTTGAAGTTTTTCTTCTAAATAACTCTGCATACTCGAGTACTGACTTGAAGTGAAGTGTGAGAAAAACATTTCATGTTATTCGAGTATTACCTTCAGGTGTTGACTTATCACAGTAAGTTACTCGAGTAGCTCCTCAAGTAACATTGGCAGGGTTGAAAATGCCGAGAGCAACACATTTCTTGAAATAGGGGACTCGAGTACATACTCAAGTATCATTGGCAGGCCGAGAGTAACTAGAAGTCTTTGACATGGTTACTCGAGTACTTACTCGAGTAACGTTGGCAGGCCGAGAGCAACTGCCAGTGATTTACCTGGTTACTCGAGTAACGTTGGCAGGCCAAGAGCAACTGCAAGTTATTTACCTTATTACTCGAGTACTTACTTGAGTATCGATGGCAGGTTACTTGAAGGTCGACTCTGGTTATTCAAGTTTCAGTCCATTACTCGAGTACCTACTCGAGTAACCCTTTAGAAAACTTGCCACTGATCAAGTTTCTTAGCTTTTTCTCTTGGCCTTTCTTCATTACTCCAATGCTTACTTCAAGTGATGATTTTTGCCCTGTTATTACTTTGTTCAAACTTATTTTTTTATCAAATTCTTTTTCATACCATTATTTGTTATCATCAAAACATGAGATCTAACATTCTCCCCCTTTTTGATGATGACAAAACTTGGTGATTTTGAACAAGATTTTTGAAATTAAGTTCTCAAATAAAAACTTCTTGAATTCAATGATAAATTTGAAAACCTTGTTAAGTTTAAATTCAAAGTGTTTTGGAAAAGGTTGAAAACATAACATATTCACCTTGCATACATAATAAACTTCATTAGTCCAACAATGTATCATAATTTAAAAACTTAAATGGACTTGAAATGAAATCATAACTTAAGTAAACTTGAATTAAACTTAAAATTACATTACAAGATGAAAAGTTATAAATTGAAAAGCTCCCTAAATCCCATATACACCCATATACCCAAAAAGAAACTCAAACACTCCACAAAATCACTCAAGATCTTCTCCCCCTTTTTGTCTTCATCATTCAAGAAGAGGATGGGAAGGCTTGACAACAGAAATAGGCTTCACAGGTAGAACCAAAGGACCATCTGAACCAGAAGAATCAAAAGATGAAGAACTGGAAGATTCTGGTTTAGGAAGATTTAGTGGAGGAATGTGAATGTCATCTCTGGGAGGAACAGGAGGAGGTTGATAGACAATCATGGTGGTGGTTTGAACCTTTTCTGTGTCATCTGCAGAATGATGACTAGAAGATGAGGGAGAGATCTCCTCTGTATGAGTAGGAGAAGGAATGGGTGTAGGAGTAGGTTGGGCCAGAGCTCTGGGAGGTGAATCCTCAATGACAATATGGATGGTCTCATTGGTTTCAGGGTTATCCACTGAGTATAGAATATCTTTGGGTCTTGGCTCAGGTGGACTAGAGACTGGAGGTATGAGTGGCTCAACCTCAGTATGATGAAGATCAGATGAGATGTTCTTTGGAGGTGGTGGTATATGCTCTGGAGATGAAAATGGCTCAGGAGCAGATGATGATGGACCAGCAGAAGGTCCAGGACCCAAAGAGTCCAATCTAGCTAAGATCAACCGTAAAGTCTCACCCTAGGCACGTTGCTCAGCTAGCAACTCTTCGTGCCTCTTATCCATCTTCTCAACCAACTCAGCCATCTTGCCATTCATATGAGTTATCAGCTCAGCATTGGTGTTGGCAATGTCTACATGGAATCCCTTAAGCATATTTTCCATAAAGTGTTGGAGAGTGGCATTGAGGAAAGAGGGTAAAGAGGTAGTGGCAGCTGAAGCCAAAGACTGAGTGTCATCCAATTTACTCGTCTCAGCCTTGGTCGTCTTCTTCTTCTTAGACCCAGACTCTAGAGGACCCTTGAGAGGTATTTCAATGTTCAGAAATTGGAGGAGAAGGAGATTTGGCACTTTTTCCTCTCCCAGTAGACGTGCTTTTCTTGGATTGAGCCCTTGTAACTACTGGCTCTTTAATCACAACACCTTTTGGTTTCGGTTGAGGTTTAGGCAAGACTTTAGCTTTGGATCTAGGTGTGATTTTTCTTCTCTTTCTGGGAGGAGAAGAAAGAGGGTCAGAAAGTTGTGGGGATCCAGAAGAATCTGTAGGAGTGAAGTTTTTGGTTCTAACTATTTTGAATCAATGAAAACTTGAAAAACCAGAAAACAGAGTGAAAGTCACGAGTTAGGTCAGGAAGAATCTGAATAGAATAGGAGGTTTCTGGAGCCAAAAATTGTTGGGTTTTGACGGAAATAGTGTAGGGAAGAGATTGTGAAAAATTTTTGTGAGAGGACAGAGTGATTTACTCGAGGAGATTTTGTGGAAATAACCAAGTTTGTGATAGATAAAGACCTAGAACCCGACGTTACTTGAGGCCTTACTCGAGTAAATATCATGTTTACTCGAGTCCTTACTCGAGTGATCATACAGAAAATTTCTAAAATAATTCATTTAAATTGCGTACCTGGCATGAATAATATTGTAATTATCCATGTATGTTCCCTCGATCATTTTATAGCCATTTTAAAGCATATTTGAGTCGATTCTCATTAAATTTGTGATCTGGACCTGCAGTTACTCGAGGCCTTACTCAAGTAAGCTTTAAGTTTACTCAAGGCTTCCCTCGGGTAACTTGTCATTCCTAGTTTGGACTGTTCATTTCTCACCAATGAACCGTTTGATTCAAATTCCAAGTAACTTGATACGTTACTTCCAATTTTGGAAGACCATTACTCGAGTTGTTACTCGAGTAAAGTGTTTTTTTACTTCAAGTTGTTCCTCGGGTAATGCTTCACTGTCAGTCATTACTTGAAGTTGGTACTCCACTAAAGGTGTCCTCTGATAACCTCTATTTTTATTTCTCAGAACAGAGTTTCAATCTTCCTGCAAAACAAATTTCTACATACTCTGATGCTTAAATTAGTAATCATCAAAACATTATCAAATATCTTTTTCTAACATTATAAGAGACTGAAATAACTTACAATTCATTGGGATTTACCATTCTCAATTCTCTTCTAATGTATAGAAATTGATCTTTTGCAAGGGGTTTAGTGAAAATATTAGCTAGTTGAAGATGAGTAGGGATGAATATTACTTTCACATCTTTCTTTTGGACGTGATCTCTGATGAAATGATGTCTAACATCGATATGCTCGGTTCTAGAGTATTGAACTGGATTCTTTGCCAAGCTTATCATACTAGTATTGTCACAATAGATTGGTATTTCTTTAAGATAAATACCAAGATCTTGTAGTTGTTGTTTTAACCATATCACTTGTGCACAACAACTTGAAACTACAACATATTCGGCTTCCGTTGATGAAAGAGACACTGTATTTTGTTTCTTGCTGAACCATGATACAAGAGATCCTCCAAGAAATTGTCCTTATCCACTAGTGCTCTTTCTGTTTGTTTTGTATCCTCCATAATCTGAATCTGAATATGCAACTAGATATTCATTCCTTCCTTTAGGATACATAGACCCAATTCTGGTATGTTAGCAAGGTATCTAAAGATTCGTTAGACAGTTTCAGAATGTGATTCCTTTGGTGCTGATTAATATCTTGCACATATGCCAACACTAAATTGAATATCCGGTCTGCTTGCCGTGAGATAGAGTAATGATCCAATCATTCCTCTGTATTTTGTGATGTTGTAGTCTTTCCCTTTGACATCAGCATCAAGCAACGTAGTTGACCTCATAGGTGTGTCCGTTCCATTTGCTTCATCCATTCCATACTTCTTCAACAACTCTTTCAAATACTTTGTTTGAGATATGAAGATTCCATTCTTTCTTTGTTTGATTTTCAAACCAAGAAAGAAATTCAATTCTCCCATCATTGACATCTCAAACTCTCCCTGCATTATCTCAGAAAATTCCTTACACAGAGATTCATTAGTAGCACCGAAAACAATGTCATCAACATATATTTGAACAATTAAAATATCATCACGTTTTCGTTTTATAAAAAGTGTTGTGTCAACTTTTCCCCGTACAAAACTTTGATCAATGAGAAATTTACTGAGCCTTTCGTACCATGCTCTAGGAGCTTGTTTTAAACCATATAAAGCCTTTTTGAGTTTGAAAACATGGTCAAGTTTAGTTACATCCTCAAAACCTAGAGGTTGTTCTACATATAAAGCGTTTTAGAAATGCACTCTTTACATATATTTGATAGAGTTTGAATCCTTTGATGCATGCAAAGGCTAAGAGTACGCGTATAGCTTCCAATTTAGCCATTGGAGCATACATTTCCTCATAATCAATCCTTTCTTCCTGATTATAGCCTTTGTCCACCAATCTTGCCTTGTTTCTGACAATAATTACGGATTCATCGAGTTTGTTCTTGAATACCTATTTAGTTCCAATGATCGGATGATCTTTGGGTCGGGGTACCAAATCCCAAACTTGATTTCTTTCAAATTGATTTAGTTCTTCTTGCATTGCTATAACCCAATTATTGTCTGATAGGGCTTCATCAATGTTAGAAGGTTCAATCTTAGAAATGAATGCAGAAAAACTTACTTCATTCAAAATTCTATTTCTAGTTTTGATCCCTTCATTCACATCTCCTATGACTTAATCTAAGGGATGACTTTTATTGTATTTCCAAGCTTTAGGTTGTCCTAGTGATTGCTCTTCTTCCTTGGTTTCATCAACTTCTGGAATAAGGGATTTAGAAATAGATTGACCATTTTCTTGATTTAAAACAACTTCCTGTTCTTCATCAATGGTTTTGTCAGAGGATTCAAATTCATCAAATACAATATGAATTGATTCTTCAACAACACATGTTCTTTTATTGAAAACTCTGTATGCTTTACTTCGGTTAGAATATCCTAGGAAAATTCCTTCATCAGTTTTAGAATCAAATTTTCCTAAGTTATCTTTACCACTATTATGAATGAAACACTTACAACCAAAGATGTGTAGATGAGCAATGTTTGGCTTTCTTCCTTTGTACAGCTCGTATGGTGTCTTTCCAAGTTTTGTTCTAACATATGCTCTATTTGAAATATAGCATGCTGTACTCATAGCATCGGCCCAAAAAACTTGAGATATGTTCTTTTCATTTAACGTTGCTCTAGCCATTTCAGTGAGCACTCTATTCTTACGTTCCATGACTCCATTTTGTTGAGGCGTCCTTGGAGCAGAGAAATTGTGATCAATGCCATTAGTATCACAATATTCTTCAAAGGCTTGATTTTCAAATTCTCCACCATGATCAGTCCTAATACCTGCAATGGACATACCTTTCTCATTTTGCACTTTCTTGGCAAAACTAATAAATTCTTCAAAGGTTTCATCTTTTGATGATAGAAAAATAACCCACGTAAATCTAGAGAAATCATCAACAATGACCAATGAATATAAGTTGCCACCAAGACTCTTTACTCTTGCTTGGCCAACTAAATCCATATACAATAATTGTAGTGGTCTATTTGTTGAGATTTCATTTTTCAATTTGAAAGATGATTTAGTTTGTTTATCCTTTTGACATGCGTAACAAATCAAATCATTTTTAAAATTTACTTTGGGTAATCCAAGAACTAAATCCTTTTTGAGTAGTTTGCCTAGTTGATGCATGTTGACATGAGCCAATCTCTTATGCCATAGACAACTTTCATCAGCATTAGTCAAAAAACAATTTTCAGATTCATTTATACTAATATCTAGAGTATAGCAGTTACCTTTCCTTTTTGCTCTGAGTTTAGCCTTGATATTCTTCTTATCAAGTAGTAAGTCTTTCTTGTTGACAATCAGACATTCCTCTGAATCAAATATTATCCAGTTGTCTTTATCTGCACTTTGACTTACACTCAGCAAATTGTGACGCAAGCCTTCAATATAATATACATCTTTAACTTGTATTCCTTTGTCATTTTTGATTTCACCAATTCCTGCTATCTTTCCGGATTGATTTCCTCCAAATTTTACCTTTCCACCTTCCTTAGGTTACAATGTGGTAAAACTTTCGAAATCTCCGGTCATATGTCTAGAGCATCCACTGTTTATGTACCATTTGTTGTTTTTGGATGCCTTGAGACATATCTGCAATCAAATGACTAAGTCTTAGGTACCCACATCTTTTTGGGTCCTTTTGGGTCAGTACAAATAATTTTCTGAACATATGATCCTTTAGGTACCCATTTATAGGTTCCTATGTTTCCTTTCTTCTTATGAATGCATGAAGAAGTATAATGACATTTTCTATTACAGTAATTACAAAATGCAAAAGGATTCGATGTATGCACAGAATGCTGGAAATAATTCAAATATGACTTACCTCCTGCTTTCTTTCTACCTTTCCTTTTATTTGATTTTGGATCATATCCAATTCCAGATCGGTCATTTACAAATCGTTGTGCTTTTAAAATAACATTTAGCATCTCACTTCCTTGTGTAAATTTTTCAAGAGTTTTTGTAAAATCAATGTTTTTCTTTTTCAAAGAAGAACAATTTTCACAATTCTTTTCTGAACTTTCTTTAAGTTCAACTTCAAGAGCTTTGTTTTTCTTTTTGAAAATGATTAATTCTTTAACTAGTTCGATGAATTCAGAATGTAAAGCATTATATTTAGAGAGTAATTCATCATAAGTAGGATCATAATCATTTACCTCTTCTTCTGTTTCTTCTTGAGCAACAAGACATATATTGGCTACTTCTTCCTCATCACTTTCTTCGTTAGAGGAGTTATCACCCCATATAGCAGATACGAAGGCCTTCTTTTTGTTAAAGAATTTGCCTTTTCTCTTTTCTTTGCTCTTTTGATTTAGTTCTGGATATTCTGATTTGATATGTCCTGGTTTTCCACATTCGTAGCAAATGATATGATCTTTGCTGCTAGTTCCTCCTTTCTGAAAGTGTTTGAATCCTTGTCCTTTCTTGTAGAACTTTCTGAATCATTTTATGATTAGGCCCATTTCATCATCGTCAAACTCCTCATTCTCATCTTGATTTTCTTCTTTTGCTTTTAGTGCTAGGCCTTTCTTTCTCGTGTCACCAATGTCATCTAGTTCCCGTTTGAACATTAGTTTTCTTTCATATTCAGAAAGGCTTCCAAATAGAGAAGCAACTGATCTCATTGATTCTCCTTTTGATTCTTCTATCGTAGTGACTTTGGCCTCTCATTCTTTAAAAAGAATATTCAAAATCTTTCGTACTTGGGTATGTTGATCATAGATTTTCCCAAGTGCTGAAAGTTGATTAATAAGATGAGTATATCTAAGTTCGAATTCAGATATTGACTCACCTGATTTCATTCGAAGTAGATCGAATTCAATGACCAAGGTGTTGATCCGATTCTCCTTTATTCCCGAAGTTCCTTCATGAGCTATTTCCAGAGCTTCCCACATTTCCTTTGCTGTTGGAAGTGTGCAAATTTTGAAGTATTCACTTTGACTCAAAGCACTTTGTAACATCAGAATTGCTTTGCTGTTGAGAGTGATAAGTTTTTTGTCATTCTCATCATATTCTGCTGGCGTCTTGGGAATTTTCTGAGAATCTACAATCTTTGTAGGTTGATAGTTTCCACTCTTAATCACATCCCATAGCCCATATTCAGTAGCCATCACGAATACTCTGAACTTTGCTTTCTAGAAAGAAAAGTGTTCTCCACTAAAACCTGGAGGTTTAGTGATGGATGCTCCATCGAGAAGAATTCCTTCACCCATACTTGCCATTGGATCTTTCTTAGGTTGTTAAACCTTAACAAGAAGACATACGCTCTGATACCAAATGTTAGAGCAAGCGTTTCACCCAAGAGGGGGGTGAATTGGGTGATACTAAAATCTCATTGCAAATATAAAAACTAGATGCTGAATATAAAGCAATAAAGAGTAAGGAGAAATATCACCGAAGTGTACACTGAGAGTTATACTGGTTCGGCCACAACCACTTTAACCTACGTTCAGTCCTCAGAGCTTCTCTGAGAGTTTCACTATAACTTCCAAGATTCAGTGGGTTTTTGGCACCTCAGTACAAGCAAGTTCCTTCGCCTGGACACTCGCTCCCCCTTACAAGTTGTAATCCAATCCCAACTCAAGGTTCCACAACCTTAAGTTACCTCAATAACAAATATTGAGTTTGAATGAAATATCTCTCTCACAAAGTAAATAAGAATCACTGAAGCATAGAATTACAAGTATAATATAAAACAGAGTAATGAGCTTGATAATGCGTTCGTGTGTGTTCTTGTTGTATCACTACAAAAAAAACGTGATTTAGTAGCGGTTAAAAATGGGTATTAGTAGCGGTTCTAACCGCTACAAACTAGGTTAGTAGCGGTTACTCAAACCGCTACTAAATCGTACGTTGCAAGCAGTTTTGTAGCGGTTTTATAAAACCGCTACTCAATCAAAAATAACCGCTACATACTTTGTAGCGGTTCAGCTTAACCGCTACAACACCCAGAGATATTTGTAGCGGTTATATAACCGCTACAAATATAAAAAATTATATTGAGAGCTAAAAAAAAGAATTTTTTATTTTGTAGAGGTTAATAAACCACTACAAATATAAAAAATTGAAAATTTGTTGGCGAAAAAAAAATGACATTTTTTTATTTTGTAGCGGTTAACGAACCGCTACTAATTTTGAATTTCATGAAATTAGTAGCGGTTTTTAAAACCGCTACTAATTTCATGAAATTCAAAATTGGCGCCAAAAAATTTAAATTGAGTCGTAAAAAGGCGCGTTATTTAGTAGCGGTTTAATAACCGCTACAAATATTTAAAATTTTTTTTAAAAATATACAATGATTTTTTTCTATTTTTTCAATATTATATTAAATAGTTTATTTTGTTATTATTTTATCTATTTCAATTAGTTTATTATTCAATAGTTTAACTTATTAATAAATAAAAAGGAAAAATGTAATTGAATAGGATTAGTATAAAATTTATATTAATAATATTATTAAGGATAGGTAGGTAATAAGGAATTATTATGTTTTCTAATATAATGTAATTGTGTATGAAAAATAGATGAAAATGAGATACAGTTATGATATATCTAGAAAAAAAATTATTAGAATAAATTTTATAGAAAGGAAAGAAGTATTCTAAAAAAAAATTAAAAATCTTGTTACCATATTTGATCGTATTATTCAGCTCCTCTACTCATACGAAAGAAGTTGTAAATGAGAGGAAATGAAAGAAAGGTAAGGTGAAAAGAAATTGGGGAGTATTTGAAATGAGTTATGGTAAGAGTATTTATAGGGATCCACGTACTATTTATAGCGGTTAATGTAGCGGTTATTAATTAGTAGCGGTTATTTATATTTTTGTAGCGGTTTAATATTCATAGTGCTATTTGTAGCGGTTAATGTAGCAGTTATTAATTAGTAGCGGTTATTTATATTTTTGTAGCGGTTCAATAACCGCTACAAATATTATTTTAATTTTTTTTTAAAATTTTTTTTACATTTTATTTTAAAAAATATTTTGCATTTTTTGTAAAGACAAAAGCATAATTTGAATTTGATCACTCATCGTCGCCATCCCTACAGAAATTTTGTAGAAAAATTATTGTTATTGATGTATTATTAAATTTAAAAAATTTAATTCAAATGACGTGGACTTAAAAAAACTCACCGCAGTAGAGGTAAATTGTCATCGCCTTCAGGGAAGTAGTTTTCAAAATCAGCTGGCTGAAATGGCTCACTCTCGTAGACGATGTTATCGCCTTCACCCATGTCGTAAAGGTCTCTTGGCTTTAAATGAATGACCATATGCCAATCCCTATGCCTCTCGTCCTCGACATAATAAACCTGATGTGCCTCTGAAGCTAGAATATACGGCTCATCATCTTGAGAAATACCAGTATGAATCGGCCGTGAGAAATTGACTGATGTGATCCCTAGGTCGTCAGTTGTCATTCCCCGAGAAGTAGTGGTATTTGCCCACAAACACTTGAACAGTGTCACGGTTAAACGGCCTTGATAATTAAGCTCGACCACATCAAGAAGCTTGCCATAATAAGGGACACCTCCGAACTGCATGTTGGCGTCACTGCTGCTCGCATAACTCCTTGTCCCAAATGTGCCATAAACACTCGAATTCTGTGTTTGCAATCCTTGATCCCATGAAACCGTGCAAAACTTAAAACCATTGACATTGTATGCTGTAAACCGTTTTGCATGATCAAGAGGGCCGATTGCGAGAGCTATGAAATCTGGTGAGTGTGAGTTGTGGTCATTTAGTATTCTGCGCGCAAACCAGCTCGGGAATTCTCTGTGGACCCTCCTATCAACTTCCGAGGATGTCTGTGTACGGATCCTGAGGTGACGCTTCACATGACTTCTGAATTCCCTGCAATTAATAATGGAAAGGTGTTAGTGAAATGAAAGTGAGAAATGTTACGAAAGATATAGATCGAATAACATGTGAGTGTACAATTCTTACCGTATGAAAGGTTCAACTTGAGTGCAATTAATCAAGACATGTCTATGTGCTTGGAACTTCTCAGTTGTCGTTAGTTTGAAGTTCTCAGTTGCTCCAACTGGTTTACCAACACGAGGGATAAATTCTCCTAATGTCGGCGCAGGTTCCGGACAATCGTCAACACGAGGCGGGCAGTTGAAAGCCGTCTCAAGATCATCAAAATAACTTGAGCAAAAATATAGCACCTCATCCCCTATATAGCCTTTAGCTATAGAACCTTCTGGCCACGCCTTATTCCTCACGTAAGATTTTAATTTCCCAAGGAACCTACGAAGTACAGAAGAGAAAATTGATATAAAATGATGAAAAGGACGACTAGTAAACTTTAAATACGGACAATAAATTAAAGCACATATTTAAAATGAGTACCTCTCAATCGGATACATCCAATGATATTGTACTTGTTAAAGTAAGTGTTTCACCCAAGAGGGGGGGTGAATTGGGTGATACTAAAATTTCGTCAGAAATGTAAAACCTTGACAATGAAATTAAAGCAGGAAGGAATAAGAAGAAATATCACCGAAGTGTACACCGGGAGTTATACTGGTTCGGTCACAACCACTTTGACCTACGTCCAGTCCTCAGAGCTTCTCTGAGAGTTTCACTATAACTTCCAAGATTCAGTAGGTTCTTGGCACCTCAGCACAAGCAAGTTCCTTTGCTTGGACACTCGCTCCCCCTTACAAGTTGTAATCCAATCCCAACTCAAGGTTCCACAACCTTAAGTTATCTCAATAAGAAATATTGAGTTTGAATGAAATATCTCTCTTACAGAGTGAATAAGAATCACTGAAGCATAGAAATATAATTACAACGTGAAAACAGAGCAATGAACTTGATGATACGTTTTTGTGTGTTCTTATTCTTCTTCTCTGTTTGGATGTTCCCATATATATAGATATGTTGGTGAAGATCGTTGGAACATTTTCCTTTCGTCTGTTGGAGAGTGCGCAGCCACTATTGACTTTTCAGTTTTTGAAAAATATCCGTTGGCGGTGGTTGGCATTTGAACGTTTCATTTGACTTCCATTACTTGATATGATTTCTTCATTGTTTATCTGTAAATAGACTAAAAATACTAATACAATGAAAGATTAATCATATAGGAAACAAATCAATGAACGTTTGAATGATTTCCGGATTTCTGGGTTTGCTTACTCGAGTAGCTACTCGAGTATTCTTTGAAGTTTACTCGAGTACTTACTCGAGTATCATCAGGAAATCTTTGATCAACTTCAAGTCAACAGACAAATTTAAGATTACTCGGGTAGCACATGGAATAACCAATTTTCAAACCTTTGGAAATGAATGTTTACTCGGGTACCTACTCGAGTAATACACTCACAACTTTATGAGTTACTCGGGTACCAACTCGGGTAAATCTTCAAATAAACTTTTGGTTACTCGATGCTTTACTCCAGTAATGTTGGCAGGATTTCAAGGCCGAGAGCACATCAAGTTAGATTACCTTGTTACTCGAGTACCTACTCGAGTAAACTTACTTTTTGGGCACAACTTACTCGGATAATGACTTGAAGTTTTCCTTGAAAATAACTCTGCATACTTGAGTACCTACTCGAGGAATCCACTAAAAATAGAACATTGAATACTTGCATACTAGAGTAGTGACTCGAGGAAAATGAGATAAAATTATATCAAGTTAATCGGGTACCACCTTCAAGTTTATCCTTACCATACTGAGTTACTCGAGTAGCTCTTCGAGTAACATTGGCAGTAGTACAAAATGCCGAGAGCACCATATTTTGTGAAACAGAGTGACTCGAGTACCTACTCGAGTAACATTGGCAGGCCGAGAGTAACTAGAAAATTTTCATATGGTTACTCGAGTACCTACTCGAGTAACATTGGCAGGCCGAGAGTAACTTGAAAATTTTCACATGGTTACTCGAGTACCTACTCGAGTATCATTGGCAGGCCCAGAGCAACTCCAAGTTTTTACCTGGTTACCCTAGTACCTACTCGAGTAACATTGGCAGGCCGAGAGCAACTTGAAAATACTGACACTATTACTCGAGTACTTACTCGAGTAACGTTGGCAGGTTACTGGAAGGTGCCTTTGGTTACTTCAAGTTTTGTCTCATTACTCGAGTACATACTCGAGTAATGCCTTAGAGAAATTGCTCCTGCTTAAGTTTCTCAGCATTTTTCCTTGGTCTTTCCTCATTACTCCAATGCTTACTTCAAGTGATGCTTATTCCTATTATTAGTTTGTTCAAACTTATTTATTAATCAATTCTTTTTCATACCATTCTTTTGTTATCATCAAAACATGAGATCTAACAGTACTGGTCCAGCGAGCTTTGTTTCATAAACGAGGTGGACTGTGAGGTGAACCATCACAGTAAAAAAGGACAGAGGAAAGATCATCTCCAAATGACAAAGCGTAAGAATGATTTTCGACTGTAGCTGATCGAGCTCCTCAATGATCAAAACCTTAGAACACAACTTCCGAAAGAAAAAACAAAGTTCCACCAAAACGATGGAAACATCGGGAGGAAGTGTATTCTTTATAGCTAGAGGGAGTAACTGCTGCATAAGAACATGTGAGTCGCGACTCTTCAGGCCAGCAACCTTTCGAGCCTGCAAGTCGACACATCGAGAAATGTTGCTTGAATACCCATCAGGAACTTTTAATTTCTTCAATGTCGCGAGGAACACATTCTTGTTCGGTTTTGTGAGGATAAACTTTGCCGGTGTAAATCTGTCATGCTCATCTGGCCAAGCGTCTTCACGAACTCCCATGTCGCGTAAATCTTTCCTCGCTTGAAGGTGATCTTTTGTCTTGCCGGGTTCGTTAAGCAGCGTATACTGTAACCCCCTGCCTTAATTACCGTAATTAATATTCGATAATACATAATAAAAAGGGGTTTGAGACCGTCGGATAGTTCAAAACGTATTAAAAGCATTAGGACATTACAAAATTTTCAAAACTTCTTTCCTATCCAGGTCTCGTTTTCAATTACCGAATATAATCACCTGTGCAGTTAATTTACATTCACATATATCAGAGTTCGTAATTTAAACCCTGGCAACCCCCGGGTTCATCTATATATATATAGAGTTTCAAATTCCAAGTAGGGGATTACAAACCAAATATTCACACTATGTACATCTCAAAATATTATACAGTAATCCCTATCCAAAATGAATAACCAACCGAAACCATACTAATGTCCCTGGGAAAACTCTACCCGCTCCGGGTCATGCGCTTCTCCTTAGAGCCAGTCGCCCTGTCTGAAAGGTTAGTTCAAAGGAAAGAATGAGATTCAAAAGAATCCCAGTAGTAACTAAACATTTATACCACACATAAGCACATAGCATGTAAGCAAATCATCATACAGCAGCAGCACATATCACACTCCACCCTCATCCCCTTTCTCCGCCGGGAAGGCACACCGCCCTAACCCGAACCGTTGTTAGCTACTCAGGGACTATTGGCGTGGCAGTGTATCAACATAGCCTTATAGCACATAGCTATCCGGCTTCACAAATGGCCCGTCCGCCTCACAAATAGCCTTTCAGCTCACAAATCAGCCTTTCGGCCCTCATATCACATAATCACACCTCATCCTCATCCCCTTTCTCCGCCGGGAAGGCACACTGCCTAGACCCGAACCGTTGTTAGCTACTCAGGGACTATTGGACTGACGGTGCTAACACATATCCACATAAGTCGCAACACACGAACTTATCACAAAGCAATGATAATACACACATACAATGCATCACATATGGTACGAAAGAAAAGTCACTACCTGATCCCTTCCTGATGTCTCTGGGCACAGCAGGCTCACGAGGATAGCAGATGTCAAATCCTATAATCAAAATAGGGACATTTGGTTAATTTCCTTTTCCAAGTTCTTACTTCAATAACACTCTAAGTTGGTATTCATTTGGACTCTTTAGATGGTCATTAACTGCTTAAACATATGCCTAAAGGGTTGGGATAACTATCCCTAAAGATCCTTCTTTGGAAAGCTAAACACCAATTTTTGGTCCCTTTCACTCGAGCACAGAAGGCCGTGCTCGAGCATGACTCCCGCTCTCACTCGAGCACACATGCGAGTGACCTCCAGCGAGTGCTTGCCCGAGAGCAAACTTCACCACAATTCCACACTCTCACTCGAGCACAAGAGGCTGTGCTCGAGCAGAGACCCCGAGCACACTCGAGCACCACGGAAGTGAGGCCTGTGAGTGACAACCCGAGAGCATCTCTCAACATCTTCCTTCCCCTTCACTCGAGCACAAATACCTGTGCTCGAGCACTGACCCTCAGTGCTCGCGAGCACAAGGCAGCGAGTGCCTGCCCGAGAGCACCCCAACGCCCAGGCGACAGACTCACTCGAGCACAACCCCAGTGCTCGCGAGTGATCCCCCAATGCTCGCGAGTGCCAGGCGCACTCTTGGCATTCCCTCTCGAGTGAACACCTGAAACGCTCACCCCCAGTGCATTTATGCACCCTCACTCGAGCACAAACATGCTCACTCGAGCACGTTCATCCTGTGCTCGAGTGAGTTCTTCCGTCACTCGAGAAATCACCTCAGAAACCAGATCGCAGCAACTGGTAAACTTCTCCAAAATCCACCAAATGAACCCCAATGGTCCTTAAACTTGTGTCAAAGCCCATTATCCCTTATTTCAACACAAGGAACCCATTGGCAACCAAGAACAACTCAAACTCAACCCATCAAACACATTCTCTCTCTAAATCATCAAACCACTCAAAACCTCCTTCTAACAACTTCCCTTATTCAACTTCAAATCAAATTCTAATCACTCCCAAATGTCAAAACTAACCAAATGAACAGTGACCCACTAATCAAAGCCTACCCTTCACTCAACATTATAATTAGGTCTAATTTCCAGAATTCTCATTGATTAAGAAAACATCTTGACATATATATCAAAATGCATCACAAACCTACCTCTTCAACTTGCTGAAATCAACACCTTGATTCCACCAACTTCCAGATTCACACAACAATCAAACACCACCAATGGAAATTCTGAAATCATAGAAATCAAGCTCTCAACCACTTGGTCAACATTAATGAAGGGTAGCTAAGCATATAAGATCATTTACCTTAACAAAATTCAAACCCTTACTTCCTCTTTCTTGCTTGCTCGCCGGAAATGGAGGAAATGGAGAGAGAAATGAGTAGGTGAAGATGATGATCATTCTTTCCTTCATCCCATACACTTGCCCGACTAAGAGGGAGAGAGAAAAGAGTTTGAAATTGTTGACTCATCCAATGGCTCTTATTTAGCCACTTGGCACCATCTCATCCTTCCCACCAAAATCTCACCTAAACTCTTCCACACTTGATTCCTCCCCATTATCATTCAATCTCAACCCTTGATCTTGATTACTAAGGGGTTTTCTCATCAATCACTAACCAGACGGTTGGTAAATTTACCGTTTTACCCCTGATTAGTACAATACTTATTAAATCATTAACAATCACCTTCATTTCCCATTGTACAACATATACTTCAAATATGCTTAATTAACATTAATTACATCATTTGAAGTTATTAATCCTTGATTAAAATCCAGGATATTACAATTCTCCCCCCGAAAATTTAATTTCGTCCTCGAAATTGTTACACTACTTGAGCCATAAACTCCGGATATCTTCTCCGTAGATCTTCCTCCGCTTCCCAAGTTGCCTCTCTTGGAGTCATTCCCTTCCAGACCACCTTCACATATGGAATGTTTCGGTGTCTGAGCCGTCGCTCCTCTCGGTCAATGATCTGCTCTGGCTCCACCACATATGTAAAGTTATCTTGTAGTTCAACTTCCTCATATTCAACTATGTGAGATGGATCTGGTTGGTACTTTTTCAGTTGGGAAACGTGAAACACATCGTGGAGTCTGCTCAAGCTCGGAGGTAGTGCTACTCGATACACGACAGGTCCAATCCTCTCAAGGATTTCAAAAGGACCAATATACCTTGGGCTCAACTTCTTCCGTTTGATTGCACGCCCAACACCGGTGACAGGAGATACCCTCAAAAACACGTGGTCGCCAACTTCAAACTCTAGAGGTCTTCTTCTCTTGTCAGCGTAGCTTTTCTGTCGACTCTGCGCTGCAAGTAACCTCTTTCGAATAATCTGAATCTGTGCTGAGGTTTGATCAACCAAATCTGGTCCATACAGCTTCCTTTCGGACAGTTCGTTCCAGCACAAAGGCGATTGACACCTCCTTCCATACAACGCTTCATACGGAGCCATCTGAATACTCGCATGATAGCTATTGTTGTAGGCGAATTCCGCAAGTGGAAGAAAGCGATCCCAACTTCCTTTAAAATCAAGAACGCACGCTCGTAGTATATCTTCCAGCGTCTGGATTGTTCTCTCTGACTGCCCATCCGTCTGTGGATGATAAGCCGTACTGAACCTCAATTGAGTTCCCAAGGCTTTATGCAACGCTTTCCAGAATCTCGAAGTAAATCGAGGATCTCGATCAGAAATGATATTCTTTAGTGTACCATGGAGCTTCACAATCTCACTGATGTAAATCTCTGCCAATTTGTCAGGAGAATAACCAGCATTGATCGGTATGAAGTGCGCCGACTTCGTTAGCCGATCCACAATTACCCAGATTGCATCATAACTCCTGATCTTGGGCAATCCCGTCACCAGGTCCATGGTCACACTTTCCCATTTCCATTCTGGAATCTCAGGACTCTGAAGTAAACCAGGTGGTCTTTGGTGCTCAATCTTCACTTTTTGACAAGTGAGGCATCTCGCCACATATTTGGTCACATCACTCTTCAAACCCGGCCACCAGTACACAGATTTCAGGTTATGGTACATCTTGGTCATACCAGGATGAAGGGTATATCGGCTCTTGTGCGCCTCATCTAGAATCTTTTGTCGCAACTCCGCCTTAAGGGGAACGCAAACTCTGTTTTGATAGCGAACCAATCCTCTAGGCGACAAATCATAACCTGGGACTTCTCCCCGTTCAATCCGAGGCAGATTACGCTGTATCCAGTCATCTTGCCTCTGAGCTTCTTCAATCTCAGCTCTTAGATCATTTTCTTCTTGAGAGATAGTATAATTGGCACAGACGATTTGGTTCGTCAAATTCAGGTCACGAAAATCTTCAATCAATTTCTTCTCTCGTATCATCATAGCTGCAACGAGTACAGTCTTCCGACTAAGAGCATCAGCGACTACATTGGCTTTACCCGGATGATATTTGATTTCCAGGTCGTAGTCCTTTAACAATTCCATCCAACGGCGCTGTCTCATATTCAGTTCTTTTTGATCATACAGATACTTGAGACTCTTGTGGTCGCAGTACAGTTCCACAGTCACACCATACAGGTAATGACGCCAAATCTTCAAAGCAAACACAATGGCCGCAAGCTCCAGATCATGAGTGGGATAATTCAATTCATGAGGTCTGAGTTGTCGAGAGGCGTAGGCCACCACACGTCCCTGCTGCATAAGGACACACCCTAATCCCTGCCCACTGGCATCAGAGTACACAACATATGTCGTACTGGGATCAGGCAAAATCAACACAAGCGCCGACGTCAACCTCTCCTTCAGCTCCACAAAACATTTTTCACATTTCTCATCCCACACAAACGGCTGATCCTTTCTCGTGAGCTTGGTCATTGGTAACGCAATACGGGAGAAATTCTGGATAAATCTCCGATAGTACCCGGCAAGACCCAGAAAACTGCGTACCTCTGCCACAGATTCTGGCCTCTTCCAGTCTAGTGCTGCTTCCACTTTACTGGGATCCACAGAGACCCCTTCTTGCGAGATAACATGGCCTAAGAATTTCACTTCCGATAGCCAAAACTCGCATTTACTCAACTTCGCGTATAGTTTCTTTTCACACAAAATATTCAATACAACTCTCAAATGATGCTCATGCTCTTCCATACTCTTGGAATATATCAGAATGTCATCGATAAACACAACAACAAACTGATCCAGATATTGCCGAAAGATACGGTTCATGTAATCCATGAAAACCGCAGGCGCATTGGTTAGCCCAAATGGCATCACCAAGAACTCATAGTGGCCATATCTGGTCCGAAAAGCAGTCTTCGGAACATCTTCTGCTTTCACTCGCAGCTGATGATACCCTGACCTTAGATCAATCTTTGAAAATACACACGATCCAGATAATTGATCTAAAAGGTCATCGATTCGGGGAAGAGGGTACTTATTCTTAATAGTAACCTTGTTCAATTCCCTATAATCGATACACAACCGAAGGCTTCCATCTTTCTTTTTTACGAATAACACTAGAGCTCCCCAAGGCGATACACTGGGTCTGATGAACCCTTTCTCAAGCAAATCTTCTATTTGTTTCTTTAGTTCCGCCATCTCGTTTGGGGCCATACGATATGGGGCTTTCGAAATAGAACCTGCTCCAGGCACAATATCAATCGAGAACTGGACTTCCCTCTCGGGAGGCAATCCGCTAAGGTCATCCGGAAATACCTCCTGAAATTCTTTTACCACGGGTATATTACTCAACGTTTCGTCGGTTTCCCTTTGTATAGAGAAAAACACCATATACCCTTGGCAACCCTTCTCGATGTATTTCTCAGCTTTAGCCGTAGAAAGGAAGTTCATACTCGCATTCAACATTTCAACTCTCTGACAAGCAGGATATACTATCCTTTTGTTCCCGCAATCAAGCAATACGTTATTTGCTGTTAACCAATCAAATCCCAAAATGACTTCCAATTGGTAAAGCGGCAAACAAATCAGGTCTATAACAGACTGATGCCCTTCCACAGTTATGACACAATTCAGACAAACTTCTGTGGTCAAGGCTTTAACACCCATCGGAGTCAATACTACCAAATCGAATGGTAACTTATGCACATGCATACCCAGGCGTCTCACACAATCATACGCAATAAAGGAATGACTGGCACCCGAGTCGAACAATGCTTGTAATAGATAGTCATTTAGAGAGATTTTACCTTGTATCAACTCAGGAGATCTACGAGCCTCCTCATGGGTCATTGCAAACACTCGACCCTGTGTCTTCGGCCTTTGCTCCGCTCGTGGTTGTTGACAATCTCTAGAAAGATGTCCTGGCCGCTTGCAGTTAAAACAAATCATTTCTCCCTGACAATTCTGGCCATAATGTGATTTGTTGCAGCGACGACATTTCCACTCGGTTGCAAATCTCTGAGGTTCACGGTCTCTGGGCTGATAGGGCTTCTTATCACCGCCCTTAAATGAAGATGATCCTTGGCCTTTTCGCTTCTGGGATACATTACCCTTACTAGGTTCATTGCGGTGACCAGTAACTCTACCAGGATACACTTCTCTTAGGTTGTTTTCCGTGATTCGACATTGCTCCACAGCCTTATTGAACTTCTTGAATCGGTGAGTAACCAACCGTTTCCGCAACTCTCGCCTCAGACCACGAATGAGCATGTCTGAGTTCCATTCTCCGTCATCCTTGTACCAGAGATAGGAGGAATACCGGGACAAACGGATGAATCGGGACAAGTAGTCATCAAAGCTCTCCGTGTCCCCTTGCCTGATGTTAAGGAATTCTGTCTCCTTTTCAAGCTGAACTGACTTCAGAAAGTACTTCTCATTGAATTCTTGCAAGAACAACTCCCAAGTCAGTGGCACATTTCCGCTCTTCAATGCTAGGGCGATATTCCGCCACCAACGATCCGTATCACCCTCAAGTTTATAAACTGCCAACCGTGGCTTCACATCATCCGGACACCCGAGGACCTCAAATATCTTCTCCAGACGATTTAGCCAATCTTCTGCCACTTGAGGATCAAACCTTCCTCTGAATGCCGGAGGCAAATGTTTGCAGAATCTTGTAACCCAGAACTGAAGATCTCTATCCTCTCTGGCTGGTCCCCCATGAGACTCTTGATTCGGAATAGCACGAGATGGGGATTCTGATAGCCGTGCTGATCCCTCCGCAATGTCCTCATGTTGGGTTCCTTCTTGAGTTTCCTCCGGTGTGGACTGAACCGGATTCACCTTGTTCTTTGCCTTCTCCGCTCTGAGCTCGTCTCTCAGCTCAGTGATCATGTCCCGCTGATCCTTTATCAAACCCATTAATTCTTGCATTGGATCCGGTGGATTTTCATTATCAACCTCCACCACAGGGTCTGCACGCGGAACTTTGGGGCGTCCTATAGTCTTCTTCATTCTACAAATAGCTTACCCCATTAATCCAGCAGAGACAGTATGCACATATAGTCATAAAACCCATCTATATCCAAATCATTTAAACACATATGTGCACACACAACGATCATTCACAAACAATCTTCCATCCCTAAACCAACTAAGGGATCTATCCTAGCAACATCTACCCTTGCCAGGAACTACAGCTCTGATACCAAAATGTAACCCCCTGCCTTAATTACCGTAATTAATATTCGATAATACATAATAAAAAGGGGTTTGAGACCGTCGGATAGTTCAAAACGTATTAAAAGTAGTAGGACCTTACAAAATTTTCAAAACTTCTTTCCTATCCAGGTCTCGTTTTCAATTACCGAATATAATCACCTGTGCAGTTAATTTACATTCACATATATCAGAGTTCGTAATTTAAACCCCGGCAACCCCCGGGTTCATCTATATATATATAGAGTTTTAAATTCCAAGTAGGGGATTACAAACCAAATATTCACACTATGTACATCTCAAAATATTATACAGTAATCCCTATCCAAAATGAATAACCAACCGAAACCATACTAATGTCCCTGGGAAAACTCTACCCGCTCCGGGTCATGCGCTTCTCCTTAGAGCCAGTCGCCCTGTCTGAAAGGTTAGTTCAAAGGAAAGAATGAGATTCAAAAGAATCCCAGTAGTAACTAAACATTTATACCACACATAAGCACATAGCATGTAAGCAAATCATCATACAGCAGCAGCACATATCACACTCCACCCTCATCCCCTTTCTCCGCCGGGAAGGCACACCGCCCTAACCCGAACCGTTGTTAGCTACTCAGGGACTATTGGCGTGGCAGTGTATCAATATAGCCTTATAGCACATAGCTATCCGGCTTCACAAATGGCCCGTCGGCCTCACAAATAGCCTTTCGGCTCACAAATCAGCCTTTCGGCCCTCATATCACATAATCACACCTCATCCTCATCCCCTTTCTCCGCCGGGAAGGCACACTGCCTAGACCCGAACCGTTGTTAGCTACTCGGGACTATTGGACTGACGGTGCTAACACATATCCACATAAGTCGCAACACACGAACTTATCACAAAGCAATGATAATACACACATACAATGCATCACATATGGTACGAAAGAAAAGTCACTACCTGATCCCTTCCTGATGTCTCTAGGCACAGCAGGCTCACGAGGATAGCAGATGTCAAATCCTATAATCAAAATAGGGACATTTGGTTAATTTCCTTTTCCAAGTTCTTACTTCAATAACACTCTAAGTTGGTATTCATTTGGACTCTTTAGATGATCATTAACTGCTTAAACATATGCCTAAAGGGTTGGGATAACTATCCCTAAAGATCCTTCTTTAGAAAGCTAAACACCAATTTTTGGTCCCTCTCACTCGAGCACAGAAGGCCGTGCTCGAGCATGACTCCCGCTCTCACTCGAGCACACATGCGAGTGACCTCCAGCGAGTGCTTGCCTGAGAGCAAACTTCACCACAATTCCACACTCTCACTCGAGCACAAGAGGCTGTGCTCGAGCAGAGACCCCGAGCACACTCGAGCACCACGGAAGTGAGGCCTGCGAGTGACAACCCGAGAGCATCTCTCAACATCTTCCTTCCCCTTCACTCGAGCATAAATACCTGTGCTCGAGCACTGACCCTCAGTGCTCGCGAGCACAATGCAGCGAGTGCCTGCCCGAGAGCACCCCAACGCCCAGGCGACATACTCACTCGAGCACAACCCCAGTGCTCGCGAGTGATCCCCCAATGCTCGCGAGTGCCAGGCGCACTCTTGGCATTCCCTCTCGTGTGAACACCTGAAACGCTCACCCCCAGTGCATTTATGCACCCTCACTCGAGCACAAACATGCTCACTCGAGCACGTTCATCCTGTGCTCGAGTGAGTTCTTCCGTCACTCGAGAAATCACCTCAGAAACCAGATCGCAGCAACTGGTAAACTTCTCCAAAATCCACCAAATGAACCCCAATGGTCCTTAAACTTGTGTCAAAGCCCATTATCCCTTATTTCATCACAAGGAACCCATTGGCAACCAAGAACAACTCAAACTCAACCCATCAAACACATTCTCTCTCTAAATCATCAAACCACTCAAAACCTCCTTCTAACAACTTCCCTTATTCAACTTCAAATCAAATTCTAATCACTCCTAAATGTCAAAACTGACCAAATGAACAGTGACCCACTAATCAAAGCCTACCCTTCACTCAACATTATAATTAGGTCTAATTTCCAGAATTCTCATTGATTAAGAAAACATCTTGACATATATATCAAAATGCATCACAAACCTACCTCTTCAACTTGCTGAAATCAACACCTTGATTCCACCAACTTCCAGATTCACACAACAATCAAACACCACCAATGGAAATTCTGAAATCATAGAAATCAAGCTCTCAACCACTTGGTCAACATTAATGAAGGGTAGCTAAGCATATAAGATCATTTACCTTAACAAAATTCAAACCCTTACTTCCTCTTTCTTGCTTGCTCGCCGGAAATGGAGGAAATGGAGAGAGAAATGAGTAGGTGAAGATGATGATCATTCTTTCCTTCATCCCATACACTTGCCCGACTAAGAGGGAGAGAGAAAAGAGTTTGAAATTGTTGACTCATCCAATGGCTCTTATTTAGCCACTTGGCACCATCTCATCCTTCCCACCAAAATCTCACCTAAACTCTTCCACACTTGATTCCTCCCCATTATCATTCAATCTCAACCCTTGATCTTGATTACTAAGGGGTTTTCTCATCAATCACTAACCAGACGGTTGGTAAATTTACCGTTTTACCCCTGATTAGTAAAATACTTATTAAATCATTAACAATCGCCTTCATTTCCCATTGTACAACATATACTTCAAATATGCTTAATTAACATTAATTACATCATTTGAAGTTATTAATCCTTGATTAAAATCCAGGATATTACATATACAGCACATTGTCGCAAACATTCTTTTCAATGTGCATTACATCAAGACTGTGGCGAAGTAAATTAGATCTCCAATATGGAAGCGTGAAGAAAATATTTATCTTCTTCCACTGCTGAGGCGCCGAAGTCATGCTCGTCTTTTGGCGAGTTTGTGCTGAATCGTCGCTTTTTCCAAACTCGAAGTCAACATGCTCAAGCTGCTGTAAGATATCTGTACCGGACAAAGTCTGAGGTGGTCCTCTTTTCTCTGGTTTCCCATTGAAGCGATTCCGTTGCAATCTGAACTTATGCGTTCCATCGAGAAACCTCTGATGCCCCATAAAGCACCACTTTCGGCTGTGGGGAAGGCGCAATGCGTCAGAGTCAAAATTGCAAGCTGGACACGCTGACCCAGTATGCACATTCCAACCAGATAATGTGCCAAGGCCAGGAAAGTCACTAATCGTCCACATCAAGGTTGCACGCATGTTGAACAAAGTCTTGCTGTAACCGTCGTACGTCTCCAAGCTGACATTCCATAGGTCAAGCAATTCCACAATAAGCGGTTGGAGATACACATCGATGTTATTGCCCGGTGCCTTTTTGCCTGGAATGATCATAGACATAACGAAAGAGCTTTGTTTCATACACATCCAGGGGGTAAGTTGTAAGGAACTAAGACTACCGGCCAAATACTGTAACTTGTGCTAAGATTCCTGAAAGGATTGAAACCGTCGGTCGCCAACGCAAGCCGAACATTTCTGGGGTCAGTCGCAAAATCTGGAAAGTCGTTGTCAAACATTTTCCAAGCAGCTGCATCTCGCGGATGTCTTAATTTATCGTCTTCATTTTTATCAACGACATGCCACCTCATGTGCTCAGCAGTTTTAGACGACATAAATAATCTTTGTAGACGAGGTTTCAAAGGGAAGTACCTGAGAATCTTTGCAGGTTTCTTCTTCTGCTTTTTCCCCTTCCGAATTGTCTTATACCTCGATGTGTGACATCTCTTACACGTCTCCCTGCTGGAATCGTCTCCCCAATACAACATACAATCATTTGGGCACGCATTAATCTTTTGATAATTCAACCCCAACCTATTGATAATCTTCTTGGCCTCATAGAAGGTTGTGGAAATCTCGGCGTCGGGGAATGAATCTTGTAATAAGTCGAGCAACATTGACATTCCCTTATCTGTGATCCCACACAAGCACTTGATATGATACAATTTGATCAAGAAAGATAATTTAGAATATTTGCGACAACCTTGATATAAAGGACGATTTGCCTCATCCATCAAGCTGAAAAAATCCCGAGTTGCTTCATTCCCCATAAAAGCCGGCTCAGAGCCGTGCACTTCTTCGTTAAAGTTGTCGCCTTGAAATCCAAACGCATCACGCACAGCATCATTCACAGGATCATCTTCATCTACTTGAACGCCTACTTGAGAACTTTGAGGAAGAGCATCGTCATATCTAATGCCGGCCTTCTCACCATGAACTGCCCAGAACGTATAGTCCTCAGGGAAAGGCTTCACAAGCAAATGTTCCTTCACAACATTTCGTGCATGCCACTTCTTGAACTTGCATTTCCGACACGGACAGAATGCGAAATCAAAGAAACTGTTTAATCCGTACAAATATTCAGGAGAATTGCGCGGCAACCTTATCCAGGATTTATCCATAGCTACAAGTGAGAGAGAAGAAAGTATAGAGAAGAATATGAGTGAGAAGATAATGACGAATGCCTAGAACCTTATATTCTGAAATTCCAACGTTTATAATTTTGTAGCGGTTCTTAAACCGTTACACTAACCGCTACAGTTATAAAATATTAGTAGCGGTTATCTATATAAAACCGCTACTAATATTCAAGCCGTTACACATTGGTGGGAAATTCAAAATTTACTTGTTGAGTATTAGTAGCGGTTATATATATAAAACCGCTACTAATGTTCAAGCCGTTACACATTGGTGGGAAATTCAAAATTTAATTGTTGCGTATTAGTAGCGGTTATATATATAAAACCACTACTAACATTAAAGCCGTTGGACATTAAATTTAAAAATAATTTTTAATTTGTAGCGGTTATACATAACATAACCGCTACAAATATGCACAAAGGCGGCAAATTTCAAAATTCAAATGATAAGTATTTGTAGCGGTTATTATTTTAACACCGCTACTAACATATATATAGTTGTAGCGGTTATTAGTGTATAACCGCTACAAACATATATATAGTTGTAGCGGTTTCTCTTGAGAAACCGCTACAATTATATATATACATTTGTAGCGGTTACTAGTGTAGAACCGCTACAAATCTATATATTTGTAGCGGTTGTAAGTTAAAACCACCACAAATCTATATATTTGTAGCGGTTTTAAGTTAAAACCGCTACAAATATATATATACTTTATTTTTTTTAAAATTTAGATATAAATAATTCATAAATTAAACAACACGATCTAATAATATAAATATAATTATATAAAACACAATAAGAAAGTTCTGAAATAAAAACTCATATATATATATATACAAATGTTTAAAGCAAAAAAAAATGTCCTAAACTATAAGGAGCTGGGGGCTGATCCTAAACTAAGGAGCTGGGGGTTGATCATCTGGTGAACCCTCAGGTGGGGCTCCCTCAGATGCCGCTGGATCAGGCCGCTGCGTAGAGTGAACCACACCATCGTCATCAGCAGGAGGAGGAGCAGTAGCAGGAGGAGTAGTACTCGAGACGACGTAGCGAGGGACAGGGGGAACCGCTGGATGCTGCTCGTTCAGGAACAGGCGACTCCATGATCCCTCTAGCATGTTGTTCGCGATCTCACGCCACTGCGTCTGCTGAGCGTACAACATATCAGCGTGCATCTACAGGTGCTGCTGCTGCTGCACCTGCATCTGCTGCTCCAAATCTGACCGCAGCTGGTCAATAGACTCGTCCCTCCGACGTCTGACCCCTCTAGAGCTGCCAGCCTCAGAGGCGGCGCTCCTGCCGTAGACCATGCTGGGTCTGGCGCTTATCCCCATCCCCCGCATGTGTCCGGGGTGCTCAGGCTGAGCCAGACCCGCCTTCAAAGGAGCCGTCGGGTCCACTAACCCCTGTGACTCCTCAGGCTGGGTTTGTCGCAGCTCAGCCTGCGACTGCTGCATCCGCTCCTGCCATTTTATGAAACAATTACTAATTAGCATTTTTCATTATTAACTTGGTTTTATAAAAAAATATAATAATAAAATTACTTACAATGGCCACCTCTGCCTGCTGAGAGGTTGCAGTCCCGTCACGGTGTCTATGTGTGATTGCGTACAGCTTCGCATAGTCTGTCTGACGGTTCTCTTGCTGTGCCTTCGTCTCCTGAAACAATTACAAAACATTAATTAGTATTATGAAATAATCAGCTAAAAGTAAGTGATGTTTTGAAAAGTTACCAGCTCGCTATAGGTCACAGCAAAGGTCTTCGATCCTGCTGTGTGGTGGATCGTCTGCTGCGCCTGGATCTTAGTGTTCCTCTGAGAAAGCTCCTAGAAAAAAATATATTAAATGTATTATAATTTAAAATTAAATACAAATTAAATTGAAATTATAATTAATATTTAACAATTACAAAATTATATATCAAAAATCTAATAAATACATTACCTGCGCCTCAGGGCTCCTCCTGAACTGGACGAAATGCGCCCAATTGTTCGGCGGCACGCCGTCCGGGACGCTCTCGATCAGCTGCTCCAGAGGCATCATCCCATCCTTATCCACCCTGTGGAAGAGACGGTTCCTCCTGTTCCTCCACGCGTCGCCCATTTTCTCGAGGGCGTACCTCTTCCGGTTGGCCCGGACGGCAAACCGCAGCTGAAAAAAATTATTTAAATATCAATAATTATAAAAACCATAATTTTAAAAAAAATTAATTAAATAGAATTAATTAAAAAAAATATTAATTAAATAGTTTTAATTACCTGAACCACTTCCTCCCAAGCCTTGTCCTTCGACCCCCTCGGAACGTGCCTCTACATCGGGAAGTGAAGGGGCAACCGCATCCAATTCGCTGCCAGGTCGTTCAAGAAGCGGTTGAGCAAGTGACCCCCATTGTGGATCGGCTGGTCAGTGCCCTCATTCCATAGCACTATAATTCGCAGGGTCCGGTCCATGCTGTTCAGACCGGCCACATCCAGCCTCCTCGTCGACACTTTCCCCTGCTCATCTGCACAGTTGACCGCACGTTAGATAAATTATAATTCAAAGTTAACATTTCTATTTTAAATAAATAATTTACTAAATTAAAAAATTAATTTACCTTCGACCTGCACCTTAAACCCAGTGGACCGCGAAGACGACCCTCGTGGGTTGTTCTGCTCCCGAGCGTCCTCCTCATCGAGGAACTGCTCCATCTCCCTGAACCCAATCGGGATCTCGAACTCCTCCTCGTTGAGGAAGTCCTCAACGCTAATATTTAGCCTCTCCACCTCAGGCACCTCTGGTGCGGTCGTTGCCTGTGGGATCGTCTGTGGTGCCTGTGGGGGGATGGGCTGAGATGCCGCGGTAGCCCTACCTGTGCGCTGCCCCCTCCCTCTGCCCCCTGCCCGGCTGCTGCCACCCTGTAAAATCGGTCTGGGGACCTCAGGGGCCTTCCCCTTATCCTGTCCTGAAGCCATATGAACTGTAAAAATTAAAAAAAATAGTCACATTATTATGCAAAAATATAATAAAAATACAAATATAAATAAAATACGTGTTATATACGTACCTCAAGTGCAAATACTGAGAAATACTGAGCAAAAACTGCTATAGAGACATCTGAACGCTCAAATCTCGAAGAAATCACTCAGAGAAACCTCAGGAAACAAAATGAGCAAAAGGAGAAATGAAGGACGCGGGGGTTTAAATGGCAAGATATTAGTAGCGGTTATTAAAATAACCGCTACTTTAACCGCTACAAATAATTAAATTTGTAGCAGTTCTTCAATAACCGCTACAAAAGATAACAACGTTTGAAATTCTGTAGCGGTTATTGCCCAAAACCGCTACAAATGTCGAGACTCTTGAAATTCTGTAGCGGTTATAGGGGCATAACCGCTACAAAATTCTGACCTTTGGTATTTTGTAGCGGTTTTGTTGTTGTAACCGCTACAAATAACCACTATACTGTTGGCGCGCCAACTGGTGGGAATATTGTAGCGGTTTCTGTGCATTAACCGCTACAAGTTTTGGTGGGAATTTCACGCCAAATTTGTAGTGGTTTTTTTGTAGGAAACAGCTACAAAAAACCTTGCCGCTACAAATTTGTAGCGGTTTAGGTAAAAACCACTACAAATACTATAATTTGTAGCTGTTTAATATAACCGCTACAATTACACCGCTACAAAATACCTTTTTTTTTGTAGTGTATTTTCTCTGTTTGGATGTTCCCATATATATAGATGTGTTGGTAGTGACCGTTGGAACATTTTTTTCTCGTCCATTAGAGTGTACGCAGCCACTGTTGACTTTTCCAGTATTTGAAAAATATCCGTTTGAGGTAGGTGGCGGTAGGTGGCATTTGAACGTTGTATTTGACTTTCCTTATTTGGTAAGATCTCTTCATTGTTTATCTGTGGATAAGCTAAGAATACTAATATAATGAAGGGTTCATCATATAGGAAACAAATCAATGAATGTTTGAATGAATTCTGAATTTCTAGACTTGCATACTCGAGTATTCATTTAAGTTTACTCAAGTATATACTCGAGTATCATCGGAAAAACTTTGATAAACTGCAAGTCAATAAGCAAACATAACATTACTCGGGTAGTGCATGAAGTAAACAAAATTTCAAACCTTTGGAAATACCTATTTACTCGGGTACTTACTCGGGTATGGCATATTTTTCTTCATAGGTTACTCGAGTAGCAACTCGAGTAAACTTGCAAATGAACTCCAGGTTACTTGATGCTTTACTCCAGTAATGTTGGCAGGATTTCAAGGCTGAGAGCCTTTCAAGTTTGATTACCTTGTTACTCAAGTGCTTACTCGAGTAAACATAAATTTTCTGTATAGCTTACTCGGGTAATGACTTGAAGTTCTCTTCCAACTAACTTTGCATACTCGAGTAGTGACTTAAAGTTTTTCTTCTAAATAACTCTGCATACTCAAGTAGTGACTTGAAGTGAAGTGTGAGAAAAACATTTCATGTTATTCTTGTATTACCTTCAGGTGTTGACTTATCACAGTAAGTTACTCGAGTAGCTCCTCAAGTAACATTGGCAGGGTTGAAAATGCCGAGAGCAACACATTTCTTGAAACAGGGGACTCGAGTACATACTCGAGTATCATTGGCAGGCCGAGAGTAACTTGAAGTCTTTGACATGGTTACTCGAGTACTTACTCGAGTAACGTTGGCAGGCCGAGAGCAACTGCCAGTGATTTACCTGGTTATTCGAGTGGTTACTCGAGTAACGTTGGCAGGCCAAGAGCAACTGCAAGTTATTTACCTTATTACTCGAGTACTTACTCGAGTATCAATAGCAGGTTACTTGAAGGTCGACTCTGGTTATTCAAGTTTCAGTCCATTACTCGAGTACCTACTCGAGTAACCCTTTAGAAAACTTGCCACTGATCAAGTTTCTTAGCTTTTTCTCTTGGCCTTTCTTCATTACTCCAATACTTACTTCAAGTGATGATTTTGCCCTGTTATTACTTTGTTCAAACTTATTTTTTTATCAAATTCTTTTTCATACCATTATTTGTTATCATCAAAACATGAGATATAACATAATCTACTTTAGGATTTCATCAATAGATTGAAATTGAATCAAGTGAGAATGAGTTTGAGCCTGAACCTGAGCCTCTGCATTCTGAGTTTTTGACAATAAACACTACCTTCCCCCTTGCCCCTATTCTTGACTCCACCTTTGTGTTCCTTCTACCTATCCTTTCAGCTCAAGAGTTGTTAGCGTTTTTTGGCCTTCTCCGATTTTGCTCAAACTAAAGTGAGTTGAGCTCCTCATATGTTTGCACTTGTAAATCACAGTAAAACTTGATAAGAATATTCGTAACAATTTCAGCACGAATTGATAACATCTTTTGATGGAATTCACTATATTTTCAGTCAGCTCTTCTGGGGATGGCCTCTAGCTTCACTTTATTGTCCTCTACCTTTTTAGAAGATGATGACTCAGTTGCCCCAGTTTAGTCAACCTACAAATTTACATAGTTTATGCATTTTTCATTTATATCCCATAAATCTACTGAATATATTGGTTCAAGAAATGCAATTCTCATTTATGATAAGAATTGTAATTTATAAATGAAAATTAGGTGTCAAGGTGAGAAAACAATAAGCCATCAAAACAATGGATTACCAAAATGTTGCGAGTGTAAATGATCCATTAAATAGTGCAAGTATACACTGTCATAATCAAATAATACAAAAGTAAAAAGAGTATCATTCCCACGAGGATTAATCGCAAAGTACCAAAATGGGTAATTTTAACTCTATTTAGTCGATTGATTAGTTGGTAATTGAGAATATAAAATAAAATATAATTAAATATGAGTGTAAATGAAAGCAATTATGAGAAAAAGTCCTAGGGGTCAGATTTCACTTAACAAATTTTAGATTGAATTACTGATCTATTCTAACCCAATTTATTCCACATAATTGATAGTCGAGTTTCCCAAATTTAATTACTAGTCTCTTCCAAGGTCAAGCAATTCTATAATTAATTGCTAATCCAATATATTCCTATATGAAATTAAGCAATTAATTATATATTAAGATTTATGGAACTCAGTAAGACTACACAACTCATATGAATATATTCCTATTTCATATGCAAGTCATGATTTTAATTATAGGATCTACACACATGCATCTCCTTCCGGTCTCAACATGCATATTGAAATCATTCAAAAGGTGGCCAATCAATCAAAAGTATTAAGAACAATAATTAAAACTCAATCATGAAGGAGAAATTCAAACTAGATTTAATAAGTTAAGATTCAATCCATTATTAGTAAGCTATATCATCACCCTAAGAAAAAAAAATTTAACTCATGATGAAATTAAAAAAAATCAAAATAAATTGAAAACTTTATAAACATTGCATAAAACTTGAATATCAAATTATAAAACATAAATATACAATAAAAAGATGCATAAAATGGAGAAAATCTAGTCGTCCCTTTAGGAGGTAAAACCTTCCATATAACCATCTATAAAGGAGGACTACCTAAGCCTTCCATGTAGGAGGCGTGCAGGAATTAAATACAATACATAAAATTAACTTTAAAATGGTATATGTGGAGAAAAGAGGAAAGTAATGGATATGAAATTGTGTGTGTTAAATGTGAGGGAGAGGATGACTATATATAGGGAAGAATGGAGTATGGTAGATGAAGTGATAGATGAAGTATAGTAGATGAAACGTGATGGATGAAGTAGTAGGTGGAATGAAGATGAAGTAATAGGTAAAATGTAGTAGATGGAATGGAGTTGGTGAAATGGTAAATGGAATGTGATAGATAGAATGGTTGGTGGAATTTCATATTTTGATCTTCATGAAAGTTGTAGCTATGGATCTTAGCTTGAAGAAGCAAGTGAAAATTGTAACACCCCAAATTTTATTCACCAAATATATTGTAATTATTGGAAATAATCAATGAAATGAAATGGTGCATTTTGGGGAATATAATTATGTTTTCGGTGAAATTGCCTATGAGGCAGTGAATTTGTCATGTAATTTTGTATGAACAAATTATGAGTAAAAATTATGAAATTTTACAAGGTGAAGGTGAACATCCTAAGCTTTAATTTGATAGGACATATGACTCAATTAGAGCTATATACAAAAGTTATGAATTATTGAAATTTACCCAGCAAAATTGATTATTTTCTAGAATAGCATGCAAAGATTGAAACACTGGGAATTGTATGATTTCATTTGGATAAATACTATTTTTTTTTCTTGAAATTATACTCAATAACGGTTCAATAGCCTTTAGAATCGCTTTTAAAACAGTGTCTGCAAATTTAGTTATGATTTTTCAAAGTTTAGGCAAAAAACCTGACAGAATTTTGTAAAAATCCTAAAATTGGGAAATTGATAAATAATTAAATTATGGCATAAGCTAATATTCTAAACATCATCTTCCTCCTTTCTTCAGCCCAAACTGATGTGAAACATCCCAAGAAGAGAGAGGAAGAGCAAAATTCTAGAGAGAGAAAAGGAAAAGGAAAAGCTTACAAAGGTAAGTGATTTCTTTAGTAAATTGGTTTCTAATGCGTATAACTCCATTCTTAAGCTTCCTTTTCATATGGTTTAAGGTTTGGAGGCTCAAATTTGGATGTTGAGCACCTAGGGTTTTCAGCCAAGTCTAGAAAAGCTAGCAAGAGCTTGAGACAACTTTCAAACCTTCGTATATTAACTATTATGGCTGATGTAGGCAATTTAATTGGTGAAATTTTACCGGATTACCGTTGGTTTTAAAATTTGAAAATAGAGTTGCCTAAGGGTTATGCTTCCAAAATTGGGTTTAAATGATAGTTATAACTCAATTAAATAGTTAATAAAGTAGTTAGGAGTACAAAGGAATATGCCTGCGGAATCAGATTTCAAAAACCCTAATTTTCCTCAGAATTCCTATAAGTTTTAGCCAACTCTAGAAATGAGCCTTAGAGTTGGATTTTCAATTATATGATGGTTTTATTGAGTTTAGGAGGTAAAATTAGGTGGGGTTACAGTTAGTCACTTTTTCGGAAAAGGCCAAAAAAACATAATTACGAAAACGCCCCTAAAACCCTTAAAGCGGGGCTGTCAAGGGTAATTTCATCTTTTGGAAATGAATTTGGTAATTCCAAGTCCGGAAATGGATTCCTTGAGTGGAAATATGTCAGGATAGCCCAGGTTAGAGTTTCAAGAAAGGTGCAGCCGAACTGGGTGCAGCTGGACCAGGTACAGTTGGCCGAGTCGAGTCCCTAAGGGTATTTTAGTAATTTTTCAATATAGACTCATATAACCCCCAAAAACACTATGGAAGTGTCTAAACAGTACCTTTGGCATTGTAGGAACGAATATGGAGCCTGAGCTATTTGCACGTAGATTGAGGAACTATTTCTGTTTAGCAAAAGGGACACAAGGTAGGGGACTTACCTTATTTGCATGTATTTGATATCTTTACTTGTGTAGTGATATATGTGATTACTTTATGTGATTGTGTAGAGCATATTTGAATAAACGAAGCTCTATTTCTGTTTTTGTTGTGGCCATAGTTTTGTTACATGAAACATTAAGCATGTAGAAATGTCATTATGGGGCATACATCTAGTTAAAGCTAACATGTCATACACATAGCATCTATCATGCATGCATTATGGTATATGTTTACTACTGAGATTCTCTCGAATCTCACCCTCCCCTACCAATAATTTGGACAGGCGAATACAGAAGGTATGCGGGAATCAGAGAAGAGAACTACACAAGAGAGGGTTACAGTGGTGGAGCGAAGACGGAAAGAAATCTCCATTTCACTGGAATGGGTTTAGACACCCTAGTAGCCATGTGGAGCTACCTTAATTGTAAGTATCATGTACGAACCCTTATAGGGATTTTCTGTAATCATGTACAAATTATCAGTATATTTATGTTATTCCTGTGTTGCCCATTAAACCGGATATCATTTTCCGTGAATACTCTGATAAAGGTGAAATTAAAATAAGGGCGTGACAAAAACTCCTCATTTCAATATTTACAGCTCCAGTTATAGTAAATTAGTGGGCAAAAGTCAGACTTGAACAAATTCATGTCATCAAAATTCCAAGCAAAATCCACAGCTTTTGGAGATAGAACTGGGTTTTGGTCTCAAATATAAAAGTTGTAGAGCTCTTTCTTAGCTTTTTATCCATATATAAAACGTCTCAATCCGACATCTAGAGCTCCAAATATTGCTTGAAAACTAAAAAAGGGTTTGATTTAGTGTTTTTCAAGAAATTATATTTTATGCCCAAATCATTATTTATTTATTTATTACAACTAAATTCATTAAATTGAGCTTAAATATCCTCCACAAAATAATCATATAAGGGAAAATAAATATGTAAATATTTTACTTATCACAAAACCTTGTTTTAGTAAAACAATGTGCACTGGCAGTTTCATTAAACTACTCAGTTTTCTTAAAACGGGTGACTCACCTTGAGAAATGATATGCAAATGTGGGTTATATTTTTTTAATTAATTATTATTTTGTTGTATGTTAAAAGAGTTTAATATTTTATTTCTAGGAAATAATTTTTGCATAGAGAATTAATTAATTATATCACAAAATATTAATTTAATAATAATTTAGTCCTAAAATATTTTTTTTTATTTTTGGAAAATAATGAGTTAAGGCGCAAGTTTTCTTAGAAGTAACTACTCAGGAGCGATTTGTATTTTGAAAGTTTTTGTGGATCAATTTTACCATAGAAGTAACCAAAACATAGTAATTTTGCATTGGCCGTTAGTCAAGGCTAAATTTGACCATTAACTAGCATATGGCACTCAATAAGCTACCTCATCCCCATGTGGAGTGTGTGCTTCATTTCTCTTGACGAAGTGTAATATTAAGTGCTATGGTGATGAGGTGGCTTATTGAGTGTCATGTGGAGTGCTACGTGTTACTTGACATTCAAACTTAATCTTGACGAACGGCCAAGGTGAAATTACTAGTTTTTTGTTACTTTTAGGGCAAAATTACTTCATGAAAAACTTCTAGATATCTAGTATTCTTGAGTGATTACTTTCAAGGCAAAATTACACCTTAATCCAAAAAAATATAATTTACAAATATGAATTTAGTCCACTGCAAATTTGACATTCAAAACTTATAGATTATTTTCAATTATTTGCAACTCACTCTCCCATTTTTGTAATTATCTAAGTAAATATTTACTAATTACATAAAACAATAGGCTGTCAAAATAAATGATTATCGAAACCATGTTCTAGTAAAACAATGTATGCCAGTAGTTTCATTAAACCACTCAAGTTTTCTTACAATGGATGACTTACCTCAAGATATGATATGCAAATGTTGGATATAGTTTTGTGAATGACCATCAACTATTAGTTTCAACTCTATGATTATTGTTTTTAGGTTAATATAATTGTTAGTCCTTACATTTGATTGATTTTTAGTTTTGATCAATGTAGTTTTGAGTTGTAATTTGTAGTCCCTATAGTTTTATAAGGATTTGGTCTGAGTTTAATGGTGTTAACTTTATTTAATGCTATTAAGTATAAGTATCAAAACCAACACTATAAAACAATTAACTTTTAGCGACCACTTTTAGCGGCGACTATTAAAAGTCACCGCCAAAACCATACTTTCAGCGACGACTTTTAGAGTCATAGCTGAAAGTCAATTTCAGCTTATTTTATTTTTAAAATTTATTAAAAATTAAAAATTATTAATTTTATTTTTAAAATTATATTTATAATATTAAAATATTAATTATTAAATAATTATATTTAATATTAATTATTACAATTATATTATTATTTATTAATATTATATTTAAAATTTCTACTAAAATAATAGTTATGATATTATTATATTAGTTATTATTTTATTTTATATAAAAATAAATTATATGTTAGTAATATTATATGTATCATTTTATATTAAAAATAATATTTATAACATTAAATTATTATTTATTTATTTATTTATTTTAATTAAAAAATTGGTTAATTAAATATATAAATACTTTTTTACATTTTTATTTAATTTATCATTATTTTTAATAATATTATATATAATTAATAATTAATTATTATATATATATAACTGATTAATTAATTATATGTGTGTGTGTATGATAATATTATATATATAACAATATGTAATAATTTAACATAGATTCAATTTGGCGCAACTGGCAAAAGCACATGCGTGAAGGTGTTAGCACCATGAGGTCGCGAGTTCGAGCTAGAGGAGAAGCTCTTTTAGGAATTATGTGATGTCGACACATGGAAGCATGATGAGCCGACACGTGGCAGCATGTGGAGATGATGTAACCCCCTGTCGTAATTATATCCGAAATACTCAATTAAAATGAAATAGAGACCAATAAGAAACAAATAACATTTTACAAACCCATCTACCAGACGGGGTTTTCATAAATACCTTTCGAAATCATTCATAACCTGGTCTCACATTCACATTCCGAATACAATTACTACACGAAGATAAATCACATTCATATATCAGAGTACGCAATATAAACTCTCGGCAATCCCGAAATACATATCTTCGTTAACAATCATAGGGCACATTAGCCCATACAACTCCTCAAATGGGGATTACACAAATCCTCTTAAATACATATACAAATATCTAATAACTCATCCCAAATACATAATCAAATATTCTCATCCAAACATATATCCAAATATACATTCCATAATATGTATACAACCTTTATCCAAATACGAATACAAATAATCCCGTTTATGATAACCAACTATCACAACCAAACTCCAATGGGAGCCCTAGCTGCCCTTGACTGCTTGCTCCATCCTCGATCCACCTACCCTGTCTGAAATGGTTGATAGGGGAGGGTGAGATTCTAGAGAATCTCAGTAGGAAACAGATACCTATATGCATGTATGATATGTGTTTAATGCATGACATGCTTGCAATACATATCTCATGCTCACATAATGACATATCTGCGTGCTCAATGTTTCAACAACATACTCATGGCCATAGCATAACTAGAAACAGAGCTACAATCATTCATACATGTTTCACATAATCAAGCAAAGCAATACATGCATCAAAACACAAACACAATATCAAAGCATGCAAAAGAGGTAAGTTCCCTACACTTTTCTTTCCACGTATGCTCCAGCTCCGCTTACTTGCGATCCAAACGAATACTGAACCCTATAAACCAAATCAAGGATATAGGGTCAATCTCAATTCCAAATCCTTACTTTTATATCACTTAAAGTTGGTTACCATTCACACCCTTTAGGTGGCTAAAATAAGCTCAACGAAAGCTTAAAGGATTGGGACGTACTAGGTTGGAAATCACCTTTCAAAATCACAAAATCCTGAAAAATGGGGGTTGGCTGCAGCCAAGACCCTCTGGCTGCAGCCAAAACACGCACAGAAGGTTTCTGGCTGCAGCCAAGAATTTCTGGCTGCGGCCAAAACGCTCACAGAAACTTTTGTGCTGCAGCCAGGATTTTCTGCTGCAGCCAAGGCAACTTCAAAAATTCATAACTAATTCCACAAAAATCGAAATGAGGTGATCCCAAAGCCAACTTAAATATTTTTAAGTCCTCTTCATAGGAAAAATATGGCTCATTACCAGAAATCACCACACAAATCCAGATTTACACAAAATCCAACATTGTACCAAAACAGGGTCCAGTTTCGTCCCCAAACTTTGGACAGTTCAAACTCCCAGTTTCCAAAACGAAATGACACAGTTTATATGTCCATTTTGAAGCTTAAGATGTGAACTTCAAGACTGGAAAGTTTCAGAATTTTCTAACATCATTTGCCCATTCAAAACGGCAACACAAACAGAACTGCCCAAACAGACTTTCCACTTGACAGAATTCCAAATTTGTACAATTGGCTTCCAATGGTCCAATTTTCATATCAAACATCATTCTCACACAAAATTTCACAAGGAATCCATTGGAAATACCAAATCAACCAAATTCACATTATATTGACATGTTTCCCAATGAATTGCAACATGTCACACAATTCACAATACCAACTCTACATTACAATCTCTTTCCATTTCAAATTCAAAACCAATTTCAATGATGCCAAAACATAATATGACACCATTTTCATCATCAAACACAATCCAATTCATCCAATCAAAAATCACATGAAAATCAGGGCAAAATTCGAAATTCACAATACTCAACCATAATTCACAAAACTTAGATCAAAAGGCTTCAAATACTCACCTCTTCCTCTTTCCCAAACCAATTTCTTGATTCTTCATCTTTCCACTTTTCCTCAAGCAACAAAACACCTCCTCTCACAAATCTAAAACCATAGAGATGAAGCTCTCATCACTATGAACAACATTATAGAAGGACATTAGAGCATTAGAGGACTACAAGCCAAGCAAAATCTCACCTCTAGTTTTCTCTTTCCTCCCTTTGTGCTTGGCGTCCATGGAGTGTGTGAGAGAGAAGATGAGATGATGAAATGAAGATGATGAAGTGATGCAGATTTTGGGGCCCAAAAACGTGAAAATAAGGGAGAGAGAAAAGAAAAAGAGTGTTGAACTTTTGACCAAGATCCAAGGGTCCAAATTGTGCCAAGTGTCAAGATCTTGTTCCATCAACCATGAGTTCACATGAGCACAACCACATGGGATTCCACCCTTTGATCTATTGTACAAATCAATCTCAACCATTGATCTTGAAGCTACCAATGAGTTTCCTCTTCGGTAACTGACCAATTGGTCGGTAACTTTACCGTTTAGCCCCTGATTTCGGTAATTTTCATTGAATCACCACCAAACACTTCATATCGTTTCATTTAGCCACAATATACGCCTTCCCTCTATTTTAAGTCAATTTAGATGTTAATCCATAATTGAGCTTAAATACAGGGTTTTCGGCGCTGCTCACAGCACATACGAATCACATCGGGTGCCAACTCACACCATAATCTCCAAAAGGGTTCATTTATCACTAATGACATCCACTTTTGGAGTCATTAACCCTTGATCACAATTTGGGATCTTGCTAAACCGGGGCTTAGCAATCCACTAATCTCAGGCTTATTCTCTAGCCTCAAGTCTCAGAATTCGGGGTGTTACATTTCTCCCCCCGTTCAATAAATTTCGTCCTCGAAATTTGTCAAACCATTTAATCCACAAACTACGGATGCTTCTTCACGACAGCTTCCGTTTCACAATTCATGTCACATTGGATGGTCTCCTCTAGATCACCCACACATAACCGATAATCCACAAATCCGATTCTCGTAAGAATCTCAAACAATAAATGCAACTCAGTTGCCACAAATTGCAATCGGCCCATTTCACGATTGTCGCACAAACATAATCACCATATATTTGCCAACAAATGCAATCGCCTCCACGTACGATTGCCACAACACCATCATCACATAATCACAATCGTCGTAAGCCCTTCTAATTCATGAGTGGCTAGTGCATCTCAATATCCGGAGGCTCTGAATCATGAGCCATATCATAAGATTTTGGCAGTTAAGCAGCATAGGCCACCACTATGCTCAACTCAATCTAGTTACCCCTTCCGGAAGTAATCACCACAACCTCAATACATCAAACGACAGCCTCAGCTGTATACACAAACATTTCAGCATTCGCTATATCAACTTTCACAACTTTACCCTCACCCGTACACCCACCAGTAACTCCGCTAGTGGTAACCGGGACTTTTGGGCGTCCACAACAATCACATTGCCGTATCAAGTTTCACGGCGTTACCCTCACCCATCCGGGGCTTTTGGGTATTACACAATGTCCACGATAGATTCATATTGATGCGTGAAGATTGTCACAAGACAACAACACCCACAGCTGTATACTTCACAATGATATGTAGCTTTCGCCACTTGCACAAATACGACAACTTCCTGCTGTCTCACAAATACACATTGCCCTTCCGGCATTTTCATCACAACACATATCACAGATTCAGGTCACTCCAGAATCTCAATCTCTTCTATCCAAAGTACCTGACAGTAATGGTCCACCTAGAATCTCAGTCTCTTCTATCCAGGCGACCGGTTGAGAGTCTCAATCTCCCAACACCACTTTCATGCTCTTGCACCACACAAAGCAACTACAACGGCAGTTCAACGGCCGAGCTAGAGATGACCAGCGTCAAACCCTAAACGGCTCACGCTGACCTGCACACGCTGCATTGCACCTTAACACAATTCACACAGGTCACATTCACCACAACCCGCATTGCAGACTCTAATTTTACGCACCGCCTTTCGGCCTTGGGTCAACACCGGTGCAACCAACGTGGTGGCTAGCCAGGCTGGCCATGCCGGGGTAATTGCCCTCACAACAAAATCCCCAAACATGTAGTCGAATTAGCCATCAGCTGAACTAGCTCTGCTCTGCTACAACACACCTCAATCCCAGCTTAATCACAGTTGTCACAAAGTACACAAATCACACTCCACTCTCATCCCCTTTCTCCGCCAGGAAGACACACAGTCTTAACCTGAACCGTTGTTAGCTACTCAGGGACTATCGACGTGGCAGTGCACACATAGCCATTCAGGCTCACAAATAATAGATTCGCAATCACACCCTACCCTCATCCCCTTTCTCCGCCAGGAAGACACACAGTCTTTACCCGAACCGTTATTAGCTACTCAGGGACTATTGGCGTAGCGGTGCTCACACATAGCCTTTCAGCTTCCACATGACACTCCACCCTCATCCCCTTTCTCCGCCGGGAAGACACACAGTCTTAACCCGAACCGTTGTTAGCTACTCAGGGACTATCGACGTGGCAGTGCATACACATAGCCCTATAGCTCATACAGCTATCTGGCTTTCACAAATGGCCCGTCGGCCTCACAAATAGCCTGTCCCCCGTAAACTACCGCCCCGAAGGCACGGTCCTCCGCCATAGGAATCACCCCATGCGGCCGCAGGTAAGAGACTCACAAATAACCGTCACACCCCACCGCCGTCTCACCCCACCGGGCCACAACGGTTGGTGCCCTCTCCCACCAATCGGGTGTGGAGAGGCTGGGTACACTACGTCGACCCAGGACTCGCAGTGCACAATTGTAACAAGCTGGAACCAGGCATTTCAACCACTTCACTTCAACATCTCGAATTCTTTTCACATACTGAGATCCTTCAAGACCTCTCTTTACACAATACAACTTGACCCCGAAGCTTTACCTCCCGAAGCCATAGCTATCATATCATTCTCACAGCTACTCGAGCTTCCGCTCAACACAATTCTCAAACATAATACATTCATCACGATTCCACTGCACACTCTGAGGTCTTTCTCCTCATCTGTGCCTTCATAATGTCAGGGTGACTCAATAGGAGTCCCATAGGAATCTCCTACCACAATTGACAACGTTCACCATCTATACCAAATCTTGGCCTGATTCAACTTGATTCATTGAAAGCCATAATCAACACATCGTTAAGAGTTCATACTCCTAACGTCCTCATAGTTCTACTCTACGATTCAACTTCACGGCAACTGCTCTCCACGGTTCATTATCAAGGCGGCTGCACTCTAGGGTTCATCGTCACAATGGCTCCACTCTAGGGTTCATCGTCATGGTGGCTCCACTCTACGCTACTGCACTCGGTGCTTCACTCAGTCCACTGACTGGTCAGCCCCTCCGGTCAGAGTTTTCCGTAGGTAGCCCTTTCCAATTAGATCTCACCGTAGGTAGCCCTTTCCGATCGGATCTCACCGTAGGTAGCCCTTTCCGATCAAAAGTCCTCGTAGATAGCGTTCTCCGATCCGAATCCTCCGTAGATAGCTTTCTCCCTGTGTTGGATTAATAACCAACACTCTCAGAATAACTGATACACATCTCAATTCACTTCCTGTACCATACCTTGGTACCACAGACCACTGAGGTCAAATCCAATTCCTAAGAATCAACCCAGCTATTGAGTCTAATCCTTAGATCACATCTCATCTATCCACTCCAACATGAACTCAAATATCTCTGCCAGCCTAAGGCACACCGGTCCCCTAGGTCTTAAGGCCTTTATACCTACAAGCTCTGTATGACGTCACTACATGTAACATCATACCACCTAGGGTTTCTCACCCAATATCTAGGTTAGACATAACACCTAGAAGCTCAATATCACATTCCTGGGAAATCATTTTCCTCCACCTCTGAGCTTGCACCTCAGATTCTCAGGTGAACCACACTGATTCACCACATCCACAACACAATTAATGTATACACATGGCCCTTCAACTCACATATCCAAAAATAGCAGGGACCTTAATGTGTATACCACAACAAACAAAGCCATTATCTATGACTTAAGGCAGCAACTACTGCCATTATCCTAGAAAATCCTTTACTTGCCAGGAACTATAGCTCTGATACCAAAATGTAACCCCCTGTCGTAATTATATCCGAAATACTCAATTAAAATGAAATAGAGACCAATAAGAAACAAATAACATTTTACAAACCCATCTACCAGACGGGGTTTTCATAAATACCTTTCGAAATCATTCATAACCTGGTCTCACATTCACATTCCGAATACAATTACTACACGAAGATAAATCACATTCATATATCAGAGTACGCAATATAAACTCTCGGCAATCCCGAAATACATATCTTCGTTAACAATCATAGGGCACATTAGCCCATACAACTCCTCAAATGGGGATTACACAAATCCTCTTAAATACATATACAAATATCTAATAACTCATCCCAAATACATAATCAAATATTCTCATCCAAACATATATCCAAATATACATTCCATAATATGTATACAACCTTTATCCAAATACGAATACAAATAATCCCGTTTATGATAACCAACTATCACAACCAAACTCCAATGGGAGCCCTAGCTGCCCTTGACTGCTTGCTCCATCCTCGATCCACCTACCCTGTCTGAAATGGTTGATAGGGGAGGGTGAGATTCTAGAGAATCTCAGTAGGAAACAGATACCTATATGCATGTATGATATGTGTTTAATGCATGACATGCTTGCAATACATATCTCATGCTCACATAATGACATATCTGCGTGCTCAATGTTTCAACAACATACTCATGGCCATAGCATAACTAGAAACAGAGCTACAATCATTCATACATGTTTCACATAATCAAGCAAAGCAATACATGCATCAAAACACAAACACAATATCAAAGCATGCAAAAGAGGTAAGTTCCCTACACTTTTCTTTCCACGTATGCTCCAGCTCCGCTTACTTGCGATCCAAACGAATACTGAACCCTATAAACCAAATCAAGGATATAGGGTCAATCTCAATTCCAAATCCTTACTTTTATATCACTTAAAGTTGGTTACCATTCACACCCTTTAGGTGGCTAAAATAAGCTCAACGAAAGCTTAAAGGATTGGGACGTACTAGGTTGGAAATCACCTTTCAAAATCACAAAATCCTGAAAAATGGGGGTTGGCTGCAGCCAAGACCCTCTGGCTGCAGCCAAAACACGCACAGAAGGTTTCTGGCTGCAGCCAAGAATTTCTGGCTGCGGCCAAAACGCTCACAGAAACTTTTGTGCTGCAGCCAGGATTTTCTGCTGCAGCCAAGGCAACTTCAAAAATTCATAACTAATTCCACAAAAATCGAAATGAGGTGATCCCAAAGCCAACTTAAATATTTTTAAGTCCTCTTCATAGGAAAAATATGGCTCATTACCAGAAATCACCACACAAATCCAGATTTACACAAAATCCAACATTGTACCAAAACAGGGTCCAGTTTCGTCCCCAAACTTTGGACAGTTCAAACTCCCAGTTTCCAAAACGAAATGACACAGTTTATATGTCCATTTTGAAGCTTAAGATGTGAACTTCAAGACTGGAAAGTTTCAGAATTTTCTAACATCATTTGCCCATTCAAAACGGCAACACAAACAGAACTGCCCAAACAGACTTTCCACTTGACAGAATTCCAAATTTGTACAATTGGCTTCCAATGGTCCAATTTTCATATCAAACATCATTCTCACACAAAATTTCACAAGGAATCCATTGGAAATACCAAATCAACCAAATTCACATTATATTGACATGTTTCCCAATGAATTGCAACATGTCACACAATTCACAATACCAACTCTACATTACAATCTCTTTCCATTTCAAATTCAAAACCAATTTCAATGATGCCAAAACATAATATGACACCATTTTCATCATCAAACACAATCCAATTCATCCAATCAAAAATCACATGAAAATCAGGGCAAAATTCGAAATTCACAATACTCAACCATAATTCACAAAACTTAGATCAAAAGGCTTCAAATACTCACCTCTTCCTCTTTCCCAAACCAATTTCTTGATTCTTCATCTTTCCACTTTTCCTCAAGCAACAAAACACCTCCTCTCACAAATCTAAAACCATAGAGATGAAGCTCTCATCACTATGAACAACATTATAGAAGGACATTAGAGCATTAGAGGACTACAAGCCAAGCAAAATCTCACCTCTAGTTTTCTCTTTCCTCCCTTTGTGCTTGGCGTCCATGGAGTGTGTGAGAGAGAAGATGAGATGATGAAATGAAGATGATGAAGTGATGCAGATTTTGGGGCCCAAAAACGTGAAAATAAGGGAGAGAGAAAAGAAAAAGAGTGTTGAACTTTTGACCAAGATCCAAGGGTCCAAATTGTGCCAAGTGTCAAGATCTTGTTCCATCAACCATGAGTTCACATGAGCACAACCACATGGGATTCCACCCTTTGATCTATTGTACAAATCAATCTCAACCATTGATCTTGAAGCTACCAATGAGTTTCCTCTTCGGTAACTGACCAATTGGTCGGTAACTTTACCGTTTAGCCCCTGATTTCGGTAATTTTCATTGAATCACCACCAAACACTTCATATCGTTTCATTTAGCCACAATATACGCCTTCCCTCTATTTTAAGTCAATTTAGATGTTAATCCATAATTGAGCTTAAATACAGGGTTTTCGGCGCTGCTCACAGCACATACGAATCACATCGGGTGCCAACTCACACCATAATCTCCAAAAGGGTTCATTTATCACTAATGACATCCACTTTTGGAGTCATTAACCCTTGATCACAATTTGGGATCTTGCTAAACCGGGGCTTAGCAATCCACTAATCTCAGGCTTATTCTCTAGCCTCAAGTCTCAGAATTCGGGGTGTTACAGATGACACATGGCAGTGAGTGAAGAAGAGAGACACATGGAATTTGTAATTTTTTTAAAAAAAATTGTGATCGAATTTGTAATTTTAAAAAAATTACACTTTCAACGGCAACATAAAAGTCACCGCTGAAAGTTACTTTCTTTTTGTCGCCGCTTAAACTTTCAGCGACAGTCACATAGGCGGCGAATGGTTTTCAGCGGCGACTTTTAGCCTTCAACGATGGCTTTTGTCGCTGTCGAAAGTCATTTTTTTGTAGTGCAACACTCGTTAACATGGAGAGTTTAGGGCAAAAAAAAAAGTTGAGGTCTTATAGGACCAAATGAATTCCTCTACTAACTCTGAAATTGATAAGAGGTAGTATGTGAAAAGGGTTTAATTTTTTAAATTTGAAATATAATTAAGGCCTTAATATGTGAAAAGGGTTGTTGAAATATTTTTTTAAAAACATAATTTTTAAATATGAAGAACCAAGGCCGCAGATATCAAACTCCTGCTGTCTATGAAGTATCCTATGCCTTATTAAAAGAACCAGTCGACCATAAATCAAAAACAAATTGACTTGCCATATTAATAGAGCCGGTAATACGGGCCCAACCCGTTGGCCTGTCCGTTGGGACAGGGTTTTTCCCAACCCACAAAAATACGGGCTGCACAGGCCCATACCGCATAACCCATGGGTTGATGCGGGCCAACCCGCGGGTTGGCGAGTTAGCCCACAAATTTTTTTTACATATAATAATTTTATAAAACTTATAAGTTTTTCACTTCTATCTTGGTACCTCACAATCCAAAGAGAAAAAATCTTTGCCTCTTTCCTTCTTCTTTAAATAAAATTATTATATCTTGGTTACTTGAGAATGAGTTTATGTTTTGTTTATAAACTTTAGCAAATTTAATAATTTTATCTCTTAAACTGTGGATTATATTTTTAAATTTTTATAAAAGAAATTGTTGATGTAAGGAAGGTAAATTTAATGACTCATATATATATGTCTTGTATTTTTTGCCTTCTTTAAAAAATAGAAAATTGTTTTTTCAAAAATAATGCGGGCCCGCGGGTTGGTTTGCAACCCCGTACACTGAGGGTTAGGATTGGTATTTTGCCAACTCGCAGAAGTGTGGGCCGCACAGGCTTGCACCCATGGCCTGCGGGTTGGTGCGGGCTTACCCGCAAATCGTGGATTGGCCCGTATTCCCAGCTCTAGACATATATAGTGTGAAACTAGCAAATGATACAACATTGCTTGTCGATCACGCAATGAATCTTAGATACGTACAGTGGTTCTATAATGGGATATTCATATACCACTATTTGCTTTTGGCGTATGGAACATAAAGACATTAAGATGCTTATCATCAGGGCCTACAAGTGGATCAAAGCATTTATCTTAAGAGTTTCTTTATGAGAGAGAGAGACTTGAAGGTTTGAGGAGCTTACAGAGGCGGACAAATATACATTAACTCTTTTAATTGGAGCAAAAAAACTCCGTTAATTCTTCTGAACAATGGTTAACTTTTTTTTTTGTGGGAATCCCACAAATGTTCAACTGTCACCCTGAACTTCATTTTTCACTAACCAACATTCTCTTTCTTCAACATCACTGTCAGCCCCATCTCAGAACGCGCACCTGACACTTATCCCATATGAACAATTCAAATTTAATTTTTTTTAAATTGGTTATTTTTTTAAAAAAAATATTTTTTAAAACAACATTAGTTAAGAGATTATCTTTATTTTAGATTCTGTGTCAATTAAAATAAGTTTAAAAAAATAAAAAAAAATTAAATCTGACCGTTCAAATCCTATCTAAACAGTCTAGATGGGAGGAGTTTTCCTTGTTCCTCCTTTAGACAAGTAGGGAAGCTCGTTCCACCCCATCTCCTCTCCTCAGAAAAGGCTTCCCTCTCCTTGCCTCACTATCGGCATCATCCATGAAGCACTATTAGTGGGAAGCCACGCCATCATCATTTCATTCTTGGTCTTCATCATTTCCTCCACAAACCCATGAATATCACCAACACCTTCTTTTTCATTATTATTTCCTCGGCTCCTCAACAATTCCTCACAAAATCCTCCTCTACCACTACCATTATTAACTCCTTCAAGACGGTTTTGTTCTTCAAGTTCACCCTCAGCATTTGGAAAAGAAACTAATTAATATATCCATAATGCTAACAAAGTCATTACGATATTGAGTCGACATCATGATCGGCCGAGTCAGTAGCGGCATTTGTTCATTTGTTGGATTAGCTTCATTGGAGTGATCAGCTGGATCCATGTAAAATTACTCAAAACTCATCACCAGCCACCGCATAAAACTAAGATCATCAACCAAGAAGCAACTTTCATGTGAAAAAAGATGAAAAATAATAAAATCTAGAAATCATGAGCTCCAAATTCATATAAACACCTATAACACTACAAAAAAACAATCGATTTCTGATGGAAATTCTGTGGTAAATTCCGTTGGAAATCTGACAAAAATTTTTCCTACAGAAATTTTAGCCATGGAAATTGCGACGGAAAAATTCCGTGGCAAAATTACCCATGGAATTATATCGCAATTTCCATGGTTTAAAATTCCGAGGCAAAAATTAAAATTAATTAAATTTTTTAAAAATAATATTTATAATATTAAAATATTAATTACTAAATAATTCTATTTAATCTTAATTATTATAATTATATTATTATTTATTAATTACTATTATATTTAAAATTTTCTAATAAAATAATATTTATGATATTATTATATTAGGTATTATTTTATTTTATTTTAAAATAAATTATATGTTATTAATATTATATTTATCATTTTATATTAAAAATAATATTTATAATATTAAATTATTATTTATTATGTGATTTTAATTAAAAAATTGGTTAATTAAATATCTAAATCCTTTTTTACATTTTTATTTAATTTATCAATATTCTTAATAAAATTATATATAATTAATAATTAATTATCATATATATATAACTAATTAATTAATTAATTGTGTGTGTGTGTGTGTATGATAATATTATATATATATATATATATAACAATATATAATAATTTACACAGGTTCATTTCAACACAATTGGAAAAAGCTCGAGTACGAAGCCGTCGGCACCATGAGATCCCTAGTTCGAACAAGAGGATAAGCATTTTCAGGAATTATGAGTTACCGACATGTGGCAGCACGAGGAGCACACACATGGCAACGAGTGGAGGAGAGGGACACGTGGTGCATTGTGGGGCTAACACATGGAATTTGTAATTTTATATTACGGAATTTCAATTTCATCGCAAATTTCCATCGGAATTGAAATTCCATCACAAATTCATTTGTAACACATCTTTTTGTGACAAAATGGATTCCATCGGAAATTTTTTTTAGTCGGAAAAGCTGAATTTTGTGGGAAATTCCGTCAGAAATTCAATATTTTTTTGTAGCGTAAATAGAGAACCAATTGATTTGAAATGAAAAGAATATAAATCATGTAAAACAATTGATATAACAAAAGAGTAAAATTTTTATACCTTTTTGGTATTTCATTGATCTGATATCTTTTTAGTAACAACTTTGGGTTAGTGGTGGCAGTGGCGTCATCTTCTTCATTTGCATCAAATTTCATGGGTGATTTTTTTCATGAAAGCTAGGACAAAAAAATATGATAACGATACATTTACACAAGTCTATATCATGTTGCATATAAGTTAGGGGAATTTTATAAATGATAAACTAGGGTGTATGTTGAGGAAACCGTGTGCCGTCAATTACACAATCAACTCTTAAAACCATGTTCGAGTAAAATAATGTACGCCAGTAGTTTTATTAAACCACTCAACTTTTCTTACAATGGATGGCTGATCACCTCAAGATGTGATATGCACATGTTAGTTATATTCTGTGAACGGCTAGGATTGAATGACTTGAATAACCTTTTTTACAGTAGCACATTGTATTTTTTAGGGTATATATTCAAGAGAAATCAAATAAATCTATTCAATTTATTTCCATGCAATTAATTATTCTTTTCTTGTATGCGAAGAGAGTTCAATTTTTACCTTTATAGAAGAAATTATGGTCTGCATAAAATAAGGAGAAATAATAGTTCACATAAGATCAATTTAATAACATTTTGGTCTTAAATTGTTTTTATAAAAAAATAAACTGTTAATATGAATTTACACCTTTGCAAATTAGAAATTCAAATTCGAATCCTATACTTATTTCCAATTAGAACAAAAAATTAATTTTTTGTTTCTTGTAATTCTTACTCGATTGTAACTTCGTCTTTAAACTTTTAACTTAATATAACTTAGCCCCTGTAATTTTGACTATGTTGAAGCTTGGTCTCATAGTTTGACTTACTGCATACGTTGGTCCTCTCTAATTTTATGGGGTTTGAGTTTCTTCCTTATTTTTATAAATTATACTTTCAGTATCTTATTGCTCACACTGTTAATATCTCATTGATGGAAAAGCCTTACTCGCCAAATTTAATGGCGACTATGCAATTACACATTTTGCATGGATGAGCTGTTTTGTTTTCCTTTGCAGGGATGAGATGTTCACTGGCGTAGGTGAATGGCATTTTCACATCGACGGATAGGTTTTTTTAAAAATAATATTTTCAGTTTACACATTTTAAATTAAAAATCAATATGCCATCGTTTAATGGCATGGTCACCATTAAATTTGCTGGAGTCTAAATTTTTTTGTTAATGGAAGATTAACTATTGGAATAACTTTTAAAATGAAGATATGTGTTTTTTGAAAAGTTAGGTACATATGAATTAAATAATTATGTGAGGAGTTTTGTAATGAGTTATAATATTAAGGGTTACTAAGATCATGTCTCTTTAGACCCTAAAAGAGTGTCATATGAAAGTAAGAAAATTTCATAAAGTCCTCAAAATTTTATAAAATATAAGTAATGGGTTTTACACTCAAAGATAAATGCACTTATCAAATTAAGTAAACATTTCAAACAGTTCAAACTATGGAGGCTCTAATCAATATAAGTATAAGCTATAAGGATGTGCGCGGATTAATTTTCCCATTTTTAAATATATATATATATATATATAATTCTTAGAGTATATATGGCATTTGAGGAATTGAAATATTTTATTACAATTTGATTGGACTCTAATTTGATCAAAGTTTTAATTTTGATGTACAATATCAAGGGAGTAAACATGATCTATATACTTATAAAATCAAAAGAAGTTACACTATTCACAAGTTAAGAATAGTGTACATAATCCACTTTTGGATTTCAGCAATAGATTGAAACTGAATATAGTGAGAATAAGCTTGAGTCTGAACATGAAGATTATGATAATAAACTAACTGCTGCCTTCCCCATGCCCTTATTCTTGGCCCCACCTTTGTCTTCCTTCTACCCATCCTTTCAACTCATGAGTTTTTGTTGTTCTTCACCTTTTAAGATCCTGTTAGACAAGAATGGGCCTCGATTGCTCCTCATATATTTGTCCATGTAAATCACAGTAAAGTATCACAAAAATTTTAGTATGTAGGACTGGAATTACATCTTTTGCATTATTAATGAAATTCACTGTGTTTCAGCTAGCTCTTCTCTTTAGGAATGCCATCTAGCTTGACTTAATTGTTCTTCACCTTTTGAAGGCATCTTAGACACCATATTTTTAACCTACAAATTAATGGAATTCATGAATATAATTTTCATTTATTTTCGATAAATCTACTGAGTATTGTGTTCAAAAAATCCAATATTCCCAGTTATTGTAACATCTCCAGCTTCATGTCTCACATGTTTTCTCTTTAGGTTCACCATAGGAACAAACTCAGATTATTATGAAGTCAGCAACCTCTTTGCTTGATGTAAAGGTTAATGATGAACTTAAATAGTACTGAAAAATTATATATATATATATATATATAACGAATGTTAATCATAAATGCAAGGCACCATCTTGTCAATATTGGTTATAAAGAAGTTCTACGCATAAGATATGAGCAAGAGTTAATAAAAAAGCATTGGCAGTACCTAGTCCAAATCAACTAGGAGGCTTACATTGTGCTAGTGGTTTTCCAACATATATGTGATAGATCATTGATATATCATGATTTTATCATAATATTTAATATCATATTTAGAAATTTTATCATTAATTTTTTTGGCTAAATAGCATTTATTATTATTAAATTGAATTAAAGATGATTGTGTGAAAATAAATCTTAAAAGGGTATATTTGTTATAATTTTGTGATTGCTTTTTTAAAATTTGAATTTTGAATGAAGATATTACAAGATATTGATTTCAATTGTAGATCATTTTGGAAACTTGGATATAAAGAACCAAAAAGTAAAGATTTATAAGGACTGAAATGGAAAATAAAATTCTGCATGTGGCTACAAGGGAATTCTAATAGAAAGAAGGGTATTTTTATGTAATATTAGTCGTCACTTTCAGGAGGGAAAATTCAGGAAACAAATTACATAAAAAAACCTCTAATTTATAAAATACCAGTTGGGTCCAAAAGTCTGAAAATCTCCGCTGGAACTGATTCTTTTGTCTGCGAGATGATCAGAGAAAATTATAGATAAGTACACCGAATGTTTTAAATTCTATTTTGGTCCCAAAATCCGAAGATCACCGCTAGAACGAAGGATGTTGAACCTGGACCGGACCGGCATTCCAGCCCGAGAACAGGCGAACCGGCCTGTAAACCGGTCCGGTCCGGGTTGGTATTTAAAAAAAAAATTTTAAATTTTTCCTTTAGAATTTCACACTATAAGTCTAAAATTTTCAATTTCTCACCGGTTTGGTCCCGGTTTAGCTCCGGTTTGGTCCCAGTTTGACCCACTGACCCTTAATCCAGTACCCCGACCGGTTCAATACCCGGTCCGAGTTTTAATACCTTGGCTAGAACTGATTCTTTTGTCTGCGAAAAGATCAGAGAAATTACAGATAAGAACCCCTAACATTAAAAATTCCATTTTGGTCCACAAATCCGCTAATCATCGTCTTCCTCTGCTGAAACTGATTTTCTGGCAACTGAATCGCTGATATAAAATGAGGGAAAATCTAATTATAATCTTCAAAGATTTTGACGCAACTTGTAGGGGATTTGACAGAGATTTCAAATCAAAAACAAATAAAAAGGCATGAAAGTCTTCTTGTGAGAATCATCAACACCCGCACGCAGCCGCGGATTAGATTCAGAGATCATGACTTTCGAGCAAAACCATAGGGAGAAGAAAGACCAAACTTCACTAACGCCTCCATCTTCTTTTCCTTCCATTATCTCAATTTTATAGATTCTTGGTGCCTTGAAGGAGCTGTGCCTGTGATAGACTCCATGAGAGGCTAAATTCTTTCTTACTTCTTGGGGATGGAAGATTGGTTTGAGCTCTAGAGATACATTCAAGAGAGTTATTTGTTTTAATCTTTTTATTTAACTATATAACGGATTTCCTCAGTTAGGATTTTATGTTATGTGGTTAATTTATTGAGATTGTGAGTTATTTATCTTAGTTTGAATTGAACAATTGTGCTTTGGATTGGATTGTGTGGTTTGAGATTTATATCTATATATTCCCTTTTTAGTTTAACATGATTGGGCTATTCTTTCATAGTTTGAATGAGTATTATGACTACTTTGATTTTGTTTGAATATCCCAGTTGAGTGTTCATTGTATAGAGGAACAAGTTGCATAAATCCAATCTTTAATTGCACACTAAGTGGTATTAAATACTCCCTCCAGTCCTAATTATAGGACAACATTTGAGAGTTTATCTTGATCCTAATTATATGACAAAGTTCTAATTTTTGTCAATTTCTTCCCAAAATACCCCCTGTAACCCCCTTCCGTAATTATATCCGAAATACTCAATTAAAATGAAATAGAGACCAATAGGAAACAAAACTTATTTAAAATCCCATCTTCACGACAGGGTTTTCACAGATAACTTTCAAAATATAATTTACTTGGTCTCATATTCAATTTCGAATACAATTACATTACGCGAAATATCACATTTATAAAAATATCAGAGTGTACAACAATAACTTCCCGGCAACTCCCGGGTTCATACCTTTACATAGAATTCATAGGGCACATTCGCCCTTTTACAATTCCTCAAACGGGGATTACACAAATCTCAACTCCATACATGCATACTTAATACTCATCCAATATACAAATACAATATCCAAATATACATCCCAACTATCATCCGAACATATACAATTATCCCAGCATATAACGATAACCAACTACCAAATACAAATACCCATAAGGGATTCTCGCCGCCCCTAGTCACTTGCTCCTTCCTTGAGCCACTTGACCTGTCTAAAATGTTGGTAGGGGAGGGTGAGATTCTAGAGAATCCCAGTAGGAAACAGATACCAATATGCATGCAAGATAAGTGTTTAATGCATGACATGCTTGCATCACAATAACTCATGTTCACATAATGATATATTCGCATGCTCAATGTTTCAACAACATACTCATGGCCATAGTATAAATAGAAACAGAGCTTCAATCATTCATATTTGTTTCACATAATCAAGCAAAGCAATAACATGCATCAATACACAAACACAAATATCAATACATGCAGGAGAGGTAAGTTCCCTACACTTTTCTTTCCACGTATGCTCCAGCTCCGCTTACTCGTGAACCAAACGAATACTGAACCCTTTCAAAATCTCAAAATGCTGAAAATGGGGGTTGGCTGCGGCCCAGAAAATCCAGTTTCTTGGCTGAACTTCCAAAAATCATAACTAATTCAGGAAAAATCGAAATAAGGTGATTCCAAAGCCAAATGAAATCTATTTAAGTCCTCTTTCTAGAAAAAATATTGGCCATTACTAGAAATCACCAAAAAAGTCCAGATTTACCAAAAATCTAACATTGTGCCAAAACAAAGTCCAGTTTGGATACCAAATTTTGGTCAGTTCAAACTCCCAGCTCAAAACGCGAAATGACACAAAATTTATGTCCATTTTGAAGCTTGAGATGTGAACTTTAAGACTGGAAAGTTTCATAATTTTCGAACATCATTTGCCCAGTCAAAACGTCCACGTCATCTGACTGTCCAGAACAGACTTGCCAAAACAGGGTCCAGTTTGGATGCCAAATTTTGGTCAGTTCAAACTCCCAGCTCACCAAGCGAAATGACACAAACTTTATGTCCATTTTGAAACTTGAGATGTGAACTTTAAGACTGGAAAGTTTCATAATTTTCCAACATCATTTGCCCATTAAAAACGACAACACAAACAGACTACCCAGACAGAATTCTCACTGGACAGAATTTCCAGTTTTTCAACCATTGTGTCCAATCCAATTCAAACCAATTCCAATGATTAAATACCACAACATGACACTATTTTCAACACAAAACAACATCCAATTCCACCATTCACATTCCACACGAAAATACCATAAAATCAGGGCAAAATTCACAATTCACAATACTCAACCATAATTCACAAAACTTAGATCAAAAGGCTTCAAATACTCACATCTTCCTCTTTCCCAAACCAATTTCTTGATTCTTCATCTTTCCAAATTTCCTCAAGCCATCAAACACCTTCAATCAAGAATCTAAAACCATAAAGATAAAGCTCTCATCACTATGAATAACTTTATAGAAGGTGATTAGAGCATTAGAGGACAAGAAACCAACCAAAATCTCACCTTTTGATTTCTCTTTCTTCCCTTGAGTTTGCGAAAATGGAGAAATAGAGAGAGAGTAGAGGATGAAGAAGAGGATCAGCTTTTTTTTCCATTTGCTTCATGTGTTGGCTGACCAAAATAAAGGAGAGGGAAGAGAAAAGCATTTTGAACATTTGACCAAAATCTAAGAGTCCACAAGGTGCCAAGTGTCACCATCTTGACAAACCTCACATGAGCTCACATAAGCTCACACACATGTGATTCCACCCCTTGATCTCTTGCACAAATCAATCCTAACCATTGATCTTGAAGTTACCAATAAGTTTCCTCTTCGGTAACAGATCAATTGGTCGGTAACTTACCGTTTTGCCCCTGATTATGGTAATCTCTCTTGGATCACCACCAAACACTTCATATCTCTCCATATCACCACATTATGCGCCCTCCCTCTATTTTAAGTCAATTTAGAGGTTAATCCATAATTGAACTTAAATACAGGGTTTCGGCGCTGCTCACAGCACATACGAATCACATTCCGGAACTCAAATCACATCGAATTCTCCAAAAGGGTTATTTATCACTAACCACATCCACTTTTTGAGTCATTATCTCTTAATCACAATTTAGGATCTTGTTAAATCGGGGCTTAGCAGTCCACTTATCTCAGGCTTATTCTCTAGCCTCAAGTTTCAAAATTCGGGGTATTACACCCCCTATTGATACTTTCTCAATAATAATTAAACACAATAATAATTTAGTAAGAATAGATCAAAAATTGTTGAGGGAGATTGATGATGCCGGATTGTGTGAAAGCTTGGAGAAGTCGTGTGTGAGGCAGGAGAGGTACAAGAAAAAACAGAGAATCAACGTAATTGGATGCCATTTTAAATTTTAAATAAGGGTATTTTAGAAAAATAAATATGATTAACTAATTTAATATCCTTAATTTCTCCAAAGTTAGGTAAATATATCCTATAATTAGGACCAGAGGGAGTAGTATATTAAGAGGTAATTACCTAGCTAAAGTTATAGGGGTAATAACTAATTAATGTCACTAAACTTAGTGAGTTGCTAAGGTTTAATTTTTGACATAGTGAGTGGTTTAACTCCTAAATCAATTTGACCAAGGATAACCTATATTCTATTTTTCTAAGAAGCATTCATCATCAATTTTTTTAAATCATAATTTCATTAATTATCTCAACAAATTCTCAAAAACCCAAAAAAAATAGTAGTCTAGGTTATTTTCAACTATTACAAGAAGGAAAAAAATCAATTTCAAACTCATCTTAATGTTTTTGTCACTTAGTTTTGCTTAGGAATTAAATAAAAAGCTCTTCAAGAGAACATGACCCCAGTTGTAACCTTCACTGTATAGAGGTGACTAAAGACTTTAAATCAATCTTAGATAAAACCACAATAGCAAAATGACAGCAAATCATTTATGAATGGATCAAAAGGAAACTATAAAAAAATTATTACACTAGAAATTGTCGTATGGGCAATAAGTTATATAGCAATCAACTAAAATATAATAATATTTCATATCTATACAAAAATTAATAAAAAAAAATATTCTGGCCACACGGATAGTTTGGCAGACTATAAAATAAGCATCCACTTCAAACAAATATTATTCAAACCCCACCCAAATACCAAATGATACAAAGGCTCAGACTATAACTTTTGTAAGTCGGTTCAAACAAATCCCCCTCTTTTTAGCAGCTAAAGTATCAAGTAATTGTCTTCTAAAATGTTTAAATATAAATGGGCAACAACCCAAAATAGCATAATTTCTTAATCATTACCAAGCAGAAAAGCCCAACAACAATCACACAAACTAAATAAGCCAATATTTAAGTACTTCTTAAACCTCCTGGGGTCTCTGATCCCCGGCCCTGCCCGTTAAAAACCCTAACCATTTTGGGCTGGGCTGGGTAAGGGTGGGTTGGGCAGGGTGGGCTTCCTTACCCAAGTGATAACACCTTATCTTATCCACATATGAAAATAATTCCGTGTAAATTTCATAAACATTCCTATAATTACCAATACCATATGTCTTAACTTCACCCTAATTAATATAAATTTCAAATGCATTCGATGATCACACATTTTAGAATATTTTAAAATAAGTCTACAACTTGAGTCTTGAAATTTAAAAAATACCATATGTCTTAACAAATATCCATACTTTAAAAATTAAACAACATCCATAATCCATTATAAATAAGGAAACAAAACGATTGTAATTAAAGCTATGAAGTAAAAGTAGTTTGAATCAATTCAATGTCCCAAAAGTTTATCAAATGATGAAGTATCTGGAAAAAAATAAAAAAAACAACCGTAATTTAATACATTACAAAGTAAAGAAGAAAGGAAGAAATCTACTTGTAAATAGTATTTTGTGGCTAAAGCAAAAAAGAAAGGACAAGAAGAGTATTATATAATAGACAATATATATTTTAAATAAAAAATATATATGAAATAATATTTAATTGATATGAAATTTTATATTTTAAATAAATGAAAATAATTTTCAGGGCAGGGCCAAATGGACAGGGCAGCACTCTTTGCCCAATGCCCGGCCCTGCCCGATTATTAGCCCGCCCAAAGCTGCCCAAAATTTTTTCGGGTCACTTTTTTAGAGTTGGGCTGGGCAATTTTTTGCAGGGCTAGGGTGGGCGCACCGGGCCACTGGGCACCATGCTCACCCCTATTAAAAGCCATGAAATTAAAAATTTGATTCCTTTTTATTGGTATTCTGTTGATTTGATTTCTTTTTAACAACCAAGACTTCTGTTAGTGGCATCATGGTGTTTGAAGGAGCGTGTTGGCTTTATGTCTTAGTAACTTCTTCAAAAAAAATAATCAAGGATTGCAATATAAGGTGCAATCCCACATTGTCTCTTAAAGAGAATTTTGTTAACTACTTAATAACTAAATGTGATGATTGACATAAAAAAAAAAAGATTTCAGCTTTTAAACTATCAACTAACTAGGTTGCAATTAAACGAAAATGCTTTAAAATAAATATTTTTTTATTTTTCAAATAAAAATGGATGAGATGGAAATTTTTTTAGAAAATTATAATGAAAACCTCCTAGATAAATGTATTTCATCTATTATTTGCTTTAAAATATTTTTAGGAATGTGTTAGTTTAATTAATTTGCCCAAAAGAGTCTTTGAGCTAGTTTGAGTTAGGTGAATTAAATCTCCTACACCAGGTAATACTTAATTTCTCTAACAAAAACCAATGAATTAAAAACTGAATTCGACCGGACGGTCTGGCCAGTTTGTCCAACGACCGGAACACTCTTCATCTCGCTTTGCTTAGTTCGTCCGCTTTGCTAGTTCAGCTGTTTCCAGCCGCTTTAAGCCGCCTTTTGGATCGGGAGCTGATGTTAAGCCAGGAACTGGGACAGCTTTGCAAGAATCGGACGGCCTGAGTATGTGTACTCACACAATTAAAATAAAACTAGATCTGAGTTTGAGACAACAGCCGGCAAAGATGAAGTGAGGAGATCATGGGAGAATATGGAAGAAGATAGCATAGAAGGAGAAAAAACCACCAACGTTGTAAGCTACGACAACCATGAACAAGAAAAATGAAAGCTCTGACGACTTGAAGGTTGGAGTGTTTAGACTTTTCTTCGAATCTGAAAACTAAAAATGAAGATGTTGGTTCGACGGTTTAATATTGTTTAGAGGATAAAGTTGTTTTGGATGCTGTAAAAGTAATAGCTTTTACTTAAAGCCTATCATGTCACCATCACACACAAGTTCACCAAGGGTTCATTTTTTCTTTGAAAAAAAGGAGCGATCTTTACGCTATCACATTTGTTTACAACATACCATTCATTTTTTTTAGAATTATTCTATGTTTTATTTATTTTTTTGTAAAATGATTAATATAAAGTTATATATATTTAGTATATTATCTTCAATGATTTGGTAAGTTGAGTTATATTAATATATGTGATTAACTCAATATAAAACTGAAATATTTAAGTTTTTCTTAAATATTTTTAAGAATTTGATTTTATTTCTTATACATATATTATCATATAATTATATAATATTTTTTATCTAATAATTATTTTACCTGTCCGACTTAATGATCCAACAAATTGGATTGTTTGAACAATGATCTGTTAATCTTTCCGATTCGACATCTGGTCCGGCTTTTAAAATATTGAGGAAAACCCAATTCAAAACTCTATCCATCCAATGGAATTAACAATATGTAAAGCACAAGTAATCAAGAACCCTTGAAATACAAACATAAATTTTTCATAGCAACTTCAAGCATAAGCTTAGGTAAGACAATAAACAAAAAATTACTACTAATGATGTTCAAAGTGTGAAATGCATAAAATTAAAACCAAAATTACATACTAATCTCATCAAGTGCATGGAACTCCAAAACACAATTTCAATCCAATATATAAATCAAACTCTAAACCTAGAATTTAATAAATTCAAAGAAAAGAAACAAGAAATTAGGTGCTAAACACTCCCTACGAAGCTCCAAGCAACAAGATTCAATCGCATTGCTCTAAGAGAAGAGAAGCTTAGCCACTGCATGAATCTAATAGAGTAAAATACTCTGACCACCCTCCAGTTTTGCCTTAATTACACAAACATCCCCTTTATTTTGAAAACATACACTTAAATCCAAACAGTTAACTCCGTTAAGAATATTCTAAAAAGATTCCAAAAATATATTTTTTAATTAAATTTATTTTTTCTTGCACATTTTGACTAAAGTTGTTTTAAAGAATTTAAGAGTTTTTTTATCTATCCCTTAATTTCTATTTTTATCTTTACAAGTAGTTATCTGTTTGATGATTTTAGCATTGGTTAATGTAAATATCATAAACGTTGAATATTCAAGCAAGATTTTAAAAAAAAATATGCTTGAACAAATGTGTTTATAAATATTTGTGGAAAAAAATATTAAAGTATAAATTTAAATGACACATACAATCTCATACTTATATAGTTTATTATATTTGATAAAAATATGTGTTTAATATATATTTTAAGTCAAAATTATTTTATAATATCAAAATTAATAAATTTTTTAACAAATTAGAAATTTAGAGAATCTAATAGAATAAATTTATGGTTGTATAAATTTTTATTAGCCCCTATATATATATATATAATTCTAATACTGAAGAAGGGCATTTTGGTTAAAAAAAGTTTAAAAGTCAAACTTAATGGTTAACTAACTGTTTGAGTGGATGAAAATAGAATCTCAAACTATAAGGGAGGTTTGTGTAACATATATTTTAGTTTTAAGGGAGATTTATATGGGCTTCCAAAATAGAGGGGAGGTTTGTGTAATTAAGACAAAATAGAGGGGAGGTTAGAGTATTTTACTCAATCTAATAAGAACCGCTACAACTCACAACCACCAGTGAACAACCATAGAGGTAAGTGAGATGAAGATTCTGGTGAGAGGGAAAAGGAAGAAGGAGTCGATGATGGTGAAGATGAAAACGGCAATGTGATAGTGAGAACAGGGGGATGTCAATGAAGGTGGTAGAGCGAGAGAGAGAACTGACAAAAGAGGCCATGGATGGTGGTGATTTCGGCAGAATTGGCACTATGGTGTTGGGGAGATGGAGAAATGAACTCCATCCAGTTCGAAATCGCCACTCCTACCTCCCTCTGGTCTTTTTTCATGGCTCTGTTTGTGGTGTTGAAGAATGGATGTCACCCATAACGATGGTGATGAAAATGAGATTCGCTGGTGACAGGAGTAGCAAATATGCTCACACATCTATTAGAACCCACATGGGTTTACTACTAATCATCCCTTACTTGAGCGTGATGAACCAACAACCTTAAACTCTAGAGATTATGAGGGACACCATATTACCCCCTTTAGAGAGAGACTTCTCTCTCTTTACCAATGGGTATCAATATTCCTTCACACTCATCACAATGCTAAGATCTTATATTTATAAACTTAAGGGTCACTACCAACTAATGCTTCCTCTTTTTGGGAAAAAAGCTATTACTTCTTAATATTTCTAACATGGCAACCATTTGTAAGGAATTTTATGATTAGACGGTCATAAAAAATATATCGACCAGATGTTAAGTACAAAGTTTTGCCATAACCACTTGAAGATTCTCAAAAAAAAAAAAACCAATGATTTTAGTGTGGCAAGAAGGACATTTCATCCCTTTCTTTGAGACCGAGCGATCTTCCACCCATGCTTCTATCTCTCACAAAAGACTGACCGCAAATGCCCCTTCCAAACATGACTTGCAAAAGTTATGAGCACATGGCATGTTAACTGTAGAAACCATAACTTGGTTGCCAATAAGGCCATTGGCTCTCTTCTATTGTTTTAATGTCTAGTGTGTACCACCAATAAATATGGGTATAATTAAAAAATTCTAGTAGTTATTGAATTTCTAAATGATTTATTTACCAAAGATTTCTTCCAAAAGGCACCCTATATTGTTACAATAGAGGGAGTATAGTATTGCATTTATTGAGCATATACATTATTTAATTGGATTATGAAAATTAATGACATACAACATTTACTTTGACTTGTAGGGTGACAACATGGTGTTATATAAGATGAGTTCCAAAAAACAAAGGAAGGATAAGGAGAATCGAGTACCTCACAAGAGTTGTCATGGTCACCTTTTTCTAAAAATGCAATACTTCTAAATTTGGAGCTTAGCACAGTTCCTTGGACTCTTGTACTTACAAAAGTGACACCGATCATAGTTTTTAAAGGGAGAATTACACTGTAGTTCCATGGAAGCTAATAGATGAGGAAATGGTCCTGGGAAATTCTAAAATTACTCTCAAATCCCATGAGACCATTTTATAATAAATTTTAGGTGAGAAATGTCTGAATTACCCCTATTAGATAAATAGTGAAAGGGATGGTAAATGCTATGAAATACGCATATGACGTCCGGAAGAGGTCTGGAGATGGCGGGAAAAATGGAGTGACGATCAGCTACCATAGTTGAAGAGTAAGGTAGGGAATTGATGCCATCTACTCTCTTGTCTTCATTATTCCATGTGACTCACCTATTTTGTTGAGTAACTAAACATATCTTTAGGTTTTGTTGATTCATGTTCGTTTTGATCATGAAAATGGAAAAAGTTGTCTGCTTTTGATGGGTATTATCCTCTGTATGCCTGCAAACTATAAAGGAAGACTTACTAAATGCAATGGATATGCTTTGGCTAAGTTTTCAATGTGTTTGGATATATGGTTTTGTATGCTCTATTTTTGCTATCATTATGCTCTGTTTTCTGGTTCATGGTGGTGTCTTTCTGCAATAGAAGAGGTAAGGAATGAAGATGAGGGTAAAAGGTTTAGGGCTACATAACTTGATTTGCGTAGGAAAAAAGAGTTGTTAATGGAAGCAGCGATAGTTGTCAATTGAGGTTGCTTAACTTGTTAATGACAATTATAGGTCATATTTAAATATTTTTTGTAAGAACTAAAGGTTTTTTTTATTGATCTTTGTTTTGGTCATGATAAATTGAAAAAGATTGTTCGATTTTTGTGGTTATTGTCCTCCATATGCTTGTAAACTATAAAAGAAGGCCTAGTAAATGCAATGGATATGCTTTGGCTAATGTTTCAATGTGTTTGGGTATGGTTTTGTATGTTTTGTTTTTGCTATCATTATGCTCTGTCTTCTGGTTCATTGTGGTGTGTTTCTGCAATAGAAGAGGTAAGGAATGAAAATAAGGGTGAAAGGTTTGGGGCTACATAACCTGATTTGTGTAAGAAAAAAAGAGTTGTTAATGGGAGCAGTGATAGTTGTCAATAGAGGCTCCTTAACTTGTTAATGACAACTAGAGGTAATATTTAAATGTTTTGCTTGTAGTGTAATAGTGTTTGGAATGTGTTTGAAAAGTTTTCTATGTTTTTTTTGTATTTTATGCTGTTTTTAGTTATTATAAGTGGGATTTAATGAATAAAGTGTGAAATATGTGTTGTTGGAGGTCCTAATTATGTAGTAAGAATGTGTTATTAATAGGGGCTGCGACATTTGTTAATAAGGCTGGTGAAATTGTTAATAACAACTTTTTTGTGCAATAGATAGCAGTTATGGCTACCACGTTTGGCAAGAATCTACTATGTTTTCGTTAGTAATCGTTAGTGCTACAGATCTGCAAATTTGATACTCTTGCTTGCATAATGCTATAGGCTCCACTGGCAACTTCCGATGTCTTCATTAACAAGTCAATGAAGCTTACTATGTAATATGTAGCTCGTCCAAAATATGTGGAGAGTTGTAAATATGTATTAATAATTGAGTGAGCATTTATATATGTCTTGTTATAATGTAAGTATATACATTCCAAATCTTGAAGTTTTAGTCATTTGGAAGTTACATACCACTTTAGCAAGGCATTTTTTACAAAAAAAAAACATACATGATTCTTAATTTCTTATTGTCAGCTTCAAATGTGGAATTGATTACATTTTTTTCAATATTATCCTTATTGAAAATCTCATTAATTGCAGCTGAAATATGACTTTCAGAATGTTATTATAATATTAAATGAGAAATTTTGGAATTGTTTTCATTTTTAGAGAAAGCTAATAATGACTTAACCATACCTACTTAGTTTTGGCGAGATTATTAGAGGTGCTTTATAATAAGGATTGCAATCATATGCGATTATTGGAGAACAACTCAAGGGGCCTTTACTGACAACCTGTGGTGCCTCTATTGATAAGTCATTGCGGCTCCATTAACAACTCTTCATAATAGCATAATTGTGCTAACAACTTAGTCAGCCTACATTGATAAGTCAAGGGGCCTTCACTGACAACTCAAGAGGCCTTAACTGACAACTCGTGGTGCCTCCATTGCCAAGTAAAGGAGCATCCACATGTGACTATGACCACCTAATTAATATGGAATATCAACAACATAGGAAATCTATAAGTACACTCACATAAACTCGTTTTCCAATATCATCATATCTGCATATATATATATTAACAGCTTCATGGGCATACATTGACAACTCTATTGGGCAATAATGACAACCCGAGGTCCATTCATTGACAACGTAATTTACATTAGATTATAACTTTCAATACATGACAGTGAGATACACAAATATCAACATAACTGCACAAATATATATTAACAACTCCATGGGCATACATTGACAACCCCATAGGTCTATAATGACAACTCAAGGTCCATTCGTTGACAACATAATTTACATCAAATTAAAACTTTCAATACATGACAGTGGGATACACAAATATCAACATAACTGCATATATATATATATATATTAACAACTGCATTCCAACATAATTTACTTGGTTCATCCCTTATTGTCGTTATATTATCATCTTTATTTTGTCATTCATCTATATAGACATGCCCACTTTCTCCACTATAACTGATTAAATGTTCAATTGCTTCATCATCTAGTACGTTCACAAATGTTGTTCTATAATACAGCAATTTAAACTTCATAACAAGTCCGCTACTCTCTTTTCCCATAATGAAGGATATCATTGTTTTAAACTCTTCTAAACTTGTTCCTTCCTTAATGGTTCTAGATCTGACGGTTCCACCAACATATGTTAAATCACCATCTCTACTGACTTCAAACCTTTCCCCTATATGAAGGAAATATAGTAGATTATTGCCAGATGTGGTAGCCATCACCGTTGTCTATTGCACAAAAAAGTTGTCATTAACAATTTCACCAGCCTTATTAACAAATATCACAGCCCCTATTAACAACACATTCTTATTACATAATTAGGACCTCCAACTACACATATTTCACACCTTGTTCATTAAATTCCACTTATAATGACTGAAAACAGTACAAAATACTAAAAAACATGGCAAACTTTTCAAACACATTCCAAACACCATTACACCACAAGCAAAATATTTAAATATTACCTCTAGTTGTTATTAACAAGTTAAGGAGCCTCAATTGACAACTATTGCTGCTCCCATTAACAACTCTTTTTTTCCTATGCAAATTAGGTTATGTAGCCCCAAAACCTCTCACCCTCATGTTCATTCCTTACCTCTTCTTTTGCAGAAACAAGCCACCATGAACTAGAAAATAGAGCATAATGACAGCAAAAATAGAGCATACAAAACGATACCCAAACACATTGAAACTTTAGCCAAAGCATATCCATTGCATTTACTAGGCCTTCCTTTATAGTTTGCAAGCATATGGAGGATAATGCCCACAAAAATCAGACAGTCTCTTTCAATTTATCATGACCAAAATAAAGATCAATAAAAAAACCTTTAGTTCTCACAAACAACATTTAAATATGACATATAGTTGTCATTAACAAGTTAAGCAGCCTCCGTTGACAACTATCGCTGCTTCCATTAACAACTCTTTTTTCATAAGTAAATCAAGTTATGTAGCCCCAAACCTTTCACCCTCATCTTCATTCCTTACCTCTTTTATTGTAGAAACACACCACCATGAACCAAGAAACAGAGCATAATGACAACATAAATAGAGTATACAAAACCATACCCAAACACATTGAAAACTTAACCAAAGCATATCCATTGCATTTAGTAGGTCTTCCTTTATAATTTGCAGGCATACAGAGGACAATACTCATCAAAAGCAGACAACTTTTTCCATTTTCTTGATTAAAACGAACATGAATTAACAAAACCTAAAGATATGTTTAGCTACTCAACAGAATAGGTGAGTCACATGGAATAATGAAGACAAGAGAATGGATGACATCAATTCCCTACCTTACTTTTCAACCATGGCAGCTAATGTAACCCCCTGCCGCAATTATATCCGAAATACGCGATTTAAAGTGAAATAGAGACCAATAAGAAACACAACTTATTTAAAATCCCATCTTCACGATAGGGTTTTCACAAATAACTTTCAAAACATAATACACCCTGGTCTCATATTCAATTTCGAATACAATTACATTACACGGAATATCACATTTATCCAAATATCAGAGTGTACAACAATAAATTCCCGGCAACTCCCGGGTTCATACCATGACATAGAATTCATAGGGCACATTCGCCTTTTACAACTCCTCAAATGGGGATTACACAAATCTTTCTCATACATATACAAATATCCCATCTAGGATGATAACCAACTATCACAACCAAACTCCAATGGGAGCCCTAGCCGCCCTTGACTGCTTGCTCGATCCTCGATCCACCTAGCCTGTCTGAAATGGTTGATAAGGGGGAGGGTGAGATTCTAGAGAATCTCAGTAGGAAACAGATACCTATATGCATGTATGATATGTGTTTAATGCATGACATGCTTGCAATACATATCTCATGTACACATAATGACATATCTGCGTGCTCAATGTTTCAACAACATACTCATGGCCATAGCATAACTAGAAACAGAGCTACCATCATTCATACATGTTTCACATAATCAAGCAAAGCAATACATGCATCAAAACACCAACACAAATATCAAAGCATGCAAAAGAGGTAAGTTCCCTACCCTCTTTCCACGTAAGCTCCAGCACAGCTGCTCACGAACAAAACGAACATCAAACCACGATCAGGGCGACTATCCAACCCTATAACCAAAATCATGGACATAGGGTTAATCCCTTTTCCAATTCCTCAACATACAAGCACTTTATGTTGGTTATCATTTATGACCTTTAGGAGGCTAATCAAAGCCCAAACATATGCCTAAAGGCTTGGGAAACACTTGACCAAAGATCACCTTTCAAAAATGCAAAACACTGATTTTTGGGGGTGGGCCGCGGCCCACAATCCTTGGGCTGCGGCCCAAGGCTGTCCAGAGACGCACAGAAACATTTGGGCTGCGGCCCAACATCCTTGGGCCGCGGCCCAAGAAAATCCAGTTTCTGGCTGAACTTCCAAAAATCATAACTAATTCAGGAAAAATCAAAATGGGGTGATCCCAAAGCCAAATGAAAGCTATTCAAGTCCTATACACAGGAAAAATATTGACCAATACTGGAAATCACCACAAAATTCCAGATTTACCAAAAACCTAACATTGTGCCAAAACAGGATCCAGTTTTGATGCCAGACTTTGGACAGCTATAACTCCCAGTTCTCAAAACGAAATGGCACACATTATATGTCCATTTTGAACCTTGGGATGTGAACTTTAAGACTGGAAAGTTTCATAATTTTCTAATATCATTAGCCCAGTCAAAACGTCCATACAATCTGACTGTCCAGAACAGACTTACAAAAGACAGAATTCCAGATTTGCACAATTGGCTTCCAATGGTCCCATTTTCACATCAAACATCATTCCCACACAAATTTGCACAAGGAATCCATTGGAAATACCAAATCAACCAAATTCACATTATATTGACATGTTTCACAATGAATTGCAACATTTCACACAATACCACATTTCAAACCACAACATTACAACTCTTCCAATTCAAATTCCCAAATCAATTCCAATGACCAAATACCACAACATGGCACCATTTCCAACATAAAACACAACCCAATTCATCCAATCCAAAATCACAAGAAAATCAGGGCAAAATTCGAAATTCACAAAGCTCAACCAAAACTCACAAAACTTAGATCAAAAGTCTTCAAATACTCACCTCTTCCTCTTTCTCAAACCAACTCTTTGATTCTCCATCTTTCCAAATTTCCTCAAGCCATCAAACACCACCAATCAAGAATCTAAAACCATAGAGATGAAGCTCTCATCACTATGAACAATATTAATGAAGAGTGTTTGAACATTAAAGGACAAGAACAAGGCCAAAACATCACCTTTTTCTTTTCTCTTTCCCCCTTGAAGCATGGCGCCATGGAGTCTTGAGAGAGAGATGAGATGATGAAATGAATGAAGAGAGGATCAGTTTTGGCCACTAAAACCGACCAAAAAGAAGGAGAGGAGAGAGGAATGGAGGTTTGACACTTTGACCAATCCAAGGGCTCACATTGTGCCACTTGTCAAGATCTTGTTCCATCAACCATGAGTTCACATGAGCACACCACATGGGATTCCACCCTTTGATCTATTACACAAATCAATCTCAACCATTGATCATGAAGTTACCGATGAGTTTCCTCTTCGGTAACTGACCAATCGGTCGGTAACATTACCGTTTTGCCCCTGATTACGGTAATTCACTTGGAATCACCATCAAAATCATTTTCTCATTCATTTTCTTTAACAATGCGCCCTCCCCTTTATTTTAAGTCAATTTAGAGGTTAATCCATAATTGAAATCAAATATAGGATTTTGGCGCTGCTCACAGCACATACTAGTCACATCGGGTGCCAAATCACACCATAATCTCCAAAAGGGTTCATTTATCACTAATGACATCAACTTTTGGAGTCATTAATCCTTAATCACCATTTGGAATCTTGCTAAACCGGGGCTTAGCAATCCACTAATCTCAGGCTTATTCTCTAGCCTCAAGTCTCAGAATTCGGGATATTACAGCTAATCGTCACTCCGTTTTTCCTGCCCTCTCCAGAACTCTTCCGGATGTCATGTGCGTATTTCACAGCATTTACCATCCCTTTCACTATTTATCTTATAGGGGTAATTCAGACATTTCTCACCTGGAATTTATTACAAAATGGTCCCATGGGACTTGAGAGTAATTTCATAATTTCCCGAGACCATTTCTTTGTATATTAGCTTTCATGGGACTACAGTGAAATTCTCCCATTTTTAAACTGTTTCTTCCTAGAGAGGTCTAGATGTGATGGTCTTATAGGCCTTTTTTCTAGTAGTGTCCTCTTGATTCAAAGATGAATATGGTAAATATTATTATTAAAACACAGTTTCACTTGAATCCACAAACCTCTAAGCATTCTCCCACATGAGCCTCAACCAAGTCTTTTTCGAGATAAAAACAACATTAGCTAAAAGCTTACACATGGAGCATATAAAAGCCAGTCATATATCATATGGCATATAAATTAAAGGCAATTAATTTAGAACAAACATGGACTAATACTCAAATTGAAGATTGTTTTTCAACATATGTGGGAAAAGTATATGGGGAAATTGACACACATATTATTACAAACAATAATATTGATAATCTATCTAGTCTGAAAAGCAACTACTGCAAATTCTTCTAACAAATCTTGATAGTACTAATTAAAATCATCATGGGGCTATTTGGAGTACTATTTTCTTTTTCTTTTGTGTTTTTTGATCAAAATGAAAGTGGAAGTGGTGAAAAAAAAATGGAAATTAGCTTATAAAATATGTTAGGTATTATCATGGAAACCTAACACAATTTTAATTATAAGAAGTATTTGTATTGTGAAAAGATTCAAATACCCTAATCAATTAAGAAAACCAATGCCTCCAATCCAAAGAACCATCGCCTAAAACTATCACCAGCCACTGTGTAAAATTACTCAAACCTCATCACCAGCTACCGCATAAAACTAAGATCATCTCAACCATGAAGAAACTTTCATATATATATATATATATATTAAAGAAGAAGAAGAAGAATAAAACATATAAATCATAAGCTTCAAATTCAGATAGACCTATAAAAGGTGACCCAATTGATTTGAAATGAAGGGAATATATATCATATAAGACAATTGATAACCAAAGAGTAATATTTTAGTACCTTTTCTGGTATTTCATTGATCTAATTTCTTTTTAATAGCAAAGCCTTTGGTTGGTGGCGTTATCCACATTCCACGTTGTCTTCTTCTTCGTCAAAGTCAAATTTCATGGGTGATTTTTTCATGAGGACCAGGACCAATAATATATAACAAGGACACATTTGCACAAGTCTATGTCATGTAGTTTGGGGCATTTCATAGATAACGATTTCTGTTTATTAATCATTAAGGACACATTTGCACAAGTCTATGTCAGAGTCCAAGTATGAATGATAAAATTGACATTTCTTAATAAGATATCAATTTCTGTTTAATAATCGTCAACTAAATATTCAAAATATTTCCTCTACCCCGCGCTGATAGTACTATGTGCTTCTTTATTCTCTGATGATGGGCATGAGGACCAAGTAACCATTTCATTACCCACTACTGCACACTACTCCTCTTTAACTCTCAATATGTGCAACGATGGTTTGAACATGTCACTTTCAATCTATTTAAACTCTCCATTCCCATATGTTTTTTGTATTACTTTTTCATCTCCCTCCTCTGTTCACTACTACAGAATGTACTTTTAACGTCTGCTTTTATGCTCTTTAGATGACCATTTTTAGGGAGACACATATGTGAGTGTCGTTGAAAGTTTTGAAATAGACGATTGATTCAAAACAGACATTATAAGTGACTTACAAAAATTGTTTTCTTAAGTATTACAGTGACTATTTTATTACAAACAGACATTGAAAGTCATTTTTTTAAACATATTATTCACATTTTATTTCCACAACTTTTGAAAAACCACCAATTCCCAAAAAATATGCATGTATATTCCTAAAACATTATGCTACTAAACAAGTATATATGCATCTAGCAGTCCATAAATATAATCAAGTGCTTCAAAACTAAAACATGGATCAACTTAGTCAAATATAGTCAAGTGTCTAAAAGTTCTCTATACCACTGCACTACATACTCTTTGGTGAAAGTTTCATTGTCGCTATCACAGACAGGCCAAAGGCAGGGAAGAGCTAAAAACATATGGTAACAACTTTCTATTCCTTTCCATTAGACTACTAGATATACCAGATATGGTTGAGGTAAAATGTAATGAGACATGAACAAGGAAGTAACAGTAACCTTACAAAGTATTCTAGGATTATCCCATCAAACAGAGACTACAACTAATATTGTCTACTCTGGTTTTTCAACCCAAAAAAGCAAAAGAGACCTAGTGAGAGATCAAGTTACTTCTTTCTCCCCAATCAGATTAGTGCCTAGAACCGAAATCATTTTGGTGAGAACCAGAACCCATGTTTAGGTCAAGAACTGTGTTTGGTGAATTGCCTTTGGTATTCCCCTTTGAGAGCTTCTATTTTAGCTCCTAAAGCAGTGCTTAATTCTTTTGGTTAAGAACCTGAGCCTTCTTCCTTAGCCTCTCATTCTCTTTCATTATGTAGCAGTTCTTTTTTTAAGTCATTACAGGAAGTCAGAAGTGTATACATACAGTCTATATTGGTTCAGCTAGCACCTCCCAGCACAGGTTCAAGTCTTCACTCAAGCGATCTTCATTGACCTAAATTGGCAAACATAACTGTAAAATAATGCCAACTGTAATAAGAAAGGCCTATTGTGACATTTTCTTCTCTTAAGGTTTATTTGAAAATGGGAGGAATTTACTCTATGAGCTTGCAATCAGTAAGTCACTGCAGATTTATACAAGCACTTTCTCAGATAAACTGCCATCAATGAACAGAGGAAAGAACCAAACTTTATCACCTTATTTTCATTTCAACCAGAAAAAGAAAACACATTCTGAGTAACCAGCAACGAATATCCTATGTTATATTCAATACCCGTAGCTTTCCTATCCCTTAAAGTGTGCTTTTATAGGCTAGAAGAGAATGGCCTATTCCTACACCCATGTTTCTTAAGACAGTTGAATCAGTCAAGTCCTACCGAAAAGGTTGAGAAAAAACAAAAATTGTTACTTTCGATAGCAAGTTAAAATCAAACTATCAATGGTTCACTACCACTCAATTGTACTAAGATATCAATAGACTACAGTAGCTAACACAACTACAATTTTCACAGCATCGTCAAATAACATATACATGTGTTCTAATATGCACACATGCCACAATGCACACTTGCTGCAAACTAAAATCCAGAAGAGTAGGTATAAGCTTCTTAGCATCATATCTGAGATTGATTCAATGAGGACATGAAGTAGAAAAATGTTGGATAGAAAAAGTAAACAAATATAACTCTTGCCTGCCAATGTGAAATAGGCAACTTCATGCTTAGATGAGACAGACCTCCGTTGCCCATTGCAAGATTTCCTTCACTATTTCAAAATCTATGGGATTTACTTTATGAGGCATAGTTGATGACCCAATCTCCCCAGCCTTGGTGATCTGTAAGAAAGATCTTGCATTAAGGAGATCACTATAATACTAAAAGTCCAGTACCCTACACTGCTTATCAGCCTCACCACCATCCCAAACATGGCGTTTTTCGAAAAAAAAAGCACGATAGAATTGACTTTTGAAAAAATGGGGTGTTTGGGTTGGTGTTTTGCCAACTGGGCTTTTTTTTTCCAAAAACAGCTTTTGAGAAAAAACTCAAAAGTCTAGCTTTTCCAAAAAAAAATCCACTTCTGCCACCACCAATCCAAACACAAATCATATTTACAAAATGAATTTTATCCTAATCTAACCACCGCTAACTCAAACGGGCCTATAACTTCTATATTAGCAAGCTCACCTGCTTAAAGAAACCCAAAAATATGTAGCCCCATATGTCTTTGTCAAAGTCAATTAGTACATTGTTGAATTGGATAAGTGAATGAAACAGTTTAGCCATGCAGTCATGACTTTCAATTTGTTATCAAACCAAAGGATTATAATCAGAAGGATATATTAAGTGATCAAAAACAAGTTTAAAACTAGAGTGCATTGCTGTCTTTAAATTTATAAAACCGCAAAGCCATAAAATTGCAAAATTTCTTAAGAATTTTTAAAGATGTTAACAATATAAAAATGATGAAAATTTTTAAATAGTCTATACTAGTGTCACCAAGAGGCATGGCAAAAGTAAAGATCAAGATGAGGAGAAAGTTCTCAAAAGTAACAGAAAAAGTATGCCACCATGGACAAGGTAGGCCTATGTACATAAATGCTCAAACTTGAAATAGACAAAGAAAACACATACACCAGTACACACTCATAAATTTATGCAAGGAGCCTTACTCCGTCAAGAATTATTACAAGTCATATCCTTTTACTTAAATTTAAAGCTTTGCAGCATTGTCACGAGACTGTCATTCTACCTCATCCTAAAGTAAAACAGGATAAATTCCAGATCAAACAATTACTCAGATATGTTTGCTTCAGAATTATTCTACTTAATGAAACATGTAACATGGCAAAGTCGTAAATTCCTTTCTCAATCAGAAAGCATAATCCAAATATGAGATAAATTTGGTTCTTTAAACGTTGTTCACTATCAAGTCCACTAAAATATTTATTCAAAAAAATGTCGACTATTTCTATTCAATAATCCCGTGTGCTGAGGTTAAAGTGAAACTTTATACCTCAACAAGAATCCGATAGTAGATTAGCCCATATTCGCTCATATTAGGAGTCAATTCCTTAACTTTGCCCCAATAACGACCATCCCATGGCGACAAAGATGTCAAACCAGAAAGGTCAAATCCACCCGAATGAGCTCGAACCATCTTCTTCACCTGGACCGTCAAATTCTACCATAACCCATAAAATAACTAAACACTACCCAAAAATATCATTCCAAAAACAATCACAAAGTTCAATAAAAAGAAAAATAGTGGGAACCTTTCCAGCTGTTCTGGCCGTTTTGTTGAGGATGGCTTTGCATAGGCATCCTCTACTAGAAACAGAGGAAGGAAAATGAAATGAAGTATTAGAAAGCTGGGAGTAACCTGTAGGCCTTTGAAAACTGCTTTTGACAAGACTGAAGTTTAAGGAATAACCTCTACTTTTCATGTCTGTTTTGAAAACTAGTCGTTGAAAGTTAACATTCCAACAATTAGTTTTAAAATAATTATTTCTGGTTTATAAAACCAGACGTTGAAAAGCATAACTTTTAACGACTGGTTTTATTAGAAACCGTCGTTGAAAGCTGAGCCATAATTTCAAAAATGCTACCGCCTTTTTTTTACTACTTTTTTTTCTAAAAACATATGTTAATTCGTGTCGTTAAGAAAACTTTTTGTAGTAGTGGTTCTCTTATTCACCAAGATGAAACACCATGCTAAAGACTTGTCAGAAAATCATCGATGTCATCCTCTACCTCCTTCTCCTCCTTCCCAACCTCTGCCTCCTTCTCCACCTTCACCTCCTCTTCCTCCTCGTACTCCTCCTCCCCAACCTTTGCTTTTGGCTCCACATCTTATGCTTCCTCAAGTAGAAGCAATGATGTAGCATGTGAAACACATTGGCCACGGCATAGGAGGTTGGCTGGATATTTTTCGAGCATGAAAAGGAAAACCAATATCATTTTTTATGAGTATGTGATTGGCCATGATCCTGGCATACTCTTAGATGATTCAAACCACTCCTCTGGTAACAAGTAGCCTGATGATCTGAGGTATATTGCTAATTTTGATAACTTTGGTTTCCTTCAAATTAAAGGAAATCAAAGTTTCAAAAATTAGTAGCAAACCTTGTAATGAACCAATTTGGGATTAAGGGCTAATGACTCTGATATTGATTGTAATTAGCGTAATTAAACTCTTTTGGAGAAATGTGATGTGAATTTGATATAAATGTTCATAGTCATGAATTAATAGTCATAGTGAAACCAGGGGCAAAATGGTAAAATTGGAGTTTTACCGACCAATTGATTAATTACCAAAGAGGAAACTCATTGGTGATTAAAGATAAAGGGTGGAGATTTGTTGCATATGGGTCGAAATCCTGTGCATTAAGCTTGTGTGAGCTCATAAAGGGAATGAGTAAGATGGTGACATGTGGCATTGTGTGGACCATTAGATGTGGCATAAAAGACAAAAGCCCACTTTTCTCTCTCTTCTCTATCCTATTCGGCTAGGTGCTTAGGAAGGGAAAGATTACACTTCATCATTATCATCTCCATACCTCACTATCTCTCTCTCCTCTTTCTTCCATTTCCGGCGGACACAAGCAAGGGAAGAGAAAAGAGAAAGCTTTGATCTTTGGTGAGTAATGGTTCTCCTAAGCTCAAATCCTCTTCACTAATTTTGTTCATAGTGTTAAAAGCTTCATTGTTGTAATTTCAGAATCTTGAAAGGTGGTGATTTGGGTGTTGGACGAAATTGAAAGTTTGAGAATCAAGATTCTGGATTTGGCAAGTTGAAGAGGTAAGGATTTGATGCATTTTAGTATATTATTTGTGATTTTTGATGAAGTTTGAGAAAATCTAGGATTTGCCTTGGTTTTGTGTCATTTTTGAATATATGAATATCATAGTAGATGATGTTGGAACCAGTTCATTGTGAAGTTCTTTGAGTATTGGATATGGTTTTGGAGTTTGGAATTAAGTTGAATGAAATTTGGGTGTTGCGTGTCATAGAGACCCAAGGGCATAGATTGTGGTTAAAATGGTATTTGGGTGTTTTGGAGGTTACCAATGGGTTCCCTATGTCATTTTGAGTGAGTATGAGCTTTGTGTGAAGTTTGGGAACCATTGGGTGTGATTTTGACCAATCTGGGAAATTCTGTCAGTTGTTGCAATCTGGCAATCTGATAGCCTCACTCAAGTGAGAGAGGAACTCACTCAAGTGCTGCCGTGTATTTTCCCTTTTCTCTTTATGTTTTGCCTGGGTTCTCATAAAGGGGGCTCAAGTGCACTTCCTTCACCGCAAGTGATGTTAGTAATCACTCGAGTGAGCATAGGATCACTCGAGTGATAGTGTGAATTCTTGGTTAGGGTTGCTCTCAGGTTGTCACTCACTGATTGATGTTCAAGAGTGTGTTTCGACACTCGCAAGTAAAACCTTCTCACCCGAGCACTAGGGGGTATGTTCGAGTGAGCTTTTCCCTCTGATGTTACATGTGCTCTCAGGTTGTCACTCTTTGTGTTGCACATTTAGGGACTCAAGTGGATTGGGAGTCATTACCCGAGTGCAAAGCCGTATGCTCGCGTGTTGTGAGCACTTTCTGGCCGAAGTAGCTGCTCACTGGCAAACACTCACGAGTGAGACCCGTTCTCACTCGAGCAAGAGTCTTTCATCACTCGAGTGAGGTCATCTTCACTCGAGTGAGCCAGCTGAAAATCAGTGTTTTGCCCTCAAAAAGGGGTCTTCAGGGTAGTTTCTCCTAACCCTTTAGGCATATGTTTAGGCCTCGAATAGTCACCTAAAGAATCCCAAATGATAACCAACTTAAAGTATTACGGAAATAAGTATTTGGGAAAGAGATTAATCAATTATCCCTAAATTGGTATAGGATTTGATAGCTGTCAGACGTGTGAGCCCACTATGCCAAAGAAAGTCAGGAAAGATACAGGTAGTGACTCTTCTCTTATACTTTGTGTAAATGTATTGTATGTTTGCCTATCATGCATTGTGTGTTGCTGCTGCTGCTTTGAGATGCATTGAGATGCCTTATGGAGCTTTGTGCCTGGTGATCCTTGAGATACTTTGTGGAGCTTTGTGATGCATTGTGCCTTGTGATGCTGCTGCATAGTGATTATTGCATAAGCGGGCATTGAGATTACAGCGAGAGTTGGAATAGTGATTACAGTGAAAACTGGCATAGTGATTACCGTGAAAGCGGGCATAGTTTTTACAAAGAAAGCTGCCATTGTGATTACCGTGAAAGCGGTTATAGTGCATTATGATACAGCTATGAGTGTTGTCGTCTGTGGCGGAAGCCATGGATCATTGTGTTGCTAATGATGCCAGTGAACATGATAACATTACATGCTTTGTGTTTATATATTGTATGAGGGATTTGTTACTACTGAGATTCTTTAGAATCTCACTCTTTCCAATGACTACCATTTTCAGACAGGGCAAGTGGCTCGAAAGGAAAGCGGCCAACCAGGAGTGGTTAGGGCTAGTAAGGACATATTAGACTCTGGACCATTGGTTATCTGTTTTAGATTTTGGATTTTGGGATTACGGTATGTATATGATTGTAAATATGGATCTTTTGGATATGTAATCCCCATACTTGGAAAACTTGAAACCCATTGTATATATACAAGCAACCCAGGGTTGCCGGGATTTTGGTTACACACTCTGATCTTTATTATGTGATATGACTGCACAGGTAATTGTATTCGAAAGTAAATGTGAGACTAGATAAATTCTATTTTTAAACGTTGTTTGGACACCCCATCTCTTGGAAATGAGTGATTATAAATGTTATGTTTGTCTTATTGGTCTCTATTTCACTTAAATTTCATAATCCGGATATAATTACCGTGAAGGGGTTACAAACCTCATATCATCCAGCTATCAATCACCAAATGATGCTATTTATTTGTTTTATTTTTAAAATTATTTGGGCACTAACAACACAAAAAAAGTAATATATATATATATATATAACATATCTTACTGTTGTTAACAAAGAACCATGATAAATATAATAAAAAATAATAGTTCTTACAACAAAATCATGAACTATAGGCTTTTCGAAAAAATAACATACTTCTTAGTTATTAGAAACAAACTGTGATGTAAAGTTTTAGGCACATCGACACCAATATGTTTATATCTATAAATATCAACAAATCAAATAGAGATTTACTTGACATACATAGTTTGCAATTAGTAAATATGTTACAACATTGCATGTACTTTAATTTATGATCAATCTGTATACGCACAGTAGTTTTATAATGGGATATTCAAATACAGATTTTGCTTTTTTATGGAACATAAAGATAATAAGGTGCTTCACATAAGGGCATATCAAGATGAATAATGGTTTATATATGCCTAGTACCAATTTTTCTGAACCCATTTAGCTTCAACTAGTAATGAATTTGCCTTGTGGTTTGATCGATGTGGTCCATATGGAAATCCTATTACTTGCTGGTTTGTCGGTGGTGCCGCCATACTCTACCTTCAGCAGCTTCAGATAAATGTCACTCATCAAGTGGTTGCTGGAGGGACTGGAATGTTTCATCTGCATGTCAGCACCATCTAATGGTAAATAGAGTGAACTTGATGGCGAATCATTTTCATCCTCAGCATTATGCTTCTTCTATTCCTTTCCATGTAAACTTCTTTACCGTCAACTCTCTTTCTTTTACCATTGCCATTGGCTCCAGCCATAGTCCCTTCAAGTTCTCTTGACTATGTTTCCTGGTCACCGGATTCCCCAATTGACGATTATTTATCTTCATCCCCACCAGAAAGAGCGACATCACAGTCACCGCGAATTTCCATTTTCTTCAGCTTTACCCTTTGGCGATTCAATTATAGCCTTCAACTCTACATTAACCTATCACACAAGCATGCCACAAGAGGAACTTGTTGTTAACAAGAGTGATTAGAGAAATATTATGGAGAAAGATAAAGAATTATGTATTATTCAGGAAAGAGAAATATGCTCATACAACCATTGGAACCCACATGGGTTGGCCGCTAATCATCCATCTCTTGATGGTGATGAATCAACAACCCTAAACTCTAAGGATTATGAGGGAGTTCTAAGTTACCCTTCCTCTAGAAAGAGACTCCTCTCTTTGTACTTGGTGGGGATCAATATCCTTTCACACTAATCACAATGCTAAGACACTATATTTTTACACTTATGGGTCATCACCTACTATTTTTTCTTAATACATCTAACACTTAACAACCATTTGTAAGGAATTTTATGATCAAACAACCATAAAAATGTCACCTAGATGTTAAGTGCAAATTATTGCCATAACCACCTGAATGTTCTGAGGAAAATCAGCGATGTCAATGGGGCAAGAAAAACATTTCACCACATTTTGTTGGGACCGAAGTGATCTTCCACCCGTGCTTCTGTCTCTCACAAAGCACTGACCCGCAAATGCCATGAAGGTTCAAAACATGACTTGTAGAAATGGTGGGCACATGGCTTCATAACTGGAGAAACAAACATATTATTACAAACAATAATATTGCTAATCTATCTAGTTTGAAAAGAAACTATTTCATATTCTTTACACAAATCTTGATAGCTCTAAAATCTTCAAGGAACGATTTGCTGTATTAAATTTCTTTGTTTTTTTTATGAAAATGAAAATGGATGTGGTGGAAGTATATATATGTGTGGGTGGAAATTAGCTGGTAAAATCTGTTTGGTATGATCAAGGAAACCTAACACAATTTATAATCATATGATGTGTTTATATTGTGAAAAAACTTAGATATACCCTTATCAATTAAGAAAACCTATGTCTCTATTCCAATTAACCACCATCGCCAAAACATCATCACCTAAAACTATCACCAGCCACCATGTAAAATTACTCATAACTCACCACCAGCCACCGCATAAACAAAGATCATTAACCAAGAAGCAACTTTCATGTGAAAGAAGAAGAATCATAAAACCTAGAAATTATGAGCTCCATATTCATATTGACCCATAAATAATGAATCAATTGATTTGAAATGAAAGGAATATGAATCATATAAAACAATTGATAACAAAAGAGTACAATTTTTATACCTTTTTTGGTATTTCATTGATCTGATTTCTTTTTTAATAGCAAAGCCTTGGGTTACTAGTGGGGGCATCATCTTCTTCTTCTTTGTCGGCATCAGATTTCATGGGTGATTTTTTCAATTGAACCATTGCAAATAAAATATGACGAGGATATATTTACAAAAGTCTATGTCATATTACGCATATAAGTTAGGGGCATTTTATAGATGAGAAATTACGTTGCCAGTTGATAAAACCGTGTGCCATCAAAACAGTGGGCTTTGAAAACCATGTCCTAGAAAAACAATGTGCGTCGAGAGTTTTATTGAATCACTCAATTTTTCTTACGTTAGACAGTTGACCACCTTAAGATATGATAAGTGCATGTGAATTACATTTGGACAATGGCTACGATTGAATAACTTGACTTTTTCTAAAGTCACAATGAAAAATAATATATTCAATTTATTGTCCATTTAATTACTTATTCTTTTCTTGTATGTGAAAAGAGTTTAATTTTTTTATTTATAGAAAATAATTTTGGTGCTTTTAGATTAAGGAGAATTAATTATGTCACATCATATCACTTTAATAATAAATTGGTCTAAAAACGGTTTTTTTTTAAAAAAATAAGTATTTAATATGAATTTACGCCATTGAAAATTAGACATTAAGATCTTATAGTTATTTCCAATTAGAAAAAATAATAATTTTTTGGTCTATATAATTTTGACTTGATTGTAACTTTGTCATTATGATTTTGAGTTAGTTGAAACTTGGTCCCTATAGTTTAACATACTGCACCTTATTCCCTATGTTTTTAATTGGCTAAAACAACGTCTGGTCCTCTAATTTTATAAAGGAGTTTAGTTGCATATTAGGGAAGGTTACTTGTATATTGGTTTATATTGAATATTATGGAAGTTAGTTACATGTTTTGGAATGTAAGTTGCATATTATGGAAGCTACTTGCAATTACAGAAGGTGACTTACATGTTGATTCATGTTGAATATTTTCATTTAGGGTAGAGATATCATTTCATGTGGTTATTTATTTCTCCTAATTAAAGGACCTCATGCTTGACCTTCCTAACTTCTGTCTCCCAATTAATTTCTCAAATAGGAATTTATCCCCAAATTTCCCTTCAAATAAAAAGCATTTGTCCATATGTTATCAACAATGCATTAATTTTTAATGTAAAACTTGATTTAGAGGTCCTTATAGTTTATCTTAATTTTAAATCAGCTCCATATAGTTTTTTTTAAATTGAGCCCCTATTAATTGTAATTTATAGAGTCTGTAAAATTTTATTTTTAAAAATTTATGAATGTTAAAACATAGTTAAACTAGACTAAGGAAATTATAAAGTTCATGAAATTTTGTAAATTATAAATAATGGGTTTAATACTGAAAATGAATGAATTGATGAAATTATCAGGAAACAATGGAAACAAATAAATTATAGAGATTCTATTAAAAAAATGTAAACTATAAGAATTTACCTATTAATTTTCCCATTTTTAAGTATATATATAATTGTCAGAGTACATATGGCATTTCAGGAATACAAGTATTCTATTACAAATTGATTTGAATTCTAAATTGATCAAACTTTTAAATTTGGTAGACAATATCAAGGGGATATACATGATCAATATATTTAGAAAAATAAAAAAAGAAGTCGTCCTATTCACAAGTTACAAAATAGTGTACTTTATCTTGAGTTCTCATGTAATTATCGGGTATAAAATCTAATCCATTTTAGGATTTCATCAATAGATTGCAATTGAATCAAGTGAGATTGAGTCTGATGAGCCTAACACTCTGCATTTTTTTTTTGGGAAAATCATTGTCAGGTCCCAAGCAAGCAAAATATTTACAGAAAAGTCCCTACGCAAATTGAAATATCAGAAATTATTTTCTAAAGTCAAATGACACACATGCCCCTCTTCTATTTTTCTCTCTCTCACGTTTTCAGCTCACTCTTTCTAACGTTTTTAGATCGCAAATCTGTTCTCAATATCTGCAGATTCAGTTTTTGCGATGGTGGAGGGTGAAGCTTTGAGGTGGTAAAAGATTTGTGGGATGAGAAGTAAGATAGAAGGAAGAAGAAGATGGAAGGAAGGTGGTGGGATTTTTTTTATCTCAAGATTCCGCCATTTTTAAAGAAGGAAGGGATGAAGGTGATGATGATGATGAATAGTCCAACCTCATTGTGCTGTGAAAACGCTAATATGAAAAAAATATAAGTTGTTGTTAATTCCCGCAGTAGTAGTCGTTAATATAACTCTAGTAGTTGTTAATACGAAAAATGAGGTTTGGGTGCCATTTTGCTCTGTTTTTGGGAAAGAAAACAGAGGAAGTGGTGTGTTTTAAGTGGTGGGGTACTATGAAAATGCTGATATGGAAAAAATATAAGTTGTTGTTAATTCCCGCAGTAGTAGTTGTTAATATAACTCTAGTAGTTGTTAATACGGAAAATGAGGTTTGGGCGCCATTTTGCTCTATTTACAACACGTCAAGTGTCCATTTACAAAATGTTGAGTCTTTTTAACCCATTGAAGCGATTCCGTTGCAATCTGAACTTATGCGTTCCATTGAGAAACCTCCGATGCCCCATAAAGCACCACTTTCGGCTGTGGGGAAGGCGCAGTGCGTCAGAGTCGAAATTACAAGCCGGACACGCCAACCCAGTGTGCACATTCCAACCAGATAATGTGCCAAGGCCAGGAAAGTCACTGATCGTCCACATCAAGGCTGCACGCATGTTGAACAAAGTCTTGCTGTGAGCGTCGTACGTCTCCAAGCCGACATTCCATAGGTCAAGCAATTCGCAATAAGCGGTTGAAGATACATATCGATGTCATTGCCCGGTGCCTTTTTGCCTGGAATGATCATAGACATAATGAAAGAGCTTTGTTTCATACACATCCAGGGGGTAAGTTGTAGGGAACTAAGACTACCGGCCAAATGCTGTAACTTGTGCTAAGATTCCCGAAAGGATTGAAACCGTCGGTCGCCAACGCAAGCCGGACATTTCTGGGGTCAGTCGCAAAATCTGGAAAGTCGTTGTCAAACGTTTTCCAAGCAGCTGCATCCCGCGGATGTCTTAATTTAACGTCTTCGTTTTTATCAACGGCATGCCACCTCATGTGCTCAGCAGTTTTAGACGACATAAATAATCTTTGTAGACGAGGTTTCAAAGGGAAATACCTGAGAATCTTTGCAGGTTTCTTCTTCTGCTTTTTCCCCTTCCGAATTGTCTTGTACCTCGATGTGTGACATCTCTTGCACGTCTTGTAACACCCCAAATTCTGAGACTTGAGGCTAGAGAATAAGCCTGAGATTAGTGGATTGCTAAGCCCCGGTTTAGCAAGATCCCAAATTGTGATAAAGAGATATTGACTCCAAAAGTGGATGTCATTAGTGATAAATGAACCCTTTTGGAGATTATGATGTGAGTTGGCACCCGACGTGATTCGTATGTGCTGTGAGCAGCGCCAAAACCCTGTATTTAAGCTCAATTATGGATTAACATCTAAATTGACTTAAAATAGAGGGAAGGCGCATATTGTGGCTAAATGAAAAAGATGTGAAGTGTTAGTGGTGATTCAATGAGAATTACCATAATCAGGGGCAAAACGGTAAAGTTACCGACCAATTGGTCAGTTACCGAAGAGGAAACTCATTGGTAACTTCAAGATCAATGGTTAGGATTGATTTGTGTGAAAGATCAAGAGGTGGAATCATGTGTGCATGTGCCTATGTGAGCTCATAGAGGATGTTGCAAGATGTTGACATGTGGCCAATTGTTGACCCTTGGATTTGGGTCAAATGTTCAAAGTTTTTCCTCTCTTTTCTCTCCCTTATGTGGACGGTTTTTGGCCCTAAAAAGCTGCTCCCTTCTTCATCATCTTCATTTATTCATCATCTCATCTCTCTCATGTTTCTCCATGGCGCCCAAGAGGAGGGAGAAAAGAGAAATCAAAAGGTGAGTTTTTGGTTGGCTTAATGTCCTCTAATGCTTAAACACCTTTCTATAAAGTTGTTCATAGTGATGAGAGCTTCATCTCTATGGTTTTAGATTCTTGATTGGTGGTGTTTGATGGCTTGAGGAAATTTGGAAAGATGAAGAATCAAAGAATTGGTTTGGGAAAGAGGAAGAGGTGAGTATTTGAAGCATTTTGACCTAAGTTTTGTGATTTGTGGATGAGTATTGTGAATTTTGGTTTTTGCCCTGATTTTGGTGGAATTGTGAAATGCATGAATTGCCTTGTGTTTGAGTGGCAATTGGTGTCTTGATGTGTTATAGAGCCATTGGAATTGGTTTGAATTGGATTGGACACAATGGTTGAAAAACTGGAAATTCTGTCCAGTGTGAATTCTGTCTGAGCAGTTTTGTTGTGTGGACGTTTTGACTGGGCAAATGAAGTTAGAAAATTATGAAACTTTCCAGTTTTGAAGTTCACTTCCTAAGCTTCAAAATGGACATAAACTTTGTGCCATTTCGTTTTGGGAACTGGGAGTTATAGCTGTCCAAACTTTGAGGTCGAAAATGGAACCTGTTTTGGGACAGTCTTGAGTTGTGGGGAATTCTGTATTTTTGTGGTGATTTCTAGTAAAGGCCAATATTTTTCCTGTGTAGAGGACTTGAATAGCTTTCATTTGGCTTTGGGATCACCTCATTTCGATTTTTGTGGAATTAGTTATGAATTTTTGAAGTTACCTTGGCTGCAGCAGAAAATCCTGGCTGCAGCATAAAAGTTTCTGTGCACGTTTTGGCCGCAGCCAGAAATTCTTGGCTGCAGCCAAAAACCTTCTGTGCGTGTTCTGGCTGCAGCCAGAGGGTCTTGGCTGCAGCCAACCCCCATTTTTCAGGATTTTGAGATTTTGAAAGGTGATTTCCAACCTAGTACGTCCCAATCCTTTAGGCTTTCGTTGAGCTTATTTTAGCCACCTAAAGGGTGTGAATGGTAACCAACTTTAAGTGATATAAAAGTAAGGGTTTGGAATTGAGATTGACACTATATCCTTGATTTGGTTTATAGGGTTCAGTATTCGTTTGGATCACGAGTAAGCGGAGCTGGAGCTTACGTGGAAAGAGAGTAGGGAACTTACCTCTCTTGCATGCTTTGATGTTGTGTTTGTGTATTGATGCATGTATTGCTTTGCTGGATTATGTGAAACATGTATGAATGATTGTAGCTCTGTTTCTAGTTATGCTATGGCCATGAGTATGTTGTTGAAACATTGAGCACGCAGATATGTCATTGTGTGAACATGAGTTTTGTATTGCAAGCATGTCATGCATTAAACACATATCATACATGCATATGGGTATCTGTTTCCTACTGAGATTCTCTTGAATCTCACCCTCCCCTACCAACATTTTAGACAGGGTAGGTGGATCGAGGTTGGAGCAAGCAACCAAGGGCGGCGAAGACTCCTTCGGGTTGTCAATTTGATAGTTGGTTATCATTATGGTTGGGATTATGTATATTTGGATATTGTACATGTTTCGAATGTATATTTGGTTAATTGGGATGAGGATTTGCTATGTATTTGAGAAGACTTTGTGTAATCCCCATATGAGGGCTTGTAGGGGCGAATATGCCCTATAAGGCTTTGAGTTAATGTATGGAACCCGGGATTGCCAGGATTATTTTTGTGTACTCTGATTTGTTATGAATGTGATATTCCGCATAGTAATTGTATTCGAAAAGTGATTATGAGACCAAGTTTATTTGTGATTTTGCAAGGTAATTGTGAAAACCCCGTCTGGTAGATGGGTTTGTAAATTGTTATTTGTTTCTTATTGGTCTCTATTTCACTTTAATTGCGTATTTCGGATATAATTACGGCAGGGGGTTACATTTTGGTATCAGAGCTGCAGTTCCTGGCAAGTAAAGGATTTGCTAGGATAGTGGCAGTAGTTGCTGCCTTAAGTCATAGAGAATGACTTTGTTTGTTTGTGGTATACACATTAAGGTCCCTGCTGGTTGTGGATATATGTGATTTATGGACTGTGTATACATTATTTGATTATCGGGGAGTGGTGAATCATTGTTGAATCGAAAGATATAATGGTTTGCCTGAGAAATAGATGTGTAGATTCAGAGGTGGAGGTAATCAGACCCATCATCTGATTTGAGAATGGATTAAATGATTTCCAGGTATGTGAAATTACGGGTCTAGGTCTCGGGATGAGCCTAGATGTTGGGTGTGAAAGCCTAGGTGGTGTGACATCATTGGCTATGTCATACTGGATTTGTATGTTCAAAAGGCCCTAAGACCTAGGGGACTTGTGTGCCTTAGGCTGGCAAAGATATTTAGATTTGTGTTGGGGTTGATAATGCTCCGTGGAATTGAGGGAAGTGATTTCCCGGTTCAACTAAGGTTGAGGTTTGGATAGATGAGCTGTGATCCAAGGATCAGACTCCATAGTCAAGCTGGTCCTTAGGAGATTGATATGACCTATATAGTCTGTGGTACCAGGGTATGGTACTAGATTGAATTGAAATATGTATCAGGTACCCGAGATTGCTAGTTGTAAATCTAGCAGAGGGAAAAGTTACCTATAGAGGATTCGGATCGGAGAGTGCTACCTACAGGGAGTTTTGATCGGAAAGGGCTACCTACGGTGAGATCCGATTGGAAAGGGCTACCTACGGAAAACTCTGACCGGAGGGGCTGACCAGTCAGTGGACTGAGTGAAGCACCGAGTGCAGTAGCGTAGAGTGGAGCCACCATGACGATGAACCCTAGAGTGGAGCCACCGTGACGATGAACCCTAGTGTGCAGCCGCCTTGATAATGAACCGTGGAGAGCAGTTGCCGTGAAGTTGAATCGTAGAGTAGAACTATGAGGACGTTAGGAGTATGGACTCTTAACGATGTGTTGATTATGGCTTTCAATGATTCAAGTTGAATCAGGCCAAGATTTGGTATAGATTGTGAACGTTGTCAGTTGTGGTAGGAGATTCCTATGGGACTCCTATTGAGTCACCCTGACATTGTGAAGGCACAGATGAGGAGAAAGACCTCAGAGTGCGCAGTGGAATCGTGATGAATGTATTATGTTTGAGAATTGTGTTGAGCGGAAGCTCGAGTAGCTGTGAGAATGATATGATAGCTATGGCTTCGGGAGGTAAAGCTTCGGGGTCAAGTTGTATTGTGTAAAGAGAGGTCTTGAAGGATCTCAGTATGTGAAAAGAATTCGAGATGTTGAAGTGAAGTGGTTGAAATGCCTGGTTCCAGCTTGTTACAATTGTGCACTGTGAGTCCTGGGTCGACGTAGTGTACCCAGCCTCTCCGCACCCGATTGGTGGGAGAGGGCACCAACCGTTGTGGCCCGGTGGGGTGAGACGGCGGTGGGGTGTGACGGTTATTTGTGAGTCTCTTACCTGCGGCCGCATGGGGTGATTCCTATGGCGGAGGACCGTGCCTTCGGGGCGGTAGTTTACGGGGGACAGGCTATTTGTGAGGCCGACGGGCCATTTGTGAAAGCCAGATAGCTGTATGAGCTATAGGGCTATGTGTATGCACTGCCATACCAATAGTCCCTGAGTAGCTAACAACGGTTCGGGTTAAGACTGTGTGTCTTCCCGGCGGAGAAAGGGGATGAGGGTGGAGTGTCATGTGGAAGCTGAAAGGCTATGTGTGAGCACCGCTACGCCAATAGTCCCTGAGTAGCTAACAACGGTTCGGGTAAAGACTGTGTGTCTTCCTGGCGGAGAAAGGGGATGAGGGTAGGGTGTGATTGCGAATCTATTATTTGTGAGCCTGAATGGCTATGTGTGCACTGCCACGTCGATAGTCCCTGAGTAGCTAACAACGGTTCAGGTTAAGACTGTGTGTCTTCCTGGCGGAGAAAAGGGATGAGAGTGGAGTGTGATTTGTGTACTTTGTGACAACTGTGATTAAGCTGGGATTGAGGTGTGTTGTAGCAGAGCAGAGCTAGTTCAGCTGATGGCTAATTCGACTACATGTTTGGGGATTTTATTGTGAGGGCAATTACCCCGGCATGGCCAGCCTGGCTAGCCACCACGTTGGTTGCACCGGTGTTGACCCAAGGCCGAAAGGCGGTGCGTAAAATTAGAGTCTGCAATGCGGGTTGTGGTGAATGTGACCTGTGTGAATTGTGTTAAGGTGCAATGCAGCGTGTGCAGGTCAGCGTGAGCCGTTTAGGGTTTGACGCTGGTCATCTCTAGCTCGGCCGTTGAACTGCCGTTGTAGTTGCTTTGTGTGGTGCAAGAGCATGAAAGTGGTGTTGGGAGATTGAGACTCTCAACCGGTCGCCTGGATAGAAGAGACTGAGATTCTAGGTGGACCATTACTGTCAGGTACTTTGGATAGAAGAGATTGAGATTCTGGAGTGACCTGAATCTGTGATGTGTTGTGATGAAAATGCCGGAAGGGCAATGTGTATTTGTGAGACAGCGGGAAGTTGTCGTATTTGTGCAAGTGGCGAAAGCTACGTATGACTGTGTATACAGCTGTGGGTGCTGTCATTTTGTGACAATCGTCACGCATCAATGTGAACTTGTCAAGAACATTGTGATTGAGACCCAAAAGTCCCGGATGGGTGAAGGTGATGCCGTGGAATTTGATACGGCAATGCGATTGTTGTGAATATCCAAAAGTCTCGGTTACCACTAGTGGAGTTACTGGTGGGTGTACGGGTGAGGGTAAAGCTATGAAAGTGGATATAGCAGAAGCTGAATGTTTGTGTATACAGCTGAGGCTGTCGTTTGATGTATTGAGGTTGTGGTGTTTACTCCCGGAAGGGGTAACCAGATTGAGTTGAGCAGAGTGGTGGCCTATGCTGCCTAACTGCCAAAATCTTATGAGATGGCTCATGATTTAGAGCCTCCAGGTATTGTGGTTATGTGATCATAAAGTGTTGTGGCAATCGTATATGGAGGTGATTGCAATTGTTGGCAAATGTATAGTGATTGTGTTTGTGCGGCAATCGTGAAATGGGCCGATTGCAATTTGTGGCAACTGAGTTGCATTCATTGTTTGAGATTTTTGCCAGAATCGAATTTGTGGAGTACCGTTTGTATGGGTGGTCTAGAAGGGACCATCCAATGTGAAATGAATTGTGAAACGGAAGCTGTTGTGAAGAAGCATCCGTAGTTTGTGGATTAAGTGGTTCGACAAATTTCGAGGACGAAATTTATTGAACGGGGGGAGAAATGTAACACCCCAAATTCTGAGACTTGAGGCTAGAGAATAAGCCTGAGATTAGTGGATTGCTAAGCCCCGGTTTAGCAAGATCCCAAATTGTGATAAAGAGATATTGACTCCAAAAGTGGATGTCATTAGTGATAAATGAACCCTTTTGGAGATTATGATGTGAGTTGGCACCCGACGTGATTCGTATGTGCTGTGAGCAGCGCCAAAACCCTGTATTTAAGCTCAATTATGGATTAACATCTAAATTGACTTAAAATAGAGGGAAGGCGCATATTGTGGCTAAATGAAAAAGATGTGAAGTGTTAGTGGTGATTCAATGAGAATTACCATAATCAGGGGCAAAACGGTAAAGTTACCGACCAATTGGTCAGTTACCGAAGAGGAAACTCATTGGTAACTTCAAGATCAATGGTTAGGATTGATTTGTGTGAAAGATCAAGAGGTGGAATCATGTGTGCATGTGCCTATGTGAGCTCATAGAGGATGTTGCAAGATGTTGACATGTGGCCAATTGTTGACCCTTGGATTTGGGTCAAATGTTCAAAGTTTTTCCTCTCTTTTCTCTCCCTTATGTGGACGGTTTTTGGCCCTAAAAAGCTGCTCCCTTCTTCATCATCTTCATTTATTCATCATCTCATCTCTCTCATGTTTCTCCATGGCGCCCAAGAGGAGGGAGAAAAGAGAAATCAAAAGGTGAGTTTTTGGTTGGCTTAATGTCCTCTAATGCTTAAACACCTTTCTATAAAGTTGTTCATAGTGATGAGAGCTTCATCTCTATGGTTTTAGATTCTTGATTGGTGGTGTTTGATGGCTTGAGGAAATTTGGAAAGATGAAGAATCAAAGAATTGGTTTGGGAAAGAGGAAGAGGTGAGTATTTGAAGCATTTTGACCTAAGTTTTGTGATTTGTGGATGAGTATTGTGAATTTTGGTTTTTGCCCTGATTTTGGTGGAATTGTGAAATGCATGAATTGCCTTGTGTTTGAGTGGCAATTGGTGTCTTGATGTGTTATAGAGCCATTGGAATTGGTTTGAATTGGATTGGACACAATGGTTGAAAAACTGGAAATTCTGTCCAGTGTGAATTCTGTCTGAGCAGTTTTGTTGTGTGGACGTTTTGACTGGGCAAATGAAGTTAGAAAATTATGAAACTTTCCAGTTTTGAAGTTCACTTCCTAAGCTTCAAAATGGACATAAACTTTGTGCCATTTCGTTTTGGGAACTGGGAGTTATAGCTGTCCAAACTTTGAGGTCGAAAATGGAACCTGTTTTGGGACAGTCTTGAGTTGTGGGGAATTCTGTATTTTTGTGGTGATTTCTAGTAAAGGCCAATATTTTTCCTGTGTAGAGGACTTGAATAGCTTTCATTTGGCTTTGGGATCACCTCATTTCGATTTTTGTGGAATTAGTTATGAATTTTTGAAGTTACCTTGGCTGCAGCAGAAAATCCTGGCTGCAGCATAAAAGTTTCTGTGCACGTTTTGGCCGCAGCCAGAAATTCTTGGCTGCAGCCAAAAACCTTCTGTGCGTGTTCTGGCTGCAGCCAGAGGGTCTTGGCTGCAGCCAACCCCCATTTTTCAGGATTTTGAGATTTTGAAAGGTGATTTCCAACCTAGTACGTCCCAATCCTTTAGGCTTTCGTTGAGCTTATTTTAGCCACCTAAAGGGTGTGAATGGTAACCAACTTTAAGTGATATAAAAGTAAGGGTTTGGAATTGAGATTGACACTATATCCTTGATTTGGTTTATAGGGTTCAGTATTCGTTTGGATCACGAGTAAGCGGAGCTGGAGCTTACGTGGAAAGAGAGTAGGGAACTTACCTCTCTTGCATGCTTTGATGTTGTGTTTGTGTATTGATGCATGTATTGCTTTGCTGGATTATGTGAAACATGTATGAATGATTGTAGCTCTGTTTCTAGTTATGCTATGGCCATGAGTATGTTGTTGAAACATTGAGCACGCAGATATGTCATTGTGTGAACATGAGTTTTGTATTGCAAGCATGTCATGCATTAAACACATATCATACATGCATATGGGTATCTGTTTCCTACTGAGATTCTCTTGAATCTCACCCTCCCCTACCAACATTTTAGACAGGGTAGGTGGATCGAGGTTGGAGCAAGCAACCAAGGGCGGCGAAGACTCCTTCGGGTTGTCAATTTGATAGTTGGTTATCATTATGGTTGGGATTATGTATATTTGGATATTGTACATGTTTCGAATGTATATTTGGTTAATTGGGATGAGGATTTGCTATGTATTTGAGAAGACTTTGTGTAATCCCCATATGAGGGCTTGTAGGGGCGAATATGCCCTATAAGGCTTTGAGTTAATGTATGGAACCCGGGATTGCCAGGATTATTTTTGTGTACTCTGATTTGTTATGAATGTGATATTCCGCATAGTAATTGTATTCGAAAAGTGATTATGAGACCAAGTTTATTTGTGATTTTGCAAGGTAATTGTGAAAACCCCGTCTGGTAGATGGGTTTGTAAATTGTTATTTGTTTCTTATTGGTCTCTATTTCACTTTAATTGCGTATTTCGGATATAATTACGGCAGGGGGTTACACGTCTCCCTGCTGGAATCGTCTCCCCAATACAGCATACAATCATTTGGGCACGCATCAATCTTTTGATAATTCAACCCCAACCTGTTGATGATCTTCTTGGCCTCGTAGAAGGTTATGGGAATCTCGGCATCGGGGAATGCATCTTGTAATAAGTCGAGCAACATCGACATTCCCTTATCCGTGATCCCACACAAGCACTTGATATGATACAATTTGATCAAGAAAGATAATTTAGAATATTTGCGACAACCTTGATATAAAGGACGATCTGCCTCATCCATCAAGCTGAAAAAATCCCGAGCTGCTTCATTCCCCATAAAAGCCGGCTCAGAGCCGTGCACTTCTTCGTTGAAGTTGTCGCCTTGAAATCCAAACGCATCACGCACAGCATCATTCACAGGATCATCTTCATCTACTTGAACGCCTACTTGAGAACTTCGAGGAAGAGCCTCGTCATATCTAACGCCGGCCTTCTCACCATGAACTACCCAGAACGTATAGTCCTCAGGGAAAGGCTTCACAAGCAAATGTTCCTTCACAACATTTCGTGGATGCCACTTCTTGAACTTGCATTTCCGACACGGACAGACGATCTTGCCGTTACAGCTGGCGTGAGTGAATGTGAAATCTAAGAAACTGTTTAAGCCGTACAAATATTCAAGAGAATTGCGCGGCAACCTTATCCATGATTTATCCATAGCTACAAGTGAGAGAGAAAAAAGTATAGAGAAGAAGATGAGTGAGAAGATAATGACGAATGCCTAGAACCTTATATTCTGAAAATCCAACGTTTATAATTTTGTAGCGGTTATTAAACCGCTACACCAACCGCTACAGAAATTCCAACGTTTATAATTTTGTAGCGGTTATATATATAAAACCGCTACTAATATTCAAGCCGTTAATTGGTGGGAAATTTAAAATGTACTTGTTGAGTATTAGTAGCGGTTTTATATCTATAACCGCTACGAATGTTCAACGTATTAGTAGCGGTTACCTATATAAAACCACTACTAATATTAAAGCCGTTGAACATTAAATATAAAAATAATTTTCTAATTTGTAGCGGTTTTACATAAGATAACCGCTACAAATGTGCACAAAGGCGGCAAATTTCAAAATTCAAATGATTTGAGTGTTTGTAGCGGTTATTAGTGTGTAACCGCTACAAACATATATATTTGTAGCGGTTTCTGAAGGGAAACCACTACAAATATATAAGTAAATTTGTAGCGGTTATGAGTTCAAAACCGCTACAAATATACATTTATAAATTATTTAGAAATGTATATATAATTTATTTTTTTTAAAATATATTTAAAAAAATAAATTATATATATATTTAATTTATAAATTATTTATAAAATTATTATATATTTGTAGCGGTTATGTACTAATAACCGCTACAAATCTATACATTTGTAGCGGTTTTAGGTTAAAACCGCTACAAATATTTGCATTTGTAGCGGTTTTAGGTTAAAACCGCTACAAATATATATATAATTTATTTTTTTTTAAAATTTAGATTTAAATCATTTATAAATTATTTCAATGCGATATAATAATATAAATATAATTATATAAAACACAATAAGAATATTCTGAAATAAATCTCATAAATATTTACAAATGTTTAAAAGAAAAGAAAAAGTCCTAAACTAAGGAGCTGGGGGCTGATCCTCTGGTGCTCCCTCAGGTGGGGCTCCCTCAGATGCCGCTGGATCGGGCCGCTGCGCAGACTGAACCGCACCATCGTCATCAGCAGGAGGAGGAGCAGTAGGAGGAGGAGCAGTACTCGGGATGACGTAGTGAGGGATAGGGGGAACCGCTGGATGCTGCTCGTTCGGGAACAGGCGACTCCATGCTCCCTCGAGCATGGTGTTCGCGATCTCATGCCACTGCGTCTGCTGAGCGTACATCGTATCTGCGTGCACCTGCAGCATCTGCTGCATCTGCTGCTGCTGCTGCGCCATCTGCTGCTGCGTCTGCTCCAAATCTGACCGCAGCTGGTCAATCAACTCGTCCCTCCGACGTCTGACCCCTCTAGAGCTGCCAGCCTCAGAGGCGGCGCTCCTGCCGTAGATCATGCTGGGTCTGGCGCCTATCCCCATCCCCCGCACTAGTCCGGGGTGCTCAGGCTGAGCCAAACCCGCCTTCAGAGGAGCCGTCGGGTCCACTAACCCCTGTGACTCCTCAGGCTGGGTCTGTCGCAGCTCAGCCTGCGACAGCTGCATCCGCTCCTGCCATTTTATGAAACAATTAATAATTACCATTTTTCATTATTAACTTGGTTTTATAAAAAATATAATAATAAAATAACTTACAATCACCGCCTCTGCCTGCTGAGAGGTCGCAGTCCCGTCACGGTGTCTGTGTGTGATGGCGTACAGCTCCGCATAGTCCGTCTGACGATTCTCCTGCTGTGCCCTCGTCTCCTGAAACAATTACAAAACAATTAGTATTATGAAATAATCAGCTAAAAGTAAGTGAAGCACTTGAAAAGTTACCAGCTCGCTGTAGGTCACAGCAAAGGTCTTCGATCCTGCTGTGTGGTGGATCGTCTGCTGCGCCCGGATCGCGGCGTTCCTCTGAGAAAGCTCCTGGAAAAACAAATAATTAAATGTATTATAAAATTTGAAATTAAATACAAATTAAATTGAAATTATAATTTAATATTTAACAATTAGAAAATTATATATCAAAAATATAATAAATACATTACCTGCGCCTGAGGGCTCCTCCTGAACTGGACGAAACGCGCCCAGTCGTTCGGCGGCACGCCGTCCGGGACGCTCTCCTGCAGCTGCTCCAGAGGCATCGTCCCGTCCCCATCCACACTGTGGAAGAGACGGTTCCTCCTGTTCCTCCAGGCGTCGCCCATCTTCACGAGGGCGTACCTCTTCCGGTTGGCCCGGACGGCAAACCGCAGCTGAAAAAAATACATTTAAATATCAATAATACTAAAAATCATAATTTAAAAAAAATAATTAAATAGAATTAATTACAAAAGATATTAATTAAATAGTTTTAATTACCTGAACCACCTCCTCCCAAGCCTGGTCCTTCGGCCCCTTCGGAATGTGCCTCCACGTCGGGAAGTGAAGGGGGAACCGCATCCAATTCGATCCCAGGTCGCTCAGGAAGCGGTTGAGCAGGTGACCCCCATTGTGGATCGGCTGGTCAGTGCCCTCGTTCCACGGCACTACAACTCGCAGAGACCGGTCCATGCTGTTCAGACCGGCCACATCCAGCCTCCTCGTCGACACGTTCCCCTGCTCATCTGCACAGTTGACCGCACGTTAGATAAATTATAATTCAAAGTTAAAAATTTAAAAAGTTAAAAAATTAAAAAATTAAATAATTTACCTTCGACCTGCACCTCAAACCCAGTGGACCGCGAAGACGACCCTCGTGGGTTGTTCTGCTCCCGAGCCTCTTCTTCATCGAGGAATTGCTCCATCTCCCTGAACCCACTAATCGGGATCTCGAACTCCTCCTCGTTGAGGAAGTCCTCAACGCTAATCTCTGGCACCTCCACCTCAGGCACCTCAGCTGTGGTTGTCGCCTGTGGGATCGTCTGCGGTTCCTGTGGAGGGATGGGCTGAGATGCCTCGGTAGCCCTGCCTGCGCGCTGCCCCCTCCCTCTGCACCCTGCCCGGCTGCTGCCACCCCGTAAAGTCGGTCTGGGGAGCACAGGGGCCTTCCCCTTATCCTGTCCTGAAGCCATATCAACTGTACAAATTAAAAAAAAAACTAGTCCATTATTATACAAAAATATAATAAAAATACAAATATAAATAAAAATACGTGTTATATACGTATCTCAAGTGTAAATACTGCGGAATACTGACCAAAAACTCCTATAGACTCGTCTGAACGCTCAAATATCGAATAAACCACTCAAAGAAACCTCAGAAAACAAAATGAGCAAAATGAGAAATGGAGGAGGCGAGGGGTTTAAATAGGCCACATATTAGTAGCGGTTATTTAAAATAACCGCTACTCTAACCGCTACAAATAATTAAATTTGTAGCGGTTCTACAATAACCGCTACAAATCTTCACAACGTTTGAAATTCTGTAGCGGTTATTGCCCAGAACCGCTACAAATTTGGAGTCTCTTGAAATTCTGTAGCGGTTTTCAGTGAGAACCGCTACAAAATTCTGACCTTTGGTATTTTGTAGCGGTTTATATGCATTAACCGCTACAAAATAACCGCTACAAGTTTTGGCGGGAATTTCGCGCCAAATTTGTAGCGGTTTTTTGTAGGAAACCGCTACAAATATTCTTACCGCTACAAATTAGGTAATAACCGCTACAAATACTATAATTTGTAGCGGTTTAATATAACCGCTACAAGTGCACCGCTACGAAATACCTTTTTTTTTGTAGTGCCTGCCCTCTCCCTTTCCATTCTAACATGGGTTAAAAGGTTAGCCGCACTGTGTCTTTTTCTGGTCGGTGGGATCAAATGTTGACGGCGTTGCTCCCGCCAAGAAAGCGTCCCCGAGTGTTCGTGACGCCGCATTAGAAGTGAAGGATTGTACAAGTGAGTTGTAAGTGTGGAGATCATCCCATTAGAGTGGTCAGGAACCCTTCTTGGGTCATCTAGTGGGGTCTGCCATAGCGAACACCTCCTTGTTCAAGCACGAGAATTCGTAACATAGGCGGCAATGTCGGAGGAATTTTTTGTGGTATCTTATTGTTGAGGAATTAAATCGGTGGAAGATTTCAGATGCCGGAGGAAGATCAGAGGAGTTGAAGTTCCGTCTTTATGATGGATCGGATATCGGACCCTTACGCTATTCGCTGGCAACTACTCTAGCTATGCTCAAGCAGAGGATTGTTGCAGAATGGCCAAAAGGTCGACATTTATTTTTGGGTCTCTTTCTTTCTTTTCATGGAAATACATACTTACACACACATGCAGATGAGTGGGGTTGTGGTAAGCGACCAACCGCGACATCTAACCATCTAGTGTTTGTAAATTTCTTCTTTTGGAAAGGTAAGTGAAGCTACAAGTAAGAGAAAGAGAGGGGGTGAGAGAGAGGGTGACAGAGAAGGACTCAAAATAGAGAACCGAGAGAGGAAGGTTAAAGGGAGAGAGACGAAGATGACTGAGAATGGGACTTAAAGGGCTGATCCATGGGCTCTTAGTGGTACCCACAAATAAAAAAAAGTAACACCGTTTATAATGGTTAAAGGTCTTGGTATTTTTACCTCATTTATAAAAATTTATAGATATTTTTACACTCAAATAAAGTTTATAGTACTCGATGCATATTTGACAAAATTTTAGAGAAAATTACTCATAAGTCTCAAGCAAGCAATATATTATCAGAAAGATCCTTATTTACAACTTTTCTGCGTGTATTTACAATATGTTGAGTGTGTTTTATAACCTTTAGGGACCTTTCTGATAATATAATGTTTACTTGGAACCTAGGAGTAATTTTCCTAAAAATTTATGAGCATTTTTGTCCCTTAACCCTATAAATTGAGACCATTGGGAACTAGACACATTCAAATTTTATAGATAATTTCCAATTATTTGCAACCCACACTCATTTATTTGAATAAGTATTTACAACTTATATTGCCTAACTAGTGTTAACCCCCGTGCGTTGCACGAGAATATGAATTCTGATTAATAGTATATTGTAGGATTAATTTTTTATGATTATAATGCATTTATTTGTACATTTATAAAACTAAATTTTCAATTCAAAAATGCATAAAGGGTGATTATAATCATGCTTATATATCACATTTTGAGGGAACATTTTTTTGGAGAATTTATTATGCTTTGTGTGTCAACAGAGTGTCAATAAATTTATTAATGGAAGGCTATATGGGGGACAAAATTTGATAAAGCAAAGGTAAAATGCCTACAATTTCGGTTTTTTACTAAATATATCACCAAAAGAATCTTTCAACAAAAATATGAATCTTATATGATATTTTGAAAAATTTCTCTATAAACCACATTGGTTGTCTTGTTGGTGGGTTTCTTGTCTGAATCAAGTATTAAAATCTTGATGCCGTCCATTGATTTAACCCTTGACAAAGCAACATATAACTGACCATGTGTGAAGACAGGCCTGGGTAAATATAATCCGACATTTGCCATTGATTGTCCTTGACTCTTATTTATTGTCATAGCAAACGATAGTATGATGGGAAATTGCCTACGCGTCAATATGAATGGGAGTTTAGACTCCGATTGATTCATATCCATACGATGAATTAGAACCTCTTAACCTGTACTTGTACCATTGAGAGCGATTGCTTTAATAAAGTGTTTCCCCAGAAATGTGACCGTTAATCTGGTTCCATTGCAGAGTCCTGCAGCTTGATCTACTCACTTGTAGGAGCTCTCTTAAGCCTCTCATTGAACCACATTAAAGCACCACAATATTGGCATGAATAATCTGAATCCCCTTCATCGATATAGCCTTCTATATATATGTTTACATTATCTAATTCATTGAAGTCAAAAACATCAACATCGCTACAGTCTGAGTCACTATCTTCGACATCTGCAAATATTAGAAAGATGTGAAACCTCATACATGAATTATTTAATGTGAGAACTATTTAATATACAATTGAACAAATTCGTGAGATTTATACCTAACGTGTTAGCATTATCAAGCCTAGATGAAAGATTAGTTGCCAATTTGGAAATGTTGCAAAGTCGAGAACGTTTGATTTTGTCTTTGCCACCATTGTTTGACCTTAGGCTAGATAAATTCACATGCTGAGTGTGTTGTTCAAATGTTTTTGTGTCGCAATTAGCTTGATGATGTCTTCCACCTACCACCTCGGAATTGGTGATATCCTTTAATAGATCCCTACTGGAAGAAGGCTGAGTCAAAGATGAGCATTCTGCATATGGCGTAAAAGGTGATGTTTTATAATCAAGCATCATATACATGGATGTGCTCCCATGGTGCATGGATTGTTGTAGCAAACTATTTTAAAGATGGTTAAACACCCTAGTGTTGTGATTTTCACCATCACAATGTGTAATTTCTGGTGTTCCTTGTACGTCCACTCTTCCAGCTCTTTTCTCTTATTTTGTGCATAATTGTTTGATTGAGAGGTAGGATTTTCATCATGGTGTTCTACATGACTATTCTTTCCTGTAAATAATGATGTCATTGTTAATCAAATATAAAATAGTGATTGGTTTATATTCATTCTATAGGCATAAAAGAACTATTACATTGCAAGCATAAGATGACACTGTGGGGTTATTTTTTACTTGAACTTAAGTAAATTAAAATTAAAATACTTACCACCAATGCGTGATAGTGCATTGACATCAACTTTGTTCCTTAACCTTTCCATAGACTCTATATTGAAGGAACCAAATAACTCTGACCCTAAACTTGTCACAATCTGGCAATCTCACAAGTAGTTCAAAAATCAATCAAAGAACTCTGCAAACATCGCCATCTTAATCAAAACCACATCAGAAAATCATGTAGTTATTTGAAGTAATCAATATTTTATTAATATTGGGCGTAATCGTTAAGATTGTCATAGCTATATAAGTTAAACTATTATGTTCAGATGCATATGTCTAAAATGCCTTCCGTTGATGTAAGGAGTTGATATCCATGGAAATATATTGTTAATTTATTTGAGTTTTGGAAATTTCTATTGAGTATGTTCAGCTTAAAATGTAAAGTAATTGAAAGGAAGTCTGCAATATGAGAGGGAAAAGGGGTAATCTAGAATAGATTAAAAGTAATTTCATAATAGAAGATTCGTCTTAAATTGCGTGCCAAAAAATGATAAAAGGTTTTGCAATTAATTTGGTATTCATCTTGTTAACAATTGCTCATAGATATACATCGCATACCTAGTTGCACTCACGATTGCTCTTTAAGGCCGCAATTCCACTTGTAGTTGCCCGGATTGTAAAACTGTTCCAGTTTGTCATAACTTAGTGAAAATGGATGATGATGTTTTTCGACATATCAATCAAGTAGCTTCCGTATTTAAGTTTATTATGCAGGAAGGACCTTTAATGAATTTTCTAAGGTTGAAAAACAGAGAATAATGGCACTTTTATGGCAATAAATATGGTTTTTCGAAAATTCATTGAATTAGGTAGAAAAGGAATAAAGATTATTACTAAAATGGTTTTAATTGGATTTTGAATGAGAATCAATCTCTTTGATCTTAATGTCTTGTTTTAAATTTGATTAGATACCAAAACCTACAAAATGAATAATTAATGCAATAATATTCTAACAAAATCATTTGGGTAATTAATAAGGTAATTAATATTATTTTTTATGCAAATACCCCAATAATTGGGGAAACCAATAAGTAAATTATAGCGAGTAATCAGTGACGAATGTGTGACGGGATTGGGCCAAATTAAAAACATATGGTAATTATTGCAATGTTATTAAAAAAAGGTACGGTAATTATAGATCTAATAATTTAAATCAACCGAGATAATAATTGAATGCCATATTTCGTCACATAAATTATAATTGTTGTCAAGGTTGAAAATTAATTTTATTTTGATATAGGATTAATAAATTATCTCTTCTTTTTAAGTGAACTCTTAATTTTAATGTTAATGGTAGTACACGCAGAGATCTATCAATAATAAAAACATGAGTTTTTATTGAAAAAAGGGAAATAAGGACCAAGGAACTGAGAATTGATATTATTTTAGTAAAATGTAGTTAATTAAAGCTAATGTAAATGTAAATAGTAATTTACACTATTGAACTTCTTAAATTACTCTCACCATTACATTTATATTTGGCAATGTATGGAAAACCGGACCGGACCGGCCGGTTCAGACCGAAAACCGGTGAACCGGTCACTGGTCCGGTCCGGGTGAGGGGAAAAAACCCGTGAACCGGTGAACCGGTCAACCCGGTCTGACCCGGTGTGAACCGGTCAGAACCGGGGTGAACTGGCCTGACCCGGACTAGTCACGGTTTGCTCCTTTTTTTTTTTTTTACTTTTTTACACTCCAAATGAAGTCATTTTGGCTTTTTTTTTAAAAAAAAAATATTCCTAACAGTTTTTTTATTTATAAGGAGCTTTAAAAGGATTATGGAATACTTTTAACATTGGTTGGGGAAAAATCCTTATATATTTAATGATATTTTTGTAGGTATTAGGTTCAGGAGGTCATATTGGACTATTAGTTGAAAAATAACTCTCATATAGTTTTTTGAAAGGTATGTATGAACATTTAAATTATATATATTTTTTAAATTGACCCCGGTCTGACCCCCGGTTTGACCCCTGGGTTGACCCCGGTCTGAACCACTGACCCTTAACCCAGTGCCTCGACCGGTTCAATGTCCGGTCCGGTTTTCAGTACCATGATATTTGGTTGAGTAGATGGATGATTAATTGGATGTTGTTAATTATTCATAAATGACCTTTAATGAATTTTCTAAGGTTGAAAAACAGAGAATAATGGCACTTTTATGGCAATAAATATGGTTTTTCGAAAATTCATTGAATTAGGTAGAAAAGGAATAAAGATTATTACTAAAATGGTTTTAATTGGATTTTGAATGAGAATCAATCTCTTTGATCTTAATGTCTTGTTTTAAATTTGATTAGTTACCAAAACCTACAAAATGAATAATTAATGCAATAATATTCTAACAAAATCATTTGGGTAATTAATAAGGTAATTAATATTATTTTTTATGCAAATACCCCAATAATTGGGGAAACCAATAAGTAAATTATAGCGAGTAATCAGTGACGAATGTGTGACGGGATTGGGCCAAATTAAAAACATATGGTAATTATTGCAATGTTATTAAAAAAAGGTACGGTAATTATAGATCTAATAATTTAAATCAACCGAGATAATAATTGAATGCCATATTTCGTCACATAAATTATAATTATTGTCAAGGTTGAAAATTAATTTTATTTTGATATAGGATTAATAAATTATCTCTTCTTTATTTAATTATAGTAATGATAGTAAAAATTATTGAAATCAACCAAGGTGATAATTAAATTATGTATTCTATCGCATAATTTATAATTATTTTCAAGATTTCAAATTACCATAAATTTGAAATAGGATCAATAACTCTTTTTTCCTTTTAAGTGACGTCCACATTTTAATATTAGTGGTAGTATTTTTAAAGATCTAACAATAATAAATTCATGATATTTTATAAAAAAAGCTCAATTAGAAAAAAGAATGTCCAAATTGATATTATCTTGATTCCTACAAATCACGTGTCAGCATTCGCTTTATATCGAACATACATAATGCTTTAACAATAATAAATTCATTGTTTGTACATAACGTGTCAGCATAAATTTTTTTATCTAGAACATACACGTACTGTGTTTTTGTGAAAGTGTAATGCAAATGCAGTTTTATCAAACACTGTGTACTGAACTTTGAACCTGTCAGAAATAACCACTCAAATGGTAATGTTAATCATTGATCAGAAAGTCATTAATCATTAAGTGTTTAAGTTATAAAGAAATATGAAAACACATTATTGAAGAATGTTGAATACTGTTTGATCTTACTTAGGCTCGGTCTTCATCACTTCCCTATGACATGACTTGCACATCAATTTGGCACCCTCATAGATTGGTTTTCTATCACATGAACATCCATCATAATACCAACCGTGTGTTGTCTCAAGCTTTTGGATTGTTACCTTGGTAACAATTTCATATTCCTACAAATCACATCACATAAGCAAATATTAGTAAGCTTAAAAAAAGTTGCGGTTGGGATATATTGTATACATACTGGAACAGTTAAAATGAAAACTATTTACCTTGGTTAACTTCAAAATTTCATGCAAAGGAATTCTGACAGGGAATGATAAGAGTGAGTCACTTGAAATCTCATGAGACACAGTGGAGGAGATCTGTGTGAAAGCCTGGCTTACCTCAGGGCCATTGGTGAGTCTGTATGGTAAATGAAACATTTACGTTAGAAAACCCTATACGTTACATAATTTAGGTATATAGATGCACAAAAAATATGGATACAACTAAATTTTAACCTGTAATAAAGATCTTTTTTTGGAAAATCAGGGTTGAAAAAAACTTGTGTGGCATTGAAGGCACTACATATGTCTCCAAAACCTTAAACAAAAAAGCATGTAATTTTAAAACAAAGAAAAAAATGAATTTATAGGGAAATAAAAGATATATATAATACTTTTGTTTTTTGTAATCCTAGCAAACCGTAAGACAACTAAGGTGGGCACATCGAGATCTTCTGTTCTATCCTCAAAGGCTTTGACTGCTACCTCCCCAAATAGAGCTATGTTGACATGTATTTCGCTGCACATGTTTTCATATGATTATGATGATGATGAACTAACATGAAAGTAGATGTTAATATCATGAATCGATTAATGTTAAATCTAGAGAGTATGTTACTTAAGCTTTGCAATTGTGAAATTCAATTTCTTCGTCACGCCAAAGTCTCTCCTTAGATCAACTAAGTTCCCAAATGCTTGTAGGTAGCCCTTCACATCTGGATGAATTTGTCGTCCAGGTTAGAATAAAACATGTTGAATAAAAACCATGGTAGAAAAATACACTAACCAATTAGCTCTTCATGGGTAGCTTCACCGCTAGCGATGTCATTGACTGGGACAAAGTTGAATGCATGAAGAGGGATTTGGAAGTCATGTTTCTAGAAAAATGTGTTAGTGTGAAATATAATCTTCCAACGGTGTGAGCACGTTTTGTAGTAATTGTTGTTGGCCAACACTTGAAAGTTCTCAAATTGGTACACCTCACTCTCTTTTAAATCCTCAATGTACCTACGGATTTGTCCCCTCTGGACAATTGAAGCCTCAATTCGATCACCCTGTTTGCATATAGTTAGATGAAATATGAGCAAGAATATAATGTTCACTTGATGAATGTGATAATTATATTAGATACTTACTTGTTCGTCAACTAATAGCATACTGACTTTCCAAACCTCAAATGGTGCAGCCTTCTTTGCCATTGTCCACTTCCTAAGTACCCTAACAATAATGCTCCAGGTTTCCTTGCTATCATCAATGTCCTTGAGCAAAGTATGAGCAATGTTTGCCATTAATTGAGTTGATGTAACTGATTCTTCAAGAATGGTCTTCTTATGCTGGATATGAGGATGGGAGGCTTATGCTGAGATATATAATGGTACGTGTATGTGAAGGAATTTTAAATTTAAAGAATTTAAAATAAAATAATAAGATAATAGCTTTCAATTTAAATTTAAAAAAATAACGTATTGCTCGAAAAAATGCATATTTTTCAAATATAATCTAAAATAATAAGATAATGATTTTCGAACATTGAAAGGCTACACCCAATTATTAAATGACAATTAATTCAATAATTGAATTAATTAGGATTGGAATGTTAAAGTTATTATTTCCTACAATTATGGAAGATTTTGAAATTTGAAAAGATACACCCAATTATTTACAAAAACGTTTCAATGTAATTAGATTATTTGAATTTTGAAAGGCTACACCCAATTATTATTTGACAATTATCATAAATGAGTTTTAATGTAATTAGGGTTGTGATTATTTGACCCGGGTCAAACATAAATGGGTTATGGAGCGGGTCACACGAGATTTAGAGTATAAAGTTGATGATGATTGATTGATAGTAGGTCATCATTTCCAAGTATTTATTTTTCCGTTTGATGACTGATAAAGTGTGTTTGCTACTAGGAATGATTTCTTGCTTTTTACCAAATGTTATTTCAAAATTTAAATTATTTAATAAGAATTGACAATGAACCATAAGAAAACACTACAAAAACGATGTCATTTTGACCTAACAAGTATCAAAAGAAAAGAAACAGAAGGGGGAAAAAGTTTTAAACCGCCCAAATCTGCAAATAATTACTATTATTTAGATTAATACTATTGTTAGTACATGCGCTTTGAACAAATTTTGTTTTTAGGGGAAAAAACAAAATGTGTTAATAGCATAGGCATCAAAATCAAAATTCGTAGAAACCACAGCCAAAACTCATTAAAAATATAAATAAAAATGGCAACATATAGAGGACAAAGAAATTGATTTGACTGACAAAATCGATTTTGATTGGGAAAAAAAAATTTTCAACAACAAAAATTTTATTTCCAACACTTGAATTCATGCTCTAGTTTTTTACTTTCAAATTTGATTTCATCAATTTGAAATAGTGTAACTATTCTTTAGCTATTTGTAATATATCTTTAACAAAACGGATAAGAGGCAAAAATACCTATAAACTTTTCTTATATGTGCACCTGACACTATAGACTTTATTAATATGCAAAACTTCTCATGAACTTCTCGAAATGGAGCAAAAATATCCACCTTCGTTAATTGGTACAAACCTCTATTTTGTGGGCCCCACATTGTTATTTTTTAAATTATTATTTAATTAAAAAAAACTATTCACACTCCCTCTCTTCCCCAACTCTCTATCATGTCCCAAATTTTAAGTTTAGAAGTTCAAGAAGGGCAAAAGTCCTGAAAATGCCCCCAAAAGATAGAATGATGCAGAGGGGTTGTTAAATGAGTAATTAAAGGTTAGTTAAAGGCCAAATAAAATAGTAGACTTACTAAAGTAACATGGCATATATATCATCTCATGTTTGAGCAAAAGTGTAATTTATAAAGATTACGGGTTCATAATGGTAATTTTGGAAATTATGCCTTGAATTTCAGGAAAAGTCACTGAAGACTTAGGAAGGTGTAAAATAATTCCTTGGCACATATTTAAGGCTTAATTGAGGTATGAATGAGAAAATTACCTCAAAAAGGAATTTTAAAGAATTATTAGAATTTTTGTTAATTAAAGGATAATTAGCCGAATTTAATTATGAAAAATATAAGGTGGCCTCAAATAATTGGAGACAAAATAGGGGAAATTATTTTAAGGTTGATTATAATATATAAAAATGTTTTGATGCCATATAAATGGAAATTTCGTGTTAAATATTATTTTATGGGCATTTTATCCAAGATTAAGGTAATTTCTTGGGAATTAAGGAAAAGTAGTTAAGGACCAAATTTGAACTTGAAAAAAATTAGGGAATTACTCCCTAATAAATGTGAATTATTTATGGTTTCACATTGTTCATATGATTGAAGAATCTTTAAAAAGTATTTATGGAAGTTTAATCTCATATTAACTAATAACTAAAAGCTAATTAAAATAATTTAGTAGGGAAAATTGGCTAAAAGTCCTTGATTGCAAAATTTATTGCCCATTGGTACCTAGAATTTGTGGTTCTTTAGGAGAAATATATAGTAGAAAAAAGGGAAGGTCATTTGCAATTCGTGGAAGGATATTTGTATTTGTATTCTAACTTAATTTTCATACCACGAAAGATCATTTGCATTTTACGGAAGGTCACTTACATTTTTACTTAATCTGCATATCATAGAAGCTCAATTGCAAGTCCTGGAAGCTCATTGCAACTTGCGGAAGGTCATTCGCAATTTGTGGAAGGTTAAAATGTGATTCGTGTTTCACCTTCTATTCTACTGACCTGCAATGCATGGTTCACCTTCATCTCCTTCATCATCTCCCTCCAGCTCCAAATATGTCATGACCTGCCATTATACAATATCTATTATTTTTCTTTTTTTAAATTTGATTTTTGTTTTCAACCAAGAAGGCAAAGGAGGGAGGGAGCGGCAATATGGATCAAAGAAATGGGGAAAGTGAAGAAGGCAGGTGCAGTAGCAGCAGACAAGATAGCTAGATCTGATGTGGTGTTGCAAGATAAAGGTCATTGTCATTGGTTGCCAGAGTAATCATTGTTCATTGCTGGAGTTTGCTTGAGGGAGATATGGAGTTTGTGAGGGGCGAAGTTGGAAAGATGAAGGAGACAGTGAAGGAGTGGATAGTAGCAAGGGGACTAATGGATATAAAAGATGAAAAGGTAAATCCTTATTTCATCAAGGGTAGAGTAACCATTTGATTAGCAAACTTTTTGTCTCTTGCATTAATTTTGGGGTCCACAATCAAAAATTAACCAAAGGATTGCGTATAGGCAAACATGGGATCATTCTCTCTTCTCGAGGAGTCTTTTATTGAATCTTAAGTAATTTAAATGTTATACAAATGTAATGAAAACAAAGGGGAAATTGGTTTGGGTTTTTTTTCATATTAATAGCTAGAAGAAAATGCAATCTAATAAAATGCTAGACTAATATTTTTTGTATTTTTATAAAAATGGGATGATTAATGAAATATGGGAGTTTAAAATCGATCAAGTCTTAATTAAAAACTTCAAGTAATCACATTAGGTCTAACACTTCTAATCAATAGTTACTCCTACGATTGCATTCATAGCTATTACTTAGAAATATTATTCAAGAACCACTTGATGTGTGAAATGGATTAAATTAATGTAATTATTTCTTTTAATATGAATACACAAACGCACCACTCAAATTAACCCAAATCAATTACATAAACTAGTAATCACATAGCAAGCATAAACTTATTGAATTAATAGGAAATATATAACCATAAATCAACCAATTACAATAATTCCAATCCAAACACAATATGAATAATCTTAATTCAACAATATAGAGTCCAAATAACTCAACAAAATCCTATTGAAAATACCTTAGAACATAACTAGAAATTAAAATAACAACAGAAAATTCAGAAAGAAATTAAGAAAGAAAACTCCCCTTAAAGCTCTTGAACTCAACCCAAAGCCCCAATCCCAATCCTCAAGAGTTGAAACCTCAGCCACGCTTTGAATTTAGTACTGTCACTACCAAACTTGAATTTGCAGCAGCCATGGTCAAGGTGAAACAAGAAGGAATACGGTGGTGTTGTGGTAGAGAAACAGAGTAAGCTGGTCTGGTTGTGGAAGCAGGGGAACGACCATGAGCTGTGAAGAAGAGTGAGAATGGAGAAGTGATAATGGTGGCTACGATTTTCAATGGAATGCTGCAGTAGAGGAAAGAAGGAGAGATTAAACGAGAAGGAAGGAGGGATGATGAAGTACGACGGAGGTGATGAATAGTGTGGTTCTCTTCCCCCTCTCCTCTGGTTCAAAAGGTCCGAAACTGATCTCTCTGCGCTTGAAGCCTCTCTCTCGATCTGGTCACTTCCTTTGGTTGAGAATCTCAGTTGCCGGAGAAAATGGAGAACAGATGGAGACCGGCTGTGAAGAAGGGCGTTTGACTGTGGTCTCTTTCCCTCTCCTCTCAAGTTCTCTGTGTCCTTCGTCCGCCTCACTCTGTCGGAGCTGGTGGTGGTGTAGGTTGTCTGACGAGGAAGAAGAGGGGCACGGTGAAGGTGGTGGTGTAGGTTGCTTGAGAGAGGGAAGGTCGAGCTCACCGGTGATGATAGTTGGGAACAGAGGAAGCCGACGGTGGTTGATAGTGAGAGAGGGAAGGTGACAGTGAGGGTGATGGGAAGCTGCCGGCGGCGATGGTGGAGATACAGGAATGCCGCCGGCGACACTAGAAAGAGGAAGGAAGAGGAAGAAGATGATGAGATCCGATCCTCTTCAGCTCTCGCATGGCGCTGAACTTCCCCTGACCGAGCTCTCAGCTCGCGTCTTTAATATGTCCAATTTCTCTGCCAGCTACAAGAAGCAAACCTAATGGCCCTTGGTAAGGACCATTCTGCAAAGTTTAAAACGTTATGAGGAGGGACTTCAGTGAAATTATTTGAACTATTTTGGGGCTCAAATAAAATTTCCAAAGTTTTTGGGAATTTCCTTGTAATTTTTCTGACCCATTTTCTTCACATTTTTTGTAATTTCCAAAAACTTTAGGGACCTTTCCTGTAAATTTCCCATACCTCAAAATATTAATTTGACCCTCCAAAATCTCCAATTTTCTTTTTAAACACCTACAATATAAGATTAAGCAAAATATAGCATCAAAAGTCCAAGAAACAATTGGACAAAATAATTAATAAATTATGACCATTTTGCCCCTAATTACAATTAATTTAAAACAGTTGTCCCTAACTAAAATTAATGCTTAATCACGTAATAATGTTCCAAAATATGCATTAAAAATCTCAAATTAATCATAAAAAATGATATAAAAATATGGCTCAATCACCATTTCATATAATTATTTATTTCTCCCAAAAGACCTTAAAACTTTTTTTTCTAGATCCTATTTTTTAATTAATTTCTCAAATAGAGATTTATCTACAAATTTCCCAATTCAGTATTGGAAAGGACAATCCAAAATTTTGCACAAAGTACTTTGGTGGGGTGATCCGAACTCCGAAGCATGGAGAAATGGATTACGAATTTTTTTTTTTTTTAGCAAACTTGGATTACGAATTCTTAGCCATTTGATTAAAGAAAAATCAAATGAAGCCATAAAATAATAATACTTGAGAGGCAGTGGATTTGAAAATTAATTAAATTGAGTTAAGCATTGGGAAAACTCATCAAAAAGCTATCAATCTCTCGTTTCTCCCCCCAAGTTTCGCCTGAAGCATGAAAAACAGCCAGGTTTTAAAACTTGGATTGGGTTTTGAACCGGTTAAGGTATTGGGTTAAGGGTCAGTAGGTCAAGTCGGGGCTAAACCGGTGAGAAATTGAAAATTTTAGACTTATAGTATGAAATTCTAAAGGAAAAATTTAAAAAAAAAATTAAAAAAAATGTGAACCCGGATCGAACCAGTTTACTAGCCGATTAGCCAGTTTCTGGGCCGGTCTAGTCCAGGTTCAGGAACATTAAAAAAGAGAGATTGTGTCGAAACTTTAAAAAAAAGAGAGGAGGAGAAGAGAAAAAGGAAAAGGAAGGAAGAACAAGTTGTTATAGGAAAGTTGAAGACCTAAACTTCATCTTTAGCTAAAGTTCTTGTTTGCGAAGCCAACTATGGTCTCTAATCTCTTTTTATTGTGTGTTTATCAAAAAAGGAATTTGGAGGTTTAGAGTTTCAAAAGAGGGGATTACAACGAATCAAGCTTGGAGCCAAGGTAAGTGTTGATTTCTGATGGGTTGTTGTTTTTATTGGTGTTGTTGATAATTGATTGGGTGATTCTTGAGATTTTGAAATTATTGGAAGTATGATAGTTAAAGGAAGATGCTATCAAAGTTTCCAAGAAATAATAAAAATGCTTGATTTTAAACCAAATCATGATAAAGGAAGTGGTTAGAGCTAGAATTATGGTAGTTTATCACTACAAAAATACATGTTATTTTGTAGCAGTTAAAATGGTGTATCTATAAACGATAGCAGCAGCGGTTGCAAAAACCACTACAAAACACACTGCTGTAAAGGGTTTTGTAGCACTTCAATAGAACTACTACTCACGTATCAAAACCTCTACCAAATTTGTAGCGGTTCCTTCTCACCGCTATAATATGCGTATATAGATAACACATTATCTGAAAATGTTGTAACGGTTTTAAATCTGCTACAAATGTTGGTGCAAAAATTTGGCAGAATTTCAAGTGGTGGGAAATGAAAATTGAAAATTTGACTCCAATATTTTAGTGGTTTTAAAACTGCTACTTAGTAGATGCAGGAATTTTAAAAAATCGAAGCCAAAATATTTGTAGCGGTTTCATATTGGATGAAATTTCAAAAGTTGTGTCAAAAATTTAATCTGATTTTTAATTTAAATGTGTAGCATTTTTAAAACCGCTACAAATTTAAAGAAAATAAAAAAAACAATACTATAATTTGAGTCCATTGTTACAATATTATGTTAAATAGTTTATTATTTAAGTAACGATTTAAATGATAGTGGTTAATATTTAAGAAGAATGATTAAATTAAATTAGATAAGTTTAAATTTTATGCAGGTTTAATATTGAGAATGTGTAGGTAATAAGGACTTGTTATGTTGTCCACTAGATGTTGATCATTACGGAAGGAATGTTGAAAATGTTGAGACAAAGTCTTTAAATTTCTGGAGAAGAAGAAAAAACAATTAGTATAAGTATTATAAGAAGGAAAAAAATGTTGAAATCAAAGATTTAAAACAAATTTACCATATTTCATCACCTCGCTCAACTCTTCAACTCTTCAAAAAAAAAATCATAGATGAGAGAAAACGAAAGAGAAGAAGGGTAGGAAGAAAAGGAGGAGGGTTTGTGATAAGGGTATTTATAGGAAAATGTGTAACACTTGTAGCATCTCATATAACAGTTTTTATAGCAGTTGATATTTGTAGCGGTTTCGGTAATAGTCTTTATAGCGGTTTTGTTTGATTTTGTAGTGGTTTTAAAACAATAATCAAATTTACCTTAAACTTGTATCTTAAACCCCGTCGACTGTGAAGACGACTGTAATATCCTGGATTGTAATTAAGGGATAATAACTTCAAATGATGTAATTAATGTTAATTAAGCATACTTGAAGTATATGTTATGTGTCATGATTTAAAGATCATTAGTGATGATTTGATGAGTATTGTACTAATCAGGGGTAAAACGATAAATTTACCAACCGTCTGGTTAGTTACTGATGAGGAAACCCCTTAGTAATCAAAATCAATGGTGGAGATTGAAAGATAAAGGGGTGGAATCAAGTGTGAATAGATGTATATGAAATCATGATAGGGAGAATGGGATGGTGACAAGTGGCCAAATGAGGACCCTTGGATGAGGTCAAAGTTTCAACCATTGTTACCTCTCTCTTCTCTCTCAAAACCGATGATGAGCTTGGGAGTGAGTGAAGTTCATCTTCATCAATACCTCTTCATCTCTTCTCTCACCTCCATTTCCGTCGGACAAGTTAAAGAAAGAGAAAGGAAGGGTTTGAAATTTAGGAAGGTAAATGATCTTAAATACTCACTTCACCTTCATTGATATTGTTCAAAAGGGTAAGAGCTCTCTTTCCATGTTTTCAGACTTGTGATTGGTGGTGTGTGGTGAATTGAGGGAATTTGAAAGTGGAGGAATCCAAGTTTTGATTTCAGCAAGTTGAAGAGGTAGGTTTGTAATGCATTTTGATATATATGTCAAGATGTTTACATAATCAACGAAAATTCTGGAAATTTGACCTAATTATGATGTTAATTGAAGGGTAGATTTTGGTGAGAGTGTCACTGTTCATTTGGTCAGTTTTGACACTTGGGAGTGATTAGACTTTGATTTAAAGTTGAATAAGGGAAGTTGTTAGAAGGAGGTTTTGAGTGGTTTGATGATTTTGAGAGAGAATGTGTTGATTGAGTTGATTTTGGGTTGTTTTTGGTTGCCAATGGGTTCCTTGTGTTGAAATAAGTGATAATGAACCTTGACACAAGTTTAAGAACCATTGGAGTTCATTTGGTGGATTTTGGAAAAGTTTACCAGTTGTTGCGTTCTGGTTTCTGGTGTGATTTCTCGAGTGAGGGAAGAACTCACTCGAGCACAGGATGAACGTGCTCGAGTGAGCATGTTTGTGCTCGAGTGAGGGTGCATAAATGCACTGGGGGTGAGCGTTTCAGGTGTTCACTCGCGGGTGAATGCCAAGAGTGCGCCTGGCACTCGCGAGCACTGGGGTTGTGCTCGAGTGCGCTGAGGGTCTGTGCTCGAGCACAGGGTTGTGCTCGAGTGCGCTTGTGGTTGGTGAGTCGGGAGTGCTCTCGGGTTGTCACTCGCGAGGTCTCACTTCCGTGGTGCTCGAGTGTGCTCGGGGTCTCTGCTCGAGCACAGCCTCTTGTGCTCGAGTGAGAGTGTAGAATGGTCGCGGGAGTTGCTCTCGGGCAAACACTTCCTGCGCCTCACTCGCATGTGTGCTCGAGTGAGAGCGGGGGTCGTGCTCGACCACGGTCTTCTGTGCTCGAGTGAGAGGGCCAAAAATCAGAGTTTAGCTTTCCAAAGAGGGATCTTTGGGGATAGTTATCCCAACCCTTTAGGCATATGTTTAGGCATTTAATGGCCATCTAAAGAGTCCAAATGAATACCAACTTAAAGTGTTATGGAAATAAGAACTTGGAAAAGGAAATTAACCAAATGTCCCTATTTTGATTATAGGATTTGACATCTGCTATCCTCGTGAGCCCACTGTGCCCAGAGACATCAGGAAGGGATCAGGTAGTGACTTTTCTTTCGTACCATATGTGATGCATTGTATGTGTGTATTATCATTGATTGTGATAAGTTCGTATGTTGCGACTTATGTGGATATGTGTGAGCACCGTCAGTCCAATAGTCCCTGAGTAGCTAACAACGGTTCGGGTTAGGGCGGTGTGCCTTCCCGGCAGAGAAAGGGGATGAGGATGAGGTGTGATTATGTGATATGTGGGCCGAAAGGCTGATTATGAGCCGAAAGGCTATTTGTGAGGCCGACGGGCCGTTTGTGAAGCCGGTTAGCTATGTGCTATAAGGCTATGTTTATGCACTGCCACACCAATAGTCCCTGAGTAGCTAACAACGGTTCGGGTTAGGACAGTGTGCCTTCCCGGCGGAGAAAGGGGATGAGGGTGGAGTGTGATTTGAGCTGCTACTGCTGTATGATGATTTGCTTACATGCTGTGTGCTTATGTGTGGTATAAATGTTTAGTTACTACTGGGATTCTTTTGAATCTCATTCTTTCCTTTGAACTAACCTTTCAGACAGGGCGACTGGCTCCAAGGAGAAGCGCGTGACCCGGAGCGGGTAGAGATTTCCTAGGGACATTAGTATGGTTTAGGTTGGTTATTCATTTTGGATAGGGATTACTGTATTATGTTAAGATGTATATAGTCTGAATACTTGGTTTTGTAATCCCCTAATCAGGATTTGAAATTCTATATATGTAGTTAAACCCGGGGGTTGCCGGGATTTTGGTTATACACTCTGTCATACGTAAATGTAGATAAACTGCACAAGTGATTATATTCGATAATTGAACTTGAGACCGGAGGAGGAATGAAGTTTTGAAAAATTTGTGAAGTCCCTACTACTAAAGGGAATTTTAAATGAGTTTTAAACTATTCGACGGTCTCTAATCTAATTTAATTACATAATATCGAATTATAATTACGTGATTAAAGGCAGGGTGTTACAACGACTGTCATGGGATATTCTGGTCTTGAGCCTCCTTCTTATCCAGAAATTGGTCTATGTCACTAAGAATGGGAATGTTGATGTCAAATTCCTCATTCTTGTCATAATCACTCACACTGATGTCAATCCCCTCTGGCTAAACAGGCACCTCTAGTGGGGTTGCCTCCTGTAGGGGTGTCTGCTGTGGCAAGGTCGCCTCCTGCGATGGCACAGGGACATGTCTACCTCCACGCTACCCTCTACTTCCACTACCACTACCCCTCTACTACTGCTCCCTTGCAAAGTAGGTCTGGGGGGAAGCCCAGCCTCCTTCCCTTTCCCTTTCCCCTTATTTCTCTTGAAAGTCATAATAACTACAAAAGTTGAAAAAATTATCAATATTTATAACAAAATGAAAATAATAAGGAAAAAATGAAATAAAGGAGTTAACGTTGCTAACCTCAAGTGCCTAACTCTGTAAATGCTTGAACAAAACCTCAGATCTAAAGCAAAACCTTTCAGAGAGCACGTGAGAAACAAAATTGGCAAAAGTGGTAAAGTAAGGGCTGAAGGCGCTTTTATAGCATTGAAATTTGTAGCTGTATTACAAAAACCCACTTCATAAACTACTACAAATCATGAAACCCTACCTCATTGATAGAGCTCAATATTTATATACTTTTATTAATTAATCTTAGGCTTTTGTGGGACTTAATTGAATACTTTGGGCATAATCAAGTGTTGAAGTGATATTTTAGTGAAAGAATAATTTGGGAAGTAAAGTGGTCAAATTGTTATATTTTTCATTAATATTTGTTATTCCAATTATTCTTTAATTGTGAACAAAAGATATTACCTTTGTGAATATAATTTTGTAGGTGATGATGTGGCACAATTTGAGTGGTCAAGGTCAAAGATGTTATTTTGGAGCTTAATGAAGGACAAAAGTGGAACATCACAAGTACATAATTTATTTTCACATTTTTTTCTAAGAGAAGATTTAATGAGTAAAGGCCTTGTTTGGTGGTTGCAATTTTGTGTCTAATACCAAAACAGATTTTTATCTCTTATCCAAACAAGGCACAACTCACTTTTTAACCTAAACAAAAAAAGGAAGGATGAGAAAAGAATTGAGAGTGGCGGCTGAATCAAAAAAAAAAGGAAAGGAGTGAATCGAATTGAAGAATTAAAATGGCTGGACCGAATTAATATCAAGGAGAGCTGACCGAGTGAATAGAGATTTGGAGAATGAATTAAGGAGAGCATGGACCGAATTGAAGGATTGGGACAGCTGGACCAAATGAAGAAGAGAATTGCTGCTGTTTGAAGAAGAGAAGAAAGAGCTGAAATGGTTGAATAAAAGAAAAGAGAGCCGACCGAAATGAATTGAGGGAAGAGAAATTGGAGAATTGAAAGGAGAAGAGAGGAATTGACCAATGAGAAGTGTAGAGCTAGACCGAATGGAGAGATTGAAGACAGCCGATTTTGTTGACCCAATTGGAGCTTGCTGGACCAAATAGCATGAAGGAGCAGGTCGAATTGAATGAGAAAAGAGAACAAGCTAAAATTGTTGACTGAATGGGAAAAGGGGCTGAACCAAATAAAAAGGGGAGGCATGGAGCATAGCTAAAAAAAGAAGATGGAATAAAGGAAGGGAGGATGCGGCTGTGTGTGTGTGTGTGTGTGTGAAAAGGGAAGCTATGCGACACAAAAAGATAAAAGAGGGCATCAAATACAATGGGATAGAAGGAGAGGTGTGGCGGCTGTGAGTTGAGGAAGTGTGAAGCACCAAATACAAAAGGGAGGCTAAAATGAAAATAGGTGAAACACTGAATAGCATGAGAGGAGGCGTGAGCAAGCTGCTCCACTTCATAGCCAATTGTCCCTTCTTTCATCAAGTTTCCTCCTCTTCCTCCATGAGTAGCTAAGTCTTAGTGATTTCCTTGAGTTGGGTAATGGTTTGAGCTTTTAAACTTCAATGGAATTCCTTAAGCTCTCTTTCTATTTCATAATTGTATGGCTTGGTAAAGTATGTGATTATGATCTAGATTGTTCTATGTCAAGTGAATAAACTTGGTGGTTGAGCTAGGAGTTGATTAATTAAGCTTTGTATGATTCAAATTAGGAGTAGGTTGAGTTGTTTATTTCAACTTGATTAAGTAGATTTAAATGATTAAACTGAATGTTTTAAATTGTTGTAATGGTAATTATAATTTAGAATTGGAAGTTAGTTATTCATCTCCTTGAGTCACTATTAATTGATAATACTCATTTAATTGCTTCGGTTGAATGAATTAAATGATTATTGCAAGTATGGAGCTAGTAGTAGCTTAGTTCCATCCTCTTGGCTCATTATGGAATTCAAATCATTAGCAAGCAAGGAAGACTAAAAGTCATAATTTTAAAAAAAAATTAAAGACTTCCTATAGCGCTTCTCCAGGGAAGCGCCATAGGAAGTCATAGAAGTGCCGTAGGAAGTTATATTTTTAAAAAAATAATAATCAAGCTATGACGCTTTCATATATTCAAGAAGCGTCGTAGCTTATTTTAATGGCACTGGAAGCTATGGTGCTTTCCAAGAGCCATGGTATTCTTTAAATCAAGCATCACAGCTTGTATTTTTTATAGTAGTGAAAGACTTTGAAAAAGCTGAAAATAAGATATAATGGTCTGACAATAATGGAATCCATAGATGACCCCTGTGACTCCATCGTCTAGGACTTTCTCAGCTTAGCTCTTTAGATGTTTTTTGTAGAAGCTCATATTTGAATAAAACTTCTCAAAGCATGCGAGAGAAACAATTTTGCTAAAAGTGGTAACATAAGGGGTGGCGGCATTTATATAACCACTTGATTTGTAGCGATTCTCCCTAAAATTGCTACCCCAATAGCTATGAATAACAAAACCCTACCTCGGCCAACATGACAATTTGGAGTGGTTGTCCCAAAACCGTTACAAAGTTGCAACCCTTTGCCTTTTATAGCGGTTATTGCCTCAATAACTACTACAAACCATGAAATTGTTTGAAGCGGTCTCCAATCGCAACAAAGTTGCAACTTTTGCATTTTGTAACAGTTTTTCCGTGTTAACTGCTACAAACAACATCACCACAAATGTGGGGCCAAACCTTTTGTGGTAGTTAATATGCCTCAACCACTACTAAGTAACCGCTACAATAATGGTGCCATATTTTGTAGCATTTTTTTATGTAACTACTATAAAGTATTGTCTCTTACCAGTGCCATTTGGCGCACGTCATACCATTGCAAATTTATAGCGGTTTCCTTTAAAACCGCTACGAATCCTTATATTTGTAGCAGTTTTTTGCAACCGCTAAAATTTAACCGATACAAAATGACAGTTTTTTTTTGTAGTGTCAAACCACTCAAATTTCCTTACAACGGATGACTCAATTAAGATAAGATATGCATATGTTAGTTATATTTTGTGAACGGATAGAAGTGAATAAATGACATAATTTTTTCCAAAGTAACACATGTGGGCTTTTGATGCTATATATTCAAAGAAAATCAAACACAAATCTAATCAATTTATTGCCCATGTAATTTGTTATTCTATTATTTCATGTGAAAAGATTTAAAATTTTCATTTCTAGAATATAATTATGGTTTTTACAAACTAAGGAAAATTAATTAGATCCCATAAGATCAATTTACTAATAATATGATTTTAAAATGTTTTATTGATTAAATAAGTTGCAAATAGGAATTCAGACCATAGCAAATTAGAAACTCAAATCTTATAGATTAATATCAATTATTTGCAATTCACACTCCATATATATAGTTGTCTGGAAAAACATTTACAACTTACATTACCTATATTACTTGCAAAGTTTGTGTGGAGTGTGATATTACAAGGTTGTGAGTGATCAACAAACTAGGCTTTTTATGGGTGGTTAGGGGACTTTATATATTTACACGCACCTAAACTTAAGTGAAACGCTTCAATATTTAACCATGAATTGAGGGGAATACACCTTTTACCCTTAATATATCATGGGACATTAGACTCTATTGTTTGTGAAGTATACTCTTTTTATATAAAGAAGAAAGTTGTAAAAACTACTTTAGATAAACAAATGAAAATCATCTAAAACAACCAAGTGAAACTCAGGTGGCATCTCTAAAGCACAGTTGGCTAGCCAGCATATCAGCTTGTTTGTGAAGTATGCTCTTTGTGCCTTACAAAAAAACCAAAACCAGATATCACAACAACAACAACAACAACAAAATCCCAACACCAGCCATTTGTTTCTATCTACAAATAAATATCAACAAATCAAATGCAAATTTGCTTGACATAGTGTGGAATTAGTAAATGCTACACCATTGCATGTAGATCAAGCTATATATGAATCTGGATACGGTGGTCCTTCATGGGATAACAATTCTAATTTCATGTTCCCCCTCTTTTCTCTTTTGGTCGACCTTGGGAACTGAGCCGAATATGATGTAGTCGGCTCCCTTGTTGATTGATCTGGATGCTAAGGATGAACAAAAGTGACGCTCGTACTGAAAAATGACACATGACAAATATTAATTATAAGCACAACATATGTAACATGTTTTGTATCATCATAAGAACCAATATATATTCAATGAAATCAGAACTTAATCTTATGAATTCAAAGTTAATTCCATGTAAATCTATGTCAAAAGTATTAGTCACGAATGACAGTGTATCATGATAAAAAAAATATTTGGGAGTACAAATTAGAACTTAGGGTTCGATGATGATGAAATTTACTGTAAGTTAGCTTTGAGCCACGTTGCCGTCTTTGGATCCTCCATTGGCTGATGACCTTTCCTTGATTTTATCAGTATTTGCTCCTTGGCCCTCTCCAGTTCTGTTAGAGAAGCATCAGCCTCAATCATATGGAATTTCTATTAACTTGAGTTGAATAGAATATAAATCATATCAAACAATTGATAACAAAAGAGCAAAAGGTTAAAACCTTTTGGTATATCATTGATTTGATTTCTTTTTAACACCAAAGCCTTGTGTCAGTTGCATCGTCCTCATCATCTTTTTTGTTGGCATCAAATCTCATGGCTGATTCCTTTTTGAAAACTAGGGCAAATAAAATATGATGAAGATACATTTATACTAGTCTATGTCTTGATACATACAAGATAATGTCCTTTTATAGATGAGAAGATTGGGTTTTAGGTTGAGGAAACAATGTGCCATCAAAACATCGGGCTTTCAAAACCATGTTCTATAGTAAAACATTGTGCGCCGAAGTTTCATTAAACCACTCTTATCAGGTTTTATATGGAGGGAATAATGTGCCATCAAAACAATGGGCTTTCAAAACCATGTTCTATATGAAAACAATGTGGGCCGCAATTTCATTAAACCACTCAAATCAGGTTTTAGATTGAGGAAACAATGTGCCGTCAAAACAGTGGGCTTTCAAAACCATGTTCTATATTAAAACGATGTGCGCCACCGTTTCATTAAACCACTCAAATCAGGTTTCAGATTGAGGAAACAATGTGCCGTCAAAACAGTGGGGTTTCTAAACCATGTTCTATATTAAAACAAAGTGCACCAAAGTTTCATTAAACCACTCAAATCAAGTTTCAGATTTAGGAAACAATGTGCTATCAAAAAAACAGGCTTTCAAAACCATGTTCTATATTAAAAGAATGTGCACTATAGTTTCATTAAACCACTCAAATAAGATTTTAGATTCAGGAAATAATTTGCGGACAAGTTGGAAGAAAGGGTAAGGGAAGTGAAAAGCCAGCCATTGAGATTGAGTAAGGATAGGAGAGTAATCTTGCTCTCTAACCCATCTATACAAACTAACCCATTGTTTCCTCCATCAAAACCATGTTCTATATTAAAACAATCATGTTTCAGATGGAGATGTGCCGTCAAAACAATCTGCTTTCAAAACCATATTCTAAGAAAACAATGTGTGCCGGAAGTTTCATTAAACCACTCAAATTTCTTTAGAACAGATGGGTCACCTCGAGATGTATTATATGCATATGTCTATCATACTCCTCCAATCCTTAATATAAGACATATTTATCTAATTTAATTAGATTAAGGAAGTTGGTTATGTTAGTTAGTATGATATGTATTTTCTAAAATAACCTATATATTCATCTTCCCTAATTTTCTCTTTCTCTCTCCTCCTTGATTATGGTTGAGTAGCAATAGGGGTAAATTAGGAAAATATTAACAAATATGAAAACTATATATTATATTTAGGACTAAGATCAACTTTCGAAATATGTTTTATATTAAGGACCGGTGGAGTATTTTGTGAACAGTTAGGATTGAATAATTGAAATGACTTTTTTCCAAAGTAACACCTGGGTGTTTTTAGGCTAATATTAAAGGAAAATCAAGCTTAAATCTAATCAATTTAGTGTGTGTGGGGGGGGGGGGGGTGTGACCCCCCAATTGAGCGTTTGAGCTCAAACGCTCAATAGCTCAACTTCAAAAAAAAAATTGCAGTGTTTGTTTCACCGGTGAGCAATCGAGCTTAATTCGATCTTAATAGCTTTTGCCATAAGCTCCATTTCTTAGCTTTTACTGATTTAGCTTTTGGGGAGAGTGAGAATGGTTAAAATATTTTTTCAGTTGTGTCCAGTGTACTATCAGACTTATTGCAATTTTACCCTTAATGTACTTTTTTTGCTACAAAAATTAATTTCAACTATTATTTGATGCTTTTAACCCTTAAAATATTTTTTTAACTGTACCCAATGTGTTATCAGACTGATTGCAATTTTATCTTTAATGTACTTTTTCAATTCCAAAAATTATTTTAAACTATTTTTTGGTGTTTTTAACCCTTTAAAATATTTTTCCACCCACTCTCTCTTACTATTATTACAAAAGTCACTTATGTTTAAGTCAATCCAAATAAGTTTTATTTTTACAAAAGTCATTTATACAATCGCTGTTCTAAACATAAATCACATTACACAATCGAGCTTTTACCAAAACTAAAATTATCAAACGCTAAATTGAAAAACTCTATTTTTCCCATCGCTCTTCCAAACACACTCTTATTGTCAATGTAATTGAGTATCCTTTTCTTGCATTCTCTCATGTTCTAAATGCAGAAGTTAGATAACTATTTTGTAGATATTAAAAAAATTATGTTAGTTAGTTTTTGAGAGGTTTTTTTTTTTTTTTTTGCAAAAAAGACCTTATCGCAATAATATTAAAACCTGAATATTGCATATCACATCGGTAGTGAATGAAAAACAGGTAAGCGCAAAGGAGGAGTTTTGATCCCACATTTATATTTGATCAATTGAGATTTGATTAAAAAGATTTGACGTATTTTTTATGTCGGCATATATGTTTTTTTTATCTCAATTTTGAATTTGAAATAAATTAAATTGTGTATTAGATAATCAAGATAAGAATATACGAATTTTAATATTTGAATAAATAATTTGCTAAAGAAAATTTTCATGAATAAAATATTCCTCATAGATAAAGAAAAACGTCCAGCATTTAAGAGCAAAATACTCTAATACACTTATGTCTTATCTTAATTACACAAACATCTCTCTATTATGAAAACACATATAGACCTCCCTTAAAATTAAAATAATGTAGGTTACATAAACATCCCTTATATTGTGATATTCTATTTTCATCTACTTAAACTTTTAGTTGACCGTTAAGTTTCACTTTTAGATTTTTGTTTTACAAAAATGTCTCTCTTTAACATTAAAATTATTTAAACACACACACACATGAGCTAAAACAATTTATGCCACCAAATTTTATTTCTAATAGAATTTTTAACTTTATAATATGTTAAAATTTATTAATTTTGATATTATAAAATTTATAATTTTAATTTTTCACCATATTTATTGAAATTTTTTATTTTTATTTTCTTAAATAAATAAAAATATATACCAAACACATTTTTTCTATCAAATATAATAGCTATATAGGTTTGAAAGATTGTATAAGCCATTTAAATTTATAATTTCACATTATTTTTTCTACAAACATTTAAAAAACTTTAATTTTTAAAAGTTTGTGACATTATCAAGCTGTCAATTAAAATTTGGGATTTAGTATTAATGATAAATTGGTAAATAAATTTTATTTTTATATAAATTTTAGTTAAAAATATTTTTTTAGATTTTTTAGAATATTCTTAACGGAGTTAATAATTTAGATTTAAGTGTATATTTTTAAAATGGATGGGAGGTATGTGTAATTAAGGTATCATATAATGGTGATTAAAGTATTTTACTCTTTAATCTTTAAGTAAAGCATCTATGGATATGTGATAGTGAGCAATGAATTAATTTTCAATATATAATTCTCAAAGTATACGTGGAATTTGAGAATTGAAAGCATCTTATTACTATTTGGTTGGACTCAAATTTGATCAAAATTTTATTTTGCATATAACATCAAGGGAATAGTCAATCATCAATACATAAATATGATGACAACGATTTTTGAAATTAAAAGATGATTTACTAAAGAAAATTTTTATGAAAAAACTTTTCCTTATATATCTTCTTTAAAAAAACATATAGCATTGAGGTAAAACATTTATCCATATATGAACGAAAAATTCACTAATTTTTGAAGCAAAAATTAATTTACAGGTCCTTATAACTTATCTTAATTTTAATCAAGTCCCTATTGTTTATTTTATTTAAATATGGCCTTCATTGTTTAATTATTTATATAAATGTACGAATGTTAAAACAATGTTAAAATGAAGGAAATTTCATAAAGTCCATGAAATTCTATAAATTAAAAGTAATAAATTTTACATTCAAGGATGAATGCATATAAATGATCAAAATATAATGGTCCAATTCAAATAAAATAAATTAGAGACTTGATTCAAAATTGATATAAATTATAAGTGCATGTGGTTTAATTTTCTCATTTGTAAATATATAATTCTCAGAGTATACATGGCATTTGTGAAACGAAAGTATTTTATTACAATTTGATTGGACTCTAACAATTTGATCAAAACTTTTAATTTTGATATACATATACCAAAGGGAAAATAATCGTCAATATATTTATAAAAATCAAAAGAAGTCATATTATTCACAAGTTATGAATAATGTAATTTATCTCAAGTTCTCGTGTGATTAATAGGTGTCATCAACATATTGAAATTGTATCAAGTGAGAATGATGTTGGTCCTGAATTTGAGCTAGAAAATTCAGATAACAAATATTGCCTTCCCGGCCCCTTGCCCTTATTTTTTGCTCCATCGTACCTTCATTTTCCTTCTACCCATCCACTCGTAGCTTTTTGGTGTTTCTTGGTCTTCTCCAGTTCCATGAGTGAAGCCTTGTGTTAGTAGCATCATCATCATCATCTTAGCATCAAATTTCATGGGTGAATTCTTCATACCAATAATTGTGAGGCGTATGATTAAGAAGAATTGTTAATAGTAGAGAGGGAACAACGAGATAAAGGCAATAATTTTAGAACAAACATGAATTAATAGACAAATTGAAGATAATATTTACTACCTCCGGTCCTAAATATAGGATAAAGTTTGTAGTGTAATTTGCACTACAAATTTTGTCCTATATTTAGGACCAGAGGGAGTATATATTAGCACTCGATGTTGGAAAAGTAGCTATTGGGACTGATATATCTTGCAAATTTGGTTTGAGAAGAAACTGTTTCATATCCTTCATGAAATAAGAAAAAGGAGAATCATATAAAACCTAGAAATCGCGAGCTTCAAAATCAGAGACCCAGAAATAGCAGCTCAATTTATTTGAATTGAATGGAATTCAAACAATTGATTAAAAAAAAAGAAAAAAATTTAATGCCTTTATTGATATTTTGTTGATTTGATTTCTTTTTAACAGTAAAGCCTTGTGTTAGTGGCATTGTTAACTCCATCCTTTATGACATCAAATTTCATGGGTGATTTCTTGAATTTATGAAAATTAGGACAATAAAATACAATGAAGATACATTTACACAAGTTCATGTCTAAATACACATAAGCTAATGGCACTTTATAGATAAGAAATTAAGTTTTAGGTTGAGAAAACAACATGCTGTCAAAACAATGCCCTATCGTTTTTTTTTTTTTGACTTTGAAAACACAATGCCGTATCAAAATCATGTTCCAGTAAAAAAAATGTGCGTCATAAGAAACACTTAGGGCTTGTTTGGTCTGAGGGAAGGGAAAGTGGGCGGAGGGAAAAAATTTTTTATTTGAATTTAAAACAATTAGAGAAGTGAGGTTAAAAATTTTTAATTAACTTTTCTTACTCTTTTATCTTACATATTCTCTTTGTTAAAATTTCATTACCCCACTTCTTCAATCTTTTAAAATTCAACTCATAAAAATTTTCCTTCCCCTCCCTTTCCCTCCAAATCCCTCGCACCAAACAAACCCTTAATCTTTTTTACAAGGGATTACTCACATCTAGATATGATATGTTGATAGTTGTTATATTTAATTTTGTGAACGCCTAAGATTGAATAACTGTAATAACTTTTTTTTTCTAAATTAGCACTTGTGTCTTTAATAGGCTATATATTCAAGGAAAAATGGAAAATCAAACACAAACATAATCAATTTACTGTCCATGTAATTTATGATTCTTTTCTTAATTTAACAATAATCTGGTCCTTTAATATTTTTGGTGTAGTGGTCCTATTCTTTTTTTAAAAAAATAGGTTGTAAATATGAATTTAGACAATTGCAAATTAGACACTAATTAACTCGCTTCTATATTTGTATTAGTGAGTAAAATACTCTAATTTTTCTTATGTTTTGCTTTAATTACACAGACCTCCTCTCTATTTTGAAAACATATGCTAAAGTCCAAATCGTTAACTCCGTCAATGATTTTTATTTTTCAATTAAAATAAATTTTATTTACTAATTTACCCTTCATCATTACTAATTCCCTAATTTTGGCTAAAACTGTTTAAATCATTTAAAAGATTTTTATTTCTGTTAATTTATTTTTTAGTTTTGCAAAGAGCTATCTGTTAATTTTTTTTTCATATTAAGATAAAGACTTAATTAAATTAACGCGGACATAGAAAAATTAATTAAAAATATGACTAATGTTTTTAATAGATACACACTTAAATAAACATGTTTATAAATGTATTTGAAAATTAAAATTTAAAATTAATATAAATTATATAATATCTCATATTTACATTATTAATAACATATGGTGAATAAAAATATGCATTTTAAATATGCTTTTAATCAAAAAGAAAAAAATATATGTTTTTAGTGATTTAAAAGAACACTAAACAAATAAGTTTCAACCAAATTTAAAATTTTATAATATAATAAAAATTAATAAATTTTATAATATATTGAAAATTTTGAACACATATGTATTAGAATTATTTTATTTGTATAAAAATTATTTTTATACAAATATAAATGTTTATTCATTTGTTGAAAGAAGAGTATTTTGGTCAAAGTAAATGTTTAATAGTCAAACTTAACTGTCAACTAACGGTTGAGTGAATGAAAATTAAATATCAAATATGTAAGGGAGATTTCTGTGATATATATTTTAATTTTAAGGGAGATCTATACACGTTTTTAAAGTAGAGGAAAGATTTGTATAATTTAGGCAAAATAAATGGACAGTCAATATATTTTACTTTTTTTTTTTTTTAACCAAGGGACAACGCACGTCTAGATATGATATGTTGATGGTTGTTATATTTAAGTTTGAGAACACCTAAGCTTGAATAACTGAAATAACTTTTTCTAAATTAGCACTTGTGTCATTAATAGGCTATATATTCAAGGAAAAATGGAAAATCAAACACAAATAGAATCAATTTACTGTCCATGTAATTAATTATTCTTTTCTTAATTTAATAAAATATGGCCCTTTTTTGGTGTTATATATGGTCCTATTGTTTTTTTTAAAAAAAGGTTGTAAATATTAATTTAGACGATTACAAATTAGACATTCATCAACTCGCTTTTATATTTAATCTAATTGATAATTAATTTCTTTTATTGGAGCTCATAATAATTCCCGATACAACTTTTATTGGAGTTGTTATTTTTCAAAATCATAAAATTGAAATTTCTCCAAATAACTCATCAGCCATATGATATTCAAATGAGATGAGTTATTGTATTTTAATTAATCAGAGTACAGATGATATGGTGCTCCTAGAGTATGTAAGTATTCATCCATTATTTATACCCAATTTGCTAATTGCTATTATAAAGTTGTCATTGCCTTTATTTAAGTTGTCTATAGCCAAATTTCAAAATCTCAGACTCCTAACAAATTACCTATTGGTTGTTTTGCTAATTTAGTAGATATTTTGGAATTTTTGTAATTCAAATGGTATTTTTATGTTGTTTTCCCTAAATATAATATTGTTCAGATTTATTTTTATATATAAAATTTTCCATTATCTTAATTTAAAAATGTTTTTTATTATTATTTGCTTTACTAAACATACCATGAATTTTTTTTAGGAAAATTGATACAAATTGAGAATAGTACAAAGATTAAAGCTACAACAAATATTTGAGTGAGGTCCACTAATTTTATTTTTATGTTATTTTTTATCTTTTCTTAGCAATTTTCATTAATTTTTCCTATATTATATAGGACACACAAGATTAATAAAAAAAGGTTATGGTGCAAAAATACCCACAAACAATTTTACTAAAAGTATGCCTAATACCATAAACATTTTTTTAGTGCAAAAATACCCATAAGCATTTAAAATAAGAGTAAAAATTACATTAATGTTAAAATGAGTTAACATTTGTTATTTTTTTGGGTATTGGGGCCCATAATATTTTTCTAAAAATACCAAAATGACCCCAACTCAAAATAATAAAGGTGCAAAAAATAAAAAATACCTATAAACTTCTACTCAGTCAAACACCTTTCAAAGATACAAAAATCCTCATGAATATTCAAAACAAACATGAAAGTAATAAAATACCTCCAACTTATTAAAAAAACTTATCTATCTAATGATTCAAATTATATGCTATTGTTATGAACATAACGTGAAATTTTATGCATCAATCTATATTAACAAGCAAATTATTTTTATCTACTCATCTACTCCTATTTATAAGTTACTTCTAACATGTTTTATTAACACTAAGAAAAATCTTAAATTAGTTAATTCTTTGAATTTGATAACTTTCTAATTTTACCTCTAATTAATATAAAATCAAGTTTAAGTAATTGGACATGATAATTAGTAATTGGACCTAAGGTTGTAAAACTCGCAAAGCAACCTCGTGACAGTAATATTAACTTGTATCATAAACTTGTAAGACTTTATTTTTATTAATAAATAGTTAAAATACAAAAAATTACAACAATTTCATTTAAATATATTTTAAATCAAAACAATTAAAATTAAATCCATCATCATTCATTCATAATTTATCATTCTTAACAAAGAAAATTTCATAAAATTCATAGATAAAGCCACTGCGCATTACTAATCGAAAATGTTAGCATGAGTTAAAGAGTTAGTTGACATGATTTTATAAATTAGAAACATAAAAATGGTAAACTCTGTGTGTAAACTCGTAAGTTTAATCAAGTTTATAATTAACACTAGTTTAAGAATGACTCAACACAATTTTGTAAGCTAAAAATGTAAAAATGGTAAATTTAGAGAGTCAACTCGCAAGTTTGACAATAATGATTGGCGTTATAATGTATATTATGCCAAATAGAGTACATGCTATTAAATTTTCTATTTCGATTTTTTTTTGAATTTTTTTAAGAAATTAACTTACAATTAACTCACTTAAATTTTCTATTTCATTTTTTTCTAAACTTCTTAAGAATTCTATTTAAGGTGTAAAGTATAAAACCATAAAAAAATAATTATGGAGGAACATATGTCAAAAAATAATTAAAATGGTCGAATAGAAAATTGACTTAATTTAAAAATGAATAAAATCATTAAACAAAGTGAGATTCAAAATCTTTTAACCAAACAAAAGAGAAACAAAGAATTAGATGCAAACTCCAAACTTGACTTTGAGTACCTAACAAATACTAAAAATAATTTTTATAAAATATATTCACTAAGTGTGTGTTTTCTACTAGGGTACTTTTTTTTGGATTAATCCACTTGTATCTAGTACTATTAGCAACCAACTAGTCCGGTTCGCCGGAATGTAGGCCTACAATATGGCAAACCTTGCTACCTCCAAGTAATTATCATGATTGTATACCCAGGGCTCAAACACGATACTACTGATTAAGTTAAAAAAACCCACAACTAGTTGATCCAAGTGTTTGATGGTTACTTAGAGGTACTTTTGTACTTTCATTTCCATTTTGAATGTTTATAGGCATTTTTACACATTCAAAAGCATATGGTATTTAATGTACTTTGAGTAAAAATTTATAAGTATTTTCGCACCTTTACCATTTTGAGTTTGGAGATATTTTGATACTTTCAGAAAAATATTATGGGTCGCTCTATAAAAAGCAAGGGATGTTATCCTATTTTAATGACTGTGTCATTTTTGTTTTAATTTTGAATAATTATTGGTACCTTTGTACTTAAAAAAAATTATAATGTTAGGCAATGGTTTTAAAGCTGGATTAGATAGTTGGACCGGTCCGACCAGTGATTGGCATACACAATAGCTCGATTTTTATATTTAGGCTGCTTGAGGAGTTGAGCTTTGTTAAGCCATTTGGAACTAGCTTTTGAGTTGGAAACCGGAGTTAAGCCGCTACTTGGAGTGGGTTTTAGAAAACCATCTGGCTTGGAGTTGTGCTAATTTCACAATCTCGGTGAGAGGAAGGAAAAGAAAGGAAAAAAACCAAAAGAATCTAGTGGGAAAAAACAATATACTTTATATTCTTATCTACCTGATAGTTGATCTTGAGAGTTGAGATAGATAAAGGATTAGATTGTAAAAAGAAGCAAGCTTAATATCCCTTTTCTCCTTTCTTCAGGTCGTGAAGACAATAAGGACTCCATCACCATTTATTTGTATCCGACCATTTTAGTTGGAAATTAAGGGCCCGTTTGGTTCGAAATAAAGGTTGGAAAGGAATGGAAAATATTTTATCACATAGGTGTTTGGCTGATATTGGAAAAGAAAATGGGTTGAGAGGAAAATTTTTATTTCGTTAGAAGAAAATGAGGTAGGAAACTGAGTCAAAAGACCATTTTGCCCTTGTGTTAAAAATATTATTTAAATGCAATGAGACCGTGGACCCCACTGATGCACACACACCATAATCTTCAACCTCTTGACTACCCTTCCTCTCGCTCTGCCAAACTCTCCCCTCCTCTCCTCCCCCACCTCTCTTCCTCCCTTCTTCACTAAAGGTCTCCTCCATTATGCTATTGCCGCCAACTATTCGTCGTCGAGTTCTCTTCCATCTCTGCTGCTCTGTTTCAAATGTCTGTTCCCTATTTCATAATCTTTAGCATCGAGCCACTCTTTTGGTCCCCTAGTATATGGTATTTTCCGACATCACTCTCTTCTTCTCCCAATTTCCGGCTTCTCCTCCCTTAGTACCTTGCCTGACCGTCATCCTTTATGGCGTATCTCTAGCAGTATTTTCTTCTTTGTTAGCAACAAGATTCGTGACACCCATTTGTTGTGGTTGCTATTCAATGGCTAAAGAGGGATAAATTGGTTTTAAAGATTTTTCAAGCAAGCTAGAAAAAGGGTTCCCACCATTTTTGGTGGGAAGCAATTTTTGCATGTATAATGGAAAATCTCCAGCCACCGGAAATCATTTTCCTAGGAAAACGGTGAACCAAACGGCCGCCGCCAGCTTGAAAATCTCATTTTCCTATTCCGTTGATGCATTTTCTGCGAACCAAATGGGACCTAAAGAAACGAGAGCAATTTGAAATAATGGAGAAAAATTTTGCTATGCCCAATGTTGAAAAGTTTAGAGTGGGGAAGATAAAAAGCTGTCATCATGTTCTCCAAAACCTTGCCAAGCCTACCAGGTGAAAAAAAGCCTCTTTTTGAGTAGAATGGTGAAAAAACTTCAAATCTATCTTATCAGACTTTATCCCTCATGTCTTTTATGCCTCTTCGGGTTTTTTCTTTTCTTTAAGATGTTATCTTGCTTTTGTTTTTACTTCTCCTCATCCTTAATATAAGATATATTTACTTAATTTGATTATATTAAAGAAGTTAGTTAAATCACGTGTATATTTTTAAAATACTCTAACTGTCTTCCTTAATTCCTTCCTTCTTTCATCTTTTGATTATTGTTAAAGAATCATCAATAAGGATAAACTATAAAAAGATTGGCGAATATGAAAAAATATATATTCTATTTAGAATTAATATTAACTTAAAAAATATATCTTATACTAAGGATCGAAGGGAGTATCTACTATAATTAATTTAAAGCTAAACTTGTACTTATATGTTTAATATATTAGTATATAAACATATAATTATTTTTATTAAATTTTTAATCAATTATTACATCACTGGTTTGATCGGACGGTCCAACGATTTCAATCATAACCAGTTGATCTTTTCGACTCGACATCCGGTTGGGTTTTTAAAACATCGATGTTGGACATACTTTTAATATAATACTCCATTTGATTCTAATTATAAGATTAAGTTAAGTTTTTTGAAGAAATTAAAGAAGTTAATTAAATTATTTTAGAGTATTTATATTTTTTTCTTTAAATTAATTAATTTAACTAATAAATTAATATATAATCTAAAAATATATAATATATGATATTATTAAATAATTCATTTAATTTTTTTTAACCTCTTACAAAAATCAATTTTAGTTAAAGAGTGAGGAGTTAGGCAGTATAAGTTTGAGTTTTTTCCTCATTAGCCAACAAAACACTTCCCGCAAAATAGTTTACCATCCACCCCAAAATCCAGAACCCATTCGACAATCTAGCTCATTCGAGCCCCACCGGCGCCTCCTCTATGTTCTCCTTCACCTCCGACTTCGAGCGACGGCGTTGAGTCAGTCCCTTCTCCGGCTCTGCTTCCCTGCTTCGATCGTCTTCTTCACCAGGTAAGTCTTCCCTGCTTCCCTTCTCTTCCCTTCCACTTTTCCTCTTTTATTTTCTTCAACTTTTCTTGTACTATTTGGAGCTCTCGGATTTAAGGGTTGTGACATCTTTTTTTCTTTTTGGAGCCATTTGGTAGCTAGCTTGCACTCCTCCGGTCCGTCTGTAGGAAATGTATGTGTGGTGAATTTTAAATTACGCAGTGGTTCTTTTCACTGTCAGCAACTGAGGATTCCATGAGAAAACTTGAATAAGCAGCTGGCATCTAACTCAATTTTATGTTTAAAAATTGAATCTTTTGGCTAACAATAATGCTCATCTATTCCTTTTGTGTGCTTCTGTGTTTTGACCGACATCCCTTCTAGTTTGGGTTTTTCCGTGTTTGTGTGTTTGGTTTTTTTTTTTTTGCTGGCTATGGGCTGACTTGTTGTGGCTGATTTATCTTGATCCTCTGTTCTGAAAATTTCTACCTTATTTATTGCTTTAGTTTTAGACGTGATTTGATAATGAAATACCTATATAGAGGATTTGGAATTTGATTATATATAGTTCTGCCTTAAGAATTAAAGAAGATGGCTAGGAAGGGAAGGTTTAATAATTTTGCCGAGAAAGGGAATGCCCTTTACGGGTCCTCCTGTGATGTCCCTGTTTCTCTCTTCTCTCTGAACCGTTTCATATGCTTGCAAAGTTCTCTTCTCCATTGATTTGGTTCTGCTTCATTCTGTGGGACAACTTGGTGGAGCATAATTATCTGTCATTTTGATAGCATTGCGGAGCCTAAACAAAGAAGGCGCCTTTTCTTTTTCATTCTTAATGTGATATACAATATCCAAAGTCTATAATGCACCAATTCTCTTAACACGTGTGCAGTGTGCCTCTTCCATATAATTTCCAAAACAAACTCCATCTCTTTTCCCAAAAAGAATGCTAGCTATATTGCTCATTTTTAACTTTTTGTTGATTGCTGTCTGATACTTTTGAATGTAGTCTCAAAAGTTATTAGTGCTTAATTATAAGAATTGTAATTAATTGCATCTTTATTTTGAACTCATAAGAAATTGTTCCTATTGTGACCACTTAGTTGCATTATAAACTTATTCAATACATTGGCCTTAATATATGAAAAGACAGGGCTGTTAAGAAATATGAACTTTTGAGTAGTCTGACATGCTGATGCTGCATGTACCCTTGACGAATTGTTGGAAATGATCTTTGCTTGTGCTGACTTTTGTACTATTAGAGTTTGATTTGCAACTATTAGGAATGAGATAATGCACAAATTAATATGTGGGAGTGTGAGTTATGTTGAATGATAATCATACTGATACACTCATTTAGACTTGATAGTTCTTTCCCTAATAACTCACAAGCTAAGATTTCAATACAGCAAAGGACGGGGCAGCAGACAATCTGAACACAAAGCAGTGTAAGAGAAGAAATATGAGCACTCTTTTACCAGAACATCATGGTCTACTTCAAGCCATCACCACTATTCTCACCTCCAGTCAGATCCAATTCCACCACCTCAAACCTTACATTCCCCACCTCCAAAATCACACACTACTCCTTTCTGTTCTCTCCTCCGAGCCTCTTGCTTCTTACCCTGCTACTCTCCTCTCCTTCTTCAAGTGGCTTCATACTCATGCACCTGCTGCTGTTTCCAAGAGCCCACAGCCTCTCCTCACACTTCTCCCTCATCTCTTCAGCCGTAGCATGTTCACTGATGCCAAGTCTCTTCTTGTCTCCTTCATCACGTCTGATCGCCACCATTTGCTCCACACCTCCATTCTTCACCCAAATCGTTGCCTTCCTAGAAACACTAAAGCCTTGCTCGATACCTCCATAGGAGCTTATGTTCAAGCTGGCTATCCCCACCTTGCTCTTAACATTTTCTACAAGATGAAGCATCTTGGGTATAGACCAAATTTGCTAACTTGCAATACACTTATCAATGCGCTGGTAAGATACCCATCTTCACATTCTATTTTTTTGTCCAGAGGAGTGTTTAAGGATGCTATTAAACTTGGGGTGAAGCCCAATACCAACATGTTTAACATAATGATATATGGATATTGTGCGGATAATAAGTTCAAGGCAGCTGTTCAGCTAAAGGATCTGATGAGTAAATTTGGATGTTCCCCTGATAATGTCACTTATAATACCATTTTGAATGCACTTTGTATAAGAGGCCAGCTACAGAAGGTTCGAGAAATTTTGCAAGACATGCAAGATATTGGCTTAGTGCCAAATAGAAACACATACAACATTCTGATTCATGGATATTGTAGATCAAAATGTATAAAGGAAGCTGCCCGGGTTCTTGAGTTGATGACACAAAATAATATGTTGCCAGATGTTTTTACTTACAACACGATGATAAGGGGTTTTTGTGTTGAAGGTAAGATTGATGAGGCTATTAGGCTTCGAGATGAAATGGAGAATTTGAAATTGATACCTGATGTTGTTACTTATAATACGTTGATTGATGGTTGTTTTGAGTGGCGAGGCAGTGTAGGAGCATTTAAGTTAATTGAAGAAATGAGAGTTAAAGGGGTCCAACCAGATGGAGTGACTTACAACATAATGATTAAGTGGTTCTTTAAGGAAGGTAAGATCGATGAAGCAAGGAAGACTTTCCTGAAGATTGTAGAAAGAGGGTTTTCTCCTGACTCTTTTACTTATAATACCATGATTAATGGTTATTGTAAAGCTGGAAAGTTTGGAGAAGCATTTAGAATGATGAATGAAATGTTATCAAAGAGAATGAAAACTGATACTGTTACACTGAATACTGTATTACATGCTTTGTGTGTGGAGAAGAAGCTTGAAGAAGCATATGAGTTAACTATGAAGGCCAGGAAGCGAGGTTATATTCTTGATGAAGTAACCTATGGAACTCTAATAATGGGATACTTTAAGGATGAACAGAGAGAAAAAGCTCTGAATCTTTGGAATGAGATGAAGAAGAAAGGCATCATCCCTAGCATTGTCACCTATAACACATTAATTAAAGGTCTTTGCATGTATGGAAAAACTGATCAAGCGGTAGAGAAATTGAATGAGCTGCTAGAGAGGGGCTTGTTTCCTGATGAAATTACATACAACATAATTATTCTTGGTTACTGTTGGGAGAAAATGGTGGATAAAGCATTTCAATTCCACAACAAAATGGTTGAGAATTCTTTCAGGCCAGACATCTTTACATGTAACATTCTTCTTCGTGGACTTTGCAGGGAGGGCATGCTTGAGAAGGCTCTTAAACTTTTTGACACATGGATCTCTAAAGGGAAGTTGGTTGATACAGTTACGTATAACACATTGATATCTTCCCTTTGCAAAGTGGGAAGGCTTGATGATGCATTTGATCTTTTGACTGAGATGAGAGAAAAAGGATTGGGGCCTGATCATTATACTTATAATGTTATTGCTGGGGCACTTATTAATACTGGTAGAACTGAGGAAGCAGAGTCTTTCATGTCAAAACTTAAAGGGACAGAGCAAGATGGGAAAATTCTTGATAATTCCCAAGAGCCTGATTCTTGTAGTACAATGTACTCAGATCTTATAAGTGATTTGTGCACTCAAGAGAAGTATGTAGAGGCAATGAAATTATTTCATGAATCAGAGCAGAAGGAAGTTGCTGTAAACAAATATGCCTATATCAAGCTAATGGATGGGATTTTGAAGAGGCGAAAAAGCATACAAAGGTTACTTGATTAGAGTGATCCACTGGTTGCAATTGATAATGATAATCAAGTGAACTCTTAAGAGGTGTGGTTGCCATTCATTGTGTCATCTAATAATGATATTCTTTTCCATTGAAAATTTGTATGGGGTGTTTTTTTTAGAATGTCAATCTCAGAGCTGAAGGGTTGAGATTTGGCTCATGATGGACATGAGGGTTTCATTCATGGAATTGGAGCTACCCTAGGTCATGAGGTTCCATTTTATGTTGTTCTTGGGGCTTTATGCTGAATCCAAAAAGGTACATAATTTTCATGTTCCGGCATGCCTAAGTTCATTATGTTTATTATTGAGCTTGAGATTAATGTAAATTACTGAAATTTATGCACTGTGGAGTTTTTTGAAAATGGATTTATGCATATATATGATGAATGATGCTTCCATTCAACCCAGTTAAAAAGACTAGCTTTTAGTAAGCAGAGCGTTGAAAAGAATTTGAGTGTGATTAGCGCATATAACTTCTTCCAGAGCACTAAATATTTTTAAGAATTCCATTTAGTTTCTTTATTGCACTTGAATAGTAGTTATGAGTATGACCTCTTCTGAGTGTGTGTCTCTGTGTAGTATGTGTGTGTCTTTTAGAAGAAACCATATTTATATAGACGTATGAAAGACATTTAATCTCATAAGGGAGGTTTTTGACCATCCTTGGAGTAAGGGGAAGGAATATTTGGGTACTATAAACATATATTGTTTCTTAATATCCTGAAAATATTTGGAGAGCAGACTGTTTCTTGACTGATCATGTTAAATCAGGTATAATCATATAAGTTTTTTGCCGCTATGCAATTTGGGGGAAATATAAAATGCTGTTATATTTGCCACAATAGTTGAGTTTTCTGCTCAACAAGCCCGTGTCTGATGTCCAGATCATATTATCTCCACTAACTGTACACGGAAATTTGACAGGTGAATTCTCAATTTAGGGAATATTATCATCAAATTAACATATTGATTATTATGGCTTTTCTAAGCTGCTCTGTCTATGATTGTTTTAAGGGATTCACTATTCTCTGAAGGATTGGAGAGCACTCCCTCCATTACTGATTAGTTTTTATTTAGGAGTTCTTTTGCATTGTTTTCTTTGTTTGAGGATTTCATATCTTCTAACTTTATGCAATCTTTTTCCTTTGTAAACTTTTTTTTTCCGGAAAAGGGAATTAACATATACTCAAGAAAAATGCATTCTATACTATAATAACACATGAACTGTAATAAACTAACGTAATGACAATAACAGATAATTTATTGTTTATTTCTTCTGGAATAAAAAGCTATGACGTTAAGTTATACAAGGTAATAAGTTACATGCTGGGAGCATTGAGCTCAAGGTACATGTTAGATGACGAATTCTACATTCCAAGGGAGGTTGTCGATTGTCTTAAAACTCCACACCCGTATGATGTACGGCTAGTCATTCAGTGCAAGCGTTGGATTTTCTAAACACATTTTCATACGTAACAGAGTAGTTCCTCATCAGAATCTCCCTTGTCTTATTTAAAATGATGATAAAAGGGTGATTTCTTGATTGCTCTTTTGCAGTCAGAGTTTAGAGCTTTCACCGGGTTGCTACACATGTTAACTGTTCTGCATCCTCAGTTCCAACAGAACTTTTGGCCCTTTAGATTCTCATCAGCTCAGTTGAGGTGCTAGGTAAATATCCAAGTTGACTTCTTGTTTCATTTGTCTAGATGTGATCAAAATAAGTTTCTGTTGAGATAAAATATTCCTTAACCAAATTTTGGATTGCTCCACAAGTTGCCATGACTTTTGCAGGTTGTGAGCTAAGCTAGAAAGGCCATGAATAAAGAATGAGGAATGATACAGAGAAGATTAGCAAGGCCCCTGTGCAAGGATGATGTGCACAAATTGAGAAATGAGGAACTAGCAGTTGACAAGCAGCCTTCCTAGGTGGTCATTCCTGAACTACATATAATCCATAGTTAGCTCTTTGGAAGCCGTTGGGATTGTTTGTTTCACCACTCCTAGAAGTGGTAGAGGGAATTTTTGAGCCTTTTGCTGAGTTTATTTCAGTGTGGATCAGAATTTTGATTCGCCTACATCTCTGGAATGCTTTGTTTGTTTATTTAGTGGTTTTTGGGTTCACGAGCCACCATCTCAGCATAATTTTGATGTGATCCGTCAGTAAATTGCCAGATTCTTTTCTTGGAGGCCCCCAAAAAACTGTCCTTGCCATTGTGAGTTACAAGTTTTATCTTTTCCCTTCTCTTTCTTTCTTTTATTGTATGTTACACAGCTCATAAAATACTTCTCTTACCTCTGAAGCTTGGCTCTTGCTGGTGTCATTCTATTTGCCGATTTTTTAATTAGAATCTGACATTGCAAAATTGGGCATATTGACTCATCCCATGATAAGTCTCTACAGAGATACCGAGAACAACTTACATAGAAGAACTTAGGGTATGATATTCATTTGATTTGCGAGTTTGAACATTGATGTTAGTATAATATATGTTCTATGCTCTATTCTACATTTGAGTCGCAACACGTATCGTCAAGTCAAGTCATGTCATTACCTCTTAGATATTACTCCCTCCGGTTGTTAGTGTATAAATATATCAGTGGTAACTAAATGTAACTAATTATGATTAGCTGGCATTAGTTGTAACCAATTACTTGTATAAGCTACTGTGTATATATATTAGTCAAAGTAATAATAGAAAACACTTTTTCCCTTTCCACACTTCAACTCTGATTCTCACCACGTGACATGGTATCAGAACGTACTATTTTCTCTCACTCGTATCTTTCCATTTTTGTGCCCTAGCAATGTCTTTCGCTTCTTCCTCCATTGATGAAGAGCTTCGACGACCTTCTAAACCCTTCTATATTCACCCGAACGAAAATCTAGGAGCCATTCTTGTTTCACCTCCCTTGTCTGGAACCAATTATCATTCCTGGTCTTGTGCAATGATGATGGCGCTTGAGTCGAAAAACAAAATTGTCCTCATTGATCGGACTATCACTCCACCGCCGTTGACTGATCCGCTCTATCCGGCGTGGTGGCACTGCAGCAATATGGTGTTATCATAGATTAATAGATTTCTTTTGTCCAACATTTCACAGTGTCCTTTGGATCGACAAAGCCTCCTATCTCTGGTACGATTTGGCGGATCGTTTTTCTCAGAACGATGCTTCTCGCATTGCAGAAATTCAGGAAGAAATGTTCGCTTTACGGCAGGGTGATCTCTCGGTTGGACAATATTTCACCAAACTCAAAATTCTATAGGATGAATTGCAGAATCTTCGACCTGTCTTCTTGTTCTTGTCGGCAGTACTTACAACAAGATTATGTCATTCGTTTTCTCCGCGGCCTCAGCGATCTATTTGCCAGAGTTAAGTTGCATAAAATGTTGATGGATCCTATACCTAATATCAATCGAGTCAATCTTGTGCTGCAGCAAGAACGAGAAATGTTCACTAATTCGAAGGTTTTCTGGCAAACCATGGTTCCTCTCGTCCGCAATCTCTATCTCGGTTGTCTTCTTCTTCACATTCCAAGATGTGCACTTACTGTGGCAAACTGAGGCACACAGAGGATACTTGTTACCATAAACATGGATTCCCGCTTGGTTTCAAATTTCGCAATTCATCTCACTCTGCTAATGTTTCTAGTTCGCCATCACCAGTTTCAGCTGTTGAAGCTTTCACTTCCTCTCATGATTCGAAAATTGGTCTTACACCTGAACAGTATCAACAGGTTTTGGCATTGGTTCAGAAGGAGAATTCTTCTAATTCCTTGTCTTCTTTAAATCATGTTTTTTCTCTGCGAGAAGGTACCTCTGTCGTTCTTTCCTCTTTTGCTAGTCACTCTTGGATCATTGATACAGGAGCCATTGATCATATTGTTGTGATCTTTCTTTCTTTTCTTCCTATAGTGATATTCGACCTGTTAATGTCTCTTTACCTAATGGTAGTTCTTTCACAACTTCTCGCTCTGGCACATTTCATTGCTTTGACTCATTTTTTCTTAATAATGTCCTCCTTAGTCCTGACTTTCGTTTCAATCTGATTTCTGTTACCAAACTTACTGCTCACCTCCCCCGTGTTTTGATTTTTCTAAAATCTTCTTGTCTTATTCAGGATTTGATAAAGTGGAGGACGACTGGTTCAGCTGAAGTTCAAAAGGGATTAGACATAATGAAGCGTAACGTTACTTCCTTTCTTGCTCTGGTCTCTCATACTCATGCCAGAACCAGCACTACTGATTACTTTGATCTCTAGCACTTTAATCTTGGTCACTTGTCTCATGGTTCTCTTCAACAGATTCATAATAAATTTCCTTCTGTTTCAAGTAATTCTCCTTCCTCCCATTGTGATGTATGTCACTTTGCTAAACAACGCAAATTACCTTTTTCTAAGAGTACTTCTTGTAATGCTCATGTTTTTGATTTACTTCCTGGAGACATTTGGGGTCCTTCCCCCTCTGTTTCTGTTCATGGACATAAGTACTTTTTAACAATAGCTGATGATTTTCCCCCGTTTACTTGGGTGTTTCCAATGCATAATAAATCTGAAACTTGTTCTTTATTGCAAACTTTTATTACTCTTCATGAGAACCATTTCAATCTTTTTGTTAAAACCATTAGGTCTGATAATGGTTGAGTTTGCAATGAACACTTATTTTGCTTCGAAAGGGATAATTCATCAAACTTCTTGTGTCAAAACTCCTGAACAGAACAGCATTGTTGAACAAAAACATTAGCACTCATTAAATGTTACTCGTGCCCTGTTATTTTAGTCTCATCTTCCCCATGCATATTGCTCTTATGCACTTCTACATACTGCTTACCTTATCAATATGCTTCCCTCTCCTTTGTTAAACCTTCATTCTCCTCATGAATTATTTTTCAATACTTCACCTATTATTTCTCAGTTACGTGTCTTTGGATCCCTTTGTTATGCTTCTACTTTAACACAGCGTCGTACCAAATTTGATTCCTGTGCTCATCAATGCATTTTTCTTGGTTTCAAACCTGGAACCAAAGGCTATATTCTTCTTGATCTCAAAACCAGACACATCTTTATCTCCCGGAATGTTCAATTTTTTGAACATATCTTCCCTTTTTCAAGACTGATTCTCAATCTTCTATCCCTAACTCTTGTTGTCATTCTCAAGATCAGCCTCTTGATTTTTCTGATCTTCTTTCCCCTCCTCCTTTATCTGTGCCACCCCCTAAAAATCCTCTCCCTCCTGTTTTACCATCTCGGCATTCTACAAGAGAAAGGAAGGCACCAGCTTACCTCCATGATATTCATTGTTCCCTCTTGACTTCGGCTTCATCTACTTCCACTGACCACTGATTACCCCATTTCATCTGTTTTATCATATGATAATCTTTCCCTTGCTCATCGTCATTTTAGCCTGTCCATTTCAGTTGATCATGAACCAAGAATCTATAATCAGGTCATTAAGTATGATGAGTGGAAGCAGGCTATGGCTGCTGAAATTAATGCTCTAGAACAAAACAAGACATGGGTTCTCACTGAATTACCATTTGGCAAGGTTCCTATTGGTTGCAAATGGGTGTTTCGTAATAAATATGAGCCCGATGGTTCTCTTGGTAGACGAAGGGGTGGATTACTTAGATATTTTTTCACCTGTAGCTAGATGACAATGACAATTGTTCGCTTGCTTTTGTCTTTGGCTACAGCAAAGCATTGGTATCTCCATCAACTAGATCTCAATAATACTTTTCTTCATGGAGATCTCAATGACGAGGTTTATATATCTCTTCCTCCAGGTTTCTGTTCTCCTACACCGAACTTAGTTTGCAAATCGCAAAAATCTTTTTATGGTCTTAAGTAGTCTAGTCATCAATGGTTCCACAAATTATCCACTGCTCGTCTCTTATAGTTATAAGGAATCTATGTCTGATTATTCTCTGTTTGTTCGCAAATCTGGTGACTCCTTTACTGCATTGCTTGTGTATGTTGATGATATTATCTTGGTTGGGAATGATATCACTGAGATTGATAGGATTAAGTCTTTTCTTGATGCGGCTTTCAAAATTAAGGATCTTGGTCATCTTAAATACTTTATGGGGTTAGAAATTGTTCTAAATCTGGTATTTCTTTAAGTCAACGCAAGTTTGCTCTGGAAATTCTGTCTGACGGTGGTTTTCTGGCTTCTAAACCACTTAAATCACCTCTTGATTGACATGTCAAACTCACTCAAGATGTTAGCATTCTTTTGGAATATCCCACCACTTACAGAAATCTGGTTTGTCGTCTCAATTATTTGTGTGCCCAGATCTCCTTTGCAGTACAGTAGCTTAGTCAGTTTGTTACTTCACCAACTATAATACATCGATATCGACACATTTGAGATTGCTAAATGTTCGGGAGTTCCTCTATTCAATCCTTTTCCTTCTTCTTGTTGCCGGATATCTCGTTCGTACACATCTTCTCTTTGTTTCTTGAGCCTATAGTGAGTTACAGACAGAGTTCGAAAAGGTCAAATCTTTGATGATTCCATCATACATGATTGAGTTGCAAAAACTTTTGGATGGGTATCCTGATCGGTAAAATCATACGGTTTTATGAAACCATGTGCTATTGCTCGAATCCGTAGTCAATCCTATTTCGATAGGAGCAGTTGACAATTGAATCCAATTTTTCCCATTATTTTCTATCCGTAATAGTGTGAAAAGAAAAGAAGGCCCGACTCCAAGTTGTTCAAGAATAGTGGCGTTGAGTTTCTCGACCCCTTGCCTTAGGATTAGTCAGTTCTATTTCTCGAGGTTTATTTTTTCCTTCTCATTGTTATTTCCAACTCAAAGGTTATTGTGATTCTGACTGGGCTGGTTGCCTAGATTCCAGGCGATCTATCACTGGTTTTTGCATTTATCTGGATCACTCTCTTATTTCTTGGAAGGCTAAGAAGCAGGCTACTGTTTGCGTCAACTACATGCGAGGTTCAATGGCTCTTATATTTACTCCTGGAACTGCATATCCCACATCCAAAACCGGCTACTCTTTATAGTGACAGTCAGTCCGCTTTGCACATTGCAGTTAATTGAATTTTTCATGAGCGAACCAAGCATATTGAAATCAATTATCACATAGTTTGTGAAAAAATGCAAGCTGGTGCTCTTCATCTCTTGCCTATTCGATCTGCTGACCAAGTTGCCGATTGCTTCACACATGCCCTCTCTGTTGATTCTTTTACAGATGCAATTTCCAAACTGGGCATGATTAGCATACATTCTGCAGCTTGAGGGGGCTGTTAGTGTATAAATATATCAGTTGTAACTAAATGCAAGTAATTATGATTAGCTGGCATTAGTTGTAACCAATTACATGTCTAAGCTACTGTGTATATGTATTAGTTAGAGTAATAATAGAAAATATTTTTTCCCTTCCGTTCTTCAACTCTAATTCTCACCATGTGACATTGGTCCTTAATATAAGATATATTTACCTAATTTGATTAAATTAAGGAAGTTAGTTAATGTGACATGTATTTTCTAAAACATCCTAATTATCTTCCTTAATTCCCTTCTTCCTTATCCTCCTTGATTATTGTTGAGGGAGAATCAATAGGGGTAAATTAAGAAAATATTTACAAATATGAAAAGTATTTTATATTTAAGACCAAGATCAACTCTCTAAATATGTACTACATTAAGGACCGGAGGGAGTACTTTTAGACAATTTTTTAGTATGTAACATCCTTTCCTTTAGGCAAATCAGTTCACTTGATCAGTTAATGAACAAAACTTTATTTTATAGCCTCTAAGAATTGAGTGCACTAACATTATAGCGATTCTAAATGTTGATTGCAGACCCAATGTGAAGTTCTGACGGGAAGCCGAACCAAGACAAAAAGAACTATGACAATGATTTGGAAGAGCAAATCATCAGTAAATTAGAGACGTTGTGTTGTGGTGATTGAGGAACATATAGAAGTGTGTGCTTGTTTCATCATAGTTCCCCCCTTGTGGCAAATTTTTCCATGCCTACAATTGCAAGCACCTCATCCGTTTCACAAAATAAGTCACTTCTAGAAGAATGCATTAGTCCACAATATAGGTTAGAGTAATTAATGCTTATTTGTCAATTTTGTATATATAGTTAATGTTTAAATATGACTTTTTGTATGTTCTCTCTCATTTGAAACATATTTTAATATAGATAAAGTCAGAAATTTTTTTTAATTTAAAGCATATTTAATGAGTTAACTACCATTTCTTAGTTCTGATGAACTAGTTTAAGTGCCTTATATTATGGATTAGAGGGGGTATAATGTGGTGAGATATTCAACCTGCTATTGATAATACCAGATGAGACATTCCTCCAAATATAGCAGATCTGGATCGTCTCTGTTGAGTGGAATGCGCAGATGCAATATATATAATATAAGCCATGAAACAACCAACTTGTCCTCATCTTCTCCACTGTTAAAAGCCTTGTCCCTATCAGTGAAGAAGGCACCACTAACGCACAAAACAACTTCAAGAAGGAGTAATATAATATTCCCCAAGCAAGAAGAGATCTAAAACTATGAAAGTTTTTAATAAAAGCCCTTGTGAAAGTTAGTTAGGCTTTCTAATGGAAGACGACAATTTTTTTCACAGTAGCATTTGCAGTGAGCTTTACACATTAGACATTCACATTACACGGTTTAAGAAATTATATATATTACAGTTTATATAGGGTGCAATCTTTTTATGTTATTGATGGGAGTCCAATTATATTGCAGGCAATTCCATTAAATCCATATCTTTCTGATTGGTACTGTCTTACCAAATGTGGTCCCATCGCATTAATATTGTTTCAATCTCCTTCCAAAAGTTCAAAAACAGGGTTCACCAATCAATTAATTTGGGCTTCCAATTGAAATGGCCATTAAGTAAATTTTATGTCATTTAAAAGACTTCAATTCTTAAAACTGAATGAACAAACAAAATGCCCCTAAAGTTGAAGTATCTCCAACATCTCAATCAAAAAATGAATGTGCTATAAATACCCAAAAACAGCCTCATCCCCACCAACATTTGAAGAATCTCTAAGCCAAAACCATCCCCATGTCAATTATGTCTAGTAGTAGTAAAGTATAAAAGACTACTTAGGAATCAGGTGAGTTACTTTGAATGAGAGGCTTTATAAAGCCTTGGGTTCCTAGCTCTAACAATTAGTTTTTTGGTATAGTTTTACCAAAAACTTGTGTTCATTACAAAGACATAGGCAAGCTTATTGTTTTTTGCCTTGATTACAAGTGTCTTGATTTTGAAAAGCAGCTCATGACAAAAACATTATGATGGTTAGTCCCATTAAATTTCATCTTGCTTGTTTATATCTGCATAAAACAGAAAATTAAGAACAAAAATAGAAAAATAGTTATACATATTAGAAACCCAAAGAAATTCACAATCACAATAATATTAAAGCAAAGGAATTAAACATTAATCAAAGAACAATGCTCACCCTATTATACATAAAAGTTTGGGCTTTCCTCATCATCTTGGAGGCGAAAGCATATGATAGAACTGATCAAGCTCCAAGACGAAGATGAAGCAAAAGAGCAAGGAAAGCCACAAAGCATAGCTTCCACACTTCCTCTCCAAAATCAACAACCAATTCTTCTTTTTCACTCATAAAAATTTGGTTTTGCTAGGATAATTTTCTGGCTTTAAATTTTTGCTGACTCATGCTTCATGTGTTGTTGGTCATCTACAATAATGTTGCACTACCTTGTAGATGAGTTAATGAATAGGGAAAAGAATCCAACATGCTGTACTGAACATGATAAACCCAAAATGCTGTAGACATAGCAAACGATGTGACGTTTCAATTGTACATAAGCATGCCTGAGTTTGAAGCTGATGAACTAACGGACATGCCAGTTGAGATCTCTCCCTGAAATCGGAATCAAAGGAAGTGTTGTGCAATTCGGGCTTCTATGTTTACCATATCCAATTTAATCAGAATCAGAATGTGATGCTGTGAAGTTCTCATATGCAAGATGTTGATCATCTTCTTGTTCACACAGAGCAGAGTTAATTTTTCTTGGCATATTTGAAGACCTGCGCCTAGCTTCGTTCTTGAAGAGTGGCGAGAATTTCCTTCAGTTGAATTTGTTCCTGAGCCTCCGGTGGACAATTCTAGTTTTATCTGCCCTATATTCAACCTAGCCTGCCTTGAATTCTGATATTGCCTGCATAGAAGGAAATTTCAGTCAGCAAAATAAAGAGCTTTTGTTAAACAAAAGACTTGTTTTGTCGGAAGTGTAACAATTTCAAAGATGTTTTTAATCTTACAATCCTGCAATCTTGTAATTATTTTTCCAGAAAACGATTGACCAAAAAGATACATGTCAAAATTTCAGATTCATTAAAATAATCTAATTAAGATTAAAGGTTCTTTATAATAGTAGTGACTTCCAGTGAAGGAGCTAATAAGCAATGGGGGAAAAACGAATCAATCTCTCTCAAGCATATCCAAAACAAACAACCCGAAATCGAAGAGGAAAAGATTCAGTATTTCAGGACAATCAAAATGTAAAATTTATTCACATCAAATAAGAACAATCATCAAACACTCAACGTGATCTCTGTTTTATATATAAGCTTGCACTGCAGAAATCACAGGAGGGTTTGTAACGATCAACTTTCAAGATATCTTAGTACAATGGAATAATAAGTATATATTCAATATTCAATCCAGTTTACAGCAACCATGAGCAACTGGAAATACATTCATGATACTGATAAGCATGAATAACGATAAACAGAGGATAGAAAGATGAAGAGGGAAACAGATACAAGGGAAGGGGGAAGAAGCAGGAGAGAATTCCCAATAATGGGACCAGAGAGAAGATCACACAAATCATCCACACCTTTTGTAACCGTTTTCACCCTTATTATACTGTCTCCACTGCCAAATCTCAATTGTTCTTGTTTTTGGGCTTCCCATTGGGCCCCCCACCTTGGCCCAAATCCTTTTATGACTGTTACATTACTCCCCCCCTTTAAAATAGACCTTGTCCTCAAGGCCTAAGACAGAATACAGAGCTATAATGTCTTCGGCCTTCATCCAGGTAGGATGTGAAGAACCATCCACTGACATTGGTCTGGGCCTCAAGGTCGAAACTATGGAGAGTAGCCAGAGGTCTAGCAAGAGTATTAACAAGAGTAGGCCATGGCATCTTCTTATATAAGAGAAATGAGAGTCCAATGCCAATAAAATAAAAAGGTTAGCATAGCCTAGTGATATAACTGCAGAATTTTGGCCCTACTTTTGCAGCTGAGAGTTCTTGAAACCGAGGTCCAAGTGTTGTGTCCACTTAGTTAATGAATTGTTTGCACAAGTAGTTGCAAAGAAATCTTCAAGTTGACCACTCATATCACCAACCCAAAAATTATGTTGACGTGGTAGTAGAACCCAAAAGGTAAAACTACTTATATCAAATAAGACAAGAAGGATTGGTGAAGTATTGACTAAGCAATTGCTTATGACCCCATAAAAGAAAAGAAGTGGTGAGCATGACACCCCTCGATGCCTGACCCTAATGAATGCAAAGCATAGAATAAATTGTAATTGCCATAACATGGGGTCGTGTTCTAGCATCTTTTCCTGCTGTAACATGATGGGCCACATGCTTCGAAAGGAGCATAAAGGAACAGAGCCCAGAGAGGATGACATATCTGATACATTCCCATGACAAACTTCACTCATAAACGCATGCATGCTTGACACATGTGCAGTAACCATTGTAGCAGAAAAATATTAAACTGACTAATAACCCAATGTATACCTTGAGCCGCTACAATAATAATCTCATGTTCAGCTTGTTGTCAGTCTTGTCATCCCCAACCTTGTCTAAATAAAGAACCATAATCTGCTCCTTTTCCATTGAAGCCCAATCCAATATAATGGGTTTAGTTTGACCATTCTCATGCATAGCAAGTGTAGGCATAAAGGGAAAATTTTCCATAAGAGCCGATGGAACACAAATTTCAAATCCATGGTAAGAGATATGAATAGTCCTCAAAGTTAGGTTCTCAGCAGTAGAAGGAATTGCACATGCACAATAGTAAACAACGTCCCATTGACCTAAGTCTTCCAATTGAGGCACTCTCAAATTAAGGATACATAATTTTTCAAGGTCTAAGTGCTTAGGCATAATTGCAGTACGGGATAACAGAGGTGTAGTTTTAGGGACATTATTGCAAAGTGCAAAAATGTGATATATTGTATCAACAAATTTCGAACACCAACTTTGACCATTAGCATAGTCAAATATAACCATAAGAAAAGAATAATAGGTGAGGACGCCATTATAGTGTAATTTTCCACCACCTATGGTTGCTTTCAATAAATATTTTCCCAACACTGAAGCAAGTCCTTCGATAACAAAAAATATGCGTGCAACCTTCACAAACTTGCCATAGGCCCAACAAAACAACACACAATCTTGAACTTCTAAAGATAAGGTATGCCACAGAAGTTCCTCAACAAAAATCAGACACCAGTTTGCTGAAACAAGGTCAAAAAAATGTTGCATAGTGGTATTTGCAATGATAGTAATGTAACTCGGGACTAAGTAATGGAGGAAAAACCAAGCACCCTTATAAATTCCTGGGTCATAAACATAGGTAAATAATAAAACAGAGCACTTGATCAAACATTTATGATGCATGTCAAGAAGTAACCCTTTATAGGAAGGTTGTGCACTAGTAAAGGCTAAATCACAATTATCGAGATAGAGAATGGAATCAATGATGGAATCCATGGTCCAAACCTTAATCTCATCCAAACCAAATCTGGGCTGCATGTGTGCGGCATTTAAAAGATAAAATGCATTAATTAGATACAAACTCCAAACTCTCTTAACCACACCTAGGTCAAACACCAAAATAACAGGCACGAACAGAGTCAACGGACTAGTATATGAATAAAAATGGGTGAGGTGACTTTCTAATAAACACCTTGTGGGCAGAGTCAAAATCTGAATCTCCATAATATTTGTAAGGCTAATGATGTCGAAGGAATCAATGGGAGTAAGTAAATTAGAATAGTAACTGATTTTGGACATTACAAGGTGATTGAGCCCCGAAATATGAGAAACCTCTGTTTTAGTATTAACCAAAATATCAAGAGATGTTGAGTTGGAACTCACCACTATAAACCCATTAAGAGGTAGCGATGTTGGAATCTGTAGAATGCTTACTGTATTAGGGACGAATGATGCACCGGTTGGAAAACTTTCAATAGCCACCATCTTAGTAGAGGTTAGGATCGAATCTGACACAGATTCATCGTGGAGAAGGGGCGAGTTGCTAAATTCCACAGACGTAATTTCTCCAGCAACGAACACTGAGCACTCTCGAGTTCCTAGGTCGATTTCCTTCTCTGACGTTGTTGACTGTGAGTGGTCCACGGAGCTCGTCAATCTAGGAAATGGAGATAAGCCATCTATAACTCGTGCCATACTTTCAATTTGTTGTGTGAGAATGCGAAGAGAGGCTTCTAATCGGTCAAAACCACCATTAAAAACTTCTCGCATCTGAGCAGATGATCGTTTAATCTCAACTTCAAGCTTGTCAAGTTCCATATCATTAAAATTGTCGACCATTTGGGAAGGACTCTCAATGAAAGCATCAATTGTAACGATCAACTTTCAAGATATCTTAGTACAATGGAATAATAAGTATATATTCAATATTCAATCCAGTTTACAGCAACCATGAGCAACTGGAAATACATTCATGACACTGATAAGCATGAATAACGATAAACAGAGGATAGAAAGATGAAGAGGGAAACAGATACAAGGGAAGGGGGAAGAAGCAGGAGAGAATTCCCAATAATGGGACCAGAGAGAAGATCACACAAAATCATCCACACCTTTTGTAACCGTTTTCACCCTTATTATACCGTCTCCACTGCCAAATCTCAATTGTTCTTGTTTTTGGGCTTCCCATTGGGCCCCCACCTTGGCCCAAATCCTTTTATGACTGTTACAGGGTGACTGAAGAAACACACAAGGAAGATATATTAGAAACATTTCAATACAAAATCTAAAAACACTACTGATCTCACCATTTCTGGTTATGAGTTACTTTATGACAACGACATTGTTTTTCTCCCAGGCAGCTAAAACCTCCTGCTAGGTCATAGTACGTAGTACTACACAAATAATAGCTTAATTAAACATTTGTCAATCCTCTTTAACTATATATTGAAACATCGTTCTCTTTGAATATTGTATCTTTTACACCTTCCAATTTACAGTTGTAATTGAAGAATACTATAGACCATTATCATATGTAGGAGAACATATGTGTGTGTGTACTGTGAAAACTACCAAAGCATATATAGAAATTCAAAGGATGAGAATGGTCTCTCCCTTTTTGGCTCCTCTCCTCTCGCGTCTAATGGGGCCGGTTGTCTGGTGAGTAGCTTGGTGGTAGTGAACTTGTGCCCCATCTGAAATCGAACCCTAATGGCCTAATCCTCCATATCGGCTTCCTCTTGTCGCTTCTGCTCTCAACACGGACTGGCCATGGTGATTTCCCTTTCCCTTCTCCGATTTGCCCTTGTGGCCTTATCCGTCAAGCGTGCAACTATGCGAGGCTGTGAGGTATTGTTTCTATGCTATTCTAATTAGTTCAAGAGGTCAAAATTTCTCTTTGGATTCTTTGCTATTGCAAAAATGAAAGATGGTGTCTTTGTATTAAGCTGTTTTCTGTGCTCTTCTAATTAGTTCAAGAGGTCAAAATTTATCGTTGGATTCAGTGAACTCATTTCTGGACTCTTTGCTCGCATTAAGGACCGACGAGTAGATCATAATGAAAGGAAAACATGTTTTGTTGTCCTTAATTATAGAGGCCTATTTGATGTTTAAATATGAATATCTCATCATATCCTCTCTTCTTCTTCCTTCTCTTTGTTGTTATTTCCCCCAATTCCACTGTCATCGTATTCTATCTCGTGTTAAGGACCGACGAGATGATGTTTTTTATTTTGAAAAAACCCAATTGTTCATCAGGCTGTCGGGCTAGCCCGACACCCTGATTAATCGGGCTCGGGCTGCCATTTTGGTAGCCCGCTAGAGGTCGGGCTGAAGGAGCCCAACCCAACCAGCTCGTAACTCATGTCAAGCCAGCGCATCGGGCTCAGGCTGGTTTGAATTCCCAGTACTACTTGTTAAGTAACAATTTGGGTTTAGCTTCTAAGGAACATACACTACCGGTTTGAAGTTAGCGGATCCAATTTGCAACCTCCCACTAACAATGGAGCTTCCGCACCATATTTTACAACAAGATCTACATCTTATTCCATTTTACAACAAGAAAAGTTTCAAGAATTTTGCACCTTATTTCTAAGAAAAACAAAATCTTCAAATGAAATAATTCCTATGAACATCCTCAATTTTGAAGAATTTTGCACCTTGTGTATAGGAATTATTGATAATTTTGATGGAATGCAAAGAAAACAAAATAACCCTTTACTGTTTGAATAAGTTGAAATTTCGATCATATCAAATAGCTAAGAGGAAAAGTTTGAATTTTATACCTCTTGGTATCCCATTGATTTGATTTTTCTGAGCAAGTAAACGCCTGTAGTAGCGGTGTTTGGATCATCACTGTAACATCCCAAATTTTAGTCACCAAAATTCTTTATACTTTTGGGGTATTAAATAGAATAAAATGGTAAGTATTCATGAACTTGGACTTTTAGAAATTAATGAATTTCCATTTTTGTGAAGATTGGGCTAGAATAAATTATGGAATTAATTATCAGGTTTTCTAAAAAGCCCAATATTGAGGCCCAAAGTAGAGAAACACAAGAAAATAATATTTGGCCCAATATTAATGTTACTTTTGGTCATATGACTTAAATATTGAAAATTGAAAGGTGAACAATATTTCCAGTAAAATTTTCTGTAAGACAGTGAGCTTGTCATGAGATTTTGTATGACAAATGAAGAGGAAAAATTATGAAATTTTATATGATGAAAGTACACATAAGCAAGCATCTTTCTCTTTCATATTTCCCTCTAAACCGATGTAAGTTTCAGCACAAAGAGAGAGAGAGAGAGAGAGAGAGAGAGTTTTGAGAGCATTTAGAGAGAGAGAGAGAAGAAAACTCGCAAGGTAGGTCGCTTTCTTCGGTGAATTCGTACATAATAAGTATAATATTGCTCCTAAGCTATTCTTCCATATATTTTAAAGGTTGTGACGAACAAATTTGGTTATGGACGGGCTTAGGCCCTGTTTGGTATGAAGTACTTGAGGGTAGAAAGTGGGATTGGATCAGGGATTGAGTCAGAATATATCGTTTGGTATGAGGGACTATAGGTAACCAGGGATTGGAAGTACCACAAAAGTGGGATTGCTGCAAAGCCACCTCCCCCCTGGTATTGTGTTTTCAATACTGAGATTGCAAAATTATGAAGACAAGAATATCCTTGATTAAAATATTTTCAAACAAAAATAACCCTGATTTTAACCTAGAATCATTCCCTCTCACATAATTACTCCCTCTGATGTCTGTGATATATATCTTCATAGAGTTTCTACTTATAAATATGCAATATCGATTCTTTCCCTTTACTCTGATCATTAGGTTTATTTTCATCAAGTCCAATTGAATTCTAAAGCAAAAAGTGACACCATTTTCTATGTTTGAAGTTTAACACATGATTAATACCCTTTGAGTCTTTGATTTGACGACATATATTATGCCGTTTTCCATGCAAATTGTTGGGTGATGCGGAATCCTTCGTCAGCCATAGAGTTGTAAACTGCTACACAAGGGTTTTCCCCTTACAGGGAGTCTGTGTGTTTTCAGACCCTAAATCATCATTATCGTGCCAATGGGGAGTTTTGCAGCCATTGTGGAAATTCTATCCAAACCCTAGAAAAGATGAGGAGATAAAGATGATCGGTTTTAAAAGGAAACAGTCAAGAGTTGAAAGAGGAAAAGGAAGTGAATAAGGGTATGAGTATTTCCGTCTTTTCACAATTAGTAAGTATTTATTAAATAAGATAAATGAAATTATTTCCTTCAACTATTACTTCATACCAAACATATTTTTAAAGCATCAATTCCAGCCCCAATTCCAGTCCTAGTCCGGGTCCCAATCCCAGTTCATTAAAATTCAGTGCCACGTACCAAACAGAGCCTTAGGGTTTCGGTCAAGTCAAGAAGAGTCAGAGGGAAGTGAAAGGTAACTTTCAAACAAAATATATTGACTATTCTAGCTGCTGTGGACAATTTAATTGTGAAATTTCGCTGGATTGTCTTTTGTTTTAAATTATGGAAAGGTGTATGCCTAGGGGTTATGCTTCTAAAACTAGGTCTAAATGGTAGTTGTAACCTAATGTAATAGTTAATAAAGTGGTTAGGAGTAGAAAGGAAAACGTCTGCGGAGCCGAAAACGCAAAACCCCAATTTTTCCTAGAATATTGTTCAATACGGCCAGAGCTAGAAATGAGCCTTAGAGTTGAATTTTCAATGATTTGATGGTTTTATTGAGTACAAGAGCCAAAATTAGTTGGGTTTACAGTTGGTCACTTTTTTGGAAAAGCGCGAAAAAGTATAATTACGAAAAGCCCCTGAAACCCTTAAAGCAGCGTTGCCAAGGGCATATTTGTAATTTGATAGTGAATTTGATAATTCTGAGTGTGGAAATGGATTCCTTGGGCAAAAATATGTCATAATAGCCCCAGTCAAATTTTTGGAAAAAATACAGCCGGGGGCATTTTAGTAAATTTTCACGATAGACTCGTATAACCACTAGAAACATTATAAAAGTTTTTAAACTGGTACATTTGACATTTTAGGACCAAGTTAAGAGCCCGAGGGGTTGGCTTGCAAATCGAGGCACAAGTTTCACAAAGCAAAAGACTTAAAGTAGGGCACTTACTTCTTTTATGTGTATTTGATATTTGTGCTGGTGTATTGATGCATGTTATTGCTTTGCTTGATTATATGAAACATATATGAATGATTGAAGCTCTGTTTCTATTTATGCTATGTTAATTAGTATGTTGTTTGAAACATTGAGCATGCAGATATGTCATTATGTGAGCATGAGTTATGTAATGCAAGCTTGTCATGTATTAAGAACTTGCATGTATATTGGTACTGTTTTCCTACTAGGATTCTCTCGAATCTCACCCTCTCCTACAAACAATTTAGACAGGAGGAGACAGAAGATATGCCGAGAACAAGGAAGAGAACCGTAAGAGGGGATTGCAATGATGGAATGAAGACGGGAAGATGTCTCCATTTCACTGGGACAGGCTTGTTAGTGCAAGCGTTTCACCCAAGAGGGGGGTGAATTGGGTGATACTAGAAAACAAAAATTGATAGAATATTTAAACCAGTTGAGAGTAAAGAGAAATATCACCGAAGTGTATACCAAGAGTTATACTGGTTCGACCACAACCATTTTAACCTACGTCCAGTCCTCAGAGTGTCTCTGAGAGTTTCACTATACTCTCCAAGATTCAGTGGGTTCTTGGCACCTCAGTACACAGCAAGTTCCTTCACTTGGACACTCGCTCCCCCTTACACATTGTACTCAAATCCCCAACTCAAGGTTCCACTACCTTAAGTTGTCTCAATAAAAAATATTGAGTTTGTAATGAAAAACTCTCTTACAGAGCAAATATATAATTACTAAAGTACAATAAATGAGTATAAGAAAACAAAGCACTAAGAGTGTATTGATCGATATGTGTTCTCAGTTCTTGTATCTTGTTTTCTTCTCTTTGAATGCTTCATATATATAGATGATTTGTAATGTCCGTTGGAAGCAATTCAAACATGTCCGTTAGTGTCGCGCAGCAACGGTTGACTATTCTTCAAAATTTGAAAACTATCCGTTTGCGGTAGGTAGCGGTATGTGAGATCTCGGACTTTTATTTGACTTTTTACTTCTAGCAAGATCTTTCATTGTTTCTCTGCAAATGTTCTAAGAATATTAATGCAATGAATAGTTAATCATATAGAAATCAATTTAATAAACATTCGATGAAAAGTATAATTTCTAGACTGCCTTACTCGAGTGACTACTCGAGTGATCATGTCTGTTACTCGGGTAGTCCCTCGAGTAACCCTATCAAAAATATGGCAGTGGTTAACTCAACATGTTTCATAAGATAATACTCAGGTAAGACATGGAGTGAGATAGATTACAAACCTTGAAAATACCTGATTACTTGAGTGGTTACTCAAGTGGCCATGTCTTTCCTTTACAGGTTACTCAGGTGCTGACTCTGGTAATCTGGTTACTCGAGTGGCTACTCGAATAGCCTTCAATTTTCTTCACATCTTACTCGAGTGGTCCCTCGAGTAGATTTCAAATAACCCGGTATATTACTTGATTACTCCCTCGAGTAATTGCATCAAATTCTTGGCCGAGAGTTTGTTTTCTGATTACTCGAGTAGCTATTCGAGTAATGCCTCAAATAACTCTGGAGATTACTTGGGCGGTCCCTCGAGTAAATCCTTTTTCTCAAATGGTTACTCGAGTGGCTACTCGAGTAAAGTGTTGCATTTCTTGGCCGAGAGCTACTAGAAGATTTTTGACATAGTTACTTGAGTGGTTACTCGAGTGATGCCTTTGAAAATCATATTACTCGAGTGGCTACTCGAGTGATGGTCTATATAACTTTACATATTACTCGAGTACTCCCTCGAGTAACGTTGTCCAACTTTTGGCAATGCTTCTCCTTGATTACTCGAGTAATGGCCTCCCTTACTCGAGTGGCTACTCGAGTAAACCTTCACAAAATTTGTTTATTATTCCAGTGCTTACTTCAAGTAATGTTTAGCCACTTTGTTCAAATTCATTTGTTTGTTATCAAATCTTTCTATATCATTGATCCAACCTTTGTTATCATCAAAACATATGGGAACTAACAAGGCCTAGACACCCTAATTGCCCTGTGCGGCTACATTAATTGTAATTATCAGGTATGAACCCCTATGGGGAATTTAGGTAATCATGCACATATTATCAGTATATTTATACTATTCCTGTGTTGATCACTAAACTGTGTATCATTTTCCGCGAATACCATAAAAAAGGTTAAATTATGATAAGGGCGTGACAATCACCATCATCTTCCTTGGTGTTGGATTCTATGTTATTTTCTTCATAAAAGCAACGGAAGATGAAATTTGATGAAGATTGATTTTCAAGTCTGTGTCTCAACACATCTAGGTTAATAAATTTTATTTTATAGACAAGAGATAAGGCATATATGGAAAGATAAAACTTTAGGTTGTCAAATCAGCACGCTCTAGAAGTTTCATCATTGAATCGTTTTTTGGTGAATAAAAACAACAGGCCGCCAATGTAATATGCTTTAAAACAATGGGCTATTCAAATAATGGATTGCTCAAAATGTTTAATATGGACGGTTCAGATTCATTGAGCATCATGACCAACTGGCATACATAAAAAAATGCACAATGAAAATAATTAACTTCAAAACAATGTAAAATCAAAACCCGGTGCTTTGGAAGTTTCATATTAGATAGCTCAAAAATCATCCTTATAACGGATGGTTCAAATTCAACGAGTCATCACTAGATAGCTAGCTTAAATAAACAAAATGCACCATTTCATTAAGCTTGAAATATTTTATTTTTAAACTTAAAGATGATGAGGTAATTAAATCATAGATGTTGTCCAAGACTCTTCTACAATTAAGATTGCAAGACCAACACCACATCGGCTTTAAAGGTAACAGTAGTTAGATTTGAGGTTTTGTAACTTAATTGTAAGACTTATATTTGTTTTGAAATCATAGTACTCCCTCCGTCCTTTAATATAATATCCACTTTAATTAAAGTGAATATTATATTAAAGATAAGAGATAACATTATATTTTTATGGTATATTATAGATGTCTTACTTTTAATTTAATGTTGGATTTTAGGTCTGAGTCAGGCTTTTATTTGGGAAAACCTAAATCAAATGAATAAGAGAATAAGTCAGCAATTTATTGTTGATGGAAAGTGTGATTAGTCACAAGTCAACATTTATGTTGATTATATTTGGAAGAGGAGCCTCTTGATTGAGGAAAATCAACAAGAGTAAATGTGACTTGGTTTGCAAGATGGAGGAGCTACTCCGGGCCTCTATAAATAGAGGCATCCACCAGCCTTATCCCTCACTTCAGAGCAATTGAGTTCTCTTGCGGTCTCTCTTCCTCTCTTCCATATCTCTTCTTTGGTGCACTACTGTGCAATCTTGGTTAGGCTCTTGTAATCTAATCAATTGCGTGAGCTCCACTCCTGTTATGCATCCTTCCCCTCTCTCTCTCTCTCTCTTTCTTATTTTCCTACATTTAATATATTATCGTTGTCAACCATTGAGACTAATATGTTTTTGATTAACTTTTTGAAAGTAATTTTATGATATACAAGATAAATATGTGAGAAGAGGCTTATCTCAATTTGTATGAAAGTACTACTAAAAAACAAAAGGGTAAAATACTCTGACCACCCATTTGTTTTGCTTTAATTACACATACCTCATTTTTATTTTGAAAACATACATTTTAGTCCTAATCACTAACACTGTTAAAGAATATTTTGAAAATATTAATAAAGTATATTTTTTAATTAAAAACCATATTAGAATAAATCTTGTTTACTAATTTACCCCTTATTATACCAAATTCCTAATTTATCTTTTAACATTAATATTTATTAATGACCTATTTAATAATTTTACTAAGTTTGGGGGGATTGAAGTAATTTTTTATGTGAAAATATTAACAAGTTATCAAAAATTTAAGCAATGTTCTTAATAGAAATATGTTTACTGAAATATATTTTATTCAACATATTTATTTAAAATATTAATTACATCATAAGTAACTTTAATAAATAAACAATATTAAACATTTAAATTTATTGAAAAATACAAATTTAAAATTATAATATTAATTAAATTTGTAATAAGGCAATCAATTTAGTAGAAAATTTGAAAACATATATTAAAATTATTTTTTTAGTTAACATATATTAAAATTATCTTTTTAATTTTGAATAAAGATATGTTATTAAATGATTATTAGCTAATGCTTTACATTAATGAGGGGTATTTTGGTGAAAATTATGAGTTAATGTTGTGATTTAATGGTCAACTAACGGATATGTGGATGGAAGTTGAATCTCAAAAATAGAAGGGAGGTTTCTGAAACATATATTTTAATTTTAAAAGAGGTTTATATAAATTTTTTAAAATAAAAGGGAGGTCTTTGTAATTCAGTGTAAATTGAGGGTAGGTTGATGTATTACTTTTTGTTTTGAGTAAAATACATCAACCTGCTCTATATATATTGGTTTCTTTTCCAAAACTAGCACAAGCCCGTGCGATGCACGGGTGAGAGACCAGGTGTTTATTAAGGTGTTGTTATGTAAAAAATCACTTAGATTTAAAACAATATTTTATAGTATGAGATACACTATGACCCATATAGAGATAGATATATATGGGTGGAGAGTTGATATAGCAATTTTGACTTTCGTTTCTCAACATGTACATAAAATACTCAAAACTACTCTATATAAAAATTCGTAATTAATTTATTAGAAGCCTTATATTTTCTATTGAATAGATACTCTAAATTTGCACATTTGCACATATTTATATTTATAATTATAGTATTGTATTCGTTCCTTTTAAAGATCTCAAAGGGAATAATCAAAATATTAAATTAATTATTTACTTAATATTTTGTATATACCTTTTCCATTATTAATTTATAAAATATTGTGTAACTACTTTTCTCATTATCTATCTGTCATAACCACCTCACATTATTATCTTTTTTTTATTTGAGTGTTTTAAGCTTACCATTTTGCTGATTGGTCCCTGTTTCGTATCTACCTTTCCCATTATTAGTTTACAAAATATTGTGTAACTACATTCCTCATTATTTATCTGTCATAACCGCCTCGCACTATTATCTTTTTTTTTAGCGTTTTGAGCCTGCCATTTTGTTGATGTGTCCCCATTTTCTATCTACCTTTCCCATTACTAATTTACAAAATATTGTGTAAATACCTTACTTATGTGTTGGCTAGAGAGATGCTCACTGCTCTACTTTTATATAGTTAAGATGTCAAGCTTTAGCTTTGGACACAGAATATTTACGGCTTTTGCTGCAAATAAATTTCTTCTTTAGAAAGATTGATATTGAAGTATAAAATAATAAATTTACGTCAAAAGTATAAAAAGTTAAAGTAATAATAATTAGGTCTCAAAAGAATTTTGTAAAATTTATTAGTAAATTTCCAAAACAAAGTTGTAAATACAATTCAGGCATATGAAAAACCGACAGTTTTTTAGCTTATAAAAAACTAACAGTTGCATCATTTGAAATTTAAATATTTTATTTCATATTTATAATTCAACCTTTGAAATCTAAAATTATTTATATCAAAATTTATAATTTATTTGTTAAAAAATTTATTGGACACTCAATTGTCATTCAATTTTCTTTTTTAGAAAATAGTTGTCATTTAGAAGATCTGGATCTTTTGGTGAGTGAAGAGCTCTACTGATGATCCTAGAGTTGGGAATATGGGCTTGCCCGCGGGTTGTGGAATGACCAATGATATAATTCTAGATAGCAATTTTGTCAATTCTATCAGGTCGTGGAGTAAAGTGAATAAAAGATTTTATTTAAGAATCATTTTGTATTTTCTAGATTATTAGAAAGATATGATATATCTTTTAGATATTTTGAAATATCCTAAGAATCTTTTAAATTTATCAGTAGTTTTTTTTTTGGATATTATTTTAGATATGTGAGTTGCCAATTAGGGATCTCAAGGATATTATTTAATATTTTATTATTATATCCTGATTTAATTTTTAGATGGGATCTTATCCTCAATATCTTTATAATATCTTTTTAAATTTTTGAGTCCTAGGTAGTAAATTTCCTTTCTTTATTTAAAGGTTGAGTTGTATTCAATTATTTTCAGACTATGAATTATAAAGTTATGAATGAGAAGTCTCATTAACAAGCTTTTGTTTGGGTTTTGCTATTCAGGATATAATAAATATAGGCTGCAAGAGTATGATTAACTATTGTGGAGCCTTTTTATAGCTAAGGATCCATAGACAAGTTCATCTAGGGTTTTAGTTGATCAACCTTTTATAGCTAAGGAAGAGACAAGTTTCTCTAGGGTTTTAGCTAGTCAAATTCACTATTTTCAAGTTGTTAGATCTCATGTTTTGATGATAACAAAGAATATTATGAAAAAGATTTGATTAATAAATAAGTTTGAACAAAGTAATAACAGGGAAAAGTATCACTTGAAGTAAGCATTAGAGTAATGAAGAAAGGCCAAGAAAAAAAGCTGAGAAACTTGATCAGAAGCAAGTTTTCTAAGGCATTACTCGAGTATGTACTCGAGTAAAGGAACAGAAACTTGAAGTAATCAGAGACACCTTCGAGTAACCTGCCAACGTTACTCGAGTAAGTACTCGAGTAATAGTGTAAATGATTTCAAGTTGCTCTTGGCCTGCCAATATTACTTGAGTAGCTACTCGAGTAACCAGGTAAATACTTGGAGTTGCTCTCGGCCTGCCAACGTTACTTGAGTAGTTACTCGAGTAACCATGTAAAAATCTTCCAGTTGCTCTTGGCCTGCCAATGATACTCGAGTATGTACTCGAGTCCCCTGTTTCAAGAAATATGTTGCTCTCGGCATTTTCAACCCTGCCAACGTTACTCGAGGAGCTACTCGAGTAACTCACTGTGGTAAGCAAAAACCTGAAGGTAGTACTCGAATAACTTGTTCTATTTTTATTACACTTCACTCGAGGCATTACTCAAGTATGCAGGTATTCAATGACTCATTTAAAGTGGATTACTCGAGTAAGTACTCGAGTATGCAGAATTATTTTTGAAGAAAAACCTCAAGTCATTACCCGAGTAAGCTATGCACATAAATTGAGTTTACTCGAGTATGTACTCGAGTAACAAGGTAATCAAACTTAAAGTGCTCTCGGCCTTGAAATCCTGCCAACATTACTGGAGTAAAGCATCGAGTAACCAAAAGTTTATTTGAAGGTTTACTCGAGTTGGTACCCGAGTAACCTATGAAGGAAAGAGTGCATTACTCGAGTAGGTACCCGAGTAAACATGCATTTCCAAAGGTTTGATATTTTGTTTATTCCATGCACTACCCGAGTAATCTCATATTTGTTTGTTGACTTGCAGTTCATCAAAGTTTTCCCGATGATACTCGAGTATGTACTCGAGTAAACTTTAATGGATACTTGAGTAGCTACTCGAGTATGGAAACCCAGAAATTTAGAAATCATTCAAACGTTCATTGATTTGTTTCCTATATGATTAACCTTTCATTGTATTAGTATTCCTAGCATATTTATAGATAAACAATGAAGAAATCATATCAAATAAGGAAAGTCAAATGAGAAGTTCAAATGCCACCTACCGCCAACCGATATTTTTCAAATACTGGAAAAGTCAACAGTGGCTGCGCACTCTCCAACGGACAAGTAGAAAAATGTTCAAACGGTCATCACCAACATATCTATATAAATGGGAACATCCAAACAGAGATACAACAACAAGAACACACACGAAAGTATCATCAAGTTCATTACTCAGTTTTTACTCATTTTAGTAATTCTGTACTTCAGTGATTCTTACTCACTCTGAGAGAGAGATATTTCATTCAAACTCAATATTTGTTATTGAGATAACTTAAGGTTGTGGAACCTTGAGTTGGGATTGGATTACAACTTGTAAGGGGGGGCGAGTGTCCAGGTGAAGGAACTTGCTTGTACTGAGGTGCCAAGATCCCACTGAATCTTGGAAGTTATAGTGAAACTCTCAGAGAAGCCCTGAGGACTGGACGTAGGTCAAAGTGGTTGTGGCCGAACCAGTATAACTCCCGGTGTACACTTCGGTGATATTTCTCCTTACTCTTTACTGTTTTAATTTCACCATCAAGTTTTATATTCGCAACGAAATTTTAGTATCACCCAATTCACCCCCCTCTTGGGTGAAACGCTTGCTCTAACATTTGGTATCAGAGCGTAGGTCTTCTTGTTAAGGTATAACAACCTAAGAAGGATCCAATGGCAAGCATGGGTGAAGGAATTCTTCCCGACGGAGCATCCATCACTAGACCTCCTGGTTTCAGTGGAGAACATTTTTCCTTCTGGAAAGCAAAATTCAGAGTGTTCGTGATGGCTACCGAATATGGGCTATGGGATGTAATTGAGAGTGGAAATTATCAACCTAAAAATATTGTAGATTCTCAGAAAATTCCAAAGACGCCAGCGGAATATGATGAGAATGACAAGAAACTTATCACTCTCAACAGCAAGGCAATTCTGATGTTACAAAGTGCCTTAAGTCAAAGTGAATACTTTAGAATTTGCACACTTCCAACAGTAAAAGAAATGTGGGAAGCTCTAGAAATAGCTCATGAAGGAACTTTGGGAATAAAGGAGAATCGGATCAACACCTTGGTCACTGAATTTGATTTACTTTGAATGAAATCAGGTGAATCAATATCTGAATTTGAACTTAGATATACTCATCTTGTTAATCAACTTGTAGCTCTTGGGAAAGTCTATGATTAGCATACCCAAGTACGAAAGATTTTGAATATTCTTTCTAAAGAATGGGAGGCCAAAGTCACTGCGATAGAAGAAGCAAAAGGAGAATCAATGATATCAGTTGGTTCTCTATTTGGAAGTTTTTCTGAATATGAAAGCAAACTAAAGTTCAAACGGGAACTAGATGACATTGGTGACAAGAAAAAGAAAGGTCTAGCACTAAAAGCAAAGGAAGAAAATCAAGATGAAGATGAGGAATTTGATGATGATGAAATGGGCTTAATCATAAAACGATTCAGAAAATTTTACAAGAAAGGTCAAGGATTCAAACACTTTCAAAAAGGAGGAACTAGTAGCAAAGATCATATCATATGTTATGAATATGGAAAACCAGGACATATCAAGTCAGAATGTCCAGAGCTGAATGAAAAGAGCAAAGAAAAGAGAAAAGGCAAATTCTTCAATAAAAAGAAGGCCTTTGTATCTGCTATATGGGGTGATAGTTCCTCTGACGAAGAAAGTGATGAAGAAGAAGTAGCAAATATATGTCTTGTTGCTCAAGAAGAAACAGAAGAAGAGGTAAATGATTCTGAACCTACCTATGATGAATTACTTTCTGAATATAATGCTTTACATTCTGAATTCATCAAAGTAGTTAAAGAATTGGTTGTTTTCAAAAAGAAAAACAAAGCTCTTGAAATTGAGCTTAAAGAACGTTCAGAAAAGGAATGTGAAAATTTTTCTTCTTTGAAAAAGAAAAACATTGATCTCACAAAAACTCTTGAAAAATTTACACAAGGAAGTGAGATGTTAAGTGTTATTTTAAAAGCTCAACGATTTGTAAATGACCGATCTGGAATTGGATATGATCCAAAATCAGATAAAAGGAAAGGTAGAAAGAAAGCAGGAGGTAAGTCATATTTGAATTATTTCCAGCATTCTGTGCATACATCAAATCCTTTTGCATTTTGTAACTACTGTAATAGAAAAGGACATTATACTTCTTCATGCATTCATAAGAAGAAAGGAACAATAGGAACCTACAAATGGGTACCTAAAGGATCATATGTTCAGAAAATTATTTGTACTAACCCAAAAAGATGTGGGTACCTAAGACTTAGTCATTTGATTGCAGGTATGTCTCAAAGCATCCAAAAATAGCAAGTGGTACATAGATAGTGGATGCTCTAGACATATGACCGGAGATTTCGAAAGTTTTACCACATTGCAACCTAAGGAAGGTGGAAAGGTAAAATTTGGAGGAAATCAATCCGGAGGGATAGCAGGAATTGGTGAAATAAAAAATGACAAAGGAATACAAGTCAAAGATGTATACTATGTTGAAGGCTTGTGTCACAATTTGCTGAGCGTAAGTCAAAGTGCAGATAAAGACAACTGGGTAATATTTGACTCAGAAGAATGCTTAATTATCAACAAGAATGACTTACAGCTTGATAAGAAGAATATCAAGGCTAAGCTCAGAGCAAAAAGGGAAGGTAACTGCTATACTCTAGATATTAGTAGAAATGAATCTGAAAACTGTTTTCTGAGTAATGCTGATGAAAGTTGGCTATGGCATAAGAGATTGGTTCATGTCAATATACATCAATTAGGCAAACTACTCAAAAAGGATTTAGTTCTTGGATTACCCAAAGTATCTTTAAAAAATGACTTGATTTGTGACGCATGTCAAAAGGGTAAACAAACTAAATCATCTTTCAAATTGAAAAATGAGATTTCAACAAATAGACCACTACAATTATTACATATGGATTTAGTTGGCCCAGCAAGAGTAAAGAGTCTTGGTGGCAACTTATATTCATTGGTCATTGTTAATGATTTCTCCAGATTTAAATGAGTTATTTTTCTATCATCAAAAGATGAAACCTTTGAAGAATTTATTGTTTTTGTCAAGAAAGTGCAAAATGAGAAAGGTATGACCATTGCAAGTATTAGGACTGATCATGGTGGAGAATTTGAAAATTAAGCCTTTGAAGAATATTGTGATATTAATGGCATTGATCATAACTTCTCTGCTCCAAGGACACCTCAACAAAATGGAGTTGTGGAACGCAAGAATAGAGTGCTTACTGAAATGGCTAGAGTAATGTTAAATGAAAAGAACGTGTCTCAAGTTTTCTGGGCTGATGCTATGAGTACAGCATGCTATATCTCAAATAGAGCCTATATCAGAACGAAACTTGGAAAAACCCCATACGAGCTATACAAAGGAAGAAAGCCAAACATTGCTCATCTACACATCTTCGGTTGTAAGTGTTTCATTCATAATAATGGTAAAGATAACTTAGGAAAATTCGATTCTAAAACTGATGAAGGAATTTTCCTAGGATATTCTAACCGAAGTAAAGCATAGAGAGTTTTCAATAAAAGAACATGTGTTGTTGAAGAATCAATTTATATTGTATTTGATGAATTTGAATCTTCTGAAAAAACCATTGATGAAGAACAGGAAGTTGTTTTAAATCAAGAAAATGGTCATTCTAATTCTAAGTCTCTTATTCCAGATGTTGATGAAACTAAGGAAGAAGAGCAATCACTAGGTCAACCTAAAGCCTGGAAATACAATAAAAGTCATCCCTTAGATCAAGTCATAGGAGATGTGAATGAAGGGATCAAAACTAGAAATAGAATTTTCAATGAAGTAAGTTTTTCTGCATTCATTTCTGAGATTGAACCTTCTAACATTGATGAAGCCCTATCAGACAATGATTGGGTTATAGCAATGCAAGAAGAACTAAATCAATTTGAGAGAAATCAAGTTTGGGATTTGGTACCCCGACCCAAAGATCATCCGATCATTGGAACTAAATGGGTATTCAAGAACAAACTCGATGAATCCACAATTATTGTCAGAAACAAGGCAAGGTTGGTGGCCAAAGGCTATAATCAGGAAGAAGGGATTGATTATGAGGAAACGTATGCTCCAATGGCTAGATTGGAAGCTATACGCGTACTCCTAGCCTTTGCATGCATCAAAGGATTCAAACTCTATCAAATGGATGTAAAAAGTGCATTTCTAAATGGATACATCATGGAAGAAGTATATGTAGAACAACTTCCAGGTTTTGAGGATGTTACTAAACCTGACCATGGTTTCAAACTCAAAAAGGCTTTATATGGTTTAAAACAAGCTCCTAGAGCATGGTATGAAAGGCTCAGTAAGTTTCTTATTGATCATGGTTTTGTACGGGGAAAAGTTGATACAAAACTTTTTATAAAATGAAAACGTGATGATATTTTAATTGTTCAAATATATGTTGATGACATTGTTTTCGGTGCTACTAATGAATCTCTGTGTAAGAAATTTTCTGAGATAATGCAGGGAGAATTTGAGATGTCAATAATGGGAGAATTGAATTTCTTTTTTGGTTTGCAAATCAAACAAAGAAAGAATGGAATCTTCATATCTCAAACAAAGTATTTGAAAGAGTTGTTGAAGAAGTATGGAATGAATGAAGCAAATGGCACGGACACTCCTATGAGTTCAACTACGTTGCTTGATGCTGATGTCAAAGGGAAAGACTACAACATCACAAAATATAGAGGAATGATTGGATCATTACTCTATCTTATGGCAAGAAGACCAGACATCCAATTTAGTGTTGGTATATGTGCAAGATATCAATCAGTACCAAAGGAATCACATGCTGAAATGGTCAAACGAATTTTTAGATACCTTGCTGACACACCTGAATTGGGTCTGTGGTATCCCAAAGGAAGAAGTGAATATCTTGTTGCATATTCAGATTCAGATCATGGAGGATACAAGACAGACAAAAAGAGCACCAGCGGACAAGGACAATTTCTTGGAGGATCTCTTGTATCATGTGTAACACCCTGCCTTTAATCATGTAATTATAATTCGATATTAAATAATTAAAGTAGATTAGAGACCTTCGGATAACTTAAACTCGTTTCAATCTCCTACTTTGTGGTAGGGTTTTCACAAAATCATTCAAAATCTCTTTCCTGTTCCTGGTCTCCATTTCAAAATTCGAATATAATCACCTGTGCAGTTTATCTACATTCACGTATGACAGAGTGTAAAACCAATTCCCCGGCAACTCCCGGATTCTATACATATATAACCTGAGGTTTAAGTATCCACTAGGGGATTACTTCCAAAATTGAATATACTATTTATATTTCAGATTATACAGTAATCCCGAATTCAAAAAGATATAACCAACATTCCAAAATCAACTATACCCCTAAGGGTCCTAAGTGCTCCAGGTCGGCCTCTTCTCCTTTGAGCCACATGCCCTGTCTGAAAGGTTAGTCATAGGAAGGAATGAGATTCGAGAGAATCTCAGTAGTAACAAACCACTCATACAATGTATAAATACCAAGCATGTATATAAATCACAACCAGCAACAACAGCAACATCAATCTCAAAGATACATGGTTTTCACCACAAACGACAGCACTCACGGCTGTATACACAATACGACAGCTTACGCTGTAATCACAATAACGACAGCTTGCACTGTAAACGACAGCTATCACCAGCTGTAACCGCAGCAGCATCAAAGATTCATCACAGAACAGTGATAACACACACACATACAGAGCATTACACATAGTATAAGAGAGAGAGTCGCTACCTGATCCTTTCCTGACGTCCTTCAGCGCAGTTGGCTCACGAGGGCGGCAAATATCGAATCCTACAATTCCAAATGCACTATTTAGACACTTCCATAGTGTTACTTAGGGTTATATGAGTCTATAATGAAAATTTACAAAAATACCCCCGGGGACCCGGCCTGGGCCCGCCATACCCGGACCGGTTGCACTTTTCTCGAAATTCTAATCTGGGCTATCCTAACATATTTCCGCCCAAGGAATCCATTTCCGTACTCAGAATTATCAAATTCAATGTCAAATTACGAAATTGCCCTTGGCAGCCCTACTTTTAAGGTTTTAGGGGTGTTTCCGTAATTATGCTTTCTCGGCCTTTTTTGAAAAAGTGCCCAACTGTAACCCCACCTATTTTCGCCCACTGAATCCAATGGAATCATCAAATCATTGAAAATCCAACTCTAAGACCCATTTACAGCCTTGGCCGAAATATACATGTTCTTCAGGAAAAATTGGGGTTTTACGATTTCGGCTCCGTAAACGCGTTCCTTTCTACTCCTAACCACTTTATTAACCATTACATTAGGTTACAACTAACATTAAGACCCAATTTGGGCAGCATAACCCCTAGGCCACATCATTTCCAAACTTTAAAACCAATGGCAATCCGGCGAAATTTCACCGATTAAATTGCCCACAGCAGCCAGAATAAGCAATATACGAAAGTTTGGAAGTTACCTCAAGCTCCTTCTAGCTTTTCTCAAGAGTGGCTGAAAACCCTAGCCCCTTGAACACCAAATTGTCTTCTCAAACACCTTAAATAACATAGAAGAGAAGCTTAGGAACAAGGTTATACGCGTTAGGAGCTAGATCGTCGGAGAAATCGGCTTACCTTGCGAGATTTCTCCTCTTTCTCTCTCTAAGAGCTCTCAACTTTCTCTCACTATCTTCAGCTGGAAATGGCGTGAAATGGCTGAAGAAGATGAGCAATTTGATTAATAATCCATGCTGACATCATCTTTTAATGAGATGATGTCATAATTCCCATTTTCGGATTTTCTGGCAGATTTTCTGCCCAAGATTTGAAAAATCATAACTAATTCTAGAAAAATCGAAATGAGGTGATTCCAAAGCCAAATGAAAGATATTTAAGTCCTCTTCATAGGAAAAATATTGGCCATTACTGCAAATCACCACAAAATTCCCAGAATTTCAATCTTTGCATACTGTTCCAGAAAATAATTAATTTCGCTGGGCAAACTTCAAAAATACAAAACTCTTAGGTCACAAATCAAAATGATACAAATTATATGTTCATTTTGAAGCTTGACATGTGAAATTTAATACTGGAAAATTTCAGAATTTTTAGACACCATTTGCCTATTTAAAACGTCTATACAAATTGGCTGCCCTGTACAGAGTTTCAATGGACAGAGTTTTCAACTTTAGCACGATTGTTCCCAATGGTTCCAATTTCACAATAAACACTCTCCCCACATGAATTTTCACAAGGAAGCCATTGGAATCATTAAAATATCCAAATTCCCATCACACATTCTCCAAAAGTGTTTATTCAACAATAATTACATCCACTTTTGAAGTCATTAGCCCTTAATCACTTTTTGGGATATTACATCATGGTTTAGCAAGAAACAAAATACAGTGTCTCTTTCGTCAACGGAAGCCAAATATGTTGCAGTCTCAAGTTGTTGTGCACAAGTGATATGGTTAAAACAACAACACAAGATCTTGGTATTTATCCCAAAGAAATACCAATCTATTGTGACAATATCAGTACAATAAGCTTGGCGAAAAATCCAGTTCAACATTCTAGAACCAAGCATATCGATGTCAGACATCACTTTATCAGAGATCATGTCCAAAAGAAAGAAGTGAAAGTGATATTCATTCCTACTCACCTTCAACTAGCTGATATCTTCACAAAACCCCTTGCAAAAGATCAATTTCTATACATTAGAAGAGAATTGGGAATGGTAAATCCCAATGAGTTGTAAGTTATTTCAATTTCTCATAATATTAGATGAAGTCATTTGATATTGTTTTGATGATTATTAATTTAAGCATCGAAGTATATAGAAACTTGTTTTGCAGGAAGGTTGAAATTCTGTTTTGAGAAACAAAAACAGAGGTTATCAGAGGACACATTTACTGGAGTACCAACTTAAAGTAATGACTGACAGAGAACCATTACCCGAGGAACAACTTGAAGTCAAGAAGCACTTTACTCGAGTAACTACTCGAGTAATGGACTTCCAAAACTGGAAGTAACGGATCAAGTTACCTGGAATTTAAATCAAACGGTTTAGTTCTAAGAAATGAACAGTCAGAAGTTGAAAAGACAAGTTACCCGAGGTGAGCCTCGAGTAAACTTGAAGTTTACTCGAGTAACTGCAAGTCCAGACTTTCAAATTAATGAAAAACTACTCAAATCTGCTCAAAATTGGTTATAAATGATCGAGGGAACATACATGGATAATTACAATATTATTCATACCAGGTACGCAATTTAAATGATTTTTTTTAGAGATTTTCTGTATGATCACTCGAGTAAGGACTCGAGTAAACATGAAGTTTACTCGAGTAAGGCCTCGAGTAATGTCAGGTTTTAGGTCTTTATCTGTCGCAAACTCGGTCATTTCCATAAAATCTCCTCGAGTAAATCACTCTACTCTCTCACAAAAACTTTTCACAATCGATTCCTTACATCATTTCCGTCAAAACCCAACAGATTTCAACCTCAAAAACCTCCTATTCTGTTCAGATTCTCAGTGCCCTAAACTCATGACTGTGACTCTGTTTTTCTAAAATTTTCATTTTTCACTAATTTAGAATGGTGAGAACTAAAAACCTTACTCCCACAAATTCCTCTGAATCCTAACAACACCCTGATCCTCTTTCTTTTCCTCCCACAAAGAGAAAGAAACTTACCCCTAGATCAAAAGCCAAAATCCAACCTCAACCGAAACCAAAAGGGGTTGTGATCAAAGAGCCTATAGTTACAAGGGCTCAATCCAAAAAGAGCACCTCTACCAGGAGAGGCAAAAGTGTAAAGTCTCCCTCTCCTACACCCTCTGATTCCTCTACTCCCTCTTTCACACCAAAGCCTTCTAAAAAGCCCAAATATGATAAGAATGTGGCTAAGGCAATGGCTAGCATTCTAGATCAAATGGAGAAGGGGCAATCTTCTAAGAAGTCTAAACTACCAGAAGAGGAGATCACCAACCCTCCAAAGGGGTTCAATATCAACAAACTGGAGGAGTCCCCAAAGTATCTCACACAATTCTCTAGGAGGAAAGTGTGTAAGACACACTATGTGGACTTCAAGTTACTTCAGGAGGTATTGAAGCATGATCTCAGTTCCTATTTAGAACCTTTTATGCCTTGGCTTTCGATTAGATTACCTTTTTGCACAAAAGTGATCACACGTTTTTATTGCAACCTTGAGATCCTAGATGAACCAAATAGGACCTCAACTGAGGAAGAGATGATCACAATTGTGAGAGGCCAAAAGATTCTCATTTCACCCTCTAGGATAAACATGTGGTTAGGGATAGAGAACCCCCCAAATGACATTTACTCCCAACTTGACCCAAACCAAATATTTTCTGTCCTTAAACCCGGTGAGCTTATTGGCCCTTTAAATTTCAAACTGAGTGATATGTGTGATCATCACAGGGTTCTATGGTACATCTACTCTAGATCCCTTGTGAACAAGGCCAACAACTATACCCATTTCTCAGATAGGGACTTTAGATGGTTTGCTTCACTTCTCCTGAAGGAACAGAAAGATTTGGGGGAGTACATTTTCTCTGAAATGAAGAGGTATAGGGTGGATGGGAAGGCTACCACACCAATGCCATATCCTCAGGTCGTATCACTTATTCTTAAGGAGAATAAGATATGGTATCTGGAGAACAAGGAACCTATTGAGAGGATGACTCCGGTTGGGAGAAATCAGACTGGCAAGCTCAATATTGACATACCCCTCAAGGGTCCTCTAGAGTCTGGGTCCAAAAAGAAGAAGAAGATTGAGGCTGAGACTAGCAAGATGGATGACACTCAGTCGTCGGCTCTAGCTGCCACTACATCATCACCCTCCTTCCTCAATGCCACACTTCAGCATTTTATGGAGAATATGCTCTAAGGATTCCATGTTGATATTGCCAACACAAATGCTGAACTAATAACCAACATGAATTACAAGATGGCGGAGTTGGTTAAGAAAATGGATAAGAGGCACGAGGAGTTGCTAGCTGAGCAACGTGCCCAGGGTGAGACATTGAGATTGATTCTGGCATGACTGGATTCCTTAGGTCTTGGACCTTCTGCCGGTCCATCCTCCTCTTCTCCAGAGCATATACCATCTTCTGCACCACCACCACCTCTAGAGAACACTCCTTCTGATATTCCTCTCTCTGAGGCTGAGCCTTCTATCCCTCCTGCCTCTAGTCCACCTGAGCAACATCCCAAAGACATTCTATATTTAGTGGATAACCCCGACACCAATGAGACCATTCATATCATCATTGATGATTCACCTCCTAAACCTCAGCCTAAACCCGCTCCTAAACCTATACCATCTCCTACCCATACTGAGGAAATCTCTCCTTCCTTATCCTCTGATAATCATACTCCAGAGGTTGAGACTATTCCAGAGATTGAGACCACTCCAGAGGTTGAGACCACTACTATGATCGTCTACCAGTTTCCCTCTATTCCTCCCAGAGATGATATCCATATCCCTCCAGTTAATCTTCCTGAACCAGTCTCTTCTAGTTCATTTGATTCCTCTGGTTCAGATGCTTCTATGGTTCTTCCTGTGATGCCTATTTCCATGGTCAAGCCTTCTAGTCCTCCACTTGATTGATGAAGACAAAAGGGGGAGAAGAACTTGAGTATGTTTTTAAGGAATGTCTATGTTTTTGGGTATATGGATGTATATGGGTTTTAGGGAGTTTTTAAGTTTTTAGAAGTTTTTAGAAAGTCTTTTGAATTTTAAGCTATTCATCTTGTCATCTTGTAATGCAGCTTAAGTTTAATGCAAGTTAATTTAAGTTATGATTTTATTTCATGTCTATTTAAGTTTTAAATTATGATACATTGTTGGACTAATGAGTTTGTTGTATATGCAAGGTGTATATTATGATTTCATTCACTTTACACTTTGAATCTAAACTTAATAAGTTTTTCAAAATAATCTTTGAATACAAGAAGTATTTAATTGAGAATTCAATTTCAAAAACCCTGTTCAAAATCACCAAGTTTTGTCATCATCAAAAAGGGGGAGAATGTTAGATCTCATATTTTGATGATAACAAAGAATATTATGAAAAAGATTTGATTAATAAATAAGTTTGAACAAAGTAATAACAGGGAAAAGTATCACTTGAAGTAAGCATTGGAGTTATGAAGAAAGGCCAAGAAAAAAAGCTGAGAAACTTGATCAGAAGCAAGTTTTCTAAGGCATTACTCGAGTACGTACTCGAGTAAAGGAACAAAAACTTGAAGTAATCAGAGACACCTTCGAGTAACCTGCCAACGTTACTCGAGTAAGTACTCGAGTAATAGTGTAAATGATTTCAAGTTGCTCTCGGCCTGCCAATGTTACTCGAGTAGCTACTCGAGTAACCAGGTAAATACTTGGAGTTGCTCTCGGCCTGCCAACGTTACTCGAGTAACCATGTAAAAATCTTCCAGTTGCTCTTGGCCTGCCAATGATACTCGAGTATGTACTCGAGTCCCTTGTTTCAAGAAATATGTTGCTCTCGGCATTTTCAACCCTGCCAACGTTACTCGAGGAGCTACTCGAGTAACTCACTGTGGTAAGCAAAAACCTGAAGGTAGTACTCAAATAACTTGTTCTATTTTTATTACACTTCACTCGAGGCATTACTCAAGTATGCAGGTATTCAATGACTCATTTAAAGTGGATTACTCGAGTAAGTACTCGAGTATGCAGAATTATTTTTGAAGAAAAACCTCAAGTCATTACCCGAGTAAGCTATGCACATAAATTGAGTTTACTCGAGTATGTACTCGAGTAACAAGGTAATCAAACTTAAAGTGCTCTCGGCCTTGAAATCCTGCCAACATTACTGGAGTAAAGCATCGAGTAACCAAAAGTTTATTTGAAGGTTTACTCGAGTTGGTACCCGAGTAACCTATGAAGGAAAGAGTGCATTACTCGAGTAGGTACCCGAGTAAACATGCATTTCCAAAGGTTTGATATTTTGTTTATTCCATGCACTACCCGAGTAATCTCATATTTGTTTGTTGACTTGCAGTTCATCAAAGTTTTCCTGATGATACTCGAGTATGTACTCGAGTAAACTTTAATGGATACTCGAGTAGCTACTCGAGTATGGAAACCCAGAAATTTAGAAATCATTCAAACGTTCATTGATTTGTTTCCTATATGATTAACCTTTCATTGTATTAGTATTCCTAGCATATTTACAGATAAACAATGAAGAAATCATATCAAATAAGGAAAGTCAAATGAGAAGTTCAAATGCCACCTACCGCCAACGGATATTTTTCAAATACTGGAAAAGTCAACAGTGGCTGCGCACTCTCCAACGGACAAGTAGAAAAATGTTCAAACGGTCATCACCAACATATCTATATAAATGGGAACATCCAAACAGAGATACAACAACAAGAACACACACGAAAGTATCATCGAGTTCATTACTCAGTTTTTACTCATTTTAGTAATTCTGTACTTCAGTGATTCTTACTCACTCTGAGAGAGAGATATTTCATTCAAACTCAATATTTGTTATTGAGATAACTTAAGGTTGTGGAACCTTGAGTTGGGATTGGATTACAACTTGTAAGGGGGAGCGAGTGTCCAGGTGAAGGAACTTGCTTGTACTGAGGTGCCAAGAACCCACTGAATCTTGGAAGTTATAGTGAAACTCTCAGAGAAGCCCTGAGGACTAGACATAGGTCAAAGTGGTTGTGGCCGAACCAGTATAACTCCCGGTGTACACTTCGGTGATATTTCTCCTTACTCTTTACTGTTTTAATTTCACCATCAAGTTTTATATTCGCAACGAAATTTTAGTATCACCCAATTCACCCCCCTTTGGATGAAACGCTTGCTCTAACACAAGTTTTGTTGTATAATACTCGAATCACCAACATAGCCTGTGGGGTAGAAAGGGCAGGTTGGGGCTACAAGCATCTTGGCGGGCTGAAAAAGCACCAACCCAAGCCCACCAACGTGGGCTGGCGAGCTAGGCCGCCTATTAATATTTTTAATTAAAAAAAGAGTAAAGGTGTAGTCAGCACCTCAAACTATTTTTGAAGATGCAATTAGCATCCTAAAATATTTAAGGGTGCAATTTTGACCCTAAAGTAATTAAATTGAAGCAATTGTAATCTATATATCATATAATACTAATTCACCAAGCCAACTGCTTTCACACGGCTTCTTATTGGCTCTACACTCAAGTTACTATTCACAAGGAAAAAATGGCTTATCTCCAAAAAACCAAAAAATGCATCGGGCTTTGGATTAACTAATGGAGTTAGGGGCTCCATACACACAAGCTGGCGTTTGAATTTCAAAACTTCATCCATATCCCGCCCTCATGAATAGTGTTTCTTATCTTCGCCTTCTCATATCGATCTAGGGTTTTCAAATGAAGAAAGCCGATTCTGCCGCCTTGCCCTATGCCATTCAACATTCCAATTTCCCCGTGGCGTCCATCGGCTTTTTTCTTTGCTTCCACCTATTCTCTCTCATAATCTAATCTCCCATGCTCTCTTCATTTTATTTCCAATTATTTCTTCTTTATTGAATTAGGGATTTGCTTACTTCCAAGGATTCAAAGCTCTCTCACTTGATGTGTTTAATTTTTTGCCGATTATGAAGAAATAGTGGGAAGGCATCTTCTGGTTTAGCATTTCTAAGTGTTGATTTCCTCAACCTTCATAGTGAGCTCTTCAATGGGTTGTAGAGAACTAGAGATTGATGTTACAGAGGGCAACGTTGCTCATGGTTTCTTAGGTCCTGAATGTGATGGGTTTGAAGAAGGAAAGCTTATAAGAAGATGGCTACATTTGTTCTTCAACTGGTATGATTCCTCTCCTGCTTTATATTTTATCTCTATGTGTCAAATGGTATTGATATTCTTTAACTTCTCCAACTATTGCAACCATTGGTAAAGCAAGAAGTTGTTTAATCAATTGGTGAGTCAGTTTCTGTCATATATCAACTAGTCTTAAACACTAATATTCATAATCGATCCATTATAATGATTCAAATGTTCTGGTCACATTAAATTTTTGCATATTAGCTAGAGAAATGGTTGTGGTATGATTTCCTAACCACGCATATAGCTTTCACGCTTTAATACCCATTTGTTTCTCTTTGTTTGATTTCATGCTTACTGAAACCACGTTGCTTGCAGTGGACTAGTGGGGAGTAGATTGTGCTCATTGCCATTAAAGGGGTTGACTAAAGATAAACAGTTTGTAAAGGGAGTTAATTTGTTTCCCTTATTTTAAAGAATTACTCCCATAGAATATGATTGAAGTATTAAACTGTCGAGATTATAGTATTATATAAATACAAATAAATATGTGCTTTGGATTGGCTAATTTTGTGACACATATGTTCTATGAATTAGTATTTAACTCACATCTATGCCATTCCCATTTGGAATCTATGGTTATAGTTAACTGCTTTTGCTTCTTAACATGCTCTCCCAAATCATCTTGATGTAATCATTTTTAAACATGTTTACTATAGAAAATCTAGGGGCCATTGTTTGTTTACCATTCATCTTGCTTATTGAATTTGATATCCCTCAAACAATATGAATAATGAAATATGTTGTGTTTGCTTACCCTTCAATCAGTGCCAATTACAGTTTCTCCAAGATATTTGGATATTATGTTAGTCTCCATATTCATTCACTGTAATGTTTCCTTTTTTTCTGTTGAGATAATCCATTATGTTATGCATTGTTGTAATTCTGTGAGTTGAAGTTTAAGCTATACTAACTGTTAAGGAAGATGTAATCCTTTTAGTGTAATTTGCTATAACAGAGCTGGACATAAGTAAATAAGTTCTATTTTCACCAATAAGCAAATATATTTGGTTACCCTTCTCTATAGTGTTGTTTACCAAAAGGCCAGCTACTATTAAAATTGAGTCACTACTTCATTTGGGCTATCTTTTATTTCCTGATCTATTATGTCATTTTCATCTTTGTAATTGTATGTTCCTTTCTAAGACTTAGTCTTGCTTCCAAATTTGCTTATAGAAGTTTAGAAAATTGTTCTATAAGTTTAAGAATTTAAGAATGTTTTACTTAGTTAACTGCTTACATGTTTAAGGGACATAAGATATTGAGTTCGCTAAGCTTTATAAATAGAATTAAGATGAATTTCTATTTATGCTACCTTTTAAAAAAAGTGCGCTATGATAGTAAGGGCTTCAGAATGCTGCAATTATTATGTAGCATGCACACATTTTTTTTTCTAAAATGAGTACACTTTGCAACAGTGATGAAATGAGTACACTCAATAGTGTTAAATATTAAAATCTGGAGGGTTTCTTTATGTAGTGTCAACAATTGTGTTTGAAAAATGAGTAGAATATGGAGAAAGCTCAATTTACTTTATCCAATAACGATGAGATAAGGTCTTTTTAAAAGTAATGCTTCATTCATGTTTTAGCAATCATTTACCTTTATGGTTTGCATATCCTGTGCTTATTGAACCTTCAGAGATGGTATATTGGAAGCTGCTACACATTGCTACATTCAAAAACCACTATTTAGCATGAGTGATGCATGAGATACATAAGCATCACTTGCTGTCTTCAGATTATCTAATATGTGTTTGCTTTCCATTTCTACTTATGATGGGTTTAGATGAGAATGTGGCAGAGATACCGGACAAAAATGACTATGCTTGTCAACTGATCACCTTATGTATGGTATGATGTCTTCTCCTTATACTACAACTAATTGTTGCTGGATTTTCTATAGAAATATATATGTATGTATGCATTCATTTGTATAGAGCTGATTGCTGCTATGGTGAAAGAAGAATGGCTTGGGGTTGCAGCATGAACTCTAGAAAGTTCATTGAGTGAGAAAAGTTACATTCATAAATAGATCTTCATTCTTTTGCATTAGATCAAGGTGAATGAGAACTACTAGCAAACATGCATTCATTAATTTATTTTTGAGCATCTTCCAGATCCAGTTCTAATAGGGCAAAATTTGTTGGAACTTTTATAATTTATTTTTATCAAGCATACTAGGCAATATTGGATTGTTCCCTTTATTTTAAGGGAGACATTTTTTAGCTGTAGATGACAGCTATGTCCATGATATAAAGATAGACATGTATGCATTTTTATCATATTGGAAAATTCTGTGCTCTTGATTTCATGTGTATATATATGACTAGGAAGATGCATCTTTAGTTGAAATTTTTATCATAATATATAAATTGATGTTTCATCAGTCAAACAAACTATAGTACACATTCTCTACCCTAAAATAATAATATAGGACTAGGATGATGCATCTTTAGTTGAACTGGTTATTTGTCATTTATTTATTTTATTTGGTTTTCGCAAGTTTTGGGTGAAGCTTATCAAGTATTGAGCGCTTAGAAAAGAAGTCATGGGGTGGAATCTGGTTGAAAAAGAATATGGGGTCAGGAAAATAAAGAAAAACACAAGATATTATTGAGTAAAAAAAATTTATTGTTTTATTGAATACTTACTGTACAAATGATGTGGTGCTCATAGAGTACTTAAGAATTCCTCTAAAGTGATTATTAGGTGTAGACTACTGTTTATAAGTATGTTGATATAGGTTTTCTTTCTTTTGGGTTGTAACATAGATTATTGGAATGTATGGAACTAACGGAAAGTTGCAGCGTGGATTTGTATTCAAACAGTGCCGGTCGAGTTTTATAATTATTAATTATTGTTTTGGTTAGATGGTATGATTGGAAGAACTCAGGTTGATTTGGCTACGTCATTAAGCTCACGAGGAAGGTTTGCTCGCTTCTGTGTTGAGATCGACTTACGGTTAGAATTTCTCTCTACTTTACAGATTTTTGGTCAGACATTTGTTCTTGAGTATAAAGGTTTACATTTGGTTTGTTTCAACTGTGGTATCTATGGTCATCGCCAAGAGGAGTGTCCGTCTTTGCTGTGTGATCATTCATATACCTCTTATAACATGAAGCAAGTGCCTGCCTCAATTGTAGATGACGAGGGCCATGCACCTGGTGTGAGTGTGAGTGTAGTCTCACCTGAGACAGTAGGGGAAGAGGGTGAGCATGATGGGTCAAAGTCTGACCCCTTGAAATATACATGGGGGAGTGTGTTTTAGGGAAGTAGAAGGGGTTGGTCAGCGGTGACTTAACAGTATTGGAGGAAAAATTTGGCCTAATGAATCTTCATAAGCGTCAAATTTGGAAACAATTTACTAGATCCAAAAATCAAGGAGCGAAATCTGCTGCATTCATGAATAGCGCCAAATCAACTACACTTGAAGGTAAGGAGCGACACCTCCATGATTCCAGGAGAGTGGGTGACAAGAAAGGATTGGAAAGTCAATATGGATCTCATGAGTTTAATGCTAATGGATAGAATAAATGTGATGATGTGAAATATTCGCCAAAGTTGGATTTTGGTGGGAGAATTTCCCTGGGGAAAGATATTAATGCGAAGGGGAAGGAGGCTATTGTGTAAAAAACAGGATGGGGTTTTAGTAAAACACTCAATACACAGAAGATTTGGGTTCCTGTTAGGCTTAAACAAAATCATTTGGGCCATAAGGGTGTAGTGGGCTATTTAAAACTGTGGGATCCATTCATCAAGTTTCTCTACTTAAGTCTCCATGAAGTATGCCATCATGAATCCTTTTAGTGTTTTAAATGAATTAGATGCTCAGGACATTAAGGGTACTTCTATCGAGGCCATGCAAACCGAACACGCTACTCTAGTTGTTCTTACTATAGTAGGGTCTACTTCTATAAGTCACATTACGGAAGAGGCTCACGAGTCTACTATAATGGAAGAAGAAGAAAATGTGTGCAACGTTCTTGAAGGGTCCAGGAGCTATGAGGCTCAGCTTACTCTAACTGGTTGTCCATGAATTACATCTTTTGGAATAGTAGAGGTACAGGGGCCAAATATTTTCCTGGCTTAGATCGTGAGCTAACCAAGAAACATAATATTGACTTCCTTACTATTCTTGAAACATGTAGTGGTGGAGAAAAGGCTCTAAAAATTGCAATGAGTCTGGGTTTTGATAATTTCACAGTGGTTGATGCCTAAGGATACAATGGTGGCCTGTGGGTTCTTTGGAAAAATAATCATTGGAAATTTGAAGTTGTAGGTACTCATGATTAGTTCATTCATATGAGTCTTGATATGGGAAATAGGACTTGTTTTACTACAACTGTTTATGGGAGTCCTAACCCCATCAAGCTTCGTGTACTGTGGTCAGCTCCTCAAAATCTAAGTCAATTAATCTCAGGCCCTTGGTGCATTGGTGGAAACTTTAATGGTACCCTTTATATGCATGATCGCCATTCTACTCATGGAGTTGGTTGTAGCATTGATAGAGATATGGTCAAGAGTATTGAGGACATGGGGTTGTCAGACTTGGGTTGCCAAGGTCCTTATTTCACATGGAAGAAGGATGGTAGTGAAAGTAGATTGGATAGAATCCTAGTAAACCTAGATTTTCTCCAGGCTTTTCCTCAAGCTTCAGTGGTTCATTTGCCATTTTTTAAATTGGATCATCATCCTATATTTCTTCATATTTTTGAAGCTCAAGGTAGGGATGTCATAAGAGAATTCCCTTTTCATTTTGTGGTCTCCTAGATACTTTATGATAACTTCGCTGATTTTATGAAAAATTCCTGGCAGGAGGAATGGCACCTACTTGAAAATATTTCCCATTTTACAACTTATGTCAAAGCTTAGAGTCATGACATTTTTGGTCATCTGGGCCATCGTCGACGTCACCTTTTGAATAGATTGAAGGGCTTGAATAAGACTCCCCATAGTTGTTTAAACGTGCACTCTATTGATTTGTTGATTCAAAAGCTTTAGTGAGAACTTGAGGAGGTTCTAATTCTGGAAGACCTTCTTTGGGTTTAAAAGGCTAAATGTAATTGGTACATGTTGGGTGATCAAAATTCTAAATATTTCCATGCCAAAGCAAATGCGAGAAGGAAAAGGAACAAAATTGAAGCTTTGCTGGATGACAATGATACTTGGCATTATGACAAAAAAGGTATTAAGAACACTGCACTGGCTTATTATAATAATCTTTTTTGTAATACTGAACTGAGGTTGTCTGCTCTAGACTGGAAATTCTCTTACCCTGCAATTGATGATGCACTGTTGGGTTCTATGTCTAGAGAGGTCACGTATGAAGAAATCAAATAGACTATTTTTAGCATAGGTGCTCATAAATCTCCGGGTCCTGATAGACTAAATGCTCTTTTCTTTCAGAGCTAATGGAACCATATTGGCAAGTCTGAGAGTAATTTTATTTAGGAAGCCTTTAGGGACCCATCCATTATTGATGAGATTAATGGGACTCTTATTTTTCTCATTCCCAAGAAATACCATCCTGAACGCATTCAAGATTTTCGCCCTATTAGCTTATGTAATGTTGTTTATAAGACTATGACAAAAATTATTGCAAACAGGATAAAGGGTATTCTTCTTGATATTATTTCTCCTAACCAATATGGATTTGTGCCTGGTAGATTGGGATCGGATAATATAATTATTGCTTAAGAGGTTATTCATTCAATGCGTAATATGCAGAAAAAGAAGGGCTTCATGGCGATCAAAATTGATCTTGAGAAAGCATATGATAGATTCAATTGGGGATTCATTCTTGATTGTCTTGAGGATATATGCTTGCCTCCTTACCTTCTCAATGTGTTTCGTCGGTGTATAACTTTTGTGGCTATACAAATCCTTTAGGAAGGTAGTAAAACACAAGAGTTTTTTCCATTGCATGGGGTTAGACAAGGTGATCCTATTTCTCTTTATCTTTTTGTTATTTTTATTGAGAAATTGGCACACTTGATTCAGGAAGAGCTCTATAGTGGAAAATGGAAACCTATTTGTCTTAGGAAAGATAGGCCGTCTCTTTCTCATCTTTTCTTTACTGATGACTTAATCTTATTTGCTGAGGCATCTATAAAGCAAGTCGAGGTAGTGAAAGGTTGTCTTGATAAATTTTACAGTCTTTAGGGTCAAAAAATAAGTTTAACTAAGACTCGAGTATTCTTTTCCAAGAATGTGAGTCATAATAGGCAGACTCAACTCAATACTAGTTTGGGTTTTACCACTACACTGGATCTTGGGAAATATTTGGGAGCACCATTGCATCATGATAGAGTTAGGAGTGATACTTATTAGTATGTAGTTGACAAGTTCAAATCAAGGCTGAACAATTGGAAGGCTCAAACTATTTCTTTGGCAGGATGACATACTCTTATCTCTTCAGTGGTGCAATCTATCCCTTTATACCTTATGCAAACATGTTCGGTTCCTATTGCTGTGTGTGATGTAATTGATAAAAAGGCCTATGGGTTTCTCTGGGGCTCGACTTGTGAGCAAAGGAAAGTACATTTAGTTGCATGGGACAAAGTGTGTCAAGAAAAGTGATGAGAGAAACTTAGGTTACGTCATTCTCGACTCCAAAATAGAGCTTTCATGATCAAAGTTGGGTGGGGTCTTTCAAAGACACCTAGGTCTCTTTGGGCATAAGTTGTGCGTAATAAGTATCATTGTGGAGATGATCTTTTACCTAATATTAATGCTCGGCGCCCAGGTTCTCGGCTGTAGGTGGGTATCCGTGACAATTGGGAAAAGGTATTGGAAGAAACAGAATGTGTACGTCAGCCCAATGGTGATGAAATAGTGAGATGGAAGTTAGAGAAGCATGGTAACTTTTCTCTCAAATCTGCTTATAATATGTTACAGGGCAATGGTCCTATTGAAACTCAATTATGGAGTAGAGTTTGGAAGTTGGTTGTTCCACAGCGGTGTAGAACTTTTATGTGGTTAACTCTTTACAATAAGCTCTTGACTAATGATGAATTGATAAGGTGGGGCATATCTGTCTTAGCTCCATGTGTTTGGTGCAACCAAAATCCTGAGTCTTGTCTATATGTGTTACGGGATTGTCCAACGGTCCATAAAATGTGGGAGAGTATTCTAAAACCAAGTTATAAGCATTATTTCTTTCATTGTAATCTCTTGGATTGGTGTACTTTTAACCTCTCAAAGAATATGGGTCTTGGTAAGGAATCATGGAAGGAATTTTTTGTGTTGATCTGTTGACTCTTATGGAAGTATCGCAATGACTGTATTTTTAACCACACTGTTTCCACGGCTGATAGCGTTGTAGGTAAGGCCAAGGCCACTCTTCTAAGTTACATGTTAGCCAAGATTAAGTTGCAGAATACGTAGCTTCGAGGCACCTAAGTTTTAGTAGAACCTACACATGATTTAATGAAGGAGGGCTTTATTTTTGCATTAGTGGATGGAGCATATTCCTTCGCCAACATGTTGGTAGCTTGTTGGGGGGATCATCAAGGATCATGAGGGCAGGCCAATTGAGTCTTTCATGTTCCATCTGGGACGAGGGGATCTTCTTTGTGCGGAATTGTGGGCTTGCCTAATGGGATTACGAAGAGCTTGAGATTGTGGATTTAGGAAGATAATTATCAAAAGTGACTGTGCTCAAGCAGTTGAGCTAATTTGACAGGGATCTACTGAGCTTCATTCCAATGAGAGTATTATTGTTGAAATTAATAGTATGTTGTAGTGACAATAGACCGTGAGGATTATTACATGTAGTCGAGTGGTTACCTAGGAGGTTGACGATCTTATGAAGAGGGCTCTAGCATGTTCTCCTAGTCTTCACTTTGCACCACTGCCAGACGGTTCTTCTATGGCTTGTCCAGTAGAGTAGTTGTTTTCTTTCCATTGTATAAAAAAAAGATTAGGATCATCAACGAACCATTATTAATTTTTAATCTTCCCATGTTATCACATTTTATTCATAGTTGAGCTCTTCTTTTTTGTCGGGGCATGATTCTTTTTTCCCTTATCAAGAGGGACATAACAATAGGTAATGCCTTATTATATTGCCTTTGGAGTTAATTAGACCAATCAAATTAAGCACATATAAAAATAGGTTTTGCCTATCAAACGGCGTACCATTAACTTGCTTTTTTATTGAATGTTGGTTTCGTTGCTTTTGCTAAATTGAATTTTTTTTTAAATAAGTTTTCAGCTTCATTTTCTACAACTAATATCCAAACAAGATATTGGGGGTTTATAAGCCAATTATGAATGGCAGTCAACTCATAGACATGAAATATATTAAGTGTTTCCTTAATAACATTATTCCCGCACAAGAAAGTCAATACTAGCAAGAATGTGAAATATGGATGGAATGAAGTTATGAAGACAAGTCAATGCTAGGAAGGACAATCATTAAGTCATGTTGAGGTTATATCTATAGAAGCTCACATTTAGACATAGATCAATGACATGTTGAAGTTTTGAATTGTTTTATTTTAATTGAAATTAAGATGAAATGACTCATGATTTATAAGTTTTGATAGAATTAAGATTAAATGGCTCTATATTTATAAGCTTACTATGTATTTAGAACAATGCAAAGGATAAGTGAGTATATTTTCCCCTCTTAAGTTTTAATTCGACTTGAAACTATTAGAATTAATTGCTTATCTTCAAAACATTATAACAATTATAATCAATTTATACATATAATGTACATATTCATCTTTAAGATAGAACCAATGTAGATCATATTATGTTACTCTGTTGACTATCCATATCAATTGAGTAAGTTATATTTCCCTCTTTTTATTCAATTCACTGTTTTCTATTATTATTATTATTATTATTATTATTATTATTATTATTATTTACTAAATATCTTCCACCAATATTAGTGTGAAGAATTCATTTGTATGAAAATTAAATTTTTTTCCCTTGATAATATTCTCCTTGCACATCATGGGAGGGAGTAAATGCTAGTTAAAAAAAAAGTTTCTCTCTAACCATGGACACCTCACCCCCTCTTCCAAATCTTCATGTCCATCTTCACCATCATCTCCAGTCTCCACCACTATCTTCTTCAACCATGCTTGTTGTTTTGACATTGAGCATGGTGTGTTAGGATTTAACATTGATCCTTATTATCTTGACCAAGATTCCAAACTATGGGTTGATTTCTTCCAACAATGCAAGGAGGACCTAAGCCATTTGAATAAAATATCAAATGATGCTCTTTGATGAATTTGTGATAGGTATATTTTTCCAAAAGGGAAAAAGATTTTTTGAGACTGGCCTGTCATCTACACTAAGCCATTGAACCTTGTCAAGGACACTGCCTGCAAAACCTATAGACTCCGCAAAAATAGAGGACCAACAAGTAGACCAAAAGGAAACCGGATGGCAGCAAAGGGAGAATTCACAACCATTGTTGGAGCTACTGATGACAAAGTGGCTATTCCTACTCTTGATGATGACGAAGCTAAAAGCATTGAAGCCATTGAAGAGAGCATAGTGGCCATGTCTTCAATTGTTCCTACAGAGGAGCATATGCAGCCAAAGAGTCAGAAGGCACAACTATTACTCCCCCGGCAGAGGCAGAAACCATGAGATTTGGAAAGGGTGAGAAGGGTGTCCATAGTTAGAGAGAAGGTTTTTTTTAAACAGTGTTAACATTCTGTCAGGATGAGGGGCATAATCGCTCCAATTTAGTTACTTTAGGGTCATGATTGCATCTCTAAATACTTTAGAGCGCTAATTGCACATTCAAAAGTAGTTCAGGGTGCTAGCTGCATCTTTACCCTAAAAAAACTCAAAAAGAATGGGCAAAAGGTTGGCCTTAATACTAGTATATCTTTTTTTTTTAATTAAAAAAGAAAAAAAATCAAAATAACTTACTGTGAAAATTATTTATTAAGATGTCACAATATATATTAAAAATTGATGTTAGCAAAGACATGATGCTTAATTTTTTTTATGACATTAATTTTAGTACTTGACACACACAAACTGATTGCACCATATTTTGATAAGCTATTTATTTCATCGTATATTTGAGGATTTTATCACTATTTTGGACTTAACTTGTATTAATTATGATTAATTGTGATTAAAGTTGTTTACATGAAATTAAGGTTAAAAAAGGGCAAAAATGTCACATGTGTCATGATTTACCTTAATTGATTGATTTTTTGGAATATAAGGTATTACATTTTGGGTTTATTTTCTTTGTAGATCAGTTTAGGAAAAAATACATAAAAGAATCCAAAATTTCTAGAAACTGCAAATCAATGAAGGAAAGGACAAGAGAAAATTATAGTTTGGCCATGCAAGCGTTTAAATGTTTACTTTAGTCCCTTCACAAACTTCTGAAAATTCAATTTTAGTCCCTAGTCAAAACACAGTTTCGAGTTTCTTCAATAGCCCGGACATTAGGGAGCTTGGGAGGCACCATGGGGGCGAGAACCAGAGAGGGTTTGAGAGGAGAGGGAAGACGACGATTGAACACTGTCGTTCATTCACATGACCACCTCCGTCGACCTTGTGCCTTCTCCACTGCCGTTTGGTTGGAGAAAAGAGCTCAGGATTGTCAAACTAGGAAGAGCAGAGAGAGAGAGAGAGAGAGAGATCAGAGAAGAGAGTGTCGCAATTTGAGGTCTGAGCTTTGTCACTATCACCGTCAACCCACCTTCATCATAGTGCCGTTTGGCCGTCGTCACTACCATTAACCCCATTGTCGACTTCATCTCTCTCCACTGTCAAAGATTTGGCCAGAAACATTTGTCGAAACCAAAAGAGAGAACCAGAATATGGCCGTCGATTTCCTTCCTTCCCATTCTCATCATCCTTCCTTCGTTCTTCACTTTAACTGGAATCACCTTCCTATTTTAAGATCACGACTGCCATCACCTTCACCTTCTTCCAGTTCACTAATGACCTCCTTCACTTCTAGCTTGCCAAGGACCTCTTTCATCTCTTCCTTCCATTTAAAACCATTTTTTCCTTCATCCATTCATTTTGGCATAACCTTCTCAATGGGTTCCAAGTTTGTATATGTGTTTGAACTGATATGTGATTTGGTCGTGGTTGTGCGTGGCTAATTCTCTAGCTTCTTGGTGATGAGGATATGTGCTTGAGTTCAACAAGCACATAGGGAAGTTTTTTTTATTATTCCGTTAGTCTAGAGTTATATATTTAGATTTCCTAGTTTTGAGAATAATTGCATATGATTCTAGAACTAAGATTGATGTTAATTTTGTTTTTGTTAGTTTGATATTTGTAGTTGAGATTGGATTTTGTAGTGTGAAGATTATATATGTTTGACTTTTTTTTTTGTGGTTGCAATGATATTATGTTAATTAGCATGCTATTGTCTAGTTAATGTGGTTGATTTGTGTATTTGAGGGGTTGTTTATCACTCAAAATTAAGAACACTCATCTTGCATTATTCCAATTTCAATTGCACATTAAGTGGATTTGAACAATATTTCAAGGATAGTAGCTAACTATATTTGTAGGAACTATTATTAATTGAGTATTGAGCTTAAGTATATATTTTAACTCCAATAACGTTTTTTTAGCAATAATAGCCACTTTCTTCATTACCAAAAGCATCTATCATTCATATTTCACTTTCAATCCTATCATTCCTAGATTATTTTGCCAAAAATACCAAAAAGAGTAGAAATTTTTTTATTTACATATATTTTAATTTAGAGAAAACTATCTTCAAAATCCCTTTTCTAATCATGTTTACAGCACTTAGTCGAACACAAAATAAAATTTTTTTTCTTTGCATTAAGCCTTCTGATATAAATTCTTTCTCATTTATTTGTATTGTGATTGGTTATTATTCTTTGTCATCTTTCTTCTATGTATTCATTTTCTTGGTTAGCCATTATTCTCACTGTGTATTCATATTGTTAGAAAACCATCTTTTTCGCTTCCCATTCACAAAGTAGAAAGCAACAGAAACAGATTGTGTTTAGTTCTTTTATTCCTATCGTCGAAAGCAGATCATTGGGAGTTGAGAGGTACAGATCGCTATTTTGATGCAACAGATCTACATCGTGCTTTAAAGTTTTGAAATCTCCTTCTAGTCATCATCTTGCTTCTCTTCATTTCAGTAAAATTTCTATACAATTGATCTTCTATTTCTTGGATTCAATTTTGTTGGAGCTTTGAGATTTTCTTGAATCAATATATAAATGGTTTGAAGAAACCCTTCAAACTCTACACTTGAATGCATAATCATTGGAAAACAAGCATATTCGCTTTATTGAACAATTGAAAAATATTACACCTCATGTCTTTTTAATAATTGATAGACTACCAACTATTTATAATAGCTCTTCTTCTAACTAACCAAGTGGAATAGCGCCATATTAAGCTATACAACATATTCCAACAATTAATTATATACCTAATAAATGAAATATATTTTCTACAATATCAATTAACTATTTCTCACACTCCCCCTCAACTTGGACAATACAAGTCAACAGTGCCCAATTTGTTGAGAAGTCTTCTTTGAGCAACTCCTCTAATAGCCTTTGTTAGCAAGTCTGCCTCTTGATCAGCTGACCTCACATGTTTCAAGTCAATTTTCTTCAATTGCCACTTCTCCCTAATAAAGTGACAATATATCTCTATATGTTTAGTTCTTTCATGAAAAATAGGATTAACCGCTATATGTATTGCAGCTTTGTTATCACAATATACAACTACTGGGTTGTTGTGAACAACCCTCAGAACTTTCAACAATCCTAACATCTACACAATTTATGAAACTGCCATGCTTAGTGCCTTATACTCTGCCTCAGATGATGACTTTGACATAGTACTTTGCTTCTTTGTTTTCCACATCATCAATGATCCTCCAAGTTTCAATAAATACCCGGTTACGGATCTTCTTATTTTGCCACATGAAGCCCAGGCAGCATCGCAATAGCATTCTAGTTGCAAATTCCCTTGTAAACTAATGAATATCCCTTTTCCTGGAGATCCCTTTAGGTATTTGACAACTCCTAACGCTGCTGCCATGTGTGCTTTGGTAGGACTTTGCATGGATTGACTAAGAGTCTTCACAGAAAATGAGATGTCAGGCTTGGTCATAGTTAAATAAATTAACTTACCAATCAACTTCCTCTATCTTTCTGGATTGGGCAGTAGTTCTGTTTCTTTGTTCCTTTTGCTATCAAATGGCTTAAGCTTCAAATTCGAAGCCATAGGAACCGTTTGTGGCTTACATCCACTTAATCCTTTATCGGAAAGTAAATCTAGAGTGTATTTCCTTTGAGATAAAGTGATTCCTATTTTAGACTTAGCCACTTTAATCCCCAAAAAATATCTCATCAATCCTAGATCTTTTCTTTTAAAATTATTATGCAAAAACTGTTTAGCTTGTTCAATTCCTTTTTTAGAACTACCAGTCACTAACAAATCATCCATATAAACAAAAATCAATACCAAACCATCATTACATTCTTTAATAAACAGGGAACAATCATTTAAACTTTGTTTGAAGCCTCCTTGAAGTAAGGCTGATGACAATTTTCTTGTTCCATTGTTTAGAAGCTTGCTTCAAACCATATAATGATTTCTTGAGCTTGCACAGTAAGTGCTCACCCTGTCTATCAAATCCTTGTGGGATTTTCATATAGACCTCTTCATGAAGGTCTCCCTACAGTAAAGCATTATGCACATCTATATGGTATATATTCCATTTATACAAGGCAACCAATTTTAATACAATTTGGATGGTAAGCATTTTAACAACCGGAGATAAGGTATCATGGTAATCTATGCCTTCCCTCTAATTGTACCCTTTTGCTACTAACCAAGCTTTGTATTTATCTATACTACTATCAGAGTTATATTTAATTTTATAGACCCATTTGCATCCTATAGCTCTCTTTACTTTAGGTAAAGAAACTAAATCCCATGTTTTATTGTTCTCAAGAGCTTGCATTTCTGCCCTCATAGCTTTAATCCATTCATTATATTTAATAGCCTCTTCATAATTATTTGGTTTGGTCACAGAATCAATAGCACAGAGGAAACTCAAATAATTTGATGAAACATCATTATAGGCAATATAGTCTTGAATAGGATAGGCACACTTACCTCGCTGGCTTTGCAGTGTTTTAGAAGATGTAAGAGAGCATATATAGTCATTAGAGAAAATTGGTGGCCTCCTTTCCCTTATTGGTCATAGGTGAGTAGATGTTTGTGGTTTATCTATATTTTCCTGCTTATGTTCCTCATTTTCGGCAAGAGAATTACTGCTGTGCAGCCTTTGAGAAACAGAATCAGCAGTATTACTTCCAGAAACAATAGAATTAGAAGTATTATTTCCAGACATATTAGATTGTCTATTATTCACTTGCATTTGTTCTAGTCCAAATCAGAACATTTCTTTTAAATGCTGGTTCAAACCTCTTTGATCATTAGTGGGAATGTCCAAGAAAGGGAAACGATCCTCCACAAAGTTAACATGTCGACTAACAAAGATTGTCTTACAGTGTAAATCAAGAAGCAAATAGCCTTTTGTATGATTAGGATATCCTAAAAATATATATGGAATTTCCCTAGAATCAAGTTATCAACGGTTTTTAAATTTGTAACATACACCAAAGAACCAAATACTTTAAGATGGGAGATATCAACTTTGGTGCCATATACCTTTTCATAGGGAGTTTTAAATCCAAGGACTTTTGATGGAATCCTATTAACTAAATAAGCAGCCATATGCACACACTCCCCCAATATATAATTGGAACCCCTGATTGTAATAGTAACCCTCTAGTAATTTGCATGATAGTTCTATGTTTACATTGTACTACTCCATTTTGCTCGGGAGTGTAGGGACAAGAGGTTTCTTAAATCATGCCTTTGTGTTGGAGATATAACTTCATCTCATTCAAAAATTCAGATCCATTATTACTATGAATATGCTTAATTTGTGTGTGAAACTGAGTTAGGACATAAGCTACAAAACTCTTAATATGTGCTACAGCCTTATTTTTGTTACGCATGAGAAAAATGCATGTAGCTTGGGAAAAATCATCTACTACAGTAGGAAAATATTGAAAACCCTGATGTGTTGGAGTTCTATATGGACCCCACACATCAAGGTGAAGTAATTCAAAGCATTTATGAGTTTTAATGCAACTAGATGAGAAAGGAAACTTAGTTTGTTTTGGATTGAACACATATGTCGCAAACTTTATTCATAGATTCTGAATTATCAAATACAAAATCCAAACATCGTATGATAGAAAGTGGTGCATGTCCTAGTCTCCTATGCCACAGAAACACATCACTAGAATTCAAGTTTCGAGTACTACTTTAGGTTACATTAACAGTAATAGCATGAAAATTCTTATGAAAATCCTTTGATGCCTTTAAAATGTATAAACAACCAAACAGCTTACTAGTTAGCCTCATCTTCCCACCCTGAAGGTCCTGCATTAGGCAAAGGTTAGGAAAAAAAACAGTCATGTACTTATTGTCCAATGAGAACCTTGATATAGAAATTAAATTGAATTTTAGGTCTGGAGTTTATAGGACATCGTTTAACTAGAGTTCATTTACAATGTTCACGTTGCCTATATGAGTTACTACTGCTCGTCTACAATTAGGAATTTTTATTGATTTAATTAGACCATAGTATGTTTTATAGCTATCTAATAGGCCTAGGTCTCCTATCATATGAAAGGTTACACCTGAGTCTAAAATCCAGTTATTAGTTGATGTAGAACAACTTATAGGATTAGTTAGACCTATACCAGTAAGTGCATGAATAGTAGGCTCAGCATCTTTCTGTAAAAGTTGCAGGAGCTTCTCATATTGAGCTTGAGTGAATGTTCGTGCTGCTTTGGTGCCAGTGTTCGCATGTTCTTCTGGCTCCCTAGTTGTGGTTATACCTCTATTTGCAATTGAAAATTCTTTGGTAACCTTTCCCTTGGTGCCTTTGAAATTGGGGGGATATCTGACAAGTTGGTAACAATTCTCACGAAGATGCCCTTTTTTATTACAGTGAGTACATTCTAAGCCATTATCTATGCGGCCTCTGCCCCTGCCACGACCACAATTCTTTCTGTGGGATGTGCTCGGTCTTGGTCAATTATGGACCTTTGTGTGTCATCCTGAATTAGCATGCCATAGGGCTCATTAACAGCAGGTAAAGGACTCATCATCAATATTTGACTTCATGCTTGATGGTAGGACTCATTAAGCCCCATTAAGAATTATAGTAGTTTTTGTTCTTGAATTATGTCAGTATAAGCCTTGGAAGTAGAGCATGTGCAATCAAGAAGTGTAATGAGAGCTGACTGCTCCTCCTAGAGTTCCTTCAATTTGGAGAAATAAATGGAGAAAGAAGAAGTCCCTTGCCTGAAAGAAGCAGTCTCTCTATGTAAAGCAAATATTCGGGCTCCATTCTTCTTATCAAAATGCTCTTTAAGATCATTCCAGACCTTCTGTGCACTCTAAAAAAATATAATGCCTGTAGCCAATTCCTTGGATACTGAATTCACTAGCCATGAGAGCACTACAACATTACATCTCTCCCATTGGTCATGTAAGGCAACATCCTAAGATTCTTTTATGCAAGTTCCAATCACGAATCCTAGCTTATTCTTTCCTAACAATGCAATTCTCATGGCACGGCTCCAACCGTGTAGTTATCAGTTCCAACCAAAACATGATTGATGATGGAGGTGCCCTGAGTGCCGAAAGGATGAAGGTAAAGTAGGTGTGTGAAGGGTAAGGTTTCAGCAGTGGGTTTCTCGGTGGCCATGAGAACTCAGAGGGGAATCACGATCAAGTAGAAGATAAGGAACAAGAGTATCTCAAAAATTGATAATAAATTTGGCTAAAGAACAAAGTATCACCTGATTTCGGGTTCTTAGCGTCGGTAAGACCCTTGGCGCGCCAAAATCATTCTTGCCAAATGGGGACTTCTGTTGTTGCAACAAGTTAGCAAGATCTTCAATGAAGCAAGATTCTCAGTGCGAGCAAGATCCACTGTGAAATCAGTTTGTGCCAAATTAGAAGAGCCTTAGCAAAATTGTGCTTGACGATTGGAGTGTTGCTTCTTGCAAATGCCTAGCACGAGAGAGAGAGAGAGAGAGAGAGAGAGAGAGAGAGAGAGAGAGATGAAAGAAAGCAAGAACACCGGGGAAAGAAGTGTGGTGGTTGATGCGAAAAAGACAAAATGGTAGATGAAGTAGTGACCTCTGCTCCGATTAGATGAGAGCAACGTCAAATCTTCCATTCACACCTTGAATGGCGTCAAGCAGGCAGTGAATATTGGTTTCCGTCAATGGATTAGAATTGCCAGCAAATTCTTGTGACTCACACCTCTGATTTCGCAAGAGCTTCGATGGATCTACAAATTGTGGCTTCAATGGTGAAAAAGCATGCGGCCATAAGTCTATTTCACGATTAGGGCAAAGGGATGGCACGGTTTGGCTGTGAATTCTGGATGAGCTGAGTGGCGGAGTAAATGGGGTTATGTTTGTTGGGCTTTCTTGGCTCTAATAGATTGGACCATTGGCTCTGATACCATGAAAAAACCCTTCAAACTCTATACCTGAACGCATAATCTTTGGAAAACAAGCATATTCCCTTTATTGAATAATCAAAAAATATTACACCTCACATCTTTTTAATAATTGACAGACTACCAACTATTTATAACAGGTTTTCTTCTAACTAACCAAGTGGAATAGCCCCGTATTAAGCTATACAACATATTCCAACAATTAATTATATATCTAATAAATGAAATACATTTTCTACAATATCAATTAACTATTTCTCACATGGTTGTTGGCTCAAATAGGGGCATTGGGGTTGTTCAATTGGGCATTGATTGCAATCCAATCATTTTAATATGATTTTGTGAATCCATATTTCAAGTTCAAGATATTATATAAATAATTCATAGCTGCGACCATTGATTTTTTTCCCTAAAATTCGTTCAAAAATAAATTAGGGATTTATATAATGAAGGGTAGATTAGTAAATGAAATTTATTTAAATTTTAATTAAAAAAATTTTTTGAGATATTTTTTGGAATATACTTAACGAAATTAACGGTTCAGACTTGAATGTATATTTTCAAAATAAAAAGGAGCGATGTAATAAAGATAAAATAGAATAGTAATTAGAGTATTTTACTCTTTACTTTAAGAACCTTATTCTTATTATTGCCAACTTGTGGTCTAGCGCATGAAAGCTCTTAAGTAGGATTTTGCTTGTAAAGAAAAAAATCTCATCCATTTTGGTGGAGGTATAAAACTATGAATATTGATAGTACAAAGAAGAGCTATCATAAAAGAGAAAGTTTGGCTTTATGAAAGACCCCCCCCTTTTTTGCCTTTTCCATAGCATCTATTTACAATGAGCTTTACATATTCAATAGTTTCTTAGTTCTGAATAAAAAAACTGTTACTGCATATTTTCAACCAGAATTAGCTATATACCCCCTCCGATCCTTAATATAAGACATTTTGGAAGTTGATCTAGGTCCTGAATATAAGACATAGTTTTCATATTTATCCATCTTTTTTTAATTTACTTCTATTGACGCTCCCTTAACAATGATTAAGAAGGAGAGAGAAGGAGAGAATTATAGAAGATAATTAGGATGTTTTAGAAAATACATATATATCATAATAACTAAATTAATTAACTTTATTAATCTAATCAAATTAGATAAATATATCTTATATTAAGAACCGGAAGGAGTAGTTCATCTTCATTATTCCCTTTATGGCGTATAGAAGATGGCCATCTTGCAATGGGACTATACTTGATATGAGTTCCATTCCATCCTGCAATTAAGTTCTTGTTTGCATTAGACAACAAATTATAAACAAAAAAGTGGGAAATTATATATAAAATTGAAAAGAAATTCACAATCATGTTTAATAAATATTAAAGCAAATTAAACTAATATTCAAAGAACATAGTTCACTTATTCTAGAAGTTGTGATCAATGAACTGATCTTCATCATCTGTAAGGGCGAAATGGCGAGAAGAAGACAAGAAAATCACAAACCTAAGTGAAGCTTGCACCACTTCATCTCCAAAATCAATCCAATTCTGCTTTTAAATCATAACATCATTAACCTAATAGAATTAAATCTCAAATATGAAGGGCAAAATTAAATCTCAAAGGATCTTATTAGGTAACGATATCTACAAGTCTGTCTATATATATGTATATATATGATGGTGATAATTCTGAAGGATCAATGCAGCATATTGGAGGGTAAATGGCAACTGGACTTTGTACTGTGACTTTGTGCATTATGCACAATCTGATCAATATCTCATCCCCTTTCAAGAAAATTTTGGTTATTCCTTTTTCCATGGAAACAAATCCTCAAGCTCAAGTTCTTCAAATGGGAAAATTCCTACAATTATCCTCATGTTTAAATATTTTTGTCACCTATTGTAACGCCCTGAATTTTAAGGAGTGATTGCCACGGAAAATAAATAAAACTCACATTCTTTAAACCTTAAAACATATAAAATTTACCACACTTGTAAATAGACATAATTACAATACATAATATAAAGTCCAAGGGTATAAATCACACAACAAAATTACAAGCTTCTGTTGAAATTTTGACAGCATCTCCCATATAAATAAGAACTCCTGAAAAGTTTACAACAGCAAAAGTAACACTATTCAAGAGCTCCATCTTATACTACAGACGTACAACACGTGAAACAAAGGCAAGGACCCTAACTATAGTTTACGTGGAGCTCCTAGAACAATATTTTTAGAGTATAATGCATTAGCTTAAACCAAACCTTTTCATTCATAAAGAGCTCACATATAACGCCAATTCTACTAATGGAAGCATTTTCCAAAATTAAAACTCATCTGCATAGTTATACAAGCTTGAACCCATTTTTGGTTTAGTTTATGATACATCAATAAAAAATAAACTTGCAAATTAATGCTTTCCTTAGGGTGCTTTCAAGTTTTCGATCACTTTTACTTTATTGAAAATCATACAATATAATCGTAAAATAATAAAATTTGAACCCTTCATTATAGAATTAATCCAGGATGCATGCACATTGCAACACAAGAAACAATAGCATCGGCAACATTAAACTTTTACCGTTTACTAAATACATTACTTTAACCAACTATTATATTTATGTCCCTTGTAGCATAATAGCCACATGCACCCTGTGATATTAAGTCTCTCTCTCAAATATCATGCTATGATTAACTCTGCTGGGTATATGCTTACCCTCACAAACAAAACACTAACACACAGGACACTTAAGAGACAGAGAAGACGGGTTCGAACAAGAGGTAATGGTGAAGAACTTTACTGAATGAGATATCTATGCAACAGTATGACTTTTTAATGTTTAGCAAGATCAGATACACTATTTGAGACCAAATTTATTTTTCAGTGAATAACGTCCTATTATAAAGTTATAGAAATAAAGAAGAAAATTAACCGTATGGTAACCATGAATTTAACTTAAACAACAGTTCCAAATAAATTTCTAAATTACAACATTGTAAACTTGTTTAAAATGTATACAGATAATTAAATAAATAAAATCAATTCCATTGTAAAACAGCCCATAAAAATCCATGTCAAAACAATTGATTTTGTAACTTATTCTTTTAGGAGAACTTAAACTGAACAAGTAACAAGCATAGACATACAGTCCATGAGGGTAAACAACCAATCAAGCATGGCTCAAGGTTACGAAGACAAGCATGGACACACAGTTCATAAGGGTAAGTAACCAAGCTCGGCTAAACGCTACGAAGACAAGCATGGACACATAGTTATATTCTTTACACTTGTATTACTTTATTTGTTGACTTGTAATGTTTTCTAATTTACCTATGATATATGTTGGCAAATATCATTTCTTTTGTTATGAGCTGTGAAAAATTATTATGATGTTGTGGGATTAATTAATGGATTATTTGTTAATTAAAATAGAGGGTTTAAGACTTAGAAAGCTTCAATTTTTAAGATTTCATGTTGCCAATTTTATTTTAAAATTGGTAAGAGAATATAAAAGTAATTAGTAAATGCGATAGTCATACAACTAACCACGTACATATATAATGAAGGTATAGATGGATCGTAAATGGATGTCATCTAATCGGTGTTCAAGGGAATATATAGATGGGGTGAAAGAGTTTATTATATTTGTAATCGAGCATACAAAAGATCTTGACAAAATCTTATTTCCTTGCTTATCTTGTTGTTTTGGAAAGCGGATTAGTCCACTTGATTTGCTAGATCATTTAGTGTGTTACGGAGTTGATCAAACATATACACGATGGACAAGGCATGGTGAGATGAATGATACATGTAGTGATCGGGTGCATACCACGAGTGGTGCTTCAAATGAATTTGACCAAAGCATGTTTGATGAAGATGATAGTCTTGAAGAAATGCTAAATGCGGTTGAAGGGGTACTTCATAATTTCCCTAATGAACTTGAGAAGTTGAAAGGTGATGTAGAGAAACTATTATATGCCAGTAGTACTAAATATACAAGATTGCTAGTATTGTTGAAGTTGTACAACTTTAAAGCTTGTTATGGAATGAGTAATTCGGGTTTCACCGCACAACTTGAACTATTGCTAGATATGCTTCCAAAAGAAAATATACTTCCTACCAAGGCATACGAAGCAAAGCGAATTCTTTTCTCTATAACCGATATAGGATATGAGAAGATACATGCATGTCTTAATGATTGAATATTATTTCGAAATCAGTATGCAATATTGGAGAAGTGCCCTAAATGCAACGCATCTCGATATAGAAAGTAAAAAGGAAAAAGTCCTTTGAAAGTTCTATGGTATTTTCCCATTATTTCGAGATTCAAGCGACTGTACAGTAATACAAAGATTGATAAACAGTGGACATGGCATGCAAATGAAAGGATTAAAGACATGAAGCTTAGGTACCCTGCAGATGATCCTCAATAGAAAAAAAGTGATCATAAGTACCCTCACTTTGCGAACAAAGTAAGGAACCTACGCCTTGCACTGTCAACTGATGGAATAAATCTACACGGTGTTCGGAGTAGTACACACAGCACGTGACGGTGATATTGATGATTTATAACCTTCCTCCATACTTGATCATGAAACGTAAGTTTATGATGTTGTCCATGTTAATTTCTGGGCCAAGGCAACCTGAGAATGATATAGATGTATACTTGGCTCCTTTAATTGATGACTTGAACCTGCTTTAGGATGAAGAAGGCATCAATGTGTATGATGGGTATAGGGATGAAAGTTTCACTTTTAAAACCATATTGTTTGGCACAATTAATGATTTCCTTGCTTATGGTAATTTGTCGGGATACAACGTCAAAGGATATGGTGTATGCCCTATATGTGAAGATGACACTCATTCAGTACGACTAGATCATTGTAAGAAAAATATTTACATGGGACATCGAAGATTCTTACCATCACAACATCGTTGGAGGAAATGCAAAAAGGCTTTCAATGGTGACTCATAAGAAGGTAGCCCACCAAAGATGTTGACCGATACCCAGGTGTTTTCAAAGGTAAAAGACCTAGATAACAATTTTGGCAAGCCTTTTGCAAAACAAATCAAGATACGTGGTTGGAAGAAAATGTCCATTTTCTTTGAACTTCCATATTGGAAATATTTATATGTGAGACATTTTCTTGATGTGATGCATATAGAAAAAAATATATGTGATAGTCTAATTGGCACATTGCTCAATATCTAAGAACAAAGCAAGGATATTGTCAATTCGAGGTTGGATTTGGTGAACTTGGGAATTAGAAAAGAGTTGGCACCAATTGAGAAAGAGCATCGCACTTATCTACCGCTGGCAGCATACACTCTGTCGAGGAAAGAGAAAAAATTGTTTTTGTGAGTTTCTACAAGGAATTAAAGTTCCTGAGGGCTACTCTTCAGATATAAAGAACCTTGTATCAGTGAAAGAGTTGAAGTTAAAGAACCTTAAATCTCATGATTGTCATGTGCTCATGCGGAATTTCCTACCGGTTGGTGTACGATCCATTTTACCCAAAAATTTAAGAAACACCGTCAATAAATTTTGCATGTTTTTCAAGTTGATTTGCAGTAAAGTGGTAGATTCAACTAAGTTACAAGATTTGCAAAGGCTAATTTTTTGTACTCTGTGTGAACTTGAAATGTATTTTCCATCTTCTTTTTTCAACATTATGGTACATCTAACTGTACACTTGATCAAAGAGATTCAATTGTGTGGTCCAGTTTACTTGAGATGGATGTACCCGTATGAGCAATTCACAAAAATCTTAAAAGGGTATATGAAAAATAGATATCGCCCAGAGGGTTGTAATGCTGAAAGGTACATAGTTGAAGAAGCAAGTGACTTCTATACCGATTTTCTATCAAATGTTGACCCTATAGGGATCCTAAAGTCTCGTCATGAGGGTTGAAGATCAAGGAAAGGAATAAGTGTGAGGGATGTAATAACGATATTAGTTACTGAAGTGGAGCAAGCCCACTTTTATGTGCTACATAACACTAATGTGGTTGAACCATATGTTGAAGAACACAAGAATGCTCTTCGATTGGTATATGGTGATAGGAATGAAAATTTGTTAACAAAAGAACACAATAAAAATTTTTCGGGTTGGTTGAAAAAGCGCATTAATGATAAGTTGGAGCTGAATCCTGATTCAGTTTTAGAAAAATTGAAATGGCTGTTAAAGGGACTGAGCTTAAATGTATTATCTTACAATGATTATGTAATCAACAGTTACACATTCTATACACAAGACCATGATACACAGAGCACAATGTAGAATAGTAGGGTAACACTTATTGCTGATTCTTGGCATAGATCTAGTGCTAAAGAAACCCTATCTATGCATCAATGTCATACTTTGGTGTCATTAAACGCATATAGAAGTTAGATTACTCTATGTTTAGGGTCCCTGTCTTTAGATGTAAGTAGATTAACAATAACGGTGGATTGCAGATATATGACTTAGGCTTTGTTCAAGTGGACCTTTCTAAAGTTTCGTATAAAGAAGATCCTTTTTTTTAGCAACACAAGCAAAACAAGCATTTTTCATTCTGGATCCTGCTAAGAAGAATTGGTCTATTGTACTCTCATCTAACAAGAATCATCAAGAATAAGTTGATTTTGAAAGTAATGAATATTTGAATATCGATGAGGATGATCCTTTGTTTGAGAATTTGTGGTCAATACACATTGGTTTAGATGATGATTAAGATGAAGATGAAGCTAGACCCGTATACGTGAGACATGATCATAAAAAAGGGACTTGGGTCAAAAGAAACACAATTATCAATCCAACACGAATTCTCAAGAACAAAATTTTAAATCAAACTAGAAAAAGGAAAAAGATAATGAGTACCTTGACTTTTTTACTTGTACATTATATATATATATATATTATATTTCAAAATAATTTACTTTCGTTGACATAGTTGACATTGTGCACTGATATTTTGTTTTAGTTTATTTCACTTGCAGGAGTATGGACTCACCACACGATGAAACTGATGGTGTTCCCACGGATAGTAGTAGACAAAGATTTGTGGAGAGGGTAACCCATGGCAAGACTATTATGACAAGGTTGATCAAATTGAGAAGTAAGGGAATTAAATTAGAAAAGAAGTGGAATGAAAAGGGAAACACAATCAGCGAGAATAATATCTCATTAAATAACATGATTGGGACTACAGTTTGAGACAGAGTCCCTATTACAATTCAAGATTGGAGAAGGGTGAAACAACATTATGGGGATGAAATCTGGGATGAAATACAGGTAACACATTAATTACTTTTTTGTTTGGTTTGTTTTGTTTTATTTAGTTTCAATATAATAAATTTTGTTTTTTTATTATTACAGAGATGTTTTATTATTGATGATCATTGGAAGAACTTCGTGCTAAGAAAAGCTGATAAACTTATGAGAAAGTTTCATTCTGATCTTGTAAAATTCTTCTTGAGAGATGATAATGAGATTATCATCACTACACCACTGAAATTGTACAAATGAATCATCACTCAAGAAATGTGGGATGAGTTTGTGAGAACACATACAACTCAAGAATTCCAAGTAATATAATATATTTGACTTTACCTATTACTTGTAATGTATTTGTAATTAACATCTATTGATATGAATCATTTGGATCTAAACAGGAGTTGAGCGAGAAAAATCGCTCTAATGCGACCAACATGCCATACCGGTATACACAAGGACCTGTTTCATATGCATAGTTAGAAAAAAAATTGTAAGAACTAATTATTATTTCATATGTAGATAAATTGTATAAATAACATTTAACTTCAACTAACTTTGATGTGCAGATAGAAGAATCAAGTTCAGATATTACACAAGTTCTACGACATGATTTATGAGTAACCGGTTGCACAAATAAAAAAGGTGAAATCCATAGTGAAGAAGCAAGGAGAGTATCCAAATATTGTGTAAGTATTAGATTATACATACAATAAATATTAGCTTTACTTAAATGAATTTGATTTATAAAAACTAATATTGTTGTAATTCTTTTTGTGATAGCAACTAATGACACAGGAGGATCTTACATTGGTGAGCTATGTTGGTCAAGATGATTTGTTGAGCAGAGTGCTAGGAGTACCTAAGTATGATGGTCATGTTTAAGGTACTGGTTTTATAGTCACCCAATCATCATACTTCAGATGTCAGAAGCACCCCAATAAAACTAATATTTCGCAGCTGTGTGAGGAGATGACTAGTTTCAAGCATCAAATGTAAGAACTTCACAAACAAATGCGCTGCAATGAACAACGTGAAGAACAATTCTTAGAACAAATGCGTTTGATGCAAGAACAAAATGCGTTGTTAAGAACGCAAATAGAACAGTTGGTGTAATGTAAGCCAGCACAAAATATTCCCCCTATGATAGCCCAAATGTCAAAGATTGTTGCACTTCCATGCCTAAAGTCTCTCTTCCTTTGATAATTAATTTCTTCTCTACTTAACTTTATGTTACATTATAATTTAGCGAACTTTAATAAATTAATTCTATTTTCCATAGGGCGAATTTGAATGTAAGTTATATGTCGATCAATCTTCCAAGCACACAGTTGCAGTGGGTGTTTCCTACAATATTAATAAGGACACACTGCACAATTCATCGTTGCCCGACAACACACTCCGAGTAAGGGTTGACGTCCGCATGAATGAAGATGCGCTCTTACCAATCCCGTCTCGGGATGAGCAAATAATGGTGAAAGATATTGTAGGGGGTTATGTTGCTTGGCCAATAGGTCTTATCGAGCCATATCACAAGGTCGTTATTTTACAATTCCCTTTACTTTTCCTTACTTCCATCTAAAACTGTGATTTAATTTTCTGATTTTCGCAGCGTGGACATTCTAGAGATAAACAAATCCAACTTTATAACTAGATTTCAAAGTGTTCGACAACACAACCCAAGTCAAAAGTATTAACTAGCCAATAGAGAAAAGAAGAATGACCTCATATCGCTATCAATTAGTATTGATTACACCAAATTTGATCCATAATGGAGGACTGGAATTACATTTTGATAGACACATCTACAGTGTGTGTGGTCTAGTTGATCATGTCAATGGTGATGTCTTGCACGAAATATGCAATCGTCGATGGATTAGTGCTTCGGCTATCAACATCTGGATTAGGTACTGTAGCATCATCGTTTATCACTGTTTGTTTTATACCATAACATCTTAATGGATACAAACAAGGTCTAATTCGCATTTGTCAACCCTTATCTCGTTTTCCAGCATGGGGGTAAAGTAGATATACATGCACAATCTATTGATCTGAAAGATTACTTTAGAAAGAAAACAATACCAACTACGCTATTTCTAGCGCCATATAATGCGAGGTAAGTTATTAGTGGTACAATTTTTATGTATGTCGTTTTATTGTTTAACTTTTATCATAACATGATTGTTAAAACAAATTTTTTAAAATATTTTAGGCAACATTGAATATTGATTGTTATCAATCCAGTGGAACCTTCAAACCCTCACATTTACTATGTGGATCCTCTAATTGGAGGTCTTCCATCATACCGTCTTGATATGTTGCAATTGTTCAATAGGTAAGCATACATGCGCATGTGTAAATATTTACATATGTGATTAAATAACCTAAAATAATTTGTTTCTATTTGTTTTGGCATTGACTGCATATCGGGCCTTTGTCGAAGAAGATATGGGAATTGATATCTGAATTTACTCAAACTTTGTTACTAAACAATTTTTATTCATAAATAGATGTTAGCTGTCTAGCTTTACCATCACAAGTAATATAAAAAGATCGTTCCCACGAAGACTAATTAAAAAGAAAATGAGCTAGTTATACTAATTATATTCTTAATTAGGTCGAGTGAGAATATTTTAAAATTTAATTGTTTAAGAAAATATTTATTTGAGAATTCTAAGGTTAAGATTTTTTTCCAAAATTGGAAGAACCTAGGATTATCTATCCCTTATCTATTTCATGAACTAGTTAATTTACTCTCAATATGCAATCAAACGAAGATATGTATATGTCTAAGATTAAGAGACATTCGATAATGCTCTCTCGAGTAAAAACCAAATATTTATCCTAATAAACTAATCAATCTCTTGTATTAATTTATAAGGACTAACTTGAAACACCAATCTTAATATGACAATGTTAGGTTAATAACTATATCTTTATGATACTAACAAACCATCCGTTTAATACTTAAACTTCAAGTCTAACATGATTTTATCCAAGTTCTACGCTTGAATTATTTTTCTCAAGAGTAATTTAAATGCACAAGACAACTAAATAATGATAAGGCATTTAAAGGCATTAAGAGTAAGATAAAATCAATACAAAAACTTCATTTGATGTAAAAAGAGAGTAAATAATTAATTCAATCTATAGGTTCAAAAAAATCCTATAATGAGAAAATTAGCTATTCATGTTCATCATAAACCAAAATTATAGATAATAACTCGGTTCATATCAGAAATTAAGAAAAAGAGTGAAGAAAATTAATGAAAAACCAAATTAAAAGTTCCAAATCTCTTGAATCTTCAAGCTCAATCTCGCTAATCTCTGCTCACCGTCTTCCTTTCCTCTAATTCTGTTCGTTCTCACCATCCACAAGAGTAGAAGAAGACGGTGATTTTTGCGATCTGGAAGTGTCGCTGCTGTGCCCCCTCTACCGTCTGAGCATTCTGTTTTTATCCTGCGCAAGAAGCTCCCAGATTCACCGTTTTTAGATTTCCCATAATACTTCAGATTTCCCGAAATCCCCCTCCTTGTTGATCTGTGATTTTTGATTTGTTTCCCACACTTCCAGCTTTGATCTTTCGAAGATACCGTAATCTCCGATTGTGATATATCCCTGTCCAGCCGCGCCCCGTGTGTAGCCTTTCAAGTATTATTTTTTTCTTTATTCTGATTTCCTCACAGTGGCATATGTAATCCTATTGCCTAGTATGATGAAAAGGTCAAAAAGCATTTAATCATAATCCTAATTATAAGATAAAGTTGATTTTTTTAAAGAAATTAAGGAAGCTAATTAAATTACTTTAGAGTATTTATATTTTTATTTTTTTCTCAAAACTAATTAATTTGACTAATAAACTAATATATAATCTAAGAATACATAACATATGATATGATTAAGTAATTTATTTAGTTTCCTTAATCTCTCCAAAAAAAAGTCAAATTTATCTTATATTTAAGACCGAAGGTAGTAACACAGTAGAAAATTGTCATCGTAGTGATAGTAATAGTAGTAGTAGTAATAATAATAATAATAATAATAATAATAATAATAATAATCAAATCTGAAATATTTTTATCTCATTTTAATCTATATTTTTTTCAGATTATTAAATTATTATTCTTTATCATTGTTTTATTAAGAATTTGATATTTATAATGAAACCTCTTTAAATCGATATCTTATCAAAATATGACTAAAATTCCTTTAATTGATTGTAGATAACTCCCAAATATATTAAAATATGTTTTAAAATTATCTAAAAATAGGGAGTTATCAACAAAGTTAAATATTTCATTATATTTTTACTGTGCCCTTTCCAACCTAATGATAATGATTGTAGGTATTACATCAAGAAATTTATGAAGGATATAATTACACATGATCAACCATTTATTCCTCAAAAAGTAAGTCATTTAGTTGCAATTTATATTGTGTTTTAAATTTAATTAGTGCCTAATAATTAAGTTTTAGTGATTTTAATTCGTTTTAATTTATGCATGATTGTATATATATATGTAGTATTATGAAGATCAACATTGTGACGGTTTGACTGACCATTAAGTCAATGAAGTGATTGTGGAATGATGTGAATATGTGCTCAGGCAAACCTCTAGGTAGTTACTATTTAATTAACTAGCTAGCCTTTGTGTTGTTTCTTTCTAATTGTTCTGTCATTTATTTAAGTTGAATTTGTTGTATTTCATTCACAATATATTGTGTAAATATTTTTAGTACTACTTTAGTTAATTAGTCATTTGATTGTATCATATTAAAGTTATTTCATTGTCGTTGTTTACTTTTCTTTATTTCGCTGTGGATATAGAAAGTGTTTAAAGCAGTCTACCATTGCAATTATAGGGTTATAAACTAAAAATATGAAAGATATATTAAAAAAAGTACTTCCTGTGGCGCTTCCTTAAACAAGGGCCATAAGAAGAATACAAAAAAAAAAAAAAAAAAGGCATCCACCTCTTATGGCACTTTTTGGAGGAAGGGCCACAAGAGGGGGGTCTCCTGTGGTGCTTGTGTAAGAAAGAGCCAAAAGAGGCACACAAGCGCCATAGGAGACCCCCTCTTGTGGCCCTTCCTCCAAAAAGCGTCACATGAGGGGAATTTTTTCAAAAAAAACAAATTATTATGTTGTCGTGCTTCCAAGCGCCACAGCTTCTTTTAATGGTCTCCTGAAATGTGGTACTTCTTAAGCACCATAGTTAGTTCAAGTATAAGCACCACAACTTTATTTTTTTGTAGTAGTATAAATTTTAGGGTTAAGGTGCAAATTTACCAATGAAGTTTTGTCCGAGGAGCATCTGGCACAAATATTTTTTAGAAGGGGCAAAAATACCAATGAACAATTAAAAAGAGGCATCCACCACAAAAACCGATAATCCGTACTAACGGCATTAAATTATAAGAGAAGAAAACCCCTAATGGCGTTAGTACGGATTTAACGGTTTTTGTGGTGAATGTCCCTTTTTAATTGTTCATTAGTATTTTTGCCCCTTCTAAAAGATATTTGTGCCAGACGCTCTTCAGACAAAACTTCATTGGTAAATTTACACCTTAACCCTAAATTTTATTTTATAGACACTACAAAAAAACATTGAATTTCCAATTAAATTTGCCATAGAATCAGCTTTTTTGACGAACCACATTTTTGATGGAATCCGTTCCATCGCTAATAGGTGCTTGACAAAAAAATTTGTGAGGGAATTTCAATTCCGTCGGAAATTTGTGACGGAAAGGAATTCCGTCGGAAATTTCCAACGGAATTCCTTTCCATCACAATTTTTTTTTTAAATTTTCCAAAAGCCACGTGTTCCTCTCCCCTGACTGCCACGTGTCTCCTTGTGCTGCCATATGTCCGCATCTCATAATTCCTAAAAATGCCTCTCCTCCCGTAATTCGAACCTGCGACCTCAAGCTGCTATCGCCTTCGCCCACGAGTCTTTGCCAATTACGCCGAAATGAACCTATGTCATATTATTACATATATATATATATATATAATATTATCATAGATACACACACATATATAATTAATTAATTAATTATATACATATAATTAATTATTAACTAAATATAATATTATTAAAAATAATGAAAAATTTAATAAAAATGCAAAAAAAAAATATTTATATATTTAATTAAACAAATTTTTTATTTAAAATTACTTAATAAATAATAATTTAATGTTATAAATATTATTTTTCATATAAAATTATAAATATAATATTAATAACATATATATTATTTTTAAATAAAATAAAATAATAACTAATATAATAATAATATCATAAATATTATTTAGTAGAAAATTTTAAATAAAATTTTAATAAATGATAATATAATTTTAATAATTAAGGTTAAATATAATTATTTAATAATTAATATTTTGATTTTATAAATATTATTTTTTAAAAAAATTAAAATTTTTTAATTTTTTCCGACTGAAAATTTCCGTGACAATTTGTCATAGAATTTCCTTTAGAATTTACTATGGAAAAAATTCTGTGGCTAAATTTACCAAAAAATCGAGTATTTTTTTTGTAGTGAGGCAAAACATTAGGCAAGTATGGAAAGATAAAACTATGGATTGTCAAATTAGCATATTCTAGAAGTTTTATCAACAATTATGTTTTTGGTGGATAAAAACAATGGCCAACAGACGTAACATGCTTTAGAACAATGGGCTATTGAAATTATGGACTGCTCAGAATGTTTAAAACGAACGGTCCAGATTCATTGAGCATCATTACCAGCTAGCATAAATAAATAAAATGTGCAATGAAAACATTTTACTTCAAAACAATGTGCAATCAATACCGAATGTTTTGGAAGTTTCATATTAGATATATAGCTCAAAATCATCCTTATATAACAGAAGGTTCAAATTCAATGACTCATCAGTAGCTAGTTAGCATAGATAAACAAAATGCACTATTTCATTAAGCTTGAAATGTTTTATTTTTAAACCTGAAGATGATGAGGTATTTAAATCATAGATGTTGTCTAAGGCACTTCTACAATTAAGATTGCAAGACCAACACCACCTCGGCTTTAAAGCTAACCGTAGTTAGATTTGAGGTTTTCTACTTCATGTGAGACTTATATTTGTTTTGAAATCATAGTATTCCCTCTGTCCTTTAATATAATATCCACTTTAGGGTATAATTAAAATGGATATTATATTAAAAATAAGAGATAGCATTATACTTTTATATATGGTATATTAGAGATGTCTTATTTTTTAATTTAATAAATTATCGTGGTCTATCATTAAGTTGCAATTTGATTAGCTTTTTGAAAGTAATTTTATAATGTATAAAATAAATATGTAAAAAGAAGTTTATCTTGATTTACGATAAAGAACTTTTGAAAAAACAAAAAGCTATATATATATATATATTAGTTTCTTTACCGAATTGTCAAGCTTTGGCTGCATAATATCTGCAGCTTTTGCAGCAAATAAATTTCTTCTTTAGAAAGATTGATATTGAAGTATAAAATAATGAATGTATGTCCAAAAAGTATAAAATATTGAATTAATAATAATTTAGTGGTAAAATAATTTTATAAAATTTATTAATAAATTTCCAAAAAGAAGTTGTAAATATAATTCAGACATATAAAAAACTGACGTTTTTTTCCTTGATAAAAAACTGACAGTTGCATCATTTGAAATTTAAATATTTTATTTGACGTTTATAATTAAACCTCTGAAATTTACAATTATTAAAATGAAAATTGATAATTTATTTTTTAGAAAATAATTGTCATTCGCCCAATTATTTATTGGGTAAATTTCCTCTCCAATTAAAAGATCTAGATCGTCTAGTGAGTGAAGAGTACGGGTGGTGTTAGAGCTGAGAATATAGACCTGCTTGTGAGCTAGACTGTTGGTGCTACCCACATCTTGGCGGGCTAAAAAAACACCAGCTCGAGCCCATTACCAAGGTGGGTATTTTTAATTAAAAACTCAAAGATAAAGGGAAAAAGGTTGGCCTTAATATTAGTATATCTTTTTTTAGTTAAAAAAAGTCAAAATAATCTGATCTATTGTGAAAATTATTGATTACGATGCCACAATATATTAGAAATTGATGTTAGCGTAATGCTTACTTTTAGTATTTTACACACAAACAAAATCTTCATTTCTTTTATTCTTTGCATTAAGCCTTCTTATATACATTATTTCTCATCTATTTGTATCCTTATTAGTTATTATTCTTTGTCATCTTTCTTCTAAGTATTCATTTTCTTGTTTACCCAATGTGTTCCTCTGTGTATTCATATTGTTAGAATATCTTTGTATTAAAGGGTAAAAATATTCGGGAAGTTTCTACCAATGGACAGTAGGCACTAGGAAGTTATTAAGGACGCAATTTTACCCTAAAAGTTTCAAAAAGGGGTAATGTTGCCTTGTCCTAACTGATCCAAATAGTCAACCATTAGTTGATCAATTATGCTAAGTTAGCATGCCCATGTAACATTCACATCACTTTTTTATTTTTGGGATTAAAGGGCATTTTTGCCCTAAAAGCTTTCATACAAGAGCTGTGAGCACCAGGAAGTTTTTCAAGGGGACAATAAAGCCCCAAAAGTCACAGATATTTTTGTTGATTTTTCCATATCTAGGACGCCATTATCAAGTACCAAACAATCAAATTAATTCAAAAATTAAAAAAAATAAAAATAAAGAACCCATAAATAAAAAAAAAACACACACACACACACATATAAGCGAAGAAACCTATAAACCATAAACTAGAAAACTCAAAATCAAAAGCAAAACACAAATTCGTCAAGTCCATAAAAAAGAAACGGAAATTTTAAGTTTACAAAATTTTAAATCTTGCAAAAACTAATAATTTTGCAATTAACAAACTATTATTGATTACAAAAAATTACAACCATTAATATGAATTGCATTTAATCTCCAATTCACAAAATACAGCACTTTTAAATTTTAGAACAACCTTATACCTAACATTGTCAAAATTAGAATACAACTCTAACTTTCGAAGAATATTGGACTGCATTAATCTTCAACTTCTTTAAATTGTAACACTTCTCTCTTCTGAAATCTTATCTTCAATGGCAATAAGATCATCAATAACTTCACTACCATCTTTGAGGCGAACCAGAAGCTAAGTAATGAATGAAAGGTATAATGTTTGGTTCAAAGATTGCAAACAATCACATATAGACAACTTTTCATTGTCATTATAATCCTTCATTCTATAAAAACCCTCAAAATCTCATTCCCTCACAAACATTCTCCATACTGTTGTGTTCTGTTGCGTTCCAATACACATGTTGAGTTTATTTCCAGAGTCATTTCTCTGCAGAATCGTTTCTTTACTTCCCTTCAAGGAAGCAGCTAGAACCTCCATTCTCTCCAAACGTTGGCTTCATGCCTGGCATTCAACCACCAACATAGACTTCAACAAATCATTCTTCGTAAATCCTAATGATCATGATGATTCCCCAACCAAACGTCCTCAGAAACTTACTTTCGTTAACTTCATCAATAGGTTCCTAGACAACTACCAAGAACCCCTTGTAGACAAGTTCTCTCTCAAGTTCTCAAAGCCCTCAGAATTCTCAGACACCATCCAACATTGTATTACTTTTGCTTTTCAACGTGGAGTTTGCCAATTAGAACTTGATTTCTCAAAACTAGAGTGGGACAAGGACGACAATGATGAAGAGTCCAGTAGAGATGATAATCACATTCCTTCCTTTCGCCTGTCGACTGTCGAGTGATGTTTTTGGTTATTGCAACTTGAAGGGAGAGGGAGAGAGGTTCCGATTAAAGTACAAGCGAGAGTAATTAAGTTTAATGCCTTTAAATTTTTTATAGTAAATATTTGACGGTTTCAATCACAAACTGTTAAATATAATATTCAATTACTTGACGATTTTTTACAAAAAAACTATAAAATATATTATATTTTACTATTGTCTCACAACTGTGAAATATTTCACAGTTTATCTTAACAACCATAAAGTATTTACTTCATATTTTCTCCGCCTTTTTATATTTTACAATATCCTCTTTAACTGTAAAATATTGAGCATCAAATATTGATGAATATGTAATATTGATGGAAAAAGGAAGAGGGGTAAAAGTGGAGAAAAAAACTCATTAAATGTTTAGACAACTTTTATAATGCTTTTATAAAAAAGAGTGGCGCAATTCAAATTTTGAGCTCTCAGACAAAGGACAGGAGGGAGTAACTACTGGTTTCTTTATGTAGTATCCTTTTTTTCTTCAAAAAAAGGGTAACGGTGCATCTGTCTAACAATGTTTTGGTGTTTTACAATCCCAACCATAAAATTCTTGGGATTCATAGGGGATCAGTTTCAGTCAACTTGGGTTTAGTTTCTAAGGAGTAGACCTAGCTTTTGAAGTTAGCTGATCCAATCCGCAACCTGCTACTTACAATGGAGCTTCCACATCACATTTCACAATAAGATCTACATCTCATCCTATTTTTATGAAAATCTTGGCTACTACTTTTCCCATGGAAGGGAAAAAATCTTCAAACGAAAAAATTCCTACAAACGTCCTCAATTTTCAAGAACTTTGCCACCTTATTTATAGGAATTATTGTTAATTTTGATGGGCATGAAAAGAAAACAAAATAAACCTTCACTGTTTGAATAACTTGACATTTCAATAATATCAAATAGATAAGAGGAAAAGTTTGAATTTAATACCATTTGGTATCCCATTGATTTGATTTTTCTAGGAAAGCAAACGCTTGAAGTAGGGGTGTTTAGAGCATCACCATCATCTTCGTTGGTGTTGGATTCCATGGGTGACTTCTTCGTCAAAGCTACGGAAGATAAAATTTGAAGATGAAATTTGATGAAGATTGATTTGCAAGTCTATGTCTCAACACATCTAGGTTAATAAAATTCATTTTATAGACGAGAGATAAGGCATATTTGGAAAGATAAACCCGTGGGTTGCCAAATCAGTGTGCTCTAGAAGTTTCATCAACGATTAGGTTTTTTGTGGATAAAAACAAGATGCCACCAACATAATATGCTTTAAAATAATTGGATATTGAAATCATGGACTACTCAAAATATTTAAAATAGATGGCTCAAATTCATTGAGCGTCATCTCCAGCTAGCATAAATAAATAAAATGTATCATGTCATTAAATTTCAAGATATTTCAAGTGAAGAAGTTGCCTTACATAAGTGAAATTGTGTACTTTGAAAGTTTCAATATAATGTTTTGGGTTAATTTTTGGAGAATAACTTCTGAAAGTGGAAAAAGTGATAAAAGTGATCCTAGATGATAGATTCCAAGCAAAATAGATTTTGTGAAAAAAAATGATTTTGATAAAATGATAGTGTTTGGATAATTGTTATCAAATTTATTTTTTCATGTGCAAATTACCAAAAAGGGCACTAGTTGATGTAATAATTGCATATAAAGTAAAAAAAATCCATTTCAAAGATATTTAACATCAAATTTCATAATAAAATAACAAAATTTAAACAAATTTATCAACAAAATTAAAAATTATAACAACATTCAATTTTAATAATGATAATAGCTCAAAAATATATGTATTAATAAATTGTATAGGTTTCAAAACCCGAACTAGACACTGAATAGGTTGAGACACTGGATCAAGGGTCTGTGGATCAGATTGGAAGTAAACCTGGAGTGAAACTGGTGATAATTAAAATAATATAATTTATTTAAAATGTATAAAAAATTGATATTTTAATTATGAAATAAAATAATATTTCATCCTTAGATAGATACCCAATTTCCCAGTTTACAAAATTTTTATGTACATGAAATTATTGCATTTTTAAAATTTTTTCCTTTATTCTTTTTAAATTTTTCTCTCTCTATATTTTCTTTTTCTTTTTTTTTTCCTTTGTCATTTCCGTGTATATAAAATATTAATCTTGAATTCTTCTTTTCTATTTCTTTATTCCCTTTTCCTTTCTCTCTCTCTCTCCAACATGTCATCATGATAAGACTATGACCAACTTTTTTCTCCTTCTCTTTACAAAGGCACAAGCATTGAAGTTTCTTGATTTAAGAAAGGGAAAATATTAGTTTTTTTCAAGACCATGGTTTTGGGCCCAAAACCATGGTTTTGAATTAAAAAGTGCTTTTGTCATTTTTCTAATGTTTGGTTAATCTTTTAGTAAACTATGATTTTATCCCTAAAAGTGCTATTTTTTTTTACCCAAACAGGCACTTCAAAACAATGTGCAATCAAAATCTGGTGCTCTAGAAGTTTCATATGAGATAGATCAAAATCATCTTTATAGTAGATCGTTCAAATTCAATGAGTCATCACTAGCTAGCTAGTATAAATAAACGAAACCCACCGTTTGATTATGCTTGAAATAATGTATTTTTAAACTTGATGATGATGAGGTAATTAAATATAGATGTTCCATTATATTGTATAAGTCTCTTCTACAATTAAGATTGCAAATTCAACGCCTCAACTTCAAAGCTAACAATAGTTATGAGACTTGATATTTGTTTAAAAATCACAGTACTCTTTCGTGCCTTTAATATATGATACACTTTAGGTCATAAAGTGGATCTTATATTAAGGATAGATAGCATTATATTTTTATAATATATTATAGATGTTTTACTTTTTAATTTAATATATTGTTGCCAACAACCATTGAGACTAACGTGTTTTGATTAGCTTTTTGAAAGTAATTTTATAATATATAAAATAAATATATGAACAAAGTTTTATCCTAATTCAAGTGAAAGCACTTCTAAATAGGGGTGAGCAATGGGCAGGCGAGGCTGACTCGGGGGTCAACCCACCACCCTCCCGTTTAATTCATACAGGTATAGGTAGCCCCATACCCATGTTGCAACACATTTAATCCATACTTAAATGGATCCAAGGAACCTGTTTAACCCCTTGCCTTTTGTTTTGCCTCCAGACTCTAGTCACCAGAAGCCCAGCCAGCCACTTTCATTTTCAGACTTTAGACCTACTCAAATTCAATAATACTTCATACCTACTTTTTTTAAATGATTGAAGAGTAATAACTAATAACTAAATAATTAATAAGTAATAACCTTAAGTCCTTAACCATGTCTATATGACCATATTAATATTCTAAGGCATTGTATACTAATCTTTGAAGTTCTAACTTCAATGATCACAAATTCATAGGTTACAAAATAATAAAAATATAACATGCTATGTGTTAGAATTTCACATGTCATCCTGTTTTACCTCACTTTGGGTGTATTAGTGAGTGTTCGAGAGTGTTAAAGTGATGAAATGTGTTGTTCTCATGCTATGCTCAGCAGATCGCAAATGTGGAGGACATTATTCACTAACTGCTATGAATGCCTAACTATGTTTGTGAGTCCTTTGTGTGAACTGATACAGATTCAGTCATAGCTAGCCCAGAGGAAGCCACACGCAGTGAAAAGGAAGCAAAGGAAGTTGAAGCCATCAACTATTCCAGGAGAAAGCAAGCTGGGAGGAGAACAAGGCAGAAAAGAGAAGATGCACTCTGTAAGGAGCCTGGCCGCGGCCAACCATCTCATTGGCTGCGGCCAAGATTTCCCAAGGCAGCACAGAAAGACATGGGTCGCGGCCAGTCATCTCATGGGCCGCGGCCAAGAAGAACCAACAACAGCATAGAAAGTAATTGGCCTCGGCCAGCCATCTTATGGGCCGCGGCCAAGATGAACAACAGGAGGTCAGCAAGGCATGGGCCGCAGCCAAGCAGAGCAACAGGAGGTCAGAGGCTTATTGGCCGCGGCCAACCAACTTATGGGCCGCGGCCCATATATGAACAGAAGCTTATTGGCCGAGGCCCACAGAGTGGCTGGCCGCGGCCAACCCCCACAAATGATGCTGTGCGTTCTGACACTTGAAGAGCTATAAAAAGCAAAACCCAGGGTTTGAAAGGGGGATTCCCAATTTGGAAAGACTGACAGAGGCGGCTGGAGAGGTGCTGAGAGCTGGGATCTGCTAGAAATCAAGGAGAATCAAGTGGGATTGAAGATTGGAAGAGATTTCAACTCCAGTTTTCTTGATCTTTCTGTATTCATTCCCTTTCTCCACTGTGATTCTGATATGGCTACATTTAATCCTGCTATTTGTAATCCATTTTTGAACATGAGTAGCTAGGTCTTTCATTCTAGGATTGTTCTACACTTTTGTATAGATTAAACTTGAATTCTTCTTCCTCTTCGTAGCTAATGGTATATGTGTTAATTCTTCCCTATTTTTACTGATATTCATGAATTGCTAGCACTATGAATAACATGTTCAACTAGATTAAGCTTGAGAGAGTTAATCTAATTGAAGAACGTGGGTAGAGTTATGCTAGACTTGAAGTTTAAAGAGTTAAATGGATGGTTTGTAAATAACATAGAGATATAGTTATTAACCTAGCATTGTCAAAGTAAGGAGGTTGTTTAATGATTATTTTCCCTTAAATGCAGCAAGAGATTGTGTATCTTAATGGAGGATATAAGTTTGGTTATGACTTGAGAGAGCTTAACCAATGGCTATTGAACCTTAGACTGACATATATATATATATATATATTCCATAAACAGTAATATCGAAGAGGAAGTAGATTGAGTTTATGATATACAAAGGGAACGAACAATCCTAGGTTTACTCTAATTGATTGAATTCACAAGAAGCATATTTTGTTCAGTACTTTTTTAGTTGTTATCAACATCTCTTTTGAATCTGTTTTTCTCACACTCAACATTTTGTTTTGATTCAACTTAATCAAACACATCAAGCCCATTGTTTGACTAAATTGTTACTCAAATCCTCGAGGGAATGATCTCACTTATCACTTTATTACTTGACGCGACCCGTGCACTTGCGGTAACGAACACTATGGTAATGGGCAGTGGTAAATATTGATCAAGCATTCAACTGCAACTCTGTAAGTCTTCATTGTTCTGTCAATTTAGATTTACCTCCTTTTGCATCTTCTGTTACAAAATGAATGAAGATAAATCATATATCGTATTGATTAATATGTATTAACTAATAAGAAGATGAAATGAAACATTAAATACTGAAAATAGATAATGCAAATTAAGATACTGATAACAATAGCTGTAGTCTCATCAAAATTATCAACGTCAAAGTCATTCAAGTTGGGTGGTTTCACTGATAGCCAATTCTGTGCACATATGAGTGCCTCAACTATCTTTGAGGATAAAGAGCTCCTGAAAGCATCTAATACTCTACCCCTAGTACTAGAAGCTGCTTCTGAAGATACTGTAAAGACTGGGACAGCTAACAAATCACGTGCCATCAAGCTTAACACTTTATACTTACAAGCATATCCTTTCCACCAAGACAAGATGTCAAATTTTGAATTCTAATAACCAACCAATTCAGCTTGAAGGTATTCATCTACTTCTAAAAGTTTCGCTACATTATTCTCTGTATCTGCCTTGGCTAAAAACCTTTGGTATGTAGCAACAGCAGATGGCAAGACCACTTCAAGTTCTAACTTTAGTAATAGCACATTATTCCTACCACCACTATTATCCCTTTATTCCGTTGTTGGTTGAGATCTAGAAATTTCACCAAGATGAACACTAGCTGAATAATGGTCATATAAGTGATACAATACACCCATAATCTTCCTCATCATAGCTTCACACTTTGTTGGTTCCTGAAAAAGGTCAAAAAAAGTGACTTTGACATATGTCAATTTATATCTAGGGTCTAGTATCAAGGCCACAACCAATAATGGATTCATTTTCTCAGCTGCTCCCCAGTATTTGTTAAATTTGGACAACATTCTTGTTGACATGTCATTTAAGAGAGTATAGTAGCTACGTGCACTTGCATTAAGTGTGTGTTCAGATTAACTTTTGGAGAATAACTTTTACAATTTATGAGGTAAGTATGTGAGAGGAGTTTTATCTCGATTTGGGAAAAGTACTTTTGAAACCATGATTTCAGAGCTTGCCGAACACATACTAAGGCTTGTCTGAATTGCAACTATGTGTTGGAAAACAAGTGTTACTTGTAACATAGTTTGATCTAGAAAACTTCAATGTCATGTTGTAGAACAACTTTAAAAAGCCAAGAAACTCCTTTACAATGCTCCAATCATGTTTACTAGTATGCAAATTTTTAGGTTCTATTGTCCTTCTTCTAGTTGCATAATCAAATACATCATCAACACCTTTTAGGTAATCAACCAATTAAGGCATAAGTATCTCGCCTGGAGCCTATTTTAACTTTCTTCTTGAAGTATTCTTTGTAATCTTCATCCTCCTCTTCCATCCTAGTAAAGACTTTGACAAACTTAACAGCATTCTCAAGCATAAGGTATGTTGAATTCCACCTAATCACATCATAGAAATGAAAAAAAAAAATTAAACATCAATTATCAATACATAATCATATTTCATATCAAAGCCCATTCAAACTAATTATAAATAAATTACCTCATGGGACAATCCAAGGTAATTAGACTTTTTGATTCCACTCACTCTCTTTCAGCCAGTACTATAAACTTACGCTTCCAGATTTAACAAATTTTACTGCATGTTGGATAAGCTCAACGGACTTGTTCATTTCTTTGAGACCTTCACAAACAACCAAATTTATTTAATATGTGGGTAGCACACCACATTTGCATAAACTCTTCATCATATACCAAACCATCCCAACTCTTGAAACGCTTTTTCAATATTGCAATTGCAGAATTATTCGCGGAAGCATTGCCAACTGTGATTGTAAGCACTTTGTCAATTCCACACTTAAATAAGCAATCCTTAATTTGTTTGGCAATTGACTCTCCTCTATAATTTGTAATCTCACAAAAATTAAGAATATGTTTATGTAAAGTCCAATCCTCATCAATCCAATATGCAATTAAACACATATGGTTGTTATTTTGTACAGATGTCCAACAATCAGTGGTTAAAGACACACAAACTTTCAAAGTCTTGAAATATTTTATCAAGATATCTATGTCTTGTAACAATCTCTAGCAATTGTCCACCTTGATTGCATTTGAAATTTGGGTTGAAACTCTTACAAAAGTTCTGTAAAACCCTCATTTTCCACAGTTCGGAAAGGCACCTCATCCTTTATGATGTACTTAGCAATAGCCTTTCTGACTCGCTCTTGATTGAACAAGTGATGAGTCAATGTTTAATTTGCTATAGCCGTGAACAGGCTCTAACCCTTGCTTGATTTGTTAGGATTCCTTGAACACTTTTTGAAATGTCTCCATAATTGTTTAATGCCATCATTCAAAGGATGACTTGCATAAGTTAATCCACAATAGTTGAACTTGCACCTATGTTTTCCTTTAGTTTTTGCTAGTGGCAACCTTTTAAAATGGATCCAGATGTCAAATGAGTCCTACCTTTTTTTTTCAAGGTTGTGTTTCATTTGCTTTTCCCTCATTGTTGGTTTGACTCTTAACATGAGCGATATCCTGTGTTGTTGGTGTTGTTGTGGCTCCAATTGCAGGTTCCTCTTGCACATTTTCTAGTGCAATCAGTGGTTGTGCCATGTTATTTGCCTTGTCAAACAAATCAACAATTTGAAGATTAAAACTCAATCAATATAGTAAAGAAGGAGATCATTAATAAAACAACCACTAAAGTTAAAAGGATAAGTTAATATCCTTTATGCTGTTGGAAAAAAAGGCTAAGTTAAAAAGTTCATTAAGAAATATAACAATTTCACTAATACCGTTGCGAATGAGATATATAAGGGAGATGGATGTCATTCATTGTGAAGTAAAAAAAAAAGATTGATGAATCCATAAAACCAGGTCAAACTCAAATTTTAGAGTTCTCTATTGAGTATTAAAAAGAATTGAATACAACAATGGTTGGAGGTTAAATTTTAGAAGGTACAAGATTCAGCCCAATCTTAAAACAAGAAATAAAATAAATTTATGTTCACAACCTTTTAAACAGCACGGTCATTCTATTGTAGCTAGACGGATGAAATGGGTCGACTGAAAAGGGGAAATTCATATTCACGGGAAACTTTTTTTTTTCAAAGAAAAAAAGAATTCCATTTGCATTACGTTAAATCATCAAGGGCAGAGCATCAGGTCATAACAAAAAAATCATCAGGAAATTTTAGAGCCAACCAGCAAAGCACCAGAGCAGAAAAGGAAAAAACACTTTGAACATCTAATGATCTAGTAAGAAGACAACTAATCTAACATATCAAAAAATCAAGAATACATAAGCAAGACTAAGAAAACAATTACCGTAAAGTAGCTAATTTGACACATTCAAAATCTAACTCTTAACTTAAATTTTTTCACAAAGCAAACAAAAAGGACAAGGAGAAGAAGCTACTCAAGCAAACCTTCTAAGTAGAAGAAACTAATCGAACATTGATGGAGAATCGCGATAAGCAGTGGCTGAGTCGATCTATAGATGAAAGAGGAAGAGAGAAGGCACTAAAGTAATCAGTTGCTACTTTTTAAATGGCGACAAAGAACATGGCTAGGATGAGCAGCAATAGAGACTTGGTGGCTGGTGACGGAGACATGGTGAGCCCAAGAGTGACGGAGAAAGAAGAGAGAGAGTGAAGGTATGGGGAGGGGGTGGGTGCTGTGCCTTTAGTATTACCCCTTGTTGCCCCGCCAATAAGGGGACCTTCTCAAGTGTTTTTTTTTCATGTTTCTTTTTATCATTAGATTCTATATAAAATGAGCGACATTTTGATATTTTATGAGCAAAAAATGGAGTTGTTTTCAATTTTTTATGATTTTTTAAAAATTCAGTGCTTAAAGTGAAAAGAAAAGTACCATTTTTTTGAAATATCTTAGCAATATCTTAAAAAATTGAAAACATCTCCATTTTTTATTCATAATATATCAAAATATCACTCATTTTATGTAGAATCTAATGATAAAAAGAAACACGAAAATAACACTTGGAAAGACCCCCATATTGGTGGGGCAACACCAAAGGCACAACACCCACCCCCTCCCGAAGGTATGTGACGGATGAATACTTCAAGCTCCAACTTGAAGGATAAGAGGAAGCTAGGGCAAAAATTGCCCCAAGTTGGGTGTGTGTGTATAGTAAGTGAGTGTGTGAGGAGGTGACAAAGCCGAGAAGCTAAGAACAAGAAAGTTAGTTTTGTGAGGGGAAAAAAGGTATAAGGTACAGGTACAAGTGCCTTATGGGTGAGCATGTCACCCACCCGTTTAACATATATTAATAGTTTAACATATATTAGTACGGGTAACCCGTACCTGTTATGCGTCTAATTCTAGACGGGCCTAAACAGGGAAATTAAAAATCTATGGGTTGTGGGCGATGTATTCAAAATTAAAAAAAAATTGAACTTCAAATCTTCAGTTTCTATTTATTTATTTGGCCGGACCCAATCTTACTCTTCGTATTCAGGTAAATCAAAAGCGGGAAAAAACAAAAATAAATAAAAAACCACTGCTCATTCACAGCGAAGAAAGCAACGGAAGCAGATTGTGTTTAGTTCTTTTCTTCCCTTTGTCGGAAGCAAATCGTCGGGAGCTGAGACGTACAGATCGCGGTTTTGACGCAACAGATCTACATCGTGCTTTAAGGTTTTGAAATCTCCTTCCAGTCATCATCTTGATTCTCTTCATTTCAGTAAAATTTTTGATACAGTTGATATTCTGTTTTTTTGATTCAATTTGATTGGAGCTTTGATATTTTCTTGAATCGATATATAGATGGTTGTTGGCTCAAATTGGGGCATTGAGGTTGTTCGATTGGAGCTTTGATTGCAATCCAATCATGTTAATATGATTTTGTGGATCCATATTTGATTTTTCTACGACCATTGAACAATTTCTGATTCCAAAAACTGGAAATAGAGTCAACAGAGATGAGAGATTTTTTTACTCTAATATTTTTTGCTCTGAAATAGCGCCAAGAGAGGGAATTTTTTTGGAGGGAAATAACTCAACTTCGGTCTTGCTGAAAGTTTATTTTCCTCCACAGTCAAACTCAGACGTTTCACCTGCTGAAAGTTGCTGATGTGTTAAGAAGATCAGAGGTAATTCTAAGGCTCCATAATCTAATTCGGACGAATACTGTTTCTCTGGCAAGCTGATTTTTTCTTCTGATGCTGTAAGTTCAATCAAAATCTAAAGGGACTCATGAGATCTCTTTTTTCACGTATTAAGGCAGTCTCGGTTTCTGAGTCCGGATCCTTGACTTTGTAATTCGGAGTTTTATGGTCTCATGTTGATAATCTTTGACATCAATGATACTATCCAAGTGTGATTTGACTAAAAATTAGCCCCACTGATCTTCAACTTTAACATTTGAAGCTTAGATTCTAGATTATCTTTTTCATGCGTTCTGAAAATTGAGGAAAATTGCATCCATAAAGCTAGCTAGATACTAGGCTTATTAAGGAAAATGACTAGGAGGTTGGTCTTGAAGCATCGAATTGGTCTTGTGGGCATGCTGGTGTGTTAGTTGCCTTTTGATTGTGATTGTTACTATTCTTGAGCTTCCAGAGGCATTGCCTAGAAATGGGGAAGTGAGGATTTACCATCTAACAGTCAAATCCAAGAAAGTGCCTCAGAATTTCAAATTAGGTAAATTTGGAGAAATGATGATTGAAATGTTGCCTCAAGAGCTTGCCTTTACAGTTTTTATTCCTTCACAGGAAGCTTTTGTTGGAAATCAGCCCATGATTACATCCCATGATTTCAGCCCATCATATCCCTATGTCATATCCCTGATTCTAGTATACATAGTCTAGCAAAGATTATGATTGATTGTAATAATCTCTCATTATTGCATATATAGACCAGCGATGATTCCTCTGTTTTCTGGCCTATATAATACGCTGCAACCTTTGATATGAAATATGAGAAAGTATTATATGCTTACACCTCCAATATGGTATCAGAGCTAGAGTGTGAGAGAGAGCCCTGGCTGGTCACCTACTGCTAGCGGCCATAACAGAGAGAGCACGAGCGACAGAAACAGAGAGAGAGAGGGACACCGGAGACTGGAAACTGATGCAGGACGACAAGTGAGACTACATCGCCAGCACAGAGAGGACCAGAGACCGCCGATTGGCGGAACCCAGAAGCACAGCAGCGTTCGGAGATGCACGTGGCTTTCATGCACCACCACAGAACCTGCGCGTGGAACCCATGTGCCGTTGCTATAGTGACTTTTCCAAAGAGCCATTTTTTATTCCAGAACCATGAACCCCTCCGAATTTCCTCGTCTTTTCAGTTCTATCCCTGGAAATTCATCTAAAATCGGACTTCATCCCGCTGTACTCATATCTGGTACAAATTCCACAACCCCTTCATTCAACAACTCATCTTCTCCCACAATTTCCTCCACCACCATTAGCACATTAATGGCCTCAGAATTTCCAGAACCTCAAAGTATGGTCATTAACCATAGGTTTAATGGAAGAAATTACCTCCAATGGTCCCAAAGCGTGCTAAAGTATATTCGTGGAAAGCGAAAGGAAAAATACATCAATGGGGCAGCACCACAACCAGAAAAATGAAAAATGGTTTGTTACGTTCATTGATGATCACACCAGACTCACGTGGGTCTACTTGATGAAAAAAAAGTCCGAAGTGTCTCAAGTTTTCCAAAGCTTTCACAAGTTTGTCCAGACCCAATTCAATCTTCTATCAAAGTCCTTCGAAGTGATAATGGTCGGGAATACCTCGGTTATACTTTTAAAGAATTCCTTGATCAGTAAGGAATTCACCATCAAACCTCCTGCACTTATACCCCTCAGCAGAATGGGGTTGCCAAACGAAAGAACTGTCGTCTGTTGGAGGTAACCTGAACACTGCTGATGGAAAGAAATGTACCCACGACCTTCTGAGGAGACGCAGTCCTAATTGCGGCCTACCTCATCAACCGAATGCCCTCCAAAGTCCTTAATTATGCCGCCCTTGTCCAAACACTTCTTACCACCTTTCCCAATTGCCCTCTCATTAACCCCTTACCACCGAAAGTGTTTGGGTGTGTTGTCTTTGTCCATGCCCCTGATGGAAGTAAGTTTGATGCCTGGTCTCAGAAATGCATCTTCCTTGGCTACTCCTCCACCCAAAAAGGGTACAAGTGTTACTGTCTGACTTCCAGGAAGTTGCATGTCTCCAAAGACACCGTCTTCTATGAGGAGGACGTTTACTATCCCAAATTACCCATTCAAGGGGAGTACTCAGATATTGAATGGCTAATGTCACATGAATCAACTTCTAAAGCCATTGGTGCCCTACTTGTTAACCCAGAAATCACAGATACCTTATGTAACTTCCTTGATACCTTGCCACAAAACCTTGATCCCTTACCTTCTATACCTCCTAATACCAACCCTAATGACTCGAAAACACAGGTTGAGATCATGACTATGATTGATGCAGAAGATGGATCAGAGGGAGATGCCAGGCAACAATCTCAAGAGGCAAAGAGAAACGTTAATTCCACTCTAAGGAACGACCATGAATCTAACGCGAGAGTAGTTCCTGAAGAGATGGGTTGGCCTATTGCACTAAGAAAAGGGGTAAGGTCTTGTACTTAGCATCCAATTCAATGGTTTGTTTCGTATGGTAACTTGCCTGTCAAGATGCAGAGCTTTGTTGTAAATAGCACACAGATTGAAATCCCTAACACCTTCCAACAAGCTATGGCTGAGCCAAAGTGGAAACAGGATGCGGAAGAAGAGCTAAAAGCACTTGAGGAAAGTAAAATGTGGGAAATCATATCTTGCCCTCCTAAAAAGAAACCTGTCAGGTGTACATGGATCTTTACCCCGAAGTTCAATCCTGATGGCAGCATCAACAAATACAAAGCAAGACTAGTTGTGAAAGGGTATACACAGATGTATGGAATAGATTACCAGGAGACCTTTGCCCCAGTAGCCAAATTCAACACAATCCAAATATTGTTGTCAATAACAGCTACCACATTAGTTAGACGTTAAGAACGCATTTTTGAATAGTGACTTGGAGGAAGAGGTCTATATAGAGGTTCCAGATGAAGTCCTAGCTTCAAACGGGTCATTCTGCAAACTTAACAAGTCACTGTATGGACTAAAACAATCCCCAAGGGCATGGTTTGGCTGCTTCAACAAAGCAATAAAGAAACTTGGATACAGCCAGGGGCAAGCAGACGAAACATTGTTTATTAAGCATGATGAGGGAAGAATCACTATCCTGATCGTCTACATGGATGATATAGTCATCACTGGAAATGATGAAAGTTCTATTACTCAACTAAAGAGGGATTTGTCCACTGAATTCCAGGTTAAGGATCTCGGCCAAATGAGATACTTCTTGGGTATGGAAGTGGCAAGAACAAAGAGGGGCATCAACGTATCCCAGCGGAAGTATACCCAGACCTGTTGCATGAGATAGGAATGTTAGGGGCACAACCTGAGGGAACATCGATGAAAGAAGGTTGTTGTCTAGAAATCAAAGAAAATTATGTCCCGGTTGACTTTGAACAGTATAGAAGACTTGTAGGGAAGCTGATATACCTGAACCACACATGCCCAGATATCAGCTATGCTATCAGAATAGTAAGTCAGTTCATGCATCAACTACAGGAAGAACACATGGCAGCTGTCTATAGAATCTTGAGTTATCTGAAATTTAATCCAGGAAGAGGAATCTTCTTCAAGAAGTGCACGGCCAGAAACTTAGAGATCTACACCGACGTAGACCACGCAAAAGACAAAGAAACCAGAAGGTCAACAGGAGGATACTGTACATATGTGTGGGGAAATCTAGTGACATGGAGAAGCTAGAGGCAAACTGGTGTGTCAAAGAGTAGTACGGAAGTAGCATTGAGAGCTGTGAATGACGAAACATGTGAAGCACTTTGGGTTATCCGGTTACTAAAGGAATTAGGAGTTCCGTATGAGGGTCTTATACAAGTTTGGTGTGACAACCAATCCAGCATTGAGATGATGAGAAACCCTGTTTATCATGATTGAACAAAGCATGTTGAGATAGATAGACACTTTATTAAAGAGAAAGTTGAAGCAGACATTATGACATTGTCCTATATACGGTCTGAAGAACAGATTGCAGATGTAATGACCAAGCCACTGGGCAGATCTAAATTTGAAGAGTTTCGGCGCAAGCTGGGAATGTTTGACATATATTCTCCAACTTGAGGGGGAGTGTTGGAAATCAGCCCGTGATTACATCCCATGATTTTAGCCCATCATATCCCTGATTCTAGTATACATAGTTTAGGAAAGATTATGATTGACTATAATAATCTCTCATTATTGCACATTATAGACCAGCGATGATTCCTTGGTTTTCTGGCCTATATAATATGCTGTAACCTTTGATATGAAATGTGAGAAAGTATTATATGCTTACACCTCCAATAGCTTTCAAGCGTGATTTACATTTATATGTAAATGAAAGCTTGTTAACAGAGAAATTTAACGATACCTCTGCAATTCTCACTCGTATATTGGGATTTTCAGCTGTCCCTCGGGAGCTGTCTTCTATTGATGTACTTCTTGGTGAGCTGTTGTCCTATGATGCTCTATCTGGGTTCCAATTATACATCACAGAAGACGTCAATAGAATGCTATTTGTGAACAAGATTCGATAAAAAATCATAGATGTTAGAAAGGGTAGGATTGTTATGCATATTATGGATGGCATTATTATGGATTCTTACTTTGACCAATCTGTTCTATCTGATGATACTGAGGAGTGAAGAGGATTGACTGTTTGCTGTTTTAGATCTATATTTCTCCGAACTGAGGAAGGATCCTTGGATCTTGTTAATGGACAAATTCTTGTGGCGAATGAGAGATGGAGCTGTGACAAATCATGAGATGGTGGCTCCACAACTTATTAATGATCACAGTTGGAATATAAACCGTCTCTTAGGTGCCGCTGACCCACAGAATCTGTCAATTGTACAGAATATTCCTCTTTCTCATGCAGGCAGAACTGACATGTTAATTTGGGCAGCTGTCAAGGATGGAGTATGTAATGTTAGATTGGGTATAGAGCAGTGTTAAAAGCTAAGGAGGAAGAAAGAATGCCTGTCCGTGCTGGCGTGCTTCCACTTTAATATCTCTAAACTCAAAGCTCTGGCAAACAGTTTGGAAGCTGAAAGTGCTTCAAAAAATTAAGAGTTTAATTCTGGAGCGTACTGAATAAAGCACCAGCCTCCATTATGTACTATATGTGGTTAGGATGATGAAACATTAGAACATCTCTTTTTATTATTCGGTTGGGCTCATCTGACCTGGTTTGGTTGCCCGATTGGTTTGTTAATAGGCCCATATAAAATTCAATCTATTGAGATTTGGATGGAGCGGCTTTTTCTTGTTGACTTTGTTTATTGGGACTTTGGCAAGGCATATGTAGCCACTTTGTGCTGGTTTATTTGGAAAGTGAGATGTAAAATGGTCTTTGAGATGGTAGAGCCTAATCCCCAAGTTGCTATTGATCTGGCCAACCAGAGTATTAATGAATACTGGGATGCTAATGCCCTCTTTGCTGCATCCATACTTCCTGCCGGAATCCAAAACTGGCTATCAATGGAGAAAACCACAGGTTAACACCATTAAAATTAATTTCGGCGGCTCCTTTTACAAAAGCACTGGCAGAGTTGGCATACATACAAAACTAGGTGGCATAAATAAGGTAAGTTCAGTTGGAGGGTTGAACATACATACACGCAGTTCTGATATAGATTTATACCGAATCTTTTTCCTTTAAGAAGAATAGGTGCCATTATTATTATTGTCTTCATTTTTCCTTATATGAAAGGTATAGAGGTTCTATCATAAGTTAGGCCAGCCTACACATGTAACAAATTTGCTGAATTAGTCAACTTGGCTAGTTCAATTGGTAACTACAAGCTGATTTGGCAAAAAATTGATTCTTGATTTGTTTTGTGGCAGACTGGTAGTAATCTTTTGTTGGCAGGTGCACCTATAGAATTAGAACAACCTGATTCAAGTACAATATTCATTTTTTATGGATCAGAAATTTGAGTTTTTTTTTTTGTTTCATTGTCCGCTGCTTTTTAAGATGATGCTAGGAATCATGTTGCTGCGGTAAATTTCAGATTCTCTCTAAGAAAAAAGAGAGAACATTAGAAACACAACTATGTTTGTTTTAACTAATTATGGTGATGAAATTTTCTGTAATATATCTATGCATGAAATCATTGAACTAATGTAGAAACCCATATACATACATGAATACAATCATCATGACTCCTTGCTCAGTTGAAAATTCCATTTTTTAAAAATTCTTAAAGAATAATAATGCTATTTATGAATATTTTTCTTTTGGCCTATTGCAAAGCAAAAATATGGCTCCTTATCTGGATAATATCAAGGCCACTTTTTATTTCTTTCACCTTTGTTGCATTTAGGCCCACTCCATAAATATTTCAAAAGGAATTCTCTGATTGACCTTGGAACATTGCCCAAATCTTGCACTGTCTGGGTGTCTAAATAATTCATGATTTTAAAAGACCGAGAGTATAGACCTCGCATATGATTGCTTGGGTATGACTTAAGTATGTGTATTGTTACCAAACTGACATGAGTGTTTGGCATTGAACTGGGTTTTTAAGCTTTTTTCAACCTTCATCTTTTGGGTTTACTTCATCATGGATCAGAATTTCGATTCACCAGCATCTCTGGAATGTTCTGTTTTGTTCATTCTGTGGTATTTGAGTTTGCCAACTTTTGCAGCTTAGTTGTGTACCATTTCAGTTTGCACTTGCAAATTGTCTATGTGAAAAAAAAAGAAGAGGTTGATGTTAGTTTCTTCACCTACTGAAATGGACGACCCTTGTGTGTATTGGTAATATGCACAAAAAACAATCAGAAGGCCTTACTTTTAACACCATTTCAGCTTGTTGACTTTGGTTTTTAATCCCATTATTGCTCTAAATTCATACTCACATCAAATATTTTAAAACTTTAAAAGCATGATTCATAATTACGGTGCCTACGTACCTCATAATACTCTTCTGATGGATTCCAAATCGGAGGCTTTGGAAGCATCTGGTAATTAAATTTTTTTAATAATATAATTTGGTATTTGGTTTGAAGTTCATGACAGCCGTTTCTAACATAAGTATCTTCTCTGAGACTCGAACATGAGACTAAAAGGGATCTAGAACATCTTTATATTGCTAGACCAATTCTATGTTGATGAAACATCTGATAATTAATGACAATAATTCAGGGAAAATGCTAAGAAAGAAAGAATTGGACACGGATGGATGATTTTATAGTTGAGGGGAAATTGATTATTAATGCTAATAAGAATTAAGGGTATGTTGGTGGACTATGGTCCTTTGACTTTTTTGTTGATAACATAACCTACCTTGAAGTTAGGCAACCATGATATCAACTCTAAAAATCCTTGGATTTTGACAATAAAATATGGGTTAAGATATAAAACAAGGGCCTTTGGAGTCCCGTCAATCTGGCCTGTTAAATAAATTCATGTGATGATTGATTGGGATTCATCAAGTTTTGCTTTTGCTCATAAATCTGTGTGTAATTGTGTATGTCATATCTTGGGTAATCAACAGGGTTCTTGGACCCGGATCGGACTGGCCGGTCCGGCCCGGAACCTGCCGAACCGGTCAGTAGACCGGTCCGGGTCCCAATTAAATTTTTTTTTTTTTTTTACTTTTTCCTTTAGAATTTTATACTATAAGCCTAAAATCTTCAATTACTCACTGGTTTGGTTCTGGTTTAGCTTCGGTTTGGCCCCGGTTTGACCCACTGACCCTTAATCCAGTACCCCGACCGGTTCAATACCCAGTCCGGGTTTTAATACCTTGGTAATCAAGCTGATTTTGTGCCTTCACCTCTAACATAGCTTATAACCTTGATCTATGTGGACATGGTCGCCATTTTCTGCTGTTGAGATTAATTCAAGTTAGAGGCCAACATTATCTACCCAATTTTAATAAAATATTTGTGTAAACCAGACAAAAAATGGAGCAATAGAGATGTTCACACATTAGTCATTTTAACAAATTTGGATCAATTTACAAGTTTGTATTTAAACGCACATAAGTCAAGGGCATTTTATAAAGGGTTAACCTCAACAAAGATTTTCGTTAGGGGCAATAAGTTTTGAACGGGACGAAAATACCAATAAACAATTTAAAAGGGTGCAAATTCATCAAAATCGTTAAATTTAACCAAATAACCGTTAAATTATAAGAGAATAAGACCTTAACGGCGTTTTGTGAATTTTAAAGGTTTTTATGAATTTGCACCATTTTAAATTATTTATTAGTATTTTTACTCCTTCCAAAACTTATTTGTGCCAGACACCTCTTGGGAAAAATTTTATTGGTAAAATTGTACCTTAATACTATTATAAATACAGATAAGTTCTAACATAAAGGAAACAATGCACTTACAAGATATTGTGCGCACCAAAAGTATCATACGAAATTTGGTCTATGATAGGAAAAATTGAAGAATATTGAAATAGTATACTCTCCAAGTTTCATCAAATGACTTAAATTCTTTAGTATGAATGATCAAGATTCACAAAGCTATCCATTGTATCCATTGCATGAGTGAACAAATTATACCATTTTGTATAAAAAAATATACCATTTTATACACACGTATTCAAAATGTGAGTTGAACCTTGAGATGATGTAACATACAACTGTTTTCTAGTTGTAAGCCTCATGAATAGTTGAGATCAAACAATAAAGTAATGTAATATTAAATGAGCCAGCTTTCAAAACAATATGTGCCGAAAGTTTCATATGAAATTAGGTTTATGATAGGACAAACTAAGGACTATCAAAACAGTGTGTTCTCAAAATTTCATATCATTCATTTGGATGAATGGTTGAAAGTCACATAGCTTGATAGCCATCATTTGCATAAGTAGACAAAATATGGCTTTTTTGTATTTTGGAAAGTGTAAGATGAACCTCAAGTTACTGCTTCCTAACTCTAGATCTCGTGAACAGTTAAGATCAAATAATAAAGTAATGTCATTTTAAAAGCAATACTACCATGCTTTTTATCCTAGATGTAAATAAAATAAAATGAACATAAATATAATTTCATTCATTGCATAATTTTTCTTTTTTCTTTAAATTAAATAAGCAGATATTAACAACCTCAAGTTACATGTGGGAAAATGTAACTCCCTCTTATAAGAGAGTTTTCATGTCCCTGGGATTTAAGGCCTTATGCATTCATTGCATAATTAATTATACATTTCTCTTGTCAAATGAAACATGTTTTCTATTTTTAGTTATGGAAGCCGGTGAAGTATTATCTTTTCTTTTTTACTGATAACGTATTAAGACTACATAATTTGGAGGTTTTTTTTTTTTTGAAATCCATGATATGGACTTTATTTAGAAATTGGGAGATTCTGACAATGAAATATAGTTTGTGACAGTAACATTTTCACTACTATCGAAACCCTTTTCATTGCAATGAAGCCCAATTAAGAGAATTGGGGGAGCTATACATGCGAGGTTTGGAGAAAATTAACCACCCCATAATGTAAAATGGTGAGTGATAAAATATACAAAACTTAACCTGGAAACAATCAGCCTGTTTAGCTACAATATTAGCACAATTTAGAAACTATATGCAAATAAATCAGAATGAATATTCCAGTTGCTTGCAATACGACATGACAACATGGGTAGTTTCTTCACTAAATCCCTCGTACACTATCGGATAATATAATGATGGTTTCAAATTAACATGTGATAACTGTTTTGATTTCAGTAATATATAGCTGCCGGTGAATAATCTACCTTCTTATAAGCTTGTCAATATCAATTCTCTGTTTTCTTTCTCACCACATCACGAGAATGAAATCCCGGTTGTAAGTTCTGGTGGGCCCAATGCCAAGAGTTTCATGAGAACGTTACGTCCTCTTTTGAATGATGTGGCTGTCAAACATAAATTAAGAGTTAAAATTAATGTTTTCAACGGTTCGGGCAACATTGCTTTGCTTTTTATACTTTCATAGAGGCATTGGTGAGCCTAACAAAACTTTCGGATATATACCTATGAGCATGATGATGCTGCGGAAACAAAATCTGATCTCGTGAATTTTTTTTTTTTAAAATAGAAGGGCATTTTTGTCATTATGCTGCTGCTGAAACAAAAATTAAAATTCACAGTTTAGAAGAGTACAGATTCAGAACTGAAAACCCCAATAAATTTAGCCATATCTAGTGCCACCAAGCTACCAACTGTTCTTTGTTTTCAATTTACATCAAATAGATAAATATTGATAATTAAATATTTCGTTAATTTTGGAACCAATACAACCTTTCTTTGACATCATATTTTCATATTACTGACATAATTATCTTATTTAAATTTTTGGGTCTTCACAATATAAAACTTTTGTTTTACAGAAACAAAGTTCACACTCAGTACCTAATGCATCCTAAACCACTTTGAGTACCACCAATCTACAAACTTCTCTTTGTTGTTAAACTACATTATATAATTAAAATATTTTATTGTTAAACTAGATTATATAATTAAAATATTAATTAGCATAATATAATTATTTATTTATTATTTTCTTGGCCATTACAAATATTTGGTCTGAATCAAGTTTGAAGTTTGTATCTAAACTCACATAAGCTAATGACGTTTTATAGATGTAGTTAAGCTTGAAGGTGAGGAAAACAGTAGGACATTAGAATGTTTCATGAGATATTAGGTTTTATGATAGAAAAACAATGGACTATCAATATAGTGTGCTTTATAAGTTTAATCAAATGGCTCAAATATGAATGATTAAGATAAGTGAATAAGACATTACATTTTACTAATTTTGAAAAGTGCATGTGATTTAAATCTCGAGGTGGTGTTATGTATAGCTATTTTTGAGGTATATCGAATGGCTGAGATTAAACAACTAAAGTAACTCAATTTTAAAAGCAAGACTAGTGTGTTCCTTACACTTGATGTAATGTTACTGAAATTAACATAAATTTAATTTATTCATTATATAATTATTTGTGTTTCCGTTTTTTAACAAAAGATCATTCCCTTCTACAGTCACAGAAACTTGTGTTCTTTTTCTTATAATTTAAACATTGTGTGGAATTTCAAAATTAGTGGATTGTGATAATAACACATACATTGAATGAACATTAAGGTTATAAGGTGAAGAAACAGTGTGCACCGAAAGTTAAGTTTCATATGATAATAGGTTTATGATAAAGCATGAGCTCTCAAAGCAATTCTCAAAATCTCATCAAATGACTTAAGTTCCTTAGAATGAATTAATAGCAAAGATTCCTTTAGCCCTCAAATGCATGAGTGGACAAAATATACCATTTTAATATCTGGAAAAGTGTGAATTAAACATTGAGATAATATCGTAACATACTATCGTTTTCCAGCTTTTAGGTCTCATGAACAATTGATATTATAAAAATAATGTAATTTTTAAAGCAATACTGGCATTGCTCCTTATGCATAATGTAAGGAAAAACGAATATAAATATAATTCTATAATTAATTACATAGCACAACCAAAATAAGTGCCTTCATCATGTGTGAAGTTTCCCATTGGTTAGGATTTTCAACCATTTTCACTTACAAAAAATTAACCTTGCAAAATAGGAGCCTATTTAGTTAATATATCACGAAAATTAACAAACTCTCTAGGTAAAAAAAAAAGAAAATGAATATTCTAGTTCCTTGTAATCTAGTTAGTGGCTTGTACAATATAAAAGACAAATATATATATATATATATATAATTAAGGATGGTTGTAACATAGTTCCAAACATGTGAGTATTGCTTTGACCTCTGTGATAGCTGCCTTGACTTTGAGGTTTTTCATCAATGGGTGGATCTTCTCTAGGTTTGAAAGTAGTGGAGCTTCCAAAAAGTCGCTACCAGATCCTTGGACAGCACAGTCTACATTTAGCTGTGCTAGCTTTGGAACCAATCTACATAGTCAAATAAAACTTGATTATAGCCTATAACAACAGTTTTGTCACTAAAATGTGATAGAAAAACTTAAAATATATAAACATAAAGCCGGCCAAAAACTAAAATGTCTAAGAACACACAAAAATAAGTTGAAAAGTGAAGATGAAACTACTGTCTATACCGTTCGAAACTCCTCAGCAGCCCAACTGTAGAGGATTAGCGGAAGAAAGAGCTTAAATTTAATACCTTTTGATATTCCGTGGATCTGATTTCTCTGAAAAACCAAACTTCCGTGGAAGCCGGCGGCTAGCATCTATACTTCCTTCTTCATCACCAGTAGATCTCAGGAACAATTTCTTCATGAACCTCGAGATGGTGTCACGTATAGTTGTTTTCAAGGAATAAAGAATGGTTAAGATTAAACAGCTAAGGAAATATAATTTTAATGACAATTCTAATGTGCTCAATTATGATTGAAGTAAAGCACACTACTATAGAATCACACATATATGATGGTTATAATTAACCATACATGACGGTTCTAAACCGTCATATATGAAGGTGCTATATATACTCGACGCATATATATATAATGGTTTCGAACTGTAATATATTGAGGGCATGATAACAATATTTTGTAAATAATCGTAACGTATTGGTTTTATTTTTATATTATATATAATTATTTTTTATTATTTGTTTTTATTTAGTTTTACTATTAGTATTTATTATATAAGATGCAATATAATCATTGATAATAACTAGATAATAATATTAAATTAAAAACTTATATTTATAGTATTCAAAATTCAATACATTATAGATAAATATCATATAATTTAAAAGAAATTAATCACTTAAATACTGTCACAATAGAACATTATCTTATAATTTTTTTTTTGAATTCTTAAAGAAAATTAGTTAATAAAAAATTTCACAATATTCTCCAATGCCTTTGTTGTAGATTGTCCATAGATCATGTACCAGTATTTCAAGAGTTCCCTTCACGCATCCTTTTAAACTACAAAAAAGATAATATAAATATGAAAAAAAGAATATATATATATATATATAGTAAAAATAAGCAAATATAAAAACTAAAACAAATCTCAAAATATAACTATGAAATCAGAATATAGTAAAAAGTGGCAAATATAAAAACTTAAGCAAATCTTATAACATGATTCAACGAGCCTGATTTCAACATATAATTTAGGTTGCTAAAGTTTAAGAATGTGAGATGCTCAACAATAAAAAAACAAATTCAACATTTTATCTCATCTTTTTTTCCCCATATTCTCTACTTTTCACTTGCATTTTTATCTCTTCTAATCTTCAAAACAATGGCCATGATGATCAGATTAGATATCATAATCCTGATCGGTGACTTTGAACTACAACTAGCTAGTTCTCGTTATATAAAAGAATAAAATGAAACTAAAAGCATTATTTATAAAAATGAAAGCTTATACAAGGAAGAATCACAAGAGAAAGGAGCTTTAGAGTGAAAACTAATACTAATGGTGGAGGACAAGACCAGCAACGCAATAGCATAACAAAACCTATGAAAAGGAAGAGTATGAGACCTACTAGGAAATTTCAAAAAAAAATCTGAAAAAGAGTTTGAAGAGTTGTGTTAAGTAAGGTTTTTTTCAGAATGCCACCTACTATATTTGATATTTTTTAGAATCCCATCTTTGTTTATACTAAAGAATACTTAGTGATTCTTTGAAAAGAATCATAATGTATTGTCAAATTTTTTTAGGATCTCACCTTCTTATAAATGATATCTTTTAGAATCCCATCTTTATTTATATTAAATACTCCCTCCGGTCCTAAATATAGGACATAGTTTGTAGTGTAAATTACACTACAAACTATGTCCTATATTTAGGACCGGAAGTAGTAATAATTAACAGTTTATTGTGAAGAACCATAATGTATTGTCAAACTATATTTCTAGGATTTCGCCTCCTTATATATGATATCTTTCATAATCCCAACTTTATTAATATTAAATAATACTTAACGGTTCTTTGTGAAGAACTTTAATGTAATATCAAATAACTTTTTTCTCTTAAAAAATATATAATTGTTCTTTGTGAATAACTATCAAATATTATCAAATAATTTTTTTCCAGAATCTTGCCTTTGATCTTATATTTGAAAATTAGCATTTTTCACTGTTAGGTATTCTTAAAAAATACAAGTATTTGGAAATCATACTTTATAGTTAATATAACCACTATGTTTTTGTTTTCGCTAATATAATATTTAAAGACAAATTATTTGTAAGTGTTATATAATGATTGTTTCCAAAAAAACCATCATATTTGTTAGTAAATATACAATGGTTAATAATTACAATCATTATATTTTTGTTTTTTTGAATTCCACCTCTCAATACATGATAGTGCACATATTTAACAGTGAAGTTTTAGTGTTATATATATTCTTGTGCGATCTTCTCCTTAGTATACATGATGTTTATTCGTTGTAACTGTTATTTGTTAAGCATTATTTATGTGTGATTATGTAGTAGTGGTAACTGAAATGTAAGCACAAACATAATTGATTTATTATATAATTATTTGTGTTTTGTTTCGTATAAAAATGATTCCTTAATTTGGTTGATGATGATGAGTTTGGCAATTGGACCTTTAGAAATAGAACAATGTCATTAAGATACAAATGTCATTATTTATCCCTTCGGACCACCCGAAATTTAGAACTTTTTAAAATTATACGGACATTGGCAACCTATTTGTCAGGATCAAGACTTAACCTTTATTTGGGATAGCTTAAAAAGTATTTATAAGTATTTTTTATATAAATCGAGATAAAACTTCTCTCACATTATTATCTTATATATTATAAATCATGATTAAAAAATATTTATAAACTAAAATTAAGTTATCTTAAACAAACATTTAACACTCAAGATGTTTATTTCCATAAATCTTTTTTAATAAGGTGGATATCCAACCTCAATCATTTCACTTTGTTATATAGTTGGTCAACAACAAAACCAAGAAGGGTTGAGTTGCTTTTCGCAGTACACTGCATTTTAAGATTATGTGTATATTTTGGCAGTGCGATATATAGGCTCATTCGTGCGATTTGTGGTCTTTCGTGTGATTGTGTATCTAGTTTGAAAAATGGAGGGTTTGATTCAATGATTATGGAATTGGGCTTTTAGAGATAGCCCTCATGAAACGTACGAAAGATTTAAATTCCATTTTAGAGCTTTTGAGTTGCTTTTTGGATCTTTATTTGTACTTAATGTGGTTTTAAATTTTTTCACCAAACCCTCTCACTTAAATTTTTTCAATAATGATTCTGCATAATTTTATTAGGAGAACTGATGTTGAAGATATAGTGTTTCGGTAAAGTGAAGCTGAGAATATAATTGATGTAGATAATAATAGTGTAGATGAATAGCCTTCCATCACAAATTATGGTAGGTGATCTTCCCTCCAAATGAATCATATTCGTGACTCAATTAGAGACTAAATTATATGGGACATGTGATCCAATTAGTTATATAATATTATTTCATTAAATTGTGTCAATTTTAATTCCCAAATTTCCCAAATTTAACTTCTATAATTTTTTTATAATTTCAAATTTAATTTTTCTTTTACAATTATTATAAAAGTCACTTGTACTTAAGTCAATTCAAACAAGTTTTACTTGTATAAAAGTTATTTATACAACCGTCAATTCAAACATAAATTACATTACACAATCTAACTTAGTTTTTACCAAAAAAATATGATTATAAAAAATTAAATTAAAAAAAAATTATTTTTACCATCGTTATTCTAAACACACATTGTATAAGGGTATTTGTTGGCAAGTCCACCGTAAGATTCTTTGGAAAAAAAAAACTACTATTTAATAAAATACTTCGTAGGCCATGTGACATGACCGTGTCAGAATAAATTAATACAAGAACCCAATCCTTGGAAAATTCAACAATAATGACTACAGAGACTAGCTAATTTGTAAGATTTGGAGGGATAAAATTATAGGGCATTTATAAGAGAGATTAAAGCAAAAATAAAATAAAAAGAACTAAAAAATTCGTGATTGATTCTTTATCACAAAACCATACGCAAGAAGAATAAGGTGGTTTAGTCTATATTTGACAAGCACCAAAATCATGGTTTGCGTAGTTAAAGACAAAACTCTTCTTACACATTTATTTTCGTAAGTCGTAAAAGCTATTAAAAAAAGCTGATCCGAACACACACTTAAACTTTTATTTCTTGGACTCAAAACAGTGATGTTGATCTCTAAATCCTATGGACACTTAAGTTTTAGATTTGACCATTTTGTTCTCAGTGCTTATGATTGTGAGCCTCTTGCTTTAATGTCAAAAATTTCTGTCATACTGAAGTATAAAATATTAAATTTCTGTCAAAAATTATAAAAGATTAAGTTAATAATAGTTAGGTGGTAAAAGATTCTTATAAAATTTATTAGTAACTTCTACAAATGTTGTAAATATAATTCAGATAAACAAAAATCTGGCAGTTGCATCATTTTAAATTTAAATATTTCATTTGATATTTATACCTCTGAAATTTACAATTATTAAAATAAAAATTTATAATTTATTTTTTAAAAAATTTATTGGAAACTCAATTGTCATTCAATTTTCTTTTTTAGAAAATAATTGTCATTCACCCAATTATTTATTGGGTAAATTTCCTTTACAATTAGAAGATCTAGATCATCATCTGGTGACTGAAGAGCATGCATGGATCATGCTTGAGCCAGGGTTGGTGCTGCCCGCATCATGGCGGGCTAAAAAAACACCAACTCAAGCCCACCAAGATGGGTATATTTAATTTAAAAACTCAAAGATAAATGGAAAAGGTTGGCCTTAATACTAGTATATCTTTTTTTTTAGTAAAAAAAGACAAAAATTCAAAAGAATCTATCGTGAAAATTATTGATTAAGATGCCACAATATATGTTAGAAATTGATGTTAGCGAAAATTATTGATTAAGATGCCACAATATATGTTAGAAATTGATTATGAAAAAATTACAACCAATAATATGAATTGCATTTAATCTCCAATTCACAAAATATAACACTTTTAAATTTTAGAACAACCCTATACCTAACAATGTCAAAATTAGAATACAACTCCAACTTTCTATGTATATTGGCAATTGCATTAATCTTCAACTTCTTTAAATTGTAACACTTCTCTCTTTAAAAGTCTTTTTCAATGTGCAACATCTCAAATTTTATTCACCAAAATTCCTTACACATTTGTGACATTAAAAGGAATACATGGTGAATTTTGACACACTTGGAAGAATGGCAAAATATTGCTAGAAGTGGCCACACAAAATTAGGCCAACATAAGACATAAAATTCAATTTTGTCTTCTTAAAAGGCTATTCTTGTAGCCCAAAATGAAGAATAGAAGGACACAATTTTTAGGCCCAAGAAACATGTAAATTTCTGCCACATACACAAAAAAAAAAAAAAAGGAAGAAGGCCCAATTTAATTATAAAAATGTAAGGGCAAAATGGTCATTTGCCAATAAAGCAAAAAGCATTTTATTTTTTCCTTTAATTAAAATAAATTTTGGCCAACAAGGAATAAAGGGGAAGGAAAAATAATTAATGGGACAAAAATATGACATGTGGAAGCATGTTGGCCAAGTTTAAAAAGATGATGACTTAAGTCAAAAATCACAAGTTTATTAGCAATAAAATATTATATTTATAAGGAGGTGGAGATGATATTTTTAAGAGCTCTTATCTTTCCTCCAAGGCCATTTTTTTTGGCCAACATAAGAGCTAAGGAGAGAAAAAGAGTCTTGAAAAACAATAACATAGAGGAAGAGCAAGAGTTCAAGAAGCAAGATCAAGGTGAGTGATTGTGAAATTCATGTGTTTATGCCTTCAAAATGCATGAAAACACCTCCTAATCTCTATGCCTTCTTGAAACACACATGTAGCAAGCACAAATTCAAAGGAAAGAAGGAGAGAGAGGGACGGTTTTCTTGAGCTAGAGAGAGAGACCAAAGGTAAGCCATAAAACCTTGTTTTCTTTGGTTGATTCAAGGTTGTGATTGTTGCTGTGGTTGATTATGGGCTTGTATTGGTTGGATTTGGGATGCTCAAACCCTAAGGGGAGATGCTGCCCAAATTGACACTAATCATAATCAATAGGTGCATAAGTGGTTAAACAAGGGATTATAGGTGAAAAGGAAATGTTTAATTGAGTGAAATCATGAAACTTCCATTTTACCCAAATATTTCTAGATTTTCGTTCAGTCCTGTTTGGGGTGTGTTTGGGCTAGAATTTCATAGATTTGATGATTCCATTGTGTTCTACACACAAAACTGAGTAGGAATAGCCTCTGGCAATAAATTTTGGACCACTGGAATTAAACACTGAAATTTGGAATGTAAACTAGTGTGATTTCTAGTGTGGTAGTCTAGCTATGTGATGTTTTTGAATAGGCAAATGATGTCCAATGAATGTGAAATTTTTCAAAATGAAAGTAGTCTTATCAAGCTTTAATTTGATAAGTTATATAGGTCATTAAAGCTGTACACTAAGAGTTATATATTGTTGAAGTTAGCCAAGTAAAACTGGAAAATTTCTATGATAGTGCTCAACAAATGGTAATTCTGAAATATTGTGAGTCTAGTTGTCTAAGGATAATATTTTTCCTTAAAAATAAACTTAATAATGCTCGCATAGCCTTTGGAATCATTGCAATTGGACATCTATACAAAAAGATATGAATTTTCTAACTTTGATGAAAATTCTGGCAGCTTTTAGTCAATGGGCGAAATTAAAATGGTAATGGCAAAATGTAGTTACCTTGAGCTCTTAGGGTAAAGATAACCAACTATATAAGTTTAGAATGGGAACATGAATGAGTAATAATGCATTTATTATCAATTTGGAATTTTAGGATTTGTCAGTTGCTCGAGTAGTCCCTCGAGTGATGAGTCATTTCTTGGCCAAGAGCTACTGGAAGATTTCTTCTCTGGTTACTTGAGTGATCCCTGGAGTAAGCTCTTAAATAACTTTGCAGATTACTCAAGTAGTCCCTCGAGTAATGTCATTTAAATCTTGGTCGACAACATTTCCAACTGCATTACTCGAGTAGTCCATCGAGTGAGGTTTCAAATAATTCTGCATATTACTCAAGTAAGCTCTTGATTTTGATTTAAAACATGGCAAATCATATATTATCTGAAAGCCCTCATCATCTATATTCTAATGCAACAAGAATCACCTCCAAACTCATTTTGTACAGAAAGTTATGATCCAAAGAATATCTTTTGTATTTAGACAAAGTCTGAAATCACGAGCATCAATTTCTAGAAGGAATAGCTCTTTGTATATAACTTGAAATATATCAAATTATATGTCCTTGGAAATCCCTTTAAGTCTACTTTTGTATGGCACCAGTTTCGTCTCAATCCAATGTGTATTTTGAGAGTTATGTCCAAAATACCAAAGCTGTTCTGGAATATGACGCTGATTCATGTGTCAACTTCAACAGATCATATTTCCCTCATCTGAACTCCTTTGAATGTGATCCTGGTGTCCATAGTTCTTGTTGGGAGTCTCGTTTCATATGCCATCGGTTTCAGATCAATCCGATGTGTGGTTAGAGATATATACCCAAAATACCGAACCTCTATCATGACACGTGAAAATAGAGTACTATTACTTGAGTAATCTTCAAGTAACTTTGCAGATCACTTGAGTAGCCACTCGAGTAATCACCTACAAAATCAGGCAGTGCCATATTACTCGAGTGATTACTCGAGTAATCATCCCCGGAGGTACCATAACTTCCGTATGCATCATTTTAGCTTTGTATTGACCCATTCCAACTTCTGTTTGACCATAGCAGCCTCCGATATCACTTCTAATAGCTTGGATCTTGATATTCTCATGTGATCTTACAAGTTCTTCTTTCTTCAATCTCTTTCTTCTTGTTTTGCCACTTGATGATCATTCTTCATATCCCAATTAGATGTCTTCTTGAATATGTTCAATCTTTGCTTGATATTCCCATTAGTTCTTGCAATGCTTTCTTTCTTCAATCCCTTGCCTCTTGATTTTCTTCTTGATGATCATTCTTCACATATGAGGCATTATAACATCAACCCACCATCAGGTTTATGACTAATATACAAGATATACAACATTAAATATAGTAGTTAGTCAATGTAGAGAATAAGTATATCATACAAACGTTTTGCTCTTAATACTTGACATCTATATTTGACATCATCAAAACTATTCATATCTAACATTCTCCCCCTTTTTGATGGTGGCAAATCCTCTAAGAAAAATATGTATGAATATGACAACAATTTGAATGCAACATATTTTTCTTGTCTCTCTCTCCCCTATTTGACATCAGCAAAAAGTTTGAAGTATAAAGAAGAAAGACTGTAGAGAAGTAAATATTTCATAAAAATTTTCTCCTTATTAATCAAAATAAATGTCATGAAAACAATTTTCTCTTCCTCGATTTGAAGTTAATTTGATGCAAATGAAAAATGGTTTTCATGAAAATAAATTTGGAACAATTTGGAGAGGTTTTCCTGAAAACTTTCATAATCAAAGCAAATTGAAATCAAAGATATGAAAAGTATTCCCAAAATATAAAGAGAGGGTTTAGGAATGCTTATTTAGATTCAGCAAGATGATGATTGAACTATGAAGTTTATTTCCTTCTTTTCTTGTCGTGTTGGATCCATGATGCTGTGTTCACCATAGTTTTGATGTGCAACTTTGATGGATCAAGTTCATATGAGTAAACTATAGCTGGCTTAGTGGTAGACTCTGAAGTGTGCTCAATAGAAAGCTTAAAAATAGCATTCCTTGGAATGCTACCAAAATTGATCTGATTTGTGCCTTTTGTTGCTTTGAGTGTTGCAGCCAGTATTAAATCATCTTTCCTCAAAGTTAATATATTCTCCTTTTAGTGTGTTGAGGAATAATCTTGCATAGAGCAAATTCTCCTACTATAAGTAAAGCATTCTTGCAAGGAGAATGGTTAGTGCAATCAAGTATTAAATTTATTGCACAAATCAAAGTTATCCTTTTTATATGATATGTTAAAAATTAAGATCATGAAAGGAAAATATAAGAGTAATTCATCATCAAAACTAATTAAAAGATAGTGAATTCAGATGAGTATGTTAAAAGGATTTTATTTCAATAAACGAGATGAGCTTTTAAGATATAAAACACATGTGAATGTAAAGCTCCCCCTTAATGAATGCATGGCTTAAAAGAAAATTATCATGAGCAATACAATTAATAACTCTCTTGAATTTGTAAAATCATTGGAAATTTTGTAGAGAGAATGAATATGAAAATATGAAGATTAGATAGAAATCAAGTTTTGAAAATAATGATGCTATTCAGGGTCTTGAGGCTATAACCCTGTATTACTTGAGTCATTACTCAAGTGTTCACTTTGAGTAATGCAACTCAGAGAATTTGAATTAAAGAATACAATACCTCACTCGAGTAATATCATAATTATTTGAGTTATAATCCTCTGTAGTCTATTGATGGATCATGTCCTAGTCAATATTGGATGATGTGACCGGTACTGAGGGATTCTGAAGTGTAGTCTCTGTGAGCACTTTAGAATACCAAGATGAGCTCAGAATAAGGCTTTGAAGTTCTGGTTGATCAAATCATAGAGTGTTATAAACTTGTCATTCACATAAGTGATGAACTCAATTTGTTTGTTGCAAGTTATGTGATTGTTGAAGTTCCTCTCTCAGATAACCTTGGACAGATGGACCAAAGAATGAAAGATCAGGGAGACCAACTTTAGCAAAGTATTGTATCTCATCTATCTTTGAAGTATTAACTCCCTTCCTTTACGCCTCTTATGTTAACTTGGAGTGAGATTCAGACTTACTTGAAGTAATTACGACTTACTTGAAGGTTTACCTGAAGTAATTTCAAATTACTTGAAGGTCTACTTGAAGTAATTGTAGATTACTTGAAGTAATTGCAGATTACTTGGAGTAAGTCCTGTAGAAGTATATATATACCTCTTGTTTTCTGACAGACATGATCTTTTCAGTATTCCTCTCCTCATTGCTTATAATATAGGCCATTATGTGGTAATTTTTCTCGATGAAGTTATTGACCTTATTCACCATAGCTCTAGTATAGGTATAGCAAATGATCTAGTGAAGATTACATAAAGAGCTAGGATTGAAGTTTAGAATCGTCATTAGTTCTTATGGTTTGATGATTCTGTACTTCTTAGGCTCGTTGAACTCCTTGAGATGTCTAGTGGAAGGGTTATTGAATCCCAACCACTTATTGATCTTTGAGGCTGAGATGAAGACCTTCTAATCACTGATTGTTATCTCTAATGTCTCTTCAATTATTGTGCCTCTTCAAAGCATAACTCATCATGCTCCATGTTGTAGTAGAGAAGTCTAACTCCTTTTGGAAGTGTGGAAGATGCCTGGATGGTGAAGGCTTATAATGTTGGAAGTATGAGTCCAACTCATGAGTATATTTGGTCTCTTCGCTTAAGCTTCTTCAAATTGAATTCCTCTAGACCTACTAAGAAGTTTTCTTCCTCTTTCTTTTTCTCTGAGTGAACCACTAGTTAGTTACTTGCTAATGATGGGATGTCACCTGAGTCATGAATTGAGTAATACCACAGATATAGCTTCTACTCCCATTGCAACACTGCCAGTTGTAATACCCCGAATTTTGAGACTCGAGGATAGAGAATAAGCCTGAGATTAATGGATTGCCAAGCCCCGGTTTAGCAAGATCCCAAATTGTGATTAGGGGTTAATGACTACAAAAGTGGACGTGGTTAGTGATTAATGAACCCTTTTAGAGAATATAAAGAGGATTGTAGTCGCTTGTGTTATGAGCAACACCAAAACCCTGTATTTGAGTTCAATTGTGGATTAACATCCAAATTGACTTAGAATAGAGGGAAGAATTGAATGGGGTATTGTGATGGAAATGGTGTCATGTTGTGGTATTTAATCATTGGAATTGATTTAAATTGGATTGGACACATTGGTTGCAAAACTGGAAATGCTGTCTAGTGAAACTCTATTCTGGGCTGTCAGTTTGTGTGAACGTTTTGAATGATCAAATGGTGTCTAAAAATTCTGAAAATTTTCAGTCTTATAGTTCATATCTCAAGCTTCAAAATGGACATATAATTTGTGCCATTTCGTTTTGGGAACTGGGAGATATGACTGTCCAAAGTTTGGGATAGAAACTGAACTCTGTTTTGGGGCAGTGATGAGTTTTATGTAATTCTGGAATTGTGTGGTGATTTTTAGTAATGGCCAATATTTTTCCTATGAATAGGACTTAAATATCTTTCATTTGGATTTAGAATCACCTCATTTTGAGTTTTCTAGAATTAGTTATGATTTTTCAAAGTTTGGGCAGAAAATCCGAAAATGGGAATTATGACATCATCTCAATAAAAGATGACATCATCATGGAATTAAATATCTTCTCATCTTCTTCAGCCCTCATTTTCTGTCGTGAGTTTCAGCTGAAATAGAGAGAGAGCATATGGGATCTTTAGAGAGAGAAAGAGGAAGAAATTTCGTAAGGTAAGCCAATTTCTCCGACGATTTAGCTCCTAACGCGTATAACTCCGATCCTAAGCTACTCCTTTATGTTCTTTAAGGTTTGGAAGATCTTCCTTTGGTGTTAAAACAACTAGGTTTTCAGCCAAGACAAGGAAAAGCTAGTGGGAGCTTGAGGTAACTTCCAAACTCTTGTGTATTGACTATTCTGGCTGCTGTGGACAATTTAATCGGTGAAATTTCGCCGGATTGTCATTGGTTTCAAAAATGGAAAATGGGTGTGTGGGGCTGTTATGCTGCCAAAATTGGTACTAAATGGTAGTTGTAACCTAATGGAATAGTCAATAAAGTGGTTAGGAGTAGAAAGGAACGCGTTTACGGAGCCGAAACCAAAAAACCCCAATTTTTCCTGGAGTACATGTATATTTTGGCCAAGGCTATAAATGGGTCTTAGAGTTGGATTTTCAATGATTTGATGATTCTATTGAGTTCAGGAGCAAAAATTAGGTGGGGTTACAGTTGGGCACTTTTTCAGAAAAGGCTGAAAAAGCATAATTACGAAAATGCCCCTGAAACCCTTAAAGTGGGGCTGTCAAGGGTAATTTTGTAATTGACATTGAATTTGATAATTCCGAGTCTGGAAATGGATTCCTTGGGTGAAAATATGTCAGAATAGCCCATGTTAAAATTTCAAGAAAAGTACAGTCGGACCGGGTACGGCGAGGCCGGGCCTGGTCCCCGGGGGTATTTTAGTAAATTTTCAATATAGCCTCATATAAGCCCCAGAAACACTTTGAGAGTGTCTAAATAGTACATTTGACATTGTAGGATCGAATGTGAAGCCCCGAGTTGCTGGCACGCAAATCAAGGAGAAAAGACTGGAGGTAGGGAACTTATCTCTCCTGCATGCTCTGATAACTGTGTTAATGTGTTGATGCATGTTATTGCTTTGCTTGATTATGTGGAATATGTATGAATGATTTGAAGCTATCTTTCAATATATGCTATGGCCATATGTGTATCGTTCGAAGCATTGAGCTTATAGATTTGTCATTGTATGTGTGCATGAGTTATGTGATGCAAGCATGTCATGCATTAAACACTTATCTTGCCTGCATATTGATAATGTTTCCCTATTGAGATTCTCTTGAATCTCACCCTTTCCTACCAACAATTTAGACAGGGCAAGTGGCTCGTGGAGGGAGCGGCTAGGACTCCTTCGAGATGCGAATATGTAATCCCCATTTGAAGAATTGTAATGGGCAATTGTGCCCTGTGTATCTTTAGCGAAGGTATGTACCCGGGACTGCCGGGATGATTATGTTGTGCACTCTGATATTTATATGAATGTGATTTATCTTCGTGTAGTAATTGTATTTGAAATGTGAATATGAGACCAAGTTTATAAATGATTTCGAAAGATATTTTTGAAAACCCCATCATGTGATGGGTTAGTAAATGTTATTTGATTATTATTGGTCTCTATTTCATTTTAATCACGTATTTCGGATATAATTACAGAGGGGGTTACACCAGTCACGCCTCCTCTATTAGCCTGTAATCTTTGTATCCGAGAATAAAGCATTTTGATCAAACTCCAGCAGAAGTATAATAAATATATGCTCTTTGGTACCCAATTTTCTCTTGAGTCCATATAGTATTAGACATTATAATTCTTATACTCGTATGTAATTGAATCATATGATATTTGAGCAAAGAGCACCATAAACCAACAAAGACTAGAATTTAATTTTACCTAATTAAATAAATTCAAGCAATTGAATCATAAAGGGTAATGAACAAATAATACCAAGAATGATGATTTTCAAAGATCAATGACAATTTGTAAATACACTTTATAATAACTATGTCATTGATAAGATTTTCATGCAATTCAGGATCAAAAGAGTAGAAGATATATCCATAAAAGTTTTCAGCAACTTTTGTGAAATGATAGATTATGAATGTAATCATATTTTCCAAGAATGATAATGAAATATGCAAATATTTTCAAAATCACAAATGTAATTTCAAATCATGACAATACATTATGAAATTGGGATTTTGAATATATGGAAAAACTCATTTTTTTGGAAACATGTGTACAATTGATGCTTATGTTAAAAATACTGGAAGTCAATAGTTTAAATATACTTATACCAGAATGCTTCCTTTTTTTTTAAAAAAAAACTAAGATAACATGTTAGACATTGGAGTTTAACATGTTTGAGAATTTTCCCAAGAGCAAAAGTCATATGGAAATAGATTAGCTAAAACAGCTTAGCTTTATAGATGTATATAAACACAATGACTTTGCTATTAATCAAGAGATAATTTTGACTCTTAGAGTTGTGTCTTGAAGAAAAGGAATATTCATCTCAAGGTTCGAATACAATACACTAGTTACTCAGAGATATATGATATCAATGGTTCATGTATTTGAGCAACAAAATGAGTGCAAATGAATTATGAATGATTAAGCACATACTCATTAGTCCAAATGACTAGAGTACTAGAATATTATCCTAGTAAATTATTCCACTATAATGGTTAATGCATTAAGATTCAATGCACTAACAAACATTCATAATACTTGAAATAACTTGGCCAACCAAAGATTTATGCATTAGGCACAAGGCTTTCACATATAGAATTATTTTCTATGGAATACACTTGAAACTCATATATATAATTAACTTGTTAGACATAAGGTCTAACTTGTTAGAAAATAAAGATTAAGGAGTTCAAGCAGTAACAGGTTTAAGATGAAAAGACAATATGTGAATGATGAGGAAAACTCTAGTGGATGGATTTGAAGCATTTCTGACTTTTAGTATACATCAATATTAACTTCTAATTTTGAAACCGATTTAAATGCAAACAAGATATGAATAATTTTCAAATAATGTGTATGCAGTTTTATAAACAAGATGAATTGAAATCTAAGTACATTTTTGAAATGTGCATTTCAACACTTAAATGCATAGAAAGATTATGCCCAATTTCACTTTTAGTCCATTTAGCAATCTAAAAACATTTTGAAAACCATAAATGATTGATTGCTAATGGTATACAATAATGAACAAGTTCTTCATTACCCAAATAAATAATTTATATAAGCACAATATAGAGTAAAGATTAGATATCACCGTAATTTTTCTTGTCCTTGCGATATCTTGCTTGGTTTTGGTAGAATAATATTGATTTTCCTCCTTTGCATACACAACACCAAAATCCAAACTCCATAATTCAGCATCATCAAGATATGAACTTGTTTTCATGTGGCTATAGTCTTGAGAAGCCTTTTTCTTATCCTACAGAACTGTATATATTTCTTTTCTTCATGGTATCCAACATTGATTGGATCCATTTCTTGTTAGCTTGTAGGAATCAAGATAAAATTCACATGCTCTAAGCATATAAACAATTCAAGGCAATTGAGCATAATGAATTAAATATGTTTTTATGCATAAAATAAATATTTTCTTTTCAAATCATTATATATGCATAAAGAATCAACCTGTTGAGCATTGTAATCCCTTTATAAATAAATCTATTAAGTGGCTTTTTAAGGGATGCAAAAACATAATTTCAAAATCATTTGCAATGCTTATTCCTAAGGTTCCAAAATATAAAACCTCAATAAATATTACAGACAATAGCATAAGAGGTTTTATCATTGTGTACATTTACCTTAGATACTTGGAGGATTGCTTTTGCTTACCCATTGCATCTTTCTATCATGTTGATACTTTGAATATCTTGCTTTGGGTGCTGGCAATTGTCTCTCAAAATACATAGACTCCAGGAGTCTTTTCTTATTCTCCTTAAGATAGTTGAACGGTTCCCTATGGTAGTCCATTCTTGAGGTGGAACATACTCCTTTTCTCCATTGCCTTTCTTTGTGATTAAACTTTGCAATTCTAGTAGTGGGTGATCCGAGAGTTCTCCTAATTGATGTGAATCTCCATTTAGGTGCATTAGGAACTCTTGGAATCTTCTTCATTTTCTCAGTACCCTTTTGTCCAATCTTTCTAGAATTAATCTACACACATGAAACACCAGATGGACATTTTGGCACCCACTTTGCTTTGGGTCCTTGAACGTTACCATTTGAATTTACTTGTATTTTAGGAATCCAAACAAATTTATTTCTCACATTAGAATTTCTCCTAATATAGCATGTGTGAGAAATATGACTTGATTTACCATAATAATTACAAATAATAGAATGATATACATTATGAGATTTTATGCAAGTATTGAGTCGGTCATAAGAGTATAAACTCAAATGGATTTTATTTGAACATTCTTTCTTCCCAACAAACTTTCCAGCATATTTGAAAATATTTTTGCTTTTCTCAATAAAATCAACAATTGGTTGAGAAACAATTTTATGCAAACTTTGAAAATCAGTTTTCAAAATAACTCCAGAACAATTGGAATTGTTTACCATATGTGCATCTTGAGCTCTAGAGGATGATCCATCAAATTCATCCATAATGAGCTCTTCTTGAAAATTATATTCCTCTTGTTCTTTTATGTTGACAAGATCATAGAAGTGTTCTATGATTTCTCCTTCTTCATTGTCAACTTCCACTTGTTCATGAACCGTAGGTATGCAGCTTATAGTTTCACATGAATTGTCAATACTTTCAACTTCAACACACTTACTAGAAGTATAGATAGAATCAAGAGTATTCCAAATATCTTTAGCAGTAAAGCAAAATCTAATTTTTTCAAAATCATTTTTAGTTAAAGAACTATACAAAATTTTCATTGCTCTAATGTTCAATGAAAACATTTTGTTTTCTGTTTCTATCCAATCCTTTCTTGATTTGAAATCAAAGACATTTATAAAAATATTCCACATATCAAGATCATATGCTTTTATAAAACTAATCATTCTAGCTTTCTAAAACTAATCATTCTAGCTTTCTAAAACCAAAAATCAATATCTTTTAAAAGAGGTGGAATTGTGAAGTCAAAACCTTCAGAAAGCATATAACACCCAAAATCAGCCATTATAAACTCTTGAGACGGTTAAGTCCTTTAAACAAGAGTCCAGCTCTGATACCAAATGTTTCTTTTAAAAGAGGTGGAATTGTGAAGTCAAAACCTTTAGAAAGCATATAACACCCAAAATCAGCCATTATAAACTCTTGAGACGGTTAAGTCCTTTAAATAAGAGTCCAGCTCTGATACCAAATGTTAGAACCGGCTGACACCCAAAGGGGGTGAATTTGGTGTATGATGAAATATTATGAACTTTGAAATTCTTTTCGCTTCTTATTAAATCAATAAGTGTGAAATCATAAGTAAGTATCTAAAACATATATGTTGGAAATATAAGAGCTTAGGGAAGAGAATATGCAAACTGTGATTTATCCTGGTTCGGTCCAATCTTCGATGGCCTACGTCCAGTCCCCAGGCTCCTCCTGAGATTTTCAAATCCACTATCTTCTTGTTTAATCCGGGCACAAGAAAAACCTTTACAACCTCACAAGTTTAGTCGGGCACTTGTGTAGCCTTTTACAAATCTCTCACCAAGATACTCCCCCTTACAACAAGTCATATGAACAAAGCAATCCCGAAGACCTTTCCCTCTTGCTTACCCATGCAAGTCTAACGAGCAGCAACGTTCTCTACTGCTTACACCACTGTAAGTCTTACGAGCAGCAACGTTCTCTACTGCTTGCACCTTGTAAGTCTTACGAGCAGAAAGTCTTACCGACGATTCTTTCTACAGCTTCCCTTAAGGAAATCAACCCACTCAAGGTCCCTTTACCTTGATATCAATTTAGAAATATAAGTGCTTACAAACTCTCTCACAGAGTGGATAGAATACTCACTGAATTGCAATACAAATAACCTCTCTCTCAAAAGTAAATAATATAGAAGCTAGAGAAACAGAGAGTATGTGCGATGAGCATTGGTGTCAAGATGTTGACATTTTGATGATGTATGCACACTTGGTCTCTTCTGTTTTAGATGATCTTCTATTTATAGTTGATGAGAATTGATGACCGTTTAAGCATTTCAACATATCCGTTAGAATCCCGTTGCTTCATTTGACTGTTCTTCATATTTGAAAAACTAGCCGTTATGCTCGGTGGACGCTCCGCTTTCGTAAAGTCAGCTTTTCTCTCTTCACATCATCTCTTCATTGTATTGCTGGAGAAATACATTAAACAATAATACAATAAAGTGCAAGAATGATTGAAAGTAAGAAGAGTGAGTTTCATAATTAATCCTATGATTTTTGAAAGCTTCATAACGTTGTTCTATATTCCTTGGAAGCATTACTCGAGTGGTCACTCGAGTAAGCCTTGGTCGTTACTCGAGTGAGCCCTCGAGTAATCCCTTTCAAAATCTGGCCGAGATCATTTCCTACTTCATTACTCGAGTGATCCCTTGAGTAATGTTACTTTTCCTTATCTGGTTACTCAAGTAGTCCCTTGAGTGATGTGAGTCATTTCTTGGCCTAGAGCTAATGGAAGATTTCTTCTCTGGTTACTTGAGTGATCCCTGGAGTAAGCTCTTAAATAAATTTGCAGATTACTCGAGTGGTCCCTCGAGTAATGTCATTCAAATCTTGGTCGACAGTATTTCCAACTGCATTACTCGAGTGTCCATCGAGTGAGTTTTCAAATAATTCTGCATATTACTCAAGTAAGCTCTTGATTTTGATTTAAAACATGGCAAATCATATATCATTGGAAAGCCCTCATCATCTATATTCCAATGCAACAAGAATCACCTCCAAACTCATTTTGTACAGAAAGTTATGATTTAAAGAATATCTTCTGTATTTAGACAAAGTCTGAAATCACGAGAATGAGTTTCTAGAAGGAATAGCTTTTTGCATATAACTTGAAATATATCAAATCATATGTCCTTGGAAATCCCTTTAAGTCTACTTTCGTATGGCACTGGTTTTGTCCCAATCCAATGTGTATTTTGAGAGTTATGTCCAAAATACCGAAGCTGTTCTGGAATATAATGCTAATTCATGTGTCAACTTCAATAGATCATATCTCCCTCATCTGAACTCCTTTGAATGTGATCCTAGTGTCCATAGTTCGTGTTAGGAGTCTAGTTTCATATGCCATCAGTTTGTGATCAATCCGATGTGTGGTTAGAGATATATACCCAAAATACCGAACCTCTGTCATGACACGTGAAATCAGAGTACCATTACTCGAGTGGCTACTCGAGTAATCTTCAAGTAACTTTGCAGATCACTTGAATAGCCACTTGAGTAATCACCTCCAAAATGAGGCAGTGCCATATTACTCAAGTGATTACTCAAGTAATCATCCCTGGAGGTACCATAACTTCCGTCTACATCATTTTAGATTCGTATTGACCCATTCCAACTTCCGTTTGAGCATAGAAGCCTCCGATATCACTTCTAATAGCTTGGATCTTGATATTCTCATGTGATCTTGCAAGTTCTTCTTTCTTCAATCTCTTTCTTCTTGTTTTGCCACTTGATGATCATTCTTCATATCCCAATTAGGTGTCTTTTTGAATATGTTCAATCTTCTTCAATCTTTGCTTGATATTCCCATTAGTTCTTGCAATGCTTTCTTTCTTCAATCCCTTACCTCTTGATTTTCTTCTTGATGATCATTCTTCACATATGAGGCATTATAACATCAACCTACCATCGGGTTTATGACTAAGCTACAAGATATACAACATTAAATATAGTAGTTAGTCAATGTAGAGAATAAGTATATCATGCAAACTTTTTGCTCTTAATACTTGACATCCATATTTGACATCATCAAAACTATTCATATCTAACAATAACATCATCAATAACTTCACTACTATCTTTGAGGTGACCCATAAACTTAGTAATGAATGAAAGGTATAATATTTGGTTCACAGATTGTAAACAATCTATAGACACTTTTTCATTGTGATTATGATCCTTCATTCTATAAAAACCCTCAAAATCTCATTCCTCCATAAACATGCTCCATAGTGTTGTCTTGTGTTGCGTTGCAATGGACATGTTATATCAAGAGTCACTTCTCTTCACAATCGTCTCTTTACTACCTTCAAGGAAGCAGCCAGAACCTCCATTCTCTCTAAATGTTGGCTTCATACTTGGCATTCACCCACCAACATAGACTTCAATGAATCATTCTTCATAAATCTTGAGAGGGTGCGGCTGAAGCACAAATAGGAGTAATTAAGTCTAATGTCTTTAAATTTTTTATAATTAATATTTGACAGTTTCAATTACAAACTGTTAAATATAATATTTAATTACGTGATGGTTTTTTTTACAAAAAATTATATAATGTATTATATTTTATGGTTGTCTCACAGCCATGACATATTTCACAATTTATCTTAACAATCGTAAAGTATTTACTTTACATTATCTTTGCCTTTTCATATTTTGCAGTATCCCTTTTTTTCAAAAAAGAGGAAGAGTGAATTTGTCTAAAAATGTTTTAGGGTTTCCCAATCCCAACCATAAAATTCTAGGTATTCATAGGGGATTGGTTTGAGTATGCCTTCTTAAGTGACAACTTGGGTTTAGTTTCTAAGGAGTAGACACTGGCAATTTGAAGTTAGCGGATCCAATTTGCAACCTCCTACTTATAATGGAGCTTCCACACCACATTTCACAATATGATCTACATCTCATCTCATTTTCATGAAAATTTTGTCTTCTACTTTTCCTGTGGAAGGAAAAAAAATCTTCAAACAAAAAAGTTTATACAAACATCCTCAATTTTCAAGAACTTTGCCACCTTATTTATAGAAATTATTGATAATTTTGATGGGAATGAAAAGAAAACAAAATGAACCTTCACTATTTGAATAACTTGAAATTTCAATCATATCAAATAGGCAAGAGGAAAATTTTGAATTTAATACCTTTTGGTATCCCATTGATTTGATTTTTCTAGGAAAGCAAACACTTGAAGTAGCAGTGTCTAGAGCATCACAATCATCTTCATTGGTGTTGGATTCCATAGGTTATTTCTTCATAAAAGCTAGCGAAGATAAAATTTGAAGATGAAATTTGATGAAGATTGATTTTCAAGTCTGTGTCTCAATACATCTAGGTTAATAAAATTTATTTTATAAATGAGAGATGAGGGATATATGGAAAGATAAAAATCGTGGGTTGTCAAATTAGTGTGATCTAGAAGTTTCATCAATGATTAGGTTTTTAGTGGATAAAAACAACAACTGTCAACGTAATATGCTTTAAAACAATGGGATATTGAAATTATGGTCTAGTCAAAATGTTTAAAATAGATGGCTTAAATTCATTAAGCGTCATCTCCAGCTAGCTTAAATAAATAAAATGTATCATGTCATTAAATTTTTGAAAATCCCTATTAAATACCATTTGAAATGGTAAAACCCACAAAAGTCCTTTATAACATTTAAAAGACAGAAAAGGGATTGGATATATTGGGGATATTGAAGTGTTGTGTAAAATACCAAAATGCCCCTTTTTACTCAATTACACACACACTTGGTCGGTGAGGATGATGTTACCGGTTAGCTTCAGACGGGTTCTCCTAGAAGGGTCAGAAGCGAAGATCTAGCCCTAGCCTCGTCGTCGTCCCCAAATCAGAGTAGGCTCTTTTGTTGCCACCGACGTGGATGTGGGTGAGGGAATCTTTAGCTATTGCTTGTTTTGTTTAAGCTTTGTGCTTTATTTCTTCTCCTCCTCGTGGTTATCTACAGATGTTGCTGTGAGCGAAAAAGGGAATCTTCGAAACTGAGCTTCCTTCTCCTCCTTATTGGACGTTGTTGCTCCTTTTCTTCAGTTGGTTAGTGCGTGTAAGTCGCAATCCCTCTCCAATTTGTTTTTTATCCAATTCTCCCACTCTAAATCCCTTTCCCTCATCTCATTTGTGCCATTTTTTGTTGTTGAGTGTCGTCTCCTTTGTCACCTACTCCGTGGGTTGCTCATCCAAGGCCTACTCTGTCGGTTGATCCTTCATTCAGGTAAACTTTGAATCTCTGCCATGATTTTCTTGGTAAAAACAAAGCTTTCTTTCTTTGTCGATTGTGGGTATGGTTGTGGTTTTTCCACTATACTGTGCTTGTGATTTATTACTACTTCTCTTGCAATGGGGGATACATGTGTGGGCATAGTAAGTAGAAGTTAAGTTAAAGGGGCCAAGTAGTGTATATGTGTCACTGAATGAACTAAAATTAAGTAAAAAAAATAGTAATTAGTAACTTGTTTCATTTCTAATGCTATTGCATATTTAAGGGATGCCGTTCTTACTATCTCTCATCTGTTGCTTTTGGCCCAGGATATAAGTTTTTCTTCTGGATATTTTTTGGAGGTGCATGATTAGAACCTATTACCTCCTGTCATCCACAAACAGTGGTTTGTTCTTTATTTATTTTTTTTAATTTTTTATTGCTACTTACTTGTCATATGGAATTCTTATTGATGTCAAGAAGTGTAATGACTAACTTGACTTTAGGGGAAAAAGGGTAAAATGAGAAGGAAATATGAAAAGAAAAATAGTTGAGGAAAGGTACGTATTATCATTTTGGCTGATTTACTTTCTGTTTACTGGTAGGATTACAAATGAAAAGGTGAATGTTCAATTCTACTTCAAAATCATTGTTTTATGATCAACTGCATTACAAGAAGCTAATACACGTCTGAGGTTGGTGTATTTGCCATTCAGAGAGGTAATAACATAGAGAACATAACCCGTTTTCTATAATTCTCAATATACAAATTTAAGATAAAAGGGAAAGATTATGCTATTGTAGTTGCCCCTTTATCGTGTAGTTATAATTTGTTATCAGGCTATTGCTCGTTTCTTTTGCATGAAAGCAAAAGACTGTGTATATGCTGTTGTAGTCCAATAAGTGAATTGTTTTGGTATATGAATTACCTTTGAAGTTATCTTGAAATTTGTTGCTAGGGATTTACTTGCTTTTGTAATTTCTTGAAATTTTGTTGTTGCATGTTTAGCCATGAGGTTGTATACTCTTGTGTTTGTCACCACTACTTTTGTGAATACTCCCCCAACATGTAGTTGGATTAAGTACTTTCTTCATTAGAGATTTACTTGTTGTAATTAATTGACTGTGTGTCTAAGAGTTAATTGAAAAATCAAAATTTATTTGCTAACTTGTTTGAAAATGAAAATTTTGGGAAGTTGCATTATTGAGAATGTAACACCATTGCTTAATTCTTTAAAAAAGTATTTCTTCACAAGATAGTTCATTTTCTCTTTGTTTGAATGTGAATTATCCTACCTGCTGCATTTGTGTCATTGTTAAACTTGGTTGGAAGTGAAAAAAATGCATATCTATTGTTGCTTTGAGTTGTATGTCCCTACTACATTATTTGTTGCTTTAAATTCTGTTTGAGAATCAGAATTTAGAATTCTGGTGATAGAATTTAAAGTTGCACTTTTGTGTACATTGCCACACATTGAATTTTGTCTATTTCTCTTTAGGTATTTGGATTAATGAAAACTATTATTCGGACTATTGACTTTTTAGTTATCTCTTTTGCTACAAGTCTGATTTAGCTAACACGTTTGCTGAAACAAGAATGGTTTCTGATGTTGCATGTCAGAATTAGGTAAAATCTTATGCATAAACTGATTTAGCTATTGTATACAGTTGGATGAATTTTAGTGCATCCTCTGTGAATTTCTTGTATGCTTCTTGTATGCTTGTGAAGTTGTGTACAACATATATGTTCGCAGTTTGAAGGGAATTTTGCAACTTTAGCTAATTTATGAAAACAAATCTTTTGCCATATATTAGAACTTTGTAAAGATGCTAATTTTCTCCTGTTATATTGTTTGATTATTGTCTTGGGGATATAAAATAACAAGCATCTCAGTAAATAACTGCAGATTTTTTTTGCATTATCACAGCACAGCGTAATGATGAGTAAAGAGGTTAACAACCATGATAAAGTGGATATGCAAAGAAAAGATGTGAGGAATGGTTACATTTTGTTTCGAAGGGAGTTTGAAAAGGGGAAGGAGCAGGTAAATTTTACTGAGAAGCTTAGGGAGTCAACAAAGGCATGGAGGAATTTGAGTGAGGAGGAAAGGAAAAAAAATATAATGATAGGGCGAAGCAAGGAATGCCAGCAAAGCAGAAGAGGAACTACCTAGTTGCTTTTCACTCTTGTTGCTCTCTGAATCAATTCACCAAACTTGTTGCTCATATAAATTGTAATCCAAACATGAAAGCTAAGGTAGAAAAGTTAGGATTTTGAGATCTACTTTGTGTGGAATGTATGGGGCTCCCTCAAGACATTTTAGTTGCTATAATGAGGGCGTATGATGCCCTTACCAATCAATTTAGAATTAAGAGGAAGACAGTTGAGATTGAAGCAAAAGATGTTGTAGAATTGCTTGAGATGCCAAATAGTGGGGAGGAGGTGAAAGTAGATGTTAGTGAGACAGATGAGACATATAAGATATTGAAGACAAAGTATGGTAAGCTCAAGTATGAGAACATACTTAATGACATAACATTTGGGCAATCAGATGGCAATTTGAATTTTTATTTATGTTGCACATACTGGGTACTTTTCTGGCTCCCACCGCAAGCCCAACAATTAGTGTCAAGTTGCTTAAGTTTATGTGTTGCACCATGAAAGAATTTGCGCACTTTGACTGGGCCACATACATTGTCAATGACCTATGAAAATAGATGGCAGATTATGTTGATACAATTCAATTTCATGACATCATCGCTCTTGTAAAACTGAAGCATGTTGGGAAGAAGCTGATAGGTGACTTTATTGGGCTCCCGTTCCACAACAGAACAACTTGTGACTGTTTTTGTATATGCACATGATTTTGGTTAGAAGATGGTTTAGTGTTAGTTTTTAATATCACTATGTCATGCAGGCATGACTGTGGCGTCCATGTGCTAATTTGGCTGAATAATTGGAAGCCAGGTGTAACCTTTAACTATGGTGATGATGAGGCTGGGGAGTATAGGCAAAACCTAATGTGGTGGGTGGTTAACCATGAAATGAATAGCAAGAGGGAGGATGCATTGAGACTGATTACTTCATAAATGACCCTGACTAAGATGATATGACGACATAATTCTATTCCTAATGGAACTCTTTGGTCTTCCTGAAACAATTTTTTTTTTAGAATTCACCATTGTTGTAAAGAGCTTAAGACTTGTTGTCTAACATAGTAACCAAGCACTACATTTTTGGGTGACATAGTAAAGTTGTTATTTTGGTAACCGATCTTGTACACTGCTTCATAGTAGTGGCCTTTTGTGATGTAATGTTATTGTGTATGTAAATTTATTAAAGCTTTAGTCCCTTTATTCCTACAGAATGCTAATATGCACTTATGTTGTACAGGAAGCAAGTAAATCAAGAAACATTGTGTGTTAAAGTGTTGACCCAAAAGGGGTGGATGCTGACAAATTCACTAATGTAAATGACAAAGTTCGTAATAGGTTAGACGAGAATGGTAATGGGAATAACAACTTAGTCTCACCAAACATTTTGACTTTGGTATTTCTTTCTCTGAAATAGCGCCAAGAGAGAGGAAAATTTTTTTGAGGGAAATAACTCAACTTCTGTGTTGCTGAAAGTTTATTTTCCTCTAGAGTCAAACGCATACGTTTCACTTGCTGAAAGTTGCTGATGTGGTAAGAAGATCAGATGTAATTAGAGCTAGGAAATGGGCCGGCCTGTTTAGGTGACAGGCTTGGGCTTATAATTTAGAGCCTTCAGAAGGAGGCGGGCCTAAAAGGGCTGGCCCTACTTGTAGCCCTGTAGGGTCGGCCCTTTTAGGCCCATTTAACTTTTTTTTAAAATGGGCATAGGGCAATGGGCAGCAAGTATTGATTAGGGGTAGAGTTAATCTAACTTAACCCTCAGATTAGAGATGCTTTCACACTGACTCAGACCTCATTTGAAGCTACTCTTCTTTGATTTTCTTTTTTCTTTATTTGTATGTGTATGCTAAAATTCAAATCAGGTATTCTATTATTATTGACATTTGAAGCTTGTAGACTTGCTTTATTGTGGCTATGGATTTGTTTGATTGACTGTGGGCATTAATTATGGTTTGGACTTAAGTCTTAGTGTTTTAAATTAGGTATTTTAGTCTTTAGGAGAATAAGAAACAAAAAAGTCATGGCAAAAAAAAAAGCTAAACGGGCCTAAAAATTAGCCCTTGATCTTCAACTTTGACATTTGAAGCTTAGATTCTAGATTATCTTATTCATATGTTCTGAAAATTAAGGAAAATTGCATCCATAAAACTAGCAAGTAGGGGTGGAATAAGGCCAGGCCAAGCTTTTGGCTTAACAATCGAAACTAGCACCTACAAGGGTGCCTTACAGCAGCTATGTCGTTCAATATAATTTCTTCTTCTCCTTCAAACACCTTGAAAAACAAGGCAGCAGCTATATGACTTCATTTGGTTGCCCGATTGGTTAGACTATATAACCAAAATGGCTATATCACTCTCAACTACACATTGATTTCTCCTCAACTAACTAACCCACAATTGGGAATTAGGGATTCTAATTACAAAAATATATTACAATTATATATCAATACCCCTTCCCCTTTTTAACATCCTTTCCCTCAAGGATGTGTAGCTTGAAAATCAGGAAATTGCTCTTGGAAACGAAGGAGTGGCATCCAAGAGGCTTCTTCTTCTAATAACCATTTCCATTAAACAAGTACTTCAGTAATGAACTTCTTCCTACGCTTAACAGTCCTCAGATTGAGGATTTTTTTAGGAACTAAAGTGGGAGGAGGTTCTAGAAAATCAGGTGGAAGATGACGAGGTTGCACAGTTGGATTAGGACATAGTTTTAGTGTAGAAACATGGAAAGTAGGATGAACTCGGGACTCCGGAGGTAATTCCAACCTATAGGCAATAGAACCAACCTTCTCTAGTACTTGATAGGGCCCAAAATACCTAGGAGCAAGCTTTTGTGAGCTCTTAAGAGTAGTAGAAATCTGTTGGTATGGTTGTAACTTCAAAAATACCCACTGACCTACAACAAATTCATGGCCAGATCTGTTAGCATCAGCTTTTTGCTTCATTCTGTTGGCCGTACGATGCAAATGATGTTTGAGCATTGCCAAAACTTGCTTTCGTGCTTCAAACGTGAGGTCTACAGCCTCAAATACTGAGTTGTGAGGCAGGTAAGGGCAATGAAGAGGTGGTCTTTGGCCATACAATAGTTCATAGGGCAATGCCTTTGTAGAGGTATGAAAAGAAGTGTCATACCACCATTTAGCATGTCGTAACCACTTGCTCTATTCCATGGGCCTTTTCCAACACATACACCTTAAGTAAGTTTCTAGGCACCTATTAATCACATCTGCTTGCCCAACTCTTTGGGGGTGATAAGCAGAAGATAACTTCTGTTGGATCCCCAAAACACGCAGAAGTTCCTTCCAAAAGTTACTCACAAAAAGTGGATCTCTGTCACTAATAATCTCTGTAGGTGCTCCATATAGTTTATAGATGTGATCTAGGAATACCTGAGCTAGGGATGCAGCTGAATATGTATGGGAGAGGGCTACAAAATGGCCATATTTGCTTATCCTATCAACTATGACCTAAATGACCTCCTTGCCATTCGATTTAGGAAGCCCTTCAATAAAGTCCATAGTGATTGACCCCATATATGACTAGGAATAGGAAGGGGCTGTAATAGCCCAGGGGAAGCAACGGTTTCATACTTACATTGGGCACAAGTGTCACAAGCCTTCACATAAGTAGTAACATCATCAAATAACTTGCAGCACCAAAAGAGGGATTTAATTTTTTGGTATATAGCTTGTATACCCGAGTGCCCTCCTTGGGGACTTGAGTGCAACCAATATAGGATTTTTTTCTTTAGAGTAGAATCATTTACTACTACAAGTTTACCCTTCCTCCTCAATAATCCATCATTCCAAGTAATATGAAAAAGAGGTTCCTCACTATCTTGTACCTTAGGGAGTAGTTATTGCAAATACTCATCTTTCTCCCAACTTTCTATAATATGCTGCAACAATTCAGGGGAGGAAGTGTCTAGGACTATTTGCATCAGCTATACTTTATGCATTATAGAGAGTGCATCAGCCACTGAATTGTCTTGCCCTTTTTTATACTGAATTTCATGGTCAAACCCAACTAATTTAGCTACCCATAGCATTTGAAATGATGTCTTGAGTTGCTGTCCAAGTAGGTATTTAAGGCTCTACTAGTCAGTATGTATAATAAAGTGCTGTCCCTCCAAATATTGATGCCAATGAAGCCCTGCCAAAGCCACAGCCATAAGTTCCTTCTCATAAACTAATAAGTGATGATGTTGGGGTACTAAACCTGTGCTAAAATAAGCTAAAGGCTTCCCTTCTTGCATTAGAACAGCCCCTGCCCTAGAACCACATGTATTAGCCTCAACAATAAATTGTTTAGAGAAATCAAGTAGAGAAAGAACTGGGGCAGTAGTAAGAGCCTTCTTAAGGCTATTAAAAGCATCTGTGGCTGCTTGAGTCCATACAAAGCCATTCTTTTTTAGTAATAAGGTGAGAGGCCTTTCTATGGTGCCAAAATCTTTAATAAAGCACCTGTAATAGCCGATTAGTCCCAAAAACCCTCCAAGTTGCTTGATGGTAGTTGGCAAAGGCCAATCAGCAACTGCTTGGATTTTATTAGGATTTGTAGAGACTGTTTCAACACATATAAAGTGCCCTAAATACTCCACATTGGTTGTAGCAAATGTGCACTTGGATAGTTTAACATAAAACTGATTTTTCCTTAAGATTTATAGCACCTTCTCCAAATGTGCAGCATGATTTGCAAGGGAAGAGCTGTAAATCAATATGTCATCAAAAAACACCAAGACAAACTTGCATAAATAAAATTGAAATAGATCATTCATGGCTCCCTAAAATATGACTGGTGCATTGGTCAAGCCAAATGGCATAACCAACCACTCATAATGCCCTGAGTGAGACTTGAAAGCTGTTTTGTGCACATCTTCCGATTCCATCCTAATTTGGTGATATCCAATTATTAAATTCAGCTTTGTAAACCACCTAGTAACTCCTAGTTCTTCAAATAGTTCTTCTACCAATGGAATAGGGTACTGATTTTTGATTATGACTTTATTTAGTGCACAAAAATCAATGCACATCCTCCATGTGCCATCCTTATTCTTCACTAGCACAATTAGAGCTGAAAACGGAGAAGAACTTAGCTGAACAACCCCAGCTTGGAGTAGTTCTTCAATTAGCTTTTCAATTGTGTCCCTTTGAGCTGCTGGGTAGCAGTAGGGTTTCAAACTTATAGGATTAGTGTCTTCCTTAAGCCTTATTGGGTGGTTGTGATCCTTTCTAAAGGGAGGGAGGCTCTTAGGCTCTTCAAAAACATCCTAAACTTGTTTAAAACCCTATGAACTTTTGCTGGAATATTGCTGGCAAAGTCTGTAATATTTACATACTACTGGATGTTTTCAATTGTCTTTACCATTTGCAGAAGGTAAAGCTACCCTTGATAGGGGGGATAAATTGTTGTCTTGTTTGGATGCATAAGCTGCCAGGAATTAGGGGATTAGCTTGCAGCTTTCTAATGGAGCCATTATACCTAAAGTACATATTGAGGGATTCATAATCCCAATAAGCATTTTTAATACTTCTTAACCACTTTAACCCCAGCACAAGGTCATATGTATTCAGTTCTATAATTCTGAAATCAAAAATAAATTCCATGCCTTGCATACACCATTAAAAACCTTTCCATACCCCATGAATCTTGAGTTTTTTAGCACCAACAACCTCAACTAAAGAAATAGCAGAACCCTTACTCCTCCAATCCATCTTCCTTGCTAAATTCAGATCCAAGAAGTCATGCGTGCTACCACTATCTAACAGAACTTGCATAGTACGCTTTCCTACTTGACCCTGAATTCTCATGGATGTTGCACTATCAATACCCTCTATAGCATGTAAAGAAATACTTGGGTATTCTTACTCCATGTATTGATCCTCAATGGTGTCCTTAGCGCTGTCATCTATGTCTAAATCTTGCCCAATATAGTGCAGCTGTAATTTTTTCCTTTGAGGACATTTATGATCATAACAAAAAGGAGCATGGCAGTAGAAACATAAATTTTTGGTTTTGTGTTCAAGTTCTTCTTCAGGGGTAAGGGGCTTGTAGGTCTTGTTTGGGTTCTTGGGTATTAAAGATAGGATCTTGGAAGTATTACCAGCATGTTTATCGAGTATAGGGGGCTTACTTGCCATTAATGCTGTGCGATAAGGAGCCACTGGTGGATACTAGGGTAACGTGTCAAAGAAGCTGTTTGGGTTGTTGCAGTAGCTTGCTGCCTAGATTTTTCTAAGCCAATCTTGGAATTTAGGTTATCCTAGATTAGTTCTTGAATTTTTGCTAATTTTCGAGCCTCTGTTAATGTTCTGGGATTAAACATCTGTACCGGACTTGACAACTCTGTTTTGAGAGCCAGCACTTAGGCACCCACAAGATAATATTCTACCAAATCCAATTTGGCAGCGATAAGATCAAAAGTAGCATTGTATTCTGCCAGCGTTCCAGTCTGTCTTAGATGTGTAAGTTCGCTTATGGGATTCTCAACTGCTAGGCCAAAATTGTCTTGCAAGATCACAACATATTCATCCCAAGAAGGTAGTCAGTTTCTCAATCTTCTTTCAAGAGCACGATGCCACTGGAATGTCTTATTATCAAGATTAAGTAAGGCCATTTTTACCTTGCTTTCCTCTGGTGTATCATCTAATTCAAAGAACCTTTCACATTTGAGCAGCTATGTCAGAATATCATCATCGGTGTATCTAGTAAATTCTAATTTAGTGAATTGGGTCAGTTTTTGGCAGTGGGGCTGCCTTGGTCGATGTTCTTGAAAGCAATCTTTGGGCTGATTAGGATTCCTAACATTATTCTGAACATTGGCATGTATTTCTTGAATTTCTTGCCTCAAGGTTGCGATCCCAGTATTGAATCCAATCAATAACCCTTGGAGAGTAGTTTTGGTTGTCTGCATTCTTTATTCAATTGCCTGGAAGCTTTCTTCTGCCATTTTTTATCTTTCTTGGAATCTTGTTTCAACCATGCAGATCATGTGGAAGAGGATTAAGTCTCTGATACCACTGATACAACTCTGTAGTTTCTTGACAGAATTGTATTGAGAGAAGGAGTAGAAGAGAGAAGAGAGAAGAGAGAAGAGAGAAGAGAGAAATCTTTAGACAGAAAAAGTAGAGGGCAATCTTGGATAAAGGAGGGAAAGAGAGAGAACACAAGAGTTGTTGAATTATAACAAATCAACAACTGAGTTATAATGAGAGAAGCTTAGGCTTTATATAGACAGCCTAATAGGTACTGCCGCCTTATCCATTGTATTGAGGCGCATGAGTGCTGCTGCCTTATTCATTAATGGCAGATCTGTAATTAACAACTAATCCTATTTAAATCCCTAATTAGCTAAGGAGCTCAACTAATGTTGCTCTTGGCTAATGCTATTCTAAAATAGCTACGCCACTCTCAATTAAACATTGATCTCTTCTCAACTAACTAACCTACAATTGGGAATTATGGATTCTAATTACAATTAGGGATTCTAATTACAAAATTATATCACAATTATATATCATAGAGCCTAACCCCCAAGTTGCTATTGATCTGGCCAACCACAGTATTAATGAATACTGGGATGCTAATGCCCTCTTTGCTGCATCCATACATCCTGCCGGAATCTAAAACTGGCTATCAATGGAGAAAACCATAGGCTAACACCATTAAAATTAATTTTGATGGCTTCTTTTACAAATGCATTGGCAGAGTTGGCATACATACAGAATTTTGTTCCTTTAACAAAACTAGGTGGCATAAATAAGGTAAGTTCAGTTGGAGGGTTGAACATACATACACCCAGTTCTGATATAGATTCACACCAAATCTTATTCCCTTAAGAAGCATAGGTGGCATTATTATTATTGTCTTCATTTTTACTTGTACGAAAAGGTATAGAGGTTGTATCATAACTAAGGCCAACTTACACATGTAACGAAGTTTGCTGAATTAGTCAACTTGGCTAGTTCAATTGGTAACTTCAAACTGATTTGGCAAAAAAATGATTCTTGATTTGGTTTGTGGCAGACTGGTAGTAATCTTTTACAATATTCATTATTTATGCATCAGAAATCTGAGGTTTTTTTTCCCCACAGTCCACTGCTTTTTAAGATGATCTAGGAATCATGTTGCTCCAGTAAATTTCAGATTCTCTCTTAAGAGAATAGAGAAAACATTAGAAACACAACTATGTTTGTTTTAACTAATTATGGTGATGATGCAGTTTTCTGTAATATATCTATGCATGAAATCATTGGACTAATGTAGAAACCCATATCCATACAAGAACACAGTCATCATGACTCTTGCTCTGTTGAAAATGCCATTTTTTAAAGATTCTTAAAGAATAATAATGCTATTGATGAATATTTTTCTTTTGGCCTTTTCAAAGCAAGAATATGGCGCCTTATCTGGATAAGGTCAAGGTCACTCTTTATTTCTTTCACCTTGGTTGCATTTAGACCCACTTCATAAATATTCTAAGCACTTTTCCTTATGTCAAAAGGAATTCTCTGATTGACCTTGTAACATTAGCCAAATCTGACACTGTTTGGGCGTATAAATAGTTCATGATTTTGAAAGACCGAGAGTAAAAACTTCGGATATGATTGCTTGGGTATGACTTAAGTATGTGTATTGTTACATCCGAACTGACACAAGTGTTTGGCATTGAACTTGGTTTTTAAGCTTCCTCCCCCCCCCCCCCTTTCATCTTTTGAGTTTATTTCATCATGGATCAGAATTTTGATTCCCCAGCATCTCTGGAATGCTCTGTTTTGTTCATTCTGTGGTATTTGAGTTTGCTAAAGTTTGCAGCTTAATTGTGTTCCATTTGAATTTGCACTTGCAAATTGTCTCTGTGAAAAAAGAAGAGGTTGATGTTAGTTTTCTCACCTACGGAAATGGACGACTCTGTTGTGTACGGGTAATATGCACAAAAAACCATCAGAAGGCTTTACTTTTAACACCATTTCAGCTTGTCGACTTTGGATTCTTAATCCCGTTGTTGCTCTAAATTCATACTCACATCAAATATTTGAAAACTTAAAACCATGATTCATAATTACGGTGCCTATGTCCCTCATAATACTCTTCCCGGAGGCTTGGGAAGCATCTGGTAATTAATTTTTTTTAGTATCATCTGGTATCTGGTTCGGGGTTTGTGACTGTTCCTCCTAACATGAGTGTTTTCTCTGAGATTCTAACATGAGACTTAAAGAGATCTAGCGGGTTTTATACCACTAGACTAACTCTATGTTTGTGAAATATTTGATAATTAATGATAATAATTCAGGAAAAAAGAGAGAAAGAATTGGAGATGGATGAATGATTTTATAATTGAGGGGAAATTGATTATTAATGATAATAAGAAATAAGGGTATGTTGGTGAACTATGTTCTTTTGACTATTTTGTTGATAATATAACTGATAAGTATATATTTTATAATTAAATAAGTGTAGATTTAGTATATATTTGATTAAATTGCATTGTGGGCACCAAAAGTTTCATATGAAATTAGGTTTATGATAGGAAAAATTGAAGAATATGAAAACAATATGCTCTCCAAGTTTCATCAAATGACTTAAATTCTTTAGTATGGATGATCAAGATTCACAAAGCCATCCATTGCATGAGTGAACAAAGTATACCATTTTGTATAAAAGGTATACCATTTTCATGCGCGCACATATTCAAAATGTGGCTTGAACCTTGAGATGATGTATCGCACAACAACTGTTTTCTAGTTGTAAGTCATGAATAGTTGAGATCAAACAGCAAAGTAATGTAACTTTAAATGGGCTGGCTTTCGAAACAATGTGTGTCGAAAGTTTCATTTGAAATTAAGTTTATGATAGGATAAATTAAGGATTAAATAGTGTGTTCTCAAAGTTTCATCAAATGACTTGAATTCTTTTGGATGCATGGTTGAGAGTCACATAGCTTGATAGCCATCATTTGCGTATGAAAGCAAAATATGCTGTTTTCATATTTTGAAAAGTGAGATGGTCATTGAGATGATGTAACATACAACTATTTCCTAACTCTAGGTGTCATGAACAGTTGAGATCAAACTATAAGGTAATGTAATTTTAAAAGCAATACTAGCATACTGCTCTTTTATATCCTAGATGTAAAGAAAATAAAATGAACATAAATATAATTTAATTCATTGGATAATTTTTTTTCTCTTTGAATTAAATAGGTAGATATTAACAGCCTCAAGTTATAGCCGGGATTACCCTCTTATAGGAGAGTTTTCTTGTCCTTGGGATTTAAGGCCTCATGCATTCATTGCATAGTTAACTATACATTTCTCTTGGTCAAATGAACAATGTTTCCTATACATTTCTCAAGTATTATCGTTTCTTTTTTACTAATAACATACTGAGACTACATAATATGGACTTTATTTAGAAATTGGTAGATTTTGACAATGAAATGTAGTTTGTGACAGTAACATTTTCACTACAGCGAACCCCTTTTCATTGCAATGAAGCTCAACTAAGAGAATTGGAGAAACTATATATGTAAGGTTTGGAGAAAATTAACCACCCCTTAATGTAAAATGGTGAGTGATTAAATATACAAAACTTAACCTTGAAACTATCAGCCTGTTTAGCTAATATATGAGCACAATTTAGAAGCGCTATGCAAAAAGATCAGAATGAATAATCCAGCTGCTTGCAATACGACATGACAACAAGGGTGGTTTCTTCACTAAATCCCTCGTACACAATCGGATAATACAATGATGGTTCCAAATTAACATGTGATTACTGTTTTGATTTCTGCAATATATATATATATATATATATGCTTGTCAATATCAATTCTCTGCTTTCTTTCTCACCACATCAAGAAAATGGAATCACCGTTGTAAGTTCTGGTGGGCCCAATGCCAGGAGTTGCATGAGAACGTTACGTTCCCTTTTGAATGATGTTGCTGTCAAACAAAATTTAAGAGTTAAAATTAACATTTTCAACTGTTCGGGCAACATTGCTTTGCTTTTTATACTTTCAGAGGGGCATTTGATGAGCCAAACAAAACTTTCGGATATATACCTATGAGTCATGATGATGCTGCTGAAACAAAATCTGATCTCTTGATTTTTTTTTTTTTAAATTGAAGGGTATTTTTGTCATTATGATGGTGCTGAAACAAAAATTAAAATTCACATTTTAGAAGAGTAGAGACTTAGAACTGAAAACCCCATAGATATTTAGTCATATTTAGTGCCACCAAGCTATCAACTGTTTTTTTTTTCCAATTTACATCAAATAGATGTATATTGATAATTAAATATTTCATTAATTTTAGGACCAATACAACCTTTATTTGATATCATATTTTCATATTACTGATGTAATAATATTATTTAAATTTTTGGGTCTTCACAATATAAAACCTCTTTTTTTTTTTCACAGAAACGAAGTTCACATTCAGTGCCAATGCATCCTAAACCGCTTTGAGTACCAGCAATCTACAAACTTCTCTTTATTGTTAAACTACATTATATAATTAAAATATTTAATTTTCTTAATATAATTATTTATTAGGGTAAAGGAGCAAAAATACTCATGATCTTTGTCAAAAAGAGTTGCTGGCACCATAAACAATTTTTAGGTGCAAAAATACCCATAATCATTTAAAAATGGTCCTAAAATGCTACAACCGTTAAATTGATATATGTTGACTGTGTGTTTGAAAGTTTTGACCAAATATGGTCACATGGACACTGAGTTGACCAAATTCATGTCTTATGTGGCAGTGGAGTGCGAACACGTAATCTCTCTCTGCTTCACAAAAGAAACCACTCTTTCTCACATCTCACCAACTATCATTACCAGTTCCTCGTCCTCTGCTTCTTCAACCAAACCCACTAGCTTCATCGTGCGTGATTGAGTTCCTCCATTGCGGCATCCTACTGTTCCCCTCTAAGACAAGTTCCTCCTCTTCATAGGATTGATCGCGTTGCTTCTCACTTCTCACTCCTCTTCCTTCGTCTTACCCATCACTTTCTCCTTTCTTTACCTCCTCCTCCTTTCCTCATTTGAAACAAAATCTTATTGCAAAGTGAGAATTGAAACTATGAAGCATACATGAAATTAGCACTAACCTTGTCAACAACAACTAAAGCACCCATGAAATAGGGCATCTGACAGTAAACGGGTAGTGGGCTTAAAGAGAAATTCCGAGCTTCGGCATCAAGGTGGAACCTTTCGGCCTAAAGAACTGCAACCACAACCATTCGGCATCCAACAACCTTTGTTGCCCCAGTCACTGTCATCATCACTGAGTATTTCAAGCATCGTCGCGCCACTGAAGGTAGATCTGCCAGAGCCCTTTTGTTGATATTCACTCCATTTTTCCTTCTAAAGAGAACTGTAATTCTTGATCTTGAGTACATGGTATTGTTGGAATTTCAGAATATTATTGTTTTGATCTTGGTTTTTCTGGGTTGGTATTTGAAATGTTTGATTTTGTGGATCTAGTTAGAGGATTCCATGGTTTGGGTCTCCAATCTCAGGTTGTGTCAAAAGCTTCACTGATAGCATTAGTTGTTTTTTTTTTTTTTGTTTCGGAAACAAAAGTTATCTTTGAAATCTGTAGTTTTTTTTTTTCAATTTGGAATTTGTGAACAAGTTGATTGAACTGTGGGTGATTTTTGTCTCTATTATTCGGTTTTATTGTTTGCAAAACAAAGGAAGCAGAGTAATCGTTGAAGGCAAAGGTACAATATAAGAATAATGGAGCAATGGAGGAATGGTTGAAGAAAAACAATGGCTGAAGTATGGAGGAGTGGAGAACGATGAGATGAAACTCAGATTTACAACCAAAGCTCTTGCTACTTTGTACTCAAAAGTAACATACGTTTGCTTAATTTAACAGGGATAGCATTTTAGGACCCTTTTTAAGTGATTATCGGTATTTTTGCACCCAAAAATTGTTTATGATGCCAATAGCTCTTTTTGATAAAGATTATGGGTATTTTTGCTCTTTTGCCCTATTTATTATTATTTTCTTGGGCCATTACAAATAGGATTAAGATGTAAAAATACACATGTGATTTTCTTCAAAGAGCACTCAACACCAAATACTTTTCTTAGGTGTAATAGTGACTATGTGGTTACAAAATATGTGCAAAACTATCCTTTGACAGTTAGTTTGACTTTTTTTATCCTAAAAGTAATGACATGTATAATGACATGGATACTGGAGTGACATTCTGGAAAAAAAAAAACTTGCTGAAAATCAAATTTTCCTAATAAATCATATAATTTAATAAAATTTAGTAATATAATATATGTATTTTAATGATTTTAATTTAATAATATTGGGAATCTAGGATTGGAAAAAAAATTGAGCAATCAGTATACTTTTTAGGGCAGCAGCTCTGCTGAGTGAGTTAAGCACTCTGCATTCAGATTTGAATCTACTTCAACGAAGGTGGTACTGAAATGTGAAATGTGAGTAATATTAATTACAAAGCTTCACCATTCAGCATGGTTTTTTTTCTGGAATGTCACTCTAGCGTCAAAATAAGTGCCTCCAGCGTCCTACTATATTGTTTTCCAGCTTTTAATAGCTGGAGAAGTGTGAATTAAACATTGAGATAATATCGTGACATACTATATTGTTTTCCAGCTTTTAGGTCTCATGAACAATTGAGATTATAAAAATAATGTAATTTTTAAAGCAATACTGGCGATGCTCCTTATGCATAATGTAAGGAAAAACGAACATAAATATAATTCATTGATTCTATAATTAATTGCATAGCACAATCAAAATAAGTGCCTTCCTCATGTGTGAAATTTCCCATTGGTTAGGATTTTCAACCATTTTCAGTTACAAAAAATTAGCCTTGCAAAATAGGAGCCTACTTAGCTAATATATCAGCAAAATTAACAAACTCTCTATTCAAAAAAATGAAAATGAATATTCTAGTTGTAACATCCTAAATTTCCGTCACCAAAATTCCTTTACACCTTTGTGGTAATAAAGGGAATAAAATGATGAATATTGGCACACTTGAATTAGCTAAACAGTATAATTAGTGGGCCAACATAAGACATAAAATCCACTTTTTGTCTTCTTAAAAACCCATTTTTGTAGCCCAAAATGGGATAATGTAAGAACACAATTTTTGGGCTCAATTAATAGTGATTTTCGGCCAACATAGCAAAATAGCAAGGGAAAATAAATCTTGGATATTAAATATGCCACGTGGATGCATTTTTATCCAAGTATAAAAGGATGACAAAAAGTTAAATTAGCATATGTTAATTTATACTTAAATATTAATATTTAAAAGGAGGTGGAAGGAGATATGAGAAATTATTTATCCTTTCAAAAACCTCATAATTCGTCCAACATAAGAAGGGAAAGAGAAAATATTCACTTGGACATAAATGGTGGCATTTGGAAGTATTTTGAGCCAAGCGGAAAAAGATGAAAGAAAAGTCAAATAACATATGCTTAATTAGCATTAAAAAAATAATAAGTTAAGGAGGTAGATGATGATATTTTTTAAGAGCTAATTATCTTCTTCCAAAGGCTCATTTTCGTCCAAACACAAGAAGGGGGGGGGGAGATCTTGAAGAAACACAAGAACACAAACCACAAGAGATTCAAGAAGCAAAGACAAGGTGAGTTGGTGGTAATTTCCACTTGTTCTTGCCTTCTAATTCATGGAAACTCTCTCCTAATCTTTATGCATTCTTGAAACACACATGTAGCAAGCAAAATCCAGAGCAAGAAGGAAGAGAGAGGGGACGGTTTTTGTGCCTAGAGAGAGAAAGTAAGAGGTAATCATACTAAACCTTGTTATCTTATTGATTTAAGGTTGTTTGTTGTGGTTGTGGGTGATTTGTGGCTTTGGTTGTCTTGGTTTTGTAATTTGGGAAGCTCAAACCCTAAGGGGTTATGCTGCCCAATTTAACCCTAATCATGATTAATAAGTGTTTCAAGGGTTAATCATGGGATTACAAGTCAAAAGAAAGGTGCTTTATGGATTGAAAACAAACAACATCATTTTCCCTCACAATTCCATAACTTTCGCCCATACCTAAAGTTGGGTGTTTGGTCTGGAATTTCATGGATTTAATGATTCTATTGTGTTAAGAATGGAAAATTGTGTAGGGAACATGTGAAATATGAAGTGTGAAGGCTTTAGGGTGTGAAATGACAATTTTACCCCTAAAACCCTAACAGTGGTTGCCAGGGGTATTTTCGTAATTTGGGCATGAGCTTGACAAATCTAAGATAAAAAATGGATTCTACATGTGAAATTGTATAGGAATAGGCTAGGTCATAATTTTTGGTAAAGTATAGTTGGATCGGGTATAAAAGGGCTTAGACACCCCAGGGCATTTTGGTCAATATGGGATTTTGAGTCAAGATAACTAACAATATGAGTTTATAATGAGTTATAAATGAGTAATAACTCATTTATTATAAATTTGGAATTTTAGGATATATCAGTAGCCCGAGATGGACAGACAGTATTGGAAAGACAAACAAGCAAGGAAAAGGGTAATTCCAGGTAGTAACTCTATCTCTCGTATACTATGTGAGTATTTATATGCTTTTTGTATACCATATTTTGTGATATGAATAATGAACACACACTATATCTAGCTGTGGTGCAGGAAAAGAACAAGTACCGTCTGGTGGGAAAAGCACAAGTACTAGCTAGCCTAATGAGGACCCAACTATGATATACATAGTGCATGGGGCACATTACCTACTGTAGTCTGTGACTTAGTTGAGGTACAGGAGATAAGTCTGGTCCAAACGGTCATTTGGCCCTGAACAGTGGCATACACAGGTTTACAGTGTTACTATTATGTTCTACTATGTGATGCATTGCATATTTAAGTATGGCATTTTATATGATAGATAGCCTGTCACTATTGAGATTCTTTTGAATCTCACCCCTTTCCATAATGTATAGTGTATCCAGCAGCAGGAAGTGACTTTAAGGGCAAAGTGGTAATTACCGGCAACTGAAGGTTTCAATTTAGATCAAGTGCTAACTTTGGTTATCTGTAGGCTTTTATTATATTTTAAGTATGTAATTATTATGTATAGTCCCTATAGGGAATTCCTGTAATGTAATCAAGTACTTTTTATCAGTATTTTTATGTTATGTCAGTATGCCCACCGAACTGCACGCAAACACTCTAATAAATGACAAAATAAAGATGGGGTGTGACACTGATTCCTTATAATCTAGTTGGTGGGTTGTACAATATAATTAAGGATGGTTCTAACATAGTTCCAAACATGTGACTATTGCTTAGACTTGTAATATCCCAAATTTTATATTCACAAAAAATATTATAATTATTTGAGAAATTTAATAAAATGGTGAATATTCAAGAATTTGGAATTTATGAATTTTATAAATGTCCATTTTCATGAGAAATTGGGCAAAAATAATTATGGAATTAATTTGGGTAATTTAAAAAGCCCAATATTAAGGTCTAAAAATGGAGAAATAATACAGAAAATATTTGGTCCAAAAATAAATAAAAATTGGCCAAATAAAAAGAAGAAAATAAATTAGATTAAAAAGGTAATGGCAAAATTGTAATTTTTTCAATTTAGCCCAAAATTAATTATTTTCATATTAATTGAAGTTAATTTCCATTAATTAAGGAAAATAAAGGGGAAAAATATATTTAGAATATTTTGGTCAAATAAATATGAATTTATGGAAAATTTGAGCAAAAGTGCAATTTTGACCAAAATTGTGATTTCGTGTATACGTAATTTGAACAAGTTGTGAGGCCAATTGAGACCAAAGGGGATGACCCCTAGGTGTCTCCTACATGTAACAAAAAGAGGGAAATATTAGATACATGTTGTTTGAGTTTATGAGATAATTGGATGAAGATAGAAATTGTTGCATGAAAATTCAAGTTTTGGAATTTTTGGAAATTCCATAAGTAATTAAAATAAAATATAATAATATGATAAAAGCATCATCTCCTTCCTTTCTTTAGCCACAACTGACGTGAAAGAGCCCTGAATAGAGAGAGAGAGAGAGGGAGGAAGAAATCTTACAAGGTAAGTCGATTCTTCTGTTGATTTAGATCCTAACGCGTATAAATTTACTCATAAACTACTCTTCTATATTCTTCAATGTTTGTGAAGCTCAATTTTGGTGTGGGGATAGGTAGGGTTTTAAGCTACACTAGGGAAAAGATAGAGGAAGTGAAAGGTAACTTCCAAACCATCGATTATTGATTGTTCTGGTTGCTGTGGACAATTTAATTGATGGAATTTCATCGGATTGTCTTTGGGTTTAAATTTTAGAATTGAGATGGCTAAGAGTTATGCTGCCAAAATTTAGTTTAAATGGTAGTTATAACCTAACTAAATAGTTAATAAAGTGGCTAGAAGTAGAAAGGAACACATCTGCGGAGTCGGAATCGAAAAACCCCAAATTTTCCAGGGGTGTTGTTCAATTAGGCCAGAGCTAGAATTGGGACTGAGAGTTAGATTTTCAATAATTTGATGATTCCATTGTGTTCAGGAGGAAAAATTAGTTGGGGTTACAGTTGGTCACTTTTTCAGAAATGCCCGAAAAAGCATAATTATAAAAACGCCCCTGAAACCCTGAAAACGAGGCTGCCAAGGGCATATCTATCTTTTGGCAGTGAATTTGATAATTTTGAGTCTAGAAATAAATTCCTTGGGTGAAAATATATCAGAATAGCTCTAGTCAAAATTTTTGAAAAAGTACAGTTAGACTGGGGACGGCGGGGCTGGGCCGGGTCCCTGGGATATTTTGGTAAATTTTCACCATAAGCTAATATAACCACTATAAACACTATAGAAGTTTCTAAAATGATATATGAATGGGTTTTAACCTAATTCTTGTACATTTAACATTTTAGGACCAAGTTGGGAGCTTGGGGTTGGCACGTTTTACGAGGTGAACATTTTGGGGAGCAAAAGACTGGAGGTAGGGACATTATCCTTCATACATCATGCCATAGTTCATATGACTGTGTGGATGCCATTGTTTGTGCTTTTATTAATCAATATGGTTTTCCTAGAAAAGGCAGTTAGTGCCGGAAGTGCACTTACACCTGGGGTTTTGGGTAAGAATCCAACCGGTGTATGATTAGTGGGGTAAGAGACCTACTCATGATTACATGACGATGATGTTTTATATTGTTCATTGATTGGTGCATACATAGTGCATATCATATCTACTTCTCACATTTTATATGAACGATAGTATGTTTCTACTGGGATTCCTTGGAATCTCATCCCTTTTTCTAAACAAAAACATCTTAGAGGGTGTCGGTGGCTCAAAAGGAAAGGACGTAGGAGTGGGGATCTAACGGGCACGTTTACTGAGACAAAAAACATGGTTATATATAGTTTGTATTTGGAATACTTTTGGATATTTTGTACATATTTGTAAATATTGCTAAACTTTATACAATTGACTCTGGTCTGTAAATAAATACTTATTATCAGTATATTTGTAGTTTTTTGTATGCCTGTAGAACTTGGTTTCTATTACTCTGCATATATCAACATAGAAACGGGGTGTTGACATTTTTGGTATCAGAGCTAATAAGCGGTTTTGGCATTATCAGAATGGTATCCTTATATGGTTTTATTTGCATGGCGACAGGACATCATGAGTGATTGGAGTCGAAGCAGTTCTAGTGAGTCATTGGAGGGATCAGAGGCATCAGTCAACTAGAGTTCGTAGGAGTATAGGATACTGGAGGACAACTCATTATAAAGTATTATAGGCCTAAAGGTGTCCGTGTAATATCCCAAATTGTAATTAAGGATTAATAACTTCAAAGTGATGTAATTAATATTAATAAAGCACTTTTGAAGTATATGTTGTGTAATATGAAGTGAAGGTGGTTAGTAAGGGTTTAATGAGCATTATGATAATCAGGGGTAAAACGGTAAATTTACCAACCGATTGGTCAGTTACCGAAGAAAAAAAAAACTATTTGGTAATCAAGATCAATGGCTAAGATTGAAAGATCAAGAGGTGGAATCAAGTGTGTTGGAGAACATGTGAGATCATGTAAGGGTGAAGGGAGATCATGCCAAGTGTCAAGATGTGGACCATGGATGAGGTCAAAGTTGTCAAACTCATTTTCTCTCCCTTGCAAGTCGGTTATGTGCATGGAGAAATGGGATTAGATCATCTTCATCAATATCTCACTTTCTCTCTCTATTCTCTCCATTTTCGGTGCAAGTGTAGCAAGAAAGAGGAAGAGAAAAGCTTAAGTATTGGTAAGTAGATGCTCTTGTATGCTCAAGTGTCTTTTATTAAAATTGTGTAGGAGATCAAGAGCTTTATTCCTATGGTTTCATATTTTTGATTAGTGGAGTTTGAGAACTTGTGGGGATTTGAAAGTTGGTGAATCAAAGAAATAGCCTTGGAAAGAAGTTGTAATGAGTATGTGATACCTTTTGGTATAATTGTTGTGGTCATTGGTTTGGTTTTGGGAATTTCGAATTTTTGCCCTGATTTTTGGTCTAATTTGAATGCTTGAATTGGTTAGTGTGTGGTAGAGAATGTGGTGTTAAATTGTGTCTTTGAGCCATGGGAGTTGGTTTGGAATTTTTGGAATGGAATGAATTGCATTGTGGTGGATGGTGTATATTGTGTTGACATGCTAAGTTTTTGTGGAACATGTCTATGTGGATAATGAATATGGTCATTTTGATGGCTCCAATGTGTTCCATGAGCCAAATTGTGTAAGGATAGTATGTGATTTGAAATTAGGGACCATTGGAAGCCAATTGGCAAAATTTGGAAAATCTGGTTAATGTAAGTCTGTTCTGGACAGTCAGATGGTGTGGACGTTTTGACTGGGAAAATGATGTTGGAAAATTATGAAACTTTCCAGTCTTAAAGTTCACATCTCAAGATTCAAAATGGACATAAATTTTGTGTCATTTCGCTTTTTGAGCTGGGAGTTTGAACTGTCCAAAGTTCGGCATCAAAACTGGAACCTGTTTTGGAGTGGTGATGAATTTCGTGTAATTCTGTACTTCTGTGGTGATTCCCAGTAATGGCCAATATTTTTCCTAGGAAGAGGACTTAAAGAGCTTTCATTTGGCTTTGGGATCACCTCATTTTGATTTTTCTAGAATTAGTTATGAATTTTTGAAGTTCCTTGGCTGCAGCAGAAAATTCTGGCTCCAGCACAAAACTTTCTGTGCACGTTTTGGCCGCAGCCAGAAATTTCTGGCTGCAGCGCAAAACTTTCTGCGCACATGTTGGCCGCAGCCAAAGGAGTCCTGGCTGCAGCCAAAATACTTCTGTGCTGTTTTTGGCCGCAGCCAGAGAATTCCTGGCTGCAGCCAGAACCCAATTTTCAGCACTTTGTGAGTTTGCAAAGCAATTTCCAACCTAGAATTCTCCAATCCTTTTAGGTTCTCTTTGAGTTTGTTATAACCATTTAAGGGACTCAAATGGAACCTATTCTAAGTGTTTGAAAGTAGGAATTGGGGGTAGGGAATTAATCCACCATTCTTGATTTTGTTTATAGGCTTTGATATTTGCCGCCCTCGTGAGCCAACTACGCCAGCGAACGTCAGAAAGGAACGAGGTAGTGACTTTTCTTTTGTACCATATATGATGCATTGTATGTATGTTATATCATTGATTTGTAATGAATTCGTATGCTGCGACATCTGTGGATTTGTGTTAGCACTGTCATTCCAATAGTCCCTGAGTAGCTAACAACGGTTCGGGTTAGGGCGGTGTGCCTTCCCGGCGGAGAAAGGGGATGAGGATGAGGTGTGATTATGTGATATGAGGGCCGAAAGGCTGATTTGTGAGCCGAAAGGCTATTTGTGAGGCCGACGGGCCATTTGTGAAGCCGGATAGCTTATGAGCTATAAGGCTATGTGTATGCACTGCCACGCCAATAGTCCCTGAGTAGCTAACAACGGTTCGGGTTAGGCAGTGTGCCTTCCCGGCGGAGAAAGGGGAGGAGGGTGGAGTGCGATATGTGCTGCTGCTGCATGATGATTTGCTTACATGCTATGTGCTTATGTGTGGTATAAATGTTTAGTTACTACTGGGATTCTTTTGAATCTCATTCTTTCCTTTGAACTAACCTTTCAGACAGGGCGACTGGCTCTAAGGAGAAGCGAGCGACCCGGAGCGGTTAGAGCTTCCTAGGGACATTAGTATGGCTTTTGTTGGTTAATTATTTTAGATAGGGATTACTGTAATACATTTTGAGATGTAAATATTGTGAATATTTGGTTTGTAATCCCCTACTTGGAATCTGAAACTCTATATATATCTAGATGAACCCGGGGGTTGCCGGGGTTTAAATTACGAACTCTGATATTTGTGAATGTAAATTAACTGCACAGGTGATTATATTCGGTAATTGAAAACGAGACCCGGATAGGGAAGAAGTTTTGAAAATTTTGTAAAGTCCTACTGCTTGGTAGGTAATTTAATACGTTTTGAAATATCCAACGGTCTCAAACCCCTTCTAATTATGCATTATCGAATATTAACTACGGTAATTAAGGTAGGGGGTTACAGTCCGCATGATGCATATGGTATGGAAGAGTGTGCTAGTGCTTCGACTGTATGGCCTAATATCCAAGGCAGTCACAGGTCAGGGAGACAGGAGAGTATCTAGAGGAGAACCTTGAGGAATACTTGGAGGATGATGAGCAGAATGATTGCGAGTCTCAGGCCAGCACAGTAGAGGTGAGATATGACCTATAGCTAGATTTTGAGTTGTGGCATTATGTCTACGGCAGATTTCGCAGAGCCCAGCGAGCTCAGGTTATAATTGTTGGACGTTACTTTGCATTCTTGGCCAAAGTGCGATCCCTGTATGCTATTCGGCAGTAGTTATAGGTTGGGCCACCAGTTGGGTTTTGGATTTGTACCATACTAGATTTCTTCATAGACTCCGCTTTTTGGAATAGGCAGAAGAATAACGTTGTCGAACGAGGCCCAAATGGGAACATTTAAGGGTTTCTGGATCATATGGATGACCTGGTTCAGAGATTTATGTACGATGACTGATGTGGGACTTAGGTGGCATATTTTGGTGACCAGAGATGACCGGCACGTATTATGAGACAAGAGCAGTCAAGTGGAACTGACAGACAGAAGAAGATTTAGCTGGAGTTGGTATTTTGGGTGGGTACAGACAAAGTTAATCGTGCTCAACTCAAGAAAATCCCAGGATGGGTGACCCCTAGGAAGTGCATGTAATTTAGAGAAATGTAATGTAAAAGGACTAAAATGTCATATACAGTAGTTTATAGGTTATCTGATATTTCTATTTCTCTTTAACTACTTTAAATAGTGGTTGTATGCTATGTATGACATATCTATGTACCCTGATTTTTATAAAATGATGAAATGCCTTGCTCTTATATGAAATGCAATTCTTCTCTATTTTCATATAGTTTAAAATATAGAGATGATGCACCATAAGCCATGAGGTAGAGGCCGTGGATGAGGTAGAACTGGGGGTCAGGGTGGTAACAATGAGGAAGATCCAAGGCCTGACCCTATATAATAACAAATACTATATATGCTAGTGCAACAACAAACCATTATGAATGAAATAAAAGAGGAACTTTGGGAGGTGCAACAGAGACAAGACCACTTGGAAGACTTTGTAAGGGGACTTGGTGAAGAGGAATCACATAAGGAACCTCCACTATAGGGTGTTAAACCTGAACCCGAAGTAGACATCCAAGCCTGGCTGAGCAGGTTCGGCAAGCAACAACCTCCTATTTTTTAGGGGAAGTTTGACCTATAGCTAGCTGAAGATTGGTTGTCACATTTGGACAAGATCTTCAACATGTTGCAATACCCGAATAAGGTAAAAGCTTTGCTAGCCATTTACAAGCTAGAAAATGATGCAGATCGTTAGTAGAGGAACGAAGAACTCATCTTAAAGGGAAGGAATATTCCCGAAGAAATTCAATGTGAAATATTTTCCCTTATCTATCTGAAGAGAGAAATAAAAAGAGTTCCTGAGTATCAGACAACAAGATTGGGAGAGCTTCGACGAGTATCATGCTTGGTACATTTGGTTACCTTGGTACTTTGTATACCACAAACTTCATGACAATGAACAGTAGAGTTCCAATATGATGATTGAGGGGTTGAGACTAGAGTTGAAAGAGAAATTGATCTCACAATATTTTACTGAGTTTAGTAAAGCGGTGGAAGAATGTCAGTATATTGAGAAACACATGTTATATTTGGCTGATCAAACTAGTAACAAGGGTGCTTCTGGAAGTGGTAGTTTATCACAGAAGCGTAAAGAATAGGGTGAGCCTTTTGGGGGAGATACTAAATGACTGAATCAGTCTAGGGGCCGAGGAGGCCAGGGTTCCTTTGGAAGTAAAACTTGTTGGCGCTACCGAAAGCCACTTCACCCTGGCAGACCTTACAGCAGGATTCCGTTTAGACCCAATCCAAATAAGCCATTTACTTGCTACAATTGCAGTAAGCCGGGACATATGGCCATTGATTATCCTCAGAAGCAGCAACTGGAGGAGACTAGACCCAGGGTTCCAGGCAGAGTCTACACATTGACATAGGAAGAAGCCCAAAAATCTTTGGAGCTGATTCAAGGTATGATTTCTCTGAATGACAATCTAGTTCATGTTATGTATGATTCGGGTACTAGTCATTCATTCATTACATACGACCATATGAGATGGTTAAATTTGCATGTGTCTAAATCCCTATATGATTTGATTATGTCTACGCTTATGGGTACTCAAATTGTTACGGCCGATGTATGTCTGAATTACGTGGTAAACACCAAGGGCATGAATCGTTTATAGATCTGATCTATTTGCCATTGCAAGTGTTAGAGGTGATTCTGGAAATTGACTACTTAACAGCGAACAGTGTGTTACTGGATTGCAAATAGAAGAGAGTTATATATCTAAATCCATAATTGTGAGCTGATACAGAAATTACTCTTAACCTTCTCTCAGCATCTAAGGTTGAGAGATGTTTGCATAAAGGTTATCAGGGGTACATGGTGTTTTGCTCTATGAATTCAAAAGCCGGTATAGCCTTGGAAAATATCCCTTTAGCGAATTAGTTCCCTAATGTGTTTTCGGAGGATGTCGGTGGATTACCTCCAGATAGGGAAGTAGAGTTCTTAATTGATCTATGGCCTGGAGTAGGACTAATCTCCAAAACCCCATACCATATGGCTTCGAGTGAAATGGCTAAAACTAAAGCAGTAGATTGAGGAGCTACTTGAGAAAGGGTTCATATGACCTAGCATTTCACCTTGGGGTGCTCTAGTGCTCTTTGTCAGGAAGAAAGATAGAAGCCTGTATCTATGTATTGATTATCGAGAGCTAAACAAGAAGACCGTCAAGAATAAGTATCCACTCCCTAGAATTAATGATATGATCAACTAGTTATCTGGTTCTTGTATATTCTCAAAGATCGATTTGCGATCAAGATACCAACAGTTAAAAGTTAAAGTAGAAGATGTGTCGAAAACTGCTTTCAAAACTAGATATGGTTATTACGAGTTTCTAGTAATACTATTCGGGCTGACCAATGCACTTGTCGTGTTCGTAGACTACATGAATCACGTCTTTTGTCCATACTTAGACCAGTTCGTAATAGTCTTTATCAATGATATGCTAGTGTATTCACAAAGTAAGGCTGAACACGAACAGCATCTGAAATTGTGTTGAACATATTACAGGATAGGAAACTTTATGCCAAGCTGAGAAAGTGTGAATTTTGGCTTTCAGATGTGAAGTTTCTGGGCCATATTGTCTCACACGAGGGGTCTCTGTTGATCCTAGTCAGGTGGAAGTGGTACTAAGTTGGAAGATACCAAAGAATGTATTTGAAGTGTGTAGTTTTCTGGGTCTAGCTAGCTATTACAGATGATTTATTTAGAATTTCTCTAGAATTGCTTTTCCATTAAAGAAATTGATGCGGAAAGCTCAACATTTTATGTGAGATGAGAATTGTGAGAAGAGCTTCATGGAGTTGAAGCAGAGGTTAACTATAGCACCAGTGCTGATGATCCCAGATCTGCAGTTTACATATGTTATATATACAGATGCCAGTGGGCACAGATTGGGATGTGTGTTGATGCAATGTCATTGAGTGGTGGCATGCACATCTCATCAGTTGAAACCTCATGAATTGAACTATCCCACTCACGATCTTGAGTTGGTGGCATTTGTGTTTACTTTGAAAATCTGGAGACATTATCTCTATAGTGAGACCGTAGAGTTGTACTGGGACCATAAGAGCTTGAAGTACTTGTATGATCAGAAAGAGCTCAATATAAGACAGTGCAGGTGGATGGAATTGCTAAAAGACTATAATCTTGAAATCAAATATCACCCAAGAAAGGCTAACGTCGTCACGGACGAATTGAACCGTAAATCAGTACAGGTGGCAACAACCATGATGATTTACGAGTAGAAACTGATCAAGGATTTCAGCGATCTAAATCTGTGTAGTCAGATTTTGATGAGTAGTGGTGTCAGTGAAGTGTATAATGATCTGAAGGCAGCTATAGAAGAAGCACAACTACAGGATAGACGAGCACTATCTATAAGAGATATAATTGCTTGAGGTGAAACTTAAGAATATGACTTGTCACCTAGTGGACTAGTCAGGTACAAGAAGCAGATGCAAGGTCAGAAACTACAACACTATATAGGTGATAGTTGATAGATTTACAAAGACAGCTCACTTCTTGCCTATCAGTGTTCACTATTCTCCTGACAAGCTGGTAGAAATCTATATTAAGGAGATTGTGAGGTTACATGGTACTCCAAAGAACATCATCTCATATAGAGATCCACGGTTCACTTATAAGTTTTAGAAGGCAGTTCATGAAGCTTTGGGAACCAAGCTTCGATTCAGCATGACATATCATCTTTAGAAGGATGGGCAAATGAAGTGAACCATGTATATACTTAAGGATATGCTGAGGGCATGTGTGCTTGATTTCAAAGGTAGTTGGGACAAATTCCTTCCAGTGGCAGAATTTGCCTACAACAACAGTTATCATTCGAGCATCCACATGGCGCTATATATGGTACTGTATAGGAGGAAGTGTCAATCGCCTTTATGCTGGATAGAGTTTTCTGAGAGGCATTTACTGGGACCAAATATTATTGACCAGAAAATAGAGCAAATAAAGTTGATCGAGTAGAGGTTGTTAACTGCTCAGAGTCGACAGAAAAGTTATGCGGATAAGAGGCGAAAACCTCTGGAATTTGAAGTTAGCGACCACGTGTTTATGAAAGTATCACTAGTTACGGGTATTGATAGAGCATTGAAAGTACGAAAGTTGCATCCAAGGTATATTGGTCAAGTTGAGATATTAGCAAAGATTGGGCCAGTAGCATATTGCATTGCTTTGCCACCAAATCTAAGTAAGTTACATGATGTTTTCCATGTTTCCCAGTTGAAAAAGTATCAACCTGATCTAGAACATGTAATAGAGTATGAAGATATGGAAATGCGCGATGAATTGACCTAAGAAGTCACAGCTGACCAAATCATCGATCAACAGGAGAAGTAGCTCAGGAATAAGAGCATTCCATTTGTCAAAATTGTCTGGAAAGGGTTATCGCCCCGAGAGGCTACATGGGAAACAGAGGAAAGTATAAAGAAACGTTACCCAAAATTTATAGTTGTATAGGTATAGCAAATTTCAAGGCCGAAATTTATTTAATTGGGGAAGAATTGTAATACCCTAAATTTTATAATCACAAAAAATATTGTAATTATTTGAGAAATTCAATAAAATGGTGAATATTTATGAATTTAGAATTTATGAATTTTATAAATGTCCATTTGCATGAGAAATTGGGCAAAAGTAATTATGGAATTAATTTGGGTAATTTAAAATGCCCAATATTAAGGTCCAAAAATGGAGAAATAATAGAGAAAATATTTTATCCAAAAATAAATGAAAATTGGCCAAATAAAAAGAAGAAAAGAAATTAGATTAAAAAAAGTAATTACAAAATTGTAATTTTACCAATTTAGCACAAAATTAATTATTTTTTGATTAATTGAATTGAATTTCAATTAATTAAGGAAAATAAAGATGAAAAATATATTTGGAATATTTTGGCCAAACAAATGTGAATTTATGAAAAATTTGAGCAAAAGTGCAATTTTGACCAAAATTGTGACTTTATGTATATACGTAATTTGAACAAGTTGTAAAGCCAATTAAGACCAAAGGGGAGGACCCCTAGGTGTCTCGTACATGTAACAACAAGAGGGACATATTAGATACATGTTGGTTGAGTTTATGACACAATTGGATGAAGATAGAAATTGTTGCATGAAAATTCAAATTTTTGAATTTTTGGAAATTCCATAAGTAATTAAAATAAAATATAATAATATGATAAAAGCACTATCTCCTTCCTTTCTTCATCCACAACTAACATGAAATAGGCCTGAATATAGAGAGAGAAGTTCAGAATTTTAGAGAGAGAGAGAGAGAGGGATGAAGAAATCTTAGAAGGCAAGCCAATTCCTTCGCTAATTTAGCTTATAACGTGTATAACTTTACTCCTAAGCTACTTTTCTATGTTCTTCAAGATTTGTGAAGCTTAATTTTGGTGTGGGGAAAGCTAGGGTTTTCGGCTACATGAGGGAAAAGCTAGAGGAAGCGAAAGGTAACTTCTAAACCTTCAGTTATTGATTGTTCTGGCTGTTGTGGTCAATTTAATTGGTGAAATTTCGTTGGATTTTCTTTGGTTTTAAATTTTAGAATTGAGATGGCTGAAGAGTTATGGTGCCAAAATATTTTTTAAATAGTAGTTGTAACCTAACTAAATAGTTAATAAAGTGGTTAGGAGTAGAAATGAACACGTCTGTGGAGTCGAAATTGAAAAACCCTAATTTTCCCTAGAGTGTTGTTCAATTTGGCCAGAGCTAGAAATATGATTAGAGTTGGATTTTCAATGTTTTGATGATTCCATTGTGTTCAGGAGGGAAAATTAGGTGAGGTTACAGTTGGTCACTTTTTTGGAAAAGCCCGAAAAAGCATAATTACGAAAACACCCTAAAACTCTGAAAGCGGGGCTGCCAAGGGAACATCTATCTTTTGGTAGTGAATTTGATAATTCTGAGTCTAAAATTGGATTCCTTGGGTAAAAATATGTGAGAATAGCCCTAGTGAAAATTTCAGTAAAAGTACAGTCAGACCGGCTACGGCGGCGATGGGCTGGGTCTCCAGGGGTATTTTGGTAAATTTTCATCATAGGCTAATATAACCACAATAAACACTATAGAAGTGTCTAAAATGGTACATGAATGAGTTTTAACCTAATTCTTGTACATTTAACATTTTAGGACCAAGTTGGGAGCTTAGGGTTGGTATATTTTACGAGGCGAACGTTTCAGGGGGCAAGAAACTTGAGCTAGGGACATTATCTTTCATACATCATGTTATAGTTTATATGATTGTGTGGATGCCATTGTTTGTGATTTCATTAATCAATATGGTTTGCCTAGAAAAGGTAGTTAGTGCTGGAAGTGCACTTACACTTGGGATTTTGGGTAAGAATCTAACCGGTGTACGATTAGTGGGGTAGGAGCCCTACTCATGATTACATGATAATGATGTTTTATATTGTTCATTGATTGATGCATATATGGAGCATATCATATCTACTTCTCACATTTTATATGAACGATAGTATGTTTCTAATGAGATTCCATGGAATCTCACCCCATTTTCTACACAAAAACATCTCAGTGGGTGCTAGTGGCTCAAAAGGAAAGGATGTAGGAGTGGGAAACTGAAAGGGACATTTCCCAAGATGAAGAATATGGTTATATATAGTCTGTATTTGGAATACTTTTGGATATTCTGTACATGTTTGTAAATATTGCTAAACTTTGTACAATTGATTTCGGTCTGAAAATGGGTGTTGACATAAGACCTCTATGATTGTTGCCTTGACTTTGTGGCTTTTCATCAATGAGTTGATCATCTCTAGCTTTGAAAATAGTGAAGCTTTCAAAAAGTCACTACCAGATCCTTGGATAGCACAGTCTGCATTTAGGTTTGCTAGTTTTGGAACCAATCTACACAGTCAAATAAAACTCTATTAGAGAGCTTAAAACAATAGTTTTGTTACTAAAATGTGATAGAAAAACTCGAGATATATAAGCAAAAAGCCAGTCAAAAACTAAAATGTCTAATAAGAACACCCAAAAATTAGTTGAATAGTGAAGATGAAATTACTCCCTATACCATTCCAAACTCCTCAGTATCCCAACAGCAAAGGATTAGCGGAAGAAAGAGCTTAAATTTAACACATTTTAATATTCCGTTGATCTGATTTCTCTGAAAAAGCAAACTTCTGTGGATGCCGGCCGCTAGCAACTATACTTTCTTCTTCATCACCATTAGATCTTATGAGCAATTTCTTCATGAAACCTAGGGCAGATAAAATTTGGTAACAATCAATTCGCAAGGTGTTGTTACAAACACACCTAAGCTACTAATGGCATCTTATAGATGTATAGTTAAGTTTTAAGGTGAAGAAAACAAGGGGCTTCCAAAATTGTGTGCACAAGATGTTTTATCATATATTATATTATGTTTATGACTGGAAAACAATGGACTATCAAAATAGTATGTTTTCTAAATTTAATCAAATGGCTCAAATTCCTTGTGATGACAGTTGAGATTTATATTGTCTATTAATTGTATGAGTGAAAAATGTAACATTTTAATAATTTTGGAAAGTGTAATTTAAACCTCCATATGGTGTCACGTATAGTTGTGTTCAAGGAATAAAGAATAGCTAAGATTAAATAGCTAAAGAAATATAATTTTAATGACAATTCTAGCATGCTCAGTTACGATTGATGTAAATCACCCTACTGCAGAATCACACATATATACCGGTTATAATAAGCCATACATCACGGTTCTAAACCGTTATATATAAAAGTGCTATATATGCTCTACACATGCATATAATGGTTCCAAACTGTAATATATTGAGGGCATATATAATGATTCTTTGTAAATAATCGTAATGTATTGACTTTATTTTTTATATTATATATAATTATTATCTTTTATTTGTTTTTATTTAGTTTTACTATTAATATTTATTATATAAGATACAATATAATCATTGATAATAACAAGATAATAATATTAAATTAAAAACTCATATTTATAGTATTCAAAATTCAATACATTATAGATAAATATCATACAATTTAAAAGAAAATAATCACTTAAACACTCTCACAATAGAACATTATCTTATAATTTTTGAATTCTTAAAGAAAATTAGTTAATAAAAAATTTCACAATATTCTCCAATGCGTTTGTTGTAGATTATCCATAGATCATGTATTAGTGCTTTAAGAGTTCCCGTCACATATCCTTTAAAACTGAAAAAAGATATTATAAATATGAAAATAAGAATATATATAGTAAAAATAAGAAAATATAAAAAATTAAACAAATCTCAAAATATAACTATGAAAATTAGAAAAACTCGAGCAAATCTCGAAACCTAATTCAACAAGCTTGATTTCAACATACAATTTGGGTTGATAAAGTTTAGGAACGTGAGATGCTTAACAATAAAAAAATTTAGCATTTTACCTCATCTTTTCCCCCCATATTCTCTACTTTTCACCTATGTTTTTCTCTCTTTTAATCTTCAAAACAACGGCCATGATCAGATTATATATCATAATCCTATTTGGTGAGCTTGAACTACAACTAGCGAGCTCTCGTTATATAAAAAAATAAAAGGAAACTAAAAGCATTTTTTAAAAAAATGAAAGCTTACATGAGGGGAATCACAAGAGGAAGGAGCTTTAGAGTGAAAATCAATAGTGGTAGTGGAGGACAAGACCTGCAGTAGCATAACAAAACCTATGGAAAGAAGAGTATGATACCTGCTAGAAAAGCTCAAAAACCATTTAAGAAAGAGTTTGAAGAGTTGCATTAATAATTTCTTTTTTCCAGAATGCCGCCTACTATATTTGATATTTTTCAGAATCCCGTCTTTGTTTATACTAAAGAATACTTAGCGGTTCCTTGTGAAAAATCGTAATGTATTGTTAAATTTTTTTAGGATCCCACCTTCTTATATATGATATTTTTTAGAATCCCAAATTTATTTATATTAAAGAATACTTAACGGTTCATTGTGAAGAACCGTAATGTATTGTCAAACTATATTTTTAGGATTCTGCCTCCTTATATATGATATCTTTCAGAATCCCACATTTATTAATATAAAATAATACTTAACGGTTCTTTGTGAAAAACCTTAATGTATTATCAAATAATTTTTCTCTCTTGAAGAATATATAATTGTTTCTCGTGAATAACTGTCAAATGTTATCAAATAATTTTTTTCCTTCAGAATCTTGCCTTCTTATATATGAAAATTAGAATTTTTCAGTATTAAGTATTCTTAAAAAATACAAGTGTTTATAAATCATACTTTATAGTTAATATAACCACTTTTTTTTCGTTGATATAAGATTCAAAGACAAATCGTTTGTAAGTGTTACATAATGATTGTTTCATAAAACCGTCATATTTGTTAGTAAATATATGATGAATAATAATTACAATAATTACATTTTTGTTTTTATGAATTCTGCCTCTCAATACATGATAGTACACATATTTAATAGTTAAGTTTTGGCGTTATATATTCTTGCTCTATCTTCTCCCTGATATACATGACGTTTATTCACTTTAACTATTATTTGTTAAGCGTTGTTTTTGTGCGATTATGTAGCAGTGGTATATATGACCCCGTCTTACATACCACTTATCATTGATATTAATCAGAGTAGCCTTTGCGTAGTTTGATGAGCAACATAGGAATAGCATAAATATATTGATATATTGATACAAGATACTTGATTACATTACAGGTTGTCCCTACAAGGTTTGATAATATATACAATTTCGTCCAAAATATAAAAAATAAACTAAATATAACCAACAGCTCCGCTCTCTTGACCCGTACACCTCAGTTGCCAGTATGTACCATTGTGCCCTTGGAGCTACTAGCTTTTACTTGAATATTTTTATATTTGAAAAAGGGTGAGATTCAAATGAATCTCAATAGTAACATACAATCGTTCATACAATCGTTCTTACATATTTTTACCCAAGGAATCCATTTTTTACCTCAGTTTTTGTAAAATCACTGCCAAATGATAGTTTTGCCCTTGACAACCCTTATTTAGGGTTTTAGGGGTATTTTTGTAATTTCACTTTTTAGGGCTTATCTCTCAAAGTGATCAACATCAACCCTACACAATTTTTCCTCCTAAATACCATGGAACCATCAGATTTATGAAAATCCAGCTCCTACCCCTCTGAACAGGTATGGCCAAAACATGTCAAGGGAAAAGGGAAAAATGCAATTTTGTGTTTCAACACCTAAAGCTTACTCCTTTCCACTCATAATCCCTTGTTAAACCATCTAACCACATATTAAACAAGATTTGAGGAAATTTGGGCAGCATAACCCTTTAGGGTTTCCTTTTCCCAAATTTGCAAAATCAACCAACAAACCACAAGTCCAACCAAGAACATCAACAATAATAACATACTTCCATAAAGATTGAAGTTCTTGAAGTTACCTTGGTTTCTTTGACTTCCTCTCTCAAAATCGTCCTCCCTCTCTCTCCTTAACCTTGAGATTAGCTTGCTAAAAATTGATGATTCATGGAGAAGAGGAGATTAGAGGAGATATTACACAAGTTAGAGGAGCTAAATACTTGAAATCACAAGCTTACCTTAGGATTTGCTCCTCTTTCTCTCTAAAACTCTCTCAAGCTTTCTCTCTCTCTCTCTAGTATTGGGATGTGAAAATGAAGGAAAAAGATGAAGGAAGTGCTTTTTAAAAAAATATCCTCATCTTTCCTTATTTAATAAATGGTGGCTTATTTAATTTATGACATCACATTTGTCCTTTGCCCTTATCCCTCCATAACTTGTGTCATAAACCCAATTGAAATTGAACTAATTTCTTTCCCTTCCTTTAACCTATAAAAGATGCCATATGGGTCCTTCATAATCCCAATTGGGCTTTTCTCCAACTATCTCAACTAATTACACAGCATATAATATTTTATTGAAATTTCCCACATGCTCATATTTGAATAAATTCTTGTTTATTCCCTTAGATTGGATTGATGACACTTGGCATGTTTATGAGTCAAATAATTATTTTTCCCTCCTATTTCTTTATTCCACAATTTACACAATCGCCATTACATTTATTTTTTTCCAATTCCCAACAATTAGCAATTTTAGAAGATTTTTTGACCAAACTTTGAAACATCATAACTTTATTTGTAGAACTTCAATTAGAGTGATTCCAAAGGCTATGCGACCCTTATTGAGTCTATTTTCAAGAAAAAAATATAGTTTTTAGCCAACTAGAAGCTCAAAATTCCCAAAATTTAAATCTTTTGATGTTGCCCCAGAAAATATCTAGTTTCCCTGAGCTAAATTAAAAAATTCATAACTTTTTGTGTATAGCTCTAAATAATTCTAATGACCTATCAAATTAAAGCTTGGAATGTCCACTTTCATTCTGTAAAATTCACAATTTTTGAACATCATTAGATTATCCAAAACCACATGACAAACTCATTGTCTCATAGAAAATTTTACTGACAACACTTTTTACATTTCAAATTTTTAGTGTTTAATTCCTATGATCAAGAATTTATAGCTAAAGGCTATTCAACGTATATCAATATTCACCATCTTATTCCCTTAAATATAAGGAATTTTAGTGACCAAAATTCGGGATGTTACATTTCTTCCTCCGTTCAATAAATTTCATCCTCAAAATTTGAATGCCTATAACTTGGGGATATCTCCTTATCCCTCAACCCATTCCTTTATCATGTGTAGGCTCACAAGCCGTGCAACATAATGATCATATTCAATTTATCTCTTTCATCTACAAGCTCATCGAGTATGTAACACAATCATCATATTCTTATAACATATATTAGATAGTATTCAACATTCATTTTTCATTCCGTATGCAGCATGTAGCATGTAGCCAAACACTAGACCCACTGGTCCATTCGCACAGCGCTTGGTTCCTTAGGCCTCTTAGCCTTTTCGGGACTCTGCCCGGACCACACAATCACCTTTTTATGTAATGGTTGAGGGCAACACCACACAGACCGGCTTGGGAACCATCTAAGGGCAACACCACATAGGACTCTCACCAAGCAGGGACTATCCCCTCCTCCATACTAAGGGCCTCTGTGTTCGCCACAGCAAGTGCACGGATCACGTCAAGTAATAAAGTGATAAGTAAGATCGTTCCCTCAAGGATTTGAGTAACAAATTAGTCAAGAAATGGGTTTAGTGAGTTCGATTAAGTTGAGCGAAAACATGTTGTTGGTGTAGAAAAAGAAGTTTTAAAAGATATTTTTGTAAAAACTAAGAATTGCTGAACAAAAACCTGATCCTTGTGATTTGAACAGTTGTAATAAACCTAAGATTGTTCATCCCCTTTGTATTTCATAAAATTGATTTATTTCCCTTCCAAAAATCTTTCCATGGGGTATATGTATATATATATATGTTAGTATAAGGTTCACAAGCATTTGATTAAGTTCTCTCAAGTCATAACTAACCTTATATCTTCAATTAACATGTACAATCTCTTGCTGCCATTAAGAGAAAATATTCATTAGGCACCAACCTTAATGTGACAATAATCAAAGAAATGTACACAAGAGAACACTCAAGGATTTAAGTGTTTAACTCTCACAAGTGTAGGAAATTTCTCTCAATACCACTTAGACTAGGTCCTGTTATATGCTTGTAGAAACTTTACTTTCTCCACCACTTTGTAGCACCGAGACTCATGAATCAAGGGGACTTTTAAAAAGGGTTATAGTAATAGAAATGGTTTTATTAGATGGATAATGAAACAAGTACTATGCACGCACAAAAGTATACGGTGGCATCCATTTCTTTTCTCTTTTTTCTCTTTTCATTTTTTTATAAAGCATGAAAATTACATTTATTCAAACCAACAATATTCATGACAATTCAATGGTATTTTAGTGCCAATCTAATGCAAATGAGAAGCATACAAAATGCTTGTTGTTAAATGATAGTTTTGAAATGTGAAGGGCTCAAAGGGGTTACCAATAGATTAGTATATAGGGTTTGTATTTAGGTAAATGGGTTTAGAAATGAACGCCCCTATCATATTCATTAATCTACATGAAAATGTGATTTTGAACAAGAATTTAAACAAGTTCTAGAGGTACACTAGAATAGGTGGCAAACACACATTCATGAATGAAAATTAGGCTTGAAATCCTTCCAACAAAGGTTTTCTTCTCAGATTCACATTCACAAAGCTTAATTGAACATTAGCCTAATCAAAATGCATTAACTCAACTAATCCAAATGCTAACTCTAAGAGCAATAACAAATCAATTCCTTAAAAATCAACCAAGAGAATAAGCAATTCCCATAATTTTTAGCTCAAAGAGAGTGCAAATCATGTTCTAAAAGTGTGTGAAATATTAATTCATTTCAAGAAATTCAAATACAAATTTAAAAGACCTTCAATGAGAACAGCTCATACACATCAATTTGCTATAAAATCTCTTGACAAAAGCATCCAGATTATTTCCAACCCTTATGCGCAATGTTTATTCTAGAAAGCATTAGGAATTAAGTTTTAAAATATGAACCAAGCATTCATGAATATTTATTATTGTTTTCCTGGAAAACATAAAATCCAAGTATCCATTTCTATCATCGGATCACGCATTCCACTTCAGATATACTTAATCAAATCTAACTCAACTTATGACTCACAGGATAGGGCACAAGACACATTTCCAAAATTTGAAATTCTAGTCAACGATCAAAAACATACATCAAATACCCCCAAACTTGAGACAGACAGTGTCAGCACTCTCACAAGGCACAAAGTGCACACATATCACCTGCAATAGAATAGATAACAAAGCAATCCATAGACAGAATAATGACAAGTATATGTGAGAGGAACAACATTAAGCGAAATCCAGAATCAGCCATTTACCAGAAAAATTCCAATAATATCCATTGAACATAGTATGAATAGCAACCAAAGCAATAAGAATAAACAGAAAATCCTAACAACAAAGATAAGAAATACTAATTCTTGCGACCATCATCATTGGAATCCGCTTCATCATCATCCTCGTCCTCCCCCTCATTATCATCACCAGCATGAGCAGCACCAGGAGCATGTGCAGCCAACATCTCCTCTGATCGGGTCAATCTCGCTCTATGGTCTTGCAGATGGGAGTAGCATTGGGCAGTAGTGGCCTCAGTGAGCTGGATGGCAGCTAGGATCACATCTAAGGTTACAGGAGGCTACGAGGAAGAAGAGGCACCCAAGGTTCACCATGTTGTGGATGAGCCTGAGAGGGTCCACCTTGTTCAAATACAGGAGTAGAAGTTAATTGTTGGGCTAGTGGAACCTGTTGATTTGCCCTGGGCTTGATGCTCTAATATTAAAATTTCTTTATTGGTTTGAATAAGACATCAGTGGGTAAGGCTGGGACACCCACAGAGGAACAGAAAGTAGAGATAAGGTGGGGCAATATCAGGCCACCAGTGTGATCATGAATGTCGTCTCTCAAAGACTTGAAAATCACAACACCTAGATCGACTGGTTCCTTGTTCATCATAAGGTAAATGAGGAGGGCTTGGTCCTTAGTGAGGTGGTTTTGGTTGGATAAAGGCTAGAAATAATCCTTACCAAAGTGCAACCAAACCCGAGCTTCAACCGATAACCGAGTGCAGGGTAAATATTTTTGAGTCCCACCTCGACTCTGCCACGCCACCTCTCCGTCAGAAACCAGCAATTGAGAAATGGCGTCTTCAGGGATGTCATCTGTATTGTCTAAATGCTATTGGTATCTACATTCCTCTACTGTTGGGAGTTATGCAAATTGCCTGAAATTAGCCAGAGTGAAGTTGATGTTGATACCCCGAAGAGGAAATTGTCAAATGTAACCCCCTGCCGTAATTAATATCCGGATTACGCGATTAATGTGAAATAGAGACCAATATGTCAAAACAACATTTATAAACCCATCAACCAGACGGGGTTTTCACAAACACATTTCGAAATCATTTAAAACACGATCTCATATTTCACTCCGAATATAATTACTATGCGAAGATAAATTACATTTATACAATTATCAGAGTACGTAATATAAATTCCCGACAATTCCGGGATCATATCTTCGCTCAATAATCATAAGGCATAATAGCCCATACAACTCATTCAATAGGGATTACACAACTTATCCAAATACATTCTCAAGTATTGATCCATATAAACAAATACATAATCCCATTTACACAATGATAACCAACTACTAAGCTCTCACCCAAAACGAGTCCTCTTCGTCCTTGGATGCTTGCTTCATCCTCAATCTTCCTTCCCTGTCTAAAATGTTGATAGGGGAGGGTGAGATTCTGGGGAATCTCAGTAGGAAACAGATACCAATATGCATGCAAGATAAGTATTTAATGCATGACATGCTTGCATCACAATAACACATGTTCACATAATGATATATCCGCATGCTCAATGTTCTCACAACATACTTATGGCCATAGTATAAATAGAAACAGAGCTACAATCATTCTCATATGTTTCACATAATTCAAGCAAGGCAATAACATGCATCAATACACAAATACAATTATCAATACATGCAGGAAAGGTAAGTTCCCTACCCTTATTCTTTCCACGTATGCTCCAGCGTCGGCTACTCCCGATCCAAGCGGATATCAAATCATGATCAGGGTAATTACCCAATCCTATAACCAAATCAAGAACATATGGTCATTCTCTTTTCCAAATTCTCACTTTCATAATACTTAGATTTGGTTACCATAATTGACCCTTAAGAGGCCCCAAATGCCTCTAATCAAAGCCCCAAAAGATTGGGAAACAATAGGTTGAAGGTCACTTTTCAAAATCATAAAGGGCTGGAACACAGGGGTGGGCCCCGGCCCACCATTCCTTGGGCCGCGGCCCAAAGATGGTCAGAAGGCCTTGGGCTGCGGCCCACCACTCATGGGCCGCGGCCCAGAACAGGCCAGAAAGACTTGGGCCGCGGCCCAGAAATTTCCTGACACTGGGCGAACTTCCAAAATTCATAACTAAATCTAGAAAAATCGAAACGAAGTGATTCCAAATCCAAATGAAAGGTATATAAGTCCTATTTCAAGGAAAAATATAGCCATTCACTGGAAATCACTACAAAAATCCAGAATCACCAAAAACTCAAGACTGTCCCAAAACAGAATCCATTTTCGACCTCAAACTTTGGACAGCTATAACTCACAGTAGACAAAACGAAATGGCACAAATTATATGTCCATTTTGAAGCTTGGGATGTGAAATTTAAGACTGGAAAGTTTCAGAATTTTCCAATACCATTTGGTCATTCAAGACGCTCATACAAAATTACTGCGCAAAACAGAGCTTAAACCAAACAGATTTCCAATTTTCTACCAAAGTGTTCAATAACTCCAAAATTAATAACCAAGCTTATTTCCACACAAAATCACTCAAGGAACACAATGGTAACCTCAAAATGACCAAATTCACAACCCATTTATATGCCCTGTTTTGACCAAAGCATAAAACCAACACAAAAAGTGCCAAACTTCACATTTAAGCTTCAATTCAATACCATTCATTCAAAACACTTAACAAGGCACTAATTCCATGACAACAACAATTCAAACACCACAAGACCCTAAATCACGAAATTAGGGCAAAAATTCCAGAAATTTAAGGCCTAACCAATGGCCACAAATCTTATATGAGAAGGAAGCTTCCACTTACCTCAACAACTTTCCCAAAGGCACTTCATGATTCTCCCAAGTTCATAATTTCATGATTCCTCAATCACCACCAATGGAGAATCTAAAACCAAAGGATGAAAGCTCTTAGCTCAAGGAACAATATTAATGAAGAGCATTTTGGCTTTTGAGGCCATTTGCTTACCTCAAAATCTAGCTTTCACTTCCTCTTTCTTGAGCAACAATGGCGAAAATGGAGAGAAGGGGAGAGAGAACGTGAGAGAGAGAGAGAAGGAAAAGAGATGAATGATGAGGAAGATGAAAAAAACATAAACATACTCCCTCCCATCAGTTTTCCAGCGTCAAGTGAGGGAAGAGAGGAGAGAGAAAACAATTAAAAATCCCTTTTTTGACTTTTCTCCCAATCCCTTCACATGTACACTTGCCAAGTGTCCACTCCTCATTGGCTCTCACACAATAAGCACCCATTAGCTTCTCTAATATCTCCATTAGCCATTTTAATTTCACATCTCATACCCTCTTAATTAGTAATTAATCTCTTCCATTAATCACTAATTTAGAGCCATTTTTTCAATTTCCCAACAATTATGGCATATTAATTAATATAGCCACCAAACCCATAATCATTCCTCTTTAATTCGATAATTATCATCAATAATTACCATTAGCCTTTAATTGAAAATCGGGGTGTTACATCAAACATGCCTTACACAGGCATTGGTGTCAAACTCTTGGACAATTTGAAGATTTCCATCCATCTTGGGGTCCATGAGCTTGTTCAAGTGATATGTCTAGGTAGCTAGCTCATGAAACACATAGGACACAGTGAAAGGGAATTTGTATTCTTATAACAGGGGCCTCTTGATGATCTTGGCTTTTGCCTCAGCAATGGCCTTGGGGCCTAATCGGTCAATGACATGCTTGGCAAGCATGGTAGCTAGAGAAATAGATAGATGATAAACCCAAATGCTGAAAAGCATGACTAGAGATTGGCACCAAAGAATGACAGAAAGCTTATCAGCAGATTAGAACTAAAAAAACTAAAGAGACATTTCCCCCAAACTTAGTGTCTTACTAGCACCAAACCTGCAATCAAAATTCAAGCCGAACTCCTATCCTCATTGCATAGAGACATCAATAATGTGCCAAAGACCTCCAGCAAATGCCCAAGCAACATTTACAATTCTAGCCTAGATCATAATCCCATTCTTTTTTGAAAAACTGATTTTAGTCCAAAGGCATTATAATTGGCTTGGACTCCTGAAAACATGATCCATAAAAAGCATTTTGAAACAATGTGACAGAACAAGACAATGCCAATCGCTAAACCAATCTGCCCTATTCAAACTTATGCATAGAACCATATTTTGTCTATTAGAAAATTTATGAAATTGATTCATGGCCAAAAACATAGAGGAACAACATATTCATGTGCAAAAAAGGTTGACAACTCACAATATTGATCATAATAATGATATAGATTGAAGCACAAGGAAAGAAAAAATGCCACAAGAGTATACATTAGTCTCAAATTCAGTGAAAGGATTATTCAAACCTATGTCTAGATCCCCAAATCCAATTGGTACTAAACTACCCACAATGCAAGTAAAAGAGTGAGGAAGAGACTTCATTACCTCAAATGGTTGAAGAATCAATAGAATAATTGAGAAATTAGAGAAGAATGGGTCACATCCGATGCCCTAAGTTGCAGAATAGTAGAAGAAAATACGCAGATTTGAGGTTGAAAATGAGACATCACGGAAGAAGGGAAAGATGGAATGAAGGGAAAAGGAAATGGGGGTCAAAGATTTAGGGAAAAATGTGAGAGAGGTCGCGGGAGAGGTAGTCAAAATTGAGAGAAGGAGAGAAAGGGGGAGGCGGCAGCTCTGAGGGAGGGAAATGAGGAATGAGAGAAAAGAAATAGGGTTTTAAAATACTACTGTCAGGTTTGGGCCACAGCCCAAAACATTCCTGACCATGGCCCAATACCTTCTGTGCATACGTGGGCTGCGGCCAACATGTTCCTAGCCGCTACCCAAAACCTTTTTGGCATTAGTTAGCTGCGGCCAACCATGACCTGGCCGTAGCCTAAATTTTTCTGGGCATTTGTGGTCCATGACCAATATTGTCTTGGCCGTAGCCTAAAACCTTCTGGCCATTTATTGGCCGCGGCCTAAATCTTTATGTGCTCTTTTTGGCCGCGGCCAATGTTGGCCTGGCCGCGGCCAGTCTTTTCCTCCCAGCTCTATCAGATATCAGTTTTTGCAATATGAATACACAGAAATTATGCTATGCTTTTCACCCTATGATCCTCAAGATAGCATACCAAAACTGTGTCAGTTTCGCCATACTTCCTCTTGAGTTGCACACAATCAACAACCATTGACCACACTTTTGAATACAATTCCTTATTATTAAAATGCATCCATAATCCAGAATTCATTATGCAAAAGCAAAGACAATACACAGTGCATTTCTAATTCATACTACAACCATGAATACATTTTTATTATAGGTTTAAGAAGTGCGTAGTGGTTATAAAATCAAGTCATAATCATCTAAAATTAGGTTTAATCAAATAATGGGAATTTAGGAACTTTCCTGAAAGATGCATTTCCAAAACCACAAGTCACCACCCTTCTTTTATATCATCTTGCTATTTTCTTCTCTCTATTTGGGGTTCCTCTCTTACATGTGAAAGCAAAAGACCAAATATAAATGTACCAAAAATATACTAAAATCAAAGAAACTAAAGATATTAAATTAAGAACTTGGGTTGCCTCCCAAGAAGCACTTAGTTTATAGTCTTTAGCCTGACTCATCATATTGGTCACTCTTCATTAGATAAGTAGATAGTGGATACCAGCCTATCCATATCTCCTCCCCAATAATGCTTCAACTGCTAATCGTTAACCTTGAATTGCTCTCCCTTCTCATTTTCCACCTCCACATCACCAAATTTGGATGCTTAAACCACTGTGAATGGACTAGACTATCGAGATTTCAGCTTTCTCGGAAATAACCTTAGCTTGGAATTATAAAGGACAACCCTTTGACCAATTTCAAAACTCTTAGGAACTATATTGCGGTTATGATCCCTCTTGGTCTTTTCCTTCTATAGCCTTGCATTCTCATAGGCATTGAGGCAAAATTCATCCAACTCATTAAGTTGAAGTAACCTCTTGTCTCCCAGAGCTTGAGGATCGAAATTCAACTTTTTGAGTGCCCAATAAGCCCCATACTCCAATTCTACCGGCAAGTGGCACACTTTACCAAACACCAAAAGATATGGAGACATACCAATAGGCGTTTTATAGGCCGTTTGGTAGGCCCATTTAGCATCCTCCAACTTGGAAGACTAATCCTTCCTAGTAGTATTAACCATCTCTTCAAGGATGTTCTTAATCTCTCGATTGGAAATTTCCACTTGGCCATTAGTTTGAGGGTGGTAGGGCAATGCAACCTTGTGCTTGACACCATATTTTTTCATCAAGGCTTGAAGTTAGTAATTGTAAAAGTGTGAACCACCATCACTAATAATCGCTCTTGGTATACCAAATCTTGTAAAGATGTGCTTTTTGAGGAATTTCAACACTATCTTGGCATCATTAGTTACACATGCAGTAGCTTCGACCTATTTGGAGACATAGTCCACTCCAACCAAGATATATTCATTATTGAATGACTTAGGAAATGGACCCATAAAGTCAATCCCCCAAACATCAAAAAGTTTAACTTCAAGCATAATATTCAATGGCATCTTATTCCTTCTAGAGATATTCCCTACTCTTTGGCATCTATCACATTGAAGAGCAAAGGCATATGCATCCTTGAATAAAGAAGGACAATAAAACCTACTCTGTATGACTTTTGTAGTAGTTTTCTCTCCTCCAAAATGGCAACCATATTCAGAAGAGTGGCAACAATGTAGAATGCACTCTTGTTCATTTTTTGGGATACACCTTGGAATGAGTTGGTCGGGGCATCTCTTGAATAAGTAGGGCACATTCCAAAAGTAGTTTATAAAGTCGGCAAACCATGGTATGGATGAATTATCAACGAAGAACAGCTGCTCATCCGGGAATGATGGATGGATCATATCAGAATTATCAAGTTGAGCCTCAATACTCAACCTTGAAAGATGGTCCACCACTTGATTCTCGGTGCCTTTTCTATCAATGATGTTTAAGTCAAACTCTTAAAGTAAAAGCACCCAACGAATTAGTCTAGCCTTAGAATCCTTCTTCGTAAGTAGGTAGTTTTGAGTCTAATGATCAGTGTAGATAATGACCTTAGTACCCACAATGTAAGTACAAAAATTTTCACAAGAAAAAACAATGGCAAGTAATTCCTTCTCAGTGGTGGTGTAATTAAGTTGGGCACAATCAAGGGTCTTGCTAGCATAGTAAATGGGGTGAAAGAGTTTCTCTGCCGTTTACCCAAGAATAGCACCGACAACATAATCGCTAGCATCGGCCATGATAATGAAAGGTAAAACCCAATCCGGAGCTACTAAGATAAGAGCTGAAATGAGATGCTTCTTTAACTCCTTAAAGGCTTGTAAGCACTCATTATCAAACTTGAATTCCACATCCTTCTCCAATAACTTAGATAATGGCTTGGAAATTTTAGAGAACTCTTTGATAATCCTCCAGTAAAACCCGGCATGACCAAAGAAGCTGCGGACACCTTTCACACTAGTAGGTGGAGGTAATTGCTCAATGATAGCAATTTTGGCTCTATCTACTTCTAAACCCTTCTTAGATACCCGATGGCTAAGTACAATCCTTCTTGCACCATGAAGTGACATTTCTCCCAATTGAGAATTAAATTGGTCTCTTCACATCATTTAAGCACCGCATCCAAATTCTCCAAGCAAGAATCCAAAGATGGACAAAAAACAGAGAAATCATGCATAAATACTTCAGTAGTCTTCTCAATCATATCAGTAAAAATGGACATCATGCACCTTTAAAAGGTGCCCGATGCATTACATAGTCCAAAAGGCATTATTTTGAAAGCAAATGTGCCATAGGGACAAGTAAAAGTCTTATTCTCTTGGTGTTATGGGGCTATGGCAATTTGATTGTAACCAGAATAACCATCGAGGAAGCAAAAGAACTCCTGACCTGCTAACTTATCCAACATCTGATCAATGAATGGCAAAGGAAAGTGATCCTTCCTTGTAGAAGTGTTAAGCTTCTGGTAATCCATACACACCTGCTATCCAGTTACTGTGTGAGTGGGAATCAATTCATTTTGGGTGTTAGCCACTACAGTCATGCCACCCTTCTTAGGGACATATTGGACCGAGCTCACCCATGAACTATCAGAGATGGGATAGACAATTCCAGCTGAGAGCCATTTGAGAATTTCCTTCTTAACTACTTCTTTCATAATTGGATTCAAGCGCCTCTGATGCTCAATAGAAGTTTGGTGATCATCCTCTAGTAGAATCTTGTGTATATAAATAAAAGGGTTTATTCCCTTGATATCAGTTATCATCTTCCAATGGCATGTTTGTGTTCTCTCAAGACTCGTAGGAGCTTCTCTTCTTGCAAATCAGAGAGAACGGAAGATACAATAACCAATAAAGTATTAGAATCCCCCAGGTAAGCATACTTGAGATGAGAAGGTAGAGGCTTCAACTCTAAAATAGGAGGAACTTTAATAGAAGGCTTCGACGGGGTACTTAAAGCACCAAACACTTCAAGTGGCTCAAAAGTCCTTGGTCTTGAGTGAGGGAATGCTTCCATACGAAAGAGATTTTCAATAGCTTCCTCATCAAACTCCTTTAAGCTCCTTTCACCGATTAAGAATACTTCTAAAGGGTCTTTGATCATGGATACATATGATTCTTGACGAATGATTGAATCTAATATATTGACAAAAGATCATTGTGCTGGATCATCGTAAAACTTTAAAGCTTTTGGCATATTGAATATCACGTTTTCATCATCAACCCTTAAAGTGATCTTACCCTTTTCCACATCAATGAGAGTTCTTGCTGTGGCTAAGAATGGACGGCCAAGAATGAGAGGGATTTTCCAGTCAACTTCACGATCAAGCATAATGAAGTTTGCTGGAAAGATAAACTTGTCTACGTTAACTAGGACGTCTTCAATGATTCCTTTAGGTTTAAAAATACTTCGATTAGAAAATAGAAGGGTTATTGTGGTGGGTCTTGGCTCTCCTAACCCCAATTGGTTGAAAACAACTAGAGGCATCAAGTTAATACTAGCACCTAAGTCATATAAAGCCTTACTATTGAAGTTAGTCCCAATATTACAAGGAATGTAGAAGCTTCCCAGATCCTTAAGATTAGTAGGTAACTTCCATTGAATAACCATACTACATTCTTCGATCAATGCCACGGTTTCAAATTCATTGAATCACCACTTCTTGGACAACACATCCTTGAGGAACTTAGCATATTTAGGTATGCCCTCCAAAGCTTCAGCAAATAGAATGTTCACATGGAGTTGCTTGAACATGTTCACAAACTTTTTAAATTGAGCATCTTCCTCTTCTTGAATCATTGAGGGAAGGGTAGTGGTGGCATGATAGCGGAGGTGGTTGGCTTTCTCTTCTTCTCATTATTCATCTCTTGTTCCTACTTTATGCTCTTAACAACATCATCCAAACCTCATTCAGTTTGCTTTCTCTTTCTAGTGTCATCCTCTTCCATTACACTTTCTTGAGTCATGGCTTCTTCATCATCAATCTCAATATCCACTTGCTCATCTTGCTTCAGGCTAGTCTTACTTGAGCTAGGCACATCTGGTATCACTTTGCCACTTCTTAAGTTAATGGCCTTGCATTCCTCTTTTCCACCTCACTTTGGATTAGGGATGGTATCACTTGGGTGACCATTTCGTACCATAGCATTTACTTGTATTGCTAATTGTCCCACTTGTACTTCAAGGTTCTTAATTGCAGTTTCATGAAGAGAAAAGGTAGCCTTACTCTCAACCCTTAAAGATTCTACCTTTGACAAGATCCGAGCTAGCATCTTATCCGTATTAGATTCCTCTTCTTTTATAGGAACTTGCCTTGATTGCATTTGAAACCTGATGGAGAAACATGCTTAGTGCCAGAAGTAGACTCGTGGTGGATTCAAGGTGTTACCTTGACTCTAAGAGATGTTAGGACGAGCTCTCCAAGCATGGTTGTAAGTTTATGAATACGGGTTACCTTGAGGAGGTTGAAATTTGCCTATATAGTTGATAGATTCAGTACCCATGTAAAGAGGGCAATGGTCGGGCATGTGGACATCATTGCATTACTCATATATAGTAGCAGTAGCATTAACAGAATGAACGCCATGAGAAGTGCTCTTTTGCATTTGAGATTCTAGGACATCAAAATGCTTGTTTAAAGCATATAAGATTGTGGTAATTTGTGATGAAAAGTCTTCTTTTGTAGTAGGTATGACTTGAGTAATCCTTCTATCATTGCCTTAAGTGTTGTTTATGGATAGTTGTTCCAAAAGCCTAAATGCCTCTTTGACAGGAACATTCCTGTAACCTCCATTAGTCATAGAGTCAATCATCACCTTAGATTAAGGATTAAGTCGAGTACAAAAGATTTGGATTACTACCTACTTGTCCACCCTGTGATTAGGTCATTGCTTCATTAACATTTTATTTCTTTCCCCAGCAGCATAAAGATGCTCATCTTGCTGTTGTCTAAAGCTTAAAAACTCATCCCTAGCTTCCACAGATTTATTGTCAGAGAAAAATCGAGCTATAAACTTAGCCTCAAGATCATCCCAAGAAGTTATGGATCCTTCTAGGAGATTGTTGAACCAATCTCTCACCTTCCCTTATAGAAAGAGAGGGAATAGTTGTAGCCTCAATACATGTTGGTCCACTCCATTTTGCTTGAAGGAATCACATACCTCCAAGAAGTACATCAAGTGCTTGTTGGCATCTTCATTGTAGAGACCATGGTATAACCCATACATTTGAAGCATTATAATCATGACTGGCTTAATCTCAAAATTGTGTTCTTGCATTTCCAGCATCTGAATGCATGATTAAGTACCCCGCATATTCTGGCTAGCAAAGTCATTGATGGTAGCCCTATCATATTTATCTGCCATTGTTTCAGATTCAGATTCAGTCTCCACTGACTAGTTTCTTCTTTAATGTGAGGTAATCCGTCAAGTACCATTATCAATCCGTCTATATGTAAGTGTTGCATGTACCGAGATGGTACCTACAAGAGGCACAAGACAATAAATATCAAGCTAAAACAAAATTAATAAAGAAAAGAAGGAAAGAAAAATTGTAAACCTAACTAAGAGCTCAAGCAAAATCTACTATCACAAGTATAAGGTCGACTAAAGGATTTGTTAAACCAATCCCCGACAACAGCGCCAAAAACTTGTTCCCCATCACAAATGCACGGATCGTGTCAAGTAATAAATTGATAGGTAAGATCGTTCCCTCGAGGCTTTGAGTAACAAATTAGTCAAGCAATGGGCTTAGTGAGTTTGATTAAGTTGAGCCAAAACATGTTGGTGTAGAAAAAGAAGTTTCAAAAGATAATTTTGTAAAAACTAAGAATTTCTAAACAAAAACCTGATCCTTGTGATTTGAACAGTTGTAATAAACCTAGGATTGTTCATCCCCTTTGTATTTCATAAACTTGATTTATTCCCCCTCCAAGAATCTTTCCATAGGATATATATATGTTAGTCTAAGATTCACAAGCATTTGATTAAGCTCACTCAAGTCATAACCAACTCTATATCTTTAACTAACATGTATAATCTCTTGCTACCGTTAAGAGAAAATATTCATTAGGCACTAACCTTAATGTGACAATACTAGGCTAGTAACTATATCTCTATGCTACAAACAAACCATCCATTTAGTTTCTAAACTTCAAGTCTAGCATAATTTTACTAAAGTTCTGCAATTAAATTAACTCTCTCAAGCTTAACTTAATTGAACAAATCATCTACAGGGATGGCCAGTCACGAATAGCAGTGAAAATAAGGTAAAATCAATATATATATGCCATTAGATACTTAAATAGAGAAGGAATCAAGTTTAATCCATACAAAGGTTCATAAACAATCCCATAATAAAAGTTTAGCTGCTTATATTCAAGAAATGAATATAAAGATACAGTGCATGAACTGCCATATTAGCAAAATGAAGAAGGGAAAGAAGTCAGTAAAACCAAGGAAATCCAGCTCAAATCTTTGTAAATCTTCAATCTCCACTTGATTTCCCTAGCTTTATGGCACACCCAGTCTCAAAAGAGTGACACAGCCGCCTCTCTATGTATTTTTGGATCAGGAGTCCCCATTTTAGTCTCTAGTTTTAGCATTTATATGCCCTGAATATCAAAATGTATAACAACTGTATCAGGCATCGGCCGTAGCCAGAAGATACCTGGCCACGGCCAGTGAGCTTTTGTGATGTTATTGGCTGCGACCAGTAAGTTACTGACCACTGGTTGGCCGCAGCCCAATGGATACTTGGCTATGGCCAGTATGTTTCTGACCTCATATTATCGTGTCCAGAAACCTTGTAGTACAGATTTGTCCCTTGCCAAGATCTGTTCTCATCCCTTCTTGCATTTCTCTAGCATTGTTAATAGCTTCAACTCCGTTTCACCTTCTTTTCATTGAATTTGGCTTTCCCTGGCTCCATCTATGATTGAATCTTTATCCTTTCAACACAAAGAACTCATAAAAGATCACAGTTTGGTAATCATAACAGATATTTGCATATTACCCCCACATTTATACTCTTTCTGTGCCATGTATATATAGAACACATTTCTTCTACTTCAGCACTTCCAAATACCCATTAGTACATACAGTCCACTATGTTTTTACTACCCACTCTAAGGTTTATTTACTTATATGTGATTTAATAATGTCAGGATGATTTAATAGGAATCCCACATGAACCTCCTAAAATACCCGACTATACCCAAAATTTGTGTTCATCTATGCTAGTTATTGGTCTGTTTCAACTCAAATCACTCTGAGCCATTTCGAATTTTGGTGGAATCAAAACTTAACATTTGATTCTTGGGTTATGATTTACTTGGTAACCCTTGTACTCATAACTATCCTTACATCTTTGCCATCTACTAATCGACTACTAGTATAGCCTCAAGTTAGTGGAATAGTAGGCAGATTAATTCTTTCTCTTATTTCATCAAAGAGCTATCACCTTAATCAATCCTTTAAGGGAATATTTTGTAATCATAATCTTTCCTTATGCTAGACTTAGCTACTAGCAACCTTTCAAAATCCCTCTCTACAAGGACTCGTATCTGTAGAGGAATAACGATATCAAAATATCATAATTTATCTCTTCCCCAAATATATTACTCTAGTTGAAATTGTTGACTTTTCAACTTGTTTTACTTGGCCAATATTGCTCCATCTTAATTAAGTTTGAGCCAAGTATTCATTTTCCTTTTTGCCTCCCCATGTTTGGACTTCTAAGAGCACATAAGAAAGGGAAAATATGGGCTTTCAATTTTTATGTAGCTAAAAGACTATTTTGCCTATACATTTTTGCCAATACCTTTGTAATTTTACACCTTGCTTAAAAGCTGGCAAAATTTTCATCAAACTTTGAAAATTCATATTTTTATTTATGGAGATCCAATTGGTGTGGTTCTAAAGGCTATGTGACCCTTATCAAGTCTATTTTCAAGAAAAAATATAGCCTTTAGCCAACTAGAAGATCAAAATTCCTAGAATTTTCGTTTTTATACTACCACAGAAACTCTCCAATTTTACTAAGCTAAATTCAAAAATACATAACTCTTTGTGTAGAACTCCAAATGACCTATGTGGCCTATCAAATTAAAGTTTGATAAGTCTACTTTTATTCTAGAAAATATCATAGGCATTGAACACTATTTGCTTATCTAAAAACGCATGATAATCTCACTGCCACGTAGGCAATCGCACTAGCATCAGAGTTTACATTCTTGGGACACTTGCTAAATCGAAGCTTATCAGTCCACTTGAATTAGGCTTATTCTCAAGCCTCTAATTTTAGAATTTCGGATATTACATGTTATATGGCCAATAAGTTTGATTGAGTCATTTTAAAAGGTAGTTCATTTACAATTCCGTTTACTTTTTTTATGCACTTCCATCTAAAACTGCACGATTTAATTTCATGATTTTTGTAGGTTGCTGCTGCTCATCCTAAAGGAAATTGAATTAAAGGGCGTGGGAAGAACTCAAAGTGCTTAACAACCTTACCAAAGTCCCAACCCTTAACCAGCAACTGAAGCAACAGACAAATGGGCTCATATCACCAATAATTGGCATTAATGGCACCAAATTTGTTCTGCTAAGAAGGTCATAGAATACCTTTTGATATGGACATCTATAATATAGATGGAACTAATCAATGGAATCAATGTATGATTATTTATGTAGATATGCTTAGTGATGCTAGAAATTTTCTGAAATACTTAGATGTTGAAGTATAAAGATTATATAAATGCTTATATTTAGGAGTTGAAGTTTGGGAGTGAAAACTAAATGGAGATTACTTTGTGATACTCTTAGGAGTTAAATGAGTATTTGGATTATTTAAGTATGTTAAATATTTCATTAGAATGACGAAATTGACATAATAAGTTGCTGAAAATTTTTCTGTAACTTAAAAAGAGTCACTATTTTAAAAGTTTGCAAGAGTGAGAGTCTCTATGCTAGCTATATGACATGATTTTGGTCCTTTTGATCAAGGAAATAAGAGAATAGTATATCCTACCCTATAAAAGGATATCAACGTACAAATTGATTTGAACTTTCTCTCAGTAGCTCAAGCTGAGAATTGCTTGCGTAAGGGATGCCAAGTGTATCTAGTATTTTTCTCAATGCAGGAAAAAGCAAAAATGGCAGTAGAAGATATACTAGTGGCTAATGAATTGCTTGAAGTCTTTTTGGAAGACATAAATTGATTAACCCCATCAAGGGAAGTGGAGTTTGCAATTGAAATTATGCTTGGAGCTGGACTGATATCTAAAGCCCCATACAAAATGCTCCAAATAAAATGGCTGAGTTAAAGATGCAGATCAAGGAGCTGCTAGAGAAAGGGTTCATATGACCCAGTGTATCACCATGGGGTGCTTCAATGCTATTTGTCAAAAAGAAAGATAGGAGCTTAAGACTATGTATTGACTACAGAGAGTTGAATAAGGTGACTGTGAAAAACATATACCTAATTCCTAAAACTGATGATCTACTGGATTAGTTGGCTAGTTGCTGTGTATTCTCAAAGATTAATCTAAGGTTAGGATACTTTCAATTGCTAGTGAAAGCAGATGATGGGCCAAAAACTACTTTCAGAATAAGGTATGGGCATTACAGATTTCTAGTGATGACATTCAGATTGACCAATGCACCTTCCGTATTAATGGACTACATGAATCATGTTTTTCAATAATATCTAGATCAATTTGTAGTGGTCTTTATTGACGACATTCTAATAAACTCAAAGAGTTGAGAAAAGCATGAAGAGCACTTAAGAATAGTGCTGGGAATCCTAAGAGAAAAGCAACTCTATGTAAAGTTGAGCAAATGTGAGTTTTGACTTTCAGAGATCAAATTCCTAAGCCATATTAACCTATAGGATAGGATCTCTGTAGATCCTAGTAAAGTGGAAGCAGTACTAAACTAGAAGAGGCCCAAAATTGCTATAGAAATATGAAGTTTTATGGGTCTAACCGGTTATTATAGAAGGTTTTTTTAGAACTTCTTTCGAATTGCCTGGTCATTACTAAAGCTCACTTAAAAGAATCAATTGTTTAAGTGGGATGACAAATGTGAGAGTAGTTTTCTAGAGCTAAAGGGGAGGCTTACATCAACAACAATATTAATTATCTCATATCCAAAACTGACCTATATGGTCTACAGTGATGTGAGTAAGCAGGGATTGAGATGTGTCTTAATGCAGTAGATCAAAGCAATGGTGTATGCCTCTTGACAACTAAAGCCTTATGAGGAAATTACCTCACACATGATTTAGAGCTTGTAGTGATTGTCTTTGCTTTAAAACTATGGTGACATTACTTGTATGGTGTGACTATAAAGCTATACTGCGACCACAAGAGTCTTAAATACTTGTATGATGAAAGAGAGTTGAATATGAGATGACGATAATGGATAGAGCTAATAAAAGATTATGATTTTGAAATCAAGTACCATCCAGGTAAAGCGAATGTCGTAGCTAATGCACTAAGTCAAAAAAAATGTAGGTGGCAGTTATGATGATCAAGGAACCAAAACTACTTGAAGGATTCAAATATTTAAACCTGTCAAATCAAATATTGCTTAGTGCCTATAGTACTAGTAAAGAAGAAAGCTACTTGAGAGATGAAATTGAAGAAGCTCAGAAGCAAGATGAGTAGGCAAAGTCGATTAGGGTCAAGATTGAACAAGGAGAGATCTAGGAGTATGATTTGTAGCCTAGTAGACTGGTCAGATATAAGTCAGATATAAGAAGAAGATATATGTTCTACTGAAGACTAAATTGAGACGGAAAATCCTAGAAGAGGCATAAAAGAGCAAGTACACTCTTCACCCAGGAGTGATCAAAATGTACCACCATCTGAAGTCCCTATACTCGTGGCCAGGAATGAAAAGTGATGTAACAAAATATGTTGCAGGTTTAACTTACATGTCAAAAGGTGAAGGCAAAGCATCAAAGACTATTAGGGCTTCTGCAAAGTCCTAAAATTCCTGAGTGAAAATGGGAAAGTGTTACTGTGGATCTTGTGGTGGGATTGCCTAGAACAAAGAACTACAATGCAATATGGGTAATCATTGATTGACTAAAGAAGTCAGCTCATTTTTTTCCAATAAATGCCATTTATTCTCTAGATAAACTAGCAGAGATCTATATAAAGGAGATAGTTTGACTTTAGGTTATGTCGAGCAACATTATATCTAATAGAGACCCTCAATTTACTTCAAAGTTTTAAAAGTCTCTGCATAAAGTTCTAGGTACTAAATTGAAGTTTAGTATGGCCTATCATCCTTAAACCGATGGACAAATGGAGAGAACTATACAAACATTAGAAGATATGTTGAGAGTGTATGTATTAGACTTTAAGCAAAGTTGGGATCATTTCCTTCCACTCTGAGTTTGCTTACAACAATAGTTATCATGTGAGTATTCAGATGGCTCCTTATAAAGCTTTATATGGAAGGAAGTGTCAGTCACCGGTTTGTGGGACAAAATTAACTGAGAGGAGATTGTATGGGCTAGATTTGGTTGATTAGACAATAGAGAAGATAAAGTTTATAAGAAAAAAGCACCTTGCAGTACAGAGTAGATAGAAAATCTATGCTGATAAGAAGAAGAGACCTCTAGAATTTGAGGTTAGTGAACATGTATTTTTTAAGGCTTTACTAGTCACAGGTATCGGTAGGTCAATGGAAACAAAGAAACTTGAGCCCTAGGTATATTGTTCCTTTTGAAAATTTGGCGAGATTGGACTAGTGACATATCAAATAGCTTTACCCCCAAATCTGAGTAGGCATCATAATGTCTTCTATGTCTCACAATTAAAGAAATACCAACCAGACCTTGAACTTGTCATTGAATATGAAAATATTAGTGTGCAAGATAATCTCACTTATAAAGTCAAGTAGGAACAAATTATTGATCATCAGGAAAGACGACTTAGACACAGAAGCATACCATTTGTAAAAGTAGTCTAGAAATGATTATCTCTTAGGGAAGCAGCTAGGGAAGTAAAGGGAGACATGAAGAAGCAATATCCAGATTTTATGCTTTAATAATTTTGAGGATGAAATTTATTTTACGGGGGGAGAATTGTAACATCCCAAAAATTTAAGAAGAGACTAAATTCCCCAAAAAGTGAATTAAATAGTTTTGAAGTTAAATTCTAGGAATTAAAAGCTTGTCTTCCCAAAAATTCAAGGAAAAATAGTTAGAGGTTATAATTTGGCTTGAAAATTTTAGGGAAATTATTTTAGGGCCTAAAGAAGTTAATTAAGGAAGAAAATACTTATAAAGTATTAATTATTAATTTATGAAAATTATATGGTAAGCCAATACCGATATAGAAAAGGGGGAAATTAATAATTTTACTTTACGGACCCAAAAATCGGAATTGGGTTAAAGTTAAGCCAAATTATGAACCTAAGAGATTTAAGAGATTTTAAATTAGACAAATTAGAAAATTTAAAGCCTTGTGAGTGGGACCGATAGGATAAAAATACACTCACTTACTAGAAACACTCATATCTCTCTCTCTCTCACAACACACACACACACACACGGCACATGACACACTCACACCTTATAAAAACACCAGCCACTCCCTCACTCTTTATATTAGCAATTCAAACAAAAGGAAAAGAAAGAGAAAAGTGAGAGAAAGGCTGAGAGTTGAGAGGGAAAGGGAAAGACCAAGCTAGAAGAGAGGGCACCGAAGAAGGAGAAATAAGAGCTCAGAACCTATTGCAACCGTAGATTCAGACTTAGATGAGTCTATTCTACCTATTCCCAACCTCTTTTAGTTTATTTGGTGGTTTCTTTGGGTTTATTTGGTTGCTGAAAGTTGAGAATGTTGGAAAAGAAATTCTATCACCATGAAAATTTGAGAGAAGCTTATGCATGTTGAATTCGAGGTGAGTTTGTGAGGTCTTTTGGTTCTGAAAATTATGCATTGAAATAGAGCATGCATTTTGGGTTAATTTTATAGGTGTTGAAATCCTAGAATTTTAGCCAAGAATTTGGGCTTGTATATTCACTTTCTCTTCTTATCTTTCATTACTAGAAAACAGAGTGCATATAAATGTGTTGGCAAAAGCTAAAACTTGAATTTTTTTAGTGGTTTTGGTTTGGTTTCTTTGAGGTTTACAGAGTTAAACATGTGTTTTTTAAGATAGATCCAAGAACTCACATTAGGAAGAGATATGTAGTGTTCTTGAGGTTTTGTGATAATGTTTTGATAAGTCAAATAGAGTCCTTGTCTGTGAAATTTGGTAAGGAAATAGCACACATCCTAAGCTTTAACATGAGTCCTAAAACATATTAATTGGATGTCTAGAACAAAAGTTGTGATTTTTGGAAGTTTGGATAGAAAACTAGAAACATCCTGTTTTCCAAATTTTAGGCAGTGATTAAATATGCAAATTACATTAGGTTACTTCCATAATTTGTCATTGCAGTTGTTTTTCCTTTAAAATAGACTTATATAGCTTTAAACTAAGTACTAGAACATATAAATTGGATGTGTGTATATTGTAAGTTATGAATTTTCAAAATTTGGGTAGGAAATATGGAATATTCTGACTCACAAAAGGGACAGTTATTTTGCAAGCAAGAATTTGGAAATTGGCTCCATAATTTAATACTGAATATTTTTTTTTTGTAGAGGATTGAAAGCGCTTTTACATTGGAACTTAAACCACCTTATTTGGAGTTCCCTAGCTTAAGTTATGAATTTTCAAAGTTTCCTAAAAAGTAGAGGTGTATTTGGTTTAAGTTTGAAAAGTGACCACATTTTGAAGAAAATGTAATTAGTGATGGTTTGAGAGTGTTGGGGACAAGTTGAAGGGGTTAACCTAACTAAGTGTCTAAATTATAGGGGAAGATAGATATTCAATATGTTTTAATTAGATACACAATACAAAATAGGTGCAAAACTACCCTTTGACCGTTAGTTTGACTTTTTGACCCTAAAAGTTACGACGTGTACGATTACATAGACGCTGGGTGACATTCTGAAAAAAAAAACTTGTGACTGATGAAGCTTTGCAATGAATATTACCCACATTTCACTATTTCAGTACCACATTCGCTAAAGTAGATTCAAATCTGAATGCAGAGTGCTTAACTCACTCAGCAGAGCTGCTGTGCTAAAAAACATACTGATTGCTCAAGTTTTTCCCAACCCTAAATTCCCAATATCATTAAATTAAATTCATTATAATACATATATTATATTACTAATTTTTATTAAATTATATGATTTATTCAGAAAACTTGATTTTCAACAAGTTTTTTTTTCTAGAATGTCACTCCAGCATCTATGTCATCGTACATGTCATCACTTTCAAGATAAAAAAGTGAAACTAATGGTCAAAGGGTAGTTTTGCACCTATTTGGTAACCATATAGTTACTGTTGCACCTAAAAAAAGCTTTTGGTGTTGGGTGCACTTTGAGGAAAATCACATGTGTATTTTTGCACCTTAACTCTAATTTTAATTATGTTAATAAGAATATTGGAATGAACAATGACCCATCTCTATATGAATTTTAAAATTATAGGATTTGATATCTGCCCGAGCTCGAAGTGAAAGCAAATTTGTGAAGGTAGGAAAGGTCGATAGGTAGTAACTCTTTCTGTCATATACTATGTAATTGTTTTGCATGTTTATTTATACCATCGATTATATTCGTTTCAAGAATATATGGTTTGATTATTGGACTGTGTGTCCCGAGGCCATAAGTCTCGATGTGCATTTGGCATTAGGATATTGCTGTAAGACCTGATATGCAGTCAATGTGAGGCCGTAAGTCCCGATGTGCATTGTTACACGGGTGGTATCCCAGGGTTATAAGACTTGATATGCAACTGTGTTGTAATGGACTGTATGTCCTGAGGCTTTAAGTCTCGATGTGCATTTTGCATGTGGTGTGTAACTGGGCTATAAGACTTGATATACCAGCTATATTGTATTGCACTGTTGTGTCCCGTGATTGCTGATTGTCTTGCATCTTGATTGATGAATGCTTATTGTTTAATGGTTTGTTTTGCATGCTTCATGAAGTTGCATATTTTATGATAGTTTGTTGCTACTATTGAGATTCTTAGGAATCTCACCCTTTCCATTAAATGACATACATATAAGGCATGCAGCTTGAAGGGCAAAGAAGTAATTATCGCCGATAACTAAGAAGATAGCGAGAAGAATTAGTTTATTTTGTTTGTTATTTGCATAATTATTTTGTTAGACATAGAACTTTTGAGTAGCCTCATGTGACTACAAATTGTGTGTGTGTGTGTGTGTATATAAACACATGAACATAGAATATGTACATAGTGAAAATAGTATACATAGTAGTAGTATGAGCATGCATAGTAGGGATAGCGGTAATAATACTATGCTCAATAATCGAAACGGGGATTGGCATTTGCATGATACGAGCCCATAACTTAACTGATGATAGACTTGGGTAACAACAGATTATAATTCTAATAATATCAAATTGAGTTGAAGGATTGATGAGCTATAATGAAGAGTTTGAACCACTGAATAATTGATTTAAAAAGTGTTCAGTTTTTTGGAAAATCTCATTCATTTACAGGTTCAAACCCTATGTTTGGGCTAGGTTTTCAACTATTTTTGAAAGTATTTTCTTTCCAGGACCAAACCTGTCTTAGTGGTTTGAATTCATTATGTTTATAACTCATCTGACTACTGAGGAATAAGGTGCTACATTTTGGCCTTTTATCTTTAGGCTAAATAAGATTATATGGCTTTTGGTCCTTTATCTTTAAGATAAATAAAATTTGTATATAAAATTTGTATATGGCTTTCGGCCATACAATAGGATAGAAGATGAAAAGGTATATGTCTTATGGTCATATAATAGAATATAAGATGAAAAGGTATATTGCTTCTGGCTATATAATAGGGAATCCAATGAATATGGCTTCTAGCCATATTATAAGATAAAAAAAAGTATATGGCTTATGGACAGATAATATCTAAATAGGAATCAAAGGGATATGGCCTCTGGTCATATTATATCAAAATAAGAAATCAAAGTGATATAGCTTCTGGTCATATAATTTTAGAATAGAAAATTAAAGTGATATGATTTTTGGTCATATAATTTTAGAATAGAAAATTAAAGCAATATTACTTCTGGTCATATAATTTCAGAATATGAGATTAGAGGTATATGGCTTCAGGTCATACTAAAATAACAATATCAATAATGTAGAGGAACTCAAAAAGGAGATTACGAATAAGATAGAAAAGAAAATAACAATATCTAATTTAAGCCATGGAACCCAATGTTTAAAATAATCGGTAAGACAATCTTTTTAATTTCGTATAAGAGCTCATATTATCCCATATAGATCAAATAAAATAAGGTAAAAGAAGGTGGAGGAAATCATTAAAATAACTAGAGAGAAGTATATCTTCGCTAAAGTTAAATTTCGTACTAATAACATTAATAACGTATTATAAAATAAAGTGAAAGATGATAAGAGAAAGGAAGAATTAGTAGAAAACAAGAAAGAGTAATTCTCATTCACTATTTAATGTTGTATCAAATACATAATGTATGCTTTCTATTTATAGACATAACTCTCTAATATAAAATTAATGTGATTTCATAATCATAGGAATTAATAGATGAGAATAGGAAACTATGGAGAACAGGAAATAATAGGAGATATGGACATTCACAAATATTATATCCATAACAAAATCATTCATTATAAGAGATTTTTAAAATCTTAAATATCAAATTGTAAACTTAAGAGTCAATATTTTAAACAACGGTAAAGAAAATAAAAAAATAAAAGAAAATTTAGATGACCGTTAAAAGAATTTATGAAATTTGCGATGATACTGTACTGTTATGTAATTAAAATTTTTATTATTTCAAAAGTTTTAAGATTACTTTAATATTGCGTATATGTTGATATTTTTCTCATTTTTAATTTATAATAAAACAACTATTTGGCATTACATTATTGTACTTCCCCTTACATTCGAAGAAACAACGAAATTATACCATGTGTGTATCACTTGCGAATTCCGAATCTTGATGGCTTGTGTATTATTCAACTTTACGGAGGATGACATGGCTAATTTTGAACGTGACGAGGAGCTTCTTGCTCATGTTTCTACCAAGGGTTTCAAATAATTTTACCCTAATTCAATTCGGGTGTTTATTGTTATTATTTTTTTTTATCATTCATAACCGTTTTCTTGTCAATTGTCCACCGTCGTCTGTCAGTGACAGCTCATCTATCAATTGACTTAAAATTATGGGTTTGTTGTATAATTATTAATTAAGTAAATTTTGATAAAGTTTTGGTTTTATGTTTTACACAAGTGTTTAAAATATTGTTTAACAGTTTGCTTTTTAATGGTGCAAGTTGTTGATTAGCTTACAAGTCAGATGTGACGCTAGCGCTTGCGTTATTATCTCAGCATAGATGCTTTAAGTTTTATTTAAACGAACTAGTATATAAGGTTCGTTCTTGCTATTCGGTTAATTATATAAGTACTGGAATTAACTTCGTGTGTGTATAAATATATATGTGTGTCTGTGTGTGTGTAACCTCTCTCCAACTTGCTTTCCTAACCTTTCAATTCCCTCTTAATGACGTCTCTTTGTTTTGTTTTTGTTTCTTGCCCCTTGTTGCTGGTTACTTTATCAAGCTTTCCAAATTTCTGTTTCTTTTAAATTTTTATTAGCAGATGTAATATATTTGTCCAGGCAAAAATTTAATTCAAAATCTTTAATCATCACTGACGAATAAATTAATTCAAAGTAGCTTTTGGTCCAAAGAAAATTCAAAATAGGTTGAATAGTAAACAATTTCTACTTCAACGAAGTTACGTATATTTACTAGCAAAATATATATATACATACATACACGCACAATATAATCTAACTTGCTAGCTAATTAAAAGCGAAAGATTAACTTAATATAACTCTGTTATTAACAATAATTAGGCACATGATAAATGCAGTTGCGTAAATACACATATGGTAAAATATATCGATATGATGAGACTTCAATAACCTTTATTGAGTCACACTCACTACTACAGAAAATGCTTTTTATGATTGTTATTATTTGCACATATATAATGGTTATATATATATATATATATGAGTATTATATATACTCCATGCAGATAAATTATGGTTCCGAACCGTTATTTATTTTAAACATATTATAACGGTTATAATATAGCATCTGTTATGTGTCACGCCTTTATTTTAATTTCATATTTACTAGAGTATTTGCGGAAAATGATATGCGGTTCAATAGGCAACACAAGAATATTATAACTATACTGATAATATGTGCATGATTACATAAATTTCCCATAGGGGTTTATACATGATACTTACGATTAACGTAGCCATACAAGGCTACTAGGGTGTCTAAACTCATCCCAGTGAAACGAAAACTTCTTCCCGTCTTCGTTCCACTACTGTAATCCCCTCGTATGGTTCTCTGCATTGTTGTTTGCATAACTTTTGTCGTCTCCTTTCTAAATTGTTGGTAGGGGAGGGTGAGATTCAAGAGAATCTCAGTAAGAAACAGATACCATAATGCATGCATGATTGATGCTATGTGTATGACATGTTAGCTTTATCTAAATGTATGCCCCACAATGACATTTCTGCATGCTCAATGTTTCATACAACAAGACTATGGCCACAGCGAAAACAGAAACAGAGCTTCATTTATTCAAATATGCTCTACACAATCAAGTAAAGCAATCACATACATCATTACACAAGCAAAGATATCAAACACATGCAAGTAAGGTAAGTCCCCTACCTCCAATCTTTCTCTAAATTTACGTGCCAATAGCTCGGGGCTTCATATACGATCCTACAATGTCAAATGTACTCTTAAGACACTTCCATAGTGTTTCTGGGGGTTATATGAGTCTATGTTGCAAAATTACTAAAATACCCCCGGGGACTCGGGTTCGGCTGTACTTTTCTCGAAATTCTAACTTGGGCTATCCTGACATATTTTCACCCAAGGAATCCATTTCAGACTTGGAATTATCAAATTCAATGTCAAATTACGAAATTGCCCTTGGCAGCCCTACTTTTAGGATTTTAGGGGCGTTTCTGTAATTATGCTTTCTCGGCCTTTTTCGAAAAAGTGCCCAACTGTAACCCCACCTAATTTTCCCTCCTGAATCCAATAGAACCATCAAATCATTGAAAATCCAACTCTAAGACCCATTTAGAGCCCTAACCGAAATATATGGGTTTTCCGAGGAAAATAAGGGTTTTTCGGTTTCGGCTCCGTAAACACGTCCCTTTCTACTCCTAACCACTTTATTGACTATTCCATTAGGTTACAACTACCATTTAGTATCAATTTGGGTAGCATAACCCCTAGGGAAAACTATTTTCCATTTTTACAACCAATGGTAATCCGGCGAAATTTCACCGATTAAATTGCCCACAACAGCTAGAATAGTCAATATACGAAGGTTTGGAAGTTACCTCAAGCTCCTTCTGGCTTTTATTGACTTGGCTGAAACCCTAGCTACTCCAACAAGAGATTTTGAGCTTCACAAACCTTAAACACATAGGAGAGTAGCTTAGGAGCGGAGTTATACGCATTAGGAACCGATTTACTGAAGAAATCACTTACGTTTGCAAGTTTTCTCCTCCCCTTTTCTCTCTCTAAAATTTCACACTTCCTCTCTCTAAGTTCAGCAAAACTGATGAAAATGGGAAAGGAAGATGATAAAATATGATTTTATAAAATATTATAATTATCCAATAATTATTTTTCCATTTTCGGATTGTTACACAATTCTGGCAGATTTCTGTCAAATCTTTGAAAAATCATAACTAATTCTAGAAAAATCGAATTTGAGTTATTCCAAAGCCTATAGAACCCTTATTGAGTCTAGTTTCAAGGAAAATTATATAATTTTGCTGAATGGAATCACAAAATTCCCAGAATTTCAATCTTTACATACTGTTCCAGAAATTTCATAGTTTTTCTGTGCTGACTTCAAAAATTCATGTCTTTTGTTTGTATATAGCTCTAATTGAGTCATATGACCTATCAAATTAAAGCTTATGATGTATACTTTCATACCGTAAAATTTCATAATTTTTACTCATCATTTGGTCATTCAAAATCACATGACAAGCTTACTACCTCATAGGCGATTTCACTGAAAACATAATTATATTCTCCAGAATTCACCATTTTACTTTCTTAATACTCCAAAGATACAAGAAACATTAGAGAATATATTTGGGACACCTGCTAAACCGGGGCTTAGCAGTCCAATTAATTTAGGCTTATTCTCAAGCCTCAAATCCTAAATTTCGGGGTATTACATTATGTATTAAAGCTTGGTGAGACCATGACATACGCATTGTTGTGATAATAATTAATGGGCACACGTAAACAACCAACATATTGTATGGTAATGCTTGCATAAAACATAATGGTTCCGCATTAACAACAGTTATATATTGATAGTAATGCTAATGTATTTATTTAAACAATTGTTATATATAGTTGACATAAATAACGGTTGTTAGGTAACTATTGTGATGTATTGAAGTTATTTTTTTAAAAAAAAAAGGGGGATGGGTTTTTGTTTTTGATATCCCCCCTGTATACACATTTGTACATAACAAATCAAAATATATACTTGCATTCTTTAATATACAAAAAAATATACCAAATCAAAATATATTTACAGTCATTCATGTACATGTATACACTATCAAAACCAAAAATTAAAACAAACAGATCAGTATCTAGAAATTTATAGTCATTCGAAGGTTTCACTCTCCCACTGAAGTTGCACAGTTGTCACCAACTCTTTAGGTGCTTCTACCATTTTTGATTTGTTAAACATCATGCATGAGGTATTAAAATACTGCATGCAAAAGGAAACAATAGATGGAAGTTAGATATTGTAATATCTTGTTGATTGAATATATATATTAATGAAATGAGCATATAAAATACCTTATTTGGATCAATATTTTCAAGAACATGCATGATTATGTCCTTCATGTACTACAACACACAGTACCTACAATCGTTGCTCTCCTCCTGTTGCTTTAGGTACTATAAGGAAATGAGAAGAAAAATTTGTCAGTCAGTCATATATATAAACTATATATGTGCTTCAATTTAATAATATAGTCATTGGTGAATAACGTATATACCTTCAAACTCAGCCATTGGAAGGCGCATTAGTAGCGGCCATTAGTATGGTTGTGTTTGGTGCAATCGAGACTATGTTGCGTGCGGTACGTGTACATCGCTCTGAGAAGATACAATAAAATATTATATATATATATATATATAGAAACATGCAAGTTGAGCTGAATTTTAAGAGATGATGAATGGATAAATTACTGGTTGAATTTTGCTTGCATTTATGGTCTCTTTTCTAGAACCCCGCTCATAGAGTCATAGTACTAAATCTTCTTACGCATTCTAGTGTCCCTTAAGTACAATAATAGATCACACCATCAGGACAATTACAAGATAAATAAAAACTAATTAATTTAAGTAGAGTTAATTATGTACGCACCCTTGAATAAAAGGAACCAAGCAGTAAGTGCCCTTTTTGTCTGGTGCCCTTTTAATGAATTCATGCCCTTACCCTTGTTATTGAGATTATGGGGCAAATGAACTTGATCATGTCCTGGAGGCTGTGGGGAAGGATGTAAATATCTTACATGTGCCTGAAATACAAAAATCAACATATCAAAATGTAATCAAAGTTCTAAGTAGCCAGCTATTTAATCACATTTGAAGAAATTAAATACCTAATAAAGAGGTTGACAAAGCTTGAACCTGCCATCTCCTTACACAGAACTTTATTAACAAGCTCTTGGCTTATAGCCTCGTGTTGGTCTAGTAGTTCAAAAGACCTCTCTCTCAAATTTTATCATTGCAAATAGGTTTGAATTGAAGAACTTGTCAGTGAACTCTTGGAGGGACTTTTGAGCAGATTGACCAACGAACTTATTCTATGAGAATAACTTCTTCCGAAATTGATTATTAGAGGTGGGATGCTTCTTAGACTAAATGGGGGTCTTGGACTGAGTTGCGGGTTTGGAATAAGTAGGGGGGCTTGGACTGATTGGTGGTCTTGGTAGGTAGCTTCTTTTGAGTGGTAGACACCTTGGTGTTCATTTAGGATAACTTATTTTTGGGCAATAAGTGCCTATAAATCATGATTTATGGTATACGAAGTAAGTATGTGAAAGGAGTTTTATCTCGATTTATGTAATAAGTGTTTATTCTTATAAAATAAGCTCATCTAAACATGCTATTGGTCAACTTGCATACTTGTAGTAGATGGTGAGGACATGCAACGAAGTTACCCATAGCCCCTCCCACTTTATCTGTGCCTTTGGTGGCCATAGGGAGCAAATAGTTGAGGTTGATAATGGTATTGATTTGTACCTTCACATGCTCAAGAAGGACAGGCTCATTATGAAGCATATTATCCTTCGTGTGGTTGAACATGCGGCCCATTGAAACTGTATGGAGTCCAAGGTTATCAGCAAAACATTTAACATCCAACAATCCCTCAAGAAGATCAGGGCTTGGAAATGTGCAACTCCCTCTAGTATTTGGGTTGCCATTCCCCTCTTGCTACTTTGTACATTGCTCCTTCATTAGCTCTTTTGTGAGAAACAATATTTGTTTATGCATTTCATCACATTTTTTTTTTGGAGATTTTCATATTTTTTGTCCCTGTTATTTCTTTGAGATTACCGGTGACTATAATATTTTGTCTTGGTCAATCCAAAGTTGTTACCTCTAAGAAGACCAGTGTAACCCCCTCCGTAATTATATCCGAAATACGCAATTAAAATGAAATAGAGACCAATAATAATCAAATAACAATTACTAACCCATCACATGATGGGGTTTTCAAATATACCCTTTGAAATCATTTATAAACTTGGTCTCATATTCACATTTCGAATACAATTACTACGCGAAGATAAATCACATTCATATAAATATCAGAGTGCACAACATAATCATCCCGGCAATCTCGGGTACATACCTTCGCTAAAGATATACAGGGTACAATTGCCCATTACAATTCTTCAAATGGGGATTACACAATCTTATCTCGAAACAGTCCTAGCCGCTCCCTCCACGAGCCACTTGCCCTGTCTAAATTGTTGGTAGGGGAGAGTGAGATTCGAGAGAATCTCAGTAGGAAACAGATACCATAATGCATGCATGATAGATGCTATGTGTATGACATGTTCGCTTTATCTAGATGCATACCCCACAATGATAATTCTGCATGCTCAATGTTTCATACAACAAGACTATGGCCACAGCGAAAACAGAAACAGAGCTTCATTTATTCAAATATGCTCTACACAATCAAGTAAAGCAATCACATACATCACTACACAAGCAAAGATATCGAATACATGCAAGTAAGGTAAGTCCCCTACCTCCAGTCTTTTCTCCTCGATTTGCGTGCCATCAACTCGGGGCTTTACATTCGATCCTACAATGTCAAATGTACCATTTAGACACTTCCATAATGTTTCTGGGGGTTATATGAGGCTATATTGAAAATTTACTAAAATACCCCCGGGGACCCGGCCCCATCATACCCGGTCCGGCTGTACTTTTCTCGAAATTCTAACCTGGGCTATCCTGACATATTTTTGCCCAAGGAATACATTTCCAAACTTGGAATTATCAAATTCAATGTAAAATTACGAAATTGCCCTTGGCAGCCCTACTTTTAGGGTTTTAGGGGCGTTTCCGTAATTATGCTTTCTCGGCCTTTTCCGAAAAAGTGCCCAACTGTAACCCCACCTATTTTCGCCCACTGAATCCAATGGAATCATCAAATCATTGAAAATCCAACTCTAAGACCCATTTACAATGCTGGCCGAAATATATGGGTTTTAAGGGGAAAATTGGGGTTTTTCGGTTTCGGCTCCGTAAACGTGTTTCTTTCCACTCTTAACCACTTTATTGACTATTCCATTAGGTTACAACTACCATTTAGTATCAATTTGGGCAGCATAACAGCCCCTACAACCCATTTCCATAAATTAAAACCAACGGCAATCCGGCGGAATTTCACCGATTAAATTGCCCACAGCAGCTAGAATAGTCAATATACAAGAGTTTGGAAGTTACCTCAAGCTCCCACTAGCTTTTCCTTGTCTTGGCTGAAACCCTAGCCCCTTTTAAACAGCAAAATTAAGCTTCAAATACCTTAATCCATGTAGAAGAGAAGCTTAGGAAAAGGATTATACGCGTTAGGTACGAATTCACCGAAGAAATCGACCTACCTCCCGAGTTTTCTCCTCCCTTCTCCCTATTTTCTCCAAGGTCTCTCTCTCACATTTCAGCTGTGCAGCACGTCGGAAATGAGAGCTGAAGATGATGTGAAGATGTTTTAATTCCATGCTTATGTCATCTTGCCTTTTGATGATGTCATAATTCCCAAAATTGGCATTTTCGGATTTTCTGGCAGATTTTCTGCCCAATCTTTGAAAAATCATAACTAATTCTAGAAATATCGAAATGAGGTGATCCCAAAGCCAAATGAAAGGTATTTAAGTCCTCTTCATTGGAAAAATATGATCCATTACTAGAAATCACCACACAATTCCAGAATTACACAAATTTCATCACTGCCCCAAAACAGAGTCCATTTTCGACCGCAAACTTTGGACAGTCATATCACCCTGTTCCCAAAACGAAATGGCACAAATTATATGTCCGTTTTGAAGCTTGGGATGTGAACTTTAAGACTGGAAAGTTTCATAATTTTCTGACATCATTTGCCTAGTAAAAACGTCCACACGAGAAGACTGCCCAGACAGAATTCACACTGGACAGCATTTCCAATTTTTTGCAACCAATGTGTCCAATCCAATTTAAATCAATTCCAATGATTAAATACCATAACATGACACCATTTCCATCACAATATCCCATTCAATTCCTCCCTCTATTCTAAGTCAATTTGGATGTTAATCCATAATTGAACTCAAATACAGGGTTTTGGCGTTGCTCATAACACAAGCGACTACAATCCACTTTATATTCTCTAAAAGGGTTCATTAATCACTAACCACGTCCACTTTTGTAGTCATTAACCCCTAATCACAATTTGGGGTCTTGCTAAACCGGGGCTTAGCAATCCACTTATCTCAGGCTTATTCTCTAAGCTCAAGTCTCAAAATTTGGGGTGTTACAACCAGGATGGTCAGGCCCTAGTGTCTGGGCAAATACATCCTCATCCGTAAAAAAGGCAGCCCTATGTAGTAACTTCCTATGACATGGCTTGCTTTGCATTTAACAATAATTTTAATACTGATTGTTAATTGAAGATATTACTTCCATAAATTAGGGACTAATATTAATACTTACCATTTTTTCAACGACCTCTTTTACATGAGGATTATCATAAGAGCCATCTTTATTTTGCCTTGCCACTACCAAAGTTCATGATAGGGAGGTTTACTATAGTCACCACTCTTAGCAGACAACTATTAACCAATGCGAGCATACCCTGTTCACTTTGGAAGAAGTTATATTAGTGAATAAGCAATATATCTTCAAAATTCAACTAAGATTTTCTTACAAATTGACTACCTATAACTTCCAAAGATGAAAATTTAAAGGTGCTACATTCTCAACAAATATTTTTGTATTAAAAGTGTGAAGAAGAAATTGGTTGGATTTAAGCAAGCTATAGAATGACACAATTTAATACTTTATCTTGATCTATTTGGATAATGATTGAAAAATATGAAGATATTTCAAGATTATTTAGTTTACTTTTTCACATTATCATTCTTTGGATTTCTAGTTATCTTTAGAATATTTTTTAAAATAACATAACTTGTCTATCTTTTCAAATTAGGGTTAGATTATAGATTACCAAAAAAAAAAAATCAAAGCTAATTAATTTTGGGTTGTTAGACAATATTTGAATTATTGATTGATATGATAAAAAAATAAAAATACAAACATAAAATTTGGGGTCAAATTGTAAACATTTTAAATTTATGAATGTTCATATGAATTAATATCTTCAATTATTTCTCATGCAAGTTTAATACCTCACTTAGTTCACTAAATCGAAGGGAATGTAATGCAATGTAATGTAATTATAATTATGTGTATTTGTTTGATAAGCCATTAAGAAAAGATGATGCATAGACATAAAATATTTGGTAGGAATACTATCAAGGAAAGATGATATATAAGCATGGGCAATGAACCAAAGGAATAAATGATTAAATTGTTATCACCAAGTTGAAGTAACTAAATCAAGCAAAAAGCTAAAGTTTGAAAAGTCAAAAAGTTATATTTATAGTAAATGGTCATCTTGCCATTTATTGTGAGGGAGTGCATGAAGCAAATTCAAGAAGCATATTTGGTTCCTTTAAGGCTTCATTTAAGTCAATTATGCCATGTAAAAGGGAAAGTCAAAAGGGAAACAATTTCAACTAGAAGTGCTTTATAATCAAAAAGGCAAATTGTGATAAAGCAAGAGCTATTAATTATTTCCCTTTTTCATGTGACTTTTGGTTAAGAGGGAAATAAAAAAGGAAAAAATATTTACTTGGATAACATACATGCCATGTGGAATTATTTCAAGCCAAGTAAAAAGATGAAGTCATAAAAGTAAATCACATGGTGAATTAGCAATAAAATATATTATTTTAGGAAAGATGAAGATGATATTTTATGAGCTCTTCTCTTTCTATTTGAGACACATTTTAGGCCAAACTAAGAGAGCAAGAGAGAGAGAGAGCTTGAAGAACAAAGAAAGGAAAGAGAGTTCAAGAAGGCAAAGTCTAAGGTAAGTTGGTGAAATTCAAGTGTTCTTGCCTTCTAGCTTGTGTAAGACCTTCTCTAACCTCTATATCTTCAACAATATCATGTTTATCAAGCAAACATCCAAGAGAAGGCAGAGAGAGAAGGGTGACACATAGAGAGAGAAAGTGAAGGAATCAAGAGGTAATCTCAAGAACTTTGATCCTCTTGGTGAACATATTGTTGTTGTTGTCGGCTTGATTTGTGGTTGTTTTTGTTGACTTGTAATTTGGGATGATGAAACCCTACGGGATTATGCTGGCCAAATTTCCACAAACCATGTTTAATAAGTATTTAAGAAGTTAAATGTGATTAGGAGTGAAAAGGAAGGAGTTTAAAGGGTTAAATCAAGAAAACTCAATTTTCCCCTTTTTCTTGTGTATGTTTTGGCCATACCTGGAAATAGGGGTTAGGGCTAGAATTTTGCATTTCTGAAGGTTCCATTGTGTACAGAAGGAAGAATTGTGTAAGGTATACATTTAGTAGGAAGTATGAAAAGCATTGGAATGTGAAATGACAAAACTACCCCTAAAACCCTAATAAGGGCTGCCAATGACAAAATCGTCTTTTGGCAGTGAATTTGGCAACTATGAGGTCAAAAATGGATTCTACACGTAAAATTGTATTGAATTAGCCCAGGTCATAATTTTTGAAAAAGTACAGTTAGACCGAGTCCCTAGGGGCATTTTGGTTGTTTTGCAGTTTTAAGCTAAGATAACCAATGGAATGAGTTTAAAAGTATTTAGAGTAGTACATGAATGAGTAATAACTCAATTCATGTAAACTTAGAATTTTAGGACTGGACAATTTGCCCAAGCCGGGACAAGACATAGAGTAGTGAAAAGAGACTTAAGGTAGTAACTATATCTTTCATACACTATTGGAACTTGTATATGCTTTGTGTATGCCATCTTCATTGATATATAGATTGCACTCTCTAACTGGAGTGAGAAAAGCACAATTACTATTCGGCGAGAAAAGTACAAGTACCCCAACGTCCCCAAAAAGGGATCTAGTTATCAGATACAGTACTAAGAGGGTATATTGCCTAGTATGTGGTCGTAAGCCTAGTTGAGGTACGGACAAGAAGGGGTTCTAATAGTAGTTGGCCCTGAATATATGTGCACATTCTGATGATTATGAGTTTTACAGTGTTATTATCCTATTGCATTATATGGTACTTGACATATTTATTTGTCATATTTTATATGATTGATTATATGTTACTATTAAGATTCATTTGAATCTCACCCTTATCAATATTTAAAATATTCCAGCAGAAGCTAGCGGCTCTAAGGTCAACATCCTAAATAGCGGTGTGTGAGGGTCAAGCAATGGCTATCGTTGGTTATCTTTAATTTATTTTGGAGGATTTGTACAATTTGTATATATTTTTCAAACCCTATGGGGATTTCCTGTATTGTAAACAAGTACTTCTTATCAGTATATTTGCTCAATATGCCTGTGGAACTATGCCTTTATCACTCTAGTAAATATCAAAATGTTAAGGGGTTTGACACTAGAACGTCAAAATTACTCAACAAAATAACAAGATGTTATGCTCAAATTGAAGCTTACGATTACCTCTACTTGTTTATTTGATCGGTTCTTGATTCTGACAATACTTCCTCTGATAGGATGTCACCAAACACCTCTAATTAAAAATCCAAAACCATAGAAACCTTGCTCTTGTTGAGTAGAAGATTTGTGAATGCTTCAGAAGCTGAAAATGCAATTTCGGGCTTTGAATTGGCTATAAACCTTAAGAACACGAAGAAGTTCTCTCCTCTTTATTTTTCTCTGAAATTTTCTGATTTTTCCTTGTTTTTTGAAGGGATGAACGACTTTTAGAGGGAGAGAAAGTGATCTGAAATTTTTTAATTAATTATAGCACATGTCACAAAAAGTTAGGTTACTAGATGCTCGTTTTTGGAAATTATCAGGTAACCGGCGATTCTATGTACTCAATGCTCTTTCTTTACACTTTAGGGTACTTGGTACACCTTTTAAAATCTGTATTCCCTTCCCCTCTCTTATGGTTAGGCAAATTCATTGGTCAAGGGAGAGGGATTCATCTGGCTTTTCGTACCGTAGTAGGTAAAATTGGGTATGTAGCTGGACTGGAGACCAGTGGGTTGCACAGGCTTTTCTACCTCTATCAGATATGATTGCCTAATTAGAGATTGTAATATCCCAAACTTCTTGTAAGGTCTAAGAATCCTTAAAGCCAGCGTAATTGATAATAGTGCAATCACTTTGAGAATTTTGTATGAAATTAATTCTCGATTAAATTATGACTCAGATTTACCTCTAAAAAGTGAAATAATTATAAGGATCAAAATTTATAAATAAAAGTATAGACACTCTTGGAATTCCCAGATGCCTACTATGTCATTTGCGAAAATTGAGAATCAAGATTGTAAAATACAAGTATGGGTAGTCAGATGTTCATGCCACAATCCTGAGTATGCACCGTGTAATGGCCTTATCTCATCTACACATTTTTCAAAGTGCTTGAGTGCAGTTCCGTATATAACATAGGAATAACTCAGATATACTGATAAAATGTACATGATTATTTTACAGAATTTCCCCCATAATATGTGTTTATAGTAATTACAGACCTGAAATAATAATAGGTCTTTAGATAACCAACGTCTTCGCTTGATCTTGACTGGAACCTTTAATTGCCAGTAGATACAATCACACCTTTAGAGCCATTTTCTATTACTGTAAACTTTATACATTTATGGAAAGGGTGAGATTCAAGAGAATCTCAGTAGTAACAGGCTATCAATCATATAACATTAAATATGTCATGTTCCATGTTATGCAATATATTAAAAACAATACCACGGCATGTATACATGTGTTAGGGGCTCATTCCCCCACTACCCGTAAACCTCGGTTGGGTTCTTACGCAACAACCAGGTAAAAGTGCCTCCTCGAACTAGTTGCCCTCCTTGGTAAAACCATGTTCATTAATTATATCACAGAAGATGGAATACACAAACATATAAAACATTGGCAAAGTGTATGAAAGATAGAGTTACTACCTGAAATAGCCCTTTACAGCCTAATCGTCTAATTGTCTTGATTTGGCTCGACCACAACTGTCCGGTCCTAAAATTTCATGTTTACAAGAATTAGGCTAATACCTATTCATGTATCACTATAGACTCTTCCAAATTACTTTTGTTGGTCCCAATCCCTTTATACCTGATATGACTGTACTTTTCCAAAAATTATGACCCAAGCTATTCCTACATAGTTTTACATGTAGAATCCATTTTGGATCTTGGTTTTCTCAAAATCACTACCAAATGACAGATTTGCCATTGACAACCCTTACTTAGGGTTTTAGGGGTATTTTTGTAATTTCACTTTGTAGGGCTTTTCTCACAACATGATCAACATCAACCCTACACAATTTTCCCTTCTGAACACAATGAAACTATCATATTAGTGAAATTCTGGGTCTTTCCCCTATTTATAGGCCTAGCCTAAACTTAGGTATTAAAAAGGGAAAATGAGACTTTTGTATTCTAACCCTTCAAGCTCCTTCATTTTCCCTTCTAACCACTTATTAAACCTCTTAAACACTTACTAGACATGATTTGAGAAAATTTGGATAGCATAATCCCTTAGGGTCTTATACATCCATTGGTACAAAACAACCAAGTCCAAACCAATATCAACATCAACCACCACAATAACATCATACTAAGCCAGAGGATCAAATTCATGAGATTACCTCTTCGATTCTCAAACTTTCTCTTTAGGCTTCTCCTTCTCTCTCCTCAACCTTGAAGATTTTCTTGCTACACATGATTTTTATGGAAATCAAGAGTTTAGAGTAGCTATTACACAAGTTAGGAAGCTTAATCACTTAAAACTATTGAAGCTTACCTTTGATCTTTGCTCCTCAAGCTCTCTTGTTGCTCTTATGACTCAAAGCTTCTCTCTTTCTCTCTTTCTTGGTGTGGAGGATGAAATGATAAGGTAGGAAAGAGAAAAAGTGTTTAAAATATCTTCATCTTTCCTTAATTAATTAATATTATTAAATTGGGTTTTTGACATAAGATTATTACTTGGCCTTATTTCCTTTCAAGTATGTTATAAACCTCCCATTAGCATTGAACTAGTTTTCCCTCTCTTCCTTATCCTAAAAATGACGCCCCAAGGGTCCTTCATAACCAATTGGGCTTCATCCCATTAGCCTAACCAAATGCACAAGGATAATATATTTTATGCTAATTGCACATGTGCTCATAACCTTAATTAATTCTTATATAATCCTTTGGCTTGGATGATGACACATGGCATATTTATTGTCCAAGTAATTATTTTTCCTTCTCTTTTAATATCTTGGCAGAAAATATCCACTAATAAAGGGAAAATATGGGCTTTTACTTTATTCCATAATTTACATAATTGGCATTACAAATTTGTTCCAAATTCACAATAGTTGGCAATTCTGGCAGATTTTCTGACCAAACTTTGAAAAACCATAACGTTTTTTGTAGAATTCAAATTGAAATGATTCCAAAGGCTATGAAACCCTTATTAAGTCTAGTTTCAAGGAAAATTATAACTAAAGCCAACTAAAAACTCAAGATTCGTAGAAATTCGTTAAACTTTACATGTTCCTGAATTGGTTCCAAAAACAAGGTCTAAATTTAAAAAATCATATCTCTCAATGCTCAACTCCAAAAATCACATATTACCTATCAAATTAAAGCTTAGGATGTCTAATTTCATCTTGTAAAATTTCATAATTTTTGGACATCATTTCCCTTTTTAAAACTACACTACAAGAAGACTGCCACGCTAGAAAAATACATTGGCAGCAAATCCACATTCTTGGGACTCTTGCTAAACCAGGGCTTAGGAGTCCATTTGATTCAGGCTTATTCTCAAACCTCTAATCCCAAAATTTGGGATATTACATTTTCCCCTCGTTCAATAAATTTCATCCTTGAAATTTGAAGGTCTACAACTTGGGAATCAATCCATATCACTCAAATTCAAGCCTCAACCTTTATAATCATCAGATTGGATCCTCTAGGATCAATATATGGTATAATCACCGCTAATCATTGCTTATATATCATAATATATCATTCTTAACTACATTCTATGCCTCAAATAACTCTGAGCCATTTCAACATTCTTCAAACCTAAGGCTCAACATTGATTCTTGGATTACAATCCATCTTTTAAATTCATATTGGATCTATAACCTCAAGATTAATTGAGACAAAGATCGCTTTACCTCAATCATACCCAACATACATACTAAAAGTCATCATATAGTACTGTATGTCAAAACTAACTATTATCATTACTTAGCATGGAGAAACCTCAAAACAATTACTATACCTCGAGTTTTCATCACCTCATCAAGTGAACTTTTATAAGCAGTAATTACTGCAACAGATCCTATTCAAATTAAGATTAATACTTACATCGTCATCATCTCCATGCTTCTAAACATCATTTAAATCATCTATTTAAGATGATCATCAATCATGGAGAAACCTTAAGACAATAATCATTCCTTACGTCTCCATGACCTTGCCAACTCAACTTCCCAGAAGGTTACCCTTCCCAAGATTTTCCTGAGTTGAGCACACTTAACTTTTGTGTGCTCGTGCCAAAAGCTATATACTAGCTCAATCCACTCCTGACCACCAATACCCAGAGACTACCCTTGTCTCAAACATCATGCCAGCTACCTTTTACTGACTAAATACTGTGTGTGGTCTAAACATTGGCCTTGGCTATACCCGTTTCCTCAGGTTTCACAATATCCTTAGACCATCCTCCGTCCGATATTACACTACTTACTGCCCTCGGTTATTCCCAAATCTTTTGGGGGATGATTCACAGAAGATGGGTAGTTCACTTCTCTATTACCCCTTTTTGTGCATATCTCCTTTTACCATATAATCAAGACCTTATTAGCATACTATCCTATTGCCAAAACTACTTGCTTTGATACCAAAACGTAACACACTTATCTTATCTCCATATTTTTCAAAGTACTTGAGTGCAGTTCGGTATGTAACACAAGAATAACCTAGATATACTGATAAAATGTACATGATTATTTTACAAAATTTCCCCCACAAGGTGTGTGTATAGTAATTACAGACCTTAAATAATAATAGGGTCATCAGATAACCAACATCTTCACTTGATCTTGACCGGAACCTTCAATTGCCGTTAGATACAATCACGACTTCAGAGCCATTTTTTGTTGCTACAAACTTTATACATTTATGGAAATGGTAAATTTCAAGAGAATCTCAGTAGTAACAGGCTATTAATCATATAAAATATGAAATATTAAATATGTCATAGTCCATGTTATGTAGCATATTAACAATAATACCACGACATGTATACATGAGTTAAGGGCTCATTCCCCCACTACCCATAAACCTCGGTTGGGTTCTTACTCAACAACCAGGTAAAAGTGCCTCCTCGCACTATTTTCCCTCCTTGGCAAAACCATGTTCATTAATTATATCATAGAAGATGGTATGCACAAACATATAAAACATTGGCATTGTGTATGAAAGATAGAGTTACTATCTGAAATAGCCTTTTACCGCCTAATTGTCTAACTGTCTTGATCTGGCTTGGCTACCATTGTCCGATCCTAAAATTATAAGTTTACAAGAATTAGGGTAATACCCATTCATGTATTCCTCTAGACTCTTCCAAATTACTTTTGTTGGTTATATTAGTCTAATTCTACAAAATTACCAAAATACCCCTAGGGACTCGGTCTCAGTCCCTTTGTACCCAGTCTGATTGTACTCTTCTAAAAATTATGACCCGAGCTATTTCTACACAGTTTTGCATGTAGAATCTATTTTGAAATCAATTTTCTCAAAATCACTACCAAATGATAAATTTGCCTGTGACAACCCCTACTAGGGTTTTAGGGTATTTTTGTTATTTCACTTTCTAGGGCTTTTCGCACAGCATGATCAACATCAACCCTACACAATTTCTCTTTTGAACACAATAAAACCATTACATAAGTGAAATTATAGCTCCTCCCCCTATTTCCAAGGCTAGCCAAAACTTAGGTAATAAAAAGGGAAAATGTATTAGTTAGTAAGCCGAAGTGCCACTAGAATACCGAATCTCTTGTAGAAACACGAAGAGGTAAGCCTCATCTTCATTTTGAACTGATTACTTCATGTTTTCGTTGAGTTCTTCTTGACTCTTGAACCACCCTTAAGTTTTGGCTAAGGGGAGTTTTTGAAGCTAGATTATGTTTTTAATCATGTAGAAGATGATATATGATGCTTATTGATGTATTATACTTGTTGGTTTTCAAAGACAAAAACTTTATTTTTGTTATTTTTGGGAGCAATTTTGGTCAGGGGCAAATCTGGGAGGAGAAGTTTGATTTTGGTATTTTTGAGATTTTCATTGGATTCTACACAAAAATTGTGTAGGAATAGGCTCTGGTTATAATTTTTGATAGACTAGTTTAAAAAGTCAAAGATTGCAAATTAAGTCTGCTTGTATGACAAGCTGCCAGTGTGCGTTTTTTACCAACAGATTTGTTGTGGCAATAATTTCATTGTCCAACTTCATCTGATAATGATGATATTTTCTAGATTTGAAGTACATATAAAGACCTTGAATTTGATAGGTATTATGAAGGATTTGGACAAGTACACTAGGAGTTTTTAGTGTTTGAAGTTAGACCATTAAAACTGGTTAAATTTTCTGGCAGCTTAGGTAAAAAGGAAATTGGGATTTATACATGATCAATTGGCTGTTGGAACTTTTTTTCCATTAAAGTAGACTTAATGAGGGTCAAATAGGACTTTGAACCACTGTAATTGAATTTTTTTACAATTAGTTATGATTTTTCAAAGTTGAGTAAAAAATCTGGCAGATTAGGTGGACCCACGAAATTATGGCATTGAAGGTAATTTGAGCCAAGTATGGGTCCAAATAATAGTGTCAAGTCCTAGGGGCTAAAGTAGCCCATTAGACATTCAATTGTCATGGTCTAATAATGTGGTTATATATCTAGGGCCATGAGGTGGCAAAGAAGAAGCAACTTCAATGGTTTGAAGAAAAGGTACCAAAAAGGGGACTCGAAGACAAAAGGTAGTGAACTTGGTTACTTGTATGTATGTGATGTCTATATTGTGCATTTATTTGCTATCTTGTTTTACTTGATTATGTGAAGCATATATGAATGAATGAAGATCTGTTTCTGTTTTTGCTATAGCGATAAGTATGTTGCATGAAACAATGAGCATGCAGAATATCATTATGTGAACATGAGCTTATGTAAGGCAAGTATATCATGCACTAGCATTTATCTTATATTACATGTATTGTCTGTAATGTTTTCTACTGAGATTCCACTGAATCTCACTATTCCCCGCAAACCATATAGGTAGTGAGCGCAGAAGAGGAGTACAGGACGCTGTACCAGGAAAGAAGTTGCAATGAAGAAGTGAAGAATTATTCACACACTAGTATGTTATGTAAATTAATATATTTGTAATGGTTAACTGCATAATCTGCATGACAAATGAATTAATTATCTAAGCGTGATAATTGAATTAGAAATAGGTAATCGCATGGTATGAGACCATTATTTAAGAAACCTTCTACGCATAAAAATGAGCAAAGAATTACTTTGATTAAGATAACAAAGAGAATTAAGAGGAAAGATAGGAATTAAGAAACGATGAGTTACGAAGAATTTATGAACCCCTTTATGATAGTTTGTGAAAAGTTTTGAAATATTCAAAAAAACCCACTCAACTTTATGTTCGAATCCTTTCTTGAGGTTGGGAATTGAAAGAACTTTGCAAAGGAATGCCGCTTTGTGGTTTAAATTCGCTGCATAAAACTCATCAGAACGATAATGTAACTAAGGTTTTACAAAGATAAATTCAAAAAGCTCCTTTATATAGCCACTTTAATAAAGCTACTTTTTAATACGGGACCGCTTGGTTTCACGACATGTGTCGCCTTGCCCCTGATTTCTGCCACGTGTCTTGGAGACTGTCATATGTCCCTGATGAGACCATGAAATGTTGCCACCTAGCCTTGTGTCTCTAGGAACTGCCAAGTATGTGTCTCGATCCGCCTCAGTGAATGTCGGGTGTTCATGTGGGACCCACTAATGTTCATGGTGCCAAACCTGCATCTTCCTCCCTTATGTTGGCTTCATTTTAAGCCTTTCAAGAAGCCATGAAGTGTCTTGAATTATGGCCAATTTCATACACAAGTATACACAAATACATATATCTTGCACTAGGCCATTCAACTGGAAAATTCATACATACACAAAAGCAGTACAAGCCATGAAATTGCAGTACATTACAAGAAATGAGATGAATCTAGAGATACATTAGGAAGTAATGGGGCGTATGAAGATGCAATAATAGGAAAGATGTGCGGTTGTGCAAAAAGAAAAGGGTAATTCTCTTAAATTATATATATAGCTCAAATAGATGACTATGGCCTTAAGGGATGGATGAAAGAATGGAGAGGAAGTAAGGGATCTAGCATAATGAAAGAACAAAGAATTTTGAAATCACCTGGCAATGGTTTCGGCGTATGAGTGAGAGCAATTATATGGAGAACGATAGAATTAGGTTTAGATGTTAGGATGTAAGACCTTATATAAGGTTTTAAATCTGACTAGAGGAAAAAAATAAATATTATTATTAAATGCTAATATCTTGGATATTATGGGATTTACTAATATTTACCAATCATTTTTATTTCCCATAATTACTTATATATATTTATATATACGGACTTTGACACTACTCTTCATAGTTTAATCATCTTCAATATTTATTATAATTGTGCATGTTTGAACTTATTTCATATTATTGTTTAATTATCTTAAAAAATAAGAAATAAAGAAAAGAAAGTTTAGATGAACGATAAAAGAATTTATGAATTGTGTGATAGTGGATTATTATGTAATTGAAATTTTTATGGTTATTATTAAAGTTTTCATTATTTCAAAATTTTCAAACTTAATTTTTAAAAAACGTGTATTTTATTATTTTCCTTATTTTCTATTTATAAAAACAACTCTTTTATTGTGTGATATTATTTTACTTTCCCTCATTAATTCCATTAAACAACGACGCATACCGAAAACGATATGGCTCCTCAAACAAGTTGGCCACCAACCAATATCGATCTTATCATCTATTTGTATTAATGGCGCAGGCAAAACAGGTCCACTCTTCTCACAGGAGACTGAAAAATGCACGACATTAAGGGTGAACAATCACAGCAGGTGTACTATTTGTTAACATGCAATCATAATGAGATATATATACATATATATATATATATATTTCAAAATAAATAAAAATAATAAAATAATAGAGAGTTCGATGTCAAGAGGCCAATAACATAATACAGTGATATAAATAGCTCACCTACTAGCCTTGACTTTCTTAATATCTTTGTTATGGTATCGTATTCCATCACATCTCTATCTTAAGTATTTATACTAGTGGGTGATGCGAAGAATTGTGTGAGCAATTATCAGAAGCATCTAGTTATAGAGAGAGAAAAAAGCACTAAGAAAATGAGGGTTGAAGTTGAAGTTGAAGCGATCTCTAAAGAAATGGTGAGACCATCGTCTCCTACACCTCAACATCTTCGTCATTATCATCTCTCCTTCCTCGACCAGCTCAGCATGCAAATCAACAACGTTATGGTCTACTTCTTCCATGCCGATGATGCCGAAAACAAATTCAACATCAATGAAGCTTCTAATCTTCTCAAGAAATCATTATCGCAAGTCTTGACACACTTCTATCCACTCGCCGGAAGACTCATTACCGACGAGCTACTCGTAGATTGCAACGATGAGGGTGTCCCTTACGTAGAAACCAGGGTCAGGTGCCACCTCAGCAACGTTACCGACAACCCATCACCGGTGGACGTCAGCAAACTTCTTCCCTACGACATGGATGAAATCGTCGATACCGTCGTAGGTGTCCAATTCAACATCTTCGATTGCGGTGGAATAGCCGTCGGAGTATGTATCTCCCACAAGGTTGGCGATGCACTGTCGTTTTTCCAATTCATCAAGAGCTGGGCAGCCATGACACGTGGCGATTCGGAACCAATCATAACCCATTTCCAATCTTCGTCACTCTTCCCGCCAAAAGACATGTCGGGATACGATCCCAATTCATCCATTGGGAAGCACAAAATCGTGGGACAGCTGTTCATATTTGAAGCATCTGTAATAGAATCTCTGAGAACAAAATTTTCCAAAATGATAAAGAACGTTCAAGAAGGCCAAAAGCCTCCTTCAAGATTTGAAGTGTTGTCAACTTTCCTATTGAACAGGTTTATTGCAGCCACTAAAGAAGAAGGGAACAAAAAGACTCACTTAGTGACATTTGTAACGAATATACGCCCAAGGATGGAGCCTCCATTGCCAGAATTTGCGTTCGGCAACTATTACTTGTACGCTGAAGCTTTCCCAACGCTAAACGAGAAAGGAGAGTGTAATGACCTTGGAAGGCAGTTAAGACAAGAACTGAAGAAGGTCGACAACGATTTTATTGTGAAGCTTCGGGAACGTGATGATTTGAGCACTTTGCCGAATTTGGAAGAGATAGATAGAGCTGTTGAGAAGGGTGAGATGGAGAGGCTTCATTTCACTTCAATTTGTAGGTTTCCAGTGTACGATGTTGATTTTGGATGGGGCAATCCGATATGGGCTGGAACACCTACGTGGAAATTCAAGAATGTGATTATTTTTAAAGACACCAAGTCTGATGGGGGCATTGAAGTGTATGTCAACTTGACTGAGGAGGACATGGCTAAGTTTGAACGTGATGAGGAGCTTCTTGCTCATGTTTCTGCCATGGGCTTAAAATAATTTTACAGTAATTTTACATGGGTGTTTATTATTATTTATCATTCACGAGTGTTTTGTTGTGATCATATTCTTGGGCTTGATATTAGAGCACTTGAGTATTGTATTTATTTTGGAAGATAATAAGATATTTTGCTTTAGGTTGAGAATGCGATTTTTCCACATTAAAATATTGCGTGTGCGATATATGTTACGTGTGTAAATGATTTATTAAGAAGTGCAAGTATACACTGTTATAAATAAGTAATATAGAGTATCGTTCCTATGATGACTAATCACTAAGTACCAAAATTGGTATTTTAATTCTATTTAGTCAATCGACTATTTGGTGATTGAGATTGAAAAATTAAAAATGATTAAATATAAACGCAATTGATATGAAAATAACTATGAGAAAAAGCCTTAGGGATCAAATTTCACTTAACAAATTTTAGATTAAATGACCTATCTATTCTAGTTTAATTTATTCCACATGATTAACAGCTGAGTTTCACTAATTTAATTCTTAATATCTTCCAAGGTCAAGCAATTCTATAACTAATTGCTAATCTAATATATCCCTATATAAATTAAAACAATTAATCATGCATTAAGATTTATAGAACTCAGTAAGATTGCACAACTCATATGAACATATTCCTATTTCATATGCACATTATGGTTTTAATTATAGGATCTACACACATACATCTCCTTCTGGTCTCAACATACATATTGAAATCATTCAAAAGATAGTCAATCAATTGAAAGCATTAAGAACAATAATCAAAACTTAATCATAAAGGAAAAATTAAAACTAGATTTAATAAGTTAATATCCAATCTATCATTAGTAAGTTACATCATCACCCTAGAAAAATAAAAATCTAGCTCATGATGAAATTAAAAAGAAAGCTAAAATAAATTGAAAACTTCTTAAATATTGCATAAAACTTAATTATTAAATTCTAAAACACAAAAATACAACTACAAGATGCATGAAAATGGAAAAATCTAGCCTTTATTATCAGAGGTGGAACCTTCCATGTAGGTGGTGTAACATCCCAAATTTTATTCATACTAATGCCAATATATTATATACTAACGTTAATATATACACACTTATTGAAGAACTAAGTTAAAGAGCAATCAAACTTTTTTAAAAGTAGACACGATAGAGGAGACTAGGAGAGCACAATAAAGTCATTTTATATATATTTTAAAATCCTAAATCAGGCTTATAATTTAATTAGTGATTTGTTGAGTTTAACCACCTGATTTAAACTTTTTCTATTTTAAATAGCTTTATATGGGATTTTTCCTAATTTATTTGGTTAAACATCTTGTAACACCCTACTCCTTATTTCTGCATTTTCAGAGTACTTGAACACAGTTCAATGAGCTACACAAGAGTAACATAAATATCCTGATAGATTGATTCAAGGAACTTGATTACATTCTAAATTCATCCCCATAAGGTTTGGTAATATATACAATTTTGTTCAAAAATATTAAAATAAACTAATTATAACCAACAACACCATCCCGTTGACCGGGACACCTTAGTTCCCAGTATTTACCGTTTTGCCCTTAGAGCCGTTAGCTTCTGCTAGAATATTTTAAATTTGAAAAAGGGTGAGATTCGACAGAATCTCAATAGTAACAGGCAATCAATATTAAAATATGCAATAATAAATATGTCATGTACCACATACATCAATATTATAATAACCACAAATCAGTTCAATTCAATTCAGTCGGAAACATTCAGAGCCAACAACTGTTGCAACCCCTATTCGTTCCGTACCTTATATGGGCTCGAGGGCACCAATTGGGCACATCAATGTATCTGTAGGCACTATGTTCAATCATGTTCAATGTACCCTTAGGCACTATGTTCAGCGTACCCGTGGGCACTATGTTCAGTCATATTCAGTATACCCGTAGGTACTATGCATAATATATATTACAGTAAATGACATGCAAAAAGCATATAAACATTCACATAATGTATGAAAGATAGAATTACTACCTTAAGTCCCTTTTTGTTCGTAAACCGTTCCTTGAATTTTGTTCCAATGGCCTGGCAATCAATTTGGTCCTAAAATTCCAAATGTACAAGAATTGACTCAAGACCCATTCATGTACTAGTCTAAACTCCTTTAAACTCATTATGTTGGTTATCTATTGTAGTTATAACAGATTCTATATAGTACAACTCTACATAGTGCAGTTCCACTGTTTTCCAAAAACTAACGGATTTTTCAGTCATCTTTGGAAATTCATAATTAATTCTAGAAAAATATAATTTTACTGATTCCATAGCCTAACTGAGGCTCTTCAAATGTACTTTCATAGAAAAATACCCAAATATGATTATTGGACTCATATTATTCCCAGAAATTCGCCAAACATAAGCTGTTCCAGTTTTCCTTCTAGATATAGAGCACAACTTTGAAAATTCATATTTTTTACTGTACTTCTCCAAAAATTACAAAATACCTATCAAATAAAAGCTCTATATGTCTACTTTAACCCTAGAAAGTTTCATAACATTTTAACTTGGTTTGGCTAACAAAATTCACTATACATTAACACTACCTCTAGTGAAACAGTCAAACAACATTTACTTTGAACTTCAATAAATTCTCGATTTGCGTACAAATTTCCAAAAATCATGAACACTCATCCCTACACAATTTTCCCTTCTAAATCCAATAGAACCATCAAAATTACAAATTCAAAATCTACCTTCAATGAACAGTAGCTGAACGAATTTCACAATAAAAAGGGAAAATTGGAGTTTCTTGATTCTATTCCATTAATCACCTTCCTTTAACCTTTAATTACATTCTAAACCTCTTAAACACCTATTAAACATGATTAGTGTCAATTTGGGTAGCACTTCCCCTTAGGGTTTCATCATCCCAAAATTACAAAATCCAACCATACAAAGCCACAATCAACTATAACATCAACTACAACCTTAAATGCAGCAAGATAATCAAGGTGTATGGGTTACCTTTGTTTTCTCCTCCTTATCTCTCTACAATAGTCACTCTCTCCTCCTCTTGCTCTTGATTTTGCCTTGTTTCAAGCCACAATCATGGACATATAGGATTTAAAAGAGGTATGCTCGTTTTTTAGCAAGAAAATTCACAAGAAAATCATCTCCTTACCTTATATTGCTTGGAACCCTAGCTTATTGTTCTTGAGCTCACTTTGTGACTCTTTCTCTCTCTATCCCTCTCCCCCCTTATTCAGCCGAAAATGAAGGGTTAAGAAAGATGGTAAGCCTTTTAAAATCAATATCTTACCACCTCCTCAAGTTATTATATTTTATTCCCTCTTTTTTATATCACATGGCCAATTAATTAAACCATCATCATCTTTTCTCTTTCTTTACAATACTTGGCTGAAGATGAAGATTGGAAAAGGGTAATAATATGTCTCAATTTATCCTCTTCCTCCTATTTATTATGAGTTGAAATTGTTGAGTTTATGTCATCTTCCTTTTTGAAATTTGTCCCTAATCCAAAAATTAATGATAGATATCCGAAAATAGTTTTCCCTTCTTATTCCAACCCATTTGGATGGAAATGAGTGTGTGCACTAAAGAAAAAAATTTTCTTTGGCTTAATATGGCAAATTACCATTTTGTCCATACATTTTGTGATTTTGGCCTAAAATTATTTTCACCCAACTTTGAAAATTTATATATTTTTTTGTAGACATTCAATTGAGGTACTTCTAAAGGCTACTTTACTCTTATTGAGTCTAGTTTCAAGAAAAAATATAGCCTTTAGCCAATTGGAAGCTAAAAATTCCTAGAATTTCTATCTTTAGACGTTGTTCCAGAAAGTAGTCAATTTCACTGGGTAAACTTCAAAAATTCATAACTCTTTGTGTACAGCTCCAAATAATTCCCATTATCTATCAACTTAAAGCTTAGGATGTCTAATTTCATCCTGTAAAATTTCACAATTTTTGGTCATCATTTAGTCATCAAAAATCACATGACAAACTCACTGCCTTGCAGGAAATTTCATTGGTATCATTGTTTACAATTCAAATTTTCAGTGTTTAATTCCTATGATCATGATATTCACCATTCCATTTTATTAAATGCCACAAATAAGTACAAGACTTATTGGTGAATAAAATTTGGGGTGTACACTGTTAGTACAAGTATTTCACCCAAGAAGGGGTAAATTGGGTGATACCAGAGCTTTCGTTACGTATAAGAAAATTGACAAAATATTTAAAGCAGTTGAAAGTAAAGAGAAATATCACTGAAGTGTACACTGGGAGTTATACTGGTTCGGCCACAACCACTTTGACCTACGTCTAGTCCTCAGAGCGTCTATGAGAGTTTTACTATATTCTCCAAGATTCAGTGGGTTCTTGACACCTCAGTACACAACAAGTTCCTTCACTTGGACACTTACTCCCACTTACACATTGTAATCAAATCCCTAACTCAAGGTTCAACAACCTTAAGTTATCTTAATAACAAATATTGAGTTTGTAATGGAAAACTCTCACACAGAGCAAATATATGATCACTGAAGTACAATGAATGAGTATAAGAAAACAAAGCACTAAGAGTGTGTTGATCAGTGTATGTTCGTGTGTTCACAGTTGTTGTACTCTGCTCTTTGAATACTCCATATATATAGATGATTTATAGTGTCTGTTAGAAGCAATTCAAACATGTCCATTAGAGTTGCATAGCAACGGTTGACCATTCTTCTAATTTGAAAACTATCCATTTGTAGTAGGTAGTAGTAGGTGAGCGTTCGAACCTTTATTTGACTTTTCACATCTGGTATGATCTTTTCATTGTTTCTCTATAAATGTAATTAAGATACTAATATAATGAATAGTTAATCATGTAGAAAACAATTCAATAAACATTGGATTCAAGATATGTTTTCTGGACATCATTACTCAAGTGGCTACTCAAGTGATCATGCTCATGACTTGAGTAGTCACTCGAGTAAACCTATCAGAAACATGGCAAAGACTAAATCAACATTTTTCATAAAATATTACTCAGGTAAGACATGGAGTAAGATATATCACAAACCTTGGAACTACCTGATTACTCGAGTGCTTACTCGAGTGAGCATATGTCTTTTCTTCACAAGTTACTCGAGTGATCCCTCGAGTAAGCTATCAAATAAGTTTGCAGATTACTCGAGTGGTCCCTCAAGTAATGTCAATCAAATCTTGGCTGAGAGTCTGCTTACCTGATTTCTTGAGTGACCCCTCAAGTAATGCTTTAAATAACTTTACAAATAACTCGAGTGCTCCCTCGAGTAAAGCCTTTTTCTCATCTGATTACTTGAGTGGCTACTCGAGTAAATTGTTACATTTCTTGGCTGAGAGCTACTGGAAAATATTTGGCCTGCTTGCTCGAGTGGCTACTCGAGTAATGCCTTATGCTCTTGTTGTTACTCGAGTGGTGACTCGAGTAATGGTTCATATAACTTTGCATATTACTCTAGTGACCCCTCGAGTAACGTCTTCCAAATTTTGGCAGTGCTTCTCTGGATAATATTCTTCATGATTACTCGAGTGCTTACTCGAGTAATAGCTGCCCTTATTCAATTAGTCACTCGAGTAAGCCATCACAAAATTTGCTCATTGCTCCAGTGCTTACTTCAAGTAATGCTTTGTCTGCCATTTATTTACTTTGTTCAAATTCATTTGTTTGTTATCAAATCCTTTTATATTATTGATCCAATCTTTTTTATAATCAAAACATATGGGATCTAACATCTCCCCCTTTTTTATGATGACAAAACTTGGTGATTTTGAACAAAGTTTTTGAAATTGAGTTTTCAAATATATGTTTCTTAAATACTTTTCATATGAAATCTTTTGTTCAATTTAAACTTGAAAACTCTTTTGAATTAGCTTAGTAAAGATCTTTTCAAAGTTTTTGTTCTTATTTACTTGTTCACCTTGCATACACAATCAAAAACTTATTAGTCCCACAATGCAATATAATTTCAATGAAAGAAACAAATTGCATAAAGAAGAATTCATTATACTACCTCCGGTCCTAAATATAGGACATAGTTTGTAGTGCAATTTACACTACAAACTATGTCCTATATTTAGGATCGGAGGTAGTATAAAAAAACTTAGAATTCAAAGTTAAAAGCTCCTAAAAGCCCTATACACCCATATCCCCAATACATTAACTCAGCCATTGATCACAAAATCACTCAAGCTCTTCTCCCCTTTTTTGTCGTCATCACAAAGGTGGAATCAATCATGAGGAGGAGTATATGGCTAGGCTACTGAGATAGGAGTGACAAGAAATGCCAAAGAAAAAGATTCATATGAACCATCTGAATTGTAAAAATATGAAGATGATGGTTTAGGGTCAGGAAGGTTCACTTGGGGTGTCTGGAGATCCTCTGGAGGATTCACTGGAGATGATCGGTAAGGAACTAGAGAAGTAATTTCCACTTCATCTGTAGCAACAGGTGAAGACACAAGCACCTCTTCAGTGCGTGTAGGTGAGGCAATGGGAGTAGATATGGGCTCTGGCTGAATTGGTTGAGGTGGATCATCAGTGGTGATGTGGATTGGCTCGGATATGTCATGGTCAGGCATAGAGAACAAGAGATTACTGGGTCCATTCTCAGAGGGCCTTGCTCTGTAGGTATAGTATCAGAGGTACTAGGCTTAGAAGGTCCAGGTTCAGAGACTGGTACAGGCTCAGGAATAACATAAGGACCAGGAATAGGGGAGCCAGATACCATAGCATTAAGTCTGGCAACAATGGATCTCAGAAGCTCACCCTGGGTACGTTGTTCAGCTAATAACTCATCGTGCCTCTTATCCATTCTCTCTAAAAGTTGTCCCATCTTCTCATTCATATGGGTTACCAACTCTGCATTCGTATTGGTAATGTCGATATGGAAACCCTTCAGAATGTTCTCCATAAAAGTTTGTATTGCTGCCCCAAAGAAAGAAGGAGCAGATGAATTGGCTAGAGCAGAAGACTGTGTGTCATCTATTAGACTAGTTGCAGTTTCAGTCTTCTTCTTCTTCTTCTTGGGACTTGTTTCTAGAGGAGTCTTAAGAGGAATCTCAATGTTCAACTTCCCAATTTGATTCCTCCCAACTGGTGTTAACCTCTCAATTGGCTCTGTACTATCCAAGTACCAAACCTTATTCTTCTTGAGAAACAAAGAAATAAGTTGAGGGTAAGGATTGGAGTAGTATATTTTCCCTCATACCTATATCTCTTGATCTCGGCAAATATATATTCTCCCAAGTCCTTTTGTTCTTTGAGAATTAATGAGGCAAATTTTCTGAAATTCTTCTCAATGAAATGTGTGTAGTTGTTGGATTTGTTCACTATGGCTCTAGAATAGATATACCATAAGACTCAATGAAAATCACTCATATAACTGGGATTGAAATTTAGAGGTCCCACTATCTTACCAAGTCTTAGGATAGAGAATATCTTGTTTGAATCATAATTAGGATAATCATCATCAGGAGGGTCCTCTATTCCTAACCAGGTATTGATTTTGGAAGGTGAGATTAGGATTTTCTGTCCTCTAACCTTTGAAGTCATTTCTTCTTCCACAGACTTCCTAATAGGATAATTTATAAGTTCAAGGTTGCAGTAAAAATTCCTTACAACTTTGGTGCAAAATGGGAGTTTAACAAACAACCAGGGCATATAGGAATCAAGATAAGGACTTAGATCGAATTTCAATACCTCTTAAAGAACCTTGTAGTCAATGTAGTGCATCTTGCACACATTTCTTCTTACAAAGTGACTCCGGTACTTCTAAGATTCCTCAAGTTTGCTCATATTGAATCCCTGAGGAGGGAATGTGATTTCTTTATCCCTTTCTTCTGGTTGCTTTAAAGATTGCCCTTTCTTTGCTCCCTTAGACTGAAAAGCTTCTTCAAGCATGCCTACCATGACTTTGGTAATCTTCTCATCAATCTTGGGTTTTTTCAGAGGTTTTGGAGAAAAAGTGGGAGTATCAGATGAATCAGAAGGAGGAGGAGAAGGTTCTTTTGTTCCTTTGCCTCTTCCAGGAGGTGAACTCTTCTTGGTTTAAGCTCTTATGGCAATGGGCTCCTTAATAACAACCCCTTTCACCTTTGTCTTGGTTTGTGGTTTAGCTTTGGCTTTGGGTTTATGAGAAAGCTTTCATTTCTTGGTAGGTAGAGATGAAATAGAATCAGAGGGTTGATATGGTTCAGAAGACTCAGAAGGATTACTAAGATTGGGAGATTTTGTCCTAACCATTGTGATTTGAGAAAGATAAGGATTTCTTGAAACACAGGGTCGTCAATCGCTAGAAATAGGGCAGAAGATTCAGTGCAATCTGAGAGGTTTTTGAATTCAAAAATTAATGGGTTTTGACGGTTATGAGAAGAGAAAATGATTGTGAAAATTTTTTGTGAGAGCACTAGGAGAATCACTCTAGGAAATTTTGTGAGAAATGACCGAGTAATGGCTGAAATAAACCTAGGTTCTGACATCACTTGAAGGCTTACTTGAGTGATCATCAGCTTCACTCCAGTAGCTACTCGAGTGATCATACCAGAAATTTCAAAATGCAGTAATTTCAAGTGCGTACCTGGCATGAATAATATTGTAATTACCCATGTATATTCCCTCAATCATATGATGGCTCTTTAGGACAAATTTGAGATGAAACTCAGCAAATCTATGATCTAAACCCAGGTTCACATGAGGCCTTACTTGAGTAATCTTAAAGTTTACTCAAGGCCTTCCTCGGGTAATTTGTCTTTTCACCTTCTGAATGTTCATTTCCAACCATTGTGCTGTTTCTTTTGAATTTATTTTAATTCAATGCTTAACTGTCATAATTTTTAGGTCATTACTTGAGTGGCTACTCGAGTAATCCATTTAATTACTTCAAGGTGTCACTCCAGTAATGGTGGTTACTTGAAGTTGTCCCTCTAGTAATGTTGTCCTCTGTTAACCTCTGCTTTTCATACTCCAAAACAGAATATCATGATCCAACAAAACAAATTGCTAGAAACTCTGATGCTTAAGTTAGTAATAATCAAAACATCAATAAATAACATTATCTAACATTTTGTAAACACTAAATAACTTACAATTTATTGGGATTTACCATTCCCAATTCTTTTCTAATATACAAAAATTGATCTTTTACAAGAGGTTTTGTGAAGATATCAGCTAGTTGAAGATGAGTTGGAATGATTATCACTTTGACATCTTTCTTTTGGACATGATCTCTGATGAAATGATGTCTAACATCAATATGCTTGGTTTTAGAATGTTGAACAGGATTCTTTACCAAGCTTATCGTGCTAGTGTTGTCACAGTATATTGGTACCTCTTTCAAATAAATACCAAGATCCTGGAGTTGTTGCTTTAGCCATAATACTTATGCACAACAACGTGAAGCTGCAACATACTCAGCTTCCGTTGACGAAAGAGACACTGTATTTTGTTTCTTGCTAAAACATGACACAAGTGAGCCTTCAAGAAACTGACTTTATCCACTGGTACTCTTTCTGTTTGTCTTGTATCCTCCATGATCAGAGTCTGAGTATGCAACTAGATATTCACTTCTTCCTTTAGGATACCAGAGACCTAATTCTAGCGTGTCAGCAAGATATAAGAAGATACGTTTGACGGTTTCAACATGTGACTCTTTTGGTGCTGATTGATATCTTACACACATACCCACACTGAATTGAATGTCAGGCCTGCTTGCAGTGAGATAGAGTAATGATCCAATCATTCCTCTATATTTTGTGATGTTGTAATCTTTTCCCTTGACATCAGCATCAAGTAACATAGTTGTGCTCATAAGAGTGTCTATTCCATTTGCTTCATCCAATCCATACTTCTTCAATAGCTCTTTTAGATACTTCATTTAAGATATGAAGATTCCATTCTTTATTTGTTTGATTTGCAAACCAAGAAAGAAATTCAATTCTCTCATCATTGACATCTCAAACTCCCCCTGCATTATCTTAAAAAATTCTTTGTACATGGTTTCGTTAGTAGCACCGAAAACTATATCATCAACATATATTTGCACAATTAAGATATCATCACATTTTCATTTTGTAAAAAGTATTGTATCAAATTTTTCTTGTAGAAAACCTTGATCAATAAGAAATTTACTGAGCCATTCGTACCATGCACTAGGAGCTTGTTTTAAGCTGTATAAAGCCTTTTTGAGTTTGAAAACATGGTCAGGTTTGGTTACATGTTCGAAACATGGAGGTTGATTTACATATACTTCTTCCATAATGCATCCATTTAGAAATACACTCTTTACATCCATTTAATAGAGTTTGAATCCCTTGATGCATGCAAAGGCTAAGAGTACTCATATAGCTTCCAATCTAGCCATTAGAGCATACGTTTCCTCATAATCAATTCCTTCTTCCTGATTATAGCCTTTGGCCACCAATCTTTACCTTATTTCTGGCAATGATTGTAGATTCAACTAGTTTGTTCTTGAATACTCATTTAGTGCCAATAATCGGATGATCCTTAGGTCGGGGTACCAACTCCCAAACTTGATTTCTTTCAAATTGGTTTAGTTCTTATTGCATTGCTATAACCCAATCATTGTCTGATAGGGCTTCATCAATGTTAAAAGGTTCAATCTCAGAAATAAAAGTAGAAAAACTAACTTCATTGAAAATTCTATTTCTAGTTTTGACTCCTTCATTCACATCTCCTATGACTAGATCTAGGGGATGACTTTTATTGAATTTCCAGGCTTTAGGCTGTCCTAGTGACTGATCTTCTTCTTTGGTTTGATCAACTTCTGGAATAAGAGATTTAGAAAAAGATTGACCATTTTCTTGATTTAAAACAACTTCCTGCTCATCATCAATGGTTTTGTCAGAGGATTCAAATTCATCATATACAACATGAATTGATTCTTCAACAACACATGTTCTTTTATTGAAAATTCTTTATGCTTTACTTCGGTTAGAATAACCTAGGAAAATTCCTTCATCTGTTCTAGAATCAAATTTTCCTAAGTTATCTTTACCATTATTATGAATGAAACACTTACAACTAAAGATGTGTAAATGAGTAAGGTTTGGCTTCCTTCCTTTGTATAGCTCGTATGTTGTCTTTCCAAGTTTTGTTCTAATGTAGGCTCTATTTGAAATATAGCATGTTGTGCTCATTGCATCGACCCAGAAAACTTGAGATATGTTCTTTTCATTCAACATTACTCTAGCCATTTCAGTGAGCACTCTATTCTTACGTTCCACTACTCCGTTTTGTTGTGGTGTCCTTAGAGCAGAGAAATTGTGATCAATGCCATTAGTATCACAATATTCTTCAAAGGCTTGATTTTCAAATTCTCTACCATGATCTTTCTTGATACCTGCAATAGACATACCTTTCTCATTTTGTACTTTCTTGGCAAAACAATGAATTCTGCAAAGGTTTCATCTTTTGATGACAGAAAAATAGTCCATGTAAATCTAGAGAAATAATCAACAATGACCAATGAATATAAGTTGCCACCAAGACTCTTAACTCTTGTTGGTCCAACTAAATCCATGTGTAATAATTGAAGTTGTCGATTTGTTGTAATTTCAATTTTTGATTTGAAAGAAGATTTAGTTTGTTTACCCTTTTGACATGCGTCACAAATCAAATCGTTTTTAAAACTTACTTTGGGTAATCCAAGAACTAAATCCTTTTTGAGTAGTTTGCCTAGTTGGTACATGTTGACATGAGCTAATCTCTTATACCATAACCAACTTTCATCGGCATTACTCAAAAAACAATTTTCAGAGTCATTTCTATTGATATTAAGAGTATAGCAATTACCTTCCCTTTTTCCTCTAAGCTTTGCCTTGATATTTTTCTTATCAAGTTGTAAATATTTCTTGTTGACAATTAGACATTCCTCTGAATCAAATATTACCCAGTTGTCTTTATCTACACTTTGACTCACGCTCAGCAAATTATGACACAAGCCTTCAATGTAATATACATCTTTGACTTGTATTCCTTTGTTGTTTTTTATTTCACCAATTCCTGCTATCTTTCCGGATTGATTTCCTCTAAAGTTTACCTTTCCACCTTCCTTAGGTTGCAATGTGGTAAAACTTTTGAAATCACCGGTCATATGGCTAGAGCATTTATTGTCTATGTACCATTTGTTGTTTTTGGATGCTTTAAGACATATTTGTAATCAAATACGATTAAGTCTTAGGTACCCATATCTTTTTGGGTCCTTTTGGGTTAGTACAGATGACTTTCTGATCATATGAACCTTTAGGTACCCATTAGTAAGTTCCAATCTTTCCTTTCTTCTTATGAATGCATGATGATGTATAATGACCTTTTCTATTACAATAATTACAATATGTAAAAAGGATTTGATGTATGCACAGAATGCTAAAAATAATTCAAATATGACTTACCTCATGCTTTCTTTCTTCCTTTTCTTCTATCTTATTTTGGATCATATCCAAGACTATATTGATCATTTACAAAAAGTTAAGCTTTTAAAATCACATTTAGCATCTCACTCCCTTTAGTGAATTTTTCAATAGTTTTCATGAGATCAACATTTTTCTTTTTCAAACAAGAACAGTTTTCACAATCTTTCTCTAAATTCTCTAAGTTCTACTTCAAGAACTTTTTTTCTTTTTAAAAAAACTAGTTCTTTAACTACTTTGATGAATTTAGAATGTAACGCATTATATTCAAAATGTAATTCATCATAAGTAGGATCATAATCATTTACCTCTTTTTCTGTTTCTTCTTGAGCAACTAGACCAATATTGGCTACTTCCTCTTCATCGCATTCTTCATCAGAAGAGCTATCTCCCTATATAGCAGATACAAAGACTTTCTTCTTGTTGTAGAATTTACCTCTTCTCTTTTCTTTATTCTTCTGAATCAGTTCTTTACATTCTGATTTGAAATGTCCTGACTTTCCACATTCATAGTAGATGATGTGTTCTTTATTGCTTGTTCCTCCTTTATGAAAGCTTTTGAATCCTTGGCCTTTCTTGTAAAAATTTCTGAATCGTTTTATGATTAGACCCATTTCGTCATTGTCAAGCTCTTCATCTTCATCTTGTTCTTCTTCTTTTGCTTTCAATGCTAGACCTCTTTTCTTCTTGTCACCAATATCATCTAGTTCTCGTTTGAACTTTAATTTACTTTTATATTCAGAAAGGCTTTCGAATAGAGAAGCAACTGATCGTATTGACTCACCTTTAGCTTCCTCAATTGCAGTGACTTTTGCCTCCCAATTTTTAGAAAGAATATTCAAAATCTTTTGTACTTGGGTATATTGATCATAGACTTTTCCAAGTGCTGCAAGTTGATTAACAAGGTGAGTATATCTAAGTTCAAATTCAGCTATCGACTCACCTAATTTCATTCTAAGTAAATCAAACTCAGTAACCAGAGTATTGATCCGATTTTCTTTCATTCTCGAAGTTTCTTCGTGAGCTATTTCCAAGGCTTCTCATATTTCTTTAGCTATTAGGAATGTGCAGATTCTGAAGTACTCATTTTGACTTAAGGCATTTTGAATCATCAAAATTGCCTTGCTATTAAGTGTGATGACTTTCTTGTCATTCTCGTCATATTCTTCTGGTGTCTTGGGAACTCTCTGTAAATCTATAATCTTTTCAGGTTTTAGTTTCCACTCTCAATCACATCCCATAGCCCATATTCAGTAGCCATTACGAAGACTCTGAACTTTGCTTTCCAGAATGAGAAGTGTTCGCCATTAAAACCCAGAGGTCTTGTGATTAAAGCTTCGTCAAAAGAATTCCTTCACCCACGCTTGCCATTGGATCCTTCTTAGGCTGTTAAACCGTAATAGAAGACCAACACTCTGATACCAAATGTTAGTACAAGCGTTTAATCAGAGAGGGGGTGAATTAGGTGATACCAGAGCTTGCGTTACATATAAGAAAATCGACAAAATATTTAAAGCAGTTGAGAGCAAAGAGAAATATCACCGAAGTGTACACCGGGAGTTATATTGGTTCGGCCACAACTACTTTGACCTACATCCTGTCCTCAGAGCGTCTATGAGAGTTTTACTATATTCTCCAAGATTCAGTGGGTTCTGGGCACCTCAGTACAAGCAAGTTCCTTCACCTGGACACTCGATCCCACTTACACATTTTAATCAAATCCCCAACTCAAGGTTCCACAACCTTAAGTTATCTTAATAACAAATATTGAGTTTGTAATGAAAAACTCTTTCACAGAGCAAATATATGATCACTGAAGTATAAAGAATGATTATAAGAAAACAGAGCACTAAGAGTATGTTGATCAGTGTATGTTTGTGTGTTCTCAGTTGTTGTACTCTGCTCTTTGAATGCTCCATATATATAGATGATTTGTAGTGTTCGTTGGAAGCAATTCAAACATGTCTGTTAGAGTTGCGCGGCAACGGTTGACCATTCTTCTAATTTGAAAACTATTTGTTTGCGGTAGGTAGCGGTAGGTGAGCATTCGGACTTTTATTTGACTTTTCACTTCTGGCATGATCTTTTCATTGTTTCTTTATAAATGTAATTAAGATAATAATACAATGAATAGTTAATCATATAGAAAATAATTCAATAAACATTAGATTCAAGATATGTTTTCTAGACATCATTACTCGAGTGGCTACTCGAGTGATCACGCTCATTAATCGAGTAGTTACTCGAGTAAACCTATTAGAAACAAGGCAAAGACTAAATCAACATTGTTCATAAAATATTACTCGGGTAAGACATGGAGTAAGATGTATCACAAACCTTGAAACTACCTGATTACTCGAGTGCTTACTCGAGTGAGCATGTCTTTTCTTCACAAGTTACTCGAGTGATCCCACGAGTAAGCTTTCAAATAAGTTTGCAGATTACTCAAGTGGTCCCTCGAGTAATGTCATTCAAATCTTGGCTGAGAGTCTGCCTACCTGATTACTCGAGTGACCCCTTGAGTAATGCTTTAAATAACTCTATAAATTACTCGAGTACTCCCTCAAGTAAAGCCTTTTTCTCATCTGATTACTTGAGTGTCAACTTGAGTAAATTGTTACATTTCTTGGCCGAGAGCTATTGGAAAATATTTGGCCTGCTTACTCGAGTGGCTACTCAAGTAATACCTTATGCTCTTGTTGTTACTTGAGTAGTGACTCGCGTAATAGTTCATATAACTTTACTTATTACTCGAGTGACCCCTCGAGTAACGTCTTCCAAATTTTGGTAGTGCTTCTCTGGATGATATTCTTCATGATTACTCGAGTGCTTACTCTAGTAACAGCTTCCCTTACTCGAGTAGTCACTCGAGTAAGCCATCACAAAATTTGCTCATTACTCTAGTGCTTAATTCAAGTAATGCTTTATCTGCCATTTATTTACTTTGTCCAAATTCATTTGTTTGTTATCAAATCCTTTTATATTATTGATCTAATCTTTGTTATCATCAAAACATATAGGATCTAACATACACACATCATCCATATTAAGCACTATTAAGCAATTAATGAATTAATTAGGGGCACAACTTTTGAGTTTTAAGCAATTAATAAGGTGTGCCTTAATACATGTTTGATATTTTTATATATAATATACAATATTCTGAATGTTGGGTCTTGAAGCTTGAGATAGACCGAAGTCAAGAAGACTACTAAACCAAGTTTAGCAAGAGTCTCAAAGATAGAATAAGTTTCATGAGATTATATAATTCTATGAGGCTTAGCAGTATGTATAAGTAATCAAACATAAGATGCCAGTGTTTGGGCACTTAGCCTATTTGGTGCCATTTGGTAGCACCCAGAGGCATATGTGGTGCCATCTAAGTCTCATATCCATAAAGTAGCTTTTAAGGAGGCTCAATGAGAAGTTGCCTTATGTATCGGTAGTTGGATAAAAGTTATCGATGTCTATGTACACTTGGTGTACCATAAGACACATGCTCACATGTGGCAGTTTTTGAGGTATGTGGCACATCTTATGCCACACAAGCACATATATGGCACATTCTTGAAGACATAGACATATATGACTAATTAGTTTGATAAAATATACCAGTATTGGTGCACACATGGCATTTTCAGCACAGGTGAATGTACCCTACATTTTTTAAGAGACCTCAGTTTTGGTGTCAGTTGTCTGGGATACCCAGGCATGTATGTGGTGAAATCATGAGGCACAGGTGATAAACGACATAAAACTGAGTGACTCCATATAAAAGTAGCTTTTTTGGGGTGGAATGATGTGGCGATGCCACCTAGCATTCAATTTTAAGTTGGCCCAATGAGAAGGTGCCACTTGGCACATAAGAATCACATGTGCAATTAGTCGGGATAACTCACTAGTCCCTGATCTGGCCACATGTCCAACTTTCCCCAACACCATTTTTGGAAGTCAGTTGAAATCACCAAACTTCCCTCCCCTGGCATTAAAGTTGGTCAAGAAAGGAAAGAAAAGAAAAAGATTATATCCTAACTCATAACTATCTCCCTGACACCCCTCAGGCAAGCTGGATGAATTCCTTATGAGTTGGTCAGTCGAATTTTTACAGAAGGAGCACCTAGCATCCTAGGATTTTTGTACTTGGATACGTTTCATCATAAGTGTAATATCCCAAACTTTAGGCCTAGAGATTTGAGTATAAGCTTGTATTAGGCTGACGTCTAAGCCTAGTTTGGGAAGAGTCCCAAGAATGATGAGAGATAGAAAGATTCTTAGGGACTATGGATTTTGGCCTAATCAGGTAAAGGGCTTGGTATTTGTAGGCAGTATGATTATAGTGTCGGTGCAGATATGCACAGGACACATATAAGGTGTCATTTGGTTGGTAGAAAAATGCCACCCAACTATCTCACAAAGTATAGGACAAGTTAATTGTGTAAAGTATGCCAGTATGTGAGGGCATATGGTGTTTTCAAGGTAGACTGGTATGCCCCGCGGTTTTGAAGAATACACTGGTATACCTTGTGTTTCAGGAAAAGACACTGGCTTGTGGCGCTATGTGGGGCCTACAAGCAGACAGTTGGTAATTCCTCGAGCCAGAGGCCATGTGCCACCATATTAGGGCTTACACGGACACTTGGCAAGATCTTGAGGCCACAAGGACACGTGGCGCAAAACCGAGTGATTCCTTATAAAGTAGCTTTAATAAAGTAAAATTAATGATTAAAGCTAAAATAGCTATATTAAAGCCACCTTTTGACTTTCTTCCCTAGCTGACCAATCAAGAAGTGTAACCCCATACCTTATAATCCATAATTATTATTTAAAACTGCATAATTAAGTTAAATTAGAGATTGATGATTAATACAAAATCTATTTAAGTTCCTGCTTCAAGACAAGGACCCGCCCTGAAATGCAGTGGGTTTTAAAATTTCTTTCAAAAATTGTTCGATTCGGCCTCATACTCACATTTTAAATATAATTAACCTGTGCAGTTAAGTTGCATTCAAATATATCAGAGTGTAAACCAAAATTCCTGGCAACCCTCGGGGTTCCATATATCAAATAAAGGGTTTCCAGGCATTTCTGCTCCTTACCATTTCTCATTCAGAGGATTACATATCCATATCCAACATAACATTTATAAATGTACAGTAATCCCAATCTAGATATGACAACCAACCAACAACTAAAACAAAGAACTATTCACCCTTGGTTTCCTACTTCTCCTTCAAGCCGCTTGCCCTGTATACACATAGCCTTAACGGCATACACATAATCTTCGCAGCAATCACATAGCCTTACGGCTTACACATAGCCTTTCGGCTTTCACATACACAACTAATTCATTGTCAAACCCTACCATCATCCTTTTTCACTACCGGGGATGTACACAGCCCTCACTCGAACGGTTTTTAGCTACCAGAGGACTCTTGACATGGCGATGCAACTCAAAGGCATATACACATGATGTGTGACTGATGTCATAATACACACATGATGCGTGACCACCGTCACAATATACACATAACTTCGCAGCATACACACAGCAACGAGCTTTACAGCATTAGTAATACATAATCCAATAACATCATATACATACAATGCATTACATACAGTATAAGAGAAAGAGTCACTATCGTGTTTTTTCTGGTTGTACCCTGGCACCAATTGATTTCGTATAGTGCAAATATTGAATACTAAAACCAAAACCAAGGACGTAGCGTTATTCCTTTTTCCAAATTTTTAATTTCAAATGTTCAAGGTTGGTTATCATTTGAGGTCTTTAGGTAGCTATGAAAGTCTCTAACAATAATCTAAAAGGAATAAGAAATACTAGGTTAGAAACCACTTTTCAAAATCACAAAGTGCTGAAAACAAGGGTTGGCTGTAGCCAAGAAATCTCTGGCTGCAACCAAAAATAGCACAAAAAGTTTTTTGTTGTAGCCAAGATCTTCTGGCTGCGGCAAAAAACTACAGAGTTTTTGGCCGCAGCCAAGATTTTCTAGCTGCCGCTAAAGACTACCCAAAAAGTTTTGGGTTGCAGCCAAGGAAACTTTGAAAAATCATAACTAATTCTATCAAAATCAAAATAGGGTGATTTTAAATCCAATGGAAAGATATTTAAGTCCTATTTACAGAAAAAATATGAATCAATGCTGTTCATAACCACAAAAATACTGAATTACACGAAATCCCATACTGCTACATAATAGCTTCCAGTTTCAAGCCAAAACTTTGGAAAATCATAACTCGTAGCATACAAATCGAAATGACACACATTATGTGTTCATGTTGAAGCTTGGAATGTGATCTTTAAGACTAAAAAGTTTTAGAATTTTTGGATACCATTTGCTTATTCAATACTTCCATGCAAACCAACTGCCCATCATAGAGTTTCAATGGATAGAATTTCCAATTTTCTACCAATGTGTCCAATGGCTCCAAAATCAACAACCAACCCTATTCCCACACAAATTTTCACAAGGAACCCAACGGCCACAATATATATACCAAAAGATAGCTATTTCTCACCTCTTTCAGTTTCCAAAGCTTGTTCTTTGATTCCACCGCTTTCAATTTTTCTCTAGCTCTCAAACACCTTCTTTCAAAAATCTAAAACCATATAAATAAAGCTCTCATCAACATGATCAAAGTTAAAAAAGAAAATTTGAGCTAAAGATGTCATCTACAAAGCCAAACTCTCACATTTTGCTTTTTCTTTCCTCTTCTTTGTTGAACAAAAATGTTGTTGGAATGAGAGAGAATGCAGCAGAAATTTGGCCTCTCAAGCTCCCTTTTGGCCGACCTAAATGAGAGAGAGAGAGGGGAGAGTTTATGTTGAATTTTTGACCATGATCTCATGGCTCACATGTTGCCAAGTGTCAAGATATTGAGCCTCCTCTTAACTCTTTTCATGCACAAGCAAACATGGAATGTTTCCCTCTATATAATTTAGACAATTGTCACACTTCCTTTTATGCTACTAATGAGTTTCCTCTTCAGTAATTGACTAATTGGTCGGTAACTTTCCATTTACCCATTTTGCCCCTAATTATGGCAATTCCACTGAATCACTACCAAACACATTTTATTATTCCATTTCACCATAAGATGCACCCTCCCTCTATTTTAACTCAATTGAACTTAAATACAGGGTTTAGGCACTAATTATTACACATTCGGATCACAATTCACATCGTATTCTCTAAAAGTGTTTATTTAATAGTAATTACATTCACTTTTGAAGTCGTTAGCCCCTAATCACATTTTGGGGCATTACAAGAAGTGCCAACTAGTACAATGGTTAGGGGAATTCACCGGTCTCCAATCCAATCATGTACCTGATTTACCCAGACATCAAGCTCAGAAGCCGGAAGAAATCATCGAACCTCTTCTTCCTTGACTAGTGGGGGATGGCTCGGAGGAGAGAGGAAAGAGAATGATTATATTTTGGCACATGTCCTATTCCCTGACATTCCTTAGGCAGGTCGCGCTACTACAAAAAAGTAAAGCTATAGTGCTTGTAATTGCATTAGCTATGGTGCTAGAGAAGTGCCACATATCAAGATGCCACTAAAAAAAAGCTGTGGCGATTGGAAGCGCCACAACATTTTAAATTTTTTTCAAAAATACCCTCCTGTGGCGATTTTTGGAGGAAGTGCCACAGGAGGGGGTCTCCTGTGGCACTTACGTCAGCAAGCGCCATAGGGAACCATACCCTCTTGTAACGCTTACATTAATAAGCGCCACAGGAGGGCAAAGCTTCCTGTGGCACTTCCTAAAAAAGAGAGGATAGGACCTTCCTAAGGAAGCGCCACAAGAAGGTCATGTCCTCTTTTTCTTTTTACATTCTTCCTGTGGCCCTTGTTTAAGGAAGCTCCACAAGAAATTTTTTTTCCCGTATTTTTTATTCATATCTCCCATAATTGCAATAGTGTACTGTATAGTTTAAATACTACCTCCAGTCCTAAATATAGGACAAAGTTTGTAGTGCAATTTGTACTACAAACTTTGTCCTATATTTAGGACCGAAGGGAGTATTTTCTATATATATCCATAGCAAAATGAAGAAAAGCAAACAACAACAATGAGATAACTTTAAAATGGTACAAACAGATGATTAATTAACTAAAGTAGTACTAAAAATAGTTACTCAATATATTGTGAATGAAATACAACAAATTCAACTTGAATACATAACACAACAATTGGCAAGAAACAACACAACAAAGACCAACTAGTAAATTAAATAGTATAGCTACCCAAAGATTTTCCTAAACACATATTCATACCATTCCTCGATCACTTCATTAAGTTGATGATCAGTCAAAGTGTCACCACATTGATCTTCATAATACTACACATATATCAATCAAGCACAAATTAAGATGAATTAAAATAAGTTAAGCTTAATTATCAGGTACTAATTAAATTTAATTAAAACACAATATGATATGCAACTAAATGACTTACTTTTAGAAGAATAAATGCCTAATCATGAGTAGTTACATCCTTCATAAATTTCATGATATAATACCCACAATCATTGTTATTGGGTTGGAAAGGGCACTGCAAAAATATAATGAAATTTTTAACTCTTTTTATGAATAAAATTGTTTACTTACAAAGTTTGAGTAAATTCTAATATCAGTACATGTATCTTCTTCCAAGTATAGCTAAGGTGAAGGTCAGCAACTTTAGAATAGCTTGAGGAGACAGAGGCCTGATACGTAGTCAATATGCTAACAAAACAAATAGAAATTGATTATATTTGGTTATTCAATCACATATGCAAATATTTATACATACACATGTACGCTTACCTATTGAACAATAACAACATACCAGGACGGTTTTGTGGAAGACCTCCAATTAGAGGATCCACATAGTAAATGTGAGAACCTAAAGGTTCTGCTGGATTGATACATATCAATATCCAATGTAGCTTACAATATTTTAAAATATTTGTTTCAACAATCATGTTATGAAAAAAGTTAAACAATAAAAATAAAAATTGTACAACTAATAACTTACCCTGTATTGTATGACACTAAAAAAAGCATAGTTGGTGTCACTTTCTCTCTAAAGTAATCTTTCAGGTCATTAGATTGTGCATGTATATCTACTTTGCCCTTATGCTGGCCAACGTGATAAGGGTTGACAAATACGAATTAGACCATGTCTGTATCCATTAAGATGTCATGGTATAAATGCTTGGCATAAAACAAATAGTGTCATGAAAACCAAAAAAATGAAATGAGAAATATTAATAATAGTGATAAACGATGATAGTCAAATACCTAATCCAGATGTTGATAGCCAAAGCACTAACCCATTCACGATTACATATGTCATGCAAGACATCACTATTAACATAATCAACTAGACTGCTAACACCGTAGATATTTCTGTCAAAATATATTTCCAGTCTTCCTTCACGGATCAATTTTGGTGTAATAGACACCAATTGATCGTGATACGAGGTCAATCTTCTTTTGCTGTGTTAGCCAGCTGATGCTTCCGACTTGGGTTGTGTTATCGAACACTTTGAAATCTTACCATAAAGTTGGATTTGTTTTTATCGAGACTGTCCACCCTACGAAAATCAGAAAATTAAATCACAGTTTTAGATGGAAGTACGAAGGAAAAGTGTAAGGAATTGTAAATGAATGACCTTGTCATATGGATTGATAAGACCTATTGACCAAGCAACATAGCCACCTACAACATCTTTCACCATTATTTGCTCATCCCGAGACGGGATCAGTAAGAGCTCATCTTCATTCGTGTAGATGTCAACCCTTACTTAGAGTGTGTTGTCGGGCAATGGTGAATTGTACAGTATGTCCTTATCAGTGTTGTAGGCAGCATCCACTACAACCGCGTGCTTGTAAGCTTGATCGACATATAACTTACATTGAAATTCGTCCTATGGAAAATAGAGTTAATATATTAAAGTTCGCTAAATTATAATATAACATAAAGTTAAGTAGCGAAGAAATTAATTACCGAAGGAAAAGGGACTTTAGGCATAGAAGTACAACTATATCTAACACTTGGATTATCACAGAGGGGAACATGTTGTGTTGGCCTACTATGTACCAACTGTTCCTATGCATTCTTAACAGTGAATTTTGCTCTTGCTTCAAATGCATTTGTTCTAAGAATTGTTCTTCCCATTGTTCCTTGTAGCGCATTTGTTTATGAAGTTCTTGCATTTGATGCTTGAAACTAGTCATCTCCTCACGCAGCTGGGAAACGTCACTTTTATTGGGGTGCTTCTGACGTCCAAAGTATACTGATTGCATGATTGTAAAACCAGTACCCTAAACACGACCATCATACTCAGGTACTCCTAGTGTTCTGCTCAACAAATCTTCTTGACCGACATAGCTCACCAACGTAGGATCCTCCTTCGCTATTACAAAAGAAATGACAACAATATTAGTTATTATAAATCAAATTCATTTAAGTAAAGCTAATTATTTATTGTATGCATAGTCCAATACTTACAATATTTGGCTACTCTTCTTGCTTCGTCACTATGAAATTCACTTTTCTTATTTGTGCAACCGGCTACCCACAGATCATATCGTGGCACCTGTGTAATATCCGAACTTGATTCTTCTTTCTACACATCAAAGTTAGTTGAAGTTAAATGATATTTATACAATTTATCTATATATGAAATAATCATTAGTTCTTACAATTCTTTTTTTCTAATTGTGCATATGAAACAGGTCTTTGTGTGTACTGGTATGGCATGTTGGTCGCGTTAGAGCGATTTTTCTCGCTCAACTCCTGTTTAGATCAAAATGCTTTATATCAATATATAAATGTTAATTACAAATACATACATTACAAATAATAGAGAAAGTGAAACATATTATATTACTAGGAATTCCTAAGTTGTATGTGTTCTGATAAACTCATCCCACATTTCTTGAGTGATAATTCCTTTATACAATTTCGGCGGTATAGTAATGATAATCTCATTATCATCCCTAAAAAAGAATTTTGCAAGATCAAAGTGAAACTTTCTCATAAGTTTACCGCCTTTTCTTAGCACGAAGTTCTCCCGATGACCATCAATAATAAAAATGGTCTGTAACAATAAAAAAACATAATTTGTTACAATGAAATTAAGTGAAACAAAACAACCCAAACAATAAAGTAAGTAATGTGCTATCTGCACTTCATCCTAAATTTCATCCTCATAATGTTGCTTCACCTGTCTCCAGTCTTGAATTGTAATAAGGACTCTTGCCTCGAACTGTAGTCCTAATCAATTTATTTAATGAGGTATTGTTCTCGCCGATTAGGTTTCCCTTTTTCATTCCACTCCAGTTGTAACTTAATTCCCTTCTCAATTTGATCAACCTCACCATAATGGTCCTGCCATGGGTTACCCTCTCTACAAATCTTTGTCTACCGATGTCCTTGGGAACATCATCAATTTCATCGTGTGGTGAGTCCATACTCCTAGAAGTGTAATAAACCAAAACAAAACATCAGTGCACAATGTCAACCATGTCAACGAAAGTAAATTATTTTGAAATATATAAAAACATACATACAAGTTGTAATCCCTTGCCTTAACTAGCGTAATTAATATTCGATAATGCATAATAAATGGGTTAGAGACCGTCGGATAATTCAAAACTCATTTAAAACTTCCTCCATGTAGTAGGGACTTCACAATATTTTCAAAACTTTTTTCTAATCCTGGTCTCAAGTTCAAAAATTGAATATAATTACCTGTGCAGTTATATTTACCTTCATACATATCAGAGTGTATAACAAAAATCCGGGCAATCCCCAGGGTTTCGCTCATTCACTAAAAGGTTTACAATTCCCATATAGGGAATTACACAACTATATTCAACTACTAATTACAACCCAAAAATAATTTACAAGATCCCTGTCCAGTCTGATTAACCAACATATCCAAAAGCAAATGTCCTTACAGGGTTTTAACCGCTCCGGGTCGTGCGCTTCTCCTTGGAGCCGCTTGCCCTGTCTAAAATGTTAATCAAAGGAAAGAATAAGATTCAAGAGAATCTCAGTAGTAACAAAATATTCATACCACACATAAGCACACAGTATGTAAGCAAATCATCATACAGTAGCAGCACAAATCACACTCCACCCTCATCCCTTTTTACCGCCGGGAAGGCATACCGTCCTAACCCGAACCGTTGTTAGCGACTCAGGGACTATTGACGTGGCAGTGCATACATATAGCCTCATAGCTCATATAACCATCCGGTTTTCACAAATGGCCCGTCGGCCTTTACAGTTAGCCTTTAAGCTTTTCATATAATCACACATATCACACCTATCACACCCCATCCTTATCCCCTTTTACCGCCAGGAAGGCACACCGTACTAACCCGAACCGTTGTTAGCGACTCAAGGACTATTGGCATGGCGGTGCTTACACATATCCACAAATGTCGCAGCATACAAATTCATCACAATCAATGATATAACACACATACAATGCATCACATATGGTATAAAGAATAAGTCATTACCTTGTTCCTTCCTGACGTTCACTGGCACAGTAGGCTCGCGAGGATGGCAGATGTCAAATCCTATAAACCAAATTAGGGACAATAGATCAATCTCTTTTCAAAGTTATTAATTTCTTAATACTTTAAGTTGGTATTCATATGAACTTTTTAAGTGGCCATTAAATGCCTAGACGTATGCCTAAAGGATTGCGAGAAATTACCCCAAAGCTACATTTTTCAGAAAAGAAAACACTAATTCTAGGCTGGCACACTCAAGTGAAAAAAGTATCACTCGAGTGTTGCCCTCACCCGTGCTCGAGTCCCAGCGAGTGAGACACAGGAAGTGTTTGCCTGAGAGCAAACCTCTAAATATCTCACACACTCACTCTAGCACAGGAAGCTGTACCAGAGTGATAACCTCAAATGCACTCGAGTACCAAGAAGGGAGGTACAACGAGTGACTACCCGAGAGCAACCATAAATCCTAAAGTCTTAAACTTGCTCCCTCACTCGAGCACAGGGAGCTGCACTCGAGTGATGACCTATATCACTCGCGAGAATGAAAGTGCACTCGTGGTTTCTACTGAAGACTTAACCAAAATACCTAGAATTTCATACTGCACTCGAGTGAGACCCCTCCACACTCGAGTGAAGCCTATCAGAAGCCAAATCACAGCAACTAATAAGGTTTTCCATATTTACCCATTTCACTACCAATGACCCTAAAACTTGTATCAAAGCTCATTCTCACTTATTTTGACACAAGGAACCTTTTAGTAATCTCAAAATACCCAAATTCCCTTCCATCAACACAATCTCAATTCTAACTCATAAGGCCACCCAAAATCACAATTTGACAAACTTTCTCATTCACCTTCAAATCAAACTTAACAACATTATAACACCTCCTAACATCATTTTCTATACTATACCATTCCAAACTCCTTCATCATTCAATTCTCATGAAATCAGGGCAAAAATTCTAGAATTTACAAAGCTTAACCAAAAATCACCATAAATATACCAAAATACATCAAATTTATACCTCTTCAACTTGGTAAGATCAAATCCCTGATTCTTTAACTTCTATATTTTCTTAAGCTTCTAACCACCACAAATCAAAATTTTGAAACCATGGCAAGGAAGCCCTCAACATCATGAACAACTTTAGTAAATATAAGATAAGCATTTGAAGTCAAATACCTACCTAGAATTCAAACCCTTCCTTTCTCTTGGAAATGGAGAATGAGGATAGAGATGAGATGATGATGATGATGATCCACTTCCCTCTTCCCATGCACCCCTTAACCGCCTAGAATGGAGAGAGAATAGAGAAAAAGAGTTTGACCAATTGACCTTCATGCCATGGCTAATCTCTTGCCACTTGTCATGTTCTAATTCTTCCCTTCATAAACTCACATAACCTATGCACACTTGATTCTACGTCTTGCTTAACAAATCCTATCCATTATCTCAATTACCAAGGAGTTTCTTCTCTCGTAACTGACCAATCAATCGATAAATTTACCATTTTACCCCTAATTGACACAATGCTTACTAAACCATCATCAAACACATTTGCATCATAATTCACATTATTTACTTCAAAAGTGTTTAATTAACATTAATCACATCACTTTGAAGTTATTATCCCTTAATCACAATTCAGGATATTACACAAGTAAACAAGTCAAGGCACTCATTATCTTTTCGTTTTTCTCATTTGATTTAAAATTTTATTCTTGAGATTTCGTATTGGATTGAGATATGTGTTTTTCTTGACCCAAGTCCCCTCTTCATGATCATATCTCACGTATATGGGTCCATCTCCATCTTCATCTCCATCTGCATCTCTATTAATGTCTACTAACCATAAATTCTCAAACAAAGGATCATCCTTATTGATATTCAAATATTCATTATTTTCAAAATCAACTTGTTTTTTATGATTCTTGTTGGATGGGAGTACAATAGACCAATTCGTCTTAGCAGGATCTGGAATGAAAAATGCTTGTTCTGCTTATGCTGCTAAAATAAAAGAATAATCTTCATAACAAACTTTAAAAAGGTAAACTTGAACAAAGCCTAAGTCATCTATCCGTAATCCACTGTTGTTGTTAACCCACTTATATCTAAAGACAAGGACCCTGAACAAAGAGTAATCTAACTCTAATATGTGTTCAATGACACCAAAGTATGACATTGATGCATAGATAGGGTGTATGTCTTTAGTACTGGATCTATGCCAAGAATCAACAAGTGTTACCCCACTATTCTGCATCGTGCTTTGTGTATCATGGTCTTTTGTATAGAATGTGTAACCGTTGATTGCATAACCATTGTAAGATAACTTATTTAAGCTCGGTCCCTTCGACAGCCATTTCAATTTTTCAAAAACTGAATCAGGACCCTACTCCTTCTCATTATTAATGTGCTTTTTCAACCAGCCTGAAAATTGTTTATTGTGTTCTTTTGATATCAAATTTTCATTCCTATCACCATGTACCAATCAAAGAGCATCTATGTGTTCTTCAACATATGGTTCGACCTTATCAGTGTTATGTAGCACATACAAGTAGGCTTGCTCCTATTCTGTCATTGATATCATTATTACATCCCTCCCACTTGTTCCTTTCCCTGATATTCATCCATTATGATGAAACTTGGGGATCCCTACAGGGTCAACATTGGATAGAAAATTAGCTCAAAAGTCACTTGCTTCTTCAACCATGTACGTTTCAGCAATACAACCTTCTGGACAATATCTATTTCTCACATACCTTTTTAATATTTTCATGAATCGCTTATTCGGGTACATCCATATCATGTATACTAGACCACACAATTGAATCTCTTTGACCAAGTGTACGGTTAGATGTACCATAATATCAAAAAAAGAAGGTGGAAAATACATTTCAAGCTCACATAGAGTATAAACAATTAGCCTTTGCCAATCTTGTAACTTAGTTGAATCTACCACTTTACTGTAGATCAACTTGAAAAACATGCAAAGTTTAGTGATGGTGTTTCTTAAATTTTTGGGTAAAATGGATCGTATACCAACCGGTAGGAAATTCTGCATGAGCACATGAAAATTATGAGACTTGAGGTTCTTTAACTTCAACTCTTTCACTGATACAAGGTTCTTCGGATTTGAAGAGTAGCCCTCAAGAACTTTAATTCCTTGCAAAAACTCAAAAAAATTTCTTCTCTTTCCTTAATAGAGTGTATGCCGCAGGCGGTAGATAAGTACGATGCCCTTGTTCAATCGGCACCAACTCTTTTCTAATTCCCAAGTTCACCAAATCCAACCTCGAATTGACACTATCCTTGATTTTTCCTTAGATATTGAGCAACGTGCCAATTAGACTATCACAAATATTGTTTTCTATGTATATCACATCAAGAAAATATCTCACATATAAATACTTCCAATATGGAAATTTAAAGAAAACGGGCTTTTTCTTCCAACCACTTGTCTCGATTTGTTTTGTAAAAGGCTTGCCAAAATTGTTATCCAAGTCTTTTACCTTTGAATACACCTGAGCACCGGTCAATATCTTCAGTGGGCTACCTTCTTCTGAGTCACCATTGAAAGGCTTTTTGCACTTCCTCCAATGATGTTGTGATGGTGAGAATCTTTGATGTCCCATATAAACATTTTTCTTACAATGATAAAGTCACACTAAATGAGTGTCATCTTCACATATAGGGCATGCACCATATCATTTAACGCTGTATCCCGACAAATTACTATAAGCAGGGAAATCATTAATTATGCCAAACAACATGTTTTCAAAGTGAAACTTTCATCCCTATAACTATCATACACATTAATGCCTTCTTTCCAAAGCAGGTTCAAGTCATCAATTAAAGGAGCCAAGTATACATCTATATCATTACCAGGTTGCCATGGCCCATAAATTAACATAGACAACATCATAAAATTACATGTCATGATCAAATGTGGAGTGTAATATCCCAAAAAGTGATTAAGGGCTAATGACTTTAAAAGTGGATATAATTATTGTTGAATAAATACTTTTGGATAATGTGTGATGGGAATTTGGATATTTTAATGATTCCAATGGCTTCCTTGTGAAAATTCATGTGGGCAGAGTGTTTATTGTGAAATTGGAACCATTGGGAACAATCGTGCTAAAGTTGAAAACTTTGTCCATTGAAACTCTGTACAGGGCAGCCAATTTGTATGGACGTTTTAAATAGACAAATGGTGTCTAAAAATTCTGAAATTTTCCAGTATTAAATTTCACATGTCAAGCTTCAAAATGAACATATAATTTGTATCATTTTGATTTGTGACCTAAGAGTTTTGGATTTTTGAAGTTTGCCCAGCGAAATTAATTATTTTCTGGAACAGTATGCAAAGATTGAAATTCTGGGAATGTTGTGGTGATTTTCAGTAATGGCCAATATTTTTCCTATGAAGAGGACTTAAATATATTTCATTTGGCTTTGGAATCACCTCATTTCGATTTTTCTAGAATTAGTTATGATTTTTCAAAGTTTGGCCAGAAAATCCAAAAATGGGAATTATGACATCATCTCATTAAAAGATGATGTCAGCATGGATTATTAATCAAATTGCTCATCTTCTTCAGCCATTTCACGCCATTTCCAGCTGAAGATAGTGAGAGAAAGTTGAGAGCTCTTAGAGAGAGAAAGAGGAGAAATCTCGCAAGGTAAGCCGATTTCTCCGACGATATAGCTCCTAACGCGTATAACCTTGTTCCTAAGCTTCTCTTCTATGTTATTTAAGGTGTTTGAGAAGACAATTTGGTGTTCAAGGGGCTAGGGTTTTCAGCCACTCTTGAGAAAAGCTAGAAGGAGCTTGAGGTAACTTACAAACTTTCGTATATTGCTTATTCTGGCTGCTGTGGGCAATTTAATCGGTGAAATTTCGCCGGATTGCCATTGGTTTTAAAGTTTGGAAATGATGTGGCCTAGGGGTTATGCTGCCCAAATTGGGTCTTAATGTTAGTTGTAACCTAATGTAATGGTTAATAAAGTGGTTAGGAGTAGAAAGGAACGTGTTTACGGAGCCGAAATCGTAAAACCCCAATTTTTCCCGGAGAACATGTATATTTCGGCCAAGGCTGTAAATGGGTCTTAGAGTTGGATTTTTAATGATTTGATGATTCCATTGGATTCAGTGGGCGAAAATAGGTGGGGTTACAGTTGGGCACTTTTTCAAAAAAGGCCGAGAAAGCATAATTACGGAAACACCCCTAAAACCCTAAAAGTAGGGCTGCCAAGGGCAATTTCGTAATTTGACATTGAATTTGATAATTCTGAGTACGGAAATGGATTCCTTGGGCGGAAATATGTTAGGATAGCCCAGATTAGAATTTCGAGAAAAGTGCAACCGGTCCGGGTATGGCGGGCCCAGGCCGAGTCCCCGGGGGTATTTTTGTAAATTTTCATTATAGACTCATATAACCCTAAGTAACACTTTGGAAGTGTCTAAATAGTGCATTTGGAATTGTAGGATTCGATATTTTCAGCCCTCGTGAGCCAACTGCGCTGAAGGACGTCAGGAAAGGATCAGGTAGTGACTCTCTCTCTTATACTATGTGTAATGCTCTGTATGTGTGTGTTATCACTGTTCTGTGATGAATCTTTGATGCTGCTGCGGTTACAGCTGGCGATAGCTGTCGTTATTGTGATTACAGCGTAAGCTGTCGTGATGGTGATTACAGCGTAAGCTGTCGTATTGTGTATACAGCCGTGAGTGCTGTCGTTTGTGGTGAAAACCATGTATCTTTGAGATTGATGTTGCTGTTGTTGCTGGTTGTGATTTATATACATGCTTGGTATTTATACATTGTATGAGTGGTTTGTTACTATTGAGATTCTCTCGAATCTCATTCCTTCCTATGACTAACCTTTCAGACAGGGCATGTGGCTCAAAGGAGAAGAGGCCGACCCGGAGCACTTAGGACCCTTAGGGGTATAGTTGATTTTGGAATGTTGGTTATATCTTTTGAATTCGGGATTACTGTATAATCTGAAATATGAATAGTATATTCAATTTTAGATGTAATCCCCTAGTGGATACTTAAACCTCAGGTTATATATGTATAGAATCCGGAAGTTGCCGGGGAATTGGTTTTACACTCTGTCATACGTGAATGTAGATAAACTGCACAGGTGATTATATTCGAATTTTGAAATGGAGACCAGGAACAGGAAAGAGATTTTGAATGATTTTATGAAAACCCTACCACAAAGTAGGAGATTGAAACGAGTTTAAGTTATCCGAAGGTCTCTAATCTACTTTAATTATTTAATATCGAATTATAATTACATGATTAAAGGCAGGGTGTTACATGGAGGAAGGTTATAAATCATCAATATTACCAGCCACGTGCTATATGTACTACTCTAAACACCATACGGATTAATTCTATCAGTTGACAGTGTAAGGCGAAGGTTCCTTTCTTCATCCGTAAAGTCAGGGTACTCATAATCAATTTTTTCCATTAAGGTGTATCTGCAGGGTGCCTGAGCTTCCTGTCTTTAATCCTTTCAGTTGTATGCCATGTCAACTATTTAGTAATCTCTACATTACTTTACAGTCGCTTGAATCTTGGAATAATGTGAAAATACCATAGGACCTTCAAAGGACTTTTTCCTTTTTTTTCTTCCTATATCAATATGCGTTGCATTTAGGGCACTTTTCCAACATTGCAAACTGATTTCGAAATAATATCCAATCATTAGGACATGTATGTATCTTCTCATATCCCATACCCGTTGTAGAGCAAAGAATTTGCTTTGCCTTATATGTCTTGGTAAGAAGTACATTTTCTTCTAGAAGCATATCTTGCAATAGTTCAAGTAGTGCGGTGAAACCCAAATCACTCAATCCATAGTGAGCTTTAAAGTTGTACAACTTCAACACTGCTAGCAATCTTGTGTATTTAGTACTACCGGCACATAATGGTTTCTCTACATCACCTTTCAACTTTTCAAATTTGTTAGAGTAGTTATGAAGCACCCCTTCAACCACATTTAACATTTCTTCAAGACCATTGTCTTCATTAAACATGCTTTCATCAAATTCATTAGAAGCACCACTCAAGGTATGCACCCGATCAGTACAAGTAACGTTTGTCTCACCATGCCTTGTCTATCATGTACATGTTTGATCAATTCCATAACACACTAAATGATCTAGCAAATGAAGTAGACTAGTCCACTTTCCAAAACAACAAGATAAGCATGGACACAAGATTTTGTCATGATCTTTTCTATGTTGATTGCAAATGTAATAAACTCTTTCACCCCATCTATATATTCCCTTGAACACCGATTAGATGACATCCATTTACGATCCATCCATACCTTCAACCTATTCTTAAAAAAGTACGTGGTTAGTTGTATGACTATTTTACTAATTACTTTTATATTCTGTTACCAATTTTAAAGTAAAATTAAAGCTTTCTAATTCTTAAATTGAGCATATGTTTTAATTGACAAATAATACAACTCATAAGGAAAGAAATCATATTTCCCAACACATAGGAAAGCAAGCTTTGGCAATATGGAACACAAAAATTAATTTGTTCTATGTGTTGTTTCATGATACTATGAATCATAAGAAAGCAAATTAAATATTTTAATGTGTTCTGTTTTTTATATAGACCAACAAGTAAGAATATTTATGTTTTGAAATCTCACATGTATACATATATTTATTTTCCAATTAAATCATAAAATGATATAATTTTGACATCCTTATATTAATATATTATAATTATATTTTATTAAAACAATCACTTTTATTTTTTATTTTCCAAGTGTTAATTCTTTTCACGGTAAAACTATTTTAATTTTTCTAAATTTAGTAAAAAGTCAGGGGGTTATTTATAACTAACCTAAAATTCAGGGGTTTTATATAATTGCACCAACAAAATTAAACTTCAAATACACGTTCATTTAAGATATCTAACAATAATAAAATTATTTAAAATAGAATTAAAAGATTTACAATTAAAATCATTATTATTGAAATGCTAAAACTTGTTTAAAATAATTTTTCTTTCTCTTGTGTCGTTTCCTTATAAAATATTTTATATATATATAGCATTTATTTCCTTTCACAATTAAAATTCAATTTTAATAGTATTTTTTTAAAGTATATCAAATTCAATTAATTTTTATTATTTTACTATAAATCATGCTGATAAATTATTCATATCATATTTGATATTATTTGATTAGATTTGCATATTGCTGGACGCTTTTAAACATGATTTTCTCTTTTATTTGATCAAAGGTTTCCCCTCGAGGCTTAAAAAGTAAAGAGTTCTTAGCTCTCCTGATAAGTGTTTCTCGGGACTTGAATTTATGTCTTGGTAGGAAGTAAATTTTTTTCTAGAAGCATATCTTGCAATAGTTCAAGTAGTGCGGTGAAACCCAAATCACTCAATCCATAGTGAGCTTTAAAGTTGTACAACTTTAACACTGCTAGCAATCTTGTGTATTTAGTACTACCGGCATATAATGGTTTCTCTACATCACCTTTCAACTTTTCAAATTTGTTAGGGTAGTTATGAAGCACCCCTTCAACCACATTTAACATTTCTTCAAGACCATTGTCTTCATCAAACATGCTTTCATCAAATTCATTAGAAGCACCACTCAAGGTATGCACCCGATCAGTACAAGTAACGTTTGTCTCACCATGCATTGTCTATCATGTACATGTTTGATCAATTCCATAACACACTAAATGATCTAGCAAATGAAGTAGACTAGTCCGCTTTCCAAAACAACAAGATAAGCATGGACACAAGATTTTGTCATGATCTTTTCTATGTTGATTGCAAATGTAATAAACTCTTTCACCCCATCTATATATTCCCTTGAACACCGATTAGATGACATCCATTTACGATCCATCCATACCTTCAACCTATTCTTAAAAAAGTACGTGGTTAGTTGTATGACTATTTTACTAATTACTTTTATATTCTCTTACCAATTTTAAAGTAAAATTAAAGCTTTCTAAGTCTTAAATTGAGCATATGTTTTAATTGACAAATAATACAACTCATAAGGAAAGAAATCATATTTCCCAACACATAGGAAAGCAAGCTTTGGCAATATGGAACACAAAAATTAATTTGTTGTATGTGTTGTTTCATGATACTATGAATCATAAGAAAGCAAATTAAATATTTTAATGTGTTCTGTTTTTTATATAGACCAACAAGTAAGAATATTTATGTTTTGAAATCTCACATGTACACATATATTTATTTTCCAATTAAATCATAAAATGATATAATTTTGACATCCTTATATTAATATATTATAATTATATTTTATTAAAACAATCACTTTTATTTTTTATTTTCCAAGTGTTAATTCTTTTCACGGTAAAACTATTTTAATTTTTCTAAATTTAGTAAAAAGTCATGGGGTTATTTATAACTAACCTAAAATTCAGGGGTTTTATATAATTGCACCAACAAAATTAAACTTCAAATACACGTTCATTTAAGATATCTAACAATAATAAAATTTATTTAAAATAGAATTAAAGGATTTACAATTAAAATCATTATTATTGAAATGCTAAAACTTGTTTAAAATAATTTTTCTTTCTCTTGTGTCATTTCCTTATAAAATATTTTATATATATATAGCATTTATTTCCTTTCACAATTAAAATTCAATTTTAATAGTATTTTTTTAAAGTATATCAAATTCAATTAATTTTTATTATTTTACTATAAATCATGCTGATAAATTATTCATATCATATTTGATATTATTTGATTAGATTTGCATATTGCTGGACGCTTTTAAACATGATTTTCTCTTTTATTTGATCAAAGGTTTCCCCTCGAGGCTTAAAAAGTAAAGAGTTCTTAGCTCTCCTGATAAGTGTTTCTCGGGACTTGAATTTATGTTCTTCTTTTTCCGGAGGTAAGACCCCATACCACTTCAACAAAAAGTTTGTTGGTTCAACATGATTTTTTTTTAATTCAAGAGGCTTTATTAAGTTCTCCACTTGGTCAATATTTAAGATACTTCAACCCTTAAGCCTTAACCTTACTTAAAAATGACCAAATACCCTCCACTTGATCTAACAATCAGTAACACGTAATATTAAAATAATATCCACTTGCAGTTTATAAACCTTTATCTATAATTTTGTGTTTTTCGTTTAAGACAAGCTTTTACTTCCGGGAAACATTCAAATAAGACTTTTAATATTGGCAAGATTTAAACGAAATAACATCTAGATGTAGTTTTTTTTTTAAATCCTTATTGCGACATTGTGTTTAGCTTATTCATTGAATAATTTTCATCCACCTAGCGGCCCCCACTTGTCATTTAGTGAAAAGTAATAAAATAAAGCAACATATGTAGACCCGTGAAAGTAATAATATCTCCTTCATATTAAAAAAAAGGGAAAATTATTATGGATGTCTTGTAGGTTCCCACAGTTGATCATATCCCTGACCCTGAGCTTTGTTTTCTTTTTACAGGATCCTTAAACATTTTGCTGTTAGATCCCGTTAGTCCCTGAAGCATAAAATCGATAAATGAGTATTAACAATTTATACTTTAGGCCTTCAGGATGGGGAGTAGAGAGATTGCTTAGACTTGGGCTATGGTGGAAGCCAATAAAAAGACAAAAGGAGAAGATAGTTCCAGACACTTTTGACTTAAATTTTTAACTCTATTAATGTTTATTCAACAATTTTATAATTTAGGGATTCACGGATCTAACAACAAAAAGTTTAACGATCCAATAAAAAAGGGGGGGGAAAGAAAAGTTTAGGACCTAATTCAAAATTGAGGAAAACTATCCAAATTAATTTTCAAAAAGAAAAAAGTGCCTCTTTACCAAAGAACAAAAGATTCCCCTTTTACTTTTAAGAACAAACAAGAACTTATAACACAACTCAAAACTTACTGTGCTTATGAAGATGTTGATAGACTCCCCAATAATAATGTTCTTACATTAATACTCTCCAAAGCTAACATAAAAATTAAAATATCATAGTACAAGAACTTGATATGTGAATACAGTACATCAGCAACTAAGTAAATTAAAATATTAATAAAAAATGCAAGCTAGTTGTTGGCCAAAAAAATAAAAAATCAAGCTATCTTATAAAAGAACCTGAAAAAAAAAATAAAAATTAAAAAAGCACAGACACTTATAAATCAATTAATTGACCAGCGCAGAGAGTGGGGGACCACGTTGTTGATGGTAGCTTAAGTAAGGAGGACGAGGAAATGTGAGCTGTGGAATGGAATAGGGACCAACTAGAGTGGGGTTCAAAAGAGGAAGAGAGATAGAGAGTAGGAAGAAAAGGGAACAACTAGGGACAGGAATGAGGATAGACGATAGGGAACAAAAAGGGAAAAAGGGACCAAGAGAATTTGATGAAGAAAACTTGTGTGTGTGTTTGTTGTGTAGAGAAATGGTGATCTTTTAGAAAGGGGGTGTTGGCGCGATGAAGATTGAATAATAATGGAAAGATGGAGGCAAATTGAAAAGATATTAAGTAAAGTTAAAGAGGGATATCTGATTGGCGGGAATTGGATTCTATATCCACTTCTAGCCAATCGTGTCACTTGCCTTGGCAAGCGCCATACTAGCCACTATATGGTGGCTAATGTAACGCTTGCCTACATGGCATCAGCCCAGTTGCGGCACTTGACTGACCAAGCACCAAAGCTGATCCATTTAGGCTGACGTCAGCAAGCGCCACAGCTAGCACCTAAAATTTCAAAAAAACATAAAATAGAAAAAGTAAAAAAAAAAAGAAGCTGTGGCACTTCTTTAAAGAAGGGTAATAAAATGGGTGCCACTTTTCAATCTTTTTGTGGTAGTGTTGGGTGAATTTCTCGGTGGTTAGGTTGACTACGTCAGAGAAAAGGAGCACAAGGCACCCTAGAATTTTGTACGCTTGACACATGTCATTAAAGCATCTTCCAACACCCACAAGGGCTATTAATTTTGTGTAGCCCATGAAAAATAAGGGGGAAATGAGAAAAATCAAAAGAAAATGGAAGAGGAAAGAAAAAGAATGAATAGTAAAAGTTATTGAGCTCTGGAGCCGATGTCACCTTCGATTCGGCACTTCCAGCTTTCGAAGTCTTCTCTAATATTGTTCCTCTTAATGAGAGCAACATTTCTACGATTTTGGATTTCTAATCAGAGGTGTTTGGTGATGTATACTCAGGAGAGGTGCTGCCAAAATCAAGAACCAGTTATGGAATCGAGTAGACATATGTATAAGCTCTGATTTGAGAATAATATTCTGAGTTTTGATCGGTTAAATTTAGAGTTAGGGGGCTGCCATGATTTTAACTAGACCCTGAATCATGGGAAGGAATGTTATTTTGTTAGTTTTGATGCTTCCAATTGGTTCAGAATGGAAAATTATATGAGATAGCAGTAAGAAACCGGTCCCGGAAGCATTAGAATAAAAAATTGAATATTTTACCTAAGAACCTTAAGTTTCGGCCAGATGCAGAATCATAGAGAAGGAATGTGATTTTTCCAAATTTGAGGTTTCCTTGGGCAAAATCGTGTGGGATTAAGGTATGGTTGTGATTTTAGAGGGGTTGGAGTGAAAACCCAAAAATTGAAGTTAAAGGAATAGTGCTACCAGATTATATTTTTTGGGAGACATGTAGCTTGTGACATGATTTTAGATGATCAAATATTTTTGGATGATCCTGATATTCTTAATAGAAGTAGTAGACACATTAAGCTTTACTTTGATATATAATATGTGCCATTTGGGTTAGTAGATTGTAAGATATGAACTTTTAACATTTAGGCACTGAATCTGGAACAAATCCTGGCACAGTTTGATTAATTGAAGGTTTCTGGAATTTTAGCCATGTATTTGGCAATGCTAGTATTTTTCCCTTAAATAGGACTTACATAGCTTCATATAGGACTTTGAACCACCCTATTTGGAGTTCCCTAGTTTAGGTTATGAATTTTCAAATTTAGGTGAAAATTCTGGCAGCATAGGCTTAATATGCGAAAATGAGGAATTAGAGTGAATTGTAATAAATGTGAACTCTAAGTGTCAAGTTAAGAACTTTGGACTAGTGTAGCCACATTAGATGTTCAATTATCATGGCTCTAATGAGTTAACAAATAATGTGGTTTTGTGAACTAGGGCCATAAGGTGACAAAGAAGAGGCAAGGGAGGCAACTTTAATAGTTGGAAGAGAAAGAACAAGAAGAGGACATAAAGACACAAGGTAGTGAACTTACCCTACTTGCATGTATTTGATAAGTATGCTTGTGTGTTGGTGTGCATGATTGCTTTGCTTGTCTATGTGTAACATAATTGAATGATTGAAGCTCTATTTCTGTGTATGCTATGGTCATAAGTATGTTGCATGAAGCATTGAGCATGCAAATATGTCATTATGTTAACCTGAGCCTATGTAAGGCAAGTATATCTTGCACTAGCATTTATCTTACGTGCATTATAGTATGGTTTGCTATTGGGATTCCCCTAAATCTCACCCTCCCCCAACCAACCACACAAGGATGATGAAGTACAGAGGAGTAATGCAAGAAGATGCACAAGAGGGAATTACGGTAGAGATTTAAAGATTGGTTTCATTTGTAAATAATGTAATCATTTAAAGTTTTTAGGTCGAGTAATAAATTCCCCATTTATGAGCAGAGAAGCATTGTAGTGATACTCTTATAATAAAGAATGGAAAGAAGTTAGTAACCCCATGAATAAAGTTAACTAGTCCAGTAATTTATGAATAATAACCCCATAAATTAAAGATTAAGTCTAGGGTTGGGGGCCTAAGTAATGTTTCCCTTAAGCTGGTAATGCTTCCATAGTGTAATATAATAGGGCCTAGGGACGGGTGTTACAATAAGACCATCCAAGACTCTCCTAACCCTTATTAAATTCATGCAGCCCTTAGGAAATTAAGGGAAATAAAGAAAAATCACAAGAAAAATATTGAAGAGAGAAGAAAGTGTGTTCTTGAGAATTCTTGCTGTTGATTAAGCCTTTACAAATCTTCTTCTACTCAACGAGAGCTACATTTCTACGGTTTCATATTTCTAATCAGAGGTGTTTGGTAACATCTAGTTGGTAGAAGTACTCTGAAAATCAAGAATCGATCGTAGAATCAAATAGAGGTAATCGTAAGCTTCAATTTGAGTAGTGTCTTGAAGTTTTGATAAGTTGTTATGAAGTTATGGCTTCCATTAAATTTTTTCCAAGAGAGGAAATGATGATTCTAATGTTCTTAAAATCATGAATATGATGTTAGATGGGGTTTTATGATGATAAATAACAAGTTTTCAAGGTGAAATTGCAAAAACTCATCTTGTGATAATTAGGGTTAAGTTTTGGCCAAGCATGAAACTGAGGGTTGGAGCTAGATTATTGTAAATTTAAGGTTAGAAATGGATTCTATGGGAAAAATTATGTAGAAATAGTTCGTGGATATGATCTTTGGATGATTGGGTAGAAAACCCTAATTTTGGAACTTAAAGTGTTAAAGTTAGATTCTGCCAGATTTGACTTAGGATGCTTGTGGGTTGATTTTGGGTCACCAAAACTTGTCTAATAGCTATGAAAGTTTATAGGATGTTAGTACACATTCTAAGCTTTAATATGATGGGTAGAATGCATTATTTAGAGCTGTAGATTGTAAATTATGATCTGCCAAAGTTGAGGTACCAACACTGGAATGCATTCTGTGGCAGTAAGGTTAGTCGAGGATTCTTGAGGTTTAACCCTTGTAATTAGCATTGAGTGGTATTGTTCATTTATATAGGGGTTAAAAAGCTTTCTATAAAACTTGGAACCATGTCATTTGGAATTTTCTAGTTTAAGTTATGAATTTTCCAAGTTGGGTGATAAACCTGCAAGATAAGGGTAACCTACGAATTTGAGATATCTAAGGAAAATTGTGATAAGCTTGATCCTAAAGAGTAGAGATGGGTCAAGGAATAACATAATCAATAGACTTGGAACCATGTCATTTGGAATTTTCTAGTTTAAGTTATGAATTTTCCAAGTTGGGTGATAAACTTGCAAGATAAGGGTAACCTACGAATTTGAGATATCTAAGGAAAATTGTGATAAGCTTGATCCTAAAGAGTAGAGATGGGTCAAGGAATAACATAATGTTGATTATGTTAATAGACATTGGAACATAAGAGTTCTAAAGATTATGTAAGAGGAACAAGTCATGAGTAATGGCTTGCTTTCATGGCTCTAATGATGTGGTTATATCTCTAGGGCCATGAGATGTCAAAGAAGAGGTAATGGAAAGGTTGTCAAGCAACTACCATGGTTGGAAGAAAAAAGGAGCAAGAGGAGGACATAAGAACAAGAGGTAGTAAACTTACCTAACTTGCATGCACTTGATATGTATGCTTATGTATGAATATGTGTAATTGCTTTACTTAATTGTGTGAAACATATATGAATGATTGAAGCTCTATTTCTATTAAATGCTATTGTCATGAGTATGTTGAGTGAAACATCGAGCATGTAAATATGTTATTATGGTAGCTTGAGTTCATGTAAACCAAGCATGTTATACATTAAGCATTTATCTTGCATGCATAATTGGCAGTGTTTGCTACTGAGATTCTCCCAAATCTCACCCTCCTTCACTCAACCATATAGGTATTTGAGCACAAGAGGAGTGCATGATGATGTGCCAAAGGAATTTTGTAAGAAAGAGTTGAAGACTGATATGTGATAATTTGTCATTGTGTAAATTATCATGTAAAGTGAATAATTGTGTGAACAAGTTGAGAAATTTGAAAGTAGGAAACTTTAGTCAAAGCAATGGGGTTGACAACTTCCTATAACAGGAGAGGAACATTTGATTAGAACAATAATCGGTTTTCCAAAAAAACATAAATTCACAGAATCAATTGAATTTGTCACCTTGAATGCTTTATCACATCAGGACTTTACAAATGCTGCAAGTATTCACTTGTTCATGTATGACTCTCCATACAACTGAACTAGTTTATCCATCACATCCTTATTAATCTTTTTGAAGTAACTTCCAGAGATATGGATACTTCAAAAAAAAGGATAGGTATTTTCTTAGGGATCCATGTCTCTTGAAATTATTTCAAAAAAGATGAATAGAGTAGGAACCTTCAATCAAAGCAATGGGGTTGACAACTTCCTATAATATAAGAGTAACCTTCGATCAAAAAAGTAATGTGCTTTCTATAAAGACATAACTTTATAAAAGTAATTTAACGTCATCTTGGATGCTTTAGCACATCATGACTTCACAAAGGTAGCCTAATTTATTAGGTTGAACACTGTAAGAAACAAGAGAGGAACGATTAAAGGTGAATGCATGAAGGATAATGTTAAATAGATGAGGGCAATCATACCTATACCTAGATAGGGCTCATAAATGAAAAAAAAAAACTCACTCGACAGTCATTGAGACAAGGGTTAAGTGTATTAACTAGCGTGGCTATCACTGAGAAGTCGAACAAAGCCTTTTTATGGTAGGATTCGACTAAAAATGACTCACAATGGCCAGGAAAGACAACAAGAGTCGTAGGGTTATGATATTAGTGGGTTCATTCGAACAAACTAAGTGTCAAGTGTATTTTATTTCAAACATTTAAATAGAAGAGGAATAGTAGAGTTTTTTAGGTTATCGTGCCTAAGACTTTACATTAGAGTTCGTCTGTAAGAACTATTATTTATTTGTTTACATTTATCACGATTCTATGTTAATAACCATTATGCATTTCATTTTTTTTAAATCTTGGTGGTTGATTATGAAATCACTGTTTTACAAACAAAATAAAAAAAAGACATAAAAAACTAAAAATAATAAGTTATGGAGTTGTTTTAAGAATCTGATGCATCATCAGATTCTTCCTTCTCTATTAACTTGTCTACCTTCTCATTCAAAGAATGAACGAGAGTGGTAAGTTCCTTCAGGCATTGGTCCATGCATCCTTTCTCTTATAGGTAAACTTAGACCATATAATGGAGCTCATAGGTGTTAGTTCAAGCTTTCACCCAAGAGGGGGATAAATTGGGTGATATTAAAATTTTAAACTCAAATACAGACTTAAGTAGAGAATATATTTACCGGGATATCATCGAAGGTAGATACAAGAGATTTATACTGGTTCGATCCAATCCACTTGAGAGTTTCACTATCGTCCCAAGATTCATATATTTTTAGAGTTTCACTATCGTCCCAATCTTCATATGGCTCTTAATGCCTCAGTACAAGCAAATCCTTGATTAAGCACCTATAATATGTCTAAACAGTGATCTAACAATGTTCAAAGTCAGTTAAAAGAAAAGGGAACAAGCCTAGAGATGATCTCCAAAATGTTGTTCTATTTATAAGAATGTATCACTCGAGTGATCTTCATTTTATTTTGAAAGTTGACTTTGAAAACATAACAAATCACTTCTTGGTTCACTATGGTGATGTGAGAGTGATGAGCATAAGTAAGGTCACTCAAGTGGTCATGCTTCATCTTAGTTTAATAGAAAACATATCACTAGTTGGCTTACTATGGTGTAGTGGAAGTGATGCATTTTTCTCATATCACTTGAGTGGTCACTCAAGTGATCTCTTTGTAAGCTATTTTTAAAAATACTGAGCATGTCTGAGTCACTATGGTGCTAGGCAAGTGATGACAAAATGCTATGATCACTTGGGTGGCCACTCGAGTGGTCTTTTTAAACATAGTTTTAGGAGGCTTGATCACTTGGACAAATCACTGTGGTGTAAAGGGAGTGGTGGAAATTGAACACATCACTCAAGTGATTATCTTTTAAATTCTTTACAAAAATATTATCAATGGCTGAGTTCATTATAGTCAAGTGAAAGTTATGTGAATTTGAGTACATTACTCGAGTGATCAACTTTGAAATTATTTTTTTAGAAACCATCACTGGCTACCTTCACTGTGGTGAACTGAAAGTGATAAGATTTAGAACATATTACACAAGCAATCACTCAAGTGGTCTATTTGGAATGTAATTCAGAAATAAGATAACTGTTAGAAACACCATGGTGAAGTAGAAGTGATAAGGAATTGTTTTATCACTTAAGTGATCTTTAACTAAGACCCTTGATCACTTCCATTAACTATTATGGTAAAGATCTTTTCAAAACATATCACTCAAGTGGTCAACCAAAAAGTTCACAACTAGATGAAGCACTACCAGTGAAGGAGAGTGACAAAGTTTGAAAGCACCACTTAAGTGATCACTCAAGTGATCAAACTTTTACATATCACTTGAGTACCTACTTAAGTGATTTACTATTGTTTGCTTTAAAAACATTTTCTAAAGCTGTAAATAGTGTAATTGTCCATATTCGTTTCCATTTTAATATACGCAGGGCAATAATGAACAAGTTCTACAGTCAAACAGAAAAGTACAGTTATACTGATAATAAGTATTTGTTTATAGAAAGTCATTAACAAAGCAGAAATCGATAATAATTACAACCATGAACAAAAATATCCCAAAACTATTCCAATTACAGACTATATACAACCACTGTCTTTCCCTTGAGAAGCGTGCCCATCAATTTCCCTCTCTACATCCTTAGCTTTCGAGCCGCTGGCACCCGCTGAGACATTTAGTTTAGAAAAAGGGGTCAGATTCTAAGAAATCTTAGTAGAAATATACGATCAACATATAAAATGGAAAAATTAAATATGCAATGCACTATATCTAGTAAAATGAAAATTCATATCATTCATGTGTGTAAAGAAAAGTCAAGGCCAACTAACTCGTTGAAACCCCTACATATACCTCAGCCGAGTCACTGACTACAACTAGGTAAGACTAGCGTACCTTAGCTAGGTCCTAGACCACAGCTAGGCAATGTACCTCCAGCACTTGTTCAACTCACAAAATACAATAACACGTATCATACAAATAGTCACATAGTATCTGACATATAGCAGTCCTTACCTTAATCTCTTTCCTGTCTCAAAGGGTCCGCCTTGTAAAATATGTTGACTATAGCGTCCAACACAATCATAAAACATCAAATGTATAAGAAATAGGTTATAACCTATCAATATATCATTTTAGACACTTCCATAGTGTTTATTGTGGTTATATTAGCATATGGTTAAAATTTACCAAAATGCCCCCGGACCCCCGGCCGGCAACACTTTTTTATGAAATTTTCACTAAGGTTATTCTGACATATTTCTACCCAAGGAATCCATTTTTGGACTCAAAATTATCAAATTCAATGTCAAATTACAAAAATACCCTTAACAGTCCCCAATTTCAGGGTTTCAAGGGCGCTTTCATAATTATGTTTTTTCAGGCTTTTCCAAAAAAGTGACCAACTGTAACCCCACATAATTTTCCCTTTTGAACTCAATGGAATCATCAAATCATTGAAAGTCCAACTCTAAGACCCATTTTTAGAGTTGGCAAAAATTATGGTATCCTTCAAGAAAAATCAAGGTTTTTGTGATTTCAGCTCCGTAAACGCGTTCCTTTCTACTCCTAACCACTTTATTAACTATTTAATAAGGTTACAACTACCATTTGAACTTAAATTGGGCAGCATAACCCCTAGGTAACTCAAAATCCAAAATTTAAAACTAATAGCAATCCGGCAAAATTTCACCGATTAAATTTGCCACAATAGTTAGAATAGTCAATATACAAGAGTTTGGAAGTTACCTCAAGCTCCCACTAGCTTTTCCTTGACTTGGCTAAAAGCCTAGCTGTCTTAACACCAAATTTTGAGCTTCACAACCTTAAAGAACATAGAGGAGTAGTTCAGGATTGGATTTATACGCGTTAGGAGCTAAATCGTCAGATGAATCGACTTACCTTGCAAGATTTCTTGTCCTTTCTCCCTCTTAAAATCTGAATGTTCTCTCTCTTGTTTTAGGTCTTTTTGAGCATGAAAATGGCAGCTGAATGAGAAAGATGAAGCTTATATGATTATATCTTATATTATTATAATAATTTGTTGTATTTTCCAAAAATCTCAAAAACCAATTTTTGTGTACATAACTCTATGTACATGTAATCCTGTCGTTAAGCCAAAATAATTTTTTTTTTCTCCATGCCACATGTAGTAGACACCTAGGGGTCCCTCCCTATGGTATCAATTGACTTCACAACTTGTCCAAGTTACATATACACGTAAAGTCTCAATTTTGGTCAAAATTGCACTTCTTACTCAAATTTTCCATAAATTCATATTTAATTGACCAAAATATTCTAAATATTTTTCACCTTTATTCTCCTTAATTAATTGAAATTAACTTCAATAAATTAGAAAATAATTTATTTTGTGTTATTTTGGCAAAAATTATGATTTTGCCGTAACATTTCCGATTTAATTCTTTTTCTTCTTTTTATTTGGTCAATTACCATTTATTTTTAAACCAAATATTTTCTCTATATTTCCTCCATTTTTGGACCTTAATAATGGGCTTTTTAAATTACTCAAATTAATTCCATAATTAGTTTTGCCCAATTTCTCATGAAAATGAACATTTAAAAAATTCATAAATTCCAAATTTATGAATATTCACATTTTATTGAATTTCCCAAATATTTACAATATTTTTGGTGAATATAAATTTTGGGGTGTTACAGTAAATCCTATAAATAATTTTTCTTTAAGCTTTGTTATTATCAAAACATAAAATCTAACATTCTCCCCCTTTTTTATGATGACAAAACTTAAATGGATAAGTACTTTGAAAGCAAAGTTTGAAAAGCTTATCAAAAACCATTGATACTCATCCAAAGCTGTCTATTAAATATTTATATCACATGATTCATCAATTGCAACTTAGAATATTAGAGATTAACTATATATATTCATCTTTGGCTGCACAAGTTCATAACAAGCTCGATTAGATAAAAACAAAACAAGTACATCACAATACAAGGAAATATTAGTGCAGTACATATCCATAAAATATCTTAAACAAGACAAAATATAAAAAAAACACTAAATGACAATGAGTAATAACTATATAGTAGCATCAATATCATTACCACCCTGAGAATCCACTATAGTACTCTGATCCTTGTCATTGGTTCCATATCCCTTCCCCCCTTTTTAGCGTCATCAAAAAGGGTGGTGGAAGTAAGGAGAGGAAGGTTTGACATTGAGAGGAGCATTGGGTGGCTATTTGTCTGACTCAATGGAGTTGGATGGAGAATAAGGAACCACAGACTGAAGAGGAGAAATATTGAGAGGGGTTAAGGCATCATCAGCTATGTCACCTTCTTGATTGCTAAAGGTAAGAGAGTCAAAAGTAGGAGTTAATAGCTTAAAAGGAAGAATGACAATAGGGTTATTTGGGTCAGGCACATAAAATGGGATATGTTGGGGCTGTGAGGTTGATCAGGGCTCTTAAGCAATCTCATGAACATTAGTCTCCTCATCAACATGCCAATTAAAATTATCAGGATTATCAGGGTTAGTAAAATAATGAGACTAAGAAGGTATATGAGATTGGAGAATAGGACTATCATGATGTAGTTCACTGGAAGCTATGTGATCAAATGGAAGAGGTTTTGAGGTAGTTTGTGCCTGATATGACCTAAGGACTCAGGATCAGGCATAGTGAACAATACATTATCCTGAGAAGTAGTTTTATGAGCAGAGTTAAAGGCAGGGACATGCGTAAATTGAGTAGGAGCATAGGAAATAGGTGTAGGCTGGAGCGGTGCAGTCTGGCCAGGACCAAAGACATTCAACTTCTCTCCAAATGATCTCAGAAGGCTCCCACTTTCCAACAACAACTAATTCTGAACCTCTTGATGAGAAATCATTACCTTAAGTTCTAATTCACCATATCATACATTTGTCTCATCCACTCATCTATATGTGTGATAAACTCAACATTAGTTTGTTTGTGTTGACATAAAACCCCTGAAGTGCCTCCTTCAAATACATCTAAATGGTACAGATAAGGAATAAGGGTATAGGAGATCTACCCTAAGCTGAAAACTGTGTATCATTAAGTCTTAATGTTTATGGCTCTTATCTCTTCATTTTCTTTAAAGTGGTGGCATAAGGGCGAAGTAGAAGCAACTATTTACCCAGTTTCTCAATTTAATGTCTCTTAAGTTGGGGTAGCCCTTCTAATAACTCATTAGGCTCCAAATAAGAAATGTCATTTGCTTTCAAGAAAGCAAAATCAAATGAGGATATGATAGTATAGACTTAGAAGAGGTGTATTTGTTCCTCTTAATCTCTGAGAAAATAATGTCTCCTAAATTCCTCTCTTCTTTGCTTAAGATAGAAGCCATTATCTTGTAGTCTCTGTTAATGAAATGAGTGAAATTATTGGACTGTTCACTTTAGGCTAAGAATATATTACCAGATGATCCTATGTAAGTTACACACGATGTTGGGATTGAAGTTGAGGAAACCCATAAATCTCTAGGTCTCAAAATCCTATACATCTCTCCTTGAGTGACTTCTTTAAGTGGTATAGTAGGTAGCTTTTCTATCCCCAACCACTCATTGATTTTGGAAGGTTAAATGATAAACTTGTGACCTCTAACAGTTGTTTCCAACTTATCCTTAATCATAGTGCCTCCCTCTTAGCAGTCCTTTATAGGCTCAAGATAATAGTAGAAATGGTGAACAACTAAGGCATATGGATTGACAACCAGGGCATATATTGACCAAAATATAGAAATCAATCTAACTTTAGTACCTCTAAAACAACTTGAAGATTAAGATATAAAATCTTACGGATTGGTTTCTTTGCAAAGTGATCCTTGTATATCTTTGCATCATCAAATGCTATAGTAATGTACTCTGGATAAGACACTAGGAGATCGTCCTCATTCTTACCCTCTTCCTTTGCCATAGGATGAGCATTTGGAGTTGTAGGAATAGTAGAAGGACCAACATTGTTCTTTTGAGCTCCTTGCTACGAATTTTTAGGAATTCTTGAGTCAAGTGCCTCATTAAGCATATTGGCCATAATCTTGTTGATCTGAGCCTGATATCGAGCCTCTTATTTGTTTCTTTCATTCCAAGGTGGTGTATCTAAATTAGAGTTAGAGTTGGAAGGAGTGGGAGGTGTTTTAGATTTTCGTTTCTCTAATAGAAGATGGTGGGAAGAGAAACAATTGACTTACTATAGCATTATATGGGCAATATAAATAATGTCTCTCTTAATGTATATAATATAAGAACTGAGAAAATAGAGACTATGTGAGATGAATGTTAGAGTCAAAGTGTTTGAATTTTGATAGTGAAGGTACCAATTCTCTTTTATCGGCTTTGAATACTCTTCTATTTACAATTGACTAAAATTGATGACCGTTGAGTTTTTCTTCTTCCCGTTAGGGCTTACAAAATATGACCATTGAAATAGTCGTTGGAAGCTTCTGACACAAAATTTCTTTTTCTAATTTGTGTGTTAATTCTCTGTTTGATCACCTAAATATACTTTAGCATTAATATAAAGAAGAGTTAGAGTAATTAGAAGCAAGAAGAACAAGTTACACAATCATTCCAATGATTTTTAGAAGTTTCAAAGCAATGCTCTATTTTATAGGAAAGCATCACTCGAGTGGTCTTCTAGCATTGGATGAATCAATGCTATGTTGTGCTAGTGATGCTCTTTAACACATCACTCGATTAGGCACTCGAGTGACATTTTCTTCAAAATATTTTAGAGCAACATTACTGGGATAAATCACTTGAGTGGAATGATAGTGATGATATTTTGAATCCAAATAGGGCAAATGACCTACCATTAGAAAACTCATGAAGTCTAGGTTTCACAACAACTAGAATTGATCGTCAATACATTATATTTCAAAAGTTATGATCCAATTTGTAACGTCTGGTCTGGAACAAAATGTTGATTTCGAGTACTAACTTTCAAAGTTCATATCTCTTCAATCTGAAACTCTTTTATCACAAACTATATGTCTATAAACCCTATTAAAAGTCTATTTTTATATGAAATAAGTTTCAACTCAATCGGAGTTGTGGTATAGGAGATATGTCCAAATTACTGAACCTATTTTGGAATACAATGTTGACTTCGAGTGTCATCTTTCAAAACTCATGTCTCTTTCATATAAACTCCATTTAACTTGATCTTAGCATTTGTGTGCTTTATTTGAAGTCTAGTTTCATATGAAATAAGTTTTAGCTCAATCAGAGTTGTGGTATAGGAGATATGTCTAAATACTGAACCTGTTTTGCAATACAATGTTGATTTTGAGTGTTATTTCCAAAACTCATATCTCTTTCATATGAACACTATTGATCTTGATCTTGGTGTCTATATGTTGCATTGGAAGTCTAGTTTCATATGAAATAAGTTTCATCAAAATCAGATGTGTGGTTTGAGAGATATGTCCAAAATGCCAAACCTCTACTATGTTGAATGAAAACAGAGCACAACAAAGTGGTCATCACTTTGACATTACTTGAGTGATATTGCTAGTGATAAGGAAAATCACTTGAGGGGTCATTCAAGTGATAATCTCTAGAGGTGCTGCTCTAGTTATCACTCAAGTAAAGTTAGTATAACTTCCATATAAGTTATTTTAGATTCGAATTGACCCATTCCTACCTTCATTTGACTATAGAGACCTCCAGTATCTCATCTAATAGCTTGAATCTTTGATATTCCCATCAAATCTTACAAGTTCTTCTTTCTTCAATCTTTTCTCCTTCTTCTTGATTAATTTCCATAATCCTTTTAGTCATTCTCCATGACCTAGCCCAATAACTTCTTTCTTTTCTTATCTTTTTCTCCTCATAGTTGATAACTTCAATCTTCAATATATCTTAATCTTTTTCTTGATCTTTCACCATAATCCAACTTAATATCTTCTTTCTTTGCTTAACTAATCTACAAGATATTTCACATTAAATATGGTACTTAGTCAATATAGAAGATAAATACATTATGCAAATGTTTTGCTCTTTATATTTGCCATCTATATTTGACATCATCAAAACTAATCATATCTAATATTCTTCCCCTTTTTTATGATGGCAAATCCTTTAAGGAAAATATGTGAATATAACAACAAATTGAATACAATATATTTTTCTTGCCTTTCTCTCCCTCTATTTGGCATCAATGAAAAGTTTGATGGATAAATAAGAAATGCTCTTAAAAAGTGGATATGGAAACAAGTAAGAAAAGCCTTTCTCTCCCTCAATCAAAAGGAATGCATCATCCTTCACTCTTAGGATGATGCAAATAAAAGAAGGTTTTCATGAAAACAAGTTTGGAACAATTTAAAGAGGTTTTCAAAGAAACTTTCATAATTAAAGCAAATTGAAATTAAAGATATGTAGAGTATTCCTAAAATATAAAGAAAGAGGGTTTAAAAATGCTCATTTGGATTTAGCAAGTTGATGATTGATCCATAAGGTCTATTACCTTCTTTTCTTGTTGTGTTATATCCATCATGTTGTGTTCACTATACTTTTACTATGAATAATGTCATCAAGTGTCAAAGTTATCTTTTCTATATGATATGTTAAAATTAAGATCATGAAAGGGAAATATAAAATTAACTCATCATCAAAACTAATTAAAAGATAATGAATGCAGATGAGTATATTAAAAGGATTTTCTTCTAATAAAGGAGATGAGCTTTCAAGATATAAAACACATGTGAATGTAAAGCTCCCCTTAATGGATGCATGGCTTAAATAAAAGGAAAATTGTTATGAGGAATACAGTTAATAACTCTCCAAGATTTAAAAAACCATTAGAAATTTTATAGAGAAAATAAGTATGAAAGTTTGAAGATTTGACAAAAATCAAGTTTTGAAAATGATGATGCTATTTAATGGTTTTAACGCTGAAACCTGATATCACTCGAGTGGTCACTCGGGTGATTCTACTCCACCATCACTAGAGTGCTCACTTGAGTGATACAAATAAGAAAATTTGAATTAAGAAAGAATACAATACCTCACTCAAATAATGTCATAATAACTAGCGTCATAATCCTCTGAAATCTATTGATATATCGTAAACTGCTTATTATCTAGTAATGTGATTAATACTGATGATCTTTGAAGATGGATGTGGAGGATCCTCATAAAGATGAGTCTCTGTAGCCGATGGCTCTAAAGGCATATGAAGAGCAGAAGTCCCAAATGATCTTTGAATAGGATTTCAAATTAAATCAGCCTCTACTCATAGCTTCTCATCAGGCTAGTACGCTCCTATATCATCTTGGTCTAAGCCTCTTATTGCTCAAATAGAACTTTGAAGTTTTGGTTTACTAAGTCACATAGTTGTCTTATCTTATCATTCACTAAAGTGATTAACTCAGCATTATTTATAGCAAGATCAGTGTGAAATTGCTGAAGCTCCTCTTTTAGATAGTTCTAGATAGATGGACCAAAGAATGTTGTACCAGGGGGACCAGCTCTAGCAGAATATTGTGTCTCATCTACCCTTGAAGTCTTAGCTCCCACTTCTACACCTCTTGTTGAGTAAACAACATTTGGAAGTTCTAATTTATCAGAGCACATAACTTCTTAACTCTATCATCTACAGCCTTAATGAGCTTCTCATTGGTATTAGTAACATAAAATGAAAAATTATGAAGCTCAGTCTGTTTGAATGGTAGATCCAATAAAAGAAGGTCCATGTGTTCTAGCTCTAGCTGAGGATTGTTCTTCATCATCTCTAGCTACCTTAGCCTTTACTCTCTGTCTCTTAATAAGACCACTCACTAGTGACAAGTATATCTTTACCTTATGGGTGTGCAGCTTCTTCACATATAGGAATCCACATAAAGGGCTCATTTGGTTCCAAGTACCAAATCTTGTTTACATTCAGAAACAGTGAAGCCAACTAAAGATAATGAGTAAGAGTGGATTTGATAAATGTGTATTTATATCTATTGATCTCAGATAAGATAATTTCTCCAATATTCCTCTTCTCTTTGCTGATGATAGAGGTCATTATTGGATAATTCTTCTTGATGAAGTGAATAAAGTTATTGTCCTTATTTACTATAGCTCTAGTTTAGACATACTATATAATTCTATAAATATCAAACATAAAGCTAGGATTGAAGTTGAGAATCCCTATAAGATCACCAATCTTGATGATTTTGTACTTCTTAAGCTTATTGTATGCCTTGAAAGGTCTAGTAAGAGGCTTGTTGATGCCCATTATTTATTGATCTTTAAGGCTGAGATGGTGACCTTCTAACCTTTGATGGTTGTCTCATCAATTATTGTGCCTTTCTCTAAATATCTCTGTTGGCTCCATATCACAGTAAAAATGTATTATTACCTTGGGACAATAAGGAAGATAGGTAGGCAACAAAGGCTCATGTGGCTAGACTTGTTCTTGGCCATGAGCTGCTTTGAAATAAATCTCAGCTAGGGCCACTTAAGAGGTCTTCATTTTCTTTCTCTTTCTTTGATTGCATAACTAGCTAGTCACTTACTAGTGATGGGTGTTACTCGAGTGATACTATAGATTCTGCTTCTGCCTACACTATAGCATTACCAATCATGCCTACTCTATTAGCCTCTATTCTTTGCACCCGAAAGCAAAGCATCTTTGACAACTCTTGCAAAAATATAAATACATGCTCTTTGATACCCAACTTCTCTTGGGTTAATACAATGTTAGACATAAGCACTCTTTACTCTTATATAATTATATGATATTTGAGCAAAGAATGTAATAAAATATTAAAGATAACTTTTACCCAATTAATGATAGTTACTGAACATAAAGAGTAACAAACAAATGATACCAAGAATGATGTTTTTCAATTATCAATGACAATTTTTAAATACATTTTATATAGAAAATGTGTCATTGATAATATTTTCATACAATCCATGTAAATCAGATCAAAGAGAGTAGATAATCTATCGATAACGACCAACTTTTATGAAATGGCAAAGCATGAATTGAATTAAGTTTTCCAAGAATGGAGATAAAATATGCAAATTATTTTAAATCACAAATGTTATTTCTAATCATGACAATGCATTGTAAAATTGGGATTTTGAATATATGCAGAAACTCATTTTTGAAGCATGTTTACAATCGATACTCATGTTAAAAATGATGGAAGTCAACAAGTTAAAAATATATTAGAATGCTTCAATTTTAAAGAACATGTCGAACATTGAAGTTAACATGTTGAAAATTTTTTCCAAGAGCAAAAGTCATAAGGGTAAAGTATTAGCCAAATAGAATTAACATAATAGAACACAATGACTTTGCTATTGACTAAAAGATGATATCAATTATTATTGTATTTGAGCAACAAAACAAATACAAGGAAGCACATACCCATTAGTCCAAATAACTAGAGTTCTAGAATATTATCCTAGTAAGTTATTCCACTATAATGGTTATTGCATTAACATTTAATGCATTAATGAACATTCATATTGCTTGCAATAACTCAACCAATAAGGATTTATGCATTAGGGATAAGGCTTTTCACGAATTGAATTCTTTTCTAGGATACAGACTTGAAACTCATATAGATGGTCAGCTTGTTAGACATGATGTATAACTCATTAAGAAAGTAAAGACTGAGGAGTTCAAATACAACATAACACATTTAAGACTAATGATCAAGATATCAATGATGGGGGAAAACTTTGGCAAATGAATTTCAAGCATTTTTTACATTAAGTACACAAAAATATCAACTTCCTATTCACTACAAAAAAATGGCAATTCATAGCGATGGTTTTATAGTGGTTTATTTAAACCACTAAAAATATGAGAATTTGTAGTCGTTTTAAGCAAAACCACTACAACTTTGCAATGGTATAACTCACTCCAAGTGACACAGGGGTTAAGGAACACATTTTGTAGTGGTTTACAAGTAATGACTGGTACAAATTTTGGTGCCAAATTTGCAGAGGTTATTTTGTAGAGGTTAATTCATAGTAACTGAGACAGATGTAGTGCCATATGGTGCGAAGCTATCGTGACTATTGTGGCGGTTACTTTGTAGTGGTTTCTGTGATAATAACCACTATGGAATGCAAAGTGTTGCCTATTTGTGGTGGTTATAGAGCTATTTGTAGCAGTTATAGCTAGGAATCGCTACAGAATGCAAAGGGTCCTTAGGTTTGTAGCGCTTTTGAATAATCGCAAAAAAATTTTACATTCACTAAGGTATTTTGTAACGGTTATGGTAGCAGTTTCCTTGAAAATAGTTACAAAATCCAGCTCTTTAAAAGTGCCCTGACCCCTCATTTTCACAATTTTGCCAATTTGATTTCTCACGTGTGCTTTAAGTTTTTCCTTCAGATCTTAGGTTTCTTCTCTCAAGCTTTTTACAGAGTTTACCCCTTGAGGTGAGTAAAGTTAAGTCATTTATCTAGTTTTTGCCTATTATTGTATAATTTGATATAAATGTTGCTATTTTTTTTTTGCAGTTATAACTTTCGAGCGAGACAAACAGAAGGGGAAAGAGGTTGAGCTTTCCCCAAGACCTATTCTATGGGGCAGCAGTAGTAGAGGAGGGGTTATTGGGAAGGGGCAGTAGGGCGGTAGACACATGCCATCACACCAGGTGACCACACCACAGCATCCACATCAGATGGCCCCACAGTCGTAGCATTTGGCCCCATAATAGATGGCCCCACAGGAAGTGACTGCACCATAAGTGCTTGCTCAGGGCGAAGGGGTCGACCTGTGCCTTAGAAATTAAAATGGGAATGAGGAGTTTGACTTGTAGATTACTCTCAGTAACATGGAGCATTGAAGTATATAGGGAACCGCATCCAATTAGAACCCAGCTCGTTCAGATATCGGTTGAACAGGTGATCTCCATTCTCAATCGGCTAGTCAGTGGTCTAATTCCACAGATCTATCACATGTAGTATTTGGTCTAGGTATTGAGACCGGCCACATCCAGCCTCCTGGTAGAAATGTTCCCCTACCCTTTTACACACTTCACCATATACGTTAATTAAATTTAACCTATCAAATTTCAATATTAAATTTATTAAAACAATAACTAAATTTACCTTGCACCTGCGCCTTAAACCTTATTGACTGAGTAGACGATTGTCGAGGGTTATGCTGGTCCCAGGCGTCTTCCTCGTCCAGCAATGTTTCAAAGATGTCGAAGGATCTAGCATGGGACGACACTATGAAGGTAATTAATTGTATTTAATTATTATTAATTAATTACATTTATAATTAATTGTATTTAATTAGTATTTATTAATTGCACCATTTATAATTAATTGTATTTAATTATTATTTATTAATTGCATTAATTGTATTTAATTATTATTTATTTATTGTATCATTTTTAATTAATTGTATTTCATTATTGTTTATTCGATTATGTTACAAAATAAGTTTGTTATTCGGGATAAGAGGAAGAGGTACACGCTTATCAAGATAAGGGATGGCTGGAAAAATAGGAGGAATCGTCTCTTCCACAGTGCGAATAAGAATGGGACAATACCTTTAGAGCAGCTGATCAAGAACGTCCCGAATGACGTCCTACTTAATAACTAGGCGAGTTTTGTCTAGTACAGGAGAAGCCCAGAAGGACAAGTAATTTTTTTGTAATTATAAATTTAATAATAATTAATTTTTTAAATTGTTTTAATATTTATTACTTTTTTATCCTTTTTCATAATTTTAATGCTGTGTTTTTTATGCAGGCTTTTTCTTAGAGAAATGTGAGGAGCCAAGGGTAGCAAAAGATCTATCACATGGCTGGATCAAAGACATTTGTTGTTAATTACAATGAATTAGTAATTTTTTACAATGTCAATTAATTTTAGCTTTATATTGTAAATTTATTATTTTTTATTTATAATACTAATTGAATGTTTTTATTGTTTTAGGAAAGGAAGACTTAGGAGAGGAACTGTCGGACGAACTACGGGGAGTTATTCACTGTCACACATAGACACCAGGATGGGACTCTAATGTTTCAGTAGGCAAAGGAGGCCATTGTAAGATATCGAATTGTTTTATTTATTGTTTATACAACTAATTTGTTGTTAATAATAATAATAATTGAATGTTTCATAAAATGGCAAAAGTGGATTCAGCAGTCCTAGGCTGAGTTGTGTGAGGCCAAAACCAAGGAGTCATAGGGGTCTGTGAACCCCACTATGCCATGAAAACCTATTTGGGCCCAGTTGACCACCTTGGCTACGTAAGGGGGATGGGGTTAGGCACCAAAACTAGCATGGTCTATAGGAAGAGCAGCGCCTCTGAGGCTGGCAACTCTCGAGCAAGGACATCCAGGGTCAAACATCCAAGGGAAGAGTCTGTTGAGGAGCTTCATTCAGAGGTTGCTAGAGCACATGCCATAATGGTCGATTAGATGCAACAGCAAGCCGATTTCTATTACGCTCGACATACGCAGTGGCGGGATATCACAAACTACATATTGTCTCGCTAGTGGAGTCACTTGTTCCCTGAGGTGGAGCACCAAAAAGTCCCCCTATCCTACGGTTTGTCATCCAGCCGCTTCCTCATCCTCCTCCTCCTACAGATGATAGTGCTTTTAACTCTGCTCAGCCCCGTAAGAGAGGACCTGATGGTCAGGGTGGTGATCCTGCCTCACTGAGAGAGTGTTAGAACCAGCTAACACCCAAGAGAGGGGTGAATTGGGTATATGATAAAAAGCTTAAGAACTTTGAAAATCTTTTCGTATCTTAGTGGAAGTAGTAAATATGAAAGTAATGAATTATAAATCAACAATTAGATAAATAATGTATGCTGGAAATATAAGAGCTTAGGGAAGAGAATATGCAAACTATGATTTATCTTGGTTCGGTCCAATCTGTGATGACATACATCTAGTCCCAGGCTCTTCCTGATATTTTCAAATCCACTATCTTTTTGTTTAATCCGAGCACAAGAAAAGCCTTTACAACCCACAAGTTTAGCCGGGCACTTGTGAAGCCTTTTACAAATCTCTCATTGAGTTACTCTCCCTTTCACACCATAAGGTTACAACTAAGTTACTCCCCCTTGCATACCACAAGGATACAACTTTGATAATGAAATATTACAATCAATCTTCTCCCTCTCATAAGTGAATAAGATGAACACTAAAGTACAATGCAAATGATTACACTCTCAAATACACATAATATGGAAAATAGATAACAGAAAGTGTCTGGGTTGAGGTGAATAGCTTATGATATGATCATGTTGATGTTGGCTTTTTGTTCTCATCATTTTTATGAACTATGGATGCCCTTCTATCTATAGTTGATGAAAATTGATGACCATTTTAGCATTTCAACTTATCCAATGAAGTGCAGCTGCTTCTTTTGTTCGTTTGCTTGAATTTGAAAACTAGTTGTTACCAACATTGGACGCTCCACTTCTGTAAAGTCAACTTTTGTCTCTTCACATCATCCCTTCAATTTATTCCTGGAGAATTGCATTAAACACTAATACAATGAAGTGTTAGAGTGATTGGAAGCAAGAAGAGTGAGTTTTATAATCATTCCCAAGATTTTTAGAAACTTCAAAACATTGTTTGACACAACACTCAAGTGATCCTAGGTCATTACTCGAGTGATCACTCGAGTAATCCCCTTCAAAATCTAGCCAAGAGCATTTCCAACTTCATCACTCGAGTGGTCACTCGAGTAATCCTTGGACATCACTCGAGTGATTTCTTAATTTTGATTTAAAACATGGAAAATTACATATCATCAGAAATCTCTCATTGTTTATATTCCAATACAACAAGAATCATCTCCAAACTCATTGTATACAAAAAGTTATGATCCAAAGAGTATCTACTGTTCCTGACACTCTTTAAAGTTTCTAATGTCAACTTTCAAATTGTATAACTCTTAGCATATAACTTCAAATATGACCAACCACCTATCCATGGAAATCGCTTTAAGTCTAGTTTCATATGGCACTAGTTTCGTCTCAATCCAATTTGTAGTTTGAGAGTTATGTCCAAAATATCAAAGCTATTCTGGAATAAGTTGCTGATTTCAGTGTCAACTTCAAAAGATCATATCTCTTTAATCTGAACTTCTTTGAATGTGATTTTGGTGTCTATTTTCATGTTGGAAGTCTAGTTTTATATGCCACTAGTTTTAGTTTAATTCGACGTGTGGCTTAAGAGATATATCTAAACTACCGGACCTCTATTATGCTGGGCAAAAATAGAGCACATCAAAATTCCATCACTCCAGTAGTCACTAGAGTGATTTTGGGTCATCACTCAAGTGATCACCTCCAAAATAAAGCAGTGGCATATCACTCGAGTGATCACTTCTGGAGGTAGTATAACTTCTGAATAAGTCATTTTAGCTTCATATTGACCCATTTCAACCTCCAGTATCACTTCTAAGAGCTTGAATCTTGATACTCTCATTTGATCTTGCAAGTTCTTCTTTCTTCAATCTCTTTCTTCTTGATTTTCCTCTTGATGATTATTCTTCATAACCCAACTAGATATCTTCTTGAATTGATTATCATTCTTCATAAACCAACTAGATATCTTCTTGAATATCTTCAATCTTCTTCTTTCTTTGTTTGACTAATCTTGAATCTTGATATTCCCATTAGATCTTACAATTTTTTTCATTCTTCAATCCCTTGCCTCTTGATTTTCTTCTTGATGATCATTTTCCATTTATGAGGCATTATAAGCAAAATAACATCAACCCACTGTGGGATTTATGACTAATTTACAAGATATATAATATTAAATATAATGGTTAGTCAATGTAGAAGATAAGTTTATTATACAAACTTTTTGCTTTTAATATTGACATCATCAAAACTAATCATATCTAACAGAGAGAACCTGATGATCAGGCTCGAAATAGTTAGTCTAGTTGATTTATGATATTTTATTTTATTTTACAACAATTGTAAAATAATTTAAAATTTTTATTTCTATTTTAATTTATGTAATTACTTATGGACATTTCTATTTTAATTTATATAATGTCTTGTTCCAATTTGACGTCATTAAACAATTTTTAAAAAATTAAAAAACAATTGAACTTTGCAGCAGTTCTTACACACAAACTACTACAAAGTATACATCTGTAGCAGTTGTACGACAATAACCACTACAAAATGGCCATCTTTATAGCGGTTTATTTCATACAACCGCTATAAAGTGGACTTGAACATTTGTAGTGGTTTGTTTAAAGTAACCACTACAAAATGTTACACATTTTCAATTTTGAATTTATCATTCTCGCTAACAATCATCAAAGTTTGTAGTGGTTTGATACACGTAACCCCTACAAACTGCTACATGTTTGAATTTTGAATGTGTCATTCTCATCAATGGTCATGAACTTTTGTAGCAATTTTTTTCACTTAACCACTACACATTATAACACATTTGAATTTTGAATTTGCCATTCCCTCCAACGGTAATGAAGTTTATAGCAGTTTTTTCCAATTAACGGCTACAAAGGCTGACAGTTTTCAAATTTGAATTTATGATCCGTCCAATAGTCATGACATATTGTAGCAGTTTCTTCAACCAAAATCGCTATAAAAGGACACAAAATAGCAGTTGTGGTAATGGTTTTGTATCCACTACAAATGTTTGTACGTTGGAGAACTTCAATTTAAGCTTGCAGGCATATGTTATTCTTTCTTCACTCATCTTCTTTGCTAAATTTTTTCACTAGCTATGGATAAGTCATGAATCAAGTTGCCACACAATTCTCCATCTTATTTATATAGATTAAACAACTTCTTGGATTTTGCTCACTCTCAAGCCAGCCATAATGGTATGATCGTATGTTTGTGTCAGAGATTCAAGTTCAAGAAGTGGCATACACAAGAAGTTGTTAAGGAACATTTGCTTGTGAAGCTTTGCCGAAAGAGTATAGGTTTTAGGGTATTCATAGTGAGAAGGCCAGTATGAGATATGATAATGCTCTTCATCGAAATTCACAAGTAAGAGTTTAAGTAGATGAAGATGATTCTGTTAATGATGCTATGTGTGATGCTTTTAGTTTTCAAGATGGCAACTTCAATAAAGAAGTGAGGGTTCATACCCTGTGTTCTTGAGGAATGAAGCAGCTCAAGATTTTTTTAGCCTAATGAATAATGCATATTGTCCTTTATATCGAGGTTTTCAAAAATACTTGAAATTATCTTTCTTGATCAAATTGTATAATATCAAGTGCTTGTATGGAATCATAGATAAGGAAATGTTGATGTTGCTAGAATTATTACAAGATACATTCCCCGACGCGGAGATTCCTAAATCATTCTATGAGGCCAAGAAGATTATTAACAGATTGGGCTTGAACTACCAAAAAATTGATACATGCCCAAATAATTGTATATAGTATTAGGGAGATGATGCCAGTAGGGATACTTGCAACTGATGTCACATATCAAGGTACAAGACAATTTCAGAAGGGGAAAAAGCAGAAAAAGAAACCTGCAAAGATTCTCAGGTACTTTCCTTTGAAGGCGTAGTTAACAATATTGTTTATGTCATCCAAAATAGTTGAGCACATGAAGTGGCATGAAGTTGATAAGAATAAATATGGTAAATTAAGACATCCATGGGATGTATAAGCCTGAAAAGCGTTTGACTCAATTTCCATCTTTCATAGATGACCCTAGAAATGTTCTACTTTGCTTTAGCGACCAACAGTTTTAAACCCTATGGGAATCTTAGTACAAGTTACAGTATTTGGCCAGAAGTCTTAGTTCCCTACAACTTGCCCTCTAGATATGTATGAAACAAAGCTCCTTCATTTTGTCTATGATCATTCTAGGCAAAAAGGCACTGGGAAATAACATCGATGTGTATCTCCAACCGCTTATTACTGGATTGTTAGACTTATCGAATGTCAGTATTGAGACATATAACGAATACGAGAAGACATTGTTCAACTTGCATGCAACCTTGATGTAGACCATAAGTGACTTTCCTGCCAGGGCTTGGAACATTATCTGGGTCGAATGTACACACAGGGATGGCTTATCCAGATTGTAATTTTGACTCTGATGCAGTACACCTTCCCCAACTTCAAAAGTTATGCTTTATGGGTCATTGAAGGTTTCTCGATGGTAAGCACAAGTTTAGATTGCAAAGAAATCATTTCAGTGGGAAACCAGAAAAAAGAGGACCTCCTCAAAATTTATCCAGTCCAAATATCTTACAGCAGCTTCAGGATGTTGAATTTGAGTTTGGAAAAAGTGACAATGTAGCAAAAGCAAGGTGAAAGACTCATAGGTCTTCGGCTTCTGCCCCTCAACGTAACAATGGCAGAAGCTAAACATTTTATTCACTCTTCTATATTGGAAATCTAATTTACTTTTATAGAGTCTTGATGTCATGCACATTGAAAAAGATGTGCGCGACAATGTGCTATACACGCTGCTTAACGAACCTGGCAAGTTAAAAGACTATCTTCAAGCGAGGAAAGATTCACGAGCCATGGGACTTCATGAAGACGCGTGGCCAGATGAGCATGACAAATTTCAACCATCAAAGTTCATCCTTACAAAACAAAACAAGGAAGTCTTCCTCGCGACATTGAAGAAAATAAAAGTTCCTTATGGGTATTCAAGCAACATTTCACGATGTATTAACATTCAGGCTCGAAAGGTTTCTAGCTTGAGGAGTCATGACTCACATGTTCTTATGCAATAATTACTTCTACTGGCTAAAAAGAATGCACTTCTTCCCAATGTGTTCATCATTTTGGTGGAGTTGTGTTCTTTCTTTCAGAAGTTGTGTTCCAAGGTTTTGATCGTTAAGGAGCTCAATCAGCTGCAATCCAAAATCATTCTTACGCTTTGTCATTTAGAGATGATCTTTCTTCCCTCGTTTTTCATTGTGATGGTTCACCTGATAGTCCACCTTGTTCATGAAACAAAGCTCATTGGCCCAATTCAATATCAATGGATGTATCTTATTGAGAGGTACTAATTTTACATATGTGCATCATCATTACTTTCTAAATTTGCTAGTTACCCATTTCACCATTTACTATCATTTTTCCATTAGTATTTTATATGTTTGTAGCAGTTTTAAAGCTATGTTTTGTGGCTTTACTTGTTTTTTTTTAAGTCATCTTCGTCTTGGAGCTTGATCAGTTCTATAGAGGAAAGCCTAAACTTTTATGTATAATATGGCGAGCACTGTTCCTTGATTAATGTTTAATTCCCTTTGCTATAATATTAATGTGATCATGAATTTCTTTGGGTTTCTTATATGTATAACTATTTTTCTATTGTTGTTCTTAATTTTCTGCTTCATAATAAAAAAATTAATTCTAGAAATTAGACAAAAATATAGTCATATGAAATTTATTTAAGATGTAATATTTTTTAATTTGAAGTTAATTTATATTAAAAATTATAAGAATATAAAAAATTATTTTATATTATTATTACATTTATATATTAATTAATAACTAATAAATAATTACTAACTAAAATTTTTTTATTAATATCTAATAAATTTTAATTTTTTATAAATAAATTTTTGTATGACCATTTTGTTAGAACCGGCTATTACCCAAGAGGGGGTGAATTGGGTGTATAATAAAAACTTAAGAACTTTATAAATCTTTTCTTATCTTAACGAAAACAGTAAGTATGAAGGTTTATAAATCAACAGTTAGATTAAATAATATATGCTGGAAATATAAGAGTTTAGGGAAGAGAATATGCAAACTGTGATTTATCCTAGTTCGGTCCAATCTGTGATGGCCTACGTCCAGTCCCCAGGCTCCTCCTGAGATTTTCAAATCCACTATCTTCTTGTTTAATCCGGGCACAAGAAAAGCCTTTACAATCCCACAAGTTTAGCCGGGTACTTGTGAAACCTTTTACAAATCTCTCTCCAAGAAATTCTCCCCTTACGGCAAGTCTTACGAGCAGAGCAATTCCGAAGATCTTCCTCTCCTGCTTACTTATGCAAATCTTACGAGCAGCAACGTTCTCTCCTGCTTACACCCCTGTAAGTCTTATGAGCAGCAACGTTCTCTACTGCTTGCACCTTGTAAGTCTTACGAGAAGAATGTCTTACGGCAATTCTCTCTACTGCTTCTCCGTAAGAAAATCAACCCTCTCAAGGTCCTTCTACCTTGAGATCAACTCAGAAATATAGATGAAAGTGTTTACAGACTCTCTCACAGAGTGAATATAATACTCACTGAAGTACAACACAAATAATCACTCTCTCAATGATAAGTAATACAGAAACTGGAAAATAGAGAGTGTATGGGTAGAAGCAGAGGATTCATGTTATACGCATGTTGGTGTCGTTGCACTATTTTCTCTGTCTCCTCTATCTTTCTCAGCTTTTTCTATCTTTCTTCCAAGTTGAATGCTCTCTCTCATTTACAGTTGATGAAGATGATGACCGTTGTGAACATTCGTCCGTTGGAGTCCCACTGCTTCATTTGACCGTTTGAGCATATTTGAAAAATAAGCTTCTGTCCGTTGTGGAGCAAAGTGGAGTGTCTAGTTGGACAGCAGGAAGATTCATTTTGAGCTGTACATCACGTTGTGGAGCGTTTTGTGTTTCCGACAGTTTTTCATGGTGGGTCATTTGCTTGTCGTGTAACCACCGTGTGTAATGTTTTTTTTATTTGAATCTGCAATCCGAATGTTTAATATCCTGTTTCACACTTGAAATATATGTTAGCTAACATTAAGGATCAATAACAAGTGAAAACACACTGATTTAATAACACATAATCATATTCGGATTGTTCGCTGTGAGACTTGGTGTTTTTGGTCTTCTTCCAGAATATCACTTGAGCATAAATGGCTCACTTCGAGTGATCTTCCATTTTTCCTTCATATGCTTCAGTTATCGGGTTGTGCTTGCATGGGATTTCAGAGAGACAGAATTCTCACTCGCGAGTGAAGTGAGGTCTCACTCGAGCACAACTTCCTCTGCTCGAGTGATCTTGCATTTTCCACTGGAAAGTCTTCTCGGGTCATCACTCATACACCATTTTGACAAGAGTGAGAATTTGTGCTCGCGGGTGATATGGTCCCTCACTCGAGCACACATACCTCTACTCGAGTGAGACGCATATTCTCAAGGAATATGCTCTCAAAATCAACACTCGCATCAGGATTTCAGAGGGATGAATTTATCACTCGCAGGTGATATACGGCCTCACTCGAGCACAACTCCTTCTGCTCGAGTGATCTTGTATTTTGCACTGGGAAGCTCTTATCTGGACAGCACTTGCAATACCTTGCTCGAGCACAGAATGCTCATGCTCGAGCATTGACGTCTCTGCTCGAGTGAACGAAGGAAGCATGCCATTACTTCCTCTCGGCCAAACACTCGCATGCCCTCACTCGCATGTGTGCTCGAGTGAGAATGACTTCTCTGCTCGAGTGCATACCTTAGTGCTCGAGTGTTGCAACTTTCTTCACGTTTCAGCTGCTTCTGGACATCACTCGCACAACATTTTCATAGAGTCAGTTTTTACACTCGCGGGTGATGTGGGGCCCCTTTAGAAAAATTTGATTCATTTGATTCAAATGATGTATCATAAGAATGCTCTTATCATATGCATTCCAATGCAACAAGAATCAGCTCCAAACTCCTTGTATTCTGCAAGTTATGATCGAAAGAGTGTATATTTCGCTAGACTGCACAAGCATCAACTTCCAGAAGGCATAGATCCTAGAATATACGTTAGAATTATGCAAATTACCTATCCATGGAAAGCTCTTTGAGTCTACTTTCATTTGGCACTGGTCTCGTCTCAATCCGATGTGTGGTTTGTGAGATATACTCAAAATACTGAACCTGTGTCAGAAAGTGACGGTGATTTCAATTTCATTTTCGACGAATCATAGCTCCTTCATTTGATCTTCTTTCAATGTGATTCTGGTGCCAATTTTACGTGTTGGGAGTCCTCTTTCATATACCACCGGTCTCGGGTCAATCCGACGTGTGGTTTGAGAGATATGATCAAAATACCAGACCTCGCTCAAGCTGAATGTAAAACAGAGTAGAACAGAGTATACACCCCGTGCTCGAGTGAAATGGCCTGTGCTCGAGCATGTTCTTCCTGTGCTCGAGCATATCACCTTGTGCTCGAGCATAACTCCCCTAGAAGTGCCAAAACTCATATATAAGTCATTTTAGCTTCATATTAACATATTCCAACCATTATTTGATCATAGAAACCTCCGGTATCATAATAGAAACCTCCAGTATCACTTCTAACAACTTGAATCTTGATCTTCTTGTAAGATCTAACAAGTTCTTCATTATTCATAATCCAAGTAAGCATCTCCTTGACTATCTTCAATTTCTTTCTTCTTCTTCCTCTTGTTCATTTTCATTAATTCAATCTTCTTCATTCTTTGCTTGACTAATCTACAAAATATGTAACATTAAATATAGTAGTTAGTCAAAGAAATACATTATATGAACTTTTTGCTTTTATCACTTAATATCTATATTTGACATCATCAAAACTAATCATATATAACACATTTTGTCTCTACATGGAGCAAAACCTTTGGTTGGAAACTTGAGAAGCCAAAACCAAAATGAGGAAAAAGTTGAGGGATGAAAGATGGTATAACCCAAATTTTTAAATTAATTATTATTTTTTAATAAAATTAAATTTTTTAAAAAAAATGTCTTTATAAAGATTAAAACTATGATATAATAAGATTATATATATATATATATATAATTGTGTAATAATAAAACGTCAAAGCAATCGAGCCCATCCGATAAAGAATCACGCGCGTATGGACGAGATCGTAGGTTCAAACCAAAGGAGGGCAAGTTGTGTTTCATTTTTAGGAAAAAAAAGAGGTGCGACACGTGACGGAGCAAGGCTTCACCATGTGGTCGATCTGGGCACCAGCGACAAGTTGGAGGCCGTCGGAGCTGCCATGTAGCTTTTAAAAATTTTAAAAATAAAAAATAATTTTGCGAGGGAATTTCCAAAGGAAAATTGTGACTGAAAATTTCTGTCCGAAATTTCGTCAGAAAATTGCGATGATATTAATTCGTCTGAAATCCATCAAAAACTCTGAATTCCGTGACAAATTTTGTGGCAAATTCCGTCAAAAATTCAGTATTTTTTTGTAATGGCAAACACTGGTGGTTTGAAGTTAGAGGAACCAATCCACAACCACCTACGTATGATGGAGCTTCCACACCACATTTTACAATAAGATCTACATCTCATCCAATTTTCAAGAAAATTTTGGCTACAACTTTTTCTCGATGAAGAAAAAAAATCTTCAAATGGAAAAGTTCCTACAAACATCCTCAATTTTCAAGAATTTTAATTTGCCAACTTAGTTATAGGAATTATTGATAATTTTGATGTGAATACAAAGAAAACAAAATAAACCTTCATTGTTTGAACCAAGACAATTTGGTTTAGGCCCAAGCTTATCAAGGGTCAGGCTTATGATTTAGAACCTCTATGAGGAATTAGGCAAAAAAGTTGTCAACCCGTTTAAGCTTGCCAATTTTTTTTAAATTTTATTACATAACTAGAAGTTGAGTTTTGCTTTGAACTTGAAAATGAGTTTTTAAATGATGTTTTAAAATATGTTTTTCAAATCATATAGTGTTTCTATTGAACATTTTAAAGAAAAGAATTGATTATATTCTTATTAAAAAACTAAGAGAAGCTTGTTATTGATATTATAGTTAGTTAAAAGTCTTCTAATTGATTTTTATCAAAAACATTACTCAATTTTTAAGAATCTTTCATTTGGTTTTTAATATTTTCCCAATGAAATTTTTCCTTATGAAATATTGAAAGAATCATTTTTTTTATTGATGTAAGGTTAACAAAGAGAAACATTTTTGAATTGTATTTGAAGAGGTCTAAATATTATGCAAACTATATCAAAAAGAGAAACTAACAATACACATTGAAAACTGAGAAAGTAGAATCTCTATCTTATGAAGAATATTGTTTTAAGACAAATGGTCACTTATTCTATTTATCAAAAAATATAAAACATTTAATACTTTAAAAATATTTGTCTTAAATAAAAAATTTTAATGTTTTAATTTAATTTCTTTAAGAAAATAAAAAATAATTGTTTTTTGTTAAACGGGCTTGAAGTTCGGGGGCTAGCCGGAGCTGGTGAGTAAACGGGCCGGGATTCAAAATAAGGACCTTTTATGGGAGTTGGGCCTAAAAGGGCCATTTTGTTTAGACCTGAGCCAGTGAAGGGCTAGTTCCGTTGGGTCGGCCTGGCCCTTTTTCTCACCTCTAATAAAAAATTACCAGTAAAGCTTCATCAAGTAAGCATGATCTTTGACCCTTGATCCACAAAGACTCTGGTTTTAGGGTCCAAAAAAATTAAGTGCAATTTCGTGGTCTTTACAGAAGAATCCCATAAGAAACTTATGTCATGCTTCTCAAACTCATCCTCCACAAGGCGAGTCTGAATAAATAACTATGCTTTATCTTGCCCTTCTACCAGCCATATTCACTATTTTTCCTTTCCATGAGAATAAGTATTCTTCAGCACTCTTACATGCGGAGAGGGATTTAAATGAATAACTTCATATGTAAATAAAAAAAAAAAAAAAGGCTAAAACAGATCCCCAACCCGAACACAAAGTCAATACATACCAAAATCTCTAGTACGCTCAACAGTAGTATTACAATTGACATTCTCAAAAAAAAAGAAAACAATCTTGTTCTACTGGTTTTCAAACTCTGACCTTAAACTACACAAATCCTAGCATGTTTTGCTCCAAGACAATAAACTGCTCTTATGCTCTGTTACTAATTTGACGCAACCATCTTATACCTCTTGAAGAACATACAACACATTACATTTTTTTAATAGCATAAAGAGATTGATTTATTGCCATATGTCAATTAATGAGTCTAATTAAAAAGTACTTGTCTCATTCCTTGAAAATTTTTCACTCACTACTCATAAGTTTTATGATCAGTCTGAACTAGGGCAAAAACAAGAAAAATATACACGCAGCTGAAATTATTAACTAGCAAATAAGAACCTTTCATTAATCAACTATTCATGGTTTATATTTTTCAGGTCCAAAATGTATAAATGAACATACAAGTAAGAAGCCAAAGTTCTTATCAATTTAGTGCAGGTAAGACAAAAAAGATCTAAATTTTTCAAGTTTGAACAGAGAAATGAGAATGCACCATAACAACAATCAGGGATCACAAGGGGAAAAATAAAATAAAAACTGCAGCATCAATTTCCTCAAGTACAGAGGTCCAGGAAGATTATACAACCACATTCCCCTCTCTCATTCCCTTGCTCTCATGGTTATTGAAAGAGGAAGAAATTAGACTAATCAATAAACAATAATCAAATATGCATTGTTGCTAGACGCAATCAAAGATATAAAAATGAGAGCGGAAAAGGATGCCCTGGAAGACCTGAAAATTATGTAAGGGGGGAAGTTGATACCTCAATGAGATTAAAACCCCAAAGAGAGACGACCTTCATGATACTTTGGCCGTCTTGAAGTGCCAAGTCTAGTTCCGTTTCGACCAATCAGAGGAACAATTATGATCTTTACAACTGTGGACATGTAAGCACGCCATTTTTAGCTTCACTCACAAAAGTTTCAGCGAGGTTAATGAGCTGCCAGAAGAGCAAACAAAATAAGTAGGGAAATTAAACCATGTTTATGCGAAGAAAAAAAAAGGTCAACCAACGCCTGAGAATTAAAATTCTGCATCCCTTTCACGTTTTTTTCATCACAGATCTTGAAACTGAATTATTTCGGTGGCCTGGGGCTTCGGGTCAACTCTAATATAGTTCTGATAACTGAATCAAACGTTTGGTTCTTCTAATCGGTTCGGTTCACGGCGTCTGATTCCTAACTGTGGAACACACTATTATTCTGAATTGGTTGGGGAACTTTTTGACTGATTTGCCGTCATCCACATTTAAACCATAATAACAAGTATTCATCTACTAAACAAGATGTCCTAAACTTATTAGGTAGAGTCTCATGCTTGTAACATGTTATAAATAAAAGGAAAAGAATATGAGAGGAATAGATGATAAATATTATTCATGTTCACGGTGTATATAACACATAACGCATGCCCTCTATAGGTATAACTTTACAATCAATCTCAATAGAATCAATATCTATATATTTAATAACAATAAGAAATAATTGTGAGATACGGGAGATAATGAGATATATGAACATCAACACAAATATTATATTGGTAACAATATTATATTTTTATGATATATTAGAGATGTCTTACGTTTTATTGCAATAAATTGTTGCCTTCAACCATTGCAACTTATGTGTTTGGATTATTTTTTATAAGAAATTGTACGGTGTCCAATGGAAATGGCCCTTTAGTAAATTTTATTTCATGAAAAGACTAATTTTTGAAATTGAACAAACAAACAAAAATGCCCCTAAATTTAAAGTATTTCCAGCATCTCAATCATAACAAATGAATGTGCTATTATTACCCCCAAAATTGCCCTCCCCACCAGCATTTGAAGCATATCTCTCTAAGCCAAAAGCATTCCCCATGTCAAATCTGTCTGGCAATAGTAAAGTAAAAGACTATTATGAGTCATATATTGTGAGAGTTACTTTAAATGAGGGGTCTTATAAAGCCTTGAGTTCCCTAACTCCAATAGCTAATTTTTTGGTGTAGGTTTACCATAGACTTGTGCTTGTTACAAAGGAATTTGCAAGGATGTTGTTTTCTGCACTGATTACTAGTGTCTTGATTTTGAAAAGCAGAACATTATGATGATAAGTCCCATTATATTTCATCTTGCAAGTTCTAATCTGAATAAAACAGAAAATTAAGAACAAAAATACCAAAATAGTTATACATATGAGAAACTCAAAGAAATTCACAATCACATTAATATTATAGTAAAGGAGTAAAACATTAATTAAGTAACAATGCTCACCCTATTATATATAAAGGTTTGGCTTTCCTCATCTCGGAGGCGAAAGCATATGATAGAACTGATCAAACTCCAAGACAAAGATGAAGTAAAAAATCAATGAAAGACACAAAACATAGCTTCCACACTTGTAGATGAGTTAATGAATAGGGAAAAGAATCCAACATGCTGTACTGAACATGATAAACCCAAGATGCTGGAGGCACTACATACATAACAAATGATGTGACGTTTCAATTTTTCATAAGCACGCATGACCAGTTTGAAGTTGATGAACTAACAGACATGCCAGTTGAGATCTCTTCCTGAAATCAGAAACGAAGGAATTGTTGTGCAATTCAGGCTTCTATGTTTACCATATCCAATTTAATTTTCCTGGCAATTAAAATTGGTAATAAACTAGTGAGGTATTTATTTAATGATAGATGATATCATAATGGTAGTGTATTGGAGCCCCTTGGTTTTTTTTACTCTCCCTCTCGTCATATTCATAAAAGCTTAATAACTAAATTACGTTATTAAAATTAACTATAAATAAGAAATATATCTGAAATAAATTTCATTTTTCAAGTATACCTTATATTTATAAGGTAAGTAAAAGAGAGAAATAAAGCAATGATGATAGAAAGTAGGAAAGAAAATGCAATATGCACTGCTACTGCTACAGAAAATGTTATATTTTACATTTATTTTTTAATATATTTTATGGTTTTGAACCGTAAAATATATGAGCATTAAATTTTAATATTTTAGAGTTGCTACCGTACAAAAATTTGAGAAATATTATACGGTTCTTTAGTTATAATTGTAATATATTTAAAGAATATCTGACGATTCTTTATAAATAACCATTAAATTTATATTCTCATAATATTTGACAATTCGTTAATTTGTTAATAACCATGAGCTATAGTTGTTTTTAAAGAAAACAAATTTTGTGCCATATAAATATAAATACCAATTACATAAATAAATCATGCAAAACCAATAATTTTACAACCAACAAACTATTATTAATTAGAAAAAAATTACAATCACCAATATGAATTGTACTTAATCTCTAATTCAAAAAGAGTTAAGGAACAAATTTACCAACGAGGTTTTGTCCGTGGAGCGTCTAGCACAAATGTTTTAGAAGGGGCAAAAATACTAATGAACAATTAAAAAGGGGCAACCAGCACAAAAACCATTAAATCCATACTAACGGCGTTAAATTATAAGAGAAGAAAACCCTAACGGCGTTAGTACAGATTTAACGGTTTTTGTGCTGGATGCGCCTTTTTAATTGTTCATTGGTATTTTTACCCATTCTAAAACATATTTGTGCAAACGCTTCTCGGATAAAATTTCATTGATAAATTTACTCCTTAACCCATTCAAAAATATAACACCAACTTCTTACATTTGGGATAAACGTTGTGAACTTTGCATTCATCAACATATATAAATACAGTTATACGCAAATATTATTGAGTGGGATTAATTTCATCCACATGTATATAGAATAAAATTTTACAAAACTAAACTCATATTAGCTAGTTATATATATATATATATATTAACATATTTTTCATTCGGTAGAAAAATCTAAAAACCCTGTGCATAGCTTCGTTCTTGAAGAGTGGTGAGAATTTCCTTCTGTTGAAGTTGTTCCTCAGCCTCCAGTGGAGTTCTCAGAGGTATCAATATATAAAAATTTCCAGCTTCTACTTTTATTCCCTGTGCTTTGCATCATCGTTACGCACATATCTTGTAGCATTATTTTATGTATGATTGATTCATCTGAATATGTGTTTCCGTTTTGGTGGCCATCACTGGGGTTCCGTTTCTTTTTGAACTGAGCAGAATTTCCTTGACGACATGGATGATTTTGAGAAGAATGCTGCAAAAGAAAACGAGAATGGACTGAAACTTGAAAGCAAGTGGACAATTCCAGTTTCTTCTGCCCTGTATTCAACCTTGCCTGCCTTAAATTCTTATATAGCCTGCATAGAAGTAAATTTCAGTCAGCAAAGCAAAGAGCTTTTGTAAAACAAAGGACTTGTTTTGTCAGAAGTGTACAATTTCTAAGATGTTTTTACCAAGAAGAAAATAGGATATTTTAATCTTAGAATCCTGCAATCTTGTAAATATTTTTCCAGAAAACGATTGACCAAAAAGATACATGTCAAAATTTCAGATCCACTAAATTAATCTAATTAAGATTAAAGCCTCTCTCTAATAGTAGTGACTTCCAGTGAAGAAGCTAACAAGAAATGGGGGAAAAAGAATCAATCTCTCACAAGCATACCCAAACAAAGAACCCGAAACCGAAGAGGAAAAAAATTCAGTATTTCAGGAAAATCGAAATGTAATATTTACTCACACCAAATAAGAACAATCATCAAACACTCACCGTGATCTCTGTTTTATATATAAGCTTGCACTGCAGAAATCACAGGAAGGTGAATAATGAAGAAACACACAAGGAAGATCTATTAGATATTGTTATATATGTGTTAGAAACATTTCAGTGCAAAATCCAAAAAAACTACTTCTCTTATCCACTCTAGTTATGAGTTACTTTAGGACAATGAGTTTGTTCTTCTCCCAGGCAGCAAAAACCTCCTGCTGGGTTTTGTAGGGTCTGCCATCTGGGTCATAGAAGTACCGCACAAATACTGAAAGGACATATGTGTGTGCACTGTAAAAACTACCAACTGCGCATATGTAGAAATTGAAATGATGAGAAGGGCAAAGCAAATGCACTCTTTCTAAAATGAAGAAAAACTTGTGGGTTATATAGGTGATGATGCATTATAATAGCTAGCCAGCTAGCTAGAGCTAGAACTGTGAGATAGTTTTAACAAAGCCCGAAATCTGAATCAACCAAAGGAATTTCTAATTTCGGTTCATTCTGAACGAAAATTGAACAAATCTACATGCAGGTGGCTTCTGATTAATGATTTTTCTCAAATCGAACAAATCTTCATCGAAGTTTGTTTCGTTGGGCAAAGAACTTTAATGAAGAGCCATATCCAATATTATCCTCTTTAACTGTAAAATGTTGAGCCTCAAATATTGACGAATCTGGAGTAGTGATGGGAAAAAGATGAGGGGAAAAAGTTTAAAAAAAATAAAAAAAACTTATTAAATGTTTAGACAACTTTTATCAGACTTTTATAAAAGGATTAAGGCAATTCAAAGTTTGAACTCTTATAAAAAAGATAGGAGGGAGTAATTGTTGGTTTCTTTTTGTAGCAACATTGGCTGTTTGAAGTTAGTGGATCCAATCCACAACCACCTAATTACAATAGAGCTTCCACACCACATTTCACAATAAGATCTATATCTTATCCCATTTTGAAGAAAACTTTAGCTACTACTTTTCCCGTGGAAGAAAAAACTCTTCAAACGAAATAGTTCCTACAAACATCCTCCATTTTCAAGAATTTTGCCACCTTATTTATAAGAATTATTGATAATTTTGATGGGAATGCAAAGAAAACAAAAAAAAACCCTTCACTATATATGGATAAATTGAAATTTCAATCATATCAAATAGCTAAGAGGAAAAGTTTGAATTTTATACCTTTCGGCATCCTATTGATTTGAATTTTCTAGGAAAGCAAACGCTTGTAGTAGTAGTAGTGTTTGGATCATTACCATCATCTTCATTGGGGTTGGATTCCGTGGGTGATTTCTTCATAAAAGCTAGCGAAGATGAAATTTGATGAAGATTGATTTGCAATTCTGTGTCCTAACACACACTATAAAAAAAACGTGATTTAATAGCGGTTAAAAATGGGTATTCGTAGCGGTTATAACCGCTACAAAATATGTTAATAGCGGTTACTCAAACCGCTACTAAATCGTACGTTGCAAGCGGTTTTGTAGCGGTTTTATAAAACCGCTACTCAATCAAAAATAACCGCTACAAACTTTGTAACGGTTCATATTAACCGCTACAACACCCAGAGATATTTGTAGCGGTTATATAACCGCTACAAATATAAAAAATTTTATTGAGAGCTTAAAAAAAGGATTTTTTTTTTGTAGCGGTTAATAAACCGTTACAAATATAAAAAATTCAAAATTTGTTGGCGAAAAAAAATGACATTTTTTATTTGTAGCGGTTAAAGAACCGCTACTAATTTTGAATTTCATGAAATTAGTAGCGGTTTTTAAAACCGCTACTAATTTCATAAAATTCAAACTTGGCGCCAAAAAATTTAAATTGAGTCGTAAAAAGGCGCGTTATTTAGTAGCGGTTTAAAAACCACTACAAATATTTAAAAAAAAAATTTTAAAAATATACGATGATTTTTTTCTGTTTTTTCAATATTATATTAAATAGTTTATTTTGTTATTATTTTATCTATTTCAATTAGTTTATTATTCAATAGTTTAACTTATTAATAAATAAAAAAGAAAAAATGTAATTGAATAGGATTAGTATAAAATTTATATTAATAATATTATTAAGGATAGCTAGGTAATAAGGAATTATTATGTTTTCTAATATAATGTAATTGTGTATGAAAAATAGATGAAAATGAGATAGAGTTATGATATATCTAGAAAAAAAAATGGTTAGAATAAATTTTATAGAAAGGAAAGAAGTATTCTAAAAAAAATTGAACATCTTGTTACCATATTTGATCGTATTATTCAGCTCCTCTACTCATATGAAAGAAGTTGTAAATGAGAGGAAATGAAAGAAAGGTAAGGTGAAAAGAAATTGGGAAGTGTTTGAAATGAGTTGTGGTAAAGGTAATTATAGGGATCCACGTATTATTTGTAGCGGTTAATGTAGCGGTTATTAATTAGTAGCAGTTATTTATATTTTTGTAGCGGTTTAATATTCATCGTGCTATTTGTAGCGGTTAATGTAGCGGTTATTAGTTAGTAGCGGTTATTTATATTTTTGTAGCTGTTTAATAACCGCTACAAATATTATTTTAATTTTTTTTTAAAATTTTTTTTTTACATTTTATTTTAACAAATTTTTTGCATTTTTTGTAAAGACAAATTTTTTACACTTGAATTTGATCACTCATCGTTGCCATCCCTACAGAAATTTGGTAGAAAAATTATTGTTATTGATGTATTATTAAATTTAAAATATTTAATTCAAATGACGTGGACTTAAAAAAACTCACCGTAGTAGAGGTAAATTGTCATCGCCTTCAGGGAAGTAGTTTTCAAAATCAGCTGGCTGAAATGGCTCACTCTCGTAGGCGATGTTATCGCCTTCACCCATGTCGTAAAGGTCTCTTGGCTTTAAATGAACGACCATGTGCCAATCCCTATGCCTCTCGTCCTCGACATAATAAACCTGATGTGCCTCTGAAGCTAGAATATACGGCTCATCATCTTGAGAGATACCAGTATGAATCGGCCGTGAGAAATTGACTGATGTGATCCCTAGGTCGTCAGTTGTCAGTCCCCGAGAAGTAGTGGTATTTGCCCACAAACACTTGAACAGCGTCACGGTGAAACGGCCTTGATAGTTAAGCTCGACCACATCAAGAAGCTTGCCATAGTAAGGGACGCCTCCGAACTGCATGTTGGCGTCACTATTGCTCACATAACTCCTTGTCCCAAATGTGCCATAAACACCTGAATTCTGTGTTTGCAATCCTTGATCCCGTGAAACCGTGCAAAACTTAAAACCATTGACATTGTATGCTGTAAACCGTTTTGCATGATCAAGAGGGCCGATTGCGAGAGCCCTGAAATCTGGTGAGTGTGGGTTGTGGTCATTTAGTATTCTGCGCGCAAACCAGCTCAGGAATTCTCTGTGGACCCTCCTATCAACTTCCGAGGATGTCTGTGTACGGATCCTGAGTTGACGCTTGACATGACTTCTGAATTCCCTGCAATTAATAATGGAAAGGCGTTAGTGAAATGAAAGTGAGAAATGTTACGAAAGATATAGATCGAATAACATGTGAGTGTACAATTCTTACCGTATGAAAGGTTCAATTGAGTGTAATTAATCAAGACATGTCTATGTGCTTGGAACTTCTCAGTTGCCGTTAGTTTGAAGTTCTCAGTTGCTCCAACTGGTTTACCAACACGAGGGATAAATTCTCCTGATGTCGGCGCAGGTTCCGGACAATCGTCAACACGAGGCGGGCGGTTGAAAGCCGTCTCAAGATCATCAAAATACCTTGAGCAAAAATATAGCACCTCATCCCCTATATAGCCTTCAACTATAGAACCTTCTGGCCACGCCTTATTCCTCACATAAGATTTTAATTTCCCAAGGAACCTACGAAGTACAGAAGAGAAATTTGATATAAAATGATGAAAATGACGACTAGCAAACATTAAATACGGACAATAAATTAAAGCACATATTTAAAATGAGTACCTCTCAATCGGATACATCCAACGATATTGTACTGGTCCAGCGAGCTTTGTTTCATGAATGAGGTGGACTGTGAGGTAAACCATCACAGTAAAAAAGGACAGAGGAAAGATCATCTCCAAATGACAAAGCGTAAGAATGATTTTCGACTGCAGCTGATCGAGCTCCTCAACGATCAAAACCTTAGAACACAACTTCCGAAAGAAAGAACAAAGTTCCACCAAAATGATGGAAACATCGGGAGGAAGTGTATTCTTTATAGCCAGAGGGAGTAACTGCTGCATAAGAACATGTGAGTCATGACTCTTCAGGCCAGCAACCTTTCAAGCCTGCAAGTCGACACATCGAGAAATGTTGCTTGAATACCCATCAGGAACTTTTAATTTCTTCAACGTCGCGAGGAACACATCCTTATTCGGTTTTGTGAGGGTAAACTTTGCCGGTGTAAATCTGTCATGCTCATCTGGCCAAGCGTCTTCACGAACTCCCATGTCGCGTAAATCTTTCCTCGCTTGAAGGTGATCTTTTGTCTTGTCGGGTTTGTTAAGCAGCGTATACAGCACATTATCGCAAACATTCTTTTCAATGTGCATTACATCAAGACTGTGGCGAAGTAAATTATATCTCCAATATGGAAGCGTGAAGAAAATACTTATCTTCTTCCACTGCTGAGGCGCAGAAGTCCTGCGCGTCTTTTGGCGAGTTTGTACTGAATCGTCGCTTTTTCCAAACTCGAAGTCAACATGCTCAAGCTGCTGTAAGATATCTGTACCGGATAAAGTCTGAGGTGGTCCTCTTTTCTCTGGTTTCCCATTGAAGCGATTCCGTTGCAATCTGAACTTATGCGTTCCATCGAGAAACCTCCGATGCCCCATAAAGCACCACTTTCAGTTGTGGGGAAGGCGCAATGCGTCAGAGTCAAAATTGCAAGCTGAACACGTCGACCCAGTATGCACATTCCAACCAGATAATGTGCCAAGGCCAGGAAAGTCACTAATCATCCACATCAAGGCTGCACGTATGTTGAACAAAGTTTTGCTGTAAGCGTCGTACGTCTCCAAGCCGACATTCCATAGGTCAAGCAATTCCGCAATAAGTGGTTGGAGATACACATCGATGTCATTTCCCGGTGCCTTTTTGCCTGGAATGATCATAGACATAATGAAAGAGCTTTGTTTCATACATATCCAGGGGGTAAGTTGTAGGGAACTAAGACTACCGGCCAAATATTGTAACTTGTGCTAAGATTCCCGAAAGGATTGAAACCGTCGGTCACCAACGCAAGCCGAACATTTCTGGGGTCAGTCGCAAAATCTGGAAAGTCGTTGTCAAACATTTTCTAAGCAGCTGCATCCCGCGGATGTCTTAATTTACCGTCTTCATTTTTATCAACGGCATGCCACCTCATGTGCTCAGCAGTTTTAGACGACATAAATAATCTTTGTAGAAAGTTTCAAAGGGAAGTACCTGAGAATCTTTGCAGGTTTCTTCTTCTGCTTTTTCCCCTTCCGAATTGTCTTGTACCTCGATGTGTGACATCTCTTACACGTCTCCCTGCTGGAATCGTCTCCCCAATACAGCATACAATCATTTGGGCACGCATCAATCTTTTGATAATTCAACCCCAACCTGTTGATAATCTTCTTGGCCTTGTAGAAGGTTGTGGGAATCTCGGCATTAGGGAATGCATCTTGTAATAAGTCAAGCAACATCAACATTCCCTTATCTGTGATCCCACACAAGCACTTGATATGATACAATTTGATCAAGAAAGATAATTTAGAATATTTGCGACAACCTTGATATAAAGGACGATCTGCCTCATCCACAAGCTGAAAAAATCCCGAGCTGCTTCATTCCCCATAAAAGCTGGTTCAGAGCCGTGCACTTCTTCGTTGAAGTTGTCGCCTTGAAATCCAAACGCATCACACACAGCATCATTTACAGGATCATCTTCATCTATTTGAACGCCTACTTGAAAACTTCAAGGAAGAGCATCATCATATCTAATGCCGACCTTCTCACCATAAACTACCCAGAACATATAGTCCTCAAGGAAAAGCTTCACAAGCAAATGTTCCTTCACAACATTTCGTGCATGCCACTTCTTGAACTTGCATTTCCGACACGGACAGACGATCTTGCTGTTACAGCTGGCGTGAGTGAATGCAAAATCTAAGAAACTGTTTAATCCGTACAAATATTCAGGAGAATTGCGCGGCAACCTTATCCATGACTTATCCATAGCTACAAGTGAGAAAGAAGAAAGTATACGGAAGAAGATGAGTGAAAAGATAATGACGAATGCCTAGAACCTTATATTTTGAAATTCCAACGTTTATAATTTTGTAGCGGTTATTAAACCGCTACAGTTATAAAATATTAGTAGCGGTTGTATATATAAAACCGCTACTAATATTCAAGCCGTTACAATTCAAAATGTACTTGTTGAGTATTAGTAGCGGTTATATATATAAAACCGCTACTAATGTTCAAGCCGTTACACATTGGTGGGAAATTCAAATTTTACTTTTTGCGTATTAGTAGCGGTTATATATATAAAACCGCTACTAATATTAAAGCCGTTGGATATTAAATATAAAAATAATTTTCTAATTTGTAGCGGTTATACATAACATAACCGCTACAAATGTGCACAAAGGCGCAAATTTCAAAATTCAAATGATTTAAGTGTTTGTAGCGGTTATTAGTGTATAACCGCTACAAACATATATATTTGTAGCGGTTTCTCAAGATAAACCGCTACAAATATATATATACATTTGTAGCGGTTATTAGTTTAAAACCGCTACAAATATATAGATTTGTAGCGGTTGTAACTTAAAACCGCTACAAATATATAGATTTGTAGCGGTTGTAACTTAAAACCGCTACAAATATATATATATATATACACTTTATTTTTTTTTAATTTAGATATAAATCATTCATAAATTATTTCAACGCGATCTAATAATATAAATATAATTATATAAAACACAATAAGAAAGTTTTGAAATAAAAACTCATAAATATTTACAAATGTTTTCACAAAAGAAAATGTCCTAAACTAAGGAGCTGGGGGCTGATCCTCTGGTGCTCCCTCAGGTGCGGCTCCCCCAGATGCCGCTGGATCGGGCCGCTGTGCAGAGTAAACCGCACCATCGTCATCAGTAGGAGGAGGAGCAGTAGCAGGAGGAGTAGTACTCGGGACAATGTAGCGAGGGACAAGGGGAACCGCTGGATGCTGCTCGTTCGAGAACAGGCGACTCCATGCTCCCTCGAGCATGGTGTTCGCGATCTCATGCCACTGCATCTGCTGAGCGTACAGCATATCTACGTGCATCTGCAGGTGCTGCTGCTGCTGCACCTGCATCTCCTACATCTGTTGCTGCTGCTGCGCCATCTGCTGCTGCGTCTGCTCCAAATCTAATCGCAGCTGGTCAATAGACTCGTCCCTCCGACGTCTGACCCCTCTAGAGCTACCAGCCTCAGAGGCGGCGCTCCTGCCGTAGACCATGCTAGGTCTGGCGCCTATCCCCATCCCCCGCACGCGTCCGGGGTGCTCAGGCTGAGCCAGACCCACCTTCAAAGGAGCCGTCGAGTCCACTGACCCCTGTGACTCCTCAGGCTGGGTCTGTCGCAGCTCAGCCTGCGACTGCTGCATCCGCTCCTGCCATTTTATAAAACAATTAATAATTAGCATTTTTCATTATTAACTTGGTTTTATAAAAAATATAATAATAAAATTACTTACAATGGCCGCCTCTGCCTGCTGAGAGGTCGCAGTCCTGTCACGGTGTCTATGTGTGATGGCGTACAGCTCCGCATAGTCCGTCTGACGGTTCTCCTGCTGTGCCTTCGTCTCCTGAAACAATTACAAAACAATTATTATTATGAAATAATCAGCTAAAAGTAAGTGATATTTTGAAAAGTTACCAGCAAAGGTCTTCAATCCTGCTGTGTGGTGGATCGTCTGCTGCGCCCGGATCTCGGTGTTCCTCTGAGAAAGCTCCTGGAAAAACAAATAATTAAATGTATTATAATTTAAAATTAAATACAAATTAAATTGAAATTATAATTTAATATTTAACAATTACAAAATTATATATAAAAAATATAATAAATACATTACCTGCGCCTGAAGGCTCCTCCTGAGCTGGACGAAATGCTCCCAGTCGTTCGGCGGCACGCCGTCCGGGACGCTTTTGATCAGCTGTTCCAGAGGCATCGTCCCGTCCTTATCCACCCTGCAGAAGAGACGGTTCCTCCTGTTCCTCCAGGCGTCAGCCATCTTCAAGAGGGCGTACCTTTTCCGGTTGGCCCGGACGGTAAACCGCAGCTGAAAAAAATTTATTTAAATATCAATAATTATAAAAACCATAATTTAAAAAAATAATTAAATAGAATTAATTACAAAAAATATTAATTAAATAGTTTTATTTACCTAAACTACCTTCTCCCAAGCCTGGTCCATCGGCCCCTTCGGAATGTGCCTCCACGTCGGGAAGTGAAGGGGGAACCGCATCCAATTCGCTCCTAGGTCGTTCAGGAAGCGGTTGAGCAGGTAACCCCCATTATGGATTGGCTTGTCAGTGCCCTCATTCCACGTCACTATAACTCGCAGGGACCAGTCCATGCTATTCAGACCGGCCACATCCAGCCTCCTCGTCGACACGTTCCCCTGCTCATTTGCACAGTTGACCGCACGTTAGATAAATTATAATTCAAAGTTAACATTTCTAATTTAAATAAATAATTTACTAAATTAAAAAATTAATTTACCTTCGACCTGCACCTCAAACCCAATGGACCACAAAGATGACCCTCGTGGGTTGTTCTGCTCCCGAGCTTCCTCCTCATCAAGAAACTGCTCCATCTCCCTGAACCCAATCGGGATCTCGAACTCCTCCTCGTTGAGGAAGTCCTCAACGCTAATCTCTGGCCTCTCCACCTCAGGCACCTTTGGTGCGGTCGTCGCCTGTGGGATCGTCTGCGGTGCCTGTGGGGGGATGGGCTGAGATGCCGCGGTAGCCCTGCCTGCGCGCTGCCCCCTCCCTCTGCCCCCTGCCCGGTTGCTGCCACCCCGTAAAATCGGTCTGGGGACCTCAGGGGCCTTCCCCTTATCCTGTCCTGAAGCCATATCAATTGTAAAAATTAAAAAAAAAAATTAGTCACGTTATTATGCAAAAATATAATAAAAATACAAATATAAATAAAAATACGTGTTATATACGTACCTCAAGTGCGAATACTGCGGAATACTGAGCAAAAACTCCTATAGAGATGTCTGAACGCTCAAATCTCGAAGAAATCACTCAGAGAAACCTCAGGAAACAAAATGAGCAAAAGGAGAAATGAAGGACGTTGGGGTTTAAATAGGCCAGCTATTAGTAGCGGTTATTCAAATAACCGCTACTGTAACCACTACAAATAATTAAATTTGTAGCGGTTCTACAATAACCGCTACAAAAGTTCACAACGTTTGAAATTCTGTAGCGGTTATTGCCCAAAACCACTATAAATGTCGAGACTCTTGAAATTCTGTAGCGGTTATTGCCCAAAACCGCTACAAAATTATGACCTTTGGTATTTTGTAGCGGTTTCTGTGCATTAACCGCTACAAAATCACCGCTACAAGTTTTGGCGGGAATTTCGTGCCAAATTTGTAGCGGTTTTTTGTAGGAAACCGCTACAAAAAATCTTGCCGCTATAAATTTGTAGCAGTTTAGGTGAAAACTACTACAAATACTATAATTTGTAGCGGTTTAATATAACCGCTACAATTGCACCGCTACAAAAAACCTTTTTTTTTTTTAGTGACATCTAGGTGAATAAATTTTATTTTATGGACAAGAGATAAGGCATATATGGAAAGATAAAATCATGGGTTGTCAAATCAGCATGCTCTAGAAGTTTCATCAACGATTAGGTTTTTGGGGGATAAAAACAAGAGGCCACCAACATAATATGCTTTAAAACAATGGGCTATTGAAAATATGGACTATTCAATATGTTTAAAACAAACAGTCCAGATTTATTGAGAGTCATTACCAGCTAGCATAAATAAAATGCGCAATGAAAACATTTTACTTCAAAACAATGTGCAATAGCTATGGAAGTTTCATGGTAGATATATAGGTCAAAATCATCCTTATAACAGATGGTTCAAATTCAATGACTCATCACTAGCTAGTTAGCAAAGATAAACAAAACACACTATTTCATTAAGCTTGAAATGTTTTATTTTTAAACTTGAAGATGATGAGGTATTTAAATCATAGATTTTGTCTAAGACTCTCCTACAATTAAGATTGCAAGACCAACACCACCTCGGCTTTAAAGCTAACCGTAGTTAGAGTTGAGGTTTTGTAACTTCATGTGAGATTTATATTTGTTTTCAAATCATAGTATCCCCTCCATCTTTAATATAACATCCACTTTAATTTAATATAATAGTGGATATTATATTAAAGACAAGAACTAGCATTATATTTTTATATATGGTATATTAGAGATGTCTTACTTTTTAATTTACTATATTATCATGGTCTACCATTGAGATTAATGTGATTTGATTAGCTTTTTTAAAGTAATTTTATGATGTAAAAGATAAATATGTAAGAAAAGATTTGCCTTGATTTACAGGAAAGTACTTCTAAAAAACAAAAAGTGATATATATATATATATATTATATTAGTTTCTTTACCAAAATGTCAAGCTTTGGCAGCATAATATCTGCAGCTTTTGCTGCAAATAAATTCCTTCTTAGAAAGATTGATATTGAAGTATAAAATGATGAATATATGTCAAAAAGTATAAAATATTGAATTAATAATAATTTGGTGGTAAAAGAATTTTATAAAATTTAAGTCTAAATTTCCAAAAAGAAGTTGTCAATATAATTTAGACATATAAAAAGCTGACTTTTTTTGTACCTGATAAAAAACTGACAATTGCATCATTTGAAATTTAAATATTTTATTTGACATTTAAAATTGAACCTCTGAAATTTACAATTATTAATATCAAAATTTGTAATTTATTTTTAAAAAAATTTATTGGACACTCAATTGTCATTCAATTCAATTTTCTTCTTTAGAAAATAATTGTCATTCACCCAATTATTTATTGGGTAAATTCCCTCTCCAATTAGAAGATCTAGATCGTCTGGTGAGTGAAGAGCACAGATGATGCTAGAGCTAGGAATACGGAGTTGCTTGCGGGTCAGACTAGGCGGGTTGGTGCTACCTGCATCTTGGCAGGCTTAAAAAACACTAGCTCGAGCTCAACAAGGTGGGTATTTTTAATTAAAAACTCAAAGATAAATGGAAAAATGTTGGTCTTAATATTAGTATATCTTTTTTTAGTTAACAAAAAAGAAAAAAAAATCAAAATAATCTATTGTGATAATTATTGATTAAGATGCCACAATATATATTAGAAATTGATGTTAGTGAAGACGTAATGCCCACTTTTAGTCTTTTAGACACAAACAAAATCTTCATTTCTTTTATTCTTTGCATTCAGCCTTCTTATATACATTATTTCTCATTTATTTGATTAGTTATTATTCTTTGTCATCTTTCTTCTAGGTATTCATTTTCCTGTTTAGCCAATGTGTTCCACTGTGTATTCATATTGTTAGAATATCTATGAATTAAAGGACAAAAATATCCGAAAAGTTTCTACCAATGGGCATTAGGCATCAGGAAGTTATCAATGGGGCAATTTTACTCCGAAAGTTTCAAAAAGGAGCAATGTTGTCCTGCCTTAACAGATCCAAATGGTCAACTATTAGTTGATCGATTATGCTAAGTTAGCATGCCCATGTGGCATCCACATCACCTTTTTTTGGGATAAAGGGCATTTTTACTCTAAAAGTTTTCACATAAGAGCTGTGGGCACCAGGAAGTTTTTCAACGTGGCAATAACGCCCCAAAAGTGATAGATTTTTTGTTGATTTTTCCATATCTAGGACGCCATCATCATGAGCCAAACGATCAAATAAATTGAAAAATAAAAAAAATAACAATAAAGAATCCATAAATCAAAACAAATATATATAAGTAGAGAAACCTATAAACCGTAAACTAGAAAACTCAATTAAAAGCAAAGCACAAATTCCTCAAGTCCATAAAAAGGAAATGGAAATTTTAAGTTTACGAAACTAGAAGCTATAATAGAAAAAAATAGAAAACATAGAAGAGGAGAAAGCTGCTCACCGATAAACTCTTCACAAATTTGTTTGGTGAAGCACACCCACATCTTTTGTCCCACTGATGATAGATATGGGTATGCTTCACAGACCGAATTTGTGAAGACTTTTTCATTGAATGGTCTCCCCATCTTCTATCTTCTCCATTTTCTTCCGTTACATCTTCAAGTTTCCTAAATCCAAATTTTTCACTTGCGTCTTTTGGATTTGGGGATTTTTTGTTTTCCTTTTGATTTTGAGTTTATCGTTTATGAGTTTCTCTACTTATATATTTGGTTTTGATTTTTGTTAATTTTTCAGTTTATTTGATCATTTGGTGCTTGATGGCGATATCCCATATATAAAATAAATCATCAAAAAATCTGTGACTCCTAGAGCATTATTGCCCCTTGGAAACATCTAAGTGCCCATAACACTTCAAGAGAAAGTTTTTGGGGCAAAAATGCCCTTCAACCAAGAGGACATGGATGCCACATGGGCATGCCACCTCAGCATAGCTAGGATCAACTAATAGTTGACCGTTTGGATCTGTTAGAGTAGAGCAACATCGTCCTATTTTTTGAAACTTCCAGGGTAAAATTGTTGTGTTGAAAACTTTTTGGTGCCCAATGCTTATTGGTGGAAGCTTCCGAGGAATTTTTGCCCTTTAACCCAATATTTTATGGATATTTCTGCATATATTTTGCAGTTTTGAACTGTAAAATATATTAGTGCTAAATGATAATATTTTCTTTGTAATAACTGTAAAATATCCTAAGAATGTTTTATGATTATTTATTTTGTTTGTTAAAAACAAACTATTATTGAGTAATATGAATATAAATACAAATTTCATAAATAAATCTCCAATTAACAAACTATTAACAAAAAAATTACAATCACTAATATGAATTGCATTTATTCTCCAATTCACAAAATACTACTTTTAAATTTTAGAACAACCTTATACCTAACAATATTAAAATCAGAATACAACTCTAACTTTCTAAGTATATTGGCAACTGCATTAATCTTCAACTTCTTTAAATTGTAACACTTCTCTCTTCATGAGTCTTATCTTTAATGGCAATAAGATCATCAATAACTTCACTACCACCTTTGAGGCGACCCAGAAGCTAAGTAATGAATGAAAGGCATAACGTTTGGTCCAAAGATTGCGAACAATCATATATAGACACCTTTTCATTGTCATTATGATCCTTCAATTCATTCTATAAAAGCCCTCAAAATCTCATTCCCTAACAAACATTCTCCATACTGTTGTGTTGCGTTGCGTTGCAATGGACATGTTTTGTTTACTTCCAGAGTCACTTCTCTTCACAATCGTCTCTTTACTTCCCTTCAAGGAAGCAGCCAGAACCTCCTTTCTCTCCAAACGTTGGCTTCATGCCTGGCGTTCAACCACCAACATAGACTTCAACAAATCATTCTTCGTAAATCCTGAGGATGATGATGATTCCCCACCAGAAACCAAACGTTCTCAGAAACTTGCTTTCGTTAACTTCATCAGTAGGTTCCTTGACAACTACCAAGAACCCCTTGTAGACAAGTTCTCTCTCAAGTTCTCAAAGCCCTCAGAATTCTCAGACACCGTCCAACGTTGTATTACTTTCGCTTTTCAATGTGGGGTTCACCAATTAGAACTCGATTTCTCAGAACTGGAGTGGGACAAGGATGACAACGACAAAGAGTCTAGTGGAGATGATCATCACGTACCTTCCTTTGGCCTGCCGAGTGATGTTTTTGGTTATTACAACTTGAAAGAAGAGGGAGAGATTCCGACTAAAGCACAAGCGAGAGTAATTAAGTTTAATGCCTTTAATATTTTTATGGTAAATATTTGATAGTTTCAATTACAAACTGTTAAATATAATATTCAATTACTTGACGGTTCTTTACAAAAAACTATAAAATATATTATATTTCGCGGTTGTCTCACAATCATGAAATATTTCACAGTTTATCTGAACAACCATAAAGTAATTACTTTACATTATCTCCACCTTTTTATATTTTATAGTATCCGCTTTAACCCTAAAATATTGATCATCAAATATTGACGAATATGTAGTAGTGATGGAAGAAAGAAGAGAGGCAAAAATGAAAAAAAAAAAAAACTCATTAAATATTTAAATAACTTTTGTTTGACTCTTATAAAAAGGATTGAGGCAATTCAAATTTTGAACTCTCAGACAAAGGACTGGAGGGAGTAACTATTGGTTTGTTTATGCAATATCCTCTTTTTGTCAAAAAATAAAAAAAGGGGGAAGAGTGCATCTGTCTAGAAATGTTTTGGTGTTTCCCAATCCTAACCATAAAATTCTTGGGATTCATAGGGGATCAGTTTCATTATGCCTTCTTAAGTAACAACTTGCATTGGGTTTAGATTCTAACCAGTAGACCTAGCAATTTGAAGCTAGCCGATCCAATCCGTAACCTTCTACTTACAATGGAGCTTCCACAACACATTTCACAATATAAGATCTACATCTCAACCCATTTTTATGAAAATTTTGGCTACTACTTTTCCCATGGAAGGAAAAAAATCTTCAAATGAAAAAATTCCTACAAACATCCTTAATTTTCTAGAACTCTGCCACCTTATTTATAGGAATTATTGATAATTTTGATGGGCATGTAAAGAGAACAAAATAAACCTTCACTGTTTGAATAACTTAAAATTTCAATAATATCAAATAGCTAAAAGAGGAAAAGTTTGAATTTAATACCATTTGGTATCCCATTGATTTGATTTTTCTAGGAAAGCAAACGCTTGAAGTAGAGGTGTTTGGAGCATCACCATCACCTTCGTTGGTGTTGGATTCCATGGGTGACTGCCTCCACAACACATTTCACAATAAAATTTGAAGATGAAATTTGATGAAGATTGATTTGCAAGTCTATGTCTTAACACATCTAGGTTAATAAAATTCATTTTATAGACGAGAGATAAAGCATATTTGGAAAGATAAAACCATGGGTTGTCAAATCAGTGTGCTCTAGAAGGTTCATCAATGATTAGGATTTTGGTGGATAAAAACAAAAGGCTGCCAACATAATATGCTTTAAAATAATAGGATATTGAAATTATGGACTGCTCAAAATGTTTAAAATACACGGCTCAAATTCAGTGAACATCATCTCCAGCTAGCATAAATAAATAAAATGTATCATGTCATTAAATTTCAAGATATGTGAAGTGAATAAGTTGCCAGTAGTATATGCAAGACAGATAAGATTTATAGAAGTGAAATTGTGTACTTTGAAAGTTTCAATATAATATTTTGAATTAGTTTTTGGAGAATAGTTTCTGAAGAAAAAGTGATAAAAATGATTCTAGAGAATAGATTTTGTGGAAATAAAATAATTTTGATAAAAAGAGAGTGTTTATATAATTGTTATCAGAATCAATTTTTCATGTGCAAATTACCAAAAAAGGCATTAGTTGATGTAATAATTGCATATAAAGTAAAAAAGTTCCATTTCAAAGATATTTAACATCAAATTTCATAATAAAATAACAAAATTTAAATAAATTTATCTACAAAACTAAAAATTTTAACATTAGTCAATTTTAATAATGATAAAATAGCGTAAAAATATATGTATTAATAAATTGTATAGGTTTCAAAATCCGTGCCGACCATTGAACAGATCGAGGCACTGGATCAAGGATCTGTAGATCAGATCGAAAGTAAACCTAGAGTGAAACCGATAATAATTAAAATAATATAATTTATTTAAAATGTATAAAAATGATATTTTAATTATGAAAAGAAATAATATTTCATCCTTAGATAGATACCTAATTTCCCATTTTACAAAATTTTTATTTATATGAAATTATTCCATTTTTTATATTTTTTCCTTTCTTTATTCTTTTTAAATTTTTCTGTCTATATATTTTCTTTTTCTTTTTTTTTTCCTATGACATTTCTGTGTAAGTAAAATGTTAATATTAAATTCTTCTTTTTTATTTCTTTATTCCCTTTGCCTTCTCTCTCTCCAAAGCGTGATCATGATAAGACTACTGACCAACTTTTTTCTCCTTCCCTTGCCCGAGGCACGAGCATTGGAGTTTCTTGATTTAATAAGAAGGGGAAAATATTAGCTTTCTTCGAAACCATGGTTTAGAAATAAAAAGTGTTTCTGCTATTTTTCTAAGTGTTTGGTTAATCTTTTAGCAAGCCGTGGTTTTATCCTTAAACGTGTTTCTTTTTAATTCTACCCAAATAGGCACTTCAAACCAATGTGTAATCAAAACATGGTGCTTTAGAAGTTTCCTATTAGATAGCTCAAAATCATCTTTATAACATTGTTCAAAATCAGTGAGTCATCACTAGCTAGTTACCATAAATAAACGAAACCCATCGTTTGATTATGCCTGAAATATTATATTTTTATTTTATTAAAAAAAATTGTATTTTTAAACTTGATGATGATGAGATAATTAAATTATAGATGTTGCATTGTCCAAGTCTCTTCTACAATTAAGATTGTAAATCTAACACCTTGACTTTAAAGTTAACAATAATTATGACACTTAATATTTGTTTAAAAATCACAGTACTCTCTCACGCTTTTAATATAAGATCCATTTTATATCTTAAAATGGATCATATATTAAAGATAAATAGTATTATATTTTTATGATATATTATAGATGTCTAATTATTTAATTTAATATATTATTGCCATCAACCATTGAGCCTAACATGTTTTGATTAGCTTTTTGAAAGCAATTTTACAATGCATAAAATAAATATATGATATATTATAGAAGAGTTTTATCCTGTTTGATTCATGTGAAAGCACTTCCAAACAACATAAACCCCACCCACATACACATATATTGGTCTCTCTTTACCGAAATGTCAAGCTTTGGCCGCATAATTTCTGCAGCTTATGCTGCAAATAAATTTCTTTATAAAGATTGATACTGTCAAAAATTAAAAAACATCTTTTTCGCTGCCCATTCACAGCGAAGAAAGCAACGGGAACAGATTGTGTTTAGTTCTTTCTTCCCATCGTCGGGAGCAGAGAGGTACAGATCGCCGTTTTGACGCAACAGGTCTACATTGTGCTTTAAGGTTTTGAAATCTCCTTCCAGTCGTCATCTTGCTTCTCTTCATTTCAGTAAAATTTTCGATACAGCTGATGTTCTGTTTCTTGATTCAATTTGGTTGGAGCTTTGGGATTTTCTTGAATCGATATATAGATGGTTGTTGGCTCAAACTGGGGCATTGGGGTTGTTCAATTGGTGCTTTGATTGCAATCCAATCATAATATGATTTTTTGAATCCATATTTTATACCTGAAACTTTTCTACGACCACTGAACAATTTCTGATTCCAAAAACTGAAAATAGAGTCAACAGAGATGAGAGATTTTTTGACTCTGATATTTCTTTCTCTGAATAGCGCCAAGAGAGAGGGAAAACTTTTGGAGGGAAATAACTCACCTTCGGTCTTGCTGAAAGTTTATTTTCCTCCAGAGTGAAACGCAGACGTTTCATCTGCTGAAAGTTGCTGATGTGGTAAGAACATAAGATGTAAATTCTAAGGCTCCATAATCTCTGTTTCTCTGGCAAACTGATTTTTTCTTCTGCTGCTGTAAGTTCAATCAATCCAGAATCTAAAGGGACTCATGAGATCTCTTTTTCCTGTTCACGCATTAAGGCAGTCTCGATTTCTGAGTACGGATCCTTGACTTTCTAATTCGGAGTTTTTTGATCATCTTTGACACCAAAGATACGATTCAAGTGGGATTTGGCTAAAAATTAGCCCCACTGATCTTCAACTTTGACATGTGAAGCTTATATTCTAGATTATATTTTTCATACGTTCTGAAAATTGAGGAAAATTGCATCCATCAAGCTAGCAAGATACTGGGCTTATTAAAGAAAATGAGTAGGAGGCTGGTCTTGAAGCATCCAATTGATCTTGTGGGCATGCTGGTGTGTGTTAGTTGCCTTTTGATTGTGATCGTTACTGTTCTTGAGCTTCCAAAGGCGTTGCCTAGAAATAGGGAAATGAGGATTTACCATCCAACATTCAAATCCAAGAAAGTGCCTCAGAATTTCAAATTAGATAAATTTGGAAAAATGATGGTTGAAATGTTGCCTCAAGATCTTGCCTTTACAATTTTTATTCTTTCAGAGGAAGCTTTCAAGCGCGATTTAAATTTATCTGTAAATGAAAGCTTGGTAACAGAGAAATTTAACGATACCTATGCAATTCTCACTCGTATATTGGGATTTTCAGCTGTCCCTCGGGAGCGATCTTCAATTGATGCACCTCTTGGTGAGCTGGTGTCCTATGATTCTCTATCTGGGTTCCAATTATACATCACAAAAGACATCAATAGAATGCTATTTGTGAACTGGATTTAATAAAAAATCATAGATGTTAGAAAGGGTAGGATTGTTATGCATATTATGGATTCTGACTTTGAGCAATCTGTTCTATCTTGATGATACTGAGGAGTGAAGAGGATTGACTGTTTGCTGTTTTAGATCTATTCTTCTCCGAACTGAGGAAGGATCCTTGGATCCTGTGAATGGACAAATTCTTGCAACGAATGAGAGATGGAGATGTGACAAATCATGAGATGGGGGTTGCAAAACTTGTTAATGATCGCAGTTGGAATATAAATCTTCTCTTAGGCGCCACTGACCCACAAAATCTGTCAGTTGTACAGAATATTCCTCTTTCTCATGCAGGCAGAACTGGCAAGTTAATTTGGGCAGCTGTCAATGATGGAATATATATGTTAGATTGGGGTATAGAGCAGTGTTACAACAAGATAAGGAGGAAGAATACCTGTCCGTGCTGGCATGCTTCCACTTCAGTATCTCTAAACTCAAAGCTCTGGCGAACAGTTTGGAAGCCGAAAGTGCTTCGAAAAATTAAGAGTTTAATTCTGGCGCGTAGTGAATAAAGCACCAGCCTCCATTATGTCCTATATGTGGTAAGGATGATGAAACATTAGAACATCTCTTTTTTATTATGCGGTTGGGCTCATATGACCTGGTTTGGTTGCCCGATTGGTTTGTTAATAGACCCATATAAAATCCAATCTATTGAGATTTGGATGGAGCGGCTTTTTATTGTGACTTTGTCATTGGGACTTTGGCAAGGCATATGTAGCCACTTTGTAAAGTGAGATGTAAAATGGTCTTTGAGATGGTAGAGCCTAATCCTCAAGTTGCTACTGATCTGCCCAACCAGAGTATTAACGAATACTGGGACGCTAATGCCTTCTTTGCTTCATCCATACTTCCTGCCGGAATCCAAAACTGGCTATTATCAATGGAGAAAACCACAGGTTAACACCATTAAAATTAATTTTGACGGCTCCTTTTAGAAATGCACTGGTAGAGTTGGCATATGTTGGGAATTGGGCTTAGTCCACCCTTGGTGGATTAGGCCCAAACCCATTAAACTTTAAGTTTTTGGGACCAAATAAAATATCCAAAAGAATGTGGGGTATTTGTAGGTAATTTTCCCAAGGGTTTGAATGAGAAACCCGGTGGGAACAGTTTCCCCGCATGTTTTGGGGGGAACAGTTATTTGGCTACGAGTGTGTGTATAAACTGATACACATAAAAAAAATGATTGAGACAGAAAGAAATTTTCTCCACAGAACCTCTTCTCTTTCTCTTCTCTTCTTGTGCGATTGCTGTGTGTTATAGTCGAAATCCTGGTGATTCGACTCGCATGGGTACCGGAAGAACTCGAATCGACACTTCAGGTACGCCCGAAATCCGACATTGGTATCAAAGCATTTAGGTTTTTATGAGCCCTGAATGATGCTTCTACTATGCGTCTATGTTCTTAAATATTTACTGTCCATCAAATTTTTCGTTTTATGTTGAAGATATACATGTACGGTAGTCTAATTTCATGATACGTGAGAGTATGTAATTCGGTTCATGTATATTTTCCTGTATGAGATTGGCTTTCGGTTCATGTGTTTAAATGAGAATATGAATTGTGCTTAAAACTCAGTCTGTGATGCGTTTATATTTCGGTGGTTTACTGTGCAATCTACTATCGGTGAACTTCAGTTGTATGATAATGTCTTGGTTCTATGAGCATTAGAATATTGAAAAGCATCATAAAACATATACTAAGGCTATAGAACAAGAGTATTGATAGACTGTGCGAAATTTGAAAAAAAACGCATAAGACCGAAAAGAGAATTGAATTGGGTTATCATAAAACGAGGCTTTTAGGGTTTAAAAATAATCCCATTGCGTAGAGCTCGAAAAAACGATGAAGATGGACACCAAGAACGCGCAAAACGGACGCCGGATGGTGAAGTTACAGAGGAGAGAAGACACCGGGTCGACGGACCCGACCCGCGGATCAAACCGGGTCCGGGTCGACCCGGCTGGAGGTTGAAGACAACCTCCAATGATTCAAAACGGCGCCGTTTTGCGCCTTCTCAAAAAAAAAAACAGATCGAGTCCTAGGCCCAACCCGATTCGGTGCAGAGAATTTAAAAAAAAAAAAGGATCTGCTTCTTGGTCCAGCCCGATCCGGTTTAGTTATTAAAAAAAAAAGAGTTTTTTTTGGGCCATCCGTGGCCCAGAGCCCAAATACAAAAAAAAAAACTGGATCGGGTCGGTGGTAAAGGCCTAACCCGACCCGTCAACCAAAAAAAAAGGAAAAGGGAGCAGAAACGCCACGTGGCGCGTGTAGCCACGTGGCAGACCCGATTGACACGTGGCGGACATAGGCCGACTGCTGGCGGCGCGTGGAGTCCATCCAGATGGCGCGTGTCACGATCGGAGGGCAGCAGTGTGGCGCGTGCACTTCATGCGCCTTCAGTGAGAGTGGGTTTTTATCTATTTTTCATTTTTCCAGGATATTTTCCTTCTCGGGGCGCGTGTGGGCGCGTGGTAGGTCCGTTTGAGACGCGTTTTGTTCCTAAAAATCCCTAAATTCGAGATCTTCATGTTGATATGCCATTTGCCTATTTTTAAGGCAATTCAGGATCTATTTGTGAGATTTTAGTGCTTATTTAAATGTTTTTTATACATTTAAAATCATGATAATGACTTACATTTGTTTATGTAGGTCAAAGATGAAGCAAGAGGCTTCTAACAGCACTGAAACACATGATTATGGGTCATTGAGCATTGAGTTTGTGGACGATCAAGCTCATATTGATCCTGAAGAGGATCCCGAAGAGGAACTTGAAGAATATGAATTTTTTGAGGAAGATCCTGAAGAAGGTTTTCTGGAGCCTGTGCCAGTGGAACCTCAAGTGGTCTACTCTGACTCTGGACCTAAGTCTGTGCCCTCCTGTCTTGATGAACCTCAAAATTTGGAAGAAGAGGTCGATCAACCCTATTCTGCTGCTATGGCAGAAAAGATAGCTGAACTTGACGCGGACAAAACAGCTAGAATAAATGATATAAAAATCATATACTCAATCATTGCGAATTATGTGGAAAGCATAAAAGACAAAAAGAGTGCAGAGTTCTATGTGAGCGTAATGATGAAGTATCGCGTAGCTGTAAGGGCAAGGGGCACATTTTCAATGACTGTTGGTTGGGTTGATGCTGTGACGAAAACAACAAAATTCATGAAGAAAAAGAAAAGATTCTTTAGGAAACTAAGGAAAGCCATAATTGATTATTGTTGTTCTGACATTTAATGGTGCATTATATTACTATTTCCATTTATGTATGGATATGGTATTATTTTCATGTAATGAATTATGGTAATGAATTATGTTTGTCATACAATGCTAATTTTCTAATTGTGCATTATGATACCATATATCCCTGATGAGTGGGAGCTATTAGAAGGTGAAACTTCTAAAAGCTGATGATTTATTTAAAGTACTTATATGAATCTTTTTTGGAAAATAATAAGTTGCTAGTATTCGTTTGATGGGAGGTACAAACGTATTCTCCTGATTATGGATCTAGTAATGAACTTATTTTCTGGTCAAGAATGATATAAGTACAGACGTTGTATACCGTGCTATGCTACATAATCGTTTTGGTTATGTTCTCTTAAAGAGAACAACGTTTCTAAATGTGAAAAACGTCACTTCAGAATTGACAAAAATGGCCACGAAAGGGATCATTGCTGAACTGAATAAGGGGGAGAAACTGAATGGCGACAACTGGGACATCTGGCACCGTAAGGTGCAGTACATTTTGGAGGAACAGGAGGCTGTTGAACCACTAACCACTATTTTAGTGGAACCTGAAGCTGGGACTACTATTCAGCATAGGAGAAACTTGGAAGTTTACCAAGCGTGGAAGAAAAAGAACAGCATTGCAAGAGTCACCTTATTGAGCACAATGGAGAATGACCTGATGTGCCAATATGAGAAATACCAAACGGCTTAGGCTATGTAGGCTGCACTCAATGATAGGTTTGGTGGCATATCAACCACTAAGCTTAGAAGGTTGACAATCAAGTTTGATACCTACAAGCTTAGAGCAAATACTCCTATGAAGCAGCATCTGAGAGAGATGTCCAACATGATCAGAGAACTTCAGGAAGCTGGACACACCTTGACTGATGAACAGCAAGTTCAGGCTGTAATCAGGTTGCTTCCTTCTAGCTGGGAGCACATGAAAGTGAACTTAACTCATAATGACAACATCGTCACTTTTGATGATGTAGTGAAACATCTTGAGCTTGAGGATGAACGCCTTGCGGCGTATAAGGCTTCTGGTCAAGCCTACTACACTGAAAATGTTGGTCTTTCTAATGCAAAGCCCGATTCCAAAAAAGGCAAGAAACCACAAAAGAAAGGCAAGAAGGATGGCTCTAATTTCAAAAAGGGCAGAAAGCAATTCAAGAAGAAAGTTGACCTGAATAAGGTCAAGTGTTACGCCTGCCAGAAAATAGGTCACTTCGCACGGGACTGTACTGAGCGAAATGACCGTGAAAAGGTACTAGTGGATTATATGAATTCACACATTTCTTTTGTTTTAAGTACTTCTTTTCTAACAGAACCTGTTTGTTCTTCTTGGATTTTGGATTCAAGCTCAACAGACCATGTGACGAGGGATCGGGGATCCTTCATGGAATACCGTCGGTTGCCGCATCTAAGCAAATGGCTTTATGTGGGCAACAATGCAAAGATCGAAGTCAAAGGAATTGGCACCTGCAAGTTACCTTTGCGTGGTGGGAAGACTTTGATCCTACATGATGTTCTTCATGCACCTGACATCCGACAGAATTTAGTTTCAGTACTTTGTTTATTGGATTATGGGTTTGATGTAAACTTTCATGGCAAAGTTGCAGACATTTTTAGCAACAAGACCTTTTATGGTTTAGCTTTCCTTTCTAGAAAGTTCTTTGTTATGGATATTGTTGGTAATTTTAATGTGCATGACTCTTTCGTTATTTCCTCTAATATTACTGTTGATATGAATATCTGGCATACTAGACTAGGACACATTAATCAAAATAGAATGATTAAACTAGCTAGAGAAGGTTTGCTAGGTGAAATTTCGAATATGGAAATGTCCTTATGTGAGAATTGTCTAGCTGGTAAGGCAACTAGGAAACCTTTCGGTAAGGGAACTAAAGCTGAGATTCCGTTGCAATTAATCCATTCTGATATATGCGGTCCAATGAGTGTAAGGGCGAGACACGAAGCTTGGTATTTCATTACCTTCATTGATGACTATTCGCGATATGATCACATCTATTTGATCTCACACAAGTCTGAAGCTCTTGAATGCTTTAGACGGGACATGACCGAAGTAGAGAATCAAATGGATTGTAAAATTAAAGCTTTGCGCACTGATCGGGGTCGTGAATACTTATCTGATCAGTTTAAGGAGCTCTGTGAAGAAAAAGGGATAATTAGGCAACTAACCATCCCTGGCACTCCACAACAAAACGGAGTTGCTGAAAGAAGAAATAGAACTCTTCTAGACATGGTTAGGTCAATGATGGCTCAAGCACATCTGCCAATTTCATATTGGGGTGATGCTTTACTAACGGCTGCCTTCATTCTTAACCGTGTGCCCTCAAAATCAGTCTCATCTACGCCCTATGAGTTATGGACAAAACGCAAGCCAGATTTAAACATCCTCAGACCCTGGGGGTCTGCTGTGTATATTCATAATGATTCCCATAGGTATGGGAAATTGGGTCCTAGAGGGAAAAAGTGTATCTTTATAAGATACTCTGAGCAATCAAAAGGATATGTTTCCATAGGTGAAAACGAAGATGGAACTATGACTGAAATTGAATCAAGAGATACCATATTTCTAGAAAATGAATTTCCTAGCAGGGGAGATATTGATCGTACAGTATCTCTTTATGAAATACAAGAACAAGGCAGTACAGAACAAACTCAGACTAATGATCCTCAATCATCTCAATACATTGACTTGAGTGAGAGCTCAGAAAGGCCTTTACAAAGGTCTAGAAAAGAGAAGCGAAAGAGACAAGAAGTTCCCACAAGAAGGAGTGACAGGGGAAATATACCTAGGAGACGCTTCTCCATAGAAGGAGAGGCACTTATTGTTACTCCAGACGGAGATGATGAGCCTCGTTCTGTGCAAGTAGCCCTATCAGGTCCTGCTAAGGATGAATGTAAGAATGCAATGGAGGAAGAAATTGATTCAATGAAGAAGAATCAAGTTTGGGAACTAGTTGATCTACCAAAAGGGCGAAAAGCCATTGGGAACAAATGGGTTCTCAAAATTAAAAGAAAAGTTGATAGATCAATTGACAAATACAAGGCTCGATTGGTTGCAAAAGGGTACATACAACAGGAAGGTATAGATTACGAGGATACCTTTTCACCTGTTGTACGTTTCAATTATATAAGACTTATTCTGGCAATAGTAAATAATTTAGATCTGGAACTGCATCAGATGGATGTAAAAACCGCATTTCTAAACGGTGATCTGGATGAAGAAATCTATATGGAACAACCATTAGGTTTCATTAAGAAAGGAATGGAGAGTAGAGTTTGTAAGCTCAAGAGGTCCATTTATGGACTGAAACAATCATCCAGACAGTGGTATTTGAGATTTCATAGAGCAATAACCTCTTATGACTTTCAAATGATTGAAGAGGACCACTACGTCTACATTAAGCGGTTTGAGGGTAATTTTGTAATATTATCCTTAGATGTAGATGACATACTATTAGCTGGAAATAGTCTAAAGTCGGTCTTAGCTATTAAAGAATGGTTATCATCGAATTTTGATATGAAAGACATGGGTGAAGCAGAATATATACTTGGAGTTAAAATCCAAAGGGATCACTCTAAAAGAATTCTCTCTCTTTCACAAGAGAATTACATCAAGAAAATTCTTAAGCGATTCAACATGAGAGACTGCAATCCCTTAGATACCCCAGTAGCTTCAAGTGTAACCTTAAGTCTTGATATGTGTCCCAAAACTGAGTCAGCAAAGAAGAAAATGGAGAGGGTTCCCTATGCTAGTGTTGTTGGAAGTTTGATGTACGCAATGTTGTGTACAAAGCCAGCTATTCGTTTCGCAGTTGAACTGGTTAGCAGATTCCAGTCAAATCCCTGTGAGCAACATTGGAAAGCAGTGAAAAGGATTTTGAGATACTTGAAGGCCACGTCAGATTATGCACTATGCTATCAAGGAAGCGATCTGCGCTTAGTTGGATATTCTGATGTTGATTTGGGTGGAAATGAAGTTGAACGGAGATCGACTTCAGGATACACCTTCTTGCTGAACAATGGCGCCATATGTTGGAGCAGCAAGAAACAGACGTGCATTGCCCTACATCCTATGGAAGCTGAATTCGTGGCATGCACTTCAGCAGTGCAAGAGGCTATATGGCTGAAGAGATTCATTGAACATCTTGGATTTGGAAATAAAAGCACAAATCCGGTGTTAGTGTATTGTGACAATACCGCTGCCATAGCCTATATAAAAGATCCCAAATACCATAGTAAGACCAAACATATAGATATAAAGTATAATTTTGTGAGAGATTATGTAGCACAGAAAGTTGTCACTGTACAACATATTTCGACCAAGAGTATGGTCGCAGACCCCCTAACCAAACCCATAGCCAAGGAAATGTATGACAAACATGTGAAGGCTATTGGGATGCATAAAATGTAAACTTATAGACACTATGTAATATGTTTATGATTAATGAAAATGTTTCTTCATAAAATTTTATGTGTCTATATATAAAGGTATACAATGTCTAGTATGTCGTACAGGCAGATAAGGTTGGCTCTCTCACACGAGCAACCGCCTTTGATACTAGGAAGAGTATGCGAAGATGAGACAGTTGTGTTCACCAGTAAAGTAGCAGGAATGCTGATATGGTAGAGAAGAAACACAAATTATGTCACCTCGATAAGAGTGTAGTATATCGAGATGAGATCCAATAAGACATAAATAAGTGTGGATCGAATAATGGATACCCACTTCCATGATGCCTGTTGCCAGATAACAAATTCTTCTAACATTGACGTCATGATAGATAAATGGAGTAGAAGAATTTGGGTTTAGATACTGGGAGCATCTAAAATCATGTCTGTACGGTGTTAATAATAAGTTTCAAAACGACGTACGCTCTTATAGTGCAGAGTAACACCGTAGCATGTGATTTATACCACATGTGCGAAAGAACCGCAAATAGGAAGCAAGTGAATGGATCCCTACTTCATTGCTGTGTGAGTCCCAAGAAGGTTAAACACTTCTGTGATGTCCTTTGACTTTGACATTGTCATGGAGATATACTTCAGCGCCTGCTACCTTAACATTCGTCCTATGATTACGACTGATACAATCTATGGTATTATGTTAGGAAAGCGGTTGACGTATACCAAAATGATAAATGAGTGAAAGGAAGGTTACCTGAAATATACACACCTATGTTGGTGTCTGAGACATGTCCCTTATGATATTAATATTTGGTAATTTCATAAGTGTGGACACTAAGCATATGAAAAGGCAATCTAAGTTTTATCTTGACTTGAGAGGGATTAGATCTGCCATGTGAAAGTGTATATTGGTATATCTAGGACATATGAGGCATAATATTAAAATTCAAGCTACACAAAGAAAGGTTGTCTTGTGCTGGTCCTATGAGAGGGATTTCTAGTACAAACACCTAGGAGATGTCATGCCCATGCGGTCACGGCAAAGCACCTAGTATGAAAGAAGAAAGAGAGGGAGACAATTCTTATGACATCCAATCCACCAAGTGTGAGTGGGAGATGTTGGGAATTGGGCTTAGTCCACCCTTGGTGGATTAGGCCCAAACCCATTAAACTTTAAGTTTTTGGGGCCAAATAAAATACCCAAAAGAATGTGGGGTATTTGTAGGTAATTTTCCCAAGGGTTTGAATGAGAAACCCGGTGGGAACAGTTTCCCCGCATGTTTTGGGGGGAACAGTTATTTGGCTACGAGTGTGTGTATAAACTGATACACATAAAAAAAAATGATTGAGACAGAAAGAAATTTTCTCCACAGAACCTCTTCTCTTTCTCTTCTCTTCTTGTGCGATTGCTGTGTGTTATAGTCGAAATCCTGGTGATTCGACTCGCGTGGTTACCGGAAGAACTCGAATCGACACTTCAGGTACGCTCGAAATCCGACAGCATACATACAGAATTTTTTTCATCTAACAAAAATAGGTGGCACAAATAAGGTAAAAGTTCAGTTGGAGGGTTGAACATATGCTCACCCAATTTTGATATAGATTCTTACCGAATCTTTTTTCTTTAAGAAGAATAGGTGGCACTATTATTGTCTTCATTTTTTCCTCTTATGAAAGGTATATATGTTGTATCATAACTTAGGCCAGCTTACACATGTAACAAAGTTTGCCGAATTAGTCAACTTGGCTAGTTCAATCTTCAAGCTGATTTGGCAAAAAATTGATTCTTGATTTGGTTTGTGGCAGAATGGTAGTAATCTTTTGCTGGCAGGTGCACCTATAGAATTAGAAAAACCTGATTCAAGTTCAATATTCATTTTTTATGCATCAGAAATTTGAGTTTTTTTTTTCTGTAGTCCACTGCTTTTTAAGATGATGCTAGGAATCACGTTGCTTCAGTAAATTTCAGATTCTCTCTAAGGAAAAAGAGAGAACATTGGAAACACAGCTATGTTTGTTTTAACTAATTATGGTGATGGTGCAGTTTTCTGTAGTATGTCTATGCTTGAAATCATTGGACTAACGTAGAAACCCATATCCATACAAGAACACAGTCATCATGACTCCTTGCTCAGTTGAAAATGCCATTTTTTAAAGATTCTTAAAAAATAATAATGCTGTTGATGAGCATTTTTCTTTAGGCCTATTGCAAAGCAAAAATATGGCTCCTTATCTGGATAAGGTCAAGGTCACTCTTTATTTCTTTCACCTTTGTTGCATTTAGGCCCACTCCATAAATATTTTAAGCACTTGTCCTTATGTCAAAAGGAATTCTCTGATTGACCTTGTAACATTACCCAAATCTGACACTCTCTGTATAAATAGTTCATGATTTTGGAAGACCGAGAGTAAAGACTGCGCATATGATTGCTTGGGTATGACTTAAGTATGTGTATTGTTACATCTGAACTGACACAAGTGTTTGGCATTGAACTTAAAAGCATGTTGACCTTGGGTTTTTTATCCCATTGTTGCTCTAAATTCATACTCACACCAAATATTTGAAAACTTAAAAGCATGATTCGTAATTACAGTGCCTATGTCCCTCATGATGCTCTTATGATGGATTCCAAATTGGAGGCTTCGGAAGCATCTGATATTTAATTTTTTTATAGTACTATTTGGTTTGGAGTTCATGACTGCATCTCCTGATAAATATATGTTTTATAATTAAATAGGATAGATTTTAAGACATAATTGATTAAATTGATTAATATTTTATACTTATTTAATTATCTTTTATATATTTTCTATCTTTTAATTAATTTTAAGATAAAAAGAAATCTTGATATAAAATCTATTCATATCCTATTTTATGATGCAGAGATATTAGATAAAGAAAAAGATAAAACCAAATTGAAGAAAAGAAAATGGTTGCAACAAAAAAATACGGAAGGCATTGTTTAGATTGAATTAGATGCGGGGTCCACGACAATTGAATGAGCGGCAACAGCTGGCATCAAGCAATGATATATTATATATCATATATAGGGATATTATATATCTCATGTGTGAGCTCAGATGATACAGGCATATGGCGTGAATGAATAAACGTGTGTTCCGATCAAAAAAAAAAAAAAATAAAAATAAACGTGTGGGGTCCACGCAAAAAAATTGGTTATTGTCAAGATTCGCATTGCAAAAGGATAGGATATCTAAAGAAAAAAAAGACAAAAGAACGGAAGCCTGCACGTCAGAAAGTCTATAAAAAGGGAGAGGGGGTAGCAAATGAGGAACATCGGAGTAGAACGAGAAACACAGAACAGCGGAGATCGAACGAGAAATAGAGAGAGTCTTCGACAGATTTGCTCTTTTTTCTTCTTTCTCTTTATTCTTTGAATATGAATTTCTTTGTTTTATTATGAATTTTATTCTAGCCATGTGTGGCTAATTTTCTTTTTAGACCTAGGGAAACTATGAACTCACTAATGAACTAGATGTTATTTTTATGATTTATTAGTTATGATTTATGTTAATTTTGGTTACTTAATCTTGCTTTATTATGTCTGTTTGATGATTGACCACCATTAAATGTGAATTTGAGCATTAGGATTTACCTTGACGAAGGGAATTTTAATTAGGCTCTGAGATTAAGTAATATGGGATTAAATCACGATTTAATTTGCAATTAGGATAGACATATACCTAATAGCTCCATATAATTGTTGAAGAGTGTGTTTGAATTATCTTACCTCTTAAGTAATTTGGTTAGACATAACAATTATACTTAAGAGATGGTTGTGAGTGAACCGACAGGCACTTATAACTATTTATACTCGAGATTAACAAAATTAACATTTGAGATTAACTAAGTAAATGAATTTGAGATTTGGAGAGCTAGTGAGGGATTAGTGACTCTAGGTTGTGTTTGATATTGATAGTTTTCTTTAATTAATTTCCTTTGAATTTACTCATAATTAGTTTTGTTTAACTTAAAAGAAATTGAGATTTTAATATCTAAAAATTAATTGATTGATTTATCGTGGGACGATACTCTACTTATCACTTTATTACTTGGCACGACCATATACTTGCGGAGCACATCATCTCCCAACACAATTGTCTCTTTTGAGACTCAAACATAAGACTCAAAGGGATCTAGCGGGTCTTTATATCGCTAGATCAACTTTATGCTGGTGAAACATCTGGTTGGTGAAACATTTGGTAATTAATGATAATAATTCAGGAAAAAAAAAAAGAAAGAATTTGACACGGTTGGATGATTTTATAGTTGAGGGGAAGTTGATTATTAATGATAATAAGAAGGGTTAAGGAGCAAATTTACGAACAAAGTTTTTAGGAAGTAGCGCGTGACAGAATTATGTTTTAAAGAGGGTAAAGATACACATAAGAAATTAAAAGTGGATCATCCAGCACAAAATCATTAAATTTGACCTAAAACCTTTTGGGGTTTTCTTCTCTTATAATTTAATGTCGTTAGATCAAATTTATCGGTTTTGTGCTGGATAGTCCACTTTTAATTCCTTATATATATTTTTATCCCCTTTAAAATATAATTATGACAGATGCTCATTCCTTAAAACTTTGTTAGTAAATTTGCTATTTAACCTTAATAAGAATTAAGGGTATGTTGGTGGACTTGGTCTTTTGACTTTTTGTTGATAACATAACCTACCTTGAAGTTAGGCACCGATCATCCTGGCCCGTTAAATAAATTCATGTGATATCGATTTGGATTCATCAAGTTTTGCTTTTGCTCATAAATCAGTGTGCAATTGTGTATGGCATTTCTGGGTAATCAAGTTGAGTTTGTGCCTTCACCTCTAGCGTATAACCTTGATCTGTGTGTACATGGTCGCCATTATCTGTCGTTGAGATTAATTCAAGTTCGAGGCCAACGTTATGAACCCAATTTTAATAAAATATTTTTGTGTAAACTAGATAAAAAATGTGGAGAAACAGAGATGTTCACACATAAGTCATTTTAACAAAAAAGTTGGATCAATTTACAAGTTTGTATTTAAATGCACATAAGTCAAGGGCATGTTATAAATAATTAAGGTGCAATTTTACCCATAAAGTTTCTCTTGAAGGGTTTCTGACACAAATAAGTTTAGGAATGGGCAAAAAAACCATTAAACAATTAAAATGGTGTAAATTTATCAAAACTGTTAAATTTGACCAAACAGTTGTTAAATTATTAAAGAAGAAAACCCTAGTGGTGTTTGGTGAAATTTAAAGGTTTTAGTGAATTTTCACCATTTTAAATTATGTATTGGTATTTTTGCCCTTTCCAAAGCTTATTTATCATTACAAAAAAATGTCATTTCGTAGCGGTGGATTTGTAGCGTTATCTTTAACTGCTACAAATATTATTATTTATAGCGGTTTGTACGTAATTTGTAGTAGTAAGCTAGCGTCATGTGTCAAGATAGTAACCCAATATTAATTGTAGCGTTTTGAAAAATAAAACCGCTACAAATTAGGCTTCAATTTCTCTCCATAAGTTGTAACTGCAAATTTGTAGCAGTTACATCATAAAAACCACTACAAATGTAAAGCCAATTGGTGTGAACCAGGCTCGACAATTATGGCAGTTATTTTGAAGCGGTTATGTGGACATAAACGGCTACGGAATGCAAATGGTCGCCTTCTTATAGCAGTTTTACATAACCGCTACAAATATAAATGATATTTTGTAGTTGTTTTGGGTACAAACCGCTACAAAACTTCAAGAGTCTTTATATTGTAGCGGTTAGTGGTAACCGCTACAAGGTATTATGTTGCCCGAGGTGATTTGTAGCAATTTTATGCATAATTGCCACTAATTTAAGCGCTATAAATACCCAACGCCTCTTCATTTGTCACATTTGGCCATTTTGTTTTTTGATGGTTTCTTTGAGAGTTTTCCTTAGATCTGAGCTTTCTGACTTCTCTCTGAGAGTTTTGTTGCATCATGTCACATTTTTCTTACTTGAGGTACGAAAGTACATATTTTCTTTCGACTTATTATTATTATTATTATTATTATTATTATTATATTTTATAATAAATGTGATTAATATTTTTTATTTTTTATAGTTGATATGGCTTCAGGGAGGGATAAGGGAAAGGAGCCCGAGCTTCTTAGACCGATTATGTGGGGTGGCAGTAGCAGAGGAGGGGGCTGTAGGAGGGGCCAGTACGGAGGGAGGGCGACTACGCCACAGTAGCCATAGGAGTTGATCCTACCACAGCCACATTAGACGGCCTTACAGGAGGCGACTGCACCACAAGATAAGGAGGACGCGCGAGATCAAAACAACCAACAATGGTCATCTTCCTGGTTGACTAGGTTTGAGGTGCAAGTCTAAAGTAAATATGTTTTTTTATTTAATAAATTAAATATTTAAATTTGATCTATTAAATGTGAATTTAAATTTATTTAACGTATGTGGTAAATTGTACATATGAGCAGGGGATTATGTCCACGAGGAGGCTGGACGTGGCTAGTTTGAACAACCTGGACCAGATACTACAAGTTGTAGTTCTGTGGAATGAGGCCACAGACCAGCCCATCGACAATGGAGGTCACCTGTTTAACCGCTTCCTAAATGAGCTACGCTCAAAATGGATGCGGTTCCCCCTTCACTTCAGGACGTGGAGGAATGTTCCTAAGGGGCCGAAGGACTTGGGGTGGGACGAGGCGGTGTAGGTAATTAATTGTATTGAATTAATATTTATTAATTGTATCATTTGTAATTAGTTGTATTTAATTATTTTTTATTCAATTGTGTTATAGCTTAGGTTTGCCATCCAGGACAACCAAAAGAGGTACATACTAATGAAGATAGGCAACAGCTGGAGGAATAGGAGGAATCATGTCTTCCACAGTATGGATAAAGATGGGACAATTCCTCTACAACAACTGATCAAGAACATCCCATACGGCATCTCACCGAACGACTGGGCGAGTTTGATCCAGTTCAAGAGGAGCACAGAGGGGCAGGTAATTTATTTATAATTTAAATTTAAATTTCATAAATTTTATGTTTAAAATAATTATAATTGTTTTAATACTTTTATTTTTTTTCCAAGCACTTTCTCAGAGGAATATGAGGACCGAGGTCAGCAGATGATCCACCACACGGTAGGATTGAAGACTTTTGCTGTCACTTACAGCGAGTTGGTAACTCTTTACAATGTCAATTACTTTTACTGGTTATTTCATATTATAAATTTAGTGTTTTGTTATTCATGATACTAATTTAATTTTGTAATTGTTTTAGGAAAGGAAGGCATAGCAGGAGAACCGTTAGACGGACTACGGGGAGTTATTCGCTATCACCCATAGACACCGTGATGGGACTCCAACTTCTCAGCATGTAGAGGAAGCCATTATAAGTTAATTTATTATTTTATAATAATAATTGATTTTTATATTATTTATAAAACAACTTTATTTTGAATAATAATAATAATAATTAATTGTTTCATAAAATTATGGGAGCGGATGCAGCAGTTGCAGGCTGAGTTGAGAAAAATCCAAACCTAGAAGTCATAGGGATTTGTGGATCTCACTGTGCCATTGAAAGTGGTCTGGGTCCAGTTAAGCACCCTGGATGAGTAAGGGAGATGGGGATAGGCGCCAGACCTAGTATGGTCTACAACAGGAATGGAAGCTCTGAGGTTGGCAACTCTCGAGCACGGACGTATGGGGTCAGACGTCCGAGGGATGAGTCTGTTGAGGAGCTCCATTCAGAAGTTGCCAGGACACAGGATGAGGTGGCCTATCAGATGCAACAGCAGGCCAATTACTACTACGCTCAGCATACACAATGGCGTGATATCACGAACTATATGATGTAGCTATCGTGGAGTTGCTTGTTCCTTGACATGGAGCATCCACAAGTTCCCCCTATCCCTTGGTTTGTCGTCTAGCTGGCCCCTCTTCCTGATGATGATAATGCTGTTAACTCTACTCAGTGCCCTGATACAACAACACTTGAGGGAGGACCTGATGATCAGCTCCGTGATCCTTTCCCTCCTGAGGGAAGACCTGATCATCATCCTCCAGGTAGTTAGTTTATATTTTTAATTAGTTAGCTTCAGGATAGTTATATATTTTTTCAAACATCTGTAAAAAAGCTTGGATATTTATATTTTCATAGCCTTATTAAATTCCTTTTTCATTTATGACAGTTATATTTATATTTTAAAAACTAACCACAAAAATTAACAAAAACAAACTAGATGAAATTTGCAGCGGTTCAATTGTAACAACTACTACAAACTTTGAAAAGATTTTTTTATAGCGGTTTAAGGCCATAACCGCTACAAATTTGAACTTTACAGCAGTTTATGTCATAACCACTACAAAGATTCAAAACATTTGAAATTTGAAATTCATATCCTGCCAATAGTCATGGAAATTTGTGCGATTATATTTAAAAAACTGCTACAAGGTGAAAATAAATTTTTTTTAACATTGGCTAATGGTCATGAAAGTTTGTAGCAGTTTTATTGTCATAATCACTACAAATTGTCAAACATTTGAAATTTGAATTTTGTATCCAGCCAACAGTCATGAAAATTTGTAGCGATTATATTAAAAACAGCTACAAAGTGAAAATAAAATTTTTTCAGTGGCCAACAGTCATGAAATTTTGTAGCAAACTTTCATGAAGTGGCATGCTCGACAAGTTGTTAAGGAACATTTTCTTGTGAAGCCTTTTCCAGAAGATTATACATTCTAGGGAATTCATGGTGAGAAGATTGGTATGAGATATGATAATGTTCTTCCTCGAAGTTCATAAGTAGATGTTCAGCTAGATGAAGATGATCCAAATAATGATGATGTGTATGATGCATTTGGTTTTTAAGACAACAACTTCAATGAAGAAGTGTAGGGTTCAGAGCCGGTATGAGGAATGAAGCAGCTCAGGAATTTTTTTGCTTGTTGGATGAAGTAGATCATCCTTTATATCAAGGTTGTCGAAAATACTCTAAATTATCTTTCTTGATCAAGTTGTATCATATCAAATGCTTGTGTGGAATCATAGATAAGGGAATGTCAATGTTGCTAGAATTATTACCAGATGCCTTCACCGACACGGAGATTCCCATAATGTTCTATGAGACGAAGAAGATTATTAACAGATTGGGCTTGAACTACCAAAAAATTGATACATGCCCCAACGATTGTATGTTGTATTGGGGAGATGATGCCAGTAGGGAGACTTGTAAGCGATGTCACACATCGAGGTGTAAGACAATTCGGAGGGGGGAAAAGCAGAAGAAGAAACTTGCCAAAGATTCTCAGGTACTTCCCTTTAAAGCCACGCCTACAAAGATTATTCATGTCATCTAAAACGGTAAAATACACGAGGTGGCATAACGTTGATAAGAATAAAGATAGTAAATTAAGATATCCCCGGGATGTAGACGCCTAGAAAAAGTTTGACAACGACTTTCCATCTTTTAACCACCCCACCTCATGAAGACGATTGTGCTGAACATGCTCCAACATCAAGAGAATTTATCCCTCGTGTTGGTAAAGTAATTGGAGGAACTGAGAACTTCAAACTAATGGCAACTAAGAAGTTGCAAAAGTTGCAAGCACATAGACATGTCTTGATTAATTGCACTCAAGTTGAACCCTTCCTTCAGTAAGAATTGTACACTCATATGTTATTCTATATCTTTCATAACGTTTTTTACTTACATTTCATGATCACCTTCCCATGATTAATTGCAGGGAATTCAAAAGTCATGTTAAGCGTCAACTCAGGATCCATACACAAACATCCTCTTAAGTTGACAAAAAGGTCAACAGAGAATTCCCAAGTTGGTTTGCACGCATAATACTAAATGACCAAAACATACACTCACCATATTTCAGAGCTCTCGCAATTGGCCCTTTTGACCATGAAAAAAGGTTTACAGCATACAATGTCAATAGTTTCAAGTTTTGCACAGTTTCATGACATCAAGGATTGTAAACTCAAAATTCAGGTGTTTATGACACCTTTGGGACAAGGAGTTATGCGAGCAGCAGTGACGCCAACATGCAGTTCGGAGGTGTCCCTTTCTATGGAAAGCCTCTCGATATCGTTGAACTTAATTACCAAGGCCGTTTCACTGTGACGTTGTTCAAGTGGTTGTGGGCAAATACCCCTACTTTCCGAGGACTCATAAATGACGACCTAAGCATCACATCAGTAAATTTATCATGGCCAATTCACACTAGTCATTCTGAAGAAGATGAGCCGTATATTTCTACCTCAAAGGCACACCAGGTTTATTATGTCAAGGGCGAGAGGCATAGGGATTAGCATATGGTAGTTCATTTAAAGCCTCGAGACTTTTACGACATGGGTGATGGTGATAACATTGCCTACGAGAGTGAGCCATTTCAGCCCACCAATTTTGAAAACTTCTTTCCTAAAGGAAATGACAATTTACCTTTACTTCAGTGCATTTTTTTAAGTTCACATCATTTAAATTTAATTTTTTTTACAAAATAAAACCATAATAACAATTTCTTCACACAATTTATGTAGGGATGGCGAGGATGAATGATTAAAGAAATTATGCTTTTATTTTTGTAACCTTTGATGCATATTTTTTTAAAATCAAATTCGGAACATTATTTGTAGCATAATCAATAAAAAGCACTACAAATGTAAAAACCGCTACAAAGAATGTCACAATAACCGCTACAAAAATAAACCTCTATAATACCTATCATATTAAACACTACAAGTGCTCTGCAGATCCCTATAAATACCCCTACCTCACCTCATTTCAAACACTCCCCCATTTCTTTCAACCCTTCCTTTCTTTCGTTTTCTCTCATTTATGAATATTTTTCTAAGAGTTGAGAAGCTGAACAAGGTGATCAAATATGGTAAAATATTTTTTTATTCTTTCATTTTAATATTTTTTCCCTTGCATAATATTTATTCGCACCATTTTTTCTCTTTTTCAAGATATTGAAGGACCTTTTATCACCGTTTTCTATTTTCCTTACATAATGATAACCACATTATAGTAGACAATATAATAATTTCTTATTACCTACATATTCTCAATAATATTACTAATACATAGTTTATACTATACCAATTTAATTAAATCATTCTTTTTAGATAATAACTACTATCCGCTAAACTACTGAAATAATAAATTATTCAATCCCATATTATAAAAATGGAGATTGACAATTGTATAATTTTTTTTTTAAATTTCACAAAATATTTTTCTTTTTAGATAATAATTTTTTTTAAGAAATATAACCGCTACAAACTTAAAAACAAAAAGGAATTAAATTTATGGTGCCAAATTTCAAATTTCATATGATATTAGTAGTGGTTTTCCAACCGCTATGAATTTTTAGCACCTTTTTTAAACTTTTCTTTTCAATTTAGTAGTAGTTTTGTAACCAATACAAACATGGCGCAAATTTTCATTTTTCATTTCTCGCCATAGGCACCTAAATTTATAGCGGTTATAAAACTGCTACAAATCTTGAAAGAAGATGAGTTATCCATATTGAATATTGTAGTGGTTGGAAGAAATCGCTACAAATATCATAGCAGTTTTGTTACTTAAGTAGTGGTTATGTGTAACTGCTACAAAAATATTTGTAGTAGTGGATTTAGCGGTTTTGTTAATCTCTACTAATATTGTTTGTAATAGTTAAAATCACTACAAATACGTCTTTTTAACTGCTACTAAATCATTTTTTTTGTAGTGTATGCTAGACGCCCGTGGGGAAAAATTTGTTAGTAAATTGCACCTTAACCCTTTTATAAATATAGACAAGTTTTAATGTAAGAGAAACAATGCACTTTCAAGACATTGTGCACACAAAAAGTTTCATATGAAATTAGGTTTATGATAAGAAAAATTGAAGAATATCGAAATAGTATGCTCTCCAAATTTCATCGAATGACTTAAATTCTTTAGTATGAATGATTAAGATTCACAAAGTCATGCATTGCATGAGTGAACAAAATATACCATTTTGTATTAAAAAAAATATACCATACACACTAGTACTCAAAATGTGAGTTGATCTTTGAGATTGTAACATCCCAAATTTTGGTCACCCAAAATTCCTTATATTTAAAGGAATAAAATGATGAATTAAAGTGCTAGAATAAATGATAGAATTAATTCTTAGGTTTTCCAAAAGTCCTATATTGAGGCCCAAGGTAGAGGAATACAAGAAAATAATATTTGGCCCAATATTATGTTAATTTTGGTCCTAGGAATTAAATATTAGAAATTGAAAGGTGAACAATGCTTCCATTGGAATTTCTTGCAAGACAGTGATTTTGTCATATGGTTTTAGATGACAAAATGATGAGCAAAAATTATGAAATTTTACAGAATGAAAGTAGACATTCTAAACTTTAGTTTGATAGGTAATGAGGATTTTGGGGCTGTATACAAAAAGGTGTGAATTTTTGAAGTTAGCTCAGGAAGACTTCCAATTTTTTGAAACAGCGTCCAAATACCTACAAGCTGGGAATTTTGAGCTTCATGTTGGTTAAACGCTATATTATTTCTTGAAATTAGACTAAATAAGGATTCTATAGCCTTTGGAATCTCTCTAATTCGATGTCTACAAATCTAGTCATTATTTTTTAAAGTTTGAGTAGAAAATCTGCCAGAATTGACAAATAATCTGAAAATGAAAACAAATTGTGAGGGCAACATTGTAATTTTGGGATAAACTCATCAGCCCATTTTTACTGTTCTAATGGACCCTTAGATGTCATTTTGATGGGCCAGGAAGAGGGAAATATTTGTTACATGATATGGTACAATTACATAGGGAAAAGTCAATGTACATAAAGTCAAAATGTTGTTTTTGGTTAATTAATTAAATAATTAGAGAAATTGTGAGATAAAGGCAACATGTATTAAAAAGCATTTCCTTTATCTTCCCTCCCCCAAAACCAACGTCCTTGAGCTCACAAAGAGAGAGGGAGTGCATTAACTTTCTAGAGAGAGAAAGAGGAGAAAAAAGTCACAAGGTAAGTAGATTTCTTCGTAAATTGGCTACTAACTTGTGTAATCCTTACTCTTAGCTATTCTTCTATGTGATTCAAGGTATTTGAAGCAAGAGTTTTAGTGTTGTTTGAGCTAGGGTTTCAACCAACAGGGGAAAAGGTAGAAGAAAGCTAAGGTGACTTCCTAACTTCAATCTTTGGTTATTCTGGCTGGTGTGGTTTGTTTAATCAGTGAATTTTTGTTGGATTTGTTGTGATTGTAAATTTGGGAAAATGTTGAATCCTTAATGTTATACTACCCAAATTGAGTCTAAATGGTGTTTATAATGTAATTAAATAGTTAATAAAGTGATTAGGAGTAGAAAGGAGCAAGTCAGCGAAGTCAGAATTGGAAAACCTCAAATTTTTCCCAATAATCGTGAATTTTGGCCAGCTCTAGTTTAGGGGGTTAGAGTTGGATTTTTGATAATTTGATCATTCTATAGCATTTAGGATTAGGCAGGGTTACAGTTGTTCACTTTTCTATAAAAGCCCTAAGAAGCATAATGACAAAAATGCCTATGAAACCCTAAGTTAGGGGCTACCAAGGGCATTTTGGTTTTTTATTAGTGAATTTGGTAATTCTGATATCGGAAATGAATTCATTAGACGAAAATATGTTAGAATAGCCCAGGTCAAAATTTCAGGAAGAGTACAGTGAAACCAGGTAAATCGGGGCTGGGTCAAGTCTCTGAGGGTATTTTAGTAAATTTCCATAATAGACTCATATAACGACTAAAAGCACTATGGAAGTGCCTAGAATAGTACATGAATGGGTATGAACCTAATTCTTGTATATTTGACGTTTTAAGACCAAGTTGAGAGTATAATGACCCAATTTGGGATTAAGGGCTAATGACTCTAATCTTGATTGTAATTAGTGTAATTAAACACCTTTGTAGAAATATGATATAAATTTGATATAAGTGTATTGGTGATTAGAGATCAAGGGTTGAGATTCATTGGCCATGGGTCGGGATCCTATGCTTTGCATTTGTGTGAGCTCATGGTGGAAGTGAGAAGATGTTGACATGTGGCATTTGGTGGATCATTGGATGTGGTACAAAGGACAAAAGTCCACTTGTTCTCTCTCTTCTCTCTCCTATGTGGTTGAGGGGGAGTATGGGCAAGGGAAAGCAATCATCATCATCTACTCCATCTCTCTCATCATCTCTCTCTTTCTCCATTCTTTTCGACGACCAAGAAGAATAGGAAGAAGGAAGGTGAGATTTTGATGTTTTAGTTGATCTCTAATGGCCTAAACTTCTTCTTTGATGTTGTGCACCTCATTGAGAGCTCCATTGTGGTGATTTCATAATTTTGAAAGGTAGTGATTTGAGTGTTAGAGAAATTTGAAAGTTGGAGAATCAAGATTCTGACTTTGGCAAGTTGAAGAGGTAAGCATTTGGTGCTTTTTGATATATATATTATGATTTTTGAATAAGTTTGAGAAATTCTGGAAATTTTCCCTAGTTTATGGTCATTTTGGAATGTGTGAATTTCATAGTGATTGATGTTTGAATTAGTTTATTTTGAGGTTCTTTGGGTATTTGATATGGTTTTGAAGTTTGGAAGAGTATTGATTGGAATTGGGTATTGTGTGTCATAGAGACCTAAGGGCATAGATTGTGGTTAAAATGGTATTTGGGTGTTTTGGAGGTTACCAATGGGTTCCCTATGTCATTTTGAGTAAGTATGAGCTTTGTGTGGAGTTTGGGAGCTATTGGGTGTGATTTTGATCAATCTGGGAAATTCTGTCAGTTGCTGCGATCTAGCAATCTGATAGCCTCACTCGAGTGAGGGAGGAACTCACTCGAGTTCTGCCTTGTGTTTTGTCTTTCTGCTTTGTGTTTCACCTTGGTTCTCATGAAGGTGGCTCGAGTATACTTCCTTCACTGTAAGTGATGTTGGTGATCACTCGAGTGAGCACGGGATCACTCGAGTGATGGCGTGTGTTCAAAAGTTAGGGTTGCTATCGGGTTGTTACTCGCTGGTTGATGTTCAAGAGTGTGTTTCGACACTCGCAAGTGAAACCATATCACTTGAGAATTGGGGGGTATGCTCGAGTGAGCTTGTACCTCTGATGTTGCATGTGCTCTTGAGTTGTCACTCTTTGTGTTGCATTTTCGGGGACTCAAGTAGATTTAGAGTCATCACCCAAGTGCAAAGCCTTATGCTCGAGTGATGTGAGCACTTTTTGGCCGAAGTAGCTACTCACTGTCAAACACTCGCGAGTAAGAGCCGTTCTCACTCGAGCACGAGTCTTTCATCATCACTCGAGTGAGGTCATCTTCACTCGAGTGAGCCAGCCAAAAATCAATGTTTTGTTTTTCGAAAAAGGGGTCTTCAGGGTAGTTTCTCCTAACCTTTTAGGCATATGTTTGGGCCTCTAATAGTCACCTAAAAAGTTCTAAATGATAACCAACTTAAAGTATATTGGAAATAAGTTTTTGGGAAAGAGATTAATCAATTGTCCCTAAATTGGCATAGGATTTGATATCTGTCAGACACGTGAGCCCACTGTGCCAAAGAACGTTAGGAAAGATACAGGTAGTGACTTCTCTCTTATACTTTGTATAAATGTATTGTATGTTTGCCCATCATGCATTGTGTGTTGCTGCTGCCGCTTTGAGATGTATTGAGATACCTTTGTGGAGCTTTGTGCTTTGTGATACGTTGTGCCTTGAGATGCTTTGTGGACCTTTGTGATGCTTTGTGCCTTGTGGCATAATGATTACCTCGAAAGCGGGCATAGTGCATTGTGGTACAGTTATGAGTGTTGTCGTCTATGGCGCGAGCCATGGATCATTATGTTACTAATGATGCTGGTGAACATGATAACATTACATGCCTTGTGTTTATATATTGTATGAGTGATTTGTTACTACTGGGATTCTTTAGAATCTCACTCTTTATAAATGACTAACATATTCAGACAGGGCAAGTAGCTCGAAAGGGAAGTGGCCAACCAGAAGTGGTTAAGGCTAGTAGGGATATATTAGACTTTGGACCGTTGGTTATCTGTTTTAGATTTTGGATTTTGGGATTACTGTATGTATATGATTGTAAATATGGATCTTTTGGATATGTAATCCCCACATTTGGGAAACTTGAAACCCATTATATATATACAAGTAACCCGGGGTTGCCAGGATTTTGGTTACGCACTCTGATATTTATTATGTGATATGCATGCATAGGTAATTGTATTCGAAAGTGAATGTGAGATCAGATGAATTCTGTTTTTAAACGTTTTGTCTGGACACCCTATCTCTTAGAGATGAGTGATTATAAATGTGATTTTTATCTTATTGGTCTATATTTCACTTAAATTTCATAATTCGGATATAATTACCGTGAGGGGGTTACTGAGAGCCTAGTCGTTGGCACGTTTTATGAGGTACACCTTTCGAGATGGAAAAGGGTCAAGGTAGTAACTATAATCTCTCATACACTATGTGATTTTTGATATGCTGTATGTTGCTGTATTTTGTGATATGAGCACGGTGCCTGAGATATGTTACGTAGCTGTGGTTAGGTACCTACCTGAGGTACGCCTGGGGTACATTATCTAGCTGTGGTTAGGGGCTTAGCTAAGGTACACGTAGGGGATCCAAATAGCGATTTGGCCTTGAGCTTTGTGTACACACACATTATGTTATGAATTTTCATTTTACATTATATGGTGCGTTGCATATTTAATTTTCGCATTTTATTTATTTGATTTTGTATTGCTATTGGGATTCCTTGGAATCTCACCCCTTTTTATAAATAAAAATGTCTCAGCGGGAATCAATGGCTCTAAAGGAAAGGTTATAGACACAGGAAACTAACAGGTATGTCTCTTGAGACAAAGACTGTGGTTATATATGTAGTTTTATTTTGGGCATTTTGTATACATTTGTAAATATTATCAAACTATGAGGAGAAAACTGGTAATGTAATCAAGTACCTTGTATCAATATATCAATATATTTACGCTATTCCTGTGTTGCTCACCGAACCACGCATAAGCACTCTGAAAGTATGGAAAATAAGATAAGGGTTATAACATTTTGGCATTAGAGCTCAAAGTGGTTCTGCAAGAGCCCAAGTGGTTCTAGTAGAGTAGCAGTTTTGACAATATGATAGTATACTGATATGGTCTTGATTACATAGTGATACGAAATATGTACGGACGGGGTACCAAAGGAGAGTATCCTCCCAATATGAGAGCTAACCCCAATAGATCAATGAATATCTAAAGGGTAGCTAGTGGTGTAATACCGGACTGAGGATGTACCAAGGATATTGTGAAACCCGAGGAGGCGAGCATGACTAAAGCCAATGTCCAATCCACACACAATATTTTGACAGCTAGAGACAGTCGGCTTGACTCTATGAGACTAGGTCAGTTACGAGGTACCGATGGTTGGAAGTAGTGGAAGACAGTACCTACATTTTAGCATGTGTACACAAAAGTTAATCGTGGTCAACTTAAGAAAATCTTAGGATGGGTGACCCCTTGAGAAGTGAAGTTGGCAAGGTCATGGAAACTTGAGGAATAGTGATTATCTTAAGGTTTTTCTATGCCTAATAATTATTTGAGTTAGATGATTTAAAGAGTGCTTAGACGCATGGAGATAATGATGATGTAATTATTGATTTTAAATGAGGACATTTCTATCGCGGTAAATACTGCCTAGAAAGGTTCATTTGATGAGGTTATAGAAATTGAAGGTGTAATAAATGTTTTAAGATTTCTCCATGCTAAGTAATAACCCTTAATAACACTATAGTGTCAATGGAATGTAGATACGACATATGGTACTATATGATGAGTGGTGATTATACCGTATATTGATCCTAAAGGATCCAATCTGATGATACTGAAGGTCGAGATAGGCTTGAATCATATCTAAGCTGAAAATAGTGCTTAGGTTGAAATGCGAATTAGGTTGCACTATGGTTCTATTCCATGATGGAAGTTGAGCTTTGTGAAACTTGTGGATAGTGTTGAACCTTCAGTAATGTTTTGAGGATATACCCAAATACCTTGAAAGTTAGAATAGGCGCTATTAATCCTGATTTTTTAGCGAACCTATTGGCTATAATTAAGGGAAATGATTTCTAATCTTTATGATATTGAGGTTCTAAATTTCATGATGAACTTAAAAGTTGGGTTAGAGACCCCAGGCTATAAAATCTTACATGCTGGATATGTTGTAATGGACTTGTGTGTCCAGAGCCATAAGACCTAGTAGACTAGTATGTCCTTAGGCTAGCAAATTTATTCAGTGTTGTTTTGGGTTAGTGCTAGTCTGTGGAATCCAGGAACAAGATTCTTATAGACAAGAATCCTTACCAAAAGGGAGTTTGAAAGGTTACTAGCTATTAAGCCTAGCATAGAGAAAGATTATGATCATAAAATGTTTCAGTAGAGGATTGATTGAGGTGATAACTCTCTGATGAAATGAGAGATAGAATTGATTTGCATGTTATTCCACTAACTTGATGCTATACTAAGAATTGATTGGTGGATTTCAAAAGATGTGATTAAAGGTATAAGTAGAAGGGTTACCAAGTAAACTGTAACTCAGGAATCAGCTGTTAAGCTTTGGTTCCACAAGAATTTGAAATGGCCCATAATGATTTGAGTTGAAATGGGCTAGGAACTGGCACAAAGAAATGCATATTTCTAGTGCAGTTAGGGGTTATAAGAGATTCTTGTAGGACTCTTACTAAATCATTCTGATATTATAAAAGCTTCTATGAGGAAAATACAACATCAGAGTGGTGTAATGGACACCAATATGAAATAGTAACACAAGTGAGTGGGATAGTAAATTTATATGTAACATTTGAGGATAGCTAGAGAGGTTAATATTTACACCAGTGTTGATCATCTCAGATCATGACTAGACCCGTGTGGTCTACAGTGACACAACCTGTGTGGCATATGGTGATTTACCTTATGTAATGTATAGTAGTATAGCAGCCCATTAGAGCATGTTAATCAACCCCATGATCAGTATGCAACCTTAACATGGAGAGGAGAGAATCCTGCTTGCACTGGCAAAAATCATGGGTAGCCCTGAGGCCGAGAGGTAGTGTGTAAAATATGCTGCTGAGCGATGTGCCTTTTCAGTGATAAGACCTATGTGGTCACAGTGATATGCACCTATATGGTGTACAGTGTTATATCCATGTAAACTTGTGTGGTTTATAGTGACATGATATGTGTGTCAACAGTCATATAACCTATATGGTTTGTGGTAACACATGCAAGTAGAGATTGGAATGAGCCTTAGTGTAAAAGGGTATAATGGTGGTGAATACTCTCAACAGTGTAGCCTCACAGAATGATTAGCCACTCGTGATATAATGCATACAGTAAATGGTGCACGTAATAACAGTGCACACAGTATGACAAGTAAATAGTGCATATCGTATAGCTAGTAAATAGTACACACTGTATGGCTAGTAAGGTCAAATAGTCATTTGATCCTGAATACCGAACAGATAAGTATAAATGCAGACAATCATATGTATATACATATATCTTGGCAGTATGTCCCAGTGTACATGTTTATACAGGGTGGTAAGACTGGGATATTCAGTGTTGTGAGAGTAGAATGACATAAGCTGCAAGGCTAAATACACCAGGTAGTGTTATGACAAGGCCATGAGGCCTAGAATAATACATTGAGTGTCTTGATGGACAATCAGTACAATAATGTGTTGGGTAACCCATGAGAACAGAAAGGATTAAGTGTGTAAGTGTTGATAGGCATTCATTCACACCTATCAGGTAATTTGTAGTGCATACTTTATAAGTATGCATGATCTAGGGATGAGTTACATGGTGATAAGGATTGATCAAGGATTGATCCCCAAGTTATAGACGTTCAAATTTTGAGGACGAAATTTATTAAACGGGGGGAGAAATGTTGTCAACACCTGTTTCCATTTCGATATTCAAAGAGTAATAAAGATAGAATTCAATGGGCATATAGAAAAGTACAATTATACTGATTAAAATATTCATTTACAATTCCGATATCGTTTGTCAACGGAAACAGAAAATACAGCGGAAGTTTTAATATTTACAAATTTCACCAAAATATCACAAAATAGACTAATTATAACCACGATCTTATCCTCACCTTCAGACATGTGCCGTTCACTTTCCAGCGTCTACGTCTTTTCCCTTTGCCCCATTGGTACCTGCTGAGGTATTTGTTTAAAAATAGGGTGAAATTCCGAAGAATCCCCGTAGAGACATAATATCGTTCATAGAGAATGCAAAAAGTAAATATGACATGTACAAAGGTATGCACAAATTAATGAACAATATAAACACAATATCATCATGTATATATGAGTAGGGCCCAGTCCCATAATCTACACCGGTTGGACTTCTACCAACTCCCAGTGTAAGTGCACCTTTAGCACTAACTGCCATTCTCTAGGCAAATCATGTTGATTAATAAAGTGTATTTACAAAACAATGGCAACCACACAATCACATAACTTATGGCACAGTGTATGAAAGATAATGTCCCTACCTCAAAGCTTTAAAATCCTCTGTTTAATGGTGTCTCGAAGAATGTGTCGTTCCGGCTCTCGACTCGGTCCTAAAATATTAAATGTACAAGAAATAGGTCATAACATATCTAAGTATCATTTTAGACTATTCCATAGTATTTCTTGTGGTTATATTAGTCTATGGTGAAAATTTACAAAAATGCCCCCGAGACCCCGGCTCGGCCCAGCTGTACCCAGCCTGATGGCACGTTTTCCCAAAATTTTGACTAAGGCTATTTTAACTTTTTTTTGTTCAAGAAATCCATTTCTGGGATCAAAATCACAAAATTCACTATCAAATTATGAAAATACCCTTAACAGCCCCTATTTAAGGATTTTAGTAGGGTTTTCGTAATTATGATTTTTCAGCCTCTACCGAAAAAGTGCCCAATTGGAACCCCACCCATTTTTGCCCACAGAGTCCAATGGAACTATTTATTTCATGAAAATCCAACTCCTAGTACCAGTTCTGGTCTGGCCGAATATATGAAAAAAATAGAAAAATAGAGCTTTGTGTTTTAGCTTCCAAAACTTGTACTTTTCTACTTCAAATCCTTAGTTAACTTATTTAAACACTTCATAATCATGATTTAAAGGATTTTGGGCAGCATAAACCCTTACGGTTATAGCTTTTCAAATTTCATAACTTAATCAAAAATAACATAAACCAACCAACCATTACCAATAACAACTTATACTAATATAAGGTTGACATTAGTATAATTACCTCTTAAATTCCTTGGATCCTCTTACTCAACGCATCTCCTCTCTCTCCCCTTGAGCTAAGAATGTGCCATCTAACACATGGATTCCATTGAAGAAGGAGAGTTTAGAGATAGTTTCATGGAAGATCACAAGGAAAATGCTTAAGAGATAAAACTTACCTTAATCTTCTTGCTCCTTCTTCTCTCTAGCTCCCAAGAACTTCACAAACTCACACACTCTCTCTCTCTCTCTCTCGCCTCTTGCCTTGAATGAACTGCACAAGGAGAAAGGGAAAATGTGTATTAACTTAGTCATCTTTTCTTGCCCTTGATTTAATCAAGGGTTGAGATTACTCCACCTTGCATGCACTATCCCTCCAACCATACCTTCTCCTTTATGCCATACTCCCTTAACTTTATGCCATACCTTCTCATCTTTTGTCTTGCTCACAAAAAACACGTGCTCCCCCTTCTCATGATTCAACCAAACCCATTTCTCTCCCAACTAACCAAACTAGCACTCAAGGTAGCATGCCATTTCATCATTATTTGTCCATGTAGCATTATTTTAATGCAATTTGACATGTGCTTATATAAATCCATTATAATTTAATCCCCTCCTTATGTGATCATGACACTTGGCATTTTTTATTCCATTAATCAATTTCTAACACATTTTATTTTCAATTTTCGGAATAATGCCAATTTTGGCAGATTTTCTGCCCTAACTTTGAAAAATCATAAATAATTTTGTAGACATCGTTTTGGAGCGATTCCAAAGGCTATGGAACCCTTATTGAGTCTAGTTTTAAGGAAAAATATGGAAGTTTACTAGCTAGGATCATATTATTCCCAGATTTTCAATCTTTGACCACTGCTCCAGAAACTTTCCAGATTTTCTGGGCTAACTTCAAAAATTCATATCTTTTTGTATATAGCTTCAATTGATTCGTATGACCTATCAAATTAAAGCTTACGATATCTACTTTCATCTTCTAAACTTTCATAATTTTTTGTCATCACTTGGTCTTCCAAAACCATATGAAAAACTCACTGCCTCACAAGCGATTTCACTGCAAACACTATTCAAATTTCAATTTTAAATATTTAAATCCTTTGGCCTTAAATATTCACCATTTCATTGAATTTTCTCAATTAATTACATTATATTTTAGGTGAATATAAAATTTGGGATATGACAAATGTAACATCCCAAATTTCAGTCACCCAAAATTCCTTATATTTAAAGGAATAAAATAGTGAATTAAAGAGCTAAAATAAATTATGGAATTAATTATTGGGTTTTCTAAAAGCCCAATATTGAGGTCCAAAGTAGAGGAATACAAGAAAATAATATTTGACCCAATATTAATGGTAATTTTGGTTATAGGAAATAAATATTGAAAATTGAAAGATGAACAATGCTTCCAGTGGAATTTCCTGCGAGGCAGTGAGATTGTCATATGATTTTGGATAACCAAATAATAAGAAAAAATTATGAAATTTTACAAGATGAAATTAGACATCCTAAGATTTAATTTGATAGGTTATGGGTAATATTTGGGCTGTATACAAAAAGTTGTGAATTTTTAAAGTTAGCCAAGAAAAACTACATATTTTCTAGAACAACGTCCAAATACCTAGAAGCTAGGAATTTTGAGCTTCTTGTTGGCTAAGGGCTATATTTTTTCTTAAAATTAGACTCAATAAGGGTTCTAGATCCTTTGGAATCTCTCCAATTCGATGTCTACAAATCTAGTCATTATTTTTCAAAGTTTGGGTAGAAAATTTGCAAAAATTGACAAATAATCTGAAAAAGAAAACAAATTGTGAGGGCAACATTGTAATTTTGGGATAAACTCATCAGCCCATTTTTACTATTCTAATGGACCCTTAGATGTCATTTTGATGGGCCAGGAAGAGGGAAATATTTGTTACATGGTATGGTACAATTACATAGGGAAAAGTCAATTAATGTACATAAAGTCAAAATGTTGTTTTTGGTTAATTAATTAAATAATTAGAGAAATTGTGAGATAAAGGCAACATGTATTAAAAAGCATTTCCTTTATCTTCCCTCCCCTAAAACCGACGTCCTTGAGCTCACAAAGAGAGAGGGAGTGCTTTAGCTTTCTAGAGAGAGAAAAAGGAGCAAAAAGTCACAAGGTAAGTAGATTTCTTCATAAATTGGCTACTAACTTGTGTAATCCTTACTCTTAACTATTCTTCTATGTGATTCAAGGTATTTGAAGCAAGAATTTTAGTGTTGTTTGAGCTAGGGTTTCAGCCAATAAGGGAAAAGCTAGAAGAAAGCTAAGATGACTTCCTAACTTCAATCTTTGGTTATTCTGGCTGGTATGGTTAGTTTAATCAGTGAATTTTTGTTGGATTTGCTGTGATTGTAAATTTGGGAAAATGTTGAACCCTAAATGTTATACTACCCAAATTGATTCTAAATGGTGTTTATAATGTAATTAAATAGTTAATAAAGTGATTAGGAGTAGAAAGGAGCAAGTCAGCGAAGTCAGAATTGGAAAACCTCAATTTTCCCCAAGAATCCTGAATTTCGGCCAGCTCTAGTGTAGGGGTTAGAGTTGGATTTTTGATGATCTGATTATTCCATTCAATTCAGGAGGGAAAATTAGGTAGGGTTACAGTTGATCAATTTCCTAGAAAAGCCTTAAAAGCATAATGACCAAAACGCCTATGAAACCCTAAATTAGGGGCTGCCAATGGCATTCTAGTTTTTTGACAGTGAATTTGGTAATTCCGATGACAGAAATGGATTCTTTGGGTGAAAATATGTCAGAATAATGCAAGTCAAAATTTTTGGGCAAAGTACGGTCGGACCGGGTAAATCAGGGCGGGGCCGAGTTCCCGGGAGTATTTTGATAAATTTTCACAATAGATTCATATAACCACTGAAAACACTATGAAAATTCCTAGAATAGTACATGATGAGTGTGAATCTAATTCTTGTACATTTGATATTTTATGACCAAGTTGAGAGCCCAATCATTGGCAATACCATTGAGATTTATATTGTCCATTAATTGTATGAGTGAAAAATGCAACATTTTAATAATTTTGGAAAGTGTAATTTGAACCTCACGATGGTGTCACGTATAGTTGTTTTCAAGGAATAAAGCAAGGCTAAGATTAAACAGCTAAAGAAATATAATTTTAATAACAATTCTATAGTGTGCTCAATATATGATTAATGTAAAGTATACTACTACATAATCACACATATATGATGGTTATAATTGGCCATACATGATGGTTCTAACTTATAAATCACACCATATATGAAGGTGCTATATATGCTTGACGCATCTATATAGTGGTTCCAAACTGTAATATATTGAGAGCATATATAATGATTCTTTGTAAATAATCATAATGTGTTGTCTTTATTTTTATATTTATATAATTATTTTTTATTTTTATTATTTTATTTAGTTTACTATTAATATTTATTATATAAGATACAATATAATTATTGATAATAACAAGATAATAATATTAAATTAAAAAAATTATATTTATAGTATTCAAAATTCAATATATTATAGATAAATATCATACAATTTAAAAGAAATTTAATCACTTAAATACTCTTACAATAGAACGTTCTCTTATAATTTTTTGAATTCTTAAATAAAATTAGTTAATAAAAAATTCCACAATATTCTCCAATACCTTTGTTGTAGATTGTCCTAGATCATGTATCAATACTTCAAGAGTTCTCGTCACATATCCTTCAAAACTGCAAAAAGATAATATAAATATGAAAATAAGAATATATATAGTAAAAATAAGAAAATATAAAACCTTAAACAAATCTCAAAATATAATTATGAAAATAGGAATACAGTAAAAATTGGCAAATATAAAAACTTGAGCAAATGTTGAAACCTAATTCAACAAGCTTGATTTCAATATACAATTTGGGTTGCTAAAGTTTAGGAATGTGAGATGTTTAACAATAAAAAAATTCTACATTGTACCTCATCATTTTTTTCCATATTCTCTACTTTTCACCTATGTTTTTCTCTCTTTTAATCTTCAAAACAATGGCCATGGTCATATTAGATATCGTAATCCCAATCGGCGACCTTGAACTACAACTAGTGAGCCCTCATTATATAAAAAAATCAAATGAAACTAAAAGCATTATTTAAAAAAAAATGAAAGCTTACACGAGGAAGAATCACAAGAGGAAGGAGCTTTAGAGTGAAAACTAATGGTAATGGTGGAGAACAAGACTTGCAGTAGTGTAACAAAACCTATGGAAAGAAGAATGAGACTCGCTAGGGAAGTTCAAAAAACATTTGAGAAAGAGTTTGAAGAGTTGCATTAAATGAAATTTTTTTCAAAATGTTGCCTACTCTATTTGATATTTTTCAAAATCCCATCTTTATTCATGCTAAAGAATACTTAGCGGTTCTTTGTGAAGAATTGTAATGTATTATCAACTTTTTTTAGGATCCCACCTTCTTGTATATAATACTTTTCAAAATCCCAACTTTATTTATATTAAAAAATGCTCAATAGCTCATTGTGAAGAACCATAATGTATTGTGAAACCATATTTTTAGGATTCTGCTTCCTTATATATGATATCTTTCATAATCTTATCTTTATTAATATTAAATAATACTTAACGATTCTTTGTGAAGAACCTTGATGTATTATCAAATAATTTTTTTTCTCTTGAAGAATATATAACTCTTCTTTGTGAATAACTGTCAAGTATTATCAAATATTTTTTTTTTCAGAATCTTGCCTTCTTATATATGAAAATTAGCCCTTTTCACTGTTAAGTATTCTTAAAAAATACAAGTATTTAGAAATCATACTTTATGGTTAATATAACCACTATGTTTTTGTTTTTGCTAATATAAGATTCAAAGACAAATCGTTTATAAGTGTTATATAATGATTGTTTGGTAAAAACTGTCATATTTGTTAGTAAATATATGACGGTTAATAATTACAATAGTTATATTTTAGTTTTGTGAATTCCGTCTCTTAGTACATGACAATGCATATATTTAATAGTTAAGTTTTAACGTTATATATTCTCACACGATTTTCACCTTGATATACATGACATTTATTCGCTATAACTATTATTTGTTAAGTGTTATTTATGTGCAATTATGTAGTAGTGGTAACTAAAATGTAAGCACAAATATAATTGCTTTATTACATAATTATGTGTTTTGTTTCATATAAAAAGATTCCTTAATATGGTTGATGATGATGAGTTTGGCAATTGGACCTTTAGAAACAAAACAGTGTCATTAAGATACAAGTGTCATTTTACATCCTTTTGGGCCATCCGGAATCTAGAGCTTTTTTTAAATCATACGGATCTTAGCAACCTATTTATCCATATCAAGTCTTAACAACCAAGATGCTTCTTTCCATAAATCTTTTTTAATGAGATGGAAATCGAACCTCAATCATTTCATTTTGTTATTTAGGTGGTCAACAACAAAACCAAGAAGGGTGTCAAAATAAATTAATACAAGAACCCAATTCTTGGAGAATTCAACAATAATGACTACAGAGTACAGAGACTAGCTAACTTGTAAGATTTGGAGAGATAAAATTATAGGGCATTTACAAGAGAGATAAAAGCAAAAATAAAATAAAAAGAACTCTAAAACTCATGATTGATTCTGATCACGAAATGCCTAGGCCAAAAGAATAAGGTGGTTTAGACTTCTGTTTCTTGGACCCAAAACCGAGATGTTGATCTCTAAGGGCCTGTTTGGTACGCTTGAATTGAGGTGGGTGGAAATGGAAATGGAATTCATTTCCATGCTGAAGTATGTTTGGTACAAACATTTGATGATGGAATTGGCCTCCGTGGAAGAGCCAATTCCATCAAATTGATGGAATTAAGCTTCCATCATATACCCCATGGAATTGTAACAAATTCCATGGAATTCTCATTTTACCCTTATTATTCATCTCTTCGATTGCACTTCTGCTCTATCCCCATCATCACTGACGGCGGCCTGCTGCAACCCATGGCGACGACAGCATCTCATCCTCTTCACAGATCTCCGAGGATGGTAAGGAAGTAACAACGGTGGCTCTACTTTTTGCGGCGACCCGAGGCAACCCACAACAGTGAAGGCTGAAGATTGACGGCAACTATGACACCACAGTGTTTGGGAGAAAGGAAGTCGCCAGCGATGGCTCCTCCTGCAAACCCATCATTACTAGGTCCTTGATTCTCTCTCTCTCTCTCTTCAGACCCTCACTTCGTCGACCTTCATTGCTCGGACTCCAACGTCGCACCACGTTCGATGACGGTGGCGGCGCACGGTGCTCCTCACCGTCATCTCTATAGATCCAGATTGTTTTAGTTCCTCATATCCTAACCACGATTTCGTCTGGGTTGCTCACAATTCTGAGTTGCGATTTGATTATGGGTATTTGGTTGCTCACAATGTTTGATTCATTAGCAGTAGAACCTTAGCAGTAGTTGTGATTTGATTATCTGTTTTGCCTTTTGTTTTTCCGATTTGATTTTTATGTTGATCATTGGATTTGATTTGGTTGCTGGGTTCTGATGATGGTGAGAATTGGGTTTTTAGGAAGGGTATTTTGGTATTTTTGTATAAAAAATATGTCTCATTTCCATGTCATACCAAACATATTTTTAAACCTCATTTCCATATCCATATCCATATCCATTTCCATCAAAATCAATTCCAAAATACCAAACGTGCCCTTAATTTTTGTCAAAAACTACTTTTCCATGTCGTGACGCAGCATCTAATTTGTCGTCTTTTTTTCACATTTTCACATCAATCACTTCATTTGAACAACACAGCCTTTCAATTTCACCTAGCAGGACTTCAATTTAGTGGCAGAATTCATGGAAGAAGAAGGGTTCTGATGAGTAAGGGAGATCATGAAAACACAGATTAAAAATTGAAACGATAAGTCAAAATCTTTTAATTAAAATCTGAATTTTTTAAAAATATGTGTCAGCTAGTTAGGATTAAATAATATAACTTGTTATATATATATATATGTGTGTGTGTTTAAAACTTAAAATTTAGGCATACTTCATCATCATTGCAAATTAAGTCACCACTTGACTTTACTTAGCAACATTACCAGTGTTATGTTTTAAGGACAAAAAATATACTTTATTCTTCACATGCTAAGAAAATTATTATTTTTTAATTTTCTTCCACTTAAGGACATTAAGCTTGATCATGAAATACTTGTTTTCCCTTTAATTGGATATCAGCATAAGATACATCATAGGGAGGACACTGAGTCTCTTCTTCCAACAAAGGTAGTGACCCGCTAGCCTCGTTTTCGTAAGCATCAACCTTTTGTTAAAAAACCTCGTATTATTACCAGAATAAAGTTTTCTATTAACATATACCAATTTTGTGATTTTAGACCCTTCAGCTTCAAGTCCTTCATTGACACATGCAAGGTTGCTAATGTTTGACGAGTAATCCTCTAGCACACTACTACAGAATATACTTTTAACTACCCTAAAGGACGTCCCTTTTTGAAAAAGGGACGCCCAAAATATTGGCTGGTGGCATATGTGTAATTATAGATGTAAATTGGAGAGGTTGGCGGGTCAAAAAAAATTGAATCTCGCACCAGGAGGGGCTAGATGGTGTTTTAGACGTCCCCAATCAAAATGGGGACATCTAAAGACTCCCCAGAAGGTGTTTTAGACATCCCCAATCAAAATGGGGACGTCTAAAGACCCCTATAACTGTCCAGTATATCATATACATTTTAAAAAAAATAGAAAAACTTTAGACGTCCCCATAAGAGTTGGGGATGCCTAAAGAAATGAATTTAAATGTCCCTAGACCATCTGAGGACGTCTAACTTTAGACTTCCCCAGATGGTCTGGGGACGTCTAATGTTAATCTTTAGACATCCCTAGATGATCTGGGGACGTGTAAGCTTAATGTTTAGACGTCCCCAGCTGAGCTCACAAAGATATTTTTCATGGAAGCAAGAAGCTCACAAAAACTTCTTTTTTTCATATTTAGATAGTGCGAAAGCTGTTGGGTGAAGGAATGTACGAGATCTCCTCTCCTTCGGTGCCAATTCCTCCCTTATTACCATCTCAAGCATGTCTAGTCTTACATTTATGTCATCCTTCATCTTCCCAAGAATATAAAGTAATGTTCGAAAAAGACTTTCACACACATTTTTCTCAATGTGCATGACATCAAGAAAATTTCTAACATTAAGGGAACTTCAATAAGATAGATAAAAAATATAAACATTTTCTTCCACCCGCTAGACTAAATATATTTCCCAAATGGCTACTCAAATTAACAGCCTGTACGTTTCATTTTTTCAAAAACCTCCTCACCAGTCAAAGGGTTGAGTGCTATCCTCTCATTTGTTTCCCCATTGAAGTATTTTTCTAATATGACATATGACCTTCTTGCAACCATTTGTGATGTCCCATATAGGAATTCTTCATACCATGCCTCAACCTGATCGATTGTGTACCCTTTTCCCAAATCAAGCATCCAAGTTAACCTTTGATGTTGTACCTTGCAAATTATTGTATACAGGAAAGTCATTGATTGTACCAAATAACATTGCCTTCATATTGAATGTTTCTTGTTTGTGAGCATCATATATAGCCTCTCCTTTGTCCCACAACTTTTTCAAGTCGTCAATTAGTGGCACAACGTATACTTCTATACCATTCTCAAGTTGCCTTGGCCCTCATATTATAATTGACAACATCATGTACTTTTGTTTCATCGAGAGCCATGGAAGGAGGTTATATATAAATAATATAATTGACCATGTACTGTGGGTACAGATCTGCATCCTAAATGGGCTCATCCCATTAGTAGTTAATGCTAGGCGGAGGCTTTTGGTTTCTTTATCAAATTTGGAATACTCAAAGTCAAACTTACTCCATTCAACAGACACTAGTACAAAATTCCCTTTCTAGACAGCCATATTTAGACCAGTTATAGTGGATAAGGTTTAAAAAATTTGACCGATAGCAGTTTTATAATTATATAGAACTTCTAAGATCGGTTCTCAAAAAACCAGTATTAAAAAAACTATTTAGACCGGTTATAAATAAAAACGGTCTGAAAATATCAAAATATTTAAAAACTTAAAAATTTTAAACTTTTAAGACCGGTTATTATGAACCAAAGACCGGTTATTCATAATAACTGGTCTTAAATATCTAAAATTTAAGATTGGTTTTAATAAAAACCGGTCTTAAATATGAAAAATTTAAAAATTATTTTTTTCACCCTTTTAAGACTGGTTTTTATTGAAAACTGGTTTAAAAGGTGAGCGTTTCGCCTCGTATTTTTACTCCCGTGCCCAGATCCCACGCTCTATGAACCCTTTCTTCTCTTGTCACCATTTCTCTGTGAGATTTGTCCTTGCTTGTTCTAAACTCCTCCATCATACCCCGTTCCTCATTTGCTCAACTGTCCTCCAACATTACTGTTGACATTGTTGTGTTACTTGTCGCTGTTCTTTGATCATCGTCACTCTCCTCCGCAGCCACCTCTATTCTCTGCAATGACCATTCTCCTCTACCGTGACTTCCTTTTGTTAGTGCCATGAATTTGAGGACTTTATTTTAACCTCAGTCGACGCCAATGTGCAAAAGTGTTGTGGTATCTTCCAATCATATCAAGGTTCAAGCACTTGTTTGTTAATGAAATGATGCAAGAAATTTGGTATGACATGTGGATGAGAGGACATCCGATGAGAGGACATTTGGCTGATTCTTCTCAATGGAAGAAAATCGATCAATTATTTCCTACCTCTGATAAAGAACCTAGGAACCTTAAGCTTGTACTTAGCACAGATGACATTAATCCTTTTGGTAGCCTAAGCAATATACATAGTTCATAGCCTATTCTGTTGATAATTTACAACTTATCTTCTCTGTTATGCATGAAACGAAAGTACATCATGTTGTCTATGTTGATTTCGGGATCAAAACAACCCAAAAATAATATAGATATTTACCTAGAACCCTTGATCGAAGACTTGAAAGAGTTGTGGGACGAAAATGTTGATGTTTTTTGCGCAAACAAGAAGAAGGTTTTTAAAATGCGAGCCATGATTTTTTGTACTATAAATGACTTCCCTGCATATGGAAACTTGTTAGGATATAGTGTTAAAGGCTATAAAGTATGTCCAATTTGTGAAGAAGGAACATGCTACCATCAACTACAACATGGAAGAAAGACAGTTCATCTTGGCAAGAAGGAGATTTCATAGATGAGGCCACCCATATCATAGATTAAAGAAAGCTTTTTTTGATGGATAAGAGTTTGAAGATGCTCCAAAAGCATTGACTGAGGAATAAGTTTATGAAAAGGTGAAAAAAATCAATGTTATCTTTGGTAAGACTACAAAGAATAGTAATGAAAAAAAATATATGGAAAAAGAGGTCTGTCTTCTTCAATCTTCCATATTGGCCCAATCTTGATGTGAGACCCTATATTGATTCATACATGTGAAGAAAAACATATGTGATAGTATTGTTGGGACATTGCTTAACATATAAGGTAATTCTACAGATGGCATGAAGGCGAGAGTAGATTTGCAAGAAATGGGGATTTGAGAAGACTTGCATCCAAAGCCATATGGTAAGAGAACTTTTTGTCCTCCAGCCGCTTATACTTTGTCTAAGGATGAGAAAAGAAGCTTTTGTGAGTGTTTACATGGCATCAAAGTTCCTTCAGGTTATTCTTCAAATTTTAGGAAGCTTGTGTCGATGAAAGACTTGAAGTTAGTAGGGCTAAAGTCTCATGATTGTCATGTCTTAATACAACAACTACTCCCAGTAACTATTTGAGGCATTACTGAATATATGATCTTCAACATGTGTTGACCAGACTTTGTTTCTTCTTCAATGCTATTTGTAGTAAAGTCATTGAGACAGAAATATTATATGAACTAGAAAATGAAGGATATCTGATCTTGTGTCAGCTTGAGAAGATTTTTCTTCCTTCTTTTTTTGACCACATGGTACATCTAATTGTGCATCTAGTAAGGGAGATAAAGTTGTGTGGCCTTATCTATTTATGATGGATGTACCCAATTGAAAGAACTATGAAAATCCTAAAAGGGTATGTGAAGAATGCAAATTGGCCTAAAGCATCTATTATTCAGAAATATGTTTCTGAAGAAGCTATGGAGTTTGGTTAAGATTACTTGTCAAATGTAAGATATATTGGTATTCCTGAACGTCACAATGAAGAAGGGGTAGATGAGGGCTACAGTAAAGAGTGTTGATCCTGATGAATTGCAACAAGTCTACTTGTACCTCTTGAATAATGTTGATGAAGTTCAATATTGCATTAATGCTCATAAATAAATTGTCCGAAAAGAAAATAGTTTAATGATTGAACAAAGGTTAATTATAGAGCATAACAAAACTTTTGCACATTGGTTCAAACAAAAGGTGGACAGAGAAAAATGTGTTTCTAATACAATTAAATGGTTGGCATGTGATCCTACGGTTGATGTCATAACTTGGACTTTATTTGTGATCAATGCTTGTGCATTTTACATAAAGTCCCTTGATGATAGGTGCACCGTCCAGAATAGTGGAGTTATGTTAGTGGCTGAATCTATACACTTCTCTAGTTTGAAAGATAAGAATCTTGGATTGGTAGCAATACCTTATTATGGGGCTATTGAAGAGATTTGGGTGGTTGATTATGTTAAAATTAAATTTTCCATTTTCAAATGCAAGTGGGTGATGTCAACAATGGTGTGATGATTGATTAATTAGGATTTATATTGGTTGATTTGAATAATAGAAGTTTTGGAGATGAACCTTTTATTATGGCATATCAAGTAACAAGTGTTTTATATTACCTATCAGACAAATAAAATGTGGTCTGTAGCTCTCTAAAAAAAACGGGTCATTTACATTAATCAGGAAAGTCATTCAATGAATTATCTTCTTGAGACTCCTTCTTTTTCTAGGGGTCTACCAGAATTGAATGAAAAAGATGAAGCAAACAATGAACATGGCACAACAATCATCATGAAGGGATATGGGAGGATATCCCTTTATAAAACTACTTTGAAGGTTAATTAGCTAAAATAATTATCATGAACTATATTTAAATTATGTATATTGTTATTGGTATATATAAAACTACTTTTTTTGTTGTCGTCACATGAAAATTAAGGATATGAGGTGTCTTAGTCTAGATGCTCCAAAGCCAGCTAGTGATCATTAGCCATGGATTAATGTCTGTTGTGTTCTTTCTCAATAGATTCCTCTATCATCAATTAAAATATTTTGATTATATTCTGATCTTAGCTAAAGTTTTGATTTCTTTTGTCAAACTGTAATATTAAAACAGGGAAATAAAAATGTTTAGCAGCATACCTTAATTTTCATATTGTGTGTGATCATGTGTTGATTTTCAATAATTTATTGTTGTTACTTTTGTGAAATATGAGGTATAGGAAGAATGATAATGTAAGTTACATGATTTGAAATTATGTTTTAAAATGCTTGACGAAATGGGAAAGTGTAAGAGAGAATAATTTATTTGGGGTGTAAGAAGAATGATTTATTGTTACTGCTTCTGTGGAATATGGGGTATAGGAAGAATGATGTAAGTATTACACCAACCAATTAAAATGCTTGATGAAAATGCTTCTGTATAAGATGTTTGTTATAATGTGTAAGAGAAGAATTTATTTGGATGTCGTTGAAATGACTACTTGCTGAGTGAAATATTTTAACAGGGGAAATGGATTGCTGGGTAAATATTTTAAAAGGAACAATTTATTTTAAAAAAGGTAACTTTTTAGACCGGTTCTTTCCAAAACTGGTCTAAAAGGTACATTTTAGACCGGTTGTCTTAAAAACTCATATAAAAAGTATTACTTTGAGACCGGTTTTTTAGACAACTGGTCTAAAAATTCAAACTTTTTAGATTGGTTTTTTCGATAACAGGTCTAAAAATAGTTATTATTAGATTGGTTATATAAATAACCGGTCTTAAAACTTTTATTAAGACTGATTCCTTAACTGTTCTAAAAGGTGTAGACTTTTTAGATCGACTGTATTAAGACCTCATCCAAAACCAGTCTAAAATGTCATTTTTAATCGGTCTTAAAAGTGATTTTTCCACTAGTGAGAATCTGTAAAATACCGAAGCATGCCATCTTGAATCCTTTCATCCTCATGCCACCTTAAATTTTAGCATCAATTGCATTACTATACAAGTGTCTGGATCAACTTGCTTCACAACACCACACTTTGACGCAAGGATAAATCATGAAACCACAATCGTCAGCATTATTACGAGTCACAAATCTTATGAAATCACCCACCTCATCCCAATACTCCTTTAATAGACAATTGGCAGACATCAAAAACAATCTTTACATACTCTTTACCCAAATCAATACTAACAAATAACAATGTTGGTAACAATAAACACTTAAAAACTCTAAAAAACAATCTTTACAAACTCTTTATTACCCAAATCAATACTAACAAATAATGACTTTAGTAACAACAAACAACAAACACTTAAAATCACTCAAAAAACAATCTTTATATACTTTTTACTCAAATTAATACTAACAAATAACAATTCTAGTAACAAGAGACACTTAAAATCAGTGGCAAAACCCTACACTACTATAGAAAAGGCTTAAAACGTCCATAATTAATGTCTATTTTAAAAAAAACAGAAATTAAAAACTATGTTGTGGCATTTTTTAATTATCTCTTGCCTTTTAACGTCTGGTTTTTAAGAAATAGACGTTATAACATTAAGTTTCAACATCTATTTATGGGAACAGACTAGGGGTGTTCGGGATCGAGACGGGATCGGGAAATGTCTTTCCCGATCCTGATCCCGAGAAGGGTTCGGGAATGATTTTCATTCCTAATCCCGATTTTGATCCCAAAAATCAGGAAATTTCGGGATCGGGATCGGAAAATTCCCGATCCCGGGTTTGCTTTTTTTTTAAAAAAAAAAATCTCTATATTAAATTTTTTGTTGTGTTTCCTTTAGTCTAGTATAAATATATAATTTGTCTAATATCATATTGTACCAAATAAGTCTAATATAAATATATACTTAGTCAAATATATGCTTAAAGTTGTCGATTCAGCTGCAAAAAGAATAAAGACAAGAACAAAAAATTAGAATTATTTAATAAATAATAAATAAAATTAACTAAATAAACTAAAAAAATAGATATTATCTTAAGGGTGTTAGAGATTTTCACATTTTATTTTACATTTGGTCTTTATTTTCTTAAATATTTTTAAAAAATATATATGTGTATATATATATTTTCGGGATCAGAGAAAAGTCGGGATCGGGGAGTCCCATTCCCGATCCTGATCCCGATCTCAAATTTTTCCTGATCCCGAAATCACATTCTTGATCTAGAAATTTTTGAGACAGGAAAATCTCGTCCCGCTTTGCTCAGGATCGGGACGGGAAATTGATTAACAACCCTAGAACAGACTTTGAAAGATGGTTTCAACATCTATTTCAGGAAATAGACGATGAAAGGTTCACCTTTCAACATCTATTTCTGAAAAAAGTCATTGAAACATACTTTCAACATATGTTTCTGATTAAACAAGCGCCAAAAGGTTTTTAAAAGCCCAAATATGTTGCAACGTCTTCTTCAACTTATAGCAGCCACCTCCCTCGACTCTTAGTATGCAAAATTAGTTCTTCCTCTCTCGGATCCTCCCCCTCTCTCTCAACTTCACAATATTCGTCACAAGGTAAACTCAGTAGAGAGCTTGTAGCTAAGTTTCGAGAGGAAGTCCATCAATCACTTTGAAAGGAAGCCTAATAAGAGCTCATTGTGCAACTTCACCAATCACTCTGAGAAGAGTTGCTACACAAGCTATGTAGTGGGTGAGATCTATCATTCAATCAAAGAGGGAACATGAGGGATGTAAAACCCAGGATTCCCTGGCCTTTCCTAGCACCAAAAGAAGTTAATAACCTCTTAGAGGCACCACTTGGCAACCCTTCTCCCATTCCAGAGGCTAAAGAACCTTGCATTTTCTATTTGGATGTCCTGCTACTGCGCAAGCTTGTTGTTGCTAAAGCTCTCATACATGCACAAGCTGCCACCCACCATCATAAGTAAATTTCATATGCTTTATGTAGGGGTCACACTGACATGTGTTTGACAGGGGGAAGAAGCTATAGACATCCCGATCCTTGATGAAGAGGTTGCAACACTAGGTTAGGTGATAGGATCTTTCATCCTTTGGCCGAAAAATTTTATTCACACAGTGGCAACACCTCCAATGGTAGGAAATACCTTACTACTACTTGAGTTTTCTTGGACATCCTACTTATAATTTGTATTTTATGTTTTAATAGGATCAACATAATGGAACAAAATTTCCCTTCTTGGTATATCTACAACAACTCCATAAAAAATTAGCCATATTGACTTGCAAATGCCTTGTGGGATTATGGGGGAAAGAATGTTGTATTCCTTTACAATTGATAGGTAAGATCCTAAAGTGTTCATAAATTTAGAGGAGCTAGATATAGGATGGGTTAAACTTGGAATCATGTAAGTTTTTTTTTTAACTTCAATTGATGCAGTGGATTTTAGGTTTTATATATTCAACAATTCATTTATAATTTTAATGTTATTATAGCTTCTTCCACAACATATGCATCGAAAGGGGAAGAAATAGTTTATATGGATTCTTATGTCCTGCAAATACAAGAAAGAAGAATAACAAGTTAGAACTTAGGATGAGCTATGTGGGCTACACAATGAGAGAGAATAAATTGTCTTGTTATCTAGCACCAATTCTTGAAGTGTAAGTATCTAAATTTTGTCTATTTAATTTAAAACATATTTGGTTTCTTAACAATTATCATGTTATCTAACTTTATTTTAATTTGTAAATGTTGTTATAGTTATCATTAGAATATATGTGTTGTTTCTCTCGTCATGAACGTCATCTATTGGTTTGATTCCTTAGGACGCAAGCCAAATGAAGAGATAAAATCCATCTTCAACAGGTAAGTTAATTTCTTTGTAAATCTTTGATTCTTGACTTAAATAAATTCTTTTAATGTGTTTTGATTTTCATTTTAATGATACTGCACTCAAGACATATAGACTACTAGGCAGAACATGTGAAGAAAAAAATAGAGATGTGAAGTGGTTTTATCCGATAGTAAGTAGTTTAAATTCAACTTCTTTCATTGACAATCAATTTAGACATGCCTTTATTTGTTTTAACCATTTGCTTTTGATTTATGGTGCCCTCGACAACTATGGAGAATTGAGTACGGATATTATGTTATACTTTATATGTATAATATCATTCATAGTGGAGTTACTACATATTTTAAATAGGTAATCGCTTCTTCATACTCAAATGATAATATTTTTGGTGTTGTAATTCAATTGTTAATTATTTCATTCAATTGATTGATTTAATTTAGCTTATTTTTTAATTTGCAAATTTTTGGTAATGATGACGCCTACTTAGGCTAAGACATTAATTTGATCCGAAACCTTTTGGTTGGACATCCTCTTCAACACCTAGATGAGTAAAGTTTATTTTGATAAATAGTTTATTTTAGATATCTGTTTAGATAAGTTTTGGACACTTTGTAGTGATTATTATATCTAGGAGCAATAGTTAACACTTTGATTAGCTAGTGCTGGACATTTGTATACTATTTGTAAGGACATTAAGAAGTGCTGGATGATGTTTTTATATAAGGCTTAACTGCTAGGCAGTGCAATATATAAAACAAAAGTTTTTTTTAAAAAAAAAACCTTTCAGCATCCGTTATTGAAAAATAGACACCATAAGTTGCACACTTACTGTGTCCCTTTTTCCAAAAAGGATGTCGTAAGTGTCTTACTGTGACCCTTCTTAAATGGATGTTGTTCTCATGCTTTACTATGTCACTTGCATAGGCATCCCCCTAGAAAGGGACGTAGAAAGGGCCTAAAAACTGACATTAAAAGTGCTTTCTGTAGTTGTGCTATATACATACGAAATCACTCAAAAAACAATCTTTACATACTCTTAATCCAAATCAATATCAAAAAAATGAGTTGAAAAACCACTATAGTAGAGGAACTCAACTAAACTCAACTTTAGCAAGAAGAGAAGAACTCAAACACTAGACCCATGAACCCTAGAAGAAGAAACCAAGCTAGACATTTCTTGTAGGAGCACCCACGAACTGAGAAAAACTTTAGAACCCACGAAAACCACGTACCTACAAATGGTGAACTACGAAGGAGAGCTACGGTAGAGAAGAAGGGAGCAACACCACCAAAGGAGCGACGGAGGATAGCAAAATGGTGGTGGAGAAGCCTAAATGGAGTCATCAAAGGTGTAGAAGTGAGCTCTCTGCAATTTTGTAATTTTCAAATGTTGAACGAAAATGGATCTAGGAGGTGTTTTTAAAAGAATATACTTAACGATTGTTATTAACAAACCATTAAATATATTATATATGGCGGTTCTTTTTGAACAACCATCAAGTATATATCACCTATATTTGATGGTTTTTCACAAACAACCGTCAAATAAAAAATTTCATTTCTCTTCCAAAAGAAAAATTAATATTTAACGGTTGGATTATAAAATCGTTAAATATATTCTCATATGCTTAATGGTTGTTTTAGAATACCGTTATATATGTTATAATACCCCAAAATTTGGAATTGAAGGCTTGGGAATAAGCCTAAATTAAGTGGACTATTAAGCCTCAATTTAGTAGAAGCCCAAATTTATCCCCTAATGATTCTTATATCTTTGGGGTATTAAGAAAGTAAAATGGTGAACTTTAGAGAATATAATTATGTTTTTGGTGAAATCGCATATGAGGTAGTGAGATTGTCATGTGATTTTGAATGATCAAATGATGAGCAAAAATTATAAAATTTTACGGGAAGAAATCAGACATCCTAAGCTTTAAGTTGATAGGTCATATGGCTCAATTAGAACTATATACAAAAAGATATGAAGTTTTGAAGTCAGCACAGAAAAACTGTGAAGTTTCTGGAACATCATGCAAAGATCGAAATTCTGGGAATTTTGTAATTCCATTTAGCAAAATTATATATTTTTTCTTGAAACTAGACTCAATAAGGGTTCTATAGGCTTTGGAATCACTCCAATTCGATTTTTCTAGAGTTAGTTATGATTTTTCAAAGTTTGGCCAGAAATCTGTCAAAATTTTGTAAAGATCTGAAACTGGGAAAATTAATTAATTAAATGGGGATATATTATTAAAATCTTCTTCTTCTTCCCCAGCTCCAAAACTGACGTGCTTTATGCAGAAAATAGAGAGAGGAGTTGAGAGAAAAATAGAGAGGAGGAAGGAGAAATCTCACAAGGTAAGTCGATTTCTTCGGTGAATTCGTACCTAATGTGTATAATCCTTCTCCTAAGCTTCTCTTCTATGTTATGTAATGTTTTTGAAGCACAAATCTTGGTGTTTTGAAGTTAGGGTTTTTAGCCACAAGAAGGAAAAGCTAGTAGGAGCTTGAGGTAACTTCCAAACCTTTGTATATTGACTATTCTAGCTATTGTGGACAATTTAATCGGTGAAATTTTACCGGATTGTCTTTGGTTGTAAAAATGGAAAATGGGTTTTCCTAGGGATTATGTTGCCCAAATTGGTACTAAATGGTAGTTGTAACCTAATGGAATAGTCAATAAAGTGGTTAAGAGTAGAAAGAAACATGTTTACAGAGCCAAAACTGAAAAACCCCGATTTTCCCCGGAATTCTTATACGTTTCAGCCAGCTCTAGAAATGGGTCTTAGAGTTGGATTTTCAATGCTTTGATGGTTTTATTGAGTTCAGGAGCGAAAATTAGGTGGGGTTACAGTTTGGCACTTTTTCGGAAAAGGCCGAAAAAGCATAATTACGTAAATACCCCTGAAACCTTTAAAGCTGGGTTGTCAAGGGTAATTTTATAATTTGACATTGAATTTGATAATTATGAGTCCGGAAATGGATTCCTTGGGCAAAAATATGTCAGAATAGCCCATGTCAAAATATTGGAAAAAGTACGGTCGGACCGAGTACAGCGGGGCCGGGCCTGGTCCCCGGGGGTATTTTAGTAATTTTTCAAGATAGACTCATATAACCCCCAGAAACACTATGGAGGTGTCTAAATGGTATATTTGGAATTATAGGACCGAGCTGAGAGCTCGAGTTGCTGGCACACAAATCGAGGAGAAAAGCTGGAGGTAGAGGACTTATCTTACTTGCATGTATTTGATATATTTGCTTGTATAATGATGTATGTGATTGCTTTACTTGATTGTGTATAGAATATTTGAATAAATGAAGCTCTGTTTCTGTTTTGTTGTGGCCATAATTTTGTTACATAAAACATTGAGCATGCAGAAATGTCATTATGGGTCATACATCTAGTTAAAGCTAACATATCATACACATAGCATCTATCATGCATGCATTATGGTATCTGTTTCCTATTGAGATTCTCTCGAATCTCTCCCTCCCCTACCAACAATTTAGACAAGAGAAGACAAAAGATATGTTGAGAGCAAAGAAGAGAACTACACGAGAGGATTGCAGTGGCGGAACGAAGTCAGGAATATGTCTCTGTTTCACTGGGATGTGTTTAGACACCCAAGTAGCCCTGTGCAGCTACACTAATTATAATTATCAGGTACAAATCCCTTAGGGGAATTTCCGTAATCATGTATATATTATCAGTATAGTTATGCTACTCTTGTGTTGCCCACCGAACCGCATATCGTTTTTTGCAAATACTCTGAAAAAGTTGAAATTGAGATAAGGGCATGACATTTTGGTATCAGAGCTGAAAGCGGTTCTGGTGGAGCTTCAGCAGTTCTAGAAGAGCCCAAGAGGTTCTAGCCAAAATTAATAAGTGAAAAAATAAAGATTGAAACAGAATTAATAACAAAAGAAATGTTAAAATACCAGATACTACAAAGCCCTATAATAAACTTTCCTATACATACAGATACAAGCAAAACTAAGAAATTATTAGAAGAAAAGAAAGAAAAATAAGAGAGAAAAACGTTCAAAGAAGGGAAAAGAATAAAACAAGAAGAAAAAGAAAAAGAGGAGTTTGAAAAATGGAAAGAAATACAATTTGGGAAAAAGAAAGAAGAAGAAACAGAGCCTAGTAAATACTCATCCACAATTAACATTCATTCTCTACTCGAATTCAATGCTCATAAATTATTCATTAAATTTCCATGTTAAAGAAAAATAACCACAGATAATCATGGCCACTAACCATTGGAGCCCTCCCTAAAATTACCGTTGCCATATTAAAATAATAATTTAGGAGAGATAACATTCATGCAATTATAGCAAGGAGGTTAAAAGTTATTAAAACCAATTTAATACTAACTCATTAACCAAGAGCAATAAAGCCTCCCACCAATAGTAATAACCCCAACAAAACCTATGAAACAATGCTAACAATAGCATGTTAATTGTCAATAAACCTCCAATATTAATAATACCATTTAAAATAATAACTAACTTTCAGAATTTCCAGCAAGTTAATTATCCCAATTCAACATGTGATAATAATGAATATAGAAAGAGTAACTATTGAGGAAACTAGACCCAATGAAGAAACTAGTCAAAGAAGAAAGCCTATAAAAGAAGAAGCCAGTGATTCTGAAACAAAAGTAGTTTATATGAAGAAGGACAACCACCTGAAAGAGGTAGGAAAAACCCTAATCAATTTACAACACTTGTTGACTAATTCTGAAACTTGTCCATCCTTTACTGCATTCAAACAAAATAGCTAGGATTAAGAGTTTCTAACATCTGTCATATAAGAAACATGGCAGATGAGAGGATCGATAGTAGAGGTAAAGATGAGATTTTTTTCACTACAGCCAATAAGGAGGTTGTTTTCCATTGATTCTTCAGGGGATAAGCAGCTCTACATGGCAGTTCAAGAAGCTTTGAAGTAACAGAACAGGCAAGAAGTGAGTGAGGTATCATCGTCCTCCATGGAAGGAGGTTGTAGTAGTAGTAATAGTGCTAAAGTAAAGAGGACATTTTTTCCCATCGGACATGGTAGTAGTAGATCCAGAAGTTTAATCCTACCTGTTTCTATAGACCACTAAAAACGTTTTCTAATTTGTGAGTCTGATCCAGCACATCTCATTTCTTATTATTCTTACAACTTTTGTGAATATAGAGCTTACCATTAGAATGTAATATAATGAATAGAAGAAGAAGTGCATAGAGTTGTACTACAGAAATATTCAATTGCATTTATTTTTAGTTTGGAAGCCACGCCTTCTTCTATGACATTTTATAGAGTTTAAGAGGACCTATTCTATGGAATTAACTAAGTTCAGTGTTCAAAATCTAAGAAATTGGATTGTAGTACTATTATTTCATGGCTGATCACTGTGTTACTTTTCTTTTATAAAAGTAAACTAGAAAAAGGCTCCAAGATATTATTACAAGCATCATTGCAACAAATTAAAGGCGCTGGTTTTTTAGCTCTTTAAGGAAACCTTTTCTTCTGGACATATCATCAATTGAGCTATATTCCAAAATCCTACATGATATTAACATCAATCAAATTGTGAGAAAGAGATAGGTCTTGGTCTTAAAAACTTTTTAACAGCGAAGATAAGAGAAATGAGGAATCTTAGTATCTGACCTCACTCCAACAAGAGAAACCAATGTATTAATAAAGAAATAAAATCGAGCAAATTGAAAAATCAAAAACATCCACACAGAGTTAGCAAATTAGTTTCGGTCATCACAGGTAGAACTACCCAGACACACATAACTCTGATTTTTACCACAATCTCACACAAAGCAACAAATTTAACACCAACCAAAAAAAGGAGAAAATGATAGACAACCTGAATATTCTATGAACCTAAGTTACCGCATTCAAATTGAAGGTTGAAGGAGATTTGGGAGACTCACCTCACTCAGATTCTAGTAGAGGAGGAGAGCGAGCCACGACCGGTTCACCACGAGAGCGAGCCACGACCGGTTCACCACGAGAGCAAGCCACGACCACTCCACCACAAGTTTGCAACCCACGATTGACGAGATGAGAGGGAGACACCGGAGTGTGATATGGTGCGAAAATCGGCCGGTGGCCTGCTGTGGACGAGGAGGGCGAGAGACTTGGGAGATTCAGAAGCCCCGTCGAATTAAGATCACTGTTTGCCTCCCACTTCAGCTAGCAAAGACCATTTTGTGCATCCAGCCAGGGCTCCCGCTTTCCCTGTAACTATCTTTTTACCAATATTATTAGGCACATATCTTTTTTATTTAAATAACTCCGACCGAGAAATTCCATCGGAAATTTTTCGGATGAAATTTCGTCGGAAGCATTGCGTTATAATTTCTGATGGAGTTTTTGTCAGAAATTCTGTCGAAAAACTTCTGACAGAATTTCCGACGGACAACTGACGAATTTTGCGACAGAATTTTTTTTCGTCTCAAAATCTGTCAGAAATAGACTGTTTTTTTATAGTGAACAGCTCATGACAAAAACACCATGATGATGAGACCCCTTATGTTTCATCTTGCAAGTTCTTGTCTGCGTGAAGAAGAAAATTAAGAACAAAAATATAAAAATAGTTATACATATAAGAATCCCAAAGAAATTCACAATCACATTAATATTATAGCAGAGGGAATTAAACATTAATCAAAGAACAGTGCTCACCCTATTATATATAAAAGTTTGGGCTTTCCTCTATAGAACTGATCAAGCTCCAAGACGAAGATGAAGGGAAAAAGCAAGGAAAGCCACAAAACATAGCTTTTACACTTGTAGATGAGTTAACGAATAGGTAAAAGAATCCAACGTCCTGTATTGAACATGATAAACCAAAATGCTGGAAGCATTTCGTACATAGCAAATGATGTGACGTTTCAATTTTACAAAAGAACGCATGAGTTTCAAGATGATGAACTAATAGACATGCCAGTTGAGATCTCTTTCTGAAATCAGAATCAAAGGAATTGTTGTGCAATTCAGGCTTCTTTGTTTAGCATATCCAATTTAATTAAGCTGGTAATTAAAAACTAGTGACGTATATATTTACTGATAGATGATATCATAATGGCAGCGTATTGAAGCCCCTTGGTTTTTTATAACTGTCGGTTTCTTTCTGCAGCATCCTCTTCTTTTCCAAAAAGGGGAAAAGCACATCTGTCTAGAAATGTTTTGGTGTTTCCCAATCCCAACCATAAAATTTTGGGGATTCATAGGGGTTCACTTTGAGAATGTCTTGTTAGGTAACAACTTGGATTTAGTTTTTAAGGAGTAGACACTGGTAGTTTGAAGTTAGAGGATCCAATCTGCAACCTCCTGCTTATGATGGAGCTTCCACACCACATTTTACAATAAAATCTACATCTCATCCCATGTTCAAGAAAATTTTGGCAACTACTTTTTCTCACGGAAGGAAAAAAAAATCTTCAACTAGAAAAGTTCCTTCAAACATCCTCAATTTTCAAGAATTTTAATTTGCCACCTTATTTATAGGAATTATTGATAATTTTGATAGGAATACAAGAAAACAAAATAAACCTTTATAGTTTGAGGCACGAGCAATTTGGTTGAGGCCCGAACCCGTTAAGGGTCATGCTTATGATTTAAAGTTAGGCTAAAAAGGACCAGCCCTATAGAGCCGCAAACTTAAAGGGGTGGCCTTCATGGCAACAGACTATCCTATTAAGCACGCCAATTTTTTATTTAATTTTATTACGTGACTAGAAGTTGAGTTTTGCTTTGAAAAAATGATTGTTTAAAAATGGAAATATTTTTCAAATCATATAATGTTTCTATTTGAACATTTTAAAGGAAAAACATGATTATATTTTTATTAAAAAACTAAGAGAAGCTTGTTGATGATATTATAGTTAGTTAAAGGTCCTCTAATTGATTTTTATAAAAGTTACTCAATTTTAATTTAAGAATCTTTCATTTGGTTCTTAATATTTTCCCAAAGAAATTTTTCCTTATGAAAAATTGAAAGAGTCATTTTTTTTATTGATGTAAGGTTAACAAAGATAATAATTTTTTAATTGTATTGTAAGAGGTTCGAATATTATGCAAACTATATTAAAAAGAGAAACTAATAACATATTAAAAAATGAGAAAATAGGGCCTCTATCTCATGAAGAATATTGTTTTAAGGAAAATGATCATTTATTCTATTTATCAAAAAAGATAAAACATTTAATATTTTAAAAATATTTGTCTTAATTACAAATTTTAGTGTTGTAATTTAATTTCTTTAAGAAAATGAAAAATATTGTTTTTTGTTAAACGGGCTTGAAGCCCACGGGGTCGGCTCGAACTGATGAGTAAATGGGCCAAGATTCAAAATAAAGACCTTTTATGGGAGTTGGGCCACGGGCCAGCCCGTTTATGCTCGAGCCCGTGGAGGGTTGGCTCTGCTGGGTCGGCCTGACCTCTTTTCTCACCTATAATCAAAAATTACCAGTAAAGCTTCCTTAAGTAAGCTTGATCTTTGACCCTTGATCCATAAAGACTCTGGTTTTAGGGTCCAAAAAAATTAAGTGCAATTTCCTGGTCTTTACAGAAGAATCCCATAAGAAACTTATGTCATGCTTCTCAAACTCATCCACAAGGAGAGTCTGAATAAATAACTATGCTTTATCCTGTCATATTCACCATTTTCCTTTCCATCAGAATAGTATTCTTCAACACTCTTACATGCGGAGAGGGATTTAAATCTATAACTTCATATGTAAATAGTAAAAGAAAAAAGGCTAAAACAGATCCCCAACCTGAACACAGTCTATACATACCAAAATCTCTAGTACGCTCAACAGTACTATTACAATTGACATTCTCAAAATCTCTAGTACGCTACACATTACATTTTTTAAGAGCATAAAGAGAATGATTTATTGACATATGTCAATTAATGAGTCCAAAAAGTACTTGTCTCATTGCCTGAAAAATCTTCACTCACTACTCATAAGTTTTATGATCAGTCTGAACTAGAGCAAAAACAAGAAAAATATCCACACTACAGGAATTATTAACTAGCAAATAAGAACCTTTCATTAAACTTTCAAGTTTGAATAGAGATATGAGCATGCACCATAACAACAATCAGTGATCACAAGGGGAAAAATAAAATAAAAACTGCAGCATCAATTTCATCAAGTAAAGAAGCACCTTCCCCTCTCTCACTCCCTCACTCTCATGGTTATTGGAAGATGAATAAATTAGACTAATCAATAAACAATAATCAAATATGCATTGTTGCTAGAAGCAATCAAAGAAATAAAAATGAGTGCAGAAAATGATGCCCTGGAAGACCTGAAAATTATGAAAGGGGGGAAGCTGATACCTCAATGAGATTAAAACCCCAAAGAGAGACGACCTTCATGATATTTTTGGAGGTCTTGAAGTCCCACGTCTAGTTCCGTTTTGCCCGCAGCAAGTTCTTTCTTCCCCTCCCATGGCAGTTCCCCCAACCTTGGAAAGATCTATGTGTTTGAATAGGACCAATAAGAGGAACAATTATGATCTTTACAACTGTAGACATGTAAGCACGCCATTTTTAGCTTCACTCACAAATTTCAGCGAGGTTAATGACCTGCCAGAAGAGCAAGCAAAATCAATAAGTAGGGAAATTAAACCATGTTTATGCGAGAAAAAAAAAAAGGTAAACCACCGCCCGAGAATTAAAATTCTGCATCCCTTTCACATTATTTTCAACCACTATTGGGATCTTGAATCTGAATTATTCCGTTGGCTTGGGGCTTCGGTTCAACTCTAATATAGTTCTGATCACTGAATCGAACGTTCGGTTCTTTTGATCGGTTCGGTTCGCGGCGTCTGATTCCTAACACTGTAACACACTATTCTCCTGAATTGGTTGGGGAACTTTTTAACTGATTTGTCGTCATCAACATTAAAACCATAATAACAAGTATGTCATAAACTTATTCGTAGACTCTCGTGCTTGCTGATAATGTGTTATAAATAAAATAAATAAAATGAAAAAAATATGAGAGGAAGAGATGATAAATCTTATTCATATTTATTTAGGGTGTATATAATATATAACGCATACCTTCTATAGGTATAACTTTACAATCTCATTAGAATCGATATCTATAAATTTAATAACAATAAGAGATAATTGTAGGATACTGGAGATAATAGGAGATATGAATATCTACACAAATATGATATTCATAATAATATTATATTTTTATGTTATATTAGAGATGTCTTACTTTTTATTGTAATAAATTGTTGCCTTCAACCATTACAACTAATGTGTTTGGATTATTTTTTGAAAGAAATTTTACGGTGTCCAATGGAAATGACCCATTAGTAAATTTTATGTCATTAAAGACTCTAATTTTTAAAATGGAATGAACAAACAAAAATGCCCCTAAATTTGAAGTATTTCCAACATCTCAATCATAACAAATGAACGTGCCGTCATTACCCCAAAAATTGCCCTCCCCACCTACATTTGAAGCATGTCTCTCTATAAGTCAAAACAATCCCCCATGTCAAATCTGTCTGGCAGTAGTAAAGTAAAAGACTATTATGAGTCATACATTGGAAGAGTTACTTTAAATGAGGGGCCTTAAAAGGGTTTGAGTTCTCCAACTCCGACAGCTAATTTTTTGGAGTAGGTTTACCATAGACTTGTGCTCATTACAAAGGAATTTGCAAGGATGTTGTTTTCTGCATTGATTACTAGTGTCTTGATTTTGAAAAGCAGCACATAACAAGAACATTATGATGATAAGTCCCATTATATTTCATGTTGCAAGTTCTAATCTGTATAAAACAGAAAATTAAGAACAAAAATAAGAAAATAGTTATACATATAAGAAACTCAAAGAAATTCACAATCACATTAATTTTACAGTAAAAGGAATTAAACATTAATCAAAGAACAATGTTCACCCTATTATATATAAAGGTTTGGGCTTTCCTCATCTCGGAGGCGAAAGGATATGATAGAACTGATCAAGCTCCAAGACGAAGATGAAGTAAAAAATCAATGAAAGCTGCAAAACATAGCTTCCACACTTGTAGATGAGCCAATGAATAGGGAAAAGAATCCAACATGCTGTACTGAACATGATAAACCCAAGATGCCGGAGGCACTACATACATAACAAATGACGTGACGTTTCAATTTTTTATAAGCACGCATGATCAGTTTGAAGTTGATGAACTAACAGACATGCCAGTTGTGATCTCTTCCTGAAATCAGAAACGAAGGAAGTGTTGTGCAATTCAGGCTTCTATGTTTACCATATCCAATTTAATTTTCCTGGTAATAAAAAATTGGTAAGAAACTAGTGAGGTATTTATTTAATGATAGATGATATCATAATGGTAGTGTATTGGAGCCCCTTGGTTTTGTATACTTTCTCTTGCCCTTTTAATAAAAGCTCAATAACTGAATTAAGTAGTTAAAATTAGTTAAAAATATGTCTAAAATAAACTTCTTTTTTCAAGTATGCCTTTATTTATAAGAGGACAAGTAAGAGAGAGAAATAGAATAATAATGATAGAAAGTAGGAAAGAAAATGCAATATGCATTACTATAGAAAATGTTATATTTTATGGTTATTTTTGAATATATTTTATGGTTTTGAACCGTAAAATATATGAGCATTAAATTTTAACATTTTAGGGTTGCTACCATAAAATAACTTGAGAAATATTTTACCGTTCTTTAGTTATAACAGTGAATATATTACGATTTTTTGTAAATAATCGTTAAATATATATTCCCATAATATTTGACAGTTCTTTGTTAATAACTGTTGAGTGTAGTTGTTTTTAAAGAAAAAAAATATATTTGGGTCATATGAATATAAATATCAATTTACGTAAATAAATCATGCAAAACCAATAATTTTTCAACTAACAAACTATTATTGATTATAAAAAAATTACAGTCACCTGTACGTAATCTCCAATTCAAAAAATACAACACCAACTTCTTAAATTTGGGCTAATAAACGTTGTGAACTTTGCATTCATCAACATATATAAATACAGTTATACGCAAATATTATTGTGTGGGATTAATTTCATCCACATGGATATAGAATAAAATTTCACAAAACTAAACTCATATTAGCTAGTTAAATATATATGTAGAGTAACATATTTTTCATTCGGTAGAAAAATCTAAAAACCCTGTGCCTAGCTTGGTTCTTGAAGAGTGGCGAGAATTTCCTTCTGTTGAATTTGTTCGTCAGCCTCCAGTGGATTTGTCAGAGGTATCAAAATATAAAAATTTCCTGCTTCTACTTTTATTCCCTGTGCTTTTCATCATCGTTACACACATATCTTGTGGCATTATTTTGTGTATGATTGATTCATCTGAATATGTGTTTCCCTTTTGGTGGCCACCACTGGGGTTCCGTTTCTTTTGAACTGAGTAGAATTTCCCTGACGAAAAGGATGATTTTGAGAAGAATTCCACAAAAGAAAAAGAGAATGAACTGAAACTTGAAGACAAGTGGACAATTCCAGTTTCCAGTTTCTTTTGCCCTGTATTCAACCTTGCCTGCCTTGAATTCTTATATATCCTGCATTGAAGGAAATTTCAGTCAGCAAAGTAAAGATCTTTTGTAAAACAAAGGACTTGTTTTGTCAGTAGTGTAACAATTTCAAAGATGTTTATACCAAGAAGAATATAGGATATTTTAATGTTAGAATCCTGCAATCTTGTAATTATTTTTCCAGAAAACGATTGACCAAAAAGATACATGTCAAAATTTCAGATTCACTAAATTAATCTAATTAAGATTAAAGCCTCTCTATAATAGTAGTGACTTCCAGTAAAGGAGATAATAAGCAATGGGGGGAAAAGAAATCAATCTCTCACAAGCATATCCAAAACAAACAACCCGAAATCGAAGAGGAAAAAAATTCAGTATTTCAGGAAAATCGAAATGTAAAATTTACTCACCAAATAAAAACAATCATCAAACACTCACCGTGATCTCTGTTTTATATATAAGCTTGCACTGCAGAAATCACAGGAAGGTGAATAATGAAGAAACACGCGAGGAAGATCTATTAGATATGGTTATATGTGTGTTAGAAACATTTCAGTACAAAATCTAAAAAGACTGCTTATCTTACCCACTCTAGTTATGAGTTACTTTAGGACAATGAGTTTGTTCTTCTCCGAGGCAGCAAAAACCTCCTGCTGGGTTTTGTTGAGCCTGCCATCTGGGTCATAGTAGTACCGCACAAATAGTAAAAAGGAACAGTGTAGAACATTATCATATGTAGGAGTACACGTGTGTGCACTGTGAAAACTACCAAATGCATACGTAGAAATTGAAAGGATGAGAAGGGGAAAGAAATTGCATTTTTTCTTTAAAAAAAACTTGTGGGTTATACTACTACAAAAGAGGGATTTAGTGGTGTCCTCTTGTGACGCTTGTTTACGATAGGTTTTTTTTAAAAAAATAATATACATATATTTAGAAGCTATGACACTTAAAATAATAAGATATCATTGCTTGCCACAAAGATATAAGTTACAATACCATCAAAGTTAGCTACCAGAGTTGAGATTTCACCCAACCCTTCCATGTCCGCAAGTCATCAGTATCAACCGCTACTATGTCAACTTGCAGATAGTTTTTATAACTCTCAAAGAAAAGGTATGGCTCAAACATATGACTCCAACAAGCTTTACTCAGCACTCCCATTTATCTCATAAAAAGGAATGAGTATGAAATTTGATCTTCGGAAATGAGATAGACTGTACTCCTTCATTCTCCATCCATACATATACAAGAGCTAATTTTTAATATTTAAAGATGCCAATATGTTGAATGATATCCTTGTTTTTCCCCCGGATTTTCAATCATACCATTTAACTAAAATTCATAATCTCCCCACATCATACTTCTAATCAAATTTTAATCTTCTACCATATGAAATATGACAAACATTTATTGCACCAATAAGAGCTTGTGCTTAGTTTATCCAAAACAAAGAAGCACATTGTACTACTACACCACTCCTGTCCTTATTATAAATCGCCTGTAAGTCATTCTCACATATCAATGAATGCATTAAATATGTTTTAAATTGATAAATTTTTTGTTATTAAAAAATTTCCCTCTCTCTCTCTCTACACTTATAATTCGTTCTCACCTCTCTCTCTCTCTCTCTCTCTCTCTCTCTCTCTCTCTCATGGAAATCAAATAGAGGTAACATTGAAAAATAAATCATTAATAATCCTTCAGCACCCTAAAGAAGGCATTGGTTTTTTTTTTAATAATGGAAGCTTTGGCCCTTCCTAAAGAAGCGCCAAAGCCTTGGCAGGTGCCAAGGCCACATTGGCCTTGGCATAAGGCATTGGTTTTTCTTTTATTTTTTTTAATAATGGAAGTTGTGACATTTTCTTAGGAAGCGCCAAAGCTTCCCAATTTTTTTTTTTAAAATGGGAACTAATGGCGCCTTTTTAGAAAGCGCCAAAGCTTCCCATACTTTCTTTGGCACTTTCTATATAAGCATCATATAAGGTGCTATAAAATTTTCCCACAACACCCTTATCACCCCACCATTACCACCCTCTTGCTTTCCTTTTCCATTGTCCCCACTCCTTCCTCTCTTTTACGACAGCAAGTAGAAGCTTCCTTGGTCCATCACTTTCTATTTTTTCTTGTTTCCTCCTCATGCACATTTTTTCAACATTGGGTCGCCACTTCAATTACAGTACAAAGCTTCCTCATCCATGTATTTTTTTTCTTCTTGTCTCGTTGCAGTACAAAGCTTCCTTTTCCACGTGTTTTTTTTTCTTCTTGTCTCGGCCTCTTACAAAAGCTCCCTAACTTATAAGTGTTTTTTTTAACATTTGATCCATGTTTTCTATTTTTTCTTTTTATTTAAAATATGTCATGACTCTTATATGTTTGCTTATAATTTTTATTTTTCAGGTATTTATTTAAAGTTTCAACTATGTCTACTTAAATTCCTATACATTGTAAGTTTTTTAATTTTTGAACTTACAAATATAATAATACTAGTTTAATCATGCGTAGAAGTAATGTGTATTGTTCAAGTTTAAGCAACTTAAATACTGGGGTTCTTTTATGCTTGATAAATGAAGTTGCAATATTACAAATGATACCTGCAAGTTTGGTGATGGATCATTCTACAAATATAATAATACTAGTTTAATCCTCCGTAGAAGTACATGTTGTCAATAGTGAAAAAGTTGCTGTGAATGGCATTGATGAAATGGTCAAATTGAGTGGAAGTATTATAAATGTCATTGGTACTTTAAAAGATTATTGTTTTGGAACCAATTAATTTAATAAACGCAGTTAGTAGTATTTTGGTTGGCTTGTTAGGGAACCAATTACTTTTACTATGATATGTAGTGTTGGCAAATATGATTTATTTTGTTGTGAGTTGTGAAAAATTATTATGATGCTGCGAGATTAATTGGTTGATTATTTGTGACTTAAAGAGAGTGTTTAATATTTGAAAAACTTCAAATTTTAGGATGTTATGCTGCTGATTTTTTTTAAAATAATAACAAAAGATAAAATTAAAGTAATTAGTAACTGCAAGAGGCAAATAACTTACCACTTTTAAAAATATGTTTAAGGTATAGATGGATTGAAAATTGATGTCATCTGATCGGTCCTCATGGGAATATATAGATAGGGTGAAAGAGTTTATTAGATTTGCAAGTGAGCATACCAAAGATCCTAACAAAATCTTGTGTCCTTGCTTATCTTGTTATTATGGAAATCGGATTAGTTCACTTGATTTGCTAGATCATTTAGTATATCATGGAATTAATCAATCATATACACGATGAACAAGGCATGGTGAGACAAATGATGCACGTAGTGATCGGGTACATACCATGTATGTGCTTCGAATGAGTTTGACCCAAGTGTGTGTGATGAGGACAATGGTCTTCAGGACATGCTAAATACAGTTTAAGGGGTGCTTCATAACTGTCCTTAAGAATTTGAAAAGTTGAAAGGTGATGCAGAGAAACCATTATATGTTGGTAATACTAAATACACATTTTTTTAGCAATGTTGAAATTGAACAACTTTAAAGTGCACTATGGATTTAGTGATTCAAGTTTCACTATACTGCTTGAACTTGTGCAAAATATGCTCCCAGAAGAAAATGTACTTCCTACCAAGACATACAAGGCAAAGTGAATACTTTGCTCTACAACTAGCATGGGTTATGAGAATATATATGCATGCCCTAATGATTATATATTATTTTAGAATCAGTATGCAACATTAGAGAAGTGCCCTAAATGCAATGCATCTCAATATAGGAAGAAGAAAGGAAAAAGTCCCTTGAAGGTTATATGATATTTTTCCATTATTTTGAGATTCAAGTAACTATACAATAATACGGAGATTGCTAAGCTATTGACGTGGCATGTAGATGAAAGGATTGAAGACACAAACCTTAGGCACCTTGTTGATGCCCCTCAATGGAAAAAAGTTGATCATGACCACCCTGACTTTTTAAATGAAGCAAGGAACCTACGCCTTGCACTTTTAACTAATGGAACAAATCCCCATGGGGTTCAAAGTAGCACACTCAGTACGTAGCTGGTGATATTGATGATTTATAACCTTCCTCCGTACTTGATCATGAAACATAAGTTTATGATGTTGTCCATGTTAATTTTTGGGCCTAGGCAACCTAGGAATAATATAAATGTATACTTGGCTCCTTTAATTAACGACATGAAGCTGCTTCAGGAAGAAGGCATCAATATGTATGATGGGTACAGGGAAGAAAGTTTCATTTTAAAAGCCATGTTGTTTGGCACAATTAATGATTTCCCCGCTTATAGTAATTTGTCTGGATACAGCGTCAAAGGATATTGTGTGTGCCTTATATGTGAAGATAACACTCATTCAGTGCAACTAGATCATTGCAAGAAAAATGTATACAATGGACATTAAAGATTCTTACAATCGAAACATCGTTGGTGGAAGTGGAAAAGGGCTTTCAATGGTGAGTCAGAGAAGGTAGCCTACCAAAGATGTTAACTGGTGCTCAGGTTTTTCAAAAGGTCAAACACTTGGATAACAATTTTGGCAAGCCTTTTGCAAAACAAATCAGGAGAAGCGGCTGGAAGAAGTTTCTTTTCTTTAAATTTCCACATTAGAAGTCCTTATATGTGAGACATTTTGTAGATGTGATGTATATAGAAAAAATTATTTATGACAGTTTAATTGGCACATTGCTCAATATATGAGAAAAAAGCAAGGATAGTGTGAATGTGATGTTGGATTTGGTTAACTTGGGAATAAGAGAAGAGTTGGTACCGATTGAATAAGGGCACCGTACTTATCTACCTCCAGCGGCTTACACTATGTCGAGGAAAGAGAAAAATTTGTTTTGTGAGTTTCTGGAAGGAATTAAAGTTCCAGAGAGGTATTCTTCAAATATAAAGAACCTTGTATTAGTGAAAGAGTTGAAGCTAAAGAACCTTAAATCTCATAATTGTTATGTGCTCATGCAGAATTTCATATCAGTTGGTATAAGGTCAATCTTACCCAAAAAAGTAAGGAATACCATCACTAACCTTTGTATCGGTTGGTATAAGATTTGCATATATTGATTGTTTGTGCTTTGTATGAACTTGAAATGTATTTTCCACCTTCATTTTTTGACATTATGGTCTATCTAACCGTACACTTAGTGATAGAGTTTCAATTGTGTAGTTCAATGTACTTGAGATGGATGTACTTTTTTTTTGCCAAAGAGATGGATGTACTTGAATGAGCAATTTATGAAAATTTTAAAAGGGTATGTGAATAATAGATATCGACTAGAGGGTTATTGTTAACCTCATGAAATTCTTGTCAGAATTGCACATTTCCTCTTATTTCTTCCATATTTTGGGTATACTAATCGGCATTTGGGAGTGCTAAAGTAGAGGATATGTGTTCTATACATACTTGGCACAGAAAGAGTAAAAATGTGGGGATAATATGTGAATATCTCTTATAATTACCAAACTGTGATCTTTTATGATTTATTTTTGTTCAAAGGATAAAAATTCAGTCACAGCTAGAGCCAGAGAAAGCCAAATTCAATGAAAAGAAGGAGAAATGGAGTTAAAGCCATCAACAATGCTAGGGAAATGCAAGAAGAGATGAGAACAAATCTTGGTAAGGGATAAATTTGCACTGTAAGGTATCTGGCTGTGGCTAAAAAACTCATTGGCCGTGGCCAACATGAGGTCAGAAACATATTGGCCGCGACCAAGTATCCTTTGGGCCGCGACCAACCAGTGATCAGTAACTTACTGGCCGCAGCCAACAACATCACAGAAGCTCACAGGCCGCAGCCAAGCATCTTCTGGCTGCGGCCAACTCCCGATACAGCTGCTATGTGTTTTGACATTCAAGGTGTATAAATGCTGAAACCAAAGGCTGAAATGGGGCCACCTGATCTAGAAATACCTAGAGAGTTTGCTATGACACTCCTCTGAGCCTGGGTTTGCCATTAAGCAAGGGAAATCAAGTGGGGATTGAAGATTTATAGAGATTTGATCTGGTTTTCCTTGGTTATATTGATTTCTTTCTTGTTCTTCTTCATTTTACTGATATGGCAGTTCATGCTCTGTATTTTTGTATCCATTTCTTGAACATGAGCAGCTAAACTTTCATTCTGGGATTGTTTATAAACCTCTATATGGATTAAACTTGATTCCTTCTTTCTTTAAGTATCTAATGGCATATGTATGTTGATTTTACCTTGTTTTCACTGCTGTTTGTGACTGGCCATCATTGTGGATGATTTGTTCAATTAAGTTAAGCTTGAGAGAGTTAACTTAATTGTAGAACTTTAGTAAAAGTACGCTAGACTTGAAGTTTATGAGCTAAATGGATGGTTTGTTAGTAACATAGAGATATAGTTACTAGTGTAGAATTGTCATATTAAGGTTGGTGCCTAATAAGTATTTTCTTTTAACGGTAGCAAGAGATTGTACATGTTAATTGACAATACGGAGTTGGTTATGACTTGAGAGAGCTTAATCAAATACTTGTGAACCTTAGACTAACATATATATATATATATCCCATGGAAAGATTCTTAGAGAGGAAATAAATCAAGTTTATGAAATACAAAGGGGATGAACAATCCTAGATTTATTACAACTATTGAAATCACAAGCATCAAGTCTTTGTTTAGTAATGCTTAGTTTTTACAAAAATATATCTTTTGAAAATTCTTTATCTACACCAACAATATGTTTTGGCTCAACTTAATTGAATTCACTAAGCCCATTGCTTGACTAATTTGTTACTCAAATCCTTGAGGGAACGATCTTACTTATCACTTTATTACTTAACACGATCCGTGTACTTGCGGTTGCGAACAAGTTTTTAGTGGACCTTAGACTTGTGATAGTAGATTTCGCTTGAGCTCTTAGTTAGGCTTAAAATGTTACTTTCTTTCTTTTCTTTGTTAATTTTGTTTTAGATTTGTTGGCTTGTACTTCTTGTAGGTATCATCTCGGTACATGCAATACTTGCACCTAGACGGATTGATAGTGGTACTTGATGGATTACCTCACATCGAAGAAGAGACTGAGTCAGAGGAAACTGAATCTGAATATGAATCTAAAACAATGGCGGATGAATATGATAGGGCTACCATCAATGACTTCACTAGCTGGAATATGCGGGGTACTCAATCTTGCATTCGGATGCCGGAGATACAAGCACACAATTTTGAGATCAAGCCGGTCATGATTACAATGCTTTAAATGCATCGGTTATACCGTGGTCTCTATAATGAAGAAGCTAACAAGCACTTGATGTACTTCTTAGAGGTGTGTGATTCCTTCAGGCAAAATGGAGTGCCCTAAGATGTGTTGAGGCTATGGCTATTCCCTCTCTCTCTATAAGGGAAGGTAAGAGATTGGTTCAACAATCTCCCGAAAAGATCCATAACTTCCTGGGATGATCTGAAGGCTAAGTTTAGAGCTCAATTTTTCTCTGACGATAAATCTGTGGAAGCTAGGGATGAGTTTCTAAGCTTTAGACAACAGCTGGATGAGCATCTTTATGCTGCTTAGGAGAGATACAAAATGTTAATGAAGCAATGTCTTAATCATGGGGTGGACAAGTGGGTAGTAATCCAAATCTTCTGTACTCGCCTTAATCCTCAATCTAAGGCGATGGTTGACTCTATGACTTATAAAGGTTAAATACAAAAGAGCATTTCTCATGGCATGTATTCTGTTCATGCTACTCCTATTGTTTATAAGCAATACAATGATGTCCACATGCCCAACCATTGCCCTCTTTACATGGGTACTGAATCTTTCAACTATATGGGCAAATTTCAACCTTCTCAAGGTAACCCATATTCACAAACTTACAATCGTGCTTGGAGAGCTCATCCCAACTTCTTTTAGAGTCAAGGTAACACCTTGAATCCACCACATGAGTATACTTCTGGCACTAAGTATATTCCTCCACTGGGTTTTCAAATACAATCAAGGCAAGCTCCTATAAAAGAAGAGGAATCTAAGACGGACAAGATGCTAGCCCAGATCTTATCAGAGGTAGAATCTTCAAGGGTTAAGAGTAAGGCTACCTTTTCTCTTCATGAAACTGCAATTAAGAACCTTAAAGTACAAGTGGGATAATTAGCAATACAAGTAAATGCTATGGCTCGAAATGGTCTCCCAAGTGATACCATCCCTAATCCAAAGCGAGGTGGAAAAGAGGAATGCAAGGCCATTAACTTGAGAAGTGGCAAAGTGATACCAGATGTGCCTAGCTCAAGTAAGACTAGCTCAACGCAAGATGAGCAAGTGGATATTGAGATTGATGATGAAGAAGCCATGACTCAAGAAAGTATTGTGGAAGAGGATGCACTAGAAAGAGAAAGCAAACTGAAGGAGGTTTGAATGATAATGTCAAGAGTAAGAAGGGGGAACAAGAGATGAATAATGAGAAGAAGAGAAAGCCAACCACCTCCGCTATCATGCCACCACTACCTTTCCCTCAAAGATTCAAGAAGAAAAAGGAAGATGCTCAGTTTAAAAAGTATGTGAACATGTTCAAGCAACTCCATGTGAACATTCCGTTTGCTGAAACTTTGGAGGGCATGCCTAAATATGCTAAGTTCCTCAAGGATGTGTTGTCCAAGAAGAGGAGATTCAATGAATTTGAAACTGTGGTATTGACTGAAGAGTGTAGTGCAGTTATTCAACAGAAGTTACCTACGAAGCTTAAGGATTTGGGAAGCTTCTACATTCCTTGCAATATTGGGACTAACTTCAATAGTAAGGCTCTATGTGACTTGGGTGTTAGTATTAACTTGATGCCTCTAGCTATTTTTAACCAATTGGGGTTGGGAGAGCCAAGGCCTACTACCGTAAAACTTCTCTTTGCTGATCAGAGTATTTCTAAACCTAAAGGGATCATTGAAGACATCCTAGTTAAAATAGACAAGTTCATCTTTCCAGTGGACTTCATAGTGCTTGATTGTGAAGTTGACTGGAAAATCCCTCTCATTCTTGTCCATCATTCTTAGCCATAGCAAGGACTCTTATTGATGTGGAAAAAGGTGAGATCACCTTAAGGTTTGATGATGAAAACGTAATATTCAATATGCCAAAAGCTTTGAAGTTTCATGATGATTTAGCCTAATACTCTTTTGTCGATATATTAGATTCAATTATTCCTCAAGAATCATTTGCTTCTATTATAAAAGACCCTTTAGAAGCATTCTTAATTGGTGAAAAGAGCTTGGAGGAGTTTGATGAGGAGGCTATTGAAAATCTCTTTTGTATAGAAGTATTCCCTCACTCAAGACTGAGGACTTTTGAGCCACTAGAAGTGTCTGATGCTTTGATTACCCTTTTGAAGCCTTCTATTGAAGTTCCTCCAGTTTTAAAGTTGAAGCCTCTACTTTCTCATCTCAAGTATGTTTACCTGGGGGATTCTAATACTTTATTGGTTATTGTCTCTTCTGTTCTCTCTGATTTGCAAGAACAGAAGCTCCTACGAGTTTTGAGAGAGCACAAGCGTGCTATTGGGTGGATTATAGTTGATATCAAGGGAATAAGCCCTTCAATTTGTATGCACAAGATTATATTGGAGGATGATCATAAAACTTTTGTTGAGCATCAGAGGCGCTTAAACCCAATTATGAAAGAAGTGGTTAAGAAGGAAATTCTCAAATGGCTCTTAGCTGGAATTGTATATCCCATTTCTGATAATTCATAGGTGAGCCTAGTCCAATGTGTCCCTAAGAAGGGTGGCATGACTGTAGTGGCTAACACTCAAAATGAATTGATTCCCACTAGCACAGTGACTGGATAGCGGGTGTGTATGGATTACCAAAAATTTAACACTACTACAAGGAAGGATCACTTTCCTTTGCCATTCATTGATCATATGTTGGATAAGCTAGTTGGTCAGAAGTTCTTTTGCTTCCTTGATGGTTATTCCGGATACAATCAAATTGCCATTCCTCAATGGTTATCCCTATGGCATATTTGCTTTCAAAAGAATGCCTTTTGGGCTATGCAATGTGCCAGCCACCTTTCAAAGGTACATGATGTCTATTTTTGCTAATATGATTGAGAATACTATTGAAGTGTTTATGCACAATTTCTCTATTTTTGGCCCATCTTTTTATTCTTGCTTGGAGAATTTGGATGCGGTGCTTAAACGATGTGAAGAGACCAATTTGATTCTTAATTGGGAGAAATGTCACTTCATGGTGTAAGAAGGCATTGTACTTGGTCATCAGGTATATAAGAAGGGTTTGGAAAAGGATAGAGCCAAAATTGCTATCATTGAGCAGTTACCTCCGCCTACTAATGTGAAAGGTGTCCGCAGTTTCCTTGGTCATGCCGAGTTCTACTGGAGGTTTATCAAAGATTTCTCTAAAATTTCCAAACCATTGTCCAAGTTATTGGAGAAGGATATGGAATTCAAGTTTGATAATGAGTGCTTACAAGCTATTGAGGAGCTAAAGAAGCGTCTCATTTCAGCTCCTATCTTAGTAGCTCCAGATTGGGTTTAACCTTTCATCATCATGGCCGATGCTAGCGATTATGCTGTTGCTACTGTTCTTAGGCAAAAGGCAGAGAAACTCTTCACCCCATTTACTATGCTAGCAAGACACTTGATTGTGCCCAACTTAATTACACCACTACTAAGAAGGAATTACTTGCCATAGTCTTTGCTTGTGAAAAGTTTCATCCTTACATTGTAGGTACTAAGGTCATTATCTACATCGATCATTCGGCTCTAAATTACGTACTTACGAAGAAGGATTCTAAGGCCAGATTAATTCGTTGGGTGCTTTTTCTTTAGAAGTTTGACTTGAACATCATTGATAGAAAAGGCACCGAGAATCAAGTGGCAGACCATCTTTCAAGGTTGAGTATTGAGGCTTAACTTGATAATTCTGAGATGATCCATGCATTATTCCCGGATGAGCAGCTATTCTTCATTGATAATTCTTCCACACTATGGTTTGCCGACTTTGTAAACTACTTAGTCTGTGGAGTTTTACCTCCAAATTTCAATTCTCATCAAAGGCTAAGTTCTTGCATGAGGTGAAAAAGTACTTTTGGGATGAAACCTACTTATTCAAGAGGTGCCCTGACTAACTCATTTGAAGGTGTGTCCCGAAAAATGAACAAAAGTGCATTCTGTATTGTTGCCATTCTTCGGAATATAGTGGCCATTTTGGAAGAGAGAAAACCGCTGCAAAGGTCATTCAGAGTGGGTTTTATTGGCCTTCTCTATTCAAAGATGCATATGCTTTCGCTCTTCAATGTAATAGGTGCCAAAAAGTGGGGAACATATCTCGAAGGAATGAGATGCCATTGAATTGTATGCTTAAGGTTGAACTTTTTGATGTTTAGGGAATTGACTTTATGGGTCCATTCCCTAAATCATTTAACAATAAATATATCTTGGTTGGAGTTGACTATGTCTCCAAATGGGTTAAAGCTACTGCATGTGTGTCTAATGATGCTAAGACAATGTTGAAATTCCTCAAAAAGCACATCTTCACAAGATTTGGTACACTAAGAGCGATTATTAGTAATAGTGGCTCACACTTTTGCAATCACCAATTTCAAGCCTTGATGAAGAAATATGGTGTCAAGCACAAGGTAGCATTGCCCTACCACCCTCAAACTGATGGCCAAGCGGAAATTTCCAATCGGGAGATTAAGAACATCCTTGAAAAGAGAGTTAATACTACTAGGAAGGATTGGTAATCCAAGTTAGATGATGTTCCATGGGCCTACCGAATGGCCTACAAAATGCCTATTGGTATGTCTCCATATCGCTTGGTGTTTGGGAAAGCGTGTCACTTGCCGGTAGAATTGGAGCATGAGGCTTATTGGGCACTCAAAAAGCTGAATTTTGATCCTCAAGCTGTGGGAGACAAGAGGTTACTTCAACTTAATAACTTGGATGAATTTTGCCTCAATGCCTATGAGAATGCAAGGCTTTATAAGGAAAAGACCAAGAGGGACCATGACCGCAACATAGTTCCTAAGAGTTTTACAGCTTGTCAAAGGGTTCTCCTTTATAATTCCAAGCTGAGGTTATTTTCAGGAAAGCTGAAATATCGATGGTCCGATCCATTCACGGTGGTTCAAGCATCCAAATTTGGTGATGTAGAGGTAGAAAATGAGAAGGGAGAGCGATTCAAGGTTAACGGTCAACGGTTAAAGCATTATTGGGGAGGAGATGTGGATAGGCTGGTATCCACTATCTACTTATCTAATGAAGAGTGACCCGCATGAAGAGTCGGGCTAAAGACTTAAACTAAGCACTTCTTGGGAGGCAACCCAAGTTCTTAACTTAATCTCTTTAGTTTCTTTGATTTTAGTATGTTTTTGGTATATTTATGTTTGGTCTTTTGCTTTTACAGAAAGGAGAGGAATCCTAAATAGAGAAAAGAAGAAAGCTACGGGATGCAAAGGAAGGGTGGTGACTTTTAGTATTGGAAAGGCATGTTTCAGGAAAGTTCCTCAATCCCCATAATTTGATTGAACCTAATTTTGGATGATTATGACTTGATTTTATGACCATCACTCACTTCTCTAATAGCTGATAAAAGTGTATTCATGGTTGTAGTATGAATTAGAAGATATACTATGCATTGTCTTTGCTTAATCCTGTCAAATTTCTTTTATGCATAATGAATTCTGGATTATGGATGCACTTTTTATCATAAGGAATTGTATTAAAATGTGTGGTCAATGGTATTGATTATGTGTGACTCAAGAGGAAGTTATGGTGAAAGTGATTCAATTTTGGTATGCTATGTTGAGGATCATAGGGTGGAAAGCATAGTGTATTTTATGTGTAATCATTGTTGGAAAACTGATAGCTGATGGTGCTGGGAGGAAAACACTGGCAGCAGCCAGGCCAATATTGGCCGCAGCCAAAAAGAGCACAAAAAGATTTGGGCCACGGCCAGGTCAATGTGGACTATGGCTAACCAATGCCCAAAAGGTTTTAGGCCATGGCCAGGATAATGTTGGCTGCGGCCCACTGATGCACAGAAGGTATTGGACTGCGGCCCAACCCGATAACCAGCATTTTAAAACCCTATTCTATTTCTCTCATTTCTCATTTTCCTCCCTCTGAGCTGCCGACTCCCCCTTTCCTTCTTTCTCTCAGTTTTGACTACCCCTTCCGCAACCTCTTCCTATTTTTCCCTCAATCTTTGACCTCCGTTGCATTCTCCCTTCCTTCTATCTTTACTCTTCATTTTTGTTTCGTTCTCCATCTCAGATCTGCACATCGCCTATTGCTGTTCTGCAACCTAGGGCATCGGATGTGGCCTATTCTTCTTTGATTTCACAATTATTCTGTTGATTCTTCAACCATTTGAGGTAATGGAGTCTCGTCCTCACTCTTTTACTTGCATTGTGGGTAGTTTAGTACAATTTGGATGTGGGGATTTAAACATAGGTTTGAATAATGTTATTGCTGAATTTAAGACTAATGTATACTCTTGTGGCATTTTTCTTTCCTTGTGCTTCAATCTATCTCATTATTATGATCCACATTATGATTTGTCAACCTATTTTGCACATAAATCTGTTATTCCTCTCTGTTTTTTGCTATGAATCAATTTTCATCAATTTTCCAAAAGATGGAATGTTATTTTACTCATAAGTTTGAACAGTGTAGAATAGTCTAGCAAATGGCTTTGTTTTGGCATTTCACATTGCTTCAAAATGTTTCTTTTTTAGCATCATTTTTCTAGGGAGCCAATTGTCAATTCCTTCATTTATCATTATAATGCACTTCCTTTTGAACTTAAATTAGTTTTTCAAAGATATGGGAATAGGATCTAGGCTGGAATTGTAAATATGGCTTTAGTATATGCTCAGGTCTTTGGTAAATTATTGAGGTCTTCATAAAGCGAGGATAGGGGTTAGGCTTGAATTTTGATTGCAGGTTTGGTGCTAGTAAGACACTAAGTTTGGGGGAAATTATCTCTTTAGTTTTCATTTCTTTCTTAGTGTGGGAGTTTTTTTGCTCTAGTCTACTGATAAGCTTTCTGTCATTCTTTGGTGCCAATCTCTGGTCATGCTTTTCTGCATTTGGGCATCATCTATCTATTTCTCTAGCTACCATGCCAACCAAGCGTGTCACTGACTGAGTAGGCCCTAGGGCCATTGCTGAGGCAAAAGCCAAGATCATCAAGAGGCCCTTGTACAAGAACACAAATTCCCTTTCACTGTGTCCTGTATTTCATGAGCTAGCTACCCAGACATATCACTTGAACAAGATCATGGACCCCAAGACGAACGGAAATCTTTAAATTGTCCAAGAGTTTTATGCCAATGCCTGTGTGCGGCCTGTTTAGAGGTTTCTACTTCGGGGTATCGACATCGAATTCCTCAAGCAATTTGCATCACTCCTAGCAGTCGAGGAATGCAGATACCAACACCATTTAGATAATGCAGATGACATCCCTGAGGATGCCATTTCTCAATTGTTTGTTTCTGAAGAAGAGGTGGCGTGGCAGAGTAGAGGAGGGACTTAGAAATATTTACCCCACACTCAGTTATTAGTTAAAGCTCAGGTTTGGTTGCACTTTAGCAAGGATTTTTTTGGCCTTTATCCAACCGAAACCTCCTCACTAGGGACCAAGCCCTCCTCATTTACCTTTTGATGAACAAGGCACCAGTAGATCTAGGTGCTATGACTTACAAGTCTCTGAGAGACCATATTCATGATCATACTGGTGGCCTGATGTTACCCCACCTTATCTCTGCTTTTTATTCCTCTACGGGTGCCCCAGCCCTAGCTACTGATATTTTGTTCAAACCAATCAAGAAATTTCAATATCAGAGCATCAAGCCTAGGGTGATTGAATAGGTCCCACCAGCTACTACTCCTGTATTTAAACATGGTAGACCCTCTCAGGCTCATTCAGAACATGGTGAACCATTAGGTGCCCCTACCTCCTCTCAGCCTCCTACAACCTTATATGTGATCCTAGCCACCATCCAGCACACTAAGGCCACTGCTGCCCAATGCCTCCCCCATTTACAGAACCATAGAGCTAGATTGACCTGATTAAAGGAGTTGTTGGCTGTACACGCTCCTGGTGCTGCTCATGCTGGTGATGATGATGATGGGGAGGACGAGGATGATGATGATACGAATTCCAGTGATGATGGTGGTGAGGATTAGTATTGCTTTTCTTTGTTGTCAGGATGTTTTTTTTGTTTTTGTTGCATTGGATATTAGTCATACTATGTTCACTGGATATTGTTGGAATTTTTCTGGTTAATGGCTGATTCTAGATTTAGCTTAATGTTGTTCCTCTCACATATACTTGTTATTATTCTGTACGTATATAGATTGATGTGTTATCTATTCCATTGCAGACTTTGCGCCTTGTGACAGTACGGACACTGTCTGTTTCAAGTTTGGTGGGTGATATTTGAATGTTTTTCTGCATGTTGACAAGAATTTCAAATTTTGGAAATGTATTTTTTGCCCTGTCTTGTGAGTCAAAAGTTGAGTTAGATTTGATTAATTATATCTGAAGTGGAATGCGTGATACGATGATAGAAATAGATACTTGGATTTTATTTTTTCCAGGAAAACAATAATAAATATTCATGAATGCTTGGTTCATATTTTAAAACTTACCTCCTAATGCTTTACAGAATAAACATTGCGCACAAGGGTTGGAAATAATTTGAATGCTTTTGTCAGGGGATTTTATAGCAAATTGATGTGTATGAGCTTTTCTCATTGAAGGTCTTTTAAATTCGTATTTGAATTTCTTGAAATGAATTAACATTTCACACATTTTTAGAACATGATTTGTACTCTCTTTGAGTTAAAAAGAAAAAAAGAAATTATGGGAATTGCTTATGCTTTTGGTTGATTTTTAATATATTGAATTGTTATTGCTCTTAGAGTTAGCATTTGCAATTAATCTTTGTGAAAGTGCATCTGAGAAGAAAACCTTTGTTGGAAGGATTTCGAGCCTAATTTTCATTCATGAATGTGTGTTTGCCACCTATTCTAGTGTACCTCTAGAACTTGTTTAAATTATTTTTCAAAATCACATTTGCATGTAGATTAATGAATATGAAAGGGGCATTCATTTCTAAACCTATTTACCCAAACACAAACTCTATATACTAATCCACTGTTAACCCCTTTGAGCCCTTCACATTTCAAAATTTATCCTTTAACAACAAGCACTATGCGTGCTTCCCTTTTGCATTAGATTGGCACTTAACTATCATTGAAATGTCATGAATATAGGTAATGAATAAATGCAATTTTCATGCATTATCTAAAAAAAGAGAGAGAGAAGAAGAAAGGATTAGTAGAAAAGAAAGCATTACAAAAAGAAAGAAGAAGAAGAAGAAGAAGATGCCATTGGATACATTTGTGCGTGCATAGTACCTGTTTCATTATCCATCCCATGAAACCATTTCCATCATCACAACCCTTTTTAAAAGTCCCCTTAATTCATGAGTCTCGGTGCTACAAAGTGGTGGAGAAAGTAGAGTTTCTACAAGCATATGGCAAGACCTAGCCTAAGTGGTATTGAGCAAAATTTCCTGAACTTGTGAGAGTTAAACACTTAAATCCTTGAGTGTTCTCTTGTGTACATTTATTTGATTAATTGTGCATTAATTTAGTCCATCTATATTACCTCATGCTAAAACTTGTGCTAGCTTCAGTAGTGATAATGATTAATCCAATAAAAATTTAAGGTGCAAGGAGCAACTTGAGATAAGTTTGGGGGAGGAGATGAGCCACATGAAAAATATTGTCATTTATCTCATGAACTTTGAATTTTCTATTTTCCTATTCTTTTGATGAGATTAACCTTTGAACACATTACAAGCCCCTATAGTCCCATTGATTTTAAAAGTGTGTGGAATGATATATAAGTGAACAAAAAGGAGAATGTAGAAGGATTAAGTTCAAATATTGAGGTTGTTTATACAAGTTGAAGTGTTCCATTTGATCTTAACAACTGTAGGAAGATTGTTATTCAACTCTTATCACACACACACATTCTGAAAAATGTTGGGAAGCTTGTCCTTAAACTATGAACTAGGCATCCATTTATATTTTGTTGTTTTTCTTATGAGCATTACATCATGAGTAGCCAATGGGGAAAATTATCATGTATGAGCACTTCGTCTGGGATTAATAAATCTAGCTCTAGTTACTTAACTGATTTTACTCAAGGACGAGCAAAAGTTTAAGTTTGGGGCTGTGTTAACCTCATGAAATTCTTGTTAGAATTGCACATTTCCTCTTATTTCTTCCATATTTTGGATGTACTAATGGGAATTTGGGAGTGCTGAAGTAGAGGAAATGTGTTCTATACATACTTGGCACAGAAAGAGTATAAATGTGGGCGTAATATGCGAATATCTGTTATGATTACCAAATTGTGTTTTTTTATCAGTTCTTTGTGTTGAAAGGATAAAAATTCAGTCTTAACTGGAGCTAGAGAAAGCCAAATTCAATGAAAAGAAGGAGAAATGGAGTTAAAGCCATCAACCATGCTAGGGAAATGCAAGAAGGGATGAGAACATATCTTGGTAAGGGATAAATTTGCACTGTAGGGTCTCTGGCCGCTGCCAAAATACTCACTGGCTGCGGCCAACATGAGGTTAGAAATATACTGGTCGTGGCCAAGTATCCTTTGGGCCGTGGCCAACCTGTGGTCAATAACTTATTGGCCACGGCCAACACAATCACTGGCTGTGACCAACAACATCACAGAAGCTCACGAGCCATGGCCAAGTATCTTCTGGCCACGGCCAACTCCCGATATAGTTGCTGTGCGTTTTGACATTCAAGGTGTATAAATGCTAAAACCAGAGGCTGAAATGGGGGCTCCTGATCCGGAAATACCTAAAGAGGCGGAAGTGACACTCCTTTGAGCCTAGGTTTGCCATAAAGCAAGGGAAATCAAGTGGGGATTGAAGATTTACAGAGATTTGATATGGTTTTCCTTGGTTATACTAATTTCTTGCTCGTTCTTCTTCATTTTACTGATATGGTAGTTCATGCTCTGTATTTTTGTATCCATTTCTTGAATATGAGTAGCAAAACTTTCATTCTGAGATTGTTTATAAACCTCTATATGGATTAAACTTGATTCCTTCTCTCTTTAAGTATCTAATGGCATATGTATGTTGATTTTACCTTATTTTCACTGTTATTCGTGACTGGCCATCACTGTGGATGATTTATTCAATTAAGTTAAGCTTGAGAAAGTTAACTTAATTAGAGAACTTTAGTAAAAGTACACTAGACTTAAAGTTTATGAGCTAAATGGATGGTTTGTTACTAACATAGAGATATAGTTACTAGTGTAGCATTGTCATATTAAGGTTGGTGCCTAATAAGTATTTTCTTTTAACGGTAGCAAGAGATTGTACATGTTAATTGAGGATACGGAGTTGGTTATGACTTGAGAGAGCTTAATCAAATGCTTGTGAACCTTAGACTAACATATATATATCCCATGGAAAGATTCTTGGAGAGGAAATAAATCAAGTTTATGAAATACAAAGGGGATGAACAATCCTAGATTTATTACAACTGTTGAAATCACAAGGATCAAGTCTTTGTTCAGTAATGCTTAGTTTTTACAACAATATATCTTTTGAAACTTCTTTATCTACACCAACAACATGTTTTGGCTCAACTTAATAGAATTCACTAAGCCCATTGTTTGATTAATTTGTTACTCAAATCCTCAAGGGAACGATCTTGCTTATCACTTTATTACTTAACGCGATCCGTGCACTTGCGGTTGCGAACAGTTGTATAGCTGAGCAGTACATGGTTGAAAAAGCAAGTGACTTATGTACTGATTTTCCATCAAATTAACCCTGTAGGGATCCCAAAGTCTAGTCATAATGGGCGAAGATCATGGAAAGGAACAAGTAGGAAGGATGTGATAAGGATATCAGTGACTAAATGGGAGTAATTAAGCTCACTTGTATGTGATACATAACACTGATGAGGTTGAACCATTTGCTAAAGAACACATGGATGCTCTTCGATTGGTACATAGTGACAGGAATGAAAATTTGATAACAAAAGAATACAACTGACATTTTCCAAGTTGGTTAAAAAGGCGCATTAATGATGAGGTGGAGAGGAATCCTAATTCAGTTTATGAAAACTTGATATGGTTATCAAACAGACCAAGCTTAAGTGTATTATCTTACAATCGTTGTGCAATCAATGATTACACATTCTACAAACAAGAACATGATACAAGTAGCACGATGCAGAATAGTAGGGTAACACTTGTTGCTGATTCTTAGATAGATCCTGTGCTCAAGACATATACCCTTTCTATGCACCAATATCATACTTTGGTGTCATTGAATGAATATGGGAGTTAGATTACACTATGTTGTGGGTCTCTATCTTTCATATGTAAATGGGTTAACAACAACAGCGGATTGCGAGCAGATAAGGTTTGTTCAAGTGGACCTTTCTAAAGTTTAGTATAAAAATGATCCTTTCATTTTAGCATCACAAGCACAACAAGAGTTTTTCATTCCTGATCCTGCTAAGAAGAATTGGTCCATTGTACTTCCACTGAACCAGAATCATCAAGAACAAGTTGATGCTTAAAGTAATCAATATTTGAATATTCCTGAGGATGGTATTTCCTTTGAGATGTTGTGGTTAAAAGATATCGATATAGATAAAGATGAAGATGAACCCTTATACATAAGATATGATCATAAAGAGGGGACTTGATTTTTAAATCAAACAAGAAAGAGGAAAATATGATAATAAGTGCCTTGATTTTTTGCCTTGTATGTTTTATTACATGTATGTATATATTTCAACTTAATTTACTTTCATTACCATGATTGTCACTATGCACTGATGTTTTGTTTGGCTTATTTAACTTATAAAAAAAATGGATCCCCACAATGGAGATGAAGTTGTTCCTATTGAAAATAATGATTAGGCAGTATTTGAGGCCGACATAGCCCAGGGTAGGACCATAATGTCCAAAACTTATCAAACTAAGGAGTAAGGGCATTAGGTTAGAGCTTCAATAGAATGAAAAGGAAAATCTAATCGAACCAAATGCAAGCTCCTTTAATAATTACACTGAGACTATTGTCAAACAAAGAGTCCCTATTACAATTTCATATTGGAGACGGGCAAAGAAAGATTATGCTGATATCGTCTTGGGTTTCGTCAAGGTAAATATTATTTACTTTATTATTTTGGTTGTTTTGTTTCATGAATTACAATCTAACAAATTATGTGTGGTTTTTTCTTATAGTGTTGTTTCATTATCTACGAAGATAATGGGAAATTTGTGCTGAAAAAATGTGGCAAACTTTTGAGATGTTTTTGTTATGATCTTGTCAAATTCTACTTGTAGAACAACAATGACAATATCATTCCTACACCACCGGAGTTGTATGATGGAATAATAACTCAAGAGTAGTGGGATGAGTTTATGAGCTCACATACTACTGCGGAATTTGTGGTAATGTAATATTACCCTTTATGGACTTCTTGTAATGTATTTGTAATTAATATCTACTGATATGAATCATTTAGATTTAAATAGGAATAAAGTGAGCAAAATCGAGAAAACGCAAGAAACATGCCATACCGGCACCTAAAAGGATTGGTATCGTATGCAACTAGAGCAATAATTGGTAAGAACTAACCATTATTTCATATGAATCTAATTCTATGACTAATTTTTAACTACAACTAACTTTGATATGCAGATACAAGAATCACATTCTAATGTCACACATATATCACGACATGATTTGTGGCTAGCCGGCTACACGAACAAAAAAGGTGAAATTCCAAGTGAACAAGCCAGAAAAGTACATGATTTAATTTCAACACTCTATAAGCTTTCATAGGTTGCTACTGTTTCCATCTAAAGGAAAACGAATGGAAAGGCTTGGGAAGAACTCAAAGTGTTTAACAACCTAACGGAAGTTCCAACCCTCGACCAGCAACCGAAGCAACAGACAAATGGGCTAATATCGCCAATAATTGGCATCAATGTCACCAAATTTGATCTGCCAAAGAGGTCAGCCACTACCTTTTGATGTTGACATCTATAATATAGATGTAACTGATCATGTCGATGGCAGTGTGCTGAATGAAGTGCTTACTCGTGGATAGCTTAGTGCGACGCCCATCAACATATGGATTAGGCACTTTATCATCATCGTCTACCACTGTTATTATTATTCATCATTCAATTTTTTTGTCTTAATGACATTTTTTGTTTTCTATAAAGGCACTTGTACCAAGATGCGATAGTGGGCGAGGATAGGGTGCATAAATTCGTCTTTGTAAACCCACACCTCATTGGCTAGCATAAAGGAAGCACAATCTAATGATCTTAGAGATTGCTTAATGCGGAGAGCAACCCCTGATAAGCTCTTTTTTGTGCCATACAATCCAAGGTAAGCAATTTGCGATATTATTTGAATGTATGTTTTTTTTACTCTTTCACTTTTACCATAACATGATTGTCAAAGTAAAATTTTTAAAGTATTTTAGGGCACATTGGATATTAATTATTGTCCATCCAACGACATCAGAAGTAAGTGTATGGGTATATATGTAAATATTTGCGTGTGTGATTATTGAATAACTAAAATTAATCAGTCACTACTTGTTTTGTTAGTGCATTGACCGCCTACAGAAGCCAGGTTGGATTGAGCTATTCTAAATGGAATGACCCTGTTAAAAGCTATATGTGGAGGAAGATTATGATACTTATATATGAATTTACTCAAATTTTGTTAGTCAAAAATTTTTATTCAAAAATTGACTTTAACTATTTCATTGTATTGTTGTAGTGCCTATTCCAACTGAATAATAATAATTGTGGTTATTATATTATGAAATATGTAGTTACTCATCATCAACATTATGTTCCCGTGAAAAAAAGTTCATTTACTTGCAATTGATGTTGTATTTTAAATTTAATTGAAAAGTGTCTAAGCCAATTGATTTTTGATAATTTTAATTCTTTGTGTGCATGATTATTTATGTAGTATTATGAAGGTCAATACTTTGCTGAGTTGTCTAACCATCAATTGGATGAAATCATTGAAGAATGGTGTGAATGTATGGTCATACAATTGGATAATATGTAGGTATTTTATTCACTTTAAAATTAGTTGTACATTACAATTTTTGTAATACAATGCATTTTGTAGTGATTTTATGAATTAGTTATTTTTTTTTGAGTTATTTCATTTTGCTATCGTATTTTAAATTGCTTGGGTATTTGGACTATAAATACAGAGGATTTCATTAGGAAAAGGAAATAATTAAGAAAAATTATTTTTTAAAAAGAAAGACTTGGACCTCCTTTGGCGATTCCTGTGGAAGGCCAAAGGAGGAATGGACCTCCTTTGGCGCTTCAATTGGAAGTGGTGCTTTCAACGTAAGCACCATAAGTCCCTATTTAAAATAATAATTACCAAAAAAAAAAAAGCTATGGCGCTTCTATAAATTCAATAAGCGCCATAGCTATTTTTAATAGCACTGGAAGTTATGGCGCTTCTCAAATGTCATAGTATTATTTAAAATAAACGCCACTTATTGTGTTTTCAATAGTAGCAGTGGTGATGATTCAACATACTAGCCAGTTAGCTAGACAGGGCTAGAACTGAGAGATGGCTTTAACAAAGTCTGAAATCCGAATCAACCCAAGGAATTTCTGATTTCAGTTCATTCTAAACAAAATTTGAACAAATCTACATGCAAGTGGCATCTAATGAATGATTTTTTGCTCAAATTGAACAAATCTTCATCAAAGTTTGTTTCTTTGGGAAAAGAACTTTGATGAAGAGCCATATATCTAGTATCCTCTTTAACCGTAAAATATTGAGCATCAAATATTGACAATCTAGAGTAGGGATGGGAAAAAGATGAGGCATAAAAGTGAAAAAAAACTCATTTAATGTTTAGATAACTTTTGTCATATTCTTATAAAAAGGACTAAGGCAATTTAAATTTTGAACTCTTATAAAAAGGACTAGAGGGAGTAACTGTTGGTTTCTTTTCGCAGTATCCTCTTTATTTTTTCAAAAAAGGGGAAGAGTGCATCTATCCAAAAATGTTTAGGTGTTTCCCAATCACAACCACAAAATCCTAGAGATTCATAGGGGATCACTTTGAGTATGCCATGTTAAGTAACAACTTGGGTTTAGCTTCTAAGGAATAGACACTGACGGTTTGAAGTGAGCGGATCCAATCTGCAACCTCCTACTTACAATGGAGTTTGTGCACCACATTTCATAATAAGATCCACATCTCATCCCATTTTCAAGTAAATTTTGGCTACTACTTTTTCCGGTGGAAAAAATATCTTCAAACAAAATAGTTCCTTCAAACATCCTCAATTTTCAAGAATTTTGCCACCTTATTTATAGGAATTATTGATAATTTTGATGGGAAAGTAAAGAAAACAAAATAAACCTTCACGGTTTGAATAAATTGAAATTTCAATCATATAAAATAGCTAAGAGGAAAAGTTTGAGTTTGATACCTTTTGGTATCCCATTGATTTGATTTTTCTAGGAAAGCAAACGCTTGTGGTAGTGGTGTTTGGATCATCACCATCACCTTCATTGGTGTTTGATTCCATGGGTGATTTCTTTATAAAAGCCAGGGATGATAAAATTTGAAGATGAAATTTGATGAAGATTGATTTGTAATATATTCTATGTCCCAACACATCTAGGTTAATAAATTTTATTTTATAGGCGAGACATAAGGTAAATTTGGAAAGATTAGGTTTTTGGTGGATAAAAGCAAGAGGCCGCCAACGTAATATGCTTTAAAACAATGGGCTATTAAAATTATGGACTGCACAAAATGTTTAAAACAAACGGTTCAGATTTATTAATCGTCATCACCAGCTAGCGTAAATAAATAAAATGTGTAATAAAAACAATTTACTTCAATCAAAACAATGTGTGATTAAAACCCGGTGCTCTAGAAGTTTCATATTAGATAAGCTCCAAAATCATCCTTATAATGGATGGTTCAAATTCAATGACTCATCACCAGCTAGCCAGCATAAATAAACAAAAAACACACCATTTCATTAGCCTTTAAATATTTTATTTTTAAACTTGAAGATGATGAGGTAATTAAATCATAGATGTTGTATAAGACTCTTCTACAATTAAGATTGGAAAACCAACACCACCTCGGCTTTAAAGCTAGTAGTAGTTAGATTTGAGGTTTTGTAACTTCAAGTGAGACATATATTTGTTTTGAAATCATAGTACTCCCGCCGTCCTTCAATATAATATCCACTTTAATAAGCATAACTAAAGTGGATATTATATTAAAGACAAGAGATATCGGTATATTTTTATATATGGTATATTAGAGATCTCTTATTTCTTAATTTAATGTACTATCGATATCAATCATTGAGACTAATGTGTTTTGATTAGCTTTGTGAAACTAATTTTATTGTGTATAGGATAAATATGTGAAAAGAGGTTTACCTTGATTTACATGAAAGTACTTTAAAAAACCAAAAAAAAAAAACAATACATACATACATATATATATATATATATATTGGTTTCTTTACCAAAATGTCAAGCTTTGGCAGCATAATATCTGCGGCTTTTTCTGCAAATAAATTTCCTGTTTAGAAAGATTGATATTGAAGTATAACATAATAAGTTTATTTCAAAAATTATAAAATATTAAATTAATAATAAATTGGTGGTAAAAGAATTCTATAAAGTTTATTACTAAATTTCCAAAAAAGAAGTTGTAAATATAATCCAGACATATAAAAAACTGACCTTTTTTTTTTACCTGATAAAAAACTGATAGTTGCATCATTTAAAATTTAAATCTTTTATTTGACATTTATAATTAAACCTATGAAATTTACAATTATTAAAATCAAAATTTGTAATTTATTTTTTAAAAAATTCATTGGACACTCAATTGTCATTCAATTTTCTTTTTTTAGAAAATAGTTGTCATTCACCCAATTATTTATGGGAGAATTACACTAAGGTCCCATGGAAGAAGAGAAATGAAAAAATGGTCCCAATAGATTGCAAAATGAAAAAATGGTCCAATGGAGTTGTTAATACAGGCTCATAGAGTTGTTAATGAGTTGTCAATACAGGCTCCTGGAGTTGTTCATGGGACCATTTTTTCATTTTGCAATCTACAGAACCATTCCTTCATTTTTTTCCTCCCTTAAGACCTAATTGTAATTCTCCCATTATTTATTGGGTAAATTTCCTCTCCAATTAGAAGATCTCGATTGTCTAGTGAGTGAAGAGCAGGAATGATGCTAGAGCTAGGAAATACAGATCTATTTGCGGGTCAGCCTAGGTGGGTTGGTGCTAACTGCATCTTGGTGGGCTAAAAAAATACCAGCTGGAGCCCACCAAGGCAGGTATTTTTAATTAAAAACTCAAAGATAAAGGGAAAAAGGTTGGCGCGCCTTAATATTAGTACATCTTTTTTAGTTTAAAAAAATAAAAAATCAAAATATTATATTGTGATAATTATTGATTAAGATGCCACAATATATATTAGAAATTGATGTTAGGGAAGATGTAATGCTTACTTTTAGCATTTTACACACAAACAAAAGTCTTCATTTCCTTTATTCTTTGCATTAAGCCTTCTCATATAAATTATTTCTCATTTATTTGTATCCCGATTAGTTATTATTCTTTGTCATCTTTCTTCTAGGTTTTCATCTTCTTGTTTAGCCAATGTGTTCCACTGTGTATTCATATTGTTAGAATATCTTTGTATTAAAGGGCAAAAATACTTGGGAAGTTTATACTAATGGGCATTAGGCACTAGGAAGTTATCAAGAGGGCAATTTTACCTCAAAAGTTTCAAAAAGGGGCAATGTTGCCCTGCCCTAACAGATCCAAATGGTTAACTATTAGTTAATCGATTACGATGAGTTAGTATGCCATGTGGCATCCACATCACCTTTTTTTGAGGTAAAAGGTATTTTTGCCCCAAAAGTTTTCATAGAAAAGCTGTGGGCAGCAGGAAGTTTTTCAAGGGGGCAATAACACACCAAAAGTCAGATTTTTTGTTGATTTTTTTCATATCTAGGATGCCATCATCAAGCACCAAACGATCAAATAAATTGGAAAATCAAAAAAGAATAAAGAACTCATAAATCAAAACACATATATACAAGCAAAGACACCTATCAACCATAAACTAGAAAAATCAAAATCAAAAGCAAAACACAAATTCCTCAAGTCCATAAAAAGGAAATGGAAATTTTAAGTTTATGAAACTAGAAACTATAAAGAAGAAAATAGAAAATGTAATGCCCTAAAATGTGGTTAAAGGCTAATGACTTCAAAAGTGATGTAATTATTAATAAATAAACACTTTAGAGAATGAGATGTGAATTGCTATTCGAATGTGTTATAATCAATACCTAAACCCTGCATTTAAGCTTAATTGTGTGACAAAGCTTAAAATGAGCCCTAAGGGTAGGGGAGGGCACATGAATGAAAAGTGAGAAGATAATAAGATGTGTCTGGGTGTTTTAATAAGTATTGTGATAATCATGGGCAAAATGGACAATTTGCCGACCAATTAGTCAGCTACCGAAGAGGGAGTTTACTAATTTGGTTAGAGCTACTGTGGAATGTTTAGCGCTTAAGAGATTATGATAGAATGATCCTATGTATGCATGCCCATGGAAGGAGTTGGGAGGAGCTGTGAGATCATGACACATGTCATTTCAAGGACCATTGATCATGGTCAAATGTTCAAACACACTTCCCTCTCTCCTTTCTCCCTCTAAGTCAGCTAAGAGGGCATGGGGCAAGGGAAAAATCGACATCTTCATCATCATCTTATTCCTCTCTCTCCATTCTCCATTTTCGCCCAACTCAAGAAAGAAAGAGGAAGTGAAAGGCAAGGTTTTGGCCTTGTAAATGGTCTTGTATGCTCAAATACTCTTCATTAATCTTGACCACCTTGGTGAGAGCTTCATCTCTATGGTTTTAGATTTTTGGAAGAAGGTGTTTTAGAGCTTGAGCAAGTTTGAAAGTTAGAGAATTAAGAAACTAGCTTTAGGAAGTTGAAGAGGTGAGAAAAAGCTAATTTTTGATATAATCGTTGTGGTCATTGGTCAAGTTTTTTCCAACCCTTTAGGCATGTGTTTAAGCTTTTAATGGCCATTTAGAGGTCTCAAATGATAACCAACTTTAAGTGTTATAAAAGTAAGAATTTGGAATAGAGATTAATCTGTTGTCCTTGATTTTGGTATATAGGATATGATATTTGCCCCGCTCGAGAGCAGCCTGTGCCAGAGCACACCTGGAAAGAATAAGGTAGTGACTCCTTCTCTTATACTATATGTAATGCATTGTATGTTCATAATGTCATTGAATTGTGTATATTCCTTTGAGTTGCATCGCCATGCCAATAGTCCTCCTGTAGCTAACAACGGTTTAGGTGAGGGCTGTGTGCATCCCCGGCGGTGAAAGAGGATGAGGGTGGGGTGTGACAATGAATTCGTTGTGGATGTGAAAGCCGAAAGGCTATGTGAAAGCCGTAGGGCTATGTGGAAGTTAAGCTGAAAGGCAATTTGTGAGCCGTAAGGCTATGTGAATTACAGTGTGTACATATCAGCGTGAGCCGTTATGGGGAGTGATGCTGGTCATATCTACTCCGACCATTAATATACTGTTGTAAATCTGAATGTCGTGAAGGCAATGTGTATATATGACAACTTGTATATGCTGTGTTCTTGCTGCTTGATGATTTATTTGCATGTTATGTGATTATATATAGTATGAGTGATTTATTACTATTTGGATTCTCTTGAATCTCATTCTTTCCATTGACTAACCTTCAAGCAGGGCAAGTGACTCCAAGGGGAAGCAAACAACCAAGGGCGGCTAGGACTCCTTATGGATGTTTAAATTTTGGTTATTGGTTATCGAGTTTTGGTTGGGATTACTGTATATATTATAGATGTAAATGTTTAAGTAGTTCATGTAATCCCTTGAATGGGAAAACTGTAAATGGGCGAATACACCCTGTAAACCCTTAGTTAATATATGAAACCTCGAGGTTGTCAAAATTTTTGTTGTACACTCTGATATGTTTAAATGTGATTTAACTGCGCAAGGTAGTTATATACAAAATTTGGATATGAGACCAGGTTAATTGGATTGTGAAAGGAATTTGTGAAAACCCTATCGTGAAGATAGGATTCAAAATGAGTTTTTGATTATCTGTTAGTCTCTGATTCATTTAATTATGCATTTTCGAATCATAATTACTGATTATAAGGTAGGGGGTTACAGAAAACATAGAAGAGGCGGAGAGAGCCGCTCACCGAGAAACTCTTCACAAATTTGTTTGGAGAAGCATGCCTACATCTTCTGTCCCACTGATGATAGATATAGGCATGCTTCACAGAACAAATTTGTGAAGACTTTTTTGGTGAATGGTCTCCCCATCTTCTGTCTTCTCGGTTTTTTACCATTACATCTTCAAGTTTCCTAAATCCAAATTTTTCATTTGCATCTTTTGGATTTGGGGATTTTTTTGTTTTGCTTTTGATTGAGTTTATCATTAATTGGTTTCTCTACTTATATATTTGGTTTTGATTTACGTGTTCTTGATTTTTTTTGATTTTTAAGTTTATTTGATTATTTGGTGCTTGATGGTGATATCCCATATATAAAATAAATCAACAAAAAATTTGTGACTCTTAGGGCATTATTGCCCCTTGAAAAACATCTAGGTGCCCATAATACTTCAATAGAAACTTTTGGGACAAAAATGCCCTTCAACCAATAGGACATGGTTGCCACGTAGGCATGCCACCTCGGCATAGCTAGTCAACTAATAATTGACTATTTGAATCTATTAGGGTAGAGCCACCTCACCCCTTTTTTGAAAATTCTAGAGTAAAATTGCCTCATCGAAAACTTCTTGGTGCCCAATGCTCATAGGTGAAAGCTTCCAAAGAACTTTTGCCTCTTAACCCAATATTTTATGGATATTTTTGCATATATTTTGTGGTTTTGAACCGTAAAATATATGAGTGCTAAATGATAATATTTTCTTTGTAATAACTATAAAATATCCTGAGAATATTTTACAGTTATTTATTTTGTTTGTAAAAAAACTGTAATTGAGTCATATGAATATAAATACAAATGTCATAAATAAATCGTGCAAAACTAATAAATTTGCAATTAACAAACTATTATTGATTACAAAAAAAATTACAATCACTAATATGAATTGTATTTAATCTCTAATTCACAAAATACAACACTTTTAAATTCTAGAACAACCTTATACCTAACAATGTCAAAATCAGAATACCACTCTAACTTTCTAAGTATATTGGCTACTACATTAATCTTCAACTACCACTCTAACTTTCTAATTATATTGGCAACTGTATTAATCTTCAACTTCTTTAAATTGTAACACTTCTCTCTTCAGAAGTCTTGTCTTCAATGGCAATAAGATCATCAATAACTTCACTACCATCTTTGAGGCGGCCCAAAAGCTAAGTAATGAATGTAAGGTATAACGTTTGGTTCAAAGATTGTAAACGATAATATAAAGACACCTTTTCATTGTAATTATGATCCTTCATTCTATTAAAACCCTCAAAATCTCATTCCCTCACAGACATTCTCCATACTGTTGTGTTGCAATAGACAGGTTGAGTGCATTTCTGGAGTCGCTTCTCTTCACAATTGTCTCTTTACTTCCCTTCAAGGAAGAGCCAGAACCTCTATTCTCTCCAAACGTTGGCTTCATGCCTAGCGTTCAACCACCAACATAGACTTCAACAAATCATTCTTCGTAAATCCTGAGGATGATGATGATTCCCCACCAGAAACCAAACGTTCTCAAAAACTTGCTTTCGTTAACTTCATCAATCAGTTCCTTGACAACTACCAAGAACCCCTTGTAGACAAGTTCTCTCTCACGTTTTCAAAGGCCTCAGAATTCTCAGACACCATCCAACGTTGTATTACCTTCACTTTTCAATGTAGGGTTCGCTAATTAGAACTCAATTTCTCAGAACTGGAGTGGGACAAGGATGGCAACGACAAAGAGTCCAATGGAGATTATCATCACGCTCCTTCCTTATGTCTGCCGAGTGATGTTTTTGGTTATTACAACTTGGAAGGAGAGGGAGAGAGTTTCCGGCTAAAGCACAAGCAAGAGTAATTAAGTTTAATGCCTTTAAATTTTTTATGGTAAATATTGGACTATTTCAGTTACAAAATGTTAAATATAATATTCAATTACTTGATGGTTCTTTACAAAAAAACTGTAAAATATATCATATTTCATGGTTGTCTCACAACCGTGAAATATTTCCGAGTTTATCGTAAAACCATAAAGTATTTACTTTATATTATCTCCGCCTTTTTATATTTTACAGCATCCTCTTTAACCGTAAAATATTGCTCATCAAATATTGACAAATAAGTAGTAGTGATGGGAAAAAGAGGAGGGGCAATAATGAAAAAAAAAAACTTATTAAATATTTAGACAACTTTTGTCGGGCTCTTATAAAAAGAAGTGAGACAATTTAAATTTTGAACTCTCAGACAAAGGACCCGAGGGAGTAACTGCTGGTTTCTTTATGCAGTATCCTCTTTTTCTCAAAAAAAGGGGAAGAGTGCATCTATCTAGAAATGTTTTGATGTTTACCAATCCTAACCATAAAATGCTTGGGACTCAGCGGATCAGTTTCAATATGTGCATGCCTTCTTAAGTAACAACTTGGGTTTAGTTTCAAAGGAGTAGACCTGGCAATTTGAAGTTCGCGGATCCAATCCGCACCCTCCTAGTTACAATGGAGCTTCCACACCACATTTCACAATAAGATCCACATCTTATCCCATTTTTATGAAAATTTTGGCTACTACTCTCCCGTGGAAGGAAAAATCTTCAAACGAAAAAATTCCTACAAACATCCTCAATTTTCAAGAACTTTGCCACCTTATTTATAGGAATTATTGATAATTTTGATGGGCACGAAATGAAAACAAAATAGACCTTCACTGTTTGAATAACTTGAAATTTCAATAATATCAAACAGCTAAGAGGAAAAGTTTGAATTTAATACCATTTGACATGCCATTGATTTGATTTTTCTAGGAAAGCAAACATTTGAAGTAGCGGTGTTTGGAGCATCACCATCATCTTCGTTGGTGTTGGATTCCATGGGTGACTTCGTAAAAGCTAGGGAAGATAAAATTTGAAATGAAATTTGATGAAGATTGATTTGCAAATCTGTCTCAACATATCTAGGTTAATGAAATTCATTTTATAGACGAGAGATATAAGGCATATTTGGAAAGAAAAAACCATGGGTTGTCAAATCAGTGTGCTCTAGAAGTTTCATCAACGATTAGGTTTTTGGTGGATAAAAACAACAGGCCACCAACATAATATGCTTTAAAATAATGGGATATTGAAATTATGGACTACTCAACATGTTTAAAATAGACGGCTCAAATTCATTGAATGTCATCTCCAGCTAGCATAAATAAATAAATTGTATCATGTCATTAAATTTCAAGATATGTGAAGTGAATAAGTTGCCTGTGGTATATGCAAGACAGATAACATTTACAAAAGTGAAATTGTGAACTTTGAAAGTTTCGATATAATGCTTTAAATTAGCTTTTAGAGAATAGCATCTAAAGAAAAAATAATTTTAAAAAATAGATTCTGAATAGAATAGATTTTATGAAAAAAATGATTTTGATAAAATGAAATTGTTTAGATAATTTTTATCAAAATCATTTTTCATGTGCAAATTACCAAAAAGGGCATTAGTTGATGTAATAATTGCATAAAAAAATTAAAAAAAAAAAATCCATTTCAAAGATATTTAACATCAAATTTCATAATAAAATAAATAAATTTATCTACAAAATTAAAAATTATAACATTAGTCAATTTTAATAATGATAAAATAGCTCAAAAATATATGTATTAATAAATTATATAGGTTTCAAAACCCAGACCAGATACTGAACAGGCCGAGGTATTGGATCAAGGATTTGTGGATCAAATCAGAAGTAAACCTGGGGAGTGAAATCGATAATAAATAAAATAATATAATTTATTTAAAGTGTATAAAAAAATTGATATTTTAATTATGAAAAAAATAATATTTCATCCTTAGATAGATACCTAATTTCCCATTTTACAAAATTTTTATATATATGAAATTATTTCAATTTTTAAATTTTTTTCCTTTCTTTATTCTTTTTAAATTTTTCTCTATATATATATATATATTTTTTTTTTTCCTTTATCATTTTTGTGTATGTAAAATGTTAATCATGAATTCTTCTTTTTTATTTCTTTATTCCCTTTGCCCTTTTTTCTCTCTCCAACGCGTGATTATGATAAGATTATTGACCAACTTTTTTCTCTCTCCCTTTCTTAATGCATGAGCACTGAAGTTTCTTGATTAAGAAGGAGAAAATATTAGTTCTTTTTTTCAAAATCATGATTTTGAATTAAAAAGTGCTTTTATCATTAAATGTTTGGTTAATCTTTTAGCAAACCATATGGTTTAATTCCTAAAAGTGTTTATTCTTCTCTTTTTCTTTTTTTTTTGGCCAAAACAGGCACTTCAAAACAATGTGCAATCAAAGCCGGGTGCTTTAGAAGTTTCATATTAGATAGCTTAAAATCATCTTTATAACATATTGTTCAAATTCAATGAGTTATCACTAGCTGGCTAGCATAAACAAACGAAACCCACCGTTTGATTATGTGACATATTGTATTTTTAAACTTGATGATGATGATGTAATTAAATTATAGATGTTGCATTGTCTAAGTCTCTTCTACAATTAAGATTGCAAATCCAACACCTCGACTTCAAAGCTAACAATAGTTATGAGACTTGATATTTTTTAAAAATCACAATACTCTCTCTTGTATTTAATATATGATCACTTTAGGGTATAAAGTGGATCTTATATTAAGGATAGATAATATTATATTTTAATGATATATTATAAATGTCTTACTTTTTAATTTAATATATTGTTGTCATCAACTATTGAGACTAACGTGTTTGATTAGCTTTTAAAAAGTAATTTTATAGTGTATAAATAAATATATGATAAGGGTTTTATCCTAATTCCTGTGAAAGCACTTCTAAACAACACAAACCCCACATATAGACATACACATATTGATCTCTTTACCAAAATGACAAGCTTTGGCCGCATAATTTCTGCAGCTTATGTTCAAATAAATTTCTTTAGAGAGATTGATACTGTCATACTGAAGTATAAAATATTAAATTTCTATCAAAAAGTATAAAACATTAAATTAATAATAATTAGGTGGTAAAATAATTTTATAAAATTTATTAGTAAATTTCTGAAATATTTGTAAATGTAATTCAGATAAATAAAAAAAAACTGGCAGTTGCATCATTTGAAATTTAAACATTTTATTTGAAATTTATAATTGAACCTCTGAAATTTACAATTATATAAATCAAATCTTATAATTTATTTTTAAAAAAAATTATCGTCTGTTGAATGAAAAGCACGGATGATGCTACTTTGTTAAAAAATAAAATTTGGAATTTATGTATATCTTCTAATTATTCTTCTCTGGAAATAATAGTGATGTAATCAAAAAAAAAAATTGGACCCCAAATTTTCAGATTCTATGTGTTTGTTTTTTTTTGGGCCGGACCCAATCTTCACTCGTCAGATTCACGGAAAGCTAAAGATAAAAAGGGAGCAAAGGAGGAAAAAAATAAAATAAAAAATAAAAAACCATATTTTTCGCTGCCCATTCACAGCGAAGAAAGCAACGAAAGCAGATTGTGTTTAGTTCTTTTCTTCCCATCGTCGGAATCTGATCGTCGGGAACTGAGAGGTACTGATCGCCGTTTTGACGCAACAGACCTACATCGTGCTTTAAGGTTTTGAAATCTCCTTCCAGTCGTCATCTTGCTTCTCTTCATTTCAGTAAAATTTTCGATACAGTTGATCTTCTGTTTCTTTGATTCAATTTGGTTGGAGCTTTGAGATTTTCTTGAATCGATATATTGATGGTTGTTGGCTCAAATTGGAGCATTGGGGTTGTTCAATTGGAGGTTTGATTGCAATCGAATCATATTAATATGATTTTGTGAATCCATATTTTATACCTGAAATTTTTCTACGACCACTGGACAATTTCTGATTCCAAAGACTGAAAATAGAGTCAACAGAGATGAGAGACTTTTTGACTCTGATATTTCTTTCTCTGAAATAGCGCCAAGAGAGAGGGAAAATTTTTGGAGGGAAATAACTCAACTTCGGTCTTGCTGAAAGTTTATTTTCCTCCAGAGTCAAACGCAGACGTTTCACCTGCTGAAAGTTGCTGATGTGGTAAGAAGATCAGAGGTAATTCTAAGGCTCCATAATCTACGGTTTCTCTGGCAAGCTGATTTTTTCTTCCGATGCTGTAAGTTCATTCAATCCAGAATCTAAAGGGACTCATGAGATCTCTTTTTCCTGTTCACGTTTTAAGGCAGTCTCGATTTCTCAGTCCGGATCCTTGACTTTCTAATTCGGAGTTTTATGGTCTCATGTTTGATCATCTTTGACATCAAAGATACGATTCAAGTGTGATTTGGCTAAAAATTAGCCCCACTGATCATCGACTTTGACATTTGAAGCTTAGATTCTAGATTATCTTTTCAATACGTTCTGAAAATTGAGGAAAATTGAATCCATAAAGCTAGCAAGATAAGAATGAGTAGGAGGCTGGTCTTGAAGCATCCAATTGTTCTCGTGGGCATGCTGGTGTGTGTTAGTTGCCTTTTGATTGTGATCGTTACTGTTCTTGAGCTTCCAGAAGCGTTGCCTAGGAATAGGGAAATGGGGATTTACCATCCAACATTCAGATTCAAGAAAGTGCCTCAGAATTTCAAATTAGGTAAATTTGGAGAAATGATGGTTGAAATGTTGCCTCAAGATCTTGCCTTCACAATTTTTATTCCTTCAGAGGAAGCTTTCAAGCGCGATTTACACTTATCTGTAAATGAAAGCTTGGTAACAGAGAAATTTAACAATACCTATGCAATTCTCACTCGTATATTGGGGTTTTCAACTGTCCCTCGGGAGCTATCTTCAATTGATGTACCTCTTGGTGAGCTGGTGTCCTATGATTCTCTATCTGGGTTCCAATTATACGTCACAAAAGACATCAATAGAATGCTATTTGTGAACAGGATTCGATCAAAAATCATAGATGGCAGAAAGGGTAGGATTGTTATGCATATTATGGATGGTGTTATTATGGATTCTGACTTTGAGCAATCTGTTCTATCTGATGATGCTGAGGAGTGAAGAGGATTGACTGTTTGCTGTTTTATATCTATACTTCTCCGAACTGAGGAAGGATCCTTGGATCCTGTGAATGGACAAATTCTTGCAGCGAATGAGAGATGGAGCTGTGACAAATCATGAGATGGTGGTTGCAGAATTTATTAATGATTGCAGTGGGAATATAAACCTTCTCTTAGGCGCCACTGACCCACAGAATCTGTCAATTGTACAGAATATTCCTCTTTCTCATGCAGGCAGAACTGATAAGGTAATTTGGGCAGCTGTCAAGGATGGAGTATATAGTGTTAGATTGGGTAAAGAGCAGTGTTACAAGCTAAGGAGGAAGAAAGAATACCTGTCTGTGCCGGCGTGCTTCCACTTCAGTAGCTCTAAACTCAAAGCTCTGGTAAACAGTTTGGAAGCTGAAACTGCTTCCAAAAATTAAGAGTTTAATTCTGGTGCGTACTGAATAAAGCACCAGCCTCCATTATGTCCTATAAGTGGCAAGGATGATGAAACATTAGAACTTCTCTTTTTATTATGCAGTTGGGCTCATATGACCTTGTTTGGTTGCCCGATTGGTTTGTTAATAGACCCATATAAAATCCAATCTATTGAGATTTGGATGGAGCGGCTTTTTCTTGTTGACCTTGTTCATTGGGACTTTGGCAAGGCTTATGTGGCCACTTTGTGCTGGTTTATTTGGAAAGTGAGATGTAAAATGGTCTTTGAGATGGTAGAGCCTAACCCTCAAGTTGCTATTGATCTGGCCAACCAGAGTGTTAATGAATACTGGGACGCTAATGCCCTCTTTGCTGCATCCATACTTCCTGCCGGAATCCAAAACTGGCTATCAATGGAGAAAACCACAGGTTAACACCATTAAAATTAATTTTGACGGCTCCTTTTACAAAAGCACCGGCAGAGTTGGCCTTCATACAGAATTTTTTTCCTTTAACTCAAATAGGTATAAATAAGGTAAGCTCAGTTGGAGTGTTGAACGTACATACACCCAGTTCTGATATAGATTCATACTGAATCGTTTTTCTTTAAGAAGAATAGGTGGCATTATTATTATTGTCTTCATTTTTCCTTATATGAAAGGTATAGAGGTTGTATCATAACTTAGGCCAGCTTACACATGTAACAAAGTTTGCTGAATTAGTCAACTTGGCTAGTTCAATTGCTATTTTCAAGCTGATTTGGCAAAAAATTGATTCTTGTTTTGGTTTGTGGCAGACTTGTAGTAACCTATAGAATTAGAACAACCTGATTCAAGTACAATAATCTTTTTTTATGCATCAGAAATTTGAGTTTATTTTTTCATAGTCCACTGCTTTTTAAGATGATGCTAGGAATCATGTTGAGTCAGTAAATTTCAGATTCTCTCCAAGAAAAAGAGAAAACATTAGAAACACAAATGTGTTTGCTTTAACTAATTATGGTGATGATGCAGTTTTCTGTAATATGTCTATGCATGAAATCATTGGACTAACGTAGAAACCCATATCCATACAAGAACACAGTCATCATGACTCCTTGCTCAGTTGAAAATGCCATTTTTTTGAAGATTCTAAAAGAATAATAATGCTATTGATGAACATTTTTCTTTGGGCCTATTGCAAAGCAAAAATATGGCTCCTTATCTGGATAAGGTCAACGTCACTCTTTACTTCTTTCACCTTTGTTGCATTTAGGCCCACTCCATAAATATTCTAAGCACTTGTCCTTATGTCAAAAGGAATTCTCTGATTGACCTTGTAACCCAAATCTGACACCTTGTGTATAAATAGTTCATGATTTTGAAAGACCGAGAGTAAAGACTTCGCATATGATTGCTTGGGTATGACTTAAGTATGTGTTTTGTTACATCCGAACTGACACAAGTGTTAGGCATTGAACTGGGTTTTTAAGCTTTTTTCCCCCTTCATCTTTTGAGTTTATTTCATCATGGATCGGAATTTTGATTCCCCAGCATCTCTGGAATGCTCTGTTTTGTTCATTTTGTGGTATTTGAGTTTGCCAACTTCTGCAGCTTAATTGTGTTCCATTTCAATTTGCACTTGCAAATTGTCTATGTGAAAAAAAAAGAAAAAAAAAGAGATTGATGTTAGTTTCTTCACCTACTGAAATGGACGACTCTGCTGTGTATAGGTAATATGCACAAAAAACAATCAGAAGGCCTTACTTTTAATACCATTTCAGCTTGTTGACTTTGGTTTTTTTATCCCATTGTTGCTCTAAATTCATACTCACATCAAATATTTGAAAACTTAAAAGCATGATTCATAATTACAGTGCCTATGTCCCTCATAATTCTCTTACAATGGATTAGTATTATTCGGTTTGGGGTTCGTGACTGCACATTTTAACACAAATATCTCTTCTGAGATTCGAACATAAGACTTAAAGGGATCTAACGGGTTTTTATATTGCTAAACTAACTTTATGTTGATGAAATATCTGGTAATTAATGATAATAATTCAGGAAAAAAGAAAGAATTGGACACTGACGGATGATTTTATAGTTTAGGGGAAATTGATTATTAATGATAATAAAAATTAAGGGTATGTTTTTGTTACAAATTAAGGGTATGTTGGTGGACGATGGTCTTTTGACTTTTTGTGGATAACATTACGTACGTTGAAGTTAGGCAACCATTTTTCTGGCCTGTTAAATAAATTCACGTGATATTGATTTGGATTCATCGAGTTTTGCTTTTGCTCATAAATCTGTGCGCAATTGTGTATGGCATTTCTGGCAATTCTGGGTAATCAAGTTGAGTTTGTGCCTTCACCTCTAACATTGCGTATAACCTTGATCTGTGTGTACATGATCGCCATTATCTGTTGTTGAGATTAATTCAAGTTAGAGGCCAGTATTATCTACCCATTTTAATAAAATATTTGTGTAAACCAGACGAAAAATGTGGAGCAATAGACATGTTCACTCATAACATAAGTCATATTAACAAAAAATTTGGATCAATTTACAAGTTTGTATTTAAACGCACACAAGTCAATGGCATGTTATAAAGGGTTAACGTACAATTTTTCCAATAAAGTTTTTTTTGAGGGGTTTCTAGCGCAGATAAATTTTGGAAGAGATAAGAATACCATTAAATAATTTAAAAAGGTGCAAATTCATAAAAATTGTTAAGTTTGATCAAATAGTTAAATTATAAAAGAAGAAAACTCTAGTGGCGTTTGGTGAAATTTAAATGTTTTAGTGAATTTGCATCATTTTAAATTGTTTATTGATATGTTTACTCCTTTCAAAGCTTATTTATGTCATACGCCCTTAAGACAAAGCTTTGTTAATAAAATTACACTTTAACCCTTTTATAAATATAGATAAGTTTTAACGTGAAGGAAACAATGCACTTTCACGACATTGTGCGCACCAAAAGTTTTATACGAATTTAGGTTTATGATAGGAAAAATTGAAGAATATTGAAACAGTATGCTTTCCAAGTTTCATCAAATGACTTAAATTCTTTAGTATGAATGATTAAGATTCACAAAGCCATCCATTGCATGAATGAACAAAATATACCATTTTGTACAACAACAAAAAAATACTATATCATTTGTATACACACGCGTATTCAAAATTTGAGTTGAACCTTGAGATGATATAACGTACAACTGATTTCTAGTAAAATGGTGAGTGATTAAATATACAAAACTTAAATCTGGAAACTATCAGCCTGTTTAGCTAATATATGAGCGCAATTTAGAAACTATGCAAAAAAATCAGAATGAATATTCCAGTTGCTTGCACTTCGACATGACAACAAGGGTGGTTTCTTCACTAAATCCCTCGTACACAATCGGATAATACAACGATGGTTCCAAATTAACATGCGATTACTGTTTTGATTTCTGTAATATATAGCTGCTGGTGAATCATCTACCTTCTTATATGCTTGTCAATATCAATTCTCTGCTTTCTTTCTCACCACATCACGAGAATGAAACCCCCATTGTAAGTTCTGGTGGACCCAATGCCAGGAGCAACCTGAGAACGTTACGTTTCCTTTTGAATGATGTGGCTGTCAAACAAAATTTAAGTGTTAAAATTAACATTTTCAACGGTTAGGGCAACATTGATTTGCGTTTTTATACTTTCAGAGCAGCATTGATGAGCCAAACAAAACTTTCGAATATATACCCTATGAGTCACGATGATGCTGCTGAAACAAAATCTGATCTCTTGATTTTTATTTTTAAAAAAAATAGAAGGGCATTTTTGTCATTATGATGCTGCTGAAACAAAAAGTAAAATTCATATTTTAGAAGAGTAGAGATTCAGAACTGAAAACCCCATAGATATTTAGCCATATCTAGGGGCACCAAGCTACCCACTGTTCATTGTTTTCAATTTAACATCAAATAGATAAATATTGATAATTAAATATTTCATTAATTTTTGGTCCAATACAACCTTCTTTCATATCATATTTTCATATTATTATCATAATTATCTTATTTAAATTTTTAGGTCTTCACAATATAAAACTTTTTTTTACAGAAACAAAGTTCACACTCAGTACCTAATGCATCCAAAACCACTTTGAGTACCACCAATCTACAAACTTCTCTTTGTTGTTAAACTAAATTATGTAATTAAAATATTAACTAGCTTAATATAACTTTTTATTTATTAATTTCTTGGGCCATTACAAATATTTGGTATGAATCAAGTTTCAAGTTTGTATCTAAACACACATAAGCTAATGACGTTTTATAGATGTAGTTAAGCTTGAAGGTGAGGAAAACAGTGGGGCATCAGAATGTTTCATTAGATATTAGGTTTTATGATAGAAAAACAATGGGCTATCAATATAGTGTGTTTTATAAGTTTAATCAAATGGCTCAAATATGAATGGTTAAGATAAGTGAACAAGACATACCGGTTTAGGGAGTGTTTGGGATCACTTTTTTTGGCCAATAAGCCCGTTTTGGGAACAAAAAGCCCAAATCAAATTGTAACCCGTTTTGGTCAGTGTTTGATTGAGCGTTTTTGTTAAAAAAAAAAAAAAAGAGCCTGATTTTGGCCACTTATCAATAAGCCCAAAAGTGAAGCTTTTTGAAATGTGTATTTGCGTTTTGGTGGGCTAATATTCGCTGTCCTTTAGATCACATTTTGGGGGAAATATATGAACTTTATTTGATAGCTTAATTTATTTTGTGTTTTTGTTGGCCATAATAACTTCCTTAATTAATATCCCCCTAAATATAACATAAAATTAATTTTTTTTATAATATTACGAAATTAATTAAATAATCTTAAAATATTTATATTTATTGTTTTTTTAAAAATTATTTTAATTAACATATAAATTGATATATAATAATATAACAGAGAACATTAAGTATCTTGTTTAACTTGTAAAAAACCAATCTGCTTTATATTTAGTGTTGGAGGGAGTAATTGTCAATCACTGATCTACTCCTTAACCTCGAATAGCATCCTCTGATTATAACATCTGCCGTTGATTCCATTTCCAAATCTCTTAATAAACGCTTTTTGTTTAGACCCCATTCAGATTTCAGAGTTCTCTTGATAATAAGTCACTGTTGGATATCGCATATATGATCTATCTAAAATTTGAAGAATATACAAATGGCCTTCAACTTTTTATTTTTAAAAACGCACTTATACAATCGCTAATCCAAACATGTTTTGACTTATGAAAAAGCACGTTTTCAATCGCTCATCCAAACATAAATCACGAATCAAAAATTTCCTTTTCTTTTAAGTCATTTTTAATAAGTTAGAATCACAATAAGTCATTTTTTCTACCGCTATCCCAAACACACACTTAGTAATTTTGAAAAGTGTGATTTGAATCTCAAGGTGGTGTGATGTATAGCTATTTTTGAGATCTAACGAACGGCTGAGATTAAACAACTAAAGTAACTCAATTTTAAAAGCAATATTAGCGTGTTCCTTCCACTTGATGTAATGTAATTGAAATTAAAATAAACTTAATTTATTCATTATATAATTATTTGTGTTTCCTTCCATACAAAAGATCATTCCCTTCTATAGTCACGGAACCAGTTGTGTTTTTTTTCTTATAATTTAAACATTGCACGGAATTTCAAAATTAGTGGATTGTGACAATAACACATACATTGTATGAACATTAAGGTTATAAGGTGAAGAAATAATGTGGACCGAAAGTTAGGTTTCATATGATGATAGGTTTATGATAAAGAAGCATGAGCTCTCAAAGCAATGTGTTTCTCAAAATCTCATCAAATGACTTAAGTTCCTTAGAATGAATTAATAGCAAAGATTCATTTAGCCCCCTATGAGTGGACAAAATATACCATTTTAATATCTGGAAAAGTGTGAATTAAACATTGAGATACATCGAACATACTATTGTTTTCCAGCTTTTAGGTCTCATGAACAATTGAGATTATAAAAATAATGTAATTTTTAAAGCAATACTGGCAATGCACCTTAAGCACAATGTAAGGAAAAACGAACATAAATATAATTCATTAATTCTATAATTTATTCCATAGCACAGCCAAAATAAGTGCCTTCCTCATGTTTGAAATTTCCCATATTGGTTAGGGTTTTCAACCATTTTCACTTACAGAAAATTAACCTTGCAAAATAGGAGCCTATTTAGCTAATATATCAGTAAAATTAACAAACTCTCTATGTAAAAAAATGAAAATGAATATTCTAGTTCCTTGTAATCTAGTTAGTGTGTGTTTGGAATGGCTTATTTTTGTCCAAAACATGCTTATAATTCGTGATTCACGGTATACGAGGTAAGTATGTGAGAGGAGTTTTTTCTCGGCTTGCGTAATGAGTGCGTTTTTCCTGTACAAAATGCTGAAACAAACACAACTTTAAGCTCTTCCAAACACACCTTTAGTGGCTTTCATCTCTGTGATTGCTGCCTTGACTTTGAGGCTTTTCATCAAAGTGTCGATCATCTCTAGCTTTGAAAATAGTGGAGCTTTCAAAAAGTGGCTACCAGATCCTTGGACAGCACAGTCTACATTTAGGCGTGCTAGCTTTGGAACCAATCTACATAGTCAAATAAAACTTTATTAGAGAGCTTATAACAACAGTTTTATTACTAAAATGTGACAGAAAAAATTAAAATATGTAAACATAAAGCCGGCCCCCAAGAACACACAAAAATAAGTTGAAAAGTGAAGATGAAATTACTGTCTATACCATTTCAAACTCCTCAGCATCCCAATTGCAGAGGATTAGCACAAGAAAGAGCTTAAATTTAATACCTTTTGATCTATACTTTCTTCTTCATCATTAGATCTCACGAGCAATTTCTTCATGAAACCTAGGGCAGGTAAAATTTGGTAATAATCAATTCACAAGGTGTTGTTAAAAACACACCTAAGGTGTACAAAAGAAGGGGCTTGCAAAATTGTGTGCACAAGATGTTTTATCAGATATTATATTATGTTTATGATTGAAAAACAATGGGCTATCAAAATAGTATGTTTTCTAAATTTAATCAAATGGCTCAAATTCCTTGTAATGACAATTGAGATTTATATTGTCCATTAATTGTATGAGTGAAAAATGTAACATTTTAATAATTTTGGAAGTGTGATTTGAACCTCCAGATGGTGTCACGTATAGTTGTTTTCAAGGAATAATGAATGGCTAAGATTAAACCGCTAAAGAAATATAATTTTAATAACAATTCTAGTGTACTCAATTACGGTTGATGTAAAGTATGCTACAACAAAATCACACATATATGACATTATATAGTTATTCATCATCATCATCATCATCTAATTTTACTATTAATATTTATTATATAAGATACAATAAAATCATTGATAATAACAAGATAATAATATTAAATTCAAAGCTTATATTTATAGTATTCAAAATTCAATACATTATAAATAAATATCATACAATTTAAAAGAAATTAAGCACTTAAATACTCTCACAATAGAACGTTATCTTATAATTTTTTGAATTCTTAAAGAAAGTTAGCTAATAAAAAATTTCACAATATTTTTTAATGTATTTATTGTAAATTGTCCATAGGTCATGTATCAATGCTTCAAGAGTTCCAACCACATATCCTTTAAAACTGCAAAAAGATAATATAAATATGAAAATAATATATATAGTAAAAATAAGCAAATATAAAAACTTAAACAAATATCAAAATATAACTATGAAAATCAGAATGTAGTAAAAATTGACAAATATAAAAACTTGAGCAAATCTCAGAATCTGATTCAACAAGCCTAATTTCAACATACAGTTTGGATTGCTAAAGTTTAGGAACGTGAGATGCTCAACAATAAAAAAAATTCAGCATTTTACCTCATCTTTTTTCCTATATTCTCTACTTTTCACCTGCGCTTTTCTCTCTTTTAATCTTCAAAACAACGGTCATCATTGGATTAGATATCGAAATCCCGATCGGCAACCTTGAGCTTCAACTAGCAAGCTCTCGTTATATAAAATAAAATAAAATAAACCTAAAAGCGTTTTTCAAAAAAATGAAAGCTTACATGAAGAAGAATCACAAGAGAAAGGAGCTTTAGAGTGAAAACTAATAGTAGTAGTGGAAAACAAGACTTACAATAGCATAATAAAACCTATGAAAAGAAGAGTATAAGACTCGCTAGGGAAGCTCAAAAAACATTTGAGAAAGAGTTTAAAGAGTTGGGTTAAATAAAATTTTTTCAAAATGCCGCCCACCATATTTGATAATTTTTAGAATCCTGTCTTTGTTTATATTAAAGAATACTTAGCGGTTCTTTGTGAAGAATCATAATGTATTGTCAAAATTTTTAGGATCCCACTATCTTATATATGATATCTTTCAGAATATCAGCTTTATTTATATTAAATAATACTTAACGGTTCATTTTGAAGAACCGTATTGTCAAACTATATTTTTAGGATTCCGCCTCCTTATATATGATATTTTTAAAAATCCCACCTTTATTAATATTAAATAATAATTAACGGTTCTTTATGAAAAACCTTAATGTATTATCAAATAATTTTTCTTCTCTTAAAGAATATATAATTGCTCTTTGTAAATAACTGTCAAATGTTATCAAATAATTATTTTTTTCAGGAGCTTGCCTTCTTATATATGAAAATTAGCATTTTTTACTCTTAAATATTCTTAAAAATTACAAGCATTTACAAATCATACTTTATAGTTAATATAACCACTATGTTTTTGTTTTGCTAATATAAGATTCAAAGACAAACTGTTTATAAGCGTTGCATAATAATTATTTTGTAAAAACTGTCATATTTGTTAGTAAATATATGACAGTTAATAATTACAATCATTATTTTTTTTATGACTTCCACCTTTTAATAAATGTCAATATGTATATTTAACAGTTAAGTTTTAGCGTTATATATTCTTACGCGATCTTCTACTTAATATATATTACTTAATATATATTACGTTTTTATTAAGCATTATATATGTGTAATCAATATATTCTTAAGGGAAATAGGGAGATAAGCCGTTGGAAAAAGTCCACTCATAAACAACTCACATGTTACTGTTTATAACAACAGTGCCGGCTTCAATTATCAAGCCATTCCCCCTTTAGTCGGCTTGGTTCAAAATTAAAGACTCACGAACAGTGCAACCCCCACTATGAATTTTCTTCCCATGTCATGTCACTTCATTGTGTCTTAGTCGGTAGTAAATTTTCTGAGTTTAGGAAGGGTTTGGTCAAGTTTTTTGCTTTCCCAATACACTCTTTAGACAAATTCATTGGTTCAGAGTTTTGATGCATCTCATATTGGAGTTGGTGCGAAGGCTCTGTTCGAAAGTTGATGTTCCTCTTTACCCCCAAGTTCTTCTGCAAGTCGGACCAGTGCTGCCAAATTTGTTCATCCCTGTTCCGATGCCGATGTCTCTCTTGAAGGAGCTTCGAACCTTCTGTTGACGGAAGACCAAGACGTCGTATGGGTAAGGAAGATACGAGGATATGCTTGAGAGTCTCGAGATCCTTAGATGGCTCGTCGATTCCTCTCATCTTCAGCCTCTTCTCAATCTCCCCGTAGATTGATACAGTATGCTTCGGCTCTGGGAAAAAGTCAGCGGAATCAAAGAAACTCTTCTTTTGTCCTATTCCCCTGGGAGGAGCTTTTGCAGGCTCTGTCTTGCCATTTCGTACAGCAAATTCTTTTGGATCTGCCGGTCTGATATTGTATACGCGACGATTGTCAAGCCTTCGTCTTTTATACTGTAAAAGCTTCCCATTTTACTTTAGATCTATTTCTTTTCGTATGGGTAAGGAAGATACAACAAAGCCTTCGTCTTTTTTACTTCCAAGTTTCCGATTTAACTTTAGATCTATTTCTTTTCATCCAAACATCTTATACTGTTTCTTCTGTCTTGCTCTTTTCTGAAATGGGTATACACGATCTAAGGCTTGATGCTCTAGATCCTCATTCTAACAGCTATCAAAAACATTAAATAAGATATCATTTTCTAATTCATATTGCTTCATAGTATTTGATAACATTGAAATATGTTGAAGTTCATTATCTTCTTGACAAATGATTTCCTGATCATTTTCTGGAAGTGTTCTCTTTTTGTGACTCATGGGCACTAATTTTGATTTCCTCGAAAGATACTAATTATGGTGGAAGTGTGTGTGAATAATATTTGATAGTTTTCTTTGTTGGGTGTGTAAATGATAGGATGAATCATGTATATTGTATATTGAATGATATTTCAAATATGTCTGATTGAGCTGTATTGAATTCATTTTCCCAGGCACTTTGTGTCTTGGGAAATTATCATTCACATCTCTGATTGACATCTCTGATTGTGCTGTTTTAAGGATTTTTCCTGCCACTTTCCAATTTTTGAACCATTAAGATCTACATTATACCAGCACAGAGATCTAGAGCTCCTTGAAATTGTTGAAGTTCATTCTCTTCTTGACAAACGATTTTCTGATCATTTTCTGGAAGTGTTCTCTTTTTGTGACTTATGGGCACTAATTTTGATTTTCTTGAAAGATACTAATTATGGTGGAAGTGTGTGTGTGTGAATAATATTTGATAGTTTTCTTTGTTAGGTGTGTAAATGATAAGATTAATCATGTATATTGTATACTGAATAATATTTCGAATATGTCTGATTGAGCTGTGTTGAATTCAATTTCTTGGTCACTTTGTGTCTTGGGAAATTATCCTTCACATCTCTGTCTTTTTTTTTTAATTCCTTTACACCATACATTTACAGGGAAAGTTACAATGGTCAGCTACTGTTCTGCAACAAGGGTTCTGTGGAATCCAAGATTCAATGAGATTCTTCCATTGAGGGCTTTGCTCCTGGCAAAGAGGTGTACTAGGTAAGTGTAGCAGCTGTTACTGTATGGGCGTATGTCATTTCCTATTACTACACATATGGTCTTGCATGGCCTTATTTTGATATGTTATGTGTACTCCAGAATTAAAGTTTGAACATTGCTGCTTTTTGTCTAATTTGGGGTTTCAAGTACTTCAGCTTAACGTGTTTACTTACTACTCAATTAGGTCATAGTTAGTCAGCTATTTCTTTTCTCTTTTGGTTAGTACCATACCCGATCAAAATCATAGCGGTGAAGGGGATCTGAGTAGTGGTCATATGAAAAAAATTAAATTTGAATTCATTGGAGACATTTACAATCATGTTAAAATATGGTACTAACCTTAAGGCATCTAAAATCATATGTTCTCAGATTAAAAAGTAGTTACGTATATTACAGTATCAATTATCAAACTAAAAACGAATCTCTTTTTTTTCCTAGTATGTAGGTCCACACCTGCTGAGTAGTGTTTTTACCTAATTATCAATTAATTATCTCCCATGTTGTCACTTATTCTTATTTGGTTTTGGTTAGTACTTAGTTCATTCACCATGAACATTGTAGACGGTGTTTGATTAAGGTTCAAGAAACAAACATTATCTGTCATTAAAGCAGGCATCTGTACAATGAGTTAAACAGATGATATCATACCATGAGCCATCTGTCTAAAGTCACCTATCAGCCAATGAGCTTTTTCTGCTATTAATCTTCCATTCAGTTGGTTTTCATCAACATGCTTACAAACTCATGTGTTGTTTGTATATTCTCAGAATTAACAATGCAAATAGTATATTCCTTCCACTGTGTGAAGTTTTAGGCATGCTTTGGAATCTTCCTTTTTCAAATTTTAGTTAAAAATATGATATGATTCAAATGAAAAACCTAATATACTTTTTTCTTTTTTTTGTGCATACAGTGGTAGTTAGATATGAAAAACCTAATAATCTTCCCTTTTCTTTTTTATAACGTCTTGCATGACCTTTTTTTTAATAGCTTTGTGTGCTCCATAATCAAAGTTAGAACAATGGTTGTATCAGAAAACGCCTTTACAATGATGTTAAAATATGGTACTAACCAAGGTATTTTAATCACAATGTATATTGCAGAATGAAGCTTACAACAATGCTTATTGGTATTTGCTTTTGGTTAGTACTTAGCACACTCACAAAGAAAGTTGTAAAGGTATTTTTCTTAATGGTCATGAAAAAAAAATCATTTCTGATACAGGAAAAGGCATTTGAGTTTAAAATCTGTTACTAACCAAAATGGCATTTGATGCATTTGAACAATAAATTAATGCAGTTTTTCTGCTATTTATCTTGGATTCAATAGGTTTCCATCTAAGGGTTTTTAAACTCATGTATTGTTTCTATTTTCTCATAATGAGCTAAGGAAAAAGTTCTCAAGTTCAATGAAGGCTGCCATTTTTCTTCCATCACCCATTTACAAGGTATTGGAACATTGTATACGATCTGTCCAATATTAGTTGAAATTAAACATATCTGCATATTCCTCTATGTTTAATTTTAAAAGGGATTATTCACACCCTTTGCCTATTGGTTGAGGAATCTTTACTGACTCTCTTCTCTTCTTCTTCTTCCCCTTTTTTTTTTTTTTTTTGCACGAGTGACAATTAAAGTTGTTGAACTTAATATCTCTATAAGGGATTTTGCTGGCAATTTCTGAACTTCATCTTCACCTCTATATATGTGTATATATAGCCAGGCTTATTCACTGTACATTTCAGGTAGAGATTATTTGCCTGTTGCGTTTTGCGTTTTGCTTCTTTGACTGAGAAATCAGTTGAGCAGTTGTGCAGAGGTTGAAGATATGTAAATATGATTTTTCCCCCCTAATCAAAGATCAGTAAATTTGGTGAAGTTTGATTCATTAGGAAAGAGAGAGAAGATTTAGGAGAAAACCCCATATCAAATAAGCTTGAAGAAAATTCAAGGCGGTCAATTACAAAAGAATGGATTATGGATATATGAGACCTTCTGCAGCATGAAGGCTAATTTAAAAATTAAAACTGATTATCTTCCATCTTCTTTTCCTTTTTTTTTTGTTGGGTTACAGGACTTAAAAGTTGTGAAAGATCAATCCGAAGATGACAGTGCATCTTGCAAATATTGATGACTATGCTTAATTATGGGGTGATGCTTGCGTATGGGTTAACTGTCATCAATCAAGTTGGATATGTAACAATTCTAAATCCCAAACCTGTCATTACTTTGTCTTCTTCATACCACTTCTATACAATTAACTTTTTTTCAAAAAAAAAAAAATCTCGGTGGTATGTATTTTGATTTGATGTAAGGAGATAGATTTAAGTTTGATAGTGAAAAAGTTTGAGAATGTTCATTTTCAAAGTTGGATTTAAATCTCGGTGGAGCAGGTAGTTGTTTAATGCTTGTCATTTTGAAATTTTTTAGTTGCAAGGAGATGGATTTAATGTAACTGAGTACAACTTGAATGCCTGTCAGTTCAGGTATCATCATCAAGATTTTTTCGCATATCTGTTTTAAATCTAGAACAAGTTCCATGATATGACAAGTAGGTGTAGCTTCTGACTATGATGGCTAAGGAAGTAGGTGATACAGATGCTCCATACTTGATACTGTATGAACAGTGACCGTATATAGTATAGTTCCACCCTACTTCTGATCTTTTTTTAAATGCCTAATGATTAATGACTAATGCTTAATGCCTTGCAGACTAATAAACTAATAATAAGCTGAAGTGCATGTCACAAGTGAATGCCTATGTTGGATTGAGTTCTTCTATATAAGTAAGATTAGTTGTTAAGTTTTATAAATGTTGATCAGTTTGGTGTTTTTTTACATTGTGAATAGCCTGAACTGAGCAACCAGTAGCTTCTCGACTATTTTGATGGTTTTTTTTATTACAGTCAAGCGCATTTAATATAAACTTTTTGCTCCATATAATATCAGGTTGGAACTGTTCTTCTTAGTTGTGCCTTCCTATATGACATCTTATGGGTGTTTGTTTCTAAATGGTGGTTCCATGAGAGTGTGATGATAGTGGGGACTGGTGAGTGTGTTGAATATAGCTCTCACTTCTCTATCAGCCTTTTCAAAGCTTGAATCTGGCCTCATAAACATTGCGTATGAAAAACAAGAAATTAATGCTTTGAATCTGTGTAGGTAGCTCAGGGTGATAAGAGTAGAGAAGATGGCATCCCCATGCTTCTCAAGATACCGTGGTTACAGCTTTGGCTTTCCGTTTCCTTTTTGAGCAGATTGGTGTATGTTGGAGAAGTGAGCTGATTCCTTGAGGTCAATGGCTGAATTACTCATGACATGACCTTTTTTTTAATAGCTTTGTGTAGTCCATGATCAAAGTTAGAGCAATGCTGTTTTTTTTCTATTTCATTCCTCCATTACTTCTGTTTAATGTTACTACTTAGTACTACCAAATTAATTAGTGTTAAGGATGTCACCTATTGGTATTTGCCTCAATCTCTATTTGATGGATGGGCACGGACAACCAGCTTTGCTTTATACAGTCCCATTCACACTTGGTAAGTATTATCAGTATGTCAAGCTACTATGTAATTTTTCCCATTTTAGTACTAATGCATCTGTAATTAAGAAAATGACTGAGGTTTTTAGGTGCTTAGCATATGGATTTTGTATGTATTTTGTGACCGTAGATGTTGATAGGCAGTGAATGATGTATGGTTAAGGAATATTTAAGACAGTTGTATTAAAATTGTTTTGTATTAATTTAGAGCATGGACATGATTTATGAATGCATATAAGGTTAATTTTGTGAATTAATTATTATAGATGTTGCTCCCGCGCGTTGCGCGGGGGGATTGTTGCTTGTTATGTAGTAGTGGTAATTGAAATGTAAGCACAAATATAATTGATTTATTATAAAATTATTTATGTTTTGTTTCATATAAAAATGATTCCTTAATTTGGTTGATGATGATGAATTTGGCAATTGAACCTTTAGAAATAGAACGATGTCATTAAGATACAATTGTCATTATTTATCCATTTGGACCACCTGGAATCTATAGCCTTTTAAACAAAAAAAAAAAAAAAATCGTGCGGATCCTAGCAACTTATTTATCCGGATGAAGGTATAGCAACCAAGATGCTTCTTTCTGTAAATTTTTTTTTGGGTTAACTAACAAAAATACCCATAAATATTTTTTAGGGTTAATATAACTTTTGGTCCCTGAAGTTTGATCCAATTTTGGTTTTGGTCCCTGAAGTTTGAAATCGGTGGTTTTAATCCCTGAAGTTTCACTCGATTTTGGTTTTGGTCCCTCAAGTTTGAAAAGGACTTGATTTTTTTTCCGGGTCGGGTCGGATTTTTTAATTGGGTCGCCAAGTTCTTTTCAAATTTGAGGGACCAAAACCAAAATCGGATGAAACTTCAAAAATCAAAATCATCGATTTCAAACTTCAGGGACCAAAATCAAAATCGGGTGAAACTTCAAGGACCAAAACCACATATTTCAAACTTCAGGGACCAAAACCAAAATTGAATCAAACTTCAGAGACCAAAAATTATATTAACCTTATTTTTTAAAAGCACACTTAAATCATAAATTTTTTTTAAGTGTAAAAGTGTCCACGAATTTTTAAAAAGAGTGGAAAGGTAACACCACTGTTAAAACTTTCTAACTGCTGTTAACTGCATTGAGAAAGTACTAAAATACCCCATGTTGAAGAGGAAAAAAATGCATCCCTCCATTCGTCGGCTTCATCATCCCCAGTCATCAACAAGTTTCTCTAAGTAATTGAACTTCATCGTTAAATCCGGGCACAAGTAATAATCTATTCATGTCGACACTGACACACCCCAAATAGAATGATCTCTCAGGTCCCACCAAGCTCGTGTTCACCATCATCCTCTTCCCCCTTGTTCGTACTAGAACAAAAAACAGAGACCTACCACAATAGCCAATGTCGATCATTGATCTCTCCTAAGTGACCACCTTATTACCCTTTCTACTATTACTAATAATCCAGTGCGCAAGTGGGTCTCGTGGAGTGGAAGCTTGCCCAAGCACGTCTTGTGGAGGAATCAAAATTAAGTTCCCTTTCTGCATAAAAGGAGCCAACCAGAGTGACCAGTGTAGCTAACCTAATTTCAATGTTTCTATATTCGTCCGGCGACTTGGTGATCAAGGGCATCGATTACGCCACACAATCCGTTTGGGTCAATGATTCTTGCAGGATCGTCTCAACCTTTCTTCTTCACCGTTTCAATTCGACCTTCGCTTTTACAATCTCATCAATCTCACTTTCTTCCTTTGCCCGTTATAACCTCACCCAAAATCAAATCATCCCTTCAGTTCATTGTCTTAGCGATTTCGCCAATAATTCGTCTTTTGTTGTTACCTACCTTTGTTTACGATCCGATTTCTAACATTGACCCATGGCTTTTCTTTGTCGATATGGGTGATGATTTGCAGTTAACTTGGGGTAGGCCACGTTGTGGCCTCTGTGAAGCTGGGGGACAAGATTGTGGGTTTGAACTCGAAATCGGCGTGGGACCAATAGAGAGGGAAGACGATCAAGAGTCAGGGTCTAGTCAGGAAGGTGAGGATCGTAGTCTGGTTCGTGGTGGTGAAGGTAGGTGACATATGCCCTTGGGGACGTAGGGAAGGCGTTTGGGTAGAGGAAGGGGAGGATATGGGGGCTATAATGTGCGAGGAGTGAAGATAATCTGGAGATGGAAGGTGGAACCGAGGAAGGAGAGAGTATGAGAGAGAAGGAAGAAAGAGATAACGGCAGGGGCATTATTGAAAGTTTAAAAACTTAAGTATTTTAATTTTTTTAATAGTGTGGAGCCCATCATAAAGAGGGACTATAAATTGATTTTTGAGTTAAGGGGCAAATCTACCAATGATCTTTTAAGAAAAGAGCATCTGGCACAATTATCTTTTAGAAAGGGCAAAAATATACATAAACAATTAAAAAGGAGCATCCACCACAAAAACCGTTAAATCCGTACTAACGGCGTTAAATTATAAAAGAAGAAAACTCCTAATGGCGTTAGTACGGATTAACGGTTTTTGTGGTGGATGTCCCTTTTTAATTGTTCATGTGTATTTTTACTCCTTCTAAAAGATAATTGTGTCAGATACTCTTTTCTTAAAAGATTATGGGTAAATTTGCCCCTTAACCCTTGATTTTTTAAGGTCATATTTACCTCATCTTATAACTTTACAGTAACTTTTACATAAAAAAAATATGTATAGTGGAAAATGCATTTTTAAAAAAATTATGTGTATTTTAATCCCTTAACCCTATTTTTTTTAATAAGTTAAAAATCGAATCTCAATCATTTCACTTTGTTATTTGGTTGGTTCACAACAAAACCAAGAAAGGTTGAGTTACTTTTCACAGTACACTGCATTTTAAAATTACGCAGGGATACAAGTTGGCAAGTGCACAGTAAGATTCTTTGAAAACAAAAAAAAACTAGTGTTAATATTTAATAAAATCCTTCGTAGGCCATGTGACATGACCGTGTCGGAATAAATTAATACAAGAACCCAATCCTTGGAGAATTCAACAATAATGACTACAGAGACTAGCTAGCTTGTAAGATTTGGAGAAATAAAATTATAGAGCGTTTACAAGTGAGATAAAAGCAAAAATAAAATCTTAGAAACACCCCGTTGGAGTATGTAGCTCTCTTCAAGATGGAATGTGGCCACATGCTACAGGAGCAAGCGTTGTTGTCTGCATGTTAGATTTTTTTTGTAACTATCAAGCTCATGATTGATTCTGATCATAAAACCATACGTCAAAAGACCCAGGTGGTTTAAGCTTCTGTTTCTTGGACCCAAAACAAGCTCATGCACTACTACAAAAAGGTTGAAAGGTGGCGCACATATTGTGGCCCTTTGTTAATGAAGCGCCACAGCTGCTCATTTATTATTTTTCTTATATTATATGTTTTTTTTTTTTAACCAGCTGTGGCGCCTAGTAGGGTAGGTGTCACAGCTGGTATGATCAAGTGTGGCGCCTGGCTAGGAAGGCGCCACACTTGACAAACAGGAAGCAGCTGTGGCGCCTAGCATGCCAGGCGCCACACTAGACCCTTTAAAAAAAAAAAAAAATTTGTGATTAATTATGAGGGGTGGCGCCTTCCTGGTTAGGCGCCACCCCTGATTATTTTTTTTTTAAAAAAAAAAATATTTTCAGATCTGGCGCACCTCTGAGACTTTTTTTAAAATATAAAAAAAAATATTAATCAGGGGTGGCGCCTATCTGGCCAGGCGCCACCCCTAATCATTTTTTTTTTTAAAAAAAAAATATTTTCAGATCTGGCGCACCTCTGAGACTTTTTTTAAAAACAAAAAAAAAATATTTATCAGGGGTGGCGCCTGGCTGGCCAGGCGCCACCCCTGATCATTTTTTTAAAGAAAAAAAAAATATTTTCGGATCTGGCGCACCTCTGAGACTTTTTTTAAAAACAAAAAAAAAATATTAATTAGGGGTGGCGCCTGTCTAGTCAGGCGCCACCCCTGATCATTTTTAAAAAAAAAAAAAAAATTTTTGGCGCATCTCTGACACTTTTTTTCTTAAAAAAAAAAATATTTGTCAGGGGTGGCGCCTTCCTGGTCAGGCGCCACCCCTGACTCTTTTTTAAAAAAAAAAAATATTTTTGGCGCATCTCTGACACTTTTTTTCTTAAAAAAAAAAAATATTTGTCAGGGGTGGCGCCTTCCTGGTTAGGCGCCACCCCTGACTATTTTAAAAAAAAAAAAAATAATTTGGATTTCCCTATCCCTTCCCAACCAATAAGATCCATCCCAACCCCCCCACCCTTATCCCCTTTCATTTCCCGCACCCCCCCCATTCTCTTTCATTTCCCGCCTCCACCCCCCCATCTCTTTCTCTCTTTCTCTCTTTCTTTAATTATTCATTCCTTCTATCACTTTCCCTTCCATCTGTGCGTGCACCCTGTCCCTCCATTTTCTCTTCTTCATATCTTAAAACTACACCCACACGCGCACACGTTTTTGTATTTTTCCAACTTCCAACCCCACTTCTTTCCGTATTATTTCGTTGTCTTCAACTCTTTTGGTCCCCACTCCATTTGGTAGCTAGTGCCCCAATTTCTTCCTTCCCTCACTGAGATTGCGTCACTAACGGCAATTACGTGGTCCCCCACTCCACTGATCAACCTGTAAGTTCAACTTGCGTTTTCTTTTTATTAATTTTTTTTTTCTGGTTGTTTTGCGTGGCTTTTTTCCTTTATGGCATGGTTGCGATGCTTTTTTTGATTTTTTCCATGTTATTACACGCATACATGTATATATATTTATATTTATTGAGTTGGGTTGAATGGCATAGGACCCTAACACCCATTAAATAAGACCTCATGAATATGAAAATAAAAACAAAATTGTTTATGTAGTTATTAATTTTTTTTTTCTCCCAACTGAGGTTTGATTGAATTTTTAGTACTTAGTATCAATACATTAATAATACGCACAGTAATAATAATAATAATATATATTATTATTATCATTATTATTAGAAATATTGTATATTTGAATATTTTATAGGAATAATTGGTTATAGCTTGCCAGTAAAGTGTCAGTTTAAATAAACAATTATCACTTATGAAATGAAAAAAAGGCTGTGTGTCGTGTGTCAGTTGAATATTATAAATAGATATGGTGTGTGTATTATATAGAGTTTGAGACGAGATGTACGGCTTATGTGTTATAGATAGTGCAGCTTTTTATAAATATTATACATACATATGGAGTTAGAACTCCGTCAACTATACTGTCGATAGTGTTTTGTGTATCTGGGTTGTTCTAAAATATTTTATTGTAGCGTGTAATACTTTGAATCTTACTTTTTTTAATATGTTGTTTATTCTGATAATATTTTACAATTAATCAAGAACTCTTTTAGTAAAAAAGAAAGTGATTGATGATTCCTTGGAAACTAATGCAATCGAACATTTGTTTCATTTTAATTCTTGAAATTTCCTGGTCTGTCAATGTAAGAAGGAAGGGGAAAAAAGAACACAATAGCGTCTATGTTAATAATTTGCCCATCATACAAGTTTTCTTTTTTAATTTTCTTGGAAAATTTACTGAATTTATATGAATTAAATTTTTAGAGCACAGGTAAAAAAAATTTAGAGTAGAAATATTAGAAAATAAAATTATAAAACTTACACTAGTTTCTAGATGAAGATTCTTCCACTCCCTGCTTTTGGCATTATATAAAGCAAAGCTCTTTTGCTTTGTTCTGTGTTTTTTTTTTTTTGGGTTTGATAAAAGCAAATTACTGTACATACTTGATGTTAGATATATATATATATAGTTTGGGAGGCATTTTAAGATAATTAAAGAAATTGATCGGAAATAGAAGGAAGAAGGACCCTAGATGTTAGATTTTGCCTAGCTTGGAATAAAATAATAAAACTTACATATAACATGACTTTAATGTATCAATGTTAATATTTAATAAAATAAAATATAATTTGTCTATATTGTTTAACTTTAAATATATTAACTAAAACCGTAAGGGAAAAAACATACAATAAGGAGATAATTAATGTTGGGATTATGCTTTCTTTTTCATTTTATTTTTTTTTCTTTATTTTTTTTCTGAATCATAATTTTTGATTTAAGCTAATCATATTTGATTTTATTATATTTTGATGTTTATTACACATATTATTATTTAAAAAAATAACTTAGAACCTCAAATATTTTATTGATTTGTTTATGTTTAATTTGTATTTGTAGTTTCAGTTCATCAGTCTATTGAAGCTTCTATTTACGGTATGTTTTTTAAATTTTGAGCTTAATTACAAATGTGATTTTAGTTAAATTTAATAGTTATAATTTGTAGGTGTTGTAATGATTGTTATTGATTAATTGCACAAGCAAAATAATTATTTATATATTTTTAGCACTTGTATTTTATTTAATTATTGAGTTGTAATGTTTTATAATTTAACTATGATATATTATTGTGGCAAATATGGTTTCTTTTGTTATGAGTTGTAAAATTTTGTTATAATGCCTGGGAATAATTAATGAATTATTTGGCAATTTAAATACACAGTTTAAGACTTAGAAAGCTTCAATAATAAAAATTCATGTGGTGTATGTTATTTTAAATTAAAATTGGTAAGAGAATATAAAAGTAATTAGTAAATGCAATAGTTATACAACTAACCACGTAATTTTTTAAAAAATTAGATTGAAGCCCATAGATGGATCGTAAATGGATGTCATCTAATCGATGTTCAAGGGAATATATAGATGGGGTGAAGGATTTTATTACATTTGCAACTGAGCACACAAAAGATCCTGGCAAAATCTTATGTCCTTGCTTATCCTGTTGTTTTGGAAAGCGGATTAGTCAACTTGATTTGCTAGATCATCTAGTATGTTATGGTATTGATCAAACATATATACGATGGACAAGGCATGGTGAGACCAACGATTCATATAGTGATCGGGTGCATACCACGGGTGGTGCCTCGGATGAATTTGATCAAAGCATGTTTGATGAAGATGATGATCTTGAAGAAATGGTAAATATGGTTGAAGGGGTGCTTCATAACTGCCCTAACGAATATGAGAAGTTGAAAGGTGATGCAGAGAAACCATTATATGTCGGAAGTATTAAATACACGAGATTGCTAGCAGTGTTGAAGTTGTACAACTTTAAAGCTCGCTACGGATTGAGTGATTCGGGTTTTACCGCATTGCTTGAACTGTTGCAAGATATGCTTCCAGAAGAAAATGTACTTCCTACCAAGACATACGAGGCAAAGCGAATTCTTTGCTCTACAACCGGTATGGGATATGAGAAGATACATGCATGTCCTAACGATTGCGTATTATTTCGAAATCAGTATGCAACGTTGGAGAAGTGCCCTAAATGCAACGCATCTCGATATAGGAAGAAGAAAGGAAAAAGTCCTTTGAAGGTGCTATGGTATTTTCCCATTGTTCCGAGATTCAGGCGACTGTATAGTAATGCAGAGATAGCTAAGCAGTTGACATGGCATGCAGATGAAAGGATTAAAGACACGAAGCTTAGGCACCCTGCAGACGCTCCTCAATGGAAAAAAATTGATCATGAGTACCCTGACTTTGCTGATGAAGTCAGGAACCTTCGCCTTGCACTGTCAACTGATGGAATTAATCCGCACGGTGTTCAGAGTAGCACACATAGCACGTGGCCGGTGATATTGATGATTTATAACCTTCCTCCACACTTAATCATGAAACGCAAGTTTATGATGTTGTCCATGTTAATTTCTGGGCCAAGGCAACCTGGGAATGATATAGATGTATACTTGGCTCCTTTAATTGATGACTTGAAGCTGCTTTGGGATGAAGGCGTTAGTGTGTATGACGGGTACATGGAAGAAAGTTTCACTTTGAAAGCCATGTTGTTTGGCACAATTAATGATTTCCCTGCTTATGGAAATTTGTCAGGATACAGCGTCAAAGGATATGGTGCATGCCCTATATGTGAAGATGACACTCATTCAATGCGACTTCATCATTGTAAGAAAAATGTTTACATGGGGCATCGGAGATTCTTACCATCACAACATCGTTGGAGGAAGTGGAAAAAGCCTTTCAATGGTGATGCAGAAGAAGGTAGCCCGCCGAAGATGTTGACCGGTTCCCAGGTGTATTCCAAGGTAAAAGACTTGGAGAACAATTTTGGCAAACCTTTTGCAAAACAAATTGAGACAAGCGGTTGGAAGAAAAAGTCTATTTTCTTTGAACTTCCATATTGGAAGTCTTTATATGTGAGGCATTTTCTTGATGTGATGCACATAGAAAAAAATATCTGTGATAGTCTAATTGGCACGTTGCTTAATATCCAAGGAAAAAGCAAGGATAATGTTAATTCGAGGTTGGATTTAGTGAACTTGGGAATTAGAGAAGAGTTGGCACCGATTGAGCAAGGGTCTCGTACCTATCTACCGCCAGCTGCATACACTCTGTCGAGGAAAGAGAAGAAATTGTTTTGTGAGTTTCTGCAAGGAATTAAAGTCCCCGAGGGCTACTCTTCAAATATAAAGAACCTTGTATCGGTAAAAGAGTTGAAATTAAAGAACCTTAAATCTCATGATTGTCATGTGCTCATGCAAAATTTCCTACCGGTTGGTATACGATCCATTCTTCCCAAAAAATTAAGGAACACTATCACCAAACTTTGCGTGTTTTTCAAGTTGATCTGCAGTAAAGTGGTTGATTCAACCAGGTTACAAGATTTGCAAAGGCTGATTGTGTGTACTCTGTGTGAACTTGAAATGTATTTTCCGCCTTCTTTTTTTGACATTATGGTACATCTAACTGTACACTTGGTCAAAGAAACTCAATTGTGCGGTCCAGTCTACTTGAGATGGATGTACCCAAATGAACGATTCATGAAAATATTAAAGGGGTATGTGAAAAATAGATACCGTCCAGAGGGTTGTATCGCTGAAAGTTACATGGTTGAAGAAGCAAGTGACTTCTGTGCTGATTTTCTATCAAATGTTGACCCTGTAGGGATCCCTAAGTCCCGTCATGATGGCCGAAGATCAGGGAAAGGAACAACGGGGAGTGATGTAATAACGATATCAGTGACTGAACGGGATCAAGCCCACTTGTATGTCCTACATAACACTGATGAGGTCGAACCGTATGTAGAAGAACACAAGGATGCTCTCCGATTGGTACATGGTGATGGGAATGAAAATTTATTGACAACAGAACACAATAAACAATTTGCAGGCTGGTTGAAAAATCGTATTAACTATGAGATGGAGAGGAATCCTGATTCAGTTTCCGAAAAATTGAAGTGCCTGTCGAAGGGACCGAGCTTACATGTATTATCTTACAATGGTTATGCAATCAACGGTTACACATTTTATACACAAGACCATGATAAACAGAGCACGATGCAGAATAGTGGGGTAACACTTGTTGCTGATTCTTGGCATAGATCCAGTGCTAAAGATACACACCCTATCTATGCATCAATGTCATACTTTGGTGTCATTGAACGCATATGGGAGTTAGATTACTCTATGTTCAGGGTCCCTGTCTTCAAATGTCAGTGGGTTAACAACAATAGTGGATTGCGGATAGATGACTTAGGCTTTGTGCAAGTGGACCTTTCTAAGGTTTGGTATGAAGATGATCCTTTTATTTTAGCAGCACAGGCAGAACAAGCATTTTACATTCTTGATCCTGCTAAGAAGAATTGGTCTATTGTACTTCCATCCAACAAGAATCGTCAAGCAGAAGTTGATTTTGAAAGTAATGAATATTTGAACATCAATAATGATGATCCTTCGTTTGAGGATTTGTGGTCAGCAGAGATTGATATAGATGGAGATGCAGATGAAGATGAAGATGAAGATGGACCCCTATACGTGAGACATGATCATAAAGAGGGAACTTGGGTCAACAGGAACACAATTCTCAATCCAACACGAATTCTGAAGAATAAAATTTTAAATCAGACAAGAAAAAGGAAAAGATAATGATTGCCTTGACTTATTTACCTGTACGTATGTTTTTATAAATTTCAAAATAATTTGCTTTCATTGACATACAAGACCATTGTGTACTGATGTTTTGATTTGGTTTATTTCACTTGCAGGAGTATGGACTCACCACATCATGACATTGATGACGTTCCCAGTCCCGTACCTGATGACATTGATGACGTTCCCAGGCACATTGGTAGACAGAGATTTGAGGCGAACGTCAGACGTGGCAGGACAGTTATGGCGAGGTTGATCAGACTGAGAAGTAACGGGATCAAGTTACAAGTAGAGTGGAATGAACTTGGGAACCCGGTTGGGGAGAACAGTACCTCGTTAAATAACTTCATCGGGACTACGGTTCGAGACAGAGTCCCTATTACAGTTCAAAATTGGAAAATGGTAAAGAAAAGTTATGAGGATGGGATCTGGGCTGAAATACAGGTAACACCTTAATTATATATTTAGGAGTTGAGCTTTGTTTCACTTCATTTCAATCTTACATATGATATATGTTTTTTGACTTGTTTACAGAGTGTTTTTATTATTGATGATGATCGGAAGAACTTCGTAATGAGAAAAGCCGGAAAAATTTTGCGAAAGTTTCGTTCTGATCTCGTCAAATATTTCTTGAGGGATGATAATGATGATATCATTACTACACCGCCTTATCCATTGTACGAAGGAATCATCACTCAAGCAATGTGGGATGAGTTTATCAAAACACATACAACTCCTGATTTCCTGGTAAGGGGATTTGTTTATTTTTCCCTATTACGTGTAATGTACGTTTTTGTAAGTAACATTTATATATTTATATGAATCATTTTGATCTAACTAGGAGTTGAGCGAGAAGAATCGAGCTAACGCGACCAACATGCAATACCGATACACACAAGGACCTGTTTCATACGGAAATTTACAAAAACAAATGGTACGAACTGATGATTATTTCATTCATAATAAAAATTGTATGAATATCATTTAAATTCGACTAACTTTGATGTGCAGATACAAGAATCAGGCTCAGATATTACACAGGTTCCACGACATGAGGTATGGATCAAGGGTGTCACAAATAAGAAAGGTGAAATTCGTAGTGAAGAAGCAAGAAGAGTAGCCGAATATTGTGTAAGTATTCAATTATATTATGCGTTCAATAAATAATTGACTTTACTTAAATGAACTCCATTTATAATAACTAATTTTCATTGTAATTCTTTTTGGGAAAGCGACAAATGACACAGGAGGATCCTGCGTTGGCGACCTATGTTGGTCGGGACGATTTATTGAGCAGAGCGTTACCAGTACCCGAGTATGATGGTCATGTTCGGGGTACTGGTTTTGCAGTCACCCCATCAGCATACTTCGGACGTCAGAAGCGCTCGAGTAGAAGTGATGTTTCTCACCTACGTGACGAGATGTCTAGCTTTAAGCATCAAATGCAAGAACTTCAACAACAAATGCGCTATAAGGAACAACGAGAAGAACAATTCACCGAACAAATGCGTTTGCTGCAAGAACATAATGCGTTGTTAACAACGCAAATACAACAGTTGGTCCAGGGTAGGCCAATACCAAATGTTCCGTTCTGTGATAGCCCAAGTTTCAGAGATAGCTGCAATTCCGTGCCTAAAGTCCCTTTTCCTTCGGTAATTAATTTCTTTTCTACTTAACTTTATGTTAAATTATAATTAAGCGAATTTAACATATTAACTCTGTTTTCTGTAGGGGGAATTTCAATGCAAGCTATATGTCGAGCAAGCATCCAAGCACGCGGTTGCAGTAGGTGTTGCCTACAACACTGGTGAGGACATACTGCACAATTCACCGTTGCCCGATAACACACTCCGGGTTAGGGTTGACGTCTGCACGAACGAAGACGCCCTCTTACCGATCCCGTCTCAAGATGAGCAAAATAAGGTGGCGGATGTTGTAGGTGGCTATGTTGCTTGGCCAATAGGTCTTATCGAGCCATGTGGAAAGGTCGTTCATTCAAAATTCCCTGCATTTTTCCTTCGAACTTTCATCTCGAACTGTGATTTAATTTTCTGATTTGCGCAGGGTAAGATTTCAAAGTCTTCGACAACACAACCCAAGTCAAAAGCATCGGCCAGCCAACAGAGCAGAAGAAGACATACCTCATATCTCGATCAATTAATATTGATTGCACCACAATTGATCGGTGAGGGAGTAGTGGCATTACGTATTCCAAGACATATCTACAATGTTGGTGGTCTAGTTGATTATATTACTGCCGAGGTCGTGCAGGAAATATGTGCTCGTGATTGGGTTAGTGCTTCGGCTATCAACATCTGGATAAGGTCCTTCACTATCATCCTTTATCACTGTTATTAATATATCTCGTTCCATTTCTTTTGTTTCTCATGACACTGTATGTTTTATACCAGGCATTTGGACCAGGACGTTTTAATGGATACAAATAGGGTCCAATTCGCATTTGTCAACCCTTTTCTCGTTGGTAATCATGAGGGTAAAATAGATGTGACTGCGCAGTCTAATGGGCTGAAAGATTACTTTAGCAAGAAAGCGGCAGCAAATACATTATTTTTAGTGCCGTATAATGCGGGGTAAGTTATTATTGGTACTATTTTTGTTTTTATTATTTAACTTCTATCATAACATTATTGTTCAAAAAAAATTTTTAAAATCTATTTTAGGCGCCATTGGATATTGATCGTTATCAATCCAGCGGAACCTTCAGGCCCTCGCATTTATTATGTGGATCCTCTGCAAAATGGTCTTCCACAAGACCGTTTTGATATGATGCTATTGATCAGTAGGTAAGTATACATGCCTATGTATAAATATTTGCGAACGTGATTGAATAATCAAAAGTAATCATTTTCTGTTTCTTTTGTTAGCGCATTGACTGCATATCGGTCGTCTGTCGCGTTAAACTATTCTAAAGCTACTGACCCCCGCCTTAGTTATCCTTGGAAGAAGATACAGGTATTGATATTTGACTTTACTTAGAATTTGTTAGTAAACATTTTTTATTCATGAACAGAGTTAAATATTGCATTATATTATTGCAGTGCCCTTTCCAACCTAATGACAATGATTGTGGGTACTATATCATGAAATTTATGAAGGATGTTATTATGCATGATCAACCATTTATTCCTCAAAAAGTAAGTCATTTAGTTGCACTTCATATTGTGTTGTAATGAAATTGAATTAGTGCCTGACAGTTATGTTTTACTGATTTCAATTCGTTCTAACTTGTGTCTGATTTTATATATCTGTAGTATTATGAAGATCAACGTTGTGACGCTTTGACAGACCATCAAGTTAATGAAGTGATCGAGGAATGGTGTGAATATGTGTTTAGGCAAATCCCTAGGTAGCTATATTTACTATTAAATTCACTAGCTGGTTTTTTTTGTGTTGTTTCTAATTGCCAATATAATTGTTGTGTCTTGCATGTTTGTTCAAGTTTTGAATTTGTTGTATTATATTTCATTCAGCTAGGTTTACAGTATATTGTATAACAATTTTCATTACTACTTTAGCTAATCAATCATATGTTGGTATCATTTGCTCGTTATCTATTATTGTTCTTATTAAACCTTGCAGACTATAATTATATATGCATGAGAAAAAAATATGCTAAAAAAAAACCAATACGAAAACCCCAAAAAAATATGAGAAAAAATATGCAACAAAAAAAACCAGAACAGAAAAAAAAAATAAAATAACACCTACTGTGGCGCCTGGACAGCCAGGCGCCACAGTAGGTAAACAAAAAAAAAAAAAAATAAAACCTACTGTGGCGCCTGGACAACCAGGCGCCACAGTAGGTAAACGAAAAAAAAAAAAAATTAAAACCTACTGTGGCGCCTGGCTGGCCAGGCGCCACAGTAAGTATGCCTACTGTGGCGCCTGGCCAGCCAGGCGCCACAGCTGGTCCATCCACCTGTGGCGCCTGGCCGGCCAGGCGCCACAGTAGGTCTGCTTCCTGTGGCGCCTGCCAGGTTAGGCGCCACAGAAAGCTATTTTTTTAAAAAAAAAAAATTAAAAATCTGTGGCGCTTCCAAGCGCCACAGCTTGTTTTAGTGGCGTTAAGATAGGTGGCATTTCGCAAGCGCCACAGCTAATGCAATTATAAGCGCCACAGATTTGGTTTTTTGTAGTAGTGATGATTGATTCTGTTTCTTGATCTCTAAATCCTATGGACACTTTAAGTTTTAGATTTGACCATTTCGTTCTCAGAGTGTTTATGATTGTGAGTCTCTTGCTTTAATGTCAAAAATTTCTGTCATACTGAAGCATAAAATATTAAATTAATAATAATTAGGTGGTAAAAGAATTTTATAAAATTTATTATCGAATTTCTAAAAAATTTGTAAATATAATTCAGATAAATAAAAATCTGGCAGTTGCATCATTTGAAATTTAAATATCTTATTTGATATTTGTAAGTGAACCTCTGAAATTTACAATTGTTAAAATAAAAATTTATAATTTATTTTTAAAAAAATTTATTGGACACTCAATTTTCATTCAATTTTCTGTTTTAGAAAATAATTGTCATTCATCCAATTATTTTTTGGGTAAATTTCCTCTACAAATAGAAGATCTAGATCATCTAGTAAGTGAAGAGCATGGATGATGCTAGAGCTAGGGTTGGTGTTGCTGGCATCTTGGCAGGCAAAAAAAACACCAACCCGAGCCCACTAAGATGGGTATTTTTAATTTAAAAACTCAAAGATAAATGAAAAATATTGGCCTTAATATTAGTATATCTTTATTTGGTAAAAAAAAGGAAAAATTTCAAAATAATCTATGTGAAAATTATTGATTAAGAATTTAAGATGCCCCAATATATATTAGAAATTGATGTTAGCGAAAATGTAATGCTTACTTTTAATATTTTAATTTACACAAAAAACTCTTCATTTTTTAAAAAAATAAATGTTTATTTTTTTTATTCTTTGCATTAAGCCTTCTTATATACATTATTTCTTATTTATTTGTATCCTGATTAGTTATTATTCTTTGTGACCTTTCTTCTATTTATTCATTTTCTTTTTTAGCCATTGTGTCCACTGTGTACTCATATTGTTAGAATATCTTTGTATTACATGGTAAAAATACCCCGAAATTTTCTACCAATGAGCATTAGGCACCATGAATTTATCAAGGGGCAATTTTGACCCAGAAGTTTAAAAAATGGGGCAATGTTGCCCTGCCCTAACAAATCCAAACAGTTAACTGTTACTTAATCGATTATGCTAAGTTAGCGTGCCCATGTGGCATCCACATCTACCTTTCTTTTTAGGATAAAAGGCTTTTTGCCTTGGAAAATTTCACAGAAGAGCTACAGGCACCAGGAAGATTTTCGATGAGGGCACTAATGCCCCAGAAGGCATAGCTTTTTGTGTTGATTTCTTCTATATCTAGGACACCATCATCAAGCACCAAACGATGAAATAAATTGAAAATTCAAGAAAAATAAAGAACTCATAAATTAAAAAACATATATATGAGTGGAGAAACCTATAAATTAAACCATAAACTAGAAAACTCAAAATCAAAAGCAAAAGACAAATTCCTCAAGTCCATAAAAAAGAAATGGAAATTTAAGTTAATGAAACTAGAAGCTATAACGGAGGAAAATGGAAAACATAGAAGAGGAGAAAGCCGCTTCCTGAGAAACTCTTCACAAATTTGTTTGGTGAAGCACACCCACATCTTCTATCCCACTGATTATAGATATGGGCATGCTTCACTGAACAAATTTATGAAGACTTTTTTAGTGAGTGGTCTTTGCACCTTCTATCTTCTCCGTTTTCTTCTGTTACAACTTAAAGTTTCCTGAATCCAAATTTTACATTTGCTTCTTTTGGATTTGGGGATTTTTTGTTTTGCTTTTCATTTTGGGTTTATCATTTATGGGTTTCTCTACTCATATATTTTGTTTTGATTTATGTGTTCTTGATTTCTGTTGATTTTTCAGTTTAATTGATTATTTGGTGCTTGATGGCAATATCTCATATATAAAATAAATCAACAAAAATTTTGTGACTCCTAGGTTTGAAAAACTTCCAAGTGCCCATAACTCTTCAATAGAAACTTTTAGGGCAAAAATGCCCTTTAACCAAGGCGATATGGATGCCACGTAGGCACGCCACCTTAGCATAGCTGGTCAGCTAACAGGTGACCATTTGGATCTGTTTGGGCAAAGCAACATTGCCCTATTTTTGAAACTTCCAAGATAAAATTGTCTCATCAAAAACTTTTCGGTGCCCAATACATATTGGTGGAAACTTTTGGGGTATTGTTGTCCTTTAATCCAATATTTTATGGTTATTTTTGCATATATTTTATGGTTTTAAACTGTAAAATATATGAACGTTAAATGTTAATATTTTATGATTCTTTAGTTATAACCGTAAATTATTCTCAGAATATTTTACAGCTCTTTGTAATAACTATAAAATATCCTGAGAATAATTTTCCAGTTCTTTATTTTGTTTTCAAAAAAACATACTATAATTGAGTCATATGAATATAAATACCAATTTACATAAATAAATCTTGAAAAATCCAATAATTTTGCAATTAACAAACTATTATTGATTACAAAAAAAATTACAACCAATAATATGAATTGCATTTAATCTCCAATTCACAAAATACAACACTTTTAAATTTTAGAACAACCCTATACCTAACAATGTCAAAATCAGAATACAACTCTAACTTTCTAAGTATATTGGCAATTGCATTAATCTTCAACTTCTTTAAATTGCAACACTTCTCTCTTTAGAAGTCTTATCTTCAATAGCAATAAGATCATCAAGAACTTCACTACCATCTTTGAGGTGACCCAGAAGCTAAGTAATGAATGAAAGGTATAACGTTTGGTTCAAAGATTGCAAACAATCATATATAGACACCTTTTCATTGTCATTATGATCCTTCAATCTATAAAAAAAACCCTTAAAATCTCATTCCCTCACAAACATGCTCCATAGTGTTGTGTTGCATTGCGTTGCACTAGACATGTTATTTCCAGAGTCACTTCCCTTCACAATCTTCTCTTTACTTCCCTTCAAGGAAGCAGCTAGAACCTCCATTCTCTCCAAACGTTGGCTTCATGCCTGGCATTCACCCACCAACATAGACTTCAACGAATCATTCTTCATAAATCTTGATGAGAGGGTACGGCTGAAGCACAAGCAGGAGTGATTAAGTTTAATGCCTTTAAATTTTTTATAATTAATATTTGACAGTTTCAATTTCAAACTGCTAAATATAATATTCAATTACTTGACGGTTCTTTACAAAAAAAAAAAAAAAGGTACAATGTACTATATTTTATGGTTGTTTCACAACCATATAATATTTCACAGTTTATCTTAACAACAGCAAAGTATTTACTTTTCATTATGTTTGCCTTTTCATATTTTACAGTATTCTCTTTTTTTTCAAAAAAGGGGAAGAGTGCATCTGTCTATAAATGTTTTGGTTTTTTCTAATCCCAACCATAAAATTCCTGGGATTCACAGGGGATCAGGTTCCATATGCCTTCTTAAATGACAACTTGGGTTCAGTTTCTAAGGAGTAGACCTAGCAATTTGAAGTTAGCTTATCTAATCCGCAGCCTCCTGCTTACAATGGAGCTTCCACACCACCTTTCACAATAAGATCTACATCTTATCCCATTTTTATGAAAATTTGGGCTACTATTCCTGTGGAAGGAAAAAAATCTTCAAACGAAAAAATTCCTACAAACATCCTCAATTTTCAAGAACTTTGCCACCTTATTTATAGGAATTATTGATAATTTTGATGGGCATGAAAAGAAAACAATATAAACCTTCACTATTTAAATAACTTGACATTTCAATAATATCAAATAGCTAAGAGGAAAAGTTTGAATTTAATACCATTTGGTATCCCATTGATTTGATTTTTCTAGGAAAGCAAACGCTTGAAGTAGCGGTGTTTGGAGCATCACCATCATCTTCGTTGGTGTTGGTGTTGGATTCCATGGATGAGTTGTTCATAAAAGCTAGGGAAGATAAAATTTGAAGATGAAATTTGATGAAGATTGATTTGCAAGTCTCTGTCTCAACTCACCCAAGTTAATAAAATTCATTTTATAGACGAGAGATAAGGCATATTTGGAAAGATAAAACCGTGGGTTGTCAAATCATTGTGCTCTAGAAGTTTCATCAACGATTAGGTTTTTGGTAGATAAAAACAAAAGACTGCCAACATAATATGCTTTAAAATAATGGGATATTGAAATTATGGACTACTAAAAATGTTTAAAATAGACGGCTCAGATTCATTGAACGTAATCTCCAGCTAGCATAAATAAATAAAATGTATCATGTCATTAAATTTCAAGATATGTAAGTGAATAAGTTGCCAGTGGTATATGCAAGACAGATAAGGTTTGCAGAAGTGAAATTGTGTAATTAGAAAGTTTCAATATAATGCTTCGGATTAGCTTTTGGAGAATAGCCTTTGAAGAAAAAAAGTGATTCTAGAGAATAGATTCTAAGCAGAATAAATTTTGTGGAAAAAAAATAATTTTGATAAAATGAGAGTGTTTGAATAATTATTATCATGATCATTTTGTCATATGCAAATTACCAAAAAGAGCATTAGTTGATGTAATAATTGCATATAAAGTAAAAACATTCCATTTCAAATATATTTAACATCAAATTTCATAATAAAATAACAAAATTTAAATAATTTTATCTACAATATTAAAAATTATAACATTAGCCAATTTTAATAATGATAAAATAGCTAAAAAATATATGCATTAATACATTGTATAGGTTTCAAAATTCGGACCAGACACTGAATAGATCAAGGTATTAGATCAAAGGTTCGTGGATTAGATCGGAAGTAAACCTGGAGTGAAACCGGTAATAATTAAAATAATATAATGTATTTACATTATATAAAAAATTCATATTTTAATTATGAAAAAAAATAATATTTCATCATTACATAGATGCTTAATTTCCCATTTTACAAAATTTTTATGTATATGAAATTATTCCTTTTTTATTTTATTTTTTCCTTTCTTTATTTTTTAAAAATTTTGCTCCCTATGTATATATATAAATATTTTTTTTCTTTGTCATTTCCATGTATGTAAAATGTTAATCTTGAATTCTTCTTTTTTATTTCTTTATTCCCTTTTCACCTTTTTCTCTCTCCAACCCTTGACCATGATAAGCAAGGTTTTGAAACCTGAGCCGGAGGTGAACCAACCGATAAACTGGTTCGGTTCGGGGTTTGGTCCAGGTCAACATTTTTTTATTTTTTTTTGGAAAAAATCGATTTTTTTCCTTTTTTTTTTTTCTTTAGAATTTCATATTAATATCTAAAATATTTAATTTCTCACCGGTTTGGTCCCGGTTTAGCTTCGATTTAACTCCGATTTGACCCACTGACCTTTGACCTAGTACCTCGCTCAGTTCAGTGACTAGTCCTTTTTTTTTATTCTTTTTGGAAAAAATAGATTTTTTCCTTTTTTTCCTTCAAAATTTCATATTAATACCTAAAATATTTAATTTCTCATCGGTTTGGTCCCGGTTTAGCTCCGGTTTGACTCCAATTTGACCACTAACCTTTGACCTAGTACCTTGATTAGTTCAGTGACCAGTCTAGGTTTCAAAACCTTGATGATAAGACTACAGACCAACATTTTTCTCCTTCCCTTTCTGGAGGCACGAGCATCAGAGTTTCTTAATTAAGAAGGGGAAAGTATTAGCTTTTTTCAAAACCATAGTTTTGGGGCCCACAACCTTGATTTTGAATTAAAAAGTGCTTCTGCCATTTTTCTAATTGCTTGTTTGAATTGGCGGTAGAAGCTACTTTTCTGACATGATTTACAATATACGAGATAAGTAAGTGAGAAGAGTTTTGCTTCAACTTATGTAAACGTACTTCTCAAACGCTAATCCAAATAGACCCTAAGTGTTTGGTTAATCTTTTAGCAAAACATGGTTATATCCCTAAAAATGGTTTTTTTTTTTTATTTTACCTACATAGGTACTTCAAAACAATGTGCAATCAAAATTGAGTGCATTAGAAGTTTCATATTAGATAGCTCAAAATCATCTTTATAACATATGGTTCAAATTCATTGAGTCATCACTAGCCAGCTAGCATAAACGAAACCCACCGTTTGATTATGCTTGAGATATTGTATTTTTAAACTTGATGATGATGAGGTAATTAAATTATGGGTGAAGGTACAATTCTACCAATAAATATTTGTCATAAGAACTACCAGTACAGTGAACATTTTTTAGGTGTAAAAGTACCCATGAACATTAAAAAGTAGACCGATATGTCAATTCCACTAACTTAGACTAACGGCGTTACTTTTTTGTTCGTATGGGCCTGACTTATTTCTTAACCAAAATCTAATGCTGTCAGGAGAAGCTAAAAGAATTGGTATTATCGATATACTTTTTAATGTTCATGGATACTTTATATCTAAAAAATGTTTATTGTGCTGGTAGCTCTTCTAAACAATATTTATAGGAAGAATTGCACCTTTGCCCTTAAATTATAAATGTTGCATTGTCTAAGTCTCTTCTACAATTACGATTGCAAATCCAACGCCTCGACTTCAAAGCTAACAATAGTTGTAAGACTTGATATTTGGGTAAAGGTGTAAAAATAGCCATGAACTTTGTTCAAAGGTGCAAAAATAACCATGAACTATTTTTAGTAGCAAAAGTAACCATGGACTATATAAAATGGGGCAAAACCGTTAAATATGTTAACGGTCAACGCACGGTCAACGATCATATTTAACGGTTTTGCCCCATTTTACATAGTTCATGGTTACTTTTGTTACCAAAAGTAGTTCATGGCTATTTTTGCACCTTTACCCCTTGATATTTTTTTAAAAATCACAGTATACTCTCCAGCATTTAATATATTATCCACTTTAGGACATAAAAGGGATATTATGTTAAAGATAAAAGGTATTATATTTCTATGATATATTATAAATGTTGTACTTTTTAATGTAATATATTGTTGCCATAAACTATTAAGACTAACGTAGTTTGATTAGCTTTTTAAAAATAATTTTATAGTATATAAAATAAATATATAAAAATAGTTTTATCTCGATTCATGTGAGAAATACTTCTAAACAACATAAATCCTATCCACGTACACATATTGGTCTCTTTACCAAAATGTCAAAGCTTTGGTCGCATAATTGTTTTAGTTTATGCTGCAAATAAATTTCCTTAGAAAGATTGATACTATCATGCTGAAGTATAAAATATTAGATTTCTGTCAAAAAATATAAAATATAAAATTAATAATAATTAGGTGGTAAAATGAATTTTATAAAATTTATTAGTAAATCTCAAAAAAATTTGTAAATATAATTCAGATAAATAAAAAATTGGCAGTTGCATCATTTGAAATTTAAATATTTTATTTGATATTTATAATTGACTCCAAATTTTCAGACTCTTTTGTTTTTTTTTGGCTGGACCCAATCTTCACTCGTCAGATTCAACGAAAGCGAAAGAGAGCAGGGGGGATTAAAAAGCCATATTTTTTGCTGCCCATTCACAGCAAAGAAAGCAACGGAAGCAGATTGCGTTTAGTTCTTTTCTTCCCATCGTCGGAAGCTGATCGCGGGAGCTGAGAGTTTCAGATCGCCGTTTTGACGCAACAGGTCTACATCGTGCTTTAAGTTTTTGAAATCTCCTTCCAGTCGTCATCTTACTTCTCTTCATTTCAGTAAAATTATCTATACCGTTGATCGTCTGTTTCTTTGATTCAATTTGGTTCGAGCTTTGAGATTTTCTTGAATCGATATATAGATGTTTCTGTAACACCCTAAATTTTATATTCACCAAATATATTATAATTATTTGAAAAATTCAATAAAATGGTGAATATTCATGAATTTGAAATTTATGAAATTCATAAATGTTCAATTTCAGGGAAATTGGGCAAAAATAATTAAGGAATTAATTTGGGTAATTTAAAAAGACCAATATTAAGGTCCAAAAATGAAGGAATATTAGAGAAAATATTTGGTCCAAAAATAGATGGAAATTGGCCAAAGAAAAATAAGAAAAGAAATTGGATTAGAAAGGTAATGGCAAAATCGTAATTTTGTCAAAATAGCACAAAATAAATTATTTTCCAATTAATTGCATTTAATTTCAATTAATTAAGGAAAAAAAAGGTTAAAAATATATTTAGAATATTTTTTTCAATTTAATATGAATTTATGGAAAATTTGAGCAAAAAGTGTAATTTTAACCAAAATTGTGAAGCCAATTGAGATCATAGGGAGGGACCCCTAGGTGTCTCCTACACATTGCAAGAGGAAGGAAATATTGGTTAGGCTTAATGAGCTTAGTTACATGTACATAGGGTTTATGTACATAAAATTGATTTTGGAATTTTTGGAAATTCCATAAATCATTAAAAAAATCATATAATATAATAAAAACACTTTACCATCATCTTCCTCAGCTCATTTTCGTGCCCAACCAGATCTGAACTAGTGAGAGAAAGGGTGAAATTCTAGAGAGAGAAAAAGAAGAAAAACTTACAAATGTAAGTGATTTCTTCGGTAAATCGGTTTTTAATACGTATAATTCCGTTCCTAAGCTACTCTACTATGTTATTCAAGGTTTGGAAAGCTCAAATTTGGTGTTCTAAAGGTTAGGGTTTCAGCCATATTTGGGAAAAGTTTGTGAGAGCTTGAGGTACTTCCAAACCTTCGTATATTAACTATTCTGACTGTTGCGGGCAATTTAATCGGTGAAATTTCACCGAATTGCCATTGGTTTTAAATTTTGGAAAAGTGTGTGCCTAAGGGTTATGCTGCCCAATTTTAGTTCAAATGGTTGTTATAACTCAATTAGATGGTTAATAAAGAGGTTAGGAGTATAAAGAAACGTGTTTACGAAGCCGAGATCATAAAACCCCGATTTTTCCCGGAGAACACCATTATTTCGGCCAGGGATGTTTAAGGGCCTTAGAGTTGGATTTTCAATGATTTGATGGTTCCATTGGGTTCAGGAAGGAAAATTAGGTGGGGTTACAGTTGGGCACTTTTTCAGAAAAGGCTGAGAAATCATAATTACAGAAACACCCCTAAAACCCTAAAAGTAAGGCTGCCAGGGGCAATTTCATAATTTGACATTGAATTTGGTAATTTTGAGTCCAGAAATGGATTCCTTGCACAAAAATATGTTAGAACAGCCCTAGTCAAAATTTTGGGAAAACGTGCCATCAGGTGGGGTATGACGGGGCCGGCCGGGGTCCCGAAGGCATTTTGGTAAAATTTCATCATACTCTAATATAACAACAAGAATCACTATGGAAGTGTCTAAAATGATACTTGGATAGGTTATAACCTATTTCTTGTACATTTAATGTTTTATAACCGAGTTGGACGCCTATAGTTGACACGTTTTACGAGGCAGACCCTTTAAGACAGAAAAGAGGTTAAGGTAGGGACTACTATCTCTCATATACTATGTGACTATTTGTATGATGCGTGTTACTGTATTTTGTGATCTGAACATGTGCTGGAGGCACATTACTTAGCTGTGGTCTAGGACTTAGCTGAGGTACACTAGTCTTACCTAGCTGTAGTCAAGGACTCAGCTGAGGTACATGTAGGGGTTTCAACTGGTTAGTTGGCCCTGAATTTTGTGTACACACACGGATGATATGATTTTTCATTTTACTTGATACGGTACATTGCATATTTAATTTTCGCATTTTATGTGTTGATCGTATGTTTCTACTGAGATTCCTTGGAATCTCACCCCTTTTTCTAAACCAAACATTTCAGTGGCTGCTAGCGGATCAAAAGGCAAGGACGTGGATAAAGGAAAGTGGCTGGCACGTGTCTTGAGGCGAAGTTAAAGTCTGTGGTTATAGATAGCTTATGTTGTAAATATTGTCACCTTTTGTATCTTAACTTTGGATCGTAAACAAATACTTTTATCAGTATATATGTACTTTTCTGTATGTCTGTGGAACTTGGTCTCTATTACTCTGTGAATATCGAAATGGAAACGGGTGTTGACATTTTTGGTATCAGAGATAATAAGCGGTTTTGGTATTATCATAATGGTATACTAATACGGTTTTGTTTGCATGGTGACAGGACGTCATGGATAGTCAGAGTGAGCATATGATCGTGGTTAGTAGTCATAGCGAGATGACGGTGAATTAGCGTGTTTCGTATCAAGGATCGATGATCGAATACTTCAGAGATGGCGGTATGCGTATGCGCTACACGGCATGAAAGAGTGTGCCGAGATTGCCTGTATACGGTCCAGAGCCGAGGCCGGCTTCACCGGGATTGACAGAGGTTGGTGAGATTGGAGAGGCGCCAGAGGAGTACGATTCTGATTACTAGCCGGAGGAGATGTCAGAGGACGAGCTGAGCGACACTGAGTCTCAGGCAGAGCCGGTTCAGGTGCCATACAATCTGAAGCCAGATATGGAGTTGTCCTACCTTCTCATGTCCAAGTATTATCAGGCACTGCAGGAGCACGATAACCCAAGAGGCCGGTACGATGCATTCCTTGACAGTGTAGAGATGTTGTATGGACTGCAGATATCGTTGGAGCTTACAGTAACTGATGAGTGCTGGGTTCTTTCCACGATGAACTTCTTTCCGTACACAGCATTCTGGAACCGACAGAAGAACCTCATTGTCGGGCGCGGCCTGAAGGCGGACTTATGGGACTTTCAGAAGCACATCAGAGGGTTGGTACAGGATTTCATGTACACTGAGCTGTGATATGGGGCCTACGAGGTATATTTTGGGTGACTGGAGCTGACCGGCACGTATACCAGTTAAGGGCAGTTAGGCGGAGCCGACAGACAAAGAAAGGATTAGTTAGAGTCGGTAGTTTTGGGAGAGTACAAGGAAATGATATTTTAGATATGTAAAAGACGATATGTTATGTACAGTAGTATGTAGGATGTATGATATTTCTATTTCTCTGCACTACTGTAAATAGTTATGATATGCTATGTATGACATACTTGTACCTTGAATATTTATGAAATGACAAAGATGCCCTTGCTCTTGTATCAAAATTTACTCTTCTCTAATTTCATGTAGAGAGAATTATGGAAATGGTACAACCAGGAGAAGGCGGTAGAGGCCGAGGGCGTGGTAGACATGGTACCAACGAGGGAGAACCAAGGCTTAACCCTATCTAGCAGCGAATCCTGGATTTATTGGAACATCAACAACAAACCATGAATGAGAAAAGAGTTGACCTCCAAGGGGTACAGCAGAGACAGGACCACCTGGAGAACCGCATGGATGAGTTCATGTGGGGAAATTACGAAGAAATCCATGATGAAACTCTGCTAACAAATCTACCACTAGAGCCTGAGGTGGATATCCAAGCTTGGCTGAGTAAATTCAGTAAGCAATAACCACCTATGTTCAAGGGGAAGTTTGATCCTCAACAAGCGAAAACCTGGTTAGCTCATTTGGAAAATATTTTTGATATGCTGCAATGTCCAGATGAGATGAAAGCCCGGTTAGCCATATACAAGCTGGAAGGTGATGCCGATAGCTGGTGGAAGGCATGAACCTTATCCTGAATGGGAATAATGTTCCTATCACATGGGAACTATTTCAAGAGGAATTTAACAAGAAGTATTTTCCTCCGACTGTCAAGAGGGAGAAAGAGAAAGAGTTCCTCAGCATCAAACAGTATGACTAGGAGAGTTTTGATGACTATCTGGCCCGGTATATTCGACTGTCACACTACTCATCATATGCCAAGCTGAATGACAATGATGAGCGGAATTCAGATATGATGATAGAGGGGCTGAGACCTGAGTTCAAGGATAGACTAATCTCTTAACACTTTACTGATTTCAGTAAAGTGGCAGAAGATTGCCGATACATTGAGAAGCGTATGTCAAGCCTGGCAACTCAGACTGGTAATAAAGGTGCTTCTGGGAGTAGAAGTTCATCACAGAAAAGAAAAGAACAAGGTATACCTTCTAGGGGTAATAATAAGAGGCCGAATCAAGCTGGAGGCCGTGGGGGCCAGGGTTTCCCAAGAGGCGGAACATGTTGGTATTGCTGCAAGCCATTTCATCCTGGCAAGACGTGTAGTGGAACCCTATTTAGAATGGATCCTAACAAAACCACTCACTTGCTATAACTGCGTTAAGCCAGGGCACTTCTTGAAAGATTGTCCACAGAAGCAGCAACCGGAGGGAACTAGACCCAGGGTTCCAGGAAGGGTCTATACACTGACACAGGAAGAAGCTCAAAAATCTCCGGAGCTGATTCAAGGTATGATTTCTCTCAATGGCAATCTAGTGCATGTTATGTATGATTCTGGTGCTAGCCATCCATTTATTGCATATGACTGCGTGAGACGATTGAATTTACATATGCATAAATCCCCATATGATTTGGTTGTATCTACACCTATGGACACACGAATTGTGACGGCCGATGTTTGTTTGAATTGCGGGATAAACTTTAAGGGGCATGAGTCAACTGTAAATCTGATTTGTTTGCCACTGCAAGGGTTGGAAGTAATTTTGGGGATTGACTGGCTGACAGCAAATGGTGTGTTGTTGGATTGTAAACAGAAGAGAGTCTTATATCTGAATCCACAGCCACAAGCTGACACTGAAATCACTCTTAACCTTTTATTTGTGGCTAAGGTTGAGAGGTATTTGCAAAAGGGATGTCAGGGGTACATGGTATTTTGCTCTATGCAATCAGAGGCTAGTGTAGCCTTGGAAAGTATCCCTGTGGCAAACGAATTCCCTGATGTTTTTCCGGAGGATGTCGGTGGACTACCTCCAGATAGGGAAGTGGAGTTCTCGATTGATTTGAAGCCTGAAGAGAGTCTAATTTCTAAAACCCCATACCATATGGCTCTAAGCGAAATGGCAGAGCTGAAGAAGCAGATTGAGGAACTACTTGAGAAAGGGTTCATACGACCCAGTGTATCGTCCTGGGGTGCTCCAGTGCTCTTCATCAAGAAGAAAGACGGAAGCATGCATCTCTGTATCAATTATCGAGAGCTGAACAAGGTGACCGTCAAGAACAAGTATCCACTCCCTAAAATTGATGATTTGCTTAATTAGTTATCTGGTTCCTATGTATTCTCGAAGATCGATTTGCGATCGGGATACCATCAGTTGAGAGTCAAAGCAGAAGATGTATCGAAGACTGCTTTCAGGACCAGATATGGGCATTAAGAGTTTCTTGTTATGCCATTTGGGATGACTAATGCACCTACCGTGTTTATGGACTACATGAATCGAATCTTCCGTCCGTATCTGGATCAGTTCGTTGTAGTCTTTATCGATGATATACTAGTGTATTCATGGAGTAAAGCTGAACACGAGTAGCATCTAAAAACGGTGTTGAACATATTGCGAGATAGGCAACTCTATGCCAAGCTGAGCAAGTGTGAATTTTGGCTTTCAGAGGTAAAGTTTCTGGGCTATGTTGTCTCACAGCAAGGGGTCTCTGTTGATCCTAGCAAGGTGGAAGCAGTATTGAGCTGGAAGAGACCAGAGACTGTATTTAAAGTGTGCAGTTTTCTGGGTCTAGCTGGCTATTATAGAAGATTTATTTAGAATTTCTCCATAATTGCTTTGCCATTGACTAAATTGACGTAGAAAGCTCAACATTTTGTGTGGGATGAGAATTGTGAGAAGAGCTTCCTAGAGTTGAAGTAGAGGTTAACTACAACACCAGTGCTGACAATCCCAGATCCACAATTTACGTATGTTGTTTATACAGATGCCAGTGGGCAGGGATTGGGATGCGTGTTGGGGCAGTATGGCCGAGTGGTGGCATATGCATCCAGATAGTTGAAACCTCATGAATTGAACTATCCCACCCACTATATTGAGTTAGCGGCAATTGTGTTTGCTTTGAAGATCTAGAGACACTATCTCTATGGTGAGATTGTAGGTTGTTCTGTGACCACAAAAGCTTGAAGTACTTGTATGATCAGAAAGAGCTCAACATGAGACAACGTAGATGGATGGAGTTGCTGAAAGACTACAATTTAGAAATCAAATATCATCCCGGTAAGGCTAATGTTGTCGCTGATGCATTAAGCTGGAAATCAGTGTAGGTGGCAGCCATAATGATTTATGAGCAGAAACTGATCGAGGATTTCATAGACCTAAATTTGTCTAGTCAAATTCTATTAGGCAGTAGGGTCAGTCAGATATACAATGATCTAAGGGCGGCAATTGAAGAAGCCCAACAACATGATGATGAAGCATTTTATATCAAACGTATGATTGATAGGGGCGAGACTCAAGATTATGACTTGTCTCCTATCGGGCTAGTCAGGTACAAGAAGCGGATTTATATTTCACCGCAACCAGAACTGAAATGACAAATCCTAGAGGAGGCACATAAGAGTAAGTATACTCTGCATCCAGCAGCCACAAAGATGTACCATGACTTGAAGGCTCAATACTATTGGCCAGGAATGAAAAGAGAGGTGACTGAGTTCGTTGCTCGTTGCTAAACATGTCAAAAAGTGAACATTAGCGATCCTCGGGGCTTTTGACGAATCCTGAGATACCTGAGTGGAAGTGGAAAAGCGTTACCATGGATTTCATGACAGGATTGCCAAAAGTTAGAAACCATGACGCTGTATGGGTGATAGTTGATAGATTCACGAAGACAGCTCACTTCCTACCGATTAGCATTCACTATTCTCCTGATAGACTAGCAAAAATTTACATTCAGGAGATTGTGAGATTTCATGGTATTTCGGAAAACATCATCTCTGATCAAGATCCACGATTAACTTCCAAGTTTTGGAAGGCGGTTCATAAAGCTTCGGGTACCAAGCTCCGATTCAATACGGCATATCATCCTCAAACTGATGTGCAGATAGAGCAAACAATTCAAACTCTTGAAGATATGCTAAGGGCTTGTGTACTTGATTACAAAGGTAGTTGGGACAAATTCCTTCCATTAGCAGAGTTCGCCTACAACAATAGTTATCATTCGAGTATTCAAATGGCTCCATATGAGGCACTCTACGGGAGGAAGTGTCAATTGCCAATATGCTGGACTGAGTTATCTGAGAGGGAATTGCTAGGGCCAGATCTTGTTGATCAAACAATGGAGCAGATAAAATTGATCAAGCAGAGATTGCTAGCTGCTTAGAGCCAACAGAAAATTTATGCAGATAAGAGGCGAAAACCTTTGGAATTTGAAGTCGGTGACCACGTATTCATGAAAGTATCACCCGTTACGGGTATTGGCAGGGCATTGAAAGCAAAGAAGCTACAATCAAGATACATTGGTCCGTTTGAGATCTTAGAGAAGATTGGGCCTGTAGTATATCGTATCGCTTTACCACCGAATCTGAGCAGACTACATGATATTTTTCATGTTTCCCAGCTGAAAAAGTACCAACCTGATCCAGAACATGTAATAGAGTATGAAGATGTGGAAATGCACAACGATTTGACATATGAAGTCATGCCTGACCGAATCATTGATCGGCAGGAGAAGCAGCTCAGGAACAAAAGCATACTATTTGTCAAGGTCGTTTGGAGAGGGTTGTCGCCCAGAGAGGCTACGTGGGAAACAGAGGACAGTATGAAGAAGTGTTACCCGGAATTCATGAATATGTAAGTGTAGCAAATTTCGGGGACGAAATTTATTTAATTGGGGGAGAATTGTAATGCCCCAAATTTTATATTCACCAAATATATTGTAATTATTTGGGAAATTCAATAAAATGGTGAATATTCATGAATTTGGAATTTATGAAATTCATAAATGTTCAATTTCAGGGAAATTGGGCAAAAATAATTAAGGAATTAATTTGGGTAATTTAAAAAGACCAATATTAAGGTCCAAAAATGAAGGAATATTAGAGAAAATATTTGGTCCAAAAATAGATGGAAATTGGCCAAAGAAAAATAAGAAAAGAAATTGGATTAGAAAGGTAATGGCAAAATCGTAATTTTGTCAAAATAGCACAAAATAAATTATTTTCCAATTAATTGAATTTAATTTCAATTAATTAAGGAAAATAAAGGTTAAAAATATATTTAGAATATTTTTTTCAATTTAATATGAATTTATGGAAAATTTGAGCAAAAAGTGTAATTTTAACCAAAATTGAGACTTTACGTGTATACGTAACCGGAACAAGTTGTGAAGCCAATTGAGATCATAGGGAGGGACCCCTAGGTGTCTCCTACACATTGCAAGAGGAAGGAAATATTGGTTAGGCTTAATGAGCTTAGTTACATGTACATAGGGTTTATGTACATAAAATTGATTTTGGAATTTTTGGAAATTCCATAAATCATTAAAAAAATCATATAATATAATAAAAACACTTTACCATCATCTTCCTCAGCTCATTTTCGTGCCCAACCAGATCTGAACTAGTGAGAGAAAGGGTGAAATTCTAGAGAGAGAAAAAGAAGAAAAACTTACAAATGTAAGTGATTTCTTCGGTAAATCGGTTTCTAATACGTATAATTCCGTTCCTAAGCTACTCTACTATGTTATTCAAGGTTTGGAAAGCTCAAATTTGGTGTTCTAAAGGTTAGGGTTTCAGCCATATTTGGGAAAATTTTGTGGGAGCTTGAGGTAACTTCCAAACCTTCGTATATTAACTATTCTGACTGTTGTGGGCAATTTAATCGGTGAAATTTCACCGGATTGCCATTGGTTTTAAATTTTGGAAAAGTGTGTGCCTAAGGGTTATGCTGCCCAATTTTAGTTCAAATGGTTGTTATAACTCAATTAGATGGTTAATAAAGTGGTTAGGAGTATAAAGAAACGTGTTTACGAAGCCGAGATCATAAAATCCCAATTTTTCCTGGAGAACACCATTATTTTGGCCAGGGATGTTTAAGGGCCTTAGAGTTGGATTTTCAATGATTTGATGGTTCCATTGGGTTCAGGAAGGAAAATTAGGTAGGGTTACAGTTGGGCACTTTTTCAGAAAAGGCTGAGAAATCATAATTACGGAAACACCCCTAAAACTCTAAAAGTAAGGCTGCCAAGGGCAATTTCATAATTTGACATTGAATTTGGTAATTTTGAGTCCGGAAATGGATTCCTTGCACAAAAATACGTCAGAACAGCCCTAGTCAAAATTTTGGGAAAACGTGCCATCAGGCGGGGTATGACGGGGCCGGCCGGGGTCCCGAAGGCATTTTGGTAAAATTTCATCATACTCTAATATAACGACAAGAATCACTATGGAAATGTCTAAAATGATACTTGGATAGGTTATAACCTATTTCTTGTACATTTGATGTTTTAGAATCGAGTTGGATTCCTATAGTTGACACGTGTTACGAGGCGAACCCTTTAAGACAGAAAAGAGGTTAAGGTAGGGACTACTATCTCTCATATACTATGTGACTATTTGTATGCTGCGTGTTACTGTATTTTGTGATCTGAACACGTGCTGGAGGCACATTACCTAGCTGTGGTCTATGACCTAACTAAGGTACACTAGTCTTACCTAGCGGTAGTCAAGGACTTAGCTGAGGTACATGTAGGGGTTTCAATGGGTTAGTTGGTCTTGAATTTTGTGTACACACATGGATGATATGAGTTTTCATTTTACTTGATACAGTGCATTGCATATTTAATTTTCGCATTTTATGTGTTGATCATATGTTTCTACTGAGATTCCTTGGAATCTCACCCCTTTTTCTAAACCAAACATCTCAGCGGGTGCTAGTGGATCAAAAGGCAAGGAGGTGGATAAAGGAAAGTGACTGGCACGTATCTTGAGGCGAAGTTAAAGTCTGTGGTTATAGATAACTTATGTTGTAAATATTTTCACCTTTTGTATCTTAACTTTAGACCGTAAATAAATACTTTTATCAGTATATATGTACTTTTCTATATGCCTGTGAAACTTGGTCTCTATTACTCTGTGAATATCAAAATGGAAACAGGTGTTGACAGTTTTACACTCAAATTGGGGCATCGGGGTTGTTCAATTGGTGCTTTGATTGCAATCCAATCATATTAATATGATTTTGTGAATCCATATTTCATACCTGAAATTTTTCTACGGCCGCTGAACATTTTCTGATTCCAAAGACTGTAAATAGAGTCAACAAAGACGAGAGATTTTTTTACTCTGATATTTCTTTCTTTGAAATAGCGCCAAGAGAGAGGGGAACTTTTTGGAGGGAAATAACTCAACTTCGGTCTTGCTGAAAGTTTATTTTCCTCCAGAGTCAAACGCAGACGTTTCACCTGCTGAAAGTTTCTGATGTGCCATGTGGTAAGAAGATCAAAGGTAATTCTAAGGCTCCATAAAGTAATTCGGACGACTAATGTTTCTCTGGCAAGCTAATTTTTTCTTCTGATGTTGTAAGTTCAATAATGGGGATTTATCATCCAACAATCAAATCCAGGAAAGTGCCTCAGAATTTCAAATTAGGTAAATTCGGAGAAATGATGGTTGAAATGTTGCCTCAAGATCTTGCCTTTACAATTTTTATTCCTTCAGAGGAAGCTTTCAAGCGTGATTTACATTCATCTGTCAATGAAAGCTTGGTGACAGAGATATTTAACGACACCTATGCAATTCTCACTCATATATTTGGATTTTCAGCTGTCCCTCGGGAGCTATCTTCATGTACCTCTTGGTGAGCTGTTGTCATATGATTCTCTATCTGGGTTCCAATTATACATCACAAAAGACATCACTAGAATGCTATTTGCGAACAGGATTCGATAAAAAATCATAGATGTTAGAAAGGGTAGGATTGTTATGCATATTATGGATGGCGTTATTATGGATTCTGACTTTGAGCAATCTGTTCTATCTGATGATCCTGAGGAGTAAAGTGGATTGACTGTTTGCTGTTTTAGATCTATACTTCTCCGAACTGAGGAAGGATCCTTGGATCCTGTGAATGGACAAATTCTTGCAGCGAATGAGAGATGGAGCTGTGACAAATCATGAGATGGTAATTGCAGAACTTATTAACGATCACAGTTGGAATATAAACCTTCTCTTAGGCGCCACTGACCCACAGAATCTGTCAATTGTACTGAATATTCCTCTTTCTCATGCAGGCAGAACTGACATGTTAATTTGGGCAGCTGTCAAGGATGGACTATATAATGTTAGATTGGGGTATAGAGCAGTGTTACAAGCCAAGGAGGAAGAAAGAATACCTGTCCGTACTGGCGTGCTTCCAGTTCTGTATCTCTAAACTCAAAGCTCTGGCAAACAGTTTGGAAGCTGAAAGTGCTTCAAAAAATTAGGAGTTTAATTCTGGCGTGTAATGAATAAAGCACCAGCCTCCATTATGTCCTATATGTGATAAGAATGATGAAACATTAGAACTTCTCTTTTCATTATGCGGTTGGGCTCATATGGGCTGGTTTGGTTGCCCGATTGGTTTGCTAATAGACCCATACAAAATCCAATCTATTAAGATTTGGATGGAGCGGCTTTTTCTTGTTGACTTTGTTCATTGAGGCGTTGGCAAGGTGTAACATCCTGGATTTTAATTAAGGGATAATAACTTCAAATGATGTAATTAATGTTAATTAAGCATATTTGAAGTATATATTGTGTAATGTGATATCAGGATCATTAGAGGTGAATTAATGAGTATTGTACTAATCAGGGGTAAAATGGTAAATTTACCAACCGTCTGGTTAGCTATTGATGAGAAAACCCCTTAGTAATCAATATCAATGGTTGAGATTGAAAGATCTAAGGGTGGGATCTTGTGTATGTGAGAATATGTGAAATTATTGTGGAAGAAATGAGATGATGCCAAGTGGCTAAATAAGAGCCATTGGATGAGTCAACAATTTCAAACTCTTTTCTCTCTCCCTCTTAGTTGGCCAAGTGTATGGGATGAAGGAAAGAATGATCATCATCTTCACCTACTCATTTCTCTCTCCATTTCCTCCATTTCCGGCGAGCAAGCAAGAAAGAGGAAGTAAGGGTTTGAATTTTGTTAAGGTAAATGATCTTATATGCTTAGCTACCCTTCATTAATGTTGACCAAGTGGTTGAGAGCATGATTTCTATGATTTCAGAATTTCCATTGGTGGTGTTTGATTGTTGTGTGAATCTGGAAGTTGGTGGAATCAAGGTGTTGATTTCAGCAAGTTGAAGAGGTAGGTTTGTGATGCATTTTGATATATATGTCAAGATGTTTTCTTAATCAATGAGAATTCTGGAAATTAGACCTGATTATAATGTTGAGTGAAAGGTAGGCTTTGATTAGTGGGTCACTGTTCATTTGGTCAGTTTTGACATTTGGGAGTGATTAGAATTTGATTTGAAGTTGAATGAGGGAAGTTGTTATAAGGAGGTTTTGAGTGGTTTGATGATTTAGAGAGAGAAGGTGTTGGATGGGTTGAGTTTGAGTTGTTCTTGGTTGCTAATGGGTTCCTTGTGTTGAAATAAGGGATAATGGGCTTTGACACAAGTTTAAGGACCATTGGGGTTCATTTGGTGGATTTTGGAGAAGTTTACCAGTTGTTGCGATCTAGTTTCTGAGGTGATTTCTCGAGTGAGGGAAGAACTCACTCGAGCACAGGATGAACGTGCTCGAGTGAGCATGTTTGTGCTCGAGTGAGGGTGCATAAATGCACTGGGGGTGAGCGTTTCAGGTGTTCACTCGCGGGGGAATGCCAAGAGTGCGCCTGGCACTCTCGAGCATTGGGGGATCACTCGCGAGCACTGGGGTTGTGCTCGAGTGAATCTGTTGCCTGGGAGTTGGGGTGCTCTCGGGCAGGCACTCGCTGCCTTGTGCTCGCGAGCACTGAGGGTCAGTGCTCGAGCACAGGTATTTGTGCTCGAGTGAAGGTGAACGAAGATGTTGAGAGATGCTCTCGGGTTTTCACTCGCAGGCCTCACTTCCGTGGTGCTCGAGTGTGCTCGAGGTCTCTGCTCGAGCACAGCCTCTTGTGCTCGAGTGAGAGTGTGGAATTGTGGTGAAGTTTGCTCTCGGGCAAGCACTCGCTGGAGGTCACTCGCATGTGTGCTCGAGTGAGAGCGGGAGTCATGCTCGAGCACGGCCTTCTGTGCTCGAGTGAGAGGGACCAAAAATTGGTGTTTAGCTTTCCAAAGAAGGATCCTTAGGGATAGTTATCCCAACCCTTTAGGCATATGTTTAAACAGTTAATGACCATCTAAAGAGTCCAAATGAATACCAACTTAGAGTGTTATTGAAGTAAGAACTTGGAAAAGGAAATTGACCAAATGTCCCTATTTTGATTATAGGATTTGACATCTGCTATCCTCGTGAGCCTACGGTGCCCAGAGACATCAGGAAAGGATCAGGTAGTGACTTTTCTTTCGTACCATATGTGATGCATTGTATGTGTGTATTATCATTGATTTGTGATAAGTTCGTATGTTGCGACTTATGTGGATATATGTGAGCACCGTCAGTCCAATAGTCCCTGAGTAGCTAACAACGGTTCGGGTCTAGGCAGTGTGCCTTCCCGGCGGAGAAAGGGGATGAGGATGAGGTGTGATTATGTGATATGAGGGCCGAAAGGCTGATTTGTGAGCCGAAGGGCTATTTGTGAGGCCGACGGGCCATTTGTGAAGCCGAATAGCTTATGAGCTATAAGGCTATGTGTATGCACTGCCACGCCAATAGTCCCTGAGTAGCTAACAACGGTTCGGGTTAGGCAGTGTGCCTTCCCGGCGGAGAAAGGGGAGGAGGGTAGAGTGTGATATGTGCTGCTGCTACATGATGATTTGCTTACATGCTATGTGCTTATGTGTGGTATAAATGCTTAGTTACTACTGGGATTCTTTTGAATCTCATTCTTTCCTTTGAACTAACCTTTCAGACAGGGCGACTGGCTCTAAGGAGAAGCGCATGACCCAGAGCGGGTAGAGTTTTCCTATGGACATTAGTATGGTTTCGGTTGGTTATTCATTTTGGATAGGGATTACTGTATAATATTTTGAGATGTAAATAGTGTGGATTGGTTTGTAATCCCCTACTTAGAATCTGAAACTCTATATATATATAGATGAACCCGGGGGTTGCCGGGGTTTAAATTACGAACTCTGATATTTATGAATGTAAATTAACTGCACAGGTGATTATATTCGGTAATTGAAAACGAGACCCGGATAAGAAAGAAGTTTTGAAAATTTTGTAAGGTCCTACTGCCTGGTAGGTAATTTAATACGTTTTGAACTATCCGACGGTCTCAAACCCCTTTTAATTACGCATTATCGAATATTAATTACGGTAATTAAGACAGGGGGTTACACAAGGCACATGTAGCCACTTTGTGCTGGTTTATTTGGAAAGTGAGATGTAAAATGGTCTTTGAGATGGTAGAGCCTAACCCCCAAGTTGCTATTGATCTGGCCAACCAGATTATTAATGAATACTGGGACGCTAATGCCCTCTTTGCTGCATCCATACATCCTGCCGGAATCCAAAACTGGCTATCAATGGAGAAAAACACAGGTTAACACGATTAAAATTAATTTTGATGGCTCCTTTTACAAATGCACTGTCAGAGTTGTCACAGAATTTTTTTCCTTTAACAAAACTAGGTGGCATAACTAAAGGTAAGTTCAGTTGGAGGGTTGAACATTTATACACCCGGTTCTGATATAGATTCATACCAAGTCTTTTTCCCTTGAGAAGAATTGGTGGCATTATTATTATTGTCTTCATTTTAACTTATACGAAAGGCATAGAGGTTGTATCATAACTTAGGCCAGCTTACACATGTAACAAAGTTTGCTGAATTAGTCAACTTGGCTAGTTCAATTGGTAACTTCAAGCTGATTTGGCAAAAAAATGATTCTTGATTTGGTTTGTGGCAGACTGGTAGTAATCTTTTACAATATTCATTATTCATGCATCATAAATTTGAGGTTTTTTTTTTTGCCACAGTCCACTGCTTTTTAAGATGATGCTAGGAATCATGTTGCTTCAGTAAATTTCAGATTCTCTCTAAGAGAATAGAGGAAACATTAGAAACATAACTATGTTTGTTTTAACTAATTATGGTGATGATGCAGTTTTCTGTAATATGTCTATGCATGAAATCATTGGACTAATGTAGAAACCTATATCCATACAAGAACACAGTCATCATGACTCCTTGCTCGGTTGAAAATGCCATTTTTTTAAAGATTTTTAAAGAATAATAATGCTATTGATGAATATTTTTCTTTTGACCTTTTCAAAGCAAGAATATGGCCCCTTATCAAGGTCAAGGTCACTTTTTATTTCTTTTGTCATGCACTTATCTTATTTTAACCTTTTTCAGAGTATTTGCGGAAATTGATATGCAATTCGGTAGGCAACATAGGAATAACATAAATATATTGATAATATGTGCATGATTAAAGAAATTCCCCATAGTGGTTCGTACATGATAATTACCATCAATGTAGCCGTATAGGGCTACTAGGGTGTCTAAACTCACCCCAGTGAAACGGAGACATGTTCCCGTCTTCGTTCCACCACTGCAATCCCCTCATACGGTTCTTTTCTTTGTTCTAAGTATATCTCTTGTCTCCTCATGTCTAAATTGTCAGTAGGGGAGGGTGAGATTCGAGAGAATCTCAGTAGGAAATAGATATCATAATGCATGCATGATGATGCTATGTGTATGACATTTAGCTTTATCTAGATGCATGCCCCATAATGATATTTTTGCATGCTCAATGTTTCATGTAATAAAACTATAGCCACGGGAAAATAGAAACAGAGCTTTATATGTTCAAATATGCTCTATACAATCAAGTAAAGTAATTGCATACATCAACATACAAGCAAAGATATCAATTACATGCAATTAAGGTAAATTCCCTACCTTGTGTCCTTTTCGCTAAACAAAAATAGTTCCTCGATCTACATGCAAACAACTTGGGCTCCATATCCAATCCTACAATGTCAAATGTACCGTTTAGACACTTCCATAATGTTTCTAGGGGTTATATGAGTCTATATTGAAAAATTACTAAAATGCCCCCAGGGACCTGACCTGACCACGCTGTACTTGGTTCGACTGTATTTTTCCCGAAATTTTGACATGGGCTATTCTGACATATTTCCGCCCAAAGAATTCATTTCCAGATTCAGAATTATCAAATTCACTTCCAAATTACGAAATTGCCCTTGGCAGCCCCACATTAAGGGTTTCAGGGGTATTTTTGTAATTATGTTTTTTCGGACTTTCCCTAAAAAGTGCCCAACTGTAATCCCACCTAATTTTCCCTCCTGAACACAATGGAATTATCAAATAATTGAAAATTCAATTCTAAGACCCATTTACATCCCTGGCCAAAATATATGGGTTTTCTGGGGAAAATCGGGGTTTTGCGATTTCAGCTCCGTAAACACGTTTCTTTCTACTCCTAACCACTTTATTAACTATTACATTAGGTTATAACTATGATTTTACCAAAATTTGGCAGCATACCCTTAGGCAACTCAATTTCCAAAATTTAAAACCAACTACAATTCAGCGAAATTTCACTGATTAAATTGTCCATAGCAACTAAAATAGTTAATTTACGAAGGTTTGGAAGTTACCTTTTGCTTCCCTTTGGCTTTTCTCAACAAGGCTGAAACCCTAAGTCCTTCAACACCAAATTTGAGCCTCCAAACCTTAAATCACATGAATAAGAAGCTTAAGATTGGAGTTATATGCATTAGGAACTGGTTTATCGAAGAAAACACTTACTTTTGCAAGTTTTTTCCTCCCATTTTCTCTCTCTAAAATTTTGCTCTTTCTTTCTCTAAAACTGAAGTGGGACGTTAGTTATGGCTGGAAGGAAGAGGATGATGGCCTTTTAATATTATATCATGCTTTAATGAATTATTTAATCAATTTCCCAATTTTCGGATTTATACAAAATTTTGATAGATTTTCTGCTTAAATTTTGAAAAATCATAACCAATTCTAGAAAAATCAAATTGGAGTGATTCCAAAGGCTATGGAACCCTTATTGAGTCTAGTTTCAAGAAAAAATATAGCTTCTAGCCAATTGAAAACACATAATTTCCATATTTTTAACCTTTGCATGCTGTTCCAGAAACTTCACAGTTTTCCTGGGTTGACTTCGAAAATTCATATCTTTTTGTATATAGCTCCAATTGGGTCATATGACCTATCAAATAAATGCTTAGGATGTCTACTTTCACCTTATAAAATTTCATAATTTTTGCTCATCATTTGATTATACAAAATTACATGGCAAGCTCATTGCCTCATAAGCGATTGCATTGAAAACATAATTATATTTTTCAAAATTCACCATTTTATTTTATTGACTATTTTCAATAATTACAATATATTTGGTGAATAAAATTTAGGTGTTACATCTTTCACCTTTGTTGCATTTAGTCCCACTCCATAAATATTCTAAGCACTTTTCCTTATGTCAAAGGGAATTCTCTGATTGATCTTGTAACATTAGCCAAATCTGACACTGTTTGGGCGTATAAATAGTTCATGATTTTGAAAGGCCGACAGTAAAGGCTTCGCATATGATTGCTTGGGTATGACTTAATTATGTGTATTGTTACATCCGAACTGACACAAGTGTTTGGCATTGAGCTGGGTTTTTAAGCTTTTCCCCCCTTCATCTTTTGAGTTTATTTCATCATGGATCAGAATTTTGATTCCCCAGCATCACTGGAATGCTCTGTTTTGTTCATTCTGTGGTATTTGAGTTTGCTAAAGTTTGTAGCTTAATTGTGTTCGATTTGAATTTGCACTTGCAAATTGTCTATGTGAAAAAAAAGAAGAGGTTGATGTTAGTTTCCTTACCTACGGAATGGACGACTCTGTTGTGTATAGGCAATATGCACAAAAAAAAACCATCAGAAGGCCTTACTTTTAACACCATTTCAGCTTGTCGACTTTGGTTTTTTTATCCCATTGTTTCTCTAAATTCATACTCACACCAAATATTTGAAAACTTAAAAGCGTGATTCATAATTACAGTGCCTATGTCCCTCATGATACTCTTCCCGGAGGCTTGGGAAGCATCTGGTAATTAATTTTTTTCATAGTATTATCCAGTATCTGATACGGGATTTATGACTATCCCTTCTAACATAAGTGTTTTCTTTGAAACTCTAACATGAGACTTAAAGAGATCTAGTGGGTTTTTAAATCGCTAGATCAACTCTATGTTGGTGAAACATTTTATAATTAATGGTAATAATTCAGGAAAATAGAAAGAGAGAATTGGACATGAATGGATGATTTTATAGTTGAGGGAAAATTGATTATTAATGATAATAAGAAATAAGGGTATGTTGGTGACCTATGTTCTTTTGACTTTTTTGTTGATAACATAACTGATAAGTATATATTTTATAATTAAATAAATGTATATTCTAATATATATGATTAAATTAACATTGTGGGCACCAAAAGTTCCGTATGAAATTAGGTTTATAATAGGAAAAATTGAAGAATATGGAAACAATATGCTCTTCAAATTTCATCAAATGACTTAAATTCTTTAGTAAGAATGATTAAGATTCACAAAGCCATTGATTGCATGAGTGAACAAAATATACCATTTTGTATAAAAAAGAATAAACCATTTTTATGCGCACACATATTCAAAATGTGGGTTGAACCTTGAGATGATGTATCATACAACAATTATTTTCTAGTTGTAAGCCTCATAGATAATTGAGACTTGAGATTGAAGAAGAGTGTTGTCCGCTTTTATACTTTGGTAACATCTTCAAAAGTTAATCAAGGATTGCAATATAGAGTATAATCTTGGATCGTTTATCTAATAATCTTTTATTAATTACCTAGGAACTAAATGTAATGATTAATATGAAATGATTAAAAATGGGAAAATTTTGTCTTTTTAACTATCGACCACTTTTTATAATTAAGAATTAAATTGTTCTAAATTAATTCTTTTTGGAATTTTTTCATGAAAATATGAAATGGAATGATTAACAATGGAATAAGCAATTTCTTATAGTAATGGCGCAAGCAATCCTTACTTAAAATGATTATAGGAGTATTAATCATGTTAATTCCAAAATAACTCTAAGGGCCAACTCTTAAACTAGGCCCAACTTAGATTGATTAACACCAAGTCACCTTATATATTAATTTCTCTAAATTAGGTTGATTAAGCACTCTAGCAATTAAATGAACTTAAAAACCATATTTAACATTTGATCCAATAACCAAAATATCTCGCATTACCACTTAATTTTTTCATTAATATTAATTTAACAATGACCACCCATATGAAAAAGAAAGATTAATGATGCTAAAACCTAATGCTAAATGCAATTAATAAATTCGCGTTCAATTACCCAATGTAAACACAAGATACCATTGATCCATTAACCAAACCACCTTAAAATTAGCACAAAATGTTCACAAAATCATCAATTTAATAACTAACCAGTATAAAGAAATGATAATTAAGTTATTTAACCACAATGTTAAGTATCTAACAAAAGTTCAAGCCACATCCAATTATCTAAATACATCAAAATAAATTAATTCAACATTATAAAATTCATCCTAAGACCAGGAATCACAATTACAATATAGAATTAAAGAAATTGAATAGCAAAAAAACTCCTTTGCGGAAGTTCTAAGTTCATGTCATTGCCTCTTACTATAAGGATTATGAAATCAGCCACTAATACCCATGGAACAAGCCTCAAAAAGCAACACAATCACTGTCTTAATTAAATTAAAGCGCCCAGCCATACGAAACCACCAATTAACTTGATAGATTAGCAATGGATATAAGTAAATCAGTAATTGCAAATAATTGGAACCACAGGGGGCTACTGTTTGAACAGGGTATTTTCGGCGGTGAAGTTGATAAAGTGATCGAATCAGAGGAATGGTGGAAGAACGAGAAGCCAGCGTTGGTGACTGAAACGGAAAAGGAACGATGGTGGTTAGTTGAGATTGAAGGCAGCCATTGAATCTTGTTCAAGTCCCAAAGGCTGAAGCAAAATGGAGATTGCTGTTGCTTCTTGCTCAGAACTTCAGACTGAACAAAATGGTGGTGGACGGTGGTGAATAGCTTGGTGGTAGTGAAGAAGGTCAAAATTCCTAGCTCGCACAGATCCTCGTGACAGCTCCCTCTGTTCTCGTCCGTCCGTCCCTTTCGGCCACCAGCTCCCTGCTTGTGTTCTGCTGCTGCTATGGATGATGCTCACCGGCGGCCTGTGGTGGTGGATACTCCGCCGGCGAGAGAGAGAAAACGAAGAAGGTGAGGGTAATGAAATTGGAGACCAAAGGTTCTGATTCTCGCGGCTGTGATCTCTTTTCCTTTTAGCTCTCGAAAAGACAAACTGATCCGAGTCTATCCTAACTTGTCATTTTCTAATTTCCATACAAACTGTCATTTATGAAATTCAAAATCCAAATTATCATTTTTAGATTTAATCTAAATTTCAAATATTTTCAATTAAAAACATTTAACCAATATCAAATATTATCAGAAAAATCAATAGTTAAAAGTTATTAAAATTATTTTGACAATTTTATCGTTTTTAGTCCCAATTTAATATATTTACTTTTAATCTTAATTAATCGAAGTAAGGCATTTTAAACTTAATTATTATGATAAAATACTCAATTGAAATATATAATAAAATAAGAATTTATCAGAGATTAAACAGTACAGTGATGTAGTTTTAAATGGGCTGACTTTGGAAACAATGTGTGCTGAAAGTTTCATTTGAAATTAGGTTTTTGATAGGATAAACTAAAGACTAAATAGTGTGTATGTATAAAAAAAAAAAAAAGACTAAATAGTGTGTTCTCAAAGTTTCGTCAAATGACTTAAATTCTTTTATACACATGGTTGAGACTTGAGAGTCACATAGCTTGATAGCCATCATTTGCATATGAAAGCAAAATATGCCGTTTTCATATTTTGAAAAGTGTGAGATGAACATGGAGACGATATAACATACAACTGTTTCCTAACTCTAGGTCTCATGAACAGTTGAGATCAAACAATAAGGTAATGTAATTTTAAAAGCAATACTAGCATACTACGCTTTTTTATCCTAGATGTAAAGAAAATAAAATGAACATAAATATAATTTAATCATTGCATAATTTTTTTTTTCTTTGAATTAAATAGGTAGATATTAACTATCTCAAGTTATAGTTGGGATTAAACCTGTAACCTCCCTTTTATAAGAGAGTTTTTATGTCCTTTTCATTGCAATGAAGCTCAACTAAGAGAATTGGAGAAACTATATATCACTACTGGAAAAATCACTTTTAAGACCGGTTAATTAAAAAAGACATTTTAGACTGGTTCTCGATCCGGTCTTGATACAGCCGGTCTAAAAAGTCTTCTACTTTTTAGACCGGTTATGGAACCGGTCTTAAAAAAACTTTTTAAGACTGGTTATTATAAAACCGGTCTAAAAATAAATATTTTTAGACTGGTTATAATAGGAACCGGTCTTAATTAATAAAATTTTAAACCGGTTCTTATGAAGAACCGGTCTGAAAATTTGAATTTTGAGACCGGTTTTATAAAGAACCGGTCTAAAAAGTATCACATTTTAGACCGGTTTTTTATAAACCGGTCTAAAAAGTCAAATTTTCAGACCGGTTTTTTCCAAAACCGGTCTTAAATTTACTTTTCAGATCGGTTTTGGATAAAACCGGTCTTACAAGTTGAATTTTTTTTAACAAAATTTTCGTTTAAAAGTATACCCAGCAAGTCATTTCCCCTGTTAAAACATTTCACTCAGCAAGCAGCAGCCAGTTCAACGACATTGAAATAAATAAATCTTAAAACTCATGGAACATATTAAAACTCAACTCAATGCTGGCCGAAACAGAAGCAAAGGAAAACAACCATATAATAAACTCAACCATAGACAGAATCATAATGCAAGGAAATCAAACAACCATGACAATGCTGTTTTGACCAAGTTCCTTATCTTTTCACTTACATACATACATCAAAGATTAAATTACATTAATGATGATCACACTCGTCTCATGCTGATGATCACTAGCTGGTTTGGCTTCAAAAAATCTACACTAAGACGTACACCTCATATCCTTCATTTTCCTGTGACGACAACAAAAAAAGTAGTTATAGATATACTCCAATAACAATATACATAATTCAAATATAGTTCATGATAATTATTTTAGCTAACTAACCTTCAATGTAGTTTTATAAAGGGATATCCTCCCATATCCCTTCATGATGATCATTTCTTGTACTGTGTTCATTGTCTGCTTCATCTTCTTCGTTCAATTCTGGTAAACCTCTAGAAAAAGAAGGAGTCTCAAGCAGATCATTCATTGAATGACTTTCCTGATTAATATCAACGACCCTTTTTCCTTGGAGAGTTACAGACCACATTTTGTTTACCTGATCAGTAATATAGAACACTTGTTTCGCTTGATATGCCATAATAAAAGGTTCATCTCTAAAACTTATACTATTCAAATCAACTAATGTAAATTCCAACTGATCAATCATCACACCATTGTTGACATCAACCCATTTGCATTTAAAAATGGGAAGTTTAACTTTAACATAATCAACCGCCCAAATCTCTTCAATCACCCCATAATAAGGTATTGCTACCAATCTAGGATTCTTATCTTTTGAACTAGAGAAGTGCATAGATTTAGCCACTAGCATAACCCCACTGTTCTGGACGGTGCTCCTATCATCAAGGGACTTTGTGTAAAATGTATAATCATTGATCACAAATGAAGTCCAACTTATGACATTAGCCTCAGGACCACGTGCTAACCATTTAATTGTATCAGAAACACATTCTTTGCCGTCAACCTTTTGTTTGAACCAATGTGTAAAAGTTTTGTTATGCTCCCTAATTAACCTTTGTTCAGTCATTCGACTATTTCCTTTCCGTACAATTTCTTTATGAGCATTAATGTAATCTTGAACTTCATCAACATTATTCAAGATGTACAAGTGGACTTGTTGCAATTCATCAGGATCCATGCTCTTTACTGAAGCCCTGCGTCTACCACCTTTTTCGTCATGACGTTCAGGAAGTCCAATATGTCCTACATTTGACAAGTAATCTTGACAAAACTTCATGGCTTCTTCAGAAACATATTTCTGAACAATAGATGCTCAAGGCCGGTTAGGGTTCTTCACATACCCTTTTAGGATTTTCATAGTTTTTTCAATTGGGTACATCCATCGTAAATAGATAGGGCCACACAACTTGATCTCCATGACTAGATGAACAATTAGATGTACCATGATGTCAAAAAAAGAAGGAAGAAAAAGCTTCTCAAGCTGGCACAAGATCAGATATCCTTCATTTTCCAGTTCATCCAATTTTTCTGTCTCAATGACTTTACTACAAATAGCATTGAAGAAGAAACAAAGTCTAGTCAAAATATGTTGAAAATCATATTCGGCAATGCCTCGAATAGCTACTGGGAGCAGTTGTTGCATTAAGACATAACAATCATGAGACTTTAGCCCCACTAACTTTAAGTCTTTCATCGACACAAGCTTCCTAACATTTGAAGAATACCCTGAAGGAACTTTGATGCCATGTAAACACTGACAAAAGCTTCTTTTCTCATCCTTAGACAAAGTATAAGCAGCTGGAGGACAAAAAGTTCTCTTACCATATGGCTTTGGGTGCAAGTCTTCTCGTATCCCCATTTCTTGCAAATCTAATCTTGCCTTCACACCATCCTTAGAACTACCTTGTATGTTAAGCAGTGTCCCAACAATACTATCACAAACGTTTTTCTCCACATGCATGAAATCAATAAGTGTCTTACATCAAGCTTCGGCCAATATGGAAGATTGAAGAAGATAGACATCTTTTTCCATTTACTTTTCTCATTACTTTTCTTTGTAGTCTTACCAAAGATAACATTCATATTTTTCACTTTTTCATAAACTTGCTCCCCAGTCAATGCCTTCGGAGCATCTTCAAACTCTTGTCCACCAAAAAAAGCTTTCTTTAATCTACGATACGGGTGGCCTCGTCTAAGAAATCTCCTATGGCCAAGATAAACTATCTTTCTTCCATGTTGAAGTTGATGGTAGCATGTTCCTTCTTCACAAATTGGATATGCTTTATGGCCTTTAATACTATAGCCTGACAAGTTTCCATATGCAGGGAAGTCATTTATAGTACAAAAGATCATGGCTCGTATTTTAAAAACCTCCTTCTTGTTCGCGTCAAAAACATCAACACCTTCATCCCACAACCCTTTCAAGTCTTCGATCAAGGGCTCCAGGTAAACATTTATATCATTTTCGGGTTATTTTGGTCCCGAAATCAACATAGATAACATGATGTACTTTCGTTTCATGCATAACAGAGGAGATAAGTTGTAAATTACCAACAGAACAGGCCATGAACTATGTATACTGCTCAGGCTACTAAAAGGATTTATGCCATCCGTACTAAGCCCAAGCCTAAGGTTCCTAGGCTCTTCACCGAAGGCAGGAAATAATTGATCGATTTTCTTCCATTGAGAAGAATCAGCCGGATGTCGAAGCTTTCCATTGGATATCCTCTCATCCACATGCCATCTCAAATTTCTTGCATCGTTTTCATTAGCAAACAAGCGCTTGAACCTTGGTATGATTGGAAGGTACCAATATACTTTTCTAAGAGCGTTATTTGATTTGTACCTCGGGGTTTCACATATGGGACACTGTTGTTCCTCTTCATGCTCTTTTCTATATAATATATAATCATTAGGGCATGCATGGATCTTTTTATATTTCATCCCTAGTGGACACAATATTTTCTTAGCATCATAGTATCGAGAAGGCAACACATTATCATCTGGAAGCATGTCCTTAAAAGCCTCAAGCGTTTCTGAAAAACTCTTGTCGCTCCATCCATGTCGTGCTTTCAAGCTTACCAATTTCAATATTGCTTTCAACAATTGGTACTTTTTACACCCCGGGTACAACGGCGTCTCAGCATCACTACACATATTACCATATGCATGTAATTGCTCAAAACTCTCTTCTCCTATATCACGAATAATATCCTCTATTCGATCATCCGTATCTGTGTCATTATCATCAAAGTTCACTCCCCCTTGTTGAGATGAACTTGGCATTTCTAATTCTTCACCATGCCATACCCACACTGTATAACTCTTACAGAATCCTTCACAAATTAAATGTGTATATATATCTGCAGTACTTAGTTGCTTCTCATTCAAACATACTACACAAGGGCAATAAAAATGTCCACTACCATCATCGGCATGTCTACTAGCGAAGTCTAAAAAACCCCTCACCCTATTATCATATTCAACACTTGTCCGTTTAGCGTCTATCCAATTATGATCCATATATATCTCAACACTTCTAGTACCCTATATCTAACAACAAAAGGATAGACAAAAAAACAACAACAATAGAGTTTTAGATATTTCAACGAAATTAACAGGCACCATTTGAAACTAGTATTGTTTTAACAAACCAATAACACTGACAATAATCAAACAACTAAAACAGAACATAAAGTGGTATTAATTCAAAAAGTCAGAGCATATTAATTATAAAACAACGAGAAGTGCTCAAATTAAAGCAACAACAAGAACTTTAATTTTTTCCAGATTATGTTTAAGTGCTCAAATTAAAGCAACAACAAGAACTTTTCATTGAACATTATTAATTATAAAACAACGTACAACTAAATAATAGATCGATCGAACACTAACCTGAATGAAGACCAAGGAGTAAGCTTCAACCCAAAGTCACGGTGGCATCGACTGAGGTTAAAATGAATTCCTCAAATTCACGGCACTGATAAAGGGAAGTCAAATCAGAGGAGAATGGTCATTACGCTGCGGAGATTAGAGGTCGCGGCGGAGAAGACTGACGATAATCAAAAAACAGCAACGACGAACACAACAACGTAAGTGGTAATGACGGAGGAGACTTGAGCAAATGAGGGATGGGACGCCATGGACGAGTTTAGAACAAGCACGGATAGAGGTCACAGAGAAATGGCAAAGAGAGAAGAAAGGGTTCACAGAGCGCGCGATCTGGGCGCGGGAGGAAAAATAAGTGTGAAAAATCTTACCTTTAAGACAGGTTTTTATTAAAAACCGGTCTTAAAAAAGGGAAAATTCATATTTAAAACCGGTTTGTACAAAAACCGGTCTTAAATGTAACACATTTAAGACCAGCTGTGAGAAGAACCGGTCTTAAATGTAACACATTTAAGACCGGTTTTTCCCACAACTAGCCTTATAAAGTTATCGCATTTTGAATTTAAAATTTTTAACATTTAAGACCGGTTTACATATAAACCGGTCTTAAATGTTAAAAATTTAGACCGGTTTTAATACAAAACCGGTCTTAAATATTTAACATTTAAGACCGGTTTATATTTAAACCGGTCTTAAATGTTAAAAAATTTTAAATGCGTAAAATTTTAAGACTTTACGACCGGTTTTTTTATAACCGGTCTAAATAAATTTTTTAAGACCGGTTTTTTTAAGAACCGGTCTAAGAAGTTCAATATAATTACAAAACTGCCACCACGCAAATTTTTAAGACCTTATCCGCCAAAACCGGTGTAAATGTGGCGGTCTAAAAAGGGTTTTTTCCAGTAGTGTATGTGAGGTTTGGATAAAATTAACTACCCCTTAATGTAAAATGGTGAGTGATTAAATATACAAAACTTAACCTTGAAACTATCAGCCTGTTTAGCTAATATATGAGCACAATTTAGAAACGCTATGCAAAAAGATCAGAATGAATAATCCAGTTGCTTGCAATACGACATGACAACAGGGGTGGTTTCTTCACTAAATCGATCGTACACAATCGGATAATACAATGATGGTTCCAAATTAACATGTGATTACTGTTTTGATTTCTGCAATATACATATGATTGCAAATATCAATTCTCTGCTTTCTTTCTCACCACATTAAGAAAATGAAATCCCAGTTGTAAGTTCTGGTGGGCCCAATGCCAGGAGTTACATGAGAACGTTATGTTCCCTTTTGAATGATTTGGCAGTCAAACAAAATTTAAGAGTTAAAATTAACATTTTCAACTGTTCTGGCGACATTACTTTGCTTTTTATACTTTCAGAGGGGCATTGATGAGCCAAATGAAACTTTCGGATATATACCTATGAGTCATGATGATGCTGCTGAAACAAAATCTGATCTCCTGAATTTTTTTTATAAAAAATAGAAGGTCATTTTTGTCATTATGATGGTGCTGAAACAAAAATTAAAATTCACATTTTAGAAGAGCAGAGACATAGAACTGAAAACCCCATAGATATTTAGCCATATTTAGTGCCACCAAGCTACCAACTGTTTTTTGTTTTAGGACACTTAAATATTTCATTAGTTTTAGTGCCACCAATCCCATATTGCTAATTAAATATTTCATTAATTTTAGGACAATTACAACCTTTCTTTGATATCATATTTTCATATTACTGATATAATTATCTTATTTAAATTTTTGGGCCTTCACAATATTTTTTTTCACAGAAACAAAGTTCACACTCAGTACCAATGCATCCTAAACCCCTTTGACTACCAGTAATCTACAAACTTCTCTTTATTGTTAAACTACATTATATAATTAAAATATTAATTTGCTTAATACAATTATTTATTATTATTTTCTTGGGCCATTACAAATATTTGGTATGAATCAAGTCTCAAGTTTGTATCTAAACACACATAAGCTAATGACATTTTATAGATGTAGTTAAGTTTGAAGAAGAGGAAAACAGTGGGGCATCAGAATATTTCATGAGATATTAGGCTTTATGATAGAAAAACAATAGGCCATCAATATAGTGTGTTTTATAAGTTTAATCAAATGGCTCAAATTCCTTTTGAAGAAGGATTAAGATAAGTGAACAAGACGTAACATTTTAGTAATTTTGAAAAGTGTGATTTGAATCTCGAGATGATGAGATGTATAGCTATTTTTGAGGTATAACGAATGGCTGAGATATGATTAAACAACTAATGTAACTCAATTTTAAAAGCAATACTAGCGTGTCCCTTACACTTGATGTCATGTAACTGAAATTAACATAAATTTAATTTATTCATTATATAATTATTTGTGTTTGCTTTCATACAAGAGATCATTCCCTTCTATAGTCATGGAAACTTGTGTTCTTTTTCTTATAATTTAAACATTGTATGGAATTCAAAATTAGTGGATTGTGACTAACACATACATTGTATGAACATTAAGGTTATAAGGTGAAGAAGCAGCGGGAGCCGGAAGTTTCATATGATGATAGGTTTACGATAAAGAAGGATGAGCTATAACAGCAATGTGTTTCTCAAAATCTTATCTTAAGTTCCTTAGGATGAATTAATAGCAAAGATTCATTTGGTCAAAACACAAGAAAGAGGGGGGGGAGAGAGAGCTTGAAGAAACACAAGAACACAGAGAGCATAAGAGATTCAAGAAGCAAAGATAAGGTGAGTTGGTGATAATTTTCACTTGTTCTTTCCTTCTAGTTCATGGAAACTCTCTCCTAATCTGTATGCCTTCTTGAAACACACATGTAGCAAGAAAAATCAAGAGCAAGAAGGAAGAGAAAGGGAACGGTTTTTGTGCCTAGAGAGAGAAAGTAAGAGGTAATCACACTAAACCTTATTATCTTATTGATTCAAGGTTGTTTGTTGTTTGTGGGTGATTTGTGGCTTTGGTTGTTTTGGTTTTGTAACTTGGGAAGCTCAAACCCTAAGAGGTTGTGTTGCTCACAAGTGCCACTGAACCATGTGCAAACGATCTTCCTTCATGTGCAAGAACTCTTCCTTATGTGCAATCACTCTTCCCTCATGTTCAAGCACTTTTCCCTTATGTTCAAGAACTCTTTCCTATGTGCAACAACTCTTCCCTATGTACAAAACATATTCCATTTGTTCAATGTCTCTTCCACTTAGGTTCCTTTAGTGCTCACAAGTGCCACTGAGCCATGTGCGAATGATCTTACTTCATATGCAAGAACTCTTCCCTATGTGTAATCACTCTTCCTTCATGTGCAAGAACTCTTCCTCATGTGCAATCACTCTTCCATCATGTGCAAGCACTCTTCCCTATATGCAACAACTCTTCCCTATGTACAAAACATGTTCCATTTGTTCAATGTCTCTTCCACTTAGGTTCCTTTAGTGCTTACAAGTGCCACTGAACTATGTGCGAACGATCTTCCTTCATGTGTAAGAACTCTTCCTCATGTGCAAGCACTCTTCCCTTATGTTCAAGAACTCTTCCCTATGTACAAAACATGTTCCATTTGTTCAATGTCTCTTCCACTTAGGTTCCTTTAGTGCTCACAAGTGCCACTGAACCATGTGTAAACGATCTTGCTTCATGTGCAAGAACTCTTCCTCATGTGCAATCACTCTTCCCTCATGTGCAAGCACTCTTCCCTTATGTTCAAGAACTTCTCCCTATGTGCAACAACTCTTCCCTATGTCCAAAACATGTTCCATTTGTTCATTGTCTCTTCCACTTAGGTTCATTTAGTGCTCATAAGTGCCACTAAACCATGTGTGAAGGATCTTACTTCATGTGCAAGAACTCTTCCTCATGTGCAATCACTCTTCCCTCATGTGCAAGCGCTTTTCCCTTATGTTCAAGAACTCTTCCCTATATTCAACAACTCTTCCCTATGTACAAAACATGTTCCATTTGTTCAATGTCTTCTCTACTTAGGTTCATTTAGTGCTCACAAGTGCCACTGAACCATGTGCGAAGGATCTTGCTTCATGTGCAAGAACTCTTCCTCATGTGCAATCACTCTTCCCTCATGTGCAAGCACTCTTCCCTTATGTTCAAAAACTCTTCCCTATATGCAACAAATCTTCCCTATATACAAAACATGTTCCATTTGTTCAATGTCTCTTCCACTTAGGTTCATTTAGTACTTATAAGTGCCACTGAACCATGTGCGAAAGATCTTGTCCCACGTTCAACACATCATCCTTTCTGTTCAAGAACTCTTCCCTATGTGCAATTATCTACCCCGAAGTGGAAAGCATCTACCATGGGTTCAAAACATCTTCCATTTGGGTTCATTTTAAGTGTTCGTAAGTGTAATATAACCATGTGCACTCCCTACGTGCAAAAACAAGCCTATATGCAACAACTCTTTGCTATGTGCAAGATGTGACCGTATGTGTAAATTAGCTACTCAATGTGCAGAATTTCTTCAATGGTGTTGGAAGCATTACTTACATGCTACGTAAATGGACAATGGTACCAGGTGAAAACATAAATGATCAAAAGATATTGAGAATTAATAGGTTGACAACATGAAATTTAACATTTATAATTACAATAATATTTAATCTCAGTTTGGCTAACATAACATGCTAATATATAACACTTTTACATTTACAATGACAAGAGGAAATAAATAACTTATAACACAATTACAACACAAAATACATCTTCAAAAGTCTTCACATAATGCATTAACCATTGCATTTCACCCTTAATTCTAAAAATCATGAGGGGACAAAAGGCTATATATAAAACCAAAAGTTAGTCACTAGCTAACATATTAGACCATGCATTGGATTGGTATACTTGAAGAAGATAAGGTTAAAAAGGATTTGGGTTCTTGCACCTTCGTCGAGTATGCCCTTCTTGATGGCATCTTGAACATTTATATACATTCTTGTCTTGGAATTGAGATTCCCGCCTATTTGTGCGTGGTCTCCCAAGTGGACGGCTTGTGGTGGGGGCCACAAGAAGATCTCATTCTGATAATCATTAAATCGTAAGTCATTTAATTTTGGCATGTCATGTGTATTCATTGGCGTCATTGTTCTAATATATATCTTCTCTTGTGTTGGACTTAAGTAACATTCTTCCACATATTTGTACACATTACCATTCACATGTTTAATGCATGTACATGCATGTGGGCATGGTATACCACAGCTTTGCCAATCCTTGCAAGCACATTCTTTCAAAGCAATATTTACACCAACACGAACTTCTTCAATTTGAACTTTAAATGTGTGTGCCGAATATTGTAACACCAGTATCCCTTCACTACACAACACATTCTCCTTTAACTTTGCTTCTATATTAGGTCACACTCCATTTTTCTATAAGGTAATTGCATTCTTGCACGTAAACAGTTTTTTTGCTAGCTTTTCTCTATGCTCATTTATCAATGTCAACACATGATGTTTCCGCTCTTTCACAAGCCATGCGTTAAATGACTCACTCCCACCTTTTGAATGGGAATCGTGACAATGCCCAACGTTCAATATCACCATGCTCTTCAAGCCAGGTTAACAATTCATGAGCAAAACATCGCATATTGGCTAAAGCTCTTTCGAAGTCACAATCCAATCTAGCATATGTAATCACATCCAACATCTTTAAAGTATCATCCTTCTTGATTTGGGTATTTCTTCTCGGGCCTTTATAAACCTTTGAATACTCTGTGCTAAAGTTCTCTTTAACATGCCTATAGCAATAGGCATGCCTCTCACTCCCAAAAACATTTCTGACAGTATGTATTATTGCATTATGTCAGTCTGACACAATCACCACTCCAAGAGAGTTTAAAATGTCTTTTACATTTTGCATAAACCATGTCTAATCATTATTAGTCTCCTCACTCACTATGACATAGGCAACAGGGTATAGCTTGGTATTATCAGCATCAAGCACATATGCAGATAACATTGTCCCACGATACGGCCCACTAAGGTGAGTTCTATCAACATAAAGAATTGGTCTACATCCTCCTAAGAATCCTTCGACGGAACATCCATATGCAATGAATAATCTATTAAACGTATGGTTAGGACAAGCTTCTCATCTTTCCACTGTCTTTGGGTCTACTTTAATTAGTCTCCTGTAATACCAAGGAATCAACATGTATGATTGCTTAGGTGATCCCTGTATCTCAGCTAGTGCTTTTTCTTTACCTTTCCATGCTTGATCATAAGACATTGATAAACCATATTCCCTAGAAACCTCACATTTTATCTCATGAGGTGGTTTATCTAAATAACCCCAATCCATCTTTTATTATGGAAGTAGTCATGCTAGTGGTCAATTTGTGATGTACGATCAGATTATCCTGTGCTGAGTGATTGTGGTTCTCCACAAAGGTATGCACACGTAAGAAGCTTGACTCTTCCCCCTACTTGATGTGCAATAATTTTCCATGGACAACTATCCATATTACACCTCACTATCATCTTATTTGCACAATTTCTCATAAATTTGTATGCAAATTTATGTGCCAAACTATACTTGTACAACGATTCTTTAAATTCAACAGCATTCTTAAACCTCTTATCACCTGAAAGCAATTCCTTCCACTTCTCAACACCATGCACAGGGATAGGTGCAGGTGCACTCTGAATTACATATGGCCTATCTTGTGATATCCTACTTGATGATGATTCACCAATACAAAACCCGTACGATCCTCCCAAGCTCTCCGTCCTACATCAAAACTTTTTGTCAATTACTCACTCATTCTGCCATACCACTTTAAAACACATAAAAAGTACATGTAACTCATCTTTGTGACATTATCATGGGTTGCTCTTCATCTATCAACTCACTAACATCGTCAACTATATACAAATGTGCACATTTGTCATTAAATTGTACTATTTGTTTCACTCCTTTATCATCCTGTGTGTCTACAACAGTACTTTCATCTAATGATGACCATGTGCACCTTAGCTGAAATGTTTTCCCTTGAATCCTAAGACACGAATATATTGTTCTTCTAAGCTCATTAAGTGACATTCCTTCTCTTACTATTCTTCCATTTGCTCTCCCACCAACATATTGAGTCCTCCCTTGATCAATGACAATCTTCCCACCAATGTGGAAGAAGCAATAAATTTCTTTTTCTGCCCTATTCATCACATTGAACAAAAACCTGCAGTAAGATACCTTTAATATCATATCAATTGAATTTTATAATGTGTTTCATCTACTACAATAACCTAATCAAACATCACAAACTGTCAAGGGAGTTTTGAATTTTTAATTCGTAATCTCACCCTTACAAAAAAAGACATAAGGTATGAGTTTGATATTATTGGATTACAAATATAAATACATAATGAGACATATGATAATAAGAACAAATATATATAATAATAGTAAGGTCAATGTAAGGATGATACCAACAAATCGAGAAATAATGATTCAAAAAAAGACACTCATGTATATAAATGCAAAAATTGTGTCTAAAGTGTGAACAACAAGATAAGCATCTAACATTGTTTTCTTTTGAGGGTCATATGTCGAGACATATTAAATGAATTATGGAAGGTGTATCCATATATATAGACAGAGAAAATATGAAAGGAGAATTGGCATCTAATTAAGTGCCATCAAATTCAAGATTAGTGGCTGCGTATGATTAATAATCATTCAAATCAGACATAATACACTACTCTGTAAACAACTTAACATTGAATACAAATCTATCTACTACAAAGTAAATGGAACCTTGATGATTATGGAGAAATTAGAAAACCTAATGAAGCCACAATTTAATTTAGGGCGAAGGTGCAAATTTGGCAATGAACAATTTCGCCTGGAGCATCTGTAAGACTTATCTATTTTCGGGTGCAAAAATGGCAATCAACTATTTTTTTGGAGCAAATTTGGCAACGCCGTTAAAAAACACTTAACGGCCGTTACTTTTTGAAATGTGGGTCCCAACAGGCTTCTCGCTCTGTATTATTTTAATATTTTTTTAATGAAAAAATATCACTTATGCCACATAGAAAAAATTTCATTTCAGATAACCCCAAAAAGATTCTGAAATATCACTGAAATATCACTGTCAGTAAAAATAAATTAAGTTTTGCAGTGAGATTTCATAATCTTTTTGGGGTTATCTGAAATGAAATTTTTTCTATGTGGCCTAAGTGATATTTTTCCATTAAAAAAATATTAAAATAATACAGATGGAGAAGCCTGTTGGGATCCACATTTCAAAAAGTAACGGCGGTTAAGTAAATTTAACGGCGTTGCCAAATTTGCTCCCAAAAAAATAGTTGATTGCCATTTTTGCACCCGAAAATAGATAAGTCTTACAGATACTCCAGGCAAAATTGTTTATTGCCAAATTTACACCTTTGCCCTTTAATTTATTTACCACTTCCTCACTATGTCAAACAGCAATGCAAAAACCTAGCTTTAAAGCAAATGCAAATTATCAGCTCCACAAAAAACCTAGCTCTAGAATAAGGGTCTTCACACAACTCACCTCCCCTTTACTGATATATCGAACCTCCGGCACCATCCACAATGAACGACGGCCAGAAGGGATGATGTTTATCTGTGCACAACTAAGGACAAGAAGCTAGGGAGGATGTCAATCACTTGTTCTGTTTCTTACGTGAGTAACTCACTGGTTCTGTTCTGTTTCTTTCATTTCCCTCGTTTTTCTCATTAAGGGCATTTCAGTCTTTTGCTTCTGTGAAATTAATGATAGATTAGGTCAGGTCCCATTCAGCAAATATTAGGCTAATGAGGTCTTTTATGGCAATTTTCCCTAAAAAAAGCCCTATTTATTTTTTTTAAAATGTCACTTTTTAAACCCGTTGTCCAAACAATCGATCTAAAAAGTCACACTTTTTAGACGTGTTATTTGGACAACCGGTGACTTTTTAGACCGGTTGTTTATGCAACACGTTTAAAAAGTGTGACTTTTTAGACCGGTTGCATAACTGGTCTAAAAAGTATCATACTTTTTAGACCAGCTGTATTAAGACCTCATTCATAACTGGTCTAAAAAGTCATTTTTATCTGGTCTAAAAAGTCATTTTTCTACCGATGCTAGTTCCTTATAATCTAGTTGGTGGCTTGTACAATATAATTAAGGATGGTTCTAACATAGTTCCAAGCTTGTGAGTATTGCTTAGACCTCTGTAATTGCTGCCTTGACTTAGGTTTTTCATCAGTGAGTTGATAATCTCTAGCTTTGAAAATAGTGGAGCTTTCAAAAAGTCGCTACGAGATCCTTGGACAGCACAGTCTACATTTAGGTATGCTAGCTTTGGAACCAATCCACATAGTTAAATAAAACTCTATTAGAGAGCTTATAACAATAGTTTCGTTACTAAAATGTGATAGAAAAACTTAAGATATACAAGCATAAAGCCAACCAAAAACTAAATTGTCTAATAAGAACACCCAAAAATTAGTTGAGAAGTGAAGATAAAATTACTCCCTATATCATTCCAAACTCCTCACTATCCCAATAGCAGAGGATTAGCAGAAGAAAGGGCTTAAATTTAACACCTTTTGATATTCCGTGGATTTGATTTCTCTGAAAAAGTAAACTTCCATGGAAGCCGGCCGCTAGTAGCTATACTTTCTTCTTCATCACCATTAGATCTTATGCGCAATTTCTTCATGAAACCTTCATGTTACAAACGCACCTAAGCTAATGGCATCTTATAGATGTATAGTTAACTTTTAAGGTGAAGAAAACAAGGGGCTTCCAAAATTGTGAGCAAAAGATGTTTTATCATATATTATATTATGTTTATGATTGAAAAACAATGGACTATCAAAATAGTATGTTTTCTAAATTTAATCAAATGGCTCAAATTCCTTGTGATGACAGTTGAGATTTATATTGTCCATTAATTGTATGGGTGAAAATGTAACATTTTAATAGTTTTGGAAAGTGTGATTTGAACCTCTAGATGGTGTCACGTATAGTTGTTTTCAAGGAATAGAGAATGGCCAAGATTCAACAGCTAAAGAAATATAATTTTAATAACAATTCTAGCATGCTCAATTACGATTGATGTAAAGTATCCTACTACAGAATCACACATATGACGGTTATAATCGACATGACAGTTCTAAACCGTTATATATGAAAGTGCTATATATGCTCGACACATATATATAATGGTTTCAAACTGTAATATATTGAGGGTATATATAATTATTTTTTTGTAAATAATCGTAATGTATTGGCTTTATTTTTTATATTATATATAATTATTTTTTATTTAGTTTTACTATTAATATTTATTATATAAGATACAATATAATCATTGATAATAATATTAAATTTAAAACTTATATTTATAGTATTCAAAATTAAATACATTATAGATAAATATCATACAATTTAAAAGAAAATAACCACTTAAACACTCTCATAATAGAACATTATCTTATAATTTTTTGAATACTTAAAGAAAATTAGTTAATAAAAAATGTCACAATATTCTCCAATGCCTTTATTTTAGATTGTCCATAGAGCAAGTATTAGAGCTTCAAGAGTTCCTGTCACATATCCTTTAAAATTGCAAAAAGATAATATGAATATGAAAATAAGAATATATATAGTAAAAATAAGCAAATATAAAAACTTAAACAAATCTCAAAATACAACTATGAAAATCAGAATATAGTAAAAATTGACAAATATAAAAACTTAGAGCAAATCTCGGAACCTAATTCAACAACCTGATTTCAACATACAATTTGGGTTGCTAAAGTTTAGGAACGTGAGATGCTTATCAATAAAAAAATTCAACATTTTACCTCATCTTTTTTCCTCTCCACATATTCTCGACTTTTCACCTGCGTTTTTCTCTCTTTTAATCTTCAAAACAAGGGCCATGATAAAATTATATATCGTAATCCCAATCGGCTACCTTAAACTACAACTAGCGAGCTCTCGATATATAAAAAAAATAAAAGGAAACTAAAAGCATTATTTAAAAAAAAATTAAAGCTTACACGAGGGGAATCACAAAAGGAAGGAGCTTTAGAGTGAAAACTAATAGTAGTGGTGGATGTCACCCCTTTATCTTATTTTGACTTACAGCATAATATTAATACGTGGTTCAATAGGCAACAAAGTAATAACATAAATATACTGATAATATATGTATGATTACAGAAATTTCCCTTAGGGATTGTATATAACAATTACAATTATGTAGCTGCACAAGGCTATTAAGGTGTCAAAACCCGTTCCAGTAAAACACAGACACCTTTCCATCTTTATTCCACCACTGCATTTCCCTCATTCGGTTCTCTTCTTTGTTCTCAACATACCTGTTGTCTTCACTTGTTTAAATTGTTGGTAGGGGAGGGTGAGATTCGAGAGAATCTTAGTAGAAAAATAGTACCAATATGCATGTAAGATAAGTGTTTAATGTATGACATGCTTGCATTATATAATTCATGCTCACACAATGACATATCTACGTGCTTAATGTTTCAAACAACATACTTATGGCCATAGCATAAATAAAAATAGAGCTTCAATCATTCATATATGTTTCACATAATCAAGCAAAGCAATAACATGCATCAATACACCAGTACAAATATCAAATATATGCAGGAGAGGTAAGTCCCCTACCTTAAACCCTTTTCTTTTCTACCGCAAATTACGTGCCTTGTAAAGCATGTTGCAGCTCAGCTCTCTACTCAGTCCTACAATTCCAAATGTACCATTTAGGCACTTCCATAATATTTTTGGTGGTAATATACTATTATGAAAATTTACCAAAATGCCCCTGGTGACTCGGCCCTGCTTCGCCGTACCTGGTCTGACTATACTTTTTTTGAAATTTTGACTAAGGCTATTCTGACATATTTTAGTCCAAGGAATGCATTTTCTAACTCAAAATTACCAAATTCACTGTCAAAAGACTAAGGTGCCATTGGCAGCCCTTATTTCAGAGTTTCAAAGGCGTTTTTATAATTATGCTTTTTCAGGCTTTTCCGAAAAAGTGATCAACTGTAACCCCCTAATTTTCCCTCCTGAACTCAATGGAATCATCAAATTATCAGAAATACAATCCTAACCCCTCCAAACAACATTGTTGAAACTTGAAATTCTTAGGGGAAAATTAGGGTTTATGAGTTTTGACTCCGCAGACTTGCTTATTTTTACTCTTAACCACTTTATTAACTATTTAATTATGTTAAAACCACCATTTAGACTCAATTTTGACAGCATAACATGTAGGACACCACATTTACCAAATTTACAAACATAGCCAAACCAATAGAAATCCACTGATTAAACTATCCACAATAGTCAGAACAACCAAAGATTGAAGTGTAGGAAATTACCTCAAGCTCCTTCTGGCTTTTTCCTCTTATGGCTGAAAACCCTAGCTTCTTAAGAAACTGATTTTGTGCTTAACAACCCTTAAATTACATGGAGAAGAAGTTTAGGAGAAGGGTTATATGCATTATGAACGAATTCACTGAAGAAATTGACCTACCTTGTGATGAGTTTTGTTCCCCTTCTCTCTCTAGAGTTCAAAGCTCTCTTCCTCTCTCCTCTTTCTCAAAATTGACGTGAAATGGCTGAAGAAGGAAGATGATGATTGTTTTATGTTTATGCTTATGTCATAATTGCATAATTCTCAAATTTATAATTTTCAGATTTTCTGCCAAAATTTGAAAAATCATAACTAAACTTGCAGATATCATATTGGAGTGATTCTAAAGGCTATAAAACCTTTATTAAGTCTAGTTTCAAGACAAAATGTAGTTTTTTTACCAATTGAAAGCAAAAAATTTTCAGATTTCATATTTTTGAATGTTCTTCTAGAAAATAGGCAGTTTTTCTGTACTAACTTTAAGAAATTCATAACTCTTTGTATATAGCTTTAATTGATTCATATAACTAATCAAATTAAAGCTTATAATGTTTACTTTCATCCTGTAAAATTTCATAATTTTTTCTCATTATTTGTTCGTTCAAAATCACATGACAATCTCGCTGTCTCGCCAGAAATTTCACTGACTGCATGATCACATTCTCCAAAATTCACCATTTTATTTTCTTTAATACCCCAAAGATATAAGAAATATTAGGGAATAGATTTGGGGCACTTGCTAAACCAGGGCTTAGTAGTCTACTTAATTTAGGCTTATTCTCAAGCCTCAGATCCCAAAATTCAGGGTATTATAGTAGAGGACAAGACCTGCAGTAGCATAACAAAACCTATGGAAAGAAGTGTGAGACCTGTTAGAGAAGCTCAAAAAAAATTTGAGAAAGAGTTTGAAGAGTTGCGTTAAATAATTTTTTTTTTCAGAATGCCATCTACTATATTTGATATTTTTCAGAATCCTGTCTTTGTTTATACTAAAGAATACTTAGCGGTTCTTGGTGAAAAATCATAATGTATTGTCAAATTTTTTTACGATCCCACCTTCTTATATATGATATTTTTCAAAATCCCAAATTTATTTATATTAAATAATACTTAACAGTTCATTGTGAAGAATCGTAATGTATTATCAAACTATATTTTTAGGATTATGCCTCCTTATATATGATATCTTTCATAATGCCACCTTTATTGATATTAGATAATACTGAACGGTTCTTTATGAAGAACCTTAATGTATTATCAAATAATTTTTTTCTCTTGAAGAATATATAACTATTTTTTGTGAATAACTGTCAAATGTTATCAAATAATTTTTTTAAGAATCTTGCTTCTTATATATGAAAATTAGCATTTTCTCACTATTAAGTATTCTTAAAAAATACAAGTATTTAGAAATCATGCTTTATAGTTAATATAACCACTATTTTTTGTTGTTGTCGCTGATATAAGATTTAAAGACAAATCATTTGTACGTGTTATATAATAATTGTTTCGTAAAAACCATCATATTTGTTATTAAATATATGATAGTTAATAATTACAATAATTATATTTTTGTTTTTATGAATTTAATCTCTCAATACATGACAGTATGCATATTTAACAGTAAACTTTTAGCATTATATATTCTTGCTCGATCTTCTCCCTTATATACATGACGTTTATTCGCTGTAACTATTATTTGTTAAGCGTTATTTATGTGCGATTGTATAGTAGTGGTAACTGAAATGTAAGTGTAACCCCCTTCACGATTAAGGCCGAGATTAGTTCATAAAAACGTAATTAAGGTGGAATTAGAGACCGTAATAGATTTTGGGACTTAAACAAAGTCCATCTTCCCAAAATCTTGGCTTACAAAAAAAAACTTTTACAACATTTGTTCATGGCGGTCTCATATTCACATTTCAATACTAAATGGCCTGTACAAGATGATTTCATTCATCAATATCAGAGTATAAGCAAATTCCCGACACACTCGGGTTCCATTCATTACTAAGGGATTTACAAAGGCTCAAAGCCCACGCTTCAATACCCTTAACTTGGGGATTATACAAAACTATACTATCAATCTCAATATACATAATTGTTTCCCAAAATTATCCCAAAAGATATACATATATGATAACCAATAAAACCAAAATATACATCTAAACCGGAGCACTATCCGCTCTTCGTCGCCCGTTTGCCTTTCGATCCTTCTGCCCTGTCTAAACATGGTTTTTGGGAGAGTGAGATTCTAAAGAATCCCCGTAGTAACAAATCAATCATATAATGTACAATCATAGTGCATGTAAGCAAATCATTAACCACAACAAGCAACTACAACGGCAATTACAACGGCAATGGTTAGTATGACACATGTCATCCCTTACGATTGCTCACGCTGAATTGCTCACGTTGCATTGCATCACAGCAATCCACACAATACATTTCACCACAGCTGGGATTCATATAATGCATTTCATACACAAGCCATACAGGCAAGATACACATAATGCATCTCAAACGCCGCCCCACGGGTCGGATTCACAATATCCATGTCGATTATGACGGCAGTTCAACGGCCGACCTAGAGATGACCACCGTCAATCTCTACACGGCTCACGCTGACCTGCTCACGCCGTAATAGACCATGGCACACATTTCACAAATTCAACGATATGTTATGCATGCCAAAACATCATACAAGATATGAGAGAAAAGTCACTACCTGAGTTCTTCCGGGCGTGTCCTAGCGCCGGTCTCTCCCGAGGAAGGCAAATGTCAAATCCTATATTTATAATTAGGGACGAAGAGTTATACTCTATTCCAAGACTTAATTAACTTGAAACACTTAATTTTGGTTATCATAATTGACCCTTAAGAGGCCACAAATGCCTTTAATAAAAGCCCTAAAAGGTTGGGAAACATCGGGTTGGAAACCACTTTTCAAAATCACAAGGTGCTGAAAACAGGGGCTGGCTGCAGCCAAAAAACCCTCTGGCTGCGGCCAGAAACAGCACAGAAAGTTTCTGGCTGCAGCCAAGAATTTTCTGGCTGCGGCCAGAAGCAGCGCAGAAAGTTTCTGGCTGCAGCCGAGAATTTTCTGGCTGCGGCCAGAACGTTCACAGAAGCTTTTGCGCTGCAGCCCAGAATTTTCTGCTGCAGCCAAGGCAACTTCGAAAATTCATAACTAATTCTAGAAAAATTGAAATGAGGTGATCCCAAAGCCAAATGAAAGGTATTTAAGTCCTCTTTCAAGGAAAAATATGGCTCATCATTGGAAATCACCACAAAAATACAGATTTCAAGAAAAGTCTACACTATTCCAGAATTGCACCCAGATTTAACATCAAACTTTGGACAGTCATAACTCCTATCCCAAAAATCGAAATGACACAAAACATATGTCCATTTTGAAGCTTGAGATGTGAACTTTAAGACTGGAAAGTTTCACAATTTTCCAACACCATTTGCTATTTTAAAACGTCCATGTAAGATCACTGCCAAAACAGAGTTTCTTACAACCAAAGCTTGCCACTTTTAACACTAAGTTCCCAATGGTTCAAAATTCATATTCAACACTTCTCCCACACAAAATCACTCAAGGAACACAATGGTGACTTCAAAATGACCAAAATCACAACCCAATTACATGCCCTGTTTTTGCCCAATGCACAAAACCAACATAAAGTTCCCAAACTTCATCTTTAAGCTTCAATTCAATACCATTCATTCAAAACACTTAACAAGGCACTAATTCCATGACAACAACAATTCAAACACCACAAGACCCTAATTTTCAAAATTCCAAGCCAAATTTCCAGAATTTCCAAGCTAAATTATTTGGCACAAAACTTATATAGAAAGGTTTCTTAAACTCACCTTAACAACTTTCTCAAAGTAGCTTCTTGATTCTCCAACTTCCACAATTTCTTGAAGTTTCAAACCAACACCAAATGGAAAACTATAACTGTAACACCCCGAATTCTGAGACTTGAGGCTAAAGAATAAGCCTGCGATTAGTGGATTGCTAAGCCCCGGTTTAGCAAGATCCCAAATTGTGATCAAGGGTTAATGACTCCAAAAGTGGATGTCATTAGTGATAAATGAACCCTTTTGGAGATCATGGTGTGATTCGGCACCCGATGTGATTCGTAAGTGCTGTGAGCAGCGTCAAGACCCTGTATTTGAGTTTAATTATGGATTAATATCTAAATTGACTTAAAATAGAGGGAAGGTGCATATTGTGGCTAAATGAAAAGATGTGAAGTGTTGGTGGTGATTCAATGAGAATTACCATAATCAGGGGCAAAACGGTAAAGTTACCAACCAATTGGTCAGTTATCGAAGAGGAAACTCATTGGTAACTTCAAGATCAATGGTTAGGATTGATTTGTGTGAAAGATCAAGAGGCGGAATCATGTGTATGTGTGTGCATGTGAGCTCATAGAGGATTTGTCAAGATGGTGACACTTGGCAAATTGTGGACCCTTGGATTTGGGTCAAAGATTCAAAGTTTTCCCTCTCTCCTCTCCTCCCTTAGTTGGACGGTTTGTGGCCCTAAAATCTGCTCCCTTTCTTCATCATCTTCATTTCATCATCTCATCTCTCTCTCTTGTTCTCCATTTTCGCCAAGAGCAAGCTAAGAAAAGAGAAATCTAGAGGTGAGATTTTGGTTGGTTTATGGTCCTCTAATGCTCTAATCACCTTCTATAAAGTTGTTCATAGTGATGAGAGCTTCATCTCTATGGTTTTAGATTTGTGAGAGGAGGTGTTTTGTTGCTTGAGCAAAAGTGGAAAGATGAAGAATCAAGGAATTGGTTTGGGAAAGAGGAAGAGGTGAGTATTTGAAGCATTTTGACTTAAGTTTTGTGATCATTGGTTAAGCTTTGTAAATTTCGAATTTTGCCCTGATTTTCTTGTGATTTTGGATTGGATGATTTGAATGGTGAATTGTGGTTAAATTGGTGTCATATTATGTTTTGGCATCATTGAAATTGGTTTTGAATTTGAAATGGAAAGAGATTGTAATGTAGAGTTTGTGTTGTGGTTTTGTGTGACATGTTGCAATTCATTGTGAAACATGTCAATATAATGTGAATTTGGTTGATTTGGTATTTCCAATGGATTCCTTGAGCAAATTTATGTGGGAATGAGGTTTGGTATGAAAATGGGAACCATTGGAAGCAATTGTCAAAATCTGGAATTCTGTCTTTTGAATTGCTGTTCTGGGCAGTCTGTTTGTGTTGCCGTTTTGAATGGGCAAATGATGTTAGAAAATTCTGAAACTTTCCAGTATGGAAGTTCACATCTTAAGCTTCAAAATGGACATATAAACTGTGTCATTTTGTTTTGGAAACTGGGATTTATGTTTGCCTAAAGTTTGATGTCGAAACTGGGTGCAAATCTGGAACAGCAAGGCAATTTTGTGTAAACCTGGATTTGTGTGGTGATTTCTGGTAATGAGCCATATTTTTCCTATGAAGAGGACTTACAAATCTTTCATTTGGCTTTGGGATCACCTCATTTCGATTTTTGTGGAATTAGTTATGAATTTTCAAAGTTGCCTTGGCTGCAGCAGAAAATTCTGGCTCCAGCGCAAAACTTTCTGTGTGTGTCCTGGCCGCAGCCAGAAATTCTTGGCTGCAGCCAAAATGTTTCTGTGACGTTTTTAGCCATTTTTGGCTGCAGCCAGAGAATTCTTGGCTGCAGCCAGAACCCAATTTTCAGCATTTTGAGATTTTGAAATGTGATTTCCAACCTAGTACGTTCCAATCCTCTAAGCTTTCGTTGAGCTTATTTTAGCCACCTAAAGGGTGTGAATGGTAACCAACCTTAAGTAATATGGAAGTAAGGATTTGGAATAGAGAATAACCCTATGTCCTTGCTTTGATTATAGGGTTGGTGTTCGCCCTGGACGTGGTTTGGTATTCGTTCTAATCGCGAGTAAGCGGAGCTGGAGCTTACGTGGAAAGAGTGTAGGGAACTTACCTCTCTTGCATGCTTTGATATTTGTGTTTGTGTATTGATGCATGTATTGCTTTGCTGGATTATGTGAAACATGTATGAATGATTGTAGCTCTGTTTCTAGTTATGCTATGGCCATGAGTATGTTGTTGAAACATTGAGCACGCAGATATGTCATTGTGTGAACATGAGTTATGTATTGCAAACATGTCATGCATTAAACACATATCATACATGCATATAGGTATCTGTTTCCTACTGAGATTCTCTCGAATCTCACCCTCCCCTGCTAACCTTTCAGACAGGGTAGTGGATCAAGAATGGAGCATGCAGCTAAGGGCGATGAGGACTTCCTTTGGGTTGTCATTCTGGTAGTTGGTTATCATCCTGGATGGGATATTTGAATTTGGATGTGTACATATGGATGAGTATATTTGGTTATGTATTTGAAATGAGTTATTGGATATTTGTATATGAATGAGAAAGATTTGTGTAATCCCCATATGAGGGCTTGTATGGGCGATTGTGCCCTGTAAGGCTTGATTAATAAATGGAATCCGGAATTGCCGGGATTATTGTTGTGTACTCTGATTTGTTATGAATGTGATATTCCGCGTAATGTAATTGTATTCGAAATTGAATATGAGACCAGGTAAATTATATTTCAAAAGTTATTTGTGAAAACCCTATCGTGAAGATGGGAATTTAAATAAGTTTTGTTCTTATTGGTCTCTAATTTCATTTTTATTTCGTATTTCGGATATAATTACGGAAGGGGGTTACAATAACCATAGAAATGTAGCTCTTAACTCAAGGATTAACTTTAATGAAGGGAGATTGAGCAATGGAGGGCATTTACTTACCCAAAGATCAAGCTTTTCCTTCTTCCTTTCTTGCTTGTTTCAGCGAAATGGAGAAAGAGAGAGAAGGAATGAGAGAAAGAGGGATATGAGAGCTTGAAGATGAAGAGAAAGTGATTATTTTCCCTCTAACCCATGCTGCCAGCGTAAAGTAAGGAGAGGGAGGAGAGAAAAACATTAAAAAAATTTGGGATTTTGACTTTTCTCTCTTACACACACACAAGCCAACTTGCCACATGTCTTTTTCTCATTGGCTCTCACACAATAAGCACCCAATTAGCTACTTTAATCTCTCCATTAGCCATTTTAATCACACATCCCATTTTCACTTAGTTAGTAATTAATTTCTCCATTAATTACCACTTATGGCCAATATTTCCATTAATTATGATATATTAATTAATATTGCCATAAAACACATAATAATTCCAATTAAATCCATAATTATCCACAATAATCATGATTAGCCTTTAATCAAAAATTGGGATATTACAGTAAGCACAAATATAATTGATTTATTATATAATTATTTGTGCTTTGTTTCATATAAAAATGATTCCTTAGTTTGGTTGATGATGATGAGTTTGGCAATTGGACCTTTAGAAATAGAACAATGTCATTTAGATGCAATTGTCATTATTTATCCCTTTGGTCTATCCGGAATCTAGAGCTTCTTAAAATTGTACGGTTCTGAGCAACCTATTTATCCGGATCAAGGCTTAGGAACCAAGGTGTAACACTTACATTTCTACCCCTTTATTGTGTATATGGAAGCGTTTCTATTCAATTCGTTAGGGGTTCATTTTTGGATTCTGACTGTTGAGTCGTTACTCTTACCATATATCAGAGTTTGTTCTATTTCTGATTTTTATTCGTAGTTGCAATGAGTTTAGCGATCCCGATTACGACTTATTACGTGCATTCATACTTTTCATACATACATTCTTGCCATGCAAATGATTTACATACAGTATATTAATATACATTCTTTCTTTCTCGATTCTTCATCTCCTTTCCTTCTTGTTCATCTTCAGCATTCTTTTCTTTCGTATTTTTGTACCTAGATGGTTGTTGGGGGGGTGAGATTCGGGGAAATCTCAGTATCAAACATACAAATAATGCATGTAAGATAAATGCTAGTGTTTGATATGCTTACCTTATATAGGCTTATGTTCACATAATGATATTCTGTATGCTCAATGTTTCATGCAACATACTTATGGCCACAGTAAAAATAGAAACAGAGCTTTAGTCATTCATACATGCTTCATATAATTAAACAAAGAAATACAACAAATCAATACATAGCATAAACATCACATACATAGTTGGCTACCTTTTGTCTTCGAGTCCTCTTTTTGTACCTTTTCTTCCAATCACTGAAGTTGCTTCCATTACCTATTCTTTGTCATCTCATGGCCCTAGATAAATGGCTATATTATTAGAGCCATGAAAAATAAATATCCAATGAGTTACTTTAGCCTTTAGGACTTGTCTCTATTCTTTGGGCTCATACTTGTGCCAAACTTTAATTCTATTTTTAGTGAAAAATATTAACCATTGCCAATTACTGGGCTAAATTTCCCATAATCATCGAGCAACTAACTAGTCTAGAAAACGTTCCAGATTTAATGCCCTATTTCAAAAATTCATATCTCACAATCTAAAAATCAAAATGAAACATATTATATATCAAATTAAATCTTATCATGTTTACTTTAATTCTGGAAATGTTCATGGCCATTGGGCAACATTTGAATAACTAAAAACACGCCACAAGTAGACTTCCTTCAGAATTCACCAGTTTTCCAGATCAAACTTTGAAAGTTCATAATTAATTCTACAAAAATCCAAATGGGTTGATTCCAGTTTCTATAAATTTCTTTTTAAGTTTAATTTAAGGAAAAAAATATCCCACAACGTTAATGACAGTCATATATTTCCCAGAAATTTGTCAAATCCAAACTGTCACAGATTTTATTCCAGAATCAAGGTCAAACTTTAAAAAATCATAACTTTCAATATGCTAGTCCAAATGGCTCATATTACCTATCATATTAAAGTCCAGGATGTCTACTTTAATTCTATGAAATTTCATAGCATTTGGACTAGGTTTGGCTAATAAAAAACATGTTGTAAGTTCTCTACCTCTAGAAAACGAATTCAAACAGATTTGAACATAGCTTCAAAAATCATCATAAATCATCATTTAACCATAAACACATGATTAAACCTTAAAATACCCTTTGGCTAAATTATGAATGGTACCCACCCTCAAGAATATTCATCCAAACAACAAACCAATTGGTTCAGAATAAAGCCTATGCTTACCTCTACGCTTTTCCGCAACCAATTCGGAAATCCGGCAGTAATTCGTTCGAAAAGAAGTCACCAAAAACCTCTAAACAAAAGTCTGAAACCATAAAAATGAAGCTTAAGATGAGTAGAAGAAGTTTACTGAAAGCTTCTCAGCCGAAAACTGCGATTTGGGGTCGAAATCGGTTCCGGAGCTTAAGAACACAACACTATTCATCATTCTTCTCTCCTCTTCCATTTTATCTCTGTTTTTCTCTATTTTTGGGCTATTTGAACAAAATTTAATGGCCCTTAAAGAGTCTTGAAATTGTCTGCTATGTGTCAAAACTTTGTGGTGCCATTTGTCTGGTGATTCAGTGATTTATTGACACGTGTCACTTACTTTAATAAAGTGGGTCCCACCTATTTTTTTTTGGGGGCCTTTAGCCGTCTAATTTGTCAAGGAAAGTAAAGGTATTTTTCCTAGCTCCAGGGTTTGGTGTTCGGAAAAGTTAATCGGGGACAAGATCAGGGACCAGTGAATTCCCTTGACTTCTGTGCCACATATCACCTTCTTGGAATGCCAACACAAAAGAAAAAAAGGACACCTCATGATGAAGGAACAAGTGTCACCTTCTAATTGTGCCATCCAAAAAGTGTGAATCATGTTTGTCATGATGATATGTACTTTGATGACAAGTGTCATCTTCTTATTCATCCAATACAAAAGTTGAGTCTTCATTACTTATCATAATTTACTTTATTAAAGCTACTTTAATAAAGTTACTTTATCGATGCTCATTCGGGATTCCACTTGGGTTACTCCAGACTGCAACATGCATATCAAGGCCCATCAAAGGACACCAAGTCAGAGTGTGTATTCGTGGCCCTGCTTGGCGCCACATACTTGTATTCACTCTAAAAATGTAGGGTACACATGTCTGCCCGGAAAAATACCATGTGCGCACCTACACAAGTCTATTTTATCCAACTAATCCGTCCCTTACCTCATGACATAGTTGGGTGGCATCTTCTACCAACCTAATGACACTGTATATGTGTCCTGTGCATATTTGCACTGACACTTTGATCTTATTGTTTACATATACCAAGCCCTTTGTCCGATAGGGCCAAATTATATAGTCTCCTAGAGTTTTTCTATCTCTTAACATTCTTGAGAACCCTTTCAAATTGGGCTTAATAGTTTGTCTGATATAGGTATGTCCTTAAGTCTTTAAACCTAGAATTCAGGATATTTAACAAGGTGCTTCTTTTTATGAATCTTTTTTAATGTGGTGCAAATCCAACCTCAGTCATTTCACTTTGTTATTTAGTTGGTCAACAACAAAACCAAGAAGGTTTGAGTTGCTTTTCACAGTACGCTGCATTTTAAGATTATGTAGGGATACTTGTTGGCAAGTACACCGTAGATTCTTTGACAAAAACTGGTGTTAATATTTTATAGACCATGTCAGAATAAATTACTACCTCCGGTCCTAAATATATAGAACATAGTTTGTAGTGCGGAGGTAGTAATACAAGAACCCAATCCTTGGAGAATTCAACAACAATGACTACAGAGACTAACTAGCTTGTACGATTTGGAGAGATAAAATTATAGGGCGTTTACAAGAGAGATAGAGCAAAAAAAAAAAAAAAAAAACTCAAAAACTCACGATTGATTCTGATCACGAAACCATACGCCAAAAGAACCGCTGAAATTTCCAATTATTAAAATAAACAGTTTAGGCTTCTGTTTCTTGGACCCAAAACAGAGATGTTAATCTCTAATCCTATGGACACTTTTAACTTTTTAAGTTTTAGATTTGACCATTTTGTTCTCAAATTGTTTATGCTTCTGAGTCTCTTGCTTTAATCTAAAAAATTTCTGTCATACTGAAGTATAAAATATTAAATTTCTGTCAAAAAGTATAAAATATTAAATTAACAATAATTAGGTGTTAAAATTTTTTTATAAAATTTATTAGCAAATTTCTAAAAAAGTTGTAAATATAATTCAGATAAATGAAAATCTGGCAGTTGCATCATTTGAAATTTAAATATTTTATTTGATATTTATAAGTGAACCTCTGAAATTTACAATTATTAAAATAAAAATTTGTAATTTATTTTTAAAAAAAATTATTGAACACTCAATTATCATTCAATTTTCTTTTTTAGAAAAATAATTGTCATCCACCCAATTATTTATTGGGTAAATTTCTTCTACAATTAGAAGATCTAGATTGTTTGGTGAGCGAAGAGCATGGATGATGCTAAAACTAAGAATATAGGTCTGCTCGTAGGCCAGACTGGGCGGGTTGGTGCCTCCTGCATCTTGGTGGGCTAAAAAAACACCAGCCCGAGCCCACTAAGATGGGTATTTTTAATTTAAAAACTCAGATAAATGGAAAAAGGTGGCCTTAATACTAGTATATCTTTTTTTTAGTAAAAAAAGGAAAAAATTCAAAATAATGTATTGTGAAAATTATTGATTAAGATGCCACAATATATATTAGAAATTGATGTTAGCAAAAACATAATGCTTGCTTTTAATATTTTAATTTACACACAAACAAACTCTTCAATTTTTTTTTTATTCTTTGCATTAAGCCTTCTTATATACATTATTTCTTATTTATTTGTATCCTGATTAGTTATTTCTTTGTGATCTTTCTTCTATGTATTCATTTTCTTGTTTAGGCATTGTTTCCACTGTGTATTCATATTGTTAAAATATCTTTGTAATAAAAGGCAAAAATGCCCTGAAATTTTCCACCAATGGGCATTAGACACCATGAAGTTATAAAGGGGTAATTTTGTCTTAAAAGTTTAAAAAATGGGACAATGTTGCTTTGCCCTAACGGATCCAAACAGACAACTAGTAGTTGATCGATTTTGCTGATTTAGCATGCCCATGTGGCACCCATGTCACCTTTTTTTTTGTGTGGATAAAACACATTTTTGTCCCGAAAGTTGTCACAGAAGAATTGTAGGCACCAGGAAGTTTTTTGATAGGGGCAATAATGTCCCATAAGATATATTTTTGTTGTTGATTTTTTCTATATCTAGGACACCATCATCAAGTACCAAACGATGAAATAAATTGAAAATTCAAGAAAAACAAACAACCCATAAATTAAAACACATATATAAGAGTAGAGAAACCTATAAACCATAGACTAAACAACTCAAAATCAAAAGCAAAACACAAATTCCTCAAGTCCATAAAAAGGAAATGGAAAATTTAAGTTTGCGAAACTAGAAGCTATAATGGAAGAAAATGGAAAGCATAGAAGAGGAGAAAGCTACTCCATGAGAAACTCTTCACAAATTTGTTTGGTGAAGCATACCCACATCTTCTATCCTACTAATGATAGATATGGGCATGCTTCACAAAACAAATTTATGAAGACTTTTTCAGTGAGTAGCCTTCGCACCTTTTGTCTTCTCCATTTTCTTCCGTTACAACTTCAAGTTTCCTGAATCCAAATTTTACATTTGCTTATTTTGGATTTGGGGATTTTTTGTTTTGCTTTTGACATTGAGTTTATCGTTTATGGGTTTCTCTACTCATATATTTTGTTTTCATTTATTTGTTCTTGATTTCTATTGATTTTTTAGTTTAATTGATTATTTGGTACTTGATGGTAATGTCCCATATATAAAATAAATCAACAAAAATTTTGTGATTCCTAGGGTGTTATTGCCCTCTTGAAAAACTTCCAAGTGCCCATAACACTTCAATAAAAACTTTCAAGGCAAAAATACCCTTTACCAAGGTGACCTAGATGCCACATGGGCATGCCACCTCAACATAGATGGTCAACTAACATTTGACTGTTTGGATTTGTTAGGGTAGAGCAACATTGCCCTATTTTTGAAACTCCCAAGGCAAAATTGCACCATAAAAGAGTTCTGTAACCCCCTTCTAACCAAAGCCGAGATTTGTTCGTAAAAATGTAATTAAGTTTGAATTATAGACCATAAGACAATTTAAGACTTATTAAAAATAATCTTTTGCCCAAAACAGGCTTACAAAAACTTTTACAAAACCTGTTCACAACGGTCTCATATTCACATTTCAAATACACAAATGGCCTGTACAATTAGATTCCATTCATTAATTTCATATACAATGTAAATTCCCGACACACTCGGGTTCTATTAGTCAAGTAAGGGTTTTACAAGGCACAATTGCCAATAATCCATTACCCTTATTAGGGGATTACACAATACTAAACCATAAATCCAATATATACAATCGTTTCCCAACAAAATATCCAAGATCAAACTATGATAACCAAAACCAAAATAGACTCCTAGCTCGGTGCTTCAATCGCCCTTCATCACCTGCATTTCTTTTGAAACACTGGCCTTGTTTGAAAATTTGTTTTTGTGAGAGTGAGATTCTAAAGAATCCTTGTAGTGTCAAGTCACTCATAGTATGCACAATAATAAGGCATGAAAGCAAATCATCACACACATATAGCAACTACAACGGCAGTTACAGCGGCAAGGCCATGTATGACTCATGTCACCCTTACGTTCGCTCACGCTGTATTGTATCACAACAGTTCACACAATATATTTCACCACAACTGGGATTCATATAAAGTATTTCATATGCAAGCCATACAGGCAAGATATATAACACACAGCTCACAAAAGGATTCACAACACGCTGCCCCACAAGTCAGATTCACAAAGATCCATGTCTATTACAATGGCAGTTCAACGGCTGAGCTAGAGATGACCAGCATCAAACCCTAAACGACTCATGCTGAAGTGCTCACACTGTAATGGACCATGATACATATAGTTTACAAAGCTCAATAACAAGTCATGCATACCAAAACATGATACATAACATGAGAGAAGAGTCACTACCTTGGTCCTTCCAGGCGTATTCTGGTACCGGTCTCTCTTGAGTAGGGCAAATGTCAAATCCTAGAATCATAATTAAGGACGAAGAGTTATATTCTATTCCAAGACTTAATTCACTTCATAATACTTAAATTTGGTTATCATAATTAACCCTTAAGAGGCTACAAATATGTCTAACAAAGACCCTAAATGGTTGGGAAACATTGGGTTGAAAACCACTTTTCAGAAGTGCAAAATGCTGATTTTTGGGGGTTGGCCACGACCCAAAAATCCACTGGCCGCGGCCAAGAAAAATCCTGTTTCTTGGCTGAACTTCTAAAAATCATAACTAATTCTAGAAAAATTGAAATGAGGTGATTCTAAAGCCAAATGAAAGATATTTAAGTCCTCTTTACTAGAAAAATATCGACCATTACTAGAAATCACCACAGTTCTAGAATTACACCAAACTCAACACTTCTCTAAAATAGAGTCCAGTTTTAGTCCCAAGCTTTGGCAAAGCATAACTCTCAGTTCACAAAATGAAATATTATGAATTATATGTCCATTTTGAAGCTTGGGATGTGAAATTTAAGACTAAAAATCTTCAGAATTTTTCAACACCATTTGGTCATTCAAAACTTTCGCGCAAACTGACTGCCCAGAATAGAGTTCACACTTGACATATTTCCAATTTTCTACCAAAATGTCCAATAACTCTAAAATCAATAACCAAACCTATTCCTATACAATTTCTCACAAGGAACACAATGGAAAACTCAAAATGACCAAAATCATAACCCATCACCATGCCCTGTTTTGACCAATACACAAAATCAAACACAAAGTTACCAAACTTCACATTTAAGCTTCAATTCAATTCAATTCATTCAAAATACTAAACAAGGCACTAATTCCATGACAACAACACAATGACCCTCATTTTCAAAATTCAAGCAAAAATTTCCAGAAAATCCAAACTCAACCAATGGCTACAAAACCTATATTAAAATGTTTGTCTTACCTCTACAACTTTCCCAAAAGGAGGTCCTTGGTTCTCCAAACTCCAAATTCCTTGAGAGCTCAAACAAGACCAAATGACAAATCTAAAACCATGAAATTGAAGCTCTCAACACAAGGAACAAGTTTATAGAAGAGAGTTTTTCCATTAGAGGCCATTAAGAAGGTCAAAAGCCTACTTTTTACCAATAACTCTTCCTCTCTCTAACAGCTGCAATGGTAGATGAAAATGATAGAGAAAATGAGAGAGAAGGGAGGTTGAAGATGAAATGATGGAACACACACTCCCATACCCTCATGTTAGCAGAACAGAGGGAAGAAAGAGAGAGAAAAAATGAATTGTTTATTGATAATTTGACTTTCTATTGCCTCTCTCTTCATCTCCACTTAACATATATTAGAATTCTATTGGTTCTCATAAAGTAATCAACCAATTAATTGCCTTAATCTCTTCATTTGCCATTTTAATTTCATATCTCATTTTCCTCTTATTAGTAATTAATTTCTTCCATTAATTACTAATTTATGGCTATGCTTTCAATTTCTCAATAATTATGGCATATTAATTAAAATTACCACAAAATACATGATAACTCCAATTTAAATTCACAAATATCCACAATAATCCTCATTAGCCCTTAATTGAAAATTAGGGCATTACAACTTCCCTATGCCCAATGCCTATTGATGGAAACTTCCAAGGCATTTTTTCCCTTTAACCCAATATTTAATGGTTAATTGTGCATATATTTTATAGTTTTGAACTGTAAAATATATGAGCACTAAATATTTTTTTCAATCTTTAGTTATAACCGTAAACAATTCTCAGAATATTTTACGGTTCTTTGTAATAATTGTAAAATATCCTGAGAAGATTTTATGGTTCTTTATTTTGTTTTGAAAAAAACAAACTATAATTGAGTCATATGAATATATATACCGATTTACATAAAAAAATCTTGTAAAACTCAATAATTTTGCAATTGAAAAACTATTATTGTTTACAAAAAAATTACGACCAATAATATGAATTGCATTTAATCTCCAATTCACAAAATACAACTTTTAAATTTTAGAACAACCCTATACCTAACAATGTCAAAATATACAACTCTAACTTTCCAAGTACATTGGCAACTGCATTAATCTTCATCTTCTTTAAATTGTAACACTTCTCTCTTTAGAAGTCTTATCTCAATGGCAATAAGATCATCAATAACTTCACTACCATCTTTAAGACGACCCAGAAGCTTAGTAATGAATGAAAGGTATAGCGTTTGGTTCAAAAATTATCATATATAGGCACCTTTTTGTTGTCCTTATGATCCTTCATTCTATAAAAACCCTTAAAATCTCATTCCCTCATGAACATGCTCCATAGTGTTGTGTTGTGTTGCTTTGCAGTAGACATGTTATTTCCAAAGTCACTTCTTTTCTCAATCGTCTCTTTACTTACCTTGAAGGAAGCAGCCAAAACCTCCTTTCTCTCCAAACGTTGGCTTCATGCCTGGCGTTCAACCACCAACATAGACTTCAATGAATCATTCTTCGTAAATCCTAAGGATAATGATGATGATGATTCCCCACCAGAAACCAAACGTTCTCAGAAACTTGCTTTTGTTAATGTCATCAATAGGTTCCTTGACAACTACCAAGAACCCCTTGTAGACAAGCTCTCTCTCAAGTTCTTAAAGCCCTCAAAATTCTTAGATATCGTACAATGTTGAATTACTTTCACTTTTCAATGTGGAGTTTACTAGTTAGAACTCGATTTCTCAAAATCAGCGTGGGACAAGGACGACTTTGACAAAGAGTTTGATGAAAACGATCATCACGTTCCTTTCTTTCACTTGCCAAATGATGTTTTTGGTTATTATAACTTGAACAATAAAGGGAAGAGGGTGCGGCTGAAGCACAAGTAGGAGTAATTAAGTTTAATGTAACACCCTAAATTTTATTCATAAGTATGCCATATAACAATTTGAAGTATATAAATGGTGAATATTCATGATCATCGCAATTAAACACTAAAAATTTGAAATGTGAACAGTGTTGTCAGTGAAAAGTCCTATGAGGCAGTGCATTTGTCATGTGGTTTTTAGATGACCAAATGATGACAAAAAAGTGTACAAATTTACAATATGAAAGTAGACATTCTAAGCTTTAATTTGATAGGTCATATGTCTTATTTGGAGTTATACATAAAGAGTTATATATTTTGAAGTTTACCGAGTGAAAATAGCCAATTTCTGGGACAACGTCTAAAGATTTAAATTTTGTTAATGTTGAGCTTTCAGTTGGCTACAAGCTATATTTTTCCTTTAAACTAGACTAAATAAGAGTTTCATAGCCTTTGGAATCACTCCAATTGAAGTTCTACAAATAAAGTTATGATTTTTTAAAGTTTGGTAAGAAAATCTACCAAAATTGCCAATTGTTGAATGTAATGGCAATTGTGTAAAATGTGGAATATGAAATAGGAGGGGAAATAATTATTTGAATCATACAAATGCAAAGAGTCATTATTTTAAGGAAAGGGATTTAATTGTAATTACTAAAGTTGGAGCACAAGTTAATTAGAATAAAATACCATTATTTTGTACATGTGGATCACAATAATAAGATGAAGCCCAAACTTGGTTCAAAAGGGGAGCCTAGGCGTCATCCTGGGCTAACTAAAGAAAGGAGGATTAGTTCAATTTCAATTGGAGTTTATGACACAAGTTATGGAGGGAAAAAGTCAAGCACAATTTGTGTCATAAAAATCCTATTTTTGGGGTAATATTAATTAGGGGAAAATAGGAAGATATTTTAAAAAGCCTTTGCTTCATCTTTCTATACTTATTTCCATCCCAATACTCAAGGTGGGGGGGGGGGAGAGCTTAAGAACTAGAGAGAAGAAGAGAGATCAAGAGGAAGGAATCTAAAGATAAGACTTGTTCTTGTGTTCAAGCTTCCTTTCTTGCATAATAGCTTCTTTAATCTGTTCTTCTCCATGAATCACTATGTTTAGCAAGCTAATCTCCAAGTTAAGGAGAGAGAGGGAGGACGGTTTTGAGAGAGGAAGTCAAAGAAACCAAGGTAACTTCAAGAACTTCAATCTTTGTGGAAGTATGTTGTTGTTGTTGATAATGATGTTGTTCTTGGTTAGATTTGTGGTTTGTTGGTTAATTTTGCAAATTTGGGAAATGGAAACCTTAAGGGGTTATGCTGTCCAACTTTACTCAAATCTTAATTATTATATGTTTAAATGGTTAATCAAGGGGATAGTAGTGGAAAGGAATAAGCTTTTGAAGTTAAAAATCAAAAATCACATTTTTCTCTTTTCCCTCCTATGTTTTGGCTAGACTTGTTTAGAGGGGTAGGAGTTGGATTTTCATAAATCTGATGATTCCATTGTGTTTAGGAGGGAAAATTGTGTAGGGTTGATATTGAAAACATTTTCAGAAAAAACCCTAGAAAGTGAAATTACGAAAATACCCCTAAAACCCTAACTGGGGCTTTCAAGGGCAAAACTATCATTTGGCAGTGATTTTAGAAAACCGAGGTAAAAAATGAATTCTACAAGTAAAACTGTATGGGAATAGTTTGGGTCAAAATTTCTTGAAAAGTACAGTTGGACAGGGTAAAAAGGGCCTGGACCGGGTCCCTAGGGGCATTTTAGTAATTTTACAGAATTGAAATAATATAACCAACAAAAGTACTTTGGAAGAGTTTAGAGTGATACATGAATGGGTTTTAGTGTAATTCTTGTAAACTTGGATTTTTAGGATCAGTCTATTAACGCCCGAGCTAGATCAATATAGGAACTGTTTTTGTTGCAAAAAGGGATATAAGGTAGTAACTTTAACTTTCATACACTATGCTAATATTTTATCTTTTTTGCATGCTATCTTTTGTGATTTAATTAATCAACATGGTTATGCATAGGAGAGCAATTTATCTATGGAGGCACATTTAAATTTGTGTTTGGAGACACACTTACCTGGTTGTGGAGTAATATCCCGACCAAGGTTTTACAGATAGTGGGGGATTGAGCCCCTAACTCATGTATACATGCCATGGTATCATTATTAATTTGTTGCATAACATGAAGTATGACATATTTTATTTTTCAAATTTTATATGATCGATTGTATGTTACTACTAAAAGTCTCTCGAATCTCACCCTTTTTCAAATAAATATATTTTCTAGTAAAAGCTAGTAGCTCCAAGGGCAAATTGGTAAATACTGGAAATTGAGGTGTACGGGACAAGAGAACGGAGCTTTTTGGTTATATTTAGTTTAATTTTGAGATTTTGAGACTAAGGGGAAAACCTGTGATGTAATCAAGTACCCTGTATTAATATATCAATATATTTATGCTATTCCTATGTTATCTGCTAAATTGCTTATTGCTACTCTGATTTATGTCAATGATAAGTGGTATGTAAGACGGGGTCTTACATTTTGGTATCAGAGCCTAAGCTGTTTTGGCAGAGTAAGCGGTTCTGGTAATAGGATAGTATACTGATAAAGTCTTGATTATATGAAAAAATGAAATACACATGGAATGGGGCACTAAGGAAGTGAACTACCCCTTTTCTGGGAATCAGCCCCGAAAGATTTGGGAATACCCGAGGGTAGCTGGTGGGGCAATACTGAACTGAGGATGGTCTAAGGAAATTGTGGAACCCAAGGAATTGGGTACGGCCAAGGCTAGTGTCCATATCATATAGTATTTAGTCAGCCAGAGGTAGTTGGCATAATGTTTGAGATAACGATAGTCTCAGGGTATTGGTGGTTAGGAGCAGATAGAGCTGGTATCTACATTTTGGCACAGGCACACAAAAGTTAAGCATGCTCAACCCAGGAAACTCTTAGGATGGGTGACCCCCTGGGAAGTTAAGTTGGCAAGGTCATAGAGACTTGACAAATGGTTATTGTCTTAAGGTTTCTCTATGACCAATGATCATCTTAATTAGACGATTTGAAGAATTCTTAGAAGTATAGAGTGATGATATAAGTATTGATTTTAATAAGAAACATTTCTATTGTAGTGAGTACTGCTCAGAAAGGTTTGTTTGATAAGGTTATAGGAACCCGAGGCATAATAAATGTTTTGAGGTTTCTTCGTGCTAGGTAATAATCCTTAGTAACACCGTGGTGTTAAAGGTATGTTGGTATGATATACGGTGATACATGATGCGTGGTGATTATGCTGTATGTCGATCTAAGAGGATCCAATATGATGATACTAAAGGTTGGGATAGGCTTAAATCAGATCTAACCTGAGATAGTGCTTATGTCAAAATGCGAATCAGGTTGCATTATGGTTCTAAGACATGATAGAAGTTTGAACCTTATGGATAGTATTGAACCTTTGGTAATATTTTGAGGATAACAACTAAATACCGTAGAGGTTAGAATAGGCACTATTGATCTTAATTCTTAGTATGCCTATTGGGTATAATTGAGGAAAATGATTTCCAATTTGTCTGATATTGAGGTTCTAGATATCATGATGAACCTAAAAGTTGGGTTAGAGACCTTAGGTTGTAAATTCTACATGCAATTATATGGTAGTGGACTTGTGTGTACAGAAGCCCTAAGACCTAGTGGACCAGTGTGTCCTTAGGCTAGCAAATTTATTTAGTATTGTGTTGGGTTAGTGCTGATATGTGGAATTGAGGAACAAGATTCTTACGGACATGAATCCTTGCAAAAGGGATTTCAAAATTTTGCTAGATGTTAAGCCTAACATAAGGAAAGATCATGATCATAAAATATTCCATTAAAAGATTGATTGAGGTGATAGCTCTCTGAAGAAATGAGAGACAGAATTGATTTGCCAGCTATTCCACTAACTTGAGGCTATACTATGAGTCAATTGGTGGATGGCAAATATTGTGTTGAAGGGTTACTAAGTAAACTGTAACCCAAGAATCAACGTTAAGCTTTAGTTCCATAAGAATTTGAAATAGGCCAGAATGATTTGAGTTGAAATGAGCGATGAACTGGCATAAAGAAATGCATATTTCTAGTGCGGTCAGGTGTTATAAGAGGTTCCTGTGGGACTCCTACTAAATCATTCTGATATTATTAAAGCTTATATGAGGAGATAAACATTAGAGTGTGCAGTGGAAGTTTATGATTCTGAATTGAATACAGGAAGTTGAATAGGGTGACCATTAATATCAAGCACCCACTTCCTAGAATAGATAATTTGCTCGATCAGTTGTCTGGTTCCTATGTGTTTTCCAAACTGGGTTGAGATTTGAGTATCACCAGCTTGAGGTGAAAGCAGAGGATGTACCAAAAACTGCTTTTAGGACCAGATATGGCCATTACAAGTTTCTTGTAATGCCATTTGGGTTGACTGATGCACTTGCCGTGTTCATGGACTATATGAATTGAATTTTTCGTCCGTACTCGGACCAATTCGTAGTAATCTTTATTGATGATATATTGGTATATTCATGGAGTAGAGTAGAACATGAGTAACATTTGAAAATCATATTGAACATACTGAAATCTAAGCAACTCCATGTCAAGCTGGGCAAATGTGAGTTTTGACTTTCAGAAGTTGGAATTTTGGGCTATATAGTCTCACAGCAAGGAGTCACAGCAGATCGTTGTAAGGTAGAAGTAGTATAGAATTGGAAAGGCTAGAGACTGTGGTTGTGATATGTTGTATTTTGGGTCTTATGGATTATTATAAGGGTTTATGTAACTTTGCCTTGGAAAACTCAATATTATGAGTGGGATGATAATTGTGAGAGGAGCTTCATAGAGCTGAGATGACAATTTATTATAGCACTAGTGCCGATAATCCCAGATTCACAGTGGACCTTTGTTGTCTTTACTGATGCCAGTCGACATGGATTGTGAAGTGTATTAAATCCCATATACGAGTAGGTATGGATTGGAAAATGCTTTGATGCGAGCCGAGTGGTAAGTATGCATCTTGTCAGCTGAAGCATCATGAATTGAACTGTCCTACTGATAGAGCTCAATATTTATATATTTTTATTAATTAATCTTAGGCTTTTGTGGGACTTTAATTGAATATTTTGGGCATAATCAAGTGTTAATGTGAGACTTTAATGGAAGAATAATTTGGGAATTAAAGTGGTTAAATTGTTATATTTTTAATTAATATTTGTTATTCCCATTATTCTTTAATTGTGAACAAAAGATATTACCTTTGTGAATGTAATTTTGTAGGTGATGATGTGGCACAACTTGAGTGGTAAAGGTAAAAGATGTGATTTTGGAGCTTAATGAAGGACAAAAGTGGAACATCATAAGTGTAGAATTTATTTTCACATTTTTTCTAAGAGGAGGTTAAATGAGTAAGGGCCTTGTTTTGTTATTGTAATTTTGTACATATGCTAAAACATATTTTCATCTCCTCATCCAAACAATGCACAACTCACTTTTAACCTAGAGAATAAGGGAAGTGAAAAGGAGTGTTGCGGCTGTGAAGGAGGACGCAAGTGTAAAAAGGAGGCAGATTGAGCTGTTCGGTTCTGATTATCAATGGCTTATTCCTTCTCCTTTCATCAATCTTCATCCTCTTCCTCTATGTGTAGCTAAGCTTTGGTGATTTCCTTGAGTTGGGTAATGGTTTGAGCTTCTAAACTTCAATGGAATTCCTTTAAGCTCTCTTTTTAGTTCATGATTATGTAGCTTGGTTAAGTATGTAATTGTGATCTAGATTGTTATGCCAAGTGTTTAAACTTGGTGGTTGAGCTAGGAGTTATTAATTAAGCTTTGTATGATTCATATTAGGAGTAGGTTGAATTGTTTATCTCAACTTGGTTAAGTGGATTTAAATGATTAAACTGAATATTTTGAATTGTTGTAATGGTAATTACAATTTTGAATTGGAAGTTGATTATTCATCTCCTTGAGTCTGAATTATTTGGTGATATTCATTTAATTGCTTCGGTAGAATGAATTAAATGATTATTGCAAGTATGGAGCTAGTGGTATCTTAGTTCCATCCTCTTGACTCATTATAGAATTCATATTATTAGCAAGCAAGGAAGACTAAAACCCCAACTCAAGGGAATCTCATTTCATCATTATTCTAGTTTATTAACTTTACTTTATCATTAGTGTTAATTTCAATTCCTTTTGCTTCTTTGTCTTGAAAACCGAAAAATACAAAAATATTGTTTTAGCTTAGTTTAGTTCATTAGTTTACAAATGCAATTTCTCAAAAATGATTTCTCACAACTTTAAGGCTTTTTATCACTTTCCTACTTAGAAAATTGGAAATTAATCTCCTCACAAGAACGACCTAGGTTGAGCTACTATGCTACATTTTCAAACCTAGTTTTATTTTGTGAACTCACACGACATGGGTTCATCAAAATTGGCGCCGTTGCCGGGGAGGATGATTGCCAAGGTTTTAAGTAGTTAGGTGTTCTTTTCTGTTGTCATAGTGTGTCTTAGTTTGGTAGGAAGTGTGTAGCACTCATTTGAATTTTGGCAAAATTCTGATTTTCGATTCGCACTGTCTTGTTGGAACTGAAATATTTGTGCTCAGAAAATTCTGAAATTTTACAGGTTAAAATTTTTCCGCATTCTGAGGAGGACTAATAGCTATAGCTATTAGGTCTATTGGATTTTAGCCAAATTCGAAGGTTTGCTATACTTTTCTGAATTTTCTTTCTTTTTGTGTATTTTTCTAAGTTTTTGATTTAGTTTGTTCTTAAGGTTTTCTTTGATTTTTCTTGGTTGCTAGTGTGTTTTTGAGTTTTTTTAGGTAGTTGTTCATTGTTGGAGTGTTTGATAGTGGTTTAGTCATTTTTCATATTCATAGTTGTTTTGCATTCCATTTGCCATTAGAAAACAAAAAACAAAAAGAGATTTGCATTTTGTTGCTTTGCTATCATGTTCTTAGTGGCTATTATGTGGTTCATTATTGTTTTGTGGTGAGCAACTTTGCATTCTTCATCCTTGGATATTTGTTGGTTACAACTTGAGATTTCAGGTAGCTATCACATTCTGTAAGTTGTGCTTCCAGTGACTCTACTTATATACTTGCGGTTTGAGGTACTACTCTACTTCATTGCTATACCAACTTGTTCCCTTAAAAGGTGAATTCTTACCTTGCAACTCCTATTTGCCTCTTGTCATATTGCGTTGCACTTGCCTTGTTATTGCTGGAACTGGTCTTACTCTTTAGACACTTGAATTTTGTTGGTTGTGGTTAACTCTTTTGGTTGTCAAAGATTAGTTATCTTGGTTTCCTACAAGTTGCTAATTTTTGCTGTATACAACCCTTCTTCAATTGACCATTTGACCAATTACTTTGCTATAATTTGTGTGTCTATATGAGTCTTCTTACTGTGCATGACTAGATCTCAAAAAACTGAACTTGTGCCTTTAGATAAAGATATTGACAAGACAATTAGGTTACTTAAGAAAGGTAAGAAAGCTGAATCATCTAGTGTAGGGCTTGGACAAGTCATTGACACTGAAGTTGTTGCACATACTTGTGATAATTCTTCTCATATTGTCTCTTCATTCATTGTAGATCACCATCTTACCATGGATCCTCCTCCAGAAGACGTACCTGTTCCTCCTCCAGAAGATGTACCTCTACCTATTGGGGAGTGTAGAACTATCAAAGATCTTACCTCTTCTACTGATATTATTGATCCTTTCCTCTCTTGTCCAGAATTTAATATTAATTTTGAGTTGAAAGGTCCTTTGTTGAGTCACTTACCAAAATTTCATGGTTTACCTGCAGAGGATCCTAACAGGCACTTGAGGAATATGTACATTGTGTGCACCTCCATGAAACCAATGGGAGTTGATCTAGATGAGATGTGCCGGAAAGTCTTTCATTTCACATTAGAAAACAAAGCTAAGGAGTGGTTCTTGATGCTACCTCACCACAATCCTAATGCTTTAGCATCCTAGGACAGCTTGAAGAGTGCCTTTTTGGAAAAATACTTCCCTTCTTCAAAGATAACATCTCTCACTAAGGAAATCTTCGGTGCTAAACAAGGCCTCCATGAATCTTTTTATGAGTATTGGTGTCGTTTTCAAGAACTTGTAGCCAAGTGTCCACATCACCAAATCCCAGAAGCTCGATTGGTGCAATATTTTCATAGTGGGTTGCTTCCTCAAGATAGGAAGAGTTTGGATTCATCTTCTGGAGGCACTATTCAATTGCTTACACCTGAAGAAGCTTGGGCTTTAATTGAGAAAATAGCTAGTAATGATCAACAATTTGAAGGGTTGGATGCTAGATAAGTCCATGAGATTTCACATGCTTCAAGATCTTCAAGGGAGTATGATAATTTGTCATCCCAAATGACAGATATGAGAACTGACCTCAATAAGCTCATGGCCCATCTAAACAATGTGAACATTCATGGGTCACATTCTCAAGCTCTAGTGGCTCCTAGCTGTGACATATGTAGCTCTCACATGCATATTGCTCCTAATTGCCCACACCAACTTGGGGAGGTCTCGGCTATTTTTCAAGGGAGACAAGGACAGAATCAAAGGCCTTGGAATCCCTACTCTAATACATACAATGAGGGTTTGAGGTCCCATCCCAACTTTGGTTGGAGGAACCAGAATCAATTTCAAGGGAATTCTTTAAATCAAGCTCCAACTCAAGGACCTTCAAACCAATCTAATCCCCAACAAACAGTGGTTGCTACACCTGAATCCCATGCTACTAAAGATGACATCTCTCAACTTCTCAAATGTATGAATAATGTGTCATCTTTAATGGGTAACTTAGCCTCGAGATTTGATGAAGAGAGAGCTCAAACCAATTCTAAATTTTCTGACATTGGGACTAAGTTTGACACAATCTTTAACAAGTTGGAGTTGTTGGATTCTAAGAATTCTAACCTTACTTCATTTGTCACTCAAATGTCTGATAGCCTTAATGAGCAACAAGCTAAAAGTGGACAAGGGTTGCCTTCTAACACTGTGATCAATCCTAAGGATGTACATGCTATCTCTTTGAGGAGTGGTAAACAAGTGGGTAAACAAGTCTGATTTGAAGAAAATGTTGAGAGTTTCAAATCTGGAATGCATTCTAGTGATAGGCACAATGAAGAGGTTGAGGTTCCCTTGCAACCACAAGTGGAAGATATTGATGGTAGTGATGATTCTGATCAAAGCACTTACCTTGCTATTGGAAAATCTGAGAGTATGGTTGAACAGAAGCTTCTACAAAGGCATTCTTCTCCAAATTCAAATATGGATAGCAAGCAAGGAGTGTCAACTTCAACAAATGCTAAGGTACTTGACCCTTCAACTTCTTCTTCTTCAAGCAAAGGGGAAGGTAAAAAGGTAAATCTCTCTGAAATTCCATTTCCTAATTCATATGTGCTTAGCAAAAAGGTTTCAAATGAAAAGAAATTTTTTGATATGATGGATATTTTCAGTAAGATTGAAGTTAATTTGCCTTTGCTTGATGTGTTGAAAGGAATGCCTGCTTGTGCTAAATTCTTGAAAGATTTGTGTACCCAAAAGCGTAGGTGTAAACCCAATGAGTGTGTTCAGTTGAGTCCTAGTGTGTCTGCTCTGTTTAAACCCCATCTCCCAATTAAGTGTAAAGACCCTGGCTCATTCACTGTTCCATACACTATAGGTACCATGCCTTTTAGTAATGCTCTTCTTGATCTAGGAGCCGCTATAAATGTCATGCCTTACTCTGTTTACACCTCTCTTGGCCTCACAAACATCAAATCCACTAGTGTCATCCTACAACTAGCTGATTGCACTACTAGGAAACCTCATGGCTTATTGGAAGACATCTTAGTCAAGGTCAAAGACTTAGTGTTTCCTACTGATTTTTATGTCCTAGACATGTCTATTGAGGTCTCAGTTGAGGAGCTATTGATTTTGGGTAGGCCTTTCATGCGCACAGCTAATACTATCATTAGCATGAAGGATGGGTTTATAACTATGGAAGTAGGTGATCATGTCATTCGGTTCAATGTTTATGAAGCTATGAATCACCTATTTGAGGACTACTCCCTTCTTGGCTTGAATGAGATTGATTTGGCCTTGGAAAAGGCAATTGATGAGTCTACTTTCTCATTATGTGTGAAAAATGATTGTCATGATGATGTATGTGCTACCATTGGTTCAAATTCTTTTCCCTTTATTGATTGTGATGATGATGTGTGTAGTATTGATTGCATGTCAATTGATAGCTCACTTTCCACTTCCAATCCTTTAATTTTTGATTTTTCTAACCTTGGTAGTACTATATCTTCATTTGATAGTTATCATGGTGTTGGGAAAGAATTATTGTGTAGTTTTGTAGAATTTGAGAATGTTAATGAAGTGGATTCCACTTTTGGAAGTGAAGCAACATCTATTAGCACTGAATCTGCTCCTATGGACACAAGTAGAGTCATTGTTGAAGATGAGGAAAGAAATCAATGTGCTACTAATGGCACGATTGCAATTCATGGGTCTAAGCTTCACATTCCTCCATCTTACAAGTTTCAGACTTCTCCTAACCTCAAGGATGATTGTGTGAGTAACCTCACTTCTTTCCAATTATTGAAATACTTACATTCTCCTTTTGGTGATGAACTTAGCAGGTCAAGAGTCATAAATTTCTTTGCTGAGAATTTTGGAAATAATGGACAACCACATGTCAAGACTGCAACAGGGGAGACACTCAGTTCTAATCAATTACTACACTGTTGCATACCATTTCATGATGCTACTTCTCATATATTTCACTCTTTGAATGATGCAGTGGTAGTCTAGGTTGCTTTGTGAATGAGCCACAATCTCAATCCACATCTGAACAAGGGGGACATACTTCCAATCCAATAATCATTGGGAATTCTCATAAGAAAGGGAAGTTTCTTGGTGCACTTGAGTTGAAAGAACTTTTACCTTCAATTGTGCAACCCCCTGAACTTGATTTGAAACCCCTTCCCCCTAATTTGAAGTATGCTTTTCTTGCTGAACATGATCAATTACCTGCCATTATCTCTAGTTCCTTAAGTACATCTGAGGAGTTGAGTTTACTCCATGTGTTGAAGAAACATAAGAGGGCAATAGGGTGGACTTTAGGTGACATTCCAGGTATTAACCCAACTGTGTGCACCCACAAAATACTTTTGAATGAGGGTTCTAAACCTGTGAGACAGCCCCAACGTAGACTCAACCCTCTCATCTTAGATGTAGTTAAGAAGGAGGTCACCAAACTCTTGAGTGCAGGGATCATATATCCTATTTCAGATAGTGAGTGGGTTAGTCCGGTCCAAGTTGTTCCAAAAAAGAGTGGGATAACTGTTGTGCGAAATGAGAAGAATGAACTCATTCCAACAAGAGTCCAAAACTCTTGGAGAGTTTGTATAGACTTTAGAAAGTTGAATGAAGCAACTCGAAAGGACCACTTTCCCCTCCCCTTTATAGATCAGATGCTAGAAAGATTGGCATGCAAATCACATTATTATTTCCTTGATGGTTTTTCTGGTTATTTTCAGGTTCTTATTGCACCAGAGGATCAAGAAAAGACAACATTTACTTGCCCATTTGGGACGTTTGCATACCGAAGGATGCCTTTTGGGTTATGCAACGCTCCTGGGACATTTCAAAGATGCATGCTCTCCATTTTTAATGACTTACTCGAACAAGGTATTGAGGTATTCATGGATGATTTTTCTATATATGGGAATTCTTTTGAAGAATGTTTGCTGAATTTGGAGAGAGCATTAGAAAAATGTGTGCAAAAGAACCTTGTGCTAAATTTTGAGAAATGCCACTTCATGGTAGATCAAGGAATAGTCTTAGGCCACTTGATAAGTAAGAGGGGTATAGAAGTTGACAAATCTAAAATTGAAGTAATTTCATCTCTTCCTTATCCCTCTAACTTAAGAGAACTTAGATCTTTCTTGGGGCATGCTGGGTTTTATAGAAGATTCATTAAGGATTTTAGTAAAATAGCTTGTCCCCTATTTAAGCTTCTCCAAAAGGATGTGGATTTCATATTTGATGATGCATGCCAATTGGCTTTTGATGAAATTAAGTCTAGACTCATTTCTCTACCTATACTCATTGCTCCTAATTGGGATCTTGATTTTGAGCTTTGTTGTGATGCTTCCAATAGTGCTGTTGGTGTAGTTCTAGGTCAGAAAATGGGTAAGACCTCTTGTGTTATTGCTTATGCTTCAAAAACATTGGATAAGGCTCAAATCAATTATACTACCACTGAGAAAGAGCTCTTTTCCATTGTTTTTGCACTTGAAAAGTTTAGGTCTTATCTAGTGAATTCTAAAGTGATTATCTATTCTGATCATTCTGCTGTCAAGTTCTTATCTAGGAAGACTCATACTAAGCCTCGGTTACTAAGGTGGATGCTACTACTTCAAGAATTTAACACAGAGTTTAGGGACAAGGCCGGTGCAGAAAATCTTGTTGCTGACCATCTAAGCCGCTTGCCCCTTGCTACACAGGGAGTAGTTAATGCTGAAGTTACTTGTGATGGTTTTCTTGATGCCCATCTCCTGGCTATTACACTTCGTGACCCATGGTTTGCTCATATTGTGAATTATCTTGCTGCTGGGGTGTTCCCTGATTCTTTGTCTCGTTTTCAGAAACAGAAGTTGAAACATGAATCTCAATATTATTTGTGGGATCCTCCTTACTTGTGGCGGCATTGTAGTGATCAAGTCATTAGGAGATGTGTGCCGGATGATGAAATTTCTTCTGTTATAACATCTTGTCATTCTTTGTTGTGTGGTGGTCACTTTGGGGCAAAGAGAACTGCTAGGAAAATCTTAGACTGTGGTTTATATTGGCCTAACCTCTTTAAGGATTGTTATGCTTTTTGCAAAACTTGTGATGCATGCCAGCGTTTTGGGGGTTTATCTAGAAAGCATGAAATGCCACAACAACCTATGTTGTTTTGTCAAGTTTTTGATGTTTGGGGCATTGATTTTATGGGTCCATTTCCTGTATCTCATGGATATTTGTACATTTTGTTGGCTGTTAATTACCTTACAAGGTGGATTGAGGCCATTCCTACAAGGAAAGATGATGCTTCTACTGTTATAAAATTCCTACGTACTCATATCTTTTGTAGGTTTGGTGTGCCAAGAGCAATTGTGAGTGATCGTGGCTCACATTTTTGCAACAAATTGATGGACAACTTGCTATCCAAATATGGTGTTCTCCACAAGATTTCTACCCCTTACCATCCACAGACAAATAGGCAAGCTGAGGTGTCTAATAGGGAAATCAAGTATATCTTGGAGCGAATTGTCAAGCCAAGTAGGAAAGATTGGAGTCTCCGGTTGGATGATGCTCTTTGGGCATATCGTACAGCTTTTAAAACTCCCATTGGCATGTCTCCTTTCCAGTTAGTCTTTGGTAAGAGTTGCCATCTACCTGTTGAGCTAGAGCATAGAGCTTACTGGGCTGTGAAGACTTGTAATATGGATCTTCAAGGTTCTGCTGAGGAAAGGATGCTTGAGATACAAGAGCTAGAAGAATTGAGGTTGGATGCATATGAAAGTTCTCGTATCTATAAGGAAAAATCCAAATTGATTCATGATCAAGGCATCTTACGAAAGCAGTTTCATGAAGGAGAGCAAGTGCTTATGTTCAAGGCAAGATTCAAGCTTAAAAATGGGAAGCTTAAAACCAAATGGCAAGGTCCATACAAAGTGGTCAAGGTGCATAGCTTTGGATTAATAGAGCTTGAAGATCTTGCAAGTGGTGCAAAGTTTCAAGTGAATGGTCACTTGTTGAAGCACTACCATGCTAGTCATCAACCACCATGATTACACGGTAGTCTCTTTCCTTACCTTGTTTCTTGTTTTATTTGATGATATATGCTATTGAACAAGTGTGGGGGAGGGACTTACCGGTAGTAAAAGGTAGTTTGTTTGTTTGCATTTTTAAATTGAATAAAATCCATTGTGAATCATACCCTTGTGCTTAATGTAACACCCTGCCTTTAATCACGTAATTATAATTCGATATTAGATAATTAAAGTAAATTAGAGACCTTCGGATAACTTAAACTCATTTCAATCTCCTACTTTGTAGTAGGGTTTTCACAAAATCATTCAAAATCTCTTTCCTGATCCTGGTCCCCATTTCAAAACTCGAATATAATTACTTATGCAGTTTATCTACATTCACGTATGACAGAGTGTAAAACCAAATCCCCGGCAACCCCCGGGTTCTATACATATATATACTAGTGGCTACAAGTATCCACTAGGGGATTACATATCCAAAATTTAATCCATAATTCAAATTCAACATATATAGTAATCCTGAGTTCAAAATGCTTAACCAACGCCTCCAAAATCAATTATTCCCCTAAGGCCCTAAGTACTCCGGGTTGGCCGCTTCTCCTTTGAGCCACACGCCCTGTCTGAAAGATTAGTCATAGGAAAGAATGAGATTCGAGAGAATCTCAGTAGTAACAAACCACTCATACAATGTATAACTACCAAGCATGTATAGATATCACAACCAGCAACAATAGCAGCAATAATCTCAAAGATACATGGTTTTCACCACAAACGACAGCACTCACGGCTGTATACACAATACGACAGCTCTCGCTGTAATCTTCATCACGACAGCTTATGCTGTAATCACAATAACGACAGCTTACGCTGTAAACGACAGCTTGCGCTGTAAACGACAGCTATCACCAGCTGTAACCGCAGCAGCATCACAGAAATCATCACAGAACCATGATAACACACGCATACATAGCATTACACACAGTATAAGAGAGAAAGTCACTACCTGATCCTTTCCTGACGTCCTTCTGCGCAGTTGGCTCACGAGGGCGGCAAATATCAAAGCCTATAAACAAAATCAAGAATGGTGGATTAATTTCCTACCCCTAATTCCTACTTTCAAACACTTAGAATAGGTTCTATATGAGTCTATAATGAAAATTTACAAAAATACCCCCGGGGACCCGGCCTGGGCCCGCCATACCCGGACCGGTTGCACTTTTCTCGAAATTCTAATCTGGGCTATCCTAACATATTTCCGCCCAAGGAATCCATTTCCGTACTCAGAATTATCAAATTCAATGTCAAATTACGAAATTGCCCTTGGCAGCCCTACTTTTAGGGTTTTAGGGGTGTTTCCGTAATTATGCTTTCTCGGCCTTTTTTGAAAAAGTGCCCAACTGTAACCCCACCTATTTTCGCCCACTGAATCCAATGGAATCATCAAATCATTGAAAATCCAACTCTAAGACCCATTTATAGCCTTGGCCGAAATATACATGTTCTCCAGGAAAAATTGGGGTTTTACGATTTCGGCTCCGTAAACGCGTTCCTTTCTACTCCTAACCACTTTATTAACCATTACATTAGGTTACAACTAACATTAAGACCCAATTTGGACAGCATAACCCCTAGGCCACATCATTTCCAAACTTTAAAACCAATGGCAATCCGGCGAAATTTCACCGATTAAATTGCCCACAGCAGCCAGAATAAGCAATATACGAAAGTTTGGAAGTTACCTCAAGCTCCTTCTAGCTTTTCTCAAGAGTGGCTGAAAACCCTAGCCCCTTGAACACCAAATTGTCTTCTCAAACACCTTAAATAACATAGAAGAGAAGCTTAGAAACAAGGTTATACGCGTTAGGAGCTAGATCGTCGGAGAAATCGGCTTACCTTGCGAGATTTCTCCTCTTTCTCTCTCTAAGAGCTCTCAACTTTCTCTCACTATCTTCAGCTGGAAATGGCGTGAAATGGCTGAAGAAGATGAGCAATTTGATTAATAATCCATGCTGACATCATCTTTTAATGAGATGATGTCATAATTCCCATTTTCGGATTTTCTGGCAGATTTTCTGCCCAAACTTTGAAAAATCATAACGAATTCTAGAAAAATCGAAATGAGGTGATTCCAAAGCCAAATGAAAGATATTTAAGTCCTCTTCATAGGAAAAATATTGGCCATTACTGCAAATCACCACAAAATTCCCAGAATTTCAATCTTTGCATACTGTTCCAGAAAATAATTAATTTCGCTGGGCAAACTTCAAAAATCCAAAACTCTTAGGTCACAAATCAAAATGATACAAATTATATGTTCATTTTGAAGCTTGACATGTGAACTTTAATACTGGAAAATTACAGAATTTTTAGACACCATTTGCCTATTTAAAACGTCCATACAAATTGGCTGCCCTGTACAGAGTTTCAATGGACAGAGTTTTCAACTTTAGCACGATTGTTCCCAATGGTTCCAATTTCACAATAAACACTCTCCCCACATGAATTTTCACAAGGAAGCCATTGGAATCATTAAAATATCCAAATTCCCATCACACATTCTCCAAAAGTGTTTATTCAACAATAATTATATCCACTTTTAAAGTCATTAGCCCTTAATCACTTTTTGGGATATTACACTTAACCTTATCCTACACTACCCTTTTCTCTTATCCTTATGCCTAATTTCTGAGAACTATTTCCACTTATGTCTTGTTCTCTCTCTCCTTGTGATGATGATGTGTTTTGCTTCAATCTTGAATTGGACTTCACAACATTCACTTCACCCAAGGGATAAGTGCGTCTAGGTTCTTTGTTTTTGTGCATTACATTGAGGGCAATGTAAGGATTGAGTGTGGGGGAGTGTGTGTTATTCTCATGAGAATTCACTGTGATATCATATGCCTCTGTCTCCTGCTTGTGTCATCTATTGTTTTTGGTCCAATTCATTGAGATTTTTGAAGCCTTTAGTCATGATCAAGTATCTTGATTACTCTTAGTTGGATTCATGGTTGAAACTTGCTTTGAATTAGTGAATTGCCATAAAATTCAAGTGTTTTAATGATGCATGGTTTAATTTTGATAAGTTTGTTAGGAAACAAAAAGCCTAGTTGGAAGGTGTTTTGTGCCTAATTGTTCATTTCATTGTGTGATTCATCTACTTAGATTATTGCTCTCTAGAACTTGTTTTATTTCTTGCTTGAGGCTACATTTTGCAATGGTATGGATAGAGATGACATTGGCATTCATTTCATCACCCATTTACCCAAACACAAACCATTTACCATTTACCTTTGTGTAACCCCTTGAGCCCTTCACTTTCATTTCCATTTCATTATACAAATGCTATGTTTGCATCCTTTATCAAGTTCTTATTAGCACTATTGAAAAAAAAGTACTATTATATATTAGAAGAAAAAAAAAGAAGAAGAAAAAAATTGCCATGTGAATAGTTAAAAAAAGAAAAAGAAAGAAAATAGAAAAGAAGAAAAAGAAGAGAAAAAGTGTGAATACAAAAAAAAATCAAAGAAAGAAATAAAGTCACAATGGTGAAATATGTGAATTAAGTTTAGTTTCATAGTGCTAAGAGATCTAGAAAATTATTTGGTGGAAGCATAGTGTTTTTTACATTTTCCATCATTTGGCCTATTCAACATTACAACCCTACAAAGTCCTTTGGATTTATTTATGCCATTGTTTCAAGTAGTGGAGAGCCTAGAAATTCAACAAGCCTATGGTAGAGTATGGTCAAAGTGGATGTGAGTGAAAAACTACCCTCTATGAGAGAAGAGTGCAAACACTTGTCATAGTTAAGGTTTCCAATTAAGCTCATTGTAATTAAACTTTGCATTGCTTTAGCTACTTCAATTTTTGGTATGTTCATTGGATTTGGATAAGAGGATACCTTGTTATTTGACTAAGTGTAATTCTTGAAGCTTGATCTTGCCTATCCTTTAAACTTTCATCCCTCTCTTCCTATTGTGAGTTTAATGTTTTGCTCAGGAGTGCAAAAGCTTAAGTGTGGGGGAATTGATAGAGCTCAATATTTATATCTTTTTATTAATTAATCTTAGGCTTTTGTGGGACTTTAATTGAATATTTTGGGCATAATCAAGTGTTAATGTGAGACTTTAATGGAAGAATAATTTGGGAATTAAAGTGGTTAAATTGTTATATTTTTAATTAATATTTGTTATTCCCATTATTCTTTAATTGTGAACAAAAGATATTACCTTTGTGAATGTAATTTTGTAGGTGATGATGTGGCACAACTTGAGTGGTAAAGGTAAAAGATGTGATTTTGGAGCTTAATGAAGGACAAAAGTGGAACATCACAAGTGCAGAATTTATTTTCACATTTTTTCTAAGAGGAGGTTAAATGAGTAAGGGCCTTGTTTGGTTATTGCAATTTTGTACATATACTAAAACATATTTTCACCTCCTCATCCAAACAAGGCACAACTCACTTTTAACCTAGAGAATAAGGGAAGTGAAAAGGAGTGTTGCGGCTGTGAAGGAGGACGCAAGTGTAAAAAGGAGGCAGATCGAGCTGTTCGGTTCTGATTATCAATGGCTTATTCCTTCTCCTTTCATCAATCTTCATCCTCTTCCTCTATGTGTAGCTAAGCTTTGGTGATTTCCTTGAGTTGGGTAATGGTTTGAGCTTCTAAATTTCAATGGAATTCCTTTAAGCTCTCTTTTTAGTTCATGATTATGTAGCTTGGTTAAGTATGTAATTGTGATCTAGATTGTTATGCCAAGTATTTAAACTTGGTGGTTGAGCTAGGAGTTGATTAATTAAGCTTTGTATGATTCATATTAGGAGTAGGTTGAATTGTTTATCTCAACTTGGTTAAGTGGATTTAAATGATTAAACTGAATATTTTGAATTGTTGTAATGGTAATTACAATTTTGAATTGGAAGTTGATTATTCATCTCCTTGAGTCTGAATTATTTGGTGATATTCATTTAATTGCTTCGGTAGAATGAATTAAATGATTATTGCAAGTATGGAGCTAGTGGTATCTTAGTTCCATCCTCTTGACTCATTATGGAATTCATATTATTAGCAAGCAAGGAAGACTAAAACCCCAACTCAAGGGAATCTCATTTCATCATTATTCTAGTTTATTAACTTTACTTTATCATTAGTGTTAATTTCAATTCCTTTTGCTTCTTTGTCTTGAAAACCGAAAAATACAAAAATATTGCTTTAGCTTAGTTTAGTTCATTAGTTTACAAATGCAATTTCTCAAAAATGATTTCTCACAACTTTAAGGCTTTTTATCACTTTCCTACTTAGAAAATTGGAAATTAATCTCCTCACAAGAACGACCTAGGTTGAGCTACTACGCTACATTTTCAAACCTAGTTTTATTTTGTGAACTCACACGACATGGGTTCATCACCTGCCCATAATCTTGAGTTGATGGTAACAGTATTGGTATTGATATGGAGATGTTGCCTTTACGGTGTAACCATATAGTTGTACTACGATCACCAGGGTTTGAAATATTTCAATGATAAAAAAGAACTGAATATGAGAAATCACAGATGGATAGAGCTGCTTAAAGAATTTAACCTAGAGATAAAGTATCATCCAGGAAAGGCTAATATCGTTGCTAATGCATTGAGCTATAAAATAATGCAAGTGGCCACCATGATGATTGGTGAGCAGAAATTGATTGAGGATGTTAGAGATCTTAGTCTGTGTAGGCAGATTTTGATTAGTGGTAACAATTTCAGTGAGACAGATAAGGATATGAGAGTAGCAATTGAAAAAGCTCAGATCAAGGATAGATGAGCGCAATCTATCAAGAACTTGTAATTAAGTACGAGGATGTGGATATATGGGATTATTTGACGTATGAAGTCATACCTGACTGAGTCATTTATCAGTAGGAGGAATAGCTTAGATATAGGATTATCTCGTTCATAAATGTTGTTGGAAGGGATTATCTCTTAGAGAAGCAATATGGGAAATGGAGGAAGATATGCTGAAGCGTCACTTGAAGTTTATGGCTATGTATATGTAGCAAATTTTGGGGACAAAAGCTATTTAAGAGGGGGAGAACTGTAACACCCCAAATTTTATTCACCAATTTGCCATGTAATAATTTAAAGTATTTAATGAAATGGAATGGTGAATATTCATGATCATAGCAATTAAACACTGAAAATTTGAAATGTGAATAGTGTTGCCAGTGACATTTCCTGCGAGGCAGTGGGTTCATCATGTGGTTTTGGGAAAACTAATGATGACCAAAAATTGTAAAATTTTATAGGATGAAAGTAGACATTCTAAGCTTTAATTTGATAGGTCATATGAATTATTTGGAGTTGTATAAAATGAGTTATGTATTTTTGAAGTTTACCCAGTGAAACTGGCCAATTTCTGAGACAACATCCAAAGATTTAAATTTTGGGAATGTTGAGCTTTTAGTTGGCTAAATTCTATATTTTTCCTTGAAACTAGATTAAAAAAAAGGTTTCATAGCCCTTAGAATCACTCTAATTGAAGTTCTACAAATAAAGTTATGATTTTTCAAAGTTTGGTCAGAAAATCTATCAAAATTGCCAATTGTTGCGAATTTGAAAAAAAAAGAATGTAATGGCAATTGTGTGAATTGTGGAAGAAGAAAATAGGATGGAAAATAATTATTTAAATGATACAAATGGCAAGTGTCATGATTTTAATGCAAGGGATTTAATTATAATTGCTAAAGTTGGAGCACATGTTAATTAGAATAAAATACAACTATTTTGCACATGTGGATCAAACTAATAAGATGAAGCCCAAACTTGGTTCAAAAGGGGACCCTAGGCTACATGTTGAGCTAACTAAAGAAAGGAGGATTAGTTCAATTTCAATTGGAGTTTACAACACAAGTTATGGAGGGATAAAGTCAAGTACAATTTGTGTCATAAAAATCCTATTTTTGGGGTAATATTAATTTGGGGAAAATAGGAAGATATTTTAAAATGGCCTTGCTTCATCTTTCTATCCTCATTTCTTTCCCAACACTCTAAGGCAGAGAGAGAGAGAGAAAGAGAGAGAGCTTAAGAACTAGAGATAAGAGGAGAGCTCAAGAGGAAAAAATCTAAAGGTAAGACTTATTGTTCTTGTGTTCAAGATTCCTCTCTTGCATAATAGCTTCTCTAATATCTTTTTCTCCATGAATCACTATGTTTAGCAAGCTAATCTGAAGGTTAAGGAGAGAGAGGGAGGACAGTTTTGAGAGAGGAAGTCAAAGAAACCAAGGTAACTTCAAGAACTTCAATCTTTGTGGAAGTATGTTGTTGTTGTTAATGTTCTTTGTTGGATTTGTGGTTTGTTGGTTGATTTTGCAAATTTGGGAAATGGAAACCCTAAAGTGTTATGTTGCGAAAGTTCCTCAAATCTTGTTGAGTATGTGTTTAAATGGTTAATCAAGATGATTGGAGTGAAGAGGAACAAGCTTTTGAAGTTAAAAAATCAAAAATCACATTTTTCTCTTTCCCCTCCTATGTTTCAGCCAGACCTGTTTAGAGGGGTAGGAGCTGGATTTTCATAAATATGAGGATTCTATGGTGTTCAAGAGGGAAAATTGTGTAGGGTTGATGTTGAACACTTTTTTAGAAAAGCCCTAGAAAGTGAAATTAAGAAAATACCCCTAAAACCCTAACTGGGGGCTGTCAAGCGCAAAACTGTCATTTGGCAGTGATTTTGTGAAAAGTGAGGTAAAAAATGGATTTTATATATAAAACTGTGTAGGAATAGTCCAGGTCAAAATTTCTGAAAAAGTACAGTCGGACCGAGTCAAAAGGGGCCTGGACTGCGTCCATAGGGGTATTTTAGTAATTTTGCAGCATTAGACTAATATAACCAACAAAAGTACTTTGGAAGAGTCTAGAGTGATAGATGAATGGGTTTTAGCATAATTCTTGTAATCTTGGATTTTTAGGATCAGTCTATTACATCTGAGCCAGATCAATTTAAGAGCTATTTTTGATGCAAAAAGGGATACAAGGTAGTAATTCTATCTTTCATACATTATGGCAATATTTTATCTGTTTGTGTATGTCATCTTCTGTGATTTAATTAATGAACATGGTTTTGCCGAGGAGTGCAATTTATGCGTAGAGCGCATTTAAATTTGTGTATGGAGTCACACTTACCTAGTTGTGGAGTAATATCCCGACCAAGGTTATAGAGAAAGTGTGGGATTAAGCCCCTAACATATGTTTACATGTCATGGTATGATTATTAATTTGTTGCATAACATGGAGTATGACATATTTAATTTTTAATATTTTATATGATCAATTGTATGTTACTACTAAGATTCTCTCGAATCTCACCCTTTTTCAGATAAATATATATTCTGATAGAAGCTATCGGCTCCAAAGGCAAATGGTAAATATTGCCAACTGAGGTGTGCAGGACAAGAGAATGGAGCTATTTGGTTATATTTAGTTTAATTTTGAGATTTTGAGAATATATATATATATATATATTATCAAAACCTGAAGGGAAAATTGGTGATATAATCAAGTATCCTGTATCAATATATCAGTATATTTACACTATTCCTGTATTACCCTTTAAACCGTGCATTGCTACTCTGATTTATAGCAATAATAAGTGGTATGTAAGACGGGGTCTTATATTTAATGCCTTTAAATTTTTTATAATTAATATTTGACAGTTTCAATTACAAACTGCTAAATATAATATTCAAATACTTGAAAGTTGTCACACCTTTGTCTTATTTTCAGCTATTTCAGAGTATTTGTGGAAAACGATATGTAGGTCAGTGGGCAACACATAAATAGTATAAATATACTGATATTATGTGCATGATTACATAAATTCCCAATAGGGATTCATATATAATAATTACTACCAATGTAGCAACATAATGCTATTTTGGTGTCTAACCCGTCCCAGTGAAACGGATACCTCTTCCCGTCTTTGTTCCACCACTGCAATCCCCACTTATGATTCTCTTCTTTGTTCTCAGCATAACTTCTGTCTCCTCCTGTCTAAATTGTTGGTAGTACAGGGTGAGATTCGAAAGAATCTTAATAGGAAAACAGTACCAATATGCATACAAGATAAGTGTTTAATGCATGACATGCTTGCATTATATAACTCATGCTTACACAATGACATATTTGCGTGCTCAATGTTTCAAAAAACACACTTATGGCCATAGCATAAACAGAAATAAAGCTTCAATCATTCATATATGTTTCACATAATCAAGCAAAGCAATAACATACATCAATACACCAGCACAAATATCAAATATACATAAGAGAGGTAAGTTCCCTACATTAATCGCCTTCCCTGATTCTCTAATAATGTGCCTCGTAATGCATGCCATTGACTGGCTCTCAACTCTGTCCTAAAATATCAAATGTACCATTTAGACACTTCTATAGCGTTTTTGGTGGTTGAGTCTGAATTTAAAAATGTCCAAAATGCCCCCAAGACCCCGGCTCGGCCCCGCCGTACTCGGTCCAACTGCACTTTTCCTGAAATTTTGACATGAGCTATTCTAACATATTTTCGCCTAAAGAATGCATTTCCAAACTCAAAATGACCAAATTCATAGCCAAAAGACAAAATTTCCCTTGGCAGCCCTGCTTTAAGGGTTTCAGGGGCGTTTTTGTAATTATGCTTTTTGGTGCTTTTCTGAAAAAGTGACCAACTGTAACCACACATAATTTTCCCTCTGATTGCTATAGAATCATCAAATTTATGAAAATCCAGCTCCTACCCCCTGATTCAGACTTGGCCGAAACATGTTCTTAGGAAAGAGAAAATGTGATTTTTTTGAATTTCAACTTCAGAATCTCACTCATTTTCACTCTTAACCACTTGATTACACATTTAAATGTATACTAATCAAGATTTGAGGAAATTTGGGAAATATAACCCCTTAGGATTGACACTTCCAAATTTTTGAAATCAATCAACAAATAAAAAATACAACCAAGAACATCAACAACAACATACTATCACATAGATTGAAGTTCCTGAAGCTACCTTGGTTTCTTGGTTTTTCTTCCTCTTGGCCGAACACACTCCCTCCTTAATCCATGAAGATTAGCTTTCTAATCATGGTTATTTATGGAGAAGAAGAGATTAGAGAGGAAGCTTATGCAAGTTTGGGAACCAATCTTAAGAAATCACAAAGCTTACTTTGATTTTCTTTTTCTCCTTCTCTCTAACCTTGAGTTTTTCTTAAGCTTCTCTCTCTCTCCCCTAGGCTTAAGATGAAAATGAGCAAGGAAAGATGAAGCTTTGCTTCATAAAAAATCTTACCTTTTTTCCCTTATTTAATAAATGGTGGTAGAATATGTTTATGAAATCATGGTTGTACTTGGTCTTATCATCTTCAATTTGTGTCATAAAGTTCAATTAGACTTGAACTAATTCTCTTCCCCTTTGGTTAGCCCAAATGACGCCTAGGAGGGGTCCTTAAGAAACAAATGAGCTTCTTTCATTTTGTCTTAAGCTCATGCACCAAATAACAATATCTTAAGATAATAACACATGTGATCATATTCAACAATTATAGTTTATTCCTTTTGGCTTGGATTAAGGACACTTGGCATACTTATGAGCCAAATAATTATTTTCCCCTCTTATTCCCTTGTTCCACAATTTACACAATTGCCAACACATTTTATTTTTCAATTTTCAGAATAGTTGGCTTTCTTGGTAGATTTTCTACCCTAACTTTGAAAAATCATAACTAAATTTGTGGACCTTGTTTTGGCCAAAGGCTATAGAACCCTTATTGAGTCTAGTTTCAAGAAAAAATATAGCCTTTTACTAGTTGGAAGTACATAGTTCCCATATTTTCAATCTTTTACATGCTGTTCTAGAACAAAAATCAGTTTCACTGGGCAAATTGAAAAAATTCATAACTTTTTGTATATAGCCCTAATTGAGTCATATAACCTATCATATTAAATCTTAGGATGTCCACTTTCACTCTGTAAAATTTCATAATTTTTGCTCATCACTTGTTCTTCCAAAACCTCATGATAAACTCACTGCCTCACTTGAAGCAATGAAACGACAAGCATTTGCAACTTCAATAATTTCCATTTTTGTATACAAATTTCCTAGACTCTTTGATTCACTATTTTATTCCCTTTAGTGTGCCCATATGTTCCAAATGTTGATTGTCCTTTCTCTTCCTTGTTTTGTGCTTTGAAGGAAAGTGTGTTGATTAATTTATTGAGTGTGTGTGATGCAGTGTACATGTGTGTGGGTGCTTGTGTGTGTTGGCATGTGGACCAACTCCTTCTATCTCTTTTCCTTTTCTTGACGGAATGTGTGTGTATGGATGAGGAATTTAGTTGATTAAATATTATCCTCCTACTTGTGCTTGTCCGAAACTTAAGAGAGTGGAGAGAGTATGATGTTGTGTCCACATATAGAAGCTTCTTGTGTTTGGTGTAGTGTGAGTAGGTAGTTGTATAAGTGTCAGGTAAATGTTGTCCAATTTGTCTCTTAAAATTGTTTTTAAAGGAAAAATCTTAGCCCTTGATTTTAGCTTCCAACTCTAACCTCAAAATCACATGGTAGATGTCCCTCTTGCCCTTGATTATGGCAATATTAACTAATTTTCCATTGGATCTTACTTAACTTATGTGGTTAAATCTTGGTCAAGTAAAATAACCATAATCATCCTAGTCTTCCCTTCTTCCAAAAACTAAATTTAACACCATGTAAATTTTTCTTTTTGATTAATTTAACCTTTACTAATTTTTGGGATATTACAATTCTCCCCTCGTACAATAAATTTCATCCCTGAAATTTGTTACACGTCCAAAGACATAAATTCTGGGTAACGTTTCTTCATATCCTCTTTTATTTCCCATGTTGCCTCTCTTGGAGAAAAACCTTTCTAGACCACTTTCACGAATAGTATACTTCAATTTCTAAGTCATTTCTCTTGTCGGTCAATGATTTGCTCCAGCTCTACTTCATAGGTATTATTCTCTCGTACCTCAATTTCTTCATACTCGATCACGTGCTCGGGGTCTGGTTGGTACTTCTTTAACTGAGAGACGTGAAATATATCATGTAGTCTACTCAGGTTTGGGGGTAAAGCTATTTTGTATGCCACTGGTCCAATTCTCATAAGAATTTCAAAAGGACCAATATATCGTGGGCTTAACTTCTTTCTCTTTATCGCTCTACCGATTCCAGTAACTGAAGATACTTTCAGGAATACATTATCTCCAACTTCAAATTCTAGAGGTCTTCTTCTTTTGTCAGCGTAGCATTTCTGTCTGCTCTGTGCTGCAAGGAGCCTCTTTCTGATAGTTTTTATTTGTTCTGTAGTCTGATCAATCAGATCTGGCCCATACAATTTTCTCTCCGATAATTCTATCCAGCAGAGAGGTGACTGGCATTTCCTTCCATAGAGTGCTTCATATGGAGCCATTTGAATGCTCGCATGATAGCTATTGTTGTAAGCGAATTCTGCAAGTGGAAGAAAATGATTCCAATTCCCCTTGAAATCCATAACACATGCTCGCAGCATATCTTCTAGTGTCTATATAGTCCTCTCTGACTGCCCATCCGTTTGTGGATGATAAGCCGTACTAAATTTCAACTTCGTACCTAATGCTTTGTGTAGAGCTTTCCAGAATCGAGATGTGAAACGAGGATCTCTATCAGAGATAATACTCTTTGGCGTACCATGCAATCGGATTATCTCCTTTATATAAATTTCTGCTAACTTCTCATGAGAATAACCAGTATTGATAGGTAGGAAATGAGCTGACTTTGTAAATCGGGCAACAATTACCCATATTGCATCGTAGTTTCTGATCCTGGGTAATCTTACCACCAAATCCATGGTAACACTCTCCCACTTCCACTCTGGAATTTCAGGGCTTTGCAGAAGTCCTGATGGTCGTTGATGTTCAATTTTTACCTTTTGACAGGTGAGACATCGTGCAACATACTTGATTACGTCACTTTTCAGACCTGGCCACTAGTATTCTGATTTCAAGTTGTGGTACATCTTGGTTGCTCCTGGATGAAGAGTATATTTACTCTTATGTGCCTCATCCAAAATTTTTCGCCTTAGATCAGCCTTTGGCGGAACGTATACGCGCTTCTGGTATCTGACTAACCCACTTGGTGAAAGATCATAGTTTGAATTTTCACCAATTCTGATCATTTCTTGAATAGACTTAGCCTGCTCATCTTGCTTCTAAGCTTCTTCTATTTCTGCCCTCAGACCACTTTCCTCTTGACTGACATTGAAGTTAGCAATAACTACTTTATTTGGTACATTCATGTTTAGGAATACTTGATTTGACAGATTCAGATCCCTGAATTCCTCTAGTAATTTATGTTCTTGTATCATCATGACTGCCACCTGCATCGCCTTCCTACTAAGAGCATCGGCAACAACATTTGCTTTTCCTGGATGATATTTAATCTCTAGGTCATAATCTTTCAGCAACTCCATCCATCTCCGCTGCCGCATATTAAGTTCTTTCTGGTCATGTAAATATTTGAGACTTTTGTGATCGCAGTATAATTCTACAGTAGTACCATACAGATAATGCCGCCATATCTTCAAAGCAAACACGATCGCTGCAAGTTCCAAATCATGAGTGGGGTAATTCAATTCATGAGTCTTCAGCTGTCGAGAGGCATACGCCACTACTCTGCCTTGTTGCATAAGGACACATCCCAATCCCTGTTTACTAGCATCGCTATACACCACGAAGGTTTCACAGGGATCTGGGATAATCAATACTGGAGTGGTCGTCAATCTCTCCTTCAGCTGTGTGAAGCTCTTTTCACATCGTTCATTCCACACAAATGATTGGTTCTTTCTTGTGAGCTTTGTCAATGGTAAGGCAATTCTGGAAAAATTCTGTATGAACCTGCAATAGTAACCAGCAAGACCCAGAAAACTGCGTATTTCTGTAACAGTTTCTGGCCTCTTCCAGTTTAACACTGCTTCTACTTTACTAGGATCAACAGAGACCCCTTCTTTTGAAATCACATGACCCAGAAATTTGACTTCTGATAGCCAAAATTCACATTTACTGAGTTTGGCAAAGAGTTGTTTTTCCTTCAAAATGCTTAGCACGATCCTCAGATGCTCCTCATGCTCTTCTCTATTTTTAGAATAAATCAGGATGTCGTAAATGAAGACTACCACAAACTGATCCAAATGCTGACAAAAGATCCGATTCATGTAGTCTATAAACACGGCAGGTGCATTAGTCAGGCCAAAGGTGTAATATCCCGAATTTTAATACTTGAGCTTAGAGTTTAAGCCTGAGATTAGTGGACTGCTAAGCCCTGGTTTAGCAAGAGTCCAAATTGTGATTAAAATGATCAATGGCTAGGATTGATTGTGTTGTTGGGAAAAGGGCATAATCATGTGTATGTGTGTGCATGTGAGCCCATGAGAGTTGAAGTGAGATGTTGACAAGTGGCAAAGTGTGGACCCTTGGATGTGAGATAAGTGATGTGAGACACATCATCATCATCTCCATCTCCTCTCTTCTCTCTCTCGTTTTCTCTCTCTTGTGCGGCAGCCATGGAGCTTGGAAGGGAGAAAGGAAATCTGGATTTTGAGGTAAGTAAATGGCCTCTTTAGCTCAAACTCTCTTCTCCAATGTTAATCCTTGAGTTGAGAGCTTTATTTTGGTGGTTGTAGTTTCTCCATTGGTGGTGATTCGAGGATCACGAAAATATGAAGTGTGGAGAATCAAAGAGTGTCTTTGGGAAAGTTGATAAGGTATGTGAAACCAACCATTCTATCTATGTTTCATTGCCAAATGATTAAGTTGAAATTTCTGGAATTATTGCCCTAATTGTGAAAATATGGGTAATGGGTAGTTTGGCATGTTATGGTTATGGAAATGGTATATTGGTATGAGTTTTGAATAGATAGAATGGATTTGGGATTGAAATGTGTAAGGCTAATGATTTTGGAAAATGGATGATTATGATGCCCTAGACCAAAGCATGTTAATGGAATGGGAATTGGGTAATACTGTTGATTCCATTGAATTCAGTGAGTGATTTTGTGTGGGAGTGGCTTTGGTAGAAGTTTTGGGTCCATTTGGATCAATTGGGCAAGAGTTAGGAAAATGTAGTATGTTTGCTGCGTTTTCTGGAATCTGATAGATTCACTCGAGTAGACAGGGGTGTGCTCGAGTGAGGGATGAATGTCACCCGAGCAGGGATGAGCTCTGCTCGAGTGCTGGGTGAGTTTTCCCTTGTTTTGCTTCGAGTGCATCTGGGATTTATGAGCGATGCTCGAGCACATCGCTTTGTTCTCGAGTGAGGGAAGAACATGCTCGAGAGAGAGCATGGCCTGCTCGAGTGATAGTGGGAGTCCAGAGTGAAGGGTTGCTTTCTGGTCTTCACTCGCGGGCAAGGGGCAAGAAGTGTGCCTTCTCACTCGCGGGTGGGAGGTGTGTGTGCTCAAGTGAGGATTTGTGCTCGAGTGAGCCAGTTCCTGAAAGTGAGAGTTGTGCTCTCGGGTGCTCACTCGCGGTCTCACTTTCTCTTGTGCTCGCGGGTATGGGCAGCGTGCTCGAGTGAGCCTCTTGTGCTTCGAGTGAGCTTGTGCTTCTGGAGTGGGTTTGTGCTCTCGGACAAGTGCTCGCGGTCTCACTTTCTCTTGTGCTCGGGTGTTGTCCGTACCAATGCTCGAGTGAGAGCATTTATGCTCGAGTGATGTCCGTACTTGTGCTCGAGTGAGAGCTTCTGTGCTTGAGTGAGGCAGTGGAAAATATCAGGATTGAGTGTTCAAAAGGGGATCTTTGGGGATAGTCTTCCAACCCTTTAGAGCTATCGATTGAGGTGTTTGAGGGTACCTAAAGGGCAATAATGATAACCAACTCGAGTGTCTAAAAGTTAAGGAATTGGAAAAGGGATTAATCCTATGTCCTTGATTTTGAATATAGGATTTGATGATTTCCCTGAACGTGAGCAGCCGGAGCAGGAGCTTATGTGGAAAGAGAGTAGGGAACTTACCTCTCCTGCATGTATTGATAATTGTATTTGTGTATTGATGCATGTTATTGCTTTGCATGATTATGTGAAACATATGAGAATGATTGTAGCTCTGTTTCTAGTTCTGCTATGGCCATGAGTATGTTATGTGAACATTGAGCATGCGGATATCATTATGTGAACATGAGTTATTGTGATGCAAGCATGTCATGCATTAAATACTTATCTTGCATGCATACTGGTACCTGTTTCCTACTGAGATTCCCCAGAATCTCACCCTCCCCTATAAACATTTTAGGCAGGGAAGGAAGATTGAGGATGAGCAAGCATCCAAGGACGAAGAGGACTCGTTTCTGGGTGAGAAATTAGTAGTTGGTTATCAATACGTTATTGGGATTATGTATCTGATTGTATGGATCAGTATTTGAGAATGTATTCGGATAAGTTGTGTAATCCCTGTTATTTGAGTTGTATGGGCTAATGTGCCCTATGTTTATTGAGCGAAGATATGATCCCGTGATTGTCGGGAATTTATATTGCGTACTCTGATAATTGTATAAATGTGATTTATCTTCGCATAGTAATCATATTCGGAGTGTAAATATGAGACCGTGTTGTAAATGATTTCGAAAAGTATTTGTGAAACCCCGTCTGGTTAATGGGTTTATAAAAGTTGTGTTGACTTATTGGTCTCTATTTCACGTTAATTGCGTAATCCGGATATTAATTACGGCAGGGGGTTACAAAAGGGCATCACTAAAAATTCATAGTGACCATATCTGGTCCTGAAAGCTGTTTTTGGTATATCTTCAGCTTTTACTCGCAGCTGATGATAACCTGATCTCAGGTCAATCTTCGAGAACACACTAGATCCAGACAATTGATCAAGGAGATCGTCAATTCAGGGAAGCGGATATTTATTCTTTATAGTCACCTTGTTCAACTCTCTATAGTCAATGCATAGCCTTAGGCTTCCGTCCTTCTTTTTGACGAACAATACTGGTGCTCCCCATGGTGAAACACTGGGTCGGATGAATCTTTTCTCCAGAAGTTCTTCAATTTGCTTCTTTAGTTCCATCATTTCATTTGGTGCCATTCTATAAGGTGCTTTGGATACAGATCCAGCTCCTGGTGCGATTTCAATGGTGAACTCTACTTCTCTTTCTGGAGGCAACCCAATAATATCTTTTGGGAAAACCTCAGGGAATTCATTCACGACAGGTACATTTTCAAGAGTTAACTTTATCTCTGCCTGAACAGAGAAAAACACTATATACCCTTGACACCCTTTCCCTAGGCATTTTTTAGCTTCAGCCATAGAGAGAAGGTTTAGGTTTGGACTAGCATCAAGTTTTGTTTGAGGTTATGGAAATACTACCCTCTTATTACCGCAATCCAATAACACATTGTTTGCCGTCAACCAGTTTAGACCCAATATGACTTCCAGTTGTTGGAGTGGCAAACAAATTAGATCTATTACAGATTCATACCTCTCAACATTTATAACACAACTTAGACATACATCAGCAGTCACAGTTTTGACACCCATAGGCGTCGATACAGTCAAGTCATATGGCAATTTATAGATGCTTAGCCCCAATCGTTTAGCACAATCATATGAAATGAAAGAATGACTAGCACCCGAGTCAAACAATGCGTGCAAAGTATTACCATGGAGGAGGATAGTACCTTAGATCATCTCTGGTGATTTTTGGGCCTCCTCATGCGTCATTGCAAAAACTCTACCCTGGTTCTGTGACCTAGGCTTAGCTGCTCGTTGTGGACAATCTTTGATAAAGTGTCCAGGCTTTTTACAAGCATGACAAATCAGCTGCCCTTCACAAGATCTACCCGAGTGTGTCTTACAGCAACGAGGACATGGTTGCTGTGTTTGAGGACCTTGGTAGCCTTTCTTCTCAGATTGAAAGGGCTTTTTGTTGTTTCCCTTAGAAAAGAATCCTTGCCCCTTTCGTTTTTGAGAAGTATTCCCCTGACTAGATCCACCTCAGTTATTCACAATTTTGCTCATATGCACCCTCCTCAAGTTACCCTCTGTCAGCCGGCATACTTCTACTGCTTTGTTGAATTTGGTAAATTGCTGGCCAACTAGCTTCTCCTCCATTTCTGGCTTTAGTCCTCCAATTAACATATCGGAGCTCCATTCCTCATCATCTTTAAATTGCAAATAAGAGGAGTAACGGGATAACCGAGTGAATTGGGACAGGTACTCATCGAAAGTCTCAATATCACCTTGTCGTATATTCAGGAATTCTTTCTCCTTTGTGAGCCTCACGGACCTCAGAAAGAATTTCTCATTGAACTCATGTTGGAATAACTCCCAGGTCAATGAAATGTTTCGTGCATTCAGTATTATTTTTGTATTTCTCCACCAGAGGTCAGCGTCTCCCTCCAATTTATATATAGCCATTCTAGCTTTCATCTTTGTAGGACACCCCAGTACCTCAAATATTTTCTCCAATCGTGTTAGCCATTCCTCAGCAGCTTGTGGATCAAATTTTCCCCTGAATGCTGGAAGCTGGTACTTAATGAATTTAGGCATCCAGTATTGGAGGTCTTCTTCTTCTTCTTGGGCTGGAACAATAGGAATCCCCTGATTAGACTCCAGGGTATGAGATCGTTCACCATTCTCAGATGACTCTTCCTCCGAATCCACCTCAGTGTCTTCATTTACCTCGGTATCTTTAGGTGGTGCCTTATCTTCCTTATGCTTTTCCTTTAATTCCCGCATTTCCTCACGCAACTCTTGCATCATAGTTTGTTGTTGAGCCAATATTCCAAGAACTTGCCGCATAGGGTCTGGTGGGTTTCTGACTTCCTCAACTTCTGGCACTACAGGTCTTTTCTTTGGTCTATCCCTCACCATTATTTCTTTTCACTATCACCAAAGAAAATTTGCACCATTAATAGGACACCTATCATATATATATATATATGTACTCCTTAAGCTTCAAATACTATTGTACAACAGGATATACATATGATAATATTAAAGGGGTCATATTTACAATAAAAGCAACTAAAGTAGCTAAATATATACACAAAAATAGCCTTTTATGTGCTACCATAACCAGTCCAGCTGGCCCTACCATTACCACTCCATGTTCTATACCACATATGATTCTATATGATCCAGAAAAGTCTCAAACTCGAAAGGACCCCAAAATACGATCTCATTCTTCTTTTTTATCCAAGCAGTAAAATCGGGGAGGTAGGCTAGTGTGGTTTGGATCCAAATATCATCAGTTAACACTAACCCAAGCTCAGCTCTTCGCCCATATAGGTTCCTTACTTGCCCGAAAAATGCTATATATCGAATCATAGAGGAAATATATTCATCAAACCGGAGCAAGTATAATTCCTTAAAGCATTCCCACAGCTTATGGTTTGGGTGTGGATCAAAGAATAACTGAGTCACTTGGGCTCTAGACTCAGTATCTAAATCTGCACCCTGAAAATTCTCGTCATTCTCGAGATCACTAGTATTGCCTATAGATGGTTCTATTCCAGGACTAGCTTGCCTAGCCTTTATCATTATTGTCGTATGGTTGGGAACTCTTTTCCTTGCCGTACGGCGCACTCTTGGTCCATTCCCTCCACTACGCTGCCCTTTATTAATGACTACATAAAGTTTACCCTCTGGTATACGATGCTCTAGAGGAGGTTGGTTAACAGACGGGGGTGAACTACTTCTTTGTCTTTTCCTATCAGACATGTTTTCCTAGCATAAAGCAACTAATAAAGGGTTAGATTTTATGAATTGTACTAACATAAGCAGAGAACTTTATCCTAGAGCCAAGAACTTATGCTCTGATACCAATAAATGTAACACCCTTGTTTTGTAAGCGTATGGACGGCTGAATTGTAGTATTATCTTTAATAAGGAGACTGATAATCTTTTGTAAACAGCGAAAGTTCCGTCAAACAGTGTGTTGAGTGGGTTTTTTCAAAAATCTTTTCAAAAATTGTTTTCAAATTTGGTCTCATTTTATTTTATGATTCATTTCAAGCCATCCATTTTAGGTTCATTTCTTCATATCAGAGTTTTTACTAATAAATTCTCTGCTGGAACCCAAACTACTATAATAAATTAACGGCCCTAAATGGATGGCTGTTCACTACTGGTTCGGATGTCACTTTGCGTTTGCTTATACATAGGCTCTTATTTACGTGTCTACGATCTTGTCAGTATGAGACTAACCACACTTAAATACAAATTAAATACAACTTCAAATAGATAACCAACTGAAAATTAAATTCTAAGTCCTTTGCTTCATTCGCCCGCGTTTACCTTCTTGCCTGAGGAACTACTTGCCCGAGCTGAAAATTTGTTTTGAAAAAATAGGGTGAGATTCAATGAATCTCAGTAGTAACAGATATCACTCATATAAAATGCACATATATCATGCCATGTCAACCAAAGTTATAGTACAATCAACATATTCAACATTCAGAGATAAATTCATAATATGCAGAAAGCATAAAGTTACCAATTCAAGGACAACCGTCCCTTGCCACAGCGCTGGGAAATTCTACTGGGCCTGAGCCCTTCTCATCTGAATGCTTAAATTCACAATGGTACAAACATGCATATAACATATCACATAGTATGTGAGGGATAAGTTACTACCTGACAATTTTTCCAAATCTTGATCTTGATTGACGTGCTTTGAATGTCCTGGGCAAGTGTCAAGTCCTATAATTTACGGGCAATGAGTTATTTCTTAGTCCAACTCTTCATAAATTATTCTCTTATGTTGGTTACCATTAGGGTCACTACATTAGGTCCAATATGAAGCTAATGAGCTAAAGCTACTCCAAAGGCTTAACTCAATTCTTAAAGGTCAAATTCTATTACCAAACTCTTAACTTTGAATTTTCGCACATTTACCAAAAACTGACAGATTTTTCACTGAACTTTGAAATATCATAACTAATTCTAGCAAAACTTCAATTGGGATGATCCAAAATTCTCTGTAACCCTTATTAAGTCTATTTTAAGGGAAAAATACTTTCAGTAGCCGTGAGATTGCACACACTTCCCAGTTTTTCTTTTTCTCCCTGTTGCCAGAAAATCTGACCAGTTTTAATGGTATACTTCAAACATTCATAACTCCTAGTATACTTATCGAAATCCTTCATAATACCTATCAAATTAAAGGTCTATAAGTGTACTTTAATTCTGGAAAATCTCATCATCAACAGATTAATTTTGGATGGTGAAAGTTTCGCAACAACAAAACTGCCAGACAAAAACGCACACTGGCAACTTTGTTGCACAAGCTTACTTAATTTCCAATTTTTTAAATCTTTAAACCAGTTTGTCAAAAATTATAACTAGAACCTATTCCCACACAATTTTTCGTGTAGAATCCTATGGAAAGCTCAAAAATACCAAAATAAAATTATTTCTACAAGATTCATCCCCCAACCGAAATCTGCCTCCCAAAACAACAAAAATCAAGTTTGTGCTTTTGAACTCCAACAAGTATAATACTTCATTAATAATCATATATCACCTTATATATGATTTAAAACATCTTTAGTCTTCAAAAACACCCCTTGGTTGAATTACGTGGTTGATTCAAGAACAAGGAATAACTCAACGAAAACACAAAGTAATCGGTTCAAAATGAAACCTACACTTACCTCTTCACGTTCTTACTCGTGGTTCGGTATTCGGATGGCACTCCGGCTAACTAACTGACACAAAACACCTCAGATGAGAAATCTGAGACCATAGAATTGAAGCTCTCATCAAGAGGAACAATGTTTATGAACACTCTAAGAGCAAGAAAAGTGATTTAGAGAGTGAGATTGTGTGATACTCACTTACCTTGTTTCTACGTTCTTCAAGTTCACCACCTTCTCTTTCTCTTTATCTATTTTCTTTTCTGTTTCTCTTACTCTCTCATATCTAGCCGAATAGAAATGAAATGAGAGAGAGGAAAGTGTCTCAATTAAATGGCCAATTATGAGAAGAAACAATTGATAGTGGTGTCTTGTTTTTTGCCTCAAGTGTGCCCATATGTTCCAAATGTTGATTGTCCTTTCTCTTCCTTGTTTTGTGCTTTGAAGGAAAGTGTGTTGATTAATTTATTGAGTGTGTGTGATGTAGTGTACATGTGTGTGGGTACTTGTGTGTGTTGGCATGTGGACCAACTCCTTCTATCTCTTTTCCTTTTCTTAACGGAATGTGTGTGTATGGATGAGGAATTTAATTGATTAAATATTATCCTCCTACTTGTGCTTGTCCAAAACTTAAGAGAGTAGAGAGAGTATGATGTTGTGTCCACATATAGAAGCTTCTTGTGTTTGGTGTAGTGTGAGTAGGTAGTTGTATAAGTGTTAGGTAAATGTTGTCCAATTTGTCTCTTAAAATTGTTTTTCAAGGAAAAATCTTAGCCCTTGATTTTAGCTTCCAACTCTAACCTCAAAATCACATGGTAGATGTCCCTCTTGCCCTTGATTATGGCAATATTAACTAATTTGCCATTGGATCTTACTTAACTTATGTGGTTAAATCTTGGTCAAGTAAAATAACCATAATCATCCTAGTCTTCCCTTCTTCCAAAAACTAAATTTAACACCATGTAAATTTTTCTTTTTGATTAATTTAACCTTTACTAATTTTTGGGATATTACACCTAACAAGGTTTGTTGGGTTGGTGAGCCTTCCATGGTTTACTTCGTTAGGTTCTTCCTATGGTAGAATATCGCACCTCGTGTAAGACATAGTACTGTTGGACACCAAAATGCTTGGTCCCATTGGTCTTACTGCCTCCACTATAACTTGGTACAATTTGAATGTCCTTTTAACCTTAAAACATTACTTTGGACATACTGGTCCAATGTCATTGTGCTAAGCATCAACTATAGCACTAGACACACAAGTCTTATAGCCTAGGGACATCACCCTATGCAACCTTGCATATCGGGTCTTACTGCCTCAAGCCTTGGCTCATCACAATTTTCAAACATGTCACATTCTGTCTGCCTAAGGACTTACTAGTCCATCAGGTCTTTTGGCTTAAGCACATACAATTCATCATCTTTGCTAAATACATATTGAGACTAATAACCTCAAATAAATCATTGGTGCCTAAAGATTAAGCATAAATTTACCATGCTTTCGCAGCCCACTCTGAGGTCTATCTCCTCATATAAGCTTTAATAATGTCAGGATGATTTAATAGGAGTCTCATAGGACCTCCTATAATACCTGATTACACCCAAAATATGTGTTTCTCTATGCCAGACCTTGGCCCGGTTCAACTTGAATCATTCTGAGCTATATAAACTCTTATCTTAAGAAAACCCATTTAATGAGGGATTCATTATAATACACCATTGTTGAGAGCCAACATTTCTCTAGCTCTACTTTACAATTCAACGTCATGGCGGCTGCACTCCACAGTTTGCCATCAAGGCGGCTACACTGTAATATCTCGATTTGTGATTAGGGCTAATGACTATGAGAATCATTGTAATTAGTGTAATTGAGCACTTTTGGAATTTATGTAATGTGAATTTAGTATAAATGTGTGTGGTATTTAAGATCAAGGGTTGAGATTCCTTAGCTATGGGTCGGAATCCGGTGCATTAAGCTTATATGAGCTCTTTGAGAGAGTGTGTAGATTTGGACAAGTGGCATAGTGGTGGCCATGGGATGTGACACTAAGTGACAAAAAGCCACTTTTCTCTCTCCCTCCTCTCTTTTTTTCAGTTGTGTGTAGGAAGGGGGAAAAGAGACATTGCATCATCATCATCATCTCACCATCTCTCATATTCTCTCCCTCTCTTATCTCTATTTCCGGTGACCTTGAGGCAAGAAAGAGAAAGGAAAGCTTTGATTTTGGGTAAGTAATGATTATTCTTTGCTCAAATCCTCTTCCCTAATATTGTGTATCTTATTGAGAGCTCCATTGTGGTGGTTGTAGAATCTTGAAAAGTGGTGATTTGTGAGTTGGTCGAAATTGAAAGTTGGGTAATCAAGATTCTGGATTGGGCAAAGTAAAGAGGTAGGCATTTAGTGCATTTTGAGGTATCATTTGTGATTTTTGGAATAAGTTTGTGAAAATATGGAAATTTGCCCTAGTTATGCCAAATGTTGAAAATATGAGCTTTATTGTGTTAGATGTTGGAAATGATCTATTGTAAAGATATTTGATTATTGGATTTAGTTTGGAATATTGGAAATGTGTTAAGGGAACTTGGATATTTGTTGTGTTATAGAGACCTAGGAGCATGATTGTGGTCAAATTGGTTTTGGGAGTGTTTTTGAAGGGGAAAATGTGCTCCCTAGTTAGTGCCAAGTGTGTATGAGCTTTTGGTAGAGTTTTGGGAACCATTGGGTATGAATTTGACCATCTGGTGTTTTCTGATATTTTCTGCGTTTTTGGTCTTTGATGCACAACACTCGAGCAGAGGAAGATCATGCTCGAGTGTTGTGTGCATTTTCCCTTTTTCTGCTTCGAGTTTTGCCTGGATTCTTTGAATGGGGCTCGAGTGCACTTCTTTGTTCTCGAGTGAGGGAAGAACATGCTCAAGTGAGCTTGGGTTTGTTCTCCGGTCCTCACTCGCTGGTTGATGCCAAGAGTGTGCTCTCACACTCACAAGCACGACCATCTCACCCCAGCATTGAGGGTATGCTCGAGTGAACTTTTGCCTCTGGTGTGGTTGGTGCTCTCGGGTTGTCACTCGTGGTGTAGCACTTTTAGGGACTCAAGCATAATTTGGGTTATCACCCGAGTGTAGAGCTTGGTGCTCGAGTAATGTGAGCACTTCCTGGCTATGAAGGTTGCTCTCTGTCAAGCACTCGTGGATGAGAGTTGTCCTCACCCGAGCACAAGTCTCTCATCACTCGAGTGAGGTCGTCTTCACTCAAGTGAGGGGGTCAGAAATTAGTGTTGTGCCTTCGGAAAAGGGGTCTTTGGGGTAGTGTCTTCCAACCCTTTAGGCATATGTTTAGGCATCTAGTAGTCACCTAAAGAGTCCTAAATGATAACCAACTAAGTGTATTATGAAATTAAGAACTTGGAAAAGAGATTGATCGGTTGTCCCTAATTTGGTATAGGATTTGACATCTGTCGCCCTCGTGAGACTGTGGTACCGGAGCCAGTCAGGAAAGATATAGGTAATGACTCTTTCTTTATACCTTATCTGATATATTGTATGTGTGCTATATCATTGTGATGAGATGGATTTTGTATGCTACAAGTTTTGTGAAAATTGTGTGAACCACCGCTATACCAATAGTCCCTGAGTCGCTAACAACGGTTCGGGTAAGGGCTGTGTGCCTTCCCGGCGGTAAAAGGGGATGGGGTTAGGGTGTGATATATGTGATTATGTGGGCCGAAAGGTTAATTGTGAGCTGAAAGGCTATTTGTGAAGGCCAACGGGCCAATTGTGAAAGCTGAAAGGCTATATGTGAGCCGTAAGGCTATTCGTATGCACTGCCACGCCAACAATCTCTGAGTCGCTAACAACGGTTCGGGTTAAGATAGTGTGCCTTCCCGGCGGTAAAAGGGGATGAGGGTGGAGTGTGATTTGTGTTGCTACTATTATGAGATGATTTGTTTACATGCTATGTGATTACGTGTGGTATGAATAATTTGTTACTACTGAGATTCTTTAGAATCTCACTCTTTCCAAATGACTAACCTTTTCAGACAAGGCGAGTGGTTCGAAAGGGAAGCGGACAACCAGGAGTAGTTAGTATTACTCTAAGACTTTAGTGGTTGTTGGTTATCTTTATTTTGGTTTTGGGATTACTAAGTGTATATGAGATGTAAATGAATATTTTGGACATGCAATCCCCATTTTGGGAACCCTTAAACCCATGTATATATGTAAGTAACCCGGGGTTTGCTGGGATTTTAGTTTCCGCACTCTGATATTTATTATGTGATTTGATTTCTCAAGTAATTATATCCGCACGTGAATGTGAGACCAAGATTATTTATATTTTGAATTGATTTTTAAAATACCCTATCTTGTATGAGGGATTAATAGTTGTTGATTTCATTTTATTGGTCTCTATTTCACTTAAATTTCAAAATTTCAGATGTAATTACAGTGAGGGGGTTACATACACACTAGGGTTCATCATCATGGTGGCTCCATACTACGGTACTATACTCGGTACTTCACTTAGTCAAGTAACTGGTCAGCCCCTTTGATCAGAACTCTCTATAGGTAGCCCTTTATGATCAAGTTTCACTGTAGGTAACCCTCTCCGTTCATAACTCCCTATAGGTAGCCATTTCCGATCAGAACTCTCTGTAGATAGCCCTCTCTGATCCGAATCCTCTGTAGATAGCTCTTTCCAGTTGGTCGTCTCTAAATAGAAGTATCATTGTAACGAGAATCCAGAAGCCACTCGTACATTCTATTCTCTGTCTCAACCTTGGGACCATATCTCATGGCTACTCATTGTTTTATCAGGAACTATTCTTATTCAATAAAGGAATAATCTATTATCAAGATCTTTCCTTATGCTAGATTAGCAACTAGCAACCTCGAGATACCTCATACATATTTCGACTAATTTTAGTACCATGTTCTAGCACCTCAGACCATCCAGGTCAAATCAAACTCCTAATAATCATTTTAACTATTGAGTTTGATCCTTTGATCACAATTCAACTATTATAACCTCAACATTAGCTGAGCCAGGAAATCACTTTCCTCATTTTCACGAATCATCAATAACCCAACACAAATCTGAGTATATTTGCCAGTCTAAGGTCACACTGGTCCCTTAGGTCTTTGGGACTTTGGACAGACAGGTCCACTACAACATATGCAGCGTGTAGGATCATATAGCCTAGGGTCTCTAACCTAAAAGATTCTCAAAATGTTACTGAAGGTTCAACGTTATCCACAAGGTTCACAAGGTTCAAACTTCTATTACATTTTAGAATCGTAGTGCAACCAATTCACATTTCAACCTAGGCACTATTTCATCTTATATTGGATTCAAGCCTATCCCAACCTTTAATATCATCGAATCAGATCCTCTAAGATCGACATACGGCATAATCATCATGCCTCATATATCACCGTACATCAATTCTACATTCCTTTATTACAACGGTGTTTCTAAGGATCATTGCTTAGCATGAAGAAGCCTTAAAACATTTACTATGCCTCGAGTTCCCATAATGTAACCCCTATCCAAAAAAAAGGCCATAAATATAGCTCAAAAATGTTTCATAAAGAAACTGAGATACTAAAGAACAATTTAATCTCATTCAAAATCCAACTTCAAGACATGACTTGGGCCTGTGGTAAAGAGGGTTTTTCAAAACTTTTCACAATCTGTTTTAATCAGGTCTTATGCCATATTTCAAAACTACATGGCCTGTTCGGTATCGATCCATTCATACATATTAGAGTACTCAACAAAATTTCCGACGACACTTTGGCTATAAGAGCCAACAGGGTGTATTTGCCTATTTTCATATGGGGATTACAGGCAATTACACAACCTACTACATTGGTCTATATCTACATATACAATTATCCCAACATTTGATAACCAACGCAAAACAAGTCTCCTAGCTATTAACTCTAACCGTCCTTGTATACCAGCTTCTCCTTTAATCACCTGCCCTAGCTGTAGGTTAGTAGTGGGAAGAGTGAGATTCATAGGATTCTCAGTAGTAACATTTCACTCATATGATATACAATTCAACAAAGTATATAAGTAATTATCACAATACAACATTCAGTCATATCTCTCTCATCACAACATGACAAGTACGATAATCATCACAGCATCGACATCAGCATTCAGTCATATCTCTCTCATCAAAATGAGATAAGTATGACAATCATCATAGCATTCAAAGCAGCATTCAGTCATTATATTAAAAGATAAGCACAAACATACAATGCATTATATGTGATATAAGAGAAAGTGTCACTACCTTGTTCTTTCTATTTGTGCTTTGGCACCGGTTTATCACGTATAGGATAAATGTCAAATCCTATAAACCATAATCAAGGATGAAGAGTTATTCCCTATTCCAATGTTTAACTCTAAAACACTTATAACCGGGTCCTTGAGGTGGCTATTAGAACCCCAAATAGATGCTAAAAGGGTTAAGAAAAACTTGACCAAATACCATATTTCAAAAGTTCAAAACATAATTTTTGAAAGGTTGGCCTCAGCCAAGCCATCCACTGGTTGTAGGCAAGAGATGGTTAGAAAGATTTGGGCTGCGACCAAGAACTGGATAGAAACTCTTGGGCCACAGACAAGAACTGACCTAATTCTTGGCTGATTTCCAACGACTATAAATTTTCGTACACACGTCAAACGACACAAAATTTATGTCATTTTAAAGCTTGCCATGCCTACTACAACATTACCAAATTTCATAACTTTTAGACCTCATTTACTCATTTAAAACACTATGCAAACAAGCTCCCCTACACAGCATTTTACACTTACAGAATTTTCAGTTTTTTCCAGTTTTCAACCAATATTTCCAAAGGTCCAAAATTCACAACCAGGGCTACTCCCCACACATTTTTTTGAATAGAATCCAATGGGAACATCCAAATAGTCAAATTCTTACTCCTTTCACAAGTTTTGTTTTGGCCACCAAATTCAACATAAAACCTTAAAATCACCAAACTTCATATTATAGACTCAAATTCATCCCATTTAGCCAATAGACACCAAAAGGCATCAACACAATCAACAAGACACCATAAACTCACTAACACCCTATATACACGAAAATAGGCAAAAATCCATAAGTTCCAATACTCAACCAATGACCACAACATATATGTCAAAAGGTTGCTTTTGCTCATGTCTGTCTCTTCCACTAGCTTGGTCTTTGATTCTCTAACGTACAACTTTTCTTGAGCACTCAAACACCTCTTCTTGAAAATCTGAAACTATAAGAATGAAGCTTACATCAAGAGGAGCAAGTTTAGAGAAAAGGTTTTGAGCAAAGGACACAATCTTCATGGTCAAAACATAAGGAGAAGAACTTACCTCCTCTTTCTCTTTCCTCCATCTCCATGGACGACCTTGAGCAAGAAAAGAGAGAGAAAAGATTATGAAAGATCAGATTTTCCCTCCACACACATACACTTGACTGACTTGAAGGGGAGAGGGAAGAGAAAAATGGATTTAAAATTGCTTTATTGATTTTTCAACTTCTTTGCTTGGCATTTATGGTGACAAGTGTCACAAGCCTATGGCTCCACTATAAAGCAAGTAGCCATTTAGTTTCTCTAACTAATTCCATTAGCCATTTATTCACACTTTATACTCTTTTAGCTATTAGTCAATTTCTTCTTCAATTGCTGACTAATTGGCTGGTAAATTTCCTTCTTCCTGTTTTGCCCCTGACTACGGCAATTTCAATGGGATTACCACTTAACACATTATGTGACCCCATTTCTCATATCATACGCCATTCCTTTGATTTTAAATTCAGTTCAAACTTTGTCACCATGATTTAGCTTAAATACTGGGTTTGGGCTCTTTCTACTTCTAATTCAGGCAATTTGAATCAATACTCATATTGTACTCTTTAAAACGTTCATTACGTCTACTTTTGGAGTCATGAGCCCGTATTAACATTTTGGGTCATTAAATATAACCTCATCAAATAAACCTTTCTAGCGGTACTCGCTGCAACAGAAATGTTCCGTATTAAAGTCAATACTTACATCATCACACTATACGTTTAAACATTCTTTATATCGTCTAATTAAGATGATCATCAGTCATGAAGAAACCTCAAGACAATTCACTATTCCTCAAGTCTCCATGACCTTACCAAGTTAACTTCCTAGGGGTCACCCATCCTAAGATTTTCCCTAGGTTGAGCACGCTTAACTTTCATGCCCAGTGTAAAAATGTTGATATCAGCTTTATCTATTTTAGACCATTGTTACCCTGAGACACCCTTATCTCAAATGTCAGCTCATTGTCTCTAGGCATTAAGTATAAGTGCCAGTACATACATAATATCAAATCTGATATCATTATCAGAACCGTTACTATCAGTGTTCTGATACCATCATTGTGTCCATCGATTTTTCTATCCAGTGCACTAGTCCCACTAATATCGTCGGCTGGGCACTAGTACCTCCTTTGTGAATATTGATTCCATTATTGCTAGGTATCATTGCTAGGTGCACTTGAACCACTGATATTTTCATCTAGGTACTAGTAATGCTTCTATGTGCACTGACACTACTGCTTTTCGATATCACTGATACCTTCTTGATACCATATTGATATTATCTCCAAGTGCATCAGTACCACTAATACTGCCATCTGGGTACTGATATCATCACTGAGTGCACTGATACCCCCGCTCCCTAATACCGCTGTTACCCTCTTGATACCAGTGGTACCTTCCTCAGATCGATATTATACCACTTGCTACCCTTGGGTATTTCTTTATCTTCCGGAGCTGATTCACATAAGAGGGGTAGTTCACTTCTTTAGTACCCTCGGTGCGTATCTTCTTTTACTATATAATCAAGATATTATCATTATAATATCTTGTTGCAAGAACCACCATTCTGCTAGAACCACTTGGACTCTTCCAGAACCACTTTGGGCTCTGATATCAAAATTGTCAAACCCTTATTTTATTTTCAGCTATTTCAAAGTATTTGGGGAAAACGATACACAGGTTTGTGGTAACACATGAATAGCATAAATATACTGATACTATATGCATGATTACAGAAATTCCCTATAGGGGTTCGTACATAATAATTTCCACTAATGTAGCCATATAGGGATTCTTGGGTGTCTAAACTCGTCCTAATGAAATAGAAACATCTTCTTGTCTTTGTTCTACCACTGCAATCCTTACGTATGGTTCTCTTCTTTGTTCTCAGCATAACTTCTGTCTCCTCCTATCTAAATTGTTGGGAGGGAAGGATGAAATTGGAGAGAATCTTAGTAGAAAAACAGTACCAATATGCATGCAATATAAGTGCTTAATGCATGACATGTTTGTATTACATAACTCATGCTGACACAATGACATATCTGCGTGCTCAATGTTTTAAACAATATACTTATAACCATAATATAAATAGAAACAGAGCTTCAATTATTCTGACATATTTTTGCCCAAAAAATCCATTTCCAAATTTAGAATTATCAAATTCAATGCCAAAAGACAAATTGCCCTTGGCAGCCTCGCTTTAAGGGTTTCAGGGGAGTTTTAGTAATTATGCTTTTTCGGGCTTTTCTGAAAAAGTGACCAATTGTAACCGTACCTAATTTTCCCTTTGAATGGCATGGAATCATCATATTTATGAAAATCCAGCTCCTACCGCCTGATTCAGACTTGGCCAAAACATATGCATAGGAAAGAGAAAATGTGATTGTTTTTTAATTTCAACCTTAAAATCTCACTGCTTTTCACTCTTAAGCACTTGATTATACATTTAAACTTATACTAATCAAGATTTGAGGAAATTTGGTGAGCATAACCCCTTAGGATTAATACTTCCAAATTTTCAAAATCAATCAACTAACTATAAATGCAACCAAGAATATCAATAATAACAACATACTATCACATAGATTGAAGTTCTTGAAACTACCATGGTTTCTTGGTTTTTCTTCCTCTTGGCCGAACACACTCCCTCCTCAATCCTTGAAGATTAGCTTGCTGAACATTGTGATTCATGGAGAAGAAGTGATTAGAGAGGAAGCCCATGCAAGTTTGGGAACTAATCTTAAGAAATCACAAAGCTTAGCTTGATTTTCTTCTTTCTCTTTCTCTCTAACCTTGAGTTTTTCTTAAGCTTCTCCCCCTTGGCTTAAGAGGAAAATGAGCAAGGAAATTTTATCTATTTTCTCTTATTTAATAAATGGTGGTAGAATAGGTTTATGACATCATGATTGTACTTGGTCTTATCCTCTTCAAATTTGTGTCATAAAGTTCAATTAGACTTGAACTAGATCTCTTCCCCTTTGGTTAGCCTACATGACGCCTAGGAGGGGTCCTTAAGAAACAAATGTGCTTCTTTCATTTTGTCTTAAGCTCATGCACCAAATAACAATATCTTAAGATAATAACATATGTGCTCAAATTCTACAATTATAGGTTATTCCTCTTGGCTTGGATTAAGAACTCTTGGCATACTTATGAGCCAAATAATTATTTTCCCCTCTTATTCCCTTATTCCACAATTTACACAATTGCCAATACATTTTATTTTTTAATTTTTGGAATTGTTGGCCTTCTTGGCAGTTTTCCTACTCTAACTTTGAAAAATCATAACTAAATTTGTAGACCTCGTTAACCCTTATTGAGTCTAGTTTCAAGGTAAAATATAGCCTTCTGCTAACTAGAAGCACAAAATTCCTAGATTTTCAATCTTCGCATGCTGTTCTAGGAAATAATCAGTTTCGCTCGACAAACTTCAAAAATTCATAACTTTTTGTATGTAGCTTTAATTGAGTCATGTGTATCTATCAAATTAGAGCTTAGGACGTCTAATTTCACCCTATAAAAGTTCATAATTTTTTCTCATCATTTAGTCTTCCAAAACCTCATGACAAACTCACTGTCTCACTTGAAGAAATGAAATGACAAGTACTTGCAACTTCAATAAATACCATTTTTGTATACAAATTTTCCATACTCTTTAATTCACTATTTTATTATTCCCTTTAATACCTCAAAGATATAAGAAATATTAGTGAATAAATTTGGGCTACCTACTAAACTGGGGCTTAGTAGTCTGCTTAATTTAGACTTACTCTCAAGCCTCAAATATCAAAATTTAGGATATTACAAAAGTTCTTTACAAAAACTATACAATGTATTACATTTTATGGCTGTCTCACAACCATGAAATATTTCATAGTTTATCTTAGCTACCATAAAGTATTTACATTACTTTATCTTTGCCTTTTCATATTTTACAGTTTCTTCTTTTACCGTAAAATATTGAGCATCAACTATTGACGAATCTGTAGTAGTGATGGTAAAAAGAAGAGGGGCAAAAGTGAAAAAAAAAACTCATTAAATGTTTAGACAACTTTTGTTCGGCTCTTATAAAAAGAATTAAGACAATTCAAATTTTGGACTCTTATACAAAGGACCGAAAGGAGTAACTGTTGGTTTCTTTTTAAAATATCATCTTTTCTTCTAAAAAGGGGAAGAGTGCATTTATCTAGAAATGGTTTGGGGTTTCCCAATCCCAACCATAAAATTTTAGGTATTATAGGGGATCGGTTTGAGTACACCTTGCTAAGTAAGAACTTGGGTTTAGTTTTTAAGGAGTAGACACTGGCAATTTGAAGTTAGCGGATCCAATATGCAACCTCCTACTTATAATGGAGCTTCCACACCATATTTCACAATAAGATCTACATCTCATCCCATTTTCAAGAAAATTTTGGCTACTACTTTTCCCATGGAAGGGAAAAAAATCTTCAAATGAAAAATTTCCTACAAGCATCCTCCATTCTCAAGAATTTTGCCACCTTAATTATAGAAATTATTGATAATTTTGATGGGAATGAAAAGAAAACAAAATAAACCTTCACTTTTGGTAAGAGGAAAAGTTTGAATTTAATACCTTTTGGTATCCCATTGATTTGATTTTTGTAGGAAAGCAAATGCTTGAAGTAGTGGTCCCAAAAGCATCACGTTCACCTTTATTGGCGTTGGATTCCATGGGTGATTTCTTCATAAAAGTTAGGGAAGATGAAATTTGAAGATGAAATTTGATGAAAATTGATTTGCTAGTCTGTGTCTCAACACATATAGGTTAATAAAATTTATTTTATAAATGAGAGATAAGGCATTTATGGAAGGATAAAATTGTGGGTTGTCAAATTAGTATGCTCTAGAAGTTTCATCAACGATTAGGTTTTCGGTGGATAAAAAAAATAGCCGCCAACATAATATGCTTTAAAACAAGGGAAAATACTAGCTAGGTCCCAAGATACAGAAATAATCTCAAAAAACTCCCTTTGCAAATTCCAAGGTCAGAAAAATCCATAGGGAGTTTTCTGACAGCAATTCCCTTTGAGCAATTACTAAAATAACCCCCACTCAAATTTAAAAAAAGGAGCTTCATTTTGAAAATAAAACACAGAGGGTTCGAATTGCTGGACGCATGCTCTGCTTCTCGTTCCTCCGTCGTGCCCTGGTTCTCCGTCTAGCGTCGGTGGCCTTCGACGGCGCGTCGCTGCCGTTCGACTTGGTGTGGGTGAGTCTTCCATTCCCCAAGCGTCCATTGCAGTCCGCCGGTGAAGCAGCCGCTGTTCCTGGGCAGCGCCAGTGTCGGCCGGTGTTGCAGCGGCAAAGAATCCGGCATCCGTCCAACAATGTCAGCCGCATCGCTCCTTCCAACACCCAGCGTCCCTCCATTGCTCCTCCGACAGTCAGTCGTCCGCGCCTTTGATGTGTGGTTTTCTTTTTGTGAAATGGCACCATTAATCTATTGGGTTGCCAGTAGTTTGGGATTGGGGGAAAGTATTGATTCTTGGAATTTTCTTAATATCCGCTAATGTTTCTTAATATCTGATCCCAATTCCAGATAAAGAGAGCTATGTCAAATATGTTTTAAGAACCTATATTTGATATTGGTTATATCTCTTCTGAACTAGTTGAAGTAAGTCCCCATTCTCATATAACCTTATTCTTTTTTCTTTGATGTTGCAGACATTGATTTTATTTTTTCGAATGTATAATTTTCTGAAATCAAAACATGTTTCATCTCTCAATTCACAATCAAATTGGTCGTATACTTCAGCATGTGCAGAGCACAATTATGAGCTTTTCCTCTGAATTATGTCATATAGGTTTTAAGAACAAGACAAACAGCCACTGTACATGGATCTAGCATTCGCAAAGGTCTATCTGATGTTGCCCTCATGCTAAATGACTCAAAGTGAGGAATTGATGCCTTAATTTAATGAAACTACTTTTTGTTTTTATTAAGATGACAAGAACTGCATGTGTTGATATACTTAATTAATTTGTGATAAATGCTGCATATTTTAATAGTCATAACGTCTAAACTTGTAACTACATATGGTTCTGTTGGTAAAATGTTCTCACCATTTTTCTTGTTTTCATGTCAAATTTTTTTAGTAAGTCTATCATAATAACAGAAGGGATGGTATGTGTTTGTTTGACTGATGATTGATGTTGTTTTCCTGTATCTTAGTTTGATATATATTTTTTTGCATAATTATCATAAAATAGTTAGGAAGCGTTCTACGATGCTTTGTACTCAGTGATCTCTCATTTTAGTGAATATGCTTCAACAAAAAAACATAGTTTGCTTGAAATATTTCATTGAGGGATTTTACGTTTCTTTGAGAAACATGAGCTTCTGTTTTCCCTAAATCCTAATCCTTTCATGACTTGGCTCACAAAAACATGAAATAAGCATTCTTATGTTGTAACCAAGTACAGATCTATGTAGTTGGATCATCATCTGAATGTGGCATTCATCTCCTGGATTTCTTTCCCAGCACCCGCTCATCAAGCCATGTAGATTTCAAGTAAGTCTTAATTCTGGAAAAACACAAATCAATAAAATAAGTAAAATCTATGTGATACTTAAAAATTAGGCCCCCCTTCAATTAAAGACAATGAAAAATAGTGTGTTTTTAAATATCAAGAGTGAGATAGGTAATTTAGATTTTCTGTGAGGAATATTTTTGGGAACAAGCATTGATTACATCTAGAACTCTCTATTGGGACTTGTTAAATTTAGGGCCAAAAGAAAGCTAAAAATTGGGACTTATATTAAAAGGTGAAAGAGATATTTCATCTCAATCATTGTCTTATTTTCATGCCTGTGAACATATCTTTATCTGCCAAAGTTTTCTAGTTGTATGTACTCTCCATGTCTTTTCTTTTCCCCTTAACCACTATTAACTTTCTTTCAGGGAAAATGTTGAGGAAATGTTGGGGGTCAACAAGCGGAAAAATCAAAATAGGTTTCTTGCTTTATCTGAAGGAGTAACTGCATGTGCTGTTCGTCCTCTATATAATACCATCATAGCCGGCACAAAGCAAACATCTTTGCTCATGATTTCCCAGAAAAGCGAGTCATACAGAGGAGGGGATTAAACTCAATCGTTCACTCACTCACTCTAGTGTAACAAGTTCGGACTTTTCTGACAGCAATTTCCTTTGAGCAATTACTAAAATAACCCCCACTCAAATTTAAAAAAAGGAGCTTCATTTTGAAAAGAAAACACAGAGGGTTCGAATTGCTGGACGCACATTTGATTTATGTAACGTTTATTGGCTTTTTTAATTAGTTGTAAATTTCTGCATTAGATGTTGAATTATGCTGCTGTTAAGGTGTTATTTAATTTATGTACAGGTGTTTTGCTTGCAACATTTTCCCCTAGGCCAACTACATGCCTCTACAAGTGAAATGCGCTTGCATTTTGGAATGACAAGTGAAAATGCCTAAGCTTGGTGATCATTAGATTTGGCAAGTGAAGGTGGATTGTTTATGGTGGTTAGTCGCACATGAATAGAATAAACAGGCTCAAAAGGTGTTGTCCCTTCTCAACGGAAGTCAACAAATGAATAGGAAGAAAGTCGTGTAGCATTTGACGTATTCTTCTGTGGATATGGCTAGTTATAGTGTACTGTAGTTGATATTTTGTAGGAATGCCAACTTGTAGGAAAAGGCACTAACGTATAGTTAGTTTACAATATCATCAGTTATTTTGGTGACATAATGAATTAATTTTACAACATATACATATCAAATGCTTGACTAGGTCCCCAAACAGCTTATTTTGCTCAGCTTATATCAACATGTACATATCAGTTATTTTGCTCAGGTTGTTTGACATATCATTTGAACAAGTGTTTGCTGTATTTACGTTTACAACACATGTTGCTACGTTTACAACACCTTAAGCTCTTTTTACAAGTGTTTAAGCTATGTTTACAACCACTCCCACTAGGGACACCAGGGCAGTAGCTTGTGCAATAAGCCACAACTTAGGCACCACTTTCTTCTACCATCGTTTACAAGATGTTCTACAATATTTACAACATCTTCAGTTATATTAACAACTTAATAAGCGACGTTTACAACTTGGTGATAAAGAGAGTCTTAAATATATGTTTACAACACATGTTGCTACGTTTACAACACCTTAAGTTCTTTTTACAAGTGTTTAAGCTACGTTTACAACCACTCCGACCAGGGACACCAGGGCAGTAGCTTGTGCAACAAGCCACAACTTAGGCACCACTTTCTTCTACCATCGTTTACAATATGGTCAGCTATATTTACAACATCTTCAGTTATATTAACAACTTAATAAGCGACGTTTACAACTTGGGAGAAAGAAAGTCTTAAAGATATGTTTACAACACATGTTGCTACGTTTACAACACCTTAAGCTCTTTTTACAAGTTTTTAAGCTACATTTACAACCACTCCCACCAGGGACACCAGGGCAGTAGCTTGTGCAACAAGCCATAACTTAGGCACCACTTTCTTATACCATCGTTTACAAGATGTTCTGCAATATTTACAACATCTTTAGTTATATTAACAACTTATTAAGTGACGTTTACAACTTGGTGATAAAGAGAGTCTTAAAGATATGTTTACAACACATGTACGTTTACAACACCTTAAGTTCTTTTTACATGTGTTTAAGCTACGTTTACAACCACTCTGACCAGGGACACCAGGGTAGTAGCTTGTGCAACAAGCCACAACTTAGACACCACTTTCTTCTATCATCGTTTACAATATGTTCTGCTATATTTACAACATCTTCAGTTATATTAACAACTTCCTCTGTACAGTATAATTTTTGACACTTTCACAGTGTCTTACCATGAGCTGAACCCAGTGATGTCTCGCTGTGCATAACCTCTGTTTGCTTCACCAAAAACAGAGCACAGCTACGATACATATTAACAACTTCCACAGCAATATTTACAACTTCATATGCACAAATTTACAACAATTTTTTTTGTTCATTTCAGCGTTTTTCCAGCAAAGAATACCAATTACATTCATCATTCTCACTTTAAACACAACAGCTCCTCTGTTACTATGCCACAAAAACAGAGCACTCTAACATAAACCCAACCCACCCAAGGTGAAATCCCAACTTCAATGATCAAGCTCATTTGTCTACCAAATTCTTAGCTTTTCTTCTCTACCACCTACCACTTACTCCATTTTTTAGCTCAAGATCCAACCTTTCACCAAACCCTCACTCTCAATCTAACCAACTTTCACACAGAAAGAAACAAAATTTTCCAGAGTTCGTTTCTCTACGTTGCTGCACGTACCTGGACGATGAAGAAGACGAGATTCCCAAGAACATTAACGCCACTTTGTATCCCTTCAATGTTGCACCTCCTACGCACTTCGTCCGTGTGCGTTTTTCTCTTTTTCCTTAATGCCTTGACCACAAATACGTGCTTCACTCCTCTCTCCTCTGTGCGTTTTCTTTTCTTATTTGAGTGGGGGCTATTTTAATAATTGCTCAAAGGGAAATGCTGTCAGAAAGTCCCTAGGGACTTCTCTAACCTTGGAATTTGCAAAGGGAGTTTTTTGAGATTAATTCTGTAGCTTGGGACCTAGCTGGTATTTTCCCTTAAAACAATGGGATATTGAAATTATGGACTAGTCCAAATGTATAAAATAGATGGCTCAGATTCATTTAGCGTTATCTCTAGCTGGCATAAATAAATAAAATGTATCATGTCATTAAATTTCAAGACATGTGAAGTGAATAATTTGCCCGTGGTATTAAATAGGCATCTATTGCTAGCATAAATAAATGAAATGTATCATGTCATTAAATTTCAAGACATTTGAAGTGAATAAGTTGCCCGTGGCATTAAATATGCAAGATAGATAAGGCTTATAGTAGAGAAGTGAAATTGTGTACTTTGAAAGTTTCAATATAACGCGCAATGAAAACAATTCACTTCAAAACAATATGCAATCAAAACCGGGTGCTTTGGAAGTTTCATATTAGATAGCTCAAAATCATCCGTATAACATATGGTTTAAATTCAATGACTCATTAGTAGCTAGCTCGCATAAATAAACGAATCCCACTGTTTGATTATTCTTGAAATATTGTATTTTTAAACTTGAAGATGATGAGGTAATTAAATAATAGATGTTGCATTATCTAAATTTCTTCTACAATTAATATTGCAAATCCAACCCCACCTCGACTTCAAAGCTAACAATAGTTAGATTTGAGGTTTTGTATTTTCATGTGAGGGCTTGATATTTGTTTAGAAATCAGGGTATTCTCTCCTACCTTTAATATATTATCCACTTTAGTAGGGTATAAAGTGGATCTTATATTAAGGATATAGATAGTATTATTTTTTTATGATATAATATAGATGTCTTACTTTTTAATTTAATATATAGTCACCATCAACCATTGAGATTAATGTGTTTTGATTAGCTTCTTAAAAGTAATTTTACAGTGTATAAAATAAATATGTGTGCAGAGTTTTATCTTGATTCTCTTGAAAGCACTTCTACACAACATAAGCCCACACACATACACACATTCGTTTCTTTACCAAGATGTCAAGCTTTGGCAGCATAATATCTGGGGCTTATGCTGCAAATAAATTTCTTTAGAAAGATTGATACTTTCCTACTTAACTATAAAATATTAATTTTTTTGTCAAAATGTATGAAATATTAAATTAATAATAATTAGGGGGTAAAAGAATTTTATAAAAGTTATTAGTGAATTTCCAAAAAAAAGTTGTAAATATAATTCAGAAAAATAAAAAACCTGTAGTTGCATCATTTAAAATTTAAACATTTTATTGGGAAAATGACACCAAGGTCCCAACAAAGATAAACAACATATAAAAAGGTCTCATAGCTTGTCAATAACAAGTGAAAGAGCTACTATTGATAAGGTATGAGAATTTTATGATATTATTTTCTTTAATTGGAACCTTAGTGTCATTTTCCCTATTTTATTTGATATTTATAATTTAACCTCTGAAATTTACAATTATTTCAAGTCAAAATTTATAATTTATCTTTTATTAAAAAATGTATCATCTGTTGAGTGAAGAGCATGGATGATGCTACAATGTTAAAAAATAAAAATTGTGACTAACATCCATTTTAGTTACTAAAATTTCTTATATCAAAAGGAATAAAATGATGAATTTTGTCACACTTTGAATGGCCAAATAGTGAACACACGAAATTGAGCCACAATAAGACATAAGAATGCAATTTTTGTGTCTTCCTAAAAGCCCATTATTGGAGCCATTGGTTAATAGAAGAACACAATTGTGGGCCCTAATATATTGTGAATTTCGGTTCAAACACAAAGGGAAAGAAGGAAGCATAATTTAATTACAAAAATGTAAGGGAAAAATAGTCATTTGACCAATAAAGCAAGAAGATTTATTTTTCCCTTTTATTTGTGATATTTTCAGCCAAAAAGAAAATAAAGGGAGGAAAAATATTTATTTGGCTACAAATAATGCCATGTGGGAGGAATAATAACCAAGTGAAAAAGATGATGACAAAAGTCAATTTTCACATGTTAATTGGCCATAAAATATTATTATCTTAAGGAGGTGGAGAAATGATATTTTTAAAGCTCTTATCTTATTTCAAGAGCTCATTTTTGTCCAACACAAAGAGAAGAGAGAGAGAGAGAGACTTGAAGAAAGCAAGAGCAAAGAGAAAAGAAACTAGACGGTTGAAATCCAACTGAATGACATCTTAGTAATTTTCGTACAAACCAAGGGCAAATTGGGGAATTGATGAATTAACTCTCCTTCCTTTCTATTAATTTTGTTTAGCCACTCAAAAAGAATAGAAAAATTAGAAAAAACATAAGAAAATGAAGAGGAAAGAGAAAGGATAAATAGTGAAAGCTCTTGAGCTCTGAAGCCGATTTCACCTCTGATTCGGCATTTCTAGCTTCTAGAGTCTTTTCTAATGTTGTTTCTCTCATGGAGAGCAACATTTCTATATTTTTGAATTTTCAATTAGAGGTGTTTGATTCAGTTAACTCAGAGAAGGTGCTGCAGTAATCAAGAACAGATCATAGATTCGATTCTAATAAGTATAAGCTCTAATTTGAACCAAATATTCTATGATTTTGTTGAGTATTTGTTAAGATATTCAAACCTTAAATTCCATCTAGAGGGAGTTTTTTAGGGTTTGTGATAACTCTCTATATTTTGCATATTTACAGGTTATTTTGGATATATTTAAAAAGTTATTTAGGCAAATTTTAAGACATTTCTTGAGATTTTGGTAAGATACCAATTTGATGCATGATTTGGGGTTTCATTATAAATACTATATTTTTAAATAAAAATAGATTTAGTTTTAAATAACTAATATTAATATTAATAGTTTTTAAAAAGGAAAAAAAAAAGGGAAAGAGATTGAGTTTAAGTTTATCATTATCATGTTTATTATTATAATCTTTTATGATAGCTTAACTTTTGTTCCTTTCTCTTTATCAATTAGATACGTGGCATCAGCATGAGGGGAAGAGGTCCATCAATTTGATTGCAGCTGATTTAAAAGACAAGAGCAGAGACATCAGCGTTTTGGGATTGGGCTTTTTATATCTAAAGAAGAGGACCAATTGGAGGTGGGCCAAGGAGCTATGGGAATAGAGAATTGGAGGGCCTAATTGAAGAGGAAAGCTACGGAAAAAAACAGAAAAGGGGACAGCCGCAAGAATTGAAAAAGGGCATATTTTTCATTATCTTGGAGAGCTACAGAGCAGCGAAAAGGAAGAACCGCACCACATTGAAAAATCAGCGGAGGGTGAGACGGGAGTTGGACTCATCGAGAGGAGGCGCAGCTAAGGAACAGAGTAAGCTGGATCATCGCACATAGGGGGGAGCTGACATTGAAAAATCCATCACTTTCTTCTTAAGCTCGCGAGAGAGAGAACTGCTGAATTGGTGAGATTGAACTGTTCATCATCTTCTACCTTAGGCTATTGGAGAGTGACGATCACATTCCTTGAGCTGAACCAGAGAAGAACGCAATTCAGAGAGAGGCAATCCTCATTTTGGAGCATCAGTTTCGTTAATCATTGGCAGAGGAAGCTCTAGTGTGTTTAATGTCACTGCTCTGTTTTTAATTCTTTGCGTTTGATTTTTCATCATGGTTTTGAGCTTTGATTTCATTGTTATTAATATGATGACTGTGTCTCAAGCGATGTCTGCCTGAATTTTCTTCAAACCTAGAGTAGCTATGAACTAATTTGAGAATTTGATCATGTATGAACTCATTAATTTGTACTTATTGTTATTCTTGTTTACTTAATTTTATATATTTTATCTACTTTGTGCTTGATCACCACCAAGTATGAATTTGGGAAATTTAGATTATCCTTGGGAGAGGGATCTTAATTAGACCATAAGATTAAGAAATGTGGGATTAGAATTTATACTAATTTGCCAATAGGATAGGAATATACCTATTGGATCCATATAATCATATTAGAGTGAAATTGGACAATTATTGCCTCTTGAGTGAATTAGTTAGGAATAACAATTTTAACTTGAGAGAGGAGTATAAGTGATTGGAAGATATTTATATTCATTTAAACTTTAGATTAACAATTTAACACTAAGTACTTTTAATTTGGTAAATGCATGCTCCAAAACTTAAAGAAGAGATTAGTCAATCTAGGTTGTTTTTATCAATTGAAGTTTTTAAATCATTAGATTTGTTTCTTTGCATTTATTTAAATTGTCTTTCAATCTCTTTTTTTGATTTACTCAACTTAAATGAAAATAGGAATTTTAATGCCTAATTATTTATTACCTTGAATCTCTGTGGGATGACCTTGATTTGCTACTATACTATTCCAACGGCCCGTACACTTGTGGTGCTTATTTAAAAAAGGTTTTATGATGATCTATTACCTTAAAAAAGGTTTTATGATGATTTATGATTATTTTGGAAGTTTGTGTTCAAATCTGCCTGAATTCGTTTTTTTGAGGAAGAGAACTTGCAACATGTTTTTGATCAGTCAAAATTAGTCTAAATGCTATGACATTTTATAGGATTAAAGTAGACATTTATGGCTTTAATTTGATAGGTAATATAAGCCATTTGGACTAGCAGATTGAAAGTTATGATTTTTAAAAGTTTGACCATAAATCTAGAACGAAATCTATAACAGTCTGAGTTTGATGAATTTTTGGGAAATGTGTGGCTATGATTGGGGCTCTGTGATATTTTTTTTTTATTGAAAGAGCACTTATTTTTATAGAACCTAGAACCAACCCATTTGGAGCTTTTGTAGAATTAATTATGAATTTCCAAAGTTTGGTCAATGAAACTAGCGGATTAGGTTAAGCTATGGATTTATGGCAATTATGTTGAATTGTCATAAGTATTGGGCCAACTATAAGAGACATGACCTAAAGGTCCATGTAGTCCTATTGCACCTCATTTATCATGGCTCTAATAATATGATTATATATCTAGGATCATGAGGTGAAAAAGAAGAAGTATCCTCAATGGTTGGAGAAAAGGCACAAGAGGAGGATTCAAGACAAGAGGTAGTGAACTTAATTAACTTGTATGTATTTGATGTGTATTGATTTATAGTATTACTTTGCTTGATTATGTGAAGCATGTATAAATGAATAAAGCTCTGTTTTCTATTTATACTATGACCATGTGTATTGTATATGAAATATTAAGCATACAAAAATGTCATTATGTGAATATGAGCCCACGTAAGGCAAGTATATCATACACTAGTATTCATCTTGCATGCATTGTCAGTATTGTTTACTACTTTGATTCCCTCGAATCTCACCCTCTCTAACCAACCATTTAGACAAGTGAAAATAGGAGGTGTGCTAAGTACAAAGAAGAGTATTGCACGAGAGGAATGCTATAATGGAATGAAGATGAAAAGATGTCTGAGTTTCATTAAACTGGTTTAGACACCCTAATAGCCTTGTGCAGCTACATTATTTGTAATTCAGATGTACAATCCATGTAGGGAATTTCTATAATCAAGTACTTAATATAAGTATATTTCTTTTATCCCTATGTGCCTATCAAACTGCGCATTGCTACTTTGGTTAATATCAGAATAAATAAGGGTGTTTGACACTCAGTATCTGTTAGATCGTCGAGTTGGAATTACTGGCTATTAAACATGGTCTTGAAATCTTTCAACAATTGGATATTGATAGCATTGTGTTGTATACAGAATCTCTAGAGGCTTTCAATTTATTGATGAGGGGGTGTGATCATGAGCACCCTCTTAGCAGTGTTATCTGGTGAGCGATTTGCTATATGCTATATCATTTGTAGAGCTACATTATACGTGCAAAGATGTTGTCCAATGTGCCGACTAACTAATGAAGGCCATAAGGATATGTTTGAGATGGTGCTTGTATAGGAAGTCCCATATGATTGTTTAAGTATGTTTTTGGAAGACAAGCTTTGCTTGTCCTACACATTGATGGCTAGGGGTAGATCCTAGTTCTTTTATCTCGAGCTATGTTTGCCTTTGTATTTAAAAACCATCTTTTTTGCTGCCAATTCACAAAGAAGAAATCAACAAAAGCACAATGTATTGAGTTCTTTCCTTCCATTCGTCGGGAGCTGAGAGGTACAGATAGCTGTTTTGATGCAACAAAATCTCCTTCCAATCGTCATCTTGCTTCTCTTCATTTTAGTAACATTTTCTATACATTTGATCTTCTTTTTCTTTGATTCAATTTGGTTGGAGCTTTGAGATTTTCTTGAATCGATATATAGATGGTTGTTGCCTCAAATTGGGGCATTAGGGTTGTTCAATTGGAGCTTTGATTGCAATCCAATCATATTAATTTGATTTTGTGTATCCATATTTCAAGTTCAAGGTATTATATAAATAATTCATCGTTGCGGCCATTGGTTTTTTCCCTAGAATTTGTAAACGTTCAAAAATAAATTAGGGATTTATATAATGAAAGGTAGATTAGTAAATGAAATTTATTTAAATTTTAATTAAAAATTTTTTGAGAATTTTTTTGAAGCATTCTTAATGGAATTAATGTTTTAGACTTAAATGTATGTTTTTAAAATAAATGGGAGATCAATGTAATTAGGACAAAATAGAAAAGTAATTACAATATTTTACTCTTTATTTTAAGAACCTTATCCTAATCATTGCCAACTTGTGGTCTTGCGCATGAAAGCACTTTGTTAAGTACGATTTTGCTTGTAATTTCTGTCTATTAGTTGCATGCTCCTTTAAATTAAAGAAAACTTATATTCGTATTGATAGTACAAGGAAGAGCTATTATAAAAGAGAAAGTTTGGCTCTATGAAAGACTTTCTGTTTTTTTTTGGTCTTTTCTATATATAGCATCTATTATTTACAATGTGTTAGATATTTTATTAAAATGATAATGTTATATCCTTGTGTTTATTCAAAATTGTATTTAGATATATTTATTGATTGATTATATGAAGGATATTCTAGTTTATTATTTTGATTAAGTTAAATATTCTAGATATTATTTAATTGTTTTAAATATTAACAATTTAATATATTTTGGATAATATATCCCCTGATTGTGGCCCGTACATAATTTGGACAGAGATTTGATTTAGGGTTACTTGCCCAGCTGTTAAGCTTTTACAAGCTTTGATGAGAGGTTATAAATAGCGTAGGCCAAGTCTTAGAGTAGTAACGTGAAAACCCACTTGCTCCTTAGGGATTCCCTAACGGGTTATGACTATTCTCAGTCCATCACTATGCCTCATCTTCCCATTAGAAGAAGCCCTAACCTATGTTATTCTAATTCTAACTCTAACTCTTTCTTGTTCTCTACAATTTCTAGGTTGTTAGATACTACACGCAAATTCGCTTTGGTGAGAGGTATTTCATCAAGTTTTCGCTACTACTTTCTTTTATAGAATTTATACAATATATTTATGATGTTTATTGTTAGATTATTCCAACTGGTATTAGAGTCTAATTGATTCCTCTCTGCCTAGTATGTTTTGTGTCAAACCCCTTAATATTTTGACATTTATCAGAGTAACGATGCACAATTCAATGGGCAAATAGAAATAACATATATATACTGATATAAAATACTTGATTATACTACAAGAATCCCCACAGGGTTTGTATGAATATTTACAAATCCCAAAAGATAATATAAAAAAAACTACATATAACCAACATCATATATTGCATAGGACCAGACCTCTCAGTTGCCGGTATCAACATCCTTGCAGTTTAAGCCCTTTCTTCCAGCTGAATAATTTAAATTTGTGGAAAGGGGTGAGATTCATATGAATCTCAGTAGTAATACACAATCAATTATATAAAATGTGATATATAAAAATGCGATGCACCTTGTCATGTAACAGAAATTGTAATACCTCGAATTTAGGACTAGAGGCTAGAGAATAAGCCTAAATTCAGTGGATTACTAAGCCTCAGTTTAGCAAGAGTCCCAGGAAGGCATAAGAAAGAGAATGAATGTTAGAAACCGCACTCGGAATAGAATATAAATTTCAGTGTGAATTAGTCAGAAGAAAGTACCCAATTCCTTTAGGATGTGTTAGAGTGACATAGAACCTGACTCGGATCCAAAGGAAACGGTAAATGGTATCTAGAAAGAAATAAGAAAGAGAATTAAAAGAACTAATGGCAAAAGAATTAATGTTTCCATAATCAATGGTAAAAGAAACAATTGCCACTTGATCTTGAGGTTAAAATTGAAAGACAAATTGATGGGCTAGGATTTGCTCTTCAAAAGTAAGAAGCAATTATGGGAATGAAAAGAAAATCATCTCACTTCCTTAAAACCACAAAAAATTCCAAAAAGGTATACCAAGAGAAAAAAAGGATTAGTTAACATACTTTACAAGAGGACTTGGTCAAAAATTGTGACTAAGACATAAAAGAAGTAATAAGAGACTTTTTGACCAACATTTCCTCGCCAATAGGCAGCAATTTCATCCAAGGGAGAAGACAAGAAGGAAAGATAATTTACTTCATACACTTCTTCACTTTTGTCTTTGAAAAGTCAAAAATTAAAACTAAAAAAATTGTGTAACCAATGGCAGTACAGTTGATGCAATTGGTCAATCTTTTTTCCTCCTTTTTGAAGAGCATTTTTCTCAATAATACTTCTCCATTTGGGTAGTCACTTTTGGTTAAAAAGAAGAAGGAAAGAGGAAAGGAAAAAGCTCAACTCAAGTCACTTAACTATGCTAGTTAATTCTCCATAAGTGTAAGACCAAATGAATTAATTTTAGCCATATATTCTCCCTTTTTCTTGTGGCCAACTTTTTAGCGAGATATTATGTAATAAGGGAAGAGAAAAATCTGACTTCATCATTCTCTCTCCTAGGTCAAATTTTTGTCCAATTTTCAGCAAGAAAGAGAAAGTGAAGAGCAAATTTACGGTATGCTCTTCTACATGGATTTTCACTTTCTTAACCTTATCTACGACCCAAACACCCTTCATAAATATTGTTCATCCTGATAAGAGATTAATTTCTATGGTTTTATAATTTTAAGAGGAGGTGTTTTGAGTCATCATCTAAGTACAAAAGCTAAAGAACTGAAAAAAGAAGGCAATGAGGAGTAAGAGGTGAGTATTGGCTTCAATTTGAGCTAATGGTTATAATGGTTGAATGGATATTTTTGCTTGTGTGAATCTGCCCTAATTTTGACCAAACAAGGGTTTGGAGAAGTCATGATGTTTTGGTCATGTTCTTGGTGTATTATGATGATTAGAAACCATATGACACAAGTTTGATGCTCAAATTGAAAGTTTGGTAATTTCTGGAATTTTTGTTAATTTTCTTCCAAAACATAACTTGGGAAAAGAGTGGAAATTTGTCTATTTTGATGTTACCATTGTGTTCTACATAACAAATTTTGTCAGAATAGCCCCAGGTTGTGAATTTTGGATCATTGAAACTCAGAAAGTAAAATTGGAATTTCTACCAGTGAAGGGTTCGAGCAAGGTACCCTATTTTTGTTGTGCTTTTGAATACCCAAATGATGTACAATGCATGTAAAAGTTTTTAGAATGAAAGTAGACATATCAAGCTTTAATTTGATAGGTCATTTACGTCATTTGGACTTGTACATGGGAAGTTTTAATTTTTGAAGTTAAGCCATGAAAATTGGAATGAATTATGACAGTGTGCAATAAATGGCAGTTATGGGAATCTTGTGCATCCAATTGGCTATGGATGATACTTTCCTTGAAAATAGACTTAATAAGAGTCACATAGCCTTTGGAATCACTGTAATTGGTTATTTATACATAAATATATGAATTTTCAAAGATGGGAGAAAATTCTAAGGTTCTAAAACCCAGACCGGTCATTGAACCGGCCGGGGTACTGGGTCAAGGGTCAGTGGGTTAGATCGGAGTCAAATCGGGGTGAACCTAGGGCTAAACTGGTAAGAAAGTAAAGATTTTAGGATTATTTATATGAAATTCTGAATAAAATAAAAAAAATAAATAAAAATCAGTTGAACCATAAAAAATCAATCAAACCACACAAAACTTGGTCGAATCGGAGTCAAGCACTGGATCAGATAAGTAAGACCATCGGTTGGCTGGTTTTTGGCTCAAACCAACCGTCCAATCCAGTTTTCAAAACCTGGGAAAATTCTAGCAGATTGGGTCACTTGTGTGAAAAGTACAAATATAATGGCATCATGTAATATTTTTGAACTCTTAGGGTAAGAATTGGTCTTTTAAGATAATTTGACCAACTTAACTCTTAGTTTGAATTGGTAAATAACCAAAATGACCCTAATTATATGATTATATATCTAGGGCTATGAGAAGCCAAGAAAGAAGAAATCAAAGAATTTCCAAGAAGTCTCAGTGGTTGGAAGAAAAGGGGACAAGAAGAATGACATTAGTGGTTGTAAGAATTGGTCTTTTAAGATAATTTGACCAACTTAACTCTTAGTTTGAATTGGTAAATAACCAAAATGACCCTAATTATATGATTATATATCTAGGGCTATGAGAAGCCAAGAAAGAAGAAATCAAAGAATTTCCAAGAAGTCTTAGTGGTTGGAAGAAAAGGGGACAAGAAGAATGATATTAGTCCATAAGGTAGTAAACTTGCTTAGTTGCATGTATGTGATATTTATGTTGTGTATTGATTTGCTAAATTACTTTACTTGATTATGTGAATCATGTATGAATGAATCAATCTTTGTTTTTGTTTTTGCTGTGGCCATAAGTCTATTGCACGAAACATTAAGCATGTAGAATATCATCATGTGAACATGAGCCTATGTAAGGCAGGCATATCATGCATTAGTATTCATCTTACATGCATTGTCTGTAATGTTTGCTACTAAGATTCTCTCGAATCTCACCCTCCCCCATCAACCATAATGGTACATAAACAGGAAAGAGAAGAATACTTAAAGATGAACCAGAAGGAAGATTGAGGAAGAATTGAAAAAGAATGTATATTAATTGTTTTTTTGTAAATTAATTGCACGAACCGGATATTTGTATGAATAGCATGAATAATAGAATGATATGAAAATTAGAATTTAATCGATAGTCGGGATCACTGTAACTAAGCTTAAGAACTAGAATAAGAACGAACTCTGATACTTGGTAAGATTAATAGCTCAACAGCCAGAAATGATTAATAATCCCCGAGAAACTATAAGTAAACTCTTCTGTGTACGTAATAAAGGGGCATAAATGTAAGGTATTATAGAAATAAACATTGCAATCTGTTTGTTTGTTTGGTGTTTAGGATCAAAATGATTATTTTGTCCTTACTAACCTTACTGTGTTCACTGTTCAGGATCAAATGACTATTTGATCCCTACTTGTCTCACTACCTCAACTGGGTCTAAAATAAGCCAGATGGTACTTGTGGTTTTCCCTTTGGGAGGTACTTGTTGTAAGAGGCAAGCTTCACCCAAGAGGGGGGGGTGAATTGGGTGATGTTATAAATTTTTCGCTTGATGTGGGGATACGAAAATATAGTAGATAGAGTAGAGTTGAGAAGATTTGAACATAGAGAGTTATACTGGTTCAGCCTAACAACAAGGCCTACGTCCAGTCCTCAGAGATCAAGACCTACTGAGATTTTCACTATACCTCCAAGATTCAATAGGCTCCCAGAACGCCACAAGACAACAATCGTCCTTGAACGGACTACGAGCAGAAATATTCTCTCAACAAGAAACTTCTCTCCCCCTTACGACAAGTCTTACGTGCAGAAAAATAACCTATGACTCTTCTCACTTGCTTATGTATACAAGACTTATGAGCAGCAACGTTCTCTCCTGCTTACACCACTGTAAGTCTTACGAGCAGCAACGTTCTCTTCTGCTTGTATCTTATAAGACTTATGAGTGGAAGATACAACAAGGAATTCTCTCAACTGCTTCTCTCGTAAGGAAAAACTCCCCTCTCAAGGTCCCAATACCTTGAGATCAAATAAACATAGAATTTTGAATTGTATGAAGACTCTCTTACAGAGCAAATGAATAAACACTGAAGATCAATGTGTATACAGAGAAAAATGATGAATAGCAGAGACTTAATATGAGCTTATGAATTCTTGTGCTACGTTCTTTTTTGATTATCCTTGAATCTCTGTATATATAGTTGCTTCAGTTTTTGCCCGTTTGGAAATTCTTCATTTGAGGAGCGGGACATTTGAAAGTATTGGCAGACACGCGCATGTTTGAATAATCTGAGTGCGGTAGGTGCCAACGTGTTTATAATCATATTGTCTGCCGTTGTATACCTTTCTTCATGTAGTTTATTTCAAACGTTCATATTCTTGTATCATACTTTTAAATCAATCAAAACAATGTTAAACAATGATAATAAGTAATGATGATATGAATAAATAACATTAAACCATATTCGGAATAAACGTTGTGAGACTTAGCATTTTTGGTGGTCAAACAGGGCATCACTCGAGCATGAAAGTCTCACTTCGAGTGATCTCCTATTTTCCTTCATAAGCCTCTGTTATCGGGTTGTGCTTGCATAGAATTTCAGAGAGACAAATTCTTCACTCGCGGGTGAAAAGGAGTCTCACTCGAGCACAACTTCCTCTGCTCGAGTGATCTTTCATTTTCAACTGGGAGTGTCTTCTCGGGTCATCACTCGCACACCATTTTGACAAGAGTGAGAATTTGTACTCGTGGGTGATATGGACCCTTACTCGAGCACACATACCTCTGCTCGAGTGAGACGCATATTCTTAAGGAATATGCTCTCAATACCATCACTCGCATCAGGATTTCAGAGGGATAAAATTATCACTCGCAGGTGATGTGGGCCCTTACTCGAGCACACAGACTCCTGCTCGAGTGAGAAGAATATTCTCAAGTATTATACCTTTTAAACAAGCACTCGCAACAGATTTGGAGAGGGATAGAATTTTCACTTGCAAGCATTGATGTGTCACTCGAGCATATACGGGTGTGCTCGAGCACACTTGCACTTCTCTGAACTTCATGACTCTCGGCCAGACACTCGCAGTACCTTGCTCGAGCACAGAATGCTCATGCTCGAGCATTGATGTCTCTGCTCAAGTGAATGAAGGAAGCATGCTATTACTTGCTCTCGGCCAAGCACTCGCAGCCCCTCACTCGCATGTGCTCGAGTAAGAATAACTTCTCTGCTCGAGTGCACACCTTAGTGCTCGAGTGATCCAGTGAACATAATGGGAGAATGCCTCTCGGGTACATACTTTCTGGCTTTCACTCGCACCTGCTCGAGCACAGAGGAGATCTATGCTCGAGCACTCCAGTGCAATTTCACAGCAGATATCAGAAAACATCAAATATGCATTTGGTAACTTTGTAAACTTTTCTTAATCTTCTAAAAACATGATTTGCACATAATTGACTTATTGTTATCATCAAAACTTGGGATCTAACACTTGTTGCAATTGTATTACTACCTAAGCTGAGTCTCAATAGGCTTGATGCTACTTGTGCTTTTTCTACAGGGTAGTACTTGTGCTTTTCCCACACCACAACTAGGTATTTTAACATGATAGAGTTACTACCTGAAATTCCTTTCAGTATAACTATCGATCTAATACCCTCGATCCGGCTGGGGTAGATAACAAGTCCAAAAAATTAGAAATTTATAATAAATGAGTTATTACTTATTCATATCTTATTCTAAACTTATGTAGTTGGTTATCTTGACTTAAATCACAAAATGACCAAAATGCTCCTAAGGACCTAATCTAAGTCTTTTTATACTCGGTATAATTGTACTTTATTAAAAATTATGACCCAAGCTATTCTTATAAAATTTCACATGTGGAATCCATTTTTAACCTCTGTTTTGACAAATTCACACTCAAATGACCATAATACCCTTGGTAGCAACAAATTAGGGTTTTAGGGGTAAAATTATCATTTCACACCCTAAAGCCTTCAAACTTCATTTTTCACATGTTCCTTACACAATCTTCTATTCTAAACATAATGGAATCATTAAATCCATGAAATTCCAACTTAAACATGGCAAAACTGCCCCTAGCTGAAATGGAAGAAAAGTTGGAAATTGAAGTTTTCATGTTTTGCTTTCAACATAACACATTCCTTTTACCTTAAATCACTTCTTAAACCTTTAATTACACTTTTCACATTATTAATCAAAATTTGGACAGCATCTCTTCTAAGGGTTTATGCTTCCCAAATTACAAAATCATGACAACCAAGCCAATAATTCAGTCACAACATCAACAACAACCTTGAATTAACAAGAAAATCAAGGTTCTTTCATTACCTTTTGATTTCTCATATTCCTCTTCCAAAACTGCCACCCTCTCCTCCTTGTCTTGAATTTCTTTTTGCTTCATATGATTTCAAGAAGGATTTAAGGATTATAAGAGGTTTTCAAGAGTTTAGAGACAAGAATACATGAATTTTGCAACCAAACTTGCCTAGTTTGCTTCTTGATCTCTTGTCTCTTTTCTTTTTGCTCGAGCTCTTCAAACATGTGCTCTCTCTCTTTTCTCCTATTTGGACGAAAATATGGCCCTTTGGAGATGTCAAATAGCTTCTTCAAGAAGCTCCTTCCACCTCCTTAAAATAATATTTATTTATTATAATTTTGGCACATATCATCAAATAAAATAATATTTTAATATATCTTTTTCCACTTGGCCAATAATGCTTCCACATTTCATTATTTATGTCCAAAAATTTATTTGATCTCATGTGTTTCCACTTGGTTCCATAAGCTTCCACTTTGTTCCATAAGCTTCCACTTGATTCCATAAGCTTCCACATAGCTTCTTTTCTGTTCAAATATTTATTTTCCTTCCCTTCTTTTCTCTTTGGCTGAAATTGGGCCTTAATTATAGAAAAATCAAGAGCCTTGTTGATTATTGAACAAATAACCATTTTGCCCTTACATTTTTCCAATTTTTTATTCAACAATTTTTTTTTTAAAATGGGAAGCAATAGCTTCTTTAGGAAGCGACAAAGCTTCCCATACCTTCTTTGGCACTTTCTATATAAGCACCATGCAAGGTGCTATAAAATTTTACCACCCCACCATTATTATCCCGCCATTATCGCTCTCTTGCTTTCCATATCCATTGTTCCACTCCTTCCTCTCTTTGATGGCGACAAGTAAAAGCTTCTTTGGTCCCCTACTTTTTGTTTTTTCTTGGCTACTCCTCATGCACATTTTTTCAACATTTGGTCATCACTTTTGTTGCAGTATAAGGCATCCTCACCCACGTGTCTTTTTTCTTCTTTTCTCGTTGCAATACAAAGCTTCCTCTCCCGTATATTTTTCTCCTTCTTGTCTTGGCCTCCTACAGAAGCTCCCTAGCTTGTAAGTTTTTTTTTTCTTTTTTTTTTAGTTAAAATCTGTCATGACTCTTATATGTTTGCTTATAATTTTTTTTTTAGGTATTTATTTAAAGTTTCAACTTTGTCTGCTTAAACTTCCTATACATTATAAGTTTTTTAATTTTTGAGCTTTCAAATATAATAATACTGGTTTAATCATGCGTAAAAGTAACGTGTATGGCTCAAATTTAAGCAACTTAAATGCTGGGGTTCTTTTATGCTTGATAAATGAAGATGCAATATTGCAAAGGATACCTGCAAGTTTTGTGATGGATCATTCTACAAATATAATAATACTAGTTTAATCCTCCGTAGAAGTACATATTGTCAATAGTGAAAAATTTGTTGTGAATGGCATTGATGAAATGGTCAAATTGGTTGGAAGTGTTATAAATACAGCTGGTAGTTTAATAAATGATTTTTTTTGAATCAATTAATTTAATAAACGTAGTTGGTAGTATTTTAGTTGGCTTGTTATGGAACCAATTACTTTAACTATGATATGTAGTGTTGGCAAATATGATTTATTTTGTTGTGAGTTGTGAAAAATTATTATGATGCTGTGAGATTAATTGGTTAATTATTTGTGACTTAAAGAGTGTTTAAAATTTAGAAAACTTCAAATTTTAGGATGTTATGCTGCTGAATTTTTTTTTAAAAAAATAAATAACAAAAGATAAAAGTAGTTAGTAACTTCAAGAAGAAAGCAATTAACCACTTTTAAAAATATGTTTAAGGTATGGATGGATCAAAAATGGATGTCATCTGATTGGTGCTCAAGGGAATATATAGATGGGGGTGAAAAATTTTATTAGATTTGCAAGCGAGCATACAAATTATCCTAACAAAATCTTGTGTCCTTACTTATCTTGTTGTTATGGAAAGCGGATTAGTCCACTTGATTTGCTAGATCATTTAGTGTGTCATAGAATTGATCAATCATATAATGATATAGACGAAGATGAAGATAAAGATGAACCCTTATACATGAGACATGATCATGAAGAGGGGACTTGGTTTTTAAATCAAACAAGAAAGAGGAAAAGATGATAATAAGTGCAGTGATTTTTTGCCTTGTATGTTTTATTTCATGTATTCATATATTTCAACTTAATTTACTTTTATTACCATGATTGTCACTGTGCACTAATGTTTAGTGTAGTTTATTTAATTTGTAGGAAAATGGATTCCTATAATGGAGATGAAGTTGTTCCTATTGAAAATAATGGTCAGGTAACATTTGAGGTCGACGTAGCCCAAGGCAAGGCAGTAATGTCCAAACTGATCAAACTAAGGAGTAAGGGCATTAAGTTAGAGCTTTAATGGTTTGAAAAGGGAATTCTAGCTGAACCAAATGCTAGCTTCTTTAATAATTACATTGGTACTACTGTTAAAGAAAGAGTCCCTATTACAGTTTCAGATTGGAGATGGGCGAAGACAGATTATGCTAATATTGTCTGGGGTTCAGTGAAGGTAAACATTATTTACTTTATTATTCTGGTTGTTTTGTTTCATGAATTACAATCTAACAAATTATATGTGGTTTTTTCTTATAGTCTTGTTTCATTATTGATGAAGATAAAGAGAAATTTTTGTTGAAAAAACGAGGCAAACTTTTGAGATATTTTTGTTATGATCTTGTCAAACTCTACTTGTGGGACAACAATGACAATATCATTCCTACACCGTTGGAGTTGTACGATGGAATAATAATTCAAAAGCAGTGAGATGAGTTTATGAGCTCACATACGACTATGAAATTTATGGTAATATACTATTAGCCTTTACGAACTACTTGTAATGTATTTGTAATTAATATTTACTGATATGAATCATTTGAATTTAAATAGGAACAAAGTGAGCAAAATCATGAAAAGGTGAGCAACATGCCATACCAGTACATAAAAGGACCAATATCATATGCAATGTTGGAGCAACAATTGGTAAGAACTAATCATTATTTCAAATGAATATAATTTCTATGACTAATTTTTAACTATAACTAACTTTGATATGTAGATACAAGAATCACATTTTGATGTCACACATATACCATGACATGATTTGTGGCTGGCCGGCTGCACGAACAAAAAAGTAGAAATTCCCAGCGAACAATCCAAAAAGTTGTGGAATATTGTGTAAATAGTGGATGATGCATAAAATAAAGTCTAGTGTGTGACAGTACAAGTGTGAGGGATAGTTGCCCCTCCACGCCTAAATTCCCCATTCCTCTTTGATAATTCATATCTTCTTTAGTTAACTTTTTTTACGTTATAAATTAGTGTACCTTAATATACTAACTCTATTTTTCATAAGGCGAATCAACGTGCAAGTTTCATGTTGATGAATCTTTCAAGCACACAGTTGCTATAGGCATGGATTATAACACTGACAATGATACACTGCATAATTCACCATTGCCTGCGAACACACTTTGAGTAAGGGTTGACATATGCACAAATGAAGATGCCCTCTAATCAATCCCTTCTCAGATGAAGAAACAATGGTGAAAGATGTTGTCGGTAGTTATGTTGTGTAACACCCTTGTCTTATTTTCACATTTTTCAGAGTTTTTGCATGCAGTTTGGTGGGCACATAGGAATAGCAAAAATATACTAATATTAAGTTCTTGATTATAGAAATTCCTTATAGGGATTATATATAACAATTAAAAATAATGTAGCCGCACAGGGCTCTAAACCCATTATAGTGAAACTCAAACATCCTTCTATGTTCATTCCACTACAACATTTCTCTATATGCAGTCCTCTTTTATGTTCTCAGCACACCTCTTGTGATCACCTGTCTAAATGGTTGGTTGGGGGAGGGTGAGATTCAAGAGAATCTCAGTAGTAAACAGTACCAATATGCATGCAAGATAAGTGCTTAATGCATGACATGTTTGCATTTTATAAACTCATGCTAACACAATGTCATATCTGCATGGTCAATGTTTCAAACAACATACTCATGGGCATAGCATAAATAGAAACAGAGCTTCAATCATTCATATATGTTTCATATAATCAAGCAAAGCAATCACATGTATTAGTACACAAGCACAAATATCAAATACATAAAAGAGAGGTAAGTTTACTATCTTATGTCTTGAGTTATCCTTTTGTACCTTTTTCTTTTCAAACCATTGAAGATACTTCCGCTTGACTTCTCATGGCCTTAAATAAATACCCATATTATTGGAGCCATGAAATTGAATGTCTAATGGACTACATGGGCCTTAAGGACATGTTTGGTATTTTTGGCCTAATACTTATGACAATGTCAACATAATTGCCATAAATTTGTAGGTTAGCCCAATCTGTCAGTTTTGTTGACCAAACTTTAAAAATTCATAATTAATTCTACAAAAATCTAAATGGATTGGCTCTAGGTTGTATAAAAATATATTTAAGTCCTCTTGTTAGATTCCAAGTTTTGATGATAACAAAAGGTAATTGTATGCAAAGTATGTTTTTACAAGTCTAAAGAATGATTACAAAGTTACCAAATGCATATGGCAAAGTTTTGTAATGTTTGTTGTCAGTTTTTGTTGATGCACTCGAGCAATAGAGCTAACACTTGAGCATAAACCTCTTTTACACTCGAGCACATGCAAGTGTTGGACAAGAAGTGTTTGGCCGAGAGCAATTACTGTCAATCTTACTGATGCACTCGAGCACTATAACCAACCTCGAGCATGAAGCTGTTTTGCACTCGAGCACTAGCGAGTGAGAGACTGCGAGTGTTTAGCTGAGAGTCATGCAGAACAGAGAAGCACAAGCATGCCTGAGTGAGAGTTCATATGCCCAAGTGATACGTCAGCACTCGCAAGTGAGAAATCTAACTCTCTCAATTATGATGCAAGTACTGAAGATAAGAGTATATTATAGAAGAATATTCTTTTCACTCGAGTAGGAGTATGTATGCTCGAGTGAGGGCCCACATCACCTGCAAGTGCAAAATCACACTCTTGCTAAAATGGTATGCGAGTGTTGGCCAGAGACGCGGTTCTTAGTGTAAAATACAAGGACACTCGAGTAGGAGGAGTGTTGCTCGAGTGAGGTCCCACATCACTCGCAAGTGTGAAAATGCACTCTCTCAAAATATGTGGAAGTGCAAGTGCAAAACTGAAGCAAAAGGTGAAAATATGGTATTGCACTCAAGTGAGCCCCTCAGTGCTCGAGTGAGACTCTGCCAGAAGCCAAAACGCACCAGTCTTACAGTGTTCAATCCGAATATGGTTTAATGATATTTATTCTATATTTTCACTTATTATTATTGAATAACATCATTTAACATGTATTATAAGTGTGATATAGGAGTTTGAACGTTTGAATTAGAAAAACACAGAGGAAGTCAAACAACGACAGACAACATCATTACGACCATCCAAGCATGTACCTACCGCGTTCAAAGATTTCAAACGTACGCATGCCGTTCCACAGTAACATGCTCCGCTCCACAATGATCATTATTCAAAAGGGCAAAAACAAATGTCTATAAATATAGAGTTCCAGAGATCATCAAAGACAACGAAGTACAAGAATTCACATAAGAAAATTCACGAGTCTCTGTTATTCATATTTTCTCTGTATTCATATCGTTCTTCAGTATTTATCATAATTGCTCTGTAAGAGAGTCTGTATACACTTCAAATTCTATTTTCATTTGATCTCAAGGTATTTGGACCTTGAGAGGGTAGATATCCTTACGAGAGAAGCAATTGAGAGAATTTCTAGTAAAACTTTCTACTCATAAGACTTATAAGATACAAGCAGTAGAGAACATTGATGCTCGTAAGACTTACAGTGGTGTAAGCAGGAGAGAATGTTGTTGCTCATAAGACTTGTGTACGTAAGCAAATGAGAAAGGTCATAGGTTGTTTCTTCTGCACGTAAGACTTGTCGTAAGGGAGAGAGAAAATTCTTTGTGTTAGAATATTTCTGCTCGTAGTCCATTCGAGGACGGTTATTGGTTTGTGGCATTCATCCCCCCTCTTGGGTGAAGCTTGCCTCTTTCACCTCTTTCAATGAAAAATATTACAGAGTCCCAATTATAACCACACATTTCCCAGAAATTCATCAAACACAGATTGCCACAGATTTCATTCCAAAATCAAGGTCAAATTTTAAAAAACCATAACTTTCAATCCACTAATCCAAATGGGTTATAATACCTATCAAATTAAAGCACATGATGTCTACTTTAATCTTGTAAAATTTCATAGCATTTGGACCAATTTTAACTGATAAAAAAGTCGTTGCAAGTTCTCTACCTCTAGAAAATGAATACAAGTAGATTTGAACACTGACTTCCAAAATAATCATAAAACCTCTTTTAAACTCATAATCACCATCTGAATCATGATTAATCACAATTTGGATAGCACCTCCCCTTAGAATTTGTGCTTTCCAAATTTACAAAATCAAGTAAAACCAACCACAACAACCTTGAATCTAACAAGAAGACAAGGTTTTGGAGATTACCTTTGATTTCTTCTCTTTCTCTCTCTAAAATTCCATCTCTCTCTCCTTCTTTCGTCTTGATTTGTCTTGCTACGAGTGTATTTTATGAAGGCATAGAGATTAGAGAGAGTTTCGCATGAGTTTTGAGACAAGAATACATGAATTTTGCAACCAAACTCACATTGATTGCTTCTCGAACCCTTGCTCTTTCTCTTTGTTCTTGCTCATGTTCACAACTCTCTCTCTCTCTTCTTGCTTTTATTGGATGAAAGTGAGAGTCAAAATAGGCTGAAATATACCTCTAAAATATCTCCTTCCACCTCCTCAATTTATATTATTTTATTGTATTTTGCACATGTTCATTTAATTAAGGCTTTATCCCTTTTATTTGACCATAAATGCCTTGCTTTTCCCTAACATGACATATTTAGGGTTGTTGAAGGGACCAAGGAGCTTCTTAAATTATCTTCATACATCTCTTTACAATTAATACGCAATGGCCATTTAACTCTTGCTTTGCTGTATTGACTTTTCAACCACAATTTGCTTGGCTAAAAATGTACTATTTATGTACAAACATTTACTTTCTCTTTCCTTCCTCATGTTGGACAAAATTGAGAGTCTTTGGAAAGGAATAATGATCTCAAAATATCATAATTTATCTCCTGCCCAAATATATTACTCTAGTTGAAATTGTTGACTTTTGAACTTATTTTACTTGGTCAATATTGCTCCATCTTGATTAAATTTGAGCCAAGTATTCATTTTCCTTTTTACCTCCCCATGTTTGGACTTCTAAGAGCACATGAGAAAGGGAAAATATGGGTTTTCAATTTTTATGTAGCCAAAAGACTATTTTGTCCATACATTTTTGCCAAATACCTCTGTAATTTTGCACCTTGCTTAAAAGTTGTAGAATTTTCATCAAACTTTGAAAATTGATATCTTTATTTATAGAGATCCAATTGGTGTGGTTATAAAGGCTGTGACCCTTATTATGTTTATTTTCAAGAAAAAATATAGCCTTTAGCCAACTAGAAGATCAAAATTCTCAGAATTATTGTTTTTGGACGCTGCCACAGAAACTCTCCAGTTTTACTGGGCTAAATTCAAAAATATATAACTCTTTGTGTACAGTTCCAAATGACCTATATAACCTATCAAATTAAAGTTTGATAATTTGATACGTCTGCTTTTATTATGGAAAATATCATAGGCATTGGACATTATTTGCCTATCCAAAAACACATGATAATCTCACTGCCACATAAGAAATTAGATTGGCATAAAAGTTTACATTCCTGGGATATTTGTTAAACCAGAGCTTAGCAGTCCGCTTGATTCAGGCTTATTCTCAAGAGTCTAATCTCAAAATTCAGGATATTACATGTTGCATGTCCAATAAGTTTGATTGAGCCATTTCAAAAGGTAGTTCATTTATAATTCCTTTTACTTTTTTTATGCACTTCCATCTAAAATTGCATGATTTAATTTCATGATTTTTGTAGTTGCTGCTGCTCGTCCTCAAGGAAAACAAATTGAAGGGTGTTGTAAGAACTCAAAGTGCATAACAACCTAACCAAAGTCCTAACCCTTAACAGCAACTGAAGCAACATACAAATGGGCTCATATCACCAATAATTGGCATCAATGGCACTAGATTTGATCCTCTAAGGAGGTCAGCCAATACCTTTTGATATCGACATCTATAATATAGATATAACTGATCATGTCGATGGTAGTATGCTGATCGAAGTGCTTATTCCTGGTTGGCTTAGTACCACTGCCATCTATGTAACATCCCAAAATTTAGTTACCAAAATTCCTTTGCACCTTATGGGATTAAAAAGGAATAAAATGGTGAATATTGACACAAGTGAAATGGCCAAATAGTGACTACACAAAATTGGGCCAACATTGTTAGATCTCACATGTTTTGATGATAACAAAGATTGGTATGAAAAAGATTTGATAAACAAATAAGTTTGAACAAAGTAATAACAGGGAAAATCATCACTTGAAATAAGTACTGGAGTAATGAAGAAAGGTCAAGAGAAAAAGCTGATAAACTTCATAACTAGCAATATTTCTAAAGGGTTACTCGAGTAATGAGACAGAAACTTGAAGTAACCAGAGTCAATCTTCAAGTAACTTGCCAACGTTACTCGAGTAAGTACTCGAGTAATAAGGTAAAAGACTTCTAGTTGCTCTCGGCCTGCCAACGTTACTTGAGTAGCTACTCGAGTAACCAGCTAAATCACTTGCAGTTGCTCTCAGCCTACCAACGTTACTCGAGTGAGTACTCGAGTAACCAGGTAAAAGACTTCCAGTTGCTCTCAGCCTGCCAACATTACTCGAGTGAGTACTCGAGTAACCAGGTAAAAGACTTCCAGTTACTCTTGGCCTGGCAACGTTACTCGAGTCTGTACTCAAGTCCCCTGCTTCAAGAAATATGTTACTCTCGGCAATTTCAATCCTGCCAATGTTACTCAAGGAGCTACTCGAGTAACTCACTGTGGTAAGCAAAACCTGAAGGTAATACTCGATTAACTTGATATGCTTTTATCACACTTCACTCGAGGCACTACTCAAGTATGCAGGTATTCAATTACTCTTTATCAAATATTTGAACTAGATTACTCGAGTCAGTAATCGAGTAATCTGCAGAGTTATTTACACAGCCCTTGAAGTATCTACCCGAGTAAGCTATGCAAAAAATTTATGTTTACTCGAGTAAGTACTCGAGTAACAAGGTAAGAAAACTTGAAGTGCTCTCGACCATGAAATCCTACCAATATTACTAGAGTGAAGCATCGAGTAACCTGAAGTTTATTTGAGACATTACTCGAGTTGCTACTCGAGTAACCTATAAAGAAAAGTGTGCCATACCAGAGTAAGTACCCTAGTAAACAGGTATTTCCAAGGTTTGTAAATTTGTTTACTTCATACACTACTCGAGTTATGTGATGTTCATTCATTAACTTGCTATCAATACTCTCACGATGATACTCCAGTAAACTTAATGAATACTCGAGTAACTACTCGAGTATGCAAGTTCAGAATTTGAGAAATCATTCCAACGTTCATTGATTTATTTCCTATGTGATTAACCCTTCATTGTATTAGTATTCTTAGCATATCCGCAGATAAAAAATGAAGAGATCTTACCAAATTAGGAAAGTCAAAAGCAACATTCAAACGCTACCTACCGCCACCTACCGTAAATAGATATTTTTCAAATACTGGAAAAGTCAACAGTGGCTACGCACGCTCTAACAGGCGAGAAGAAAATGTTCCAATGATCACTACCAACACATCTATATATATGGGAACATCGAAACAGAGAAACAACAAGAACATACACACGAACGCATTATCAAGTTCAATACTCTGTTTTACATATACTTGTAATTCTGTACTTCAGTGATTCTTATTCACTCTGTGAGAGAGATATTTCATTCAAACTCAATATTTGTTATTGAGGTAACTTAAGGTTGTGGAACCTTAAGTTGGGATTGGATTACAACTTGTAATGGGGAGCGAGTGTCTAGGCGAAGGAACTTGCTTGTACTGAGGTGCCAAGAACCCACTGAATCTTGGAAGTTATAGTGAAACTCTCAGAGATACTCTGAGGACTGGACGTAGGTCAAAGTGGTTGTGGCCGAACCAGTATAACTCCCGGTGTACACTTTGGTGAAATTTCTCCTTACTTTTTACTGCATTATATTCACCATCAAGTTTTATATTTGTAGCGAAAAATTTAGTATCACCCAATTCACCCCCCGTCTTGGGTGAAATGCTTGCAATAACATTTGGTATCTGAGCTAGGTCTTCTTGTTAAGGTATAACAACCTAAGAAGGATCCAATGGCAAGCATGGGTAAAGGAATTCTTCCCGATGGAGCATCCATCACTAGACCTCCAGGTTTCAGTGGCGAACACTTTTCTTTCTGGAAAGCAAAGTTCAGAGTATTCGTGATGGCTATTGAATATGGGCTATGGGATGTGATTGAAAGTGGAAACTATCAACCTACAAAGATTGTAGATTCTTAGAAAATTCCCAAGACGCTAGCAGAATATGATGAGAATGACAAGAAACTTATCACTCTTAATAGCAAGGCAATTCTGATGATACAAAGTGCTTTGAGTCAAAGTGAATACTTCAAAATTTGCACACTTCCAACAGTAAAGCAAATGTGGGAAGCTCTAGAAATAGCTCATAAAGGAACTTCGAGAATAAAGGAGAATCGGATCAACACTTTGGTCACTGAATTCAATCTACTTCGAATGAAATCAGGTGAGTCAATTTCTGAATTCAAACCTAGATATACTCATCTTGTTAATCAACTTGCAGCACATGGGAAAGTCTATGATCAACATACCCAAGTACGAAAGATTTTGAATATTCTTTCTAAAGAGTAGGAGGCCAAAATCACTACGATAGAAGAAGCAAAAGGAGAATCAATGAGATCAGTTGCTTCACTATTTGGAAGTCTCTCTGAATATGAAAGCAAACTAAAGTTCAAATGAGAACTAGATGACATTGGTGACAAGAAAAAGAAAGGTCTAGCACTAAAAGCTAAAGAAGAGAATCAAGATGAGGATGAGGAGTTTGACGATGACGAAATGGGACTAATCATAAAACGATTCAGAAAGTTCTACAAGAAAGGTCAAGGATTCAAACACTTTCAGAAAGGAGGAAATAGTAGCAAAGATCATATCATTTGCTATGAATTTGGAAAACCAGGACATATCAAGTCAGAATGTCCAGAACTGAACCAAAAGAGCAAAGAAAAGAGAAAAGGAAAATTCTTCAATAAAAAGAAGGCATTTGTATATGCTATATGGGGTGATAGTTCCTCTGACGAAGAAAGTGATAAGAAGAAGTAGCAAATATATGTCTTGTTGCTCAAGAAGAAACAGAAGAAGAGGTAAATGATTCTGAACCTACCTATGATGAATTACTGTTTAAATATAATGCTTTACATTCTGAATTCATCAAAGTAGTTAAAGATTTGGTTGTCTTCAAAAAGAAAAATAAAGCTCTTGAAATTGAGATTAAAGAACGTTCAGAAAAGGATTGTGAAAATTGTTCTTCTTTGAAAAAGAAAAACATTGATCTCACAAAAACTCTTGAAAAATTTACACAAGGAAGTGAGATGCTAAATGTTATTTTAAAAGCTCAAAGATTTGTAAATGACTGATCTGGAATTGGATATGATCCAAAATCAGATAGAAGGAAAAATAGAAAGAAAGCAGGAGGTAAGTCTTATTTGAATTATTTCCAGCATTCTGTACATACATCAAATCTTTTTGCATTTTGTAACTACTGTAATAGAAAAGGACATTATACTTCTTCATGCATCCATAAGAAGAAAGGAACAATAGGAACCTACAAATGGGTACCTAAAGGCTCTTATGTTCAGAAAATTATTTGTACTAACCCAAAAGGACCTAAAAAGATGTGGGTACCTAAGACTTAGTCATTTGATTGTAGGTATGTCTCAAAGCATCCAAAAATAGCAAGTGGTACATAGATAGTGGATGCTCTAGACATATGACCGGAGATTTTGAAAGTTTTACTACATTGCAACCTAAGGAAGGTGGAAAGGTAAAATTTGGAGGAAATCAATCTGGAAAGATAGCAGGAATTGGTGAAATCAAAAATGACAAAGGAATACAAGTTAAAGATATGTATTACGTTGAAGGCTTGTGTCATAATTTGCTGAGTGTAAGTTAAAGTGCAGATAAAGACAACTGGATAATATTTGATTCAGAGGAATGTCTGATTATCAACAAGGAAGACTTACAACTTGATAAGAAAAATATCAAGGAAAAACTCAGAGCAAAAAGGGAAGGTAACTGCTATACTCTAGATATTAGTAGAAATGAATCTGAAAATTGTTTTCTGAGTAATGCCGATGAAAGTTGGCTATGGCATAAGAGATTGGCTCATGTCAATATGCATCAACTAGGCAAACTACTTAAAAAGGATTTAGTTCTTGGATTACCCAAAGTAAATTTCAAAAATGACTTGATTTGTGATGCATGTCAAAAGGGTAAACAAACTAAATCATCTTTCAAATTGAAAAATGAGATTTCTACAAATAAACCACTACAATTATTACATATGGATTTAGTTGGTCCAGCAAGAGTAAAAAGTCTTAGTGGTAACTTATATTCATTGGTCATTGTTGATGACTTCTCTAGATTTACATGGGTTATTTTTCTATCATAAAAGGATGAGACCTTTGAAGAATTTATTGTGTTTGCCAAGAAAGTGCAAAATGAGAAAGGTATGTCCATTGCAGGTATTAGGACCGATCATGGTGGAGAATTTGAAAATCAAGCCTTTGAAGAATATTGTGATACTAATGGTATTGATCACAATTTCTCTGCTCCAAGGACGCCTCAAAAAAATGGAGTTGTGGAACACAAGAATAGAGTGCTAACTGAAATGGCTAGAGCAATGTTAAATGAAAAGAACGTGTCTCAAGTATTTTGGGCTGATGCTATGAGTACAGCATGCTACATTTCAAATAGAGCATATATCAGAACAAAACTTGGAAAGACACCATATGAGCTATACAAAGGAAGAAAGCCAAACATTGCTCATCTACACATCTTCGGTTGTAAGTGTTTCATACATAATAATGGTAAAGATAACTTGGAAAAATTTGATTCTAAAACTGATGAAGGAATTTTCCTAGGATATTCTAACTGAAGTAAAGCATATAGAGTTTTCAATAAAAGAACATGTGTTGTTAAAGAATCAATTCATACTGTATTTGATGAATTTGAATCCTCTGACAAAACCATTGATAAAGAACAGGAAGTTGTTTTAAATCAAGAAAATGGTCAATCTATTTCTAAGTCTCTTATTCCAGAAGTTGATGAAACTAAGGAAGAAGAGCAATCTCTAGGTCAACCTAAAGCCTAGAAATACAATAGAAGTCATCCCTTAGAACAAGTTATAGGAGATGTGAATGAAGGGATCAAAACTAGAAATAAAATTTTCAATGAAGTAAGTTTTTCTGCATTCATTTCTAAGATTGAACCTTCTAACATTAATGAAGCCCTGTCAGACAATGATTGGGTTATAGCAATGCAAGAAGAACTAAATCAATTTGAGAGAAACCAAGTTTGGGATTTGGTATCCCGACCCAAGGATCATCCGATCATTGGAACTAAATGGGTATTCAAGAACAAACTTGATGAATCTGCAATTATTGTCAGAAACAAGGCAAGGTTGGTGGCCAAAGGCTATAATCAGGAAGAAGGGATTGATTATGAGGAAACGTATGCTCCAGTGGCTAGATTGGAAGCTATACGTGTACTCTTAGCCTTTACATGCATCAAAGGATTCAAACTCTATCAAATGGATGTAAAGAGTGTATTTCTAAATGGTTACATCATGGAAGAAGTATACATAGAACAACCTCCAGATTTTGAAGATGTAACTAAACCTGACTATGTTTTCAAACTCAAATAGGCTTTATATGGTTTAAAACAAGCTCCTAGAGCATGGTACGAAAGGCTCAGTAAATTTCTTATTGATCAAGGTTTTGTACGAGGAAAAGTTGATACAACACTTTTTACAAAACGAAAACGTGATGATATTTTTATTGTTCAAATATATGTTAATGATATTGTTTTCGGTGCTACTAATGAATCTCTGTGTAAGGAATTTTCTGAGATAATGCAGGGGGAGTTTGAGATGTCAATGATGGGAGAATTGAATTTCTTTCTCGGTTTGCAAATCAAACAAAGAAAGAATGGAATCTTCATATCTCAAACAAAGTATTTAAAAGAGTTATTGAAGAAGTATGGAATGGATGAAGCAAATGGAACGAACACACCTATGAGCTCAACTATGTTGCTTGATGCTGATATCAAAGGGAAAGACTACAACATCACAAAATATAGAGGAATGATTGGATCATTACTCTATCTCATGGCAAGCAGACCGGACATCCAATTCAGTGTTGGCATATATGCAAGATATCAATCAGCACCAAAGGAATCACATGTTGAAACTGTCAAATGAATTTTTAGATACCTTGTTGACACATCAGAATTGGGTCTGTGGTATCCCAAAGGAAGAAATGAATATCTAGTTGCATATTCAGATTCTGATCAAAGTGTTAAAAGCAATTTTGTCATAAAAGTGATCTTAAATATTAATTACAAGGGAATGAATGAAGGAAATTGAAGAAGCTCATTTGACTCCTTCAATAGCCCCCTTATATGTCAATTAAGGAGAGAGAAAAGGGAAAAGTTCAACAAAAAATCAATAACCACACTTGGTTAATTAACTTGGCTTGAGCAAGAAGAAGCATTTATTGCCATATGTTTTTCTATTTCTCTTTGGCTCATTTTTGAACAAGTAATTTTGGGGCTAACATGGATTCATTTAATCATATATTCTCCTCGCTCATTCAACTGCCAAGTCGTGCAAAAAGAAAGAAACGAAGGAAAAATGAAAGACGAAAGAGAAAGAAGACATGTGAGGAACAAAGAAGCAACGTAAGTATTCTTGCTTCATTTTCACCTTCTAAATCACCTTTTAGCCCTTAAGGTCTCTATAAATGTTGTTTCTTTCATCAAGAGCTTCATTTCTATGGTTCTTATTGTTAGATCAAGCGTTTCACCCAAGAGGAGGGTGAATTGGGTGATACTAAAATTTCTTCGGAAATATAAAACTTTAACAGTGGAATTAAAAACAGTAATGAGTAAGGAGAAATATCAATGAAGTGTACACCAGGAGTTATACTGGTTCGGTCACAACCACTTTGACCTACGTCCAGTCCTTAGAGCTTCTCTGAGAGTTTCACTACAACTTCCAAGATTCAGTGGGTTCTTGGCACCTCAGTACAAGCAAGTTCCTACACCTGGACACTCGCTCCCCCTTACAAGTTGTAATCCAATCCCAACTCAAGGTTCCACAACCTTAAGTTATCTCAATAACAAATATTGAGTTTGAATGAAATATCTCTCTTACAGAGTGAATGAGAATCACTGAAGCATAGAAATACAATTTCAACGTGAAAACAGAGCAATGAACTTAGTAATTCGTATGTGTGTGTGCTTGTTGTTCTTTCTCTGTTTGGAGGTTCCCATATATATAGATATGTTGGTGATGACCGTTGGAACATTTCCTTTCGTCCGTTGGAGAGTTGCGCAACCACTATTGACTTTTCAAGTTTTTGAAAAATATCCGTTGGCGGTGGTTGGCATTTGAACGTTTCATTTGACTTCCATCTCTTGAAGTGATTTCTTCATTGTTTATCTGTAAATAGCTAAGAATACTAATACAATGAAAGATTAATCATATAGGAAACAATATAATAAATGTTTCAATGATTTCTAAATTTCTGGGTATGCTTACTCGAGTAGCTACTCGTGTATCCCTTGAAGTTTACTTGAGTACCTACTCGAGTAACATCGAGAAATCTTTGTTGAACTGCAAGTCAATGAATAAATATAAGATTACTTGGGTAGTTCATGGAGTAAACTAAATTTCAAACCTTTGGGAATAGTTATTTACTCGGGTACTTACTCCAGTAATGCATTTACAACTTCATAGGTTACTGGGGTAACACCTCGAGTAAGCTTTCAAAACACTTTTGATTACTCAATGCTCTACTCCAGTAATGTTGGCAGGATTTCAAGGCCGAGAGCACTTACCTCATTACTCGGGTACAGACTCGAGTAATGCATTCATTTTTGCATAGGTTACTCGGGTACCACCTCAAGTAACTGAGATTTTTGTGCATAACTTACCCTGGTAATTACTTGAGGTTTACCTTGAGAATATTTCTGCATACTCGGGTCCTTACTCGAGGAATCCACTTAATATAGAACATTAAATACTAGAGTAAAGACTAGAGGAAAATGATACAAAGAGAAATCAAGTTAATCGGGTTTCACCTTCAAGTTTTCACTTACTTTAGTGCGTTACTCGAGTAGCTCCTCGAGTAACATTGGCAGTGGTACAAAGTGTCGAGAGCTCCACATTTTCAGAAACAGAGTTACTCGAGTAGCTCCTCGAGTATGATTGGGAAAACTTGAAGGCAACTGGAAGTTTTTCACATGGTTACTTGAGTACCTCCTCGAGTAACATTGGCAAGCCGAGAGCAACTCCAAGTTTTTACCTGGTTACTCGAGTAGCTCCTCGAGTAACATTGGCAGGCCGAGAGTACCTTGAAAATTTTTACACTATTACTCGAGTAGCTCCTCGAGTAACGTTGGCAGGTTACTGGAGGTTGTCTCTGGTTACTTCAAGTTTTGTCTCATTACTCGAGTATCTCCTCGAGTAATGCCTTAGAAAATTTGCTTCTGATCAAGTTCCTCAGCATTTTCTCTTGGCCTTTCTTCATTACTCCAATGCTTACTTCAACTGATGCTTGTTCTTGTCATTACTTTGTTTAAACTTGTTTGTTAATCATTTCCTTTTCAAACCATTCTTTTGTTATCATCAAAACATAAGATCTAACACTTATTTCTTAAGGAGAGGTGTTTTGCTGCTACCAAGTTGAGCTATATTGCAAAAACAAAGAACAAGCCAAAGAAAGAGAAAAAGGCAAGCTTAAGCTTCATTTTGAGCTTAACATCTAGTGATTTGGTTGAGTTTTGTGGATTCTTTGGTGCTACACTAATTTCTACCATTCAAGGTTTTCTAGGGTTTCATGATGCTTTGCTCATACACATATGGTTATATGAGGTTTGGGGAGCATATGAACCTATTTTGGTGGTTAGATTGTGAATTTGTGAATTGTAGTTTTGAGACCCTAATATAGGTCAGAACAGGGCACATAGAAGGATTGGGATTTTTCCAAATTTAAGGTTTCTAATGGACTCCTTAGGTAAAATTATGTGGGAATATGGTATGGTGTTGATTTTAGATGAGTTGGATTTAAATTGTATAAATTAGAACTTGAAAAGTTGTTGGTGAACATTGCTAGATTTGAGGCAGGTTGGTTGTGGTATGTTTTTGTCTAACCAAATGTAGTCCAATAGCCATGAAACTTATCAATATGAAAGTAGACTTATCAAGCTTTAATTAGACAGGTCATTTGTTCCATTTGGATCAGTCCATCATGAATTATGAATTTTTAAAGTTAGGTAATGAATTTGGACAGAATCCTAGACTGATGTAGCTTTGGTTGTGATTTTGGAATTCTATGGCTAGAATTGGCTCTGAGTAATATTTTATCTTTAAAATAGACTCAAAGAGATTTAAATAGGAATTTGAACTACCCCAATTGAAGTTTTATAGAATCTGTTATGAATTTTTAAAGTTTAGTCAAAATGCCGGCAGCTTTTGGGCTACCATGCAAATATAAGAAGGAAAGGGCCAAATGTAATTTCTTTAAACTCTAAGGATTAAGTTGAGCACTTAGGGCTAGTGTAGCCACACTAGAGGTTCATTGGTGATGGCTCTAATAATGTCATTATTTATCTATGGCCATGGGTAACAAAGAAGAAGCAACTTTAATGGTTGGAGAAAAGGTACAAGAGGAGGACTCAAAGACAAGAGGTAGTGAACTTACTTAACTTGCATGTATTTGATGTGTTTGGTTTGTATTGATTTGCAGCATTTTTTTACTTGATTATGTAAAGCATGTATGAATGAATGAAGCTATGTTTTTGTTTATATTGTGGCCATAGATATGTTGCATGAAACATTGAGCATATAGAAATGTTATTATGTGAACATGAGCTTATGTAAGGCAAGCATATCATGCACTAGCATTCATCTTACATGCATTGTTAGTATTGTTTGCTATTAAGATTCCCTTGAATCTCACCTTTCCCAACCAACCATTTAGACGTGAAATCAGAGAAGAGAACTGCACAAGAAGAATGCAGTGGTGGAACAAAGATAGGAAGATGTTTGCGTTTCATTGTAATGGGTTTAGACACTCTAGTAGCCCTGTGTGACTACATTATTTGTAATTGTTATATACAATCATAGTAGGAAATTTCTGTAATGGAGCACTTTTTATCAGTATATTTATGCTATTCCTATGTGCCTACCGAATTATGCGCAAAAACTCTAAAAAAGTTGGGAATAAGATAAGGGTCTTACAATTAACATATGGATTACGTACTTTGTCATCATCGTCTATCACTCTTATTATTATTCATCATTCAATTTTTGGTCTTGACATTGTTTTCTATAAAGGCACTTGTACCACAATGTGATGGAGGGCATAGATAAGGTGCATAAATTCATCTTTGTTAGCCCACACCTCCTTGGCCAGGTAGGGGGAGAGATTTAGAAGAATAATCTAATGATCTTAAAAACTTCTTTATGAAGAGAGTAGCCCCTAATAAGCTCTTTCTTGTGCCATACAATCTGGGGTACATAATTTACGACAATATTTGAATGTATGGTTTTTTTATTCTTTCACTTTTACCATAACATAATTGTTGAAGTAAAATTTTCAAAATATTTTAGGGCATATTGGATATTAATTGTTGTCCATCTAGTGGCACCAAAAGGCCCCCGCCTTTTCTACTTGGATCCTCTAGTAGCTGGTTATCCAGAGAATCGTCCTGATATGCAGATTATCTTCAATAAGTAAGTGTATGGGTGTATGTTTAAATATATGCATGTGTGATTATTGAATAACTAAAATTAATCAGTCACTGCTTGTTTTGTTAGCGCATTGACTGCCTATAGAAGTCAGGTTAGATTGAGCTATTCTAAACGCAATGACCCAGTCAATATCTATATGTAAAGGAAGATTATGGTACTTATATATAAACTTACTCAAATTTCATTAGTCAAAAATTTTTATTCAAAAATAGACTTAACTATTTCATTGTATTATTATAGTGCCCATTCCAACTAAATAATAATGATTGTAGTTATTATATTATAAAATATATGAAAGATTTAGTTGCTCATCATCAAAATTATGTTCCTGTAAAAGTAAGTTCCTTTACTTGCAATTGATGTTGCGTTTTAAATTTAATTGCCATGTTTCTAAGCTAATTAATTTTTAGTAATTTTAATTCTTTGTATGAATGATTATTTATGTAGATATTGTTAGTGATGCTAGAAATTTTTAGAAATACTTAGATGTTCAAGTATAAAGATTATATTAATGCTTACATTTAGGAGTTGAGGTTTGAGAGTGAAAATTAAATGGAGCTTACTTTGTGATACTCTTAGGAGTTAAATGAGTATTTGGATTATTTAAGTATGTTAAATATTTCATTAGAATGACTAAATTGACATAATAAGTTGCTAGAAAGTTTTCTACAGCTTAAAAAGAGTCATTGTTTGAAAATTTTGCAAGAGCGAGAGTCTCTATGCTAGCTATTAGACATGATTTAGGTTGTTTTGATCAGGGAAATAAGAGAATAGTATATTCTACCACTAGTACAAAATTCCATTTTTAGACCGCTACATTTAGACCGGTTCTAGAGGATCAGGTATTAAAAATTTGATCGGTGGCAGTTTTGTAAGTATATAGAACTTCTAAGACTGGTTCTAAAAATAACCGGTCTTAAAAAATTTATCTAGACCGGTTCTAAAAAAATTGGTTTTAAAATATCAAAATATTTTAAAATGTAAAAAATTTTCAACTTTAAAGATCGGTTATACATAAAAATGGTCTTAAATAAAAACTTATCTAGACCGGTTATAAATAAACCGATCTTAAAATATGAAAATATTTAAAAATTTAAAAATTTTTAACTTTTAAGACCGGTTTCTATGAAAATCAGTCTTAAATATAAATGAAAATCACTTTAAATTTATATTTAAGAGCAGTTTTTATAAAAACCGGTCTTAAAAGTAAAAAATTTTTTAAAATTATTTTTTTTCACCATTTTAAGACCGGTTTTAATGGAAAACCGGTCTAAAAGGTGAGATATTTCAGCGTATTTTCACTCCCACGTGCCCAGATCCCGCGCTCTGAACCCTTTCTTCTCTTGTCGCCATTCCTCTGGGAGCTCTATCGCTGCTTATTCTGAACTCATCCATCACTCCTCGTTCCTCTTTTGCTCTACTCTCCTCCATCATTACCACTACCATTACTGTGTTTGTCGTCACTGTTCTTTGATCTATCACTCTCTTCTATCGCCACCTCCTCTATTCTCCGCAGCAACCATTCTCCTCTGCCTTGACTTCCCTTTGCCACTGTGACTTTGGGTAAAAGCTTACTCCTTGGTCTTTAATCAGGTTAGTGTTCTATTAATTAAAGCCCTCAACTTTCAACTTGTATTTGCTATTCTCAACAATATTAACTCTGACATTATATAGTGGTTAGACACGAAATAATTGCAAAAAAATGAAATTAAGGTTAAAGGGAAAACTGTGTGATCGATGACTTTATTACTATATATGTTTTTCTTGTTTTGGACCAAAAGTAAATAAGGTGCTCTCTGACTTGTGATAATTGGCTTGGAGTAATACTATTCTAAGTTCAATTTTGTTTTAATTTAGTTTGATTGTTTGATTGTCAGTGTTATTGGTTTAGTGTGATTGTTTGATTGTCAGTGTTATTGTCAATGTCTAGTGTGATTGTTTTATTCTAAGTTCTGTTTATTTTACTACTTTCAAATGGTGCATTTTAAAATTCGTTGAAATCTCTAAAACTCTATGGTGATTGGTTTTTTGTCTATCCTTTTGCTGTTGGATATAGGGTGCTACAAGTGTTGAGATATATATGGATTATAGTTGGATAAAAGCTAAACGAACGAGTATTGAATATGATAATGGGGTGAGGGATTTTTTAGACTTCGCTAGAAGAAATGTCGATAATGGTAGTAGGAAGTTTTATTGCCCTTGTGTAATATGTTTGAATGAGAAGTGACTAAGTGCTGTAGATATATATACACATTTAATTTATGAAGGATTTTGTAAGAGTTATACAGTATGGGTATGGCATGATAAAGAATTAGAAATGCCAAGTTCATCTGAATAGGGGGAGTGGGCTTTGATGATAATGACACATATACGGATGATCAGATAGAGGATATTATTCGTGATATAGGAGAAGAGGCTTTTAAGCAATTACATGTATATGGTATATGTTCAGTGATGCTGAGACACTGCTATACTTGGGCTGTCAAAAATACCAATTGTTGCAAGCAGTATTGAAATTGGTAAGCTTGAAAGCACAGCATGGATGAAGCGACAAGAGTTTTTCAGAAACGCTTGAGGCTTTTAAGGCAATGCTTCTAGATGATAATGTGTTGCCTTCTCGATACTATGATGCTAAGAAAATACTGTGTCCACTAGGGATAAAGTATAAAAAAATCTATGTATGCCCTAATGATTGTATATTAGATAGAAAAGAGTATGAAGAGGAATAACAGTGTCTTATATGTGAAACCTCGAGGTACAAATCAAATAATGCCCCTGCAAAAGTGTTGTCTTCCAGTCATGCCAAGGTTCAAGTGCTTGTTTGATAATGAAAACGATACAAAGAATTTGAGATGGCATGTGGATGAGAGGATATCCAATGGAAAGCTTCGACATCCGACTGATTCTTCTTAATGGAAGAAAATCGATCAATTATTTCCTACCTTAGGTGAAGAACCTAGAAACCTTAGGCTTGGGCTTAGCATGGATGACATGAATCCTTTTGGTAGCCTGAGCAGTATATATAGTTCATGGCCTGTTTTATTGGTAATTTACAACTTATCTCCTCTGTTATCATAAAACGAAAAGACATCATGTTGTCTATGTTGATTTTGGGACCAAAACAACTCGAAAATGACATAGATATTTACCTAGAACCCTTGATCGAAGATTTGAAAGAGTTGTGGGATGGAGGTATTGATGTTTTTTACGCGAACAAGAAGGAGGTTTTTAAAATGCGAGACATGATCTTTTGTACTATAAATGACTTTCCTGTATATGAAAACTTGTCAGGATATAGTGTTAAAATTACATTTCCTATTTTCAAATGAAGTGGGTTGATGTCAATAATAGTGTGATGATTGATCAGTTGGGGTTTACATTGGTTAATCTGATTAGTAGAAGTTTTGGAGATAAACCTTTTATTATGGCATATCAAGCGAAACAAGTGTTCTATGTTACCGATCAAGCAAATAAAATGTGGCATGTAGCTCTCCAAGGAAAAAAGGTTGTTGACATTAATTAGGAAAGTAGTTCAATGAATGATCTTCTTGATACCCTTTCTTTTTCTAGGGGTTTACCAGAATTGAACGAAAAAGATGAAGCAGACAATGAATACGGCACAAGAAACGATCATCATGAAGGGATATGGGAGGATATTCCTTTATAAAACTACTTTGAATGTTAGTTAGCTAAAATAATTATCATGTATATTGTTGTTGCATTGGTATATATAAAACTACTTTTTTTATTGTCGTCACAGGAAAATAAAGCAAATGAGGTGTCTTAGCTAGGACCGAGCTCAACCTATGCGCATATTAGGTCACAATAGAGAAATAAACACTCTTAGAGGCAACGTGAACTGGTATGATGTGAATCAATGTTGTTATAAACTTGTACTGTTTTATTATTTAGAAACTAGAAGAATAACTATTTTTTGCATGATTATTTAAATTCATATAGGATGAAGGCACGTGAGGGCCTACTCAAATGCAAAGAGTGAGCTTAATTTGTCTGAGTATGAGTTAAAGGGTCTCTTGCCTATTGTGGATGCCTTTTTTTCCAAGGCCTATTGTTGATGCTAATTCATCTGATTTAGGTGGTTCTAATTTCAACAGATATGGGTGAATCTATGTCTACTTGCCTTTTGGATTGTCATGTATGTGATTTGTATAAGATGTTTGTTAAAATGTGTAAGAGAAGAATTTATTTGGATGTCGTTGAAATGACTGCTTACAGAGTGAAATCTAAAGCAGGGGAAATGGCTTGCTAGGTAAATCTTTTAAACGGAACAATTTTGTTTTTTAAAAAAACACTTTTAAAACCAGTTTTATGAAGAACCGATCTTAAAAGTTACTTTTAAGACCAATTTTTAATAGAACCAATCTTAAAATTAAAACTTTTAAGGCCGGTTATCTCTAAAACCGATCTACCAGTCTAAAAAGTAGAACTTTTTAGACTGGTTTCTTCAATAATCAGTCTAAAAATAATTATTTTAAGACCGATTTCATAAATAACCGGTCTTAAAATTATTTTAAGACTGGTTCTATAACCGGTCTAAAAAGTAGCATACTTTTAGGACCAACTATATTAATACCAGATTTGGAATCGGTCTAAACTGTCATTTTTAACCAGTCTTAAAACTGATTTTTCCACTAGTGTACCTACAAAAGGATATCATCGTAAAACTTTATCTGAACTTTCTCTCAGTAGCTGAAGCTGAGAAATGTTTATGTAAGGGATGCCAGGCATATCTTGTAACATCCTGGATTTTAATTAAGGGATAATAACTTCAAATGATGTAATTAATGTTAATTAAGCATATTTGAAGTATATATTGTATAATGTGATATCAGGATCATTAGAGGTGAATTAATGAGTATTGTACTAATCAGGGGTAAAACGGTAAATTTACCAACCGTCTGGTTAGCTATTGATGAGAAAACCCCTTAGTAATCAATATCAATGGTTGAGATTGAAAGATCTAAGGGTGGGATCTTGTGTATGTGAGAATATGTGAAATTATTGTGGAAGAAATGAGATGATGCCAAGTGGCTAAATAAGAGCCATTGGATGAGTCAACAATTTCAAACTCTTTTCTCTCTCCCTCTTAGTCGGCCAAGTGTATGGGATGAAGGAAAGAATGATCATCATCTTCACCTACTCATTTCTCTCTCCATTTCCTCCATTTCCGGCGAGCAAGCAAGAAAGAGGAAGTAAGGGTTTGAATTTTGTTAAGGTAAATGATCTTATATGCTTAGCTACCCTTCATTAATGTTGACCAAGTGGTTGAGAGCTTGATTTCTGTGATTTCAGAATTTCCATTGGTGGTATTTGATTGTTGTGTGAATCTGGAAGTTGGTGGAATCAAGGTGTTGATTTCAGCAAGTTGAAGAGGTAGGTTTGTGATGCATTTTGATATACATGTCAAGATGTTTTCTTAATCAATGAGAATTCTGGAAATTAGACCTAATTATAATGTTGAGTGAAGGGTAGGCTTTGATTAGTGGGTCACTGTTCATTTGGTCAGTTTTGACATTTGGGAGTGATTAGAATTTGATTTGAAGTTGAATGAGGGAAGTTGTTAGAAGGAGGTTTTGAGTGGTTTGATGATTTAGAGAGAGAATGTGTTGGATGGGTTGAGTTTGAGTTGTTCTTGGTTGCCAATGGGTTCCTTGTGTTGAAATAAGGGATAATGGGCTTTGACACAAGTTTAAGAACCATTGGGGTTCATTTGGTGGATTTTGGAGAAGTTTACCAGTTGCTGCGATCTGGTTTCTGGTGTGATTTCTCGAGTGAGAGAAGAACTCACTCGAGCACAGGATGAACGTGCTCGAAGTGAGCATGTTTGTGCTCGAGTGAGGGTGTGTTTTGGCGCTGCGGGTGAGCGTTTTAGGTGTTCACTCGCGGGGGAATGCCAAGAGTGCGCCTGGCACTCGCGAGCATTGGGGGATCACTCGCGAGCACTGGGGTTGTGCTCGAGTGAATCTGTTGCCTGGGAGTTGGGGTGCTCTCTGGCAGGCACTCGCTGCCTTGTGCTCGCGAGCACTGAGGGTCAGTGCTCGAGCACAGGCGTTTGTGCTCGAGTGAAGGTGGAAGAAGATGTTGAGAGATGCTCTCGGGTTGTCACTCGCAGGCCTCACTTCCGTGGTGCTCGAGTGTGCTCGGGGTCTCTGCTCGAGCACAGCCTCTTGTGCTCGAGTGAGAGTGTGGGTTTGTCGCGGGAGTTGCTCTCGGGCAAGCACTTCCTGCGTCTCACTCGCAGGTGCTCGGGTGAAGATGGGAGTCGTGCTCGAGCACGGTCTTCTGTGCTCGAGTGAGGGGTGCGAGTGAGGGGTCAAAAATCAGTGTGTAGCTTTCCAAAGAGGGATTTTTGGGGATAGTTATCCCAACCCTTTAGGCATTTATTGGCCATCTAAAGAGTCCAAATGAATACCAACTTAAAGTGTTATGGAAGTAAGAATTTGGAAAAGGAAATTAACCAAATGTCCCTATTTTGAATATAGGATTTGACATCTGCTATCCTCGTGAGCCTACTGTGCCCAGAGACATCAGGAAGGGATCAGGTAGTGACTTTTCTTTTGTACCATATGTGATGCATTGTATGTGCGTAGTATCATTGATTTGTGATAAGTTCGTATGTTGCGACTTATGTGGATATGTGTTAGCACCGTCAGTCCAATAGTCCCTGAGTAGCTAACAACGGTTCGGGTTTAGGCAGTGTGCCTTCCCGGCGGAGAAAGGGGATGAGGATGAGGTGTGATTATGTGATATGAGGGCCGAAAGGCTGATTTGTGAGCCGAAAGGCTATTTGTGAGGCCGACTGGCCATTTGTGAAGCCGGATAGCTTATGAGCTATAAGGCTATGTGTATGCACTGCCACGCCAATAGTCCCTGAGTAGCTAACAACGGTTCGGGTTAGGCAGTGTGCCTTCCCGGCGGAGAAAGGGGAGGAGGGTGGAGTGCGATATGTGCTGCTGCTGCATGATGATTTGCTTACATGCTATGTGCTTATGTGTGGTATAAATGGTTAGTTACTACTGGGATTCTTTTGAATCTCATTCTTTCCTTTGAACTAACCTTTCAGACAGGGCGACTGGCTCTAAGGAGAAGCGGGTGACCCGGAGCGGTTAGAGCTTCCTAGGGACATTAGTATGGCTTTTGTTGGTTAATCATTTTGGATAGGGATTACTGTATAATATTTTGAGATGTAAATAGTGTGGATTTTTGGTTTGTAATCCCCTACTTAGAATCTGAAACTCTATATATATAGATGAACCCGGGGGTTGCCGGGGTTTAAATTACGAACTCTGATATATGTGAATGTAAATTAACTGCACAGGTGATTATATTCGGTAATTGAGAACGAGACCCGGATATGAAAGAAGTTTTGAAAATTTTGTAAGGTCCTACTACTTGGTAGGTAATTTAATACGTTTTGAAGTATCCGACGGTCTCAAACCCCTTTTAATTATGCACTATCGAATATTAATTACGGTAATTAAGGCAGGGGGTTACATTTTGGTATCAGAGCTGTAGTTCCTGGCAAGGGTAGAGGTTGCTAGGATAGATCCCTTAGTTGGTTTAGGGATAGAAGATTGTTTGTGAATGATCATTGTGTGTGCACATATGTGTTTAAATGATTTGGATATAGATGAGTTTTATGACTATATGTGCATACTGTCTCTGCTGGATTAATGGGGTAAGCTATTTGTAGAATGAAGAAGACTAGAGGACGCCCTAAAATTCCGCGTGCGGACCCTGTGGTGGAGGTTGATAATGAAAATCCACCGGATCCAATGCAAGAATTAATGGGTCTGATAAAGGATCAGCGGGACATGATCACTGAGCTGAGAGACGAGCTTAGAGCAGAGAAGGCAAAGAATAAGGAAGTTCCGGTTCAGTCTACCCCGGAAGAAACTCAAGAAGAGACCCGTTATGAAGATACTGCTGAGGGGTCAGCACGACCTCAGGAGTCCCCACCTCATGTTGCCCTGAATCAAGAGTCTCATGGGGGACCAGCCAGAGAGGATAGAGATCTTCAGTTCTGGGTTACAAGATTCTGCAAACATCTACCTCCGGTGTTCAGAGGGAGGTTTGATCCACAAGTGGCAGAAGATTGGCTGAATCGTTTGGAGAAGATATTTGAGGTCCTCGGGTGTCCGGATGAAGTGAAGCCACGGTTGGCAGTTTATAAACTTGAGGGTGATGCGGATCGTTGGTGGCGGAATATCGCCCTAGCATTGAAGAGCAGAAATGTGCCATTGACTTGGGAGTTGTTCTTACAAGAATTCAACGAGAAGTACTTTCCGAAGTCAATTCAGCTTGAAAAGGAGACAGAATTCCTTAACATCAGGCAAGGGGACACGGAGAGCTTTGATGACTACTTGTCCCGATTCATCCGTTTGTCCCGGTATTCCTCCTATCTCCGGTACAAGGATGATGGAGAATGGAGCTCAGACATGCTCATTCGTGGTCTGAGGCGAGAGCTGCGGAAGCGGTTGGTTACTCACCGATTCAAGAAGTTCAATAAGGTTGTGGAGCAATGTCGAATCACGGAAAACAACCTAAGAGAAGTGTATCCTAGTAGAGTTACTGGTCACCGCAATGAACCTAGTAAGGGTAATGTATCCCAGAAGCGGAAAGGCCAAGGATCATCTTCATTCAAGAGCGGTGATAAGAAGCCCTATCGGGCCAGAGACCGTGAACCTCAGAGATTTGCAACCGAGTGGAAATGTCGTCACTGCAACAAATCACATTATGGCCAGAATTGTCAGGGAGAAATGATTTGTTTTAACTGCAAGCGGCCAGGACATCTTTCTAGAGATTGTCAACAACCATAAGCAGAGCAAAGGCCGAAGACACAGGGTCGAGTGTTTGCAATGACCCATGAGGAGGCTCGTAGATCTCCTGAGTTGATACAAGGTAAAATCTCTCTAAATGGCTATCTATTACAAGCATTGTTCGACTCGGGTGCCAGTCATTCCTTTATTGCGTATGATTGTGTGAAACGCCTAGGTATGCATGTGCATAAGTTACCATTCGATTTGGTAGTATCGACTCCGATGGGTGTTAAAGCCTTGACCACAGAAGTTTGTCTGAATTGTGTCATAACTGTGGAAGGGCATCAGTCTGTTATAGACCTGATTTGTCTGCCGCTTTATCAATTGGAAGTCATTTTGGGTCTTAATTGGTTAACAGCAAATAACGTATTGCTTGATTGCGGGAACAAAAGGATAGTATATCCTGCTTGTCAGAGAGTTGAAATGTTGAATACGAGTATGAATTTCCTTTCTACGGCTAAAGCTGAGAAATACATCGAGAAGGGTTGCCAAGGGTATATGGTGTTTTTCTCTATGCGAAGGGAAACCGACGAAATATTGAGTAATATACCCGTGGTAAATGAATTCCCGGAGGTATTTCCGGATGACCTTAGCGGATTGCCTCCCGAGAGGGAAGTCCAGTTCCCGATTGATATTGTGCCTGGAGCAGGTTCTATTTCAAAGGCCCCATACCGTATGGCCCCAAACGAAATGGCGGAGTTAAAGAAACAAATAGAAGACTTGCTTGAGAAAGGGTTCATTAGACCCAGCGTATCGCCTTGGGGAGCTCCAGTGTTATTCGTAAAGAAGAAAGATGGAAGCCTTCGGTTGTGTATCGATTATAGGGAATTGAACAAGGTTACTATTAAGAATAAGTACCCACTTCCCCGAATCGATGACCTTTTAGATCAATTATCTGGATCGAGTGTATTCTCAAAGATTGATCTAAGGTCAGGGTATCATCAGCTGCGAGTGAAGGCAGAAGATATTCCGAAGACTGCTTTTCGGACCAGATATGGTCACTATGAGTTCTTGGTGATGCCATTTGGGCTAACCAATGCACCTGCGGTTTTCATGGACTACATGAACCGTATCTTCAGACAATATCTGGATCAGTTTGTTGTTGTGTTTATCGATGACATTCTGATATATTCCAAGAGTATGGAGGAGCATGAGCATCATCTGAGAATTGTATTGAATATTTTGCGTGAGAAGCAACTATATGCCAAGTTGAGCAAATGCGAGTTTTGGCTATCGGAAGTGAAATTCTTAGGCCATGTTATCTCGCAAGAAGGGGTCTCTGTGGATCCCAGTAAAGTGGAAGCAGTACTAGACTGGAAGAGGCCAGAATCTGTGGCAGAGGTACGCAGTTTTCTGGGTCTTGCCGGGTACTATCGGAGATTCATCCAGAATTTTTCCCATATTGCGTTACCAATGACCAAGCTCACGAGAAAGGATCAGCCGTTTGTGTGGGATGAGAAATGTGAAAAATGTTTTGTGGAGCTGAAGGAGAGGTTGACGTCGGCGCCTGTGTTGATTTTGCCTGATCCCAGTACGACATATGTTGTGTACTCTGATGCCAGTGGGCAAGGATTAGGGTGTGTCCTTATGTAGCAGGGACGTGTGGTGGCCTACGCCTCTCGACAGCTCAGACCCTATGAATTGAACTATCCCACTCATGATCTGGAGCTTGCGGCCATTGTATTTGCTTTGAAGATTTGGCGTCATTACCTATATGGTGTGACTGTGGAACTGTACTGCGACCACAAGAGTCTCAAGTATCTGTATGATCCAAAAGAACTGAATATGAGACAGCGCCGTTGGATGGAATTGCTTAAGGACTACGACCTGGAAATCAAATATCATCCAGGTAAAGCAAATGTAGTCGCTGATGCTCTGAGTCGAAAGACTGTACTCGCTGCAGCCATGATGATACAAGAGAAGAAATTGATTGAAGATTTTCGTGACCTGAATTTGACAAACCAGATCATCTGTGCCAACTACACTGTTTCCCAGGAGGAAAATGATCTTATAGCTGAAATTGAAGAAGCTCAGAGGCAAGATGACTGGATACAGCGCAATCTGCCTTGGATTGAACGGGGAGAAGTCCCAGGTTATGATTTGTCTCCTAGAGGATTGGTTCGCTATCAGAACAGAGTTTGCGTTCCACTTAAAGCAGAGTTGCGACAAAAGATTCTAGATGAGGCGCATAAGAGCCGATATACTCTTCATCCTGGTATGACCAAGATGTACCATAACCTGAAATCTGTGTATTGGTGGCCGGGTTTGAAGAGTGATGTGACCAAATATGTGGCGAGATGCCTCACTTGTCAGAAAGTGAAAATTGAGCACCAAAGACCACCTGGTTTACTTCAGAATCCTGAGATTCCAGAATGGAAATGGGAAAGTGTGACCATGGACCTTGTGACGAGATTGCCCAAGATCAGGAATTATGATGCGATCTGGGTTATTGTGGATCGGCTAACGAAGTCAGCCCACTTCATACCAATCAATGCTGGTTATTCTCCCGATAAACTAGCAGAGATTTACATCAATAAGATTGTGAAGCTCCATGGTACACCAAAGAATATCATTTCTGATCGAGATCCTCGATTTACTTCGAAATTCTGGAAAGCATTGCATAAAGCTTTGGGAACTCAATTGAGGTTCAGTACGGCTTATCATCCACAGACGGATGGACAGTCGGAAAGGACAATCCAGACGTTGGAAGATATGCTGTGAGAGTGTGTTCTGGATTTTAAAGGAAGTTGGGATCGCTTTCTTCCACTTGCGGAATTCGCCTACAACAATAGCTATCATGCGAGTATTCAGATGGCTCCGTATGAAGCGTTGTACGGAAGGAGGTGCCAATCGCCTTTGTGCTGGAACGAGCTATCCGAAAGGAAGCTTTACGGACCAGATTTGGTTGATCAAACCTCAGCACAGATTCAGATTATTCGAAAGAGGTTACTTGCAGCGCAGAGTCGACAGAAAAGCTACGCTGACAAGAGAAGAAGACCTCTAGAGTTTGAAGTTGGCGACCACGTGTTTTTGAGGGTATCTCCTGTCACCGGTGTTGGGCGTGCAATCAAACGGAAGAAGTTGAGCCCAAGGTATATTGGTCCTTTTGAAATCCTTGAGAGGATTGGACCTGTCGCGTATCGAGTAGCACTACCTCCGAGCTTGAGCAGACTCCACGATGTGTTTCACGTTTCCCAACTGAAAAAGTACCAACCAGATCCATCTCACATAGTTGAGTATGAGAATGTTGAGCTACAAGAAAATGTCACATATGCGGTGGAGCCACAGCAAATCATTGACCGAGAGGAGCGACGGCTCAGACACCGAAGCATTCCATATGTGAAGGTGGTTTGGAAGGGAATGACTCCGAGAGAAGCAACTTGGGAAGCGGAGGAAGACCTGCAAAGAAGATATCCGGAGTTTATAGCTCAAGTAGTGTAACAATTTCGAGGACGAAATTAAATTTTCGGGGGGAGAATTGTAACATCCTGGATTTTAATTAAGGGATAATAACTTCAAATGATGTAATTAATGTTAATTAAGCATATTTGAAGTATATATTGTGTAATGTGATATCAAGATCATTAGAGGTGAATTAATGAGTATTGTACTAATCAGGGGTAAAACGGTAAATTTACCAACCGTCTGGTTAGCTATTGATGAGAAAACCCCTTAGTAATCAATATCAATGGTTGAGATTGAAAGATCTAAGGGTGGGATCTTGTGTATGTGAGAATATGTGAAATTATTGTGGAAGAAATGAGATGATGCCAAGTGGCTAAATAAGAGCCATTGGATGAGTCAACAATTTCAAACTCTTTTCTCTCTCCCTCTTAGTCGGCCAAGTGTATGGGATGAAGGAAGAATGATCATCATCTTTACCTACTCATTTCTCTCTCCATTTCCTCCATTTCCGGCGAGCAAGCAAGAAAGAGGAAGTAAGGGTTTGAATTTTGTTAAGGTAAATTATCTTATATGCTTAGCTACCCTTCATTAATGTTGACCAAGTGGTTGAGAGCTTGATTTCTATGATTTCAGAATTTCCATTGGTGGTGTTTGATTGTTGTGTGAATCTGGAAGTTGGTGGAATCAAGGTGTTGATTTCAGCAAGTTGAAGAGGTAGGTTTGTGATGCATTTTGATATACATGTCAAGATGTTTTCTTAATCAATGAGAATTCTGGAAATTAGACCTAATTATAATGTTGAGTGAAGGGTAGGCTTTGATTAGTGGGTCACTGTTCATTTGGTCAGTTTTGACATTTGGGAGTGATTAGAATTTGATTTGAAGTTGAATGAGGGAATTTGTTAGAAGGAGGTTTTGAGTGGTTTGATGATTTAGAGAGAGAATGTGTTGGATGGGTTGAGTTTGAGTTGTTCTTGGTTGCCAATGGGTTCCTTGTGTTGAAATAAGGGATAATGGGCTTTGACACAAGTTTAAGGACCATTGGGGTTCATTTGGTGGATTTTGGAGAAGTTTACCAGTTGCTGCGATCTGGTTTCTGGTGTGATTTCTCGAGTGAGAGAAGAACTCACTCGAGCACAGGATGAACGTGCTCGAAGTGAGCATGTTTGTGCTCGAGTGAGGGTGTGTTTTGGTGCTGCGGGTGAGCGTTTCAGGTGTTCACTCGCGGGGGAATGCCAAGAGTACGCCTGGCACTCGCGAGCATTGGGGGATCACTCGCGAGCACTAGGGTTGTGCTCGAGTGAATATGTTGCCTGGGAGTTGGGGTGCTCTCGGGCAGGCACTCGCTGCCTTGTGCTCGCGAGCACTGAGGGTCAGTGCTCGAGCACAGGCGTTTATGCTCGAGTGAAGGTGGAAGAAGATGTTGAGAGATGCTCTCGGGTTGTCACTCGCAGGCCTCACTTCCGTGGTGCTCGAGTGTGCTCGGGGTCTCTGCTCGAGCACAGCCTCTTGTGCTCGAGTGAGAGTATGGGTTTGTCGCGGGAGTTGCTCTCGGGCAAGCACTTCCTGCGTCTCACTCGCAGGTGCTCGGGTGAAGATGGGAGTCGTGCTCGAGCACGGTCTTCTGTGCTCGAGTGAGGGGTGCGAGTGAGGGGTCAAAAATCAGTGTGTAGCTTTCCAAAGAGGGATCTTTGGGGATAGTTATCCCAACCCTTTAGGCATTTATTGGCCATCTAAAGAGTCCAAATGAATACCAACTTAAAGTGTTATGGAAGTAAGAATTTGGAAAAGGAAATTAACCAAATGTCCCTATTTTGAATATAGGATTTGACATCTGCTATCCTCGTGAGCCTACTGTGCCCAGAGACATCAGGAAGGGATCAGGTAGTGACTTTTCTTTTGTACCATATGTGATGCATTGTATGTGCGTAGTATCATTGATTTGTGATAAGTTCGTATGTTGCGACTTATGTGGATATGTGTTAGCACCGTCAGTCCAATAGTCCCTAAGTAGCTAACAACGGTTCGGGTTTAGGCAGTGTGCCTTCCCGGCGGAGAAAGGGGATGAGGATGAGGTGTGATTATATGATATGAGGGCCGAAAGGCTGATTTGTGAGCCGAAAGGCTATTTGTGAGGCCGACGGGCCATTTGTGAAGCCGGATAGCTTATGAGCTATAAGGCTATGTGTATGCACTGCCACGCCAATAGTCCCTGAGTAGCTAACAACGGTTCGGGTTAGGCAGTGTGCCTTCCCGGCGGAGAAAGGGGAGGAGGGTGGAGTGCGATATGTGCTGCTGCTGCATGATGATTTGCTTACATGCTATGTGCTTATGTGTGGTATAAATGCTTAGTTACTACTGGGATTCTTTTGAATCTCATTCTTTCCTTTGAACTAACCTTTCAGACAGGGCAACTGGCTCTAAGGAGAAGCGGGTGACCCGGAGCGGTTAGAGCTTCCTAGGGACATTAGTATGGCTTTTGTTGGTTAATCATTTTGGATAGGGATTACTGTATAATATTTTGAGATGTAAATAGTGTGGATTTTTGGTTTGTAATCCCCTACTTAGAATCTGAAACTCTATATATATATATATAGATGAACCCGGGGGTTGCCGGGGTTTAAATTACGAACTCTGATATATGTGAATGTAAATTAACTGCACAGGTGATTATATTCGGTAATTGAGAACGAGACCCGGATAGGAAAGAAGTTTTGAAAATTTTGTAAGGTCCTACTACTTGGTAGGTAATTTAATACGTTTTGAACTATCCGACGGTCTCAAACCCCTTTTAATTATGCACTATCGAATATTAATTACGGTAATTAAGGCAGGGGGTTACATATCTAGTATTTTTCTCAATACAAGCAAAAGCAGAAATGGTAATAAAAGATATACTAGTGGCTAATGAATTGCCAAAGTCTTTCCGGAAGACATAAGTGGATTAACCCCAGTAAGGGAAATGGAGTTTGCAATTGAAATCATGCCTGGAGCTGGATCGATATCTAAAGCCCTATACAGAATAGCTCCAAATGAAATGGCTGAGTTAAAGAAGCAAATCGAGGAGCTGCTAGAGAAAGGGTTCATACGACCTAGTGTATCGCCATGGGGTGCTACAATGCTATTTGTGAAAAAGAAAAATGGGAGCTTGAGACTATGTATTAACTGCAGAGAGTTGAATAAGGTAACTGTCAAAAACAGATACCCACTTCCTAAAATTGATAATCTCCTGGATCAGTTGGCTAGTTCTTGTGTATTCTCGAAGATTGATATAAGGTTAGGATACTATCAATTGCCAGTGAAAGTAGATGATGGGCCAAAAACTGCTTTTAAAATAAGGTATGAGCATTATGAATTCCTAGTGATGCCATTCAGACTGATCAATGCACCTGCCGTATTCATCGACTACATGAATCATATTTTTCTATAATATCTAGATTAGTTTGTAGTGGTCTTTATTGACGGCATTATGATATACTCAAAGAGTTGAGAAAAGCATGAAGAGCACTTAAGAATAGTGCTGGGAATCCTAAGGAAAAAGTAACTCTATACAAAGTTGAGCAAATGTGAGTTTTAGCTTTTAGAGCTTAAATTCCTAAGTCATGTTATCTCATAGGATGGGGTCTCAGTAGATCCTAGTAAAGTGGAAGCAGTACTGAACTGGAAGAGGCCCAAAACTATTACAGAAATATGATGTTTTCTGGGTCTAACTGGTTATTATCGTAGGTTTTTCAGAACTTCTCTCGAATTGTCTTGTCATTGGAAAAGCTTACTTAAAAGAACGAATTGTTTAAGTGGGATGACAAATGTGAGAGCAGTTTTCTAAAGCTAAAAGAGAGGCTTATATCTGCACTAGTGTCAATTATTCCATATCTGAAACTGACCTATGTGGCCTATAGTGATGTGAGTAAGTAGGGATTGAGATGTGTCTTAATAAAGCAAAGCAAAGTGATGGCGTATGCCTCTCGACAGCTAAAGCCTCATAAGGAAATTACCCCACACATGATTTAGAGCTTGCAGTGATTGTTTTTACTTTGAAAACATGGTGACATTAATTGTATGGTGTGACTATGGAGCTGTACTACAACCGTAAAAGTCTAAAATACTTGTATGATCAGAAAGAGTTGAATATAAGACAACAATAATAGATAGAGCTGATAAAATATTATGATTTTGATATCAAGTACCATCCAGGTAAAGTGAATGTCATAGCTAATATATTAAGTTAAAAATTAGTGTAGGTGGCAATTATGATGATCAAGGAACTAAAACTACTTGAAGGATTCATATATTTAAACTTGTCAAATCAGATACTGTTTAGTGGCTAGTATGCTAGTAAAGAAGAAAGCTACTTGAGAGACAAAACTAAAGAAGCTTAGAAGCAGGATGAGCAAGCAAAGTTGATCAGGGTTAAGATTGAACAATGAGAGATCTAGGAGTATGATTTGTCACCTAGTGGACGGGTCAGATATAAGAAGAGGATATATGTTCTACTGAAGGCTGAACCGAGTCAGAAAATCTTGGAAGCGGTGTAACCCCCTTCCGTAATTATATCCGAAATACTCAATTAAAATGAAATAGAGACCAATAGGAAACAAAACTTATTTAAAATCCCATCTTCACGACAGGGTTTTCACAGATAACTTTCGAAATATAATTTACTTGGTCTCATATTCAATTTCGAATACAATTACATTACGCGGAATATCACATTTATAAAAATATCAGAGTGTACAACAATAACTTCCCGGCAACTCCCGGGTTCATACCTTTACATAGAATTCATAGGGCACATTCACCCTTTTACAATTCCTCAAACGGGGATTACACAAATCTCAACTCCATACATGCATACTTAATACTCATCCAATATACAAATACAATATCCAAATATACATCCCAACTATCATCCGAACATATACAATTATCCCAACATATAACAATAACCAACTTCCAAATACAAATGTCCATAAGGGATTCTCGCCGCCCCTAGTCACTTGCTCCTTCCTTGAGCCACTTGACCTGTCTAAAATGTTGGTAGGGGAAGGTGAGATCCTAGAGAATCCCAGTAGGAAACAGATACCAATATGCATGCAAGATAAGTGTTTAATGCATGACATGCTTGCATCACAATAACTCATGTTCACATAATGATATATTCGCATGCTCAATGTTTCAACAACATACTCATGGCCATAGCATAAATAGAAACAGAGCTTCAATCATTCATATATGTTTCACATAATCAAGCAAAGCAATAACATGCATCAATACACAAACACAAATATCAATACATGCAGGAGAGGTAAGTTCCCTACACTTTTCTTTCCACGTATGCTCCAGCTCCGCTTACTCGCGAACCAAACGAATACTGAACCCTATAAACCAAATCAAGGATATAGGATCAATCTCAATTCCAAATTCTTACTTTTATATCACTTAAAGTTGGTTACCATTCACACCCTTTAGGTGGCTAAAATAAGCTCAACGAAAGCTTAAAGGATTGGGACGTACTAGGTTGGAAATCACCTTTCAAAATCTCAAAATGCTGAAAATGGGGGTTGGCTGCGGCCCAGAAAATCCAGTTTCTTGGCTGAACTTCCAAAAATCATAACTAATTCAGGAACAATCAAAATAAGGTGATTCCAAAGCCAAATGGAAGCTATTTAAGTCCTCTTTTTAGGAAAAATATTGGCCATTACTAGAAATCACCACAAAAGTCCAAATTTACCAAAAACCTAACGTTGTGCCAAAACAGAGTCCAGTTTGGATACCAAACTTTGGTCAGTTCAAACTCCCAGCTCAAAAAGAGAAATGACACAAAATATATGTCCATTTTGAAGCTTGAGATGTGAAATTTAAGACTGGAAAGTTTCATAATTTTCCAACATCATTTGCCCAGTCAAAATGGCAACACAAACAGACTACCCAGACAGAATTCTCACTGGACAGAATTTCCAGTTTTTCTACCATTGTGTCCAATCCAATTCAAACCAATTCCAATGATCAAATACCACAACATGGCACCATTTTCAACATAAAACACAACCCAATTCATCCAATCCAAAATCACAAGAAAATCATGGCAAAATTCGAAATTCACAAAGCTCAACCAAAACTCACAAAACTTAGATCAAAAGTCTTCAAATACTCACCTCTTCCTCTTTCCCAAACCAATTCTTTGATTCTCCATCTTTCCAACTTTCCTCAAGCCATCAAACACCTTCAATCAAGAATCTAAAACCATAGAGATGAAGCTCTCATCACTATGAACAACTTTATAGAAGGGTGTTTTAGCAATAGAGGACCATATAGAGCACTTACCAAGAGCTTTCTCCTTTCTCTTTCCTTCCTTGCTTGGCGAAAATGGAAGCTTTGGAGAGATGAAGATGATGAAGATAGTGATCAGATTTTCCCCTTTTTCTCATGTGTTGGCCGACCAAAATAAAGGAGAGGGAAGAGAAAAAGCACTTTGAACATTTGACCAAGATCTAAGGCTCATAAGTTGCCACTTGTCATGATCTTGATCCATCTTCATGAGCTCACATAGGCACTTGCACACATGATTCCACCCTTTGATCTATCACACAAATCAATCCTAACCATTGATCTTGAAGTTACCAATGAGTTTCCTCTTCGGTAACTAACCAATAGGTCGGTAACTTACCGTTTTGCCCCTGATTATGGTAATCTCTCTTGGATCACCACCAAACACTTCATATCTTTCCATATCATCACATTATGCACCCTCCCTCTATTTTAAGTCAATTTAGAGGTTAATCCATAATTGAACTTAAATACAAGGTTTCGGCGCTGCTCACAGCACATACGAATCACATCCGAAACTCAAATCACATCGAATTCTCCAAAAGGGTTATTTATCACTAACCACATCCACTTTTGGAGTCATTATCTCTTAATCACAATTTAGGATCCTGCTAAACCAGGGCTTAGCAGTCCACTAATCTTAGGCTTATTCTCTAGCATCAAGCCTCAAAATTTGGGGTATTACAAGAGGCACAAAAGAGCAAGTACACTCATCACCCAGGAGTGATCAAATTGTACCACAATCTAAAGTCCATATACTAGTAGCCTGGAATGAAAAGTGATGTAACAAAATATGTTGCACGTTGCCTTACATGTCAAAAGGTGAAGGTAAAGCATCAAAGACCATCGGGGCTTTTGCAAAGTCCTAAAATTCTTGAGTGAAAGTAGGAAAGTATTACTATGGATCTTGTGGTGGAATTGTCCAAAACAAAGAACTACAATGCAATATGGGTAATCATTGATCAACTAAAGAAGTCAGCTCATTTTATTCCAATTAATGCCATCTATTCTCCAAATAAACTAGTAGAGATCTATATAAAGGAGATAGTTTGACTCCATGGTATGTCGAGCAGCATTATATTTGACAAAAACCCTCAGTTTACTTCAAAGTTTTGGAAGTCTCTGCATGAAGCTCTAGGTATTAAATTGAAGTTCAGTACGGCTTATCATCCTTAAACCGATGGATAAACGAAGAAAACCATACAAATGTCAGAAGTTATGTTAAGAGCGTGTGTATTTAACTTTAAGCAAAGTTGGGATCATTTCCTTCCATTCTCTAAGTTTTCTTACAACAATAGTTATTATACAAGTATTCATATGGCTCCTTATGAAGCATTATATGGAAGGAAGTGTTAGTCACCGCTTTGCAGAATAGAATTAACTGAGAGGAGATTATATGCACCAAATTTGGTTGATTAGACATAGAGCAGATAAAGGCTATAAGAAAAAAGCTCCTTGCGACATAGAATAGACAGAAAATCTACGTTGATAAGTAGAGGAGACCTTTGGAATTTGAGGTTACTGAACATGTATTTTTGAAGGGTTGACTAGTCACAGGTATCGGTAGGTCAATGGAAACGAAGAAACTTGAGCCCTAGGTATATTAGTCCTTTTGAAAATTTGACTAGAATTGGACTAGCGGCATATCGAATAGCTTTACCCCCAAATCAGAGAAGGCTTCATAATGCCTTCCATGTATCATAATTAAAGAAATACCAACCAAACCCTGAACATATCATTGAATGTGAACATATTGGTGTGCAAGATAATCTCACTTATGAAGTCAAGCTGGAACAAATTATTGATCCTTGGGAAAGATGACTCGGACATACAAGCATACCATTTGTGAAAGTAGTTTGCAAAAGATTATCTCCTAGGGAAGCAACTAGGGAAGTAAAGGGAGATATGAATAAGCAATATCCAAATTTTATGCCATAATAATTTCGAGGACAAAATTTATTTTATGGGGGGGAGAATTGTAACATCCCTAAAATTTAAAAAGAGACTCAATTCCCCAAAAATTGAATTAAATAATTTTGAAGTGAAATTCTGGGAATTAAAAGCTTGTTTTCCCAAAAATTCAAGAAAAAATAGTTAGAGGTTATAATTTGGCTTGAAAATTTTAGGGAAATTATTTTATGGCCTAAAGAAGTTAATTAAGGAAGAAAATACTCATAAAATATTAAGGATTAATTTATGGAAATTATATGGTAAGCCAATACCGATATAGAAAAGGGGCAAATTACTAATTTTACTGTACGGAATTGGGTTAAAGTTAAGCCAAATTATGAACCTAAGAGATTTAAGAGATTTTAAATTAGACAAATTAGGAAATTTAAAGCCTTGTGAGTGGGACCAATAAGATAAAAACACACTCACTCACATAAAAACACTCATCTCTCTCTCCCCCCTTATGACAAACACACATATTCCAATATATACACACACATATGGCACATGACATGCTCACACACCTTATAAAATCACTAGCCACTCCCTTACTCTTCGTATTAGCAATTCAAACATGAGGAAAAGAATGAGAAAAGAGTGAGAGAGAGGGGGGCTGAGAGTTGAGAAGGAAAGGGAGAGACCAAGCAAGAAGAGAGGGTGCTGGAGAAGGAGAAAGTAGAGCTCAAAACCTACTACAACCTTAGATTTAGACTTAGATGAGTCTATTCTACCTATTCCCAACTTCTTTCAGTTTATTTGGTGGTTTTTTTGTTGCTGAAAGTTGAGAATGTTGGAAAAGAAATTCTATCACCATGAAAATTTCAAAAAAGCTCATGCATGTTGAATTTGAGGTGATTTTTTGAGGTCTTTTGGTTCTGCAAATTACCTATTGAAACAGAGCATGCATTTTGGGTTAAGTTTATAGGTGTTGAAATCCTAAATTTTAGCCAGGAATTTGGGCTTGCATATTCACTTTCTCTTCTTATCTTTCATTACCAGAAAATAGAGTGCATATGATTGTGTTGGCAAAAGCTAAAACTTGAATTTTGAGTGGTTTTGGTTTGGTTTATTTAAGGTTTACAGAGTTAAACATGTGTTTTTGAAGATAGAACTAAGAACTCACATCGAGAAGAGATATGTAGCGTTCTTGAGATTTTGTGATAACATTTTGATAAGGCAAATAGTGTCCTTTATCTGTGAAAGTTGGTATGGAAATAGTACACATCCTATGCTTTAACATGAGTCTTAGAACATATTAATTGGATGTCTAGAACAAAAGTTGTGATTTTTGGAAGTTTGGACAGAAAACTAGAAACATTCTGTTTTCTAGATTTTAGGTAGTGATTAAATATGCAAATTACATTAGGTTACTTCCATAATTTGTCATTACAATTATTTTTCCTTTAAAATAAACTTATATAGGTTTAAAGTAAGTACTAGAACACAAAAATTAGATGTGTATATTGTAAGTTATGAATTTTCAAAATTTGGGTAGAAAATCTTGAATATTCTTACTCATAAGAGGGGCAGTTAGTTTGCACGCCGGAATTTGGAAATTGCGGACATCATTTAATACTAAACATTTTTTTTGGTAGAGGATTGAAAGAGATTTTACATAGGAACTTAAACCACCTCATTTGGAGTTCCCTAGCTTAAGTTTTGATTTTTCAAAGTTCCCTAAAAAGTAGAGGCGGATTTGGTTTAAGTTTGAAAATTGACCACATTTTGAAGAAAATGTAATTAGTGATGCTTTGAGAGTGTTGAAGACAAGTTGAAGGGGTTAGCCTAACTAAGTGTTTAAATTATAGGGGAAGATAGACATTGAATAAATTATATACATAATAACTTAATTACAAAAGTTTATCAAAGATAACCTACTAATTCAAATAAAGGATAAGAGTTATGAGAGAGTTAAGAATAACATAATTTTAATTATGTTAATAAGATTGGAATGAACAATGACCCATCTCTATATGAATTTGAAAATTATAGGATTTAATATTTGCCCGAGCTTGAAAAGAAAGCAAATTGGTGAAGGTAAATTGTAGGAAACGTCGATAGGTAGTAACTCTTTCTCTCTTATACTATGTAATTGCTCTACATGTTTATTTGTACCATCAATTATATTTATTTCAAGAATATATGGTTTGATTATTGGATTGTGTGTCCTGAGGTCATAAGTCCCGATGTGCATTTGCCATCGGAGTATTGCTGTAAGACCTAATATGCATTTAGCGTGAGGACGTAAGTCCCGATGTGCATCGTTACATATGGTGTATCCTAAGGCTATAAGACCTTATATGCAATATGTGTTGTAATGGACTGTATGTCCTAATGTTGTATGTCTCAATATGTAATTTGCATGTAGTGTCACTGGGCTATAAGACTTGATATACCAGCTATGTTGTATTGGACTGTTGTGTTATGTGATTGCAGATTGTGTTGCATCTTGATTGATGAATATTTATTGTTTAATGGTTTGTTTTACAAGCTTCATGAAGTTGCATATTTTATGATAGTTTGTTATTACTATTGAGATTCTCAGTAATCTCATCCTTTCTATTAAATGACATATATATAAGGCAAGCAACGTGAAGGGCAAGGGAGTCATTATCGCTGATAACTGAGAAGATGGCGAGTAGAATTAGTTTATTTTGTTGGTTATCTTAGAACCGGTTGACACCCAAGAAGGGGGTGAATTGGGTATATAATAAAAACTTAAGGACTTTAAAAATCTTTTCGCATCTTAACAAAAGTGGTAAATATAAAGGTAATAAATTATAAATCAATAGTTAGATTAAATAATATATGCTGAAAATATAAGAGGTTAGGTTAGAAAATATGCAAACTGTGATTTATTTTGGTTCGGTCTAATTTGCGATAGCCTACATCCAGTCCTAAGGCTCCTCCTGAGATTTTCAAATCCACTATCTTCTTGTTTAATCCGGACACAAGAAAAGCCTTTACAAACCCACAAGTTTAATGGATACTTATGAAACCTTTTATAAATCTCTCACCAAGATACTTCCCCTTATGGCAAGTCTTACGAGCAGAGCAATCCCAAAGACGTTTCCCTCCTGCTTACCCTTGCAAGTCTTACCAGTAGCAACATTCTCTCCTACTTACACCGCTGTAAGTCTTACGAGCAGCAACATTCTCTACTGCTTGCACCTTATAAGTCATACAATCAAAAAGTCTTACCAACGATTCTCTCAATAGCTTCCCTTGTAAGGAAATCAACCTACTTAAGGTCCCTCTACCTTCAGATCAATTTAGAAATACTATTGAAAGTTTTTACAAACTCTCTCATAGAGTGGATAAAATGAACACTAAAGTACAATACAACTAATCACTTTCACAATAATATCTAACTCAGGTGCAAACCTTTACTTCACTCGAGTGCATTGTCATTCACTCGAGTGTATCTGAAATACTTCTACTTCAGAGTCACTTCTGTACAACACTTGCACCAAAATATCAAGAGTGCGTTTTTGTGCTCATGACTGATGTGGGGCCATGTCAGACTCGATTTATTCATTTGATTTTAAATATGGAAAATGATGTAAAATAAGAAAGCTCTTGTCATATACATTCCAATTCAAAAAGAATCAGCACCAAACTCCTTGTATTCTGCAAGTTATGATCGAAAGAGTGTCTTTCATACTAGACCACACAAGCATCAACTTCCAAAAGGCATAGCTCCTAGAATATAACTTCAAATTAGGCAAATTACCTATCCATGGTAAGCTCTTTGAGTCTATTTTCATATGGCACTGGTTTTGTCTTAATCTGATGTGTCGTTTGTGAGTTTTGTCCAAAATACCAAACCTATCTTGAAAAGTAATAGTGATTTTAGTGTCAAATTCCACGGATCATATCTCCTCCATCTGAGCTTCTTTCAATGTGATCTTGCTTTAGATTTTTCGTGTTGTGAGTTTTCTATCATATGCCACCAGTTTCAAGTTAATCCGACATGTGGTTTGAGAGATATAGCCAAAATACCAGACCTCTGTCAGGTGAAACGAAAAACAGAGTTGAACAGAGTAGCCCCGACACTCGAGTGTGTTCATCCTGCACTCAAGTGTAACACCTTTGGCACTAAAGTGTTGAGCTTACACTTGAGTCTAACTCCTCTGGAAGTGCCATAATTCATATATAAGTTATCTTAGCTTTGTATTAACCCATTCCAACCATCATTTGATCATAGAAACCTTCGATATTATCATAGAAAGCTCAAGTATCACTTCTAACAGCTTGAATCTTGATATTCTCGCTAGATCTTGTAGTTTCTTCTTTCTTCAAAATCTTTCTTCTTTATTTACTTCTTGATATTCTAATTAGAAATGCCTTTCTTTTTATTAATCAAACTGAATGAGTCAAGAAAACAGTTTATTCTCCCCTTATGTAAAAGTATTTTCATTTTTAATTGGATGGGACTAAAACTAGAGTTGGAGAGGTTTTTAAGAAAACTTTCATAATCAAGGTAAATTGAAATTAAATAAATGAAATGTATTCTTGAAATAAAAAGAGAAAAGGTTTAGAAATGCTCATGTAGATTTTGGGAAATGATGAAGCGTTCCATGAAGTCTGTTGCTTTAACCTTTGGCAATGCTAGTTCATGATGATGTACACCACGCTTCTGTTATACAACTCAGATTTATATTCATATTGTTGCCAGGATTCTCCAATTGAGTTGAGCTTCTGTTTAGCATGTTCAATGCTCATTTGTATTGTCATATGTATTTATTACTTTAAATGTTGAAGCCAATATATTTTCTATGTTTAAAATGTTGAAACATCTTTCCTCAAGTTTTATAGTTTCTTCTTGTAGTAAGTTGAGGAATGTTATTGTGCAAAAAAAATTCTGCAGTCACAAATTCAAATATATCTTTACAAAGAGAATTCTTAGTTCAATCAAGTAACAAAAGGTTCCTTTCTATATGATATGTTAAGATTAAGATCATGAAAAGAAGATTATAAGAGTAACTCATCATTAAAACTAATCAAGGTATAGTGAATACAAATGAGTATGTTAAAAGGATTTTCTTTTAAATAGAATAAGAGCTTTCAATATATAAAACACAAGTGAATGTGAAACTCCCCCTTAATTGATGCATGGTTTAAAAACTTGTCATTAGGGAAAAAGTTAATTACTCTCCTGGATTTTGAAAATAATTGGAAACTTCATAGAGAAAATGATTTTGAAAGTATGAAGATTTAGAGAGAAATGAAATGACAATGCTAATCAGGGGTTTTAAGAGATATAACCCAATATCACCTGAGTGGTCACTTGAGTGATTCTACTCGACCATTACTTGATTGTATAATCAAGTGATACAACTCAAAGAATTTGAATTAAGCAAGAATACAATACCTTACTCGAATAATATCGTAATTACTCGAATTATAATCCTCTATAGTTTATTAATGCATCGTTGGTTAGTCACTGTCTGGTGATGTGATCAGTACTAAGGGTTTCTGAAGTGTAGTCTTTGTGAGCACTTGAGGATACCATGATGAGCTCGAAATAAGGCCTTAGTGTAGTATATGCCCCTTGCTTAACAAACACTATCTTGAACCTTTGATTTCACTATAGCATATAGCTCCCTTATTTTGTCATCCACCATCTCAAATATATCATTGATGTTCTAGTTCACTAAGTCACACACAACTGCTTTACTTATTATTTATCAAATGATGATCTCAGCATTATTTATAGCAAGCTCAATGTGGAAGTATTGAATCTCATCTTTTAGATAGCCCTTGATAGATAGACCAAAGACTGAAGGACCAAGGAGACCAGCTCTAGCAAAGTGTTGTATCTCATCTATCCTTTTTTGATTGCTAGTCACTTGCTAGTGATAGGGTGTCATACAAGTGATACTATAGATTATGCTACTATCCACACTACAACACTGCTAGTCATGCCTACTCTGTTAGCCTATGTTCCTTGTATCTGAAAGTAGAGCATTTTGGTTAACTCATACAAAGGTATAAGTATATGCTCTTTAGTACCCAATTTTCTCTTGGGTCCATACAATTTTAGGCATTATAACTCTTATACTCTTATACAATTAAATCATATGATATTTGAGCAAAAGTATCCAACAAAGACCATGATATAATTTTACCCAATTAAATAAATTTAAGCCATTAGATTATAAAGGGTAACGAATAAGTGATATCAATGAGTGATAATTTTCAAAGATCAATGAAAATTTGTAAATATGTTTTATATAGAAAATATGTCATTGATAAGATTTTCATGCAATTGATGTAAGTCAGATCGAAGAGAGTAGAAAATCTATCCATAATGATCAACTTTTATAAAATGACAAATCATGAATGAAATCAAGTTTTCCAAAATGCTAATGAGATGTGCAAACTATTTTAAAATCTCAAATGTTCTTTCGAATCATGAATATGCATTATTAAGATTTTGAAAGCATGGAAACTCATTTATGAAATCAATCCTCATGCTAAAAATAGTAGAAATCAATATATGTTTACATATATCAGAAAGATTCAATTTTGGAGAACATGTCAAATATTTGAAGTTAACATGTTGGAGTATATTCTTGAGACCAAAATTCATAAAATTGAAGCATTAGACAAATAGACTTAGCATGAGTGATTAAGGATAATGACTTTGTTATTGACCAAGAGACAGTCCTGACTTTGAAGAGTAAGAATACCATGAAGTCAAGGATTTGAATACTTTAGTTGCTTAGAGATAGGTAATATCAATTGTTAAGACATTCAAGCAATAAGAGCTAATATGTAGTTTTATAAACTATGAAGTTCAAGCTCATTGGTCTAGATGACTAGAATTCTAAACTGCTATCTTATAAAGTTATTCCACTGTAATGTTTAATGCATTTAATACATCAATGAACATTTGTAATTCTTGGAATAACTTAGCCAAATAAGACTCTAGATAAGGCATAAGGCATTTACATGTTGAATTCTTTTATGAGAAATACACTTGAACCTCATATAGATAGTTAACTTGTTAGACATAAGGTCTAACATGTTAGAAAATAAAGACTAAAGAGTTCAAGCATTAGATAACACATTTAAGATCATTGATCAATATGTCAACAATGGGAAAAGACTATAATGGATGAATTTGAAGCATTTTTTACTTTCAATATACAAAAATATTAACTTCTGATTTTTGAAACCGATGTAAAATAATTTTTAAATTATGTTTATGCACTTTTTATAATGAATTGAAACCAAAACACATTTTTGGATTGTGCACTTCAAAACATAGACATATAGAAAAAACTATGTATAGTTTCACTTTTGGTTCATTTAGTAATTTGAAAAAATTTTTGAAAAACATAACTGATTGATTGCTAATGGTATGCTATAATAAGCAAATATTTACCACTTCAAACTGAGTTGGGAAGAACGGGTGCGACAGTTAAGATTTTAATTATTGATACAACGTACCTGGCTTGAATATAACTTATAGACACTCAAGTTAGTTTCCATCTCCTTATATCTTTGTATATTTGTACTCAAGTCCTCCAAGATCAGTTGAGTAATCCATGTTTTGAAGCTAATTCATGCATTTTAACCTGTGGCATTTGCGAGTTCTTGCTGCACTTTCAGGTAAGTTCTTTAAGTAATCAAGTGTGTGTCAGAACATATGATGAACTTGAGAGTCTCCTTAGAGTTTCTACATACTCTGTTAACCCCTATTTTACAAACTAGAAATAGAGCATAGAATTCAAATCCACACTCGAGTGACTAACCAGTACTCGAGTGTTGACATGCCTTGCACTCGAGTATTCACTTCTGTACTCGAGTGTCATGCTTCTTTTTCAAGTTATTCCTGTAAAAATCATACAACCCTTTTTCTTCCTTCGGTATCCAATTCTACTTGGATCCACTCATGGTTAGCTTGAAAGAGTTATAATTCACATGCTCTAAGAATATAATCACTTCAAAGAAATTGAACATAATGAATTAAGAAAAACTATTTTCTCATGGAATATGTGTATATACATAAAATGTTAAGCTATTAAACATTGCAATTCTTTATTAATGAATTTTCCAAAGATTGTGAAAACATGTGTGCAATGCTTATATCTAAGGTAACAAGTAACAAGGTATAAATCTCAATAAATATTAAAGATGATAGTATAGGAGGTTTTACCATTGCTTACTTTCATGTTAGATGCTTAGAGGATTGCCTTTGCATACCTACTGCATCTTTTTTTGAAGCACTATTTTTGCATATTTAGCTTTAGGATTATGCACAACTTTCTCATATGATGTAGGCTTTGCAAGAATTTTTCTTTGTGTATGAGAGATCCTCTTCTTCTTGTTCTTCTCAAGATAGTTGAATGGTACATTATGGTAGCCCTTCCTTAAGGTTAAATGTACTTCTTTTATCCATTGCTTCTTTCTGTGGTTATACTCTGTTGCTCTGGCAATAGGTTCTATGAGCGTTCTCATTTTTGATATAGACAATATGAACTTCTTTATTGGTGTAAGAGAAATTCTTGACTTCTTCATTTTATCCGTACCTTTATGTCCATTCTTCTTATAATCAATCTACACGCATAAAGTACTAGATGGACATTTTGGTGCCCACATATACTTGGGTCCTTGATTGTTAGTGTTAACCCTTACATGTCTCTTTGGTACCCAAATATACTTATTTCTCACATGGGAATTTCTTCTAATATAGCATGAGAGTAGAAACTCGAATGGATTTTATTTGAACATTATTTCTTCCCAACAAACTTTCCAGCATATTTAAAAACATTTTTTCTTTTCTGAATCGAATCAACAATTGGTTGAAAAACAAACTTTTGTAGACTCTGAAAATCAATTTTACGAAAATCACACAAAAATTTGGAACTTTTTACCTTAAGTTCATCTTGAGCTCTGAAGAGTGATTTTTCATATCTGTCCATAATGAGCTTTTTTCAAGAATCCTCTTCTTCTTATCTATCCATGTTGACTGTATGGATGTGTTCTATGATTTCTCCATCTTCATTATCAACTTCCAATTATTCATGCACATTATATGCATTGCGTGTAGTTTCACATGAACTGTCAACACTTTCAACTTCAACACACTTGTTAAAAGTATACATAGAATCAAGATGTCCCAAATATCTCCAATAGTAGAGCAAAATCTAATTTTCTCAAAATCATTTTTGGTTAAAACACTATACAGAATTTTCATTGCTCTAATGTTCAATGAAAGCATTTTTTTTACTTTCTATCCAATCCTTTCTTGGTTTGAAACCAAAAGCATTTATAAAAATAGTCCACATATCAAAATCAAATGCTTTTATAAAACTAGTCATGCTAGCTTTCCAAAACCAAAAATTAATATCTTTCAGAAGATGTGGGAATGTATAGTCAAAACATTCTGAAAGTGAATAACACCTAAAATCAGCCATTAATAACTTTTGAGACGGTTAAGTCCTTTAAACAAGAGTTCAGGCTCTAATACCAAATGTTAGAATAGGTTGACACCTAAAAGGGGGGTGAATTGGGTTTATGATAAAAACTTAAGGCCTTTGAAAATGTTTTCGCATTTTAACAAAAGCGGAAATATGAAGGTAATAAATTATAAATTAATAGTTAGATTAAATAATATATGCTGGGAAATAAGAGCTTAAGGAAGAAAATATGCAAACTGTGATTTATCCTGGTTCGGTCCAATCTATGATGGCCTACGCCCAGTCCTCAGGCTCCTCCTGAGATTTTCAAATCCACTATCTTCTTGTTTAATCCGGATACAAGAAAACCTTTACAAACCCACAAGTTTAGCTAAGTACTTGTAAAACCTTTTACAAATCTCTCACCATGATACTTCCCCTTACTGTAAGTCTTACGAGCAGAGCAATCCCAAAGACCTTTCCCTTCTGTTTACCCATGTAAGTCTTACGAGCAGCAATGTTCTCTCATGCTTACACCACTGTAAGTTTTATGAGCAGCAACATTCTCTATTGCTTGCACCTTGTAAGTCTTACGAGCAGAAAGTCTTACCAACAATTCTCACAACAGCTTCCCTCGTAAGGAAATCAACCCACTCAAGGTCCTTCTACCTTAAGATCAATTAAGAAATACTATTGAAAGTATTTACAAACTCTCTCACAGAGTGGATAAAATAAACACTAAAGTATAATACAAATAATCGCTCTCAATGATAAGTAATATAGAAACTACAAAATAGAAAGTGTTTGGGTCAAAGTGTATGACTTATGATATTCGCATATTGGTGTCGTTATTATGTTCTCTACTTTTTTTTCTTTTCTGAATTTTACCATATTTATATATAAGTTGTAAAAGATAACCATTGTAAGCATTCATCCATTGGAGTCCCATTGCTTTGTTTGACCGTTTTGTGCATTTGAATAACAAGCCATTATGAAATGTCCGTTGTAGAGCGGAGCATCTAATTAAAGAGTGGAATGATTCATTATGAACTGTACATCACATTGTGGAGCGGCATGTCTCATAGAGAAGCAAGATTTGAGCGTTTGAATATTCGACAGTCTTTCATGGTGTGTCAGTTGTTTGTTGTAGTAGGTAGCCATCATTTGGTGTGTAACGATGATTTCCGCCATAATTGACTTTCTTATTTGAATATGTAATCCAAATGTTTAATATTCTGTTTCACACTTGAAATATATGTTAGTTAATGTTTAGATATGATAACAAATGAAAACACAATGAGTCAATAACATTTAACCATATTTGGATTGTTCATTGAGTGACTCTATTTTTCTTTTGGTTTCTCAGAGTCTCACTCGAGTTCTTCAACTCTCACTCAAGTGCTTGTGTGTTTTGTACTACGGACTTTAGCTTCTGTGTAACACTCGCATCATTTTTATCAAGAGTATGAGTTCTCACTTACGAGTAATGTGGGCCCTCGCTCGAGTTATTCAAGAGTGCATTTTGCACTTTTGAAGTGTTACGTTCTCATTTAAGTGTAGTATGGCTCACTCGAGTGATTTCATATTTTCACATTTTGGCTTCCTCTTAGGCAAACACTTGCTGCTCTTCACTTGAGTTATTCAAGAGTGCATTTTGTACTTCTGAAGTGTTACATTCTCACTTGAGTGTAGTATGCTCACTCGAGTGTATTTCATATTTTCACATTTTGGCTTCCTCTTAGGTAAACACTTGCTGATCTTCACTCGCAGGACTCGAGTGCAATCCTTCTCCTCACTCGAGTGTTACCAGTCATGCTCGAGTGCTTTTCACATTTCTCTGGTCATATTTCTTCTCAGGTTAACAATTTCATGTCAACACTTGCATAACTTGGGTGTAACCCTTCACTTTACTCAAGTGCATTTTCATTCACTCGAGTGTAGCTGAAATACTTCTACTTCACAGCTACTTCTGGACAACACTCACACCAAAATATCAAGAGTGTGTTTTAGTGCTCGTGAGTGATGTGGGGCCATGTCAAACTTGATTTATTCTTTTGATTCTAAATATAGAAAATGATGTAGTATAAGAAAGCTTTTGTCATATATATTCCAATGTAAAAAGAATTAGCTCCAAAATCCTTGTATTCTGTAAGTTATGATCGAAAGAGCGTCTATCGCACTAGACCGCACAAACGTCAACTTCCAGAAGGCATAGCTCCTAGAATATAACTTCAAATTAGGCAAATTCCTATCCAAAGAAAACTCTTTGTGTCTAGTTTCATATGGCACTAATTTCGTTTCATTCTGATGTGTTGTTTGTGACTTATGTCTAAAATACCAAACTTGTCATGTAAAGTGATGGTGATTTTAGTGTCAACTTCCACGGATCATATCTCTTCTATCTGAGCTTCTTTCAATGTGATCTTGCTTTAGATTTTTCGTGTTGTGAGTTTTCTTTCATATGCCATTAGTTTTAGGTCAATCTAACATATGGTTTGAGAGATATAGCCAAAATACCGGACCTCTTACAGGCAAAATGAAAAATAGAGCTGGACAGAGTAGCCTCGACACTCGAGTGTGTTCATCTTGTACTCGATGCAACACCTCTGGTACTCAAGTGTTGAGCTCACACTTGAGTGTACCTCCTCTATAAATGCCATAATTCATATATAAGTCATCTTAGCTTTGTATTAACTCATACCAACCATCATTTGATCATAGAAACCTTCGATATCATCATAGAAACCTCCAGTATCACTTCTAACAGCTTGAATCTTGATATTCTCACTAAATCTTGTAATTTCTACTTTCTTCAAAATCTTTCTTCTTGATTTCCTTCTTGAAGATCATTCTCCATAACCCAACAAGACAGCTTATTTATTTTCTTGATTATCTTCAATCTTTGCTTTACTAATCTACAAGGTATGCAACATTAAACACAGTAATTAGCCAAAGTATTATATAAACTTTTTGCTCTTATCATTTCACATCTATATTTGACATCATCAAAACTAATTATAGCTAACAGGTTATCTGTATAATTATTTTGTTAGATATAGGACTTTTAAGTAGCCTCATGTGGCTAAAACGTTTGTGTATATATATAAACACATGAACATAAAATATGTACATAGTGAAAATAGTACACATAGTAGTAGTATGAGCATGCATAGTAGGGATAGCAGTAATAATACTACGATCAATAATCAAAATAGGGATGGACATTTGCATGATACGAGCTCATAACTTAACTGAGGATAGACTTGGGTAACAGCAGATTATAATTCTAATAATATCAAATCAAGTTGAAGGACTGATGAGCTATAATGAAGAGTTTGAACTACTGAATAATTGATTTAAAAAGTGTTAAATTTTTTAGAAAATCCCATTTATTCACAGGTTCAAACCCTGTGATTGGGCTAGATTTTCAACTATTTTTGAAAGTGTTTTCTTTCTAGGACTAAACCTGGCTTAGTAGTTTAAATTCATTATGTTTATAACTCATGTGATTAATGGAGAATAAGGTGCTACATTTTGGCATTTTATCTTCAAGATAAATAAGATTATATGTCTTCTAGCCTTTTGTCTTCAAGCTAAATAAAATTATATGGCTTCTGGTCTTTTATCTTTAAGATAAATAAAATATGTATATGGCTTTCGGCCATACAATATGATAGAAAAGGTATATGTCTTATGGTCATATAATAGAATATAAGATGAAAAGGGTATATGGCTTCTGGCCATATAATAAGGAATCCAATGAATATGGCTTCTAGCCATATTATAAGATAGAAAAAGTTATATGGCTTGTGAACATATAATGTCTAAATAGGAATAAAAGGGATATGGCTTCTTGCCATATTATATCAAAATAAGAAATCAAAGTGATATGACTTCTAGTTGTATAATTTTAGAATAGAAAATTAAAGTGATATGACTTCTAGTCATATAATTTTTGAATAGAAAATTAAAGCAATATTGCTTCTAGCCATATAATTTTAGAATATGAAATTAGAGGTATATAACTTCTGGCCATATTAAAATAATAATAATAATAATAATAATGTAGAAGAACTCAAAAAAGAGATTAAAAATAATATAGAAAAACAATAATAATCTTTAATCTAAGCCATGGAACCCGATGTTTAAATTTATCGGTAAAAAAATCTTTTTAATTTCATATAAGGGCTCAGATTATCCCTTATAGATCAAATAAAATAAGATAAAAGAAGGGAAAATCCCATATAAATACCATTTCAATTGTCAAAACCCACAAAAGTCTTTTATAACTTGGAAAAGATAGATAGGTGATCAAGGACCAATCTGGGTTATTGAAGTTTAAGGCTAAAGACCAAAATGCCCCTCAACTCATTTACTCACACTCACCTCCAGAAAACTGAATCACTCCCTGTTGTTCCTTTCGGTTCTGTCGTAGAAGGGTTCCAAAAAATTGAATCACTCATCTGTCGTTCCTTTCGGTTCTGTCGCATAAGGGTTTTCTGTCGTTCCTTTCGGTTCTGTCGGAGAGGGGCTCCAGAAAAATGAACTTAAGCCTGGGTGTGCAGATCTGGGAGTAGCTACTTTGCAAGTCATCTTTTGGTTTAAGTACAATGATTTGGATCTCTTCAAATATTTTGGTTAGAAGGGTTATGGCATATATGATGTGCTTTATGTAAGTACTCTTTTTTTTAAAACAATAGGCTATACCCTGGGAATGACAAGAAAACATTAGGTGCTGGTGGAATCGTAATGTTCACTTGTCATTGGATAATGTATTTGGTAGTTGCTGTCAGTAAGAATCTGGTGTTTTGTAAATTCCATTACTGTACTTGTCATTTCCATTGAAATAGTTGTTAATGATGACAGGTGATGTAATTAAAGTGCACATGAATGAACACCTTCTTTTGGGTTAATGACTTCTATGCATTGGGTGTAGGTGGAATGAGTAATGTTAAATTTTTTGTTGACAATGTTTTTGGTAGGTGTTGTCAATAAGAATCAGGTGTTTTGTAAATTTCATTATTGTACTTGTCATTTCCATTGAAACAGTTGTTAATGGTGATAGCTTCCAACCATTTAATTATAGTTGAAGGAACGCCTTCTTCTGGGTTCATGGCTTGTATGCATTGGGAGTAGATGGAATGAGTAATGTTAAATTGTCATTTGAACCCTTTACTTGGTAGTTGTTGTGATAAACATTGGTGGTTTTTGTCAATGTCATCAGAACTTGTCTTTACCATTATGAAACTTGTCATTCCCATTACCATTCTCGTCAAAACCATTAAAGACTTTGTTAATTCCATTAGTGAATTTGTCAGCGTCACCCCCTCTGGGCAAACACTTGGCCACATAAAGTTTGGAACCATTATGAAACTTGTCATTCCCATTACCATTCTCGTCAAAACCATTAAAGACTTTGTTAATTCCATTAGTGAATTTGTCAGCATCCCCCCTCTGGGCAAACACTTGGCCACATAAAGTTTGTCAGCATCCCCCCTTTGGGCAAACACTTGGTCCAAAGGAGGTGCACAACTAATTGACTCGTGTGATGTATAATAGACGTAATAAATTCAATCCATTGTGAAACTCACTTGTAATTGGTGGTGTGAAAAACGGACAGAAATACCTTGGCATGGTATGCATTGGTTTATTGTCTTTGATTTCAATGTGAGAGTGAGTTGCCTCCAAGATTTAGTTTTTACTCAATTTTTTGTGAATTGTTTCCAGGTTAACATGATTGGCATTAATTTTGATGACAACCATGTGGCAACTAGGCTTGGCAACCATCTTGCAAGGCCAATTCTTCATAATGAATGGAATGAAAATTTGACCTTTGAAGAAGGTGTCAAATTGCTGGAAAAGTGCATGTAGGTACTTCTATATCGTGATAGGTCTGCAGTCAACAAGATGCTTATTTTTTGGTGTGTTATATATGATTCATGGGATATTTGAAGTTTTTCATGTTGGGGTATTCTTATTGAGTTTTAACTGTTTGCTGGGAAACCTTAAGTTGGGGTGAATTTCATGGGATCACCTGTTGTTATTGAAAAAGAAATTGAAATAAAGAAAGAAATAGTAAACATGAGGATGTGCTTTTGATAGCATACTTTTTATTTCAGTTTCATGTGCTTGTTCAACGATATATTTCAAGAATTAAATGCTTGTATTTGATTGAAAATCTTATGCATAAATTGATTTAGCTATTTACTTGGTTTGATTTGATTGGTTATTACAAAAACTGGTTATAACTGAAATGCAATGAAATAAGGCTGTATTTTTTAATTGAAGTTGGTTTGGTTGTTTTTACTTCTCCCTGATTTATATTATTTTTTTATCACTTAATTGTCATAGAGATTGTTATGTAGATGGAATAATTTATTAGTGATTGCAAAGTTACTTATATGCACTGGATAAATATAAATATTTTGAAAATCTTTAAGAAACTTTGATGTTGGACTCTGAACCGAATTATTCAAAACTCAAAAGGTCTTAAGGTCGTAGTCAGAACTTCAAATATATTTCAAAGATAGCTTAATTAGTATATTTAAATTAATTACCAATTTCATCCAACTATTACGTTGTTTCAATCAAAGATAGCTTAAATTAAACTGTGACATTGTTCTGTAGGTGAAAGTTAGCTACTCTTATCCAATGACAAGTAAAGAGATTGTAGGCCATGATGTAGACATGGAGGGTCAGCATGAAGAGGTTGGTGTGAAGAGAAAAGCAGTCTATGTGGAGAACATTGATGTGGAGTCACATGAAAGAGTGGGGGATAAAGTGGATATGCAAAAAAAAAAAAAGATGTGAGGAATGGTTACACTTTGTTTCCCATAGTTAACCATGAAATGAATAGCAAGAGTGAGGAAGCATTGAGACTGGTGACTTCATGAATGACCCTGATCAAGAGGAAATGACTGACAAAATTACGCTCTTAATGTAAATTTTTGGTCTTTAAGTTAGAATTTTTTTTGGAATTCATCATTGTTGTAAGGAGATTGACACATGTCGTTTAACTTAGTAACCAAGCTTTGAATTTTGGGGTTACATTGTGAGGATCATTTTGATCACCTATATTGTATATTGATGCATAGTTGTGGCCTTGTGTGTGTTGCCCCAATAAGGATGGACGCTGACAAGTTGACTAATGGGAATGACAAAGTTTTCAATGGTTTTGACAAGATTTATAATGGGAATAACAAGTTTAGTAATGGTAATGACAAGTTATGTTGTGACACTGACAAAAGCCACAAAAATTCATGACAACAAGTATCAAGTAAATACTCTAATGGCTTCTCAACATTATTCATTTCACCTACACCTAATGTACATAAGGCATGGACTAAAAGAACGTATTCCTTCATATTTATTTTAATAACAACAAATTGACACGATTAACAAGAGTAGTAATGGAAATGATAAGTACATTAATGGAATTAACAAAACATCAGATTCTTCATGACAGCAACTACCGTATACATTGTCAAATGACAATTTAACATTACTTATTCCATCTACACTTAATGTACATAAGTCATGAACCCAAAAGAACGTGTTCCTTCATGTTTACTTTAATTACAACAAACTGACATGATTAACAAGAGTTGTAATGGAAATGATAAATACATTAATGGAATTGACAAAACACCAGATTTTTCATGAAAGCAACTATCATAACAAGTCTTGTCATCACTTTCCCTTAACTGATCACATATCCATGATATTAACATATATGTCTGTTCAGGCCTGCCATGAATTTCCTCAATTGCCTTTTCCTTTGCCCTATATGCTTACTCATATGTCAATTGCAAACATAATCTCTAACCAAAATCTTCCTTATTTCATTTGCACACTTGTCTGAGTGATTTCTAACCTCATCAATGATAATTGATGATTTCAAAGTAGCACTTCGAGCGTGAGACACGTCAAGATTTTCTTGTGATGAAACCAGTAATGTTGTTGACAAATACCGTAATGTTTCTCACACAATCGTTAAGTCCTGACAAAAAGAGTTATGGTAATGACAAATCCTACAATGGCATTGACAACAAACAATATGTGATAATGACAGCAACTACCATAAAAGTACAGATATGCTTCACTACCATATACTAGTCATCTTAGTCTCACTTTTTCACTCACTACTACAAACTAGACATTTAACGACCCTAAAGGACGTCCCTTTTTAAATTAGGGACGCCCAAAGTTCAATATTTAGCGGTAAACATTGGCGCTGGTTGAATTTTTAAAAAAAATTTGAACAACTTTAGACGTCCCCAGTTTGAATAGGGACGTCTAAACTTTAGACGTCCCCAGTCAAACTGGGGACGTCTAAAGTGAGGTTTAGACGTCCCCAGCTTAACAGGGGACTTCTAAAGTTGCACTTTAGAAGTCCCCAGTCAAACTGGGGACTTATAAAGTGGCAAAGTTCGCGGGAAACAATGGCGCTGGTTGAATTTTAAAAAAAAAATTTGAACCACTTTAGAAGTCCCCAGTGTAACTGGGGACTTCTAAAGTGGCAAAGTTCGCGGGAAACATTGGCGTTGGTTGAATTTTAAAAAAAAAATTTGAACCACTTTAGAAGTCCCCAGTGTAACTGGGGACTTCTAAAGTGGCAAAGTTCGCGGGAAACATTGGCGTTGGTTGAATTTTTAAAAAAAAAATTTGAACCACTTTAGAAGTCCCCAGTTTCACTGGGGACTTCTAAAGTGGCACTTTAGAAGTCCCCAGTTACACTGGGGACGTCTAAACCTCACTTTAGACGTCCCCATTTTGACTGGGGACGCGAAAAAACCTGTCAGACACCCATCCCATCAACAGCAGACCAGCAGCTTTATTTTCCTTCCCCAAGCTTCATTTTGTCTTCCCTCGTGAGCTTCGTTCCAAGCTGTCTTCCTCTTTCCCCTTTGCCTTGCTTCCTTTCCCGTCTTCCTTCCTCTTTCTCAGTTCATTGCTGCAACTCCCTTTCCCGTGCTTCCTTCCCTATTTGCCTTCCACTTTCTCATAATCATATTTCTATTTTTCCCTCTCTCTTCTTTGACAAGAGCACCATCGTTTGTGTCTCCCTTTCACAACTATCGTCTTCCTAGCTGGTGGCACCGTGAGTCATCTCCATTTCTGTCATCCACAGGTTTGTCTCTCACTCCCACAACTTTGGATACAAATGATTGAACAAATGCTTGTAACTGTTAATTTAAATCAGATTATGAAACTAGAAAAACAGAGTAACTTGTATATGCATACTTTTAATCTGCTTCTAATTTGCTTGATATGGAAATGGACTGTCATTATTGCATACTTGTTTTTTTCGTTAGCAGACTTCAACACGGTGATGTATATATATAGACATGAGTTAAAAAAATGACAATGATACTTAAGAATGAATTTGGTTTGGCTTAGGTTAGTCTAGTTTAACTAGCGCCAATATGTTTATTAGATTGTTGTGTTGTGTTGTTATATAAAATGACAATGATACTTAGAGTTGTGTTGTTGTACATACTATTAGATTGTTCGATAACATGTTTATTAGATAGTGTTGAACTGCTGTTGTTTCCATTGTGGTTTATGCAATATTTCTTCTATCCAATTTCTGCAGTTTAAATTTGCCGGACAGTGATGTATATATAAAAGGCCATAAAAAAGACTTTAGAAGTCCCCAGTGCAAACTAGGGACGTCTAAAGTGGTTCTGAGACTTTAGAAGTCCCCAGTGCAAACTGGGGACGTCTAAAGTGGTTCATAAACACTTTAGACGTCCCCAGTAACGACTGGGGACGTCCCCAGTAACGACTGGGGACGTCTAAAGTCTGACCAAAAGACGTCCCCTATTTTAGGGACGTTATTGACAGTTTTTTCTACGACGCTCAGATAGACGTCCCTCTGTTTTCAGACGTTAAAAATCCCAAAAAAGGGACGTTAAAAGTGTTTTTTGTAGTAGTGACTCCAAATATTCAGTCATCCACATTAACTCAATACTACTCAATACTACCTATTTGAAATCAATAAACTCTTTATTATACTCCCTCTCAAAGCTAACAAGAGCAAATGTATAAATAACCCACACCACACCGTCAATGCCGTCGTAATTACATAAAGTCCGAATCTTTAATCCGCCTCAACCTACAAACCCACTTGCCCACGACCAAAATTACTATAAATAACCTACAATCGCAGCACCATCGTCATTGTTCTTAGCCTTATTGACAACTCCAAATAAATTACCTCCCACACCTTACATAAATCCCGAACTTTGTACTGTTCATGCACCATCAAAGCCACCAAACCACACCCAACACCCACCAACATGAACAATGAGAATAAGATGGTTATTGTCCGATTCATTTAAAAAAGATTATGTTTTTCAGAAACTTACTTATATGAGAGGTATTGTCCACCGCCGATCGCTGCAATAAGCAATTTTTTTTTGTCAGAACAGAGAGCGCAATTTCACTCAATCAGAGAATGTGGAGGGTATGTCAAACCAATTAAAAAGGGCATTTTGGTCTTTTGTATTTAACATCAATATCCCAGACTCCCCCCTCAACCCTTATCTGTCTTTTACAAGTCTTAATGGACTTTTATGGGTTTTGATACTTCAGATGGTATTTAAATGGGATTTTCCCATAAAAGAAGGTGGAGGAAATCATTAAAATAACTAGAGAGAAGTTTACCTTGCTAAAGTTAAATTTCATACTGATAACGTATTATAAAATAAAGTGAAAGATGATAAGAGAAAGGAAGAATTAGTAGCAAGCAAGAAAGAGTAGTTCTCATTCATTATTTAGTGTTGTATCAAATACATAATATATCCCTTCTATTTGTAGACATAACTCTTTAATCTACAATTAATGTAATTCCATGATGATAGGAATTAATGGTTGAGAATAGGAAACTATGGAGAATAGGAAATCATGGGAGATATGGGCACTCAAAAATATTATATTCATAACAAAATCATTCATTATAAGAGATTTTTAAAATCTTAAAAATCAAATTGTTAACTTAAGAGTCAATATTTTAAACAACAATAAAGAAAATTTAGATGACCGTTAAAAGAATTTATGAAATTTGCGATGATACTGTATTATTATGTAATTAAAATTTTTATTATTTCAAAAGTTTTCAGATTACTTTAATATTACGTATATGTTGATATTTTTCTCATTTTTAATTTATAGTAAAACAAGTATTGCGCATTACATTATTGTACTTCCCCTTGCATTCCAAGAAACAACGAAAGATTCCTAACTGGCGGCTGCTCAAGTTAGGTTCCAAATTATTTTCTTAAAAAATCATACCATGCGTGTATAACTTGCGCACGCAACCCCTCTTCACACGCGACTGAAAAATGCTCTTGACTCTTTTATTTGAGAAAATTCTAAAAAATTATATAGGAAATATCAAAAGGACAAATTAATATATTGAAAATGAGAAAAGACAGATTAGGTGGGTGTTAGAAATGTGAGGAATCTGTCATTTTGAAATTTTGGTCAAATGACGAAAATGCCCTTCAACACTTCATCCCCACTTCAGAATAACAACATGATCCTCGTAATTAACAACTCCGGATTCGATATTAACAACTTTAATTCTTCTTTTACAATTAATAAGTTTTAGGGTCAATAACAACACATATATCATAATTAACAACTCTGGATTCGATTGTAACAACTACAATATCTTCTTTCACACTTAATCCCCCACTTCAGAATAACAACATGATCTTCGTAATTAACAACTTCGAATTCGACATTAACAACTTCAATTCTTCTTTAACAATTAACAAGTTTCATGGCCAATAACAACACCTATATCTTAATTAACAACTCCTGATTTGACATTAACAACTCCAATTTCTTCTTTCACAATTAACGAATTTCACGGCCAATAAAAACACATATCTCTTAATTAACAACTCCGGATTCGACATTAACAACTTCGGATTCGATATTAACAACTCCAATTTCTTCTTTCACACTTAACAAGTTTCAGGGCCAATAACAACATCTATCTCTTAATTAACAACTCCTGATTCGACATTAACAACTCTAATTTCTTTTTTCACAATTAACAAGTTTCAGAGCCAATAACAACATCTATCTCGCCATTAACAACTCCGAATTTGACATTAACAACTCCTATGTTGTAATTGCAACTGAGGGCTAAAGGGCATTTTTGTCATTTAACCGAGATTTCAAAAGGACAAATTCCTCACATCTTTGACACCCGTCTGATCCGTCTTTTCCCATTTTCAATATACTGATTTGTCTTTTTTATATTTCTAACATAGTTTTTTAGAATTTTCCCTTTTTATTTGACCTAAGAAAATGCTTGACATGGAATCTTACCAAAAATTAATAGTAAAATAATAGAGAGAAGCCGAGAGGACAACCTTGCAGTGACAGAGATAGTTTACCAATCAATCAAGTCTGTCTTTGTTTATTTATTTTTTTAGCAAAAAACGGCCCTGGTCTTTCTTAATCTCTTAGTTATGGAATCTTCCGTCAGATCTATATCAAGTCTTAATGGTTTGAGCAATAATCAGAAGCATCACGGTAAAGAAGAGAGAAGTACTGAGAAAATGAGTCTTGAAGTTGAAGTGGTCTCTAAAGAAAAGGTGAAACCAACGTCTCCTACACCTCAACATCTTCGTGATTATCATCTCTCCTTCCTCGATCAGCTCAGTCTGCAAATCAACAATTCCATGGTCTACTTCTTCGATGCCGGTGATGTCACAAACAAATTCAACATCAACGAAGCTTCCGATCTTCTCAAGAAATCATTATCTCAAGTCTTAACTCACTATTACCCACTCGCCGGAAGACTCATAGTCAAGAACTTACTCCTAGACTGCAACGACAAAGGTGTCCCTTTTGTTGAAACCAGAGTCAGGTGCCACCTCGGCCACGTCATCGACAACCCGTCTCCGACCGACGTCAGCCAACTGCTTCCATATAAGATGGATGAAATCGTTGACACCGTGCTGGGTGTCCAATTCAATGTCTTCGATTGCGGCGGAGTAGCCATCGGAGTATGCCTCTCCCACAAGGTCGGCGATGCGCTGTCTTATTTTGAATTCATCAAGAGCTGGGCAGCTGTGACACGTGGCGAACCGGAATCAATCAGAACCGACTTCCAATCTACATCACTCTTCCCGCCAAAAGATATGTCAGGATACGACCCCAATTCATTCATCGGGCTGCACAAAGTCATGGGCAAGAGGTTCCTATTTGAAGCATCAGCAATAGAATCTTTGAAAACAAAATATTCCAAAATGACAGAGAATGTTCAAGAAGGCCAAAAACCTCCTTCAAGAGTAGAAGTGTTATCAACTTTCATATTGAACCGGTTTATTGCAGCCACCAAAGCAGAAGGGGACAGTAAGATTCACTTGAGATACGCTGTGAATCTACGCCCAAGAATAGATCCTGCACTGCCAGAATTTTCGTTCGGCAACTATTATTTGTCTATAGAATCTTTTCCAACGTTAAACGAGAAAGGAGAGTGTAATGACCTTGGAAGACACCTAAGAGAAGAGGTAAACAAAGTTGACAACGGTTTTCTTGAGAAGCTTCGAGAAAGCAATGAGTGGAACCTTAACAGGGAAGAGATAGATGGAGGTATTGAGAACAATGAGAATGAGATGGTGCCGTTTATTTTCGCTTCACTGTGCAGGTTTCCGGTGTACGATGTTGATTTTGGATGGGGTAATCCAACGTGGGCAGGACCACCTACGTGGAAATTCAAGAATTTTGTTACTTTTATAGACACAAAATCTGGTGGTGGCGTTGAAGTTTACGTGAACTTTACGGAGGATGACATGGCTAAATTTGAACGTGACGAGGAGCTTCTTGCTCATGTTTCTACCAAGGGTTTGAAATAATTTTACCCTAATTCAATTCGGGTGTTTATTGTCATTATTTTTTTTATCATTCATGACATTATGGGTTTGTTGTATAATTATTAATTAAGTAAATTTTGATAAAGTTTTAGTTTTACCTTTTACACAAGTATTTAAAATATTGTTCAACAGTGTGGCTTTTAATAGTGGAAGTTGTTGATTAGCTTACTAGTCAGATGTGACGCTAGCGCTTGCGTTATTATCTCAGCACAGATGCTTTAAGTTTTATTTAAACGAACTAGGATATAAGGTTCGTTCTTGCTATTCGGTTAATTATATAAGTACTGGAATTAACTTCTGTGTGTATAAATATATGTGTTTGTGGGTGTGTAACCTCTCCAACTTGCTTTCCTAACCTTTCCTTCATAATGACGTCTCTTTGTTTTGTTTTTGTTTCTTGCCCCTTGTTGCTGGTTATTTTATCAAGCTTTCCAAATTTCTGTTTCTTTTAAATTTTTATTCGCAAATAATGTAATATATTTGTCCAGGCAAAAATTTAATTCAAAATCTTTAATCATCACTGACGAATAAATTAATTCAAAATATATAGTTTTTGGTCCAAAGAAAATTCAAAATAGGTTGAATAGTAATCAATTTCTACTTCAATGAAGTTGCTTATCTTTACTAGCAAAATATAAATACATACACGCATAATATAATCTCAATTGCTAGCTAATTAAAGGCCAAAGATGAACTTAATATAGCTCTGTTATTAACAATAATTAGGCATGTGTTAAATGCAGTTGCGTAAAACACATATGGCAAAATATTTCGATATGATGAGACTTCAATAAGCTTTATAGAGTCATACTCGCTACTACAGAAAGGGTTTTTTTTACTGTTATTATTTACCGCATATATAAGGGCTCCAAACCATTATATTTGCGGGCGCTATATATGCTCCGCATAAATAAATTACCGTTCCAAGCTGTTATTTATTCTGAACCTATTATAACGGTTATAATATACTATATTTTATGTATTGAAGTTTGGTGAGACTATAATATATGCATTGTTGTGATAAGAATTAACGAGCACACGTAAACAACCATTATAATGTATAATAATGCTTGTATAAAACATAACGGCTCCACATTAACAACAGTTATATATTGATAGTAATGCTAACGAATTTATTTAAACAATCATTATATATAGTTCACATAAATAACGGTTGTTAGGTAACAACCGTGATGTGTTAAAGCTAATTTTTTTAAAAAAAAATGGGGAACGGGTTTTTTCTTTTGATATCCCCCTGCATATACATTTGTACATAACGAATCAAAATATATATTTACATTCTTTAATATACAGAATAATACAACAAATCAAAATATATTTACAGTTATTCATGTATATGTATACACTATCAAAACCAAAACTTAAAACAAACAGATCATCAGTATCTAGAAATTTACAATCATTCAAAGGTTTCACTCTCCCACTGAAGTTGCAAAGTTGTCACCAACTCTTCAGCTACTTCTACCATTTGTGATTTGTTAAACATCATACATCAGTCATTAAGATAATGCATGCAAAAGGAAACAATAGATGGAAGTTAGATATTGTAATATATTGCCGACTGAATAAATATATTAATGAATTGAGTATATAAAATACCTTATTTGGATCATTATTTTCAGGATCATGCAGAATTATATCCTTCATGCATTGCATCACATAGTACCTACAATCGTTGCTCTCCTCCAGTTGCTTTAGGTACTATAAGGAAATGAGAAGAAAAATTTGTCAATCAATCATATATATAAACTATATATGTGCTTCAATTTAATAATATAGTCATTGGTGAATAATATATATACCTTCAAACTCAGCTATCGGAAGGCACATCTATAGCGACTATTAGTGAGTGCGGTATGTGTACACTACTCTGAGAAGATACAATAAAGTTATATGTGTGTGTGTGTGTGTGTGTGTGTGTGTGTGTGTGTGTGTGTGTGTGTAGAAACATACAAGCTGAACTGAATTATAAGAGATGATGAATGGATCAATTACTGGTTGAATGCCGCTTGCATATATGGTCTCTTTTCTATAACCCTGCTCATAGAGTCCTAGTACCAAATCTTCTTGCACATTGGGTCAACCACTCTTAACATCTAGTGTCCCTTAAGCACAATAATAGATCACATCATCAAGACAATTACAAGATAAATAAAAACTAATTAATTTAAGTAAATTTAATGATGATCCTCCCTTAAATAAAAGGAACCAAGCAGTAAGTACCCTTTTTGTTTGGTGCCCTTTTAATGAATTCATGCCCTTATCTTGGTTATTGAGATTATAGGGCAAATGAACTTGATCCTGTCCTAGTGGCTGTGGGGAAGGATGTAAATATCGTACATGTGCCTAAAATACTGAGACCAACATATCAAAATGTAATCAAAGTTCTAAGTAGTCAGCTACTTAATCACATTTGAAGAAATTAAATACCTGATAAAGAGGTTGACAAAGCTTGTACTTGCCATCTCCTCACGTAGGACCTCATTAACAAGCTCTTGGCTTATAGCATCGTGTTGGTATGATAGTTCAAAGATCTCTCTCTCAAATTTGATCATTGCAAATAGGTTCGAATCTAAGAACTTGTCAATGAACTCCAAGAGGGACTTCCGAGCATATTAACCAACAAACTTATTCTGTGAGAATGACTTCTTCCTGAATTGATCATTAGAGGTGGGATGTTTCTTCTTAGACTAAATGGGGGTCTTGGACTGAGTTAGGGGTTTGGAATGAGTGGGGGGCTTGGACTGATTGGCCATCTTAGTAGGTTGCTTCTTTTGAGTAGTAAATGTCTTAATCAGCTTGCATACTTGTAGTAGATAGTGAGGACATGCAACGAAGCTACCTATAGCCCCTCCTAATGTATCTATGCCTTTGGTGGCCACAGGGAGCAAATAGTTGGGATAGATGTTGGTATATATTTGTACCTTCTTATGCTTAAGAAGAACAGGCATGTTATGAAGCATGTTATCCTGCAGATGGTTGAACATGCATCCGGTTGCAATTATATGAAGTCTAAGGTTATCATCAAAACATTTAACATCCAACAATCCCTCAAGAAGATCATGACTTGGAAATGTGCAGCTCCCTCACTTGGGCTACCATGTCCCCCTTGCTACTTTATATAATGCTCCTTCATCAGCTCTTCTGTGAGAAACAATATTTGTTTTTGCATTTCATCACATTTTTTAGAGCTTTTCATATTTTTTGTCCCTGTATTTCTTCGAGTAGTGACCATAATATTTTGTCTTGGTCAATCCAAGGTCATCACCTCTAAATAGACTAGGATGGTTAGGCCCCAGTGTCTAGGCAAATACATCCTCTTCCGTAGAAAAGGCAACCCTGTGTAGTAACTTCCTGTGATATGGCTTGCTTTATATTTAGCAATAATTTTAATATTGATAGTTAATTAAAGAGATTATTTCCATAAATTGGGGACTAATATTAATACTTACCGTTTTTTTAATGACCTCTTTTACCTGAGGATTGTCATATGAGCCATCTTTATTTTGCCTTGCCACCAATCAAAGTTCATGACAGGGGGGTTTACTACTATCCCCACTCTTTTGCAAACAATTGTTGACCAATACGAGCATACCCCGTTCACTTTGGGAGAAGTTATATTAGTGAATAAGCAATATATCTTCAAAATTCAACAAAGTTTTTCTTACAAATTGACTACCTATAACTTCCAAAGATGAAAATTTAAAGGTGCTATGTTCACAACAAATCTTTCTGTATTAAAAGCGTGAAGAAGAAATTGGCTAGATATAAGCAAGCTATAGAATGACACAATTTAGTATTTTATCTTGATCTATTTGGATAATGATTGGAAATTAATATTAAGATATTTCAAGATTATTTAGTTGTTTACTTTTTCACATTATCATTCTTTGGAGTACGTTTTTAGTTCTGTTTATAATATTTTTTAAAATAACATAACATGTCTATGTTTTCAAATTAGGGTTAGATTATAGATTACAGAAAAAACAATTTAAAGCTAATTGTTTTAATATAAAACATTTGTTGGTTATTTACATTAATAACAGAAAACTCCCACTAAGCCATTCATGTTATATGTTATATGGCTTTAAGTTTAGAATTTCAAAAGACTCATCTTGGAAGGTTATGGACATCTACACCAAATATTAGAATATTTATAACACTCCCCATTGGATGTCTATAAACAAATATTGTGCCTCATTAAAACCTTACTAAGAAAAACCCAGTAGAACAAAAATCTAGTAAAGAAAAAAGAGTACACGATACAAATCAAAGTTGCCTTATTAAAAACCTTGGTTAAGGAGAAGAGTACAGCATTGCCTCTACTTCACCTCATGGTAATATCATATTTACTCCCCCTAATAATAACATCATTTTTACTCCCCCTGATAAGAACATCACTTTCATTTTTTTTGGAGCATATCATTCTTTTGGCCGACAAACTATGAATGATGCTTTGTCACCAAATATTTTGCTAAAATGTGTTCCTCTAACATATCTTCTGGATATTCTGCCTTTATCTTATTCATTGTGAAAACAGTAAAGGAAAATTATACTGAAAATCACCAAAATATATCTTGCATCCACATAGTCAGTTTGTTTCGAACAAAATAATATTATATAATATGTTCATAAGACTATCACACCCAGTCTCATTTTTGTTATCTACTATGCACATACAAGAACTAATTTTTATTAATAAAATCATAATAAATACAATATGTTAGAACCGGCTAACACCCAAGAGGGGGTGAATTGGGTGTAAGATAAAAACTTAAGAACTTTAAAAATCTTTTCGCATTTTAGTGGAAGCAATAAATATGAAAGTAATGAATCATAAATCAATAGTTAATATATACTAGAAATATAAGAGTTTAAGGAAGAGAGTATGCAAATTGTGATTTATCCTGGTTTGGTCTAATATGCGATGGCCTACGTCCAATCACCATGCTCCTCCTGAGATTTTCAAATCCACTATCTTATTGTTTAATCCGGGCACAAGAACAGCCTTTACAATTCACAAGTTTAGTCGGGCTTGTAATATCCTGGATTTTAATCAAGGATTAATAACTTCAAATGATGTAATTAATGTTAATTAAGCATATTTGAAATATCTATATGGTGTAATGTGATATCAAGATCATTTGTGATGGTTTAATAAGTTTAATGATAATCAGGGGCGAAACGGTAAATTTACCAACTGTCTGGTTAGCTACTAATGAGAAAACCCCTTAGTAATCAAAATCAATGGTTGAGATTGAAAGATAAAGGGGTGGAATCAAGTGTGAATAGATTTATATGAAATCATGATAGGGAGAATGGGATGGTGACAAGTGGCCAAATGAGGACCATTGGATGAAGTCAAAGTTTCAACCATTGTTACTTCTCTCTTCTCTCTCAAAACCGATGATGAGCTTGGGAGTGAGTGAAGTTCATCTTCATCAATATCTCTTCATCTCTCCTCTCACCTCCATTTCCGTCGGACAAGTTAAAGAAAGAGAAAGGAAGGGTTTGAAATTTGTGAAGGTAAATGATCTTAAATACTCACTTCACCTTCATTAATGTTGATCAAGTGGTTGAGAGCTTTACTTCCATGCTTTCAGAATTTCCATTGGTGTTGTTTGATTGTTGGATAAATCTGGAAGTTGGAGGAATCCAAGTTCTGAATTCAGCAAGTTGAAGAGGTAGGTTTGTAATGCATTTTGATGTATATATCAAGATGTTTGCTTAATCAATGAGAAATCTGGAAATTAGACCTAATTATGATGTTAAGTGAAGGGTAGACTTTGATGAGAGTGTCACTGTTCATTTGGTCAGATTTGACACTTGGGAGTGATTAGAATTTGATTTAAAGTTGAATAAGGGAAGTTGTTAGAAAGAAGTTTTGAGTGGTTTGATGATTTAGAGAGAGAATGTGTTGGATGGGTTGAATTTGGGTTGTTGTTGGTTGCCAATGGGTTCTTTGTGTTGAAATAAGTGATAATGAGCCTTGACACAAGTTTAAGAACCATTGGAGTTCATTTGGTGGATTTTGGAGAAGTTTACCAGTTGCTGCGATCTGGTTTCTGGTGTGATTTCTCGAGTGAGAGAAGAACTCACTCGAGCACAGGATGAACGTGCTCGAGTGAGCATGTTTGTGCTCGAGTGAGGGTGTGTTTTTGGTGTTGCGGGTGTGTACCTCAGGGTATCACTCGAGAGTGATTGCCAAGAGTGCGCCTGGCACTCGCGAGCATTGGGGGATCACTCGCGAGCACTGGGGTTGTGCTCGAGTGAATCTGTTGTCTGGGAGTTGGGGTGCTCTCGGGCAGGCACTCGCTGCTTTATGCTCGCGAGCATTGAGGGTCAGTGCTCGAGCACAGGTATTTGTGCTCGAGTGAAGGTGAAGGAAGATGTTGAGAGATGCTCTCGGGTTGTCACTCGCAGGCCTCACTTCCGTGGTGCTCGAGTGTGCTCGGGGTCTCTGCTCGAGCACAGCCTCTTGTGCTCGAGTGAGAGTGTGGGTTGGTCGCGGGAGTTGTTCTCGGGCAAGCACTTCCTGCGCCTCACTCGCGTGTTTTCGAGTGAAAATGGGAGTTGTGCTCGAGCACGGCCTTCTGTGCTCGAGTGAGGGGTGCGAGTGAGGGGTCCAAAAATCAGAGTTTAGCTTTCCAAAGAGGGATCTTTAGGGATAGTTATCCCAACCCTTTAGGCATATGTTTAAGCAGTTAATGGCCATCTAAAGAGTCCAAATGAATACCAACTTAGAGTGTTATTGAAGTAAGAACTTGGAAAAGGAAATTAACCAAATGTCCCTATTTTGATTATAGGATTTGACATCTGCTATCCTCGTGAGCCTGCTGTGCCCAGAGACATCAGGAAGGGATCAGGTAGTGACTTTTCTTTCGTACCATATGTGATGCATTGTATGTGTGTATTATCATTGATTTGTGATAAGTTCGTATGTTGCGACTTATGTGGATATGTGTTAGCACCGTCAGTCCAATAGTCCCTGAGTAGCTAACAACGGTTTGAGTTGGGCAGTGTGCCTTCCCAGCGGAGAAAGGGGATGAGGATGAGGTGTGATTATATGATATGTGGGCCGAAAGGCTGATTGTGAGCCGAAAGGCTATTTGTGAGGCCGACGGGCCGTTTGTGAAGCCGGTTAGCTATGTGCTATAAGGCTATGTGTATGCACTGCCACGCCAATAGTCCCTGAGTAGCTAACAACGGTTCGGGTTAGGCAGTGTGCCTTCCCGGCAGAGAAAGGGGAGGAGGGTGGAGTGTGATATGTGCTGCTGCTGCATGATGATTTGCTTACATGCTATGTGCTTATGTGTGGTATAAATGTTTAGTTACTACTGGGATTCTTTTGAATCTCATTCTTTCCTTTAAACTAACTTTTCAGACAGGGCGACTGGCTCCAAGGAGAAGCGTGTGACCCGGAGCGGTTAGAGCTTCCTAGGGACATTAGTATGGCTTTTGTTGGTTAATCACTTTGGATAGGGATTACGGTATTACATTTTGAGATGTAAATAGTGTGAATATTTGGTTTGTAATCCCCTATTTGGAATTTGAAACTCTATATATATATAGATGAACCCGGGGGTTGCCGGGGTTTAAATTAAGAACTCTGATATATGTTAATGTAAATTAACTGCACAGGTGATTATATTCGGTAATTGAAAACGAGACCCGGATAGGAAAGAAGTGTTGAAAATTTTGTAAGGTCCTACTGCTTGGTAGGTAATTTAATGTGTTTTGAACTATCCGACGGTCTCAAACCCCTTTTTATTATGCATTATCGAATATTAATTACGGTAATTAAGGCAGGGGGTTACAGGGCTCTTGTGAAGTATTTTACAAATCTCTCATTGATTTACTCCCCCTTACACACTGTAAGGTTACAATCGAATTACTCCTCCTTACACACCATAAGGATACAACCTTGATGATGAAGAATTACAATCAATCTTCTCTCTTAGAAGTGGATAAAATAAACACTGAAGTATAATACAAAGAATCTCTCTCTCAAAGGTAAATGATATAGAAACTAGAGAAACAGAGAGTATGTGCAATGAGCATTGATGTCAAGATGTTGGCATTTAGATGATATATGCACTGGGTCTCTCTTCTGTTTTGGATGATCTTCTATATATAGTTGATGAGGATTGATGACCATTTGAGCATTTCAACTTGTGCATTAGAGTGTGGTTGCTTCTTTCATCCATTTGCTTGAATTTGAAAACTAGCCGTTACGAACGTTGACGCTCCGCTTCCGTAAAGTCACCTTTTGACTCTTCACATCATATCTTTATTGTATTCCTGGAGAAATACATTAAACACTAATACAATGAAGTGTAAGAATGATTGGAAGTAAGAAGAGTGAGTTTCATAATTAATCCCATGATTTTTGAAAGCTTCAGTACGTTGTTCTGGCCGAGAGCATTTCCAATTTCATTACTTGAGTAATCCCTAGAGTAATGCTTTCTTTTCATTTCACATTACTCGAGTGCTCCCTTGAGTAATGTCACTTATTTCTTGGCCGAGAGCTATTGGATGATTTCTTCTCTAATTACTCGAGTGGCCCCTTGAGTAATGTCTTAAATAACTATGCAGATTACTTGAGTGATCCCATCAAGTAATCTCATGCAATTCTTGACAGGGAGCTTACTAGAACAATTTCTCACACATTACTCGAGTGGTCCGTCGAGTAAAGTTTCAAATAACTTTGTATATTACTCGAGTAAACTCTTTAAGTGATCTCTTTATTTTGATTCAAAACATGGAAAATTATATATAATCAGAAAGCTCTCATTGTCTACATTCCAATGCAATAAGAATCAGCTCCAAACTTGTTGTATACAGAAAGTTATGATCCAAAGAGTATCTACTGTTCTTAGAGAATCTCTAAAATCATGAGTAGCAACTTCCAGAAGACATAATTCTGAGTATATAGCTTTAAATGTGAAAAATTATATATCCATGGAAATCTCTTTGAGTCTACTTTCATATGGCACTGGTTTTGTCATAATCCGATGTGTAGCTTGGGAGTTATGTCCAAAATACTGAAGCTGTCCTAGAATATAATGGTAATTTTTGTGTCAACTTCAACAGATCAGAACTCTCTTATATGAACTCATTTTGATGTGATATTGGTGTCCATAGTTTGTGTTGGGAGTCTAGTTTTATATGCCACTAGTTTCAGCTCAATCTGATGAGTGGTTAGAGAGATATGCCTAAAATACCGAACCTCTGTTCTATCACGCGAAAACAGAGCACAATAAAAATGCATATCACTCAAGTGATCATGTCCATCACTCGAGTAACCACTCAAGTGATGCCTTCCAAAATATGGCAAAGAGCTAAAATTCAAAGGAACACCTTGGAGAAGTTCCATAACTTCCATATAAATTATCTTGGCTTCGAATTGACCTATTCCAACCTCCATATGATCAAAGAAACCTCCTGTATCACTTCTAATAGCTTGGAACTTGATATCCTCATGTGATCTTGCAAGTTATTCTTTCTTCAATCTCTTTCTTCAATTTTCTTCTTTCTTTGCTTAGCTAATGTACAAGATATCTTCTTGTTTTTCCTCTTGATGATCATTCTTCATAACCCAACTAGATATCTTCTTGAATATCTTCAATCTTCTTCTTTCTTTCTTCTTTCTTCAATGCCTTTCCTCTTGATTTTCTTCTTGATGATCATTTTCCATTTATGAGGCATTATAAGCAAAATAACATTAACCCACTGTCGGGTTTGTGACTAATTTACAAGATATACAATATTAAATATAGTAGTTAGTCAATGTAAAATATAAGTATATTATACAAACTTTTTGCTCTTATTTGACATCTATATTTGACATCATCAAAACTCATCATATCTACCACAATATTAGTATGATACAAAAATATTCTCATAATATATAAGGTACTTCTGGACCATTAAATTCAATGTATCTTTACAAAAAAAATTCACCGTGGCAAAAATATGCAATTTTGAAATAATTGATGCATTCAATAACTCGATCTACAAGTCAAGTAAAATATAAAATTACTCATTTTTCAATCAATTATTTATGCTTGAATTATTTTCAAACTCACACAACATTTTATATATAGAATGATTTTCTTGTATATGCTTCTGGCATTTTAGATCCTTTAAGGATTCTCATGTAATATTCACCATCTATATGCATATGCTATATATTATGATATCTAATAGACACATGATTTCATTTGCATATACTTCCAGACTAATAATATAGGCAACAATTATTGTATCCACCACCAAATGTTGTACATCATCATAATCATCATTAGACCTTGTGAAATCTTTATTTTAATATAAATATTCATATATCACAAATAATTTTATATTTAAAATATTTTGGATTGCAGTTCCATAAATTTCATGTAACACCCCAATTTTTATACACTAAAATGTGTCATAATTATTTGAAATATTCAATAGAATGGTAAATATTCATGAAATTGGAGTGTGAATAGTGCTGGAAATGTAATTTCCGACGAGGCAATAAGTTCGTCATGTAGTTTTGGATGACTAGATGATGATGAAAAATTATGAAATTTTACAGGGTGAAAATAGACATCCTAAACTTTAATTTCATAGGTTGTGGGTAATTTTTCGAGCTGTATACAAAAAGTTATTGATTTTTGAAATTAGTCCATAAAAGCTGTTAAATTTTTGGAACAGCATTCAACGAATTTATTTCTGGGAATTTTATGCTTCCAATTGGTAAAGGGCTATATTTTTCCTTCAAACTAGACTTAATAAGGGTTCTGTAGCCTTTGGAATCACTTCAATTCAATGTCTACAAATTTAGTTATGATTTTTCAAAGTTTGGGTAGAAAATCTGGTAGAAATGCCACAAATCAAAAAATGAAAAAAAATGTGATGGCGACATTATAATTATGAAGCAAATGGAGGCATTTTGGGAGGAGGAACTTGGACGTCTTTGCATAGGCCAAGAAGAGGGAAATATTATGTACATGTTAATTGGGCTTAATGACATGCTACATGTACATAAAGTTTATGTACATAAAAGCTAACATTTTGATTTTTAGAAATTAGATAATTATGACGTAAGCAAGATATTAGATAAACCATTTTGCTTCCTCTTTCCTACCATTTCACTTCGGTTTTGGCTGCCAAAGGAGAGAGAAAGCTTGTGTTGAGTAGAGAGAGAAGGAAAAGAAAACTTACAAAGGTAAGTTGATTTCTTCAATGAATTGATTTCTAACGTGTATAATCCTTCCTATAAGCTTCTCTTCCATATGATTTAAGGTTTTTGAAGCAACAATTTTAGTGTTGTTAGAGCTAGGGTTTCAGCCAACAAGGGAAAAGCCAGAAGGAAGCCTAGGTGACTTCCTAAACTTTAATCTTTGGTTATTTTGGCTGTTGTGGTTAGTTTAACCGGTGAATTTTTGTTGGATTTTCTGTGATTGTAAATTTGGGACAATGTTGAACCCTAAATGTTATGCTGCCTAAATTGAGTTTGAATGATGTTTATAATGTAATTAAATAGTTAATAAAGTGATTAGAAGTAGAATGGAGTAAGTCTGTGGAGTTAGAGTTAGAAAACTCCAATTTTTCCCAGAGAATCCTGGGTTTTGGCCAGCTCTAGTTTAGGAGGTTAGAGTTGGATTTTTGATGATCCAATGATTCCATTACGTTTAGAGGAAAAAATAGGTGGGCTTACAAGTGATCACTTTTCCAGAAAAGCCTTAAAAAGTATAATCACCAAAACGCCCCTAAAACCCTGAATTGGGGGACGCCAAGGACATTTTTGTCGTTTGGCATTGATTTTGATAATTCTGAGGCTGGAAATGGATTCCTTGGGCAAAAATTTGTCAAAATAGCCTGGGCTAAAATTTCTAAAAAAGTACGGTCAGACTGGGTATTGTGAGGCCAGGCTCGAGTCCCTAGGGACATTTTAGTAATTTTTCACTATATACTTATATAACCACCAGAAACATTATGGAAGTCTCTAAAATGGTATATAAATGAGTTTTAACCTAATTTTTGTACATTTGCAGTTTTAGGACAAAATTGAGAGCCTAGTTGTTGGCACACTATTCGATGTGAAAAAAGTTTAAGGTAGTAACTCTATCCTTCATACATTATGTCAATATTTGTATGCTTTCTATATGCTGTTTTTCATAATATGTATGATACATAGAACCTATGGGTACACCGAACATAGTACCAACGAGTACCCTGAATATGACCTAACATAATGCCTATGGGTACACCAAACCGAATTATAGTGCCTATGGGTACACCGAATTATACCCAATCTGTGGTCTTGAGCCTAGCTGAGGTACGGAACAAGTAGGGGTTGCAACAGTAGTTGGCTCTGATTTTTTCCGACCAAACCGAATTATGTGTGGTTATAATATTGCTGTATATGGTTCATGGCATATTCATTATTGCATTATCTATGATTGATTGTATGTTACTATGGGGATTCCTCAAAATCTCACCCTTTTTCATTAATAATAAATGTTCCAGTGAGAACCAGTGGCTGTAAGGGCAAGGTAGTAGACATGGGTAGTTGAGGGGTGTGGATCCCGAGGTAGGAGCTATTTGGGTTATATTAGTTTAATTTTAAGTATTTAGACAATTTGTATATATTATGAAACTCCGAGGAGAAACCGGTATTGTAATCAAGCCTATTATTGCATATGGTGGACTTTATAAAATATTTCATGAATGCAAAACTAATGAACTTTTGGTTCATATTGCTATATTCAAGGATCTATACTTGATAGTAATAATGCATTCCTTTTGTTTTTTTTACCAGCTATTCAATTTCTCCTCCTTATGTTAGGAACACTTTGTCAAATGACAATTGACTAATCATGTAGTATAAGTCTCCTAAATCTATTTGTTTTTATTAAAAACATTCTTATGTTTCATTTAGAGACAAACAAGAAGAAGGAGGTTCTTACGCAACATTTATCTTATTTTTTTTAAATATCCATCTATGTGCATTGTAGTGGATTAATAAGAATGCACATTCAACTTTTTAAGATAGAATATACCTGGTTCCTGACAAAAAGCCAATTTTATCAGGAGAATTTGGTTGGCTAGTATAGGTGCTGCAATATGTAAGATCAAATATGCCAACATCGAAATATAAATTTTGTTGTCATAGGCATTAATCTAGCTATTTATAGAGGTTTCAATGAATGAATTGTATAATCTAGAAATTGTGCTCAACATAATAATTTATTCAAACATTCCTGCAAACTTCAGATTGCAAACTAATAGTAATATCACACGTAAACATCTTATAGATGCATTTATCAAAATTATTGAACATTTATATGGTTTACATGCTATTTGAATGGGCTCATCTATGAGATTGATATATTTCAAGAAATATAGATATCCATTCCAAATCACAATCTGTGATATTTTCATAATCAATTTTTTTTTTGAAAACATGTAGCATATAATAATTTTTGAATTATATAATATGTTGGCTATTTATAAAGAATCTTCTAGTTCTTCAATACATAATTTTTTGTATATGACTCAGATGATCCAACAAGTCATGCCAACAATAAATTTGTTTTGATCAGTAAACTATTAGTTTACTATGACATATTGCTTGACCAACAACAAACTTTTCAATTTCTATAAGTATTGATATAAAATGTCAATATGACATCCATTTTTTGGAGATCAATAGGTTTTGTGAGGAAGATATGAGTAGAACTTTTCAATATTAACTCACACTTATATTCAAACAATCTCCCTCTCAAGTTGTGAGTCATATAAATACACTTTCTTTATTTCTCTATTTCAAAGACAAATTAGTATATAATAAGCTAATAATATATATTTCATTTCAAAACTCAAGTACTTCATAATTCATAACTAATCATGGATTTCAGTTAATTGGGTTATCACTTAGACCCTATAATAGAGTCAAACTCTAATGTAAATCTATAGGTCATAACTTTTCATGATTAATTCTTCCTCTGCCCATAGAATTTAAGAAAAATCTATATTAATTCTTCAGGAACTATATCAACTTTGTTACATTTATGTTCTTCAGGAACTAACATATATTATCGCATATTTATATAATTTTATTACTCATTAATAATAATATGCTTCAATTTGCCTCTTTTGATACATATTCAAAATATGAAATGTTTAGAATTTTCCACTACATATCGAAATATGAGGAGATCCATAATCAAAATACATAAAGATCTTATTGCAATAATTTGTGATGGTTATGTAAAGATATATAATATAATGAATAATTATGATATGCAAATTCTTCTTTCAAATATTCCCTACTATTTGATCATCCATTTGATTTACAATATATATATATATATATAGTTCATGCACATTACGAAAATGATTTTGTGTAACAAATAATAAATTATTCATAATGAATTTTGTCATTAAATTAAATAAGTTCTCATTTTCTTAATTCAAATATGATATATGATTTTTTTCCACAAATGTCACGTAAAGCTGATTTGATTCCAATATATATCATATTATATATTATATCATGATTAATGTATGAAACTTGCACATATCATATGAGAATGCTAAGGAGTAGAAGAAATGACAATACAATAAATTGGGAAAGGAGACAATAACATATTAATACTAAAATAAAATACAAATTGTAGAGTATTTGTATGCCTTTCAATAATTAAAGTTTGGAACTAAGAAAAATTGCATATATATGTAAGGCAACATAATAATGCTCAAGAGGAGAAAAGAGATGGAAAACAAAACTAAAATGAAAAATACGACTAATAATGAAAGAAAATACCTTGATGTTGAGATATATGAATTGAGTGTTTGTTGAGAAATCTTTAGTACAATAGAGAAGCACAAGTCCCAAGAAGAAAATAAAGGTGGTAAGTTCCATTGATTTATGAATATATAAATAGTATTTATATACACTATATACTTAAAGTTACACATAAATTATATAATTATACATAAAGAAGGTAATTAAATAGCTTCATTGTATAATTGAAAGTTGTATGAATAAATATTAGAAACCATTTCATTTGCGAGTTATATAGCATAATTTATTTTTTGATCAAATATATGGCATAATGACAATAACTATGAGGTAGAATCTTAAAAGGTCATGAAATCAAAATATCAATAATTACCAATAATGTTTAAATTTATAAATAATTGGCACTATATTGAAATTTTAAACTGACTAATAATTACCTTTTTATCTATTTGATTTCATATATCACTCATGCTAATATCACAATGTCAAATAATAATTTCTCTTTCAAAAATTAATCAAAATCAATTTAAATTTAAATACTACTCAGAATCAAAATCATATAGCCTTCAGGGCTTTCAATTATTTCTTTTAGCTTTACAAGCAGGTACTCTAGAAGAGGTCAAGACATAACTAATTTTGGAATTTTTTTTTTCAAAATATCTCATGATCTTTTTGGCTCCACAACCATTTTGATATTTATTTTCAATAAATTGGTACATATTAGTATATATGATTTCTGGTCATATTATGCCATTTTTTTCTATCCATATGACTTCTAATCATAGTATAACATTTGCTCATAATTTTAATCACCTTAGAAATGTTGTTGTTTCCACAACTATAGTTCAATAGCCAAGACAAGGTATTCTTAGTTTTCAACTATCAATTTCGCCAATGCAATGTGATCATGTTCATTTTCACTCTTACATATGTTCTTTGCTTTCAATAGCATCTTTAATTTCTCTAAATATTAGTTTTCAGGACTCTAACAAAAATCTTGCAATGCTTAAAAGTTTTTTTTTGTTTAGTTTGATATTTGAACCTTTAGCCTTTAGTGCTTTGATATTTGTAACAATTAAATCATCAAAGTGTCAATTTTTTTTTCGTGCACATCTTGCAATTTAATGAAACCAATTGCGTTCTTTCTTATAAGAACTATTATAAAAGTGATGTGACTTCTAGTCATCTGATCACGAAATTAAGAATATTTTGACTTTTGGCCTTTCGATAAAATTAAAATACTATACAATAAATTAAGTAAATTCAAATTCATTGTAAGATCATGTCTTGCATACCACTTATAACTGATATTAGTTAAAGCAGCCTTCGCGCAGATTGGTGAGCAACACAGGAATAGCAGAAATATATTGATATATTGATACAAGGTACTTGATTTCATTACTGGTTTTGCCCTTGTGGTTTAATAATATATATACAATTCTGTCCAAAAATATCAAAATAAACTAATAATAACTAACAACTCTGTCTTCTTCAACTGCACACCTCAGTTGCCTCTATTTGCTGTTTTGCCCTTGGAGCCATTAGCTTCTACTAGAATATTTATTTATTTGAAAAAGATTGCGATTCAAAGAATCTCTGCAGTGACATACAATCAATCATATAAAATGTGAAAATTAAATATACAATGCACCATATAATGTAAAATGAAAATCCATACTGTATCATGTGTGTGCATAATGTTTAGGGCCAAATGACTGTTTGAAACCCCTACTTATTCATGAACCTTAGTTAGGTCCTAGATCACAACTAGGTAATGTGCCCTAGGCACATGTTCATATCATATAATATAGCAACATATAACACATTGACATTTGTTAGATATGATTAGTTTTCATGATATCAAATATAGATGCCAAATATATTAAGAGCACAAAGTTTGCATAATATATCAATCTTCTACATTGACTAATTACTATATTTAATGTTGCATATCTTGTTGATTAGTCAAGCAAAGATTGAAGATAATCAATAAAATAAAGAATTTGTCTTGTTGGGTTATGGATAATGATTATTGAGAAGAAATTCAAGAAGCAAGAGATTGAAGAAAGAAGAAATCACAAGATCTAATGTGAATATCAAGTTTCAAGCTCTTAGAAGTAATACTGGAGGTTTCGATGATGATGTCGAAGGCTTTTATGATCAAATGATGGTTGGCATGGGTTAATACCAAGTTAAGATGACTTATATATATGAGTTATGGCACTTCTAGAGGAGTTTCACTCGAGTGTAAGTTCAATACTCTAGTGCCAGAGGTGTTGCACTCGAGAGTAGGATGAACACACTCGAGTGTCGGGGCTACTCTGTTCAGCTCTATTTTTTGTTCTGTCTGACAAAGATCTGGGTTTTTGGCCATATCTCAAACTACAAGTCGGATTGACCTGAAACCGGTGGTATATGGAAGAAGACTCACAACACGAAAAATGTACACCAAGATCACATTGAAAGAAGCTCATATGAAGGAGATATGATTCGTGGAAGATGACACTAAAATCATCGTCACTTTTCAAGACAGGTTCAGTATTTTGGATATAACTCACAAATGACACATCGGATTGAGATGAAAATAGTGCCATATGAAACTAGACTCAGAGCTTTCAATGGATAGGTAATTTGCCTAATTTAAAGTTATATTCTAGGAGCTATGCCTTCTGGAAGTTGACACTTGTGCTGTCTAGTGCGATAGACACTCTTTCGATCATAACTTGCAGAATACAAGGAGTTTGGAGCTGATTCTTTTTGCATTGGAATGCATATGACAAGAGCTTTCTTATGATACATCATTTTCCATATTTAGAATCAAATGAATAAATTGAGTTTATCATGGGCCCACATCACTTTGGAAGTGTAAAATGCACTCTTGATATTTTGGTGCGAGTGTTGTTCAGATGTGGCTATAAAGTGGAAGTAGTTCAGCTACACTCGAGTGAAGTGAAGGTTTGCACCCGAGTCCTACAAAGTGTTAACATGCAAGTATTACCCCGAGAAGAAATATGACCAAAGAAACGTAAAGAGCACTCGAGCTTGACTGGTAACACTCGAGTGAGGAGAAGGATTGCACTCAACTCCTGCGAGTGAAGAGCAGCAAGTGTTTGCCCAAGAGCAAGCCAAAACATGAAAATATGAAATACACTCGAGTGAGCCATACTGCACTCGAGTGAGGACGTAATACTTTGGAAGTGCAAAACACACTCTTGAATATTTAGCTGCAAGTGCTGTCCAGAAATGAAGCTTGAAGTTGATATATATTGATGCACTCGAGTAATGATCAATGCACTCAAGTGAGGGCCCACATCACCTGCGACTGCAAAATCACGCTCTTGATAAAAATGTTGCGAGTGTTATCCAGAGGCTCAGTTCCATAGTGCAAAATTATACATGCACTCAAGTGAGGCTTCTTTGCACTCAAATAAAGTCCTGACAAAACCAAAATGCAGAAAGTTCAGACTCTCATAGCCATTAATCCAAACGTGGTTAAATGTTATACATTCATTATGTCTTTACTTGTTATTGTTCTTAAGCATTAACTAACATATATTTCAAGTGTAAAACATGAGATTAAACATTTGGATTGCATCTTCAAGAACAGAGGTCATTTATGGCAAATATTGTCACTCAACGTGATGAGTCCCAGAAGCAAGAAATTCATCTTTTGATCAATGATCCAATATACCCATGACTAACACTTCATCATATTAGTGATTAAGCATTTTGCAGTGTGAAACAAGAAATTTAACGTTGAGATTACATATTCAAGTGAAAGAGTAAATTATGGTGGGTGGCATTATTACACACCAAGTACCTTGAGATTAAATGATAATAGAATTTGAAGTGTATACAAACTCTCTCACAGAGCAAATATGATAAATACTAAAGTACAATATGAAGACAGAGAAAATATGAATAACAGAGACTCGTGAATTTGCTTGTATGAATTCTTGTTCTTGGTACAACTTGATAGTCTCTGAAGCTCTACATTTATAGTCAGTTGATTTTTTACGTTGAATAATAATCATTGTGGAGCAGAATATTTTACTGTGAAACAGCATGCGTACGTTTAAAATCTTTGAACGTGGTAAGTACGTGCTTAATTGGTAGTAATTACTATCTGCCGTTGTTTGACTTCCTCTGTGTTTTTCTTATTCAAACGATCAAACTCCTGTATCACACTTGTAATATATGTTAAATGATGTTAAATAATAATAAGTGGAAATAGAATTAATAAATAATATTAAACCTTATTCAGATTGATTGCTGTAAGTCAGTTGCGTTTTGGCTTCTGATAGAGGATCACTCGAGTGCATCTTCATATTTCCTTTTCTACTTTTGTGTTGTACTTGCATATGATTTTGAGAGAGTGCATTTTCATATTTGCGAGTGATATGGGTCCTTACTCTGGTACAAATTCTCTCACTCAAATACACTTGTATTCTATACTATGAGCCCACATATCTGGATAATACTCGCATCCCAATTTATCAAGAGTGTGATGTTGCACTTGCAGGTGATGTGGGGCCTTACTCTAGTATACTGATCTTCACTCGAGAGAATACTATATCCTTGTATAAGATACTCTTTTAATTCAGCACTTGCAGCAGAAATGGAGAGAGTTAGATTTCTCACTCGTGGGTGCTGAGGTATCACTCGGGTGCAAGTACTCTTTGCTCAAGTGCACTTGCTCTTCCATGCTAGCTTACTCTCGGGCGTGCACTTACTGTGTTTCACTCACGTGGACTCGGGTGTTACGCTGAGTGCTCGAGTAGACTTTGTATATTTAGTTTGCTTGCTCTTGGTTAAGCACTTCTTGGACTATACTTGGTAGGACTCGGGTGCACTTAAGGCTATCTCACGAGTATAGAGTCTATGCTCGAGTGAAGTGATGATATCCCGTCTCTGTGATTGCTCTTTGTCAAACACTTGCACAAGTGCCCCTTCATGCTCGAGTCAAAATCACATCATCACTCGAGCACTCTGTTCATCACTCAAGTTGTCCTAGTATTTTCAGCTAGAGTCTGCTTCTGTCAAACACTTTCTGTTCAACACTCTCTTGTGCTCGAGTACAAAATTGCTTAATGCTCGAGTGTTAGTTCCATCACTCGAGTGCGTCAGTTAAAATCACAACAATGACCTCTGAACTTAGTGATATTCATTTGGTAATTTTTAACCATTGTCTAAACTTGCAAAAACATAAATTCTTATCATAACACATAATAACCTTTTATTATCATCAAAACATGGAATCTAATATTCTCCCCCTTTTCGATGATGACAAAACCTTTGTAATGAATTTTAAAAACTTGATTGAATGAAAATTTTTGAAAATACTTTAAACATTTCCAAATGCATATTTCACGAACTTTTAGACTCATTTTTAGATTTTTGTACTTAATCTCATATGTTTCCTGCAATACTTCCAATGGACACTTAAAGCCAAGATAAGTCATAAAACCATTATATTTGCACAGAAACCTTTTAATCTGAACAGAAAACTTAGCAAACTTGAAAATAACTATTAATGAACTTGTAAAGTTCAATATCAAGCTTGAATTAGCATCTACCCATGAAACCCCATATACAACCATGTTAGCAAAAATAATCCAGAAAAGCTCAAATAACAATAATCCTATCCCAATACATAAAAACTACCTAATACTTCCCCTTAAACCAAAACTCCCATATTAGATCAGAGTAGCTCAAGACCATCACATATCTTTCTCCCCCGTTTTGTCAGCAGTAGAAGGGGGATGAGGGAAAGTAAGATCATATGGTGGGGTATATACCACCATGACGGTAGATGGGTCAAATGGCTCAGGCACAAAAGGTGGAGACGATGGTTGAGAAGTAGTGGCTGCAGGTGTTGAGGAGGATGGCCGGTCATAAGTGACATCAATGTTTGAATGAGGGTCAATGAAAAGTATATGTGTCTGAGTCTCGAAAGGTGAGGCCGTAGTAGGAGTAGACTCTGGAGGCACCTCAGTAGAAGCAGTTGGAAGATGAGTACGCAAATAGATTTCTATATCAGTGATTTTTGAGACTGATCTTCTTATGCCTTGAACATCATATCAAAATTGGCATTAGCCTTATCCACCAATCTTGAGACTTCAGTTTCCAGCTTATCTACCAATTTTTCGTATTCGCTTAACAATTCATTTTTCAGGCCAGTCACAGCTTGATTGATTACTTCGGCTAAATAGTTTGATAGAGAAGCATTAAGAAAAGATGACGGTGGAATTGGACCAATTGTAGAAGAATGAGCTTCATCTCCTCTTGATGGAGTGGCTTCTATTTGAGATATAGCCCTGGTTTGGCTCACTGGAAGATTGATACCCATATGTTTCAATTGTGTCTTGCCAAACCTTGAAATGGTTACCCTCTAAGTTCCCTCTAAATACCACACTTTGTTATGCTTTAGTATGAGAGACACAAGTTGTGGATAACAAATTGTGGTAGATCTCAATGAAGAAAATCAAAACCTTTTCATCTTACCAAATATAAGCTCCCTCACATGTCTTCATTGACCTGCTAAAAAGCAAGGCAAAAGATAATAGTCTCTCTGAGCAAAATAGGTGTAGTTTTTAGATTTATTGACAATGCTACGGGTGTATATGTAATGAAGGGCACGAATAGAATCAGGCATGTCAATAGGCTTAACGTTAAAAGGGCCTATAGGATTATTTGACCTTAAATGCTGGAAGGCTTCATTAGCAGATAGTGTAGGAGGTTCAAAAAGGGGTACAATATAACCAAGGATATCATTTATGGTAGAAGAAGATATCATAATATGTTGACCTCTAACAGTGGTAGACATTCCTTCCTTTATCAACTCTCCGGCTCTAGACATTATGTTATGAACTTTTAGGTTACAGTAAAAGGTTCTCATAATAGTAGGAGAATATGAAAGATGTATATTCAACTAGGGGTCATGATAACCAAGGAAAGGTTGAAAATCCAAACTACAACTCTTCTTCAGATATTCTAAGTCCACATAAACTATAGGGAAGAAATGTCTATATACAAACTTAGAGTCATATACCTTCTGAACACGTGGCTTCAGTTCCTTAACATTGAAACCTTCTGGAGGATTTGTGACTTGTTCTTCCTCTGGAGCCTGTGAAATAGAAAGTACTCCTGAAGCAGCTACATTGGTCTGGCTAACATGATAAGAGCCCGAGGTGTCGGCTTAGGAGGCAATCTTGCCAACCAAGGCATTGATCTTGGACTTTTCCATTGCTTCTTTGAGCTGCATATTGAATGAGTCATCCGAGGAAGAAGATTGTTATGGTTGCTCTGTGTCCTTCTTATTTCCTCTTCCTTTGGCTTCTTTCTTTTGAGATGGAGTGACAACCGATTCTTTGAAAACCACTCCCTTTAGTTTCTTCGGTTAAGGTTGAGCCTCCTTAGGTTTAGGAAGAGTTCTCTTGACTAGAGTTGATCTCTTCTTGGTGGTTTTGGGTTTAGAAGGAGGTGTTGGAGTAGAAGACATAAAAGGTGTTGGAGATGAAGGTGTTACCACTGGAGTATCTGAAGCACTAGCAATAGATTGAGTAGGTGAAGGTGAATGGGATCTTTGAGAAATAACATGAATCTTAGTTCTTGTTATCTTGATTGATTTAGAAACCAAATGAGAATCAAAAAGTGCAGAGAAAGACTCAGGAGATTTTCAAAAAAAATCTTCGGCTAAAGCAAAAATGAGAATTTATAATGATAAATCTGACTTTATAAGAATGATTGAAGAGTTGCAATTGAAATTTAGAGATTTTTGAGGCTTATAATCGATGGGTAACGGTTAGAGGTGAAGAGGTATGACTTTTGAGTGATAAGACGCTTCGAGTGAGAAGAGGAAGTACAACGGTCTGAACTATCATGTAGTTGATATAAGTGCCAACACTTGAGTGACAACCCTAGTGCTCAAGTGTTGTTCATACAGTGCTTGAGTGATACAGTTTTATGCTCGAGTGACATTTAAAGAAATCTAATAATGTATGTAAAAGCGTACCTGATTGAAGTGCATCTTATTATATTTTTCATCTTTGTACTCAAATCCTCCAAGATCATTTGAGTAACCATACTTTGGACTAGTATTTGCATATATCTTTTTCTTCTGCTTGAGTGCTCTTGATTCACTTCAGGTGTATTTATACCATGCTCGAGTGATGTTCTTCCCACACTCAAGTGAGGTTTTACACTTTTGGTATGCTCGAGTGAGTTCCAAGAGTTCTTACATACTCTGTTAATCCCTGTTTTACATAGTTAGAAGCAGAGTATATAATATAGTTCCACACTCAAGAATCCATCTCTGACTCAAGTGATAAGATGCTTTACACTCGAGTGAGCCAACTAGCACTCGAGTGTCAATCTTGCAAAAACATTTTCTATATACTCCAATGCCTAAGTCATTATGATCATAATCAAAACTCATATTAAACATAGTAATTAATAAGAAAAACTTATAACTCATTGGGTTAACCATTCCCAATTATCTTCAAATATATAATAATTGATCTTTAGCTATTGGCTTTGTGAATATATTAGTAAGTTGAAGATGTGTAGGTATGAAGTCTACTTTGACATCCTTCTTTTGCACGTGATCTCGAATGAAATGATGTCAGATATCTATGTGCTTGGTTCTTTAATATTGCATAGGATTCTTGGCCAAGCTAATGGTCCTAGTGTTTTCATAGTAAATTGGTATCTCCTTTAAGTATATTCACAAATCCTGAAGTTGTTGCTTCAACCACAGTACTTGAGAACAACAACTTGCTGCAACTATATATTCAACTTCAGTTGAAGATAATGACATTGTGTTCTACTTCTTGCAGAACCATGATACTAGAGAGCCTCCAAGGAATTGACATTGTCCACTGGTATTTTTTCTGCCAATTTTATATCCCCCATAATCTGAATCTGAATAGGCCATTAAATTCATTTCCTCTCTTTAGATACCAAAGGCCAAGCTCTGTAGTGTCTCATAGGTATTTGAAGATTCTTTGTACAGTTTCTGCATATGATACCTTAAGAGCATATTGATACCTTGCACACATTTCCATACTGAATTGTATATCCAGCCTGCTTGCTATTAGATAGAGTAATGAACCAATCATTCCTCTATATTTAGTGGTGTTGAAGTCATGACCTTTTACGTCAGCATCCAACAATGTTGTAGAGCTCATTGGAGTATCAGCTCCATTAGCATTGTCCATTCCATACTTCTTCAATAACTCTTTCAAATATTTTGTTTGAGATACAAATATCCCATTCTTCCTTTGCTTGATTTGAAGTCCAAGAAAGAAGTTTAATTCTCCTATCATGGACATTTCAAACTTTCCTTGCATAATCTTGGAAAATTCTTGATAAAGAGATTCGTTAGTAGTAACGAAAATAATATCATCAACATAGATTTGAACAATTCTTAAATTTTTTTATGTTTGATGAAAAGAGTTGTATCTACTTTTCCTCTGACAAAGTTTTGATCAAGAAGAAACTTACTTAGCCATTCATATCAAGTTCTGGGAACTTGTTTTAAACCATACAAAGCTTTCTTAAGTTTAAAAACATGATCAGGTTTTGTTTCATCCTCAAAACCAGGAGGTTGTTTTACATATACTTCCTCCATAATATAACCATTTAGAAAAGCACTTTTCACATCTATTTGATAAAGTTTAAAACCTTTAATGCAACCAAAGGCTAAGAGTACTCGTATTGCTTCCAATCTTGCCACTAGAGCTTATGTTTCCTCATAATCAATACCTTCTTCTTGATTATAGCCTTTGACAACTAATCTTGATTTGTTTCTCACAATGATTGCTGATTCATCAAGTTTGTTTTTCAAAACTCATTTGGTTCCTATAATCGAGTGTTCTTTAGGTCGAGGAACCAAATCCCAAACTTGATTTCTTCGAAATTGATTTAATTCTTCTTGCATAGCATTCACCTAATCATTGATAGATAAAGCTTCTTCAATATTAAAAGGTTCAATCTTAGAAAGAAAAGCAGAAAAAGTTACCTCATTAAGAATTTTATTTTTGGTTTGACACCTTCATGAATATCTCCAATCACTTGATCAAATGAATGATCTTTAATATGTCTCCATGCTTTTGGTTGAGCATGATCATCGACATATTTTTTATCATTTGTTTCAAGATCATTCTTATTTGAAATAGTTTTGTTTTTCATTATCAAATCCATTTCCTCTTTATCAAAATGCTTTATCGTTGTTGTGAATGAAACACTTGCATCTGAAGATGTGTAGATGAGCAAGATTTGGCTTTCTTCCTTTATAGAGTTCATATGGTGTCTTTCCAAGTGACTTGCGAATATATGCTCGATATGAAATATAGCATGCGGTACTCATTGCATCCGTCCAGAATACTTGTGACATTTCTTTTTCATTGAATATTGCCCTTGCCATTTTTGTGAGGACTCTATTCTTCTTTTCTACTACTCCATGCTGCTGAGGCATTCTAGGTGCAGAGAAGTTGTGATCTATTCCCTTGTTGTTGCAGAAATCTTCACAGAGTTGATTATCAAATTCTCCTCCATGGTCTGTCCTGATAGAGACAATAGAAATACCTTTCTCATTTTGGACCTTCTTAGCAAACATAATAAATTCGACAAACGTTTCATCTTTTAAAGTAAGAAACATATTCCATGTAAATATTGTAAAATCATCGACAATTACTAAAGTATATAAATTTCCTCCAAAACTTTTTACTCTTGCTGGACCTACCAAATCCATATGAAGTAATTGTAAAGGCTTGGATGTAGAAATCTCATACTTTGTTTTGAATGAAGATTTAGTTTGTTTGCCTTTTTGACATACCTCGCAAATCATGTCATCTTTGAATTTAAATTTAGGAATACCAACAACTAACTCTTTTCTAATCAGTTTGTTGAGTTGGTTTATATTAACATGATCTAGATGCTTATGCCATAACCAACTCTCCTTTGATTTGCTAAGAAAACAATTTTCAGAAGAATTTGAATTTAAATCAATAGTATAACAGTTACTGTCCCTTTGAGCTTGGATTTTTGCCTTGATGGATTATTTGTTAAGCGGTAGATCCTTCTTATTTACTATCAAGCATTCTTCTGAATCAAAGATCACCCAGTTATCTCTGTCAATGCTTTGACTCACACTCAGGCGGTTGTGGCATAATCCTTTAACATAATATACATCATTGATTTGAACACCATCAAATTTTCCCACTTTACCAATTCCAGCAATACATCCAGATTGGTTTCCTCCAAAAGTCACCTTTCCTCCTTCTCTGGTTTCTAGTATGGTGAACTTATTTCTGTCACCAGTCATATGTCTCAAGCATCCACTTTTAATTGTTTTCCCTTGATACTTTGAGATACACCTAGAGTAATGTGATCAAGCTTTAGGTACCCACACTTTCTTGGGTCCTTCATAGTTAGTATGCATTACTCTTAGTACTTGTGTCCCTTTCGGAACCCATTTGTACGTACCAATTACCTGTCCTTTTCTAAAATAACATAATGAAGTATAATGTCCTTTTCTATTACAGTAATTACATGATGAAAATGGATTTAATAGATGCATAGAATTCTTAACATATCTAAGATAAGTCCTATTGCCCTTTTTCTTCTTACTTCTGTTTTTATCCTGATCAAATTTATATCCAATTCCATATTTATCAAAGGAAACTCTTTAAGATTTTAAAATAACTTTAAGAGTTTCACTTCCTTTAGTAAATCTTTCCATAGTTTTTGTTAAGTCACTTATTTTCTTATCTTTTTCTTCACACACTACACATGATGATATGACAGTATTGTCTGATTCTTTTACTTTCTTCTTATGACTAACCATTTCCTTATCTACCTTGATGAATTCAATATGCAATGCATTATATTCATATAATAATTCATCATAAGTGGGTTCAGAATCACTTACCTCGGAGTCTGATTCTTCTTCTTTAACCACCAAGCATGCATAGATTTTCAACTTCGTCGTTCTCGCTTTCTTCATCCGATGAGCTATCACCCCATATAAATGATATGTATGCTTTCTTTTTCTGCTTATTGTCTTTGTTCTTGAAGCATTCAGATTTGATGTGTCCAAGCTTTCCACATTCATAGCATACTATCTGTTGCTCTTTGTTTTCTTTCTTGCTTGGTCTACCTTGATAATTCTTGAAATTTTGTTGTCCTCCTCTATAAAACTTCTTGAATTTCCTCACGATCATTCCCACATCATCATCATCAGAGACATCTTCATTTTCTGAAGACTCTTTTTCCTTGATAGCTTTAAGTTCAACTCCTCTTTTCTTTTTATCATTGAACTCTTCTAGTTCCTTCTTGAACCTCAACTTTCCTTTATACTCAAAAAGGCTACTAAAGAGAGTAGCTACGGATCTCATTGACTCTCCTTTATATTCTTCAATAGCTGTTACCTTTGCTTCCCATTCTTTTATAAGAATGTGAAGGATCTTTCTTACCTGGGAATTTTGGTCAAATGATTTTCCAAGCACATGTAGTTGATTAATAATATGAGTATATCTGAGTTCAACTTCTGAGATTCTTTCTCCAGGTTTCATATGAAATAGATCATACTCTGTAATTAGAGTATTGACTCTATTTTCTTTGATTCCGGATGTGTCTTCGTGAGCAATCTCAAGAGCATCCCACATATCTTTGGCTGTTGGTAAAGTGCAGATTCGGAAATATTCCTTTTGACTGAGGGCACTCTACATCATTAAAATAGCTTTACTAACGTTACTAACCTCTTGTGATCTTTGTCAAACTCCTCTAGGCTCTTTTTAATGACTTTATCTTCAATTTTCTTCATTAGAACATAGTCACCGTCTTGTATCACATTCCATAGACCGTATTCGTTAGCCATCACAAACACTCTGAACTTAGCTTTCCAGAACGAAAAATGTTCTCTATTAAGACTAGGAGTAATAAAAGCTTTATCTGGAAGGATGTTCTCACGCATTGTTGCCATTTACTAGATCCTTCTCAAGCTGTTAGGCTTTTCAGAGAAGCCCTCGCTCTAATACCCAATGAAATAGGCAAGCTTCACCAAAGAGGAGGGTGAATTAGGTGATATGATAATTTTTTTGTTTGATGAAGGGATATGACAATAACTGTAGATAGAGTAGAGTTGAGAAGAATAGCACACAGAGTTATACTGGTTCGGCCCAAAACCCAGGCCTACGTCCAGTCCTCAGAGATAAAGACCTACTGAGATTTTCACTATACTTCCAAGATTCAATGGGCTCTCAGAACACCGCAAAACAACAATCATCCTTGAATAGACTACGAGCAGAAATTTTCTAAGGCTTAGAAATTTCTCTCCCCCCTATGACAAATCTTACGCGCAGAAAATAAACCTATGACCTTTTTCTCTTGCTTACGTATACAAGTCTTATGAGCGACCACATTTTCTCCTGCTGACACCCCTGTAAGTCTTACGAGCAGCAACGTTCTCTACTGCTTGTACCTTGTAAGTCTTATTAGCAGAAAGTCCTACTAGGAATTCTCTCAACTGCTTCTCTTATAAAGATATCTACCCTCTCAAGGTCCCAGTACCTTAAGATCAAATGAAAATAGAATTTGAAGTGTATACAGACTCTCTCATAGAGCAAATATGATAAACACTGAAGTACCATATGAAGACAGAGAAAATGTGAATAACAGAGACTCATGAATTTGCTTGTATGAATTCTTGTTCTTGGTACAACTTGATGATCTCTGAAGCTCCGCATTTATAATAAGTTGATTTTGCCCATTGAATAATAATCATTGTGGAGCGGAACATTTTACTGTGGAATAGTATGCGTACGTTTGAAATCTTTGAACGTGGTAGGTACGTGCTTGGTTGGTAGTAATGATTTTGTCTGCCGTTGTTTGACTTCCTCTGTGCTTTTCTAATTCAAATGATCAAACTCCTATATCACACTTGTAATATATGTTAAATAATGTTAAATAATAATAACAAGTGGAAATAGAATGAATAAATAATATTAAACCATATTCAGAATTATCGCTGTAAGTCAATTGTGTTTTGGCTTCTAACAGAGGATCACTTGAGTGCAAAGAGGCCTCACTCGAGTGCATCTTCTTATTTCCTCTTCTACTTCTTCTTTTTTGTTGCACTTCCACATGATTTTGACAGAGTGCATTTTCACACTTGTGAGTGATGTGGGTCCCCACTCAAGTACAAATCCTCTCACTCGAGTGCACCTGTATTTTATACTATGCGCCCACGTCTCTGCATAATACTCACATCTCATTTTATCAAGAGTGTGATTTTTCACTTGCAGGTGATGTGGGGCCTCACTTGAGTACATTGATCTTCACTCGAGTGAATAGTATATCCTTGTATAAGATACTCTTTTGATTCAACACTTGTATCAGAAATGGAGAGGGTTAGATTTCTCACTCGTGGGTGCTGAGGTATCACTCGGGTGCAAGTACTCTTTGCTCGGGTGCACTTGCTCTTCCATGCTAGCTGACTCTCGGGCATGCACTTTCTGTGCTTCACTCATTTGGACTCGGGTGCACTTCTAATTAGTACTCGGGTGTCACACTGAGTGCTCGCGTGGACTTTGTATATTCAGTTTGCTTGCTCCCATGTAAGCACTTCTTGTACCACACTTGGTAGGACTCGGGTGCACTTGAGGCTATTACTCGAGTAGAGAGTCTGTGCTCGAGTGAAGTGATGATATCCTGTCTCTATGATTGCTCTTTGCCAAACACTTGCACGAGTGTCCCTTCATGCTCGAGTACAAATCACATCATCACTCGAGAGTTACTGGTATTTTTAGCTAGAGTCTGCTTCTGTCAAACACTTTCTGTTTAACACTCTTTTGTGCTCGAGTGCAAAATTGCTTAATGCTTGAGTGTTAGCTCCATCACTTAAGTGCATCAGTTAAAATCACAGCAATAACCTCTGAACTTAGTGATATGCATTTGGTAATTTTTAACTATTGTCTAAACTTGCAAAAACATAAATTTCTTATCATAACAGATAATAATCTTTTGTTATCATCAAAAATTGGAATCTAACACCCATCACCTTTCAAATAAACTTTTCTATACATTAATTACTCCAATAGAAATGGTTTGAATTAAGATTACAATTTACATAATCAATATCTTCATGCTTCTAAACATCATTTAAATCATTTAATTAAGATGATAATTAGTCAAAGTGAAACCTTAAGACAATAATCATTCCTCAAGTCTCCATGATGTTGCCAATTTAACTTCTCAGGGGGTCACCCATCCTAAGATTTTCCTCAGTTGAGTGCGCTTAACTTTTGTGTGCCCATGCCAAAATGCAGTACCAACTCTATCTGCTCCTAACCACCAATACCTTGAGACTACCTTTATCTCAAATATCATGCCAGCTACCTTCCGCTGAAAAAATACTGTGTGGTCTGGACACTAGTCTTGTCTATACCTGCTTCCTCAGGTTCTGAAGTTTCCTTAAACCATTCTCCATTCGATATTGCACTACTTGCTACCCTTTGGATATTCACTAATCTATCGAGGCTAGTTCACAAACTAGGGTGTTTCAGTCCTTTGATAAACCCATCCGTGCATATGTCCAGTCATTATATAGTCAAGACCATATTAGTATATTATCCTGTTGCCAGAACTGCCACTTTGCCAGAACTACTTGAGCTCTTTCGAAACCGCTTTAAGCTCTGATACCAAAATGTAAGACCCTGTCTTACATACCACTTATCACTGATATTAGTCAGAGTAGCCTTGGAGCAGATCGGTGAGAAACACAAGAATAGCAAATATATATTGATATATTGATACAAGGTACTTGATTACATTACCGGTTTTCCCCTATATACAATTTTGTCCAAAAATATCAAAATAAACTAATAATAACCAACAACTCTGTTTTCCTGAACCATACACCTCAGTTTCCCGTATTCGCTGTTTTGGCCTTGGAGCCACTAGTTTCTATTGGAATATTTACTTATTTGAAAAAGGATAAGATTCAAAGAATCTCAATTGTAACATACGATCGATCATATAAAATGTAAAAATTAAATATACAATACACCATATAATATAAAATGAAAATGCATACTGTATCGTGTGTATGCACAATACTCAGGGACAAATGACTGTTTAGAACCCTTACTTATCCATGTACCTCAGCTAGGTCCCAGAGCACAGCTAGGTAATGTGCCCTAGGAACATGTTCATATCACATAATATAGCAATATATAACATATTGACATTCACATAGTGTATGAGAGATAGAGTTACTACTTTATGTCCCTTTTTGCAACCGAAAATAGGTTCCTTGAATTTCGTGTCAACAGTTTGAGCTATCAATCCAGTCCTAAAATTTCAAATATACATGAATTAGGTTAATACACATTCATGTTCTACTCTAGACTCGTCCAAAGTGTTTTTGTTAGTTATATTAGTCCAAAGGTGAAAAATTACCAAAATGCCCCTAGGGACCCAGTCCAGGCCTCTTTTTACGTGATTCGACCGTACTTTTTCAAAAATTTTGACCCAAGCTAATCTTACATATTTTCAGCCAAGGAATCCATTTTTGCAAGTTCACATTTGGAGCCTTTTCTCACAAAGTAGTCAACATCAACTCTACACAAATTTTCCTCTTGAACACAATAGAACCATCAAATTAATGAAAATCAAGCTCCTACCCCTGATTCAGCCTTGGTCAAAACTTTTGTCTCCAAAAGGCAAAATGTGATTTTTGAAATCTAACACCTAATGGTTGCTCCTTTTCACTCCTAATCACTTGTTAAATCATTTAAACATATACTAAATAAGATTTGAGGAAATTTTTGTAGTATAATCCCTTAGGGTTATCACTTTCCAAACTTACAAAATCAACAATAAATCACCAACCAAGCTAAGAACAACAAAAACAACAACAATAAACCAAGAGATTTGATGTTCTTGAGGTTACCTTGGTTTTCTTCACTTTCTCTTTCTAAGGCAGACCACCCCTTTTTCTCTCTTCCTCAAGATTTTTCTTGCTACACCATGATTTTCATGAAGATCAAGAGATTAAAAAAGAGATTACACAAGTTGGAAGCCTTAAAACTTGAAAACAGAAAGCCTTACCTTTGGATTTTGCTCCTCTATCTCTCTAAACTCCTAGGTTCTTAAGGTTTCACACTCTCTCTCACTACAAAAAAAAGTGATTTAGTAGTGGTTAAAAATGGTTATTAGTAGCGGTTTTAATCACTATAAACAATATTAGTAGCGGTTTATAAAACCGCTACTCAAGCAAAATAACCGCTACTTTTTTTGTAGCGGTTTTCAATCCCATTGCTACAACATCGCTATAAGCAATAATCATTTTCTATGATATTTGTAGCGGTTATATAACCGTTAAAAATATCAAAAAGTGAAATTTTCAAGGCGGGAAAAAATGAAATTTTTTTGCTATTTTGTAGCTGTTTATGAACTACTACTAATATGAATTTCCTTTAATTGGTAGCGGTTATATAACCACTACTAATTTCATCAAAATTCAAAATTCGTGCAAAAAAATTAATTTCAATTTGAAAAAGGAGTGTTAATTAGTGGCGGTTTAGTAACCGCTACAAAAATTAAGAAAATTAAAAAAAATACAATCATTTGTTTCAGTTTTTTTGATATTAAATTAAATAGTTTATTTTTTAGTAGTTTAGCTAATTTAATTAGCTTATTATACAATAGTTTAGCTCATTTATACATTAAAAGGAATAGTTTAATTTAGTTGGATAAGTATAAAGATTGTATTGATAATATTATTAAGGATACGTAGGTAACAAGAAATTATTATGTTGTCTACTACAATGTGATTGTGTATGAAAAATAGATGAAAATGAGATAAAGCTCTGAAATTTGAAAAAAATGGTGAGAATAAATTTTATGCGAAGGAAAGAAGTATTGAAATAAAAAATTTAAAAATTTGTTACCATATTTGATCGTATTGTTAAGCTCCTCAACTCATACAAAACTTGATCGTATCACTGTTGCTTACATAACTCCTTGTCCTAAATGTGCTATAAACACTCGAATTTTAAGATTGCAATCCTTGATCCCATGAAACCATGCAAAACTTGAAACCATTGATATTGTATACTGTAAACCTTTTTACATGATCAAGATAGCTGATTGTGAGAGCTCTGAAATCTAGTGAGTGTGCATTGTGGTCATTTAGTATTATGTGAGCAAACCAGCTCCGGAATTCTCTGTGTACCTTTTTATCAACTTCTAAGGATTTTTGTGTATAGATCCTGAGTTGACCCTTAACATGACTTTTGAATTCCCTGCAATAAGGTGATAGTGAAATGAAAGTGAAAAATATTATGAAAGATATATAATAACATGTGAATGTATAATTCTTATTATATGAAAGGTTCAAATAGGTGCAATTAATCAAGACGTGTATGTGCTTGTAACTTCTCAGTTGCCGTTAGTTTAAAGTTCTCAGTTCCTCCAACTGGTTTACCAACACGAGGGATAAATTCTCCTGATGTTGGTATAGGTTAAGGACAATCGTCAACACGAGGTGGGCGGTTGAAAGATGTCTCAAGGTCATCTGTAACCCCCTGACTTTTAACACGTAATGATATTCTGATAATGCATAATTAAGTCAGCTTAGAGACCGTAGGATAGTTTAAATTCATTTCAAACTTCCTACTATACCGTAGGGTTTTCACAAAAATCTTTCAAAATCTTTCCTCTATCCTGGTCTCATTTTAAACATTCAAATATAATTACCTATGCAGTTGATTTACATTCACATATCAGAGTGGATAGCTAAATCCCCGGCAACTCCCGGGTTCTATACATATATATAACCTGAGGGTTTATAAGTATTTACTAGGGGATTACACATCCAAAATTGAATATGATCTTCATGCTTCAAAATATACAGTAATCCCGAGTTTAAACTAGATAACCAACATCTCAAAAATCCTTAGTATCACTAAAGATCCTAAGTGCTCCGGGTTGGCCGCTTCTCCTTTGAACCACACGCCCTGTCTGAAATGTTAGTCATAGGAAAGAATGAGATTCGAGAGAATCTCAGTAGTAGCAAACCACTCACACAATGCATAAACACAAAGCATGTATATAAATCACAAACAGCAACAGCAGCAGCAATCTCAGAGATACATGGTTTTCACCACAAACGACAACACTCACGGCTGTATACACAATACGACAGCTCTCGCTGTAATCATAATCACGACAGCTTACGCTGTAATCACCATCACGACAGCTTACGCTGTAATCACAATAACGACAGCTTACACTGTAAACGACAGCTATCACCAGCTGTAACCGCAGCAGCATCAAAGATTCATCACAGAACAGTGATAACACACACATACAGAGCATTACACATAGTATAAGAGAGAGAGTCACTACCTTGTCCTTTCCTGACGTCCTTCGGCGCAGTTGGCTCCTGAGGGCGGCAAATATCGAATCCTACAATTCCAAATGCACCATTTAGACACTTCCATAGTGTTACTTGGGGTTATATGAGTCTATAATGAAAATTTACAAAACTACCCCCGGGGACCCGGCCCGGGCCCGCCGTACCCGGTCCGGCTATACTTTTCTTGAAATTTTGACATGGGCTATCCTGACATATTTTCGCCCAAGGAATCCATTTCCGGACTCGGAATTATCAAATTCAATGTCAAAATACGAAATTGCCCTTGGCAGCCCTACTTTTAGGGTTTTAGGGGTGTTTCCGTAATTATGCTTTCTCGGCCTTTTTTGAAAAAGTGCCCAACTGTAACCCCACCTATTTTCGCCCACTGAATCCAATGGAATCATCAAATCATTGAAAATCCAAATCTAAGACCCATTTCTAGGGCTGGCCGAAATTTATGAGTTCTCCAGGGAAAATCGGGGTTTTACGATTTCGGCTCCGTAAACGCGTTCCTTTCTACTCCTAACCACTTTATTCACTATTACATTAGGTTATAACTACCATTTGAACCAAAATTGGGCAGCATAACCCTTAGGAAACTCAATTTCCAAAATTTAAAACCAATGGCAATCCGGCGAAATTTCACCAATTAAATTGCCCACAGCAGCCAGAATAAGCAATATACGAAAGTTTGGAAGTTACCTCAAGCTCCCACAAGCTTTTCCCAAATATTGCTGAAAACCCTAAGTGCTCAACAACAGATTTTGAGCTTCCAAACCTTAAAGAACAAAGAGGAGTAGCTTAGGATCGGTGTTATACGCGTTAGGAGCTAAATCGTCGGAGAAATCGGCTTACCTTGTGATTTTTCTTCTCCTTTCTCTCTCTACAAACCTCAACGTTCTCACTCCTCATTCAGCTGCTGTGTGCGACAGAAATGAGCTGAGGAAGATGATAACATATGTAATTCCATGCTGACATCATCTTTTAATGAGATGATGTCATAATTCCCATTTTCGGATTTTCTGGCAGATTTTCTGCCCAAACTTTGAAAAATCATAACTAATTCTAGAAAAATTGAAATGAGGTGATTCCAAAGCCAAATGAAAGGTATTTAAGTCCTCTTTATAGGAAAAATATGGACCATTACTAAAAATCACCACACAATTCCAGAATTACATAAAACTCATCACTGCCCCAAAACAGAGTTCAGTTTCCATCCCAAACTTTGGACAGTTATATCTCCTAGTTCACAAAACAAAATGGAACAAATTATATGTCCATTTTGAAGCTTGAGATGTGAACTATAAGACTGGAAAATTTCAGAATATTTAGATACCATTTGGTCATTAAAAACGTTCACACAAACGGACTGTCCAGAATAGAATTTCACTGGACAGAATTTTAGATTTTGCATCTTTGCTTCCATTGGTTCCATTTTCATACCAAACATCATTCCCACATAAATTTTCACAAGGAATCCATTGGAATCATTAAAATATCCAAATTCCCATCACACATTCTTCAAAAGTGTTTATTCAACAATAATTACATCCACTTTTGAAGTCATTAGCCCTTAATCACTTTTTGGGATATTACATTTCTCCTCCCGTAAAATAAATTTCGTCCTCGAAATTTGTCACACAACTTGAGCCATAAACTCTGGATAACGTTTTCGCATATCCGCCTCTGCTTCCCAAGTTGCTTCCCTCTGAGTCATTCCCTTCCAGATCACCTTCACAAAGGGAATGCTTCGGTGTCTTAGCCGTCGTTCTTCTCTATCAATGATCTGTTCTGGCTCTATCGCATATGTGAAGTTGTCTTGCAACTCAACTTCTTCGTATTCAACAATGTGAGATGGATCCGGTTGATACTTCTTCAGTTGGGAAACATGAAACACATCGTGGAGTCTGCTCAAGTTTGGGGGTAGGGCTACTCGATAAGCAACAGGCCCAATCCTCTCAAGGATTTCAAAAGGACCTATATATCTTGGGCTCAATTCTTTCGTTTGATTGCTCGCCCAATACCCGTAATTGGTGATACTCTCAGGAATATGTGACCACCAACCTCAAACTCTAGAGGCCGTCTTCTCTTGTCAGCGTAGCTTTTCTGTCGACTCTGCGCTGCAAGCAACCTCTTACGAATAATCCGAATCTGTGCTGAGGTTTGATCAACCAAATCTGGCCCATAAAGCTTCCTTTCGGATAACTCGTTCCAGCACAAAGGTGATTGACACCGTCTTCCACACAACGCTTCATACGGAGCCATTTGGATGCTCGCATGATAGCTACTGTTGTAGGCAAACTCAGCCAGTGGAAGGAAACGATCCCAACTTCCTTTAAAGTCGAGAACACAAGCTCGCAACATATCTTCCAGCGTCTGAATTGTTCTCTCAGATTGTCCATCCGTTTGAGGATGATAAGCCGTACTGAGCCTCAGTTGGGTACCTAAGGCTTCATGCAATGCTTTCCAGAATCTCGAAGTGAATCGGGGATCTCGATCGGAAATGATATTCTTCGGTACACCATGGAGTTTCACAATTTCTCGGATATAAATCTTTGCTAGCTTATCCGGAGAGTAACCAGCATCGATTGGTATGAAGTGGGCTGACTTTGTTAATCGGTCCACAATTACCCAGATCGCATCAAAATTCCTGATCCTGGGCAATCCCATAACCAGATCCATGGTCACACTTTCCCATTTCCATTCCAGAATCTCAAGACTCTGAAGTAAACCAGGCGGTCTCTGGTGCTCGATTTTCACTTTCTGACAAGTGAGACACCTTGCAACATATTTGGTCACGTCACTCTTCAAACCCAGCCACCAATACACCGATTTCAGATTCTGATACATCTTGGTCATACCAGGATGAAGAGTATATCGGCTCTTGTGTGCCTCATCCAAAATCTTCTGCCTCAACTCTGCCTTAAGTGGAACGTAGACTCTTTTCTGGTAACGAACCAATCCATGAGGCGATATGTCGTAGCCTGAAACTTCTCCCTGTTCGATTCGAGTCAGATTGCGCTGTATCCAGTCATCTTGACTCTGAGCTTCTTCAATTTCCGCCCTTAGATCACTCTCCTCTTGAGAAACAGTGTAATTGATAAAATCGATCTGGGGACCTCGAGCTTCTTCCCCCTATCCTGTCTTGAAGCCAAATCAACCACAAAAATTCAAAAAACAAAAAATATTTTAGTCACATTATTATTCAAAAATATAATAAAAATACAAATACAATTAAAATAGGTATTGTTCGTACTTCAAGTACAAATAACGAGAAATACTGCAGCAAAAACTCTTCCACAGACGTCTAAACGCTCAAATGTAAAAGAAAACGCTCAGAGAAACTTCAAGAAGCAAAATGGCCAAATGGGAAAATGGAAGGGGGGCGGCTTTATATACTGGCGGAGTTTGTAGTGGTTCTTGAAATAACCGCTACAAATAAGCTAGGGCGAGTAAACTTTGTAGCGGTCTATAATAACCGCTACAAATTACAAGACCTTTAAAGTTTTGTAGTGGTTATTGTACAAAACGGCTAAAATTTTTATGACCTCTGAAATTCTGTAGCGGTTATAGCTTTATAGCCGCTACCAATAGGCGATGTTTGGAATTTTGTAGTGATTTAATTGGTGAAACCGTTACAAATAACCGCCACACTATTGGCCCGTCTTGGTTGCGCCAAGTGGCAGGAACTTTGTAGTGGCTTTTATTATGCTACCGCTACAATTTAACCGCTACAATTTTTGGTGGGTGTTATTCTCTGGAAATTCTTGTATTTCATCACATTTTTCTTATATATTTGTGCTTTTAAACTAAAATTATGCATAAACTTTATACATATGAAGGAAAATGTGATGTGTTGAAAATACTTAAAAAAGTGCAAATTTTGATCTAGATATATAGGGTTTTAGGTTGAATTGAAGAAAATTTGGAAAGCTCATAAAATCCTTCTCTTTGTAGGAGGATAATGATAAGAAATTGAAGCTTACATGGATCCTTGGAGGTAGAGAAAAGAAGAATAAAAGCCAAAAAGAAAGATCAAAGTAACTTGAAGGTGCCCCCGGTTGCTTTTGCTATGCCACAGCAAAGCAAAAGCAAAAACACATCAAAAATAGGCCCTTCTGACCGCGTACGTTGTGGTTTCGCTATAGCGAAGTGAAAGCAAAGTCGCGATACTGCAACTGTGCGTTTTGAAAAAGTGAAGCTTTAGCTGTGTTTTTAACCTAATGGGGGCGCTGAAATGAAGGGATTCTGCACAAGGAGAAGCTCAAGAACCACAAGGAGGCTTCTTGGAGAGCTTGAGGAAGATTTTGGTGCTTCTTGGAGGAGATTCTTGGAGAAATTCAAGATTTTCTTCTCTTTTTCTGGTTTTTCCCCTCTTTTCTTCTCATTTGCTGATATGGTTATGAGTTTTATGTTGAGTTGTTGGTTTGTATTGACTATGAGTGGCTAAAACTCTCATTTAGGATTACTTTTACCCATTGTATGGATTAAAACTACTATATTTTCTTGCTTTTGCTAGTTGTTGAGAATATTTGTTATTTTTCTCTATGCTTAATTACTATCTTGTGCTTGATCACCACATGAGTAGTTTGGTTCAATTGAATGATGCTTGAGAGAGCTATTTTGGTTGTAGAACTTGAGAAAAATCATGTTAGACTTGAAGTTTAAGGATTAAATGGATGGTTTGTTGTTAGAATAGAGATATATCTAACAACCTAGCATAGTCTAATAAAGAATTGCTTTGGGAAAGATGATTTTCATTAATGATAGACAAGAGATTGAATATTGTTAATGAAGATTAAAAATCAATCTAGACTTGAGAGAGCTTGACTGATGATCTTAGAATCTTTGACTAACATATGGACTCACACAACTAGCATAAGTGAATCAATTGCATAGTTTTATGAACTACAATGAGGAAGAAGAAATCCTAAGTCTTTAAACCTTGAAGTAGAATCAATTTTACAATCACCTTTGTTTTACCTTATTGTTTTTAGCAAATTTCCTTACTTGACATACTCAATTTCAAATGATTTCATTCAACCTAGTTAAGAACATAGTAATAATAGTTAACTCGCTTTTGCCATAGTCCTCGTGGGAACGATCTTGACTTATCACTTTATTACTTGTGACTCGTGCGCTTGCGGAAGCTAAACGGCGAACAAGTTTTTGGCGCCGTTGCCGGGGATTTGTGTCTCAAAATCGTCTTTGGTTGATCTTGATTATAGCATTATTAGCTTAAGCTTGAGTTTTGTTGTTCTTGTGTTTGTTTGTTTTTTTTTAATTATTTTTTTTAAACTTTGTTTATGGATTATCCTTGGTGGACTAATGGGGCCAGTAGTGGATTTAAGCAAGAAAATGATCATCACAATTCTTATTATGACTATTACACTTATTGTAATTATTGTGGAGATTTTCACTTGAGAGATACATGTCCCCATGCCTTAACATTGGAGTATCTAAAGAATGATTTTGCTAGGGCTCATTGTGATTTTCATGATAATACTTGTAGTCTTGGATCGAATCATGAACAACCCTTGTCTTGGGATCCTAACTCTCTTCCTTCATATGCATCACATTCTCATACATCACCTAATTTTCATGTTGATGAAATTACCCCCATTGATGAGGAGGAGCTTACAACAAAGGAGTTGCTTTTACGTCTTCTAGATGGTCAAATTAAATTCTTGAGAAATTTTCAAAAAGAGAAAAATAATGATCACACCCAAAATAAAGAATTTCAAGTGGATGAAATGACTTCTAGTCTTGAGTATTTGAAACAAAAGGAAGTTTTCAATGATATATCAAAAGATTATTCTCTAAAAGATGAGGTCTCAAGTGAAACATTGACCATGGGGAATGAAGAAATGATACTACAAGCTTGTGAATATGTTGGAGATGATCGTGAGTTGGACATTAATGAGGGAGAGAACAATACTGAGTGTATAGTTGATGTTTCTATTTTGGAGCCTAACTTTTGTTGTTTTGAACAAGAGAATAGTGAGAAAATCTTTTCAATTTATGATCTTGATCCTCCTACTGATATTTTGACTCTTACTGATAAGAGTCAAGTAGATTTTATTGGCTGTTCAAATTATTTAGAAGGCATCGATGACAATTGTGAAAATGTTAAATTTGAGCCTTCTATTGGTTTGGCTAAAACATGCACTCTAAAGTCATGTTTTATTGAAGAAATGCATGTTTCTTATCTCAATGAATTTCCCTTGTTAAAATCTTTTTGTCACAGGAGGAATGAAGACAAGGTGGTTTTGGTATTTTATACTTATGATTAGGAGTTTTTATTGCACAGTATGGCTAAGGACTATAAACTAAGCGCTTCTTGGAAGGCAACCTAAGTTCTAAACTCAATCTTGTCATGTTTAGTGTTTTTTATGTGTTTTTAATAGTTTTTATGTTTGATCTTTGTCATTTGTTGGAAGGAAAGGTACCCAATGAGAAATAAGCAAAGCTACTGCAAAGAGGAATTTTCTAGGAGAGATCATGAAGTTGTTGGAAGAATATGGGAAATGCATTTCAGGAAAGTTCCCTTGACCATGAGCTTATATATAAAATTTTAGGGTGCATATATGATTATTGATCAATTTTGGGTAGTACTAAAGCTACTTTGTGAATGAGGTTGACGCTAACTCTCATTTGAATTATGACTGACATGAACTTGTGGTAGTGGTATTTAAGGTGTTGAAAAGTATGTGAATATAGTGAGTTTTATCATTACCCTCATGTTCGTGGTGCATTTTCTGTGTGGGAGAGAGTTTGGATGAGTTGAGCTGATTTTAGTGTTTGAATAGATGCATGACACTTGTTTGATGGTGTTTGGATGAGTTTTGGGGTCTATTTGTGATGTTTGTTTTGGGGTTTAAATATGTCAATAATTGGCTTCAGCACACTTGGTGTATGCTGAAGTCAATCTAGTGTTTTTCTGAAGTAATTTTGCTCACTGTGTGATATGCTTTAGCACATAAGGTATTGGCTGAAGCCAAAATATGTCTTGTGTGAAGGCATGCTCTCTGTGTTCAATGTGCTAAAGCCAACTTCTCTTACGCCAAGGAAAAATTTTCTGTGTTCAATACTTCAGCACACCCATGTGTGCTGAAGCCAAGTGTCCCTAAAAAAAAATCTATATACACATTTTTCCATTTTTCTGTTATTAAAAAAAAAGGTATACATACATACATACATACATACATACATATATATATATATATGAAAATATATATATATATATTTAATATTAAAAAAAACTCAACACTCTGGAAAAAAATTTACTTAAATTAATTTTTTATATATTTTCTTTTTCTTTTTTTTTATTAAATAATATTAAAATAAATAAATAAATAAAATATTTTTCTTTTCATCCTCACCCTTTTATTTTCTGTCTTATTCCAATCTTACCCTTTGAACTTGACCCACAAATAGATCCACTTTCATCCCTAAATTCAAATCTCTAAATCCCTACAAATAATTTCCTCTTCACCTCAAACCCTAATCTCTCCTTGCCCTAATTGCCCTTTACCTTCACCATTCACCATCGCTCTCTTCCTCATTCCACAACCACCGACCCTCATCTGGACTCTCAGCTTCACTCTCCCCTCAGCTCCCTCGATCCAAATCCAGATCCATAATCGACTCTCTACCACAGCATCTCTATACTCCTTCCACCGATCTCTTTCACCACCATCACAGATCCGCCATACCTTCAAGTCTCTCAATCTCTGTCCCAGTCCATCGTCCTCTTTCGATCTCCATTACTCTCTCACATTATCGCTATCGGCAGCAACCACAACCGGTGACCCTTGCCATTTTCTAAGCCTCTCACAAACCAAACCTCCCACACCGTCACTGCCTCTATTTTCTGGTTCGCTGGTCATTCCCCTCTGTCTCTCCAGTTTCAACCAACTGCGTCATCTTCAATTCTTCTTTCATCAGCAGAGGTAAGTTTGTGTGTTCTTTCATTTCATTTTGGGTTCTGGTTTGGGTATAGTTGAGATTTCGACTATAGTTCATTTGGGGAAGCATATTTGCTAAAGCATCATAGGCGACCTTAGGTTTGAACATATGACCTGTGGATGGAAGTAACTTATCTAGCTTGTGAATCATTGTCAAAATCTGAGTCCACTTGGTCACTATCAGATTTTTTTTAAAAGAGAAATGCTCTGAATTATTATACGGTGACACTAGGCTTGAATTGAGATGTGGTGCTTTGAGGATTTATCAATTGTTTTGCTTGCTTACTCTGTATATGCTGGTATCACTACAAAAAAAACGTGATTTAGTAGCGGTTAAAAATGGGTATTCGTAGCGGTTCTAACCGCTACAAACTAGGTTAGTAGCGGTTACGAAAACCGCTACTAAATCGTACGTTGCAAGCGTTTTTGTAGCGGTTCTATAAAACCGCTACTCAATCAAAACTAACCGCTACAACCTTTGTAGCGGTTCATAGTAACCGCTACAACACCAAGAGATATTTGTAGCGGTTATATAACCGCTACAAATATAAAAAATTTTATTAAAAAGAAATTTTTTTTTGTAGCGGTTAATAACCGCTACAAATATATAAAAATGAAAATTTGTTAAAAAAGACATTTTTTATTTGTAGCGGTTAAGAAACCGCTACTAAATTTGAATTTCATGAAATTAGTAGCGGTTTTAAAAACCGCTCCTAATTTCATGAAATTCAAATTTAGCGCCAAAAAATTTAAATTTATCTTTTAAAAGGCGCGTTATTTAGTAGCGGTTTAATAACCGCTACAAATATTTAAAAAAAATTTTAAAAATATATGTTGATTTTTTTCTTTTTTTTCAATATTATATTAAATAGTTTAATTTGTTATTATTTTATCTATTTCAATTAGTTTATTATTTAATAGTTTAACTTATTAATAAATTAAAAAGAAAAAATGTAATTGAATATGATTAGTATAAAATTTATATTAATAATATTATTAAGGATAGTTAGGTAATAAGGAATTATTATATTTTATAATATAATGTAATTGTATATGAAAAATAGATGAAAATGAGATAGAGTTATGATATATCTAAAAAAAATGGTTAGAATAAATTTTATAGAAAGAAAAGAAATATTCTAAAAGATATTGAAAATCTTGTTACCATATTTGATCGTATTATTCAGCTCCTCTACTCATACGAAAGAAGTTGTAAATGAGAGGAAATGAAAGAAGGGTAAGGTGAAAAGAAATTGGGGAGTGTTTGAAATGAGTTGTGATAAGGGTATTTATAGGGATTCACGTATAATTTGTAGCAGTTAATGTAGCGGTTACTAATTAGTAGCGGTTATTTATATTTTTGTAGCGGTTTAATTATTTGTAGCGGTTAATGTAGCGGTTTTTATTTAGTAACGGTTATTTATATTTTTGTAGCGGTTTAATAACCGCTACAAATATTATATTAATTTTTTTTTAAATTTTTTTTTTACATTTTATTTTAACACAAATTTTTTTCATTTTTTGTGAAGAAAAATTTTTTACACTTGAATTCTACAAATATTATTTTAATTTTATTTTAAAATATTTTTTTACATTTTATTTTAACACAAATTTTTTGCATTTTTTGTAAAGACAAATTTTTTACACTTGAATTTGATCACTCATCGTCGCCATCCCTACAGAAATTTTGTAGAAAAATTATTGTTATTGATGTATTATTAAATTTAAAAAATTTAATTGAAATGACGTGGACTTAAAAAAACTCACCGCAGTAGAGGTAAATTGTCATCGCCTTCAGGGAAGTAGTTTTCAAAATCAGCTGGCTGAAATGGCTCACTCTCGTAGGCGATGTTATCGCCTTCACCCATGTCGTAAAGGTCTCTTGGCTTTAAATGAACGACCATGTGCCAATCCCTATGCCGCTCGTCCTCGACATAATAAACCTGATGTGCCTCTGAAGCTAGAATATATGGCTCATCATCTTGAGAAATACCAGTATGAATCGGCCGTGAGAAATTGACTGATGTGATCCCTAGGTCGTCAGTTGTCAGTCCCCGAGAAGTAGTGGTATTTGCCCACAAACACTTGAACAGCGTCACGGTGAAACGGCCTTGATAATTAAGCTCGACCACATCAAGAAGCTTGCCATAGTAAGGGACGCCTCCGAACTGCATGTTGGCGTCACTGCTGCTCGCATAATATTCAAGCCGTTAATTGGTGGCAAATTCAAAATGTACTTGTTGAGTATTAGTAGCGGTTTTATATATATAACCGCTACTAATGTTTAACAAATTAGTAGCGGTTACATATATAAAACCGCTACTAATATTCAAGCCGTTAATTGGTGCCAAATTCAAAATGTACTTATTGAGTATTAGTAGCGGTTTTATATATATAACCGCTACTAATGTTCAACAAATTAGTAGCGGTTATATATATAAAACCGCTACTAATATTAAAGCCGTTGGACATTAAATATAAAAATAATTTTCTAATTTGTAGCGGTTATACATAAGATAACCGCTACAAATGTGCACAAAGGCGGCAAATTTGAAAATTCAAATCATTTGAGTGTTTGTAGCGGTTATGAGTAAATAACCGCTACAAAGATATATATTTGTAGCGGTTTTCCTTGGGAAACCGCTACAAATATATAAGTAAATTTGTAGCGGTTATGAGTTAAAAACCGCTACAAAGATATATATTTGTAGCGGTTATTTACCCATAACCGCTACAAATATATATCTTTGTAGCGGTTTTAAGTTAAAACCGCTACAAATTTACTTATAATTTTTTTTAAAAAAATTTAGATTTAAATCATTTATAAATTATTTCAATGCGATATAATAATATAAATATAATTATATAAAACACAATAAGAAAATTCTGAAATAAAATCTCATAAATATTTACAAATGTTTAAAAGAAAAGAAAATGTCCTAAACTAAGAAGCTGGGGGCTGATCCTCTGGTGCTCCCTCAGGTGGGGCTCCCTCAGATGCCGCTGGATCGGGCCGCTGCGTAGACTGAACCGCACCATCCTCATCAGCAGGAGGAGGAGCTGTAGGAGGAGGAGTAGTGCTCGGGATGACGTAGCGAGGGACAGGGGGGACCGCTGGATGCTGCTCGTCCGGGAACAGCCGATTCCATGCTCCCTCGAGCATAGTGTTCGCGATCTCACGCCACTGCGTCTGCTGCGCGTACATAGTGTCTGCGTGGATCTGCAGCAGCTGCTGCATCTGCTGCTGCGTCTGCTCCAAATCTGACCGCAGCTGGTCAATCGACTCGTCCCTCCGACGTCTGACCCCTCTAGAACTGCCAGCCTCAGAGGCGGCGCTCCTGCCGTAGATCATGCTGGGTTTGGCGCCTATCCCCATCCCCCGCACTCGTCCGGGGTGCTCAGGCTGAGCCAGACCCGCCTTCAGAGGAGCCGTCGGGTCCACTGACCCCTGTGACTCCTCAGGCTGGGTCTGTCGCAGCTCAGCCTGCGACTGCTGCATCCGCTCCTGCCATTTTATGAAATAATTAATAATTACCATTTTTCATTATTAACTTTGTTTTATAAAAAATATAATTCAAAATTACTTACAATGGCCGCCTCTGCCTGCTGAGAGGTCGCAGTCCCGTCACGGTGTCTGTGTGTGATGGCGTACAGCTCCGTATAGTCCGTCTGACGGTTCTCCTGCTGAGCCCTCGTCTCCTGAAACAATTACAAAACAATTAGTATTATGAAATAATCAACTAAAAGTAAGTGAAGCACTTGAAAAGTTACCAGCTCGCTGTAGGTCACAGCAAAGGTCTTCGATCCTGCTGTGTGGTGGATCATCTGCTGCGCCCAGATCCCGGCGTTCCTCCGAGCAAGCTCCTGGAAAAAAAATTAAATGTATTATAATTTAAAATTAAATACAAAATAAAATGATATTATAATTTAATATTTAACAATTACAAAATTATATATAAAAAATATAATAAATACATTACCTGCGCCTCAGGGCTCCTCCTGAACTGGACAAAACGCGCCCAGTCGTTTGGCGGCACGCCGTCCGGGATGCTCTCCTGCAGCTGCTCCAGAGGCATCGTCCCGTCCCCATCCACACTATGGAAGAAACGGTTCCTCTTGTTCCTCCACGCGTCGCCCATCTTCACGAGGGCGTACCTCTTCCGGTTGGCCCGGACGGCAAACCGCAGCTGAAAAAAAGACATTTAAATATCAATAATTATAAAAACCATAATTTCAAAAAATAATTAAATAGAATTAATTACAAAAGATATTAATTAAATATTTTTAATTACCTGTACCACCTCCTCCCAAGCCTGGTCCTTGGGCCCCTTCGGAATGTGCCTCCACGTCGGGAAGTGAAGGGGGAACCGCATCCAATTCGATCCCAGGTCGCTCAGGAAGCGGTTGAGCAGGTGACCCCCATTATGGATTGGCTGGTCAGTGCCCTCGTTCCACGGCACTACAACTCGCAGGGACCGGTCCATGCTGTTCAGACCGGCCACATCCAGCCTCCTCGTCGTCACGTTCCCCTGCTCATCTGCACAGTTGACCGCACGTTAGATAAATTATAATTCAAAGTTAAAAAGTTAAAAAATTAAAAAATTAAATAATTTACCTTCGACCTGCACCTCAAACCCAGTGGACCGCGAAGACGACCCTCGTGGGTGGTTCTGCTCCCGAGCCTCTTCCTCATCGAGGAACTGCTCCATCTCCCTGAACCCACTAATCGGGATCTCGAACTCCTCCTCGTTGAGGAAGTCCTCAACGCTAATCTCTGGCACCTCCACCTCAGGCACCTCAGCTGTGGTCGTCGCCTGTGGGATCGTCTGCGGTTCCTGTGGAGGGATGGGCTGAGATGCCTCGGTAGCCCTGCCTGCGCGCTGCCCCTCCCTCTGCCCCCTGCCCGGCTGCTGCCATCCCGTAAAATCGGTCTGGGGAGCACAGGGGCCTTCCCCTTATCCTGTCCTGAAGCCATATCAACTGTACAAATTAAAAAAAAAAATAGTCCATTATTATACAAAAATATAATAAAAATACAAATATAAATAAAAATACGTGTTATATACGTACCTCAAGTGTAAATACTGCGGAATACTGATCAAAAACTCCTATAGACTCGTCTGAACGCTCAAATATCGAATAAACCACTCAGAGAAACCTCAGGAAACAAAATGAGCAAAATGAAAAATGGAGGAGGCGAGTGGTTTAAATAGGCCACATGCTACTATAGCCGCTACAAATAATTAAATTTGTAGCGGTTCTACAATAACCGCTACAAATCTTCACAACGTTTGAAATTCTGTAGCGGTTATTGCCTAGAACCGCTACAAATTTGGAGTCTCTTGAAATTCTGTAACGGTTCTTGCCCAAAACCGCTACAAAATTCTGACCTTTGGTATTTTGTAGCGGTTATTGTGCATTAACCGCTACAAAATAACCGCTACAAGTTTTGGCGGGAATTTCGAGCCAAATTTGTAGCGGTTTTTTGTAGGAAACCACTACAAATATTCTTGCCGCTACAAATTTGTAGCGGTTTAGGTAAAAACCGCTACAAATACTATAATTTGTAGCGGTTTAGTATAACCGCTACAAGTTCACCGCTACGAAACACCTTTTTTTTTGTAGTGTATTAAACAGAAATTGAATAATAATATTATTGAATTGTGAAATCTTGGGTTGCTATCGAGAGTTTTAAGTTTAAGTTGATAGCAAGAGTTTAAATAATTTTCATAACTGAATGTTTGCTATTTTGGGAATTGGGCAGGTTATATCATTCTGAACCTTGTGGTCATATTGGAAAATGTTTCAAAAGCATGAACAATTAAGTTGTGAATTCTTGTTATAAACTGAGGTAGGAAGTCTCTGTCAAGACTACCTATTAGTCCCACTCCCAAGTCTTTAGAACTTTAAGATGAACCTGTAGAATTTAGACCAAAAAAAAATTCAAAGTTCTCTTATTTGGAAAAGTTCTCTTGATTACTTGCATATACTTAGTGTTGCAGGCATTTTTTTTTCTCTATTAGGTTATTGGGATTGTTGGGAATTAGGCTTGAACTTGAAAAGAGTTTTGAGGAGTAGTACTAGCAATTTCTGATCCTGGCTTGCTTAAAATAGTCTCTAGAATGCATGATTTGGTTGGCCTTCACTGTTGTTAGCATTTTCTGCGCTTGCTGGGCTAAATTGAGAACTAAAGCATGTAATTAAGTTCTGAAACCTCTATTCTTTCCAATGAAAAACAACGAGTTTGAAGGGTTTATGTTATGGAATATGTAAGAGTTGTTAATAGGGACTTGAGTGAATAGATTAGATTAGTATAAGTAAGGACTTAGGTACAAAAAGCAAAATTAAATGGTGATTAGTGAATAAGTGCCTAAATTAGTTCTAGCTATTGAGAAGTCGGTTGTCATGCTATAAATAGCATGAACAGGACCTATTGTACCAGTTTTTGGCAAGTCTGAATATTCTCTAAACAGGAATACATTTGACTCCTCTGCTCTCTCTCTGTTCTTCTCTTTTCTCTCTATACTTTCTGTTCTTCTCTTTCCCTTTCTCTTTTCTATCCTATTGTCTATTTCCTATCCAATACCATAACAGTGGTATCAGAGCGAACGATTCTCGGCCCTCCCACTGCATTTCCTTCTTCTTATACGTTCTACATTAATTTCAAGAACCATGGCTTCCTCTTCATTCTCAACTTCCAATGGTAGTCAGAGGTGGCTTCGGCAGCGTGGCAGTGTGAAGGAGTATAATGAATTCTTTGATGATGCTGTGACAAGATTCCGGCTTCAGATGCCAGAAGAGTACCTTGTTGTAGCATATGTGGGTGGACTGAAAGACGAAATCTATTCACTCAAGTCCCTATTAACAACTCTTACATATTCCATAACAGAGGACATTGTCAATTTTAAGTTTGGGGGTGAGAGTGCTTGAATTTTGAAGTTGCTTGAAATTTTGACCTCAATTTTGAAACTTTTTGAAAGAAATGGAGTGCATAGAAAAATTTTGAACTGGTTTTTCAAGAAAATTGTTGGAATGTTTGAGATTTATCATACCTAAGTTTTTGCTTGTTAAAAAATTGTTGAAAATGAGCTGTTAGTTTTGGTTATTTGTCAAATATTGTTTGGATGATCCTATGATATGAATTTCTGCTTGAGATGTTATATTAGATAGGAAATTCTTATAATGTGCATGAATGAGTGCATTGTAGTGATAAAACATGTTGTTCAAGAGTTTTTAAGTAATTCATGCACTATTGGAGTTAAATTTAATCTGGATGTGCGAGTTGAAGGACTTTGTGGCAAATTATGTTATATACTTTTGTTTCAAGTTTTTGATTTTAGGATCCTCTTTGGAATTCTTCATAACCTTTTATTTACTTCACAAGATTTGAAAAAATGATTAGGGCAGTTCATAAAATGCGATTGAGCCTGTCAAACTTACCCAATTGATGTGATTTCCCTTTGAACCCTTGCTTTGAGCCTATTTGAAAAACCAATTAAAGATTTTTATTGGAAAACCTAACATCTACCTACCTCAACCAATGTGAAAAAACCATGATTCCCTTGCTTTGAGATAGATGATAATTGATTGGGTGGTGGAATATGGTGATGTTATGCAAAGTTACAATAGATTGGGAAAGGAGTGTAGAATGTAAGAGTTCACAAGGTACATAAATTAAGCCAAAATATTTCCAAAAAAATAAAAGGAAAAGGAAAAAAAGTGTGTATATAAAAAAAAACAAATAAAAAAGGCTTAAAAAGAAGGCTTGATATGAAAAAATCAATTTGGTTCAAGTTTGGGGGAGTATATTTCATGAGAAAAGAAAGAAAACCCCTGAATAGTATCATCTATCTTAAGGTATTTGATTGATTATCCTTTCTCTTTTCTTTTGAAAACCTTAACCCCTGGCCCCATTACAAGATAAGAAAAGTCCCTTTGATTTTTAAGTTAAGTGGGGTGAATTAGAAGAAGAGAGGAAGGAATTAGGGGATGATAAAATCATTTGTTTGAATATTGGTATATGATTTGAAGTGTTGCTTTGAATTTTAACTTGTGTAAAAGGAATAAATGTTGACTCCGTACACACACTCACACTTCAGAATTCTTGGAAAGCATGCTTTAAATCTAAGAAGCATTCATCTTTGCATATTGTACTCATTTCTTGTTTAATATAATTACTTGAGCAGATGATGAGGATAATATTGTTCATACATAAATGATGAGTAATTGATTCATTCAGTGAGGATAAACTTCTTTACTTGAGAACAAGCAAATGTTTAAGTTTGGGGGTGTGTTAACTCTCAGAAATTGATAATATTCCAACATATTTTCTTCTATTTTTAACTATTTTTTGGATTCAAATATTAGAATATTTATAACATTATTAAAGTTTTCATTATTTCAAAAGTTTCTAAATTACTTTTTAAAAAACGTCTATTTTATTATTCTCCTCATTTTTTATTTATAAAGCAACTATTTTTTTACGTGATATTAGGATACTTTCCCTTTCATTAATTCCATGAAACAACCACGGATCCCAAAAACGATATGCTTCCTCAAACAAGTTGGCCACCAACCAATATCTTATCATCTATTTAATGGCGCAGGCAAAACAGGTCCACTCTTCACATGGGAGACTGAAAAATACACAACATTAATTGTCAACTATAACAGCAGGGGTACTATTTGTTAACATACAATCATAATGATATATATAGTGTGTTTATATATATATATATTTCAAAATAAATAAAAATATAAAATAATAGAGACATCGATGTCAAGAAGGCAATAACATAATACAGTGATAATGGGGCAGGCAAAACAGGTCCACTCTTCACATGGGAGACTGAAAAATGCACGACATTAATGGTCAACAATAACAGCAGGGGTACTATTTGTCAACATGCAATCATAATGATATATATAGTGTGTTTATATATATATATATATATTTCAAAATAAATAAAAATATAAAATGAGGGCAATAACATAATACAGTGATACAAATAGCTCACCTACTCGCCATGACTTTCTTCTTAATATCTCTGTTATGGTATCATATTGCATCACGTCTCTATCTTAAGTATTTATACTAAGGGGTGATACGAAGAATTGTGTGAGCAATAATCAGAAGCATCTCGTTATAGAGAGAGTAAAAAGCACTAAGAAAATGAGGGTTGAAGTTGAAGTTGAATTGATCTCTAAAGAAATGGTGATATATATAGTGTGTTTTTATATATATATATATTTCAAAATAAATAAAAATATAAAATGAGGGTAATAACATAATACAGTGATACAAATAGCTCACCTACTCGCCATGACTTTCTTAATATCTTTGTTATGGTATCGTATTGCATCACGTCTCTATCTTAAGTATTTATACTAGGGGGTGATACGAAGAATTGTGTGAGCAATAATCAGAAGCATCTCGTTATAGAGAGAGTAAAAAGCACTAAGAAAATGAGGGTTGAAGTTGAAGTTGAATTGATCTCTAAAGAAATGGTGAGACCATCGTCTCCTACACCTCAACATCTTCGTCATTATCATCTCTCCTTCCTCGACCAGCTCAGCATGCAAATCAACAACGCTATGGTCTACTTCTTCCATGCCGATGATGTTGCAAACAAATTCAACATCAATGAAGCTTCTAATCTTCTCAAGAAATCATTATCTCAAGTCTTAACTCACTTCTATCCACTCGCCGGTAGACTCATTACCGACGAGTTACTCGTAGATTGCAACGATGAGGGGGTCCCTTACGTAGAAACCAGGGTCAGGTGCCACCTCAGCGACGTTACCGACAACCCATCACCGGCCGACGTCAGCAAACTTCTTCCCTACGACATGGATGAAATCGTAGATACCGTTGTAGGTGTCCAATTCAACATCTTCGATTGCGGTGGAATAGCCGTCGGAGTATGTATATCCCACAAGGTTGGCGATGCACTGTCGTTTTTCCAATTCATCAAGAGCTGGGCAGCCGTGACACGTGGCGATTCGGAACCAATCAGAACCCATTTCCAATCTTCGTCACTCTTCCCGCCAAAAGACATGTCAGGATACGATCCCAATTCATCCATTGGGAACCACAAAATCGTGGGACAGCTGTTCATATTTGAAGCATCTGTAATAGAATCTCTGAGAACAAAATTTTCCAAAATGATAAAGAACGTTCAAGAAGGCCAAAAGCCTCCTTCAAGATTTGAAGTGTTATCAACTTTCTTATTGAACAGGTTTATTGCAGCCACTAAAGAAGAAGGGAACAAAAAGACTCACTTAGTGACATTTGTAACGAATATACGCCCAAGGATGGAGCCTCCATTGCCAGAATTTGCGTTCGGCAACTATTACTTGTACGCTGAAGCTTTCCCAACGCTAAACGAGAAAGGAGAGTGTAATGACCTTGGAAGGCAGTTAAGAGAAGAACTGAAGAAGGTCGACAACGATTTTATTGTGAAGCTTCGGGAACGTGATGATTTGAGCACTTTGCCGAATTTGGAAGAGATAGATAGAGCTGTTGAGAAGGGTGAGATGGAGAGGGTCCATTTCACTTCAATTTGTAGGTTTCCAGTGTACGATGTTGATTTTGGATGGGGCAATCCGATATGGGCTGGACCCCCTACGTGGAAATTCAAGAATGTGATTATTTTTAAAGATACCAAGTCAGATGGGGGCATTGAAGTGTTTGTCAACTTGACTGAGGAGGACATGGCTAAGTTTGAACGTGATGAGGAGCTTCTTGCTCATGTTTCTGCCACGGGCTTAAAATAATTTTACAGTAATTTTACATGGGTGTTTATTATTATTCATCATTCACGAGTTTTTTGTTGTCATCATATTCTTGAGCTTGATATTTAGAGCACTTGAGTATTGTATTTATTTTTGAAGATAATAAGATATTTTGCTTTGAGTTGAGATGCGACCTTTCCACATTAAAATATTGTGTGTGTGATATATGTTACGCGTATAAATGATTTATTAAAAAGTGCAAGTTTAAACTATCTTAAACAAATAATATAAGGTGAGCAGAGTATTATTCCTATGAGAATTGATTACTAAGTATCAAAATTGGTAATCTTAATTCTATTTAATCGATTGATTATTTGGTAATTGAGATTACAAAATTAAAAATGATTAAAATATGAATGCAATTGATATGAAAATAACTATGAGAAAAGGCCCTAGAGATAAGATTTCACTTAGGGAATTTCGAATTGAATCACCTACATATTCTAGTCCAATTTATTACACATGATTGACAGCTAAGTTTTTCTAATTTAATTCCTAGCCTCGTCTAAGGTCAAGCAATTCTATAATTAATTATTAATCCAATATATCCCAATATGAATTAAAAAAATTAATCATACATTAAAATTTATAGAACTCATTAAAACTACACAACTCATATGAATATATTTCTATTTCATATGCAAGTTATGGTTTCAATTATAGGATCTACGCAGATACATCTCCTTCCGGTCACCACATACATATTGAAATCATTCAAAAAATGGCTAATCAATTAAAAGCATTAAGAACAATAATAAAAAATCAATCATAAAGGAAAAATTAAAACTAGATTAAATAAGTTAAGATTCAATCCGTCATTAGTAAGTTACATCATCACCCTAGGAAAATAAAAAGTTAGCTCATGATAAAATTAAAAATAAAGCCAAAATAAATTGAATACTTCATAAACATTGCATAAAACTTAATTATTAAATTCTAAAACATCAACATACAACTATATGATGCATGAAAATGGAAAAATATAGACTTCCTTATCGGATGCAAAACCTTCTATATAGGTGGTGTAACATCCCAAATTTTATTCACTAAAATTCCTTATATTTGTTGGAAATTGTGCCCTAAGGGCCAATCATTGTACTTTAAACATTATTATTTAATGAATTTCTCCATTCTGTTATCATATTATTTGCATGTTAACTGTGATAATTGTATCCTTAGATAAACCATAAAGATTTTCCTAAAATGTCCCTGGGTCGTCTAAACGGAGGCAGAGATGAAATAAGACTAGTATGACTTTGATAAGATATGGAGACACGAATCAAAGTCTTAGGCACTTATAAGAGTACAAGATGCTGGACCGACCCACTATGAGAAAGCTACATAAATCAAGTCATAAGCTTTTCTCATGTACAACCACGTCACAATGCCCTTTGACCTGAGGTCATCATGGATTCCTACATGAAAGTTACTAAGCTTTGAACTAGTCAAAAGTCACTTTTGACCGAGTGATGAAAAAGGCTACAATCGGGCTTGGTAGTTTTTCATGTAGAGGAATATGAATTATCAAGATGGAATTTGTCCCTCACATTAGTAGAGAGATATTATTATGCCCCTCGATGAGTGAGTCTGAGAAATGTATGACCATACTATGATGGAAAGGAGTTTCCATTTCTATTGTCAGACTACTCAGGAATTGAGAAAGTAATGGTCAGGAACAAGAGAATGACATTATCCATGCCTCATCCTTGACCAATATATCGTGTGACAAAAGGGACGTTATATGGTTGTATGACATGTTACATCGTGTTAACGATCCTCATATAATTTGGGTAGTCGTAATGTCTTGCTAGAGGTCGCTTGCGATTTGTGGGTAAGTACAATTATTGGCCCACTACCAACTTCGTATAGGCCTACAGGGTCGCACACAAGAATGGCCTAACACGAGATAATGTTTAATCTAGGGTGAACAAATTTTATATTTATATATATAATATAAAATTCATGGAAATAAAATTAATAATATTATATATATATATATATGTATTTTCAAAATATATATGTGTGTGTGTTTGTGTCTCTATATATATATATATATATTATATTATATTATTATATTGCGTTAGTTTTAAATTTAATTTTATTAAGATAAATTAGATTTAATAACTAACATGATAGAGATATAGTATCTTAGATTTAATTTATGAAGATAAATTAAATCTAATGCCTTTTTATTTGGATTGGATAAATTTATAATTATTAAATTATAATTTAAATTTAAATTTAATTAATTTTATGATTTAATTAATTATAAATGTTTTATATTGTTTTAATACATTTAATATTTTTTTCTAGGCACTTTCTCAGAGGAACACGAGGTGTTGTGGACAATAGATGATCCACCATACAACAAGATCGAAGACCTTTGCTGTTGCTTATAGCGAGCTGGTAACTTTTCACAATATCAATTATTTTTAGCTGGTTATTTCATATTATAAAGAATGTATTTTTTTTATAATACTAATTTAATTTTATAATTGTTTTAGGAGAGGAAGGCACAGTAGGAGAACCATCAGACGGACTACGAGGAATTGTTCACTATCACACACAGACACTATGACAGGACTCCGACCTCTCAACAGGCCGAGGGGGCCATTGTAAGTGATTTCATTATTATATTGTTTATAAAACCAACTTTATTAAGAAAAATACTAATAAGTAATTGTTTCATAAAATGGCAAGAGCGGATGCAACAGTCGCAACTTGAGCTGCGGAGACCCAGGTCGAGGAGTCACAAGGGTCTGTGGATCCCACCACTCCTTTGAAGGCGGGTCTGGGTCAGCTTGAGCACCCCAGACGTATATGAGGGATGGGGATAGGTGCCAAACCTAGCATGGTCTACAACAGGAGTGCTGCCTCTAAGGCTAGTAGCTCTAGAGTATAGACGTCCTGGGTCAGACGTCTGAGGGACAAGTCTGTTGAGGAGCTGCACTCAGATTTAGCTAGGACACAAGTTGTGGTGGCTCATCAGTAGCAGCAGGCCAATTTCTACTACGCTCAACATGCGCAGTGGCGCGATATCACGAACATCATGCTCAAGTTGTCGTGGAGTCACTTGTTCTCAGACGAACAGCATCCACAGGTTCCCCCTATCCCTCAGTCCATCGTTCAGCCTCCTCCTCCTCCTCCTCCTGCTGCTAATGAAGATGGTGCTGTTAACTCTACCCAGCACCCCGATATAGCTGCACCTGAGGGAGGACCAGATGATCAGCCTCCTGGTACTTAGTTTAGGACATATATATTTTTTCTTTTTGAAACATTTGTAAATAAACCTATATATTTTATTTTCAGAACTTAAATTCTTATTGCGTTTACCATAGTTATATTTATATTTTTAAAGCCTTGTTAAATTTGTGTTGCATTTACGACAGTCTTATTTATATTTCTAAAACTAACCACAAAAAATGATAATCATATATATATATATATATGTAGCGGTTTTATTATAAAACCGCTGCAAATATTTTAAAAAAATTTGAACCATATTTGTAGCGGTTAATGTTAAACACCACTACAAAGTCGATTTTTAGTTTGTAGCGGTTATGTGTCTAAACCGCTACAAATGTAATGAACCGAAGGAGGGAATTTCAAAATTCAAATGTTGAATATTTGTAGCTGTTACAGTAATAACCACTACAAATATTCAACCTTTGAATTTTGAATTTTCCCCTACTTTGTTCTAACTTTGTATCAGTTTACGGCAATAACCGCTACAAATTGAAAACAAATTTTTGTTTTAAAATTGTCCAATGGTCATTAATATTTGTAGTGGCTTTTTTCTTATAATCGCTGTTAGATCTCATGTTTTGATGATAACAAAAGAATGGTTTGAAAAGGAAATATTTAATAATCAAGTTTGAACTAAGTAATAACAGGAATAAGCTTTACTTGAGGTAAGCATGGAAGTAGTGAAGATTGGTCAAGAGGAAATGCTGAGGAACTTGATCAGAAGTGCATTTTCTAAGGCATTACTCGAGGCGCTACTCGAGTAATGAGCCAAAACTTGAAGTAACCAGGCAAAACTTCCAGTTACCTGCCACCATTACTCGAGGCGCTACTCGAGTAACCAGGTAAAACTTTAAGGTTGCTCTCGGCCTGCCAATGTTACTCGAGGAGCTACTCGAGTAACCATGTGAAAACTTCCAGTTCCCTTCAAGTTTTCCCCATGATACTCGAGGAGCTACTCGAGTACCTGTGTTTCCTAAAAATGGACCTCTCGGCATTTTGTACCACTGCTAATGTTACTCGAGGAGCTACTCGAGTAACCAGGTCAGAACTTCCAGTTCACCTTCAAGTTTTCCATGATACTCGAGGAGCTACTCGAGTAACCGTGTATTTGAAAATATGAAGCTCTCGGCACTTTGTACCACTGCCAATGTTACTCGAGGAGCTACTCGAGTAACACAATAAGGTGAGTGAAAACTTGAGGTTTGTACCCGATTAACTTGATTTCTCTTTTTCATCTTCCTCGAGTACATACTCCATTAGACAAGTTTATTTTAAGTGGATTCCTCGAGTATGTACCCCAGTATATGCAAATGTTTTCAAGATAAACTTCAAGGCATTACCAGAGTAAATCACATGCAAAAGTCTCAGTTACTCGAGGAGCTACCCGAGTAACCTATGCAAAAATGAATGCATTACTCGAGGAGCTACTCGAGTAACAAGGTAATTGCTCTCGGCCTTGAAATCCTGCCAACATTACTGGAGTAAAGCATCGAGTAATCAAAAGTTTCTCAAAGGATTACTCGAGGTGTTACCCCAGTAATCCATAAAGTTTCAGAAGCATTACTGGAGTAGCTACCCGAGTAAATGACTGTTCACAAAGGTTTGAAATTTAGTTTACTCCATGCACTACCCGAGTAATCTTGTTTATCTTCATGGAATTTCAAATAAACAATGATTTCACGATGTTACTCGAGGAGCTACTCGAGTAAACTTCAAGGGTTACTCGAGGAGCTACTCGAGTAAACATACCCAGAAATTTAGAAATCATTCAAACCTTCACTATATTGTTTCCTATATGATTAACCTTTCATTGTATTAGCATTCTTAGTATATTTACAGAGAAACAATGAAGAAATCATATCAAGAGATGAAAGTCAAATCAAACGTTCAAATGCCAACCACCGCCAACGGATATTTTTCAAAAACTTGAAAAGTCAACAGTGGCTGCGCACTCACCAACGGACGAAAGGAAACGTTCCAACGGTCATCCCCATCATATCTATATATATGGGAACCTTCAAACAGAGAAGAACAACCAAGCATCCATACAAATGATTCATTAAGTTCATTGCTCTGTTTTCACGTTGAAATTGTATTCATATGCTTCAGTGATTATCATTTACTCTTTGAGAGAGATATTTCATTCAAACTCAATATTTGTTATTGAGATAACTTAAGGTTGTGGAACCTTGAGTTGGGATTGGATTACAACCTGTAAGGGGGAGCGAGTGTCCAGGTGTAAGGAACTTGCTTGTACTGAGGTGCCAAGAACCCACTGAATCTTGGAAGTTATAGTGAAACTCTCAGAGAAGCTCTGAGTACTGGACGTAGGTCAAAGTGGTTGTGACCGAACCAGTATAACTCCCGGTGTACACTTCGGTGATATTTCTCCTTCCTTATTACTGTTTTAATTCTTTTGTCAAAATTTTATATTTTCGAAAGAAATTTCAGTATCACCCAATTCACCCCCCCTCTTGGGTGAAACGCTTGATCTAACATTTGGTATCAGAGCGTAGGTCTTCTTGTTAAGGTTTAACAGCCTAAGAAGGATCCAATGGCAAGCATGGGTGAAGGAATTCTTCCCGACGGAGCATTTATCACTAGACCCCCTGGTTTCAATGGAGAACACTTTTCTTTCTGGAAAGCTAAGTTCAGAGTGTTCGTGATGGCTACTGAATATGGGCTATGGGATGTAATTGAAAGTGGAAATTATCAACCTACAAAAGTTGTAGATTCTCAGAAAATTCCAAAGACGCCAGCGGAATATGATGAGAATGACAAGAAACTTATCACTCTCAATAGCAAAGCAATTCTGATGTTGCAAAGCGCTTTGAGTCAAAGTGAATATTTCAAAATTTGCACACTTCCAACAGCAAAGCAAATGTGGGAAGCTCTAGAAATAGCTCATGAGGGAACTTCGGGAATAAAGGAGAATCGAATCAACACCTTGGTCACTGAATTCGATTTACTTCGAATGAAATCAGGTGAGTCAATTTCTGAATTTGAACTTAGATATACTCATCTTGTTAATCAACTTGCAGCTCTTGGGAAAGTCTATGATCAACACACCCAAGTACGAAAGATTTTAAATATTCTTTCTAAAGAGTGGGAAGCAAAAGTCACTGCAATAGATGAAGCAAAAGGAGAATCAATGAGATCAGTTGCTTCTCTATTTGGAAGTCTTTCTGAATATGAAAGCAAACTAAAGTTCAAAAGAGAACTAGATGACATTAGTGACAAGAAAAAGAAAGGTCTAGCTCTAAAAGCAAAAGAAGAAAATCAGGATGAGGATGAAGAGTTCGACGATGACGAAATGGGTTTAATCATAAAACGATTCAGAAAATTCTACAAGAAAGGTCAAGGATTCAAACATTTTCAAAAAGGAAGAAATAGTAGCAAAGATCATATCATTTGCTATGAATGTGGGAAACCAGGACATATCAAGTCAGAATGTCCAGATTTGAATCAAAAGAGCAAAGAAAAGAGAAGAGGTAAATTCTTCAACAAAAAGAAAGCATTTGTATCTGCTATATGGGGTGACAGCTCCTCAGACGAAGAAAGTGATGAGGAAGAGGTAGCTAATATATGTCTTATTGCTCAAGAAGAAACAGAAGAAGAGGTAAATGATTCTGAACCTACCTATGATGAATTACTTTCCGAATATAATGCTTTACATTCTGAATTCATCAAAGTAGTTAAAGAATTGATTGTTGTTAAAAAGAAAAACAAAGTTCTTGAAACTAAAGAAAAGGATTGTGAAAACTGTTTATCTCTGAAAAAGAAAAACATTGATCTCACAAAAACTCTTGAAAAATTTACACAAGGAAGTAAGATGTTAAATGTTATTTTGAAAGCTCAACGATTTGTAAATGATCGATCTGGAATTGGATATGATCCAAAGTTAGATAAAAAGAAAGGTAGAAAGAAAGAAGGAGGTAAATCTTACTTAAATTATTTCCAGCATTCTGTGCATACATCAAATCCTTTTGCATTTTGTAATTACTGTAATAGAAAAGGACATCATACATCTTCATGCATTCATAAGAAGAAAAGAATAATAGGAACCTACAAATGGGTACCTAAAGGCACATATGTTCAAAAAATCATTTATACTAACCCAAAAGGACCCAAAAAGAAGTGGGTACCTAAGATTTAGTCATTTGATTGCAGGTATGTCTTAAAGCATCCAAAAATAACAAGTGGTTCATAGACAGTGGATGCTCTAGACATATGACCAGAGATTTCGAAAGTTTTACCACATTGCAACCTAAGGAAGGAGGAAAGGTAAAATTTGGAGGAAATCAATCCGGAAAAATAGTAGGAATTGGTGAAATCAAAAATGACAAAGGCATACAAATCAAAGATGTATATTACGTTGAAGGCTTATGTCATAATTTGCTGAGCGTAAGTCAAAGTGCAGATAAAGACAACTGGATAATATTTGATTCAGAGGAATGTATAATTATCAACAAGAAAGACTTACTACTTGATAAGAAGAATATCAAGGCTAAGCTCAGAGCAAAAAGGGAAGGTAACTGCTATACCTTAGATATTAGTAGAAATGAATCTGAAAACTGTTTTCTGAGTAATGTCGATGAAAGTTGGCTATGGCACAAAAGATTGGCTCATGTCAATATGCATCAACTAGGCAAATTACTCAAAAAGGATTTAGTCCTTGGTTTACCCAAAGTAAATTTCAAAAATGATTTGATTTGTGATGCATGTCAAAAGGGTAAACAAACTAAATCATCTTTTAAATTGAAAAATGAAATTTCAACAAATAGACCATTACAATTGTTGCATATGGATTTGGTAAGTCCAGCAAGAGTAAAGAGTCTTGGTGGCAATCTATATTCATTGGTCATTGTTGATGATTTCTCCAGATTTACATGGGTTATTTTTCGATCATCAAAAGATGAAACCTTTGAAGAATTTATTGTTTTTGCCAAGAAAGTGCAAAATGAGAAAGGTATGTCTATTACAGGTATTAGGACTGATCATGGTGGAGAATTTGAAAATCAAGCCTTTGAAGAATACTGTGATACTAATGGCATTGATCCCAATTTCTCTGCTCCAAGGACGCCTCAACAAAATGGAGTTGTGGAACGTAAGAATAGAGTGCTCACAGAGATGGCTAGATCATTGCTAAATGAAAAGAATGTGTCTCAAGTGTTTTGGGCTGATGCTATGAGTACAGCATGCTATGTTTCAAACAGAGCATATATCAGAACAAAACTTGGAAAGACAACATATGAACTATACAAAGGAAGAAAGCCAAACATTGCTCATCTACACATCTTTGGTTGTAAGTGTTTCATTCATAACAATGGTAAAGATAACTTAGGAAAATTTGATTCTAAAACTGATGAAGGAATTTTCCTAGGATATTCTAACCAAAGTAAAGCATATAGAATTTTCAATAAAAGAACTTGTGTTGTTGAAGAATCAATTCATGTTGTATTTGATGAATTTGAATCCTCTGACAAAACCATTGATGAAGAACAGGAAGTTGTTTTAAATCAAGAAAATGGTCAATCTATTTCTAAGTCTCTTATTCCAGAGGTTGATGAAACTAAGGAAGAAGAGCAATCTCTAGGTCAACCTAAAGCCTGGAAATACAATAGAAGTCATCCCTTAGATCAAGTCATAGGAGATGTGAATGAAGGGATCAAAACCAGAAATAGAGTTTTCAATGAAGTAAGTTTTTCTGCATTCATTTCTGAGATTGAACCTTCTAACATTGATGAAGCCCTATCAGACAATGATTAGGTGATAGCAATGCAAGAAGAACTAAATCAATTTGAAAGGAATCAAGTTTGGGATTTGGTACCTCGACCCAAAGATCATACAATCATTGGTACTAAATAGGTATTCAAAAACAAACTCGATGAATCTGCAATTATTGTCAGAAACAAGGCAAGATTGGTGGCCAAAGGCTATAATCAGGACGAAGGAATTGATTATGAGGAAACATATGCTCCAGTGGCTAGATTGGAAGCGATACGTGTACTCTTAGCCTTTGCATGCATCAAAGGATTCAAACTCTATCAAATGGATGTTAAGAGTACTTTTCTAAATGGTTACATCATGGAAGAAGTGTATGTAGAACAACCTCCAGGTTTTGAGGATGTTACTAAACCGGACCATGTTTTCAAACTTAAAAAGGCTTTGTATGGTTTAAAACAAGCTCCTAGAGCCTGGTATGAAAGGCTTAGTAAGTTTCTCATCGATCAAGGTTTTGTACGGGGAAAAGTTGATACAACATTATTTATAAATCGAAAACATGATGATATTTTAATTGTTCAAATATATGTTGATGATATTGTTTTCGGTGCCACTAATGAATCTCTGTGTAAAGAATTTTCTGAGATAATGCAGGGAGAGTTTGAGATGTCAATGATGGGAGAATTGAATTTCTTTCTTGGTTTGCAAATCAAACAAAGAAAGAATGGAATCTTCATATCTCAAACAAAGTATTTAAAAGAGCTATTGAAGAAGTATGGAATGGATGAAGCTAATGGCTCTGACACGCCTATGAGCTCAACAACGTTACTTGATGCTGATGTTAAAGGGAAAGACTACAATATCACAAAATATAGAGGAATGATTGGATCATTACTCTATCTCACAGCAAGTAGACCAGACATCCAATTTAGTGTTGGCATATGTGCAAGATATCAATCGGCACCAAAGGAATCACATGCTGAAACGGTCAAACGAATCTTTAGATACCTTGCTGACACACCAGAATTGGGTCTGTGGTATCCCAAAGGAAGAAGTGAGTATCTAATTGCATATTCGGACTCTGATCATTTCTTGGAGGATCTCTTGTATCATGGTTCAGCAAGAAACAAAATACAGTGTCTCTTTCGTCAACGGAAGCCGAATATGTTGCAGTCTCAAGTTGTTGTGTACAAGTGATATGGTTAAAACAATAACTACAAGATCTTGGTATTTATCTCAAGGAAATACCAATCTATTGTGACAATACAAGTACGATAAGCTTGGCAAAGAATCCAGTTCAACATTCTAGAACCAAGCATATCGATGTTAGACATCACTTCATCAGAGATCATGTTCAAAAGAAGGATGTGAAAGTGATATTCATCCCTACTCATCTTCAACTAGCTGATATCTTCACAAAACCCCTTGCAAAAGATCAATTTCTATTCATTAGAAGAGAATTGGGAATGGTAAATCCCAATGAGTTATAAGTATTTTCAGCATTTTATAATATTAGATGAAGTCATTTAATAATATTTTGATGATCACTAACTTAAGCATCGGAGTATATAGAAACATGTTTTGCAGGAAGAAAGAAACTCTGTTTTGAGGAACAAAAACAGAGGTGATCAGAGGACACATTTACTGGAGTACCAACTTGAAGTTATGGGTAAGACAGAAGCAATACCCGAGGAGCAACTTGAGGTAAAGAAGCATGTTACTCGAGTATGTACTCGAGTAATGGCCCCCAAAACTGGAAGTAACGGATCAAGTTACTTAATTTTCAAACATAACGGTCCAGATTTCAAGAAAATGAAGAGTCAGAAATTGAGAAGCTATTTACTCGAGGCAGGCCTCGAGTAAACTTGAAGCTTACTCGAGGAAGGCCTCAAGTAATGGCGGAGCTCAGATTCTCAAAGGGTTGAATAATGACTCAAAACTGACCCAAATGGACTATGAATGATCGAGGGAACATCCATGGATAATTACTATATTATTCATGCCAGGTACGCAATTTAAATGAATTATTTTTGAATTTTTCTGTATGAACACCCGAGGAAGGCCTCGAGTAACTTTGAATCTTACTCGAGTAAGGCCTCGAGTAAAGTCGGGATTTAGGTCTTTATCTTGCGCAAACTTGGTCATTTCCACAAAATCTCCTCGAGTAAATCACTATACACCCTTTCAAAAACTTTTCCCAATCGATTCCTTGCCTCATTTCCGTCAAAACCCAACTGATTTCAAGTCCAAAAACTTTCTATTTTATTCAAAATCTCTCTGCCCTAAACTCGCGACAGTTACCTTGTTTTTCTGAGATTTTTGATTTTCTGTGATTCAAAATGGTTAGAACCAAGAACCTCAACTTCACTGATTCCTCTGATTCACAACAAAACCCTGATCTTCTTGCTCCTCCTCCAACAAAGAGAAGAAAGTTGATTCCTAGACCAAAAGCCAAAACCCCTCTTAAACCTCAACCACAATAAAAAACCAAAGGTGTGGTGATCAAAGAGCCTATTGTGACTAGGGCTCAATCTAAAAAGAGCACATCTACAGGAAGGAGTAAAGGTGTCAAAACTCCCTCACCTTCTCACTCAGACTCATCCACACCCTCTTTTACTCCAAAACCTCCCAAGAAGCCAAAATATGACAAAAATGTGGCTAAGGCAATGGCTGGGATCATTGACCAATTGGAGAAGGGTCAATCATCCAAGAAATCCAAGATTCCAGAGGCAGAGATCACTACTCCTCCCAAAGGATTCAATGTGGGGAAACTGGTGGAGTCTCCCAAGTACCTGACACAGTTCTCCAGAAGGAAAGTGTGTAAAACACACTACGTTGATCTGAAGCTACTTCAAGAGGTAGTGAAGTTTGATCTTAGTCCTTATCTTGATCCATTTATGCCTTGGTTGTCTATCAGATTGCCTTTTTGCACAAAGGTAATCACCCATTTTTACTGTAACCTAGAAATCACTAATGAGCCTGACCGAACCTCAGTTGAGGAAGAGATGACCACCACAGTGAGAGGTCAAAAAATTCTTATATCTCCCTCTAGGATCAATCTATGGTTAGGAATTGAGAATCCCCCGGATGATATCTATTCTGAGCTTGAGCCAAACCAAATTTTCACTATCCTTAAGCCCGGTGAGTTAGTTGGCCCCCTCAATTTTAAACCGAGTGATATGTGTGATCATCACAGGGTCCTATGGTACATCTACTCTAGGTCCCTAGTGAACAAAGCCAACAACTATACCCACTTCTCGGATAGGGATTATAGATGGTTTGCTTCACTCCTCTTGAAAGAAGAAAAGGATCTGGGAGAGTACATATTCTCTGAAATGAAAAGGTATAAGGTGGATGGAAAAGGGACTACTCCAATGCCATATCCCCAAATTGTGTCTCTTATCCTGAAAGAGAACAAAATATGGTACTTGGATAGTAAGGAGCCAATTGAGAGGGTGACCCCAGTGGGGAGGAACCAAATTGGTAAACTGAACATCGACATCCCTCTTAAAGGCCCACTGGAGTCTGGGTCCAAGAAGAAAAGAAAGGCTACTGAGGCAGAAACCAGTAGAATGGATGACACTCAGTCATCGGCTCCAGCTGCTACCACATCTTCACCATCTTTCCTGAATGCCACTCTCCAGCACTTTATGGAGAATATGCTCAGAGGCTTTCATGTGGATATAGCCAACACCAATGCTGAACTCATAACCCACATGAACACCAAAATGGGAGAGTTGGTTGAAAGAATGGATCGAAGGCACGAGGAGCTACTAGCAGAGCAATGTGCCCAGGGAGAGACTCTGAGACTGATACTGGCACGCTTGGATTCTCTGGGTCCTAGACCTTCTGCAGGTCCTTCTTCTTCTGCACCAGCACCTCCAGAAAACCCTCCTTCAGACATTCCCATTCCTATTCCTACTCCTGAGGCTGAACCATCTACCCCTCTGGTTTCTGATCCACTTGAGCCCCAAGGAAAAGACATCTTATTCACAGTGGATGATCCTGAAACCCTTGAGTCTACACATATCATTATTGGTGATTCACCTCAAAAGCCACAGCCTGAGACCACTCCTAAACCTATTCCCTCTCCTACCCAAACAGAGGTAGTATCATCTTCTTCCTCTGAACATATCACTCCAGTGTTAGACACATCTCCAGAAGCACAGACCACTATGGTTGTCTTTCAACCTTCTCCTCTCCTACCTAGAGATGATATCCAAATTCCACCTCTCAATCTTCCTGAACCTGAGTCATCCAGTTCCTTTGATTCATCTAGTTCAAATGGTGGTGGGTTGGTTCTTCCAGTAAAACCTATCTCTATGGTGAAGCCTTCTAACCCTCAACTTGAATGATGAAGCCAGAAAGGGGGAGAAGAGCTTGAGAGTGATTTTGTGGATTTGTCCTTGCTTTTCATGGGTATATGGGTGTACATGGGACTTTAGGGAGCTTTTTGAATTCAGTATGAACTTATTTTGTAATTTGAAATTTAAGTTCAATGCAAGTGTGTTTAAATTATGACTTCATTTGATTTCATTTAAGTTTGTGAATTATGATATATGTTTGGACTAATGAAGTTGTTGTGTATGCAAGGTATAATCAACTTAATAAGAAATAATTAATTAAGAATCCAATTTGAAAAACCATGTTCAAAATCACCAAGTTTTGTCATCATCAAAAAGGGGGACAATGTTAGATCTCATGTTTTGATGATAACAAAAGAATGGTTTGAAAAGGAAATATTTAATAATCAAGTTTGAACTAAGTAATAACAGGAATAAGCTTTACTTGAGGTAAGCATGGAAGTAGTGAAGATTGGTCAAGAGGAAATGCTGAGGAACTTGATCAGAAGTGCATTTTCTAAGGCATTACTCGAGGCGCTACTCGAGTAATGAGCCAAAACTTGAAGTAACCAGGCAAAACTTCCAGTTACCTGCCACCATTACTCGAGGCGCTACTCGAGTAACCAGGTAAAACTTTAAGGTTGCTCTCGGCCTGCCAATGTTACTCGAGGAGCTACTCGAGTAACCATGTGAAAACTTCCAGTTCCCTTCAAGTTTTCCCCATGATACTCGAGGAGCTACTCGAGTACCTGTGTTTCCTAAAAATGGACCTCTCGGCATTTTGTACCACTGCTAATGTTACTCGAGGAGCTACTCGAGTAACCAGGTCAGATCTTCCAGTTCACCTTCAAGTTTTCCATGATACTCGAGGAGCTACTCGAGTAACCGTGTATTTGAAAATATGAAGCTCTCGGCACTTTGTACCACTGCCAATGTTACTCGAGGAGCTACTCGAGTAACACAATAAGGTGAGTGAAAACTTGAGGTTTGTACCCGATTAACTTGATTTCTCTTTTTCATCTTCCTCGAGTACATACTCCATTAGACAAGTTTATTTTAAGTGGATTCCTCGAGTATGTACCCCAGTATATGCAAATGTTTTCAAGATAAACTTCAAGGCATTACCAGAGTAAATCACATGCAAAAGTCTCAGTTACTCGAGGAGCTACCCGAGTAACCTATGCAAAAATGAATGCATTACTCGAGGAGCTACTCGAGTAACAAGGTAATTGCTCTCGGCCTTGAAATCCTGCCAACATTACTGGAGTAAAGCATCGAGTAATCAAAAGTTTCTCAAAGGATTACTCGAGGTGTTACCCCAGTAATCCATAAAGTTTCAGAAGCATTACTGGAGTAGCTACCCGAGTAAATGACTGTTCACAAAGGTTTGAAATTTAGTTTACTCCATGCACTACCCGAGTAATCTTGTTTATCTTCATGGAATTTCAAATAAACAATGATTTCACGATGTTACTCGAGGAGCTACTCGAGTAAACTTCAAGGGTTACTCGAGGAGCTACTCGAGTAAACATACCCAGAAATTTAGAAATCATTCAAACCTTCACTATATTGTTTCCTATATGATTAACCTTTCATTGTATTAGCATTCTTAGTATATTTACAGAGAAACAATGAAGAAATCATATCAAGAGATGAAAGTCAAATCAAACGTTCAAATGCCAACCACCGCCAACGGATATTTTTCAAAAACTTGAAAAGTCAACAGTGGCTGCGCACTCACCAACGGACGAAAGGAAACGTTCCAATGGTCATCCCCATCATATCTATATATATGGGAACCTTCAAACAGAGAAGAACAACCAAGCATCCATACAAACGATTCATTAAGTTCATTGCTCTGTTTTCACGTTGAAATTGTATTCATATGCTTCAGTGATTATCATTTACTCTTTGAGAGAGATATTTCATTCAAACTCAATATTTGTTATTGAGATAACTTAAGGTTGTGGAACCTTGAGTTGGGATTGGATTACAACCTGTAAGGGGGAGCGAGTGTCCAGGTGTAAGGAACTTGCTTGTACTGAGGTGCCAAGAACCCACTGAATCTTGGAAGTTATAGTGAAACTCTCAGAGAAGCTCTGAGGACTGGACGTAGGTCAAAGTGGTTGTGACCGAACCAGTATAACTCCCGGTGTACACTTCGGTGATATTTCTCCTTCCTTATTACTGTTTTAATTCTTTTGTCAAAATTTTATATTTTCGAAAGAAATTTCAGTATCACCCAATTCACCCCCCTCTTGGGTGAAACGCTTGATCTAACAATCGCTACGAAGTTAAAATATTTGAAATTTGAAATTCTTCTACCACCTGAAATTTGTAGCGGTTAAGAATTTATAACCGCTACAAATATATATTAGTAGTGGTCTTGTTATAGAACCACTCAAGGTTAAAATAAATTCTTCAATTTGATTCCAACAGCTTGAAAATTGGTAGCAGTTACTGTAGTGATTTTACTCATATAACCGCTACAAATTTGTAATACGGTAGTGGTTACTAAACTGCTACAAAATATTAAACGTTGGAAAATCAGAATATAAGCTTCTAGGCATTCGTAATTCTCTATTAACTCCTCTTCTTCACTATACTTTCATTCACTCATGCCAGTTGTAACGGCAAAATTGCCTATCAGTGTCAAAGATGCAAGTTCAAAAAGTGGCATGCACAACATGTTGTTAAGGAACATTTGCTTTTGAAGCCTTTCCCGGAAGACTATACATTCTGTGCATTTTATGGTGAGAAGACCGGTATAAGATATGATGATGCTCTTCCTCGAAAGTTCACAAGCAGGAGTTCAACTAGATGAAGATGATCCTGTTAATGATGTTTTGCGTGATGCATTTAGTGTTCATGATGACAACTTCAACAAAGAAGTGCAGGGCTCAGAGACGATGTTCATGCAAAATGAAGACGCTCAGGATTTTTTTAACTTGATGGATGAAGCAGATTGTACTTTATATCAAGGTTGTCGAAAATACTCTAAATTATCTTTCTTGATCAAGTTGTATCATATCAAGTGTTTGTGTGGAATCACAGATAAGGGAATGTCGATGTTGTTGGAATTATTACAAGATGCATTCCTCGACGTGGAGATTCCCACAACATTCTATGAAGCCAACAAGATTATTAACAGATTGGGCTTGAACTACCAAAAAATTGATGCATACCATAATGATTGTATGTTGTATCAGGGAGAGGATGACAGTAGGGAGACTTGTAAGCGATGTCACACATCGAGGTACAAGACAATTCAGAAGAGAAAAAAGTAAAAGAAGAAACCTGCAAAGATTCTCAGATACTTCCCTTTAAAGCTGCACTTATAAAGATTGTTTATGTTGTCTAAAACGGCAGAGCACATGAGGTGGCATGAGGTTGATAATAATGAAGATGGTAAATTATGACATCCTTAGGATGCAGACGCCTGGAAAACGTTTGACAAAGACTTTCCATTTTTCGCTGCTAACTCCTGAAATGTTAGACTTGCTTTGGCAACAGACGGTTTCAATCCATTTGGGAATCTTAGTACAAGTTACAGTATTTGGCCGATAGTCTTAGTTCCCAACAATTCACCCCCTGGATGTGTATAAAACAAAGCTCCTTCATTTTGTCTATGATCATTCCAAGAAAAATGGCACTGGGTAATGACATTGATGTGTATCTCCAACCGCTTATTTCAGAGTTGCTTGACTTAATGTAATGTCGGCATCGAGACATATGACGCCTTCTGGAAGACATTATTCAACTTGCGTGCAGCCTTAATGTGGACAATTAATGACTTTCCTGGCCTTGGAACATTATCAAGATAGAATGTGTATACTGGCTCGGCTTCTCTAGCCTGCAATGTTGACTCTGATGCAATGCACCTTCCCCACAGTCGGAAATGGTGCTTTATGGGGCATCAGAGGTTTCTTGATGGAAGGCATAAGTTTAGATTGCAACGGAATTGCTTTAATGGGAAACCAAAAACAAGAGATCCACCTCAGACTTTATCTGGTGCAGACATCTTATAGCAGCTTGAAGATGTTGAATTTGAGTTCGAAAAAAGCGACGATGCAGCACAAGCAGGCCGTAAGAGGGGCAAAACTTCTGCGCCTCATCAATGGAGGAACATAAGCATTTTCTTTACTCTTCCATATTGGAATTATAATTTACTTCGCCACAGTCTTGATGTCATGAACATTGAAAAAAATATATGCGACAATGTGCTATATATGCTACTTAACGAACCGGGTAAGTCAAAAGATCATCTTCAAGCAATGAAAGATTTACGTGCCATAGGAGTTCGTGAAGACGCGTGGCCAGATGAGCATGACAAATTTAAGCCCGCAAAGTTCACCCTTACAAAATCAAACAATGAATTCTTCCTTGCGACGTTGAAGAAAATAAAAGTTCCAAATGGGTATTCAACCAACATTTCACGATGTATTGACATGCAGGCTCGAAAGGTTGCTGGCCTGAAGAGTCATAACTCACATGTACTTATGCAACAGTTATTTCCGCGGGCTATAAAGAATACACTTCCTCCATATATGTCAATCATTTTGGTGGAGCTTTGTTCTTTCTTTCGAAAGTTGTGTTCCAAGGTCTTGATCGTTGAGGAGCTCGATCAGTTGTAGTCCAAAATTATTCTTACACTTTGTCATTTGGAGATGCTCTTTCCTCCATCCTATTTCACTGTGATAGTTCACCTTACAGTCCACCTTATTCATGAAACAAAGCTCACTGGCCCAGTTTAATATCGATGGATGTATCCTATTGAGAGGTACTCATTATATATATACACATATATGTTATTAATAGTTCTTATATTTATTAGTCAACTTTTTGAGCATTTTGTATCATTTTACCCTTCTTCATGTTGCATGTTTCTTAGGAAAATGAAATCTTAATTAAGGAATAAGGCTTAGCCAAAAGGTTCTATAGATGAAGGTTATATAAGGGAAGAGGTCCTGTATTTCTATTCAAGGTACTTTGATTACATTAAGACCGCCTTCAACCGGCTGCCTCATGTAGACAATTATCCTGAACCTGCATGAACATCAGGAGAATTTATCCCTCATGTTGCTAAACCAATTGGAGGAACTGAGAACAACTGACAATAATTGAGAAATTGCAAGCACATAGACATATCTTAATTAATTGCACTCAAGTTAAACCTTTCATATAGTAAAAATTGTACACTCACATGTTATTCTATATCTTTCCTAACATTTTTCACTTTCATTTCACTATCGCATTCCCATAATTAATTACAGGGAATTCAGAAGTCATGTTAAGCGTCAACTCAGGATCCGTACACAAAAATCCTCTAAAGGTGACAAAAAGTTCCACAGAGAATTCCTAAGCTGGTTTGTGGGTAGAATACTAAATGATCACAACCCACACTTACTAGATTTCAGAGCTCTCGCAATCGGCCCTCTTGACTATGTAAAAAGGTTTACATCTTACAATGTCAATGGTTTGAAGTTTTGCACGGTTTCACGAGATCAAGGATTGCAAACTCAAAATTCAAGTGTTTATGGCACCTTTGGGACAAGGAGTTATGTGAGGAGCAGTAACGGCAACATGCAGTTCGAAGGCGTCCATTACTATGGAAAGCTTCTTGATGTCGTAGAACTTAATTACCAAGGTCGTTTCACCGTTACACTATTCAAGTGTTTGTGGGCAAATACCACTACTTCCTAGGGACTCACAACTGACGACTTAGGCATCACATCGATAAATTTCTCACTACCAACTCGCATTGGTCATTCTCAAGATGATGAGCCGTATATTCTTGCTTCAAAGGCACACTAGGTTTATTATGTTGAGGACGAGAGACATAGGGATTGGTACATGGTTGTTCATTTAAAGCCTCGAGACCTTTATGACATAGGTAATGGTGATAACATCGCCTATAAGAGTGAGCCGTTTCAGTCAGCCAATTTCAAAAACTTCTTCCCTGAAGGGGATCACAATTTACCTATAGTTTGGTGCGTTTTTTAAATTCATATCATTTTAATTAAATGTTTTTAACAAAAAAAATATCGCTAACAATTTTTCTATATAATTTTTGTAGGGATGGCACAGATGACTGATCAAACAAATTATGTTTTCATTTTAAAACAAATTATGTTTTTGTTTTTTTTAAATGTTTTTTAAAAAAAATTAAAAAAAATATTTGTATCGGTTATAAAACCGTTACAAATAACAACAATAACTGCTATAACACTAGAACCACTACAAAACCATGACACTAACCGTTATAAGTTCCACGCAGATCCCTATAAATACCCCCACCACATCTCATTTCAAACACTCCCCCTTTTCTTTCCACCTTACCTCTCTTTCATCTTCTCTCATTTTCACTTTTGTTTTCTATGAGCAGAGGAGCTTGACAAGGTGATCAAATATGGTAATAAATTTTTAAATTATTTATTTCAATACTTTTTTCTTTTGCATAATATTTATTCTCACTATTTTTTTCAGATATTTATTTACATAATCATAATCACATTATAGCAAACAACATAATAGTTTCTTATTACCTACATATCCCCAATAATATTATCAATACAATTTTTAAACTTATCTAATTTAATTAAATCATTCATTTAAAATTATAAATGACCTAAACTATTGAATAATAAGCTAATTAAATTAGCTAAACTATTAAAATAATAAAATATTTAATTTAATATTAAAAAACAGAAACAAATAATTTTTTTTTAAATTTTTCTAACTCTACAATATACTTTTTAAAAGACAGACTAAATTTATGGCGCAAAATTTGAATTTCTATTGAAATTAGTAGCGGTTATGTAACCGTTACTAATATTTCCCGCCCTTTTTAAATTCATCTTAGTAGCGGTTTTATAACCGCTACAAATATCATGAAAAATTTTCATTTTTATTTTTCGCCATCCAATATTCATGGTTTTGCCATTTGTAGCGGTTATATAACCGCTACAAATTACCAATAATATGTTCATCAGATTGAGAAAGTTGTAGCAGTGCTAATTAATCGCTATAAATATAGTAGCGGTTTTTTTCGTTTGAGTAGCGGTTAAAAATAATCGCTGCAAATATACTTATAACAGTGGATTTAGTAGAACCGCTACTAATTATGTTTAAAGCGGTTAAAACCGTTACTAAACCATAGTTTTTTTGTAGTGACCTGGAATCTTGAGCTTTTTTTAAATCGTACGGATCTTAGCAACCTATTTATCCGGATGAAGGCTTAGCAACCAAGATACTTCTTTCCGTAAATTTTTTAAATTTTTAATAAGGTGGAAATTGAACCTCAACCATTTCACTAGTTATTTAGTGTTCGTTTGGAATAACTTATTTTTAGGCAACAAGTGCTTATAAATTATGATTTACGATTTACAAGATAAATATGTGAGAGGAGTTTTATTTCGACTTGCGTAATAAACACTTATATTTAAAAAATAAGTATTTCTAAACATGTATCTGATTGGACAACAACAAAACCAAGAAGGGTTGACTTGTTTTTCACAGTACACTTCATTTGAAAATTACGCAGGGATACTAGTTGGTAAGTGCACCGTAAGATTCTTTGAAAAAAAAAAATCTAGTGTTAATATTTAATAAAATCCTTCGTAGGCCATGTGACATGACCGTGTCAGAATAAATTAATACAAGAACCCAATCCTTGGAGAATTCAACAATAATGACTACAGAGACTAGGTAGCTTGTAAGATTTGGAGAGATAAAATTATAGAGCATTTACAAGGGAGATAAAAGTAAAAATAAAATCTTAGAGACCCCCAGTTGTAGTGTGTAGATCTCTTCAAAATGGAATGTGGGCACATGCTACAGGAGCAAGCTCTGTTGTTGTCTGCGTGTTAAATTTTTTGTAACTATGAAGCTCATGATTGATTCTGATCACGATTTTTGTAACTAGGCTTCTATTTCTTGGACCCAAAATAGAGATGTTGATCTCTAAATCCTATCGACACTTTAAGTTTTAGATTTGACCATTTCGTTCTCAAACTGTTTAAGATTGTGAGTCTCTTGCTTTAATGTCAAAAATTTCCGTCATACTGAAGCATAAAATATTAAATTTCTGTCAAAAAGTATAAAATATTAAATTAATAATTAGGTTGCAAAAGAATTTTATAAAATTTATTAAAGAATTTCTAAAAAAGTTGTAAATATCATTCAGATAAATAAAAATCTGGCAGTTGCATCATTTGAAATTTAAATATTTTATTAGATATTTGTAAATGAACCTCTGAAATTTACAATTATTAAAATAAAATTTTATAATTTATTTTTAAAAAAATTTATTGGACATTCAATTGCCATTCAATTTTCTATTTTAGAAAATAATTGACATTCACCCAATTATTTATTTGGTAAATTTCCTCTACAAATAGAAGATCTAGATCCTCTGAGTGAAGAGTATGGATGATGCTAGAGTTAGGGTTGGTGCTACCCGCATCTTGGCAGGCTAAAAAAACACTAGCCCGAGCCCAACAAGATGGATATTTTTAATTTAAAACTCAAAGATAAATGGAAAAGGTTGGCCTTAATACTAGTATATCTTTTTTTAGTAAAAAAAGGAGAAATTTCAAAATAATCTATTGGGAAAATTATTGATTAAGATCCCACAATATATATTAGAAATTGATGTTAGCAAAAACATTATACTTACTGTAATATCCCAAATTTTATATTCACTAAAAATATAATGTAATTAATTGAGAAATTCAATAAAATGGTGAATATTCATGAAATTTGGATCTTATGAATTTTGAAATATTCATATTCATAAGGAAATGAGAAAATTAATTCAAGAAAGGAATTAAATTATAAAGGTGATCGCAAAATTATAACTTTGCCAATTTAGCCCAAGATTAATTAATTTCTAATTAATTGAAGTTAATTTCAATTAATCAAGAAAAATAAAGAAAAATGTATAATTGGATTATTCTTGATGGAATAAATCAAGAATTGTGAAATTAGGGAGAAATATATATAATTCATTTATATGAATTATGAAATTTTTGAAATCATTTTTCCCTTTCCCTTCTCCTCCCTCATTTCGGCTAATACATAAAATTAAGGGGAATAAAATAATTTCATGATCACATGTCCAAAATGCTACAAGAAAAGAATAATGATGACAATGGTAAGGTGAGTATGACATGAAGTATGGACATGATGATCATGGTACAGTGATGGTAAGGGAGCAAGTAAGTTAAATTATGAGGAAGTATGGCATAAAGTGAAGAGGTATGGTGGAAGCATGGTGGAAGACATGTGTTACCATCTCAACCCTTGATGAAATCATTGGCTAGAAGGAAAGAAGAGGAATTTAATAAAACACATTCTCCTCCCTTGTCATGCAACATTTAGTCCAACACTAGAGGGGGGGAGGGGGGGAGAGAGAGAGAGAGAGAGAGCTTGGAGACCTTGAGAGCTTTAGAGAGAAGAAAGAAGAAATCTAAGGTAAGAAATGATTTCTCACTAATGGAAAAATCACTTTTAAGACCGGTTGAAAACGACATTTTGACCGATTTTTGATCCGGTTTTGATACAGCCGGTCTTAAAAGTCTGCTATTTTTTAAACCGGTCAACAAAACCGATTTTAAAAATCATTTTTTTAGATCAGTTGCTCAAAGACCAGGTCTAAAAAATCCAGATTTGTTAGACTAGTTGTTTAAAAACAGGTCTAAAAACTTTATTTTCAAGACTTTTAAGACCGGTTGTTAAAGTAATCGGTCTTAAAAAGTACTGGTTATTTTAACAAACGATCTTAAAAGTGATATTTTTTTTAAAAAAATAAATAGGGCCTTTTTTTGTAGTCAAACGTACAGATGAGTAGAAGGGATTACAATGAAAAATCGATTGTTGATACTTCCAAGCAAATTACCACCATCAGATTTCACAAAAACACCTTCCCTGTGAATCCCGCTGATAAAATTTCTGAAAACCTGAATTCCTGTATTGTTCACTAAGAACATCAAACAACATAGAAAGATAATGAACAGCTCTTGTGACAAAATTCAGACACACTGCACCCATAAGTTTAACTTTGTATTCATATTCAGTTTCTTAGTTGAAACTATGAAACTATTTTGGCACAACCATAAGGAAGAAGAAAACCAGAGAAGAAATTAAAAAAAAGCAAATAGAGGAATTGTTTTAAGCGAAGCGCTTCACTCTGCACCTTCTTCTTCCTCTTTCATCTATCATCACCTTACAGTAGATAAATCAAAAATTAGTTTACAAATTAATTAAGCGTTTAAAAGGAAAGTTTATTCAAGCCTCATAACATCAGTTGCATCTTCTTCACGCATCTCTGGGTCAAAGCAAAGGAGCAAGCAGCTCATGGCAGCAAAGAAGTGAGGCTGCCAAGGTAGGTTGCGATGAAGGATGGATGTCACGGGGAAAGAGAAAAGTCGCAACGAAGGAGATCAGAGCAAGCAAGGTTGTGGCGGCGACAAACTCATTCAGTGCAAGGGTGAGAGCACCGTAGCAACAAACATGAGAATGAGATCGAGTGAAGATGACCAAACTCACAAAGTAATCGCACCATGAAGAGAGGTTTCAGATTTAAAGAGCGAAATTTAGGCTCGACAAAGAGGAGATTCAAAAATTTAGGGTTGATTTTTTAGACTAGGTATATATAAAACCGATCTTAAAAGGATGGGAAAAAAAGTAATTTTTAAATTTTTCATATTTAAGACCGGTTTTTATTAAAAATGGTCTTAAATGCTTGATATTTAAGACCGGTTATTATTAATAACGGGTCTTAAAAGTTTAAAATTTTTAATTTTTTAAATTTTTAGACCGGTTTTATTTAAAACCGGTCCAAATAATTTTTTTAAGACCAATTTTTTTGAGAACCGGTTTTAGAAGTTCTATATAATTACAAATCTGCCAACGATCAAATTGTTTAGACCTTATCCGCTATAACCAGTCTAAATATGGCGGTCTAAAAAGGAAATTTTGTACTAGTGTTTTGAGCTTTTCTTGTGATTTTTGTCATGATATCCCTCTCTAAACCTTGATTCTTCATGCATCTATGATCTTGAAGACACCATTCTTAGCTCAAGAAGAGAAAGAGGAGATGCCTAGAGAGAGAGGATTCAATATCTCAATAGGTAACTTCACAAACCTTATATCTAAACTTGTATGGTGTTGTTGAGATTTGTGTTTGGTTTTGGTGATTTTTGTCAAATTTGTAAATTTGGAAAGTCCTAATCCAAAGGGGTTATGCTACCCAAATTTCTTTGAATCATGGTTAAGAAGTGTTTAAATGAGTTAATAAAGGATTAGAAGTAGAAAAGTACAAGTTTTAGAAGCTAACACACAAAACTACGTTTTTCCATTTTCTTTGAATATTTCAGCCAGTACTATTTCAGGGGGTAGGATCTAGACTTCCATGAAATAAATGGTTCCATTGGATTCAATGGGTGAAAATAGGCGGGGTTACAGTTGGTCACTTTTTTGGTAGAGGCCGAAAAGCATAATTACGAAAACGCCACTGAAACTCTAAATAGGGCCTGTCAAGGGTATTTTCATAATTTGACAGTGAATTTGGTGATTTCAAGCCCAGAAATGGATTCCTTAGGTGAAAATATGTCAAAATAGCTTTAATCAAAATTTTGGGAAAATATGCCATCAAGCCGGGTAAGGCGGGGCGGGGCCGGGGTCCCGGGGGCATTTTGGTAAAATTTCACCATAAACTAATATAACCATCAGAAGCACTATGGAAGTGTCTAAAATGTATATTTGACATTCTAGGACCGAGTAGAAAGTCTGAGGGATTGTCACACAAATTGAGGCATGTTATTCGAAGATTGAGGGAGGGCGATTAAGGTAGGGAACTTACCTCTCTTGTATGTATTTGATATTTGTGCTGGTGTATTGATGCATGTTATTGCTTTGCTTGATTTTGTAAAACATATATGAATAATTGAAGCTCTGTTTCTATTTATGCTATGGCCATACGTACGTTGTTTGAAACATTGAGCACGCAGATATATCATTGTGTGAGCATGAGTTATGTGATGCAAACATGTCATGCATTAAGCACTTATCTTGCATGCATATTGGTATTACTTTACTACTGAGATTCCCAGAATCTCACCTTCCCTTACCAACAATTTAGATAGGAGAAGACAAAATGTATGCTAAGAACAAAGAAGAGAACCGTACGACGGGATTGCAGTGATGGAACGAAGACGGGAAGATGTCTCCATTTTACAGGAACGAGTTTACACACCCACGTAGCGCTGTGAAACTACGTTAATTGTAATTATCAAGTACGAACCCTTATGGGAAATTTCCGTAATCGTGCACATAATACCAGTGTCTTTATGCTATTCCTGTGTTGCTTATCAAACTGTGTATCGTTTTCTATAAATACTCTGAAATAAGTGAAAATAAGATGAGGGTGTCACACTTACTTTTAATATTTTAATTTTTTTTTACCATCTTTAATTTACACACAAACAAACACTTCATTTTTTTTTAAAAAAACACTTTTTATTTTTTTTATTCTTTGCATTAAGCCTTCTTATATACATTATTTCTTATTTATTTGTATCCTGATTAGTTATTATTCTTTGTGATCTTTCTTCTATTTATTCATTTTCTTTTTTAGCCATTGTTTCCACTGTGTATTCATATTGTTCGAATATCTTTATATTAAAAGGTAAAAATGCCCTGAAATTTTCCATCAAGGGGCATTAGGCATCATAAAGTTATCAATGGGGCAATTTTATCTTGAAAGTTTAAAAGATGGGGCAATGTCACCTTGCCCTAACAGATTCAAACGGTTAACTATTAGTTAATCAATTATGATAAGTTAGCATGCACATGTAGCATCCACATCACCTTTTTTTTGGGGATAAAAGGCTTTTTACCCTAGAAATTTTCACAGAAGAACTATAGGCATCAAGAAATTTTTCGATGAGGGCAATAATGCCCAAGAAGGCATAGAGTTTTTTGTTGATTTTTTCTATATCTAGGACACCATCATCAAGCACCAAACGATGAAATAAATTGAAAATTCAAGAAAAATAATGAACCCATAAATTAAAACACATATATATGAGTAGAGAAACCTATAAACCATAAACTAGAAAACTCAAAATCAAAAGCAAAGCACAAATTCCTCAAGTCTATAAAAAAGAAGTGGAAATTTTAAGTTTATGAAAATAGAAGCTATAACAGAAGAAAATGGAAAACATAGAAGAGGAGAAAGTAGCTCACTGATAAACTCTTCATAAATATGTTTGGTGAAGCACACCCACATCTTCTATCCCACTGATGATAGATATGGGCATGCTTCACAGAACAAATTTATGAAGACTTTTTTAGTGAGTGGTTTTCGCACCTTCTGTCTTCTCGGTTTTCTTCCTTCACAACTTCAAGTTTCCTAAATCCATATTTTACATTTGCTTCTTTGGGATTTGCGGATTTTTTGTTTTGCTTTTCATTTTGAGTTTATCATTTATGGGTTTGTCTACTCATATATTTTATTTTGATTTATGTATTCTTGATTTCTGTTGATTTTTCAGTTTAATTGATTGTGTGGTGCTTGATGGCAATGTCCCATATATAAAATAAACCAACAAAAATTTTGTAACTCCTAGGTTTGAAAAACTTCCAGGTGCCCATAACACTTCAATAGAAACTTCCAAGGCAAAAATGTCCTTTAACTAAAGTGACATGGATGCCTCATGGGCACGCCAGCTCAGCATAGCTGGTCAACTAATAGTTAACTGTTTGGATTTGTTTCGGCAGAGCAGCATTTCCACGTTTTAGAAACTTCCAAAATAAAATTGCCCCATTAAAAACTTTTCATTGTCTAATACATATTGGTGGAAACTTCTAGGGTATTTTTTCCCTTTAACCCAATATTTTATGGTTATTTTTGCATATATTTGATGGTTTTGAACTGTAAAATATTTGAGTGCTAAATGTTAATCTTTTATGGTTCTTTAGTTATAACCATAAACTATTCTCAAAATATTTTACAGCTCTTTTGTAATAACTGTAAAATATCCTAAGAATAATTTTACGGTTCTTTATTTTGTTTTCAAAAAAAACAAACTATAATTGAGTCATATGAATATAAATACCAATTTACATAAATAAATCTTGCAAAAACCAATAATTTTACAATTAACAAACTATTATTGATTACAAAAAAGTTACAACCAATAATATGAATTGCATTTAATCTCCAATTCACAAAATACAACACTTTTAAATTTTAGAACAACCATATACGTAACAATGTCAAAATCAGAATACAACTCTAACTTTCTAAGGGAACATGATCCTCTTAGAATCTTTTTTCTCATTTTCTTCCCAAAATCTCATCTCCACTTTTCAATAAAAAAATGGATAGTTTAGATTTAATATTTTTTAAAACTATGATTATAGTGTTTTATAAATTAATTTTTTTGTATTGCAATTATGAATTGTGTAAATCATATTTTAACAGTCTCAGTTTACTTATTTATATTTAAAATAATAATTTTATAAAATATGAAATCTAAACCATCTACTTTTTTAAACATGAGGGTGGAGATGAGATTCTGAAAAGAAAAAGAGAAAAAAGATCATGAGAGAACCCAAACCCCTTTCTAAATATATTGGCAACTGCGTTAATCTTCAACTTCTTTAAATTGTAACACTTCTCTCTTTAGAAATTTTATCTTCAATGGCAATAAGATCATCAATAACTTCACTACCATCTTTGAGGTGACCCAGAAGCTAAGTAATGAATGAAAGCTATAGCGTTTGGTTCAAAGATTGCAAACAATCATATATAGACACCTTTTCATTGTCATTATGATCCTTTATTCTATAAAAAAAACCCTCAAAATCTCATTCCCTCACAAACATGCTCCATAGTGTTGTGTTGCGTTGCGTTGCCATGGACATGTTATTTACAGAGTCACTTCCTTCACAATGGTCTCTTTACTTCCTTTCAAGGAAGCAACCAGAACCTCCATTCTCTCCAAACGTTGGCTTCATGCCCGGCATTCACCTGCCAACATAGACTTCAACGAATCATTCTTCGTAAATCCTGAGAGGGTACGGCTGAAGCACAAGCAGGAGTAATTAAGTATAATGCCTTTAAATTTTTTATAATTAATATTTGACAGTTTCAATTACAAACTGCTAAATATAATATTCAATTACTTGAAGGTTCTTTACAAAAAAAAGCTGTACAATGTACTATATTTTATGGTTGTCTCACAACCGTAAAATATTTCACAGTTTATCTTAACAACCGCAAAGTATTTACTTTGTTATCTTTGCCTTTTCATAGTTTACAGTATCCTCTTTTTTGCAAAAAAGGGGAAGAGTGCATCTGTCTAGAAATGTTTTGGTGTTTTCCAATCCCAACCATAAAATTCCTGGGATTCATAGGGGATCATTTTCAATATGCCTTCTTAAGTAACAACTTGGGTTTAGTTTCTAAGGAGTAGACATGGCAATTTGAAGTTAGCGGATCCAATCTGCAACCTCCTACTTACAATGGAACTTCCACACCACATTTCACAGTAAGATCTACATCTCATCCCATTTTTATGAAAATTTGGGCTACTATTTTTCCAGTGGAAGGAAAAAATCTTCAAACGAAAAAATTCCTACAAACATCTTTAATTTTCAAGATCTTTGCCACCTTATTTATAAGAATTATTGATAATTTTGACAGGCATGAAAAGAAAACAAAATAACCATTCACTGTTTGAATAACTTGACATTTCAATAATATCAAATAGCTAAGAGGAAAAGCTTGAATTTAATACCATTTGGTATCCCATTGATTTGATTTTTCTGGGTAAGCAAACACTTGAAGTAGCCGTGTTTGGAGCATCACCATCATCTTCGTTGGTGTTGGATTCCATGGGCGACTTCTTCGTAAAAGCTAGGGAAGATAAAATTTCAAAATGAAATTTGACGAAGATTGATTTGGAAGTCTATGTCTCAACTCACCCAGGTTAATCAAATTCATTTTATAGACAAGAGATAAGGCATATTTGAAAAGATAAAACCGTGGGTTGTCAAATCAATGTGCTCTAGAAGTTTCATTCACGATTATGTGTTTGCTAGATAAAAACAAAAGGCCGCCAACATAATATGCTTTAAAATAATGGGATATTGAAATTATGGACTACTCAAAATGTTTAAAATAGACGACTTAGATTCATTGAACATAATCTCCAGCTAGCATAAATAAATAAAATGTATCATGTCATTAAATTTCAAGATATGTGATGTGAACAAGTTGCCTGTGATTGTTCAAAAAATAAAAAAGTTGCTTGTGGTATATGCAAGACAGATAAGGTTTACAGAAGTGAAATTGTGTATTTAGAAAGTTTCAATATAATGCTTTGAATTAGCATTTGGAGAATAATATCTAAAGAAAAAAGTGATTCTAGAGAATAAATTCTGAGCAGAATAGATGTTGTGAAAAAAAATAATTTTGAAAAAATGAGAGTGTTTGGATAATTATTATCATGAACATTTTTCATGTGCAAATTACCAAAAAGAGCGTTATTGATGTAATAATTGCATATAAACCAAAACAAAATTCCATTTCAAAGACATTTAACATCAAATTTCATAATAAAATAATAAAATTTAAATAATTTTATCTGAAAAATTAAAAATTATAACATTAGCCAATTTTAATAATGATAAAATAGCTCAAAAACACATGCATTAATATATTGTATAGGTTTCAAAATCCAGACTAGACACTAAACATGTCGAGGCATTGGATAAAATGTCTGTGGATTAGATCGGAAGTAAATCAAGAGTGAAACCAGTAATAATTAAAATAATATAATTTATTTACATTGTATAACAAATTGATATTTTAATTATGAAAAAAAGAATATTTCATCCTTAGATAGATGTTCAATTTCCCATGTTACAAAATTTTTATGTATATGAAATTATTTCATTTCTTTAATTTTTTCCTCTATTTTTTAAAATTTTTCTCTCTATATAGTTTTTTTTTTCCTTTTGTCATTTCCATTAAAATGTTAATCTTGAATTCTTCTTTTTTATTTCTTTATTCCCTTTTCGCTTTTTTCTCTCTCCAATGCTTGATCATAGACTACTGACTAACGTTTTCCACTTTCCTTTACCGGAGGCACGAGCATTGGAGTTTCTGGATTAAGAAGGGGAAAATATTAGCTTTTTTCAAAATCTTGGTTTTGGGGCCCAAAACTATGATTTTGAATTAAAAAGTGCTTCTGCCATTTTTCTAAATGCCTGTTTAGGTTGACGGTAGAAACTGTTTTTTTTTTACATGATTTATAGTGCACGAGATAAGTATGTAAGAAGAGTTTTACCTCAATTTATGTAAATGTGCTTCTCAAACGCTAATCCAAAGACACCCTAAGTGTATGGTTAATCTTTTAGCAAACCATGATAATATAAAAATGCTTTTTTTTTTTTTTTTACCCAAACAGGCACTTAAAAACAATGTGCAATCAAAACCGGGTGCATTAGAAGTTTTATTTTAGATAGCTCAAAATCATATTTATAACATATGGTTCAAATTCAATGAATCATCACTAGCTAGCTAGCATAAACGAAACCCACCGTTTGATTATGCTTGAGATATTGTATTTTTAAACTTGATGATGATGAGGTAATTAAATTATAGATGTTGCATTGTCTAAGTCTCTTCTACAATTAAGATTGCAAATCCAAGGTCTCGACTTCAAAGCTAACAATAGTAATAAGACTTGATATTTGTTTAAAAATCACAGTATTCTCTCATGCCTTTAATATATTATCCACATTAGGGCATAAAGTGGATATTATATATATTAAGGATAAATAGTATTATATTTCTGTGATATATTATAGATGTCATACTTTTTAATGTAATATATTGTTGCCATCAACCATTCAGACTAACATGTTTTGATTAGCTTTTTAAAAATAATTTTATAGTATATAAAATAAATATATAAAAAGAGTTTTATCCTTATTCGTGTGAAAGCACTTCTAAACAACATAAACCCCACACACGTACACATACTGGTCTCTTTTCCAAAATGTCAAGCTTTGGTCGTATAATTTTTGTAGCTTATGATGCAAATAAATTTCTTTAGAAAGATTGATATTGTCATACTGAAGTATAAAATATTAAATTTCTGTCAAAAAATATAAAATATAAAATTAATAATAATTAGGTGGTAAAATTAATTTTATAAAATTTATTAGTAAATCTCTAAAATGTTGTAAATATAATTCAGATAAATAAAAAACTGGCAGTTGCATCATTTAAAATTTAAATATTTTATTTGATATTTATAATTGAACCTCTGAAATTTACAATTATTTAAATCAAAACTTGTAATTTATTTTTTTAAAATTTTCGTCTGTTGAATGAAAAGCACGGATGATGCTACTTTGTTAAAAAAATAAAATTTGGAATTTATATGTATCTTCTTATTATTCTGCTCTGGAACTCCAAATTTTCAGATTCTATTTTTTGTTTTTTGTTTTCGGCTGGACCCAATCTTCACTCGTCAGATTCAGCGAAAGCGAAAGAGAGCAAAGGAGAGGGACAACAAAAAAACAAAAATTAAAAAACTATCTTGTTCGCTGCCCATTCACAGCGAAGAAAGAACCGGAAGCGGATAGCGCGTGAGTTTGGATTAGTGGTGGGGAAAGAATTTTTTTATCAATAAGTTTTTAGAAAAATCAGATAAACAAAAATCAGATTGTATATGTGATTTGTGTTTGGATTGGTACTGATTGAAGTGACTTTTTTTTCTAACCTTAAACCTATCTGAATTACTATTTGAAAAGTCTGTTTAGATAAAAAATAATTGAACAAGAAGAGTAAATATTCGTAAAAAAAAAAAAATCTATAATGGATTGTGTTTTTTTTTTTATAGTTAAGAAACTGGTTGCTCTTTCTTGAATATCGCTCCAACTTCCTTTCACCCAAAATGGGTGACCAAAGCCACCAGAAACTTCCACCGGACCGGCCTTCTGATGTCCTAGCCAACAGTAGCACTAAGAAGCCAAAAAATAATTCTACTCCACTCACCATGGATACTAGTAAGCCTGAGGAGCTTTCTCCAGTGAAAGACACCTCCATGGTCCAAGTTGAGGTCCATACCCAACGACCTCCAACCAGTACTGCCTCCTACAAGGAATCTCTCGTGGGTTTTAATGGTATAGCCAATGGAGGAGATTGTATGGAAGAGGAAGACCTATTGTTTGACACTCTCAATATGGAATGGGACTTACCGGAGCTATCTGAGGAAGTGAAGGCACTCATGCAGATTCACCCGGTGGTCCCTGTTACAACAGAGGAGTACAATGACTGGTGCCGTTCATGGAATGCTGCATTAATCATCACGATATTAGGCAAGAAATTCAATGTTTACACATTGAAGACACATCTTAGCAGAATATGGCAAACTTCCCAGTTTGATCTTGTAGACCTCCCTAACAATTACTTCCTCATTCGTTTTCTACAAAAAGAAGGGTGGGGGCATTTGTATCAGAAAGTATTATATGGTGGCCCATGGGTGGTGCAACAACACACAATCTTGGTCTAAAAATGGTCCCCCAACTTTGACCCTTACAACAATCTACTTGGCAGAATTATCACTTGGATTAGAATCCCAAATGTCCCAATGCAGTGCTATAACAGAGAGTTCATCACTAGATTGGGAAATTGCATTGGTAGAACCATGAAAGTGGATTTACTTACTCCATCTGTCACGACTTCAGACTCTGCGAGAATTGAGCTAGGCAAATATGCAAGGATTTGTGTGGAACTTGATCTCCGGAAGAAGCTTGTATCATGAGTGATTGTGGCTCATTCGGTATATCAGGTAGAATATGAAGGATTGAGTCTCATTTGTTTCTCTTGTGGTCGCTATGGACATCACAAAGAGCAATGCCCCTGGACATATCGAACTCCGGAGTCCTCAAATCCCCTGTCTGTGCCAACAGCGTCCCGACCCATGCCTCCGCCGCACCGAAGCACGGCACCACCACAGCACAAGCCCACCACCGAGGAGCCGTTTGGAGATTGGATGCTCGTAGGGAATGGGCAACGCTCTCAGATGTCGCATAGGAGGAACCAGATGGGGAGCACGACGGAAAAGAGGAATGGCTCAAGACCGAGGAAGGAGCCGACGGACATCAAGGCTGGCAACGAAGCTGGCAACGGAATCACGCGATTCCAAGTTCTCGCTGATCTATACTTTGCAGAAGGTATGGTGATGAGACGGAGCGAAGCAGAAGCGCCACTTGAGTCTGAGGAAGATGATGATGAGAGACACAGCAGCGAACCGAACCCAAGGGTAGAAGGGCGCAAGTCAACGGTGGATAAGGGAGGAGCACGTGGGAATAAGGGAAATGGAAGGGAAAAAAAGATTGAAAAGAAGATTGGGCCTTCTTTGGTGAATAGGCCTGGACAAACTACAAGGGCTCAAGTCTACAAGGAAAAAACCTAGTTGGGCCAGGACATAGGAAAAAAAAGGAATGGGCCTTCTAAGAGTCGTATGGGCCAGAGAGAACACTTGGTGGTGGGTGGGTCCTTAACCCAAGTTCAAACCTCTTCTATTTTAGCACCAAAACACCATCTTGGGCCAGACACACATTCTCTCTTACTATTAGAAGGCCCTAATCAACAAGATGGTAACTCAAAGGATGCATTTATTAAAGAAAAATGCGAACAGAGTATGCATATGGAATCAAACCTTGCCCTTATGCCTCCATTATCCACCGAATTAGATGATGACATTGGAGATGACTTTATGGAGGCCACACGGGATGAAGGAAAACAACATGTTTTAGTAGATCAACTCACACGAGTTGACAAGATTCTTGGTGATCAGTAAGTCTTACCTTTTTCGGTATTTAGTATTATTAATATCAATATTTTATCGTGATAATTGCCTCTTGGAATTGTAGGGGTGCGGGGAATAGGAATTTCCCCCGCATCATTAAAGATTTAGTGCATACTCATAATATTGATATTTTGTCTTTGCTCGAAACTCGCCTCAGTGGTCCTAGGGCGGACATGGTTATCCGTAAATTAGGATTTAATAATTGGATTAGGTTGGAGGCCACTGGTTTTACGGGAGGCATTTGGATTTTGTGGAATGAAGCTAATACTCAGATTGATTACCTTTTCTCCATTACCCAACTAGTTCACTGCAAGGTGTTAGACAAGCATGCAAACGATTCTTTTTTTGTTACTTTTGTTTATGGGGAACCTGGGGCTAGTAAAAGGGAGCATTTGTGGAGCTCGTTGCAAGAGATTGCCCAAGATGTTGAGGAGGCGTGGATGGTTATTGGGGACTTTAATACTTTTTTGACTTCAGTAGATAAGATCGGAGGGATGGCACCCTCTTTTTGAGCTATGACACAATTCTCAAATTGTATCAGGAGTTCAAATCTGCTAGAGATACCCATTACTGGCGAGCGCTTCATATGGGAGAAACAAGGGGTTAAAGAAAGATTGGATTGGGTGTTTGGTAATCTTGAATGGGAGCTCAATCACCTACAGGGCAAGGCCTTTCACCAACTCCGGTACAAATTTGATCATAGGCTTGTGTTGGTCTCTGATGGCGCCAACTCCACGGTTCAAAACCCCAAACATCGTTTTAGCTATCACCCTGTATGGGCATCAGAAGATAGCTTCTTGAATGTGGTTCGTAAATCCTAGGATAATAGGACTTGGACCCAGGGAAGATTGATTTTTGAAGATGAGGCATCCAAATGGAATTCCAATGTCCTGGGTAGTATTCCTAGGAAAAAACGTCACCTTCTTCGCCGATTAGAGGGGATTGATAGAGTTCAAAAGAACAATACCTCTACTAGCCTCTTCAAGATTGAAAAACAGCTTTGGCAAGATTATAGCAAATTGTGTGCCCAGGAGGAACTTCTCTGGTACCAAAAATCTCGTTGTAAGTGGCTTGCTTGGGGAGACAAGAACATAAAATTCTTTCACACCTCAACGATGATCAAACGTAAAAAATAGAGCATTGAAGCCCTTTAAGATAATGAGGGAAACTGGGTTACTGACTCGGATAAGCTAAGAGATATGGCTGCCCATTTCTTCCAAAATCTCTACACTAGGGAGCTTCAGGTTCCTGACTCCACCTATTGGTATGCCAATTTTCCGTCGTTGCAGCCCATGGATGATGTCATGATTCACAAGGCAGTGGAGGATATTGAAATAAAAAATGCTGCTTTTTTGATAGGGGCTCTAAAAGCTCTTGGCCCAGATGGCCTTCAGGCACATTTTTTCCATACCCAGTGGAATCACATTAGGGATAAGGTGTGTGCACTTATCCAGGAGATTTGGCAACAACCTGAAAGGGTTAGGGATATCAATCATACTAACATTGTTCTCATCCCAAAAGTTGATAATCCTATCACTTTCAAGGACTTCCGCCCTATTTCTCTGTGTAATGTTGTCTTTAAGATTGTTACTAAGATTATTGCAGAAAGAATGAAAAGGGCAATGCAATATTTGATCCAACCTCAACAATGTGGCTTCATTGCAGGACGCCAGAGCTATAATAATATTATCATTGCACAAGAGGCTATCCATACTATGCGAAGCAGAAGACGAAAAAGAGGAGTGGTCGCAATTAAGGTTGACATGGAGAAAGCTTACGATCGTCTAGATTAGAAGTTTTTGCAATCCACTCTTCTCTGTGTTGGGATACAAGAAGAGATGATTAAACTCATCATGGCATGTACTACCTTAGTGTCCATGAAGATCCTGTGGAATGGCACAGAATCCCAGGATTTCAACCCTACAAGAAGAGTTCGTCAGGGCGACCCTCTAAGTCCCTATTTATTTGTGCTATGTATGGAGCGCTTGGGTCAATTGATTAATAAGGAGGTCAGAGAGGGCCATTGGAAGGGGCTTAGATTCAATAGTCATACCCCTCAAATATCTCATCTTTTCTTCGCGGATGACCTTCTCTTGTTTAGTGAGGCTACTGGGGACCAGATTGATCTCATGTGAGACACAATGCGAGCCTTCTGTCAAGTTTCCGAACATCAAATCAACTTGAACAAATCGAAAGCATTCTTCTTCCATAATGTCCATTTTAATAGGGCTCTTGAACTGAGTCAATCGCTGGGGGTGGGGATCACCGGTGATCTCGGTAAATACCTTGGGGTGCCACTTTTACATCGAAGGAGAACTAAGGTTGTGTACTTCCCCATCATACAGCGAGCAAAAAAGAGGTTGACAGGTTGGAAAGGGCAATATCTCACTATGGCAGGCAGGACCGTGTTAATTAAGGCCGTCTTGTCAGCTCTGCCGAGCTATCATATGCAAACTGTGCTGCTACCCAAAGGCATCCTGGAGGAATTAGAGAAGATCAGTCGCAGCTTCCTATGAAACCAAGATCAAAAGTGTCAAAAAATGCATCTCATTTCCTGGGATCAAATCAAATAGCCTAAGGAAGTGGGAGGCTTAGGTATTAAAGATCTTCAAAGACAAAACGTTGCTTTCATCATGAAACTTTGCTGGGGCACCTTAACCCAACCTGAGGCCCTTTGGGTTCGCTGTTTACAAGGAAAATATGGATGTGGGGGTAGCGCCTATCCCATGGTTTGCAAAAAGGCTAATTCCTCTCGTGTGTGGCATAGTATTACTACTGTTTGGGATACTTTTTATAGCGGAATTGGACGAATTTTGCGTAGTAGGACTACAGCTAATGTATGGTGGGATTTATGGACCCCGCTTGAAGAACCCCTAATCCAGTTTGTTGATCATAATTTTCATTGCTTAGATCCGGGTGCCCAAAGTAAGGATTTTGTCTTACCTACTGGGATGTGGAACATCTCAAAATGGAGGGAATATGGATTTCAAAATCTCAAAATGTCTTAGGCCAAGGTCTTCAACTGTGCAGGCAATATGGATTTCAGAAAGTTCTTGCTTACACAGATTCCCTTGAGGCTTATCATCTGGTTGTCCCGGCCCGGTCCCGGACATTTTATCCGGGGAATTTCCAGTCCCGGCCGGGACCGGGACCGGGACCGGGATCACACCTTGTGATCCCGGGAATTCCTGGTCCCGGTTTTTTTTTTCCTTAAAAAATAAGTTATTCTTTTATATTTGTATTTTTTACCCCATAAATTAAGTTATCATTTGATAAAATGTATATAACATATTTAGTTAGAGTTAAATCGTATATATCTTGATACTAATCCTAACTATATAATATATAAAGATAATAACAAAAATGATGAATGTGATAATAATAATAATAATATATTATTCTTCAATTCTAGTTCAATTTGTGTGATTTTTATGACCTTATTAAGTGTTAAATAATCACTTCAAACACTAGATTATAAAAAATTTAACTAAAATAATCATAATAATGAAATCGGGAATTCCCGATCCCGGTCCCGGGAATTCCCGGTTCCGGTCATACCGGGAATATCCCGGGACCGGGACTGAATTCCCGGTCCCGGCTACACCCGGGACGGGAACCGGGAATGGATGATCCCGGTCCCGTCCCGGGTTTTGAACACTCCTACCACCATGGGTCTCCAAACGCTTTGCCAAACATGCTCGTGGCGTTTAGTTCTTTTCTTCCCATCTTCGTAAGCTGATCGCGGGAGCTGAGAGGTTCAGATCTCCGTTTTGACGCAACAGGTCTACATCGTGCTTTAAGGTTTTTCAATCTCCTTCCAGTCGTCATCTTGATTCTCTTCATTTCAGTAAACTTTTCTATACCATTGATCGTCTGTTTCTTTGATTCAATTTGGTTGGAGCATTGAGATTTTCTTGAATCGATATATAGATGGTTGTTGGCTCAAATTAGGGCATTGGGGTTGTTCAATTGGAGCTTTGATTGCTATCCAATAATATTAATATGATTTTGTGAATCCATATTTCATACCTGAAATTTTTCTACGGCCCCTGAACAATTTCTGATTCCAAAGACTGAAAACAGAGTCAACAAAGACGAGAGATTTTTTGACTCTGATATTTCTTTCTCTGAAATAGCTTCAAGAGAGAGGGAAACTTTTTGGAGGGAAATAACTCAACTTTGGTCTTGCTGAAAGTTTATTTTCCTCCAGAGTCAAACGTAGACGTTTCACCTGCTGAAGGTTGCTGATGTGGTAAGAAGATCAGAGGTAATTCTAAGGCTCCATAATGTATTTCGGACGACTACTGTTTCTCTGGAAGCTGATTTGTTCTTCTGATGCTGTAAGCTCAATCAATCCAGAATCTAAAGGGTCTCATGAGATCTCTTTTTCCTGTTCACGTATTAAGGCAGTCTCGATTTCTGAGTCCGGATTCTTGACTTTCTAATTCGGAGTTTTATGGTCCCATGTTTGATCATCTTTGACATCAAAGATACGATTCAAGTGTGATTTGGCTAAAAATTAGACCCACTGATCTTCAACTTTGGCATTTGAAGCTTAGATTCTAGATTATCTTTTTCATACGTTCTGAAAATTGAGGAAAATTGCATCCTTAGAGCTAGCAAGATGAGTAGGAGGCTGGTCTTAAAGCATCCAATTGTTCTTGTGGGCATGCTGGTGTGTGTAAGTTGCCTTTGATTGTGATCGTTCCTGTTCTTGAGCTTCCAGAGCCGACGCCTAGAAATAGGGAAATGGGGATTTATCATCCAACATTCAAATACAAGAAAGTGCCTCAGAATTTCAAATTAGGTAAATTTGGAGAAATGATGGTTGAAATGTTGCCTTGATAAGTAAAATATTTGCATATTTATTTTTCCTTATATGATGATTTTATGGACGATATTTGAGCTTAATATAATATATTTGGGTGTAAAATAAATAGTATTTAAAAAATAAAGAAAAATATAAAAAAAGGTCAGTACTGTAGCGTCGGTTACTATTCATGACAGAATCACTGTAGCAGGACGTTACTGTAGCGGACGGAGGTAACTGTAGCGGATGGAATCACTGTAGCAACACGGAAAAAACGCGTAAACCAACTGACAGGATACTGTTCACTACTGTAGTATTGCGGAAAAGAGTGGCAAATCACTGCAGCACCTGTGGAAAAAGAAGAAGAAGCAACAGACGCACTTCGCTTGCCTATATATATGTGTGCTTCTTTGCAAAATGGAAGGAGGAGGAGAGAAGAAATATAGTAGAGATATTTCTCTGACAGTCAGAGATCCTTCTATGACAGGGAGAGATATTTTCTCTGACAGTTCTAAATAAATTGTGTTATTTTTTATTTTTAATTTTATGTATTATATTATTTTTTTCATGTCTCCTACATGGAAGGCTTAGTATTATATTATTTTCTGTATGCCTCCTACATGGAAGGCTTAGTATTGTATTACTTTTTGCATGCTTCCTACATGGAAGGTTTTACCTCCTAAAGGAACGGCTAGATTTGTCCATTTTTCATGCATCTTGTTGGTGGTATATTTATGTTTGAGAATTTAATATTGAAGTTTATCCAGTATTTATGAGGATTTTATTCTAACTTTATATAATGTCAATTTATTTTGGTTTTGTTTTTAATTTTATCATGAGCTAAATTTTCATTTTCCTAGGGTGATGACGTAGCTTACTAATAACAGATTGAATCTTAACTTATTAAATCTAGTTTTAATTTCTCCTTCATGATTGAGTTTTAATTATTGTTCTTAATACTTTCATTTGATTGGCCACCTTTTGAATGATTACAATATGCATGTTGAGACCGGAAGGAGATGCATGTGTGTATATCCTATAATTAAAACCATGACTTGCATATGAAATAGGAATATATTCATATGAGTTGTGTAGTCTTATTGAGTTTCATAAATCTTAATGCATAATTAATTGCTTAAATTCATATAGGAATATATTGGATTAGCAATTAATTATAGAATTGCTTGACCTTGGAAGAGGCTAGTGTAATACCCCGAATTTTGGAGACTTGAGGCTAGAGAATAAGCCTGAGATTAGTGGACTGCTAAGCCCTAGTTTAGCAAGATCCTAAATTGTGATTAAGAGATAATGACTCCAAAAGTGGATGTAGTTAGTGATAAATAAACCCCTTTTGGAGATTATGGTGTGAGTCGGCACCCGATGTGATTCGTATGTGCTGTGAGCAGTGCCGAACCCTGTATTTAAGCTCAATTATGGATTAACATCTAAATTGACTTAAAATAGAGGGAAGGCGCATATTGTGGCTAAATGAAAAGATGTGAAGTGTTGGTGGTGATTCTATGAGAATTACCGTAATCAGGGGCAAAACGGTAAAGTTACCGACCAATTGGTCAGTTACCAAAGAGGGAACTTATTGGTAACTTCAAGATCAATGGTTAGGATTGAATTGTGCAAGAGATCAAAGGGTGGAATCCAATGTGCATGTGTCTATGTGAACTCATGGTTGATGGAGCAAGATGTTGACACATGGCAAGTTGTGAGCCATAGATCTTGGTCAATTTGTCAACTCATTTTCCCTCTCTCCTCTTCCTTTTTGGTCAGCCTAATGAGGCTTTTAGTGGCAAAAAACTGACCTCCTTCTTCATTATCTCATCATTCTCTCTCTCTTTAGTCTCCATGGACGTGCAAGCTTGGAGGGAAGAAAGAGAAATCAAAAGGTGAGTTTTTGGTTAGCTTAATGTCCTCTAATGCTTAAACACCTTTCTATAAAGTTGTTCATAGTGATGAGAGCTTCATCTCTATGGTTTTAGATTTTTGATTGGAGGTGTTTGATGGCTTGAGGAAATTTGGAAAGATGGAGAATCAAGAAATTGGTTTGGGAAAGAGGAAGAGGTGAGTATTTGAAACATTTTGACTTAAGTTTTGTGATCATTGGTTAAGCTTTGTAAATTTCAAATTTTCCCCTGATTTTCATGTGATTTTGGACCTGAGGAATTGCCTTGTGTATTGTGGTGAAATTGGTATTTTGTTGTGTGATATGGCCATTGGAATTGATTTGAGAACTTGGATTGGAAAGTTTGGCAATGTGTGAACTTTGTTGTGACATTGTGAGACATGTTGTAGTTGTTGAGCAATGTGTCAATGGGAGTTGAATATGGTCATTTTGATGGCTCCAATGTGTTCCTTGAGCCAAATTGTGTGAAAATAGTATGTGATTTGAAATTAGGGACCATTGGAAACCAATTGGCAAAATCTGGAAAATCTGTTCAATGTGAGTCTGTTCTGGACAGTCAGATGGTGTGGACGTTTTGACTGGGCAAATGATGTTCAGAAATTATGAACTTTCCAGTCTTAAAGTTCACATCATAAGCTTCAAAATGGACATAAATTTTGTGTCATTTCGCTTTCTGAGATGGGAGTTTGAACTGTCCAAAGTTTGGCATCAAAACTGGACCTTGTTTTGGTACAATGTTAGGTTTTTGGTAAATCTGGACTTTTGTGGTGATTTCTAGTTATGGCAAATATTTTTCCTTGAAAGAGAACTTAAATAGATTTCATTTGGCTTTGGAATCACCTTATTTCGATTTTTCCTAAATTAGTTATGATTTTTGGAAGTTCAACCAGAAACTGGATTTTCTTGGGCCGCAGCCCGTGGATTCTGGGCCGCAGCCCAAATGTTTCTGAGTGTCTTTGGATAGTTTGGGGCCGCAGCCCAAATGTTTCTGGGCAGTTTTGGGCCGCGGCCCACCCCCAAAAATCAGCATTTGGACTTTTAAAAGATGATCTTTGGTCAAGTGTTTCCCAAGCCTTTAGGCATATGTTTAGGCTTTGATTAGCCACCTAAAGGTGTTAAATGATAACCAACATTAAGTGTTTCTATGTTGAGGAATTGGAAAATGGATTGACCCTATGTTCATGATTTTGATTATAGGGTTGATGTTCGCCCTGATCGTGGTTTGGTATTCATTCTGATCGCGAGTAAGCGAAGCTGGAGCTTACATGGAAAGAGTGTAGGGAACATATCTCTTCTGCTAGTATTTGATATATGTGTTAGTGTGTTGGTGCATGTCTTAGCTTTGCATAATTATGTGTAATTTGAAGCTATGTTTCAATTTATGCTATGGCCATAGGTATATTGTTCGAAGCATTGAGCTTGCAAATTGTCATTGTGTTATCATGAGTTGTGTGATGCAAGCATGTCATGCATTAAACATCTATCATACATGCATATTGATATTGTTATCCTACTGAGATTCTCTCGAATCTCACCCTCCCCTACTAACCTTTCAGACAGGGTAGTAGATCGATAATGGAGTAAGCAGACAAGGGCGAAGAGGACTCCCTTCGAGTTAAAGATTCGGTAGTTGGTTATCATCATAATTGGGATGATTTGTATTTGTATGTGGATGAGGATTTGATTATGTGTATAAGAAAGATTTATGTAATCCCCATATGAGGGCTTGTATGGGCGAATGTGCCCTATAAAGCTTGAATTAATATATGGAAACGGGATTGCCGGGATTATTATATTGCGTACTCTGATATATTTAAATGTGATTTATCTTTGTGTAGTAATTGTATTCGGAAATGTGAATGCGAGACCAGGTTATAAATGATTTGGAAAGGTGTTTGTGAAAACCCCGTCTGGTAGATGGGTTTATAATAATAAATTTTTGTTCTTATTGGTCTCTATTTCACTTTAATTTCGTAATCTGAATATTAATTACGGCAGGGGGTTACACTAGTAATTAAATTAGGGAAACTCGACTATCAATCATGTGGAATAAATTAGGCTAGAATAGATAAGTGATTCAATCCGAAATTTGTTAAGTGAAATCTAATCCCTAGGACTTTTTCTCATATTTATTTTCATATATCTGCACTCATATTTAATTATTTTTCTTTTATTTGTACTCTCAATCACTAATTTACCGATCACCTAAATAGAATTAAAATTACCCATTTTGGTACTTAGTGATCAAACCTCGTGGGAACAATACTCTACTCACTTCTATATTACTTGATTACGACAGTGTATACTTGCACTATTTAATTGATCATTCACACACGTAACAAGTTTTTGGCGCCGTTGTCGGGGAATTGTTGTCATTAATATCAATACCAAGTAATTTTAATACTAATTTGGTCTTTATATTACATTTATTTTTCTTCTTGGTGCCTTGTGTTTCTTTTCAGGCCTTTGCTTAGTGTATGACCAGATCGAAGGAGACTGAACTATTGCCTTTTGATTCGGAGATCGAAAGAACTTGCCGAAGAAATCGAAGAGTTCGGAAGCAATCTACTTCAATCGTAAACAATCCGATGGCAAATCCGGGGGGGGGGGAGAAACAACAGATACCAAAACATTCCGTGACTATGCAACACCAACAGTGATGGACACAAACTCTGGAATTAGGAGACCACCGGTAGCAGCTAACAACTTTGAAATCAAGCCGGCAATTATCCAGATGATGCAAGCAAATCAATTCGGTGGTTTACCAACAGAAGATCCTAATGCATATATAGCCAACTTCTTAGAAATATGTTACACATTCAAGCATAATGGTGTTACTGATGATGCCATTAGACTTAGACTTTTCCCTTTCTCACTTAGGGATAAGACTAAGAGTTGGTTACAATCGCTACCAATGGGAAGTATAACAACATGGGAGATCATGGCGCAGAAATTTTTGGAGAAATACTTTCCTTCAGCAAAAACTGCTAAACTGAGGAATGAAATTGCCTCATTCACCCAGCATGAACAAGAAAGCCTCTATGAAGCATGGGAAAGATACAAGGAGTTGCTAAGGAGATGTCCTCATCATGGGTTACCAAATTGGTGGCAACTGCAAACTTTCTATAGTGGGATGATGCACATCTCCAGAATTCTTGTAGATGCCGCAGCTGGAGGATCTTTAATGGGAAAGAACATAGATGATGCTTACAATCTACTTGAGGAGATGGCAGCCAATACATATCAATGGCCTTCTGAACGTAGCAATTCAAAGAAAGTACTTGGAGTGCACGAGCTGGATGTCCTTACAACTTTATCTTCTCAAGTTGTATCTATATCCAAGCAAGTAGGATCATTGACAACCCAAGAAAATGTAATCAACACTCCTACGGAAGCTTGTGATCAATGTGGAGGACCTTATGTGAGTACGCAATGTCAAGAAGGACACTCATTCATGCCGGAGCAAGCTCAGTTCATCGGAAACCAAAGAAATGACCCATTCTCAAACACGTACAATCCAGGTTGGCGAAATCATCCAAACTTTAGTTGGAGGAATAATCAAAATGCATTCAAGCCGTAAGGGAACTACCAGCAGCAAGCTTTTCAACAACCAAATCCACCACAACAGAAAGTGAATTTGGAGGATGTACTGGCTCAACTAACCATGAATACATCTCAATTCATGGCTAGGACTGATGCAGCAATCAAAAGCCAAGATGCCTTAATAAAGAACTTGGAGATCCAGATGGGCCAAATTGCAAATATGCTAAATTCCAGACAACCAGGAACTCTACCAAGTGACACCGAAAGAAACCCAAGAGAGCATGTGAAGGCCGTTGCACTAAAAAGTGGGAAAGAATTGAAAGATCTTTTAATTAAAAAGAAGGATGATGGAGAAAAGAAAGAAGGTGGAGGAGAACAGAAGGAGGAAGTACAAGAACAGAAGGAGGATAATGTGATACTAGGAAGAATCAGCTTTCCAGACAATCCTCCTCCATATGTACCACCAGTTCCATACCCTCAGAGACTTGTAAAGGTAAAGCTAGACAAGGAATTTACAAAGTTTCTGGAGGTTTTTAAAAAGTTGCACATCAACATTCCTTTCACAGACGCTTTTGCCCAAATGCTCAGTTATGCAAAATTCATGAAGGACATTCTTTCAAATAAGCGTAAGCTTGAGGAATTTAAAACAATTGCACTTACTGAGGAGTGCAGTGCTATTCTCCAAAAGAAATTACCTCCAAAGCTGAAAAATCCATGAAGCTTCTGCATACCTTGCACCATAGTCAATGTCACTTTGAAAAAGTACTTTGTGATCTTGGAGTAAGTGTAAACCTCATGCCTCTATCTGTTTACAACAAACTTGGTCTTGGAGAGGTGAAGCCAACCACAGTTTCATTACTTTTGGCGGACCGATCAATAAAGCATCCGAGGGATGTCTTAGAAGATGTTTTGGTGAAGGTGGACAAACTCATATTCCCAACTGATTTCATAATACTTGACATGGAAGAAGACCAAGAAATTCCTATCATTCTTGGGAGGCCATTTCTAGCAACTGGGAGAATGTTAATAGATGTGCAACAGGGAAAGTTAACCTTGCGAGTTCAAGATAATCAAGTATCCTTCAATATTTTCAAGGCTTTATCCTTTCCAGATGAAGGTGACACTTGCTACAGAGTCAACACATTATCCAGTTGCACAAAAGACGTGGTGAACGAAATCTGCATGGATCAACCATTAGCAATAGGAATGGTAGATGTATCAAAATCTATTAATCCTGAAGTCTTGGAGCAGATTAAGTACCTGGAAGCAAATTCCCCAATTTTTATCAAGAAACCATTTGAAGATCTTGGGGAAAGGCCAACTAAGCCGGTACCATCAACAGAGAAACCACCAGTACTGGAGTTGAAAATACTGCCATCCCACTTGAAGTATGTGTTTCTGGGAGGAAATTCAACATTGCCTGTAATTGTCTCAGTAGCTCTTACTCCTGAAGAAGAAGAAAAGTTATTAAGAGTTCTAAGGGAGTATAAAGCAGTATTTGGATGGTCAATAGCTGATATAAGAGGGATTAGTCCTTTAATTTGTATGCATAAGATCTTGATGGAGGATAACTACAAGCCATCAGTCGAGCACCAGAGAAGACTCAATCCAAACATGAAGGAGGTGGTGAGAAAGGAGGTAATAAAGTGGCTAGATGCTGGCATAATCTACCCAATCTCTGACAGTCAATGGGTAAGCCCAGTTCAAGTTGTGCCAAAGAAAGGTAGAATGACAGTAGTGCCCAACGAGAAAAATGAACTGATTCCACAACGAACGGTGACTGGATGGAGAGTGTGCATCGACTACAGAAAGCTCAATAAAGCCACAAGAAAAGATCACTTCCCTCTGCCATTTATAGACCAAATACTTGACAGACTAGCAGGGAAAGCCTATTATTATTTCCTGGATAGGTACACAGGATATAATCAAATTACAATTGCACGGAGGATCAAGAGAAAACAACTTTTACATGTCCATATGGTACCTTTGCCTTCAGAAAGATGCCATTTGGTCTATGTAATGCACCAGCAACATTTCAAAGGAGTATGATGGCGATCTTCTCAGACATAGTGGAAAGGTTCATTGAGGTATTCATGGATGATTTTTCAGTTTTTGGAGAATCATTTGATCATTGTCTTTCAAATTTGGCAAAAGTCTTGCAACGTTGTATGGAGACAAACTTGGTTCTAAATTGGGAGAAATGCCATTTTATGATGAAAGAAGGAATCGTGTTGGGTCACAAGGTATCTGATCGAGGCATTGAAGTGGACCGAGCTAAGATTGAAACAATTCAAAAGCTACCACCTCCTTCTTTAATCAAGGGCATTCGGAGTTTTTTGGGACATGCTGGCTTCTATAGAAGATTCATCAAGGACTTCTCAAAAATCACAAAGCCACTTTGCATGCTGTTGGAGAAAAACACTCCCTTTGTGTTTAATAAGGAGTGCTTATCAGCCTTCCAAACTCTAAAAAGTGTATTGACTTCCGCACCAGTTATCATAGCTCCAGATTGGAATCTTCCATTCGAGATGATATGCAATGCAAGTGATTATGCAGTTGGAGCTGTTTTGGGGCAAAGAAAAGACAAGGTCTTTCATGCCATCTATTATGCCAGCAGGACACTCTCAGATGCATAGCTGAATTATGCAACAACAGAAAAGGAGCTATTAGCAATAGTGTTTGCATTCGACAAATTCAGAGCATACTTGATCGGGTCAAAGGTCATTGTCTGGACTGACCACTCAGCAATCAAATACTTGATTAAGAAGAAAGATGCAAAGCCCAGACTGATCAGATGGGTGCTTCTACTACAAGAATTTGACTTAGAGATCAAAGATAAAAAAGGGACTAAGAATCTTATTGCAGATCATCTTTCTCGGTTAGAACCACCTGAACAAAAGAGAGAATCACCAATCCAGGAGAATTTCCCAGATGAGCAACTTTTTATCATGCAGTCACAACCTACTCCTTGGTATACTGATATTGTGAATTATTTGACAAGCGTGGTAATGCCTTATGAACTTTCTAAAATGCAAAAAAAGAAGTTTCTGGCTGATGTAAGGCATTACTTTTGGGAGGATCCGTTCTTATACAAATAAAGCCCAGATCGAATTATCAAGCGATGTGTTCCTGAAGAAGAGATGGACAGCATCTTAAATCACTGCCATTCATCCCCATATGGTGGTCATTTTATAGAAAATAGAACAGCTACTAAAGTCCTTCAATCAGGATTTTACTGGCCTACACTCTTCAAGGACGCTCATAGACTTATGGCAACCTGTGACAGATGTCAAAGAACGGGAAATATCTCAAAGAGACATGAAGCCCCTTTAACCAATATCTTAGAAGTGGAACTTTTTGATGTATGGGGGATTGATTTTATGGGGCCTTTTCCATCTTCATTTAGCAACCAGTTCATTTTAGTAGCTGTTGACTATGACTCCAAGTGGGCTGAAGCAGCTGCCTTTCCTACAAATGATTCTCGTGTGGTTGTGAAGTTCTTGAGGAAGAATATTTTTACAAGATTTGGAGTGCCTAGAGCTATTATAAGTGATGGAGGAAGGCATTTTTGCAATCAATAACTTTAGTCGGTATTAGCTAAATATGGAGTAACTCATAAGGTTGCAACTCCATATCATCCACAAACTAGTAGGTAGGTGGAAATCTCGAATAGAGAACTGAAGTGGATCTTAGAAAAGACGGTGAATTCCAATTAGAAGGACTGGGCTAAAAAGTTAGATGATGCATTCTGGGCTTATAGAACTGCCTTCAAGACACCAATTGGTACATCCCCATATCAATTGGTCTACGGAAAAGCATGCCATCTTCCAGTAGAAATGGAGCACAAAGCATATTAGGCAATAAAAGTATTAAATTTTGACTTAAAGGCAGCTGGGTAGAAGAGGCTTCTCCAACTCAATGAGCTTGAAGAATTCAGACAACAAGCTTATGAAAATGCTAAGTTATACAAGGAGAAGACAAAAATGTGGCATGATAGAAGAATTTTGAGAAGAGAGTTTACATAGGGACAAAAAGTGCTTTTATAAAACTCAAGGTTAAAGCTCTTTCCAGGAAAGCTGAGATCGAGGTGGTCAGGTCCTTTTACTGTAATTCAAGTATGGCCATATGGAACTGTGGAGATTCAGGATAGTGATTGAAAATTCAAAGTGAATGGGCAAAGACTCAAAGAATACAATGAAGGTGCACTCAACACTTTGAAATCTGTCATCACATTTGAGGAACCAACAGGTAAGTCCTCAATCTAGTAATTTTTTTTTAAAAAATATATACATATATATAAATTATATAAAAAGAAAAATAAAAAAAATTGGTTTGGTTTTTGTCTAGCTAAAGACATTAAAGAAGAGCAGCTATTTGGGAGGCAACCCCAAAATTTTTTTCTTACTCTCTCATTTCTTTCCTACTCACCGAAACACACCGCACTGCATTGATATTTTAGTTTTCATCAGCTTCTTCTTAAGTTACCATGGAGGAATCTCTTGCAAAGCTTAAGAACAGGTTTCCCACTCTTCCCAAAGATGTGCTCAGGAAGCTCTATAGCTGTCGACTTGAAAGGATGAAAGTATTCAAGCGTTTGGGCCTTCCTGAGGACATACGCTGGATCATTGAGGCTAAGGTACGTTTAGCAGATGAGTTTAATAAATCAGTTGTTCAACCTTTACCAGGAATGGGAAGAAGTTCTTACTCTAAAAAGAGAAGAGCTAAAAGAATGAATGTCTGCTATAAATGTGCAAGGTGGACATGTGATCAGTGCTGTAGAAGCAAATGTATGGTTTCTATAAATCGAGAATATAAGATTAAATTTATAAAGGATGGACTGAGTAAGGAGTCCTTGGATGATATCATTCAAACTCTTGAGACGCATCCGAGTGGTGATGTTTATCGTATTTTTCTTGATTTAGCAGACATATTTAACAGAGAGAAAGAGCGTTATTGTCTTGGGAATCTGACGAAAAAAGACCCTGTTTACCAGTTTATAAGAAAACTGGATGGGAAGCCAATCCTCGATTCATAGAAATCATTTAAGCCATTACTGGACGTAAAACCAGAGGAAGATGTGAGCCAAAATCACAACTACTGTACATAATCATGCTTTTGTCTAATCGTCTTATCTTTTCTGTAGCTTTTGTCAATTCTTTCTTATCTTTTCAACAGCTTTTGTTTACTGTACTTTATCTTTTGACTTTCTTTCCTCTTTTTGTTTAATTGCTTCACACAATAGCCCACCGGTCATCTGTGTCGGAAATTTTTTCAAACTTCTTTGAAAAATATGTGATTTGTGTGATTTTGTTGTCGTTGTTTTAGTGTTATATATATGTACTCTTTTACTTGTAAGCATGTACTCTTCACTTGTAAATATGCACTCTTCCACTTGTAAGCATACATAGTCCGAGAGAAAAAAAAGAGAAAATAGGTATTTCACAAAAATGTAGATTTACATCTATTTGCATTTTTGGTGAAACTGATTTGGGCAAGAAAGTAGAGTTTATAACAGCAGCAAATGAACTGAGAATTGCATTAGCTGCCAGAAGAATGAACTTTGTGTACGGGGGAGGCATCCAGGGCCTAAAGGGAAGTGTGGCCATTTCTGCATCTATGAATGGAAGTAAGGGTTTAAGTGTAAGGGTGAAGGAGTTGCAAGATCACGCTTTTTTCTTAGGACAAGAGTTACAGGTTTTGAGCTTGCCTGAACAAATGGGACTAATGTTCTACCATGCTCAAGCTTTCATTGCTCTACTCGGTGGTTTGGAGACGTTGGATGACATTTCTAGCGTTACATATTGGGCTAAGTTAAACTATCACAAAAAGCCATTAAGATTGTTAAATGTTAATAGTTTTTATGATAATCTGTTGTCTTTTCTTGATCCTGTTGTGGAAACAGGATTCATACCCCAAGCGACTCGCCATTCCATAATTTCTGCACCAACTGCTAATCAGCTGCTCGATCAACTGCAAACATATGAACCTAAACCAGATCTACTCGTCAAGCAAATAGGTGGGCAATCTTCAGATAGCAGTCAGAAGTAAAATCCAGATACCACTCTTCAGTTGTAACTTTCCTTAACCTCTTGGTTTTGCTTTATTGTGTGTTTATGTTTAAAAACAAAACTTTCCTCTGAGCTCTAAATGACATTGGGGACAATGTCTGATTTAAGTTGGAGGAGGAGAAATTTTCTTTTCTCTTTTGTTGATTAGTAAAACCATTAGATGCATGGGGTGTGGAAAAAATGGCAGAGTAAGGAGTTATTCTTAACTCCTGAGACGCATTTCATTAATTGCATTTTATTGGTTGCAATTTTTTTTATCTTTTTCAAAAAAAAAGAGTAAAAAAAAATCTTGTTCAAGTGCTTTGTAATGATCTTAAGAAGTATATAAGTTTTAATGATGGATCAATTGAATTTAGAGATTTTATAGCATGAATGAACAACTAATTATTGAAATTGATGATGAATTTTGAGATTGAATGAACTGAGTTTAAAAACCCTTAGCCGTGAGCTTCTGAGCCTATAATGTTTATTTCTCTTGTGTGTGATATTCACCTATTAAGTTGTCACTCTAGAACATGCTTTAAATCTGGTTGAAATTACATCTCACATGCACATTCAAAAATGATAAAGGCATTCATTTCCTTTAGCCAGAGCCAAACAGCCAACCTTGCAATTATACCGTTGATAAGCCCCTTTGAGCTTAATTGACTGTTTCTTTGTTCTCAACCCATTAACATGTACTTTAATGATATATCAAGTGCTTTTACCTTATTCGGAAGATTGGTAGAGCATTAGAAATTCTTGTGAAATGGGCTATTGACAAAGTATAGGGGTGTATATATCATCAATTTTATAGTTGCAATTCACAAAAAAAAAAAGAAAGAAAAAAGAAAGAAAAAAAAGAGAAAAAAAAGAAAAAATAATATGTCAAGTATTTGAATTGTGGTTTGTTATGATGAGATAAATTTATAAGTAGCCCATTTTTCAATTGTTCTATTAAATTTCTTAAATATAGCCTTTCATATCATGTTTTACATTCCTTTTACCTTAACCCCATTACAACCCTTAATAAGTCCTTTTGATTTGAATTATGCATGTGAATTAAGTAGTGGAGATTGAGATTTTTAGCAAGCCTATGGTATTGCAATTTTTTAGGTTGAATTTGAGCGAAACACTTACCCTTAAACACTTGAGAGATTGAGAGAATGAGTTACACTTACAAACTCGGTTTATTCATTTTCAAACAAAGTTACCAATTTATATTTTTGTTGATTCATGAATACTATGATCTCTTTACTTTACAATTGTGTTCTTCCTTATGACTTGACACTTCTTATTTTGTTGGAAGCACTTATTAGTCATTCCTTGTCCGAGGACGTCCAAGAGCTAAGTGTGGGGGAATTTGATAAGTAAAATATTTGCATATTTATTTTCCTTTATATGATGATTTTATGGATGATATTTGAGCTTAATATAATATATTTGGGTGTAAAATAAATAGTATTTAAAAAATAAATAAAAGGTCAGTACTGTAGCGTCGGTCACTATTCATGACAGAATCACTGTAGCAGGGCGTTACTGTAGCGGATGGAATCACTGTAGCAACACAGAAAAAATGCGTAAACCAACCAACAGGATACTGTTCACTACTGTAGCAATGCGTGAAAAGAAGGCAAAACACTGTAGCACCTGTGGAAAAAAAAGAAGCAACAGACGCACTTCACTTGCCTATATATATATGTGTGTGTGCTTCTTTGCAAAATGGAAGGAGGAGGAGAGAAGAAATATAGTGGAGATATTTCTCTGACAGTCAGAGATCCTTCTCTGACAGGGAGTGATATTTTCTCTGACAGTTCTAAATAAATTGTGTTATTTTTTATTTTTAATTTTATGTATTGTATTATATTTTTCATGCCTCCTACATGGAAGGCTTAGTATTATATTATTTTCTGTATGCCTCCTACATGGAAGGCTTAGTATTGTATTACTTTTTGCATGCTGCCCACATAGAAGGTTTTACCTCCTAAATGGACGGCTAGATTTCTCCAGTTTTTTCATTTATATTTTTGGTTGTATATTTATGTTTGAGAATTTAATATTTAAGTTTATGCAGTATTTTTGAGGATTTCATTCTAGCTTTATATAATGTCAATTTATTTTGGTTTTGCTTTTAATTTTATCATAAGCTAAATTTTCATTTTCCTAGGGTGATGACGTAGTTTACTAATGACGGATTGAATCTTAACTTATTAAATCTAGTTTTAAATTTTCCTTCATGATTGAGTTTTACTTATTATTCTTAATGCTTTCATTTGATTGGCCATTTTTTGAATAATTTCAATATATATGTTGAGATCGGAAGGAGATACATGTGTGTAGACCCTATAATTAAAACAATAACTTGCATATGAAATATGAATATATTCATATGAGTTGTATAGTCTTATAGAGTTCCATAAATTTTAATGCACAATTAATTGCTTAAATTCATATAGGAATATATTGGATTAGCAATTAATTATAGAATTGCTTAACCTTGGAAGAGGCTAATAATTGAATTAGGGAAACTCGACTATCAATCATGTGGAATAAATTAGGCTATAATAGATAAGTGAAATCTAATCCTTAGGACTTTTTCTCATATTTATTTTCATATCATCTGCACTCATATTTAATTATTTTTCTTTTATTTGTACTCTCAATCAAACAAAGTTACCAATTTATATTTTTGTTGATTCATGAATACTATGATCTCTTTACTTTACAATTGTGTTCTTGCTTATGACTTGACACTTCTTATTTTGTTGGAAGCACTTATTAGTCATTCCTTGTCCGAGGACGTCCAAGAGCTAAGTGTGGGGGAATTTGATAAGTAAAATATTTGCATATTTATTTTCCCTTATATGATGATTTTATGGATGATATTTGAGCTTAATATAATATATTTGGGTGTAAAATAAATAGTATTTAAAAAATAAAGAAAAATATAAAAAAAGGTCAGTATTGTAGCGTCGGTCACTATTCATGACAGAATCACTATATCAGGACATTACTGTAGCGGACGGAGGTGACTGTAGCAGATGGAATCACTATAGCACTATAGCAACACGGAAAAAACACTCAAACCAACCGACAGGATACTGTTCACTACTGTAGCATTGCGGAAAAAAGTGGCAAATCACTGTAGCACCTGTGGAAAAAGAAGAAGAAGCAATAGACGCACTTTGCTTGCCTATATATATATGTGTGCTTCTTTGCAAAATGGAAGGAGGATAAGAGAAGAAATATAGTGGAGAAAATATCTCTCCCTGTCAGAGAAGGATCTTTGACTGTCAGAGAAATATCTCCACTATATTTCTTTTTTCCTCCTCCTTCCATTTTGCAAAGAGGCACACATATATATAGGCAAGTGAAGTGCGTCTATTGCTTCTTCTTCTTTTTCCACAGGTGCTACAGTGATTTGCCACTTTTTTCCGTAATGCTACAGTAGTGAACAGTATCCTGTCGGTTGGTTTGCGTGTTTTTTTCCATGTTGCTACAATGCTATAGTGCTACAGTGGTTCCATCCATTACAGTCACCTCCGTCCTCTACAGTAACGTCTTGCCACAGTGATTCTGTCATGAATAGTGACCGACGCTACAGTACTGACCTTTTTTTATATTTTTCTTTATTTTTTAAATACTATTTATTTTACACCCAAATATATTATATTAAGCTCAAATATCATCCATAAAATCATTATATAAGGGAAAATAAATATGCAAATATTTTACTTATCAAATTCCCCCACACTTAGCTCTTGGACGTCCTCGGACAAGGAATGACTAATAAGTGCTTCCAACAAAATAAGAAGTGTCAAGTCATAAGCAAGAACTCAATTGTAAAGTAACAAGATCATAGTATTCATGAATCAACAAAAATATAAATTGGTAACTTTGTTTGAAAATGAATAAATTGAGTTTGTAAGTGTAACTCATTCTCTCAATCTCTCAAGTGTTTAAGGGTAAATGTTTCGCTCAAATTCAACCTAAAAAATTGCACTACCATAGGCTTGCTAAAAATCTCAATCTCCACTACTTAATTCAAATGCATAATTCAAATCAAAAGGACTTATTAAGGGTTGTAATGGGGTTAAGGTAAAAGGATTGTAAAACATAATATGAAAGGCTATATTTAAGAAATTTAATAGAACAATTGAAAAATGGGCTACTTATAAATTTATCTCATCACAACAACCCACAATTCAAATACTTGACATTTTTTTTTTCTTTTTTTTTCTCTTTTTTTTTTCTTTTTTTTTCTTTCTTTTTTTTTTGAATTGCAACTATAAAATTGATGATATATACACCTCCACACTTTGTCAATAGCCCATTTCACAAGAATTTCTAATGCTCTACCAATCTTCCGAATAAGGTAAAAGCACTTGATATATCATTAAAGTACATGTTAATGGGTTGAGAAAAAAGAAACAGTCAATTAAGCTCAAAGGGGCTTATCAACGGTATAATTGCAAGGTTGACTATTTGGCTCTGGCTAAAGGAAATGAATGCCTTTATCATTTTTTGAATGTGCATGTGAGATGTAATTTCAACCAGATTTAAAGCAAGTTCTAGAGTGACAACTTAATAGGTGAATATCACACACAAGAGAAATAAACATTATAGGCTCAGAAGCTCACGGCTAAGGGTTTTTAAACTTAGTTCATTCAATCTCAAAATTCATCATGCCTCAAGATCTTGCCTTTACAATTTTTATTCCTTCAGAGGAAGCTTTCAAGCGTGATTTACATTTATCTGTAAATGAAAGCTTGGAGACAGACAAATTTAACGATACCTATGCAATTCTCACTCGTATATTGGGATTTTCAGCTGTCCCTCGAAGCTATCTTCAATTTTTGATTGTATGATTCTCTATATGGGTTCCAATAATACATCACAAAAGACATCAATAGAATGCTATTTGCGAATAGGATTCGATCAAAAATCATAGATGTCAGAAGGGTAGGATTGTTATGCATATTATGGATGGTGTTATTATGGATTCTGACTTTGAGCAATCTGTTCTATCTGATGATACTGAGGAGTGAAGTGGATTGACTGTTTGCTGTTTTAGATCTATACTTCTCCAAACTGAGGAAGGATCCTTGGATCCTGTTAATGGACAAATTCTTGCAGCAAATGAGAGATGGAGCTGTGACAAATAATGAGATGGTGGTTCCACAACTTATTAATGATCGCAGTTGGAATATAAACCTTTTCTTAGGCGCCACTGACCCACAAAATCTGTCAATTGTACAGAATATTCCTCTTTCTCATGCAGGCAGAACTGACAACACCAGTACAAAAAAGGTGTTTTAGATCGGCCCATTTAGACCGGTTGTAGTGGATACAGGTCTAAAAGAAATGCACGGTGGCATTTTTGTTATTATAAACAAGTTGGGAGACCGGTTATTATAATAACCGGTCTAAAAAAGATTATTTAGACCGGTTCTATTCTAATCGGTCTAAAAAAATTAGGGATTTTAATTTTTAGACCGGTTACTAAGAGAACCGGTCTAAAATATATATTTTTTAGACCGGTTAAGAGGATAACCGGTAAAAAAAATGTTTTAAGACCGGTTGCCTAACAACCGGTCTTAAAAGTCCACTTTTAAGATCGGTTCTCCTCTTAACCGGTCTAAAAAATGTTCCCAATTTACTTTCCAGCGCCGTGCCTCAGCTCACACTCCCACTTTTTTCAATCTGATTTCGGTCCCTTCCATTCTGAATCACCCAAGCAAGTTTGTTCCCAATCTTTTCTCTCCTCAGCGCGAGTCCCCGTCCCTTACCTTATCCCATTCTGAATCGAGTCCGTCGTCGCTCTTTGACCGCTATGTACTGTCATGGGTGCTGTCGACGAACATACCTCATACATTGCTTCAGCTGCTTGTGGGTGCTGTCGTCACTTCATTTCTGGGAAATCTTCGTCTTCAATCTCTTTTTTGAGGTATGTTCCTCCTCTGTTCTGAGAAAACACCATTATGTTCCTCCTCTGTTCTATTGTTGAATGTGAATGCACATTAGGTGTTTGATAAATTGTTTGAAAGGAGAAATTGAAGACATTAGGTCAGTTGTTGGGAACTACTGTCATGGATTTAGCAAAACGAAAGAAGTTTGCATAATTTCAAATCCTCTATATATCATTTATCCTAACCTCCTAGCAAAATGCTCTACCAAAAACCAAAACCTGAGCGACTGCATTCTATGGGGTCACTAAACTAGGAATTTGCTTTTATGAAGAAACAATAGTCAATCAATGTTAATTATTGTTGACTTATGTAAACTCTTATGTAAGAGATTTCGAGATGGAATGTAATCAATAAAAAATTTTATAACAACTTAACAATATGCAATGACAAGTTATAGGATAGGAAATGACGATAAGTTCATTGAGCATATTTGTTATGAGATTGTTTAATAATTGCAATTATTCCTTTGGACTTCATGATGACTATTTCAAAATTTTGTTTTTTTTCCTATGGTTTTGTGCTGCCAATATTTGGTTTTGTTTCATATTTTATGGAAAAATCACTATTAAGTCACAAGAGAGTAATGTAATTATCAGAAAGTTTTAAAAAAATTGAGCATAGAATTGTCACATCTCTTGTTCTGAAACTTTCCATTATATATTTCCTTATTTTTGTGGGATTTTTTTTTACCGATTATATTCATTCGTTACCCCTTCTTAGTAATATTTTTTTGGGGGGCAATTTCCATGACTGACAGCCTTGAATGCTACCCTTTATCCACTTGGTAAGGCAAGTTGTGACTCGGGACTTCTGGAGCACTCATGTTGAGGCCTTCTCTTCAATTTTGATTGAGAGGAAGCTTCTTCTGGGATCTCATTGTCTCATTATCATTGAGACAGGAAACCACAGTTTTTAATTCAATAACATTCGTTTTACATAATTAGATTCAAGATAGTATATTATCACTAAATCAAACACATTACACATTATTCTTAACATATATTGTTAAATGGGGATGACTCTGCGTGTATCTATTGCTTCCATGCATCGATCTCCCAAAGACATCACAACAACTCGAAATAAACACCACCTTAAAATCACAGCAAGCCTCACGATACATAAATATATTACTCTATTGTTTATACCTTTTTATTTTGTTTATACCTTTCCAAACATGACGGGGTAATTAGGATATATATGCGTTTAGTGAATTTTTCTTTATAAGGTTGGAATTGTAGGAAGCCATGCAAATGGTCCCCCATTAACTTAGTAGCATGCACTTCTTTTCAAATAAGTAAAAAAGTCAACATTCTTGTTTATGCTTGAAGAAAAAAGATGACCCATTCTCATCATACTCCTACCTTTTCCAGGGGAAAAAGTAGAAAACAAAAAAAAAGGTGTTGGAATATATGGATCGTAGTTGGATACAAGCTAAATGGACGAGTGTTGAATATGATATTGGGGTGAGGGGTTTTTTAGACTTTGCAAAAAGAAATGCCGATGATGATAGTGGGATGTTTTATTGCCCTTATGTAAAATGTTTGAATGAGAAGCGATTAAGTGCTGCAGATATATACACACATTTAATTTGTGAAGGGTTTTGTAAGACGTATGTAGTATGGGTATGGCATGGTGAACAATTAGAAATGCCAAGTGCATCTCAACAGGGGGAAGTGACTTGTGATGATAATGACACGGATATGGATGATCGGATAGAGGACATTATTTGTGATGTAGGAGAAGAGGCTTTTGAACAATCACATGCATATGGTAATATGTGCAGTGATGCTGAGAAGCCGTTGTACCTGGGGTGTAAAAAATACCAATTGCTGAATGCTGTATTGAAATTGGTAAGCTTGAAAGCACGGCATGGATGGAGCAATAAGAGTTTTTTAGAAACGCTTGAGGCCTTTAAAGATATGCTTCCTGATGATAATGTGTTGCCTTGTCGATACTATGATGCTAAGAAAATACTGTGTCCACTAGGGATGAAGTATAAAAAGATCCATGCTTGCCCTAATGATTGCATATTGTATAGAAAAGATCATGAAGAGAAGGAGCAATGTCCGATATGTGAAACTCCGAGGTATAAATCAAATAAGGGCCCTGCAAAAGTGTTGTGGTATCTTCTAATCATTCCAAGGTTCAAGCGCCTATTTGCTAATGAAATTGATGCCAAAAATTTGAGATGGCATACAGATGAGCGGATTTCTGATGGAAAGCTTCGACATTCAGCTGATTCTTCTTAATGGCAGAAAATTGATCAATTATTTCCTACCTTCGGTGAAGAACCTAGGAATCTCAGGCTTGGGCTTAGCACAGATGGTATGAATCCTTTTGGTAGCCTAAGCAGTATACATAGTTCATGGCCTGTTCTGTTGGTAATTTACAACTTATCTCCTTTGTTATGTATGAAATGAAAGTACATAATGTTGTCTATGTTGATTTTGGGACCAAAGCAACCTGGAAATGACATAGATGTTTACCTAGAACCCTTGATCGAAGACTTGCAAGAGTTATGGGATAAAGGTGTCGATGTTTTTGATACGAACAAGAAGGAGACTTTTAATATACGAGCAATGATCTTTTGTACTATAAATGACTTCCCTGCATATGGGAACTTGTCAAGATATAGCGTTAAAGGCCACAAAGCTTGTCCGATATGTGAAGAAGGCACATTCTACCATCAACTTCAACATGGAAGAAAGACGGTTTACCTTGGCCATAGGCGATTTCTAAGACGAAGCCACCCTTATCGTAGATTAAAAAAAGCTTTTTTCGGTGGCCAAGAGTTTGAAGATGCTCCAGAGGCATTGACTCGGGAGAAAATTTATGAAAAGGTGAAAAATATCAATACTATGTTTGGTAAGTCATCAAAGAGTAGAAATGAGAAAAATATATGGAAAAAAAGGTCAGTCTTCTTCGATCTTCCATATTGGCGCAATCTTTACGTCAGACATTGTATTGATTTCATGCATGTGGAGAAGAACGTATGTGATAGTATTGTTGGGACATTGCTCAACATACAAGGAAGTTCTAAGGATGGCGTGAAGGCAAGATTAGACTTGCAAGAAATGGGAATACAAGAAGATTTACATCCAAGGCCATACGGTAATAGAACTTTTTGTCCTCCAGCTACTCATACTTTGTCTAAGGTTGAGAAAAGAAGCTTTTGTGAGTGTTTACATGGCGCTAAAGTTCCCTCAGGGTATTGTTCAAATTTTAAAAAGCTTGTATCGATGAAAGACTTGAAGTTAATAGGGCTAAAGTCTCATGATTGTCATGTCTTAATGCAACAACTACTCCCAGTAGCTATTCGAGGCATTGCCGAATATGATCTTCAACACATATTGACTAGACTTTGTTTCTTCTTCAATGCCATTTGTTGTAAAGTCATTGACACGGAAAGATTGGAGGAATTGGAAAATGAAGGATATATGATCTTATGCCAGCTTGAGAAGCTTTTTCTTCCTTCCTTTTTTGATATCATGGTACACTTGGTTGTTCATCTAGTAAGGGAGATAAAGTTGTGTGGCCCTATCTATTTCCGGTGGATGTACCCGATCGAAAGAACTATGAAAATACTAAAAGGGTATGTGAAGAACCCCAATCGGCCTGAAGCATCTATTGTTCAAAAATATGTTTTTGAAGAAGCTATGGAATTGTCAAAACTATTTGTCAAATGTACGACATATTGGCCTTCCTAAACGTCATGATCAAGAGGGGGTAGACTCGGGGCAACAGTAAAGAGCATAGATGCTGATAAATTGCAACAAGTCCACTTGTACATCTTGAACAATGTTGATGAAGTTCAATATTACATGAATACCCATAAAGAAATTGTACAGAAACAAAATAGTCAAATGACTGAACAAAGGTTAATCAGGGAGCTTAACATAACTTTTGCACATTGGTTCAAACAAAAGGTTGATGGAGAAGAATGTGTTTCTGATACAATAAATTGGTTAGCACGTGGTCCTGAAGTTGATGTCATAAGTTGGACTTCATTTGTGATCAATGGTTATACCTTTTACACGAAGTCCCTAGATGATAAGAGCACCGTCCAGAACAGTGGTGTTGTATTAGTGGCTGAATCTATGCACTTCTCTAGTTTGAAAGATAAGAACCCTACATTGGCTGCCATACCTTATTATGGGGTGATTGAAGAGATTTGGGTGGTTGACTATGTTAAAATTAGATTTCCCATTTTCAAATGCAAGTGGGTTGATGTCAATAATGGTGTGAAGATCGATAGGTTAGGATTTACATTAGTAGATCTGAATAGTAGAAGTTTTGGAGATGAACATTTCATTATGGCAGATCAGGCGCAACAAGTGTTATATATCACTGATCAGGCAAATAAAATGAGGTCTGTAGCTCTCCAAGGAAAAAGGGTCGTTGATATTGACGAGAAAAGTCACTCAAATTATGATCTTCTTGAGACTCCTTCTTTTTTCAGGGGTCTACTAGAACTGAACGAAGAAGATGAAGCAGATAATGCGCACGGCACAAGAAATGATCATCACGAGGGAATATGGGAGGATATCTCTTTATGATACTACTTTGACCTTAACTAACTAAAGTAATTATGATTATGATTATGATTATTATCCGAAGAATATGTTTAGTTATTTTATCGATATAGTCTTCACATGTCATAGCTTAGGATTTATCTTTCTTTGTTGTCGTTACAGGCAAATGACGGATCCCCAACGTCCTAGTGCAGAGGATCAACCACCTCCTCCACCTCTGAGTCAACCACCTAGTGCTCAGGAGAGTCAGCCACCAGTGCTCAACAGAGTCAGCCAGCTAGTGTTAACCAGGGCGAGCCTAGCAATGCTCCGAGCCAGGGTCATAGTGAGCGCAGTAGCCAGTCTGTACGGAGGGGTAGACTTGCCACACGGTTGACAGATGTTTCCCTCAGTCGGAGTGCAGACCAAAAGATACCGATTGAGTTTGATAGACATTGGAAACCAATCGGGCCTAATGCACAACAATATAGGAGTTTCGTCGGCCTCCTTGCATGTAACAAGCCGAGCATCTTGATAGAGGAGTGGAGAAATGTCGATGCAAAGGTGAAGCAGCATATTTGGGACACTATTCAGGTATACAATTCTCTTCTGTATGTAATTAATTATTATCAAATGTCACTAATTTGTCACTTACTCCTTCAATGCATGCATTTCAGCTCACCTACGACGTTCCTCAGAGTGAGATCTTGTATAACAAGACGATGACGTATTGTTATGAGCGCTGGAGCAAGTTTAAGACAAATCTGACCAACAATTACATTCATATTGAGGTGAAAGATGGTCAGCCTCGTCCTAATCCGTTCGACCAGTATACCTTTCTTGATCAAGCGACTTGGCAAGAATTTGTAAGGCTTCGGACTACTCCAGAATCTTTGGTTAGTTGACTTATTTTTTGTTTTATTTACTTAGCAATTATCTTAATTGATTCTAACACTTTCCTTTTGTATCATTTCTTATTCGCAGGCAAAAAGGCAAAAAGCACAAGAGAGTGGTAGAAAGAATGATTGCCGTCATACAATGTCTCGTGGGGGTTATGCAAAGGCTGAAAGAGACTTGTTGGCAGCCAAACGGAAGAGATTGGAAGAAGCATCTCAATCCGATCCTTCTGTTCTTCTTTCTCCGCCATCTCCGATTCGTCGAGAAGAAAAATGGCAATTTGCCCACCAAAAGAGGAGTGGGACTTATACGAGTGAACAATCTCGTATAGTTGGTGAAAGAATTGTAAGTATCTATCGTTATTGTAATTAATTACATAAGGAGCGTACATTATTACTTATGTTTGTTATTTTGTTTTATGTTACAAGATGAACTTAGAAAACAACAAGCTAAGGGCTCTTTTAAGTCGGAGGGCAAGAATGACATCCTCACAGTTGCTACTGGCAAAGATGAGCATCCAGGCCGTGTTAGGGGAGTTGGAGGAGGGGTAGGGATACGGTATTACTTTGGAGCCCCCGTACGCCATTCCTCAAACATCGTGACTAGGGAGGAATTGGAGACTATGTTGGCCATTGCAAGAGCAGAAGCAAAGGCTGAGGCTGAAGTATCATTTGATGCACTATTAGAGACCCGGTTGAGCAAGATGAAAGAGGAAATGATAGTGTTTATGAGCTCAAGACAATATACCAGTGCTCCCCAGCCACAATCGATTGATCCTAATAAGCAGAGCACTAAAGGTAGTTGTTGCAGCATCGGGCAGTCATCAGAGGGTCCTAACCCGGAAATTACTGGGCTTTGTGATCTTTTTGTCGAGGATCCTCTGAGACGGTTAGTTGCATGGGGTAGTGTGCATAACCTGGGATCAACTGTCCACCACCAACAAATGGAAGGTGATCAAGTCTGAGTGTCAGTTGACGAGGTGATTATTGCAGATGCACCTGTCCCTATCCCTTCTGATGAATTCAAGATCGTTAGCGATGTCTTGGGCACATTCATCTTGTGGCCTACGAATCTTGTTTCTGGTCGAGCCGAGGATAGTCCGATCAAAGCCCCACCAAGTCCAGCTCCCTTCACTCAGCAAGAAGTTTCACAGCCTCCATTGAATATCATGCAGCAAGTGATTCTGATGGCATATGATACATCATTCAAAACAAGAGAGTGGCCTACGGATTCAGTTGTTGGACAGTCAGGAGTGACATGCTATCTTGAGAGGGATGATTTGATGTCCCTGGTAGCTCCTGGACAAAATCTTACGATTGGGATTGTCCAACTGTTCTTAATGTAAGTAGCTTCTGCAATTCAAAGTAAATATTTTAAAAGTTTCACCGTTTACCTTTTATTTATGTGCTTACGTTATTGTAGATACATGCATCGTAGGTTGGTCTCCTCTGGCAAAAGCGAAAAATTTGGATTCTTATGCCCCCATCACATCCAAGAGAAAGGGATCACTGCTGCTAGTAGACATCGATACTTGTCAAAGAGGCTTAGTGAAACTGGAATTGAGTGTTTCTTGGCTCCATTTGTGCATAGGTAAGAAAGAAACTGATATTTTATAATTTATATAATGTTTTATGTTTGCTTAATATTCTTCTGTTTTTTTCAGTGATCATTGGCAGTTGCTTCTTCTATGCAAGAGTAGTTACACTGTCATCCTCTTATGTTCCCTCCACTTCAAACTAGGGAATGATTTGAAAAAGACCATGAATTCATTAGTTTTCTTGCATTATTACCTTTTGTATGCAAAGTTTATGGAATTTGTGTAAAACCAATAACATTTGTCATTGTGATGATCATAGGGCTATGCGGACATTCCTACACAGTGCTTGTGGTAAGAATGTTCGTGAGTTAAAGGACCCTACATGGATCATGCCAAAGGTTAGTACATATGGATTTGTTTAAAGAATGTAATAAGACATGCCTTTATATTTGTTTTAATGATATTATGTTTTTTCTCAGAGCCGTCGGCAACCAAAGGGGTCCAACTTATGTGGTTTTTATGTTTTGAGACACATTTACAATATTATCACTCTAGGCACAACTGGTTTTACTCAAGAGGTAAATTTATATTTCAGAACTTTTGTTTTACTTTATTGTTTTAAGTTACTAAGTCAATGTTTCATCTGGTTTTGGTGTGACAGATGTTTGATCTTGCTGATCCTTTTCCTGAAGAAGATATTGATTTCATTCGCACATGTTGTGCTGAATTCATCCATGAGCTATTACAAAAATAGTGAGTTTTTGAATCCAATGTTACATTGTACATTATTTTATTTCATTCTGCATGTATTTGGCTCTGATTTGTATGTTTTATTTTATTTTTGTGATTGCTTGGTTTCATTTATTTGAAGCAATTTTTGTTATATGATCTTGTCTTCTATAATGTGAAAATGTTTGTTTCTTCTCATGGACTGTTTCATTCCTTATGTATTATCTCTCTCTCTCTCTCACCCTCTGTTCCACAAAATTGTATTCTGTGTGCATCACAATGCTTCAATAGTTGTATTGATGATATAAGTGATTTCTTTCCTTCACAAAGCACTCATTTCCAAATATTATTTTCTAGCAGGGAGAAATTAACATGTTCTAATTTTGATGAGTAATGAATGAAGTGAGTGAATTGGTGATATATGCAGGGATTATGGATTCTTCATATTCGTCAAAGGGAAAGAAGAAGGGCTTGGCAGATCAAGCAGGTTATGCAATGCATGCAATATGTATGGTTCTGATGACAATAACAATGGACCAAAGGGCATGTTCATTTCTTTGCATGTTCATTGCTTTTGTTTTACTGCTGTCATTTGGTCATCCTTACTGTCTAATTGCAAATGAATCATCAATGTATGATTGTACTGGCTTGTATGAACATTAATTTGTTCCTGCTATAGACTGGTGCTTTTGAATTTTGAAATTGAAATTAGTGATTGTTATGTACTGCTGTTTAAAATTAGAGCATTCTGTGCGTGTACATATAATAAAAGGGACTTTTTTTAAAAAAAAAAGTTTTAAGACCGGTTGTAGTCACAACCGGTCTTAAAAAGTACTTTAAGACCGGTTGTGGGAACAACCGGTCTTAAATGTCTCACCTTTAAGACCGGTTATTCCCACAACCGGTCTTAAATGTGGATTTTTTAGACCGGCTGTGGCCACAACCGGTCTAAAAAATAATAGACTTTTTAGACTTGCTGTATCAAGACCTAATACAGAACCGGTCTAAAAAGTCATTTTTAACCGGTCTAAAAAGTCATTTTTCTACTAGTGCAAGTTAATTTGGGCAGCTGTCAAGGATGGAATATATAATGATAGATTGGGTATAGTGTAGTGTTACGAGCTAAGGAGGAAGAAAGAATACCTGTCCGTGCCGGCATGCTTCCACTTCGGTATCTCTAAACTCAAAGCTCTGGCGAACAGTTTGGAAGCTGAAAGTGTTTCCAAAATTTGAGTTTAGTTCTGGTGCGTACTGAATAAAGCACCAGCCTCCATTATGTCCTATAAGTGGTAAGGGTGACGAAACATTATAACATCTCTTTTTATTATACGGTTGGGCTCAGATGACCTGGTTTGGTTGCCCGATTGGTTTGTTAATAGACCCATATAAAATCCAATCTATTGAGATTGGATGGAGCGGCTTTTTCTTGTTGACTTTTTTATTGGGACTTTGGCAAGGCATATGTAGCCACTTTGTGCTGGTTTATTTGGAAAGTGAGATGAAAAATGGTCTTTGAGATGCTAGAGCCTAACCCCCAAGTTGCTATTGATCTGGCCAACCAGAGTATTAATGAATACTGCCCATTACATAACTTATAAGAATATATTTTATAATTAAATAAGTGTAGATTTTAAGATATATTTGATTAAATTAACATTGTGGGCACCAAAAGTTTCATATGAAATTAGGTTTATGATAGGAAAAATTGAAGAATATGAAAATAGTATGCTCTCCAAGTTTCATCAAATGACTTAATTAATTCTTTGGTATGAATGATTAAAATTCACAAAGCCATCCATTGCATGAGTGAACAAAATATACCATTTTGTATAAAAAAAATATACCGTTTTTATGCACACACATGTTCAAAATATGGGTTGAACCTTTAGATGATGTATCGTACAACTGTTTTTTAGTTGTAAGTCTCATGAATAGTTGAGATCAAACAGTAAAATATTGTAATTTAAATGGGCCGGCTTTCGAAACAATGTACGCTGAAAGTTTCATTTGAAATTAGGTTTATGATATAACAAACTACGGACTAAACAGTGTGTTCTCAAAGTTTCATCAAATGACTTAAATTCTTTTGGATGCATGGTTGAGAGTTGCATAGCTTGATAGCCATCATTTGCATATGAAAGCAAAATATGCCGTTTTCATATTTGAAAAGTGTGAGATGAACATTGAGATGATATAACATACAACTATTTCCTAACTCTAGGTCTCATGAATAGTTGAGATTAAACAATATGGTAATGTAATTTTAAAAGCAATACTAACATGCTTTTTATCCTATATGTAAAGAAAATAAAATGAACATAAATAGAATTTAATTCATTGCATAATTTTTCTTTTGTCTTTGAATTAAATGGGTAGATATTAACAACCTCAAGTTATAGATGGAATTGAACCTGTAACCTCCCCTTATAAGAGACCTCCCCTTGTAGGAGAGTTTTCATGTACCTGGGATTTAAGGCCTTATGCATTCATTGCATGATTAATTATACATTTTTCTTGGTCAAATGAAAAGTGTTTCCTATTTTTAGTTATGGAACGCAGTGAAGTATTATCTTTTCTTTTTTACTGTTAACGTACTAAGACCACATAATTTGGAGTTTTTTTTTTTTAGGGAATCCATGATATGGACTTTATTTAGAAATTGGTAGATTTTGACAATGAAATATAGTTTGTGACAGTAACATTTTCACTACTAGCGAACCTCTTTTCATTGCAATGAAGCCCAACTCAGAGAATTGGAGAAACTATGTATGTGAGGTTTGGAGAAAATTAACCAGCCCTTAATGTAAAATGGTGAGTGATAAAAGATACAAAACTTAACCTGGAAACAATCAGCCTGTTTAGCTAATATATTAGCACAATTTAGAAACTCTATGAAAAAAAAAAAAAATCAGAATGAATATTCCAGTTGCTTGCAATATGACATGACAACAAGGGTGGTTCCAAATTAACATGTGATTACTATTTTGATTTTCTGTAATATATAGCTGTTGGTGAATAATCTACCTTCTTATAAGCTTGTCAATATCAATTCTCTGCTTTCTTTCTCACCACATCATGAGAATGAAATCCCGGTTGTAAGTTCTGGTTGGCCCAATGCCAAGAGTGACATGAGAATGTTACGTTCTCTTCATTTGAAATAACTTATTTTTTATTTATAAGTACTTATAATTCGTGATTTATGGTATATAAGATAAGAATGTGAGAGGAGTTTTATCTCGACTTACGTAATAAGTGCTTATTTCCCAAAAATAATCTATTTCAAATATAGCTTAAATGATGTGGCTGTCAAACAAAATTTAAGAGTTAAAATTAACGTTTTCAACGGTTCGGACAACATTGCTTTGCTTTTTATACTTTCATAAGGGCATTGATGAGACAAACAAAACTTTCGGATTTATACCTATTAGTCATGATGATGCTGCTGAAACAAAATCTGATCTAGTGAATTTTTTTTAAAGAAAAATAAAAGGGCATTTTTGTCATTATGATGCTGCAGAAACAAAAATTAAAATTCACATTTTAGAAGAGTAGAGGTTCAGAACTAAAATCCCCATAGATATGTAATCATATCACCTGTTCTTTGTTTTCAATTTACATCAAATAGATAAATATTGATAATTAAATATTTCATTAATTTTAGGACCAATACAACCTTTCTTTGATATCATATTTTCATATTACTGACATAATTATCTTATTTAAATTTTTGGGTCTTCACAATATAAAACCCGTTTTTTTTTTCATAGAAATTAAACAAAGTTCACACTCAGTACCTAATGCATCTTAAACCACTTTGAGTATCAATATACAAAATTCTCTTTATTGTTAAACTACATTATATAATTAAAATATTAATTAGCTTAATATAATTATTTATTTATTATTTTCTTGGGCCATTACAAATATTTGGTATGAATCAAGTTTCAAGTTTGTATCTAAACACACATAATTAAGCTAATGACATTTTATAGATGTAGTTCAGCTTGAAGGTGAGGAAAACAGTGGGGCATTAGAATGTTTCATGAGATATTAGGTTTTATGACAGAAAAACAATGCGCTATCAATATAGTGTGTTTTATAAGTTTAATCAAATGGCTCAAATTCCTTTTGATGAATGGTTGAGATAAGTGAACAAGAGGTAACATTTTAGTAATTTTGAAAAGTGTGATTGAGGTGGGGTGATGTATGGCTATTTTTGAGGTATAACGAATGTCTGAGATTAAACAACTAAAGTAACTAAATTTTAAAACCAATACTAGCACTACTATAAAAACACAATAAATGATATTTATTTTTAAAAATATTATGGTACTTAAAAAGCGTTATAGCTTCCAACTCCATAAAAGAAAGCTATAGTGCTTCTTGAATATATGGAAGAGCTACAGTATGTTTCTTTATTATTTTTTTAAAAAATAGCTTCTTATGGCATTTCTGTAGGGAAGTGCCATATCAGGGAAGTGTCATAGGAAGTGCACCACTTCCTATGGCACTTTTCCAAAGAAGCACCATAGTAAGTCCTTTTTTTTTAAAAATATTTTTGCGTAATTGTTTCCTTTTCCTAATGAAATCATTTGTATTTATAGTTTAAATTCACAACAATTTATAATACAATTTGATAGCAAAATGAAATAACCTGAATTAAACCAAATCAGAATGCACTACAAAAAAAACTGGGTATTAGAGACGGAATTTCCATCGCTAAAATTATGAGCGACGGAATTTCCGTCACTAATTCTGTCACTAATCTGTTAGTGACGGATTAGCAATAGAAAATGGCCCGTCCCTAAAAAGGCCGTTACTAATTCCATTAGCGACGTCGCTCATTTAGAGACGGATGACGGATTAGCGATGGAAATTCCGTCCCTAATGACAAATTCCGTCGTTAATTTTTGAGACGGATTAATGACGAAAATTCCGTCACTAATTTTTGAGATGGATTAGTGACGGAATTTCCTTCTCTAATCCGTCACAAAGTAAAAAAAATTTCGTTATTAATTTCTGAGAGGATTAGCGACGGAATTTCCGTCCCTAATCCGTCACAAAGTTTAAAAAAAATAATTTCATTATTAATTTCTGAGACGGATTAGTGACGGAATTTCCGTCACTAATCCGTTGCAAAGTGAAATCTTTTTTTTAAAAAAAATTAATTTTGTAACCAAATTTCTGTCATAAATCCGTCTCTAAGCTTTTTTAATTGTCTCTCTCTAATTAATTTTTTTTATTTTAAATTTAACAATAAGTCAACCTTAATAACTTATAATGGTTAAAGAATTGAAAGTAAAATTAAATTGATTGCAAATAAAATCAAATTCAAACCAAGTTCTAAAATGATAGTAAGTTAACAACTATAAAGCAACAAAAGTACTAAAGTGAAAATGTATATTATATATTAAACAAACCATAAAAATATTTCAAGCACCATCACCATCACCATCATCTTCTTCCATATAAGAATCTTCTTCTTGTTCTTCTTCATCCTCTTGTTCTTCTTCATCATCCTCCCGCTCTTCTTTATCTTCTTGACCAACCATCGTATTAGTTGTCACATATGTACTTCTTCGTACTGAATTTCAGAGTCTCTTTGGTTATTCATCATAAAGACAAAGTTGTATGGTAACATGTAATTGTTGAATGGTAAGAATACTATCAATATTTTTCAAGAAATATCAATGTTGTTCCTTGCAAAAATGACAAGATCGAGTTTTATTTAAAATAGAACGTTGGGTTTAATTATTTTCTTTTCATGCCACAATATTTCTAAACTAAGACAAATGTTATTATTTAGAAGTATGACTCTTGCAAAAAGAGATGCAATGCATGACACTTGATATAAAGAGATATCAAATCAGAGTTACACAGAGAACACACATGGCACAACTTAATTAAAACCAGCAATATCATACAATTTCAACAAAATCTAGAGAGCCAGTAAAAATAACTAAATAGCCTCTTGATCCTGTCAATAAAAGCATAGCAACACTGAAACCAAGCTTAATTCTTTCAAATAACCCAAGAGATGTAAGATTTTTTTTTTTTTTTTGGTTATAAGGATCAAGTTAAACCAAAAAGACATGACATGAGACAACATAAGAAGTATCAGAATTTCCAGCAAAATTTAGAGTTTATTGATGAAAAATTCATTGACAAGAAAGAAATAGTGCATAAGAACAAAATAAGAATTTTCATTTCAAAGACAAAGTACAAGTAAAACAAACTCTAAACCCAAAAAAAAACAGAGATAAAATTATTCAAAGGAACTCTACAATCCTCTGCATGTCCAACATTAGCTGCTTAAACTTAAAACCCTAACAAGTTAGTGAAACTTCTAAGTTTTTTGGCAATAAATGATGTTGGTACATAAATATGCAATCACGCAACTAACAAGATTCATAACACGGACACCTCAAGCTGTAAGAAACCAGAAACAATGGCTAAAAGCTTAAATCAATACACACATTTCTTAGTTATAAAGAGATATGTAATGAACACGGAAGAGCATACATACTCGATCATAACCTCATATGCCACCTCTTTAAGACTGACTTTTCTCAATTGATTTTTAACCACATAAGCTGCATTTTCCCAGCAATATGGCTTTCCACAACCACAATCATTTAGGTCCAAAATTACACGCCTGTCAATTGCCTCATTCTTAAAGCCTACCTTACAAACCAATATTTCCTAAACACAAAATGTACAAATATAAAATCAGAGAAAGGAAATTCATCTGAAAATAAAAAACAGGTAGAATCATTAGATAAACATATAAATTACCTTCATCAATTCCCATGAAGAGTTACTGTTAGGAGTAGTGATGCGATCCTGAATCAACAAGTTGTCCCTTCAAATTCAAGTGACGTCTCTTCCGTTTCAAATGATCATTATAAAATTCCAACTCAACAAATCATGAGAGCACAAGCTAAAATATTCAAGGAAGCATTGATTGGGCTGATTAAAGAAGTTGTTGTAAATCAAATGGCAATTGGATCAATAAATTTGATTTACAAAACAAAGATGCTGAAAACGTCACTAAGTTCATTTGTGCTAAATATGGAGATGTTAATCAAGTTTTGGGCTTGGAAACTTCAAAACAAAGAGCTTGGACCTAGTACTACACATGGGAGGCTCATTTGGGCCTAAATAAGCACATTTTGAGCCTTAATTTGCTGACTACATTTTCTTGAAGTTAGGTATGCGAAAATCAACAAGGAGTTGGTGGCAGATTTGACTTTTGTTTTCTTTTGCATGTTGTATTTGATTTTTCAACTTTCTTCTAGATTGTATTAGAATTTTGTGTTCATGTATTAGACTTTTAGGTTTCCTAGCACATGGTATTAGACTCTGTATTTTCTATGTTCAGATTTGCACCTACTACAATTAGGTCATATTTCCCTATAAATACTTGGTGCTTCTTCATTTGTAAGACACACAATTCAGATTTGAATGATAAATGAAGGTTGCACTTCTGCACTTTGTTTCTTGAGAGTAGATTCTCTCTAGGGTTCTTTTTAGAACTAACAAACTTATCAAGGCTTGATCAACCTTGTGGCGTTTTTCAACACTTTGGGTCCTTGTTCTTTCGTGTTCAAGGGTTCAAGTGGATCGTCGATATGTGTTTAGCTTTCTTGGGGTGTGTATATTTCAGAATTGGTTGTGGGTTTGTGGGATCTTCCCTTGTGGGTTCGCACCATCTTGGTGTCAGAGCTTCGGATCTAAACTCAGGTCATATCTATCTGTTCTTCGTTTCTATTTTCATTTTAAGCTTTATGCTTTGTTCTTATGTCTGTCCGTGTCCAGATTTGTTACTTCTGTTCGTCAAGTTTTTCTTTGTGTTTTCCAATATTTAGTATGTCAAATTCATAGTTCAGAATCTCTTCTTTCATCTTGGTTTGAAATCGTTGTAATCCGATTTGTCATTTGTGAGTTCTATCTATTTTAATCTCGTTGTGCTTTCTAGAAATTCTGGGCTTGTTCATCTTCATTTTTCCAGAATGTCCTAAAATATTCTGTCCTTGTTTGACCACTTTTCCTTTGTGTTTTACATCGTTCAATAGGTCATTTTCATAGTTTAGAATCTCATCTTTCTTTTCATTTTGGTTTGATCTCAATCTAAAATTTCCACTGTGAGTTATAGTCTTTCCAAAATAGACGCTGTTCTGGAATTTCTGGGTTCAGATTTCTTGAGTTTTGTTGTTTGTGATAGATTCTGCATTCTCTTTAAATTTCAGTAGAGGAGAAAAACAAAAAAAAACAAAGACAAGAGCATCAGAAAAAGAAAAAAAATATGTGATAAGAAAAGAAAAAAAAATACTGAAAAAAAGGATTGTGATGGAAGTGTTTTGAGCAATATCTATTGTCATACATAGAATTTGTGAAGTCTATGTCATTTAAACACTTGATTTCCTTAAATGTCCTTTTCCAATACTCACATTGATATTCCATATTTCTAAGTATTGTGTTGATTCTACAAATTGTGATTGCTTTGATTATGAATTGATTAGTTCTTTAAAGTGCCTCAAGAGGAATTTAAGAGTGGAAAAAGGCAAGAGTGAACTACATCATTTTAAAAGCCAAATTTGAGTGAAACACGAGTGACACTAAACTTGTTTGAGTGAGACACGTGAGTAGAGTGGTGAGGTCCATTTTTCCTCTAAATCTAACTTTTCAGGTATCATCAATATGCATGATGAAAAAGAGCTTCAAACATATTTTGACTCCTTACTAAAAGGAATTCAAAGGTTTGCTGATGAAGTAGAGCAATGGATGTCTAGTCACAACTCCAAATCAAAAAGAGAATTACAAAGAAAGTTACAGGAGTTGAAATAAGGTTCCATGACTGTTGATGAATATTTTCAAGAGTTGGAATTAGCTATGACTAGAGCTAGAATGAAAGAAACTTCAAAAGCCACTAAGGATCGTTTTGTGAATGGGCTAAATCCTGAATTAGCTTGTTTTGCAAAATCCCTTGCCTTCTTGGACATTGATCTTTTAGTTCAATTTGTTGCTGAGCATGAGCAAAATATGAACCATCAAAGCTATTCAGAAAGTAGCTCTAATGCAAATGAGATTGTTATAGTTCCTAATGATGATCAAGTGCTAACTAAGGAGGAAGAAGTATTGAATGTTGAAAGTCTTGCTAACCAATGTGTGGAAGAAGACCTCATTATTCCAAATACCAATCTTATGGTTCAAGAAGTTCCTCTCAATCATGAAAAGAAAAGTGAACATATGAGTGAGAGTGATTTCAGTGAAACTGTTCTAGAGAGAAAAATTCAGTTTGAGAGAGAAAAAAATAAAGAGAGTAAAAATGAGAGTGAAGAATTGAGTGAAATGAAAGATGAAAAGAGTTGTGAGCAAAGTGAGGTTAAGAGTGATTGCAAGGATATTGTTACTAATGATCTTAATCATTATTTTCCTTGTGATTTTGATATGTTGCAGGTGTTCTTGGACTTGATTCCTAAGAAGCCACCCGATGGATTCTTGTCTTCAAGAAGCATTGAACTTTCATTTCCTTCAAGTGATATTGAAAAATATTCTGGTTCTTTAAAGTTCGATATTGTTGATAACATGCTGCCCTTAAAATGCCTTGAACTCAACACTTTGAATTTTCATTGTCCCATGGATTTTGCAATTTGTAGGTGTTCTTATATGCATGTTGCAGCTTGTTTTGATGATACTCTTATTTATAGCAACAAACATGATGAGTATGTGAATCATTTGCTATGTGTGCTTGAAGTTTTGAGAAAGGAACAATTGTTTTCAATTCTGGAAAATTCTGATTGTTGCATGGAAAACATTGATTTCCTTGGTTATGTGTATTTGCTTGGTCAAGGTAAGCTCAAATCTGCCACCAACATGGTATTAGACTCTTGTCTTTGTTTTTTTTTTCGTTTTTCTCCTCTACTGAAATTTAAAGAGAATGCAGAATCTATCACAAACAACAAAACTCAAGAAAACACCTTGTGGCGTCAAGTGCAACTTTCATTTATGATTCAAATTTGAATTGTGTGTCTTACAAATGAAGAAGCACCAAGTATTTATAGGGAAATATGACCTAATTGTAGTAGGTGCAAATCTGAACATAGAAAATACAAAGTTTAATACCATGTGCTAGGAAACCTAAAAGTCTAATACATAAACACAAAATTCTAATACAATCTAGAAGAAAGTTGAAAAATCAAATACAACATGCAAAAGAAAACAAAAGTCAAATATGCCACCAACACCTTGTAGTGTTTTTCCAACACTTCGGGTCCTTGTTCTTTCGTGTTCAAGGGTTCAAGTGGATCGTCGATCTGTGTTTAGCTTTCTTGGGGTGTGTATATTTGTTGATTCTGGATCGCATCATTCCTTCTCTCCTCAAAAGGATTCGTCCTCGAATCTTGACTTGAATTTGGAGAGTTAATTTGTTGATTCTGGGTCGTATCAAGTAGCGTCAAGGACTGCCTTACAAGCAGGAGTTGCATCGCAGTAGCAGCCAAGACACCTACTGGCTCACCAGCAGGGAATAGAAGTTGGGTCTTATCTCTAGCTTTTACGATTAAAATGTGAAGCCACATCCTCAACCAATGTCTTTGAATAAAATTTCCCCCTATCTGAAAGCTGCAAGCCTAAGAATCCAATCTGTTGAACCAACTTATCAATGGCAAACTCACTTTTTGAGTCAATCAAGTCACCAACCCGACTTCAAAATAAAATTAATAATTGGTTTCTTTACATCTTGAATACACTTTTCCAATTGCTGCCTCACCAATTCATTGTAGATTGACCTCAGTTGTTTCAGCAAAATTTCTTGTCTACCAATGGTCCTTTTAGTTTGAAAAATAAAACACTTTGCAATACCTTGTGAAAAAATTCCCATCATCATATCAAAAATGCAAAGATGCCCTGTTCATATCATAATACAGAAGCTATAACCCATTCAATTTGAATACTACATATTAGGCCAGAAAAATTCAAATATTTAATCCAACAAGTAGTGTCTCTCCCACACGATGTGCAGGTGCATATAATCAATATATAAATTGGTGCACTAATTACTAACTATCAATAAACAACACGGATCCTATATTAATTAGCAGGGATTGCATAAAAGCTTCATTGGATATAGTAGCCAATCACCCAACAGATTTAGTTGACTTAATTGATGTAAAATAATTAAGCACAAATCAAGACATGAACACAATACAAAGGCAAACAGATTTTTAATGGAAAATAACAAAAACCTCCCTTTATTTATGTTCTTCAATATGTTCTCTATACAACTATGCCAGTGAATGACCTTCAAAGCAGTCTTGCCACCAATACCTGCAGAGCACGTCAGTTATATATTAGAAGCATATGCATGATGAGCTTAAATGGCGTAAAAAAAAATTCTGAACTTAGCGTCTGCTAGTCTCAAAACACAAATGGATATTTTAGGCACCTTGAATGCTTCCATAATAATCACACCCAGAAAAAATACATAAGTCAATAAATTGATCTGTGGTCTGATTTAGCTCCTCCAATATCTGGAAAAAAAATATCTCAGAAAGAACATATTAAACAGAGAAAATCTAATATTTTAGAAGCCACAAAACAATGATCTCTAAGGCCAAAGAGGGAAGCTACAATGACCTTGGTAACTTCAAATTCCATAACTGGAACTTTCTTTGAGCTAGGAACCATTAGATGGCGAAGAATAAAGGAGTGTCACACCCCTCAATCTCTAGCTAGACCCTACTTACTGATACCAGATCACCTGGCCTGGAGGCACCTGCCTCGGGGTCGAGGGATGGACTCACAAGGAGTATTTGCACACCCCTTGTGCATTTCTTTCGCCTCCGCAAGTATCGAACACTTGACCTGGGGGTAAGTACAAGTGTTTGGTGATACTTGCTATCATTGACCTTTAAAATGTCAACACCTGTTTCCATTTCGATAATCAAAGAGTAATAAAGACGGAATTCAATGGGCATACAGAAAAGTACAATTATACTGATAATAATATTCGTTTACAATTCTGATATCATTCATCGACAAAAACAGAAAATACAGCAGAAGTTTTAACATTTACAATTTCACCAAAATATCACAAAATAGACTAATTATGACCACGTTCTTGTCCTTGCCTCGAAACACATGCCTTTCACTTTCTGGCTTTGCCCCACTGGTACCCGCTGAGGTGTTTATTTAAAAATAGGGTGAGATTCCGGAGAACCCCAGTAGAAATATGCTATCGTTCATAGAAAATGCGAAAAAATAAATATGATATATGCCATGTATGCACCAATTAATGAACATTATAAACATATCATCTGTGTAAGAGGCAAGCTTCACCCAAGAGGGGGTGAATTGGGTGATGTTATAAATTTTTCGCTTGATGTGGTGATATGAAAATATAGTAGATAGAGTAGAGTTGAGAAGATTTGAACACAGAGAGTTATACTGGTTCGGCCTAACAACCAGGCCTACGTCCAGTCCTCAGAGATCAAGACCTACTGAGATTTTCACTATACCTCCAAGTTTCAATGGGCTCTCAGAATGCCACAAAACAACAATCGTCCTTGAACGGACTATGAGCAGAAATATTCTCTTAATAAGAAATTTCTCTCCCCCTTACGGCAAGTCTTATGTGCAGAAAAACAACCTTTGACCCTTCTCACTTGCTTATGTATATAAGACTTATGAGCAGCAACGTTCTCTCCTGCTTACACCACTGTAAGTCTTACGAGCAGCAACGTTCTCTTCTGCTTGTATCTTGTAAGGCTTATGAATAGAAGGTACAACAAGGAATTCTCTCAACTGCTTCTCTCGTAAGGAAAACTACCCTCTCAAAGTCCCAATACCTTGAGATCAAATAAATATAGAATTTGAATTGTATGAAGACTCTCTTACAGAGCAAATGAATAAATACTAAAGATCAATGTGTATACAGAGAAAATGATGAATAACAGAAACTCGTGTATAAGCTTGTGAGTTTTTGTGCTTCGTTGTTGTACATAACTATCTCTGAATCTCTGTATATATATAGTTGCTTCAGTTTTTTCCTGTTTGGGAAATCATCGTTTGAGGAGCGGGACTTTTGCAACTATTGAAAGACACGCGCATGTTTGAATATTCTGAATGCGGTAGGTGCGAACGTGTTTGTAATCATGTTGTCTGCCGTTGTTTGACTTTCTCCGTAACAACTAATTTTCAAACGTTCATCTTCCTGCATCATACTTATAATACATTCAAAATGATGTTAAGCAATGATAATAAGTAATGATGATATGAATAAATAATAATAAACCATATTCAGATTGAACGTTGTGAGACTTGGCATTTTTGATGATCTGGCAGAGCATCACTCGAGCATAGATGGCTTACTCGAGTGATCTTCCTATTTTCCTCTTTATGCTTCAGTTATCGAGTTGTGCTTGCAAAGAATTTCAGAGAGACAGAATTCACACTCGCGAGTGAAGTGGGGTCTCACTCGAGCACAACGCCCCTTGCTTGAGTGATCTTGCATTTTCTACTGGGAGTGTCTTCTCGGGTCATCACTCGCACACCATTTTGACAAGAGTGAGATTTTGTACTCGCGGGTGATGTGGACCCTCACTCGAGCACACACACTCCTGCTCGAGTGAGACGCATATTATAGAGGAATATGCTCTCAATACCAACAGTCGCATCAGAAACTCAGAGAGAGATAAATTTATCACTCGCAGGTGATGTGGGCCCTCACTCGAGCACACAAACTCCTGCTCGAGTGAGAAGAATATTCTCAAGTATTATACCTTTTAGACAAGCACTCGCATCAGATTTGGAGAGGGATAGAATTTTCACTCGCAGGTGTAGATGTGTCACTCGAGCACACTTGCACTTCTTTGCACTTCATGACTCTCGGCCAAGCACTCGCAATACCTTGCTCGAGTACAGAAAGCTCATGCTCGAGCATTGATGTCTCTGCTCGAGTGAATCAAGGAAGCATGATAACACTTGCTCTCGGCCAAGCACTCGCGGACCTTCACTCGCATGTGCTCGAGTGAGAATGGCTTCTCTGCTCGAGTGCAAACTCTAGTGCTCGAGTGAATCAATGAAAATAACAGTGGTATGCCTCTCGGGTGAACACTTTCTGGCTTTCACTCGCACCTGTTCGAGCACAAAAGGGATCTATGCTCGAGTGCAAAACTTATGCTCGAGCACTCCAGTTCAATTTTGTAGCAGATACCAGAAAACACTCCTATATGCATTTGGTAACTTTGTAAACTTTTCTTAATCTTATAAAAACATGATTTGCATACAATTGTCATTTTGTTATCATCAAAACTTGGGATCTAACATTCTCCTCCTTTTTGATGATGACAAAACCTTTGTGATGAAAGTTTAAGAAAGATTGATTAAGATTGAAAATTTTTGAAATTGTTCAATGTTTCCAAATGCATATCAAGTTTTAGTTTTAGTTTAAGTTTTCCTGCAATGCTTCCTCTGTATATCGAGATGCGTTGCATTTAGGGCACTTCTCCAATGTTGTATACTGATTTCGAAATAATACGCAATTGTTAGGACATGCATGTATCTTCTCATATCCCATACCGGTTGTAGAGCAAAGAATTCGCTTTGCCTCGTATGTCTTGGTAGGAAGTACATTTTCTTCTGGAAGCATATCTTGCAACAGTTCAAGCAATGTGGTGAAACCCGAATCACTCAATCCGTAGCGAGCTTTAAAGTTGTACAACTTCAACACTACTAGCAATCTTGTGTATTTAGTACTTCCGACATATAATGGTTTCTCTGCATCACCTTTCAACTTCTCATATTCGTTAGGGCAGTTATGAAGCACCCCTTCAACCATCACTACTACAAAAAACCAAATCTGTGGCGCTTATAATTGCATTAGCTGTGGCGCTTGCGAAATGCCACCTATCTTAACGCTACTAAAACAAGCTGTGGCGCTTAGAAGCGCCACAGATTTTTAATTTTTTTTTTTTAAAAAATAGCTTTCTGTGGCGCCTAACTTGGCAGGCGCCACAGGAAGCATACCTACTGTGGCGCCTGGCTGGCCAGGCGCCACAGGTGGGTGGGCCAGCTGTGGCGCCTGGCTAGCTAGGCGCCACAGTAGGTGTTATTATTATTTTTTTGTTTACCTACTATGGCGCCTGGCTGGCCAGGCGCCACAGTAGATGTTATTTTTTTTTTGTTCTGGTTTTTTTGTTGCATATTTTTTCTCATATTTTTTTGGGGTTTTCGTATTGGTTTTTTTTAGCATATTTTTTTCTCATGCATATATAATTATAGTCTGCAAGGTTTAATAAGAACAATAATAGATAACGAGCAAATGATACCAACATATGATTGATTAGCTAAAGTAGTAATGAAAATTGTTATACAATATACTGTAAACCTAGCTGAATGAAATATAATACAACAAATTCAACTTGAACAAACATGCAAGACACAACAATTATATTGGCAATTAGAAACAACACAAAAAAAACCAGCTAGTGAATTTAATAGTAAATATAGCTACCTAGGGATTTGCCTAAACACATATTCACACCATTCCTCGATCACTTCATTAACTTGATGGTCTGTCAAAGCGTCACAACGTTGATCTTCATAATACTACAGATATATAAAATCAGACACAAGTTAGAACGAATTGAAATCAGTAAAACATAACTGTCAGGCACTAATTCAATTTCATTACAACACAATATGAAGTGCAACTAAATGACTTACTTTTTGAGGAATAAATGGTTGATCATGCATAATAACATCCTTCATAAATTTCATGATATAGTACCCACAATCATTGTCATTAGGTTGGAAAGGGCACTGCAATAATATAATGCAATATTTAACTCTGTTCATGAATAAAAAATGTTTACTAACAAATTCTAAGTAAAGTCAAATATCAATACCTGTATCTTCTTCCAAGGATAACTAAGGCGGGGGTCAGTAGCTTTAGAATAGTTTAACGCGACAGACGACCGATATGCAGTCAATGCGCTAACAAAAGAAACAGAAAATGATTACTTTTGATTATTCAATCACGTTCGCAAATATTTATACATAGGCACGTATACTTACCTACTGATCAATAGCATCATATCAAAACGGTCTTGTGGAAGACCATTTTGCAGAGGATCCACATAATAAATGCGAGGGCCTGAAGGTTCCGCTGGATTGATAACGATCAATATCCAATGGCGCCTAAAATAGATTTTAAAAATTTTTTTTGAACAATAATGTTATGATAGAAGTTAAATAATAAAAACAAAAATAGTACCAATAATAACTTACCCCGCATTATACGGCACTAAAAATAATGTATTTGCTGCCGCTTTCTTGCTAAAGTAATCTTTCAGCCCATTAGACTGCGCAGTCACATCTATTTTACCCTCATGATTACCAACGAGAAAAGGGTTGACAAATGCGAATTGGACCCTGTTTGTATCCATTAAAACGTCCTGGTCCAAATGCCTGGTATAAAACATACAGTGTCATGAGAAACAAAAGAAATGGAACGAGATATATTAATAACAGTGATAAAGGATGATAGTGAAGGACCTTATCCAGATGTTGATAGCCGAAGCACTAACCCAATCACGAGCACATATTTCCTGCACGACCTCGGCAGTAATATAATCAACTAGACCACCAACATTGTAGATATGTCTTGGAATACGTAATGCCACTACTCCCTCACCGATCAATTGTGGTGCAATCAATATTAATTGATCGAGATATGAGGTATGTCTTCTTCTGCTCTGTTGGCTGGCCGATGCTTTTGACTTGGGTTGTGTTGTCGAAGACTTTGAAATCTTACCCTGCGCAAATCAGAAAATTAAATCACAGTTCGAGATGAAAGTTCGAAGGAAAAATGCAGGGAATTTTGAATGAACGACCTTTCCACATGGCTCGATAAGACCTATTGGCCAAGCAACATAGCCACCTACAACATCCGCCACCTTATTTTGCTCATCTTGAGACGGGATCGGTAAGAGGGCGTCTTCGTTCGTGCAGACGTCAACCCTAACCCGGAGTGTGTTATCGGGCAACGGTGAATTGTGCAGTATGTCCTCACCAGTGTTGTAGGCAACACCTACTGCAACCGCGTGCTTGGATGCTTGCTCGACATATAGCTTGCATTGAAATTCCCCCTACAGAAAACAGAGTTAATATGTTAAATTCGCTTAATTATAATTTAACATAAAGTTAAGTAGAAAAGAAATTAATTACCGAAGGAAAAGGGACTTTAGGCACGGAATTGCAGCTATCTCTGAAACTTGGGCTATCACAGAACGGAACATTTGGTATTGGCCTACCCTGGACCAACTGTTGTATTTGCGTTGTTAACAACGCATTATGTTCTTGCAGCAAACGCATTTGTTTGGTGAATTGTTCTTCTCGTTGTTCCTTGTAGCGCATTTGTTGTTGAAGTTCTTGCATTTGATGCTTAAAGCTAGACATCTCGTCACGTAGGTGGGAAACATCACTTCTACTCGAGCGCTTCTGACGTCCGAAGTATGCTGATGGGGTGACTGCAAAACCAGTACCCCGAACACGACCATCATACTCGGGTACTGGTAACGCTCTGCTCAATAAATCGTCCCGACCAACATAGGTCGCCAACGCAGGATCCTCCTGTGTCATTTATCGCTTTCCCAAAAAGAATTACAATGAAAATTAGTTATTATAAATGGAGTTCATTTAAGTAAAGTCAATTATTTATTGAACGCATAATATAATTGAATACTTACACAATATTCGGCTACTCTTCTTGCTTCCTCACTACGAATTTCACCTTTCTTATTTGTGACACCCTTGATCCACACCTCATGTCGTGGAACCTGTGTAATATCTGAGCCTGATTCTTGTATCTGCACATCGAAGTTAGTCGAATTTAAATGATATTCATACAATTTTTATTATGAATGAAATAATCATCAGTTCGTACCATTTGTTTTTGTAAATTTCCGTATGAAACAGGTCCATGTGTGTATCGGTATGGCATGTTGGTCGCGTTAGCTCGATTCTTCTCGCTCAACTCCTAGTTAGATCAAAATGATTCATATAAATATATAAATGTTACTTACAAATACGTACATTACACGCAATAGGGAAAAATAAACAAATCCCCTTACCAGGAAATCAGGAGTTGTATGTGTTTTGATAAACTCATCCCACATTGCTTGAGTGATGATTCCTTCGTACAATGGATAAGGTGGTGTAGTAATGATATCATCATTATCATCCCTCAAGAAATATTTGACGAGATAAGAACGAAACTTTCGCAAAATTTTTTCGGCTTTTCTCATTACGAAGTTCTTCCGATCATCATCAATAATAAAAACACTCCGTAAACAAGTCAAAAAACATATATCATATGTAAGATTGAAATGAAGTGAAACAAAGCAAACCGAATAAATATATAATTAAGGTGTTACCTGTATTTCAGCCCAGATCCCATCCTCATAACTTTTCTTTACCATTTTCCAATTTTGAACGGTAATAGGGACTCTGTCTCGAACCGTAGTCCCGATGAAGTTATTTAACGAGGTACTGTTCTCCCCAAACGGATTCCCAAGTTCATTCCACTCTACTTGTAACTTGATCCCGTTACTTCTCAGTCTGATCAACCTCGCCATAACTGTCCTGCCACGTCTGACGTTCACCTCAAATCTCTGTCTACCAATGTGCCTGGGAACATCATCAATGTCATCAGGTACGGGACTGGGAACGTCATCAATGTCATGATGTGGTGAGTCCATACTCCTGCAAGTGAAATAAACCAAATCAAAACATCAGTGCACAATGGTCTTGTATGTCAACGAAAGCAAATTATTTTGAAATTTATAAAAACATACGTACAAGTAAATGAGTCAAGGCAATCATTATCTTTTCCTTTTTCTTGTCTGATTTAAAATTTTATTCTTCAGAATTCGTGTTGGATTGAGAATTGTGTTCCTCTTGACCCAAGTTCCCTCTTTATGATCATGTCTCACGTATAGGGGTCCATCTCCATCTTCATCTTCATCTGCATCTCCATCTATATCAATCTCTGCTGACCACAAATCCTCAAACGAAGGATCATCATTATTGATGTTCAAATATTCATTACTTTCAAAATCAACTTCTGCTTGACGATTCTTGTTGGATGGAAGTACAATAGACCAATTCTTCTTAACAGGATTAGGAATGTAAAATGCTTGTTCTGCCTGTGCTGCTAAAATAAAAGGATCATCTTCATACCAAACCTTAGAAAGGTCCACTTGCACAAAGCCTAAGTCATCTATCCGCAATCTACTGTTGTTGTTAACCCACTGACATTTGAAGACAGGGACCCTGAACATAGAGTAATCTAACTCCCATATGCGTTCAATGACACCAAAGTATGACATTGATGCATAGATAGGGTGTGTATCTTTAGCACTGGATCTATGCCAAGAATCAGCAACAAGTGTTACCCTACTATTCTGCATCGTGCTTTGTTTATCATGGTCTTGTGTATAAAATGTGTAACCGTTGATTGCATAACCATTGTAAGATAATACATGTAAGCTCGGTCCCTTCGACAGGCACTTCAATTTTTCAGAAACTGAATCAGGATTCCTCTCCATCTCATCATTAATACGATTTTTCAACCAGCCTGCAAATTGTTTATTGTGTTCTGTTGTTAATAAATTTTCATTCCCATCACCATGTACCAATCGGAGAGCATCCTTGTGTTCTTCTACATACGGTTCGACCTCATCAGTGTTATGTAGGACATACAAGTGGGCTTGATCCCGTTCAGTCACTGATATCGTTATTACATCACTCCCCATTGTTCCTTTCCCTGATCTTCGGCCATCATGACGGGATTTGGGGATCCCTACAGGGTCAACATTTGATAGAAAATCAGCACAGAAGTCACTTGCTTCTTCAACCATGTAACTTTCAGTGATACAACCCTCTGGACGGTATCTATTTTTCACATACCCCTTTAATATTTTCATGAATCGTTCATTTAGGTACATCCATCTCAAGTACACAAGACCGCACAATTGAGTTTCTTTGACCAAGTGTACAGTTAGATGTACCATAATGTCAAAAAAAGAAGGCGGAAAATACATTTCAAGTTCACACAGAGTACACACAATCAGCCTTTGCAAATCTTGTAACCTGGTTGAATAAACCACTTTACTGCAGATCAACTTGAAAAACACGCAAAGTTTTGTGATAGTGTTCCTTAATTTTTTGGGTAAAATGGATTGTATACCAACAGGTAGGAAATTTTGCATGAGCACATGACAATCATGAGATTTAAGGTTCTTTAACTTCAACTCTTTTACCGATACAAGGTTCTTTATATTTGAAGAGTAGCCCTCGGGGACTTTAATTCCTTGCAGAAACTCACAAAACAATTTCTTCTCTTTCCTCGACAGAGTGTATGCCGCGGCGGTAGATAGGTACGAAACCCTTGCTCAATCGGTGCCAACTCTTCTCTAATTCCCAAGTTCACTAAATCCAACCTCGAATTGACATTGTCCTTGCTTTTTCCTTGCATATTAAGCAACGTGCCAATTAGACTATCACAGATATTTTTTTCTATGTGCATCACATCAAGAAAATGCCTCACATATAAAGACTTCCAATATGGAAGTTCAAAGAAAATAGACTTTTTCTTCCAACCGCTTGTCTCGATTTGTTTTGCAAAAGGTTTGCCAAAATTGTTCTCCAAGTCTTTTACCTTGGAATACACCTGGGAACCGGTCAACATCTTCGGCGGGCTACCTTCTTCTACATCACCATTGAAAGGCTTTTTCCACTTCCTCCAACGATGTTGTGATGGTAAGAATCTTCGATGCCCCATGTAAACATTTTTCTTACAATGATGAAGTCGCATTGAATGAGTATCATCTTCACATATAGGGCATGCACCATATCCTTTGACGCTATATCCTAACAAATTTCCATAAGCAGGGAAATCATTAATTGTGCCAAACAACATGGCTTTCAAAGTGAAACTTTCTTCCATGTACCCGTCATACACACTAACGCCTTCATCCCAAAGCAGCTTCAAGTCATCAATTAAAGGAGCCAAGTATACATCTATATCATTCCCAGGTTGCCTTGGCCCAGAAATTAACATGGACAACATCATAAACTTGCGTTTCATGATTAAGTGTGGAGGAAGGTTATAAATCATCAATATCACCGGCCACGTGCTATGTGTGCTACTCTGAACACCGTGCGGATTAATTCCATCAGTTGACAGTGCAAGGCGAAGGTTCCTGACTTCATCAGCAAAGTCAGGGTACTCATGATCAATTTTTTTCCATTGAGGAGCGTCTGCTGGGTGCCTAAGCTTCGTGTCTTTAATCCTTTAATCTGCATGCCATGTCAACTGCTTAGCAGTCTCTGCATTACTATACAGTCGCCTGAATCTCGGAACAATGGGAAAATACCATAGCACCTTCAAAGGACTTTTTCCTTTCTTCTTCTTATATCGAGATGCGTTGCATTTAGGGCACTTCTCCAACGTTGCATACTGATTTCGAAATAATACGCAATCGTTAGGACATGCATGTATCTTCTCATATCCCATACCGGTTGTAGAGCAAAGAATTCGCTTTGCCTCGTATGTCTTGGTAGGAAGTACATTTTCTTCTGGAAGCATATCTTGCAACAGTTCAAGAAATGCGGTAAAACCCGAATCACTCAATCCGTAGCGAGCTTTAAAATTGTACAACTTCAACACTGCTAGCAATCTTGTGTATTTAGTACTTCTGACATATAATGGTTTCTCTGCATCACCTTTCAACTTCTCATATTCGTTAGGGCAGTTATGAAGCACCCCTTCAACCATATTTACCATTTCTTCAAGAGCATCATCTTCATCAAACATGCTTTAATCAAATTCATCCGAGGCACCACCTGTGGTATGCACGCGATCACTATATGGCTCGTTGGTCTCACCATGCCTTGTCCATCGTATATATGTTTAATCAATACCATAACACACTAAATGATCTAGCAAATCAAGTTGACTAATCCGCTTTCCAAAACAACAGGATAAGCAAGGACATAAGATTTTGCCAGGATCTTTTGTGTGCTCAGTTGCAAATGTAATAAAATCCTTCACCCCATCTATATATTCCCTTGAACATCGATTAGATGACATCCATTTACGATCCATCTATGGGCTTCAATCTATTTTTTTAAAAAAATTACGTGGTTAGTTGTATGACTATTGCATTTACTAATTACTTTTATATTCTCTTACCAATTTTAATTTAAAATAACATACACCACATGAATCTTCATAATTGAAGCTTTCTAAGTCTTAAACTGAATATTTAAATTGCTAAATAATTCATTAATTATTCTCAGGCATTATAATAAAATTTTACAACTCATAACAAAAGAAACCATATTTGCCACAATAATATATCATACTTAAATTAGAAAACATTACAAGTCAATAAATAAAATACAAGTGTTAAGAATATATAAATAATTATTTTGCTTATGCAATTAATCAATAACAATCATTAGAACACCTACAAATTATAACTATTAAATTGAACTAAAATCACATTTGTAAGCTCAAAATTTAAAAAACATACCGTAAATAGAAGCTTCAATAGACTGATGAACTGAAACTACAAACACAAATTAAACATAAATAAATCAATAAAATATTTTAGGTTCTAAGTTATTTTTTTAAATAATAATATGTGTAATAAACATCAAAATATAATAAAATCAAAAAATATGATTCAGAAAAAAAAATAAAGAAAAAAAAAATAAAATTAAAAAGAAAGCATAATCCTTATTGTATGTTTTTCCCTTTACGGTTTTAGTTAATATATTTAAAGTTAAACAATATAGACAAATTATATTTTATTTTATTAAATATTAACATTGATATATTAAAGTCATTTTATTCATATTTTAAAATCTTTAAATAAGTTAATGACTCAATTAACGAATTATTCAATTTATTCTGTTGATTTCAATTTTTCCTATTTTCATTTGGGTTTATATAGGATTTTCTCTATTATAGTTTAATAAGATAATACAAAAAATTATTTTCTTACCTCTACAAAATAGCACTAATAACACAAATATATATTTAATACGTGAAATAATATTAAATAAATGATTTTGATTTTTGGAAAACAAATAATTTGAAGAAGTTTTAAAAGAAATAGCAATATTATTAAAAGTTAATTTGATTATCTAATTTCAAGTCACTTGTATATTAATTACTGTTGTTCAAATTTATGGTTATATATAACATATAAATTCAATTCTTTCATTGTTCTTGTAACTTGTTGCATTAATTTCTTAAAACTAGTGAGAGCTAAAACACAGTACACACGCCTACAATGGGGATCGGATAAGTCTCTAGTAATGGGAATATATATGTACACACACGCCTAGCTACAATACACACACGCCTAGCTACAAACAACAAACACATTTGTATATTATATATAATATATATATATAGGTGTTGTACATGAGTGCACTTACCCAAAAAAAAAATGCAAACAAAATAAAAAAATTTGGTTACTGTTTAGGTTTTTTTTTTTTTTTTTGAGGTTACTTTAATGGAATTGCAGTGTAGATCATTGGATCATTGGGGTTTGACCCTGAGCATATAGGCAGAGCGAAAGCAATCAAAAGTTTTTGACCAAGGTTAGTAACTTTTTCTATTTTTTAAAAAATCCAGAGTTAATTAGGCCATAATATTCTAATCTGACAATTGAGGGCCTTCTATATTTGCTCACTCCAACTGGACATATAGTTAACTGCTCAACATTAAAGCACAATCATATAGATTATTGATTACTTTATTACAAATATCACTATGTTTATTGGCCTATCGAATATAAGTATACACATACACACAGTTATAAACATTAAAAACACATTGGGAAGCCAGAGAATTCAGAATACAAAAGAATATCCAATCTACCACATACTTATAAAGAGCAAAGAAACAAAACTAGATGGTCCCACAAAAGAAAAAACTCCTGCCGACAGAGAGAGAGAGAGAGAGCGCACGCATAATACATATATATGGGCATTGTCATCGTGCTCAATAATTTTAGTTACATTTCATGCCAAAAAAAATTATTTTAGTTACATTATTCTATATTTTTTTCCTCTGTTGATCGGATGAAATTACATACTATGTACATATCTATTTCTAAATTGGTTTATGTATTAGTATAATAACACCATCCATGAAGAAGATGACTATATATGATATATAAATATACAAGCATGCGTACAGGGAAAAAAAACCATATCAAGCATGCCAAAAAAAAAACAGCAGAACAACCTGAAAAAAAAATTAATAAAAACAAAACGCAACTTTAACTTACAGGTTGATCAGGGCAGTGGAGTGGGGGACCACGTAATTGCCGTTGGTGACGCAATCTTCAGTGAGGGAAGGAAGAAATTTGAGCTACCAAATGAAGTGGGGACCAAAAACTTGTAGACAGTACAAAGAAAAGGGAATAATAGGGACAGGAGTGGGGTTGGCAGTTGGGATAAACAAAGACGTGTGCTCGTGTGAGTGTCGTTTTAAGAAGTGAAGATAAGAAAATGGAAGGAAGGGGAGAGCACGCAGATACTGGAAGTGAAAATGAGAGAGGGAATGATTAAAGATATGAGAAAAAGGTAAAGAAAGGGAGGGGGTTGTCGGCACGCGGGAAATGAAAGAGATTGGGGGGAGGGAGGCGGGAAACATTAAGGATAAGGGGGTGGGGCGGGGTGGGTTCTAATTGGTTGGAAAGAGATAGAAAATCAAATTTTTTTTTAAAAAAAATGGTCAGGGGTGGCGCCTAACCAGGTAGGCGCCACCCCTGATAAAAATTTTTTTTTTTAAAAAAAATAAAGGGTCAGGGGTGGCGCCTGACCAGGCAGGCGCCACCCCTGTTAAAAATTTTTTTTTTTAAAAAAAAAGGGTCAGGGGTGGCGCCTGACCACGCAAGCGCCACCCATGACTAAAAATTTTTTTTTTTAAAAAAAAGTATTAGGGGTGGCGCCTGACCAGGCAGGCGCCACCCTTAACAAATTTTTTTTTTATTTTAAAAAGGGTCAGGGGTGGCGCCTGACCAGACAGGCGCCACCCTAGACCCAGACCCTAGTGTGGCGCCTGGCGTGCCAGGCGCCACAGCTGGTCCTAGCAAGTTAAGTGTGGCGCTTGGCTGGCCAGGCGCTACACTTAATCATACCAGCTGTGGCGCCTACCCTTTCAGGCGCCACAGCTGGTTAAAAAAAAATATAACAAAAATAATAAATGAGCAGCTGTGGCACTTCATTAAGGAAGTGCCACAAAATGTGCGCCACCTTTCAACCTTTTTGTAGTAGTGCATATTTACCATTTCTTCAAGACCATCATCTTCATCAAACATGCTTTGATCAAATTCATCCGAGGTACCACCCGTGGTATGCACTAGATTACTATATCCATCGTTGGTCTCACCATGCCTTGTCCATCGTATATATGTTTGATCAATACCATAACACACTAAATGATCTAGCAAATCAAGTTGACTAATCCGCTTTCCAAAACAACAGGATAAGCAAGGACATAAGATTTTGCCAGGATCTTTTGTGTGCTCAGTTGCAAATGTAATAAAATCCTTCACCCCATCTATATATTCCCTTGAACATCGATTAGATGACATCTATTTACGATCCATCTATGGGCTTCAGTCTATTTTTTTAAAAAAGTACGTGGTTAGTTGTATGACTATTGCATTTACTAATTACTTTTATATTCTCTTACCAATTTTAATTTAAAATAATATACACCACATGAATCTTCATAATTGAAGCTTTATAAGTCTTAAACTGAATGTTTAAATTGCCAAATAATTCATTAATTATTCGCAGGCATTATAATAATTTTTTACAACTCATAACAAAAGAAACCATATTTGCCACAATATATCATAGTTAATTTGATTATCTAATTAAGTTTAAAAGTTAATTTCGGCAAGCTAAGTCCTATCATAATTTAATTGGCACTAGACATAATTTAAGGGGCACTCATTTTCTTTATTCACGGAGTATGAGAGTCTCAAACACTAAACAAAATCTCAATAAAATTCTTTTAAAAAGAAATAACAACTCATTAAATATATTTTTATAATATGTTGAATTATTTTTTTATATTTTTGCTAGATCCCAAGTTTTGATGATAACAAAAAGATAATTATGTGTAAATCATGTTTTTATAAGTTTAAGAAAAGATCACAAAGTTACCAAATGCATATAGGATTGATTTCTGTTGTCTGCTGCAAAATTGTACTGGAGTGCTCGAGCATAGTTTTGCACTCGAGCATAGATCCCTTCTGTGCTCGAGCAGGTGCGAGTGAAAGCCAGAAAGTGTTCACCCGAGAGGCATTCCACAGTTATGTTCACTGATTCACTCGAGCACTGGAATTTGCACTCGAGCAGAGAAGCCATTCTCACTCGAGCACATGCGAGTGAAGGTCCGTGAGTGCTTGGCCGAGAGCAAGTATTGTCATGCTTCCTTGATTCACTCGAGCAGAGACACCAATGCTCGAGCATGAGCATTCTGTACTCGAGCAAGGTACTGCGAGTGTTTGGCCGAGAGTCATGAAGAGCAAAGAAGTGCAAGTGTGCTCGAGCACCACCTCTTATACTCGAGTGACACATCAGCACCTGCGAGTGAAAATTCTATCCATCTCCAAATCTGATGCGAGTGCTTGTTTAAAAGGTATAATACTTGAGAATATTCTTCTCACTCGAGCAGGAGTCCGTGTGCTCGAGTGAGGGCCCATATCACCTGCGAGTGATAAATTTATCTCTCTGAGTTTCTGATGCGAGTGTTGGTATTGAGAGCATATTCCTCTAGAATATGCATCTCACTCGAGCAGAAATGTGTGTGCTCGAGTGAGGGACCACATCACTCGCGAGTACAAATTCTCACTCTTGTCAAAATGGTGTGCGAGTGATGACCCGAGAAGACACTCCCAGTGGAAAATGCATTCTCACTCGAGCAGAGGGAGTTGTGCTCGAGTGAGACCCCACTTCACCCGCGAGTGAAGATTTTGTCTCTCTAAAATCCCATGCAAGCACAACCCGATAACTAAAGTACTAAGAGGAAAAAGGGAAGATCACTCGAGTGAGCCATCCATGCTCGAGTGATGCTCTGCCAGATCATCAAAAATGCCAAGTCTCACAACATTCAATCCGAATATGGTTTATTGTTATTTATTTATATCATGATTACTTATTATCATTGTTTAACATTATTTTGAATGTATTATAAGTGTGATACAGGAAGATGAACGTTTAAAATTAGTTGTTACGGAGAAAGTCAAACAATGGCAGACAACATGATTACAGACACGTTCGCACCTACCGCATTCAGAATATTCAAACATGCGCGTGTCTTTCAAAAGTTGCAAAAGTCCCGTTCCTCAAATGATGATTTCCCAAACAGGAAAAAACTGAAGTAACTATATGTACAGAGATTCAGAGATAGTTAAGCAGAATAACGAAGCACAAAAAATTACAAGCTTATACACGAGTCTCTGCTATTCATCATTTTCTCTGTATACACATTGATCTTCAGTGTTTATTCATTTGCTCTGTAAGAGAGTCTTCATACAATTCAAATTCTATGTTTATTTGATCTCAAGGTATTGGGACCTTGAGAGGGTAGTTTTCCTTACGAGAGAAGCAGTTGAGAGAATTCCTTGTTGTACCTTCCACTCATAAGCCTTATAAGATACAAGCAGAAAAGAACGTTGCTGCTCGTAAGACTTACAGTGGTGTAAGCAGGAGAGAACGTTGCTGCTCATAAGTCTTGTATACATAAGCAAGTGAGAAGGGTCATAGGTTGTTTTTTTCTACACGTAAGACTTGTCGTAAGGGGGAGAGAAATTTCTTGTTGAGAGAATATTTTTGCTCGTAGTCCGTTCAAGGACGATTGTTGTTTTGTGGCATTCTGAGAGCCCATTGAATCTTGGAGGTATAGTGAAAATCTCAGTAGGTCTTGATCTCTGAGGACTGGACGTAGGCCTGGTTGTTAGGCCGAACCAGTATAACTCTCTGTGTTCAAATCTTCTCAACTCTACTCTATCTACTATATTTTTCATATCACCACATCAAGCGAAAAATTTATAACATCACCCAATTCACCCCCTCTTGGGTGAAGCTTGCCTCTTACATTAGTTTGATTAATGAAAAGCGAATAATCATATCTACTTTGTCTAAACCCCCTTGTATTAATGCTTCTGTAAGCTTTGCATTCCATTGTCGGGAAGCTTGTTTCGTCCATATAATGATTTTTGTTATTTACAAACCTTATTGTTACCAAAAACATCAAATCCTTATGGGATTTTCATATATACTTCCTCATTTAGGTCTCCTTGCAAAAATGCATTATTGACATCCATTTGAAATAGGTGCCAATTATGCATTGCTGCAAGTGGCAAAATAGCTCTTACGGTAACCATTTTTACAACGGGAGAAAAAGTTTCAAAGTAGTCCATACCTTCCTGTTGACTATAGCCTTTAGCCACTAGTCTCGATTTATACCTTTCTACCTCACCATTTGATGTGTTTTTTACTTTGTATATCCACTTACAACCAATTGGTCTCATTCCTTTAGGAAGATCAATGATATCCGAGGTGTTGGTTTGCTCTAGAGCCATAATTTCTTCCTTCATGGCTGAAAACCAATTAGGGTCTTATGAAGCTTGATGAAAGCTATGAGGCTCAACAATCGCATCAGTAGATAACAAATAATGTTTATAATGAGGAGATATATTGTTATAACTAATATAATTGTGTATTGGATTCTTACAACTCATCTTTACCTCACATTGATCATTTGTATCAGCTGCACATATATAATCATTCAACCATGTTGGTGATTTCTTATTACGTATGAGTCTATCATACATTGGGATGTGCTCTTCCACATCAATCGATGTCTCATTCCTGAAGTCATTGGCCTCTGGTTGTGTTGTTTTAGGATGTAAAGCAGGTGGTGAAGGGTGATCTGAAAGATTACTATTAGTTCTCGGTTGTGTTATGGTTGTAAAATCTGCTATGGGACTAGTAGAAATGTCAAAAGAGGGATGACCTAGTCTATTATGCCATAATTCACACTTCAGCTGATTAGTATCTTGTATATTCATAATAGCTTCAAACTTCAAGTCATTTGTGACCAAGTAAAGTCCACTACAGAGTTTACCAATCACCTGTACTTTGCCAGTAGAAATCACCTGCATAGTGCATACATCGGGGTAAAACGAGATAGCATATTGCATATTTTTTGTTAACATGGAGATGGAAATCAAATTGAAACAGCACTCACGGCAATAATAAACATCATGCAAGATAACCCCATTAAACAATGTAACACTGCTAGTGTGAGTAATCTTAATTCTATCCCCATTTGGCATTTTTATGTTCCTAACTAGACCAGTATATGGGCTAAGAGTAGTGAACACATTGGAATTACCAGATATATGACATGTTGCACCGGAATCAAGTATCCAACATGAACAAGATAAATCAGCAGGAATGACATTAATAATACCTGACACATACTCATCTATTGTTCTACTGCTCCAACAGCTATTTCCTTATCTTCCTTCTTCAAAAGTTGAAGGATTTTGTCATACTGTTGTTGGGTAAGGGCTGGTACTGGTTGATGAGTGGAACTATTTCTAGTAGAAAGTTGAGGCTTATCAACTTGAATCTGGTTGGCATTGCCTTCTGGTTCTTTAGGGTTCTTAGAAGTAGCAGGAAAACCATATAATTGGTACCAAGACTCATGTTTATGCCATCTTCGGTTACAATAGGTGCATGTATCTTAGGATCGACCTCAACCTCTGCCATGTCTACCACCCCCTAGCTGCCATAGTGACTCCTTCCAGGGGGCTATTTCCACTGGATAAGGGCATAGCACGTCAGTCTTCATCTTGTACAATCATGGAGTAAGCTTGATTTACACTATGAAGTGGAGACATTAATAGATTTTGTGACCGGGCTTAGTGATAGATGTCATTTAAACCCATTACGAACTGGAATAGCTTTTGCTGTTGAGTGATCATGAGGTAATCTTGAGACATGGAATAGTTGCAGGATGGGAGTGGAACTAACAGAGAGTATTCATCCCATAACTCTTTTAGTTTGGTAAAATAAGTTGAAACAGTCAGAGTACCTTGTATCATGGCAGAAATATTTAGATGAAGGGAATATATTTTTGTTCCATCGGTCTTGTGATAACATTCCTCTAAATCTTTCCAAACCAGAAATGATGTATCAGCAAAAACAATTCCTAAGGCGATATCCTTGTGAATTGAGTTAATCAACCAGGACAATACGATAGCATCACATCTGTCCCAATAAACCTGAAATTCTGGTGCTTTATCTCGATCGAAAGTGCCATCAATGAAACCAAGTTTGTTCTTACCTCTAAGTGCAATTCACATTGCTCAGGACCAGACCATATAATTTTTAGCCCCTGTAAGGACTTTGGAGACAAGGGTGGAAGCTTGAGTGTGTGAGGGATGCAGATAAAGGGGATGATGGACATCTATTTCAATCTTATTCGATGCCATGGTCTTCAAGAAAGAAAGAACCAGACAATTATGATCAAATTGTAGAGACGCATAAGTGGTGAGTTAAAAATACCTCTAAAGGTAAAAACGAATTGCAGAATCAGTCCTCTGAAATCTGAATCATAGAGTCAGTGAAGAATCAAGAAAAATCCGAGAATCAGTCCTCTTAAATCTGAATTGCAGAGTCAGCGCTGAATCAAGAAATAGAAATGATGCTAAAAGTGTGAGACCCATGGAGGATGTGGCAAAAAATCCTCAAATCCATATATATGGAAGCCTTCGTCGGCACCGACAATGTCGACGAAAAAGGAGAGGAAAAAAAACTGCACCGACGATCTGAAAGTAGGAGTTTTAAGCTGAGATTCTTGAAGAACTTACCAAATTTGTTGATTGAAGGGAAATCAAGATAGCTTCTCTTCTAATCGCCATTTGATGAGCATATCGATGAAGAAAATGCAAGAGAAGGAAATATGACAGAGATACAGGGCTTCCTTCTTTTCTGAAAAAAAATCATGCAGAGTTAGGCTGTAATCCTTTGTTTTGATGAACATGAACATGATCAAGATCAAATGGCAACCATTCTAGACTAGGCAATAACATCGTGGATAAACTAGAAGGTTAGAGAGCGAAAATCTGGCATCAATCTGTGAAATTTAGGCTTGGGTTCTCTATCGACCTGTCTTTCATACCATGAAAACTTGACAAGGAGAAGAATTGAAATGTGGAAAATACCCAACCAACCTTGATTGGCTGTCTCACACTATTATTTATAATAGGGTTAAGGTGCAAAAATACCCATGAACTTTTCTCAAAAGTGCATCCAACACCATAAACTTTTTTTAGGTGCAAAAATACTCATGAACTTTTCAAAATGCGGCAAAAATATCAAACAGTTAAGTGGTACAAACGTCCATTTTGTGAGACCCACAATATTATTTTTTGAGGTGCAAAAATACCCATGAACTTTTCTCAAAAGTGCACTCAACACCATAACATTTTTTCTGGGTGCAAAAATGCCCATGAACTTTTCAAAAGTTTATGGTGTTGGATGCTCTTTTGAGAAAAGTTCATGGGTATTTTTACATCTCAAAAAATAATATTGTGGGTCGCACAAAACGGATGTTTGTACCAATTAACGGTTTGACATTTTTGCCCCATTTTAAGAAGTTCATGGGTATTTTTGCACTTAAAAAAAGTTTATGGTGTTGGATGCACTTTTAAGAAAAGTTCATGGGTATTTTTGCATGTTAATCCTTTATAATAATATCCAAAGTCCAAATATTACAAAATAGTAGGCTTGAGCCTCAGGCCCAACAGCTCATAATTCAATACGGCCGAACACTTAAAATACTATGACAATGCTATGACTGACTCATACAATATTAATACTCTAACAATAACTATCACAACAAGAGATAGCCACTTGCTCACCCCGGCCCATTTTGAGTGGAAAGAATATATGAGACGAAAACCATGAATAATGATGAATCTCTTCAAATATTTTCAAAAAAAGCATTCAACAAAAATCATCCTAAATAGAAGTATTTGGAGTATTCTAAATCTGTGGTTAAATATGTTGGAGGCCTTCCACTTAAATATGCTGGAGGCCTTCCACTGACACTTCAAGCTTTGGGTTCTTATCTTTATGGGAGAAGTGAGGAAGCTGTGTGGAGAGATGCTTTAGACAAATTGAAGCATATTAGTCCTCATAAAAATATTTTTCGAGTACTTAAAATAAGTTTATGATGGATTAGATGAGAAAGAATAGACAATATTTTTAGATATTGTTTTTCTTTTCAAGCGTTGGAAGAATGAAGAAGTGACTCAAATTTTGAAAGGTTGTGATCCTAATCCTAAAGGTCTTGATTGAAAAACCTTTACTAGTTGAAACTGAAGGCGGCATATTAGATATGCATGATTTATATGAAGACCCGGGTTGGGATATAATTCAACAAAAATATCCCAATAGCAGGTTGCGGAAGTTTGGGGAAATTAAGGAATACTGGAAAATAAGAAGGTGAGTGCCTTATTTTCTAAGGATCTCATTTTGTTGACATACCTTTAATGTATTTAATATTCTTTACTTCCTTATCATTCTCATGCTAATTTTCTGGAAAATGAAAATTTTATTAGGGATCTGGGGAAATAGAAGCTATTGTTATGGAAAATAAATATTGGGGCTGAGACAAAATAGAAGTACATCCTGTAGCCTTTTCAAAGATGAGCAGAATTAGATTACTCCTCTTAAATTGTCCACCCAACATACCAACGGGATTGAAGAAACTTTCTGGTGCATTAACATTTATCGGATGGCCATCATTTCCTTTGGAAGCTCTTCCACTTCCATTGGATGAACTTGTTCATATTGAAATGCAACGCAGCAACATAAAGCAACTTTGGAATGGCATAAAGGTGAGATTGATGCTTCATGCATCATTATTTATCTTAAAAATATATCGATGTATCCATGTTTTATTGATTCATTATTTAGTGAGACTAATCATTCTACAATCTTTTGTTTGACTAGTCCATGAATCACTTGAAGTTTATCAACCCGAGCAATTCTTCCAATTTTACTGAAACTCCAGACTTCTCAAGTGTAGAATCTTTAGAACATTTATGTCTTTCTAGCTGCAAATCGCTTGTCAAGGTTCATCACTGACTTGGAGAGTTGAAAAAGATTATTGAGGTGGACTTGTGTGATTGTAAAAATCTTAAAATCCTACCAAGTAAATTGGAAACAAATTCTTTGAGAAAGTTAGATCTTAGTGGGTGTGAAAGAGTTGAAGAGCTTCCAGAGTTTGGGGAAGGTATGAAGAAATTACCATATCCTGATGCCAGTCACACTGCTATAACTACACTTCCTGGATCACTTGGCTCCTTGACTTAAGAGTGTCAAATCTAAATGCAACTGGTTTAATATATCTACGCACTGGATGGTTCTCGGGTCTTTTTGGGCTTGTCTTTGTTTCATTGAAGGGTTGCAAAATGGCTTGTGTCATTGCCAAGGCTACCACCACTGCTAATTCCATTAGAAGCAGATGGTTGTTATTCAATGGAACGTTCATTAGACGAACAATTGCCAAATTTGGTGACTTCACTTGACCATGAGGTATGTTTGTCTTCCGACATTCTATCTAATGATTTATATGTGTATTGTTTTTTTTACTGCATATGCATTACATGACTAATTTTTTATTTCCCTTACATGAAATATTATCATTCGTTATTCAAGTTGAAGGACGTTGAGGTATGTGTGTCTCAATTTTGTCTTTTTCTCACATATATATGCTCCTTCATGGGTAATTAATGTTAACAACAGTTTGGTATGTATGCAGCCAGAATATATCCCCCTCAGAAATTTCTTGGCAATCTTGCCTTCAGGAAGCCAAATATCATCATGGTTTGATCCAAACATAAAACATTATGATAAAGCAAGATATGAATATATATGGGATAGAAGTGGACATACCTCCCAATTTCCGTGGTAGTAAATGGTCGGGAATTGTTGTATGCTTGCATATAAAAGGGCATGATGGTTTGATTAGTTGCAGTAGTAAAGCTCCAAAAGATGATAAATATAATATATGGGAAAAGTGGTCACACAGTATTTGGAGTCTATATGGACATGATGGCCTCTGCGTAATGGTTTTGGAAGTTAATCAGAAAACCTGTTGGCAACACCTAAGAGGTGATAACAATTCCCTTCACATCCAACTTTCTTCTGATTTGGACATATTGGGAGATGACATGCATGGTATGGACATATTGGGATATGGGTGGAGAGTGATATGTAAAGAAGATATACAAAAGTGGTGCAATGACAATGATTTCAACCACCTCACCCAACCCCAACATGCTCCTCCTTCTGAGGTCAAGCTTCCCTTGGGACTACTAAGCAGAGTCATTGGGATTTAAGTAAAATACCATTGTAGTTATTTTATCAGCTTCGTCAACTTGTCTGTAACTCCAAAGTCACAATTCACTAGTAAAAAAATAAACATTTCTACGCCAAGCTTTTAACACTGGTTGTTCCAAGGACGGTATAGAAAGTGTGATCAATGGTATTTTCTTAATTAAGGAGCCAGACTATTGACCAATATTTTTCATTATTTTCATGATTTTGTACATTTAATATTAGGTTATAAGTTTAGACACATTTATTACCTCACGCGTGGTAGTTTATACTCCTATAAATCTTAAAATGAAGGATTAAACAACAACTTATTTTAATCCGCCACATTTGAACATATTTGTTAGAGCAACACTTCTCAAGATACATTTGTTGGAACTTTTCTACTCCTTGGCCTTATTATCGTGACACTTCCTTACTCTTTACTTTTATCCCTATATTTATATATTGTTTCCGCCAAACTATTACATTGAATAACATTGTGGACTTTATTCAAAGTCACTATTTTTGTAAATAAGACACTCACTTTATCATTTTGATATAGACATCTGCCAGAGTAGTACTAATTTCTCTGATACAAACAAAGGATGAATGAATCTATAATAGATTTGAGGAAAGTGACAATCTTGAATAAGGACAGGCATAATGGAGAAATGAATACTTAGATAAAAGGGGGAAATCCCGCCCAACCGCCCACCCACCCCATTATAAATATATATATAATGCTTTTGCTTTGCCTTCTTCACTTTAGGGCCCGTTTGGTATAGGGAACATATGAGGAAAGAAAGGAAGGGAAGGGAAGATTCGGAGGGAACTTAAAAAAGTGAGCTGTTTGACAAATATGGGAATAGAACATAGGTTAAGGGAAAATAAAATGTTTGGTAGGAAGAAAAGGGATTGGATTAAGTGGGAACATTACTACAAAAAATGGCAGTTGTGGCGTTTATTTTTAAATTAGTTGTGGCGCTTAGGAAGTGCCATATATCCACACGCCACTAAAAGAAAGTGCCACAACATATATAAATATTTATTTAAAAAAGATATATATCATTACTTCCGTGGTGCTTCCTTGAGGAAGTGTCACAAGAAATCTGAACTTCCTGTGACACTTCCTCAAAGAAGCACCATAGGAAGTGATGATATATATCTTTTTTAAATATATATATATATATAAAAGCACCACAAGAGAGATTGAACTTCTAGAGGAAGCGCCACAGGACGTGATGAATTTTTTTTTTAGTTCGCTTCATGTGGTCCTTTTTTAGGGAAGCGCCACAAAAAATATTTCTTTTTTCTTTAAATTATACTTTCATACTTTTAATTCATAACCCTATAATTACAATAGTGGACTGCTTTCAACACAAATTTCTATATCCACAGCAAAATGAAGAAAAGCAAACAATAGTGAAATAACTCCAAAATGATACAAACAAATACTACTACAAAAAACACAAGCTGTAATGCTTAATTTAAAGACTACTATGGCGCTTAGGAAGCGTCATAGCTTCCAGCGCCGTTAAAACAAGCTACGATGTTTTTTGAATATTTGCAAGCACCGTAGCTTGATTATTATTATTTTTTTAAAAAATATCACTTCCTACGGCGCTTCTCCAAGGAAGTGCCATAGCAAGTCAAATGACTTCCTACCGCACTTCCTTGGAGAAGCACCTTAGGAAGTCTTTTATTTTTTAAAAAATAATTTTGTGACTTCCTACAATACTTTCGTGGAGAAGCGCCGTAGGAAGTTTTTTATTTAAAAAAAAATTAATGACTTGCTATGGCACTTCCCTAGAGAAGCGTCGTAGGAAGTCTTTTATTTTTTTTAAAAAAAAATAATTTTTCATAATTATTTTATTTTCTTGATGAAAACCTCCATTTATAATCCAAAATCCATAATCCACATCAATTTACAATACAATCCACAGTAAAATGAAAAAACATAGCATGTATTTTTTGCAATATTGCGTCTTCATGTATCAAGCATAAAAGAACACCAACATTTAAGTTGCTTAAACTTGAGCCTGCGTTACCTCTATGGAGGATTAAACTAAGTATTATTATATTTGTAAGCTCAAAAATTAAAAAACTTATAATGTATAAGAAATTCAAGTAGATAGAGTGTTGATACTTCAAATAAATACCTGAAAAAAATTATGAGCACACATATACACATATAAGATTTATGACAGATTTTAACTAAAAGAAAATGTGAACCAAATGTTGAGAAAAGAAAAACACTTACAGGCCAGGGAGCTTCTGAAGGAGGCCGAGACAAGAAAAAAAATACATGGGAGAGGAAGCTTTCTACAGTAATGGAGTTCTGGGAAATGGGGGATCTAAAGAGAAAGCGGGAAGATGAAAACGAAAACGAAAATGAAAATGAAACGGTGGGTTATGAAAATTAAATTATAAGGTGGGAGAAGCTATAGTGCTATTTGTCAAAACGATGAAGCTTCTCAATTTAGAAAAAATGACAGCCAATTTAAAAAAAAAGACAGAAGCTACGGCGCTTTTTCTCAAAACGCCAAAGTTTCTCAATGTAAAAATATGATGACCAATTTTTTTTTAAAAGGTGTTAAACGACACTTGATTACCAAATACTATCTAAAATTGAGCCTTGAACGGTGCTTGAAAACCAAACGCCGTCCAAAATCCTTAAAATATCAAGGCTTGAATATTCAAGGCACCACGTGGTGCCTTGAAAATTCAACGCACCAAGTTGCCTTGAATTATCAAGGCACCATGTGGTGCCGTCATAATTCAAGGCAACTTTGGTAGGAGCCTTGATAATTCACGGCACCAAAGAGAGCGTCGTTGAAGCCTTGAATTATCAAGGCTTCAAGGCACTAAAGGTGCCTTGAATTATCAAGTCATGATGGCTCACACCTTGATAAATGGGCCTTAGCTGGTGCTTTGAAATAAAGCGCCGGCTAAGGCCTACTTTAGCCTGCGCTTTGTTCTAAAGCACCGGTTAAGGCTCTTTTATTCAAAAAAATTAAAATCCTATTTTAAGTCAACGTTTTGTTTTAAAGTGCCAACTAAGGCCACATCTTGCACATCACTTTATTATGAAGCGCCGTCCAAGGGCTTTTGTAAAAAAAATTAAAATCCATTTTTAAATTTAATTTTTGTTTCTTAGTTTAGATAAACTTTCTCAAGAAAGCATCATATCATAGTAATGCAGCATTGACACTTATGGAATTTCTATTGTTCCATAGTTGCCACACTTTTTTTTTATAATAGTAGTACAGGGATTGATTTTTTTTTTAAATAACACCTTGTATGACGCTTTCTTAGGCAAGTATTGTAATATCCCAAAAGTGATTAAGGGCTAATGACTTCAAAAGTGGATGTAATTATTGTTGAATAAAACTTTTGAAGAATGTGTGATGGGAATTTGGATATTTTAATGATTCCAATGGATTCCTTGTGAAAATTTATGTGGGAATGATGTTTGGTATGAAAATGGAACCAATGGAAGCAAAGATGCAAAATCTAAAATTCTGTCCAGTGAAATTCTATTCTGGGCAGTCCGTTTGTGTGAACGTTTTTAATGACCAAATGGTATCTTAAAATTCTGAAATTTTCCAGTCTTATAGTTCACATCTCAAGCTTCAAAATGGACATATAATTTGTTCCATTTTGTTTTGTGAACTAGGAGATATAACTGTCCAAAGTTTGGGATGGAAACTGAACTCTGTTTTGGGGCAGTGATGAGTTTTATGTAATTCTGGAATTGTGTGGTGATTTTTAGTAATGGTCCATATTTTTCCTATAAAGAGGACTTAAATACGTTTCATTTGGCTTTGGAATCACCTCATTTCAATTTTTCTAGAATTAGTTATGATTTTTCAAAGTTTGGGCAGAAAATCTGCCAGAAAATCCGAAAATGGGAATTATGACATCATCTCATTAAAAGATGATGTCAGCATGGAATTACATATGTTATCATCTTCCTCAGCTCATTTCTGTCGCACACAGCAGCTGAATGAGGAGTGAGAACGTTGAGGTTTGTAGAGAGAGAAAGGAGAAGAAAAATCACAAGGTAAGCCGATTTCTCCGACGATTTAGCTTCTAACGCGTGTAACTCCGATCCTAAGCTACTCCTCTTTGTTCTTTAAGGTTTGGAAGCTCAAAATCTGTTGTTGAGCACTTAGGGTTTTCAGCAATATTTGGGAAAAGCTTGTGGGAGCTTGAGGTAACTTCCAAACTTTTGTATATTGCTTATTCTGGCTGCTGTGGGCAATTTAATCGGTGAAATTTCGCCGGATTGCCATTGGTTTTAAAGTTTGGAAATGATGTGGCCTAGGGGTTATGCTGCCCAAATTGGGTCTTAATGTTAGTTGTAACCTAATGTAATGGTTAATAAAGTGGTTAGGAGTAGAAAGGAACGCGTTTACGGAGCCGAAATCATAAAACCCCGATTTTCCCTAGAGAACTCATAAATTTCGGCCAGCCCTAGAAATGGGTCTTAGAGTTGGATTTTCAATGATTTGATGGTTCCATTGAGTTTAGGGGCGAAAATTAGGTGGGGTTACAGTTGGGCACTTTTTCAAAAAAGGCTGAGAAAGCATAATTACGGAAACACCCCTAAAACCCTAAAAGTAGGGCTGCCAAGGGCAATTTCGTAATTTGACATTGAATTTGATAATTTCGAGTCTGGAAATGGATTCCTTGGGCGAAAATATGTCAGGATAGCCCATGTCAAAATTTCAAGAAAAGTATAGCCGGATCGGGTACGGCGGGCCCGGGCCGGGTCCCCGGGGGTAGTTTTGTAAATTTTCATTATAGAATCATATAACCCCAAGTAACACTATGGAAGTGTCTAAATGGTGCATTTGGAATTGTAGGATTCGATATTTGCCGCCCTCGGGAGCCAACTGCGCCGAAGGACGTCAGGAAAGGACAAGGTAGTGACTCTCTCTCTTATACTATGTGTAATGCTCTGTATGTGTGTGTTATCACTGTTCTGTGATGAATCTTTGATGCTGCTGCGGTTACAGCTGGTGATAGCTGTCGTTTACAGCGCAAGCTGTCGTTTACAGCGCAAGCTGTCGTTTACAGCGTAAGCTGTCGTTATTGTGATTACAGCGTAAGCTGTCGTGATGGTGATTACAGCGTAAGCTGTCGTGATTATGATTACAGCGAGAGCTGTCGTATTGTGTATACAGCCGTGAGTGCTGTCGTTTGTGGTGAAAACCATGTATCTCTGAATTGCTGCTGCTGTTGATGTTTGTGATTTATATACATGCTTTGTGTTTATGCATTGTGTGAGTGATTTGTTACTACTGAGATTCTCTCGAATCTCATTCTTTCCTATGACTAACATTTCAGACAGGGCGTGTGGCTCAAAGGAGAGGCGGCCAACCCGGAGCAATTAGGACCCTTGGGGGTATATAGTTGACTTGGAAACGTTGGTTATCCATTTTGAACCTGGGATTACTGTATATTTTGAAATAGGAATATTATATTCAATTTTGGTTGTGTAATCCCCTAGTGGATACTTATAAACCCTCAGGTTATATATGTATAGAACCCGGGAGTTGCCGGGGAGACGGTTATACACTCTGATATGATTGAATGTATATTAACTGCACAGGTAATTATATTCGAATATTGAAATTGAGACCAGGATGGGAAAAAGAGTTTTGAAAGTTTTTGTGAAAATTTTACTGTGAGACAGAAAGTTTAAAACAAGGTTAAGGCATCCAATGGTCTCTAATCCGATTTAAATATGTGTTATCGAATTATAATTACGTGTTTAAAGTCAGGGGGTTACATTTTGGTATCAGAGCTGTAGTTCCTGGCAAGGGTAGAGGTTGCTAGGATAGATCCCTTATATAGTAGTAGGGATAGAAGATTATCTATGAATGATTGTTGTGTATGCACATGTATGTTTTATTGACATGGATATATATTTGAGTTTTGTGACTATATGTGCATACTATCTCTGCTAAATTGATGGGGTAAGTTGTTTGTAGAATGAAGAAAACTAGAGGACGCCCCAATATTCCGCGTGTAGACCCAGAGGTGGAGGTCGTCAATGATAATCCACCAGATCCTATGCAAGAGCTGATGGGTCTAATCCGGGATCAAAGAGATATGATAACTGAGTTGAGAGAAGAGCTCAGAGCAGAGAAGGCGAAGAACAAAGAAGGTCCAGTTCAGTCCACTCCGGAGGAAACTCAAGGAGAAACCCGTCATGAGGACACTGCTGAAGGGTCAGCACGACCCCTGGAGTCCCCACCTCACATTGTCCCAAATCAAGAATCACATGGGATGCCGCTTAGAGAGGAAAGAGACCTTCAGTTTTGGGTCACCAGGTTCTGCAAGCATCTGCCTCTTGCGTTCAGAGGGAGGTTTGACCCTCAAGCAGCCGAAGATTGGATGAACAGACTGGAGAAAATATTTGAGGTGCTTAATTGTCCGGATGAGGTGAAGCCACGACTGGCCGTTTACAAACTCGAAGGGGATGCAGACCGTTGGTGGTGGAATATCGCCCTAACCTTGAAGAGCAACAAGATGCCATTGACTTGGGAATTGTTTCAACAAGAATTCAACGAGAAGTATTTTCCCAAATCAGTGAGGCTCGAGAAGGAGACGGAATTCCTAAATATCAGGCAAGGGGATGCGGAAAGCTTCGATGATTACTTGTCCCGTTTTGTCCGATTGGCTCGATACTCCTCCTATCTCCGGTTCAAGGATGATGAAGAATGGAGTTCTGATATGCTCATTCGCGGTCTGAGGCGAGAGTTGAGGAAGCGCTTAGCTACTCATCAATTTACCAAGTTCAACAAGGCGGTTGAATAGTGCAGGATTACAGAGAACAACTTGAGAGATTTGTATCCTGCCAGAGCTACTAGCCACCGCAATGAATCTAATAAGGGTGCTACCTCACAAAAGCGAAAGGGGCAAGGTTCTTCGTCTGGAAGTGGTAAGAAGCCCTACCAGTCTGGGAGCCGTGACCAGCAAAGAACATATTCTGGACCATGGATTTGTCGTCGGTGTAACCAACCACATCAAGGCAAAACTTGTGATGGCAAAATAATATGCTTCAATTGTAAGCGTGTGGGGCATACTTCTGCTGAATGCAAAGAGCCACGACCAGACCAGAGACCGAGGACACAGGGCCGAGTATTCACTATGACCCATGAGGAGGCCCGCAAATCTCCTGAGCTAATACAAGGTAAACTTCTACTTCATGGCCATCTGTTGCAAGTTTTATTTGACTCGGGTGCAAGTCACTCCTTCATTGCCTATGATTGCGTGAAGCGCCTGGGATTGCATGTGCACAAACTGCCATTTGAATTAGTAGTGTCAACTCCAATGGGTATTAAGGCCTTGACCACAGAAGCTTGTTTGAGTTGTGTCATAACTGTGGAAGGGCATCAATCTATTGTAGATTTGATATGTTTGCCTCTTAGTCAATTAGAAGTCATTTTGGGTTTTGATTGGTTAATGGCAAATAATATATTGCTTGATTGTGGAAACAAGAGGATAGTATATCCTGTATCTCAGAGGGTTGAAGATGTGGATGCTAGTATGAATTTTCTTCCGGCAGCCAAAGCTGAAAAGTATCTTGAAAAGGGTTGCCAGGGGTATGTAGTGTTTTTCTCTGTGCAAGGGGAAAATGGCGAAACCTTGAATAATATACCCGTGGTAAATGAATTCCCTGAGGTGTTTCCGGACGATCTGAGCGGATTACCTCCAGAAAGGGAAGTTCAGTTCCCAATTGACATTGTACCTGGAGCTGGTTCTATATCCAAGGCCCCATACCGCATGGCCCCAAATGAAATGGCGGAGTTAAAGAAACAAATAGAAGATTTGCTTGAGAAAGGGTTTATTAGACCCAGTGTGTCACCTTGGGGAGCTCCAGTGTTGTTTGTAAAGAAGAAAGATGGGAGTCTTCGCTTGTGTATCGACTACAGGGAGCTGAATAAAGTTACTATAAAAAACAAGTACCCTCTTCCCCGAATTGATGACCTATTAGATCAACTCTCTGGTTCGTGTGTGTTTTCAAAGATTGATCTAAGGTCAGGGTATCATCAGCTGCTAGTGAAAGCAGAAGATATTCCAAAGACTGCTTTCAGGACCCGATATGGTCATTATGAGTTCTTGGTGATGCCATTTGGGCTAACCAATGCGCCTGCGGTTTTCATGGATTACATGAACCGTATCTTTCGGCAATATCTGGATCAGTTTGTTGTTGTGTTTATCGATGACATTTTGATATATTCCAAGAATAAGGATGAGCATGAGCATCATTTGAGAATCGTATTGAATATCTTATGCGAGAAGCAATTATATGCTAAATTGAGCAAGTGCGAGTTTTGGCTATCAGAAGTGAAATTCTTAGGCCATGTTATCTCGCAAGAAGGGGTCTCTGTGGATCCCAGCAAAGTGGAAGCAGTACTGAACTGGAAGAGGCCAGAATCTGTGGCGGAAATACGCAGTTTTCTGGGTCTTGCTGGTTATTATCGGAGATTTATCCAAAATTTCTCCCGTATTGCGTTGCCGATGACCAAGCTCACTAGAAAAGATCAGCCGTTTGTGTGGGACGAGAAATGTGAAAACTACTTTGTGGAGCTGAAGGAGAGGTTGACGTCGGCACCTGTATTGATTTTACCCGATCCCAGTGTGACATATGTTGTGTATTCTGATGCCAGTGGGCAGGGATTAGGGTGTGTCCTTATGCAGCAGGGACGTGTGGTGGCCTACGCCTCTCGACAGCTCAGACCTCATGAATTGAATTATCCCACTCATGATCTGGAGCTTGCGGCCATTGTATTTGCTTTAAAGATTTGGCGTCAATACCTGTATGGTGTGACTGTGGAACTGTACTGCGACCACAAGAGTCTTAAATATCTATATGATCAAAAAGAGCTGAATATGAGACAGCGTCGCTGGATGGAATTGCTTAAGGACTACGACCTGGAGATAAAATATCACCCGGGTAAGGCAAATGTAGTCGCTGATGCTCTTAGCCGAAAGACTGTGCTCGTTGCAGCTATGATGATACAAGAAAGGAAATTGATTGAAGATTTCCGTGATTTAAATTTGACAAATCAGATCATCTGTGCCAATTACACTGTTTCTCAAGAGGAGAGTGATCTAAGGGTGGAAATTGAAGAAGCTCAGAGTCAAGATGACTGGATACAGCGCAATCTGACTCGAATCAAACAGGGAGAAGTTTCAGGCTACGACATATCGCCTCGTGGATTGGTTCGTTACCAGAAAAGAGTCTGCGTTCCACTTAAGGCAGAGTTGAGGCAGAAGATTCTAGATGAGGCACACAAGAGCCGATATACTCTTCATCCTGGTATGACCAAGATGTATCAGAATCTGAAATCGGTGTATTGGTGGCCGGGTTTGAAGAGTGACGTGACCAAATATGTTGCAAGGTGTCTCACTTGTCAGAAAGTGAAAATCAAGCACCAGAGACCGCCTGGTTTACTTCAGAGTCCTGAGATTCCGGAATGGAAATGGGAAAGTGTGACCATGGATCTGGTTGTGGGATTGCCCAGGATCAGGAATTTTGATGCGATCTGGGTAATTGTGGACCGATTAACAAAGTCAGCCCACTTCATACCAATCGATGCTGGTTACTCTCCGGATAAGCTAGCAGAGATTTATATTCGAGAAATTGTGAAACTCCATGGAGTACCGAAGAATATCATTTCCGATCGAGATCCCCGATTCACTTCGAGATTCTGGAAAGCATTGCATGAAGCTTTAGGTACTCAACTGAGGTTCAGTACGGCTTATCATCCTCAAACGGATGGACAATCTGAGAGAACAATTCAGACACTGGAAGATATGTTGCGAGCTTGTGTGCTCGACTTTAAAGGAAGTTGGGATCGTTTCCTTCCACTAGCTGAGTTCACCTATAACAATAGCTATCATGCGAGTATTCAAATGGCTCCGTATGAAGCGTTGTATGGAAGACGGTGTCAATCACCATTATGTTGGAATGAACTATCCGAAAGGAAGCTTTATGGACCAGATTTGGTTGATCAAACCTCAGCACAGATTCAGATCATTCGTAAGAGGCTCCTTGCAGCGTAGAGTCGACAGAAAAGTTACGCTGACAAGAGGAGAAGGCCTCTAGAATTTGAGGTTAGTGATCACATATTCCTGAGAGTATCACCAATTACGGGCATTGGGCGAGCCATCAAGAGGAAGAAGCTAAGCCCGAGATATATAGGTCCTTTTGAAATCCTTGAGAGGATTGGGCCTGTTGCTTATCGAGTAGCCCTACCCCCGAACTTGAGCAGGCTCCATGACGTGTTTCATGTTTCCCAATTGAAGAAGTACCAACCGGATCCATCTCACATTGTTGAATATGAAGAAGTTGAGTTACAAGACAACTTCACATATGCGATAGAGCCAGAACAGATCATTGATAGAGAAGAACGACGACTCAGACACCGAAGCATTCCATTTGTGAAGGTGATCTGGAAGGGAATGACTCAGAAGGAAGCAACTTGGGAAGCGGAAGCGGATATGCGAAGACGTTATCCGGAGTTTATGGCTCAAGTTGTGTGACAAATTTCGAGGACGAAATTTATTTTACGGGGGGAGAAATGTAATATCCCAAAAGTGATTAAGGGCTAATGACTTCAAAAGTGGATGTAATTATTGTTGAATAAAACTTTTGAAGAATGTGTGATGGGAATTTGGATATTTTAATGATTCCAATGGATTCCTTGTGAAAATTTATGTGGGAATGATGTTTGGTATGAAAATGGAACCAATGGAAGCAAAGATGCAAAATCTAAAATTCTGTCCAGTGAAATTCTATTCTGGGCAGTCCGTTTGTGTGAACGTTTTTAATGACCAAATGGTATCTTAAAATTCTGAAATTTTCCAGTCTTATAGTTCACATCTCAAGCTTCAAAATGGACATATAATTTGTTCCATTTTGTTTTGTGAACTAGGAGATATAACTGTCCAAAGTTTGGGATGGAAACTGAACTCTGTTTTGGGGCAGTGATGAGTTTTATGTAATTCTGGAATTGTGTGGTGATTTTTAGTAATGGTCCATATTTTTCCTATAAAGAGGACTTAAATACGTTTCATTTGGCTTTGGAATCACCTCATTTCAATTTTTCTAGAATTAGTTATGATTTTTCAAAGTTTGGGCAGAAAATCTGCCAGAAAATCCGAAAATGGGAATTATGACATCATCTCATTAAAAGATGATGTCAGCATGGAATTACATATGTTATCATCTTCCTCAGCTCATTTCTGTCGCACACAGCAGCTGAATGAGGAGTGAGAACGTTGAGGTTTGTAGAGAGAGAAAGGAGAAGAAAAATCACAAGGTAAGCCGATTTCTCCGACGATTTAGCTTCTAACGCGTGTAACTCCGATCCTAAGCTACTCCTCTTTGTTCTTTAAGGTTTGGAAGCTCAAAATCTGTTGTTGAGCACTTAGGGTTTTCAGCAATATTTGGGAAAAGCTTGTGGGAGCTTGAGGTAACTTCCAAACTTTTGTATATTGCTTATTCTGGCTGCTGTGGGCAATTTAATCGGTGAAATTTCGCCGGATTGCCATTGGTTTTAAAGTTTGGAAATGATGTGGCCTAGGGGTTATGCTGCCCAAATTGGGTCTTAATGTTAGTTGTAACCTAATGTAATGGTTAATAAAGTGGTTAGGAGTAGAAAGGAACGCGTTTACGGAGCCGAAATCATAAAACCCCGATTTTCCCTGGAGAACTCATAAATTTCGGCCAGCCCTAGAAATGGGTCTTAGAGTTGGATTTTCAATGATTTGATGGTTCCATTGAGTTTAGGGGCGAAAATTAGGTGGGGTTACAGTTGGGCACTTTTTCAAAAAAGGCTGAGAAAGCATAATTACGGAAACACCCCTAAAACCCTAAAAGTAGGGCTGCCAAGGGCAATTTTGTAATTTGACATTGAATTTGATAATTTCGAGTCCGGAAATGGATTCCTTGGGCGAAAATATGTCAGGATAGCCCATGTCAAAATTTCAAGAAAAGTATAGCCGGATCGGGTACGGCGGGCCCGGGCCGGGTCCCCGGGGGTAGTTTTGTAAATTTTCATTATAGAATCATATAACCCCAAGTAACACTATGGAAGTGTCTAAATGGTACATTTGGAATTGTAGGATTCGATATTTTCCGCCCTCGGGAGCCAACTGCGCCGAAGGACGTCAGGAAAGGACAAGGTAGTGACTCTCTCTCTTATACTATGTGTAATGCTCTGTATGTGTGTGTTATCACTGTTCTGTGATGAATCTTTGATGCTGCTGCGGTTACAGCTGGTGATAGCTGTCGTTTACAGCGCAAGCTGTCGTTTACAGCGCAAGCTGTCGTTTACAGCGTAAGCTGTCGTTATTGTGATTACAGCGTAAGCTGTCGTGATGGTGATTACAGCGTAAGCTGTCGTGATTATGATTACAGCGAGAGCTGTCGTATTGTGTATACAGCCGTGAGTGCTGTCGTTTGTGGTGAAAACCATGTATCTCTGAATTGCTGCTGCTGTTGCTGTTTGTGATTTATATACATGCTTTGTGTTTATGCATTGTGTGAGTGATTTGTTACTACTGAGATTCTCTCGAATCTCATTCTTTCCTATGACTAACATTTCAGACAGGGCGTGTGGCTCAAAGGAGAGGCGGCCAACCCGGAGCAATTAGGACCCTTGGGGGTATATAGTTGACTTGGAAACGTTGGTTATCCATTTTGAACCCGGGATTACTGTATATTTTGAAATAGGAATATTATATTCAATTTTGGTTGTGTAATCCCCTAGTGGATACTTATAAACCCTCAGGTTATATATGTATAGAACCCGGGAGTTGCCGGGGAGACGGTTATACACTCTGATATGATTGAATGTATATTAACTGCACAGGTAATTATATTCGAATATTGAAATTGAGACCAGGATGGGAAAAAGAGTTTTGAAAGTTTTTGCGAAAATTTTACTGTGAGACAGAAAGTTTAAAACAAGGTTAAGGCATCCAATGGTCTCTAATCCGATTTAAATATGTGTTATCGAATTATAATTACGTGTTTAAAGTCAGGGGGTTACAAGTATCATACAATATATTAAGCAACTATGGCACTTTTCTGCTCAAGCGCTGTAGCTGTCACATATATTTTTTTTTGAAAAAAATAGAAGCCTCCTCCAGTGCTTGGTTGAAGAAGTTCTATAAGATGGGCGCCGCTAAATCCATATTTTGTAGTAGCGAAGTAACTAATTAACAAAATTAGTACTAAATATATATACAACAATTGTGAATGAAATACGCCAAATTCAACTTAAATAAACAACACAAAAATTGGCAAGAAACAACATATAGGCTAGTTAAAGAGTAGCTAGCTAGAGGTTTGTCTAAGCACATATTCACACCATTCCTTGATCACTTCATTGACTTGATGGTCAATCAAACTGTCACAACGTTGATCTTCATAATACTACATATACATACAATCAAGCACAAAACAAATTAAAATCACTAAAACTTAATTATCAGGAACTAATAATTTAACTTTAAAACACAACATGAATTGCAACTAAATGACTTACTTTTTGTAGAATAAAAGGCCGATCATGAGTAATTACATCCTTTATGAATTTCATGATGTAATACCTGCAATCATTGTTATTAGGCTGGAAAAGGCACTGCAACAATATAATGAAATAGTTAAGTCAATTTTTGAATAAAAATTGTTTAACAACAAAATTTGAGTAAATTTATATACTATCTAGTACCCGTATCTTCTTCCAAACATAGCTATTGACAGGGTCAGCAACTTTAGAATAAGTTAAAGAGGCAGAGGTTTGATAAACAGTCAATACACTAATAAAAAAAATAAAACTTATTTTTTGGTTATTCAATCACACAAGCAAATATTTACATATACACATGTATGCTTACCTATTGAACAATTGCAACATATTAGGACAGTTTTCTGGAAGACCTCCAATTAGAGGAACCATATAGTGAATGCAAGGGCCTGAAGGTTTCATTGGATTGATAACAATCAATATTCAATGTGCCCTCAAATATCTTAAAAATTTTTCTTCAACAATCATGTTATGGAAAAATTTAAACAATAAAACAATATACTTTGAAATACTACCACTAATAAGTTACCCCGCATTGTATGGTACTAGAAATAGTGTAGTTGGTGTAGCTTTCTTTCTAAATTAATCTTTTAGATCATTAGATTGTACATGCAGATCTACTCTGCCCCCATGTTGGCCAAGGAAATTAGGGTTGAAAAATGAGAATTGGACCTTGTCTGTATCCATTAAGATGTCATAGTACAAGTGCCTTGTATAAACAAACAATGTCACAAACAAAAAATGTCATTAAAACCAAAAAATTGAATTATAATTAATAATAACAGTGATAATTGATGAAGATAAAGTACCTAATCCAGATGTTTATAACCCACTACTACAAAAAGTACTTTTAATGTCCGTTTTTAGGCCCTTTCTATGTTCCTTTTTAGGGGGACGCCTATGTGAATGTAGTAAAATCTGAGAACAACATCCATTAAAAAGGGATCCAATAGGTTACTTATGTATACGGCATCCCTTTTTTCAAAAGGGAGGCCGTAAGTTGGTCACTTACGGCATCCCTTTTCTAAAATAGGACGCCATAGGTCATATTGAAAGTTTTGTTTTAAAAAATATTTTGTTTATATTTTTCACTACATAGCAATTAAACCCTACAGAAATTATCATCGAGTGGGTTTCAATCTCTAGTCAAGATAACTTAAATATGATCTTCCATGAGTGATACAATTCTAGCCTTGTTTGATTGTGGAACAAGTCGTGTCATTATAGAGAGGGCTTCTCCTGTCATGAACCCATCTACAATTATAGCCTTCTTTGATTTGAAGCCTGCTTAGCTTTAGCTTCTTCTGTAGTCAAGTTTAGTACCAAAACCCAGAAAAAAAACAATTTTTCCATATTAGAACATAAAAGGGAAGTAAAAACAGGTGCCGATTACTGATAAAATAGTCATACCTGAAGAAGAAGAAGAAGAAGAAGAAGAGGGTATGGTGAGGAGGGTGGGGTGAGGGAGGTTGGAATCACGTGACGGAGAGGGACCGATGAGAGAAGGGGGGAGGTATCAACTGCATAAGAGAGAAGGGAGGAGCGATGTCAGTCTCCAGTAGTGGTAAGAGAAAGAGGAGGGAGCTCGAGACGACAGTGGAGAGGGACCGACAAGCTCGCTACGATGGTGTGACGACTATGTTGGGGATGAAGCTTTTGACGGATACGACTATGTGTTGGGGAAGAGTTTTCAACGGACTTGACTTTAAATTTTGGGCTCACTTCTGGCATCTCAATTTGAATTTGGGATACTAAAAGGAGGGCTTTGGTGCCAAAAGCTCTGCTTTTGACGTCCCTTTTATATTGGGATGCCAAAAGTTGACTTTTAGCGTCCCTTTACATTAAAGGGACGCCCAATATGTCAAAATTCCTGCCCAAAATTACAAATATGTCACCACCTTTATGTTTCACTTCCCTTTTTGAAACATGGACTTGTTTTTTGGAAGTGCTATTTCTTGTAGTAGTTACCAAAGCACTAACCTATCCACAATTAAATATTTCATCCAACATATCACCATTAATATGATCAACTAAACCACTGCACTGTAGATGTATCTATCAAAATGTAATTGCAGACCTCCTTCGTGGATCAAATTAGGTGCAATCATTACCAATTGATCACGATATGAGGTCATTTTTGTTTTGCTCTGTTGGCTAGCTGAAGCTTTGGACTTTGGTTGTGTTGTCGAACATTTTGAAATCTTGCCATGCAGTTGGATTTTTTTTCCTTTCGACTATCCAACCTACAAAAATCATGAAATTAAATCATATAGTTTTATATGGAAGTGTAAAGGAAAAGTAAAGGGAATTGTAAATGAACTACCTATTCACATGGCTCAATAAGACCTATTGGCTAAGAAACAAAGCCACCTACCATATCATAAGTCCTTGTGTGTACCGGTATGCCATGTTGGTCGCGCTGGAGCATTTTTTCTCATTCAACTCCTATTTAGATCCAACTGATTCATATCAATAAATATTAATTACAAATATATCACAAGTTATAGGTAAAGTCTAATATATTTTATTATCTAGAATTCTGGAGTTGTGTGTTTTTAAAAAGTCATCCCAAATTTCTTGAGTGATGATTCCTTCATACGAATCCAGAGGTGTAGGGATGATATTCTCATTATCATCCCTCAAGAAGTATTTTACAAGATTAGAACAAAACTTTTCTCAGCACGAAAAGCTTTTGATTATCACCCTCAACAATAAAACAACTCTGTAACAAAAAAACAAACATAATTTGTTAGATTGTAATTATATGAAACAAAATAAATTGAATAATAAAGTAATTAATGTGTTCCTGTACTTCACCCCAGATTTTGTCCCCATATTGCTGCTTCACCCATCTCCAATCTTGAATTCTAATAGGGACTCTGTCTCGAACTGTAGTCCCAATGAAATTATTGAATGAGCTACTATTCGGTCTAATTGGGTTTACCTTTTCATTCCATTCTATTTCTAACTTAATTCCTTTACTTCTCAATTTGATCAACCTTGCCGTAATGGTCTTGCCACGATTTACATTGTTTATAAATCTTTGTGTAGCAATGTTCATGGGAACATCATCATTTTCACGTGGTGAATCCACACCCTGCAAGTTAAATAAACCAAGCAAAATACCATAGCACAATGACAATAATGTCCATGTAAGTAAATCAATTTGAAATATATAAATACATCTAAAACATGCAAATAATAAAAGTAAAGGCACTTATTATCTTTTCCTTTTTCTTGTTTGATTTTGTTTCTTTGAATGAGTGTCATCTTCACATCTAAAACATACAAGTAAATTAATTTGATCAAATTACACAGTATAAGTGTCATATTCACATATAGGGCATGCACAATATCCTTTGACGCTGTATCCGGATAAATTACCATAAGCGGGAAGATCATTAATTTGATCTAAAACATAAAAGTAAATTAATTTGATATAGTCACACCAAATAAGTGTCATATTCACATATAGGGCACGCACAATATCCTTTAACGCTGTATTTGGACAAATTACCATAAGTGGGAAAATCATTAATTGTGCCAAACAATATGGCTTTCAAAGTGAAACTTTTTTCCTTATACCCATCATACACATTGACGTCTTCTTTCCAAAGCAGCTTTAAGTTATGAATTAGAGGAGCCAAGTATACATCTATAACATTCCCAAGTTTCCTTGGTGGAGAAATTAACATGGATAGTATCATAAACTTATGTTTCATAATCAAGTGTGGAGGAAGGTTATAAATCATTAATATCACCAGCCACATGCTATACGTAGTACCCTGAACACTGTGTGGATTAATTCCATCAAATGACAGTACAAGGCGTAGGTTCCTTACTTCATCCGTAAACTCAGGGTACTCATGATCAATTTTTTCCATTGAAGACCATCTGTAGGGTGCCTAAGCTTCGTGTCTTTAATTGTTTCATCTACATGCCATGTCAATTGCTAAGCACACTACTACAAATAGTACATTTAACATCAGTCATTAACTTCCGTTTTCAAGAAAACAGAAGTAAAAAGGCACACAGTGGCAAAACTGAAATTCTGGCTAACCTTTCAACGATCGTTTTCATCAAAACAGGCATTGAATGGTGTGGTTTCAATGACCATTATAAAAAATTATCATTGTAAGTGAGATACAATGACCGTTATTATAGAACAGTTGTTATAACTCTGTACAAAATCCTCCCCTGCTCCTACTTTTCCCATTTTGCTCTTCGCGCCTCCTTCTCCCGTCCACTCTCCCACTATCTTGCCCTTACTTTTCCTCACTTGTTCCTCACAAGTTGCAAGTCGCAAGTGGCTAGCAGTTCTGTCTCTCTCGTGTTTCCTTCTCTCTCCCCTTCTCATGCCACCACCGTCATCGTCTTGTAGCTTTTCTCCTTCGTATCCTCCCTGCATTTTCCAGGTAAATCACAAATCCCTTTGTTTACAATCTTTGGCTAGCTATTTTGTTTGTGTTTCCCTAATTTGATTGTTGAAGTTTAATTTATGAAATTAAAGCTCCTTCTTTGTTGAATGTTATGCTGTGTGCATTGGTCACAAATCCTGCTGTTAATTGCTTGTTATCTACAGTATATGTGTTATGTGTTGGGACATTATAGGGTAGAGAAAGCTTGGCTTTTAATAATTTATGTTTACTGTATTACAAAGAAATTATAATCCATTTTTAGTTTTTATATCCAGCAAATCCAAATAGGTAAATTTTGTAGGTAAGATGCCTATACTGTAGGTAAATTTTGAAGTTATCTAGAACAACGTTTCTGATAATGCATTAACAATAATGGATCAGGAATTGCAGAAGAAAAAATTCTAAGTGGTCTAAATCAAAGCTTATTATCAATTTTTTTAACTTAATAACCAAATAATGAAAAACCTCTCTCACTAAATTATTCAATGAAGAATTTCACTCTTGCTATCTACTGCACATACACAACATATAGTACAAGTCTGTCTACCCTTCATGCTTCCCAATCTCAGAATCCAAAATCGAGCATCCACAATTTCCTCTTCATCAAGTTTATATAGAAAGAATTTGTTTTCCAGGAGAAATTATCAAAGCCTAATGTTTGCTATAGTATCTAATACTGTCAGACTTATGGTTAGGAAAAACTGCCATAACCCCTTTATCTATTTTACAGCAAGAAAAAGGATACCTTAAAATCATTAGATCATAAAGAAACATTTAAAGAAAAGAGAAATTACCAACACTTATGCAATCACAAGTGGCTGCTGTTTTGCTTACTAAATTGATGATTACAAGTATGCTTAAATAAGGCAGAAATGAGGTTATCATAATTCAAAATATAACACTAGCTAGCAACAATGTTCTAATTTTCGGAAGAAATTTTATATGAACGAAAATTAACCATTGGCCCCCTTTGTATGGATTGGATCATCTTGAGCCTTTGATAAAATCATTATGCGTAACTAAAGACAAAAACATATCAAGCCTTTAAACTTTGAAAAAGGATGGAGTTAGATTCAAAAAGACTTATTAGATTTCCTGTTCTTTCTCCATCTTATCGCGAACTCTACTTTTGAATATAAACTAAATTAGCTTGTAAAAACATAATCTCGAATTAAGTTGATGCTTATGGGGTAGAGAAAGGAACTTATTTTTGTTGAATTTTAATGACTTTTTTGTATATAACTGATGTTGAAATCTTCTCTGGTATGTCAGAGTTCTGTTCTTGTTAATTGGATTATTGTTGAAGTTTTGGATGTCTTACTTTTATGGGGAAATGCTGCTGAAATTTTTAAAAAATGAGTAAGTCATGCCCTTCCTTGACCCATATTCATATTAGGGTAAAGGTGCAAAAATACCCATGAACTTTTCTTAAAAGTGCATCCAACACCATAAACGTTTTTTAGGTGCAAAAATACCCATGAACTTCTCAAAATGGGGCAAAAATGTCAAACTGTTAATTGGTACAAACGTCAGTTTTGTGGGACCCACAATTTTATTTTTTGAGGTGCAAAAATACCCATGAACTTTTCTAAAAAGTACACCCAACACCATAAAATTTTTTCTGGGTGCAAAAATGCCCATGAACTTTTCAAAAGTTTATGGTATTGGGTGCACTTTTTAGAAAAGTTCGTGGGTATTTTTGCACCTCAAAAAATAAAATTATGGGTCCCACAAAATGAACGTTTGTACCAATTAACGGTTTGACATTTTTGCCCCATTTTGAGAAGTTCATGGGTATTTTTGCACCTAAAAAAAGCTTATGGTGTTGGATACACTTTTGAGAAAAGTTCATGGGTATTTTTGCACCTTAACCCTTCATATTATAATGACAATTAGTCTAAAATTGAGTAATGTTGAATATGGAATAGGCCAGGCGTAGTAAAATGGATCAGCGTTGGATGAATGCTTTGAGAACTAGTGAAGAATATGAGAAAGGGGTGGAAGAGTTTATTGAATTTGCTAAACTGAATATGCCTAGTAAAAATGGGAAGTATTTTTGTCCATGTGTGAAGTGTTTAAATAAGAGTCGATGGGATATTGATGATATAAGAGATCACTTAGTTTGTGGTGGAATAAATCTTCGATACACAAGGTGGATATGGCATGGTGAGGAAGTAACTGCCTGTGCATCCCACGAGAAGGAAGTATTAAATGTTGGAGATGATGATAGAATGGAGAAAATGATTCATTATGTTGAGGTAGAATGTTTTGCACAATCACCTATATATGATGGCGTGCGGAGTGATATAGAGACACCTTTATACCCTGGATGTAATAAGTATACAAGCTTGTCAAGTATTTTTTACTTGGTTCACTACAAAAAAAAGGTATTTTGTAGCGGTGCAATTGTAGCGGTTATATTAAACCGCTACAAATTATAGTATTTGTAGCGGTTTTCACCTAAACCGCTACAAATTTGTAGCGGCAAGATTATTTGTAGCGGTTTCCTACAAAAAACCGCTACAAATTTGGCGCGAAATTCCCGCCAAAACTTGTAGCGGTGATTTTGTAGCGGTTAATGCACAGAAACCGCTACAAAATACCAAAGGTCAAAATTTTGTAGCGATTTTGGGCAATAACCACTACAGAATTTCAAGAGTCTCGACATTTGTAGCGGTTTTGGGCAATAACCGCTACAGAATTTCAAACGTTATGAACTTTTGTAGCGGTTATTGTAGAACCGCTACAAATTTAATTATTTGTAGTGGTTAGAGTAGCGGTTATTTGAATAACCGCTACTAATATCTGGCCTATTTAAACCCCCACGTCCTTCATTTCTCCTTTTGCTCATTTTGTTTCCTGAGGTTTGTCTGAGTGATTTCTTTAAGATTTGAGCGTTCAGACGTCTCTATAGGAGTTTTTGCTCAGTATTCCGCAGTATTCGCACTTGAGGTACGTATATAACACGTATTTTTATTTATATTTGTATTTTTATTATATTTTTGCATAATAATGTGACTATTTTTTTTTTAATTTTTACAGTTGATATGACTTCAAGACAGGATAAAGGGAAAGCCCCTGAGGTCCCCAGACCGATTTTACGAGGTGGCAGCAGCCGGGCAGGGGGCAGAGGGAGGGGGCAGAGTGCAGGCAGGGCTACCACGGCATCTCAACCCATCCCCCCTCAGGCACCGCAGACGATCCCACAGGCGACGACCGCACCAGAGGCGCCTGAGGTGGTGAGGCTTGAGATTAGCGTTGAGGACTTCCTCAACGAGGAGGAGTTTGAGATCCCGATTGGGTTCAGGGAGATGGAGCAGTTCCTCGATGAGGAGGACGCTCGGGAGCAGAACAACCCACGAGGGTCGTCTTCGCGGTCCACTGGGTTTGAGGTGCAGATCGAAGGTAAACTAATTTTTTAATTTAGTAAATTATTTATTTAAATTAGAAATGTTAACTTTGAAGTATAATTTATCTAACGTGTGGTCAACTGTGCAGATGAGCAGGGGAACGTGTCGACGAGGAGGCTGGATGTGGCCGGTCTGAACAGCATAGACCGGTCCCTACGAGTATAGTGCCGTGGAATGAGGGCACTGACCAGCCAATCCACAATAGGGTTCACCTACTCAACCGCTTCCTAAACAACCTGGGAGCGAATTGGATGCGGTTCCCCCTTCACTTCCCAACATGGAGGTACGTTCTGAGGGGGCCGAAGGACCAGGCTTGGGAGGAGGTGGTTCAGGTAATTAAAACTATTTAATTAATATTTTTTGTAATTAATTCTATTTAGTTATTTTTTTTAAAATTATGGTTGTTATAATTATTGATATTTAAATAAATTTTTTTCAGCTGCGGTCTGCCGTCCGGGCCAACCGGAAGAGGTACGCCCTCGTAAAGATGGGCGACGCCTGGAGGAACAAGAGGAACCGTCTCTTCCACAGGGTGGATAAGGACGGGACGATGCCTCTGGAGCAGCTGATCGAGAGTGTCCCGGACGGCGTGCCGCCGAACGACTGGTCGCATTTCATCCAATTCAGGAGGAGCCCTCAGGCGCAGGTAATGTATTTATTATATTTTTGATATATAATTTTGTAATTGTTAAATGTTAAATTATAATTTCAATTTAATTTGTATTTAATTTTAAATTATAATACATTTAATTATTTGTTTTTCCAGGAGCTTTCTCAGAGGAACACCGACATCCGGGCGCAGCAGACGATCCACCACACAGCAGGATCGAAGACCTTTGCTGTAACTTACAGCGAGCTATTAACTTTTCAAAATATCACTTACTTTTAGCTGATTATTTCATAATACTAATTGTTTTGTAATTGTTTCAGGAGTCGAAGGCACAGCAGGAGAACTGTCAGACGGATTATGCCGAGCTGTACGCCATCACACATAGACGCCGTGACGGGACTGCGACCTCTCAGCAGGCAGAGGCGGCCATTGTAAGTAATTTTATTATTATATTTTTTATAAAACCAAGTTAATAATGAAAAATGCTAATTAGTAATTGTTTCATAAAATGGCAGGAGCGGATGCAGCAGTCGCAAGCTGAGCTGTGACAGACCCAGCTTGAGGAGTCACAGGGGTCAGTGGACCCGACGGCTCCTTTGAAGGCGGGTCTGGCTCAGCCTGAGCACCCCGGACGCGTGCGGGGGATGGGGATAGGCACCAGACCCAGCATGGTCTACGGCAGGAGCGCCGCCTCTAAGGCTAGCAGCTCTAAAGGGGTCAGACGTCGGAGGGACGAGTCTATTGACCAGCTGGGGTCAGATTTGGAGCAGCAGATGCAGCAGATGCAGGTGTAGCAGCAGCAGCACCTGCAGATGCATGCAGATATGCTGTACGCTCAGCAGACACAGTGGCGTGAGATCGCGAACACCATGCTCGAGGGAGCATGGAGTCGCCTGTTCCCAAACGAGCAGCATGCAGCGGTTCCCCCTGTCCCTCGCTATGTCGTCCCAAGTACTACTCCTCCTGCTACTGCACCTCCTCTTGCTGATGACGATGGTGCGGTTCACTCTGCGCAGCGGCCCGATCCAGCGGCATCTGAGGGAGCCCCACCTGAGGGAGCACCAGAGGATCAGCCCCCAGCTCCTTAGTTTAGGACATTTTCTTTTGTGAAAACATTTGTAAATATTTATATGAGTTTTTATTTCAGAACTTTCTTATTGTGTTTTATATAATTATATTTATATTATTAGATCGCGTTGAAATAATTTATGAATGATTTATATCTAAATTTTTTTAAAAAATAAAGTATATATATATATTTGTAGCGGTTTTAGCTTAAAACCGCTACAAATATATAGATTTGTAGCGGTTTTAAGTTAAAACCACTAAAAATATATATATATATATATATATGAAGGATCGGTAAGCACAGCGGAAGAATTTGAAAAAAATTTTTTACCGATCCTATTCGAGGATCTATCAACGGCGTTTAAACCAAGTTGGAAGGATTCATACCTTTTTGATGATTCAGAGTTTTCACGATCTCTAGGAGCCAACACGTCAGGTCCGCTCCCTCTACCAGTATCCACACGAATGCTCTCCAACCGAGACTGCGTGCTAGCGCCTCTAATGTCTCCAAGGGTTTAACTTGCGGCTCTCAATTCTAATGTACCCTGAGTCTATCAGCTCTATCAAGTTTATAACCCATGAGGGTTATTTTCAAATTTCAAAATTAATCATCATTAATTTCGAAATTAATTAACAATTAATTATCTTGATGAGCTAATTAAATAAATTCAGTTTAAATTAAATCTGTCTAACAGTTTTAATTTAACCTATTTATTTAATCTAAATGAAGAGCCATTAGATTTAATTTATCTTCATAAATTAAATCTGAGATACTATATCTCTATCATGTCAGTTATTAAATTTAGTATATCTTAATAAACTAAATTTAAAACCAACACAATATAATAATATCATATAATATATATATACATATATATATAATATATTTCAAAAATATATATATCTATATAATATTATTAAATATAATAATATAATATAATATATATATAAGATATATATTTCGAAAATATATATATCTATATAATATTATTAATGAATTTTATATTATATATATATATAAATATAAAATTCATCCACCCTAAATCAAACATTATCTCGTGTTGGGCCATTCTTGTGTGCGACCCTGTAGGCCCATATGAAGTTGGCAGTGGGCCAATAACTACATTAACCCAAAAGTCGCAAGCGGCCTCTAGCAAGACATTACGACTACCCAATTCATATGAGGATCATTATCACGATGCAACCTGTCATACAACCATGTCACGTCCCTTTTGTCACACGATATATCGATCAAGGATAAGGCATGGAAAATGTCATCCTCTTGTTCCTGACCATTACTTTCTCGATTCCTGAGTAGCTTGATAACAGCGACATAAACTCCTTTCATCATAGTATGGCCATACATTTCTCAGACTCACTCATCGAGGGGCCCAGTAATATCTCTCTACTAATGTGAGGGACAAATTCCATCTTGATCATTCATATTCCTCTACATGAAAAACCACCAAGCCCGATCGTAGCCTTTATCATCACCCGGTCAAAAGTGACTTTTGACTAGTTCAAAGCTTAGCAACTCTCATATAGGAATCCATGATGACCTCAGGTCTAAGGGAATTGTGACGTGGTTATACATGAGAAAAGCTTATGACTTGATCCATGTAGCTTTCTCACAGTAGATCGGTCCAGCACCTTGTACTCTTACAAGTGCCTAAGACTTTGATTCGTATCTCCATATCTTATCAAAGTCATACTGGTCTTGTTTCATCTCTGCTCCCGCATAGATGACCGACCAGGGACATTTTAGGACAATCTTTATGAATTATCGAAGGATACAATTATCACAGTTAACATGCAAATAATATGATAACAGAATGGAGAAATTTCATTAAAATAATAATGTTTCAAGTACAATGATTGGCCCTTAGGGCACAATTTCCAACAATATATAATTGTAGCGGTTTCCTAAGAGAAACCGCTACAAAGATATATGTTTGTAGTGGTTATACAATAATAACCGCTACAAATACTCATCATTTGAATTTTGAAATTTGCCGCCTTTGTGCACATTTGTAGCGGTTATTTTATGTATAACCGCTACAAATTTGAAAATTATTTTTAAATTTAATGTCCAACAGCTTTAATATTAGTAGCGGTTTTATATATATAACCGCTACTAATACGCAAGAAATAAATTTTGAATTTCCTTACGGCTTGAACATTAGTAGCGGTTTTATATATATAACCGCTACTAATACTCAACAAGTACATTTTGAATTTCCCACCAATGTGTAACAGCTTGAATATTAGTAGCGGTTTTATATATATAACCGCTACTAATATTTTATATTTGTAGCGGTTGGTGTAGCGGTTATTAAACCGTTACAAAATTATAAACGTTGGAATTTCAGAAAATAAGGTTCTAGGCATTCGTCATTATCTTCTCACTCATCTTCTTCTTTATACTTTCTTCTCTCTCACTTGTAGCTATAGATAAATCATAGATAAGGTTGCCGCACAATTCTCCTGAATATTTGTAAGGATTAAACAGTTTCTTAGATTTCGCATTCACTCATGCCAGCTGTAACGGCAAGATCATCTGTCCATGTCGGAAATGCAAGTTCAAGAAGTGGCATGCACGAAATGTTGTGAAGGAACATTTGCTTGTGAAGCCTTTCCCTGAGGACTATACGTTCTGGGCAGTTCATGGTGAGAAGGCCGGCATTAGATATGACGATGCTCTTCCTCGAAGTTCTCAAGTAGGCGTTCAAGTAGATGAAGATGATCCTGTGAATGATGTTGTGCGTGATGCGTTTGGATTTCAAGGCGACAACTTCAACGAAGAAGTGCACGGCTCTGAGCCGGCTTTTATGGGGAATGAAACAGCTTGGGATTTTTTCATCTTGATGGATGAGGCAGATCGTCCTTTATATCAAGGTTGTCGCAAATATTCTAAATTATCTTTCTTGATCAAATTGTATCATATCAAGTGCTTGTGTGGGATCACAGATAAGGGAATGTCGATGTTGCTCGACTTATTACAAGATGCATTCCCCAACGCCGAGATTCCCACAACTCTTCTACGAGGCCAAGAAGATTATTAACAGGTTGGGGTTGAATTATCAAAAGATTGATGCGTGCCCAAATGATTGTATGCTGTATTGGGGAGACGATTCCAGCAGGGAGACGTGTAAGAGATGTCACACATCGAGGTACAAGACAATTCGAAAGGGGAAAAATCAGAAGAAGAAACTTGCAAAGATTCTCAGGTACTTCTCTTTGAAACCTCGTCTACAAAGATTATTTATGTCTTCTAAAACTGCTGAGCACATGAGGTGGCATGCCATTGATAAAAACGAAGACAGTAAATTAAGACATCCGCGAGATACAGCTGCTTGGAAAACGTTTGACAATGACTTTCCAGATTTTGCGACAGACCCCAGAAATGTTCGGCTTGTGTTGGCGACCCACGGTTTCAATCCTTTTGGGAATCTTAGCACAAGTTACAGTATTTGGCCGATAGTCTTAGTTCCCTACAACTTACCCCCTGGATGTGTATGAAACAAAGCTCTTTCATTATGTCTATGATCATTCCAAGCAAAAAGGCACCGAGCAATGACATCGATGTGTATCTCCAACCGCTTATTGCGGAATTGCTTGACCTGTGGAATGTCGGCTTGGAGACGTACGACGCTTACAGCAAGACTTTGTTCAACATGCGTGCAGCCTTGATGTGGACGATTAGTGACTTTCCTGGCCTTGGCACATTATCTGGTTGGAATGTACATACTGGGTCAGCGTGTCCAGCTTGCAATTTTCCCCATAGCTGAAAGTGGTGCTTTATGGGGCATCGGAGGTTTCTCGATGGAACGCATAAGTTCATATTGCAACAGAATCGCTTCAATGGGAAACCAGAGAAAAGAGGACCACCTCAGACTTTGTCCGGTACAGATATCTTACAGTAGCTTGAGCATGTTGACTTCGAGTTTGGAAAAAGCGACGATTCAGCATAAACTCGCCAAAAGACACGCAGGACTTCGGTGCCTCAGCAGTGGAAGAAGATAAGTATTTTCTTCACGCTTCCATATTGGAGATCTAATTTACTACGCCACAGTCTTGATGTAATGCACATTGAAAAGAATGTTTGCGACAATGTGTTGTATACGCTGCTTAACAAACCCGGCAAGACAAAAGATCACCTTCAAGCGAGGAAAGATTTACGCGACATGGGAGTTCGTGAAGACGCTTGGCCAGATGAGCATGACAGATTTACACCAACAAAGTTTACCCTCACAAAACCGAACAAGGATGTGTTCCTGATGGGTATTCAAGCAACATTTCTTGATGTGTCGACTTGCAGGCTTGAAAGGTTGCTGGCCTGAAGAGTGATGACTCACATGTTCTTATGCAGCAGTTACTCCCTCTGGCTATAAGAAATACACTTCCTCCCGATGTTTCCATCGTTTTGGTGGAACTTTGTTCTTTCTTTCGGAAGTTGTGTTCTAAGGTTTTGATCGTTGAGGAGCTTGATCAGCTGTAGTCAAAAATCATTCTTACGCTTTGTCATTTGGAGATGATTTTTCCTCCGTCCTTTTTTACTATGATGGTTCACCTCACAGTCTACCTCGTTCATGAAACAAAGCTCGCTGGACCAGTACAATATCGTTGGATGTATCCGATTGAGAGGTACTCATTTTAAATATGTGCTTTAATTTATTGTCCGTATTTAATGTTTTGCTAGTTGTCCTTTTCATCATTTTATATCAATTTTCTCTTCTGTACTTCGTAGGTTCCTTGGGAAATTAAAATCTTACGTGAGGAATAAGGCGTGGCCAGAAGGTTCTATAGCTGAAGGCTAGATAGGGGATGAGGTGCTATATTTTTGCTCAAGGTATTTTGATGATCTTGAGACGGCTTTCAACCGCCCGCCTCATGTTTACGATTGTCCGGAACCTGCGCCGACATCAGGAGAATTTATCCCTCGTGTTGGTAAACCAGTTGGAGCAACTGAGAACTTCAAACTAACGGCAACTGAGAAGTTCCAAGCACATAGACATGTCTTGATTAATTGCACTCAAGTTGAACCTTTCATACGGTAAGAATTGTACACTCACATGTTATTCGATCTATATCTTTCGTAACATTTCTCACTTTCATTTCACTAACGCCTTTCCATTATTAATTGCAGGGAATTCAGAAGTCATGTCAAGCGTCAACTCAGGATCCATACACAGACATCCTCGGAAGTTGATAGGAGGGTCCACAGAGAATTCCCGAGCTGGTTTGTGCGCAGAATATTAAATGACCACAACCACACTCCCCAGATTTCAGAGCTCTCGCAATCGGCCCTCTTGATCATGCAAAACGGTTTACACCATACAATGTCAATGGTTTTATGTTTTGTACAGTTTCACGGGATCAAGGATTGCAAACACAGAATTCGGGTGTTTATGGCACATTTGGGACAAGGAGTTATGCGAGCAGCAGTGACGCCAACATACAGTTCAGAGGCGTCCCTTACTATGGCAAGCTTCTTGATATGGTCAAGCTTAATTATCAAGGCCGTTTCACCATGACGCTATTCAAGTGTTTGTGGGCAAATACCACTACTTCTCAGGGACTGACAACTGACGACCTAGGGATCACATCAGTCAATTTCTCACGGCCGATTCATACTGGTATTTCTCAAGATGATGAGCCGTATATTCTAGCTTCAGAGGCACATCAGGTTTATTATGTTGAGGACGAGAGGCATAGGGATTGGCACATGGTCGTTCATTTAAAGCCAAGAGACCTTTACGACATGGGTGAAGGCGATAACATCGCCTACGAGAGTGAGCCATTTCAGCCAGCTGATTTTGAAAACTACTTCCCTGAAGGCGATGACAATTTACCTCTACTGCGGTGAGTTTTTTTAAGTCCACGTCATTTGAATTAAATTTTTTAAATTTAATAATACATCAATAATAATAATTTTTCTACAAAATTTCTATAGGGATGGCGACGATGAGTGATCAAATTCAAGTGTAAAAAATTTGTCTTTACAAAAAATGCAAAAAATTTGTTAAAATAAAATGTAAAAAATAAAAATTTAAAAAAAAATTAAAATAATATTTGTAGCGGTTATTAAACCGCTACAAAAATATAAATAACCGCTACTAATTAATAACCGCTACATTAACCGCTACAAATAACACTATGAATATTAAACCGCTACAAAAATATAAATAACTGCTACTAATTAATAACCACTACATTAACCGCTACAAATAGTACATGGATCCCTATAAATACCCTTACCACAACTCATTTCAAACACTCCCCAATTTCTTTTCACCTTACCTTTCTTTCATTTCCTCTCATTTACAACTTCTTTCGCATGAGTAGAGGAGTTGAATAATACGATCAAATATGGTAACAAGATTTTCAATTTTTTTTAGAATACTTCTTTCCTTTCTATAAAATTTATTCTAACCATTTTTTTTCTAGATATATCATAACTCTATCTCATTTTCATCTATTTTTCATACACAATTACATTATATTAGAAAACATAATAATTCCTTATTACCTAGCTATCCTTAATAATATTATTAATATAAATTTTTATACTAATCCTATTTAATTACATTTTTTCTTTTTATTTATTAATAAGTTAAACTATTGAATAATAAAATAATTGAAATAGATAAAATAATAACAAAATAAACTATTAATATAATATTGAAAAAACAGAAAAAAATCATCTTATATTTTTAAAAAAAAGTTTAAATATTTGTAGCGGTTATTAAACCGCTACTAAATAACGCGCCTTTTTACGACTCAATTTAAATTTTTTGGCGCTAATTTTGAATTTCATGAAATTAGTAGCGGTTTTAAAACCGCTACTAATTTCATGAAATTCAAAATTAGTAGCGGTTCCTTAACCGCTACAAAGAAAAAATGTCATTTTTTTTTTGCCAATAAATTTTCAATTTTTTTATATTTGTAGCGGTTTATTAACCGCTACAAAAAAAAATTCTTTTTTTAAGCTCTCAATATAATTTTTTATATTTGTAGCGGTTATATAACCGCTACAAATATCTCTGGGTGTATTAACCGCTACAAAGTATGTAGCGGTTATTTTTGATTGAGTAGCGGTTTTATAAAACCGCTACAAAACCGCTTGCAACGTATGATTTAGTAGCGGTTTGAGTAACCGCTACTAACCTAGTTTGTACCGGTTAGAACCGCTACGAATACCCATTTTTAACCGCTACTAAATCACGTTTTTTTTTGTAGTGGTTAACTTAAAGGCAACATGTGGGTGGACCGATAGTAGTTTCATATTGTTACTTGAATTGTTGTGTGATATGTTTCCAGAGGATAATATACTTCCAAATTGTATGTATAAGGCCAAGAAAATCTTGTCTACATTGGGTATTGACTAGAAAAAGACACATGCTTGCCCTAATGACTGCGTATTGTATAGAAAGGAGTATGAAGGACTAAGTGAGTGTCCAAAATGTAAAACTTCCAGATACAAAGTGAAGAAAGATGCTGGCAATGGTGATGAGACAAGTAAAAGGAAACCTTTAAAGGTTATATGGTATCTTCCAATCATTCCGCAGTTTAGATGAATGTTTGCTAATGCGAAAGAAGCGAATAAGTTGAGATGGCATTGTGATGAAAGAATATGTGATGGAAAATACCTTCAGCACCCGGCTGACTCTCCATAATGGAAGAAAATAGATGAAATGTATCCCATATTTGGCAGTGAATCAAGAAACCTTCAGCTTGGGCTTTGCACAGACAAAATCAATCCTTATGGTACTTTTAGTAGTACACATAGTGCATGGCCGATTCTGATAGTGATTTACAATTTACCTCCCTGGTTGTATATGAAACGCAAGTATGTGATGATTTCGGAACCAAAATAGCCGAGGAACAATATCGATGTCTACTTGGCATCTTTCATAGAGGACTTAAAGAAGTTATGGGAGGATGGCATAGATGTGCTTAATGCATATAACCAATAGTCTTTTAAGCTATGTGCAATGATTTTCACTACGATTAACGACTTCCTTGCATATGGGAACTTGCCAGGTTATAGTGTGAAGGGTCATAAAGCATGTATGATATGTGAAGCAAGCACACACTTCCATCAACTTAAGCATAGTAGAAAAATGGTCTACCTTGGTTATAGATGATTTCTTCCTCGGTTCCACCTGTACCATAGGCTAAAGAACACTTTTAATGGTTTGCCGGAGAATGAAAAGGCTCCAAAGGCATTAACTGGAGATGAGGTTTATAGTCAGGTGGAAAGAATCAATGTCACTTTTGGTAAGACTTAAAAGACTATTGGTGAGAAGAACTTATGGAAAAAGAGGTCAATTTTCTTTGATCTTCCATATTGGCGTAGTCTAGATGTAAGACACAATATTGATGTGATACATATAGAGAAAAATGTATGTGATAGCCTTGTTGGTACACTTTTGCACATACCAGGTAAGACTAAAGATGGAATTAGTGTGAGGCTAGACATGGTTGAAATAGGAATAAGAGTATGGCTACATCCAAAACTAAGAGATGATGGTAAGAGGGTGTATATGGAGTCAGCAGCGCATACATTGTCAAAAGCTGAGAGAAGAAGTTTGTGTGGGTATTTGCATGGTATTAAGATGCCATAATGGTATTCTTCTAATGTGAGCAGGCTTGTGTCAATGGACGATTTCAAGTTAGTAGGAATGAAGTCCCATGATTGCTAAGTGTTAATGCAATAACTATTACCAGTAGCTATTAGAGGCATTATGAAAGATGATGTACAAAGCACGATAACAAGGTTGTGTAGTTTCTTTAATGCTATTTGTAGCAAAGTTGTTGACATTAGAAAGTTAGATGAATTAGAAAATAAGGGTTATACTATTCTTTCCCAACTAGAGATGCATTTTAATTTCCTCTTGCATTCTTTGATATAATAGTGCATTTAATGGTTCATTTGGTAAGGTAGATGTACCCTTTTGAGCGATACATGAAGAACCTAAAAGGGTGTTCGAAAAATCCGTATTAACCTGAAGCCTCATTATGGAAAGATATGCCGTTGAAGAGGCTATGGACTTTTGCAAAGAATATATATCAATGTCAAAGGACCAATCTCGTCATGAAAAGGGTATAAGTAAGGGAACTCTAGGGCTCAAAGTGAAGAGTATGTGTCGTGAAGAGGCATTGCAAGCACACTTGTATATCTTGAATAATACGGACGAAGTTCAGCCTTACTTAGATGAACACAGAAAGAGTTTGAAGGATATATTTCGAAGATAAAATGACATACAAATAGCTAATGAGCAAAACAAGACTTTTATTGAGTGGTTCAAGAAAAAGGTATCAGACGAGCCCAATGTGTCTGAGACTATCAAATGGTTAGCTTGGAGGCCTTCTTTTGAGGTCATAACTTGGAGTGGTTTTGATATAAATGGGTATTCTTTCTACTCAAAAGCCTAGGATAATAGAAGTACTGTGCAAAATAGTGGGGTGATGGTGGTAGCCGAAGCAATACACTTTTCTAGTTTTAAAGACAAGAACCCCATATTGGCATTCATGGTCTATTATGGAGTTATTGAAGACATATGGGAGGTAAGCTACACTAAGTTGAGAGTCCCTATATTTAAATGCAAGTAGGTTAACAATAATGTTGTTGAAATAGATCGATTTTGATTTACCTTAGTTGATCTTGATAGAGTTGGTTATAAAGATGAGCCATTCATTCTAACAAACCAGGCAAAAAAAGTGTTTTATGTCATTGATCCAACAAATGAGAAATTGTCTATTGTGCTCCAAAGTAAAAAGCAGAAGGATGGTGATCCAAGTTTGAAACTTGACGACACACCTTCTTGCACTATAAATCCACTTAGACCAACTAAAGTGGAATTGGCAGATGATAATGAATATACAGCTAGAATTGATCATTATGAAGGAATTTGGGAAAACACATAAAGTAAGACTTTGCATTGTTTAAAGTATTCATTTAATTGCAATTTACTTATCATATCTTACCATCATTTCTACGTAGGAACATGGCAAGTACATATTCAGGTGGCTCAGGTGGCTCCCCTGTTAAGAAAAAGGTTAGAGGAAACATGAAGCTACACTCGTTGGTCAAACGTCATGAAGAACATAAGGAGAGGTTCACGTGGAATTTGATGCTGATTTGAAGCCACTAGGCAAAGACGGAGACATGTTCATTAGCTATGTTAGCTTTTTGGGTCGGAGAAAAGTTAGCATTCTAATATCTAGCTGGAAGGAAGTTTCAAAGGACATGAAGGCTATGATTTGGGAACAACATTTGGTATATAAATTAAGTTTTATATTCATCTCTGTCTTTATTTCTATTTGTTCATATATAACTATTATATATTTTGCTTTGTAGCAAACCTATAATGTCCCCAACATGTGGCAGATATACAATCATTGGATGGGGGAAGTTCGGAGTCGATGGAAAGATTTCAAGTCTACTCTCAAAACCAAGTACATTCAAGGTTTAAAGAGTAATAAAGATCCATGTAAAGAGTATTCGTTTCTTTCTCCAAATGATTGGAGGTTGTTTGTGGCATCGTGCCAGGATCCCAAATTTCTGGTATATATATTTTGTTTATCTTAGCGTGGAACATTTTACTTGAACTTACTTGACCTCACTAACTCAATTTTCTTTATTCTCTATTTATATAGGAATTGAGTCAATCAAATAAAGAGAGATGAGCTAAAAACAATTATCCACATTACATGTCGTATAGGGGTTATCGGAAGCTGGAAAGGAAGATGATGCCTGCTGAATTACAAATATTATAGGAAGCAGCCTATGTAGATCCTAATATTGTCGTGCAGGCACCACCTCCTCCCCTACATCATAAAAAATGGAAAGCAGGGAGGATAAAAGGAGAACAATATATAAATCCAATCATTGCTGATATCGCTAAAAGGGTTGTGAGTATTTAAGAACAAGTATATTTAAGTGTGTTTCATTTTCCTAACAAGATTGCATGTAATTACTTTTTATTTATCCATTGTATGCTGCAGGATGAACTTGAAGAGCATAGTAGTCAGGGTTCCTTCACTCAAACTAGAAGGATGCACATCTTAGAAACGGTGCTTGAGAAGCTAGATCACCTTGGTTAAGTTAAGGGGAGCCAAGGGGAGTTGGTATCTCAAAATACTTTGGATGAGGTTCACAACCTTATAGACAATGTGAAATAAGTTATAGGAGTTTATGGCTAGGGTTTGAGAGGAAATCCAAGTAGAACTACATGGTAAGATGAATTCGATGGTGTTGTGTCACATCCAAGGTGGGATGTGTAACGAGGAGCCTAGATCTCAGGTTTTTGAATAATTTCATTTAATATGATATTGAGTTTTTTCTCACGTTCTTTTAATTAATTCTTTCATTTTTCTTACACAGGAATCCTCGGCCTTTCCTAGTACCAAAGGCAGTTACAATCTGCCAGAGGTTGGACATGGCGACCCTAGTCCTTCACTAAAGCCTGGAGAACCTTACACTTTGTATTTGGATGTCCCGTACCTTCTTGTTGTTGCTGATGCTATTGTATACACGCATGCTATCACCCACTATAATAAACAAATGTGGGATAATCAACGTAAGGTCAATATCACAAGTGTTCGACTGGGGGAGGAGGGTGTAGATGTCTCGCTCCCCAATGAAGAGGTTCCCAGATTAGGTCAGGCAATAGGATCTTTTATCTTGTGGCCTAAACATCTTGTTCAGACAGTGCCAGCCCCTCCAATAGTAGGAAATATCTTACTGTTACTTGATCCTTGACATCTTACTTATAATCTTTATTTTGTGTGTTACTAGGATGAAGAAGAAGTGCAAAAGTAGTTCCAGCTAAAGCTAAGTTGTTTACATTCAAGTTATTTGATTGACTATTGCGTTACTTATGCCTATATTCTTTTTTACCGTTTGCTTTTGATGTATAGTGCCCTCGGTAAGAAGGCAAAACAGAGTGTGACTTTTATGTTATACTATATATGTATAACATCATTTTTAGTGGTCTTACTACTAATTTTGAATAGGTGATCTTTTCTTGATTCTCAATTGAATTTCATTTCTTTTCTTGTAATTGAATTGTTAGTTATTTCATTCAATTTATTGATTTATGTTAACATATTCTCAATTTTGCACACAGATTTTTGGTAATCAGGACCCCTACACAATCGAAGACATTAATTTAATCTGATACCTTTTGTTAGAACATCTTCTACAACACATAGAGGGGTGATGATCTGTAGAGGTTTTTTTACATAGTGTAGTGGTTTTGTACAGTGCTTTATAAGTTTGCATATTCGAATACTTTTCCTAGTTTCTTATTTATGAGTACTTTGAATTTGTTAAGGCATTATTCTTTATAGAGAACATTTTGGAAAATGATGATGAACCATAGGGATTTTATAGAAGCATGTCATCTCTTTGGCCATATGATTGCCCTGATTTACATTGAAAGTTGAAGTTCAAACATTAAAATGATGTTATGATGATATATGTGCTATATGACATGATAAAACTTTAAAGATTCAAAATGTAATTGTCTGGGTTGGTGTTTTTTCAATGGCATTGGTGGTTGTAAGGAGTAAAACGTAGTTTTTTTTAAAAGATATAGTTACAATGACTGTTTTAATAGAAACAGTCATTGAATTGTTGTATCTCTGAGATACAACGTCTGTTTTAGCAAAAAATACATTGTATCTCTGAGTTACAATGACCGTTTTAGCAAAACGGTCATTGTAACTCTGTTACTATAACTGTTTAACAACAGTCATCTTTTCTATAATTTTCAATGACACTCACAAAAACGTCCCCCTGAAAATGGTCGTCTAAAGGGTGTAAAAATGGTCGTTAAAAGTGTCTTCTACAGTAGTGGCAATCTCTGCATTACGTACAATCACTTGAATCTCAGAATAATGGGAAAATACCATAGAACCTTCAAAGGACTTTTTCCTTTCTTCTTCCCATATTGAGATGGTTGCATTTAAGGCACTTCTCCAATGTTGATACTTATTCCAATATAATATGCAATCCCTAGGGCATGTATGTATGTTCTCATATCCTATATTGGTTCTAGAGAAAAAAAATTCAATTTGCCTTATATGTCTTGGTAGGAAGTACATTTTCTTCTAGAAGCATATCTTACAAAAGTTCAAGCAATGCGGTGCAACCCAAATCACTCAATCTATAGCGAGCTTTAAAGTTGTACAATTTCAACACTACTAGCAATCTTGTGTATTTAGTATTACCGGCATATAATAGTTTCTCTGCATCACCATTCAACTTCTCAAATTCTTTAAGGTAGTTATAAAGCACTCCTTCAACCGTATTTTACATTCCTTCAACCGTATTTTACATTTCTTCAAGACCATCATCTTCATCACATATACTTCAGTCAAATTCATTCGAAGCACCACTTGTGGTATGCACCCTGATCACTACATGCGTAGTTTATCTCACCATGCCTTGTCTATCATGTATATGTTTGATCAATTCTGTGACACACTAAATGATCTAGCAAATCAAGTGGACTAATCTGCTTTCCATAACAACAAGATAAGCAAGGACACAAGATTTTGTTAGGATCTTTTGTATGCTCGATTGTAAATATGATAAACTCTTTCTCCCCATCTATATATTCCCTTGAATACTAATCAGATGACATCCATTTACGATCCATCTATACCTTTAATCTATTTTTAAAAAGTGGTTTGTTGTATTACTATTGCATTTATTAATTACTTTTATCTTCTCTTATTTATTTTAAACTAAAATCGATAGCATAACATCCTAAAAATTGAAGCTTTCCAAGTCTTAAATCCTCTCTTTTAACTGACAAATAATCCATAAATTAATATTGCAAAAGAACCATGTACCCAACCTTAACTATCCTAACTTAACTACTGCTCTAGTAGGCTATGGATCTATGAGGGTTTAAAGACTATAGGAATCTTGCCAAAGGTATTCAGAAGTTGCTCAGATCCTAGTATCTTGATATGAGTTGCATTTCTCTCATTAAGTGTCAAACCTTCAACCTGTACCAGTTCCATGAATAGGTCAGAACCTTTTGCATCAAGTTCAACTTGCCTTTCTTGACCTAACATTTGATTCCCTAATTTCTCAAACACACTAACAATAGTTTTCTCCAAGGAGGTTGCAGTTTCTCTTAAAACCTCAGCAATCAACTTAGAGTCGTTCAGTCGTCAATTCTTTCTGGCATAGAATAAGGAATCATTCATGTGGTTTATGTTAGGTGCAGTTTCAAACATTATCTATGAGAATTCCATATCAGCAGTAATAGTATGTGGTGATTCCAAAAGGTCATCATCATCTAGATTTACTTCATCTTCCATTCCACGAAGGGATTTTCCTTCTTCCCCAACAGCCCTGTCCCTTGCCCACACAATATATAAATTCTCAAAGTTGGGGAAGGACTTGGTTTGAAACTATCTTGCCTTGGGATAAACCTGAATGTGGAAAAAAAATAAGGTTTCAACTACTTAAAACTTAACCCCCATGAGATATGAACTTGAATAGACTCAAACCTTATACAACACCATATACCTTGACATACTCATCCTGCACCTCTTTGTCTGTAGTGACAAAATTTGTCTCTAGATCCCAACCAAAGCCAGCTTCAAGGTCTTGATTCTTGAGGTTATATGAGGACATGCTTTAATCCCATTTCTAGGCAGCTTTTCTTCCATTATTAACTACAGAGTATTAGTAAATCCAGGATTGAAACTATTTTCAGCCATGAGCTTTTGCTCCATCCTTAGAGTAACAAGGCATTCAACTAGCACCTTGTCCCACATTTTAATTTGTGGCTTATTTCCCTCTTCACTTTGTTCCCTCTAAAAAATACTCATGTATAAAGAAATCTTGTTAACTTAGATTAAGTCAAACAAGAAAAAAAGTAATACATAATAATACCATTTAGAAAGTACCACTTTAATTCAATTCAAATCCACATAACACAAACGTGTTCCATCTACACAAACATAGGAAAGCCATTGTTCTTAAACATTAAACATTGGTCTACATCATCATCAATGATCCCTATAAGCCACATAGGTGGCAAATAAACATGTCATTTGCAAGATGCTCCCTAAAGTTTGTCTGTAAATCACTAGTTTCTATAGTCATCGTGGGGGTGTTCTCGATTGTTGTAGGTGTTGGTTTTAAGGAATCAAGCTATTCATCAAGGGGGAATTGAATATTTTTCAGACGAATTAGATTATGTATCAAACAACATGCCATAATGTATATATTTTTAATCTTGACCAGGTAAAATGATGTACTCCTCAGTATTTGCCAACATAACTTTAATATGTCGAAGCACTTTTCTATGACATTACAGGCTGGCGAATGGCGCATATTAAAGAACTTATGAGGAGTTTGGGGTTGGTGTCCTTGTCTCCACTTATTAAGGTGGTACCTTTGGCCTTTATAAGGTGCCAAAAAACTTTAGCAATTCGTGTACCCCACATCAACCAAGTAATAGTTTCTTGCCCAAACCAATAATACCAATGAAATGACAAATGCTCATGACTTGTACATGTCATGTGAAAAATACTAATATTAAAACTATAACACCCATGCGTTGTAGTACTCTTAGCCCATGTCATCTCCTTATACCATCTATCAACACCCTCACATGCACATCTAACCCTTCTTACCCAAGCAAGATATAGATGAATTGTGCATTTGGTGAGCATACACCTAGAATATTGGTTGTTACCTCTCCTTTTCTATTTCGATACTTGCCCTTGTGCTTTGCAGGGACTTGTACATGTATGTACATACTATGTAATGCACCAAGACAGCCCTGAAATCACAAAAAATTTAATCCCCCTTCAACTCAACACTTCACATTTTCATCCTTACTAATTACAATTGATCACAAAATTACTAAGTTATATACCATGAACTACTTCCAACAATAACCATTGGAGTCCTCCAGAATAGGGTCTGGTCTTTTCAAAAGCAATGATTACAGTCTAACAATGGCATTTAAAATATTTTAAAGTATCTACTAATCATTTCACCTGACCTACCAAACTCAAACTGAATGACTCTGTTCCACCTAATATGTGAAGGAACATTGCCACTTGCTTATCAACTAACATATGTTTCATTGGTCTCAATCCACCAATTGTGGCTAACATGTGACAAAATTTATGAAAAGTTCACTGATACATCATAATTTGGTTAAACCAAGTGGTAGAACAACTATATATCATAGCTCTCAAATTCGCTTACTTTGCATGAAAATCTAATCTAAGTAACCTATCCAGTATGTGCCTTGGTCCACCTCCTGCCACATCAACTATCATAGTCATAATCAACCTCCTTACTGCTAGAAACAAAGCTAAGTAGCTAATCAATATTGCAAATAGTTGATCCAATTCTGGCTCCACACCTACACAATTTTTGCCATACCCATTGTAATACCCCAAATTTTGAGACTCGAGGCTAGAGAATAAGCCTGAAATAAGTGGATTGCTGAGCCCTAGTTTAGCAAGATCCCAAATTGTGATTAAGAGATAATGACTCCAAAAGTGGATGTGGTTAGTGATAAATAACCCTTTTAGATAATCCGATATGATTTGAGATTCAAATGTGATTCGAATATGTTGCGATTCGTACCCAAACCCTATATTTGAGTTCAATTGTGGATTAACATCCAAATTGACTTAGAATAGAGGGAAGGCATGTTTTGTGATAAATGGAACAGTATGATGTATTTGGTGGTGATTCAGGAGGAATTGCCATAATCAGGGGCAAAACTATAAAGTTACCAACCAATTGGTCAGTTACCGAAGAGGAAACTCATTGGTAACTTCAAGATCAATGGTTAAGATTGATTTGTGCAAAAGATCAAGGGGTGGAATCACATGTGTGTGAGCTTATGCGAGCTCATGGGAGGTGAGCAAGATGTTGACACTTGGCAACTTATGGACCCTAGGATCATAGTCAACATTTCCACTCATTTTCCCTCTCTCCCTTTCACTTTTAGGTCAGTTTTGGTATCCAAAAAACTGATCACTCTCTTCATCATCTTCATATCTCTCTAAAGCCTCCATTTTCGTGAGCTCAAGGAGGAAAGAGAACGGGAAAAAGTGAGCTTTTGGTTAGCTTGTTGTCCTCTAATGCTCTAATGTCCTTCTATAATCTTATTCATAGTGATGAGAGCTTCATCTCTATGGTTTTAGATTTGTGAGAGGAGGTGTTTTGTTGCTTGAGCAAAAGTGGAAAGATGAAGAATCAAGGAATTTGTTTGGGAAAGATGAAGAGGTGAGTGTTTGCTCCCTTTTGATCTATTGATTGTGGTTTTTGGTGGAGTTTTGAGAATTGTGATATTTGCCCTGATTTTGTGTTATTTTCAAATTGGATGATTTGAATGGTGAATTGTGGTTAAATTGATGCCATAATGTGTTTTGGTGTCATTGGAATTGGTTTGAGAACTTGGAATGAAAGGAATGACAATGTGTATTTGTGTTGTGATTGTGTGATGACATGTTGTGATTATTGGTTAAACATATCAAAGTAATGTGAATTTGATTGATTTTGTGTTTCCAATGGATTCCTTGTGAAAATTTGTGTGGGAGTGATGTTTGATGTGAAAATGAGAACCATTGGAAGCAATTGTGAAAGTTTGGAAATTCTATCCAATGTGAATTCTATCTAAGCAGTCTAGTGTTGTGGACGTTTTGACTGCGCAAATGATGTCTAAAAATTATGACACTTTCTGGTCCTAAAGTTCACATCCCAAGCTTCAAAATGGACACATAATTTGTGCAATTTCGTTTTGTCTTCTGTGAGTTATGGCTGTCCAAAGTTTGAGGTCAAAAATGAACTCTGTTGTGGGGCAGTGTTGGGGTTTGGGCAATTCTGTATTTTTGTGGTGATTTCCGGTAATGGCCCATATTTTTCCTATGAAGAGGACTTGAATAGATTTCATTTTGCTTTGGAATCACCTCATTTTGATTTTTTTGGAATTAGTTATGATTTTTGAAAGTTCAGCCAAGAAACAGGATTTTATTGGCCGAGGCCCAAATGTTTCTGAGCTATTTTTGGCCGCGGCCAACCCCCAAAATTCAGCATTTTGGACTTTTAAAAGGTGATATTTGGTCAAGTGTTTTCCAAGCCTTTAGGCATGTGTTTAGGCTTTGATTAGCCATCTAAAGGTCATGAATGGTAACCAACTTTAAGTGATATGAAAGTAAGGTTTTGGAATAGAGAATAACCCTATGCCCTTGCTTTGGTTATAGGGTTGATATTCGCCCTGATCATGGTTTGGTATTCGTTCTGATCGCGAGTAAGCGAAGCTGGAGCATACATGGAAAGAGTGTAGGGAACTTACCTCTCTTGCCTGCTTTGATATTTGTGTTTGTGTTTTGATGCATGTATTGCTTTGCTTGATTATGTGAAACATGTATGAATGATTGTAGCTCTGTTTCTAGTTATGCTATGGCCATGAGTATGTTGTTGAAACATTGAGCACGCAGATATGTCATTGTGAGTTATGTTTTGCAAGCATGTCATGCATTAACACATATCATACATGCATATAGGTATCTGTTTCCTACTGAGATTCTCTCGAATCTCACCCTCCCCTACTAACCATGTAGACAGGGCAAGAGGCTCGAGGAGGGAGTAAGCACCCAAGGGCGACAAGGGCTTCTTCAGTATTTGATATGGGGGTTGGTTATCATAGTTGGGAGAATTATATATATTTGGATTCAGATTTGGATATGTATGGGTTGGAATGTGTTTGGATACAATATTTGAAGATGTATTTAAGAGTATTTGTGTAATTCCCATGTGGAAATTGTAATGGGCAATTGTGCCCTATGTATATTTAGTAAATATATGAACCCGGGAGTTGTCGAGATGATATTGTTGTACACTCTAATATTTGTATAAATGTGATATTCCGTGTGATGTAATTGTATTCGAAATTGAATATGAGACCAGGTTATTTAGATTTCGAAAGTTATTTGTGAAAATCCTATTGTGAAGATGGGATTTTGAAATAGTTTTGATTCTTATTGGTCTCTATTTCATTTTAATCGCGTATTTTGGATATAATTACAGAAGGGGGTTACACCCGTTTCCTTTACTTTATAATCAACATAGTCCTCTTTCCAAACCACCTCTTAATACATTTAACCAAATACGATTTAAATGGCAGCCAACTAAATTATAGCGCCACTTGTCACACAATAAACACAAGACACTGTCATGTTAGTCAAAAACCATGAAAATCATTCTATCTTTCAATTGTGTTTCTTTCTCTTTCACTGCTTCTATATATGAGTGTTCATTCCAAAATACGCATGACCTAAAAAACATGTAACTACTTCCATAGTTAAGCATTTATGATATAAATGATAACTAGTGTAAATCAAAACTGACTTCTAAGACAAGAAATAGAGCACACTATCAAGTAACAACCAAGCAAACTCATTGAATCTTTTGACTGTGTTTATGCTTCACATTTGTTAACTCAAGAATACCCACAACACAATCAAAACAATTTAACAAGCCATACTTTCAATTAAATAATACATAAAACCAGCCTCCCTTGGCATTATGTGCGTGTGTGGGCAGGTTGAAGAAAGAGTAGATAGAAATAAAAACATGCCCACTTCACTCCAGAGACCACAACATACACACCAATCACCAATTACCTTGATTCCAAGTTCAACTTCCCAGGCCGTTCTTGACACTTTCATTTTCCAGATAAGCTTTCATCAAAATCCCAACACTCTTCACCAAAGCTTTTAGTTCATTCCAGCTCGGTCTTTATCAACGTTTCCAGGGGCATTTTTGTCCCATAATTTTGCTATCCTGGGAAGCTTTTGAGTTGATGCCACTTTTGGTGGGAACTTACTTTACCATGTTTAAAGGAGCATTGCAGGTGGTGGGAATTTGATTTCAGGTCACTTTTGGGCGCCAAAAATGTTTTTTCCTTAGGAACTTTGTTATCTTCCCTTTCCATCCAATGCTTTCCGCGTAACAAACAGGGCATTAGTTTTTAGCTTCTCCACTAGTGGATCATGCCATCATTAATAATATATCAATTTAGCTTCTCCGTCCAAACACACCCATTAAACAATCCTCTTAATTATGGAAGTGATAATATAATATAAGAAAACCTCAACTATTTAGCAGTAACAATATCGAAAGTGGCATCTTTTTTCTTATTTTTGGATATAGTTTATCGAGAGCAGATTTCCAGGATGAAACTAATGTAGGCCTTTGCTTCTCACTTTAGCATTAAGGAATGAAAATGGAAAAGAAGGTTCAATAAAGTGAATAGGTTTTGGTTCTTTCATCCACATCTCTCGTTTATTCTAGTTGGCGTCTTCACATCACAGCAGTGAGTGCGAACAAGAAAGCAAGATCACCTCAACGACTGTCCTAGCAGCATTGATCACTGTATAACGAATTGTACAGATCCTGTACAAAAATTTTCCATTAGTTTACCAACTGGTTTTAATTTCATACCTCTGATTCCTTTTCTTTTTTTTCTTGGACAAAACGAAAAGATCAAACTCCTGCAATGGCATATAGTGGTGGAAGAGAATCTTCTTCCAGCTCTGATACTCTTAATTCAACTCCAGAAGGGAAATATGACGTGTTCTTAAGTTTTGCAGGGAAAGACACAAGATTGAAGTTTGTGGATCACTTAGATGAAGCTTTCAAAAGAAGTGGCATCAAAACGTTCAGGGATGATGAAGATCTTGAGAGAGGGGAAGACATAAAACAATATCTCTTTCAAGCAATTGAGGATTCTCTCTGTGCAGTTCTTGTTATCTCCCAAAATTATGCAAAATCTACATGGTGTTTGGATGAGCTTCAAAAGATTCTTGAATCTCGAAATAAATTGGATCGACGGGTTTTTCCCATATTCTATGATGTTGATCCGACCGACGTAAGACACCAACGGAAACATTTTCAGGAAGCCTTAGCTGAACATGAAGAGAAGTTCATAGAAAATACAACGAAAGTGCAGAATTGGAGAAATGCTTTGTTTGAAATTGCCAACTTGTCTGGTTGGGACACCCAGGGCAAGTAAGTTTTCTTTCAGTCATTTAATAATATTTTTGAGAAGCAAATCCTTTCATTTTCCTTTCTCCTTTGATCTCTTCTCCAACTTTAGATAAAAAAAATGAGCTATTCAAATTTGATATTTTATAAACTCATCGTTAAAATAATTTATAATTTTTGTTTCATTTTGTCAATATTACAGCTATCAATTGTTTACATTAGACTTTGAATGTTTAATTTTGTTTATGTTTATAATAATAATTTTATAAAATATTAAATATCTTCTATATTTATTTATGTTTTATATTTTCCCCATGATCTTTTGATTTGAATCGTTTACTACTGACGAATCTTTTTCCTGACAGAAAAAATTCTGTCGATAATTTGTCAACAATTACCAATAGAATCTTTTTCCTTCGGTAAATTTTCCAACGGACTTTATCAACAGAATTTTTTTGTCAAAAATCCATTGGTAATTTTTTTGACAGAAAATCCGTCAGTAGTAATAGCATGTTTTTTTTTTTTTTTTGCAGTAGCTTATTTTATGTTTTAATATATTATAATGAGAAAATTATATTGAAGAACCTATATGTGAGTCAATACTTTTTTCTTTGACCTGGTTCAAAATTTAAATTTAAGCATCATAAAAATTATAATTATTTTGAAGCACCAGAACACAATTGATCAATTTCCATCCTTATTGTCATAAAATGATAAAAATTCCATTTCCTTTCTTCTCTTCTACCACTCAATTCGTACGTGCTTTTCATATCCCTTTCCCTCGCGGTTGTCACTCTGAAATTTAAATCTATTAATCATCAACAGCATGCCAATCAAATGTTTATTTCTTTTAATATTTACCGCAAAATTAGGCACCCAACTCCCTAATGGTCCGATGTTTACATTCCAGTACTATAACAATAATTATCAGTCGTCCTTCAGTATAATTTTTTTTCTCTTATCTAAAATTTCTATAAGCATTTCCCCTAACTTTTCAGTTATTTTAAGAAAAATATATTCTTAATATTAAAATCTCGTATATATAAATCCTACTATTTAATTATTTTCTCCATAATACTCATCCAGTACTTAATATATGAAATATTTAACTAATTTGATTAGATTAAAGAAGATAGTTAATTTGGTTAATTATAATAAAAAATATATTAGTAAATTGTAATAAATATGATATGTTTTTTTTTATAAAATACCCTTATTTGAAGCTAAAATTCTCAAAGTCTATATAATGATGTTTCATGTGTTCGATATTTTAGGATAAGTTATTATTCGGAGGAAAAAATAGTACCCGCATGAAAATATTTTTAAAAAAATGTTTAAAATTATTCATCCAAAATAGTACAATTTCTATGTGTGTGGGAACTAATGAATTTCTCTTACAGTAGCAAGAATTATTCACTTTGCAGAAAACATTTGTACCTTGTTAAGTTATTGTTGTATTTAACGTATTGTTGAGGAGTATCAATATGGGTAGTTTAGAAAAAAAATGACAAACTTAGGATATAGGTCTTACATTTAGGAGTAAACCAACTCCTTAATTATATCCTATATTTAGAGCAGGAGGAGACATATATGAAGTCTTTTAATGATAAATTTTCTCTTTCTTACTTTTTAATTTTATGGAGACTTTGTTGAATGCACAAGATCATTTAAATTTTTGAGAAGCACTCTTTCCATTGTTGCAACGGAAAATTCAAAGGTATTCATTTTGATTTTTAAAAGAATAATCAGTTTTTAATATATATTTGACCTTTTGTAAAAAAATTCACATTCCACTTATCTTCATCCCTTTTGTCGATTTTATATTTTATGGAAATTGATTGATGATTCCCGGTTATATAAAAAAATGTATTGTAGCTTTAATAAACAAAATTCATAAAAGATCACATTTTTCATTATTATTTCATTTTATCATAACTATTTAACTCATGTTAAGTAATGTTATGATGTTATCTTTTTTGGTAGGCATGAAGCAGATCTTATAAAAAAAATAGTTGGAGTGGTATGGACTTATTTATGTTCTAAATTACCATCTTATATTGACAATTTGGTAGCAATTGACTCAAGAGTGGGTGATCTGATGCCAATCTTAGAGATTGGATTGGATGACAAACGTTTTGTAGGGATATGGGGTATGGGCGGCCTCGGCAAAACAACTCTTGCTAGAGTTGTTTGTGAAAAAATATCTAACAAGTTTGAAGTGTGTTGCTTTCTTGCCAATGTTAGAGAAACTTTATTGCTGAGAGAAGGCCTCGTCTCTTTACAAAGAAGGCTTCTTTCTCATCTCAAAATAAATGACATGGAAATTTTTGATGATTTTGATGGAATGAAGAAGATAAGAAAGCTTTTATGCAATAAAAAGGTTTTTGTTGTCCTTGATGATTTAGATGATGTGAGTCAATTAAAGAATTTGGCTGAAAGTCCAAATTGGTTTGGCAAAGGAAGTAGAATAATTATCACAACAAGATATCGTCAAGTACTCACCTCATCTAGAGTAGATGAGCAAAGAATATATGAGATGAAAACCATGGAGAAAGATGAATCTCTTCAACTCTTTTCAAACAAAGCATTCAACAAAGATCATCCTGAAGAGAAATACATGAAGTTATCTGAATCAGTGGTTAAATATGCAGGAGGTCTACCTTTGGCACTTGAAGTTTTGGGTGCCTTTTTTTGCGGGACAAGTGAAGCTGAGTGGGGAGATGCTTTAAAGAGATTGGAGCAAATTCCTGATGAAGATCGCATTCGTCAAACACTTAAAATAAGTTATGATGGACTAAAGAATGAGAAAGAAAAGACAATATTTTTAGATATTGCTTGTTTTTTTAAGGGTAGGCCAAAACAAGAAGTAACTCAAATTTTGGAAAGTTGTGATCTGAATCCAACAATTGGAATAAAGGTCTTGATTCAAAAAACTTTGCTAGTTGAAACAAAAGATTGCAAATTAGAGATGCATGATTTACTTGAAAACTTGGGTAGGCATATAGTTCGCCAAGAATCTCCCAATGATGTTGGCAAGCGTAGTAGGTTATGGCAATTTGAGGACATCAAAGAAGTGTTGGAAAACAACAAGGTAGGTACCTTATTCTATAAATATCTCATTTTGTATATATACATTTAATGTTTTTAATATTCTTTACTTCATGTTCATTCTCATGTTATTTTTCTGGAAAATAAATTTTTTATTAGGGATCTGAGGCAATACAAGCCATTGTTTTGCAAGATAATCCTTGGAACTCAGACAGAATTAAAGTACATCTTGAAGCTTTTTCAAAGATGAGTAACATTAGATTACTGTTCTTATATTTGAAATCTTATAGCCCTCTCATCTTACCAAAGGGATTGAAACTTTCTGGTGCAATAAAAGTTGTTCATTGGCCATTTTTTCCTTTTGAAGCTCTTCCACTTCCATTGGATAAACTTGTTCATATTGACATGTCTCTTGGAAGTATAAAGCAACTTTGGAATGATGACATTCAGGTGAGATTAATGTATCATGCATTAATTATTGTCTATCTTAATATATATATATATATATATATATTTGTGTCCATATTTTTTTGATACATTGTTTAATGAGACTGATTCTACAATCTTTTGTTTGGCTAGTTCATGAACAATTTGAAATTTATCAACTTGAGCGGTTCTCTCAATCTAACCGAAACTCCAGATTTCTCAAGAGTACCATTCTTAGAACATTTATGCCTTCGTTTGTGCAAATCCCTTGTCAAGATTCATCGCTCACTTGGAGAGTTGAAAAAGCTTGTTGAGGTCTACTTGCAAGGTTGTGTAAATCTTGAATACCTTCCAAAAAAATTGAAAACAAATTCTTTGATAAAGTTAGATCTTAGTAAGTGTAAAAAGGTTGCAGTACTCCCAAAGTTTGCTAAAGGCATGAAAAAATTATCATATCTTGATGTGAGTGATACTTCTATAACCAGACTTCTTGAATCACTTGAATCTTTGACTGACCTTAGATATTTGAATTTGGGTTGCTGCAAAATTCTTAATCTTGACAAGTTGTTGAAGACTTACATAACTCCCCAATTTTCTGGCTTGAATGTAAAGCCATTAACAGAGTTATATTTAAGCCGGTGTGGCTTAAATGATGGATCGATTCCTGATGATTTTGGTAGTTTATCATCACTCATTGTACTGGATCTAAGTGGTAATGATTTTGTTAATCCACCAACTGGTTGCTTCTCTAGTCTTTCTCGACTTGTCATTCTTTCATTGGATTGGTGCAAAAGGCTCAAGTCATTACCAAGGCTTCCGCCACAGTTAATTCGATTAAATGCGTCGGGTTGTGATTCAATGGAACCTTTATCATCAGATAGAGAGTTATGGAATTTGGTTGCTTCACTTGACCATGAGGTATGTTTGTCTTCCTACAATCTATGTAATGATTTATGTGTATTCATTTTAACTACATATATACATATCGTGACTAATTTTGTATTTCAGTATCGTGGACGAACAAAACATATAATCTCTGATGATAAATATGATGTTATCCCACTAGAGTGTAAGCACGTTGAGGTATCTAATTTTTGTGTCTTTCTCTCACATATATGCTCCTTTCATGGCTAATCAATATTATTAATAACATGCGGCAAAAAAAAATTATTATTAATAACACGGTTTACTATGTTTGCAGTCAGCTAAATGTGTTCCCCTCAGAGATTTTTGTGCAATTATTCGAGGACACAAAATACCATCATGGTTTCCAAATATAAAATATTATCGTTTGGATGAGGTTAATAGAGGGGAATTTGTGATAAAAGTGAACATACCTCGAGAGTTGCGTGATAGTGAATGGTCCGGAATTGTTGTATGCTTCCATGTCACAGGTTTGGTTAGGGGTAGAAGTGAAGAGTGGTCGAGTTATTGTGACCTTGGGGAAAGTCCGAATCGTCACCTTTGCGTAATGGTATTGGAATTAAATGAGGAAACGTGTTGGCAGCATATAAGAGCTCGTAACAATTTGCTTCACATTAAACTTTCTTTTCAGTACTACCCATCTCATGACTCTAAACCTAAAGAAGTGGAATGTGGGTGGCGAGTGATATGTAAAGAAGAGATAAGAGAGTGGTGCAATCTCAATCATTTCAACCAACTCATCCAATCACCACTTGCTTCTCCTCACGAGTTCAAACTAATTCCCAGGAGAGCTCTTGACTACTTTGGGAAGGTGATGGATACGTTGCTCATTCAAGAATAAAGGTATATAAGTAAAATGCCATTGTATTTTGGTAAAACGTAAGATATTTATTTTAATTAGCTTTGTTAATTTGTCAGAGTTACAATTCACTAGTATATACAAAGAGTGAGATTATATACATTGACTGATATTTCTCATTATTTTCATGATTTTATACACTCAATCTTAGGTTTTAGCACTTTAAATTGCCTAAATTAAGTCAGTTGTGCTTAATTCTGTCCTTGGAGTTTTTTAGGAATTTAAATACTTAATTTTTGAATTTAACTGAAATTTTAATTTATAATATTTTATTCTAATTTAAGGAATTACATTGAATAATTTCATTTGCAGGTTACATTGACGCCATTCCAATCCGTGGCTGTTTTCATTTGTTTCATGATCACGTGCTCATAATCTTCCATTGAAGCATGGTGAATCAATTTGTGTGGCGAACCTTCCTTGACTCCTAGGAGGTGGATGAAGACTGGATGAGTCCAAATGAACTTAAAGGACAAGTCTATTCTCTAGTTTTATAATGAACTCAATTCAATTTTTGTAATTTTCATTTCCAGGTTTAAGAAGTATGATTGGAAGATTGTATGTAGACTTGAATTTGATACTTTGATCCATGACTACGATGCTCTAGTTTTCTATTCTGTTATTCCTCTACATCCGCTTCTAATTCATTTGGCTATGTTTACATGTAAGTCACGGTATTGCTTTGTTGTAGGCTTGAATCTGAGACTTTGATCAATGATGGCTAATTTAAAACCTTTAGTCGCCTCAGGTTAAATAAAAATAAACCAAATTATATAATGAAGGGCACAACTTGGGTCATCTCTCTTAAGAAGTCTTTTATTTAATTTCTAGGCTAAACTAAGTGACAAATATTAAAAGGGGTTTTGAAATTGACCTTTTTTTTTTTAATGATGGAAAACAACCTAAACTACCTTTTTTTTTTTGTTTTGATAAAAGTTGAGAACGAGACTATGAAAGTGTGAATTTGGATTTAGAGAATGATATGATGGAATGCTCCTTGGAAGCGAACTTATGACAATCCTAGCTTGCCTACTGATATGGGAGTTAATTAATGCATCCAGTTAAATTAAACACCTTAAACATAGTTTGAGTCAAGCGATTATTAAAAAACAGTTGCCCTAAACGCTAGATAACAACCACTTATTAAAACACTTTTAAAAACCACTTGGCATACAATCTAAATTGAGCTAATAAAACTTGCTTCCTTAATGATGAATTCTTACGAAGACCGTCAATAATAACATAAATCAATTATTATATCTAACAAAGTGCTAAATAAAACAATTTCAGTAAGTACCAATGGAAATATATAAAATCAAAACTCAAGTCATACAACTCAATCCAAACCATAATTATCCAACTAACAAAGATTATAATGCATAATCTCAGTCTCAAATTCAAATCAAATAATTCATAACCAAGGAAAATTTATTACAGTTCAAGAGAAAATTAATTCGAAAGCAAATACTCCCCTAATAAGCTCCCAAGCTCAAGCCATAACATCAACTCCAAGAAGCACAGTTAGCTACTCATGATTTTAGTTGCAGCCACAATCTGTTCATAGCACCAAAAATCCATAGAATAAGACGGATAGAAGAAGAGAGGGTGAATGAACATGGGGATTGGGGTTAATGGTGAAAGATGCTGGGAATAATGACAACGTCGGTGTTAATGGTGAAGGAGTCTGCTCGTTCGATTGTCCCTCTTCCTTCCTTCAAAATCTCAGTCAAAACCCCACCAAATTGCAGCTGAACCTCCTTGTGTGAATCTGATTCTCCAGCGAGCCAAAGTCTCGAAAAGAACCCCAGCCTCCTTCTCTGAATCTGGTTTGCAGTTGCTGGTCAAGAGAAGACTGAAGGTGATGATGATCAACAGAGCTTCGTCCTTCTCCCTTTTATTTCCAAGTCTCCGCCAAAAATTGCTCTCCAAGTCACAGCGCTAAGGCTTTGCAAGGCCCCCAACAGTGTCGGCCTCTTTAAGAAAGAAGATGCCCAAAATCTGTATCAGATTCGCCTTCTGATTTCAATTTCGGGGCAGTTTTGCAATTTTTAGCAGTTCGGGGTATTTGTCTCTTATTGTCGCTGGATTTTTTCCCCAATATAAAACGCTGGTTTTTGTTTTGGTCCTTCAGCAATGTGATATTTCCTTTTCATTTTAGTCTTTCAAAAATTATTTCTTTTTCTCGATCATTGCCCTTGACTTTTCCTCAATTATCTTCGGTTCCAATTTTCTTAAAGTCCTCAAATTTTCTTAAAGTCGCCTACATTACAAATCAAAATTATGTAGCATCTTATATTCTAAGAAAATTAACTCAATTAATAGCAATCACAATATTTATGGAAATATCATTCTTTTAAACTCTATTTTCATACAACCATCATTTCTGAAATTAATGATAACATCCCTAATTAAAACATTAACTATCATGATAAAATAGGGACATATCAACTACTATATATATGCTATAGTTTTCTAACATCACTAAAAAAATATCAAATTATTGATAGAATTTCAGTTTTCTGACAGAATTACTGACGGAATCTATTCCATCTCTGAAAAGTATGTTTTGGTGGAATTTTCCATGGGTAATTTAGTAATATTTTTTTTTACAAAAATATCCACATGGCGCTGAGGATAATTTAGTATTATGAGATAATTTTTGTGTTTTGTGATGAAGGAGGGACTCGAACCTTGGACCTCCTAGCGCATTTTGATGCCTTTGTCAGTTGAGTTACTTTAACCTTACGTTATTTATTCACTTAATAATATATATAGTATAACAATTAAAAAAAATATAATATTAACATAAATATATATAATATTAAATATATATTTCATTTTTTATATTACAAAATATAAAATTTTCAATTTCTTATTTCATTTAAATATTTTTTATTAATATAACATATATTTAATATATTATATTAAATATTAATTTTCTGATATTTAAGTATTTTTATTTTTATATTTTTATAGATTATTTTAATTTTTATTATATTATATAAATTATTAAAATATAATAATAAAAATTAAAATTTTACCGACAGATTACCCACGAAATTCCGTCATTGATGGAATTTTTTTCATTGGTAATTATCGATGAAATCTCTTTTTCCGTTGGTAATTCTATCGGAAAATAAATTTTTTAACGGAATTTACCGACGAAATTTTTCCATCGGAAATCTGTTGATAATTTTTTTGATGGAAAATCTGTCAGAAATTGTTGACAAAAACAATTCTGTTGAGGTTCAAGATTGCTGGAAATGGGGCTGGAAATGTTAGAGTGAGAAACAGGGAAGGAAATGACGGTGAGGTTGTTGGTGTTGTGAAAATAGGGAGAATCTGCCAGAGGTGGTTTTGGTGATATGGCAACGAAGATGGAGAAGAGAACCCAACAGTGGTTCTTGGTGCTAGAGAGAAATGGATAGGAGATTGATTGGTGGTGGCCTAAAGGGAATGCAGTCGGTGGCGATGGACTCTAGAGACGGTGGTGATGAACTGGTGGTCTCTCCTTTAGTTCTCATGCCTCGGTGCTCTCTCTCTCTTTGGTCTGTGTTGCAAAGTGGTTCACTAGCGCCCAAAAGAAGAGGAAGGTGCAGGAAGAATGGTGGTAATTGATAAAGGTCGCTCACCGAAGATCCTAGTGGGAGAGGAAGCCGCCGGCGAGAGGAGGAGGAGGAGAAGAAGAAGAAGAAGAAGAAGATGAAGGTTGGATGATGTACCGATGATCTCTCTCAGATTGCTCTGATTTCTTTTTAAAGGAGGTAAAAGTGAAAGTGATGATTTTGGTCTGTATCACATAACGATCCCTTGCCCACTCTGGTTTCTTATCTTTAAAAAAAAAATCCTAATGCACATCATTACCCACCGAAGGGAAAAGAATGTTCCCTAGTCCTAGCTTCCTCCAGCTCACAGGTCACCATCTTTGTTCCTCCATTATTGGGTTGCTCATCTGGAGAAGAAGGTTAGCTTTGTCAAAACTCAAGTTTTGACCAGGGACCTTTCTGCAGATAAAAAAAGTTTATGAGGAGGGACCAAAGTGCAAATTTTTGAAGCTTCTGTAAGGCAGAATTATAATTTCTTAAACTTTTCGGGTATTGTCTGTAAATTTCTCTGGCCCTTGTCTTCATTTACTTGTAATTTCTAGAAATTCTAAAGACCTTTTCTGTAATTTTCCCCAGTTCTCAAAATATTAATTTTGACCCTCTTGATCACCGATTTCTTCCCAAAACACTTGCAATGAAAGATTAAGCACAAGGTAGTATTAAAAGCCTAAGAAATCATTTTGATGAATAATTAACAAATTATGATCATTTTCCCCTAATTACACTTAATTCAATACAAATGTCCTTTACTCAAATGCTTAATCATGCGATAATGTCTTAGGAAATGTATTGAAAATCCCATTTCATTTATTGAAATTTATGTAAAAATATGGTTCAATATGTAACAGATAGCTCTCTCACAAGGAGAGCAGTCCGGACCTTGGGTTGCCCCAAGGCTAGGTACTGTCCCCTCCACCACACATCTATACAGGTCACACAAGGACCCCATAAGCTTAGGGATTTCTTTCACCTACCCAGGGAATCGAATACGCTACCTGAGGGATAAGTAGCACCCATTGTCCACCCTGGTAGCCACTTGCACCGCTATGCAAATTGTTACCACGGGTCACATAAGGCGTGTACCTATCCTCTGGTTACGCCTTCGATCTGTAGGGAGACGAAAGGAATGCTCTATAGGAGGAGAGATATCCTACCACCATAACAGCCCTGCAAGGTATCTGGAAGGGTGGCCACTGCCCTATTATGGGTCCATGTGTGGCCGGTTGGAAGGGGGTGGGTGTTACACCATAGCCTCCATCTTCAAGAGTTTGAGAAATTTAGCCACTGCTATTCATGGATACTCTGTTCGAATTTCTCTTCCTATTCCCCTGTAAGTGTTGAAACTCGGACTTAGGATGAAGAGGTCAAAGCTGAAGCTTGGTGGAGTGAGAGAGTGAAGGTTGCTGGAAAAAAATGGTAGAAGTGTGACAAAGAAGGATAGCGATTGTGAGGAAGAAGATTGAATTTGATTCTAGTGTGATGCTCTCTATAGTCTCTTGTTCTCTGTTTCGAACTCTTTGAATATGATCTATAATGTTTTTCGGTGACAGAGAACGGAGGTGGTGATGGTGAAAGGTTGATGAGAGTGAAGTTGGTGTGCAGTGATGGAATGAAGAAGGTTTACCAGTGCTCTTCCCTCTTGACCTCATCTCTGCCTCACCGCTGAGTCTCTCCTTCTACCTTTCTGCGGTGAAATGGAAGGTCGCCGGCGACTGTGAAGGAATGGTGATGGGAAGTTGATGGAGAAAGGTAAGGTTTTCATTCTCAGGTTTGTTCCCGGCTGCTATAGTTCATGAATCTCTAGAAGAAGGTCTCAAAATCTGACCTAAATGATGCTACAAAACGTTGCAGTTTTGACAAGACTAAACTATCATTTCTGAAAATTGAGCCCCCAAACAACCATTTTCAATTTTAATCCAATTTTTCAAGCACATACAATTAAGAACAATTAAATCAACATCAAATATTCTGAAAAATCAATGATTAAGAGTAATTATAATTATTTTGATAATTTTTCCCTTTTTACTCTTAGTTTAATGTATTTACTCTTAATCTCAATTTATCACAAGGCATTTTAAGCTTAATTATTATGACAAAACCCCCAAATAAAATAGGAAAAATTTCAAAACAATACCAATTGAATTTCAAAATGACAAATCAGTGATTTGAAAAAAAAAACTGAGTTGTCAATTGCTATACTCTTTTTGTAAATCCCATTATTCTTATTGTCAACAAAACCAATTTGGGATTTCGAAGTTCAAGTGGTATTTAAGTGTCTTTTTCCCAATAGAATAAGAAAATATATAATAAACATAGGGATTTGTGTTTTGCACTCCTTGGCAAAAATTTTACAATCATCAAGTCATTCAAGAATGTAAATACATAAAGGTTGAATAATCACAATCCCAAATCAATCAAACCTCATGGAATTTTTAATGCAAAGAAACCAAGTTGAACACATTGCAAAACCAAGAAAGATAGATATGATAGAGCTCTCAAGAAAATAAGTGTTTATCTCATCTGTCAAATCATCGGAAATTTAACTCAATTCATCTATTTTAGTATCTACCATAGGCTTGTAAAGGTTCTACTATCTCTACCACTAGTTTTGCCATGAATCCAAAGTTAAGGGACTTCTTAGGTTTGTAATGTTGAGAAGGTTAAATGGAATGGAAAATGTAACAAAACACCATGGTTGCACCAAATACATTAATAGATCAATTAGTACCACCCAACCAAACCTAATTCACATCTTTTATCACAGTACTTTATTTGTTTCTTTCGAAATTTTGAGATGCCCAGTGCTATTCATCCTTTCCATCAATTTCATTCTTCCTATTTGTCACTAGTGTGGATGGATTTTCATATCAGCCTTCTTTTTCTTCATCAGTTCTATGAGTTTTTGCTAAGCGTGGTGTATTGAGCGTCGTTTTCCTCTCTGGTTCTTCAGAGCTTCTTCACCTACTTCATCAGTTATGTGATCTTTTTTTTTTTTGCAGGGTAGGCTTAAAATTCTTTTCCTCTCTTGCTATTGTGTTTAGTGCATGTGTAGTATATCCAATCCCTCATTTTGATTGTGTGTGGTGTCATATACATGAGATTGGGGTATTTCTTCATTCCTCTGCTGCTGGATGTTTGAAATAATTGTGAGATTTAGGGGGGGTTTATTTGTCTATAACCTCTGAAAGGAAATTTTATTTGAATAAGTATTTTGCTGAATTTTTTTATTGCTGCAGAGGAAGATTATGATGTCTGGAAATCATAAGTTAAATGTTAAGAAATTTAATTTAGGAAACTTTGTTATCTATTGTAGCTATTTGAAGTTGTTTGACTAGCAATACAAGGTAATGATAATAATATTATGACTTGATTTTGTTTTTGAATGCGCACAATGTGTTTGTTTAAATGCCTAAGGAAAATTATAACTCAAATGAGTGGCTAGTTGTGGCCAAAACAATATAGGTTTTAAATTGATTCAGAACTTTTATTACTTAATGATAAGAAAACTATTGGGCAAAGGATTGAAGATTAAGTTTGATAAACTTGTTTGAATGTTAATGAACACAAGATGTTTGTGGAAGTGTGTAGGAGAGGAATTTAATTGGAATGATATAATTGAGCATTATCTATGTATTAAGGGTTGAAATTTAAGAGTAAGGTTGTTCAATCTCTATATTATTATTATTATTATTATTATTATTATCCTAAGATGTTATGAATCTGAATCTCTAATTTTATGCTGGATCTATTTTTAGAAATTGAATTGGGGATGAATTGAGAGATTTTGGTGGCATATTAGAGTATAGAAGGTTGAAGATAAGGTGTTTTCTCTTCTTTTTCTAAATTATAGAGATTGTAGATTTTGGTTGTGATTATTAATTATTGTGGACTGCTGTTAATGTAAAAGATGAATAAGGTTTAAATATTAACAGTGATAGTTATGTGATGGTTTGTGTTCAGGAATCATGGAGTAAGAATTGTTACAAAACCAAAGGGATAGAGTAAGTTATATATTTTTAGGAGCGCAACAGGTGCGTGAATAATGTCTCATTATAATTTTGTAATAAATGACGTTATTTTATTACTTGTTGTATATCACTACAAAAAACATAATAAACGACACTTATTTTTATGAATACTATGGCGCTTCCCAAGCGTCATAGCTTCCAACGCCGTAAAAGTAAGCTACGGTGCTTCTTGAATCTTTGAAAGCGCTGCAACTTGTGTTTTTTTTAAAATCCCTCCTACGGCGCTTCTGGGAGAAGCGCCATAAGAAGGGGGGCCTCCTACGATGCTTCTGGGGAGAAGTGTCATAGCAGGTATGGAGGTATTAGGTTATAATTTTTTTTATATTATTTTATGTAATTGTTTCCTTGAACTCAGCCAATTAAAATCCACGGCAATTTACAATACGAATAGGAAAAAAGTAAACCAAATCATAATGAAATAACACATAACTAATTCATAAAATCAACACTAGATGTATGTATTTACAATTAATGTAATTGTCCAACTAATTTTAAGAGAATAAACAACACGAGAATAAGCAAAGAAACAACCTGACGCATGTACCTAAATATTAACTAATTGTCTAACCATATATTCACACTAGTCCTCAATGATTTCATCCACTTGTTCGTCAGTCAATTGGCCACAATGTTGATCTTCAAAATACTACATAAAAATCATACACAAAATGAATTAAACTAAGTATTATTATATTTGTAAGCTCTAAAATTAAAAAACTTACAATGTATAGGAAGTTCAAGAAGACAAAGTTGACACTTTAAATAAATATCTGAAAAACAATTATGAGCATACATATACGATCATGACAAATTTTAACTAAAAAAGAAAACCTAAACCAAATATTGAGGAAAAAAAACACTTACACTCTAAAGAGATTCTGAAGGAGGTTGAGACAAGAAAAAAAAATACATATGTGAGAGGAAGCTTTGTACTGCAATGGAGTTCTGGGAAATGGGGGAGCTAAGGAGAATGCAGGAAGATGAAAATGAAAATGAAAACAGCGGGGGATGAAAATTAAATAGCAGCTTGAACAGAAGCTACAACGCTTTTTGTCAAAGTGTCATAGCTTCCTAAATTTTTTTAAAAAAGCAAACACCTACAAAAATATTCAAGGCACCATATGTAGCTTTATATATTTCAAGGCACCACGTGGTGCCTTACAAGGCACCAGGTGCCTTGTATTATATTCAAGGTGGCCTTGAATATTCAAGGCCGCCTTGAATATAGATGGCTTTAGCCGACACTTGATAAGGTATTCAGGACGTGCCTTGTATTATATAAGGCACACCTTGAATATATAAGGACTTAGCCGGCGTTTGATTATCAAGCACCGGCTAAGGCAACCTTTGGCGGTGCTTGGTTACCAACTGCCGTTGGAGGCAATAAGATCCTTGGCTGGTGCTTAACAATCAAGCGCCGGCCAAGGCATCCAATTCAATTTTTTTTGGAATTTAAGAATGAAGGAGGTGATTTTTTTTTTTTGGAATTCAAGAATGAAGTAGGTGATTTCTCTTTTGACTTACTACAACACAAGATTATGAACAATAATATACGTTTGACTTACTCCCACCTTTATCTGGCACTTTAGTTTTAAGTGCCGGATAAGGTTTTTTTAAAAAAAAAGCTAAAAAATTATTCCAGCTATGGCGCTTTCTTGAGAAGAGCCGTAGCTTAGGCTTACGTCTTTTTTAAATAAATGTTTTGTATGGCGCTTGTTTAGGAAAGTGCCACACAAGCCTAACACTAAGCTTCAGCGCTTATATTAGGAAGCGTTGTAGCTTCTGAACTTTTTTTAAAAAAAAACCTATTATCTATAGCGCTTCTTTGAAAAAGGGGCACCGTTAAATCCCTCTTTTGTAGTAGTGTATTTTTATATCTAATACCACAAATTTTAAGGATGATGTCATCAAGGAAAGGTTATCAGATTTGTTTTATGCTCATGTTGATATTGAAATGAGTATAGATTGATTATTTCATTTATTTTTATTTATTTTCCTCTTATGGCTTCATAGTATAATTCATGATTATGTATGAAAATGCTAAGGAAACTTTCAATTTTCTCACAAAAAATTTCATGTTATGATAGTCTTGTATTTTGAAATGTTTGTACACAAGTTTTATTATTTAGGAAGGGTTTTTTTCAACAGATTGAATTTGAAGAAAATTTGTGAAATATTGTTTGTGAACACTCATGCTGGGGTATTCCATTACGTTGTATTTGATACAAGCTATAATGGTATTGAAAGAAGAACTTTTCGTTTCTTTGACAAATTGGCCCCAAGCATGCATGAAAATGTTTATAAGAGGACTAAATACAGAACGCTGGTTACTAATAATAGTATTGTTAGTCCTTAGTACACCATGATTAATCTCGAGCACGCTTGACATTCATGAGCACAATACTTATGCTTGATATTATTGGGATCCGTTCTCACGCTTGTTTTTCAAGGGTTTTGTACTTATGCCTGTTCCATTGCCTTGGATTGGCTTGCTTGATTACTTACCCTTGTCGGCTGTGTCTCCACACTTGTGTTCATGGCCTTGAATTTCATTTGGTTAGTTACCCTTGTGGACTATGTCTCCATGCTTATTTCTCGATCTGTTGAAGTCCTAGGAAAAGATGATATTTGAGAATTATCATTTTAAATTGATTATGTTAAACAAACTATTTTATTATGTGCTTGGATTTATTCTATTAAAGATATTTTATATAGCTTGGTTTATGTTTATGATTGTATACTATATGAATTGAATTGTTTTGTCATCTTGTTATTATTCAAAGTTTAATCTGTTTAAATTATTTGCTTCAATATTTTATTAAACTTTATAAATGGAACGTTATTCACCGGAAATATTTTTGGCTTCAGATAGTGCAGCTGATCATGTTCCCCTTGGTGATCACTAAGGTTAATATGGCTAGACTGAAGTTGAAGCGCCATATGAATAGTTCCTAATTCAATGTAAACCTTTAAGTTCTTCTGTATATGTTGATAAATCTTGTTTAGGTGCTCCACGTAGCTTATAGGTAGGATCCCTATCTTCCTTTGTATTTTGGAATATATGTATGTCTATATGTTGTGGTGAAGTGGAGCTCCTAATATTATTAAGAAAATTTGGGTCATTGTAGAATTTTGGGAAGTCTAATTTACAGGGGAGACTTTGCCCAAAATTTCTACAAGAGATGTGATATTTTGATATATGAGGGATGATACTATATATGAATTTAAAATGGTTTAAACATACTTAGGATTATTACACTAGTTATGATGTTAATGATATTATGGGTATTATTTAATATTCATTTATAAGTTGAAGGCTTAAGGAATGTGAGTTCGTTCATATTTCATGCCAATCACCTCTAAATTTCTTGGGCGGGACACTTAAGGGGCTAAGCAAAGGTAAATGATGAATGATTTGTGTTTAGGTAAATGGGTTTAGAAATGAATGCCCTTATTATACTACAAATCCAAGGCATTATCGTAGCTTTGAAAAAAAAAAAACCTAGACAAGTTCTAGAGATTAACTAGATAATAGGTGAATACATATATAATGAGAAAATAGAATTAAGGCTCAATAATCTTCTACTAAGGCTTTTCTCTACCATATCAACTTCCTAAAATCAAGTTAGGTATCCAAATTAATAAAATTGCATTAAAGGCACTCCAGTCGCTGAATTGAATCAAGCAAAGGAATTACTCAAGCTCAATGCAATCATACTTAGAAATGCTTGACTATTACAATCATCATGCATTTAAATTTTCATAAAAACATACTAAGTAGTTGCATTAGGAAAGTGAAAAATAGGGCTCCATTAAATACCTCACAAAACCAATTCACAAGTTCAAATTTTTTCAATTTTTCTCAAATTGCATGACTTAATCTTTAGATTGTCCTCAATACAAATTAGAAATGGAAATAGAAACTAACTTGATTGGTCTCTTTGGTGAAGTGGTAAGTTGTGAAGTCCAATTCAAGATTGAAGCATAACACTTCAACAATCACCATGAGGAGAAGAAGAAAGAAACGAGTGAAGTGAGTCTAACAATAAAGTTCAAAATGTAGTAAAGATTAAGTGTAAAGTGATAATGACATATGAACATAGAGCATTTATTAACTTCCCATAAAAAGAAAAACACACATAAATCTACATTTTACAAATGGTTTTGTCTCTCCCACACTTATTCTCTTCACATAACAATTGAGCTGTAGAAACATAAAAATAAGAAGAAAACATGTGAGGAAAGAGGCAACCTTATGCTTAAATCTCTGAACACTTTTGTAGGAGAAGTTCTCATCCTGGATGAGAAATAGGAATTTTGTAACACCCCAAATTTTGTATTCACCAAATATATTTTAATTATTTGAGAAATTCAATAAAATGATGAATATTCATGAATTTGGAATTTATGAATTTTATAAATGTTCATTATCATGAAAAAATGGGCAAAAATAATTATAGAATTAATTTAGGTAGTTTGAAAAGCCCAATATTAAGGTCCAAAGATGGAGAAATAATGGAGAAATTATTTGGTATAAAAATAAATGAAAATTGGCCAAATAAAAAGAAAGAAATGAAATTAGATTAAAAAGGTAATGTCAAAATTGTAATTTTGCTAATTTAGCACAAAATTAATTATTTTCTGATTAATTGAAGTTAATTTCAATTAATTAAGGAAAATAAAAGGGGAAAATATATTTAGAATATTTTGGTCAATTAAATATGAATTTATGGAAAATTTGAGCAAAAAGTGCAATTTTGACCAAAATTGAGACTTTATGCACATCCATAACTTGAACAAGTTGTGAAGCCAATTGAGAACAAAGGATAGGATCCCTAGGAGTCTCCTACATGTAGCATGAAGAAGGAAATATTGGTTAGGCTTAATGACCATGGTTACAAGTATATAAGGTATATGTACATAAAAGTTGATTTTTGGAATTTTTGGAAAATTGGACATATGATTAAAATATGATAAGATATATTATAAAAACAATTTTTCTCCTTCTTCCTCCTCATTTTTGATGCCATAACAGACCCAGAGAAAGAGAGAGAGAGAATTCAAATTTTTAGAGAGAGAAGTAGACAAAAAGCTTGTAAAGGTAAGTGATTTATTCGGTAAATTAGTTCCTAACGCGTATAACTTCACTCATAAGCTTCTCTTTCATGTGGTTTAAGGTTTGGAAGCTCAAATTCTTGTGTTGTGGAGTTTGAGTTTTTTGGCCACAGTTGGAAAAGCCAAAGGGAGTTTGAGGTAACTTCCAAAACTTTAATATTTGATTGTTTTAGCTGCTGTAGACAATTTAATCGGTGAAATTTCACCGGATTGTCTTTGGTTTTAAATTTTGGAAATGTAGTGACCTAAGGGTTATACTACAAAAATTTGGTCTAAATGGTAGTTGTAACATAATAAATAGTTGATAAAGTGATTAGGAGTAGAAAGGAATACGTCTGTAGAGTCGAAATCGAAAAACCCAAATTTTAATTTCCTCGAAGTACCAATAAGTTTTGGTTGACTCTAGTCAGGGGCCTTAGAGTTATATTTTCAATGATTTGAAGATTCCACTGAGTTCAGGAGGGAAAATTATGTGGGGTTACAATTGGCCACTTTTTCGGAAAAGCCCGAAAATGCATAATTATGAAAATGCCCCTGAAACCCTGAAAGTGGGGTTGCCAAGGGCAATTTTATCTTTTGGAAGTGAATTTGCTACTTCTGAGTCCAGAAATGGACTCCTTGGGAAAAATTATATTATAATAGCCCATGTTAAAATTTCAAGTAAAGTACAATCGAACTAGGTACTGCAGGGTCGGGCTAGGGTCCCGGGGGCATTTTGGTAATTTTTCACCCAAGGCTAATATAACCACAATAAACACTATAGCAGTGCCTAAAATGATACATGAATAGGTTTTAAACTAATTCTTGTACATTTGATATTTTAAGCGCGAGTTAAGGTAGTAACTATTATCTATCATACGCTATGTGACTATTGATATGTTGTGTGTTACTATTTTCTGTGATTTGAACACATGCCTGGGGCATATTACCAGCTGTGGTGTAGGACCTAGCTGAGGTACATTGGTATTACCTAGCTGTAGTTAGGAACTTAGCTGGGGTACATATAGGGGTTTCAATGGGATAGTTGGCCCTAAGCTTTGTGTACACACACTTTATGATATGATTTTCATGCTACACTATATGGTGCATTGCATATTTAATTCTCACATTTTATATGTTTGATGGTATGTTGCTACTGGGATTCTTTAGAATCTCGCCCCTTTTTCTAAACAAAAACATCTCAGCAAGTGCCAGTAGCTCAAAAGGAAAGGATGTAGGTACAGGGAACTGACGAACACATTTCCAGAGATAAAGATAGTGGATATATGTAGTCTGTATTCTGGGACATTTTTGGATATTTTGTACATGTTTGTATATATTCCCACACTATGTACGGTTGATTCCGGTCTGTAAACAAATACTTTTATTAGTATATTTGTACTTTTTTGTATGCCTGCGGAACTTAGTCTCTATTACTTTATGGATATTGAAATGGAAACGGGTGTTCACATTTTTAATGTGAAGATCCCTGTACACATTTTTTATCAATGAGAAACTTACTGAGCCTTTCATACCATGCTCTAGGAGCTTGTTTTAAACTGTATAAAGCTCTTCTTAGTTTAAAAATATGGTCAGGTTTGGTTACATCTTCAAAACCTAGAGGTCGATCTATATACACTTCTTCCATGATGTAGCCATTTAGAAATGCACTTTTTTCATCCATTTGATAGAGTTTGAATCCCTTGATGCATGCCAAGGCTAAGAGTACTCATATAGCTTCCAATCTAACCACTGGAGCATACGTTTCCTCATAATCAATTCCTTCTTCCTGATTATAGCCTTTGGCAGCCAATCTTGCCTTGTTTCTGACAATGATTGCGAATTCATCAAGTTTGTTCTTGAATACCCATTTAGTGCCAATGATCGGATGATCCTTAGGTCGAGGTACCAAATCCCAAACTTGATTTCTTTCAAATTAGTTTAGCTCTTCTTGCATTGCTATTACCCAATCATTGTCTGATAGGGCTTCGTCAATGTTAGAAGGTTCAATCTCAGAAATAAAGGCAGAGAAACTAACTTCATTGAAGATTCTATTTCTAGTTTTGACTCCTTCATTCACATCTTCTATGACTTGATCTAGGGGATGACTTTTATTGTATTTCTAAGCTTTAGGCTGTCCTAGTAACTGATCTTCTTCCTTGGTTTGATCAACTTCTGGGATGAGAGATTTCGAAATAGGTTGACCATTTTCTTGATTTAAAATAACTTCATGCTCATCATCAATAGTTTTGTCAGAGGATTCAAATTCATTGAATACAACATGAATTGATTCTTCAACAACAAATGTTAATTTATTGAAGACTCTTTAAGCTTTGCTCCAGTTAGAATAGCTTACGAAAATTCCTTCATCTGTTTTAGAATCAAATTTTCCTAAGTTATCTTTACCATTATTATGAATGAAACACTTACAACCAAAGATGTGCAGATGTGCAGATGTACAGATGAGCAAGGTTTGGCTTCCTTCCTTTGTATAGTTCATATGGTGTCTTCCCAAGTTTTGTTCTGATGTAGGCTCTATTTGAAATGTAGCATGTTGTGCTTATTGCATTGGCCTAGAAAACTTGAGACACGTTCTTTTCATTTAGCATTGCTCTAGCAATTTTAGTGAGCACTCTATTCTTTCATTCCACGACTCCATTTTCTTGAGGTGTCCTTGGAGCAGAGAAATTGTGATAAATGCTATTAGTATCACAATATTTTTCAAAGGCTTGATTTACAAATTCTCCACATTGATATGTTCTAATACCTTCCCTTTTTGATTTGAGATTCTTCTTATCTAATTGTAAATCTTTCTTGTTTACAATTAGACATTCCTCTGAGTCAAATATTACCTAGTTTCCTTTATCTGCACTTTGACTTATGCTCAGCAAGTTGTGACACAATCCTTCAACATAATATACGTCTTGGACTTGTATGCCTTTATCATTTTTTATTTCACCAATTCCTGCTTTCTTTCTAGATTGATTTCCTCCAAATTTTACCTTTACACTTTCTTTAGGTTGTATCGTGGTAAAATTTTTGAAATCACCGGTCATATGTCTTGAGTATCCACTGTTTATGTACCATTTTGTTGTTTTTGGATGCTTTAAGACATATCTGCAATCAAATACGATTAAGTCTTAGGTACCCAAATCTTTTTGGGTCTTTTTGGGTTAGTACAGAATATCTTATGAACATATGAATCTTTGGCAACCATTTGTAGGTTCCCATTTTTCCTTTCTTTTTATGAATACATGATGAAGTATAATGACCCTTTCTATTACAGTAATTGCAATATGTAAAAGGATTTGATGTATGAACAGAATGCTGAAAGTAACTCAAATATGTTTTACCTCTTGCTTTTTTTCTTCCTTTCCTTTTATCTAATTTTGGATCCTATCCAATACCAGACTGGTCATTTACAAATAGTTGGACTTTTAAAATCACATTTAACATCATATCTCACTTCCTTTAATGAATTTTTCCAGAGTTTTTGTAAGATTTGTATTTTTCTTTTTCAAAGAAAAGCAGTTTTCACAATCCTTTTCTAAATTCTCTTTAAGTTCTACTTCAAGAACTTTGTTTTTCTTTTTGAAATAAAATAGTTCTTTAACTACTATGATGAATTCAGAATGTAAAGTATTATATTCAGAAAGTAATTCATTATAGGTAGGATCACAATCAGTTACCTCTTCTTCTGTTTCTTCTTGAGCAACTAGACATATATTAGCTACTTCCTCATCATTGTTATTTTCGTCAGATAAACTATCTCCCCATATGGCAGATACAAAGGCTTTCTTCTTGTTGTAGAATTTGCCTTTTCTCTTTTCTTTATTCTTCTGAACCAATTCTTGACATTCTAATTTAAAATGTCCTGGCTTTCCACATTCAAGAAGATAATGTGTTCTTTAATGCTTGTTCCTCCTTTCTGAAAATTTTTGAATCCTTGGCCTTTCTTGTAAAAATTTTTGAATTATTTTATCATTAGGCCCATTTCGTCATCGTCAAGCTCTTCATCTTCATCTTGATCTTCTTCTTTTGCTTTCAGTGCTACACCTCTTTTCTTCTTGTCACCAATATCATCTAGTTCTCGTTAGACCTTTACTTTACTTTCATATTCAGAAAGACTTCCGAATAGAGAAGCAACCAATCGTATTGATTCACCTTTTGCCTCCTCAATTGCAGTAACTTTGGCCTCCCAGTCTGTAGAAAGAATATTCAGAATCTTTCGTATTTGGGTATGTTGTTCATAGACTTTCCCAAGTATTGCAAGTTGATTAACAAGGTGAGTATATCTAAGTTCAAATTTTGCTATTGACTCACCTGATTTCATTCAAAGTAAATCGAACTCAGTAACCAGAGTATTGATCCAATTTTCTTTAATTCCCGAAGTTCCTTCATGAGCTATTTCCAGGGCTTCCCACATTTATTTAACTGTTGGAAGTGTACAGATTCTGAAGTACTCACTTTAATTCAAGCAACTTTTAATCATTAGAATTGCCTTGATGTTGAGTGTGATGAGTTTCTTGTCATTCTCATCATATTCTTCTGGTGTCTTTGGAACCCTCTGTGAATCTATAATATTTTCAGGTTAGTAGTTTCCACTCTCAATCAAATACTATAGTCCTTATTCTATAGCCATTACGAATACTCACTACTAGAAAAAAGGGTTTTAACGTCCCTTTTTTTTGGCCTTTTAATGTCTGAAAACAGAGGGACGTCTATGTGAGGGTCGTAGAAAAAAACGTCATTAACGTCCGTAAAACAGGGGACGTGGAAGGCAGACTTTAGACGTCCCCAGTTCCAACTGGGGACGTCTAAAGTTTGAGATTAGACGTCCCCAGTTGGAACTGGGGACGTCTAAGGTGGACCTTAGACGTCCCAAGAAGAGTTGGGGATGTCTAAGGTCTACCTTAGATGTCCCCAGTTCCAACTGGGGACGTCTAAAGTGTCACCAGCAGTACTATCCACGTCCCTTTTTTTATTAAGGACTTTGAAAGTTTTTTTTAATGGACTTTTTATATATATTGCACTGTCTGGAAATGTAAACTGCAGAAATAGGATTCCAACAACAGAATAAAAGAACAGCAGTTCAGCAGAATGGAAACAACAGCAAACACAGTGATCAACCCAAGGCTTCTACATGCCACACAAACTACACAACAATCTATATCCAAGTCTACTACATGCCACACAAACTTTCAAACCATACAAACTACACAGCAATCTATATCCAAGTCCCCAGTTTGTACAATAACCAAGACTAAAATCCAATCCATATCCAACAACAATAACGCTAATTATATGTACTACCACAAAAGTATGTCCTACACAAACTACTAAAGACTTTACTCTTCTGGTATACGTTGAAGAAGATGTCCAGCCAAAAAGTCTCTGATCATATTTAAGTCTTCATATGAGTAGGCATCTTCATTGTCAAAAATCTATAAATTAGAAAATAAGCTTAGATGAAATAATGAATGAAGTGAATGAATTGGCATTGAATCACAATACCAAGAATATTATCCTCTGAGAATGAAGAAGTGATTACTTGTTCAAAATCTATAGTAATGCCACTCTGAATGATGTTAAACATATAAAGCAAGACATAATATCCGCATTCCCAGCCGCCAGGTGGTCGAGGGCACTATAAATCAAAAGCAAATGGTTAAAATCAATAAAGGCATATCTAAAACGACTATCAATCAAAAGAACTTGATTTGAAACTACGTACCTTTTGAAACAACCATCTCAGATCTTTGCCACCTCTACGTTCGCGTGGCCCGCCAAGTGCTCGATACGTCGTGCATGCCCTATCATTAAAATGAAAATCAACATAAATTAGAATAAATTCATTAAGTCAAGAATCAAGAAGCAATGAAATACAAAAAAATAACTTACGTGTTGAAGATGCTTTTAGTTTCTTTGACTGGTCTTCTATTTAAGGAATCAAACCAGTAAACAACGTGGGACCGAGGACACACAACACACAAACTCCAGTGATAACTATCACAACATATACAGAATTTTACACTCATGTTTTTCAAAATTTTGGCAGCATTTCCCCTTAAAAGTGAGACATCCCAAAATCAAAATAACACACCATCTCAGCTTAATTTAAATGAAACTAAACTTTAGCTTCTACCACCAAGTACTAAACGTCTAAAGGGTGCTTGTTTTTTAACTTGAAAAGTAGGTCTTGTGGTCCTCATATAAGAACATGGTTATGTTGGTGTGGGAAGGAGAAGCAGATGAATGTGAAAGTATGATTATTGGGAAAATATGACCTGAAATGGTAACAAAGATAGAAGTCCCACATAGATAGGATGGAAACAGGGGGATAGTCACCATGGGTAAGTAAAGGTAGGAATGTTCATCGGTTGGGCATGATGCTAGGCCTAGTCTGAAAGATGAATGAGAGGTATTTTGCAGTTCACTGCCCAACACTACTACAGAATATACATATAAAGTCCCTAAAGGACGTCCCTTTTTCAAAAAGGGACGCCCAAAATATGGGGCGGTGGCATATGGGTAATTATAGATCAAAGTTGAAAAGGTTGGCTCGTAAAAAAAAATTGAATCTCGCGCCTGAATTAGTTTTAGACGTCCCCAACAAACATGGGGACGTCTAAACACTCCAGAAAAGCAGATGAACTTCGGGTAAAAAAAAAACACACTTTAGACGTCCCCAGATGGCCTGGGGACGTCTTAGGCTGAAGCAAATGCACTGGTCAACATGACCAGTGCATGTGGAGTGTCAGATTTTTCTGAACACTTTCTCTATTCTCCCTCTCCTTCATCACTTCCGTCCCCTCTCCCCTGTTTCTTGTTTTTTTTTACTTTACTCTTTCACTTCCGTGAGTTCCGTCCCCGCCCTCTCCCTTGCTTGTTGCTTTATTCTCCTACCTTTACTTCAGAATATGCGAGGCCATTTCTCCTCTCCCCTATTTCTTCTTGTTCCTTCTTAGCCTCTATTTCATCCAGACCGTTGCATCTTTGCTCTGCTGGTTCTGCACTGTTCTCTCTCATTCTCTCCACAGTCGGGCTCCTCTTACCACCGTGGGTCGTCATCTGCTCTAAAGTTCTGTGCTTGAGGTTATCTAAAACTAAACTTGTGAATGAATTTGTGAATGATTAGGAAAAATGCGTTTGTTCTGTGCTGGAATTTAAGTGTGGTTTGAATGAATTTGTGAATGATTAGGAAAATGCCTTTGTTCTGTGCTGGAATTGAAGTGTGGTTTATGCTTGAGCTTTATCTTTGCTATTTTGTTGAATTTAAGATGTACCACATCAAGTTTTAATCTTTTGATTTTTTCCATTGTTTTGACAAACATGAAATTCTCATTAACTAAAAATCAACCCATAAATTATGTAATTATCTTCAAGCTAGGCCAAGTACTAAGCAAGACCAGACACTAGGCAATGTATACTGCCCTGCGTATTTGGGGTTGTTGAAGTGTATATATAATTGTATTTAATATATATATATATATATTCATTATTTGACAAAATTGAACAAGCATATTTACTTATCATTCAATTAGAATATAATGAATAAACATATTTTTTATTTACTTAGTAGATATTCATATTTTTCATAAAGAATATTTAATTAAGAAATTGGTAAATTGAAATCTTAAGAAATAAATTATTATTATTATTATAATTATTGTTCTTATTGTTGTTGTAGATGTTGTTGTTAAATAGTAAGAAAATAATCTCTAGTGAATTAATTTTCATTGGCTCAAAAATTGAATCTAAACAATAAAATATAAACAGGATTATTGCATAGAATATGTTTTTGAAATATTAAGCTGAGATGGTTTGTTATTTTGATTTTGGGATGTCTCACTTTTAAGGGGAAATGCTGCCAAAATTTTGAAAAACATACTTGTAAAAGGAAATTCCCCGTGTTTTCAATTATTCTAAACTTGAGTGTAAATGGAAATGGCATAGGTGGTAATAAAATGGATCATAGTTGGATGAATGCTCTGAGAACAAGTGAAGAATATGAGAATGGAGTTGAAAACTTTATTGAATTTGCTAGGAGGAACGTTCCAGCAAAAAATGGGATGTATTTTTGTCCCTGTGTCAATTGTTTAAATGAGAGAAAACGGGATGTTGAAGTTATAAGGGATCACCTACTTTGTGATGGAATAAATCTTCGATACACAAGGTGGATATGGCATGGTGAGGAAGTAACTGATTGTCCGTCACACAAGAAGGAAGCTGTGGATGTCATAGATGAAGATACAATGGAGAGAATGATTCACGATGTTGAGGTAGAATCGTTTGCACAGTCGCATGAATATGACAACCTGCGGAGTGATGCAGAGACACCGTTGTACCCTGGGAGTAAGTACACACGGCTCACAGGAACATTACATTTGGTTAACTTAAAAGCAACTTGTGGGTGGACCGATAGTAGTTTCACATTTCTACTTGAACTGTTGTGTGATATGTCTCCAGACGATAATGTACTTCCAAATCGTATGTATGGGGCCAAGAAAATCCTATCGACAATGGGTATGGAGTATAAAAAGATACACGCTTGCCCTAATGACTGTGTACTGTACAGAAAGGAGTATGAAGGCCTGAGTGAGTGCCCTAAGTGTCAAACCGCACGATACAAAGTGAAGAAAGATGGTGGTTGTGGCGATGGGAAGACTAAAAGGCAACCTGTAAAAGTTTTGTGGTATCTTCCAATACTACCGCGCTTTAAGCGTTTATTTGGCACTGCAAAAAAGGCGAAGAAGTTGAGATGGCATTCGGATGACAGAATATCCGACGGAAAATATCTTCGGCACCCGGCTGACTCTCCACAGTGGAAGAAAGTAGATGAAATGTTCCCTGAATTTGGCAGTGAGCCGAGAAACCTTCGGCTTGGGCTCTGTACAGATGGCATCAATCCGTATGGAACTCTTAATAGCACACACAGTGCGTGGCCAGTACTCCTTGTAATATACAACTTGCCTCCCTAGCTTTGTATGAAACGCAAGTATGTGATGCTTTCTATGATGATTTCTGGACCAAAACAGCCAGGAAACGATATCGATGTCTACCTAGCGCCTTTGATTGAGGACTTGAAGAAGTTGTGGGAGGAAGGCGTAGATGTGTTTGATGCGTATAAGAATGAACTACTGTTGTTGGAATTCTATTTCTGCAGTTTACATATTTTCCAGACAGTGCAATATGTATAAAAGGTCCATTTAAAAAAAAAAACTTTCAACGTCCTTAATAAACAAGGGACGTGGAAAGTACTGCTGGCGACACTTTAGACGTCCCCAGGTTCAACTGGGGACGTCTAACGTCCACCTAGACGTCCCCAGAAGACTTGGGGACGTCTAAGGTGGACCTTAGACGTCCCCAAGTCTTCTGGGGACGTCTAAGGTGGACCTTAGACGTCCCCAGTTGAATCTGGGGACGTCTAAGGTCCACCTTAGACGTCCCCTATTTTATGGACGTTAATGACGTTACTTTCTACGACTCTCACATAGACGTCCCTTTGTTTTCAGACGTTGAAAGGCCAAAAAAAGGGACGTTAAAACCCTTTTTTCTAGTAATGCAACCCTGATTAAAGGCCAATAAATTTTGGTTGGGCTCAGCTGGGTGGGCTTTCATGTCCAATAATCTTTCTATAATTGAAAAAATAATGAAGCATCCAAAAAATACAAAATAAAAAAAAATATAGTTTAATATTTCAAAAACATATTCTATGCAATAATCCTATTTAGATTTTATTGTTTAGATTCAATTTTTGAGCCAATGAAAATTAATTCACTAGAGATTATTTTCTTACTATTTAACAACAACATCTACAACAACAATAAGAACAATAATTATAATAATAATAATTTATTTCTTAAGAACTCAATTTACCAATTTCTTAATTAAATATGCTTTATGAAAAATATGAATATCTACTAAGTAAATAAAAAATATGTTTATTCATTATATTCTAATTGAATGATAAGTAAATATGCTTGTTCAATTTTGTCAAATAATGAATATATATATATATTAAATACAATTATATATACACTTCAGCAGCCCCAAATATACAGGGCAGTATACATTGCCTAGTGTCTGGCCTTGCTTAGTACTTGGCCTAGCTTGAAGATGCCTGAATAATTTATGGGTTGATTTTTTAGTTAATGAGAATTTCATGTTTCTCAAAACAATGGAAAAAAGCAAAAGATTAAAACTTGATGTGGTACGTCTTAAATTCAGCAAAATAGCAAAGATAAAGCTCAAGCACAAACCACACTTAAATTCCAGCACAGAACAAAGGCATTTTCCTAATCATTCACAAATTCATTCAAACAACACTTAAATTCCAGCACAGAACAAAGGCATTTTCCTAATCATTCACAAACTCATTCACAAGTTTAGTTTTAGCTAACCTGAAGCACAGAACTTTAGAGCAGATGACCCACGGTGGTAAGAAGAGGCCGACTGTGGAGAGAATGAGTGAAAACAGTGCAGAACCAGCAGAGCAAAGATGCAACGGTCTGGATAAAATAGAGGCTAAGAAGGAACAAGAAGAAACAGGGGAGAGGAGAAATGGCCTCGCATATTTAGAAGTGATGAAGGTAGGAGAATAAAGCAACAAGCAGGGGAGAGGGGACGGAAGTGAAAGAGTAAAGTAAAAAGAACAAGAAGCAGGGGAGAGGGGACGGAAGTGATAAAGGAGAGGGAGAGTAAAGCAAGTGCACAGAAAAATCTGACACTTCACATGCACTGGTCATGTCGACCAGTGCATTTGCTTGAGCCTAAGACGTCCCCAGCTGTTCTGGTGACGTCTAAAGGCACCTTTAGACATCCCCAGACTAGCTGGGGACGTCTAATATAAGCTTTAGACGTCCCCAGATGGTCTGGGGACGTCTAATGTTAATCTTTAGACATCCCCAGGCCATCTGGGGACGTCTTAAGTGTGATATTTTTTCCCCCTACATACGCTTTTCTGGAGTCTTTAGACGTCCCCATGTTTGTTGGGGACGTCTAAAACAGTCTTTAGACGTCCCCAATGAACATGGGGACATCTAAAACACATTCAGGCGTGAGATTCAATTTTTTTTTACGAGCCAACCTTTTCAACTTTGATCTATAATTACACATATGCCACCGCCCAATATTTTGGGCGTCCCTTTTTCAAAAAGGGACGTCCTTTAGGGGCTTTATAAGTATATTCTGTAGTAGTGACTCTAAACTTGACTTTCCAAAAAGTGAAGTGTTCACCACTAAAACCCAGAGGTTTGGTGATAGAGGCTCCATCAGGAAGAATTCTTTCACCCATGCTTGCCATTGGATCCTTCTTAGGTTTTATACCTGAACAAGAAGACCTATTCTCCGATATCAAATATTAGAGCAAGCGTTTCACCCAAGAGAGGGGTGAATTGGGTGATACTAGAAATTTCTTGCGTATATAAAAACTAACTGGAAACTTAAAGCAATTAAGAGCTAAGAGAAATATCACTGAAGTGTACACCAGGAGTTATACTGGTTTGGTCACAACCACTTTGACCTACGTCCAGACGTAAGAGCTTCTCTGAGAGTTTCACTATATCATCCAAGATTTAGTGGGTTCTTGGCACCTCAGTACACAGAAAGTTCCTTCACTAGACTCTCGCTCCCCCTTACACATTGTAATTAAATCCCCAACTCAAGGCTCCAAGACCTTAAGTTGTCTCAATAAAAAATATTGAGTTTGTAATGAAAGACACTCTCACAGAGCTAATATATAATCACTGAAGTATAAAGAGTGTGTATAAATAAACAGAGCACAAAGAATGTATTGATCGTTATGAGTTTACTTGTTCTCAATCCATATGTTCTGTTCTTTGAATGCTCCATATATATAGATATTTGTGTTGTTCGTTAGAAGCATTTCAAACATGTCCGTTAGAGTTGCACAGCTTCATTTGACCATTCTTCAAATTTGAAAACTAGCCGTTTGTGGTAGGCAGTCGTTTTGAACGTTACTGACAATATGTTTGACTTCTCTCTTAATGGATGATCTCTTTATTATTTTTCTATAAGAATACTCAAGAAACTAATACAATGAAGGGTTAATCATATAGATAATAAATCAATGAGTGTTCATGCTTTCTGTACTTCATTACTCGAGCGGCTACTTGAGTGATCATGCTTATTACTCGAGTAGTCCCTCGAGTAACTTCATTAAAAATAACACAGAGAATAAGTCAATGTTGTCTAACTAGAATATATCTTGCTTTCTCAGGTAATCCATCAAGTAAGTGCCTCTTTTTCTTCTGATTACTCGAGTGGTCCCTCGAGTAATGGTTATAATAACTTTGGAGATCACTCAAGTAATCCCTTTGAGTAATTGCATGGAAATCTTGGCCGAGAGCAAATTCTAATAGACTTTACCTGATTACTGAAGTGGTTATTCGAGTAATTCTTCAAATAACTTTGGAGATCACTTGAGTGAACCCTTCGAGTAATGACCTCCAATTCTTGGCCGACAGTTACTGCATGGTTTTTGCTATGATTACTCGAGTGGTTACTCGAGTAATGCTTCAAATAACTTTGGAGATCACTCGAGTGAACCCTTCGAGTAATGACCTCCAATTCTTGGCAGAGAGCTTACTGAAACAAATTCTCACATATTACCTGAGTGGTCCCTCAAGTAATGGGGCCATTACTTGAGTGATCACTCAAGTAATGTCTATGATAATGTCACAGTGTTCCATTTTCCTGTACTCTGTCTTTTACTTCTTCTGCATTACTTGAGGTACTTAATCGAGTAATGCTTATGGCCTACAATAAAACACTTAATTACTTTGTTCAAATCTTTTTGTTCATTAAAACCTTTTGAATCTTTAATCCAATCTTTGTTATCATCAAAACGTATGAGATCTAACAGGGGCGCGAATTGATTTCTAGATTTGTACTACACTAGATTTCTTCCCAAACTCTATTTTTTGGAATCGGCAAAAGAACAACATGGTTGAGTGGGGCCTAAATAGGAAAATTCTGGATCATATGGATAACCTGGTTGATAGATTTATGTACGATGACTAATGTGGGACCTAGGAGTCATATTTTGGTTACTGGAGATGATCAGCACGTGCTACTAGACAAGGGCAGTCAGGCGGAACCGATGGACAGAGAAAGATTTAGCCAAAGTTGCTATTTTAGAAGGGTATAGACAATGTTAATTGTACTTGACCCAGGAAAATCCTAGGATGGGTAACCCCTGGGAAGTACATGTAACCTAGGGAAATGTAATGTAAAAGGACTAATATGTCATAGGTAATACCCCGAATTTTGAGATTCGAGGCTAGAGAATAAGCCTGAGATTAGTGGATTGCTAAGCCCCGGTTTAGCAAGATCCCAAATTGTGATCAAGGGTTAATGACTCCAAAAGTGGATGTCATTAGTGATAAATGAACGCTTTTGGAGATTATGGTGTGATTTGGCACCCGATGTGATTCGTATGTGCTGTGAGCAGCGCCGAAAACCCTGTATTTAAGCTCAATTATGGATTAACATCTAAATTGACTTAAAATAGAGGGAAGGCGCATTTTTTGGCTAAATGAAAAGATGTGAAGTGTTGGTGGTGATTCAATGAGAATTACCGTAATCAGGGGCAAAACGGTAAAGTTACCGACCAATTGGTCAACTACCGAAGAGGAAACTCATTGGTAACTTCAAGATCAATGGTTAGGATTGATTTTTTCAAGAGATCAAAAGGTGGAATCATGTGTGCATGTGCCTATGTGAGCTCATGGAGGATGTTGCAAGATCATGACACATGGCACTTTTTGGACCCTTGGATCAAGTCAAATGTTCAAAGCTTGCTTTTTCCTTTTCCCTCTCTCTATTAGGTCGGTTTTCAAGCTTGTGAGGGGCCAAAAATCTGATGTTCTATGTTCATTTCATCTCTCTCCTTCATTCTCCATTTTCGTTAAGCTTAAGGAGGAAAGAGAAAGAAAGGAGTTCATGGTAAGTGCCCTATATGACCTTAAATGCTCTAATCATCTTCTATAAAGTTGTTCATAGTGATGAGAGCTTCATCTCTATGGTTTTAGATTTTTGATTGATGGTGTTTTGTTGCTTGAGCAAAAGTGGAAAGATGGAAGAATCAAAGAATTGGTTTGGGAAAGAGGAAGAGGTGAGTATTTGAAGCCTTTTGATCTAAGTTTTGTGATTTGTGGTTGAGTATTGTGAGTTTTGGTTTTTGCCCTGATTTTGGTGGAATTGTGAAATGCATGAATTGTCATGTGTTTTGTGTTGTAAATGGTGAATTGTGGTTAAATTGATACCATAATGTGTTTTGGTGTCATTGGAATTGATTTGGGAACTTGAGAGGGAAAGTTGTGCAATGTTGAGTTGAAATGTGATATTGTGTGACATGTTGCAATTCATTGTGAAACATGTCAATATAATGTGAATTTGGTTGATTTGGTATTTCCAATGGATTCCTTGTGAAATTTTGTGTGAGAATGATGTTTGATATGAAAATTGGACCATTGGAAGCCAATTGTGCAAATTTGGAAATCTGTCCATTGAAGTTCTTTTCTGGGCAGTCAGTTTGTGTGAGCGTTTTGAATGACCAAATGGTCTCTAAAAATTCTGAAACTTTCCAGTCTTGAAGTTCACATCTTAAGCTTCAAAATGGACATATAAATTGTGTCATTTCATTTTTTGAACTGAGATTTATGTTTGCCCAAAGTTTGATGTCGAAACTGGGTGCAAATCTGGAACAGCAAGGAAATTTTGTGTAAATCTGGATTTGTGTGGTGATTTCTGGTAATGAGCCATAGTTTTCCTATGAAGAGGACTTAAAAATCTTTCATTTGGCTTTGGGATCACCTCATTTCAATTTTTGTGGAATTAGTTATGAATTTTCAAAGTTGCCTTGGCTGCAGCAGAAAATTCTGGCTCCAGCGCAAAACTTTCTGTGTGTGTCCTGGCCGCAGCCAGAAATTCTTGGCTGCAGCCAAAATGTTTCTGTGACGTTTTTAGCCATTTTTGGCTGCAGCCAGAACCCAATTTTCAGCAATTTGTGATTTTGAAAGGTGATTTCCAACCTAGTACGTCCCAATCCTTTAGGCTTTCGTTGAGCTTATTTTAGCCACCTAAAGGGTGTGAATGGTAACCAACCTTAAGGGATATGAAATTAAGGATTTGGAATAGAGAATAACCCTATGTCCTTGCTTTGATTATAGGGTTGATGTTCGCCCTGAACGTGGTTTGGTATTCGTTCTGATCATGAGCAGCTGTGCTGGAGCTTACGTGGAAAGAAAAATGTAGGGAACATATCTCTTCTGCTTGTATTTGATATATGTGTTAGTGTGTTGGTGCATGTCTTAGCTTTGCATAATTATGTGTAATTTGAAGTTATGTTTCAATTTATGCTATGGCCATAGGTATACTGTTCGAAGCATTGAGCTTGCAAATTGACATTGTGTTATCATGTGTTGTGTGATGCAAGCATGTCATGCATTAAACATCTATCGTACATGCATATTGATATTGTCTACCTACTGAGATTCTCTAGAATCTCACCCTTCCCTACTAACCTTTCAGACAGGGTAGTAGATCAAGGATATAGCGAGCAGCTAAGGGCGATGAGGACTTCCTTCAATAGTCGTTTTGGTAGTTGGTTATCATCCCAGATGGGAGTATATAGATTTGGATGTGTATATAAGTATGTGGATGAGGATTTGCTATGTATTTGAGAAGACTTTGTGTAATCCCCATATGAGGGCTTGTATGGGCGAATGTGCCCTATAAAGCTTGAGTTAATATATGGAAACCGGGATTGCCGGGATTATTTTTGTGTACTCTGATTTATTATGAATGTGATATTCCGCATAGTAATTGTATTCGAAAAGTGATTATGAGACCAAGTTTATAAATGATTATGAAAGATAATTGTGAAAACCCCGTCTGGTAGATGGGTTTGTAAATTGTTATTTGTTTCTTATTGGTCTCTATTTCACTTTAATTGAGTATTTCGGATATAATTACGGAAGGGGGTTACATCATATACAGTAGTTTATAGGATATCTTATATTTCTATATCTCTGTAACTATTGTAAATAGTTATTGTATACTATGTTTGACATATCTGTGTACCCTGAATTTTATGAAATTATGAAAATGGCCTTGCTCTCATATGAAATGTAATTCTTTTTCTATTTTCATGTAGTTTGAAATATAGAGATGATGCGAGGTAGGCCAAGAAGTAGAAGCTGAGGTAGAGGCCGAGGTGATAACACCGATCAAGAGGATAGACCAAATCCATTTCAGCAGTAAATACTAAATATGCTGGCGTAATAGCAAAATATTATAAATGAAATGAGGAATGAACTTCGGGAGGTATAACAAAGGCAAGATCGCCTGGAAAATCACTTAGAGGAGTTGGTCCAAGGAAATGGTAAGGAGGGAGTATATAAGGAACCTCCACCAGAGGATGTTGTACTGGAGTCAGAAGTAGACATCCAAACTTGGCTGAGTAGGTTCGGCAAGCAACAGCCTCCTATTTTTCATGGGAAGTTTGAACCACAATGAGCTAAAGATTGGTTATCACGTCAGGGGTAAGATCTTTAATATGTTACAATGCCAAGATGAGGTAAAAGCTCTACTAGCCATTTACAAGCTAGAAAATGATAAGAATGAGGAGCTCATCTTGAGGGGAAGGAATATTCCCATCACTTGGGAATTATTTGAAGAGAAATTCAATGAGAAATATTTTCCCCTATCTATTAGAAGAGAGAAAGAAAAAGAGTTTTTAATCATTAGACAGCAAGATCGGAAGAGCTTCGATGATTATCTGGCCTGGTACATTCAGTTATCCCAGTATTCGGTATACCACAAACTTCATGATACCGAAGAGTGGAGTTTTAATATGATGATTGAGGGGTTGAAACCGTAAATGAAAGAGAAACTAATTTCACATCATTTCTCTAAGTTTAGTAAAGCAGTGGAAGAATGCCGGTACATTAAGAAACACATGTTACGTTTGGCTGTTCAAACTTGTAACAAGGGTGCATCTAGAAGTGGTAGCTTATCACAGAAGTGAAAGAACAGGGTGGACCTTCCAGGGGTGATAATAAGAATCCAAGTCAGGCTAGAGGTCGAGGAGGTGAGGGATTCTCATGAAGCCGAACATGTTGGCATTGCCACAAACCTTTCCATCTAGGCAAGACTTGTAGTGGCACTCTACTAAAAACTGACCCTAACAAATCACCTACTTGTTTTAATTGTGGTAAGCCAAGGCACATATCCAAAGATTGCCTACAGAAGCAGCAACTAAAGGAGACTAGGCCCACGGTTCCAAGCAGGGTCTACACATTGACATAGCAAGAAGCTCGAAAGCCTCCAGAGCTAATTCAAGGTATGATTTCTATGTGTAAGAGGCAAGCTTCACCCAAGAGGGGGGTGAATTGGGTGATGTTATAAATTTTTCGCTTGATGTGGTGATATGAAAAATATAGTAGATGGAGTAGAGTTGAGAAGATTTGAACACAGAGAGTTATACTGGTTCGGCCTAACAACCAGGCCTACGTCCAGTCCTCAGAGATCAAGACCTACTGAGATTTTCACTATACCTCCAAGATTCAATGGGCTCTCAGAATGCCACAAAACAACAATTGTTCTTGAACGGACTACGAGCAGAAATATTCTCTCAACAAGAAATTTCTCTCCCCCTTACGACAAGTCTTACGTGCAGAAAAACAACCTATGACCCTTCTCACTTACTTATGTATACAAGACTTATGAGCAGCAACGTTCTCTCCTGCTTACACCACTGTAAGTCTTACGAGCAGCAACGTTCTCTTCTGCTTGTATCTTATAAGGCTTATGAGTGGAAGGTACAACAAGGAATTCTCTCAACTGCTTCTCTCGTAAGGAAAACTACCCTTTCAAGGTCCCAATACCTTGAGATCAAATAAACATAGAATTTGAATTGTATGAAGACTCTCTTACAGAGCAAATGAATAAACATTGAAGATCAATGTGTATACAGAGAAAATGATGAATAGCAGAGACTCGTGTATAAGCTTGTAATTTTTTGTGCTTCGTTATTTTGCTTGACTATCTCTGAATCTCTGTATATATAGTTACTTCAGTTTTTGCCCGTTTGGGAAATCATCATTTGAGGAGCAGGAGTTTTGCAACTTTTGAAAGACACGCGCATGTTTGAAAATTCTGAATGTGGTAGGTGCGAACGTGTCTGTAATCATGTTGTCTGCCGTTGTTTGACTTTCTCCGTAACAACTAATTTCAAACGTAAATCTTCCTGTATCACACTTATAATACATTCAAAATAATGTTAAACAATGATAATAAGTAATCATGATATAAATAAATAACAATAAACCATATTCGGATTGAACGTTGTGAGACTTGGCATTTTTGATGATCTGGTAGAGCATCACTCGAGCATGGATGGCTCACTCAAGTGATCTTCCCTTTTTCCTCTTAGTGCTTCAGTTATCGGGTTGTGCTTGCATGGGATTTCAGAGAGACAAAATCTTCACTCGTGGGTGAAGTGGGGTCTCACTCGAGCACAACTCCCTATACTCGAGTGAGAATGCATTTTCCACTAGGAGTGTCTTCTCGGGTCATCACTCACACACCATTTTGACAAGAGTGAGAATTTCTACTCGCGAGTGATGTGGTCCCTCACTCGAGCACACACACTTCTGCTCGAGTGAGACGCATATTCTAGAGGAATATGCTCTCAATACCAACACTCGCATCAGAAACTCAGAGAGATAAATTTATCACTCGCAGGTGATGTGGGCCCTCACTGGAGCACACGGACTCCTGCTCGAGTGAGAAGAATATTCTCAAGTATTATACCTTTTAAACAAGCACTTGCATCAAATTTGGAGAGGGATAGAATTTTCACTCGTAAGTGCTGATGTGTCACTCGAGCATAAGAGGTGGTGCTCGAGCACACTTGCACTTCTTTGCTCTTCATGACTCTTGGCCAAACACTCGCAGTACCTTGCTCGAGTACAGAATGTGTTAGAACTCATGTTTTGATGATAACAAAAGTATGGTTTGAAAAGGAAATAATTAATAAACAAGTTTGATCTAAGTAATGACAGGAACAAGCATCACTTGAAGTAAGCATTGGAGTAATGAAGAAAGGCTGAGGAACTTGATCAGAAGCAAATCTTCTAAAGCATTACTCGAGGAGCTACTCGAGTAATGAGACAAAACTTGAAGTAACCAAGAGACAACTTCCAGTAACCTGCCAACATTACTCGAGGAGCTACTCGAGTAACCAGGTAAAAACTTGGAGTTGCTCTCGGCCTGCTAATGTTACTCGAGGAGGTACTCGAGTAACCAAGTAAAAACTTCCAGTTGCCTTCAAGTTTTCCCAATGATACTCGAGGAGCTACTCGAGTAACTGTGTTTCTGAAAATGTGGACCTCTCGACATTTTGTACTACTGCTAATGTTACTCGAGGAGCTACTCGAGTAACCCTGTGAAAACTTCCAGTTGCCTTCAAGTTTTCCCCATGATACTCGAGGAGCTACTCGAGTAACTCTGTTTCTAAAAATATGTAACTCTCAGCACTTTGTACCACTGCCAATGTTACTCGAGGAGCTACTCGAGTAACATACTAAAGTAAGTGGAAACTTGAGGTTGGTACCCGATTAACTTGATCTCTCTTTATTTCATCTTCCTCGAGTCCTTACTCTAGTATACAAGTTTCTAATGTTCTATGTTAAGTGGATTCCTCGAGTATGTACCCCAATATGCAGAAATATTTACAAAGTAAACTTCAAGTCATTACCCGGGTAAGTCATGTTCAAAAGTTTCAGTTACTCGAGGTGGTACCCGAGTAACCTATGCAAAAATGAGTGCATTACTCGAGTCCCTACTCGAGTAAAAAGGTAATTGCTCTCGGCCTTAAAATCCTGCCAACATTACTGGAGTAGAGCATCGAGTAATCAAAAGTGTTTTTAAAAGGTTACTCGAGGTGTTACCCCAGTAACCTATGAAGTTGGAAATGCATTACTGGAGTAGGTACCCGAGTAAATAACTATTTCCAAAGGTTTGAAATTTAGTTTACTCCATGCACTACCCGAGTAATCTTATATTTATTCATTGACTTGCAGTTTAACAATGATTTCTCGATGTTACTCGAGTACACTTCAAGGGATACTCGAGGAGCTACTCGAGTAAGCATACCCAGAAATTTAGAAATCATTCCAACTTTCATGATATTGTTTCCTATATGATTAACCTTTCATTGTATTAGTATTCTTATTCTATTTATAGATAAACAATGAAGAAATCATATCAAGAGATGGAAGTCAAAAGAAATGTTCAAATGCCAACCACCGCCAACGGATATTTTTCAAAAACTTGAAAAGTCAATAGTGGTTGCGTACTCACCAACGGACGAAAGGAAACATTCCAACGGTCATCACCAACATACCTATATATATGGGAACCTTCAAACAGAGAAAAAAACAACAAGCACACACACAAACGACTTATTAAGTTCATTGCTCTGTTTTCACGTTGAAATTATATTTCTATGCTTCAGTGATTATCATTTACTCTGTAAGAGAGATATTTCATTCAAACTCAATATTTGTTATTGAGATAACTTAAGGTTGTGGAACCTTAAGTTGGGATTAGATTACAACTTGTAAGGGGGAGCGAGTGTCCAGGTGTAAGGAACTTGCTTGTACTGAGGTGCCAAGAACCCACTGAATCTTGGAAGCTATAGTGAAACTCTCAGAGAAGCTCTGAGGACTGGACGTAGGTCAAAGTGGTTGTGACCGAACCAGTATAACTCCCGGTGTACACTTCGGTGATATTTCTCCTTACTCATTACTGTTTTAGTTCTTTTGTCAAAGTTTTATATTTTCGAAAGAAATTTTAGTATCACCCAATTCACTCCCCCTCTTGGGTGAAATGCTTGATCTAACAGAATGCTCATGCTCGAGCATTGGTGTCTCTGCTCGAGTGAATCAAGGAAGCATGACAATACTTGCTCTCGGCCAAGCACTCGCGGACCTTCACTCGCATGTGCTCGAGTGAGAATGGCTTCTCTGCTCGAGTGCAAATTCCAGTGCTCGAGTGAATTAGTGAACATAACTGTGGAATGCCTCTCGGGTGAACACTTTCTGGCTTTCACTCGCACCTGCTCGAGCACAGAAGGGATCTATGCTTGAGTGTAAAACTTATGCTCGAGCACTCCAGTACAATTTTGCAGCAGACAACAGAAATCAATCCTATATGCATTTGGTAACTTTGTGATCTTTTCTTAAACTTATAAAAACATGATTTACACATAATTATCTTTTTGTTATCATCAAAACTTGGGATCTAACATTCTCCCCCTTTTTTATGATGACAAAACCTTTGTGATGAAATTGTAAGAAAACTTGATTAAGATTGAAATTTTTTGAAATTCTTCAATGTTTCCAAATTCATATCAAGTTTTAGTTTCAAGTTCAAGTTTTCCTGCAATGCTTCCTCTGGACACTTAACAACCAAGATAAGCATAATATGAGATAAATAACGTAATAACTTGAAACATCATTTAAACTTAATAATCAAACTTATGAATGAACTTGAAACATGAAAATATTCATTAGCATTAAACTTGAATTCAAATGATTAACAACATAATAACTCATAAGCTAAAATAACATCATCAAATCCTACCCCATACAGAAAATCTACCCAAACACCTAAATACACCCCACAGAAGCTCAGAAAACATCACACATCCTTCTCCCCCGTTTTGTCAGCATCAGAAGGGGGTTAAGGAGGTGGAACATAGGATACCATGGCAGTTAGAGGGTCAATGGGCTCAATAGGTGGAGATGATGGCTGAGGTACAGAGGATGAGGGAGGTAGTGAAGGTGACCGATCAAAAGTAACATCAACATTAGTATCTAGATCGGTGAAGAGTACATGAGTCTGTGGTACAGAGGTATGAGTGGTCTCAGGAGGCACCCCTGAAGATGAAGAGGGAAAATGTGAGTGCAGGAAGGTCTCTATATTTGTGATCCTCTGAGACATCTCATCCTGAGTCTTGAACATCAGTTCAAAATTGATATTGGCCTTATCTACCAATTTGATGACCTGTGCCTCCATCTTTTCCACTAGCTTCTCATATTCAGTCACTAACTCCTTCTTCAGACTTGATACGGCTTGATTGATTGCCTCAGAAACATGGTTTGAAAGAGAGGCATTGAGAAAGGAAGGAGGAGGAATAGGACCTTGAGCAGATGATTGTGCCTCATCACCTTTGGATGGAGTGGCTTCCCTCTTGGATGTGGCTTTAGTTCGACTCACCGGAAGATTGATACCCATGTGAGTTAACTGAGTCTTACCAAACCTTGAGATGAGTACTCTTTCAGCTCCTTCCAAATACCAAATCTTGTTTTTCATCAAAATGAAGGAAACAAGCTGTGGGTATGGTATGGTTGTGGATCTTGTTGAAGAAAATCAAAATCTTCTCATCTCAATGAAGATAATCTCCCCCACATTCCTTTGTTGCCCGGCAATTAAAGAGGCCAACAAATAATAATCCTTTTGAGCAAAATGGGTAAAATTTTTGGACTTATTGACTATGCTCCAGGAATATATATAATAAAGGACTCTGTGAACATCAGGCATATCAATAGGTTTGAAAATGAGGGGGCCTGTGGGGTCTTTTGGTCTCAGAATTTTAAAGACTTCATTGGCAGAGAAGGAGGGTGGATCAGGAGGAGGTGCAACATAACCAAGTAAGTCATTTATGATCTTGGCAGATATCATAATAAATTTTCCTCTAACAGTAGTAGATACTGCTTCTTCAATCAATTCACCAGATCTAGACTTAATATTATGAGACTTCATGTTGCAATAAAAGGTTTTCACAACAGTGGGAGAATATGGCAAATGGATATCTAGCCAGGGAGCATAGTATTGAAGGTAAGGGTATAAATCCAAATGACAATTCTTCTTTAAGTAATCCAAATCCACATATACCACAGGACAGAAATGTCTATGTTTAAATTCATTATCATATACCTTCTGAGATAAGGCCGTAAGTTCTGCAACATTGAATCCCTCAGGAGGACTGGTGATGTGATCATCCACTGGTGCTTGTGATGTAGAAGGTGCTCCTGAAGCAGAGGCACTTGGTTGCATATCTTGATGTGAACTTGAAACACCGGCTTGAGAAGCAATCTTCCCAACTATCTTGTCAAGTTTGGATTTCTCTATTGCTTCCCGGAGTTGTCTACTGAAGGTATCCCCAGAAGAAGAAGATGATTGGGGTTGCTCAGACTCCTTTTTCTTCCCTTTTCCTTGAACCTCTTTGGATTGAGACCGGGTGATTATAGGTTCCTTGAACACCACTCCCTTTGGTTTCTTTTGAGGAGGTTGATCTTTCTTTGAAACTTGAGGTTTTGGGTGAGGTTTCTTAGCCGGAGTCCTCTTTTTGGTTTTGGGCTTAGGAGGTGGTGACGGTGAGGAAGAGATTTTGGGAGAGGGAGGAGTTGGTTCAGGGGTACCAGATACACTGGCAGCAGAATGAGTAGGAGAAGGAGATTGAGATCTTTGAGGAATAGAGGGAAGTTTGGTTTTTGCCATTGAAGAGAAAGTGGAAGAGAAGCAAAATTCTTAGCAAATGAAGATTAGGGCACGAATGAGAAATGCAGAGGGTAAGAATCACCTTTTATAGAAGATTGAAGAGTTGTAACGGTGTTTTGAGGCAAATGGTCGCGATTGATTGAAGAGAAAATGGTTGAAGGTGAAGAGTTACGCCTTTCGAGTGAGAGAACACCTAGGGTGAGAGCAAGAAGTGCGACGTTCTGAGCTCCCCCGTAACTAATATAAGTGACAGTGCTCGAGCATGAACCCTAGTGCTCGAGTGATGTTCATACTGTGCTCGAGTGTGTTCTATCAGTGCTCGAGTGATTTTCTGGAAAATTAATAAAATGTGTAAAACGTACCTGGATTGTTAATTTCCTGACATATCTTGTGTCTTTGTACTCAAATCCTCCAAAATCATTTGAGTAACCATGATTTGCATAGCTTTTGAAAGGAAATTCTTCTTCTTCACTCTAGCAGGTACTCCTCACTTCAAGCATGTTCATATCATGCTCGAGTGAGAGTTCCTCACTCGTGAGTGAGCTCTATTCTCACTATTGTTTTTGATACAGTCTCTTGGTATTTTTATTTCCTCTGTTAACCTCTGTTTTACTTGTCAAGAAGCAGAGCATTTCAAATAGTGCTGTACTTGAGCAGAGCTGCTTGTGCTCGAGTGAGCCAGCTTATCACTCGAGCAGTACTCTTAGTGCTCGAGTGACAGACCTGCAAAAAGGTTTTTAACACTCTGATGCCAAAGTCAGTATGGTTATCATCAAAATAAATATTTAATTAAAACTTTAACAAGAAAACTTACAACTCATTGGGATTAACCATTCCCAATTCTCTTCGAATATATAGGAATTGATCTTTTGCAATTGGCTTTGTGAAAATATCCGTAAATTGAAGATGAGTTGGTATGAATTCTACTTTGACATCTCTCTTTTGAACATGATCTCGAATGAAGTGATGTCGAATGTCTATATGCTTGGTCCTTGAATGTTGTACAGGATTCTTTGCCAAGCTTATCGTGCTAGTGTTATCACAATAAATTGGAATTTCTTTTAAATAAATTCCCAAATCTTGAAGTTGTTGTTTCAACCATAATACTTGAGAACAACAACTTGCCACAGCTATATATTCAGCTTCAGTCGAGGATAATGAAAGTGTGTTCTGCTTCTTGCTAAACCATGATACTAGAAAACCTCCAAGAAATTGACATTGACCACTGGTACTCTTTCTGTCAGTTTTGTATCCTCCATGATCTGAATCTGAATATGCCATTAAATACTCGTTCCCTCTTTTCGGATACCAAAGACCAAGTTCTGAAGTATCTCCTAGATATTTGAAGATTCTTTTTACTGTCTCTGCATGTGATACCTTAGGAGCGGATTGATACCTTACACACATTCCTATGCTGAACTGAATATCTGGCCTGCTTGCTGTGAGATAGAGTAATGAGCCAATCATTCCTCTATACTTTGTGATGTTGAAGCTAGGTCCCTTTACATCAGCATCCAATAGCGTTGTAGAACTCATTGGAGTATCAGCTCCATTAGCATTTTCTAATCCATATTTCTTCAACAATTCTTTCAAATACTTTGTCTGAGAAATAAATATACCATTCTTCTTTTATTTGATTTGAAGTCCAAGAAAGAAGTTCAATTCTCCCATCATAGACATTTCAAATTCTCCCTGCATAATCTTAGAAAATTCTTGACATATAGATTCATTAGTAGCACCAAAAATAATATCATCAACATAAATTTGAACAATTAGAATATCATTTTTGTTATGTTTGATGAATAGAGTTGTATCAACTTTTCCTCTGACAAAACTTTGATCAAGAAGAAATTTGCTTAGTCTTTCATACCAAGCTCTAGGTGCTTGTTTCAAACCATATAGTGCTTTCTTAAGTTTAAATACATGATCAGGTTTTGTTTCATCTTCAAACCCAGGAGGTTGTTCTACAAATACCTCCTCCATAATATAACCATTTAGAAAAGCACTTTTCACATCCATTTGATAAAGTTTAAAACCTTTAATGCAAGCAAAGGCTAGGAGTACTCGTATTGCTTCCAATCTTGCCACTGGAGCATATGTTCCTCATAATCAATACCTTCTTCTTGATTATATCCTTTGGCAACCAATCTTGCTTTGTTTCTCACAATGATTGCTGATTCATCAAGTTTGTTTTTGAAAACCCATTTGGTCCCTATAACCGTATGATCTTTAGGTCGAGGAACCAAATCCCAAACTTGATTTCTTTGAAATTGATTTAGTTCTTCTTGCATAGCAATCACCCAATCATTGTCAGATAAAGCTTCTTCTATATTGGAAGGTTCAATTTCAGAAATAAAAGCAGAAAAAGTTACCTCATTGAGGATTCTATTTCTGGTTTTGACACCTTCATGAATATCTCCTATAACTTGATCAATTGGATGATCCTTCATATGTCTCCATGCTTTGGGTTGAGCATGATCATCGACATCTTCTAAATTTTGAAAATCATTTGTTTCAAAATCATCCTGTTTTGAAATAGATTTGTTTTTCTTGATTGAATCCATTTCTTCTTTATCAATAAGTTTTGTCTGAGATTCAATTTCATCAAACACAACATGAATAGATTCTTCAACAATATATGTTCTTTTATTGAAAACTCTATAAGCCTTACTTCTATTAGAATATCCTAGAAATATACCTTCATCAGACTTTGAATCAAATTTACCTAAGTTTTCTTTACCATTGTTGTGAATGAAACACTTACACCCGAAGATATGAAGATGAGCAATATTTGGCTTTCTTCCTTTGTAAAGTTCATATGGCGTCTTTCCAAGTGATTTGCGAATATATGCTCGGTTTGAAATATAACATGTAGTACTTATTGCATTTGCCTAGAATACTTGTGACATTTCTTTTTCATTGAGTAATGCTCTCGCCATTTCTGTAAGAACTCTGTTCTTCCTTTCCACTACTCCATTTTGTTAAGGGGTTCTAGGAGCAGAGAAATTATGATCTATTCTTTCATTGTTGCAGTAGTTTTCAAATAGTTGATTATCAAATTCTCCTCCATGGTCTGTCCTAATAGAAACAATAGAAATACCTTTCTCATTTTGAACCTTTTTGGCAAACATGATGAATTCAGCAAATGTTTCATCTTTTGAAGCAATAAATATAGTCCAAGTAAATCTTGTAAAATCATCGACAATTACTAAAGTATATAAATTTCCTCCAAAACTTTTTACTCTTGCAGGTCCTACCAAATCCATATGAAGTAATTGTAAAGGTTTTGAAGTAGGAATCTCATACTTTGTTTTAAAAGAAGACTTAGTTTGTTTGCCTTTTTGACATGCTTCACAAATCATATTATCTTTGAATTTGAGTTTGGAAAGACCAATAACTAAATCTTTTCTAATCAGTTTGTCAAGTTGATTCATATTGACATGAGCCAAACGCTTATGCCATAACCAACTTTCCTCTGATCGACTAAGAAAACAATTTTCAGAAGAATTTGAATTTAAATCAATAGTATAACAATTACCGTCCCTTTGAGCTCAGATCTTTGCCTTGATAGATTCTTTGTTCAGGAGTAGATCTTTCTTGCTTACTATCAAGCATTCTTTTGAGTCAAAAATCACCCAGTTATCTTTGTTAGTGCTTTGACTTACGCTTAAGAGATTGTGGCATAATCCTTCAATATAATATACTCCGTTGATTTGAACGCCATCGGTTCTTCCCACTTCACCAATTCCAGCAATACGTCCAGATTGATTTCCTCCAAATGTTACCTTTCCTCCTTCTCTAGTTTCAAGCATGGTGAACTTATTTTTGTCACCAGTCATATGTCTCGAACATCCACTATCAATATACCATTTGTTCGCTCGAGATTCTTTGAGACATACCTAGAATAAGATGATCAAGTTTTAGGTACCCACACTTTCTTGGGTCCTTTGTGGTTAGTATTTGAAGTATGTGTCCCTTTCAGAACCCATTTATATGTTCCAACAACCTGTCCCTTTTTGAAATAACACGATGAAGTATAATGTCCTTTCCTATTACAATAATTGCATGATGCAAATGGATTCGATGTATGCATAGAATTCCTGAAATATTTAAGATAGTCTCTACTATTCTTCTTATATCTTTTATTCTTATCATGCACAGAATTATATCCAATTCCAGATTTATCAAATGAAACTTTCTGAGAATTTAAAATAACCTTGAGAGTTTCACTTCCTTTAGTAAACTTTTCAACAATCTTTGTTAAATCTTCTATTTTCTTATCTTTCTCTTTACACATTTCATATGATGATATGACATTACTTTCTAATTCTTTTACTTTCTTCTTATAACTAACCATTTCTTTAGCAACTTTGATGAACTCTGTATGCAATGCATTATATTCAGATAACAATTCATCATAAGAGGGTTCAGAATCACTTACCTCAGAGTCTGATTCTTCTTCCTTAGCTACCAAGCATAGATTTGCTACTTTGTCGTTGTCACTTTCTTCGTTGGACGAACTATCACCCCAAATAGATGATATATATGCTTTCTTTTTCAGCTTCTTTTTGTCTTTGTTTCTGAAACATTCAGATTTGATGTGTCCTGGTTTCCCACATTCATAGCATACTATTTGTTGTTCTTTATTTTTTTTTCTTGCTTGGTCTACCTTGATAGTTCTTGAAATTCCTTTGACCTCTTCTGTAGAATTTCTTGAATTTTCTTACGATCATTCCCATTTCATCATCATTAGGGACATCTTCATTCTCGGAAGTTTCTTCTTCTTCTTTGATAGCTTTAAGTACAACTCCCTTTTTCTTTTTATCATCAAATTCTTCAAGTTCCTTTTTGAATCTCAACTTACCTTCATATTCAGAAAGACTTCCAAAGAGAGCAGCTACATATCTCATAGATTCTCCTTTAGCTTCTTCGATGGTTGTCATCTTTGCTTCCCACTCTTTCGTAAGAATATTAAGAATCTTTCTTACCTGGGAATTTTGATCAAACGACTTTCCAAGAGCAGATAATTAATTAACAAGATGAGTATACCTGAGTTCAAATTCTGATATACTTTCTCCAGATTTCATACGAAATAAATCATATTCTGTAATTAAAGTATTGATTCTATTTTCTTTGATTCCAGATATACCCTCGTGAGCAATTTCAAGAGCATCCCACATATCTTTGGTAGTTGGTAGAGTACATATACGAAAATATTCTTTTTGACTAAGAGCACTCTGTATCATTAGAATGGCTTTACTATTTAATGTCACTAACCTTTTGTCATTCTCGTCAAACTCATCTGGGCTCTTTTTAACTGCTCTATCTTCGATTTTCTTTATAGGAACATAGTCACCATCTTGTATAACATTCCATAATCCGTACTCGTTGGCCATCACGAACACTCTGAATTTAGCTTTCCAGAACGAAAAATGTTCTCCAGCAAAACCAGGAGGTCTAGTGATTCAAGCTCCGTCTGGAAGGATATTTTCACCCATTGTTGCCATTTGTCGGATCCTTCTCAAGCTGTTAGGCTCTTCGGAGAAGACGAGGCTCTGATACCAAATGTAAGAGGCAAGCTTCACCCAAGAGGGGTGTGAATTGGGTGATGTTATAAATTTTTCGCTTGATGTGGTGATATGAAAAATATAGTAGATAGAGTAGAGTTGAGAAGATTTGAACACAGAGAGTTATACTGGTTGGGCCTAACAACCAGGCCTACGTCCAGTCCTCAGAGATCAAGACCTACTGAGATTTTCACTATACCTCCAAGATTCAATGGGCTCTCGGAATGCCACAAAACAACAATCGTCCTTGAATGGACTACGAGCAAAAATATTCTCTCAACAAGAAATTTCTCTCCCCCTTACGACAAGTCTTACGTGCAGAAAAACAACCTATGACCCTTCTCACTTGCTTATGTATACAAGACTTATTAGCAGCAACGTTCTCTCCTGCTTACACCACTGTAAGTCTTACGAGCAGCAACGTTCTCTTCTGCTTATATCTTATAAGGCTTATGAGTGGAAGGTACAACAAGGAATTCTCTCAACTGCTTCTCTCGTAAGGAAAACTACCCTCTCAAGGTCCCAATACCTTGAGATCAAATAAACATAGAATTTGAATTGTATGAAGACTCTCTTACAGAGGAAATGAATAAACACTGAAGATCAATGTGTATACAGAGAAAATGATGAATAGCAGAGACTCGTGTATAAGCTTGTAATTTTTTGTGCTTCGTTATTCTGCTTGACTATCTCTGAATCTCTGTATATATAGTTACTTCAGTTTTTGCCCGTTTGGGAAATCATCATTTGAGGAGCGGGACTTTTGCAACTTTTGAAAGACACGCGCATGTTTGAATATTCTGAATGCGGTAGGTGCGAACGTGTCTGTAATCATGTTGTCTGTCGTTGTTTGACTTTATCCGTAACAACTAATTTCAAATGTTCATCTTCCTGTATCACACTTATAATACATTCAAAATAATGTTAAACAATGATAATAAGTAATCATGATATAAATAAATAACAATAAACCATATTTGGATTGAACGTTGTGAGACTTGGCATTTTTGATGATCTGGCAGAGCATCACTCGAGCATGGATGGCTCACTCGAGTGATTTTCCCTTTTTCCTCTTAGTGCTTCAGTTATCGGGTTGTGCTTGCATGGGATTTCAGAGAGACAAAATCTTCACTCACGGGTGAAGTGGGGTCTCACTCGAGCATAACTCCCTCTACTCGAGTGAGAATGCATTTTCCATTGGGAGTGTCTTCTCGGGTCATCACTCGCACACCATTTTGACAAGAGTGAGAATTTGTACTCGCGAGTGATGTGGTCCCTCACTCGAGCACACACACTTCTGCTAGAGTGAGACGCATATTCTAGAGGAATATGCTCTCAATACCAACACTCGCATCAGAAACTCAGAGAGATAAATTTATCACTCGCAGGTGATGTGGGCCCTCACTCGAGCACACGGACTCCTGCTCGAGTGAGAAGAATATTCTTAAGTATTATACCTTTTAAACAAGGACTCGCATCAGATTTGGAGAGGGATAAAATTTTCACTCGCAGGTGCTGATATGTCACTCGAGCATAAGAGGTGGTGCTCGAGCACACTTGCACTTCTTTGCTCTTCATGACTCTCGGCCAAACTCTCGCAGTACCTTGCTCGAGTACAGAATGCTCATGCTCGAGCATTGGTGTCTCTGCTCGAGTGAATCAAGGAAGCATGACAATACTTGCTCTCGGCCAAGCACTCGCGGACCTTCACTCGCATGTGCTCGAGTGAGAATGGCTTCTCTGCTCGAGTGTAAATTCCAGTGCTCGAGTAAATCAGTGAATATAACTGTGGAATGCCTCTCGGGTGAACACTTTCTGGCTTTCACTCGCACCTGCTCGAGCACAGAAGGGATCTATGCTCGAGTGCAAAACTTATGCTCGAGCACTCCAGTACAATTTTGCAGCAGACAACAGAAATCAATCCTATATGCATTTGGTAACTTTGTGATCTTTTCTTAAACTTATAAAAACATGATTTACATATAATTATCTTTTTGTTATCATCAAAACTTGGGATCTAACACTATGAACAACAATCTAGTGCATGTTATGTATTATTCAGGTGTTAGCCATTCATTCATTGTATATGACTGAGTTAGATGATTGAATTTACATTTGCATAAATTCCTATATGATTGGTTGTGTCTACACCCACCGGCACACAAATTGTGATGGCTGACATTTGTTTGAATAGCGTGGTAAATGCCGAAGGGCATAAATTTATTGTAGATCTGATTTGTTTAACAAAACAAGGGTTAGAGGTAATTTTACCCTAGGGTGCTCTAGTGCTCTTCGTCAGGACGAAAGATAGAAGCCTGCATCTATGTATTGATTATTGAGAGCTAAACAAGGTTACCATCAAGAACAAATATCTCCTCCCTATAATTGATGATTTGCTCGATCATATAACTAGTTCCTGTGTATTTTTTAAGATCAATTTGTGATCGGGATATCACCAATTAAAGGTAAAACCTGAAGATGTATTGAAGACTGCTTTTATGATTCGATATGGCATTTACGAATTCCTTCTGATGCCATTTGGGCTAACTAAAGCACCTACCGTGTTCATGAACTACATGAATCAAAGTTTTCATTTGTACTTAGACTAGTTCATAGTAGTCTTTATCGACGATATACTGGTGTATTCATGAAGGTTGAACAAGAGCATCATCTAAGAATAGTGTTGAACATATTATGGGATAGGCAACTCTATGCCAAGTTAAGCAAGTGTGAATTTTGGCTTTCAAAGGTAAAGTTTATGGGCTACGTCGTCTCACAACAAAGGGTTTCTGTTGATCCTAGTAAGATGGAAATAATACTGAGTTGGAAAAGACCAGAGACTGTATTTGAAGTGTAAAGTTTTCTGGGTCTAGCTGGCTATTAGAGACAGTTTTTTCAGAATTTATCTAGAATTGCTTTGCCATTGATGAAATTGATGTGAAAAGCTCAACATTTTGTGTGGGATAAGAATTGTGATAAGAACTTCAGGGAGTTGAAGCAAAGGTTAACTACAGCACCAGTGCTAATGATCCTAGATCCACAGTTTACGTATATTGTGTATATAGATGCCAGTGGGCACGGATTGGGATGTGTGTTGATGTAGTATGGCCAAGTAGTGGCATACACATCTCGTCAGCTGAAACCTTATGAATTGAATTATCTTACTCACAATCTTGAGTTGGCGGCAATTGTTATTGCTTTGAAAATCTGGAGACACTATCTCTATGGTGAGACTGTAGAGTTGTACTGTGACCACAAGAGCTTGAATTACTTGTATGATCAGAAAGAGCTCAATATGAGACAACGTAGATGGAAAGAGTTGCTAAAAGACTATAATCTAGAAATCAAGTACCATCCCAGAAAGCTTAATGTCGTTGCTGACATATTAAGTCAGAAATCAGTATAGGTGGCAGTCATGATAATTTATTAGCAAAAACTAATTGAGGATTTCAAGGATCTAAATCTGTCTATTCAAATTTTGTTAAACAGTGGTGTTAGACAGATATACAATGATATGAGAGTAGTAATTGAAGAAGTACAACTGCAGGATAGTTAAGCACTATCTATCAGAGGTATGATTGATAGAGGCAAAACTTAGGAATATGGCATGTTACCCAGCGGACTAGTCAAGTACAAGAAGTGGATTTATATTCCACCGTAACCAGAACTGAGACAAAAAATCTTGGAGGAGGCATGTAAGAGTAAGTATACTATGCATCCAGGGACTACAAAGATATACCATGACTTTAAGGCACAATACTAGTGGTTAGGGATGAAGAGAGAGGTGACCAAGTTTGTCGCTCGTTATATAACATGTCAGAAAGTAAAAGTTGAATATCAGCGACCATCAGGGCTTGTACAAAAACCCTAAGATTCCTAAGTAGAAGTAGGAGAGCGTTACTATAGATTTCATGATGGGGCTACTTAAAGTCAGAAACCACGATGCTATTTGCGTGATAGTTGATATATTTATAAAGACAGCCCTCTTCCTTACTGTTAGTGTTCACTATTCTCCTAACAAGATGGCAGAAATCTATATTAAGGAGATTGTGAGGTCACAAGGTACTCTAAAGAACATTATTTCAGATAGAGATCCACAGTTCACTTCCATGTTTTGGAAAGCGATTCATGAAGCTTTGGGTGCTAAGCTTCAATTCAGCATGGCATATCATCTTCAAACAGATGGGCAGACAGAACAAATGATTCAAACCCTTGACGATATGCAAAGGGCATATGCACTTGATTTTAAAGGTAGTTGGGACAAATTCCTTTCATTGGTAGAGTTTGCCTACAACAACAGTTATCATTCGAGCATCCAAATGGCTCCATATGAGGCACTATATGAGATGAAGTATCAATCACCCTTATGCTGGACAAAGTTATCTAAGAGGCAATTATTGGGGCCAGATATTATTGATCAGACTCTGGTAAAATTGATTAAGCAGAGGTTGTTAACTGTTCAGAGCCGACAAAAGAGTTATGCAGACAAGAGGCGAAAACCTCTAGAATTTTAAGTAGACGACCACATGTTTATGAAAAGGGGGAAATATATTTAGAATATTTTGGTCTGTTAGTGCAAGTGTTTCACCCAGGAGGGGCGGTGAATTAGGTGATTCCAGAAATTTCGTTGTGTATGAGAAAATTAACTGAATATTTAAAGTAGTTGAGAGGAGCAGTGAGTGGTCTCTTAGGCTAGTAAGAAACAGAATTCTGTATCATTATCCTCAACAGAAGCCGAATATATAGCTGCCTCAAGTTGCTGTGCTCAAGTACTATGGTTAAAACAGCAATTGCAAGATCTTGGTATCTATCTCAAGGAAATTCCCATATGCTGTGACAATACGAGTACCATCAGCTTGGCCAAAAATCCAGTGCAGCATTCAAGAACCAAACATATTGATGTGAGGCATCATTTTATTAGAGATCACGTCCAGAAGAAAGATATCAAAGTTGTATTTATTCCAACACATCTGTAGTTAGCTGATATTTTCACCAAACCTCTGGCAAAAGATCAGTTTCTCTACATAAGGAGGGAATTGGGAATGGTAAATCCAAATGAATTGTAAGAAATTATGTATTTTATTCACTTATTTAATTAACTTTTGATGATGAACATTACTGACTTAAGCATCGGAGTTTTTAGTTATGTATTTTACAGGACAAACTCTAAAGGAGAAATCTGAGTAAAAGAGGAAGTATTTGAATAATGATTGTGGTATCCGAATACTCAATCAAGGTTTCAAAAGGATAGTATTTGAATAACTAAATAACTATTCGAATACTGCAAAGTTTTGTAAAAACTATTCGAATATAGCAAGATCTATTCGAATAATAAGGCATTTCTGTCAACAAGAACTATTCGAATAATCAATGTATTATTCGAATATTACTTTTCTTCTTCAGAGCTTAAAAAGCAAAACTATCCGAATAACAGAAGTCACTATCCGAATACTAAGTCAATATTCAATTGGAAGTATTCGATTAGTGCATCTATGATTCGAATAGTAACTAATTAAATATGAGATTTCAATTTAAAATGTTATTCGAATACAACTCAATCTATTCGAATAGTGACAGTGGTTATTGTTGTCAAAATAATCAAAGATTCCAAAAACTATTCGAATAGTAACATTATTTTTTGTATTCGATTAACCAAAGCTCTATTCGAATAAAATTGATTTTTAATAACAATTGATTATTCGAATAGTGACAACTTGTAGTTGAATAGATTGCACTTTTCATATTTCACAGGTATATAGCTTATCCGAATACCAAAGTCATTATTCGAATACAACTAGAAGCAAGGAACAGAGTATTATTCGAATAGCTGGTAAACTATTCGAATAAAACACATGAATATCTGACCAAAGAAGAGTTATCCGAATACTACTCTTACTATTCGGATAATCTGAAGTTACAGGACAGTAGAAACTATTCGAATACTTGGACAACTATTCGAATAGTTACAATCTTCAGAGACAGGAATATTCGAATACCACCAGAACTATCCGAATACAGGTATGCTCATTTACTCTCTTAGTATTCGAATAATTTCTTGAGTATTCGAATAGTACCCCCTTTATTCGAATACACATGTAATTATCTGAATAAAAATAGACCTAAATATAAGGGAACTAAGCTCAGTCTTTGATCATTATTCGATTACCACTCCATTTCTCTCCACATACAAACTCTTCCAATATTCTTCGACATACCTCAGTAAACCCAGAATGAGAACAAAGAGAGCTATTGTCAACAAATTCTAGAATTTCAACTTCTTTTCATACAGAGACTTCCACCTTTTGGCCTGTCTATTGTCTAAAGTGAAGCTAAATGTTGGGGAATTCATATACCAAGAAATTGATAACTACAGAATGGGATCCAACAAAACTCTTCCTACTTCTACCAGAGATGTTCCTCCTCCTTCTGACTTCTCGCTTCCTTTTCCCCCCCAACCTTTCTAATGATGACAAAAAGGGGGAGAATAGTTTTCAGCCATCATCCTCTTCATAACTCACAAGTCACCAGACAACATGGAGAATCAACAACATGATCAGACACGATAACCTTCTCAACCTTGTTGTTTCATCCATCAAATTTTATCAGAGCTTCTGAGATATTTAGTTTCCTAAATATTTAGAATATTTAGACTGTTTATCTTCAGTTATGTTGTCTAGTTTATTGAATCTGAGACCTTTGCTTTATGTCTGTTCTAGCCAGATTAACTATATTTTGTTTTATATCACTTAGTTTTGTCATCATCAAAAAAGGGGAGAATGTTAGATTCAGAGTTTTGATGATAACAAACCTAAGTCTAGTTTGATTTGTCCCTGCATTCTTATTCACAAGCTTTTCACTAAGAAAGTATTCAAATAGTATACCTACTATTCGAATACTGGAACTCAGTTTCTGTTAGCTATTATTCTGATAAGTCTCAGACTATTCGAATAGTCAAATAATTATCATGATAATGCATATATTATCTGAATAGTTGAAAGATTATCATGATAATGCATATGTTATTAGAATAGTCAAATAATTATCATGATAATGCATATGTTATCCGAATAGTTGAAAGATTATCATGATAATGCATATGTTATCCGAATAGTTGAAAGATTATCATGATAATGCATATGTTATCCGAATAGTTGAAAGATTATCATGATAATGCATATGTTTTCCGAATAGTTGAAAGATTATCATGATAATGCATATATTATCCGAATAGTTGAAAGATTATCATGATAATGCATATGTTATTAGAATAGTCAAATAATTATCATGATAATGCATATGTTATCCGAATAGTTGAAAGATTATCATTATAATGCATATGTTATTAGAATAGTCAAATAATTATCATGATAATGCATATGTTATTAGAATAGTATATCCACTATTCAAATAGTGATGTTAATATTGGAATAGCTGTTCAAGGGCAACATCAAGCCTATGAGATTGAGATGAAAAATTATTTGAATAGCAAGAAGACTATTCGAATAATATTGAAAGCTGAAAGAAAATATTTTTAGTCAAACTCGAAGAAAGTATTCGAATAGTAACTCATGTATCAGGATAATCTTTTCTTTGAGTTTAAGAGATCTCTATTCAAATAGGTATCTTAACTATTCGAATAGTCTCAGTGTAAAATTTCAAATATTATCCGAATAGAGAAAAAGGTATTCGAATAGTAAGTTATCTAGAAAGTCTTAAACTATCTTAATAATCGTAATAGTATCCGAATACTTGTTCTTCATAAAAAAACAGAGCATCATATCTAAATCTAAATTTATCAGATTCAGAGAGTACTTTCATTAATCTTCATTAATCTTGCTTATTATATTTTTATTTCATGATTAACATTCTCAAAGAAAGTTACAGGAGATTGATACTTCAGATTTCTGGATTCCAAGAAAAGCAGATATATTGTGTCAGAGACATTAAATGCACTCTGACTCTCTACCAACGCATTCTCTTCACCTCAACGACTATATCAAATAACATAAAGAATGTTCCAATAAATGCTCAGTGAGTAACGGAAGAAGAGAATGCCTCCAACGGTCATTAAAATCTCTCCAACTACAAATAGCAAAGGCATTTAAAGTGGGAGTTAAGACGTTGAACTACGGAACTGACAAATATTCATTTTCTGAGCTCTTACTCTTTTGTTTTAATACGCTTCAGTGTTTACATTACCATCTCTTTAAGAGAGAACATTCATTGATTTAATACACTTGTTTTGAGAGATATCTTAAGGTTGTGGGACCTTAAGTTGGGCATCAATTTATGTCGTGTAAGGGGGAGCGAGTATTCAAAGTGAGGAATAGATTGTTGTGTACGAGGTGCCAAGAACCCATTGAATCTTAGAAAGTATAGTAAAGGCACAGATTCTATCTGTGAACTGGACGTAGGTTATTGTGAATTAGACCGAACCAATATAACTCCTGGCATATACCTTGGTGAAATTTTCCTAACTCTTTAATCTTCTTCTTATTGGTTTTCAGTTTTATTTGTCTTATTATTTTTTATTATCACCCAATTCACCCCCCCTCTTAGGTGAAAAGCTCGCGCTAACAGCTTTTATGATGCCATTTGGGCTAACTAATGCACCTACCGTGTTCATGGACTACATGAATCAAAGTTTTCATTTGTACTTAGACTAGTTCATAGTAGTCTTTATCGACGATATACTGGTGTATTCATGAAGGTTGAACACGAGCATCATCTAAGAATAGTGTTGAACATATTATGGGATAGGCAACTCTATGCCAAGTTAGGCAAGTGTGAATTTTGGCTTTCAGAGGTAAAGTTTATGGGCCACGTCGTCTCACAACAAAGGGTTTCTGTTGATCCTAGTAAGGTGGAAATAGTACTGAGTTGGAAAAGACCAGAGACTGTATTTGAAGTGTAAAGTTTTCTGGGTCTAGCTGGCTATTGCAGACAGTTTATTCAGAATTTCTCTAGAATTGCTTTGCTATTGACGAAATTGACATGAAAAGCTCAACATTTTGTGTGGGATAAGAATTGTGATAAGAACTTCAGGGAGTTGAAGCAAAGGTTAACTACAGCACCAGTGCTAATGATCCCAGATCCACAATTTACGTATATTGTGTATATAGATGCCAGTGGGCACGGATTGGGATGTGTGTTGATGTAGTATGGCCGAGTGGTGGCATACACATCTCGTCAGCTGAAACCTTATGAATTGAATTATCTTACTCACAATCTTGAGTTGGCGGCAATTGTTATTGCTTTGAAAATCTGGAGACACTATCTCTATGGTGAGACTGTAGAGTTGTACTGTGACCACAAGAGCTTGAATTACTTGTATGATCAGAAAGAGCTCAATATGAGACAGCGTAGATGGATAGAGTTGCTAAAAGACTATAATCTAGAAATAAAGTACCATCCTAGAAAGCCTAATGTTGTTGCTGACATATTAAGTCAGAAATTAGTATAGGTGGCAGTCATGATAATTTATTAGCAAAAACTAATCGAGGATTTCAAGGATCTAAATCTGTCTAGTCAAATTTTGTTAAATAGTGGTGTTAGACAGATATACAATGATATGAGAGTAGTAATTGAAGAAGTACAACTGCAGGATAGTTAAGTACTATCTATCAGAGGTATGATTGATAGAGGCAAAACTTAAGAATATGGCCTGTTACCCAACGGACTAGTCAAGTACAAAAAGTGGATTTATATTCCACTGTAACCAGAACTGAGACAAAAAATCTTGGAGGAGGCATGTAAGAGTAAGTATACTCTGCATCTAGGGACTACAAAGATATACCATGACTTTAAGGCCCAATACTAGTGATTAGGGATGAAGAGAGAGGTGACCAAGTTTGTCGCTCATTATATAACATGTCAAAAAGTAAAAGTTGAATATCAGTGACCATCAGGGCTTGTACAAAAACCCTAAGATTCCTAAGTGGAAGTGGGAGAGCGTTACTATGGATTTCATGATGGGGCTACTTAAAGTCAGAAACCACGATGCTATTTGCGTGATAGTTGATAGATTTATAAAGACAGCCCTCTTCCTTCCTATTAGTATTCACTATTCTCCTAACAAGATGGCAGAAATCTATATTAAGGAGATTGTGAGGTTACAAGGTACTCTAAAGAACTTCATTTCAGATAGAGATCCACAGTTCACTTCCATGTTTTGGAAAGTGATTCATGAAGCTTTGGGTGCTAAGCTTCAATTCAGCATGGCATATCATCTTCAAACAGATGGGCAGACAGAACAAATGATTCAAACCTTTGACGATATGCAAAGGGCATATGCACTTGATTTTAAAGGTAGTTGGGACAAATTCCTTTCATTGGTAGAGTTTGCCTACAACAACAGTTATCATTCGACTATCCAAATGGCTCCATATGAGGCACTATATGAGATGAAGTATCAATCACCCTTATGCTGGACAAAGTTGTCTAAGAGGCAATTATTGGGGCCAGATATTATTGATCAGTCTTTGGTAAAATTGATTAAGCAGAGGTTGTTAACTGCTCAGAGCCGACAAAAGAGTTATGCAGACAAGAGGCAGAAACTTCTAGAATTTGAAGTAGACGACCACGTGTTTATGAAAGGGGGGAAATATATTTTGAATATTTTGGTTTGTTAGTGCAAGAGTTTCACCCAGGAGGGGCGGTGAATTAGGTGATTCCAGAAATTTCGTTGCGTATAAGAATATTAACTAAATTTTTAAAGCAGTTGAGAGCAAAGAGAAATATCATCAAAGTGACACCAGGAGTTATACTGGTTCAGCCACAACCACTTTGACCTACGTCTAGTCCTCAGAGCGTCTTTGAGAGTTTTACTATATTCTCTAAGATTCAGTGGGTTCTTGGCACCTCAGTACACAGCAAGTTCCTTCACCTAGACACTCGCTCCCCCTTACATGTTGCAATCATATCCCCAACTTAAGGTTCCACAACCTTAAGTTGTCTAAATAACAAATATTGAATTTGTAATAAAAAACTCTCTCACAGAGCAAATATATAATCACTGAAGTACAATGAATGAGTATAAGAAAACAAAGCTCTAAGAGTGTGTTGATCAGTGTATGTTCGTGTGCTCTCAGTTCTTATTTTTTGCTCTTTGAATGCTCAATATATATATGATTTGTAGTGTCCGTTGGAAGCAATTCAAACATGTCTGTTAGAGTTGCGCAGCAATGGTTGACTATTCTTCAAATTTGAGAACTACCAGTTTACGGTAGGTAGCGGTAGGTGAGATCTCGAACACTTTATTTGACTTTGCTATTCTTGCATGATCTCTTTATTGTTGCTCTGGAAATGTACTTAGGATGCTAATGCAATGAAGAGTTAATCATATAGATAACAAATCAATAAATATTTGATTAAAAACATAATTTCTGGACTGCCTTACTCGAGAGGCTACTCGAGTGATCATGCTCATTACTCGAGTGATCCCTCGAGTAAACCTATCAAAAATATGACAGTGCCTAATTCAACATTTTTCATAAGATATTACTCGGGTAAGACATGGAGTAAGGTACATCACAAACCTTGGAAATACCTAATTTCTTGAGTGGCTACTCAAGTGGCCATGTCTTTACTTCACAAGTTACTCGGGTGCTTCCTCCAGTAAGCTAATTACTTGAGTGATTACTCGAGTGTCCTTTGCTTTTCTTCACATGTTACTCGAGTGAGCCCTCGAGTAAATTTCAAATAACTCGATAGATTACTCGATCACTCCCTCTAGTAATTGCATCAAATTCTTGGCCGAGAGTTTGCTTACTGATTACTCGAGTAGGTAAGGAGGGTCTAAGTTTAGAGACAGGTATGGGCTCAGGAGTAACAGAAGGAATAGGAATAGAGGAGCCAGACGCCATAGCATTAAATCTGGCAACAATGGATCTCAGAAGCTCTCCCTGGACACGTTGTTTAGCTAACAACTCTTCTTGCCTCTTGTCCATTCTCTCCACAAGTTATCCTATCTGCTCATTCATAGAGGTCACTAACTCCCTATTGGTATCCGCAATGTTGATATGAAAACTCTTCAGAATATTCTCCATGAATGTTTGCATTTTGACACCAAAGAAAGATGGAGAAGATGTGTTGGCTGGAGCAGAAGACTGTGTGTCATCCATTCGACTAGTTGCTATGTTAGTCTTATTCTTCTTCTTGGGACTTGCTTCTAGAAGAGTCTTCAGACGAATCTCAATATTCAACTTTCAATTTGATTCCTCCCCACTGGAGTTATCCTCTCAATCGGCTCTATACTCTCAAAGTACCAAATCTTATTCTTCTTGAGGAACAAGGAAATAAGTTGAGGATAAGGCATTGGAGTAGTAGGTTTTCCTTCATACCTATATCTCTTGATCTCATTGAAGATATATTCTCCCAAGTCCTTTTGTTATTTGAGGATCAATGAGGTGAATATTTTGAAGTCCCTCTCAATGAAATAAGTGAAGTTATTGGATTTGTTCACCATGGCCCTAGAATAGATATACCATAGGACTCGATGAAAATCACTCATATCACTTGGATTGAAATTGAGGGGTCCCACTATCTCACCCCGTCTTAGGATAGAAAACAACTAGTTTGAATTATAATTAGGGTAATCATCATTAGGAGGGTTCTCTATTCCTAACCAGGTATTGATTCTAGAAGGTGAGATTTAAATTCTCTGTCCTTTGACTTTAGAAGTCATTTTTTTTCCACAGACTTCCTGACGGGATCATTTATAGGTTCAAGGTTACAATAAAAATGCCCCACGACTTTGGTGTAAAATGGGAGTTTAACAGAGAGCCAAGGCATGTAGGAATCAAGATAGGGACTCAGATCGAATTTCAATACCTCTTGAAGAACCTTATAGTCAATGTAATGCATCTTGCACACATTTCTTCTTGCAAAATGACTCAGGTACTTCTGAGATTCCTCAAGCTTGCTTATGTTGAATCCCTTTGGAGGAAATGTGATTTCTTCATCCCTCTCTTGTGGTTGTTTTGAAGATTGCCCTTTCTTTGCTTCCTTAGATAGAAAAGCTTCTTCAAGCATGCCTACCATGACTTTGGTAAGCTTCTCATCAATCTTGGGCTTTTTCAGAGGTTTTGGCGAAAAGGTGGGTGTGTCGGATAAATCCGAAGAAGGAGGAGATGGCTCTTTGCCTCTTCCTAGAGGTGAACTCTTCTTGGTTTGAGCTCTTGTGACAATGGGCTCCTTAATCACAACCTCTTTCACCTTTGGCTTAGTTTACGGTTTGGCTTTGGTTTTAGGTTTAGGAGAAATCTTTCTTTTCTTGGTAGGAGGAGAGGAAAGTGAATCAAAGGGTTGATATGGTTCAAAGGACTCAGAAGAAGTGCTAAGATTGGGAGATTTTGTGCTCACCATTGTGATTTGAGAAAATCAATGATTTCTGGAAAAACATAGATCAAGCGTTACCAGATTAGGGCAGATGATTCAGTACAATATGAGAGGTTTTTGTAAGCATAGATCACTAGGTTTTGACAGTTTTTTGAAAATTTTTTGTGAGAGCACTAGGAGAATCACTCAAGGTGATTTTGTGAGAAATGATCGAGTATCGACTGAAATAACTTAGAGCACGACATCACTTGAGGGCTTACTCGAGTGATCATCTGCCTCACTCGAGTAGCTACTCGAGTGATCATACTATAAATTTTAAAATACAGTGAATTTGACGATAATATTGTAATTACCCATGTATATTCCCTCGATCATTTGATGATTCTTTATAACATATTTGAGCTGAAACTCAACAGATTTGAGATCTATACCCAGGTTCACTCGAGGCCTTACTTGAGTAACGTTGAAGTTCACTCGAGGCCTCCCTCGGGTAATCTGTCTCTTCACCTTCTGACTGTTCATTTCCAACCGTTGTGCCGTTTCATTTCAAATTAATGCTTTACTGGCACATTTCCAAGTTCATTACTCTAGTGGCTACTCGAGTAATGCATCCATTACTTTTAGGTGTCACTCCAGTAATGCTCATTACTTGAAGTTGTCCCTCCAGTAATGTTATACTCTGTTAACCTCTGCTTTTCATACTCCAAAACAGAATATCATGATCTTGCAAAACAAATTGCTAGAAACTCTGATGTTTAAGTTAGTAGTCATCAAAACATCAATGAATAACAACATCTAACATTTTGTAAACACTAAACAGCTTACAATTCATTGGGATTTACCTCCCAATTCTCGTCTAATATATAAAAATTGATCTTTTGGAATAGGTTTTGTGAAGATATCAGCTAGTTGAAGATAAGTTGGAATGAATATCACTTTGACATCTTTCTTTTGGACATAATCTCTGATGAAGTGATGTCTAACATCAATATGCTTGGTTCTAGAATGCTGAATAGGATTCTTTGCCAAGCTTATTGTGCTAGTGTTGTCACAGTATATTAGTGTTTCTTTCAAACAAATACCAAGATCCTGTAGTTGTTGCTTTAGCCATATTACTTATACACAACAACTTGATATTGCAACATACTCAGCTTCCGTTGACGAAAGAGACATTATAGTTTATTTCTTGCTAAACTATGACACAAGTGAGCCTCCAAGAAATTGGCCTTGTCCACTCGTACTATTTCTATTCATCTTGTATCCTCTATGATCAAAGTTTGAGTATGCAACTAGATATTCACTTCTTCTTTTAGGATACCAGAGACCCATTTCTGCCATGTCAGTAAGATATCAGAAGATACGTTTGATGGTTTCAGCATGTAACTCTTTTGGTGCTGATTGATATCTTGCACACATACCCACACTAAATTGAATATCAAGCCTACTTGCAGTGAGATAGAGTAATGATCCAATCATTCCTCTATATTTTGTGATGTTGTAATCTTTTCCCTTGACATCTGTATCAAGCAATGTGGTTGAGCTCATGGGTGTGTTCGTTCCATTTACTTCATCCAATCCATACTTCTTCAATAGCTCTTTCAAATATTTCATTTGAGATATGAAAATTCCATTCTTTCTTTGTTTGATTTGCAAACCGAGAAAGAAATTCAATTCTCCCATAATTGACATCTCAAACTCCCCTGCATTATCTCAAAAAATTCTTTGCACTTAGTTTCGTTAGTAGCACCGAAAACTATATCATCAACATATATTTGCACAATTAATATATCATCACATTTTCTTTTTGTAAAAAGTGTTGTATCAACTTTTCCTCATACAAAACCTTGATCAATAAGAAATTTACTGAGTCTTTCATACCATGCTCTAGGAGCTTGTTTTAAACCATATAAAGCCTTTTTGAGTTTGAAAACATGGTCAGGTTTGGTTACATCTTCGAAACCTGGAGGTTGATCTACATATACTTCTTCCATGATGTAGCCATTTAGAAATGCACTCTTTACATCTATTTGATAGAGTTTGAATCCTTTAATGCATACAAAGGCTAAGAGTACTCGTATAGCTTCCAATCTAACCACTGGAGCATACGTTTCCTCATAATCAATTCCTTCTTCCTGATTATGGCCTTTGGCCACCAATCTTGCCTTGTTTCTGACAATAATTACAAATTTATCAAGTTTGTTCTTGAATACCCATTTAGTGCCAATGATCAGATGATCCTTAGGCCGAGGTACCAAATCCCAAACTTGATTTCTTTCAAATTGGTTTAGTTCTTCTTGCATTGCTATAACCCAATCATTGTCTAATAGGGCTTCATCAATGTTAGAAGGTTCAATCTCAGAAATGAATGCAGAAAAACTCACTTCATTGAAAATTCTATTTCTAGTTTTGACTCCTTCATTCACATCTCCTATGACTTGATCTAGGGGATGACTCTTATTGTATTTCTAGGCTTTAGGTTGTCCTAGTGACTGATATTCTTCCTTGGTTTGATCAACTTCTAGAATAAGAGATTTAGAAATAGATTAACCATTTTCTTGATTTAAAATAACTTCCTGCTCATCATCAATGGTTTTGTCAAAGAATTCAAATTCATTAAATACAACGTGAATTGATTCTTCAACAACACATGTTCATTTATTGAAACTTATGTATGCTTTACTTCGGTTAGAATATCCTAGGAAAATTCCTTCATCTGTTCTAGAATCAAATTTTTCTAAGTTATCTTTACCATTATTATGAATGAAACACTTACAACTGAAGATTTGTAAATGAGCAAGGTTCGGCTTCCTTCCTTTGTATAGCTCGTATGGTGTCTTTTCAAGTTTTGTTCTAATATAGGCTTTATTTGAAATATAGCATGTTGTGCTCATTGCCTCGGCCTAAAAAACTTGAGACACATTCTTTTCATTCAAGATTGCTCTAGCCAATTCAGTGAGCACTCTATTCTTACATTCTATGACTCCATTTTGTTCAGGTGTCCTTGGAGCAAAGAAGTTGTGATCTATGACATTAGTATCACAATATTCTTCAAAGGCTTGATTTTAAAACTCTCCACTGTGATCTGTCCTGATACCTGCAATGGACATACCTTTCTCATTTTGCACTTTCTTGCCAAAAACAATGAATTCTGCAAAGGTTTCATCCTTTGATGATAGAAAAATAGTCCATGTAAATCTAGAGAAATCATCAATAATGACTAATGAATATAAGTTGCCACCAAGGCTTTTAACTCTTACTGGACCAACTAAATCCATATGTATCAATTGAAGTGGTCGATTTATTGTAATTTCATTTTTTCGATTTGAAAGGTGATTTAGTTTGTTTACCCTTTTGACATGCGTTACAAATCAAATCATTTTTAAAACTTTCTTTAGGTAATCCAAGAACTAAATCCTTTTTGAGTAGTTTGCCTAGTTGGTACATGTTGACATGAGCTAGTCTCTTATGCCAAAACCAACTTTCATCAGCATTACTCAGAAAACAATTTGCAGAGTTATTTCTATTTATATCAAATGTATAGTAGTTACCTTCTCTTTTTGCTCTGATTTTTTCCTTGATATTTTTCTTATTGAGTTGTAAGTCTTTCTTGTTGACAATTAGACATTCCTCTGAATCAAATATTATCCAGTTGTCTTTATCTGCACTTTGACTTACACTTAGCAAATTATGACACATGCCTTCAACGTAATATACATCTTTGACTTTTATTCCTTTGTCGTTTTTGATTTCACCAATTCCTGCTATTTTTTCAGATTGATTTCCTCCAAATTTTACATTTCCACCTTCCTTAGGTTGCAATGTGGTAAAACTTTCAAAATCACCGGTCATATGTCTAGAGCATCCACTATCTATGTACCACTTGTTGTTTTTGGATGCTTTAAGACATATCTGCAATCAAATACGATTAAGTCTTAGGTACTCACATCTTTTTGGGTCCTTTTAGGTTAGTACAAAATTTTTTCGGAACATATGAACCTTTAGGTACCAATTTGTAGGTTACTATATTTTCTTTCTTCCTATGAATGCATGATAAAGTATAATGACCTTTTCTATTATAATAATTACAATATGCAAAAGGATTTGATGTATGCACAGAATGCTGAAAATAATTCAAGTATGATTTACCTCCAGCTTTCTTTCTTCATTTCCTTCTGTCTGATTTTGGATCATATCCAATTCCAGATCGATCATCCACAAATCGTTGAGCTCTTAAAATTACATTTAGCATTTCATTTCCTTTAGTGAATTTTTCAAAAGATTTAGTAAGATCAGTGTTTTTCTTTTTCAAAGAAGTACAGTTTTCACAATCCTTTTCAAAATTCTCTTTAAGTTCTACTTCAAGAGCTTTGTTTTCCTTTTTGAAAACAACTAGTTCTTTAACTACTTTGATGAATTCAGAATGTAAAGCATTACATTTGGAAAGTAATTCATCATAGGTAGGATAAGAATCATTTACCTCTTCTTCTGTTTCCTCTTGAGTAACTAGACAGATATTGGCTACTTCCTCTTCATCTCTTTCTTCGTCAGAAGAACTATCTCCCCATATGACATATACAAATGCTTTCTTCTTGTTCTAGAATTTGCCTTTTCTCTTTTCTTTATTCTTCTGAATTAGTTCTTGACATTCTGATTTGAAATTTCCTGGCTTTCCATATTTATAGCAGATGATGTGTTCTTTATTGCTTGCTCCTCCTTTATGAAAGTTTTTGAATCCATGGCCTTTCTTGTAAAATTTTCTGAATCATTTTATGATGAGGCCCATTTCATCATCGTCAAGCTCTTCATCTTCATCTTGTTCTTCTTCTTTTGCTTTCAGTGCTAGACCTCTTTTCTTCTTATCACCAATATCATCTAGTTCTCATTTAAACTTTAATTTGCTTTCATATTTAGAAAGGCTTCCGAATAGAGAAGCAACCGATCGTATTGATTCACCTTTTGCTTCCTCAATTGCAGTGACTTTGGCCTCCCAGTCTTTAGAAAGAATATTTAAAATCTTTCGAACTTGGGCATGTTGATCATAGACTTTTCCAAGTAAGTTGATTAACAAGGTGAGTATATCTAAGTTCAAATTCAGCTATCACTTACCTGATTTCATTCGAAGTAAATCAGACTCAGTAACCAATGTATTGATCCGGTTTTCTTTTATTCCCAAAGTTCCTTCGTGAGCTATTTCAAAAGCTACCCATATTTCTTTAGTTGTTGGGAGTATGCAGATTCTGAAGTACTCATTTTGACTCAAGGCGCTTTGAATCATTAGAATTGATTTACTGTTGAGTGTAATGAGTTTCTTGTCATTCTCATCATATTATGCCGGTGTCTTGGGAATACTTTGTGAATCTACAATCTTTTTAGGTTTGTAATTTCCACTCTCAATCAATCCCATAGTCCATATTCAGTAGCCATTGCGAAGACTCTGAACTTCGCTTTCCATAATGAGAAGTGTTTGCCATTGAAACCGAGAGGTCTTGTGATAGAAGCTCCGTCGGGAAGAATGCCTTCACCCATGCTTGCCATTGGATCATTCTTAGGTTATTAAACCTTAATAAGAAGACCTACGCTCTGATACCAAATGTTAGTGCAAGCGTTTCACCCAAGAGGGGCGGTGAATTGGGAGATACCAGAAAATTAACTGAATATTTAACGCAGTTAAGAGCAAAGAGAAATATCATCGAAGTGTACCCAGGAGTTATACTAGTTCAGCCACAACCACTTTGACCTATGTCCAATCCTCAGTGCGTCTCTGAGAGTTTCACTATATTCTCCAAGATTCAGTGGGTTCTTGGCACCTCAGTACACAGCAAGTTCCTTCACTTGGACACTCGCTCCCCCTTACACATTGCAATCAAATCCCCAACTCAAGGTTCCACAACCTTAAGTTGTCTCAATAACAAATATTGAGTTTGTAATGAAAAACTCTCTCACATAGCAAATATATAATCACTGAAGTACAATGAATGAGCATAAGAAAACAAAGCACTAAGAGTGTGTTGATCAGTGTATGTTCGTGTGTTCTCAGTTCTTATTTTCTGCTCTATGAATGCTCCATATATATAGTTGATTTGTAGTGTCCGTTGGAAGCAATTCAAACATGTCCGTTAGAGTGGCGCAGCAATGGTTGACCATTCTTTAAATTTGAAAAATATCCGTTTGCAGTAGGTAGCATTAGGTGAGATCTCGGACACTTTATTTGACTTTGTTATTCTTGCATGATCTATTCATTGTTTCTCTGCAAATGTACTTAGGATACTAATGCAATAAAGAGTTAATCATATAGATAACAAATCAATAAGTATTCGATTGAAAACATAATTTCTGGACTAACTTATTCGAGTGGCTACTCGAGTGATCATGCTCATGACTCGAGTGGTCCCTCAAGTAAACCTATCAAAAATATGAGAGTACCTAATTCAACATTTTTCATAAGAATTACTCGGGTAAGACATGGAGCAAGGTACATCACAAACCTTAGAAATACCTAACTACTTGAGTAGCTACTCAAGTGGCCATGTCTTTACTTAACAAGTTACTCGGGTGCTTCCTCCAGTAAGCTAATTACTCGAGTGTCCTTCGCTTTTCTTCACATGTTACTCAAGTAAGCCCTCAAGTAAATTTCAAATAACTCAGCAGTTTAGCCTATCACTCCCTTGAGTAATTACATCAAATTCTTTCCCGAGAGTTTGCTTATTGATTACTCGAGTACCCCTCAAGTAATGCTTCAAATAACTCTATAGATTACTCAAGTGGTCTCTCGAGTAATGCCTTTTTCTCACCTGGTTACTCGAATGGCTACTCGAGTAAAGTGTTGCATATCTTGGCCAAGAGCTACTGGAAGATTTTTGACCTGGTTACTCGAGTGGCTACTCGAGTGATGTCTTTGCAAATAATGTTACTCGAGTGGCTACTCAAGTAATGGTCTATATAACTTTGAAGATTACTCAAGTGGTCCCTCGAGCAACTTCTTCTAAATTTTGGCAATACTTCTCTGGATAAAATTCTTTGTGATTACTTAAGTACTCAATCAAGTAACAGCTTCCCTTACTCGAGTAGTCACTCAAGTAAGCCATCACAGAATTTGCTCATTACTCCAATGCTTACTTCAAGTAATGCTTTGTCACTTTGTTCAAATTGATTTGTTTGTTATCAAATCCCTTTATATCATTAATCCAATTTTTGTTATCATAAAAAAATATGGGATCTAACATGGTCAATTAAATATGAATTTAAGGACAATTTGAGCAAAAAGTACAATTTTGACCAAAATGGAGACTTTACATACATACGTAACTTGTACAAGTTATGAATCCAATTGAGACCAAAGGGTGGGACCCCTAGGAGTCCCTACATGTAGCATGAAGAAGGAAATATTTGTTTGGCTTAACGAGCATGGTTACATGTACATAAGGTATATGTACATAAAAGTTTATTGTTGGAAATTTTGGAAAATTGGACATATGATTAAAATATGATAAGATATATTATAAAAACAATTTTTCATCTTCTTCCTCCTTATTTCTGATGCCAAAATAGACCCAAAGAGAGAGAGAGAGAATTCATTATTTTTAGAGAGAAAAGGATAGGAAAAAGCTTGCAAAGGTAAGCAATTTCTTTGGTAAATTGGTTCCTAACGTGTATAACTCTACTCCTAAGCTTCTCTTTCATGTTATTTAAGATTTAGAAGCACAAATTCTTGTGTTGTGGAGTTAGGGTTTTTCAAAGCCAGAGAGAGTTTGAGGTAACTTCCAAAACTTTGATCTTTAATTGTTTTAGCTGCTATGGACAATTTAATCGGTGAAATTTCATCAGATTGTCTTTGATTTTTAATTTTGGAAATGTAGGGGCCTAAGGGTTATGTTGCCGAAATCTGGTCTAAATGTTAGTTGTAACCAAATAAAATAGTTGATAAAGTGGTTAGGAGTATAAAGGAATATGTCTGCGGAATCAAAATTGAAAAACCTAAAATTTCCTCAGAGTACTAATAAGTTTTGGCCAGCTCTAGTTAGGGGCCTTATAGTTGGATTTTCAATGATTTGATAATTCCATTGACTTCAAGAGGGAAAATTAGGTAGGGTTATAGTTGGTCGCTTTTTCGGAAAAGCCTGAAAAATCATAATTACAAAAACAGCCCTGAAACCCTGAAAGTAGGGCTGCCAAGGGCAATTTTGTCTTTTGGCAATGAATTTGGTAATTCCAAGTCCGAAAATGGACTCCTTCAGCGATAATTAAAATTTCAAGAAAAGTACTATTAGATCGAGTACGGCGGGCCGAGCCGGGGTCCCGGGGTATTTTGGTAAATTTTCACCATTGGCTAATATAACCAAAATAAACTCTATTATAGTGCCTAAAATAATACATGAATGAGTTTTAATCTAATTCTTGTATATTTTATATTTTAGGATCGAGTAGACGCCTGTGGATGGCACGTATTTTGAGGCTGACCCTTTGAGACAAGAAAAAGGTTAAGGTAGTAACTATTATCTCTCATACATTATGTGACTATTGATATTTGTGTGTTACGGTATTCTGTGATATGAACAAGTGCCTAGGGCACATTACCTAGATGTGGTTTAGGACTTAACTTAGGTACACTGATATTACCATCTAGGAGAAGTGGTTACAAAGAAGAAATTTGTCAACACCTGTTTCTGTTTTGATATACAAAGAGTAATAGAGACAAAGTTCCACAAGGATACAGAAAAAGACAAATATACTAGCAATTGTGCCCGTATTTAGTGCAACCATATCTAGTGCAAAAATAAATATATAGATATATCAAAAATAAAATGTAGGCATTGTATGAATGAGATTCTCCAAGTAAACTCCACAACCAAGAAAGTCAATTTGGTTCCCTTCAGTAGGAATTTAATAAGTTGTTATATTTTGAAAATCCTCTTGTGCTTGCAATAAGGAAAATGTGGAATCCAACTTAGTGTTAGGGTGTATTACATCACTTTTGCAATTACAAGAGTTGGGAGGTAAAAGAGTGGAAAAAGAAAGAGAATTGCCCAAGCTATCACTATCTAAAATTTCAAAACAAGTATTTTCATTTTCTATATTAGGTGGGAAATCCCAAGAAAGAACTAAATGGAAAGATTCATTTTCATTTACAATTTGGTCATTCAAAATCATTGAATCTTTCCTTTTCGAAATATCTAAAATAAGAAATTTAAAGGGATCAAAAGGTGCAGAATTGTCAAGGCCTTTATCAACTATAGCATGTGCATTAGTGTCATCAAATAAACTAGATGAAGAATCAAGGTCATGTGAAGTAGAAAGCGAATTATCAATTTCAGCACAAATAGCACATGACATTTCACTCTCATATGAACAAACAAAAGTAGAATCTAGGGAAAAGAGGAAAATAAGGTCTTCATCTTGTTTAATAGAATTAAAAAATTCCAATTTATGCTTGCCAATACTTGAAAGAGAGGAAGAATCATGTAAGCAATAATCATTTATACAATTATTTGAGCCATCATTAGGTTCACACTTCACTACAATTTGAGTATTCAAGCATAATTCATCATTCTCCACAATATCATGCTTAATATGTTTATCACTCTTAGAATTAAGGAAAAGAGCATGTTCATCACACATAGATACATTGATCGTATAAGCAACCTCATCAACTACATAACTACTATTAGAGATATCATAATGAGTATTATCAATATCAACCATTTGAAGGGATTCAACCACAATTTCTTCATCCACCTCATCATCACTCACAACATCAAGAATAGTAGTGAGAGAAGAGTCAATCTCTTAAAGAAGAGGTAAATGTTAGAACTCATGTTTTGATGATAACAAAAGTATGGTTTGAAAAGGAAATAATTAATAAACAAGTTTGATCTAAGTAATGATAGGAACAAGCATCACTTGAAGTAAGCATTGGAGTAATGAAGAAAGGCCATGATAAAATGCTGAGGAACTTGATCAGAAGCAAATCTTCTAAAGCATTACTCGAGGAGCTACTCGAGTAATGAGACAAAACTTGAAGTAACCAAGAGACAACTTCCAGTAACATGCCAACATTACTCGAGGAGCTACTCGAGTAACCAGGTAAAAACTTGGAGTTGCTCTCGGCCTGCTAATGTTACTCGAGGATGTACTCAAGTAACCAAGTAAAAACTTCCAGTTGCCTTCAAGTTTTCCCAATGATACTTGAGGAGCTACTCGAGTAACTGTGTTTCTGAAAATGTGGACCTCTCGGCATTTTGTACTACTGCTAATATTACTCGAGGAGCTACTCGAGTAACCCTGTGAAAACTTTCAGTTGCCTTCAAGTTTTCCCCATGATACTCGAGGAGCTACTCGAGTAACTCTGTTTCTGAAAATATGTAACTCTCGGCACTTTGTACCACTGCCAATATTACTCGAGGAGCTACTCGAGTAACATACTAAAGTAAGTGGAAACTTGAGGTTGGTACCCGATTAACTTGATCTCTCTTTATTTCATCTTCCTCGAGTCCTTACTCTAGTATACAAGTTTCTAATGTTCTATGTTAAGTGGATTCCTCGAGTATGTACCCCAGTATGCAGAAATATTTACAAAGTAAACTTCAAGTCATTACCCGGGTAAGTCATGTTCAAAAGTCTCAGTTACTCGAGGTGGTACCCGAGTAACCTATGCAAAAATGAGTGCATTACTCGAGTCCCTACTCGAGTAACAAGGTAATTGCTCTCGGCCTTGAAATCCTGCCAACATTACTGGAGTAGAGCATCGAGTAATCAAAAGTGTTTTTAAAAGGTTACTCGAGGTGTTACCCCAGTAACCTATGAAGTTGGAAATGCATTACTGGAGTAGGTACCCGAGTAAATAACTATTTCCAAAGGTTTGAAATTTAGTTTACTCCATGCACTACCCGAGTAATCTTATATTTATTCATTGACTTGCAGTTGAACAATGATTTCTCGATGTTACTCGAGTAGGTACTCGAGTAAACTTCAAGGGATACTCGAGGAGCTACTCGAGTAAGCATACCCAGAAATTTAGAAATCATTCAAACTTTCATGATATTGTTTCCTATATGATTAACCTTTCATTGTATTAGTATTCTTAGTCTATATACAGATAAACAATGAAGAAATCATATCAAGAGATGGAAATCAAAAGAAACGTTTAAATGCCAACCACCGCCAACGGATATTTTTCAAAAACTTGAAAAGTTAATAGTGGTTGCGCACTCACCAACATACAAAAGTTCATTGCTATGTTTTCACGTTGAAATTATATTTCTATGCTTCAGTGATTATCATTTACTCTGTAAGAGAGATATTTCATTCAAACTCAATATTTGTTATTGAGATAACTTAAGGTTGTGGAACCTTAAGTTGGGATTAGATTACAACTTGTAAGGGGGAGCGAGTGTCCAGGTGTAAGGAACTTGCTTGTACTGAGGTGCCAAGAACCCACTGAATCTTGGAAGCTATAGTGAAACTCTCAGAGAAGCTCTGACGACTGGACGTAGGTCAAAGTGGTTGTGACCGAACCAGTATAACTCCTGGTGTACACTTCGGTGATATTTCTCCTTACTCATTACTGTTTTAATTCTTTTGTCAAAGTTTTATATTTTAGAAAGAAATTTTAGTATCACCCAATTCACCCCCCTCTTGGGTGAAATGTTTGATCTAACATTTGGTATCAGAGAGTAGGTCTTTTTGTTAAGGTTTAACAGCCTAAGAAGGATCCAATGGCAAGCATGGGTGAAGGAATTCTTCCCTACGGAGCATCCATCACTAAACCCCCTGGTTTCAATGGAGAACACTTTTCTTTCTGGAAAGCTAAGTTCAGAGTGTTCGTGATGGCTACTAAATATGGACTATGGGATGTAATTGAGAGTGGAAATTATCAACCTACAAAGATTGAAGATTCTCAGAAAATTTCAAAAACACTAGCGGAATACGATGAGAATGACAAGAAACTTATCACTCTCAATAGCAAAGCAATTCTGATGTTACAAAGCGCTTTGAGTCAAAGTAAATATTTCAGAATTTGTACACTTCCAACAGCAAAGCAAATATGGGAAGCTCTGGAAATAGCTCATGAGGGAACATCGGGAATAAAGGAGAATCGAATCAACACCTTGGTCACCGAATTCGATTTACTTCGAATGAAATCAGGTGAGTCAATTTCTGAATTCGAACTTAGATATACTCATCTTGTTAATCAACTTGCAGCTCTTGGGAAAGTCTATGATTAGCACACCCAAGTACGAAAGATGTTGAATATTCTTTCTAAAGAGTGGGAAGCAAAAGTTACTGCAATAGAAGAAGTAAAAGGAGAATCAATGAGATCAGTTGCTTCTCTATTTGGAAGTCTTTCTGAATATGAAAGCAAACTAAAGTTCAAAAGAGAACTAGATGACATTGGCGACAAGAAAAAGAAAGGTCTAGCTCTAAAAGCGAAAGAAGAGAATCAGGATGAGGATGAAGAGTTCGACGATGACGAGATGGGTCTAATCATAAAACGATTCAGAAAGTTCTACAAGAAAGGTTAAGGATTCAAACATTTTCAGAAAGGAGGAAATAGTAGCAAAGATCATATCATTTGCTATGAATATGGGAAACCAGGACATATCAAGTCAGAATGTCCAGATTTGAACCAAAAGAGCAAAGAAAAGAGAAAAGGTAAATTCTTCAACAAAAAGAAATCCTTTGTATCTGCTATATGGGGTGATAGCTCCTCAGATGAAGAAAGTGATGAGCAAGAAGTAGCTAATATATGTCTTGTTGCTCAAGAAGAAACAGAAGAAGAGGTAAATGATTCTGAACCTACCTATGATGAATTACTTTCCGAATATAATGCTTTACATTCTGAATTCATCAAAATAGTTAAAGAACTGATTGTTATTAAAAAGAAAAACAAAGTTCTTGAAACTGAACTTAAGGGAAAGGATTGTGAAAATTGTTTATCTTTGAAAAAGAAAAACATTGATCTCACAAAAACTCTTGAAAAATTCACACAAAGAAGTGAGATGCTAAATGTTATTTTAAAAGCCCAACGATTTGTAAATGATCGATCTGGAATTGTATATGATCCAAAATTAGATAAAAGAAAAGGAAGAAAGAAAGCAGGAGGTAAGACATATTTGAATTATTTTCAACATTCTGTGCATACATCAAATCCTTTTGCATTTTGTAATTACTGTAATAGAAAAGGACATCATACATCGTCATGCATTCATAAGAAGAAAGGAACCATAGGAACCTACAAATGGGTACCTAAAGGTTCATATATTCAGAAAATCATTTGTACTAACCCTAAAGGACCCAAAAAAGATGTGGGTACCTAAGACTTAGTCAATTGATTGCACGTATGTCTCAAAGCATCCAAAAATAGCAAGTGGTACATAGATAGTGGATGCTCTATACATATGACCGGAGATTTTGAAAATTTTACTACATTGCAACCTAAGGAAGGTAGACAGGTAAAATTTGGAGGAAATCAATCCGGAAGGATAGCGGGAATTGGAGAAATCAAAAATGACAAAGGAATACAAGTCAAGGATGTATATTATGTTGAAGGGTTATGTCACAATTTGCTAAGCTTAAGTCAAAGTGCAGATAAAGACAACTGGGTAATTTTTGACTCAGAAGAATGTTTAATTATCAACAAGAATGACTTACCGCTTGATAAGAAGAATATCAAGGCTAAGCTCAGAGAAAAAAGGGAAGGTAATTGCTATACTCTAGATATTAGTAGAAATGAATCTGAAAATTGTTTTATGAGTAATGCCGATGAAAGTTGGTTATGGCATAAGAGATTGGCTCATGTCAATATGCATTAATTAGGCAAATTACTCAAAAAGGATTTAGTGCTTGGATTACCCAAAGTAAATTTCAAGAATGATTTGATTTGTGATGCATGTCAAAAGGGTAAACAAACTAAATCATCTTTCAAATTAAAAAATGAGATTTCAACAAATAGACCATTACAATTACTGCATATGGATTTGGTTGGTCCAGCAAGAATAAAGAGTCTTGGTGGCAATCTATATTCATTGGTCATTGTTGATGATTTCTCTAGATTTACATGGGTTACTTTTCTATCATCAAAAGATGAAACCTTTAAAGAATTTATTGTTTTTGCTAAGAAAGTGCAAAATGAGAAAGGTATGTCTATTGCAGGTATTAGGACTGATCATGGTGGAGAATTTGAAAATCAAGCCTTTGAAGAGTATTGTGATACTAATGGCATTGATCACAATTTCTCTGCTCCAAGGACGCCTCAACAAAATGGAGTTGTGGAACGCAAGAATAAAGTGCTCACAGAGATGGCTAGAACATTGCTAAATGAAAAGAATGTGTCTCAAGTGTTTTGGGCTGATGCTATGAGTACAGCATGCTATGTTTCAAATAGAGCATATATCAGAACAAAACTTGGAAAGACACCATACGAACTATACAAAGGAAGAAAGCCAAACATTGCTCATCTACACATCTTTGGTTGTAAGTGTTTCATTCATAATAATGGTAAAGATAACTTAGGAAAATTTGATTCTAAAACTGATGAAGGAATTTTCCTAGGATATTCTAACCAAAGTAAAGCATATAGAATTTTCAATAAAAGAACTTGTGTTGTTGAAGAATCAATTCATGTTGTATTTGATGAATTTGAATCCTCTGACAAAACCATTGATGAAAAATAGGAAGTTGTTTTAAATCAAGAAAATGGTCAATCTATCTCTAAGTCTCTTATTCCAGAGGTTGACGAAACTAAGGAAGAAGAGCAATCCCTAGGTCAACCTAAAGCTTGGAAATATAATAAAAGTCATCCCTTAGATCAAGTCATAGGAAATGTAAATGAAGGGATCAAAACTAGAAATAAAATTTTCAATGAAGTAAGTTTTTCTGCATTCATTTCTGAGATTGAACCTTCTAACATTGATGAAGCCTTATCAGACAATGATTGGGTCATAGCAATGCAAGAAGAACTAAATCAATTTGAGAGGAATCAAGTTTGGGATTTGGTGCCCCGACCCAAAGATCATACGATCATTGGTACTAAATGGGTATTCAAAAACAAACTCGATGAATCAGCAATTATTGTCAGAAACAAGGCAAGATTGGTGGCCAAAGGCTATAATCAGGAAGAAGGAATTGATTATGAGGAAACGTATGCTCCAGTGGCTAGATTGGAAGCTATACGTGTACTCTTAGCCTTTGCATGCATCAAAGGATTCAAACTCTATCAAATGGATGTTAAGAGTGCTTTTCTAAATGGTTACATCATGGAAGAAGTGTATGTAGAACAACCTCCAGGTTTTGAGGATGTTACTAAACCTGACCATGTTTTCAAACTTAAAAAGGCTTTATATGATTTAAAACAAGCTCCTAGAGCCTGGTATGAAAGGCTTAGTAAGTTTCTTATCGATCAAGGTTTTGTACGAGGAAAAGTTGATACAACACTCTTTATAAAACGAAAACACAATGATATTTTAATTGTTCAAATTTATGTTGATGACATTGTGTTTGGTGCTACTAATGAATCTCTGTGTAAGGAATTTTCTGAGATAATGCAAGGAGAATTTGAGATGTCAATGATGGGAGAATTGAATTTCTTTCTTGGTCTGCAAATCAAACAAAGAAAGAATGGAATCTTCATATCTCAAACAAAGTATCTGAAAGAGCTATTGAAGAAGTATGGAATGGATGAAGCAAATGGCACTGACACACCTATGAGCTCAACTACGTTACTTGATGTTGATATCAAAGGAAAAGACTACAACATTACAAAATATAGAGGAATGATTGGATCATTACTCTATCTTACGGCAAGTAGACCAGACATTCAATTTAGTGTTGGTATATGTGCAAGATATCAATCAGCACCAAAGGAATCACATACTGAAACGGTCAAACGAATCTTTAGATATCTTGGTGACACATCTGAATTGGGTTTGTGTATCCCAAAGGAAGAAATGAATATCTTGTTGCATATTCAGATTCGGATCATGGAGGATACAAAACGGACAGAAAGAGCACCAGTGGACAAGGACAATTTCTTGGAGGATCTCTTGTATCATGGTTCAGCAAGAAACAAAATATAGTGTCTCTTTCGTCAACGGAAGCCGAATATGTTGCAGTCTCAAGTTGTTGTGCACAAGTGATATGGTTAAAACAACAACTACAAGATCTTGGTATATACCTCAAGGAAATACCAATCTATTGTGACAATACAAGTACGATAAGCCTAGCAAAGAATCCAGTTCAACATTCTAGAACCAAGCATATCGATGTCAGGCATCACTTCATCAGAGATCATGTTCAAAAGAAAGATGTGAAAGTGATATTCATTCCTACTCATCTTCAACTAGCAGATATCTTCACAAAACCACTTGCAAAAGAGCAATTCTTATATATTAGAAGAGAATTGGGAATGGTAAATCCCAATGAGTTATAAGAAATTTCAACTTTTCATAATATTAGATAAAGTCACTTGATAATGTTTTGATGATTACTAACTTAAGCATCGGAGTATATAGAAACGTGTTTTGCAGGAAGAAAGAAACTCTGTTTTGGGAAACAAAAACAGAGATTATCAGAGGACACATTTACTGGAGTACCAACTTGAAGTTATGGCTAACACAGAAGCAATACCCGAGGACTAACTTGAAGTAAAGTAACACTTTACTCGAGTATGTACTCGAGTAATGGCCCCCAAAACTGGAAGTAACGGATCAAGTTACTTAATTTTCAAACATAACAGTTCAGTTTTCAAAGAAATGAAGAGTCAGAAGTTGAAAAGCTATTTACCCGAGGCAGGCCTCGAGTAAACTTGAAGCTTACTCGAGGAAGGCCTCGAGTAATGTCGGAGTTCAGATTCTCAAAGTGATGAACAAGGACTCAAATCTGATCAAAATGGGTTATAAATGATCGAAGGAACATCTATGGATAATTACTATATTATTCATAACAGGTACGCAATTTAAATGAATTATTTTAGAATTTTTCTATATGAACACCCGAGGAAGGCCTCGAGTAAACTTGAACATTACTCGAGTAAGGCCTCGAGTAACGTCGGGTTTTAGGTCTTCATCTTGCGCAAACTCGGTCATTTCCACAAAATCTCCTCGAGTAAATCACTATACACCCTCACAAAAACTTTTCTCAATTGATTCCTTGCCTCATTTCCGTCAAAACCCAACTGATTTCAAGTCCAAAAACTTCCTATTTGTTCAAAATCTCTGTGCCCTAAGCTCGCGACCGTGACCCTGTTTTTCTGAGATTCTAGAATATCTGTGTTTCAAGATGGTTAGAACCAAGAATCTCAACTTCACAGATTCCTCTGATTCACAACAAAACCCTAATCTCTTTTCTGCTCCTCCAACAAAGAAAAGAAAATTAACTCCAAGACCTAAAGCCAAAATTCCTCTTCAACCTCAATCTCAACCAAAACCCAAAGGAGTTGTGATTAAAGAGCCTATTGTGACTAGGGCTCAATCTAAAAAGAGTTCATCTACTGGAAGAGGCAAAGTTGCCAAATCTCCCTCACCTTCACACTCTGACTCCTCTACACCCTCTTTCACACCAAAGTCTATCAAAAAGCCAAAATATGACAAAACTGTGGCTAACGCTATGGCCGGGATCATTGACCAAATGGAGAAGGGTCAGTCTTCCAAGAAGTCCAAAATTCCGGAAGCAGAGATCACTACTCCACCAAAGGGATTCAATGTGGGCAAACTGGTGGAGTCTCCCAAGTACCTATCACAATTCTCCAGAAGAAAAGTGTGTAAGACACACTATGTTGATCTGAAGTTGCTTCAAGAGGTAGTGAAGTATGACCTAAGTTCTTATCTAGATCCCTTTATGCCCTGGCTTTCTATTAGATTACCTTTTTGTACTAAAGTAATCACCCATTTCTATTGCAACTTAGAAATTATAGATGAGCCTAACCGAACCTCAGTTGAGGAAGAGATGACCACCACAGTTAGAGGTCAAAAGATACTGATATCTCCCTCTAGAATTAATTTGTGGTTGGGAATTGAAAACCCCCCTGATAATATATATTCTGAACTTGAGCCAAATCAAATTTTTACTATTCTCAAACCCGGTGAGTTAGTTGGCCCCCTAAACTTTAAACCGAGTGACATGTGTGATCATCATAGGGTCCTTTAGTACATATACTCTAGGTCCCTAGTGAACAAAGCCAACAATTACACCCATTTCTCTGATAGGGACTTTAGGTGGTTTGCTTCACTGCTTCTGAAGGAACAGAAGGATCTGGGAGAATACTTTTTCTCAGAGATGAAAAGGTACAAGGTGGATGGAAAAGCTACCACTCCAATGCCATATCCCCAGATTGTGTCTCTAATTCTGAAAGAGAACAAAATATTGTACTTGGATAGTAAGGAGCCAATTGAGAGGATGACCCCAGTGGGGAGAAACTAAATTGGAAAATTGAACATCGATATCCCTCTCAAAGGCCCTCTGGAGTCTGGGTCCAAGAAGAAGAGGAAGACCACTGAGGCAGAGACCAGTAGGTTGGATGACACTCAGTCATCGGCTCCAGTTGCTACCACATCATCGCCATCCTTCCTCAATGCCACTCTCCAGCACTTTATGGAGAACATACTCAGAGGCTTCCATGTGGACATAGCCAACACAAACGCTAAGCTAATCACCAATACAAACTTCAAAATGGGGGAGCTGGTTGAGAAAATAGACAAAAGGCATGAGGAGTTGATTGAGAGGATGGATAGAAGACATGAGGAGTTGCTAACAGAGCAACGTGCCCAGGGAGAAACTTTGAGATTGATTATGGCACGATTGGACTCTTTGGGTCCTGGACCATCTGCCGGTCCCTCCTCATCTGCACCACCACCACCAGAGAACCCTCCTACTGATACTTATGTTCCTGAGGCTGAGCCATCTACCCCTCTGGTCTCTGATCCACTTGAGCCCCAAGGCAAAGATATCCTATTTATAGTGGATGATCCTGAAACTCATGAGACCACACATATCATTATAGATGATTCACCTCCCAAACCTCAGCCAGAGACCGTTTCTAAACCTATTCCCTCTCCTACCCACACTGAGGAAATATCTCCCTCTTCCTCACCTGAACAGCATACACCTGAGGTTGAGATTACTCCTGAGGCTCAGACTACCCCAGAAGGAGAAACCTCTACTATGGTTGTCTTCCAACCTTCTCCTCCCGGCGATAACATCCATATCCCTCCACTTCATCTACCTGATCCAGTACCCTCTAGCTCATTTGATTCTTTAGACTCAAATGATTCTATGGTCCTTCCAGCAACACCCATTTCCATGGCCAAGCCTCCTAGCCCTCCACTTGTTTGATGAAGCCAAAAAGGGGGAGAAGAGCTTGAGAGTGATTTTGTGGATGTGTCTTAGTTTATTTTAGGGTATTTGGGTGTACATGGGATTTTAGGGAGCTTTTGATTTCAGTTTGAACTTTATCTTGTAATTTGAAAGTTTTAAGATTAATGTAAGTGTGTTATGATTTCATTTTTAAGTTTATTACAGTATTGGATTATGATACATGTTTGAACTAATGAAGTTGTTATGTATGCAAGGTATATTCAAACTTAATAAGACATATTCAATTAAGAATTCAATTTGAAAAACCATGTTCAAAATCACCATGTTTTGTCATCATCAAAAAGGGGGAGAATGTTAGAACTCATGTTTTGATGATAACAAAAGTATGGTTTGAAAAGGAAATAATTAATAAACAAGTTTGATCTAAGTAATGACAGGAACAAGTATCACTTGAAGTAAGCATTGGAGTAATGAAGAAAGGCCATGAGAAAATGCTGAGGAACTTGATCAGAAGCAAATCTTCTAAAGCATTACTCGAGGAGCTACTCGAGTAATGACACAAAACTTGAAGTAACCAAGAGACAACTTCCAGTAACCTACCAACATTACTTGAGGAGCTACTCGAGTAACCAGGTAAAAACTTGGAGTTGCTCTCGGCCTGCTAACGTTACTCGAGGAGGTACTCGAGTAACCAAGTAAAAACTTCCAGTTGCCTTCAAGTTTTCCCAATGATACTCGAGGAGCTACTCGAGTAACTGTGTTTCTGAAAATGTGGACCTCTCGGCATTTTGTACTACTGCTAATGTTACTCGAGGAGCTACTCGAGTAACCCTGTGAAAACTTCCAGTTGCCTTCAAGTTTTCCCCATGATACTCGAGGAGCTACTCGAGTAACTCTGTTTCTGAAAATATGTAACTCTCGGCACTTTGTACCACTGCCAATGTTACTCGAGGAGCTACTCGAGTAACATACTAAAGTAAGTGGAAACTTGAGGTTGGTACCCGATTAACTTGATCTCTCTTTATTTCATCTTCCTCGAGTCCTTACTCTAGTATACAAGTTTCTAATGTTCTATGTTAAGTAGATTCCTCCAATATATACCCCAGTATGCAGAAATATTTACAAAGTAAACTTCAAGTCATTACCCGGGTAAGTCATGTTCAAAAGTCTCAGTTACTCGAGGTGGTACCCGAGTAACCTATGCAAAAATGAGTGCATTACTCGAGTCCCTACTCGAGTAACAAGGTAATTGCTCTCGGCCTTGAAATCCTGCCAACATTACTGGAGTAGAGCATCGAGTAATCAAAAGTGTTTTTAAAAGGTTACTCGAGGTGTTACCCCAGTAACCTATGAAGTTGGAAATGCATTACTGGAGTAGGTACCCTAGTAAATAACTATTTCCAAAGGTTTGAAATTTAGTTTACTCCATGCACTACCCGAGTAATCTTATATTTATTCATTGACTTGCAGTTGAACAATGATTTCTCGATGTTACTCGAGTAGGTACTCGAGTAAACTTCAAGGGATACTCGAGGAGCTACTCGAGTAACATACTAAAGTAAGTGGAAACTTGAGGTTGGTACCCGATTAACTTGATCTCTCTTTATTTCATCTTCCTCGAGTCCTTACTCTAGTATACAAGTTTCTAATGTTCTATGTTAAGTAGATTCCTTCAGTATATACCCCAGTATGCAGAAATATTTACAAAGTAAACTTCAAGTCATTACCCGGGTAAGTCATGTTCAAAAGTCTCAGTTACTCGAGGTGGTACCCGAGTAACCTATGCAAAAATGAGTGCATTACTCGAGTCCCTACTCGAGTAACAAGGTAATTGCTCTCGGCCTTGAAATCCTACCAACATTACTGGAGTAGAGCATCGAGTAATCAAAAGTGTTTTTAAAAGGTTACTCGAGGTGTTACCCCAGTAACCTATGAAGTTGGAAATGCATTACTGGAGTAGGTACCCTAGTAAATAACTATTTCCAAAGGTTTGAAATTTAGTTTACTCCATGAACTACCCGAGTAATCTTATATTTATTCATTGACTTGCAGTTGAACAATGATTTCTCGATGTTACTCGAGTAGGTACTCGAGTAAACTTCAAGGGATACTCGAGGAGCTACTCGAGTAACATACTAAAGTAAGTAGAAACTTGAGGTTGGTACCCGATTAACTTGATCTCTCTTTATTTCATCTTCCTCGAGTCCTTACTCTAGTATACAAGTTTCTAATGTTCTATGTTAAGTAGATTCCTCCAGTATGCAGAAATATTTACAAAGTAAACTTCAAGTCATTACCCGGGTAAGTCATGTTCAAAAGTCTCAGTTACTCGAGGTGGTACCCGAGTAACCTATGCAAAAATGAGTGCATTACTCGAGTCCCTACTCGAGTAACAAGGTAATTGCTCTCGGCCTTGAAATCCTGCCAACATTACTGGAGTAGAGCATCGAGTAATCAAAAGTGTTTTTAAAAGGTTACTCGAGGTGTTACCCCAGTAACCTATGAAGTTGGAAATGCATTACTGGAGTAGGTACCCTAGTAAATAACTATTTCCAAAGGTTTGAAATTTAGTTTACTCCATGCACTACCCGAGTAATCTTATATTTATTCATTGACTTGCAGTTGAACAATGATTTCTCGATGTTACTCGAGTAGGTACTCGAGTAAACTTCAAGGGATACTCGAGGAGCTACTCGAGTAAGCATACCCAGAAATTTAGAAATCATTCAAACTTTCATGATATTGTTTCCTATATGATGAACCTTTCATTGTATTAGTATTCTTACTCTATTTACAGATAAACAATGAAGAAATCATATCAAGAGATGGAAGTCAATAGAAACGTTCAAATGCCAACCACCGCCAACGGATATTTTTCAAAAACTTGAAAAATCAATAATGGCTGCGCACTCACCAACGGACGAAAGGAAACGTTCCAACGGTCATCACCAACATACCTATATATATGGGAACCTTCAAACAGAGAAAAAAACAACAAGCACACACACAAACGACTTATTAAGTTCATTGCTTGTTTTCACGTTGAAATTATATTTCTATACTTCAGTGATTATCATATACTCTGTAAGAGAGATATTTCATTCAAACTCAATATTTGTTATTGAGATAACTTAAGGTTGTAGAACCTTAAGTTGGGATTAGATTACAACTTGTAAGGGGGAGCGAGTGTCCAGGTGTAAGGAACTTGCTTGTACTGAGGTGCCAAGAACCCACTGAATCTTGGAAGCTATAGTGAAACTCTCAGAGAAGCTCTGAGGACTGGACGTAGGTCAAAGTGTTGTGACCGAACCAGTATAACTCCTGGTGTACACTTCGGTGATATTTCTCCTTACTCATTACTGTTTTAATTCTTTTGTCAAAGTTTTATATTTTCGAAAGAAATTTTAGTATTACCCAATTCACCCCCCCTCTTGGGTGAAACGCTTGATCTAACAGTAGAATAGTACCATTGTTTAGAAGTGGCTCCTCTAGTAGTTGAAAATGTAGTAGCTTCTTCTTGATATATTTTGTAGGAGTAAGCACTTGAGGTATGGAATCTTCTACTTGTGAAGTAGCATTTGGCTTTTGCTCTTTGGTTCCCTCATCATTAGAGTCATAAGTCTATGGGGCTCCTTCTTCTCCTCCCATCTTTATCTATAGCACATGATCAACAAACGCCTTGATAAGACCTTATATATATCCTCAAATCACTCTTCCTCATCCTTGGAAATCACATTTGCCACTTTCAACATGAACAACTTATAGTGTTCAACCTTGAGCTCATCGTCCATTCTTTTCAATGTATGAGTTCTATCATCCATGTTTAGCAATGTGAGGAAAGCATGAAGTCTACTAGGTTGAGGTATAAGGGATTATGATGGAGTTTCATTGAATGATGGAGAAGGTGGTTCATAGGGAGTTCTACATACCATGGAAGTAGGGGAAATAAGGGAAGATGAAATGGAGATGATGATTCGTTCTTGGTAGAGTGGAGTGGGTGATTCTTGATAGAATGTGTAGGGTGAAGGAGTATGGTTGAAGTGATTGGAAGGTGTGTTCAAGGTCAAAACAGGGGTTGGTGGACAAGATTGTTCATAATGTTGATGGAGATATTAAGGTGGTTGAGATTCAGAGGCTTCTCCTTGATAATTTATTTGTGCTTGAAGGGAATCCAATTCTTGTTACAGCACATGATGCTTTTGAGAATATGTGAGATTAGAAAGTGGTTCATGTCTCCAAGTGCCATAAATTCTTCCAAGAATTGAGAGCTTGAGGTTCCATCATTCCCTAAAAAAGAATGCAAATGAGGATTAGTGTATAACCTAACTCATGATCTTCATTAAACCAAGCCATTCAAATTGTAATCAATTAAATCCCAATGATTCTAAGTCTTAAGAAGTCTTAGAGATGCAAGTGAATCCTAAAAATTGAAAGAAATCACAGAAGAAAACTCAAAAGCTAACCTAATAAAAAATCTGAAAAAATTTCAGAAAATAAAAAAAAATCAAAAAGTGGCGAAAACAATGGAATTTGGCTAAACTTCACCACCCAATAGCAAAGCTATTGGTCTTGCTTAGAATGGCCCAAAAACTAAGGAAACTGAAGCTTGTAATTTTCTAGGCAAACTTGTTTGAAAAATTCAAACAAGCTCAAATGTTGGCGTAACTGAATTTTAACTAAACTCTAATCAATTTGCAAGTGTATAACATTGAGTTCCAGCCATAAATCAAGTGTATGCAAGAATGCAAATGCAAAAACAAAGGAAAATCAAGATATTTATTAGTATTTTTGCAAAAGTTTCTATGAACAAAGGGAAGATGTCATGAAAAATGCTATAAACAAGTGAATGTAGTTTATACTAAAAGTAATGCAAAATTACCTAAATGCAATCCTAAATGCAAGCCTAAAAGCTTAATTTACCAATCAATCAAAGATTGACACATAGTTACTAGGGAACCAATTACTTGGCTCCCTAGCAATGGCACCACTTGAAGAAGCGCGTGCTTTATGCCTTGGTAACCTCTTCAAAATTAAATCAAGGATTTCAATATAGGGTGCAATCCCATATTGTCTCTAGAGAAGTTTTTATTAATTACCTAGGAACTAAGTGCAATAATCGACATAAAACAATAAAAAGGGGAAAAAGTGATCTTTTGAAACTACAACAATAATACAATACAAACGATAAAAGTCCTAAATTATAATGTTTTTGGTATTTTTGGATATAAAATGATAGGTGAAATGAAATAGAAGAAGTGAATCTCTTGAAAATGGCTTGCCAAGGCAATCATAGTTCATATAATAATAATAGGAGTTCAATTTGCTAGCTTAGTCAAAAATCCCAAAAGACCCTTTGAGATAGCCTAAGTTAGATTGATCAAACACTTCCACACCGAACAAGGTTTAATCCCTTTGACCGAAACTCAATACAAAACACTAGCAATTGCCACAAAATCCCTCAAAATACCAAACCTTAAAGCATCGTTGAGTCTAGTACATTAACCAATGATTATTTTTAGACTTATAAAATAATCACCGCTTAAAACACTATTAAAAACCACTTTGTATACAATTTATGAAATCACTAAGTTTTCTAAAATACCAAACCCCATTAACTGATGAGTCTAGAACTAAAAGAGAGGAACCTCTACTCTAGAGATGCTATTAAGCACACTTAGTGTGTGATGTAAATTAATTAATGCAATTGGTTTAATGCAACTCCAAAATCAACTCAATATCTAAACAATATCATGTAAGACAATAGAGAATCAATGAAATTACACTTAAACATATATATAACCACATATATTAATGAGCACAAAATTCAACATCAACTAATTCAAATCACAAATTAAGTACTTAACCAAGTAACAAAAGTTTAGCAACATAAATACAATATCCAAGATTGAAAATCATAATTACAATGCTAAACTAATGGATTAAAACAAAAAACTCCCCTTTATAGTCCTTAGAGCTCATGCCATAGCCTCCATCTTCAAGATTTTGAGAAATTAACCACTTCCATTTATGGATACTCTGTTTGAATTTCTCTTCTGATTCCTCTATAAGTGTTGAAACTCAAACTTAGGATGAAGAAGTCAAAGCTGAAGCTCGATGGAGTGAGAGAGTGAAGGTTACTAGAAAAAATGGTGGAAGTGTGATAGAGAAGAAGGATGGTGATTGCGAGGAAGAATATCGAATCTAATTCTAGTATGAAGCTCTGTGCAGTCTCTTGTTCTCTATCTTAAACTCTTTGAATATGATCTGTCAAGTTTTCTGATCTCTATCTCACGCTGGGTCTCTCCTTTTGCCTTCTATGGTAAATGGAAGGTTGCCAGCGATAGTGAAGGAAGCAAAGGTTGCCAGCGACCAGGAAGGAATGGTGATGGGAAGTCGATAGAGGAAGGTGACGTTTTTGCTCTATAGTTCATTCCTAGCTGTTATGGTTCATGAATGTCTAGAAGAAGGTCACAAAATCAGACCTAAAAGCTGCTACAAAACACTATAGTTTCGACAAGACACTAAACTATCATTTTCCAATTTTATGGGACTAAATTGTCAGTTTTGAAATTTAAGCCCCCAAACTGCCATTTTCAATTTTTATCCAATTTTTCAAGCACCTACAATTAAGAACAACTAAATCAACATCAAATATTCTCAAAAATTAATGATTAAGAGTAATTATAGTTATTTTGACAATTTTGCACTTTTTAGTGTTAATTTACTATATTTACTCTTAATATCAATTTATCACATGAAAAGTATTTTAAGCTTAATTATATAAAAAAAAATGGGGATTTATCATGCCTTCAAGAGCAAAGCCTATTGGTTGTAAGTGGGTATTTAGGAAAAAATATTTTCCTGAAGGTTCTATAGATAAATATAAGGCTAGACTAGTAGCTAAAGGTTATACCTAAAAAGGGATTATAGATTATTTTGATACGTTTTCTCCAATGACAAGAATTTCCTCTATTGGAGTCCTTATTGCTTTAGGATCAATTCATAATCTTGTAATTCACCAAATTGATGTCAAAAAAGCCTTTTTAAATGGTGACTTGAAGAGGTAGTTTATATGGTTAAACTTGAAGGATGTATAGTTCATGGGCAAGAAAACAAAGTGTGTAAGTTAGTTAAATCATTATATGGCCTAAAACAAGCACCTAAACAATGGCATGAAAAATTATATAAAGTTTTGATAAGTAGTGGATTCTCTACTATTGAAGTAGAAATATGTGTTTATACAAAGATTGTGAATGGTGATTAGTAATTATTTGCTTGTATGTGGATAATATGCTCATCTTTGGTACTAGTTCAAATGTTGTGCTTGAGATAAAAATTTTTCTTGCTTCATATTTTGATATGAAATATCTTGGGGAAGCTAAGGTAATTTTGGGTGTCAAAATTATAAGGAATGAATATGGGATTCAAATTTCTCAAGAACATTATATTGAAAAGATTCTGAGAATGTTTGAACAATTTAATGAAAATGCTCTAACTACTCCCTATTATAGAAGTGTGCATTTTACAAAAAATAAAGGAGATCCAATAGCTCAATATAAATATTCATGAATTATTGGGAGCCTGTTACATTTAATGGATTATATTAGGCCAGACATAGAATAATCTATGTGCATATTGAGCAAGTATACTCACTGCCTAGGCAATAAACATTAGGAGTCTCTTGTAAGATTATTATGATATTTGAGAGGTACCTGAATTATGGTATACAATCTAGTGGATTTTCTATAGTGAATTAAAGACATTTCAGGTACTAAACTCTTTAAGTAACTTTTATATCCAAGGAAATATATGGCACTGCCATCAATTGGAGCCAAACAAAAAGTTATATTTTGAAAATTCTCTTGTTTTTGCAAAGTAGAAGATGCATAATTCAACTTAGTATTAGGACACACCTTATCATCATTACAATCACAAGAGGCGGAAGGAAAAAGAGTGGAAGAAATAAGAGAATTTTTCAAATCATTACTACTCGATGGTTCCAAAATTCAACACAATCGTGCTTCTTTTCTAAATCAGGTGGCAAATCATAAGATAACACTTGTTGGAAAGATTAATCAACATGCAGAGTTTTAGCAATCAAAATTTCAGAATCTTTGTCACCAACAAGACTATAAGGAAGTAATCCAAAGGGAATTCTGTACGTTAGGCATTCTAGGATATGATCTTTCTCACTCATATCAACCACATTGGCATTCATGCAAGATTCAACATTTTATGAAGCATGGTGCCATTACTATGGGGATTGGAGATCTAAAGGTGAAATTCAATATCTCTGAGGCCATAAATCACCCTTTCTCTGATTGTTCCTAGTTAGGCATTAACATGTTTGATTGTCAAGATGATGACTTGCATAACTTAATAAAAGATACTTAGCATGAAATCGTCACACATGATAATGAAGCATATGTTTATTTATTCTCCCTCCTTTCTTCTTCTTTTTTAGCATATAAGAGTGATGTATCTTATTCAATTTGTGATGATATTGATAGCTGGTTTTCCAACTCACATGTTTTTTATGGTTCATTGACTTTGCCTCATGATAGTTTTATGTAGAGAAAGGTGTTTGTTGCATTGTTTCAGGCCAGGTATTGGTGATTCTCAAGGATTTGAGAAAGAAGCTACTGATAACACTTTTTCCTTAGGGAGTGTGATATATTCCTATTTTATCATAACATTTAATGTCTTAATTAGGGATTTCATCATTAATTTTGGGCTAACTAGCATGTATTATTATGAATTTAAATTAATGATAATTGTGTGAAACTAGAGCTTAAAATGATAATATTTCAATAAATATCGCAATTGCTATTAATTGGCTTAATTTTCTAGGAATATAAGTCGCTACCTAATTTTGATTTGCCTTTTAGGTCACTTTGAGAAGAATTGAGCATTAAAGAAAAAGGTTTTAAGGAACTCATGAGTTTAGGAAACTATCAGAAACTATCTCCAACCATAGTCCTACTAGGATTCGGAATCCTCCACAACCTTACATTCTAAGTAACCAAGAGACAAGTGGCACCACCTAGATCTTTAAAACAATTTAGGAAACTTTCCTCCTAGATCGATCAGTACTCCTAAATCATTTCCTAAAGCATAAAAATATGGCTCCACTTATCCTAATAAAATTAGGAAACCTTCATATCTTGCACCTAAATCTAAGGCATCTAGTTTCTGATTTTGGAGCAAGCTTGACCACCACTTGTATCCTAACTTGTTCCTACATAAATGTCATATGTTAGATGTTCACCATGGGGATTTAAGAGAGAATAGGAGATTAGATTAGAGCTTCAACCATCATTAATGGCTTCCTCAATCTTTACTGTTAAGATCCCTTGGTAGAACCACCGTCGACCATCTCTGACCACTATCATCCCTCTTGAGTTCACCACCACCAAACTCACCTCTATCTTCTTTTTCTTCTTCTATCATCTTAATTCATGGATTCTTTGTGCTTTGAAGGAGTTGTGGCTATAACTAAAATCTTAAGTAGCTAAATTCTTTTGTGCTTCTTGGAGTGGATGCTATGGCTTGAGCTTGGGAACTTTAATTACGGGAGTATTTGCTTTCAAATTAATTTTCTCTTGAACTTATGATTTTCCTTCATTAGGAATTATTTTATTTTGGATTTGAAACAGAGATTATGCGTTATAATCTTTGTTAGTTGGATTATTGTGTTTGAGTTGAGTTGTAAGAATTGGGTTTTATTTTTTTTATGTATGATTTCTATTTGCACTCATTGAAATTGTTTTATCTTGAACGTTGTTAGGAATTATAATTGATTTGTGTTGCTATTGTGATCTTTGTGGCTCATCTATGCACATCTCTTATAATTGTCTGTCTTGTTATGAATAGGTCTCTGCCATATATCAAGGCCACCTTAAAAATCCCAAATGTGACCCCTATTCAAATACATATAATGAAGGGTTGAGGCAAAATCCTAAATTCAGTTGGAGGGACAATGATAACAGAAGACATAATCTTTTTCAACAATGAAATATTGGAGTTGGTGCTTGTTCTAGCCAGTTTCAAGAAACTTTAGGGATAATCATTTGATACCAAGACAACTCACTTTCTCAATCAAAGAGTGATGAGACCAACCAACTATTGAAGAGTATGGCTGCCCAACTTCCTAATATAGATAATCAGATGAAAGAGGACAAAGCTCTTAATGACAATCAATTCAACTATATTGCCAATATTTTGCAGAAGATGTGAAGTGATAGAGCTAATGACAGTAACCAAATGGCAAATATCTACAAACAGTTAGAAGAGTTAGAATGAAGAAAAACACCATACATTCTCACTTAACTCAAGTCTCTTACACAATTAGTGACATGCAGGCCAGGAATGGGGTGGTCTACCTCCTACCACTATAATCAACCCCAAATCTGTCAGTGCCATTGAGTTAAGATGTTGCAAGAAGGTACATTTTCTAGGTTAGGATAAAGACCATGTGGATAAAGCGATATAAGCTGAAAGTCCACCCTTGAGCCCTGAAAAATTAGGTAATTTTGGAAGTATCAAAGAGAAAGAAATCTTAGAGAAGAAGAACATCAAGGAAGTTGAGCAACCTCAAGTAGATAACTAACCACTTATAGAAGAGATTTATGAGAAGGCCTCATCCACACATGAGAAGGGCAAATCAAGCATATAAGGAGCTTCAATGCAAAAAGGTAGCAAGGTAAAAATTTTCTACATTCCTTTCCCTAAAACTTTCCTTAGAAGTAAGAAGTTGCGTGATGATAAAAATAAAAATGAAATATTTGAGTTTTTTAGTAAGTTAGAAGTGAATATGCCTTGCCTCAAGATGATTAAAAGTATGCTTGTATATTGTAAGTTCCTTAAGGAACTTTGCACAGATAAGAGAAAATTCATGCCTAATGAAAGAGTCTAATTGAACTCTAATGTGTTAGCCATCTTTAACCCTCAGCTTCCTATAAAATGGCAAGACCCAAGTGCTTATACCATTCCTTATGCCATAAGACCAATTAACATAGCTACTGCCTTTCTAGATTTAAGGGCTATAATTTACACGACCCTAGAAATCAAAGCTATTAAGCTAACTAGTATTTTGTTATAGCTTACTGATAGGTCAATTAGGCATCTAGATGACATCTTAAAGGACATCTTAATCAAAGTGATAGACTTTGTGTTCCTCACTGACTTTTATGTCCTAGATGTGTCTAGTGAATTAGCTCGTGATTCTATTCTCATTCTAGGTAGGCCCTTCCTTAGAATAGAAAATACCATAATTAATATGAAGGGGGTACTGTAACCTTGGAGTTGGTGATCATAAAATATGTTTTAATATGTATGAGACCATGAAACATCCATATGAGAACTATGCCATATTAGGTGTTAATGCTATTAATTTAGCCATTGAAGATGCCACAGATGACTATAAATTGAGGTTATATGATGATTACCGCTTCCAGATACATGTTGAATATGAATTTTTTAAGTTTGATGATGATATATTTGCTTATGATGAGTATTTCTCCCCTCCCCTTCTACACATTCTTCTTTTGATGCTTGTGGTAGTGACATAAACTGCCCTGATTTTGAGATTAGTTGTACTGTTTCTGGTTCACAGTTTTACTTTCTCTCTCTCTAATGATACTAACTCCATTTTTATAAGTGATTTTGATTTAGAAAAAGGTTTACGTCTTAAGTGTGTAGATACTTACACCAAGGTAGAAGCTGAAAATATAGCTAGAAGTGACTGCAATAGCTTTCTTGGCCATAAAGACAAAGAGAGTTTCCTTCTAGGTGTTCCAACCTCTTATACATTTGATCAACAATAGAAGCAACCTTTGTTTAAGGATAATGTGCTTGATGAGAATTCTTCACTTGTCACTACTTAAAAATCTATTATTTCTCCTCATACCTTGAAATGTTAAATATTCTCTCTAATTGTGATTCCGGTATGAAGGATGATAAGCCCATATCTATTGCTACTATTTGTCAACCTCAAGTCAATTCAACACTTGGGAAGGTCAAGGAGCAAGAGATGAATGCAAGGGAGCCTAATGCACCCCAACTACCTGAGGCTGAAAAGGGAAGTTCTCTTTACTCTCTTCAACTCCCTGAACTAATCCCTTCTATTATTTAACCCCTACCTTTCAATTGAAACATTTGGCTCCTAATCTTAAGTATACATTCCTTAAGCATGATGATAAGCTACCCATGATTATTTATAATGCTTTGTCTTATCATGAAAAGGCTAGATTGCTCTGTGTACTTAGGAAAAATAAGGAAGCCATTGATTAGACATTAGTTGATATCCCAGGGATTAGTCTATCTATCTGTACTCATAGGATTTTGGTCAATAAGGGTTCCAAGCCTGTTTAACAACCTTAAAGGAGACTTAATCCATTAATCTTAGATGTTGTAAAGAAAGAGGTCACTAAGTTGCTAAGTGATGTGATTATATATCCTATTTCTGATAGTAAGTGGATTAGTCTTGTTCAGGTGGTTCCTAAAAAGAGTGGGCTTACTATTCTTAAGAATGAGCAAAATAAGTTGATTTCCACTAGAGTACAGAATGCCTGGAGGGTATGTATTGATTTTAGAAAAATTAATGATACCACTAGGAAGGTCCATTTCCCACTAACCTTTATTAACCAAATACTAGAGATATTAGCAGGAAAGAGTCAGTACTACTTTTTAGATGGATTTCCTAGGTATTTCCAAATTCATATAGTTCCTGAGGATCAATAGAAAACCACCTTCACTTACCCTTTTAGAACTTTTGATTATAAGAGGATTTCGTTTGGTCTTTATAATACTCTTGGTACTTTTCAGAGTTGCATGATGTCAATCTTTTATGATTTCCTTTAGCATTGCATGGATGTTTTTATGGATGACTTTACTATTTATGGTGACTCATTTGATGCTTTCTTATATAGTCTTGATCATATCCTATCACGATGCATTGAGAAGAGATTTGTTTTGAATTATGAAAAATGTCATTTTATGGTCACTCAGGGCATGATGCTTAGATGTTTGATTTCTCTTAAAGGTAGTGAAGTTGACAAGGAAAAAGTTAAAGTGATTTCATTATTGTCTTACCCCTTATTACTTAAGGACCTTCGACCTTTTTTAGGGCATATTGGTTTTTACTGACATTTTATAAAAGATTTTAGCAAAATTACATTGCCTTTGTGAAAAATTACTTCAAAAAGATATGGATTTTGCTTTTGATAATAAGTTAAAGCTAGCATTTGATGAGTTGTGACATAAATAGGCTACTTACTTCTCCTATTTTCTCTCCTTCTAACTGGGAACTTACTTCTGAATTGTCCTGTGATGCCTCCAATAGTGTTATTGGAGTAATGCTGGGCCAAAGGGATGGTAAGGTCTGAAAGGTCATAGCTTATGCTTTTCCTGACATTGCTTTGTGTGTTGTAAAATAGAAAGAACTATGGTTTTCTAACTTAGTTAATTATTTAGTTTTAGGACTAATTCTTGAACATTTGACTCCATTTCAGGTGAAGAAACTAAAGAGAGAAGCCTAATACTATGTGTGGGATGAACTACATCTATGGAGAATATGTAGTGACCAGATAATTTGAAGATGTGTACTAGAGGAAGAATTCCAATTTATACTCTCTACTTGCCATTCAATTATATATGGTGGACACTTTAATGCTAACAAGAGCTCTAGGAAAGTATTAGATGCTGGATTTTATTAGCCTACCCAATTTAAGGATGTGTATATGCATCATAAGGCATGAGATAAATGCTAAAGGTTTGGGGGGTTAGGTAAAAGGCATGGATGCCACAACTCCATATGTTGTTCAGTGAGGTATTTGATGTATTGGGTATAGACTTTATGGGCCCTTTTCTACTATCATCTGGGTCCTTTTTTGCTATCATCTGGTTTTAACTATATCCTATTAGTAGTAGATTACCTTTCTAGATACGTAGAAGCCATTCCGACTAGAAAATATGACACCCTAATAGTCTCCAGGTTTCTAAAGTCTAACATCTTTTATAGATTTGGAGTACCATGAGCTATAGTAAGTGACAGAGGTACCCACTTTTGCAATAGAGTTATCAATAACCTACTTGTTAAGCTTGGGGTTATCCATAAAATGTCCATAACTTTTCATCCATAGACAAATGGGCAAGTAGAAGTATCCAATCGAGAGATCAAGCTGATCCTAGATAAGATGGTCAAACCTTTAAAGACAGATTGGAGCTTAAGGTTAGAGGAAGCATTACGGGCTTGTAGAAGTACCTTTAAGATATTGATAGGGATGTCTCCTTACCGACTTATCTATGTAAAGCATGTCATATTCTGGTAAAATTGGAGCACAAAACCTATTGGGCGGTAAAGATGTGTAACATAGATATGGAAGAATCTGGCTTAGAGAGGAAGCTGCAACTACAAGAATTAAAAGAGATGTGATTGGAAGCTTATGAGATCTCCTGCAACTACAAGGAGTAAACTAAACTACAACATGATCAGAAGATTTTGAGAAAGCGCTTTGATGTTAGTGATAGGGTCATATGCTTTAAGGCTCGATTTGCATTCAAACTTAGAAAATTAAACACCACATGGAAAGGTCTTTACATCGTCACCAAGGTGCATAATTTTGGGACAGTAGAGTTATTCGATGAGGTGAGTGGATCACAATTTAAAGCCAATGAACATCTCCTCAAACTCTACCGTGACAATGCCAAACCTCTATAAGGACAGGTTGTCCCTTTCCTCTTTACAACTCTAATATCATGTATGTGATTTCCTGTGAAATGTGTTAAACAAGAATGATTGAGATACGTGTGGGGGAGGGACATTCCCAATAGTGAAGGAGGATGAGTAGTTTAGATTAGTTTTCTTTTTCAATTCAATAAAACCCTTATGTGCCCAATTTCTTGTCTTATGCCATACCTACTCCTCACTTGCACTTTATTGATATATCATGCATTGAGGACAATGTATAGTTTAAGTGTAGGAGGATTTTGGATTAATTGGTGATAATTGTGCTATTTTTTAAGGAAAAAATCAATTTGAATGATATTTTTCTCATATTTAGGCTATTGTGTTCCTATTATAACAAGAAATTGAGAGATTATCTAGACACATCTTATGCAATTATATATAAATCTTTTATATTCATTATTGATTGTGATGACTAGTTATATTTTACAAATTAGCCTAAGAAACCGGTCAGGCAAATACTTTGTGATCAGTTAGTCTTCAGTTGGGCACTATGAATATCTCATAAGAGAGACAGCCTTCTTGTGAGGAATCTTGAGCTTTATAATTCTTAAAATTGAGTGATTAACTTTCTACACGTAACTCTTTAGAACTTTTCTTGATTCTTTTATTGCTACTTTTTGCATGTGCAAACCTTAAAATGATAGAAGTATTCATATTCTAAACCCTTAAATCCGAAACACAAGCCACATATATTATTATTTATTGTTACCCATGTATTGGGCGAAGGCATCCCTAGAAAGGTCTGTTTATTGGCAACAATATTAGTACTATATTTATATTGAACCTATCTATTTCTTTTTACATATATATATAATACTTACCATCCAATCTTCCATTCCTCCTGGCCTATTTCCACCATTACATGTAGGAAAGACCTCTTGATTATAGGATGTACATGTAAATGGTGGCGTACTTAGAATTATTACAAGCCTATAGTAGGGCCCAGTCTAGATTGGTTTGAGAGAAAGAACCCACATAAAGGTGTGATGAGTGAAACAGTTATATCCTTGAGAGATTATCTTCTTCTATCTTCCTTTATCTAAATTGTGTTCATATCATGATTTCTCAGCATTATTACTCTATGACTTTTACTAACTTAAGGAAAGTATCCAAGAAAGCTCATCACTCTTGTGTTTGAATATAATTGATTATTTTAATTGCAAGTATCTATTTCTTGAGATAATCTTATCATAATACTTACCCAGGAATGCAAAGGTAGAATTTGGTGCATCCCTATTTTATCATAACATTTAGTGCCTTAATTGAGGATTTCATCAATAATTCTAGGCTAACTAGCATTTATTATGATAAATTTGTATTAATGATGATTATGTGAAATAGATTTTAAAATTATAATATTTCCATAAATATCGCAACTGCTATTAATTGCGTTAATTTTCTTGGAATATAAGTTGCTACCTAATTTTGATTTTTTCCTTATAGGTCATTTTGAGAAGAATTGAGCATCAAGGAATAAGGTTTTAGGGAACTCATGAATTTAGGAAACTATCTCCAATCACAGTCCTACTAGGATTAGGAATCCTTCACAACCTTGCATCGTAAGTAACCAAGACACAAGTAACACCACTTAGCTCTTTAAAACAATTTAGGAAACCTTTATCCTGGATCAATTAGAGGACTCCTAAATCATTTCCTAAAGCATAAAAAACATGGCTCCACTTTTCCTAGTCAAATTAGGAAACCTTCCTATCTTGCACCTAAATCTAAGGCATCTAGTTTCCTATTTTGGAGCAAGCTTGACCACCAATCATTTCCCTTTCTATGTAGCAAAATTAAACATCCAATTAACTTTAAGTAACCTTAGGAAAGTGTCCAAAAGTTGTCGACCATGTTCACTTTTCATTCTTATGCAAAATTGGGCCATCAGACAGACAAAAGCCTAGAACACTAAATTGTAGAGGCCGCCACTTCTTTCCTAATTTGTTCCTACATAAATGTCATATGTTAGATGTTCACCAGTGGGATTTCAGAGAGAATAGGAGATGAGATTGGAGCTTCCACCATTATCATCGACTTCCTCAGCCTTCACCGTTGGGATCCACCAGTAGAACCACCATCGACCATCTTCGACTACTATCATTCCTCTTGAGTTCACCACCACTAGACTTTTCTCCATCTTCTTTTTCTTATTATATCATCTTATTCCATGGATTCTTTGTGCTTTAAAGGAGTTGTGGCTGCAACTAAAATCATGAGTAGCTAAATTCTCTTGTACTTCTTATAGTGGATATTATGGCTTGAGCTTGGGATCTACAATTGGGGGAGTATTTGTTTTCCTTAAATCTAATTTCTTACTTTTATTCATCATTTTATCAAAATAAAAAAAAGTAGTTTAGGTTGTTTTCCAATATTAAAAAATAAAAAAATCAATTTGAAAAACCTTTTCAATGTTTTTTTTGTCACTTCATTTAGGAATTAAATAAAAGACTCCTTAAGAGAACACGACCCGAGTTGTGCCATTCACTACATAATTTGGTTTATTTTGATTTAACCTGAGGTGACTAAATGTTCTAAATCTAGGTGCTTGCTCTGATAAGGAAAGTAGAGAACTTACAGCATATGGAGATGCATTGATACATCCTTCCCCAAGCAATATAGATGTCAAATCCCTTAATAATTTGATATCTACCAGAGTATTAAAGGCATAGTTCCACATGCATACATAAATAGTATAAATATACTGATAAGAAATACTTGTTTACAATATAGGAATTCTCCACAGGGTTTAAAAAATATGTACAAATTGTCCCAAAACTATCAAAATAAACTATGATAACCAACAGCTACACCTTCCCGATCTGGAAACCTCAATTGTCGATATTTACCTCTTTGCCCCTGGAGCCACTAGCTTTTACCAGAATATTTTTTCTTAAATTTAAAAAGGGAGAGATTCGTATGAAGCTCAGTAGTAACATACAATCGATAATATAAAATGCAACAAATAAATATGCCAAGTACCATATATTGCAACAGGATAGTAACACTATAATCATAATCATCGGAATGTGCACATGTGTTCAGGGCCAACCACTGTTAAAACCCTAACTTTTCTGTACCATAGTTAGGCTGAAGACCATAGACTAAGCAATGTGCCCCCTGGAATTGCGTCTCATAACTAGATTCCTTTTGGGCTATTAGGGTATTTGTACTTTTCCCCTCGGACGGTACTAGTGCTTTTCTTGCCCCAATTAGAGGTGTATTATTCATATCACAGAAGATGGCATACACAAGCATATAAACAGTTACATAAAATATAAAAGATAGAGTTATTATATGGAATCCCCTTTTCTGCCTAACTATCTAACTGTCCTGATCCGGCTCAGGCATAACTGTCCGGTCCTAAAATTCCAAATTTACAAGAATTAAGTTAATACTCATTCATGTACTACTCTAAACTCTTTTAAACTCATTTTGTTGGTTATCTTAGTTTAAAACTACTAAATGACCAAAATGCCCTTAGGGACCCAGTCCAAGTCCCTTTGTACCTAGTCCAACTATACTTTTCAAAAAATTATGACTCATGCTAATACTACACAATTTCACGTGTAGAATCCATTTTTTACCTTAATTTTGCAAATTTACTGCCAATAGGCGATTTTGCCCTTGGCATACCTTATTTAGGGTTTTAGGGGTAGTTTTGTCATTTCACATTCCATTGCTTTTCAGACTTCACACTTAATATGTACCCTACACAATTTTCCATTTCAAACATATTGAAAGGGTCAAATTAATCAAATTCCAGTCCTAGCCCTTTCTTCAAGGCTGGCCGAAACTTGTATAAAAAAAGGGAAAAATTGGCTATTCATGGTTCAACTTGATCTAACTCTTCCTTTCCACTTGTAATCACATATTTAACCATTTAAACACTCATTAATCATGATTAGTGGAAATTTAGGCAGCATAACCCCTTAGGGTTTCATCATCCCAAAATTTTAAAATCAACCAAAACAAACACAAATCAATAACAACAACAATATCTACCAACAACAAGCCTAAGTCAACAAGGGAATCAAGGTTTGTGTGGTTACCTTTTGATTTCTTCTTTCTCTCTCTAAAAACCGTGGCTCTCTTTGCCATACCCTTATCTTATTTTGACTTGCAGCGGAATATTAAAGTGTGGTTTTATGGGCAACACAGGAATAACATAATTATACAGATAATATGTGCATGATTACAGAAAATCCCTATAGGGGTTCATACATAATAATTTCAAATAATGTAGCCGTACAAGGCTACTAGGGTGTCTATACCCATTCCAGTGAAACAGAGACATCTTACTGCCTTCATTCCACTACTGCAATCCTCTTATGTAGTTTTCTTTTCTTATCTCTGCGTACCTTTTGTATTCACCTGTTTAAATTATTGGTAGGGGAGGGTGAGATTCGAGAGAATCTCAGTAAGAAATAGATACCATATTGCATGCATGATAGATGCTATGTGTATGACATATTAGCTTCAACGAGATGTATGCCCATAATGACATTTCTGAATGCTCAATGTTTCATGCAACAAACTATGGCCACCTTATAAACAAAAACAGAGCTTCATTTATTCAAATATGCTCTACACAGTCAAGTAAAGCAATCACATACATCACTACACAAGCAAAGATATCAAATACATGTAAGTAAGGTACGTCCCCTACCTTAGCCCTTCATGATCTTTAAGTACACTCCTCAAGCTTTGTGTCTCGTAATGCGTATTGTAGCTCAGCTCTACACTCTATCCTAATATTCCAAATGTATTTTTTAGACACATCTATAGTGCTTTTGGTGGTAATATGAGCCTATTATGAAAATTTACCAAAATGCCCCCAGGCACCCTATCCTAATTATGCTTTTTCGGGTTTTTTCGAAAAAGTGACCAACTGTAACCCCACCAATTTTACCTTATGAACACAATGGAATCATCAAATCATTGAAAATCCAACTCTAACATCTAGATATGGAACTAGCCAAAACTTGGGTACTCCACAGGAAAAATTAGGGTTTTTCGATTTCGACTTCGCAGACATGTTTCTTTCTAGTCCTCATCTCAATATTAACCATTTAATTATGTTATAACCACTGTTTAGTACCAATTTTAGCAGCATAACACTTCCAACAACCTTTTTTCCATTTTCACAAATAGAGATAATCTGGTAAAATTTCACCGATTAAATTGTCCAAGTAGCCAGAGCAATCAAAGATTGAAGTTTTGGAAGTTACCTTAAGTTCCCTCTGGCTTTTCTCAATTGTGGTCGAAAACCCTAACTTTTCAACACAAGGATTTGAGCTTCAAAAACCTTGAATAACATAGAAGACAATCTTAGATGAATAATTATACACATTAGGTACGAATTCAACAAAGAAATCAACCTACCTCATGACTTTTTCTTCTCCTTCACTCTCTAGCTCCCACAAGCTTTCTCTATCTTCACTTCTCATGGCTGATGTGAAATGAGAAAGATGAAGGAAAAAGAATAGTTTTAATATCTCTTGCATTTATCTCCTTATTTATTTAATTAAATAATTCCCAAAATTTGACTTATGTGTACATAAGTCTATCTTCATGAGAATGTATCATAAAGCCCAATTAAAGCTAACTAATATTTTCTTCTCTTGGCCCATGCAACATCACATCTTAGGGTCCTTTAATCAGTAAAAATGGGTTGATGTATTTATCCCAAAATTACCATGTTTCCATCACCAAATTTTCTTCATTTTCATAGTTGCGTAAATTCTGGTTGATTTATTGCCCTAAATGTGAACAATCATAACTAAATTTGTAGACCTTGTATTAGAGTGATTCCAAAGGCTATAGAACCCTTATTGAGTCTAGTTTCAAGGAAAAATATAGATTTTTGCCAATTAGAAGCACATCATTCCCAGATTTAATTTCTTTCAACGCTACTCCAAAACCTTTCCAGTTTTTCTGGGTTAATTTTAAAAATTCATAACATTTTGTATATAGTTTTAAATGATTCATATAACCTATCAAGTTAAAGCTTAGGATGTCAACTTTCACCTTGGAAAATTTCATAATTTTTGAACATTATTTGATCAACAAAATGCATTGCACAACAACACTGCCTCACTAAAAGCAATGAAACGACAAGCACTTGCAACTTGAATAAATTCCATTTTTGTAAACAAATTCCCCTACTCTTTAATTCACTATTTTATCCCTTTAATAACTCAAAGATCTAAGAAACATAAGGAAATAAATTTGGGACACCTTTTAAACTAGGGCTTAGCAGTTCACTTAATTCAGGCTTATTCTCTAGCCTTTAATCCCAAAATTTGGGGTATTACACTCTCTCTTCTTTTCCTCTTGATTTTGCTTTGCTACAAGTGAGATTCATGAAGGAAAAGGGATTACAAGGTATTTCCATGAATTTTAAGGGCATAATACGTGAATTCTACAACTACATACCTTGGTTTTGCCTTCTTGAACCCTAGCCCTTCTCTCTTGCTCTATATGTTCTCAAACTTCTCTCTCTCTTCTTTGCTCTTGCTGGCTGAAAATGAGAACTAAGGAAGAGGACAAAGCCTTACAAAATATCCTATTTCCACATCCCTAGAAATATAATATTTAATTGTCAATAACACATGCCAATTTCTTGATATAATCATCTTTTCCTCTCTCTCCATTACTTGGCTGAAAATTTATCTTTGAAGCTTCTTGAATTACCGTAATTTACCTCCACAAATATTTTACTCTTGGTTGCAATTGTTGACCCTTTGACTTTCCCTTTTACTTGGCATAGTTGTTTCTCTTTCTTCTTGCCTAAGTTACGTAAATGAAGCCTTAAAGGAACCAAATATGCTTCTTCAATTTGCTTCATTGACTCACTCACAATAAATGGCAAGATGACCATTTATTAAAACCTTAACTTTTTGACTTTTCAAACTTTAGTTTTTTGCTTGATTTACTTACTTCAACTTGGCAATTGGAATTTAATCATTTATTCCTTGCCCAAGAATGACGACATTAAGGCCCTTCAATTAACCAAGTTGGCTTCTTGAATTGTCACAATTTTATCTCCAATATTACTTTTAGTTTGCCTACAATTATTGACTTTTCAATTTAATGTTCACTTAGATGCAATTTATTCCAACTCTTGTCATATTTATTCAAATGTCCATTGTCTATGCCTCATCTATCTTTTTGGACATCCTACATAATAATAATAAGGAAAAATATGGACTATTAATTTTTGCTAGCCAAATGACTATTTTGCCTATACTTTTTGTGATTTATTGTATTAAATCATATCTTCTTCTATCCTCCTTATTTTTGGCCAAAGCTTGACATTTTTATTGGGCCACTATTTGTACTATTTTATGCTCCAATTTGGACTTGCATGTTAGGCCTTTAAGGGACTAAAAGTTGCTCATTTGCGGCCAAACTTAATTATAGTACTTGAAATCACTAAGTGCATTATTGTGTAACTTCATATGCCTTTCAATTCACCATTTTATTCCATTAAATGTCTCAATATATAAAGGGAATATTGGTGATGAAAATTGGGATGTTACATTGGACACTACCCTTTTACTTGGAGCACTCAAGGTTATAGAGCTCATTCCTTCCATCATCAAAATGTCAGATTTGGAGCTTAAACCCATACACTCTAATCTTAAATATGTTTTCCTTGCTGATTATGATAAACTTCCTGTTATTGTGTGATACGCTCCGCAAATATACGGGTCGTGCCAAATAATAAAATGATAAGTAAAGTATTGTCCCACGAGGAATCAATCAATTAATTTTTAGGTATTAAAATCTCATTTTCTTTTAAGTTAAACGAATCTAGTTATGAGTAAATTCAAAGGAAATTAATTAACGAAAACTATCAATATCAAACACAACCTAGAGTTATTAATGCCTCACTAGCACCCCAAATCTTAAATCCATTTAATTAGTTAATCTCAAATGTCAAGTTTGTTAATCTCGAGTATAATTAGTTATAAGTGCTTGTCGGTCCACTCACAACCCTCTCTTAAGTATAATTGTTATGTCAAACCTAATTACTCAAGAGGCAAGATAACTCACACACACTCTTCAACAATTATATCACTACTACAGAAGGGACTTTTAACAACTAGTTTTTTGCCCTTTAGATGATTGTTTTCAGGGGGACGTCTATGTTAGGGTCGTTGAAAATTTGAGAAAAGACGACTGTTTTTAAACAGTCGTGGTATTAGAGATACAACGACTATTTTAGAAAAAACAGTCGTTGTATCTTTTTTTTTAAAAAACATTTTACTCCTTACAACCCAGACAATTGTTGGGTTATCTCTATATTATTATAAGTCTCACCCACGTCCATCTACTACACCATCCCCCTCTACTCCTCCACTATATGTCTACAAGTCCCCACCTCCTCCATCCCCTTCACCATAGCATCCATACTACTACAAGTCCCCATTGCTCCATCCCCTTCACTATTGCCTCCATACTACTTCAAGTCTCCCCTCCCATCGGCTCCATCTTCACTGCCTCCATACTAGTAGATGAACCTATCTTAACGAGTTCTCTAACCTGTACATTGCCATCTCTAAAAGAAAAAACTAGATCCACGAACCATTCTCTCATGATTAACTCTTTAGGTTCCCCTATTACTCATGGAAGTGAAAATCACATGTTAATTTTTCTATCATGACATATAGCACATATATCATCATAACATCATTTCAATGTGAAAACTTCAACTTTCAATGTAAATCATGACATGCATATGGCCAAAGAGATGTCATATTTCCATGAAATCCCTATGCTTCATCATCATTTTCCAAAGTGTTCTCTATAAAGCACAATGCCTTAGCAGATTCAAAGTACTCAAATAAGAAAGTAGGAAAAGTAATCGAATATGCAAACTTATATAGAATTGTACAAAACCACTACAATATGTAAAAAAACCTCTACAAATCATCACCGCTCTATATGTTGTAGAAGATGTCCTAACAAAAGGTCTCGGATCAAATTAATGTCTTCGATTGTGTAGGGGTTCTGATTTCCAAAAATCTTTGCGCAAAATGGAGAATATGTTAACATAAATCAATAAATTGAATGAAATAACTAACAATTCAATCACATGAAAGGAAATGAAATTTAGTTGAGAATCAAGAAATGATCACCTGTTCAAAATTTATAGTAAGGCTACTGAAAATGATGTTATACATATATAGTATAACATAGAAGCCATACTCAGTTTTCCCTGCTTGCCGAGGACACTATACTTAAAAAACAAATGGTAAAAAAGAATAAAGGCCTATGTAAAGCAATAGTCAATCAAAGAACTTGAATGTAAAGAACTTACGTTTGGCTGGAACTACTTTGTCGAACTACCTTTACCTTTACGCTTCCCACCCATTATATAATATGTCTTCAGTGCACTGTAATAATTAAAATGATAAACAAAAGATATTAAAATAATTGAGTAAAATAAAAAATCAATGACTACAAAATAAATTTACTTACATGTTAAAAATGTTTTTGATATCTGCATCTGGCTTGCGACCCAATTAGTCAAACCAAAAGATGACGTTGATCAAGGGACAAGGAACACAAAGACTCCAATGATAACTACAATCACATGCATATATCGATTAAAATGAGGTTAGATAACATGATACTATTTAGCAAAGTGAATGTGTATAAATATATCAAATAAAGTTACTTGCCCTTTAACAATTGGTACTAGATAACAAGGTAGCTGAGTCTCACCTATTGTATAGCCTACATAGCTCATCTGGTCTTCCAACCTCTGGTTATTATGCCGTGACATTTTGCCAGGACATAAGAAGCCATATGTAGTGCCGAGCCCTCGTTCGGCACACAGTTTGTGGAAGTAGCTACCACATAAATGAAATGAGAAATGACTCATAAATGTAGAAACCTGAAACCCCTTAATATCAGTGCATTAATTACAATTAAAAATTATAACTAAACTCACATTATTACAAATGTGACCCATCCTGTGTCTATCTCCTCCAAAGATAGGAACTCTCTAATATCTTTGTTATCAAGTCCATAAGTATACGAGATTATATGACCCACAATCTCACAAGGCATCTGCAAGTCGACCTTGTTTATGTCTTGATGAATATTTTGCAGCTGTGCTAAAATGGGAAATTTTGTCGCACTATCTTTTTCCTAGTAAGACACAAAATAAAGATTATAAGTAGAATGTCAAGGATTAAGTAATAGTAAGGTGTTTCCTACCATTGGAGGGACTGGCACAGTCTGAACAAGATGTCTAGACCACAAGATGAAAGATCCTATTGCCTGACCTAGTCTAGCAACCTTACCATCGAGGAACGAGACATCTACACCTTCATCCCCCAGTCGAACACGTGTGACATTGACCTTACATTGATCGTCCCATAATTGGTTATTATGGTGGGTAGTGGCATATATGTATACAATAGTATCAGTAACAGCACGCGGGTACGGGACTTCCAAATATAGAGTGCAAGGTTCTCCAGGCTCTAGTGAAGGACCAGGATCGCCATGTCCAACCTCTGGCAGATTGTAACTGCCTTTGGTGCTGGGAAAGGCCGGGGATTCCTGAGTAAGAGAAATGAAAGAATTAATTAAAATAACGTAAGGAAAAATGCAATGTTATATTAAATGAAATTATTTACAAACCTCAGATCCAGTTTCCACGTTACACATCCCGCCTTGCATGTGAGACAACACCATCATACTCATCTCACCACGTAGCTTACTCAACAACTCTTCTTTAAGCTCGTCTCTAAGTGAATGACACATTTGCACCACTAGCTCTACTCGAATTTCCTCTCAAACCCTGGCCACAAACTCCTACTCATTTCACAACATCCATAAGCTTGTGAACCTCGTCCAAAGTATTTAGAGATATCAGCTCCCCTTAACTCCCCTCTAACTTGACCAGGGTAATCTAGATTCCCAAGCGCCGTTGCTAAGATGTCCATCCTTCCAGTTTGAGTGAAGGAACCCTGAATGCTCTACTCTTCAAGGTCATCCTACAGCATACAATAGATAAATAGAAAGTAATTACATGCAATCTAGTTAGGAAAATGAAACACACTTAAATATACTTGTTATTAAATACTCACAATCCTTTTAGCGACATCAGCAATGACTCGATTTATATATTGTTCTCACTTTATCCTCCCTGCTTTCCATTTTTTGTGAGCAGGGGAGGAGGTGACACCTGCACGACAATACTAGGATCTGGTCGGGTTGCTTCCTCCAATTTTTGCAATTCAGCCTGCATCATCTTCTTTTCGAGCTTCCGATATCCCTCACGTGACATGTAATAAGGATAATTGTTTTTCGCTCACCTCTCTTTATTTGCTTGACTCAATTTCTATATAAACAAAGAATAATGATAACTGAGTTAGCGATGCCAAGTAAGTTCAACTAAAATGTTTAACACTAAGATGAACAAAATATACCAGGAAATTAGGATCCTGCCATGATGCCACAAACAACCTCCAGTCATTTAGAGAAAGAAACGAATACTCTTTGCAAGGATCCTCATGACTCCTTAGCCCTCAAACGTACTTGGTTGTGAGCATGAACTTGAAATCTTTCCATCGTTCATGAACTTCCCCCATCTAACGCTTGTACATTTGCCTCGTATTGGGAACATCATAGGTTTGCTACAAAACAAAATATATATTAGTTATATATGAAAAAATAGAAATAGAGATAGAGATAACAATACAACTTTACATACCAAAAGTTGATATTAAATCATAGCCTTTGTCTCCTTTGAAACTTCCCTCCAGGTAGGAATTAGAACGCTAACCTTGCTCCGACTCAAAATGCCAACGTAGCTAATGAACTTGTCTCCCTCTTCGTCGATAGGTTTTAAATCAACATCAAATTCCACGTGAATCCTCACCTGTTCTTCCTCATGACGTTTGACCAACGACCGTAGCTTCATGCTTCCTCTGACATATTTCTTAACAGGTGAACCAACAGAGTTGCCCAAATTTGAACGTGACATGATCCTGCTAAGAAATAAATGTGACATATGATAAGTAAATTGAAATTACACGCATACTTTAAAAAATTCAAAATCTTACTAAGAAATAAATGTGACATATGATAAGTAAATTGAAATTACATGCACACTTTAAACAATTCAAAATCTTACTTTAAGTGTTTTCCCAGATTCCTTCACAATGATCAACTATAGCTGTATATTCATCATCATCTACCAATTCCACTTCAGATGGCATAGGCGGATTTGTAGTGAAAGGCGGTGTGTCTTCAAGATTCAAACTCAGATCACCATCCTTTTGTTTTTTACTTTGGAGTACAATAGAAAATTTTTCATTTGTTGGATCAATGACATTAAACACTTGTTTTGCCTAACTTGCTAGAATGAATGGCTCATCTTTATAACCGACTCTTTTAAGATCAATTGAGGTAAATCCAAATTGATCTATTTCAACAGCATTATTGTTAACCTACTTGCATTTGAATAAAGGAACTCTCAACTTAGTGTGGCTTATCTCCCATATGTCTTCAACAACTCCATAATAGATCGTGGATGCCAAAATGGGGTTTTTGTCTTTTGAACTAGAAAAGTGAATTGATTTGGCTACCACTATCACCCCGCTATTCTGCATAGTACTTCTGTTATCCTGGGCTTTTGTATAGAAAGAATGCCCGTTTATATCGAATCCACTTCAAGTTATGACATTAAAACAAGGCCCCCAAGCTAACCATTTGATTGTCTCAGACACATTGGTCTCATGCACTATCTTATCCTTGAACCACTCTATGAAAGTCTTGTTTTGCTCATTAGCTATTTGCATGTCATTTTTTCTTGGACTTCTTTAAACTCTTTCTGTGTTCAGCTAAGTATGGCTAAACTTCTTCTGTATTATTCAAAATATACAAGTGTGCTTGCAACACCTCTTCACGACGCATACTCTTCACTTTGAGCCCTCGTGTTCCCTTATTTGTACTCTTTTCATGACAAGATTGGGCCTTCGACCTTGATAGATATTCTTTGCAAAAGTCCATAGCCTCTTCAACGACATATCTTTCTACAATTGAGGCTTCAGGTTGATAAGGATTCTTAGAATACCCTTTTAAGTTCTTCATGTATCGCTCGAAAGGGTACATCCACCGTAGATAAAATGGGCCACATAGTCTTACCTTTCTTACCAGATGAACTATTAAATGCACCATTATATCGAAGAATACAGGAGCAAAATGCATCTCTAGTTGGGAAAGAATAGTATAACCCTCATTTTCTAATTCATCTAACTTTCCAATGTCAACAACTTTGCTACAAATAGCATTAAATAAATTGCACAACCTTGTTTTATCACGCTTCGCACATCATCTTTCATAATGCCTCTGATAGATACTGCTAATTGTTGTAGCATTAAGACATGACAATTATGGGACTTAATTCCTACTAACTTCAAATCTTCTATTGACACAAGCCGGCTCACATTAGAAGAATACCCTTATGGCACCATAGTGCCATGCAAACACCCACACAAACTTCTTTTCTTGGCTTTTGACAATGTATGCACTGCTGTCTGCATATAAGCCCTCTTACCATCATCTCTTAGTTTTGGATATAGTCATTCTCTTATTCCCATTTCAACCAAGTCTAGCCTCGCACTGATTCCATCTTTAGTCTTACCTAGTATGTGTAAAAGCGTACCAACAAGACTTTCACATACATTTTTCTTGACATTCATCACATCAATACTATGTCTTATATCAAGACTACGCCAATATGGAAGATTAAAGAAAATTGACCTCTTCTTCCATATGTTCTTCTTACCCGTAGTCCTCTGATTCTTACTAAAATTGGCATCAATTCTTTTCACCCAACTATAAACCTCGTCTCCAGTTAATGCCTTCGGAGTCATTCCATTCTCTGGTAACCCGTTAAAAGTTTTCTTCAGCCTACGGTATGGGTGGAACCGAGGAAGAAATCGTCTATGACCAAGGTAGACCGTTTTTCTACCATGCTTCAGTTGATGGAAGTGTGTGCTTGCTCCACATATCAGACATGCTTTATGACCCTTCATACTATAACCTGACAAGTTCTCGTATGCTAGGAAGTCATTAATCGTAGTGAAAATCATTACACGTAGCTTAAAGGACTGTTGGTTTTATACATCAAACACATCTACGCCATGCTCCCACAACTTCTTTAAGTCCTCTATCAAAGGTGCCAAGTAGACATCGATATCGTTCCCCGACTGTTTTGGTCCAGAAATCATCATAGAAAGCATCATATACTTCCGTTTCATACACAACCAAGGAGGTAAGTTGTAAATCATCAGCAGAACCGGCCATGCACTATGTGTACTACTAAAAGTACCATAAGGATTGATTTCATCTGTGTAAAGCCCAAGCCGAAGGTTTCTATGCTCGCTGCCAAATCCGGGATACATTTCATATACTTTCTTCCATTATGGAGAGTTAGCTAGGTGCCGAAGGTATTTTCCATCACATACTCTGTCATCATAATGCCATCTCAGCTTCTTTGCTTCTTTCGCATTAGCAAACATTCGTTTGAACCTCGGAATGATTGGAAGATACCACAAAACCTTTAAAGGTTGCTTCTTACTTGTCTCATCACCACACCTAGCACCTTTCTCCACTTTGTATCTCAAAATTTTACATTTTGGACACTCACTCAATCCTTCATACTCATTTCTGTACAATACACAATCATTAGGGCTAGCATGTATCTTTTTATACTCCATACCCGTCGCAGACAAGATTTTCTTGGCTTCATACATATGATTTGGAAGTACATTATCCTCTGAAAACATATCATACAACAGTTTAAGTAACAATGTGAGACTACTATCAATCCACCCATAAGTTACCTTTAAGTTGACCAAGTGTAAAATACCTGACAAGCGTGTATACTTAGTACACCCATGGTACAAATGTGTCTCCGCATCACTTCTCACGCTATCATATATAGGAGATTGCACAAAACATTGTACCTCCACATCATGAATCATTTTCTCCATTCTATCATCATCTCCAACCTCCAAGACTTCCTTCTCGTAGGACGCATAAGCGGTTACTTCCTCACCATGCCATATCCACCTTGTGTACCGAAGATTTATTCCATCACAAACTAAGTGATCTCTTATAACATCAATATCCCGTCAACTCTCATTTAAACACTGCACACATGGACAAAAATACTTCCCATTTTTACCAAGCGCATTCATTTTAGCAAGTTTAATAAACTCTTCCACCCCTTTCTCATATTCTCCACTAGTCTTAATGCATTCATCCAGCTATGACCCATTTTACTACTCCAGGCCTATTCCATTTTCAACAGTACTCAATTTTAGACCAGTTGTCATTATAATATGAATATAGGTCAAGACATGGCATAGCTTACTCATTTTTTAAAAATTTCAGCAGGATTTCCCCTTAAATGTAAGATATCTAAAACTTTGAACAACAACCCAAATAACAATAACAGAACTTTGACATACTATAGAGGATTTCAATGGTGATTATATACAAAAAAAGTCATTGAAATTGAACAAAACTAAGTTTCTTTCTCTACCCCATATGTAGGACCATAGGAGTAAATTTATTAAGATCCTTAGAAATAGCAATTTAACAGATAATCACAGCCATTCTTAATATATAACAAGCTATCATAGGGATTTGTCATTTACCTTGAAAATGCAGGAAGAAAGTTGAAGAGCTAATGCTTAGTCAGTAATTATTTTTGAGTCTCTGCAGGAGGACCTTGATTCACCAGTTTACTATTTTACGGCCCATACACTTACGGTGCCTGCTTCAAATTACCAAGATAAGCATAGTATGAGATAAATAACTTAATAACAACTTTAATAACTTGAAACATCAAAACTCATAATTTGAAAAACTTCATTAACCTTGAATTCAAATAATCTAATAACATTAAATAACATCAAATAACATAATAACTCATAATAACATTTAAATCCTACCCATACAGACAATCTACCCAAACTCCCAAAACATCCCACAGAAACTCAGAAACCATCACACATCCTTCTCCCCCGTTTTGTCACCATCAGAAGGGGGCTGAGGAAAAGTGATATCAGAAGGTGGAACATAGGATACCATGACAGTGAGAGGATCAATTAGAGATGTTGGCTGTGGTACAGAGGATGAGGGAGGTAGTGAAGGCGACCGATCAAAAGTAACATCAACATTAGAATCTGGATCAGTAAAGAGTACATAAGTCTGTGGTATAGAGGTATGAGTGGTCTCAGGAGGCACCTCTGAGGATGAAGAGGGGAAATGTGAGTGTAAGAAGGTCTCCATACTTGTTATCCTCTGAGACATCTCATCCTGAGTCTTGAACATCAACTCAAAATTGGTATTGGCTTTATCTACCAATTTGATGACCTGTGACTCCATCTTTTCAACTAGCTTCTCATACTCAGCCACTAACTCCTTCTTCAGACTTGATACGGTTTGATTGATTGCCTCAGTAACATGGTTTGAAAGAGAGGCCTTAATGAAAAAAGGCGGAGGAATAGGACTCTGAGCAGATGATTGTGCCTCATCACCTCTGGATGGAGTGGCTTCCCTCTTGGATGTGGCTTTGGTTCGACTCACCGGAAGATTGATACCCATGTGAGTTAACTGAGTCTTACCAAACCTTGAGATGAGTACCCTTTCAGTTCCTTCCAAATACCAGATCTTGTTTTTCATCAGTATGAAAGAAACAATCTGAGGGTATGGTATGGTTGTAGATCTTGATGAAGAAAATCAAAACCTTCTCATCTCGTTGAAGATAATCTCCCCCACATTCCTTTGTTGCCCGGCAATAAAAGAGGCCAACGGATAATAATCCTTTTGAGCAAAATGGGTATAATTTTTGGACTTATTGACTATGCTTCGGGAATATATATAATAAAGAAATCTGTGAATATCAGGCATGTCAATAGGTTTGAAATTGAGGGGGCCTATTGGGTCTTTTGGTCTCAAAATATTGAAAGCTTCATTGGCAGAGAAAGAGGGTGGATCAGGAGGAGGTGCAACATAACCAAGTAAGTCATTTATGATCTTGGCAGATATCATAATAAATCTTCCTCTAACAGTAGTAGATACTGCTTCCTCAATCAATTCACCAGATCTAGACTTAATGTTATGAGACTTCATGTTGCAATAAAAAGTTTTCACTACAGTGGGAGAGTATGGCAAATGGATGTTAAGCCAGGGAGCATAGTATTGAAGATAAGGGTATAAATCCAAATGACAATTCTTCTTTAAGTAATCCAAATCCACATATACCACAAGACAGAAGTGTCTATGACTAAATTCATCATCATATACCTTCTGAGGCAAGGCCTTAAGTTCTTCAGTATTGAATCCCTCAGGAGGACTAGTGATGTGATCATCCACTGGTGCTTGTGAGGCAGAAGGTGCTCCTGAAGTAGAGGCACTTGATTGGCCAATATGTTGTGAACTTGAAACACCGGCTTGAGAAACAATTTTTCCAATTATCTTCTCAAGTTTGGACTTCTCCAATGCTTCCCGAAGTTGTTTGTTGAATGAATCACCAGAGGAGGAAGATGATTGTTGGGGTTGCTCTGACTCCTTTTTCTTCCCTTTTCCTTGAATCTCCTTGGATTAAGACCGGGTAACTGTTGGTTCCTTGAACACCACACCCTTTGGTTTCTTCTGAGGAGGTTGGTCTTTCTTTGATATTTGAGGTTTTAGGTGAGGTTTCTTAGCCGGGGTCCTCTTTTTGGTCTTGGGTTTAGGAGGAGGTGATGGTGAGGAAGAGATTTTGGGAGAGGGAGGTGTTGGTTCTGGGGCACCAGATGCACTGGTAGCAGAGTGAGTAGGAGAGGAGAGTGAGATCTTTGAGGAATAGAGGGTAGTTTAGTTCTTGCCATTGTAGAGAAAGTGGAAGAGAAGCAAAAACTCTCAGTTTTTGAAGGAAAGGCAAACGAAGATTAGGGCACGAATGAGAAATGCAGAGTGTAAGAATCACCTTTTATAGAAGATTAAAGAGTTGTAACGGTGATTTGAGACAAATGGGCGCGATTGATTGAAGAGAAAATGGTTGAAGGTGAAGAGTTACGCCCTTCGAGTGAGAGAACACCTCGAGTGAGAGTAGGAAGTGCGACGTTCTGAGCTCCCCCGTAACTGATATAAGTGACAGTGCTCGAGCATGAACCCTAGTGCTCGAGTGATGTTCATACTGTGCTGGAGTTGTTCTATCAGTGCTCGAGTGATGTTCTGGAAAATTAATAAAATGTGTAAAACGTACCTGGATTGTGAATTTCTTGACATATCTTGTGTCTTTGTACTCAAATCCTCCAAAATCATTTGAGTAACCATAATTTGGATAGCTTTTGAAAGGAAATTCTTCTTCTTCACTCGAGCAGGCACTCCTCACTTCAAGCATGTTCATATCATGCTCGAGTGAGAGTTCCTCACTCGCGAGTGAGTTCGATTCTCACTGTTGCCTTTGATACAGTCTCTTGGTATTCTTATTTCCTCTATTAACCTCTGTTTTACATGTCAAGAAACAGAGCATTTTTAATAGTGCTGTGCTCGAGCAGAGCTGCTTGTGCTCGAGTGAACCAGCTTATCACTCGAGCAGCACTCCCAGTGCTCGAGTGACAGACCTGCAAAAAGGTTTTTAACACTCCGATGCCAAAGTCAGTATGGTTATCATCAAAATAAACATTTAATTAAAATACTTAACAAGAAAACTCACAACTCATTGGGATTAACCATTCCCAATTCTCTTCGACTATATAAAAACTGATCTTTTGCAATTGGCTTTATGAAAATATCCGCAAGTTGAAGATGAGTTGGTATGAATTCCACTTTGACATCCTTCTTTTGAACATGATCTTGAATGAAATAATGATGAATGTCTATGTGCTTGGTCCTTGAGTGTTGTACAGGATTCTTGGCCAAGCTTATCGTGCTAGTGTTATCACAATAAATTGGAATTTCTTTTAAATAAATTCCTAAATCTTGAAGTTGTTGTTTCAACCATAATACTTGAGAACAGCAACTTGCCACAGCTATATATTCAGCTTCAGTTGAAGATAATGAAACTGTGTTCTACTTCTTGCTGAACCATGATACTAGAGAGCCTCCGAGAAATTGACATTGACCACTGGTACTCTTTCGGTCAGTTTTATATCCTCCGTGATCTGAATCTGAATATGTCATTAAATACTCACTCCCTCTTTTCGGATACCAAAGACCAAGTTCTGAAGTATCTCCTAGATATTTGAAGATTCTTTTTACTGTCTCTGCATGTGATACTTTAGGAGCGGATTGATACCTTGCACACATTCTTACGCTGAACTGAATATCTGGCCTGCTTGCTGTGAGATAGAGTAATGAGCCAATCATTCCTCTATACTTTGTGATGTTGAAGCTAGGTCCCTTTACATCAGCATCCAACAGCGTTGTAGAACTCATTAGAGTATCAACTCCGTTAGCATTATCTAATCCATATTTCTTTAACAATTCTTTCAAATACTTTGTCTGAGATATAAATATACCATTCTTCTTTTGTTTGATTTGAAGTCCAAGAAAGAAGTTCAATTCTCCCATCATGGACATTTCAAATTCTCCCTGCATAATCTTAGAAAATTCTTGACACATAGATTCGTTAGTAGCACCAAAAATAATATCATCAACATAAATTTGAACAATTAGAATATCATTTTTGTTATGTTTGATGAATAGAGTTGTATCAACTTTACCTCTGACAAAACTTTCATCAAGAAGAAATTTGCTTAGTCTTTCGTACCAAGCTCTAGGTGCTTGTTTCAAACCATATAGTGCTTTTTTAAGTTTGAATACATGATCAGGTTTTGTTTCATCTTCAAACCCAGGAGGTTGTTCTACATATACTTCCTCCATAATATAACCATTTAGAAAAGCACTTTTCACATCCATTTGATAAAGTTTAAAACCTTTAAGGCAAGCAAAAGCTAGAAGTACTCATATTGCTTCCAATCTTGCCACTGGAGCATATGTTTCCTCATAATCAATACCTTCTTCTTGATTATAGCCTTTTGCAACCAATCTTGCTTTGTTTCTCACAATGATTGCTGACTCATCAAGTTTGTTTTTGAAAACCCATTTGGTCGCTATAACCGTATGATCTTTAGGTCGAGGAACCAAATCCCAAACTTGATTTCTTTGAAATTGATTTAGTTCTTCTTGCATAGCAATCACCCAATCATTGTCAGATAAAGCTTCTTCTATGTTAGAAGGTTCAATTTCAGAAATAAAAGCAGAAAAAGTTACCTCATTGAGGATTCTATTTCTGGTTTTGACACCTTCATGAATATCTCCTATGACTTGATCAATTGGATGATCCTTCATATGTCTCCATGCTTTAGGTTGAGCATATTCATCGATATCTTCTAAATTTTGAAAATCATTTGTTTCAAAATCATCCTGCTTTGAAATAGATTTGTTTTTCTTGATTGAATCCATTTCTTCTTCATCAATAAGTTTTGTCTGAGATTCAATTTCATCAAACACAACATGAATAGATTCTTCAACAGTACATGTTCTTTTATTGAAAACTCTATAAGCCTTACTTCTATTAGAATATCCTAGAAATATACCTTCATCCGACTTTGAATCAAATTTACCTAAGTTTTCTTTACCATTGTTGTGAATGAAACACTTACACTCGAAGATATGAAGATGAGCAATATTTGGCTTTCTTCCTTTGTAAAGTTCATATGGCGTCTTTCCAAGTGATTTGCGGATATATGCTCGGTTTGAGATATAGCATGCAGTACTCATTGCATCTGCCCAGAATACTTGTGACATTTCTTTTTCATTAAGTAATGCTCTCGCCATTTCTGTAAGAACTCTGTTCTTTCTTTCCACTACTCCATTTTGTTGAGGGGTTCTAGGAGCAGAAAAGTTATGATCTATTCCTTCGTTGTTGCAGTAGTTTTCAAATAGTTGATTATCAAATTCTCCTCCATGATCTGTCCTAATAGAAACAATAGAAATACCTTTCTCATTTTGAACCTTTTTGGCAAACATAATGAATTTAGCAAAGGTTTCATCTTTTGAAGCAATAAATATAGTCCAAGTAAATCGTGTAAAATCATCGACAATTACTAAAGTATATAAATTTCCTCCAAAACTTTTTACTCTTGTAGGTCCTACCAAGTCCATATGAAGTAATTGTAAAGGTTTTGAAGTAGAAATCTCATACTTTGTTTTAAAAGAAGATTTAGTTTGTTTGCCTTTTTGACATGCTTCACAAATCATATTATCTTTGAATTTGAGTTTGGGAAGGCCAACAACTAAATCTTTTCTAATCAGTTTGTCAAGTTGATTCATATTGACATGAGCCAAACGCTTATGCCATGACCAACTTTCTTCTGATAGACTAAGAAAACAATTTTCAGAAGAATTTGAATTTAAATAAATAGTATAACAATTACCGTCCCTTTGAGCTCGGATCTTTGCCTTGATAGATTCTTTGTTCAGAGGTAGATCTTTCTTGCTTACTATCAAGCATTCTTTTGAGTCAAAAATTACCCAGTTATCTTTGTCAGTGCTTTGACTTACACTCAGGAGGTTGTGACATAATCCCTCAACATAATATACTCCATTGATTTGAACACCATCGGATTTTCCTACTTCACCAATTCCAGCAATACGTCCAGATTGATTACCTCCAAATGTTACTTTTCCTCCTTCTCTAGTTTCTAGCAAGGTGAACTTATTTTTATCACCAGTCATGTGTCTCGAACATCCACTATCAATATACCATTTGTTTGCTCGAGATGCTTTGAGACATACCTAGAATAAGATGATCAAGTTTTAGGTACCCACACTTTCTTGGGTCCTTTGTGGTTAGTATGTGTCCCTTTCGGAACCCATTTATATGTTCCAACAACCTGTCCCTTTTTGAAATAACACAATGAAGTATAATGTCCTTTCCTATTACAATAATTGCATGATGCGAATGGATTCGATGTATGCACAGGATTCCTAAAATATTTAAGATAGGCTCTACTATTCTTCTTATATCCTTTATTCTTATCATGAACAGAATTATATCCAATTCCAGATTTATCAAATGAAACTTTCTGAGAATTTAATATAACCTTGAGAGTTTCACTCCCTTTAGTAAACTTTTCAACAATTTTGGTTAAATCTTCTATTTTCTTATCTTTCTCTTTACACATTTCATATGATGATATGACAGTACTTTCTAATTCTTTTACTTTCTTCTTATAACTAACCATTTCTTTAGCAACTTTGATGAACTCTGTATGCAATGCACTATATTCAGATAACAATTCATCATAGGAGGGTTCAGAATCACTTACCTCAGAGTCTGATTCTTCTTCCTTAGCTACCAAGCATAGATTTGCTACTTCGTCGTTGTCACTTTCTTCATCTGACGAACTATCACCCCATATAGATGATATATATGCTTTCTTTTTCAGCTTCTTTTTGTCTTTGTTTTTGAAACATTCAGATTTGATGTGTCCTGGTTTCCCGCATTCATAGCATACTATCTGTTGTTCTTTATTTTCTTTCTTGCTTGGTCCACCTTGATAGTTCTTGAAATTCCTTTGACCTCTTCTGTAGAATTTCTTGAATTTTCTCACGATCATTCCCATTTCATCATCATTAGGGACATCTTCATTCTCGGAAGATTCTTCTTTTTCTTTGATAGCTTTAAGTGCAACTCCCTTTTTCTTTTTATCATCGAATTCTTCAAGTTCCTTTTTGAATCTCAACTTACCTTCATATTCAGAAAGACTTCCAAAGAGAGCAGCTATGGATCTCATAGATTCTCCTTTAGCTTCTTCGATGGCTGTCACCTTTACTTCCCACTCTTTTGTAAGAATATTAAGAATCTTTCTTACCTGAGAATTTTGATCAAACGACTTTCCAAGAGCAGATAATTGATTAACAAGATGAGTATACCTGAGTTCAAACTCTGATATACTTTCTCCAGATTTCATACGAAATAAATCATATTCTGTAATTAAAGTATTGATTCTATTTTCTTTGATTCCAGATGTACCTTCGTGAGCAATTTCAAGAGCATCCCACATATCTTTGGCAGTTGGTAGAGTACATATACGAAAATATTCTTTTTAACTAACAGCACTCTGTATCATAAGAATGGCTTTACTATTTAATGTCACTAACCTTTTATCATTCTCATCAAATTCATCTGGGCTCTTTTTAACTGCTCTATCTTCGATTTTCTTCATTGGAACATAGTCACCATCTTGAATAACATTCCACAATCCGTATTCGTTGGCCATCACAAACACTCTGAATTTAGCTTTCCAGAATGAAAAATGTTCTCCAGCAAAACCAGGAGGTCTAGTGATTGAAGCTCCATCTGGAAGAATGTTTTCACCCATTGTTGCCATTTGTCGGATCCTTCTCAAGCTGTTAGGCTCTTCAGAGAAGACTAAGCTCTGATACCAAATGTAAGAGGCAAGCTTCACCCAAGAAGGGGGTGAATTGGGTGATGTTATAAATTTTTCGCTTGATGTGGTGATATGAAAAATATAGTAGATAGAGTAGAGTTGAGAAGATTTGAACACAGAGAGTTATACTGGTTCGGCCTAACAACCAGGCCTACGTCCAGTCCTCAGAGATCAAGACCTAGTGAGATTTTCACTATACCTCCAAGATTCAATGGGCTCTCAGAATGCCACAAAACAACAATCGTCCTTGAACGGACTACAAGCAGAAATATTCTCTCAATAAGAAATTTCTCTCCCCCTTACGGTAAGTCTTATGTGCAGAAAAACAACCTTTGACCCTTCTCACTTGCTTATGTATACAAGACTTATGAGCAGCAACGTTCTCTCCTGCTTACACCACTGTAAGTCTTACGAGCAGCAACGTTCTCTTCTGCTTGTATCTTATAAGGCTTATGAATGGAAGGTACAACAAGCAATTCTCTCAACTACTTCTCTCGTAAGGAAAACTACCCTCTCAAGGTCCCAATACCTTGAGATCAAATAAACATAGAATTTGAATTGTATGAAGACTATCTTACAGAGCAAATGAATAAACACTGAAGATCAATGTGTATACAGAGAAAATGATGAATAGCAGAGACTCGTGTATAAGCTTGTGAGTTTTTGTGCTTCGTTGTTGTATATAACTATCTCTGAATCTCTGTATATATATAGTTGCTTCATTTTTTGCCCGTTTGGGAAATCATCGCTTGAGGAGCGGGACTTTTGCAACTATTGAAAGACACGCGCATGTTTGAATATTCTGAATGCGGTAGGTGCGAACGTGTTTGTAATCATGTTGTCTGCCGTTGTTTGACTTTCTCCGTAACAACTAATTTTCAAACGTTCATCTTCCTGCATCATACTTAAAATACATTCAAAATGATGTTAAGCAATGATAATAAGTAATGATGATATGAATAAATAATAATAAACCATATTCGGATTGAACGTTGTGAGACTTGGCATTTTTTATGATATGGAAGAGCATCACTCGAGCATGGATGGCTCACTCGAGTGATCTTCCTATTTTCCTCTTTATGCTTCAGTTATCAAGTTGTGCTTGCAAAGAATTTCAGAGAGACAGAATTCACACTCGAGAGTGAAGTGGGGTCTCACTCGAGCACAACTCCCCCTGCTCAAGTGATCTTGCATTTTCTACTGGGAGTGTCTTCTCGAGTCATCACTCGCACACCATTTTGACAAGAGTGAGATTTTGTACTCGCGGGTGATGTGGACCCTCACTCGAGCACACACACTCCTGCTCGAGTGAGACGCATATTATAGAGGAATATGCTCTCAATACCAACACTCACATCAGAAACTCAGAGAGAGATAAATTTATCACTCGTAGGTGATGTGGGCCCTCACTCAAGCACACAGACTCCTGCTCGAGTGAGAAGAATATTCTCAAGTATTATACCTTTTAGACAAGCACTCGCATCAGATTTGGAGAGGGATAGAATTTTCACTCGCAGGTGCAGATGTGTCACTCGAGCATATGAGGTGGTGCTCGAGCACACTTGCACTTCTTTGCACTTCATGACTCTCGGCCAAGCACTCGCAGTACCTTGCTCGAGTACAGAATGCTCATGCTCGAGCATTGATTTCTCTGCTCGAGTGAATCAAGGAAGCATGATAACACTTGCTCTCGGCCAAGCACTCGCGGACCTTCACTCGCATGTGCTCGAGTGAGAATGGCTTCTCTGCTCGAGTGCAAACTCCAGTGCTCGAGTGAATCAATGAAAATAATAGTGGCATGCCTCTCGGGTGAACACTTTCTGGCTTTCACTCACACCTGTTCGAGCACAAAAGGGATCTATACTCGAGTGTAAAACTTATGCTCGAGCACTCCAGTTCAATTTTGCAGCAGATACCAGAAAACACTCCTATATGCATTTGGTAACTTTGTAAACTTTTCTTAATCTTATAAAAACATGATTTGCATACAATTGTCATTTTGTTATCATCAAAACTTGGGATCTAACAATCTGCATGTATACATGAGTAGGGCCCAGCCCCACTATTCTACACCGGTTGGATTCTCACCAACTCCAGTGTAAGTGCCTCTGACACTTCTGGCCCCTTTCTGGGCAAATTGTGTTGATTAATAAAGCGCATTTACAAACATTGGCATCCACACAATCACATAATTTATGGCATAGTGTATGAAGGATAATGTCCCTACCTCAAAGCTTTAATATCCCCTTTTTTAATGGTGTCTCGTAAAGCTTGTTGTTCCGGCGTCCGACTCAGTCCTAAAATATTAAATGTACCAGAAATAGGTCATAACCTATCCAAGTATCATTTTATACCCTTCCATAGTGTTTATTGTGGTTATATTACTCTATGGTGAAAATTTACAAAAATGCCCCCGGGAACCCAGCCCGGCCCCGCCATACCCGGCCCGGTGGCATGTTTTCCTAAAATTTTGACTAAGGCTATTCTGACTTATTTTCGCCCAAGGAATCCATTTCAGGGCTAGAAATTATCAAATTCACTGTCAAATTACGAAAATAACCTTGACAGCCTATATTTAGGGATTTCAATGGCGTTTTCGTAATTATGCTTTTTCGGCCTCTACCGAAAAAGTGCCCAACTGTAACCCCACCTATTTTTGGCCACTGAGTCCAATGGAACCATTTATTTCATGAAATTCCAACTCCTACTACCATTTCTAGTCTGACAGAAATATTGAAGGGAAAATTGAAAAATATAGCCTTTTGTTTTAGCTTCCAAAACTTTTACTTTTCCACTTCTAATCTTTGGTTAACTCATTTAGAAACTTCTTAATCATGATTTAAAGGATTTTGGGTAGCATAACCCCTTAGGGTTATGACTTTTCTAATTTTACAACCCAACCCAAAAATCACAAAACCAAACAACAATCACCAACAACAACTTCAATACACTAAGAAGTTGAGATTTTGGAGATTACCTCTTGATCCTTGGTGTTTCTCTCTCTAGGATGTCCTCTCTCTCTCTCTTCTCCTTGAGCTAACAATGAGTCTTCAAGATCATAGATTCATGAAGAAACATGGTTTAGAGAAGAATCTAGGGGAAATGTTACAAGGAAAGCTTAAGAATCAACTCTTATCTTAATATTTCTTTTTCCTCTTCCCTCTAACTCTTCAAAGTTTCTCCAAACTCTCTCCCTCTCTATGTTGAACGAAAATGCATGAAGGGAAGAGAAGAGAAAGCCTTCATAAAAATGCTCCATTGATTCCAAACCATTGATCTCATCTAAGGTTGTTATAGTGACACATGCCAACCACCATACTTCCCTCCATGCTTGCACCATACCTCTCCGCTTTATGCCATACTTTGACTTGCTTGCTTCATTTGATTTCCATTAGATTGGAACCAATTCTCCTTCTTCCTTGGCCAAAAACGTGCTCCCTCTTATGCTCCAACTAAATCAAGTGTTCCTTCCATTTACTCAAGTCAATTGGTATAAGAGTTGGCTACCTAACCTTATGACATAAGTAAGGACTTGTGACACAACAATTATTTCCATCATCTTTCATGTGGTGTTGACACTTGGTCTCATTGGATTTTGACACTTGTCTTCTCCTCCTTCATCCCTTAATTTTTAAAATAGTTAAGAGAAAAAGGAAGATTACCTTATTTCTTAAATTTTCGGAATAATTCCAATTCTGGCAGATTTTCTGCCTTAACTTTGAAAAATCATAACTAATTTTGTAGACATTATTTTAATGTGATTCCAAAGTCTATGGAACCCTTATTGAGTCTAGTTTCAAGGACAAATATGGAATTTTACTGAATGGGATCATATCATTCCCAGATTTTCAATCTTTGACCGCTGCTCCAGAAATTAGTCAATTTCACTTAGCAAACTTCAAAAATTCATAATTCTCAATACACAAGTCAACATAGCTTATAATACCTATCAAATTAAAGCTTAGGATGTATACTTTCACCCTATAAAATTTCATAATTTTTGGTCATCATATGGTCTTCTAAAACTATATGACAATCCCACTTCCTCACAGGCGATTTCACTAAAACCACTATTCCACTTTCAATTTTCAACATTTAATTCCTTTGGCCTTAAATATTCATCATTTCATTGAATATATAAAATAATTACAAGATATTATTGGTGAATAAAATTTGGGGTGTTACAAGGAGCTCCAAACGTTAATGAATCCATGTCTTCAGAAGCCACAGCATAAACCTAAAATATATACGTTCATAATAGATTCCAAAAACTTAACATCATATTTTCCTTCAAGATTTGATTAAGTTTGCTCACAAAAATAAAGTTGCACATGTCTTTACAAATTTGCAAAGTGTAGCACACTGTGCTTTAGCTTCAGATGGCGCCTGCATAAACCAAATCGCACATAATATAAGCAAATGCTTGCAATTATAAGACAAAAAGGAATGAAAGGAAGATGCAATGTTTTCACAAGAAAATGAAGACAGAAAACAAGCTTCAGCCCTTGAAGAAAATAGCGACAGAAAAACCAAAATAAAGGAATCAGTACTTAATCACTAGCCTCAATTTCTCTTGGCTGCGGGAGTGAGTAACAGAGACAAAACGACCTTCAACCCTCCAAGAAAAGAGCTTGAAGATGAAGAAGCCATTGCATGTCGGAGAAGTAGATAGAAGTCCCAGAAGGTGAAGCTTAGCTTTTTGGGAGTAGCAGATCGAACTCAGAGAAGGTGGAGCTTGGAGATTTGGAAGGAAATGCCGAGGCAGCTTAGGTCAGAGAAGCTAAATCTTGTCACTTCCATGGAGAAGTTGACATTTGAAGGTTGAAGAAGGTGAAGATTGGGGTTTGTTGGGGAGCTGCAAAATAAAGTAAAAGTGTGTGTAGAGGAAGAAGTTCACAAGTGAGAGGGAAAATAGAGGGTTGTACAAAATTTTTGGAGGGGAAATATGTAAACTAATGAAAACATTTTTGTAAATGGAGGGAAACGTTTCTGGCCATGGTTTTTCAGCAACATCTATAAAAACTAATGAAACAGATTTTTTAATACAAAAGTATAACTTTAATAATATAACTTCAATAAATTTAAGAAAAATAATGTGAAGCACATAACAATGAAGTTATCAACTCAAAATCAAATTGGTTAAAGCTATGGTTCTAATTTTCATTTTTGACTCATTAAATATATTTTACTTTATTTTTCTAAATTATAGTGAATTTTAAAATTGTATAACTTAAATATTGAGAGTCTTAGTCCAAAATACAACAACTCATTATAGTGAATTTTCAAATTGTACTCTGACTAATTATTTGCTTTGGCCTATTGACTACCACTCTAATCCTACTTATTAGTCTCAATTAACAAATCAAATGAGTATTTAACATTGAACTAAACAAACCAGCCGAGGAAGAGAGAGTTTGAGAGAGGAAAGCTGCAATGGCTGATAGAGAAGGGAGAAGACAGTAACTCAATGATTCCGAGAGAGAGAAGAGTTGTGACCGCCGATGAAGAAAGGAGAAGTCGGTGATCTTGTGAGACTGAACAAGTGACTAACCAATTATTGTATCAATCTGGTGTGTCATGCTATTTGTAGCCTAACCAATTAAAATACAATAATTCATGAGCTGATTTGACACCTCTTAAACATTAGTTGGTATATTAAAAAAATTAAAAGATTTCACAATATTTATTTTTTCTTTATTTGTGAAATCTTAATTAAACTATTTGAATTTTTAAGAAAAATAAAAATGTGAATCAAATGAGCAGCCAACTAGGATTAATATTAGTTAAATTGTTGTATTTTAACTAATTATACCACATATGACATGGTAAACTAAGTTCACACAATAATTGCACATACTAGCTCCACTTTTGATTTAGTATTCAACAATCTTGATATGATTAGAAAAACACAAAATGAAGTAAATAAAATTTCTGAAGGTTATATGATGCATAAATACTTGTATTTAGAGGTTCCTTCGACTAGCAAGCGTGGCATATGTACTTCATAATTACGGGATTGTTTCTCAATATAGAGTACAATTAATGGTGAGATGGTAAAAATACAAAAAGAAAATTCATACTGACCTTATTTTTTGTTTTGGCCTATCGGCCACTATTCTGATCCTACTTATTAGTCTCAATTAACAAATCAAATGAGTATTTAACATTGAACTAATTTCAAAACTTAATATTATTACATCAATGATAACAAAATATTTATTTATAAAGTTATAAATTGTATAGAAGAACAACGTACGAAAAAAATTACATTTTCTAAATTTTAGACTAGACTTATATTTTGAAATAGATTGGCCAAGTTACAAGATTGAACTTTTTTTTGATACAATTGCAAGATTGCACTTATACTGTAAATCAAATGAGTATTTAATTACACATTCATATAATATATGTAGTAGTAATTATTTACATGTTTTTATGTATTATTTGAAATGGTAGAATACATTATTGCAATTTGTTTCAAATTCAATATTTTATAAATAAAATAATATGCTTTGCATAAAACTCAAAGAAATAAGTTGTGATGTCTATGCTTTGTAAATTGTATCATGAGCTGTTATGAATTTTAACTTTTATATATTAGTGTTGTTTGTTTGTATTTTTATTTAATTTTTATTTACGGATTTCATAACTATATATAGCTTCCAAAACAACTATTGTATTTTTATTTTGTTAAAGAAATCATATTAGTAACACTAATAAATGAGTGTACTAATAAATTGATTAGCAGTCTAATTAATTTCAAGAAATTAGCACTACAATTATTCTTTCTTCATTTATCATGTTAATTTCTAAAAGAGAGTAGTTCATATATTATTTCATTATTTGTTTAGCTAATACGAAGTCACATGACAATGCCATTTTTATGATATACGAATGCATTTCATAAGAATTCATCTCCATGATGTCTCAACAAGTTTTACATAACCATACTATATTATCATTTATTCTTTAAATGGTGAAAATTTGAAATTTTCAAATTTGCGATGGAATAATGATGAAACTTAGAGACGAAACAATTTTTGTCGCTAATTTCTATCAAAAAATAAGATTAAATCATCCCTTAAATTAGTAACGGAATTTGTGATGGAATAATGACGGAATAGCAACGGAATTGGTGACGGAATTTAGAAACGGAATCATAGACGGATCAGAGATGAAATTTAGAGATGGAATAATTCCATTGCTAATTTCCGTCTCTAAAAAATTTAGAGACGGAAATTAGCAACGGAATTATTCCATCTCTAAATTCCATCTTTAATCCGTCTCTAATTCTGTCTCTAAATTTTTAGAGACGGAATTATTCCGTCTCTAAATTCAGTCTCTGATTCCGTCTCTATATTTTTAGAGACGAAATTATTTCGTCTCTAAATTCCGTCTCTGATTCTGTCTCTAAAATTATTAACGGATTTATTGATGTTTTAGAGACAAAATAGTGACAGAATTAATTCCGTCACTAATTTCCGTCTCTAATTTCCTGTTTTTTTGTAGTGATGAAATAACTCGAAATAAATAACTAATTCATAAAATTAGTACTACATGTATTTAATTACAACATAACAATTGTAATATACAACTAATTTTAAGTGAATAAACAACACAAGAATACTCAATTTTCATCTATCAAGTATAAAAGAACTCCAGCATTTAAGTTGCTTAAACTTGAGCCATACTTGTTACTTTTACGGAAGATTAAACTAGTATTATTATATTTGTAAGCTCAAAAATTAAAAAACTTACAATGCATAGGATGTTTAGGAAGACATAGTTGAAATTCAAGTAAATACCTGAAAAAAAAATTATGAGCACATATATAAGATTCATGACAGGTTTTAACTAAAAAAATAGAAAAAGAAAACGTAGGGACTTAAACTTCTATATATATATATATATAATGACTTATAAGCTAGGGAGCTTATGTAGGAGGCCGAGACAAGAAGGAAAAAAACACGTGGAAGACCAAGTTTTGTACTACAACTGAAGTGACGACCAAATGTTGAAGAAATGTGCATGAGGAGGAGATAAGAAAAAACAAAAAGTAGAGGGACTAAGGAAGCTTCTACTTGTCGCTGTCAAAGAGAGGAGGGGGTGGGGACAATGATGACATTGCAACGTCAAAATAGAGAGAAGGAGTGGGACAAAGCATTATATAGGAAGATGGGAGTGGGGAGAATGAATAAGGAAAGGTGGAGGCACTACTACAAAAAGGATAAAAGGTGGCGCACATTTTGTGGCACTTCTTTAAACAAGTGTCACAGCTTCCCTTTTTTTATTTTTAACCTGTATAATTTTTTTTAGGTACCAGCTGTGGTGCCTAATAGTTAGGTGCCACAATTGGGGATGCCTAATGTGGCGCCTGCCAACACAGACGCCACACTTGGTGCCACACAAGCAGCTATGGCGCCTAACCCACCAGGCGCCACAGCTGCATCATATATCATGTGTGGCGCCTAGGCATTAGGCGCCACACATGATATATAATATATCATGTGTGGCGCCTAATGCCTAGGCGCCACACATGATATATATATCAACTGTGGCGCCTAATGCCTAGGCGCCACAGTTGATGAGGCAATGTGTGGCGCCTAATTAATTAGACGCCACACTTGCCTATTTCTATAAAAAAAGAAAAGAAAAATTTTAAATAGATAGTGTATATCTCTTAATTATTTCATTTCCCGCGTAGTAGTTTCGTGTCCGTTCCCCATTCCTTCTCTTTTTGACTACTACTCCACTTTAATTATTCAACTACTCTCTCATCTATTAAATTACTTTCCCTTTCTCATCTTCTTAGTAGATCTGTCGGCCCCCTCCCTCCATTTCCTATCATCTTCACACTAAAAAACACACTCAAACGCTCATTCATCACTCAAGCTAGCGTCACCAACGTGGTCTCACACTCCCTGCGCTAGTCAATTAATAGATTTGTAAGAAGAAGACTATTTCATTCTAGCTTGCTTTGTTTAATTTTTTTTTTTTAGTCAAGATAAATCGTAATATAACGTTTGCCTTTTTGTTCCTAATTTAATAGGAAAGAGTGAAAACCTAGCTTGTTTCGTTTGCCTTTTTGCTTTGTTTAATTTTTTTTGCTAACAAGCTTGCGTTTTTTAGTAATCTTTTAATTTACTTAATTAGTTGTTGATGTACTGTGTTCACATATCAAGTTCTTGTATTGTGATATTTTTTATGTTAGCTTTGGAGAGTATTAATGTAAGAACATTATTGTTGGGGAACTTGAATTTTAAATGTGAAAATTATATATATATATATGTATAATAGGTTGAAATATAAAATAGAAAGATTGACAATTTGTGGAGATGATAAATACGAAAGCCACTCATTTTATATAAAGCTTCACAATCAGGAAGCATAAAAAAGGACCACAGGAAAAAAAAAGAAGAAGAAGAAGAAGAAGAAAGAAAATAAAAAGAAAAAAAAGAACCCTCCTGTGGCGCTTGTTTGAGGAAGTGCCACAGGAGGGGGGTCTCCTGTAGTGCTTGCTGATATAAGCTCCACAATAGGATCCCCCTCCTGTGGCACTTGCTGACGCAAGCGCCACAAGAGGCCCCCCTCCTATAGCGGGCTTTCAAATTTCACTTGCAAAAAACTAACTTTGCAAAATAGGAGCCTATTTAACTAATATATCAGCAAAATTAAAAAACTCTCTACGTAAAAAAAATGAAAATGAATATTCTAGTTCCTTGTAATCTAGTTAGTGGCTTGTACAATATAATTAAGGATGGTTCTAACATTGTTCCAAACATGTGAGTATTGCTTTGACCTCTGTGATAGCTACCTTGACTTTGAGGTTTTTCGTCAATGGGTGGATCTTCTCTAGCTTTGAAAGTAGTGGAGCTTTCAAAGTCGCTACCAGATACAGGGTCAGCACAATCTACATTTAGCTGTGCTAGCTTTGGAACCAATCTACATAGTCAAATAAAACTTGATTATAGAGAGCTTATAACTACAGTTTTGTTACTAAAATGTGATAGAAAAACTTAAAATATATAAACATAAAGCCTGCCAAAAACTAAAATGTCTAAGAACACACAAAAATTAGTTGAAAAGTGAAGATGAAATTACTCCCTATACCATTCCAAACTCCTCAGCATCCCAACAGCAGAGGATTAGCAGAACAAAGAGCTTCAATTTAATACCTTTTGGTCTTCCGTTAATGAGCTCTGTTTTCTCTGTAAATGCAAACTTCTGTGGAAGCCAACCGCTAGCATCTATACTTTCTTTTTCATCACATTAGATTTCCTGAGCAATTTCTTTATGAAACCTAGGGCATATAAAATTCAGTAACAATCAATTCACAAGGTGTTGTTATAAACACAACTAAGCTGATGGCAGTTTATAGATGTATAGTTAAGTTTTAAGGTGAAGTAAGCAATGGGCTTTTAAAATTGTGTACGCATGATGTTTCATCAGATAATATATTAGGTTTGAGATTGAAAAACAAAGGGCTATCAAAATAATGCGTTATCTAAGTTTAATCAAATGGCTCAAATTCCTTGTGATGATGGTCGAGATTTATTTAGTCATTAATTGTAAAAGTGAAAAATGTAACATTTTAATAATTTTGGAAAGTGTGATTTGAATCTCGAGATGGAGTGACATATAGCTGTTTTTAAGGTACAATGAACGGCTGAGATTAAATAACTAAAGAAATATAATTTCAATAGCAATACTAGCGTGCTCCTTGCGCTTGACGTAAAATAACTTAAATGTGAGCTGTAACAACCTCTTAATTATCATGCATTTATAATTACAAAACATAATTGAATACTTCATCAAGTATCATTATATATGATAGAAAAGGATGAAATCAATTATAAAGATCTATCATAGTAGAAAAGATTTGACCAAATTATTTAAAGAATAATTATGATAGAAAAAGAAAGACATTAGTCTACAATGGCTAAAAAAAAGTTTTTAACATATAATTTAAAATTACATATCAGTCGACAATATAACAAATAGGCCTTGGGCATTTGAAGCATCATAACACAATTTTTCAATAAACATTATATCCTTTCCCACAACTATAGTCTTATTCATAATTCATGATTTTCCTGAATAAATTATATTTTCATATAAAATCATAACTTTCTCAAAACTTATACAAAAGTGGATCCATTATTAAAAGTCATAATTTATAACCCATGGCCTTATACCTCCTTTATTTACTTCTCAAAACAGTTTCATAAATTATATTAGAGTATGATTGAGCCCTATGTGACAATATACAAAGTCAACAAATAATTATCGAAAGAAGAGGGGTTTACAAGGCACAATTGCAAACTTAATAAACCTCAAGTGCCTTCTCTCACTAAAAAAAAAAAAAAAAGATGATTCGTAACGGTGTATTTGTAGCGGATAAAATAAACCGCTACAAATATCAGGATTTGTAGCGGTTAACTCATATTTATAGCGGTTACAATGTATAACCGCTATAGAATGCATTTGAAATAAATTTTTATTGAAATAAATAAATAAAACATTTGTAGCGGTTTATATATAAAAACTGCTACAAAATATAAATATTTGTTGCGGTTAAATGGATAAAACCACTACAAAGTGATACGTAACTTTATAGCAGTTTGACAAACAAAACCGCTACAAATTGAGCATTTGAAATTTGAAAAATTTTAATTCCCACCAACAGTTATGAATATTTGTAGTGGTTTCTCAATACTAACCTCTAGAAAGTGTTCATTTAAAATTTGAATATTTTAATTCTCGCCAACAGTCATGAATATTTGTAGCGGTTTATCTAACATAACCGCTACAAAGTACTGCACATTGAAAATTTAAATTTCACATCCTGTCAGCGGTGGTGAAAATTTATAGCGGTTTTTATCATATAATTGCTATAGAATACATTTTTATTTTTATTTTTTATTTTATTTTTTAATAATTTTTTATTACAAATCATATTTTTACTAAACACTTTTTATTCCAATATATAATTATGTAATAAATCCATTCATTATAAATAATTCTTTATTAATTGTAATTAAATCCTAAAATAAAATTTAGGATGTTACATAAGCATAAATATAATTGATTTATTATATAATCAGTTGTGTTTTGTTTCATATGAAAAATGATTCCCAGACAACCTAGTATAGAGAGTATTTCTTAACGTGTTTATTAAAGAGATTGTTTCTAGGATTTAAATAAGGAAATCTTGTTGGCAAGTGTTTGCATCACAAGTTCATAGGTTGTGTCAAGTAGTAAAGTGATCATTCCTACGAGGATTTGGTTCCAAAACCCAGTTAAGCATTGATTATCACACTTTCGCATAATTTGAGTTATACAAATATCAAGAGTGCGGGGAAATTATTTTTTTAAAATAAAAATAAAAACAAATGATTCATAGACTTCAAGGATAAAATGAGATTTAGGATTATTTATCCCCCTTGTATGTCAAAAGTACCCAATCAAATCCCCACAATATTTGCTTCTTAATGAGAGATTATGCTAGCCAAAGATACTAAATTACTTATAAGTGCTCTTTCAAGTCTACAAATAGGTGATCAGTTCAATTAATTCCTTAATCTCTTAACTAATTAATTAATTAAACCCTCAATTTTTATTGCAAATCCTATGTACCAACAAAACCATTCATTTAACTTACAAATTTCAAGTTCTCACGTGATTAAAATCAAGTTTTACACTCAACCCACCTCTCTTAAGCATCAACCAAGTAAACCCAACAATTTCATTGGTAGCCAATCAATAAGAAGAATTAAGCAAAGAGTAAAATCAACATAATTATATCACTAATCACAAATATAAAAGGGAAATGAGTACTTAATCCATACAACAGTTCAAAATAATCCAATAATCAAAGTCTTAGCCACATATGTTCATAAAGCCCATGAGAAAATGGGCATAAACCAGCTCAAATAATAGAACATGAGGAAGGAATAGAAGATGGAGAGAAAAAACCAAGAGGAGAAGCCCATATCTCTTCAAATCTTCAACTTTTAACTCAATCTCCACCTCAAGCATCAAACCCTTGTAGAGCCAACCTCCAAAATCACTCCAAAGTCTAGAATGATGTTGCTATGCGAGTTTGGGAGGTTGTAAGGTGCTAAAATAAGTTGTCACTAAAACGCACAACTTGATTAAGTTCCGTTGTCTACATCCAAAGCTTGTATTGGTTGCGGCCAACAGCCCTCTATCTTGTCTTTAGATGAGACCAATAGCTCTTTGTCTCTGTCTTTGGCTAAGGCCAACAACTCTCTATATTGGCATTGGCTGAAGCCAGAAAAGGTGTTGGCTAAGGCTAAAAAATACTTTGTTTCTTATTTCATTTCTTCTTGTCTTCCTAGGTTGTCTTGACTTCTTAATCTCCTTTCCAACTTATTATGCATTGATTTAGCTCCAAATATCTTTAAATGTAGCCCAAATGACGTGATTCAATATCATAATAAAACAAGAGGATCTATGAATTAAAAGCGAAATTAAAGTTGATGAAATAGAGCAAAATATTCACTATTGACCCAAAACTTCTAGCTCATGCACATTTTTCTATCATTTATATCACCAAATATGCACAAATTCACCAAGAAGTCTTAGATTTTTTTTTTTCTAAGAGAATTAGTGTTAATATTTAATAAAATATTTAGTAGGCCATGTGATGTGACAGTGTTAGAAAAGAATTAATACAAGAACACAAACCTTGGAGAATTGAACAATCATGACCACAAAGAATAGCTAGCTTGTAAGATTTGGAGCTTATTCAATCCATTACCAAACAAAATTGTATGTCATTTACAAGAGAGATAAAACAACAACAACAAATGCCTTATCTTATAAGGTTGGTTCGGCTATATGGATCACACAATGCCATTGTGCTTTATCGAAAACCATATCTTGGGATATATTATTAACTAAAAAACCCTACTCTATAACCTCATTAAGTGTTTGCTTCAATCTTTCTCGACCTCTTTTTAGTGGATTCCATACTTCTTAGCCAACCCTCCTCACCAACGTACTTATGGCCTTCTTTGAATGTGTTCAACCACCTCAAATGTTTCTATCATTTTTTTCTCAATAGGTGCCACTCCAACTTGTTTGCTATATGATCATTATGTATCTTATTTTTTCTTGTATGACAACACATCCACTTAAACATCCTTATCTCAACTACCTCCATTTTATATTCACGTTGTCCTAAAGCTCAACATTCACTATCATATAGTGTTGCTAGTCTTGTAACAGTGCAATAAAAATTCCCTTTTACCTTATTAGGTACTTTCTGATCACAAATAACTCCAATAGCTTTTCTCCATTTATATCATAGGGCTTGAATTCTATGATCAACATCTCCATCAATTTCACCATCTTGTTTTATAATTGATCGCAAATATCTAAACTTTGTCACTTGTGAATGACTTGCCCTTCCAATTTAATTTCCACTTAACTTCAAACTTGTCTCTTATCAAAATTGCATTGCATATATTTAGTTTTGTTCTTATTCAGATAAGAAAAGAACCCTTTGACTCTAGAGTCCTTCTCCATATCTTAAGTTTAGAGTTCGTTTCCTCCTTAGATTCAGCCAACAAAACTATATCATCAACAAAAAAAAATGTAGTTAGGGATCTCCTCTTTGATGGCTCAATTATAACGTCTACCAAAAGGACAAGCAAATAAGGGCTCAAAGTTGATCCCTAATATTTGTCAATCCTTATAGGAAATTCTTTTGTGTCACTTGTAGGCATTCTAACACTGGTTGTTACTCCCTCATACATGTCCTAACTGATTTTGATATATGCAACATACACCCCTTCTTTTTTAAGACTTTCCAAAGTACATTTCTTGACACATAATCATATGTTTTTCCAGGGTCAACGAAAAGTATATGCACAAGAGTTATCAAAGCAAAAGTAAAATAAAAAAGAACTCAAAAACTCATGATTGATTCTGATCACAAAATCATAGCCAAAGGAACAAAGTGGTTTTGTCTTCTATTTTTTCGATCCAAAACAGAGATGTTGATCTATAAGTTTTAGATTGGACCATTCCGTTCTCAAAGTGTCCAATGATTGCGCACTGGTAAGCATTTTGGATATAGCTACTGGTTAGCTCATACTCATCTAAAAGCAGAATATGCTTAAATATATTGATTGCTTCTGCTTCAACCTCCAATATAATCTATGACGTATTATATATCCCTGAGTTTTGTAATTTGTAGTTCAAGTGAGTTTCTTGGAAATACAGATTCATTTCTCTTAAACTTTTTATCAAACACATCGTGGGCTCTTCATCCATATACAATTTTAGAGTATTTTCTTTTTCCTTTAAAATATCATAAGAATTGAAAACTGCATCATTTTTGCACAAGTTGAAAAAATTGAAAAAATTGGTCTGACGAGTAATCATTGTTTGAAACATCAAAGCCGACAACTCTGAACCAGAAACATCGATCTGATGTAACTTCATCTGTCCAAGTTCAAAAATTCAATGGTAGCACAATGAACGTCAAGGTTCTTAAGCTTCTTACACCTTAAACAGGCTCAAATTCTCCAATGTAACAGCATTGGAGAATTATTACAACGTAACAACATGTCTCATAAAAACACATGAACATTAAAATATAATTAATAAATGGCGATGTCTAAGTGAGGAGAAGCCTGCTTGGGAATAGTGAGCAAGAACTGAACCATGGAATGGTATTGTTGGATTCTGGAGGCATTGTCTTGTGTGAACAGATAAATGTTCATCTTCTTCAAAACTCTGGCACAAGCTTAAATAATGCTGAACATATACATACATGTTTAGTGCAGTTTAGCAAACTCAAATATTTTACAGAAATGTTTCAGAAATAAACCAAGTGTCATTATAAGAACCTAACACAGTTCTTGAACATAAAGGGAAGCCCAGCCATAACAGCAACCATGTCCGAGTCATTTAGCCTGTCGTCCTTCTCTAAATCTCTGTAGATCCTTCTTGTTCATCCATGGATTTGCTGGTTTCATTTTGGAGCCTTCTCTAAATCAAGCAGCACATCAACAGAGTCGCTGCTAGATCCTTCCTGTTCTTCTATGATTTGGCCGATGAAGACGTTAACTCTCGCCACCAGCTTTCCGCATCTCTTCTTGACACCTTGTAAATCCAGAAAACGCAGAAGAGGGAAGTGGTCGCTGCAGTTGAAAACCCCAGGCAAATCATACCCTTCTCTCACCAACTCCTCCAACTCAAGCCCACGACATCACGAGCGTCACCGAATTCGTAAATACTCCCACAACTTGACACGGTCGGCTTCACTTGGTTTATCATCGCAAGCCATCCCGATACAGCCAAAGAAATCCTCAACAGTTCAACTTTCGCACCGTACGGAGAGGAATCTCAGGCTTGGCAAGGACTCTGTGAGTCCAAGACCCAGTGAAAGCAAAAACGAGGCCTACAAGGAAGTTGAAGGTGAGTTCACTCTTGCACCCGTAAGCAGAGAACAAAAATCAAAAGACATTTCCGTTATTATTGGTTTTACTGGAAATGAAATAAGAGGAACGGTTGGTGTGTTTGTAGGAAGAAGAAATGGAGGAAGAAACTTCAGAGATATGGATCGGAAGAGACTCTGTGAGAGAGAATTGAAGAGCGAGACAAGTTGTGGAAGGCGAAGGGGGTGACCAGAATGGCCATAAGCCGTAACGGTGGAAAAGAAGCTTTTAGTATATGCACAATTTACTTGAACTAATCAGTCTTTGGCCAAAATTTTATATTACTGATAAAATTTCTAGGTGAGATATGATTAATTAATTTTTTTAAGAGATTAAAGAAATTAAATTAATATAATATGATTCGTTGGCATGATTTTGATATCAGAAGAAAGAAAGAATGGATATGATTATAAACATAACATCAGAATCCAGTCCACTGAGCCTTAAATTCTGCAATAATCAACCATGAAAAACAACTATATGAATCATATCAAACAACTCAAAAACATAAAACTTAAATTTCATACCTTTTGGTATTCCATTGATCTAATTTCATTGAAAAGGAAAACTCCTGTGAAAGTAGCTAGCATAAGTACTTTCTACTTCTTCATCACCATTAGATTTCATAAGCAATCTCTTCATGAAACCCAAGGAAAATAAAATTTGGTGAGAATCAAATTGCAAGATTTTGTATGAACACAAATAAACTCATGCCATTTTATAGAGTTAGTTATACTTAAAGGTGAAGAAAACAACGCCCCTAGCAAAACAATGTGCGCCGAAAGTTTCACAAAATGCTAGGTTTATGATAAAAAAACAATGGGCTAACAAAGTAGTGTGTTTTGTAAGTTTGATCAAATGACTCAAATTCTTTACAAGGAACGGCTGAGATTACGAAGTCTTAAATTGAATTAGTGCAAAAAATGTAAAATATTCACAATCTTGAAAAGTGTGCTTTTAACATTGAGATCATGCGATATGTCGCTATTTTCGAGGCTTTATGAATGGCTGAGATTAAACAATTAAAATAGTGAGCTATTAAAACAGTATGCGCCGAAAGTTTCATCAGATATTAAGCATGTTTGTTTGAGCTTAAATTTGCTTATAAGTTACTTTTTACGTAAATCGAGACACAACTCCTCTCACATACTTACTTCGTATACCGTAAATCACTATTAAAAAGCAACTTATAAGCAATCGAATCGTTAAAACAAACATACCCATTATATTTATGATAGGAAAAAAATGGTTATCAAAATAGTGTGTTTTCTTAGTTTGATCAAATAAATCAAATTTCTTTGATGAAAGGTTGAGATTGACAAAGTCATTAATTGCATAATGAGGAAAATGTAAAACTTCAAGAATATTTAAAAGTCTTATTTGAACCTAGAGATCACGAAACATATAGCAGTTTTTGTGGTCTTATCAATGGTTGTGATTAAACAACTAAAACTGATGCATGAATTATATGATAAAACCTGAAAAAAAAAAATATAGAACTTGATCAGCTAAAACCCTAGAGAAATTTGTCTCTAGATCCTTAACTATAAAATGCTTCACAAGAGATTATCAAACTCTTACAACTTTACCGTATTCTATCCAGAATATAAATGGGAGAACTACAATGAGGTCCCAAGAAAAAAGAAAAATGAAAAAATGATCCCAATAGATTGCAAAATGAAAAAATGGTCCCATGAAGTTGTTAATACAAGCTCATGGAGTTGTTAACGAGTTGTCAATATATGCTCATAGAGTTGTTAATGGGACCATTTTTCCATTTTACAATTTATAGGGACCATTTTTTTCATTTTTTTCCCCTTCCTTGAGACCTCATTGTAATTCTCCGAATATAAATTCACAAGTAACTCTACTCGCAAAAGAAATTCTTATTTCCAAAATAAAAAAATAATTGAGGACAACTCGACTCTTAAATAGAGAAACTTTTTAACCCTAATACGACTCAAAAATTTAAACAAAAAAAAGATGTTCTAAGATATTGAGGATAAGATGCTATCTAAAAATAATTAAATCAAGGTTATATTAACAAGATATTAAATGATATCCATAAGATCCCTGTTTGGCAACTCAAATATCTAGAATAATATCCTAAAATAAAACTACTAATGAATTTAAATGATTCTTAATTAGGATAGTTCAAAATGACTACAAGATATATCAAATCTTTTTAACAGTCTAAAATGTATAAAATGACTCTTTTAAATAATAAAATTACATAGAAAATAAAAACAAAATAATTTAATTAGAAGCACTATTAAATAAGATCTTTTATTACGAATGGGCGCTCGGTCGAGTTGGAAAGGACTACGGCTGGCATCCCTCAGGACGAGGTTTCGAATCCTGGGGGGTGACAGACGCGATAATTAACGCAGCCTCAAAGAGGTTGTCCCATCGGTACCGACCTACCCCTGTAAGGGCTCCTCGGTTGGGGTCCGGATAGGGCCCGGATTAGTTGGAGGGCGGGCAATGAACCCAGAATACCCCCCAGATACCAGATGGTTTATACCCAAAAAAAAAAGATCTTTTATTGGTCTTCTACCATGACTTGACAGAATTAACAAAATTATCCTTTGCAGCCCTATAAAAAACAGTAGGTTTTCAAAACAGTGCGGCAAAAGCAGGAGTGGGAAAACGGGCTGGCCCGCAGGTTACGGCAAGGCAGGCTGCACCAGCCCGCCCCCTTCGCGGGCTGGCTGAGCCCCAACCCGCCAGCCCGCCAAGTTTTTTTTTTTAAATTTTTAATTTTTTTCTCTTTCATCCGCTTATATCACACTTTTTTTTTTATACATTTGTGTTAAGAAATCAATTTCATTCTTACTTTCATTTTTTTTCATCTATTTACATCACAAAATTATATAAATACATCTCTTTTTAATTTAATAATAGTATAATAAATAAATATAATATGAAAATAAGTGTCAAATAAAAAGTATGAGGAATTAATTAAACACATCATTAAAGGAAAATGAGATAAGGGACCAAGGATATTTAAGAAAAAAAATTAAAAAAAATAAAATAAAAAAAATTTTAAGCGGGCCAGCCTGAGGGCTAAACGGGCTCAGCCCGTTTAGCCTGTTTTTAATCGGGCTCCTTTTTCCCCGACCCGAACCCGATTATTTTTTGCGGGTTGGCGGGCCGTCCCGTTTTCCCAGCTCTAGCCAAAAGTTTCAACTAATTAGATTTATGATAGAAAAACAATACATGGACTATCAAAATTGTCTGCTTTTTAAGTTTGTCATGAACGGTTGAGATTCACAAAGTCATTAATTACATGATTGGAAAAAGTGTGGTTTGAACATGAAGATCATGTTTCGACCAAAATAAAAAACATGAAGGTCTCAGTTTGATCAAATGACCTAAATTCCTTTGATGAACGGCTAAGATTCAGAGAGTCATTAATTGCATAAATGGACAAAAAGTAACATTATAATAATCATGAAAAGTGTAATTTACACCTTGAGATCATTCAACACATAGCAGTTTTTAAGGACTTATGAACGGTTGAGATTGAACAACTAAAACAGTGAGCTACGAAAACAATGTGCGCCATAGGATATTAGGGTTATCATGAAAACAATGGACTGCCAAAATAGTGGGTTTTCTAAGTTTGATCAAATGACTCAAATTCCTTTCATAAGCGGCTAAGGTTCACAAAGTCATTAACTGCATAAATGGACAAAACGCAACATTTTGAATTTTAAAAATATTGAAAAAGTGTTATTTGAATGTGGAGATCATGTGACATATAGCAATTTCTTAGTTCTTAACTTCTTATGAATGGTTGAGGTTAAACAATTAAAACAATAGGTTCACTACTACAAAAAGGGGCTATAACGTCCCAAATTTGGCACCTTTAACATCCCAAAACGAGGGGATGTATATGCTGGGGGCGTAGTAAGTTGTAAGAAAAGACGTCCCAAATAAAAGGGACGTCTAAAGTGAGACTTTAGACGTCCCAAATTGTCATTTGGGACGTCTAAAGTCCCCCCCGGTGGGACTTTAGGCATCCCAATTCTTAATTTGGGATGTCTAAAGGTTAGGTTTTTTTTATACCATAATTTACATTCTGTATTACCCAGCGAATTCAAACTGCAGAAACAGAATAGAAGATGGATTCATAAACCACACTGTCCCTTACAAACTGGTAAGGATATCCAGCACTACAATCTTTACTATATATACATACAATAACAACTCATACAACCTACTACTATATATATCAACAATAACAACCAGAAAGTGTCAAAACGCTGTCATGACACAACTACAAAATGATATAAAATAAAAAGTTTACTGCTCTATATGTTGAAGAAGATGTCCAGCCAAAAGATCTCTGATCAAATCAAGGTCTTCACGTAGGTAGGCATCTTCATTATCAAAAATCTGAAAATTAGAAAGTAAGCTTTGATGAAATAAATCTCAAGCAAATGAATTAATTAGCATTTCGATTAGAACACCAAAAATATTATCATTTGAGAATGAAGAAGCGATTACCTTTTCAAAATCGCTAGTAATTCCACTTTGAGTGATGTTATACATATAAAGTATAACATAATATCCGCATTCAGTATTGCCAGGTTGCCAAGGGCACTTTAAATCAAAGGGATGCAATTGGTTGTTAAAATCAATAAAGGTATGTCTAAAAGGACCATCAATGAAACAATTAGCTAGGATCGAATGTACTTATTATCGGATAAAACCACTTTGGCTTTTTAACCACTGTACCCTCACGTGACCCACCTAGGACTCTATATGTTTGACAAGCACTATCATGAAAATCAAAATGAACAGAAATTAGAACTATTCATTTTTTTTAAGAGTCAATGAAATACAAACAAAATAACTTACGTGTCGAAGACGGATTTTGTATCTTTGTCTGGCTTTTTACTCAAGGGATCAAACCAATAGACTACGTTGTGGCGAGGACATATAACACACAAACTCCAGTAGTAACTTTAACAACATATACACATTAAAATGAAGTTAGATGAGAAGACAATTATTTATTAAACTTCTTAAATTGACAAAATGTAAATACGAACCGTTGAACAATGGGTGCTAGATAACAACGAAGTTTGGTCTGTCCCATTACGTAGCCGACATAGTGAGTCCTATGCGCCACAGTACAAGTATCCCCTGTCGTATTCGCAGGACATAAGAATCCATACAATCACGTCTTTCCATGTTTGTACAGAGACCGTGGAAGGTGCTATAATAGAATTAAAATAAGGAATGAATTATTGAATATATGAAATCAAAAAACCACTAAATGAATTCTATGGGAAAATTGAAAAAAAAAACTTACCGGATTGCAAATTTCACCCAGCCTGCATCTATCTCCTCCAACCTGATAAACTGCTTGAGATCTGTATTGTCAATCATGTAGGGATACTCCAATTGGCCCACAATCCCTGGAGGCATCTTCAAGTCAATCTGTTTAATGCTCTTGTAGATCTGTTGCAGCCGTGCTAAGTAGGGCCATTTCCTCGCAGCTTCGTCATCCTTTTAGAACATCAAAAAACAAATTGTTATTAGGATGCCAACAGATTTTTAGTAATAGTAAGGTAATTCCTACCATTGGAGGTGTTGCATATGAACCAATAAGATTGTAAGGCCAAAGGATGAAAGATCCTATCGCTTGACCTAACATGCCAACCTCTAGATCAGGAACAGGGATGGCTGTACCTTCTTCCCCCTTTCTAACACTCGTCACATTCACCCTACAAAAATCCTCCGGAATTTGCTGATGATGGTGGGTGGTAGCACGTGTGTGAACGAGAGCATCAGCAACAACACATAATAGTAGATCATCCAAATAGAGGGTGCAAAGGTCTCCCAACACTGGAGTGGGAGAAGGGTCGCCAAGTGGTTCCTCCAGAGGGTTGTAACTTCCTCTGGTGCTATTGAAGGCTGGGGATTCTTGAGTTCTATACTCGTCCCTTGCCCTTTGTGCTTCGAACATCTTTGCCATTTCAAGTTGAAGCTCTAGCAACAACTCTTGTCGGAGCTTGTCGTGAAGGTTGGCCTCGATCTCTCGTTCGAGGTTCTCTCGAATCTTGGCCACAACGTCCTTACTAGGTCCAGCTTGTGACGAATAACGTGGGTCTCGTCCAAAATACCTCGCGGCACTAACTCCCCATGTCTCTCCTCGAACACAACCAAGGTCATCTGCCTTCCCAATAGCCGTTGACAAGATATCCATCCATCTACTTGGATTGAATGAACCTTGGCTACTCTGCTCGTCCAGTTCATCCTATAACATACTGTTTATCGTAAATGTATCAAAACCACTCGCGATATGTAAAAAATTAGGTACTTATGGTATAACTACCTACAATCCTCGCAGCAACCTCAGCAACAGTCGGATTTATGTACTTCCCAGCCTTAATCCTCCCTGCTTTCCATTTTTTGTGACATGGAGGAGGTGCTGGTGGCTGGATAATGACGCTAGGATTAGATTCTGCTGCTTCCTTCATTTTCTCTAACTCTTCTTGCATCATTTGCCGCTCAAGCTTCCGATATCCACCACGATACATGTAATGTTGATATTTATTTTCTGATTGCCTTTGTGCATTTGCTGCACTTAATTTCTATGAATGAAAAACAACAAAAAATAAATCAACGATATCAAGTATATGAAAATTAAAAGTTCTATGTCATGATGACAGAAATCTTACCAAAAACTCAGGATCTGCTCATGATGCCGCAAACAACCTCCAGTCCTTTAGAGACAAATACGTATACTGTGCATATGGATCTTGACCCCTAAGGGCCCCTCGAATGTACCGTGCTGTTAACTTGTTCTTGAAACCTTTCCATCATACATGAACCTCATCCATCCAGTGCCTATACATCTCCCTGGTGTCTGGGACATCGTATGTTTGCTACAAGGTAAAACATAAGATTATTATATTTGAAACAATAAGAACAAAGCTACAATGCATCAAAACTTATATACCAAAAGTTGCCGCCAAATCATGTCTTTCATTTTTGGGGGAACCAATCTCTAATTATCGTAGGTAATGCGTACTTTGCTTCGACCCAAAAACCCTACGTAGCTAATGAAGTGGTCTTCCTCAGGACCAACTGGATTCAGATTGTCATCGAAGTCTATATGCAGCCTCTCCTGTTGATGTTCATGATGTGCAACCAATGCTCCCATCTTTGTACAGCCTCAAACCCTCCTTCTTGCAGGGGGTTCAACTTTAGGCCTTTCGTCATTGCTAGAGCTTTCATCATCTTTACGCCTCTCATCATCACTAGAGTTGTCCATATTCCTGTTAACACAAAAAGCGACATCAGAAATGTAAATAAATTGCAATAAAAATGAAATAAACTAAGTGGGAAGTAAAACAGAAAAAACACACAGTTCTCATTTATAAATTAAGGCCTTACTTTATATTGTTTCCCATAGTCCTTCACCATGGTCATTTCTTACAGCATATTCATCATCATCTACCAATTCTACTTAATTTGTTCGAGGTGGAGTTGTTGTGAAAGGTGGTGTGTCATCAAGGTTGAAGGTCAGATCACCATACTTCTGTTTTTTACTTTTAAGGACAATGGACATGTTTTTGCTCGCAGGATCGGTAACATAAAACACTTGTTTCGCCTGGCTTGCTAAAATGAAGGGCTCGTCTCTATAGTCAACTCTTCGAAGATCGACTAAGACAAATCCAAATTCTTTATCTATTACCATGACATTATTGCTAACCCACTTACATTTGAATAAAGCAACTTTGAACTTGTTGTATGTCATCTCCCATATTTCTTCTATAACTTCATAATAGGCCATAGACGCTAATATGGGGTTTTTGTCTCTCGAACTGGAAAAGTGCATAGATTCAGCTTCTACCATGACCCCACTATTTTGCATGGTACTTCTGTCATCTTGCTCTTTCGTATAGAAAGAATAGCCATTTATATCATAACCGGTCCAAGTAATGACTTGAAATGAAGGCCCCCAAGCTAGCCACTCGATTGTCTCAGACACACCGGTCTCGTGCAAAACCTTTTCTTCGAACCACTGCATGAATGTCTTGTTTTGCTCAATAGCAATCTGCATGTCATTCTTCCTTGGATTCTTGTTCTTCAAAGTCTTTCTGTGTTCATCTATGTAAGGTTGAACTTCTTCCATATTATTCAGGATATACAAGTGGGCTTGCAACACCTCTTCACGAGGAACATTCTTCACTTTCAGTCCTCGTGTTCCCTTGCTTCTCCCCTCTTCATGCTGAGATTGTTCCTTCTTCCCTGACATATAATCTTTGCAAAACTCCATAGCCTCCTCAACTACATATCTTTCTAATATTGAGGCTTCTGGTCAATAAGGATTTTTAGAATACCCTTTTAAGATCTTCATGTATCGCTCGAAAGGGTACATCCACCTCAGGTAAACTGGACCGCAGAGCCTTACCTCCCTTACTAAATGAACTATCAAATGCACCATTATATCAAAAAATGAAGGAGGAAAATGCATCTCTAGTTGTGACAAAATAATGTAACCCTCATTTTCCAGTTCATCCAACTTTTTAGTGTCAATGACTTTGTTACAGATAACATTGAAGAAAACGCACAATCTTGTCACGGTAGTTCGTACTTCATCTTTCATTATGCCTCTAATAGCTACCGGTAATAGTTGTTGCATCAACACATGATAATCATGGGACTTCATTCCCACTAACTTCAAATTGTCCATTGAGACACATCTTCTCACATTCGAGGAATACCCTTGCGGCACCTTAATTTCATGTAAACACCCACACAAACTTCTTTTCTCTGCTTTTGATAGTGTATGCGCTGCTGGCTCCATGCCTACCATCATCTCTTAGTTGTGGATGTAACCGTTCTCTTATTCCCTATCGACAAGGTCTAATCTCGTATTAATCCCATCCTTAGTCTTCCCTGGTATGTGCAAAAGCGTACTGATAAGGCTATCACAAACATTCATCTCCACATGCATCACATCAATACTGTGTCTCACGTCAAGCGAACGCCAATATGGAAGATCAAAGAAAATGGATCTCTTCTTCCATATGTTCTTCTCACCCGCAACCCTCTGATTCTTACCAAAAGTGACATTGATATTTTCCACTCGACTGTAGACTTCCTCTCCGGTTAATGACTTTAGAGCCATTCCATGCTCCGGTAAGCCGTTAAAACACTTTCTTAGCCTATGATACAGGTGGAACTGATGAAGAAACCTCCTGTGGCCAAGGTAGACAGTTTTTTTTCCATGCTTTAGTTGTTGGAAGTGTGTGTCTGCTTCACATATTAGGCATGCTTTATGACCCTTCACGCTGTACCCTGACAAGTTTCCCTACGCAGGGAAGTCGTTTATCGTTGTGAAAATCATTGCACATAGCTTGAAAGATTCCTTCTTATAATTATCAAACACATCTACGCCTTCCTCCTACAACTTCTTCAAGTCCTCAATCAAAGGCGCCAAATAGACATCAATATCGTTCCCTGGCTATTTTGGTACAGAAATCATCATAGATAGCATCATATACTTACGTTTCATACATAGCCAGGGAGGCAAGTTGTATATTACAAGGAGAACCGGCCACGCACTATGTATGCTAGTAAGAGTTCCATACGGATTGATGCTGTCTGTACAAAGCCCAAGCCAAAGTTTTTTCAGCTCGTTGCCAAATTGATGGAACATTTCATCTATTTTTTGCCATTGTGGAGAGTCAGCTAGGTGCCGAAGATATTTCCCATAAGATATTCTCTCATCAGAGTGCCATCTCAACTTCTTTGCTTTTGTTGCAGTCACAAACAAACGTTTAAAACGTGGTATTATTGGAAGATACCACATAACCTTTAAAGGTTGCCTTTTACTTGTCACATCACCACAACCACCATCTTTTTTCACTTTGTATCGTGCAGTTTTACACTTAGGACACTCACTAAGACCTCCATACTCATTTCTATACAGTACGCAGTCATTAGGGCAAGCATGTATCTTTTTATACTCCATACCCATCGTAGATAGGATTTTCTTGGCCTCATACATACGATTTGGAAGTACATTATCCTCTGGAAACATATCACACAATAGTTCAAGCAACAATGTGAAACTACTATCGGTCCACCCACAAGTTGCCTTTAAGTTAACCAAATGTAATGTTTTCCTCAACCGCGTGTACTTACTCCCACGGTACAATGGTATCTCTGCATCACTCCGCAGGCTGTCATACTCTTGCGACTGCCCAAAGGATTCTGCCTCAACATCGTTAATCATTTTCTCCATTCTATCTTCACCTATGATATCCACATCTTCCTTCTTATGCGACGGACAATCTGTTACTTCCTCACCATGCCATATCTACCTTGTGTATCGCAGATTTATTCCATCACAAAGTAGGTGATCCTTTATGACATCAACATCCCGTCGACTCTCATTCAAATAATTGACACAAGGATAAAAATACTTCTCATTTTTTGCAGGAGCATTCTTTTTAGCGAATTCAATAAATTCTTCCACCCCTTTCTCATATTCTTCACTAGTTCTCAAAGCATTCATCCAACTATGATCCATTTTGTTACCACCTAAGGCATTCCCAATAACATTCACACGTTTAGTACACTTGTCAACGACATATGATGGGATTGCCTAATTAAGTTATCAACCCAATTTAGGATTTTAAAATATGGGCTTAATAACTTTATTGCCCCCTCCTAGTCTCCTCTCTCCTCTTAAAAGGGTTTCAGTGCTATGTAACTTATTTTTTTAATAAGTATATGTATATAAACATTAATGTATAATAAAATAAATATAATAAGATTAAATTAAAGAATTTTTTTGAGGTTTGGAAGGATACCCTAGAATAATGCAAGCCAAAAGAAAAAAAAAGAAAGAAAGCAAAACCCCAATTACAATTAGATGATTTTTAGTTGAATATTGACAATACAAAATTTTAATTTCTACCTGAATTTTTTTTATGAGAAGAAAATTAAACTTTGTTTATCACAATAAGTCTGACTCCTGTGATATTATATATATCAAAGATTTTCATTAATGGAATTTAAAAAAAACGAGTTTCATATTAACAAAACAATTTTAAGTTGAGTTCTTCCAAAAATAAAATTGTTTTATTGAAAATATTTAGATAAAAATCATTTAATGAATATTGGGGTTATGGTTTTCTTTTTAGTTTTGGCTTGAATTATTCTTCATAATTCGTTTGGAATACAAGAATTTCTTTAATTTAAACAAATCATATTTTATTTTATTATATATACTAATTAATGGTAATATACACAAGTAAATTTATATTTAAACAAGAAAATAAACCCTTGCACTGGAGTTCCCAAATACATGCAATTTAAGCAATATAAGCACACCAAACACACTAGGCTAATCTCAACCATCTCAATATAAGCAATATATAAGCACAATCTCAACCATTTCAAGTAAATTTATATTTCAAAAAGAAAATATACCATTCTGTTACAAAAAAAACAAGAAGAAAATAAACTAACCTGATCAGGGGGCGCCCATTAGTATGCTGGAGAGGTAGAGAAGACGTTGGAGATCAGAGGTGTATGCACGGTGGGGAGGTACACCGGAGGGTGGAGAAAGCAAAGAACCATGGTGGTGTGGACGACAATGGAAGGAAGGAGGTGGAGGAGAGCAAACATATACACTGTGGAGGAGGTGAAGTTGCAGAAGGGTCGACTGGTTGCGTGCGTCCTTCAATGGAAGGTGGAGGAGGGAAGAGTTGAAGAAACAAAGAGGAAGAAGGGAGGAGTTGAAGAGTAATGCAAGCCAAAAGAAAAAAAAAAGAGCCGACGGTCGGTTGGGAGAGGAGGAAGAAGAGTAAAGTTGGGTCAAAAAAGGAGGGAGGAGGGAATGGGACATGTAAGGAGAGGTTCCTTCCATTGAGAAGACGCATGTCAGACAAGTGTCTGACATGTGCCCAGGGGACGCCTAAAGTCTGCCTTTAGGCGTCCCAAAATTATTTTAGGACGTCTAATCCCAGCTCCAGGCGCTAAAAAAAATTTACGAAATTTATATTTCGCGCCTGGAAGCACTTTAGATGTCCCAAATTCAAATTTGGGATGCCTAAAGGTTTCCCTGCATATATATAATTACGAAAATGCCACCGCCTCCTTTTTTAACCACCCAATTTTAAATTTGGGACGTCCTTGGGGGTGGTTATATCCTAATTCTGTAGTAGTGGTTATTAAAACAGTGCACAAAAAGTTTCATCAACTGAGTAATTGAACCATATGTTTATATGATTTTTTAATGATTAATTTGGGATTTTAATACATTTTCTGGAACATTATTGTATTATTAAGTACTAATTTGAGTTAAGGATATTTGTAATAGATATTTATGTTTGTGACTTTGTAGACTCTCATTGAGAGCTTTAAAGTTGCTCTTAGTGTGATTACCAATAAGCTAGAGAGTAGCAGGTAACTCTGAATATTCTTCCATACGTTTGCGAATTATGTATGATTGTGAATGAATATCTTTTATATAAAAAAAATGGATTGAATCATATGTATATATGTATGTATTGTAAATTCTCAAGTAAGTAATGTTACAAGTAAATTTCTTTGTAACTCACTTTATTCACATAATAATTTAATTATAATTAATGTATTATTGGATTATTGTTTCCTTTTAGGCATGTTTGAATATGTGATGATATTTTTTGAATATGTGATGATATTTTATACAAATGAAAGCATGATTTATTATATCTTATCTTATAATGATATTACATTTATTAGTGATTGAATATAACTGTCATGACAGTTGCATTTGTGATGGATTGGAGTAAGGAAGAATTTGTATGATGAGATATCTTACCACATGGTATGCCATCACTCGGTGCATAGTGGATGGCATTTGTCCGGTCCCCTTCTTCCATATTCTCCTTTGGTTGGGATTAGGGATAGAAACAGACCAGGCTATGCTTGTTTTGTAACAAGTAGACCTGAGCCTGGCCTGTGGCCTATTATAGGCTTTTTTTCAAGCCTAAACTTGGCTTAGCCTGAAGCCTGTTAATAAGCCTACATTTTTTTAATATTTACTTTTTTATTATTTTTTTTTCATTTTTCAATCTTTTTCCTTGTATATTTTTTTTTCAACTCATTTTCTTTTATTTATTTTTAAATATTTTTCCTTTTAATTATAATTCTCTTATTTTATATTATTTTTTTTCTAATATATTTTAATTAATTTCTTTTACTTTAATAAATCATATTTTAGATAAATTATTGTTACCCAACTAATTACATGATAACATCTCTTTATCATGAAATAATTATTACATAATGATAATTAAATCATATAAAAATAAAAATTAGGATGCAACATTTAATACTTATTTTTTACACAATATTTTATAATATTGTATATCCATAATAGGCCTAGGCCGGCCTAATAGGCTTAATAGGCTTATCAATAGACATGAGCCTAGCCTCTTAAGGGAAACAGGCCTTTTAATAGGCCTGAGCCTGCTAGTATTGTCTAACAGGTCAGGCCACATGCCCCCAACAGGCCGCCTTAGTTATATTGGACATATGACACCTCCTTAGTTATATTGTATTCTTTTTTTTAAGGAGAGGAGCCATAGTCCAGACTTAAGCTCTACACCTTTGGTCTTGTATATTTTAAAACCTGGTGAGCTTGGGACAATCTAGTCAAATTGATGTGTTTCTGTTGGACTATGTGTTAGCCTATAGCTGCATTCAGCGGTATAAGGATAGATAGTGATATAAGGGTAGTTGCATATTACATATTGCATAATTATGTATTACATGTTATGAATAAGAATAGAGGTTGTTTAATGATGATTAACTCGAAATCGTTGTATTTAAGGATTGTGATAAATGCAAATATATATATATATATATAATCAGTTCCTTCTTTTTATCATATGTGGTTTGCTTGTGTACGGTAGAAATTTTCAGTAGTTACTGAGATGTAGAATCTCATCCCTTATATAAACATTTTTCAGGTGATTGTTCTAATAGGAAGTAAGGGAAGGCCCATATGGAGTGAGCCTTGAAGGCTCTCTTGTGCTCCTAGAGTACATGTTATGTTGTTTTTATTTGCCATGACCCCAAGACTTCCGAATTTTATTTTGTTTACTGAAATATTTTGAGGATTTGATTTAACACGGGGATATGGGCTTTATTTGAACTGATTTTGTATTTTTGATGATTAGGATATTGAACATCCTCATTGGCTATATTTGAAATAAATTAGTTAAATACTTAGTTGTTTGGTTTGAGGTGTTACAAAAGGGACACGTGGCTCTGGAGAGATGAGGTGACAACGACATGTGGTGGGACACATGGCGGTCAGTGGTGATGCCTGGCCACCGGTGGGTAGTGGTGGTTGGCTAAAGGGGTTGCTTGACAGTGACATGTGGTGGCATCTTGATGTGCCGTGTGAGAGCTTCAATTGCCACATGGTTTTTTAATTATTGAAAGAAAAGAAATTAGCAACGGATTAACGACGAAAATTTTTCTTGATAATTTGTGACAAACATTTTTTTCGGTAATTCGTCACTAATTTCCTATGGAAAATTTTTTGTGAGTGATTTTTATTGTTTATTTGCATCCAATTATCACAAATTTGCTTGACTATAACAACCAGAGAGAATATCATGATAAGGAGGAAGATCATGTGGAGTAGGTGGTGGTAGAGGAGGAGGAGCTTGTGGAGGAAGAGCTCCTTGGGGTTTTAACATGTTGAAGGAGAGGAGGAGGAGGCTGATAAAGAAAAGTAATAATAATCAAAAGGAATAAGTAAGTTGAAATAGAGATTTATAAAAAGGTACTTTAATTAGAGTAGTTTAGAGTTGGGGAAGACGGATCGTTTTAAAGTGTTACATAACGGTTGCTTGTTAAGAAGCATAATTTTTTCTCATTCATACTTAACGGTCCATTGTTATGACCTTTATTTTTTTCCCTCTAATATAAGGTTGAAAGAAAAATAATTTGAAAGGTTTATATGACGGTTGTTTCAAAAAAACCATCATTTTTATCATTAAATACAAGATAGTTAATAGTTACAACTGTTACATTTTCGTTTTCGCGAATTCCACCTTTCAATATGATAGTGCATATATTTAACCATTATGTTTTAACATCATATATTCTTGCGTGAACTCAGCCTCGACATTCATGAAGTTTATTCACTATAACCATTATTTATTAAGCGTCATATATGTGTGATCTTGTAGTAATGTATGTTCTCTCATAACTAGGTCCAGAGGGAGTACTATATTGTTGCAAGGTTTTCAACAGATTCAGGACATCAGATTGATCATACTCTCCCTTGATCCCTAATTATAAGCTTTAAATATAAGAATATATGTTCGTCCTAAAATATAAGCTTTATTTTAGGTTTATCAAAGCATTTATTGCGCTTTTTTCAACTTTACCTCTTGATTGTATTGGGTACATTATTGTCTCTCACTTATCCTCTTTACAAATATGGACATATATAGTTGAAAAAAATACATATTTAATGCTCTTAACTAATTCTAATTATTTTTATGATAACAACAAATCAGTTAAAAAGAAGCTTACAATCAAGAATGGAGGGAGTATAATACAAATATCTCACCCAAATCTTCATAAAAGTGAGAAAAATACATAAATAAGAATGACCCAACGCAGAAGGTGTTCCCACTAAGTAGGGTACGGTGCTTTCTCTCCCTTTTCTAAATAGTTCAAGGAGCATATGGTACTCTTCCAGCTCCTCCTCCGACTTCTCAATGACAGCTTCTATGCTCAAGGGACTACTATTATCTATATTTCTCCAATGCTTTGCAATTAAGATTAATAAAATTAAAAAAGAAAAAGTGTTTTTTTGAACTTAAAAAGTAGAGTTAAGATGTAAAAATACACAAGATTTTTCCAAAAATGCGCTACACACCAAATACTTTTTTAGAGAAAACAATAACTATGAACTTCCAAAATAGGTGAAAAAATACACATTGACCATTAGTTGATTGTTTGTTTAAATTTTTTAAGGATTAAGATGCAAAAATACAGATAAAATTTTGCCAAAAATGCGTCCAACACAAGTGTTTTTTAGGGGTAAAGGTAATTGTGAACTTCCAAAATAGGTGTAAAAATACACATTGACCATTAATTGACTATTTGAATTTTTTGACTAAAAATGGTGACATTGGGGATGACGTGGATGATTAAGAAACAACTTGAAAAGAACTTACATATTCTAAAAGTACCACGTCATCTATACTCTGTTCAATGAAAACATAACTCATATCATTTTAATTCTAATTGACTGATGATTTATCTGAAATAGTTTAAATTTTATCTGCTTTTTAACAAAAATATTGGTTGGTATTTTTTTAAAATTAATTTTTTCCTAAAATATTAGGTGAATTTTTTTTAGATGAGTCATCAACCAATTAGGATTAAAATGATATGTTTCACTGAACAGAGTTTAAATGACATGATACTCTTGGAGTATGTAAGTATTTCTTCAACTTGGAATAATAATTTGCTAATTGGGCAAGGAAAATTAATTTCCACCTAACCCTTTATCTCCACCTCATCATTTCTTAATCATCCACATCATCCTTCATGTCACCATTTTTAGTCACAAAATTTAAACAAGCATTCAACTAACGATCAATATGTATTTTTGCACATATTTTGAAAATTTATAATTACTTTTGTCTTTAAAAAAAGTATTTGTGTCAGGTGCACTTTTAGGAAAATCTCATGTGTATTTTTGTTCCTTAACCCTTAAAAATTCAAAAAAATCATAAACTAACGGTCAATGTGTATTTATGCATCTATTTTAGAAGTTCATAGTTACTTTTGCCCCTCAAACAAATATTTCGTGTTAGGCGTACTTTCAGGAAAATCTCATGTGTATTTTTTTAACTTAATCCTCAAAAGTAAAATAGGAAAACAAAATAGCATCAGACAATAAAAAAAAAGAATAAATTTAGTGTAAGAATGAGTCAGCTCAATAGTAATTCATATTTCTATCTATGATATCACACCACCAAGCCCAGAATATGATGATCATTTATGATGTGTTTGGTATGATGGAATTGGTGGTGTAAATATGGAAATGGAATTCATTTCCATATGATTGTATAATTGGTATGTCCATTTTTGTAACATCCTAAATTTTATTCACCAAGAATATATTGTAATTATTATATATATTCAATGAAATGGTGAATATTTAAGGCCAAAGGAATTAAATATTGAAAATTGAAAGTTGAATAGTGTTTTCAGTGAAATCGCCTGTGAGGTAGTGAGTTTGTCATGTGGTTTTGGAAGACTAAATGATGAGCAAAAAATATGAAATTTTACAGAATGGAAGTAGACATCCTAGGCTTTAATTTGATAGGTCACATGACTCAATTGAAGCTATGTACAAAAAGATATGAATTTTTGAAGTTAATCCAAAAAATCTGAAAAGTTTCTGGAGCAGCGATCAAAGATTGAAAATCTGGGAATAATATGATCCTATCCAGTAAAATTCCATATTTTTCCTTGAAACTAGACTCAATGAGAGTTCCATAGGCTTTGGAATCGCTTCGAAACGATATCTACAAAATTAGTTATAATTTTTCAAAGTTAAGGCAGAAAATCTGCCAGTATTGGCATTATTCTGAAAATTTAAGAAATAAAGTAATCTTCCTTTTTATCTTAATTATTTTAGAAATTAAGGGATGAAGGAGGAGAAGACAAGTGTCAAAATCCAATGAGACCAAGTGTCAACACCACATGAAAGATGATGGAGATAATTGTTGTGTCATAAGTCCTTACTTATTTCATAAGGTTAGGTAGCCAACTCTTGTACCAATTGACTTGAGTAAATGGAAGAAACACTTGATTTAGTTGGAGCATAAGAGGGAGTACGTTTTTGGCCAACCAAGGAAGAAGGAAATGATAATCAAGGTTGAGTGTACACAAAAGGGAAGTACGGCAAGGTTGAGTGCACACAAAAGGGAAGTATGGTGCAAGCATGAAGGCAAGTATGGTGGTTGGCATGTGTCACTATAACAACCTTAGATGAGATCAATGGTTGGGAATCAAGAGAGAATTTTTATGAAGGCTTTCTCTTCCCTTCCCTTCATGCATTTTCGTTCAACATAGAGAGGGAGAGAGTTTGGAGAAACTTTGAAGAGTTAGAGGTAAGAGGAAGAAGAAATCTTAAGGTAAGAGTTGATTCTTAAGCTTTCTTTGTAACATTTCCCCTAGATCCTTCTCTAAACCATGTTTCTTCATGAATCTATGATCTTGAAGACTCATTCTTAGCTCAAGGAGAAGAGAGAGAAACATCAAGGATCAAGAGGTAACCTCTAAAATCTCAACTTTTTAGTGTATTGAAGTTGTTGTTGGTGATTGTTGTTTGGTTTTGTGATTTTTGGGTTGCGTTGTAAAATTAGAAAAGTCATAACCCTAAGGGGTTATGCTGCCCAAAATCCTTTAAATCATGATTAAGAAGTTTCTAAATAAGTTAACCAAATATTAGAAGTGGAAAAGTACAAGTTTTGGAAGCTAAAACAAAAAGCTACATTTTTCTATTTTCCCTTCAACATTTTGGTCAGACCAGAACTGGTACTAGGAGTTGGATTTTCATGAAATAAATGGTTTCATTGGACTCATTGGGCAAAAATAGGTGGGGTTACAGTTGGGCACTTTTTTGGTAGAGGCCGAAAAAGCATAATTACGAAAACGCCACTGAAATCCCTAAATAGGAGCTGTCAAGGGTATTTTCATAATTTGACAGTGAATTTGGTAATTTTGAGCTTGGAAATGGATTCCTTGAGCAAAAATAAGTTAGAATAGCCTTAATCAAAATTTTAGGAAAACGTGGCTGAGTACGGCGGGGCCGGGCCGGGTTCCTGGGGGCATTTTTGTAAATTTTCATCATAGACTAATATAACCACAATAAACACTATGGAAGAGTATAAAATGATACTTGGATAGGTTATGACCTATTTCTGGTACATTTAATATTTTAGGACTGAGTCGAACGCCGCAACAGTATGCTTTACAAGACACCATTAAAAAGAGGATTATAAAGCATTAAGGTAGAGACATTATCCCTTATACATTATGCCATAGTTATATGATTGTGTGGATGCCAATGTTTTTAAATGCGCTTTATTAATCAACATGATTTGCCCAGAAAGGGGCCAGAAATGTCAAAGGCACTTACACTGGAGTTGGTGAGAACCCAACCGGTGCAGAATAGTGGGGCTGGGCCCTACTCATGTATACATGCAGATGATATGTTTATAATGTTCATTAATTGGTGCATACATGGCATATATCATATTTACTTTTCGCATTTTCTATGAACGATAGCATGTTTCTACTGGGGTTCTCTGGAATCTCACCCTATTTTTAAATAAACACCTCAGCGGGTACCAGTGGGGCAAAGGGAAAGGACATAGACGCTGGAAAGTGAACGGCATGTGTCTCGAGGCGAGGACAAGATCGTGGTCATAATTAGTGTCACACCCCACTTCCAGCCAGGCCACACATGGACCCCATAAGAGGTGGACTCACAAGAGTTCCTCGCTCCCCAAGCGAGATTTTCCGCCTCCGCAGGGATCGAAGCCACTACCTGGGGGTAAGTAGCGCCTCATGACAATCCCCACTACCATTGAGCTACTCAACAGTTACACATTCCATACACAACACCATGATACACAGAGCACGATACAGAATAGTGGGGTAACACTTGTTGCTGATTCTTGACATAGATCCAGTGTTAAAGAAATACACCCTATCTATGCATCAATGTCATACTTTGATGTCATTAAACATATATGGGAGTTAGATTACTCTATGTTCAGGGTCCCTGTCTTTAAATGAAAGTGAGTTAACTACAACAGTGGATTGTGAATAGATGACTTAGGCTTTGTTCAAGTGGACCTTTCTAAGGTTTGGTATGAAGATGATCCTTTTATTTTAGCAGCACAAGCAGAACAGGCATTTTTCATTCCGAATCCTTCTAAGAAGAATTGTTCTATTGTACTCTCATCGAACAAGAATCTTCAAGAACAAGTTGATTTTGAAAGTAATTAATATTTGAACATCAATGATGATGATTCTTCGTTTAAGAATTTGTGGTCAGTAGACATTGGTATAGATGTATATGGAGATGGAGATGGACCCATATACATGAGACATGATCATGAAGGAGAAAAACAATTCTTAATCCAACACGAATTCTGAAGAATAAAATTTTAAATCAAATGAGAAAAAGGAAAAGATAATGAGTGCCTTGACTTGTTTACACTTATGTACATTTTTATATATTTCAAAATAATTTACTTTTGTTGACATGGTTGACATTGTGCACTGATGTTTTGTTTTTGTTTATTTCACTTCCAAGAGTATGGACTCACCACACGATGAAATTGATGATATTCCCATGAACATTGGTAGACAAAGATTTGTGGAGAACTTAAGATGTGGCAGGACTATTATGGCAAGGTTGATCAAATTGAGAAGTAAGGAATCATGTTACAATTGGATTGGAATGAAAATGGAAACCTATTTGGTGAGAATAGTATCTCATTAAATAACTTGATTGAGACTACAGTTCGAGACAGAGTCCCTATTACAGTTCAAGACTGGAGACGGGTGAAGCGAAATTATGAGGATGAAATATAGGATGAAGTACAGGTAACACATTAATTATATTATTGTTTGGTTTTCTTTGTTTCACTTAATTTCAATATAACAATTTTTTTTTATTGTTACAAAGCATTTTTATTATTTATGATGATCGGAAGAACTTCGTGCTAAGAAAAGCCGGAAAACTTATAAGAAAGTTTCATTCTGATCTTGTCAAATACTTTTTGAGGGATGATAATGAGATTATCATTACTACACCACCAACATTGTACGAAGGAATCGTCACTCAAGAAATAAGGGATGAGTTTATCAGAACACATATAACTTAGAAATTCCTGGTAATATAATATGTTTGACTTTCCCTATTACTTGTAATGTACTTATTTGTAATTAACATTTATATATTGATATGAATCATTTTGATCTAACCAGGAGTTGAGCAAGAAAAATCATGCTAACGCGACTAACATGCCATACCGATACACATAGGGACCTGTTTCATACGCGCAGTTAGAAAAAAAATGGTAAGAACTAATGATTATTTCATATGTAGATAAATTGTATGAATATCATTTAATTTCAACTAACTTTGATGCGTAAATAGAAGAATCAAGTTCATATATTACATAGGTGTCACGACATGATCTATGGGTAGCCGGTTGCATAAATAAGAAAGGTGAAATTCGTAGTGAAGAAGCAAGAAGAGTAGCCGAATATTGTGTAAGTATTGGATTATGCGTATAATAAATAATTAGCTTTACTTAAATGAATTTGATTTCTAATAACTATTATTATTGTAATTATTTTTGTGATAGAGACAAATGACACAGGAGGATCCTACGTTGGCGAGCTATGTTTGTCGAGATGATTTGTTGAGCAGAGCAAAAGGAGTACCTAAGTATGATGGTTGTGTTCGGGATACTAGTTTTGCAGTCACCCAATCAGCATATTTCGGACATCAGAAGTGCCCCAATAAAAGTGACGTTTCCCAGCTGCGTGAGGAGATGACTAGTTTCAAGCATCAAATGTAAGAACTTCAAGAACAAATGCGCTACAAGGAACAACGAGAAGAATAATTCTTAGAACAAATGCATTTGATGCAAGAAAAAAATGCACTATCAACAACGCATATACAACAGTTGGTGCAGCATAGGCCAACACAAAATGTTCATTTTTGTGATAGTTCAAGTGTCAGAGATAGTTGTAATTCCATGCCTAAAGTCCCTTTTCCTTTGATAATTAATTTATTTTCTACTTAACTTTATGTTACATTATAATTTAGCGAACTTTAACATATTAACTCTATTTTCCATAGGGCAAATTTCAATGCAAGTTATATGTTAATCAAGCTTTCAAGCACGCGGTTGTAGTAGGTATTGCCTACAATATTGATAAGGACACACTGTACAATTCATTATTGCTTGACAACATACTCCGAGTGAGGGTTGACGTCTGTAAGAATGAAGCACCCTCTTACCGATCCCGTCTCGGGATGAGCAAATAATGGTGAAAGATGTTGTAAGTGGCTATGTTGCTTAGCCAATAGGTCTTATCGAACCATATAAAAAGGTCATTCATTTACAATTCCCTGCACTTTTCCTTCATACTTCCATCTAAAACTGTGATTTAATTATCTGATTTTTGCAAAGTGGATAGTCTAGAGATAAACAAATCCAACCTTATGGTAAGATTTCAAAGTATTCGACAACACAACCCAAGTTGAAAGTATCAGCTAGCCAACAGAGCAAAATAAGACTGATCTCATATCGCAATCAATAAGTATCGATTACACCAAAATTGATCCATGGAGGAGGATTGGAAATACATCTTGAAAGACATATCTACAGTGTAAGCGGTCTAGTTGATTATGTTAATGGCCATGTCATGCACGACATATGTAATCGTGAATGGGTTAGTGCTTCAGCTATCAACATCTAAATAAGGTACTTGACCATCATTGTTTATCACTGTTATTAATAATTCTCATTCCATTTTTTTTGTTTTTCATGACACTATTTGTTTTATACCAAACATTTGTATCATGACATCTTAATGGATACAAACAGGGTCCAGTTCGTATTTTTCAACCCTTATCTCGTTGGCCAGCATGGGGGCAAAGTAGATATACATGCACAATCTAATGATCTAAAAGATTACTTTAGAAAGAAAACGACACCAACTATGCTATTTTTAGTGCCATACAATACGGGGTAAGTTATTAGTGGTACAATTTTTGTTTTTATTGTTTAACTTTTATCATAACATGATTGTTGAAACAAATTTTTTAAAATATTTTAGGCTATATTGGATATTGATAGTTATCAATCCAGTGGAACCTTTAGCTCCTCGCATTTACTATATGGATCCTCTAATTAATGGTCTTCCACAAAACCGTTCTAATATGCTGCTATTGTTCAATAGGTAAGCGTACGTGCGTATATGTAAATATTTGCATATGTGATTGAATAACCAAAAGTAATCAGTTTCTATTTGTTTTGTTAGCGTATTGACTGCGTATCGAGCCTCTGTCTCCTTAAGCTATTAGAAAGTTGCTAACCTTCACCTTAGCTATCCTTGGAAGAAGATACGGGTACTAATATAAGAATTTACTCAAACTTTGTTAGTAAACAATTTTTATTCATAAACAGAGTTGAATATTGCATTATATTTTTACAGTGCCCTTTCCAACCCAATGACAATGATTGTGGGTATTACATCATGAAATTTATGAAGGATGTAATTACGCAAGATCAGTCATTCATTCCTCAAAAAGTAAGCCATTTAATTGCACTTCATGTTGTGTTTTAATTAAATTTAATTAGTGTATGATAATTAAGTTTTACTGATTTTAATTCGTTTTAATTTGTGCCTGATTGTATAAATGTGTAGTATTATGAAGACTAACGTTATGACACTTTGACTAACCATCAACTTAATGAAGTGATCGAGGAATGGTGTGAATATGTGTTTAGGCAAATCTCTGGGTAGCTATACTATTTAATTCACTAGCTGGTCTTTGTTGTGTTGTTTATTGCCAATTGTTATGTCATTTATGATTCAAGTTGAATTTGTTGTATTTCATTCACAATATATTATATACTACTTTAGTTAATTAATCATCTGTTTGTATGATTTTAAAGTTATCTCTCATTGTTGTTGTTTGCTTTTCTTTATTTTACTGTGGATATATATAGAAAATGTTTAAACCATGTAGTGCAATATTGTAATTATGGGAGATTGAACAAAAAATACAACAACAAAAAGGTTTCTGTGGCGCTTCCTTCAACAAGGGCCATAGGAAGAATTTAAAAAGTAAAAAAAATAGAGGATAGACCTTCTTATGGCGCTTCCTTAAGGAAGGGCCACAGGAAGGGATGCCCTCCTGTGGCGCTTGCTAGTGTAAGTGCCATAGGAGGGTATGGTTTCCTGTGGTGCTTGCTAACGTAAGCGCCACAGGAGACGTGCAATATCCTGGATTTGGAATCAGGGATTAGTAACTTCAAATGATGTAATTAATGTTAATTAAGCATATTTGAAGTATATGTTGTGCAATGTGAAAAGAAGGCAATTATTCATAATTTAATATGTATTGTACTAATCAGGGGCAAAACGGTAAATTTACCGATCGATTGGTCAGAGATTGGAGAGGAAATTCTTTAGTAATCATGATCAATGGGTGAGATTGAAAGAACATGAGGTGGAATTGGATGCATGCAAGCTTATGTGCAATTATAGTGGGAGGAATGAGATGGTGACAAGTGTCCAAATGAGAGCCATTGGATGAGTCAACATATTCAAACTCATTCTCTCTCCCTCTTAGTCGGCTAAGCGCATGGGAAGAAGGAAGGAAGTTATTATCATCATTCTCTCTCCATTTTCCTCCATTTCCGGCGAACCGAGCAAGAAAGAGAAAGGAAGGGTTTGAAATTTGTGAAGGTAAATGATCTTATATGCTTAACCACCCTTCAATGATATTGTCTAAAAGGTTGAGAGCTTTACTTCCATGTTTTCAGACTTTGGATTTGTGGTGTGTGGCAAATTGAGGGAATTTGAAAGTTGAGGAATCCAAGTTCTGAATTCAGCAAGTTGAAGAGGTAAGTGTATGATAAACTTTGATGTGAATGTTATGGTGTTTACTTAATTAATGAAAATTCTGGAAATTAGACCTAATTATGATGTTGTATGAGGGGTAGATTTTGATGAGAGTGTCACTGTTCATTTGGTCAGTTTTGACATTTGGGAGTGATTAGAATTTGATTTGAAGTTGGATAAGGGAGTTGTTAGAAGGAGGTTTTGAGTGGTTTGATGATTTTGAGAGAGAATGTGTTGAATTGGTTGAATTTGGGTTGTTTTTGGTTGCCAATGGGTTCCTTGTGTTGAAATAAGTGATAATGAGCCTTGACACAAGTTTAAGAACCATTGGAGTTCATTTGGTGGATTTTGGAAAAGTTTACCAGTTGCTGCGTTCTGGTTTCTGGTGTGATTTCTCGAGTGAGAGAAGAACTCACTCGAGCACAGGATGAACGTGCTCGAGTGAGCATGTTTGTGCTCGAGTGAGGATGTGTTTTTGGTGCCGGGGGTGAGCGGTTCAGATTATCACTCGTGGGAAGATTGCCAAGAGTGCGCCTGGCACTCGCGAGCATTGGGGAATCACTCCAGCACGAGTGTTGTGCTCGAGTGAATCTGTTGCCTGGGAGTTGGGGTGCTCTCGGGCAGTCACTCGCTGCCTTGTGCTCGCGAACACTGAGGGTCAGTGCTCGAGCACAGGTATTTGTGCTCGAGTGAAGGTGAAGGAAGATGTTGAGAGATACTCTCGGGTTGTTACTCGCAGGCCTCACTTCCGTGGTGCTCGAGGTCTCTGCTCGAGCACAGCCTTTTGTGCTCGAGTGAGAGTGTGAAATTGTAGTGAAGTTTGCTCTCGGGCAAGCACTCGCTGGAGGACACTCGCGGGTGCTCGAAGTGAAAATGGGAGTCGTGCTCGAGCACGGCCTTCTGTGCTCGAGTGAGGGGTGCGAGTGAGGAGTCCAAAAATCAGAGTTTAGCTTTCCAAAGAGGGATCTTTGGGGATAGTTATCCCAACCCTTTAGGCATATGTTTAGGCATTTAATGGCCATCTAAAGAGTCCAAATGAATACCAACTTAAAGTGTTATGGAAGAAAGAATTTGGAAAAGGAAATTAACCAAATGTCCCTATTTTGATTATAGGATTTGACATCTGCTATCCTCGTGAGCCTACTGTGCCCAGAGACATCAGGAAGGGATCAGGTAGTGACTTTTCTTTTGTACCATATGTGATGCATTGTATGTGCGTAGTATCATTGATTTTGTGATAAGTTCGTATGTTGCGACTTATATGGATATGTGTTAGCACCGTCAGTCCAATAGTCCCTGAGTAGCTAACAACGGTTCGGGTTTAGGCAGTATGCCTTCCCGGCGGAGAAAGGGGATGAGGATGAGGTGTGATTATGTGATATGTGGGCCGAAAGGCTGATTATGAGCCGAAAGGCTATCTGTGAGGCCGACGGGCCATTTGTGAAGCCGGATAGCTATGTGCTATAAGGCTATGTTGATGCACTGCCACGCCAATAGTCCCTGAGTAGCTAACAACGGTTCGGGTTAGGACGGTGTGCCTTCCCGGCGGAGAAAGGGGATGAGGGTGGAGTGTGATTTGAGCTGCTGCTGATGTATGATGATTTGCTTACATGCTGTGTGCTTATATGTGGTATAAATGTTTAGTTACTACTGGGATTCTTTTGAATCTCATTCTTTCCTTTGAACTAACCTTTCAGACAGGGCGACTGGCTCCAAGGAGAAGCGCGTGACCCGGAGTGGGTAGAGTTTTCCTAGGGACATTAGTATGGTTTTGGTTGGTTATTCATTTTGGATAGGGATTACTGTATTATGTTAAGATGTATATAGTCTGAATACTTGGTTTTGTAATCCCCTAATCAGGATTTGAAATTCTATATATGTAGTTAAACCCGGGGGTTGCCGGGATTTTGGTTATACACTCTGTCATACGTAAATGTAGATAAACTGCACAGGTGATTATATTCGATAATTGAACTTGAGACCGGAGGAGGAATGAAGTTTTGAAAAATTTGTGAAGTCCCTACTACTAAAGGGAATTTTAAATGAGTTTTAAACTATTCGACGGTCTCTAATCTAATTTAATTACATAATATCGAATTATAATTACGTGATTAAAGGCAGGGTGTTACAAGACGCCCCTCCTGTGGTACTTTCTCCGAAAAGCGACACAGGAGGGTATTTTTTTAAAAAATAAAATAAAATGATATGGCTCTTCCAAGTGCCACAGTTTTTTTTAGTGGCGTCATGATATGTGGCATTTCTCTAGCACCATAGCTAATGCAATTATAAGCGCCACAGCTTTGCTTTTTTGTAGTAGTGTTTCCCTTGGTTGAGAAGGAGGGGCAGAGAAGAATTTTGATTAAAGTGTGGCTTTGGCCTTAGGTGGAGAGTGATAACCCCTTGAATGCTTGGCAAGTCTGTTGTGTTTTATGTTTGTGTATTTTGTTTGTTTCTTGTTAATATGCAAGTGTTACTTTAATTGTATTTTATGTTTTTGGCTATAAAAACTCAGTGTTTCCCTTTGTATTTTTGTAACAACATTATTGTTCTTATGTGTTTCTACTCTTTTTACTTGTTTTCATCTATTTTCTGTTGTTGCTGGTATAAAATAGGTAGGGTCAACAATAATATACAAGGGACCACAAAGAAGTTAAAAAGTTTTGTATTTAATTTATTGATACAGCACAATAATTTGGAAGCAATCAAGAAGGCTATGAGTAAGAGAGAAATATGAACCATTGTGTTTGTGTTGTTCACAAATACTTTTTCTTTTTTTAATACACGTACCAAGAGCATCCCCCAACCAATTGTCATAGAGATCATCAAAGTAAGCCTTGCCTCTCCCAACAAGGCCTTTTCCATTAAGGAAGGAGCCTAATGTAAACAATAACAACATAAAGTTCTGAGAAAATAATATAAACTTGTAGCTATTTTTACTAATAGTAAACAATAAGGCTCAATCTTCATATTTCATAAGATCCTAAGATAAGAGAGGAATACAAAGTTACCAAAAAAAAATCATTATTGGTTTTTTATCAAAACCAGTTATTACAGCAAAATAACATAATAATTATATGACAAACAATACATCTATTATCAGCAAAGATATAAAAATGAAATGAAATGATGAATGAAGCTGTTGGGAATCCAGTTCAGAATATTAGGCGCCAATGTGACAAATTTCATGATTGGCCATAAGCTGAGCGTCACAAAAGAATAAAATAATAAAAAAAAGTAGGGAAAATCGCTGGAAAATACCAAATAAGCAAATTAATTGCTCTTTGCCACCAACACAAGTGGGGTACCTATCTGTCATTAAAATTCAACTTGAAAAGACACAAAAGCCCCTGGTTTTACAACACGATTTTAGGCGGGAGGGAGGAAGGAGCCCTTAGTTTCCAATATTCCTCAAACAAGCCTTCCGTCGAGTTGTCCGCCGTCAAGCATTGTCCGTTGTCCAGCACTGTCCGCCGTGGAGCATTGTTCGCCGTCCAGCACTGTCCGCCGTCGAGCATTGTCCGCCGTCCAGCACTGTCCGCTGTCGAGCATTGTTCTTGGGCAAGCATTGAAGAAGATTTGTCGAGAAGCCTAGGGATTTTGCTACTCCCAAAATCTGGTGAGAATGATTTTCTCAGTTTCCCCGTGTCGATTTTAAGCAGATTTCCTCGCATGTCAATGGGGTTGGTAGTGAAGATTAACATATTCTATTCATTTAGTTCAATATATGCAACTCTGAACTCGGTTTCGGCTTATTACCTCATTTGTGATTATTTGTTGAGAGTTTCAGGGATGATTGGTGGTTTTGATTCTTAATGTAATGAAAGAACTTGAGAAAAAGAAACCAAAGACAGGGCATTGGGGACATCTGGGACTATAGATTTAGGTTTTTCTGAGAAGCTATGGTTTCTTCCAGACCTCATGCCTAGTAATGTATTTTTGTTCTCAAAGATCATTGGAAATGTAAAAATTGCAGATATGTAGAAATTGAAGAAAAATGTATTTTTGTTCTCATTGAACAATACTACAATAGATATGTAGAGTTAGTAAAGCTCTCTAAAGAGATAAAATTTAGTTGAAACTATGCTGAGTTTCTTGTCTTGAACCCTTTGAAAATGTAATTGGAGCAGGCTTATTATAATGGGAGTATATTTAGATGTCATGGACTGTTTGAACTCTACTGTACTCTGTTTTCCTTTTATGCTTTGTTCATATGGTGCTTCTCTGTTGCAACTTAATCTGGATTCTGAATAACCTATCTTTTCTGCAAAGCATGTCAATTGAAAACTTGTTGTTGGTATGTAACAGACATTTGGCAAGTGTTTCTGTTCTTATTCTTGTTTGAACTCATTTTGGTGTTTGGTCATATGTTTCTGGGATCTTTGTATAACTATGTTGCATAATAGTTTCACAATTTTAGAGATATCATCGTCCACTTTTGGCCACTTTTTCTGACAGCATTGTCTTTTACTGATGCTTACACTTTCAAAGTTTTTTATGCTGGTTTTTAGGAAATTCTGCTGTTTGGGAATTACTGCATATTGCACATTAAAATAGATTGATAAGCAGATTTTTTGATGTAGGCATTTGTTGAGTGCATTTTCAAGTTCATGTGTTTTGAGTTACCCCTGTCAATTTAAAAATCTGTACACAAGCATGGTGAAAAGAATAGTGGGGAAAGGAAGGAAGGGAGGGAAAGACGTGAAGCCAAGGTTGAATGGAGCACAAGTGTTTAAGCGAGAGTATTGGTCTGATAAAACGAGGAAAGGAAAACACAAGACAATGCAAGATGCAGATGTGGTGTGGATGTGGTGGATGTGGTGTGGTGGCTAGTTACTCATGAGAAGAACAAACATCGGGAATGGATACTGCGTAACATTGAAGTTTGGAGATATAAGAAGAAGGCAAAGCGTCATTAATGCTTTAAACATTAGATCATCTAAATGTCGTTTGTATTTCGTTTGTATTTTGTTTTGCAACAAACTAAACTGTCTGTATATATATGACTTTCTTAAACATTAGATCATCCAAATGTCGATAAAGTTTGACATACGTGCAAAACATGTTCCTTGCGCAATGATATTCCATGTTCTGCAATTACTCTTCCAGGAGGTGCAATTGATCTTCCATGATCTGCAGTTGATCTTCCATATTGTGTAGTTGATCTTCCATTTTGTGCATTTACTCTTCCATAATGTGCAATTGATCTTCCGTTTTATGCAATTGCTCTTTTACTTCGTGCAATCACTCTTCCATTATGTGCAATTGATCTACCATGATGTGCATTTGAGCTTCCGTTTTGTGCAATTACTCTCCCATCATGTGCAAAGTATGATCCATTATGCCAATGATCTTGCATTGTCATATACTCTTTCATGATGTGCCAATGATCAGCCGTTTTGTGCAATTGATCTTTCATTTTGTGCAACTAATCTTCCATGAAGTGCAATTGATCTTCCATTTGTGCAATGGATCTGATTCATGTGTAAATGATGATCAATTGTGCCAATGATCTTCCATTATATGCAATTACTCTTCCATGATGTGCATTTGAGCTTCCGTTTTGTGCAATTACTCTCCCATCATGTGCAAAGTATGATCCATTATGCCAATGATCTTGCATTGTCATATACTCTTCCATGATGTGCCAATTATCTTCCGTTTTGTGCAATTGATCTTTCATTTTATGCAATTAATCTTCCATTAAGTGCAAATGATCTTCCGTTTGTGCAATGGATCTGATTCATGTGTCATGATCAATTGTGCCAATGATCTTCCATTATATGCAATTACTCTTCCATAATGTGCAATTCATCTCCCATTTTGTGGAAGGAATTTTTGCCATATGTGCCAAATGATCATATAATGCAAGTTACCATAGTAATGCAACTGATGTTTACGACGTATGGTTCAAATATAAAGACATCCATATTATGTCATACAAAAAGTGAGCACAAGCTATGGTGCTACTATATATATACAAGATTAATATTTACAATTACAACACAAAAATACTTGAGGGGCCTGATAATGCTATGAACATTTAGTCATTTAAAGTCTAATTCACTCATTACTGATGCAAAGTCATTGGTATACTTGAAGAACGCGAGGTTAATATGGATTCGGGTTCCTACACATTCTTCGAGTATGCCCTTCCTGCCCGCACCTAGAACATGTATACACTTTTCTGTCCTGGAATTGAGACTCCCTTCTACTTGTTCGTGGTCTAATGTTGACAGTGTGCCCCTTAACTGTAATGTTTTACCTTTAATACCAAGACATGAACATATTGTTCTTCTAAGCTCATTGAGCGACATTCCTTCTCTTACCATTCTTCCATTTGCTCTCCCACCCACATATTGAGTCCTCCCTTGATCAATGACAATCTTCCCACTTATGTGGAAGAAGCAATAAATTTCCTTTTGTACTCTATTCATCGCATTAATTCTAGACCTGCAACAATATGGCTTTAATGTCAACTAATCTGAAGTTTGCTATATGTTTGACATATAATAAACTAGTCAATATGTAATTATACCTTCACCTATAATAAACTAATATGCACTCAAACATGCACAGTCAAACTACTTCAATGAAGATTTTTTACCAAAACATTCAACATTGCAAAGACAATACTGCACGATGCCTTTGAACTTAATTGAATCAAAACCAGCAAGCAATATAGGATTCAGACTAATAAATAAATTTTTGGCAAATTAATTGCTGAATGCTACCATGGAAGATCTGTTGCACATAACGGAAGATATTTTGCACACAACATAAGATTGTTTACACATTTATATGGAAGATTTTTGCACAAAATGGAACATGGTTTGCACAAAATGGAAGATCGCTTGCACACTTGGTAGCAATCAACAATTAATTTGCCTCAAAGGTATTTTTCGGCAATTCTCCCAACAAAGAAAAGAATTATTACTTCCAGCAACAATCAGGCAACAATACCCAATACGGAAGATAATTGCACATAATGGAAGATCATTGGCATATAATGGATCATCCTTTGCACATATCGTGCATGGCCATTGGACACGTATGGAAAAGATCCATTGCACAAAACGGGAGATCAGTTGCACATAATGGCTATCACATGTGAATCTTAATTGCAGAATCATTATTCCAGCAACATTCAGGTAACAAAACCGATTACACGCAATACACGATACACAATACACAATATACAAACTCCCATCAACTAATATCAAAAACTTTACAATAATGGCCAAACTCATAATATCTAAGCAACCCTGAATTATATTTACTATTTCCTTACTCACACACACAGCAATGCACAGTACTAAGTTCCACTAGCAATATAGAAATCATCACCTCCATCAAAAACTGAAATATGAAGAAGGGCTTCAAAGTGATCTATCGACTCTACAGTGATGGACCTCCGGCGGACGCCACAGTGATCGACGGCAACAACAGAAGACTCGCATCACCGCACTCCGGCAAACACGATAAATGAACATGCCACTGTAATAACCTTTTAGTTGTTTGCTTCTGCCTCGTGTGATATTTCCAAACTAAACGAGGGGCTTTTGTGTCTTTTCAAGTTGAATTTTAATGACAGATAGGTACCCCACTTGTGTTGGTGGCAAAGAGCAATTAATTTGCTTATTTGGTATTTTCCAACGATTTTCCCAAAAAAGTGTTAGAAGGTTTTTCAACACATTCAGGACATCAGATTGATCATATAATACAAATTATCTCGACCAAATCTTTAGAAAGTCATATTAGAGGCTTTTCTTTCCTTTTGACACCAAAAGATGCTCACACACAACATCCTTATTCTTGAGGTGCTTCCTCTCCCTTTTCTAAATCATTCAAGGTGATGAAGGTACTCTTCTAACTCCTTCTCCAACTTCTCAATGAACTGGCTTGTATACTCAAGGGACTTCTCATATCTATATTTCTTTGAGGCCTGGAAATTAAGGTTAATGATATTAAAAAGGTGTTATTTTTAACTTGAAAGGAAAAGGGGAAAAACAATAGTGCCAAACACTCATAAAAAAGAATATTTTCCAGTGTATGAATAAAAGTCAGCCCTGTACTATTTCATATCGCAATCTATTATATCAAACCACCAAGCTAAGAATATGATGAGTATTTAAAAAATCATGCGTAGTGATATACTCCTAAGAAATATTAATTTAGATAAATTTTCAAGTTTAAAGAGGGGAAAAAGACACAAAATGAGTAAAAAAAATTAGAAACAAATGAGAGGGCAAAGAAAAATGCAAAATTCCTACCAATCTAATGCACTTTAGGTAAATAGTAACACTCTTAAATGTATGCCCTATTATCAAAATAATCAATAAGGCAATGAACTAGAAACATACTTGTGAAGATTTTGTAATGTAAATATCTAAAAGGTGTGATTGTGAGCTATCTGATTTTGTTTCAGTACTTGAAGTTGCTATTTGAGATTTTTTGGGAGTAGTAAATACTGCCTCTGGTCATAAATATAAAACATATTTAAGAAGTTGATCTTGGTCCTAAATATAAGACATAGTTTTTATATTTGTCAATTTTTTCCTAATTTACTCCTATTACTACTCTTTTAACAATAATCAAGGAGGAGAGGGAATGAGGAAATTGAGGAAGATGACTAGGGTGTTTTAGAAAATACATATTATAATAACTAACTCAACTAACTTCCTTAATCTAATCAAATTAGATAAATATGTTTTATATTAAAGACTAGAGGGAGTATTTACTAATGGAGAGCTCGTTTTAGTAGTAATCGATTGAATTACCAGTGTAGGTTTATTTGATGTTTCTCCAACACTTGCTTCAATATTCTACACAGAAGCATTAAATCCTTGACTTTATCAAGTTTTATAGCTTCCTTTGATTTTGGACTTTCTTTATCGCTTGCCCCTACTATTTCCTTAATCTATAACATATAGGAGACCACAAAGAAGTTAAAAGGTTTTCGATTTAATAAATAGATATTGAGCCAAAATTTGAAAGCAATCAAGAAGGAAATAAGTAAGAGAGATATATATTTGTTGGCTTCTTAGGTGTGGTTGATTATAGGAAATCACAATATACTTACTTTTGATGAACCTTTATTTTGTTCGGCTATTGGCCAATGTCTCTTTATAGATTTCTCTTATGCTTCTCTTAACCTCTTAACAATAACAAAATATATTAATTAAAGGAGATGAAATGAGTTGAAGTCATTTATTAATGAACATAATAAATTATTGAAGACAAAGTGAATAAATTTGTGGATTAAATGAATTAACTTGTAGAAAATTTGTTAGATATTACTAGTTTTGATGATGTCAAATATAGATATACTAAATATTATGAGCAAAAAGTTTGCATAATGCATTTATCTCTTACATTGACTAACTACTATATTTAATATAAAATATATTGTAGATTAGTCAAACAAAGATAGAAGATATCCAGTTGGAATATGGAGATTGATCAAGAGCAAAAGCAAGAAGATATTGGAGAATGAGGTTATCAACTATAGGAAAAGAAGTCAAGACAAAAAAATAAGTTGTTGAGATGGATTATGGTGAATGATCAAGAAAATGATTAAGAAGATATTGAAGAATCACTACTACAGAATTATGATATAACCACCCTAATGGACGTCCCAATTTTAAAATTGGGTGGTTAAAAAGGAAGGCGGTGGCATTTTCGTAATTATGTGTACGTAGAGAAACCTTTAGATGTCCCAAATTTGAATTTGGGACGCCTAAAGTAGAGTTTAGACGTCCCCAATTTTATTTGGGACGCCTAAAGATTTCTACTGGCGCCAAAAAAGTAAATTAAAAAAATTTAACTTCTTTAAACGTCCCAAATGGAATTTGGGATGCCTAAAGTAAGACTTTAGGCGTCCCAAATGGTTTTGGGACGCCTAAAGTCTTACTTTAGTAGTCCCAAAAAAATTTGGGACTCCTAAAGTCTTACTCCTATCCCAAATTTTTTTGGGACTCCTAAAGTCATGTCAAAAATTCTGACATGTGTGAGTTTTTTCTTCTCTTTTCTTCATTTCCATGTCAGAAACTCATCCCTCCTTTTCCATCTTTCCCATCCCCCATGACTTCTCTTCCCTTTTTTCTGCATTTCCTTTTTTCTTTCATTCCCGTGACTTCGTCTTCTTTATCTACACCATGGGTATGCTTTTTCATTATTTTCTTTTCTTCATTACACTTCGTCTTCCTCTCTTCCTTTTCTTCATTCCCTTTTCCTCCACCTCCTTCCATTCTCATAGCACCTTCTTTGCTCTCACCCTCCGGCGTACACCTCCTCCACCTTTTTTGTCCCCACCACCCTTCAGCGTAGACCTCCCACTTTCATCGTTGCTTTCAGCCTCCGGCGTACCTCTCCTCTCCACTGTGCATACACAACTCCTCCAACATCTTCTCTCTACCTTGGAAGCACATAGATACCGTTGGCTGCCCTCTCCCCTACTTTCATCAGGTTTGTTTTTTTAAAAATATAAATTTACATGAAGAATTAAGTTAAACTTGCAATATGAAATTATTATAATGCTTTCAATTTATTTACATGATTCTAGTTATTGGAGTGTTTTTCCCTTGATTGTTTTTTTTCCCAGAATCATAAACTAGTTGTTAGTAGTTATGCAATACTAATAATGTTTTTGTTTTATACGTTTAGAGCTTGGAAATAGAGGGAAATACATATGCATATTTATTTTGATGAAATGAACTACAATTAGTTTGTAGTTGTGTGGTGACAAACATTTTAACACTTTCTGGTTGTTGTTATACATATATAATATTAGGTTGTATGAGTTGTTGTTATTATACATATATATATATATAGTAAAAAGATTGCAGTGCTAGATGTCTTTACCATTTTGTAAGGGACATTTTGTGGTTTATGAATCTATTTTCAATTCTATTTCTGTAATTTTAATTTGCTGGGTAATGAAGAATATAAATAATAATTTTTAAAAAAATAAAAATTTTTAATGTCCCAAATTAAGAATTGGGAGGTCTAAAGTCCCCCTGTGGAGGACTTTAGACGTCCCAAATTGAGATTTGGGACGTCTAAAGTCCTGACTTTAGACGTCCCAATTCTTAATTTGGGACGTCTAAAGTCTCACTTTAGACGTCCCATTTTTTGGGGCGTCTTTTCTTAAAACATACTACGCCCCCTACATAGACATCCCCTAGTTTTTGGATGTTAAAAGTGCCAAGATAGAGACGTTAAAACCCTTTGTTGTAGTATTGAATGAAGTTATCAGATGTGGGGAGTGGAAGTCAAAGAAAATAAAGAAACTATCTAATTGGATTATGGAGAATGACTAAAAGGAAGAAGAAGAAAGAGATTGAAGAAAGAAGAACTTACAAGATCTAATGGGAATAAAAAGATTCAAGCTTTTAGATGTGATAATGGAGGTTTCTATGATCAAATGGAGGTTGAAATGGGTTAATTTGAAGCTAAAATGACTTATATGAAAATTATACTAACTTCACTCAAGTGGCATACCTCCAAAGAAGATCACTCGAGTGACCACTTAATTGATGACCACTCTATTTTCATTCAGCTTAACAGAGGTTCAATGTTTTGGATGTATCTCTCTAACCACACATCTGATTGAGCTAAAATTTGTTTCATATAAAACTAGACTCCAAATGCGACATACAAACACTAAGATCAAGCTCAACAGATTTCAAATGGAAAAGATAAGTTTTGAAATTTAACACTAGAATTTCTCGCGTCATTCCAGATTAGGTTCAAAAGTTTGGACACATCTCCTACACCACAACTTCGAATGAGGTGAAATTTGTTGTATATGAAACGGAACTCAAAATATGGTCCATAAAAGCTAAGATCAAGCTCAAAGAGGCTCAGATGAAAGAGATATGGATCTCAAAAGTTGACACTCGATGTTCTCATGATGTTCCAGAACAACATTCATTCTTTGGATTATAACTTTCAGAAGATAATGAGTTTTGGACTGAAACTTATTGCATATAAAACTAGACTCAAAAAGAGTTTCAACAACATCAAGATCATGCTCAACAAAGGTCAGTTGGAAGAGATATGAATTTCAAAATTTCATGATAGTATAAAGATGCTACTCCAGATCAACAGCTATGAATTTGATCATAACTTTCACAATATAACTAATTTTGAGCTAATTCTTTTTGCATTGGTACATAGACTTCAAGAGCTTTTTGATGATAGGCCATTTGGTAGATTTGGATTCAAAATAAGTTTATCACTAACTGATCACTCAAGTGATATTTCAAGTGATCTACAAGATCACTCGAGTGACTATTCGAGTGATCTCATTTTATGCATCACTAGCACATCACTCCAATGATCCATCCAATGCTAGAAGATCACTTGAGTGATCACTAGAGTAATGCTTTCCCAGAAAACAAAGCATCACTTTGAAATTTTTTAAATCATTAGATTGATTGTGTAGCTTGTTCTTCTTGCTTCTAATCACTTAACTTTTCATTATATTAGTGCTTAAGTGTTTTCCAGGTGATCAAACAAGGATTAACACACAAATTAGAAAAAGCACTTTTCCATCAGAAGCATTAAATGTGAAGGACATTCAAACAACGAATATTCTCTCTGCTCCAACGGCTAATTCCTTAGATACAAAGAATGTTTATAACTTCCAATGACTACTTCCAACGTTCGTTTTGCACTCAATGGGAAAAAGAAGCATGCTCAATGGTCATCAAGCTACATCAACTATAAATAGAAAATCACTCAAAGCCGATGAAAGTGAGAAACTATGCCAAAATGTTAAAATCATGAATCATCTACTTCAACCCGAATACTCTCTATTTTCTATCTTTAATATCATTTACTTTAGAGAGAGAAAGATTATTTGTATTGTTTTGTGCTTCAGTGTTCATTTTCATTCACTTCTAAGAGTGAAGATCATTGTATTGTTTCATCATCAAGGTTGAATCCTTACTATGTGTAAGGGAGAGTAACTCGGTGAGAAATTTGTAAAAGGCTTCACAAGTGCCTAGCTAAACTTGTGGGATTGTAGTGGCTTTTCTTGTGCCCAGATTAAAAAGAAGATAGTGGGTTGAAAATCTCAAGTGGAGCTTTGAGACTGGACATTGGTCATCAAGGATTGAACCGAACCAGTATAAATAATTGTATGCATATTCTCTTCCCTTAACTCTTATAATTCCAGCATTAGTATTTGACATATTTCAATATGCATTTATGGTTCATTATTTACATATTCATTACTTTCATTAAGATGTGAAAAGAATTTTACAGTGTTTATCTTACACCTAATTCACCTCCTCTTGGGTGTTGGCTGATTCTAACAAAATTAAATTTTGCTTTTATTGGAGAACTTGATAGCTTTAAGTTTGGTGTATGAACAGTCAATTGTGCTGCCTCCCTATGCTTTTTCTTGTATTTGATTGAGCCATTTTTTTGTGTGCTTGCCTCCACATTTTTTTTCACAATAATAACCAGTCCCAATATCCTTATTAAACAAAATAATTCCAAATATATATTATATTATAATGTGAAAAATCATATCAAATATATAAAAATTGTAAATTTCCAAATATATATTTTTTGCTCCAGCTCGGATGAGGATTTTTTGGTCCCGCATGTATGTTTCTTAACTTAACCAAACCTATGCAACTCAGTGTTTCCAAGCTTGAATTCATAGGACTTGTAATTTGAAGTCTTTGAAGCTCATAAAATGTTTCCATGTAGAAGGAAATCATATTTTTGCGCTAATAATTCATTCTGTTCCTCATCATAAATAATGCAAACTAAACATTGCTTAAAGAAATCATGTTTTTGCTTAATAATTTCTCGGCCTTTACGCTGAGACTTCAAAATACGGATATATATACGTAGTGCAACCATATATTATTTGTCCAAAATTGCAAGCATTTTTTTTTGGGAGCACTTTCATGATCTCTTTGATTCGAAGTTCATTTGTTAAATTCATCTGAAGGCATTTTCTCACTTTCCATAAAATTGTGGATACTTAACACTCTAATTATAATCATAGAGAACGAAGAACTTAAAAATAGGAATCAGTCAATCAGAGATCATGAAAGAGTTCAAGAGGAGACAAGAGTGTCGGAGTTATAGCATTTAAAGCAAGGGTTTCAAATGGAACAAAGTCCCACACTAATTGGGAGAGAGAGAATATAACTGTATATATTACAACTTGTGATTTTGGGCTAAGAGAAAGAGTGGGCTCGCGTGAATGAGCCATTAGAAGGGCTGGAAATATGGTAATTGCCCCCTTGCTTAGAGCCAGGAAAACGGGTCGAGGCCGTCAAGTCGGTTCGTTTATATTTTCAAAAGTTGGGCTTAAGATTTTTAACTCAAAAGTAAGAGTAGGCCTAAAAGGACCAGCTTTGTAAGGTCGATAGCCTAAAAGGGCCGGCCCTTTAGGTCCATATATTTTTTTATTTTTTAAAATTATTTATATGATAATAATATTATTAGTTTTTTTATATGTTGTTAATGATGTTGCAAATATTTAGTTGTTATTATCTTTTTTAAAATTAAGTGTCATAAGAACATCTTATATTAAGAATCATAAAAATTAAAAACTTATAAAAGATATTTCTTATTTCATAAGTATTCTTACTAAATTTGTATTTTTTGACTTATATTCTAGTGATTGTTTTGTATATATCTTGTGTTGTTTATTTTGCTGACTACATATACTTTTCACAACATATTTATAAGAAGTATTTTTAATTTTATTAACCCTTCTCATTAATTATTTGTAAATGTGGTATGTGGACAATAGTTTATCTTTAATTATGACTTAGTGACTATATTGTTTATTACATGATGTGTACCATTTACACCTTAATTTGACAATATTTATGTATTAAATTAGAATTTTTATTGTTATAATTTTATTACTTTGACCAAAAGCTGAAAACAAATAGTAAAAGATTGTTAAAATAGCTTCAGTCCTGTTGGGACAACCCTAACCCTTATGCTCAAAGGCCAGATCTCAAAAAATGACTGTTTTTCTTTAGCTAGGCTTTAAAGGGCCAGCCGTTTTAAACCTTGACCGGTATCGGCCTGACCTTTTTTCCAGCTCTTAGCAAGTTAAATATGGATTAGGCATTTTTCATCAACTATTTTTTTGAGAAATTCTAAAATTATTTTGTTAAAATGGCGTGCTGGCTAAACCCATCCTTTGATGCTTCCATTTTTTAGACCTTAATGTTTCGGTTACATATTTGTATTTTGCATTAATCGGGCATCTTTTCCATTGTTCAAATTTGGTTCATGAGCTCTCAACGTCCAAATCCCAACGTTCAGAATGAAAGGTTTATTGCAACTAATGTTTGTAATCGAGGCTTAAAGTGTTATAAGCGAGTTTAATGGGGTAAATGCTATTCAACAGGTGCCTTGGTTCACCTCTTATAAAAGGCAAAGTCTACAGAGGTTTAAGGCACCCTGCTTTGAAAATCTCAAGCGCTCTCTTCCTCCTCTAAGTTCTCTCTTCGCCTTCATATTTTTTGCCTGCTTGTTGTTATTATACTTTTGCTGTTCTGCGTTATTATACTTTTGCTGTTCTGCTCACCTTGTATCTGCAAGAAAAATCCATTTTATCCTGGGGAGTGTCGCTACTTATCAGTCGGTGGTAGTGGAATAGCTCTTAAGGACAACGCCTATGAACGTGACTCTAATTACACACTTCATTTGCAGGAACTATAGCAACAATGAGGACAAGGGATAGGGGAGGAAAGAAAAGAGGAGAGGGAGAGAGAATATGGTGATGCTTCCAGAGAGAAAGAGAATGAGATGGCTTTAAAAAATTTTTAAAAAAAACAAGTGAGGGATAACATGATCATTTAACAAGAATATGAAATTTTTTATTAAACCTCTTGGTATGAATAAGAATTTATTAAATTTATATGCCTAAATCTGGATTTTGTTAATTCAGTTGAATTTAATTAGCAATTTCCCCTCTTATTATAGTTTATGTTTATTATTAGTATTAATTTTTTAAAACATTTATTTAACTATAATCCTACTTAATGATTTAAATTTATTTAAATTGGGGGAGTAGAGACTAAGATTATCAAGGCAAGCGAATAATCATAATTTAAAACAAAAAATTAGTATTTTCAAATTTTTAACAGAAACAGGACAAAAAGATCTTTAACAGAATATTCTTTTGGAAAAGGTATATTCTTTTTTCCTATTACCGGGAAAAGGTATATCCTGAAGTATATCATTATTAAACCATAGTGTAAGACATCAATAAAAGATAGCTCCTTAAATTAGAGTAAAATACTTTGATCACCTTCTATTTTGCCTTATTTTAAAAATATATACTTAGATCCAAACCGTTAATTCCTTTAGGAATATTCTAAAAGGATTTTGAAAAAAATTATTTAAAATTTATATTAAAATAAAGTTTATTTCTTGATTTACCTTTCATCATATCAAATTCCTAATTTATTTTTCAACGTTTGAAAACTTCAAGGAAAAAAATCAATCGGAACAACCATGAATTATTTATATAATATCTTGAACTTTTATTATTTATACATATGATAACAAAAATATATGTTTGAAGTATATTTGTATCCCTTAAAAGAAACCCCAAAATAAACGTGCATCAATAAATATTGAGAAATTAAAATTATAAAATTTTCTAATATAATCAAAATTAATAAATTTTATAATATATTAAAATGTTTTGAAAATATATATTAGAATTATGTTTTGGTTGTATAATTTCTTTTGATAAATAAAAATGTTTGAATAATTCTATGTTATAGAGGGATATTTTTGTTAAAAAAATTGTAAGAGAGTCAAACTTAACAGTCCACTAGAGGTTGAATGGATAGAAAAAGAATATTAAAAATAAAAAGGATGTTTGTGTAAAATTTATTTTGATTTCAATAGAGGTTTATATAAGTTTTTAAAATAAACGGGGATTCCTGTTATTAAGGTAAAATATAAGAATGATTAGAGTATTTCACTCTTAATTTTTATGACAACCTAACATTAAGTAAATCATTTCCACATGAAAGAGAGGAAAATGGTTGTGCCTTCTAAAAAGCAATAGAAGACACTGTGTCTGACATAAAAAGCCAGGCTACTTTAAGAAGAATGGTGTCGGTAAGAAGTAAAGTAAAAGTTAACAAGGAGAGAGATAAGTGAGTAAAAGATGAGCACAAATTTCTAAATGAAGAGGTTGAATTGCATTATTAAACTAAAATTAAAAGGATAACAGATAAGCATTCACATAATATTAAATTCAATCAGCTGGCACATTTTTATTGGTTATAGCATAAATAATGTGGTGCATACAAAAATTTCTCGGCTTATGAGTATTTGGTCGTAAGATTATAAAACACACACATGAAAACATTAATCACCCACCTTCTCTCTCTCGTAGTCTATCCTCAAATTTTCCAAAAACTTGGTGAATTCCATTAGGATATAAGTTCATGTACATCTGCAGCATACTTTAGGGACAAAATTTCATACATCTTATTGTTGTTTCTGTTAAATATTCTGCGGTGCCCTTGCTTTATTCTACATCGTATTTCATTTTCACTTGTGTTTCTTTGTTGCCTCATAAACCATGTGCGTAATAAATGAAATAATTGTTAAGGTAAACATAACATGCCACTCTAGCAATGTAAATTATCTGAACTTGATACCTAAAAAAGTACTCTATAAATATGATTAAAAGGATTTGCTTAGATGTAAGTATGATAGCCACATTATTTTTCATACATGCAAAATATGAGATAGGATAACGCATTTAAAATATTAAAAAAAATACATCAACTAAATAAAAAGAAGAACACACAATTTTTTAACGTGGAAAACCCCTGCAATGTGAGAAATAAAAACCACAAGATCTTATTTAGAAAATCTTCACTATAATTAATATTTACAACAATAAGTTTTCCACAATTTTTAACCCAAGCCTTACTCTTTTCTTTTTCTTCAGGAATAACAACATAACAATTATTCACTATCAACGGAGTGAAAATCACCACAATGATAATACATAAAACAATAAAACACATGCATAACAACCCAACTTTGATTATAGTCTAGAACATTTTTTACTTTTTAAAGGAAATTTAAATGACGGCTTCCAACAGTCAAGACTTCTGCTAAAGAAAAACCCCTAACAGCAATGGTGCCTTTCTTTTATTTGGTCTCCCACCAAGTTCTCCAACTCCTTAATGAATCCAATTGTTTCAGTGTCAGAAACACTCTTCTTCATTTGCTCTTGAAGAAACAATAGTTTAATCTTACACTCTTTGATTTCTTTTCTTTTTTTTGTTTTTTGCAACTTAGAGATTTGCTCCTTCAACTCTGCTTTCCTTGTTTGAGCCTTAACCATAGAAGTTTCAGTCAGGTGAATTTGCTTGTGAACCATCTTGAGAAGTTGGCTTCACTGTTGCCTTTATAATTTACTGCATAGCACAAAGAAGTGTTTTAGCTGTCAGTTAGTTATCTCTTCAGCCGCAATATCCTATATTAGCTGATTAAATTTTACAATATATAACTAAGTGAATGTGTTTGTTGGGGATTTTCTCTTAAAATATGAGTTAATTGATGGCGTTGTCGCTGGTATATCAATATGTAAATGGAGAGAGGAACTGATGGTTGATGATGTAAGTTTATTTCATTTTAGGAAAGTGTAAAGTATGATGCATTTATAATGTATTTGTTTTCAAGTTGTTCCAGCAGTCCAACATTAGTCACTGAAAATAATGCTATAAAGTATAAACTTACTTGAGAAGACGCTGCATTCATTCGAGGAAGGATCAGATCTTTCTCGGATCTTTAGAATGCAAATGAAGTCCTCTTTCACTCTACATCAACATGTATGAATCATCAAATGATTTCAGGAGATTCAATTTGTGAAGGTGCAGCAAATGGTGCAGATTTGTTGGCTTGTTCTGAATCCTTGACTTCATCATCAGCTTATGATTTTCGACTTTCTTCATCACTTGCCTCTGCTATTTCCTTAATCTGCAACATATAGGGGACCACATATGAGTTAAAGCATAACTGGGAAGCAATCAAGAAGACAATAAGCAAAAAGAGAGAAATATAATTGTTGAATTCTTAGGTGTGGTGGATTATAGGAAAGTATACTATACATACATTTGTTGAACCAGTATTTTATTCGACTGTTGGCGGATTCCTCTTTATAGTCTTCTCTGCAACTCGTATGAACCTCTAAACAATAAAAGAATATATTAAAGAAGAAGGAATGAGTTGAAGTCATTCATTAAAAAGCTGAGTAATTGGTAGAAGACAAAGGGAAAAACTTGTGGATTAAATGAATTAATTTATGCTTTTATGCATGGGTGAACTTGATAAATTTAAATTTGGTGTACTTACATTAAATTGCTGTTCAAGAAGATTAAGTTCATCCATGTTGAGGTTGATACTCCTAAATTCTTCTAACCTTTGCATACATCCTAACCAAACAAAACAATTCCAAATTTATATTATATATATATATATGAGATAATGAGAAAAATCAAATAAAGTATATAGCAACTGTAAATAATTAATTATTCTTATGGATTCTTACTTTCAAAGAACTCAGTATCAGATGAAGTTAAAGAGATGTTGGGACAATCCTCTACTTTACGGCATATCACAGCCTGGAAATCAATTGTAGAGCAGATAGTATGAAGTTTTGGTAGACCTTGAAGGCCTATCAGAGATAGCTTTGGAAACACATGCTTCATGTCCAACTCTTGTGCTGCGTCTTGCTTCCCTCCAAATACTTGCTCAAGCTTTGGGGCACTTTCTATATACAACGCGGAGAGCTGTGGAAGGATACCACATGAGGAGAATAGACATTTCAACCTCTCACAATTTTCCACATAAATAGTATGGAGATTTGGGAAACAACATTCTTCATCATCATCCTCAATAATGCACTCTAGCTCTTCACATTCCTTTACCCATAGTTGTCTCAAATATGGCAGGCTTCTCAAGATAGATGCAGACAATATAAATTTCAGTTGAGGGCATCCAAGGATTATTATCTTGAAAAGATTTTGAAAGCTCATATGAAGATCTTTTGGTCCCACACATATATTTCTCAAATTATCCATGCCTCCCAATACCAAGGTTTCCAAACTTGAATTCACACGACTAGCAATTTCAAGTCTTTCAAGATCATAAATTGTTTCCATATCCAATAATGCTAAAAAAAAGATGTTTCAAATTGCCCAGCTCCATCCCAACTATCTGTATCATAAGATATGTGTATATATATATATATATATCAGTATCAATGTATCAATCAATCATAAATTAATGTTAGAAAAATAATATTAATTACCCTTTTTCTTGAGAGTTGTTCTTGTCTTTTTTGCCCCTCGACTGACAAATCTATAAAATACTTTATAGGAAGTTGCGAGCTGCATTCACCCAAAGAGATATCTTGTAGTGACAATGCTTTCAAATAATAGTTTTCAGGGCACAAACTGACCATATTTGGTACTCCTTTAAGGCATAGTATGTTGAGAGCTGAAAGATCAATCTCAATATTCTGGTTCTGATGAGGTGAGTTATCATCACCACAAGATTTTCCGAACAGATATTTCAACTGACTCGCCCACGAGAGATTCATATATTTCAAGTGCACAAGGTTTCTTGAACAAGAAGCTGGAAATACATATTCCAAGTTGTCACATTCGCTAATTTCAAGGGTACGTAAGTTGGGAAAGATAGAGTTGGCATTCATATGATGATGACCATCCACCTCCTCTATAACTATATGCTCCAATTCATCACAGTTTGAGACTACCAATTCTTCTAATAGTGACATTGATGAGGCAATCGATACATAGAACAGTGACCTTAAGTTTGAAATATCTCCAATATTCATCTCTCTCAAATTGTAAGGATGTATTGGTGGTGCAAAAATTCCATGTGCTCTATTGCCAACATATTTCACCTGCATCCCAAACATATATATGAATTCATCTTCAACAAATTCTTCATGTTTATATTAAATTGTAATTTATTTTATGTGTCTCCTTATAGTCGTTGCACCATAGGACAATGGATGCAAAAGCCGGAGGCATGAGACATTTTGATTTCATTTTTTTGAAAAAAAATGTAATCAAAGAAATTTTGGTTTTATTTGCCTCTTTTTTAATTTTTTTTTTTCAAAACAATTTTATAAATTTTTTTTTAAAAAGAAGTTTTAGAAATAAAAAACGAAAAAAATCTGTTTGAATATACTGAGACCAGAGGGTGAAGCTTTGATGGGAAGTCAAGTCGTCAAATGGAGGAAAAGCTATCACTAAAAACAAATTATCAAACAAGTTTTTTTATTTTTTATTTTTAGAAAAACAAAACTGTTTTAAAAACAAGGCATTTATTTCTCCCATCTCATCTAACTTAATCTTTAATTACAACATTTAGCTACTAAATGCAAGTTATTTGGAATTAAATTTAGAACATTCGAAATTCTTCTCTATCAATTAAAGGGAACAATGAAGCAAAATTTAATTAATAGTTAGTTGTTCAAAAAATTGAGTGTAAATTTGGGGTTAAAAAGTTATTTGTGATTTGATTTTTAACTGTATAAAAGTAAATTTTTTTGGCTTTAATTTGTAAACAAACTATTTAATAAATATCAACTTGATTATAGAATAAAATTGTACAGATACATTTTAGTTAATTATATACTACATAGGAGTATTATGATCTTTTAACAATATTTAAAAATCTCTAGTTATACCATTCTCACACAAACACAAACCTTCCCCATCTTCAATTGATCCCAATTTTCACAGTGATAGGGAGAAAAAAGCCGAAATATCCTAAACAAATAGAACCAACAACAAAGGCTGAATTACAATACCACTGTATAGGATGAAATTTGAACATAAAATCAAATTGTATAGATTATTGACTGTGAATAAACTGACAAATACCACAGTAATATATGTTTGATATAAATTATTCAGCATATCATATATGCTTCAAATTAAAATATAGCTGTTTGTTAATTGATAGAAGGCTAAAGTATATTTTGAGTCTTTTAATATAAGTTTACATGAGATTTCGTTTCGGTCTCTTGAATTTATCAAGTGTAATTTTAGTCATATAATTTTAACACTATTAGTTTCACTAATAGAAAATACTGATTGAGCAAACTTAAGTGATAACTATACAACTGACAAATGAAGTTTAAATTATAATTTTTAATATAATAGTAGGGTTAATATAATTGTTGGTCCTTGAAGTTTAATCTAATTTTAGTTTCAGTCCCTCAAGTTTAAAGTCGGTAGTTTTGTTCACTGAAGTTTGACTCTTAGTCCCTTAAGTTTAAAATTTTTGGTTTTAGTCTCTCAAGTTTAAAAAAGACTTGATTTTTTTTGGTTCTGTTCGGTTTTTCACCAAGTCCTTCTCAAACTTAAGGGACTAATAGTTATAAACGGAGTAACTTTGAGGGACCAAAACCAAAAATTTCAAACTTAAAGGACTAAGGGTCAAACTTTAGAGACCAAAATCACCGATTTTAAACTTGAGGGACCAAAACCAAAATTAGATCAAACTTTAGAGACTAAAGTTATATTAACCCTTAATATAATATTATTAATTTTAATTTTAGAAAATTTTGTGAGATTAATTTCTTGGTCAAATGAAGATATTGATCATGTAGTACAATAAAGAAAAGATATTGATCCCAATTCGCTTAGTAAACTCAAAATCTCCATCTCTCCATTCTTGCCTTAGATTTTCCCTCTCCTTCAATTTCTCCCGGCTGTGGCAGCGCGAGAGGCTTACCACGAAGGCTTTTCCATGTTTGCTCTCGATGAATATTTGAGAGTGTGTTAGTTAGCGCAGAACCGGCCATTACAAGAACAAAGTTTTACTACGGAATGAGAGGGGGGGTGAAGGTGATGAAAAAAGAGATTTTTTTTGTTGGGAAAATGGAGATAGTTATAGAGAGAGAAAGAGAGTACTGTGGGAGGGATGAATTACGAGGGAAACTGTGGTGAAACGGAGTAATTATGGAAGCGAAATTGAAGGCACAGTCATGATTTTAAATTAACAATATTATATTAAAATATTAAAATTTAAGCTTACATTGTTTTTTTGGACAAATTTAAGCTTACATTGTTAGATGCATAGTCATGATATAAGTTTGCTCAGTCAGCATTTTTTATTAGTGACATTAACGGTATTAAAACTATAGAATTGATATAAACTTAAGAGACCAAAATGAAACCTCATGTAAATTTATAGGACTAAAAATATACTTTATCATTGATGAAAATAATGTTGCTTACGGAAGGGTCAAAAAGTAATGTTTCTTCGTGCCATTTGCACACAAATACCATCCTGCCCCATATTCAGTTGCTCCCAAATCTTAATCACAAGATCTCTTAATATCCGATCCAATCTTCAACAGTATAAGGAAAATAGAAAACTGCCAAAATACCTCAGCAAATAGCACCAAGAACAAAGGGTGATGTAAATAATAGTTGAATGTTTAGGATTAGTTTATTTATTACGTAAAGTGTTTGTAACTGTTGTAATGGGCCAATATGCTTGTTCGGCGATATTTAGTAGGTTGTAGTTGTAGGATTGTATATATATATGGGCTGAGAACAGTTTGTAAGTTGCTAATTACAAGCCAATTATAAGTTTATAAGCTGTTTATAAGTTTGTTTAATGTAACAAACCAATTATTCAGGAATTCTCTGGTTAGGCATTTAACATGGCATCAAAGCCAGTTTTTGACATGGCACGTGGGCAATTTCAGACCCCATGATACGACCCAACTAATACCATTAATCCTGTAGAAAAGGCTATACATCATCTCAGTCGTTCATCATCGACGTGGATCTTCCCAAAATCCATTGTTGACTGAAGCTCTCAAATTCTACCATTGATTCACTTGCTTTTCTTGATCACAATAATATATTAGGTTTTGGATTAGTTTTTGGAGAATAGTTTTTACGATTTACGAGGTAAGTATGTGAGAAGAGTTTTATCTCGATTTACGGAAAAATGTTTTTGAAACTATGGTTTCAGAGCTTGCCGGTCACACAAGACACACAAGACTTGGGGGGTTTCACAATTATCTTGAGAATTGAAACCACTTTCTTTCCTTTTGCCGTTCTCAATATCCCATCAAGAAATTCTGGCAAAATCGGCGTATTCCCCAAAACTATGCAATCGGTGAAATTGATGTTATTTTTTTTTAGGTTAAAGTATATATTTAGTCCTTTAAGTTAACATCAAGTATCAGTCTAGTCCTTTAAGTTTGTAAAGTGTATTTTTAGTCCTTAAATGCTAACACCGTCAATTTTCACTAACGGAAAATGCTGAGTCAATGATAAAATGCATAAAAAATATTTAAATTTGGATAATTTAATATTTGTATATTCTAAAATTAAAATAACAAAAAATTGAAAATACCCTTCTCCTCTAAATTTCTACCCTAAGCGACAATGGCTTCTCCCTCTTAATAGTCAATATCTTATCCTTTTCTTTTTCTCTTCTCTCCATGCCTCATTTTGGAGCCTCCCCTTAAATGGCCATGTGCAATTAACTCATAAAGACCTCTATTTAGCACCCACACATCTCCCACCCACCTTTACTCCATTTTCCGCTCTCTCATGGATTTGGGTAATAGCGGGAGTATGCAATCCTCCAAAGGCGGTGACGAAGATTACGATTCATGCGTCGAATACATCTCCGCCTTCTTAAACAACCCACCTATCCACATCATCCCTTCACTGGTTCTAACCCCATCCTCAGCACAAACACATCCATATATGTTGGACCCTTTGTCGAATTACTTCGATCCTGATTCCAAGCCATTGTTGCGCAGGGTAGAAGAGAAGGGCATTTTCAATTTTTGTTATATTTTAATTTTAAAATATAAAATTATTATATTAAAATAATCTATATTTTTTTTCAGAATTTTATCTCTGAGTCAGCATTTCCGTTAGTGAAAATTAACGGTGTTAACATTTAGGGACTAAAAATACACTTTACAAACTTAAGGGACTAAACTGATACTTAATGTAAACTTAAAGGACCAAATATATACTTTAGCCTTTTTTTTTATAACATGAAGAGAGAATAGCGTATTAGCCTAGATCTCTATGTAGTATCCGTTCAAGCTCTGGCGGAGCTTGGTACACCATGTGCAGACCCAGTGGTACGTTAAGTCCTTCCTTGGCAAGGTGACGCGGCTAAATTATGCCATCTCTGTACGTGTTGTAGATTCACATCCCATTCCCTTTGTAGCATATCTCGCACTGCATCAATAATCCCTTTATCAACATGAGTATCGCAAGCCCCATCTTTTATGAGTAGAATTTCTTCCTTAGAGTCTGACTCCATCTCAGCTTTACGAAAGCCCAAGTCCTAGGCAAGTTCGAGGCCATGGAGGCATGCCCATAACTCTGCAGTCAGTGGGTTGCCTTCATCAAATCTAAACATAAATCCTCTAACAAGTTGACCCAGGTGATCTTGTATCAAACCCCCACAAGCGGCTCTCTTTGTACTGCAGGAGAACGCACCATCACGTTAATTCAAATGTATCCTGGGTCAGCTGGGTTCTGTCGGGGAAATTGATCATCTTCTTTATTCAAAATCAGTCATCCCTTCTGCATCTTTGCATATGAATCAGTTAAACTTTGTAGCATCGCTCTTTTACTTGTATTAACGACCTCATTCAAGACCTTCTTCCTTTCAAATACCCATAGGTTTCATCTCCCCCAGATCCACCAGCACATAATGGCAAAAAACGACCTCCACTCATCCTGTTGGTGGTTGTTGCTCATCGTTAAGTTCCAATGAAACCAATCAGCAAAGTCCAAAGAGGTGAACTTCCTCCATGCAGTAGGATGCATGAGATCTTTCCATAGACTTCGTGTACCTTCACAATCCCTGAGGACGTGGAGGGTGTTTTCACAGTGTACCTAGCATATTGGGCACCGGTTATCCTTGCTTAAGCCTCTCTTCACTCAAGATGCATTAGTCAGTAATCGCCTCCTAGCAGCAAGTCATAAGAACATTCTACATTGTTCTAGGATCCGTAGTCTCCATAGCTTTGCCCAAAAAGGGTCTTCATGATTCTGTGCACTAAGGGAGTGGTATGCCGACCTTACAAAGAACAACCTAGAGTTATTCCCTTTCCAGCGAACATTCCCTCCATCTATAAATTCCATGCCTTTCTCAACGCCCTCCCATGTTGCCTTGATGCCCATCCAGACATTGGAACATGGTTTCTTTGAGTCAAACTTTGGTAGGATATCTGTACCACATCGATATTTATCCCGAATCACTTTTACCCATAAGTCATCTCTGCGCTTGACCAAATTCCATCCAAGCTTTATGAATAGCGAATAATTCTGTTACCTGGCATGCCGAACCCCAAGACCTCCACTTCGCTTAGGTTTGCACACCTCATCCCATGACACCAGAGGTATCTTTTTATGTTCATCAGAGCTTCCCCACAGAAATCTTCTATTATATTTATCAAGTGATTCCCACGTGCTAGTTGGTAAATAGGAGGTTTACATGATATACCCTGGGATTGCTAAAGTGACAAAAGCAATCAGTGTTGCCCGTCCTGCCATAGATAAAGAGTTCACTTTCAATTGATCAAGCCATCGTTTGACTTTATCTATTACCTCAGTATATGTCACCTTGGAAACACGCTCATGATGCAATGGCACACCAAGGTATTTCCCTAAGTTTCCAGTTTGGGTAAACCCAAGAACTGCACCAATCTCACTGCTACAATTATGATTAATATTTCTGGAAAAGAAAACCCGAGTTTTACAATTGTTCACCTTTAAACCTGAACTTGCACAAAAGACATCCAAGCACTCTTTAATCACATTTGCTTCCTGAATTGAGGCCTCCGTAAATAAGAGTATATCATCTACAAAGAACAAGTGCGAGATGGGCGGACCAGTTTGTGTAAGCCAGATTGGTTTCCAAGTATTATTCCACACCCTCATTTGTATTAAGCGGGCCAATTTCTCCATGCAAATTACAAAAAGATAAGGTGAGATGGGGTCCCCTTGCCATATAGCTCTAGAGGCCAAGAAGGTATCAACTTTTTCACCATTCCATAATAACTACATGCTCGAGGAGGACACACAATTTGAAATGATTTCTATCAAATGCTATGGAAGATGAATCTCTGACATACAAGACTTAAGAAAGCGCCAGTTTACTCGGTCATAAGCTTTTTCTAAGTCGATTTTGATAGCCATATATCCTCTTTTGCCCTTCATAATGCGCATTGAGTGAATGACCTCTTGAGCCACAATAATATTATCACTACTATTCCTTCCGGGCACGAAGCTACATTGATTTGGTGAAATAATTTGAGGCAGAAATCTTTTCATCCTAGCCACAATCACTTTTATAACAACTTTATATATTACATTGTACAAGCTGATGGGGCGAAGATCCCGCATTGTTTTTGGAGGTTCTTTTTTTTGGAATTAACACAATAAGCATCCCATTCACTTCACGAATATCCTGCAGGTTAGAGAAAAGATTTTTAACGGAAGTAAAGACAGTAGAGCGTACCGTGGCCCATTGATTTTGATAAAAAGGGGATTAAATCCATCCGGCCCTAGAGATTTAAGTGCACCCATACTGAAAATAGCTTCTTTAATTTCCTCCTCCTGTACTTCTCTACCACACCATTGGAGCAAATTCTCATCAATGCTTGGATAGGTGACGATGCAACTAAGTATTGGTCATATTTCTTCCTCCTCAAAAAACAAGTTAGAGAAGTATTGTGTGGCCAACTTCTTGGTTTCTTCAAAGTCAAATTGCCACTTACCCTTTTCATCACGAATGGCCTCAATCCAGTTCGACTGCCTACGTTGATTAGCTCCAGCATGGAATACTCGAGAGTTAAGGTCTCCAAACACAGTCCATTCCAATCTCGCCTTTTGCACCCACATGAGATACTCTTGAAGGAGAACATTCCCCAATTCTTTCCATAGCTCCATTTGTAGCTCCTCAAGTTGAGGAGAAGTTCCTTTTCTAGCAATGGCATGATTTAGGCCCTCCAGTCTTCTAAACAATTTCTTCTTTTGAGCTTCAGTATGGCTAAATACGGACCTATTCCAATTGGAGCAAGCTTCAGTAAAGCAAGATATATTCGTTTGCCAATCACCCTCTGTCCTCCATTCCTTCTTTACAAAATCATCAAAGTCCCTATGTAGTACCCAGGCTGCATTGAACTGAAAGGGACGATGTGGTTTGTTCACACTAGGCATATAATCCATGCGAAGAAGTGCTCTATGGTCTGATTTAAAAAATGGTAAGTAAGAAAGCATCGCATTAGGGAATTCCTAAACCCAATGTTCATTCATTAGAATTCGGTCTAGTCATGCTTCAGAGTTTGCCCGTTTCTAGGTAAATTCTAGCCCCACAAAACCCAAGTCCAGCATATTCTCTCTGTCTACCCACTGGAAGAATTCTTTATCATACAAAAGTTTAAATGGAGCTATAGATTTCCTCTCACAATCAAACAGAGTGGCATTCAGATCTCCTCCTACAGCCCATGGTCTTTGAGTTGTCTACAAAAGCCTAGTCAATTCACCCTATAAACCACGTCGAACAGTTTTATTTGGACTTGCATAGATAATAGTGAAGATCCATGCATTCTTATTCTTGGCCTGGATCCGCAAATGCATGAACTGCTTGTTTTTTTTACCACTGTAACAGAGAGATAATTAGAGACCCATAAGCACCAAATTCCTCTGCTATACCCCGCAGACTTGCATAACTATCAAATCCCAATTTTTTGAGTCTGCTATCAATCACTATTTTCTCGCATCAAGTTTCCAAAATAGCTAGGAAATCCAAAGAATAATGTTTTTTTAAATCGCGCACAAGAGCCGAAAAGCATTTTGCTCATGTGCCCCGCATATTCCATAGCATGTAATTCATAGAGAAACATTTTGGAGGGTGTGATTAGCTAACCATGCCTCATCAGACCCTATATGTTCGCACATGTCCTCATCCCGTTGGTCCTCCTGAACTATATGGTCCTCTCCAGCATTCCTTAATATTCGAGGGTGTTGCATTGAGTCATGGGCTATGCTTTCCTCTTCCATATAATCTGATCCCAGAAGCACTACCAACTCCTGAGGCATCTCTTTGGGCCGCGTTGAGATTAGCCTGGAACGAGGTTCACTAGTTCCAGGCCCTATGGTAGCTAAGGCCTCAAAAGAATTCTTATTTTCAATTAGTTTGTGACCTTGGCCCACATTTTCTCTTTTCTCTTTCCTTTCAATTTGACTTTAATATCACCCTATCGTTTTGATCCTACCGGGACCCACTCTGATGCTTTTTGCTTTTGATCTTTTGAATTAATCTAATTCCTACTATCCACCCTCTTTAAAACTGATCCTCCAATATCCTGAGATTTGGCCGTTACACAGGACCCATATCTGCTCTCGTCATTCTATTTCTTCACATCCTAATTTCTCGCAACTACCTATCCCGTCACCTTCACTGTCACCATACCCCCCTAAAATTCCGTCTCAAGATCCTCAATTTACCATACAAAGTATTTTTCGTCATTGAGTCACCGGGACCCACGCCGCCAGTATTAGCCGTCACCTTTCCCTGCACCGGTCCCTCCACATCCTCTATTTCTATTCCCTGCTCCATCCTGCTCACTTTATCAAGGCATTCTACTTTTTGGTGGCCATACTTGCAACATCCGTTGCATACCAGATGTAACCCTTTATATATAATAGGTCGGTCCTCACCAAAGCAACGAACGTCGGTAATAGGGGCTGCTATAGATCGATCTCTACACAAATTCTTGCGAAACCTCCCTTATCATATATGGATATGGACCTGTCTATTTTGATTATCCTACCAATCATTCTCTCGATATGTTTCAAGGATTCCACACTGTAAAACTCTACTGGAAGATCAGGAAGTCTAACCTAAATGTCTATTTAGAATTTGGTTGCCATCTTTGGACCACCAGGTAGTGATCATCAATCATCCATGGACCCTCTTGGTGAGCGAAATCACGATCCTCTTTCGTGGTAAATGAAATGATGTAGTAATTATTACTTAAAGGGATCATCTTCATTAGACCCTTTGGTTTCCACACACGATTAGTCCTGTCCCAGATAACATGTTTAGGAATCTTAGCCCCTATAACTTGGATGATCAAAGAGTTCATCCAGGGTTTAAACCAAGCAGTATATTCCTCCTCTAAAAATTTCAGTTTCAGAGATTTTCTATTCAACAATCGTTCCTGATTCTCTTCTTCATCCAAGGCTTCTCCACTCTCCGTTGTATACTCCTCCGAGTTCATCTTGCAGAAGTACGTTTTCCAGCAATTCACTATATCCTCCTCCTCATCATGCTTCATCAGGAAGCCAGTATAACTCGGAGCCAGAAGTTTATCCCGATAGGAGATTGAACTCCCCTATTTCCGCAACTGAGTCCCTTCCTTGTCCCCATGGTCCTTTTCCAAACTACTTTGACCATTCGATCAGCCAAAGATGAAATCAGCATCATTGGCTGCCTCCTTCGCCTTCTCCTGCTCCCTACTACCTTCTCGATCTCCACTCTCCCCACCGTCGCCGTCGCCGTCGCCTCCGTTCATACTTTCACCACTCGCACTCATTGCACTATTGGCGTATATATTACTCCTCTAATTTTTGAAGAAATCGATGTTATTTTTCTTGTGAAAATTGGCTACTTTCACACCAAGATTTGAGCCACCTTTTCGACATTGGTTACTTTTCGTGTCAAGATCGGCGTACCTTTCCCTTCGAAGATTGATGCAATCTCATTCTTCTCAGTGTAACCGATGCGACCCCATTAATATCTCGTTAATCCAGGTGCTAGGTTCCCCTTCTCACTGCCAAGACTTAGATTCACCAGAAGTCCGAAGCAATCTGAGTTCTCATGAGATTGACTAGATATTCTTGGCCTACAGGGAAATATTATTGTTCACAATGATTGTGGTCCTACAGTGACTCGTCAGAAGCAATCTAACTTCTCTTTTCTTCATTTTGCTAAGCGATTACATAGATTGGCCAGAAACTCTTCAAACGACTCATTCCTCTTCCATCAATAACAGGAGGTTCATATACTGATTTTCCCTTATTTCTATTCGATTTCCTTCTAATTGCTACTTAGAAACATGGGAGAGACAGCCAACACTAATCCTAAAAATCACTTGCTTAATTTTCAGCATCCCCTGTTTCTCCACCCTTCTGATATTCAGGCCATTACCCTTGTTTCCCATGTGCTACTAGGTTCTTGGAATTATGCAATTTGGAGTAGAGCCATGAAGTTGGCTCTCCTTGGCAAAAATAAAATCAGATTCATTGAAGGGACATGCCTCCAAAAAATCAAGAAGCACATCACTGAGACCAATAGGATAGGTGCAACGCAATTATCCTTTCTTGGATAATGAATTCAGTCGACAAAGAAATAGCTAATGGATTGGTATTTTCTCTTAACACTCACTTAGCTTGGCAAGATCTTAAGGAACTCTTTGATGTGGTGGATGGTGTTCGCATATTCACTTTGCACTATGCAATTAATTTACTCACTCAAGGGACAATGACTTGTTCTTCCTATTATACTAAACTTAGAGAGCTCTAGGATGAGTATGCAAGTTTAGTTCTAATCTTTAGCTATACATTTGCTTCTTCTAAAGATTATGCCAAAACAGCCTAGGAGCAACACCTATTTCAGTTTCTCATAGGGCTTAATGAGTGGTTTCATCAGGTCAGAAGCTAGATACTCCTTATGACTCCTCTTCCTTCACCCAACCAAGCCTATTCAATGATTACCCAAGAGGAAACTTAAAGGCATTTATCTTATAGACCTTCGATAATGCCCTCTGATGTCATTGTAATGGTTTTTAATGTCGGTAGAGCAATACAAGGGTGTAGTAAGGGATAAGGAAGAGGGCGTGGTAACAACCAAGAGGTGTGTAGTTATTACTAGAAAAAGGGACACCAAAGGGAGTCTTATTATCACATTATTGGCTTCCCCCTAGTTTTCCACAATCACAAAATAAAAAAGAACTTGAAACGACAATCTAATAAAGCATTTAGTTAGAGAGCATGATTTGGAGACTTGCCTGCAAACATCACTTTTCACTCATAAACAAGACAAGCAGATTCTTAAGGTGCTCAAACAGGATTCAGAGCCAACCGAGACTGTCGTAAGTGGTCAAGCTGCTACCCCAGGTCTGTATCCTAACTTAAACACTGAATGGATATTCAATTATAGGGCAAGTTGTCATATAGTTAGTAATATAAGTCTTTTAGACAAATCTGAACGTTATTTAGGACTGGCTAAGTGGGTAAAAGTCCCTAGTAGAGAGAGAATTAAAATAACACACATTGGAAATGTAAAGCTCAATAAATATATATCTTCATCAAATGTGCTTTATGCTAAGGAATTTTGTTGTAACCTGATTTCAATAGCTAAAGTGACAATAGATAGCAAATGCGTTGCCTCTTTTCTGCATGATTTTTGTGTGTTGCAGGATATATCCGATGGGATGATCAAAAGGATTGATAAGCATTCAAGAGGTCTCTACTTGGTGAAAAGATCTCATAATCATGAATTGTTGAATTCTAGGAGTAAAATTGAACATGTAAATAGTGTGAATGATAGTTTGTGGCATTCTAGATTAGGGCATGCCCCTATAGATATTTTGAGACATTTGAATGATGTAAAACACCATAGATCTATCAAAGATGATAATAAATGTGAGATATGCATTCAATGCAAGCATACATACTTGCCTTTTTCTTCTAGTATCTTTGAATCTAATCATTGTTTTGAGCTATTGCATGCTGACGTGTAGAGACCATATAAGACACCCATGCATTATGGATATAGATATTTTTTGACTGTTCTAAATGATTATTTTTTAGGGACTGGGGTATTTCTCTTACATTTTAAATTTGATGTCTCAAAATTATTGATAACCTTTGTGCGATATGCCACGAAAGATTATAAGAATCGATGACGGTACCAAATTTATGAATCAAGAATTGACATATTTGTTTTTAATGATCTTGGGATTGTGCGTCATGAATTTGCCCTTTCACCCCTCAACAAAATAGAGTGGTTGAAAGGAACCATATACACTTGCTTAATATCACTAGAAGTATTATGACTAATGTAGATTTAACCATCAAGTTTTGGGGTCAGGCTATTCATACCACTTCATATCTAATTAACAGAACCCTATCAAGAAATTTATCTTATCTTACACCATATTAATTGCTGTATGGGAGACCACCCAATTTAGGATACCTTAGATTGTTTGGATGCCTAGCCTTTACCAAGAATTTAAATTGTACAGATAAGCTTCAAAATAAGGCAAATCCATATGTTTTCCTTGGATATCCGAACACTCAAAAGGGATACCTACTTTATAATATTAAAAGTAAATCTCTCATAGCTTCTAGGCATGTGACCTTTATTGAGGATAAATTCCCTTTTAGTGACTATAAAGGTACCGATCAAGGGGGAGTTGAGAAAGGTAAAGTTGATTTCTTTAACAATTTATTTGATGTTGATCATTATGTTACATCTCCCTCTAGAAACAGGAATCAACACAACCAGGAAAGGGGATCTCAAGGAGATGACATACAAAGACATGCCATGGATAATGATGATGGCAATGTTAGGATAAGTTCTTATGATAGGATAAGTACTCATGATACTAATACTAATCTGTTTAGACTTACTAAGCATAGACAACCACCCATTTGGACAAAAGATTATGAATGCCAATTTTTGTCTAATCATAGTGATCAAGGCCGTATCCCTACTAGTGATCTTGTGCATGAGAATGACGTTAGCATGATTAGTTCTATCTCTCTTGATTATTTAAATTAGCCATATAAATTTTTTCTTTCTTCCATTGATAAAGAAGTAGAATTAGATGACTATTATCAAGCAACCAAAGATCCTAAGTGGGTTGAGGCAATACAAACTGAGTTTAAAGTATTGGAATTGAATAAAACTTCGAAGATAGTGAATTGCCAAAAAGTAAGAAACCAATTGGTTGTAAATGGGTCTTTAAGGTTAGGTACAAGCCATATGGAAAGATTGACAAGTTTAAGGTTCGTTTGGTTACTAGGGTTACAATAAAAGAAAAGAGATTGATTTCAATGAAACATTCTCTCTAGTTGTTAAGATTGTAACAATTAGAACCATCCTTAACAATTGGGAAATCTATCAAATGGATGTAGATAATACATTCCTTCAAGGAGATTTGCATGAGGAAGTCTATATGACTATTCTTGAAGGTTTTGAAAGGAAAACAAATTACTTGAAGGTATGCAAACTCGAAAAGTTCCTATATGGGTTGAAACAAGCTTCAAGACAATGGAATGGGAAGCTAACCCAATCATTGATTAAAGGGGGTTTTCAATAAAGTAAGCATAATTATGCATTGTTTTATAAAAACAAAAAAACAAAATTTGGTTTAACATTTATCCTTGCTTATGTTGACGACTTAATGATTACTGGTAGCAATATTCAAATCATCAGTGATGTAATGGGATATTTGTACAATGAATTCAAGATTAAATATCTTGGAGCCTTGAGGTATTTCCTCGGCTTAGAGGTGTTGTGGTCCAAGCATGGAATTCTCCTCAATAGAGGAAATATGTGTCTGAGTTGATTGATCAAATTGATTTATTAGATGAATCTGAAACTGTTTTGGCCCCCATTGAGCAGAATCTTAAACTTACAATTGCAGAAACAAAATCAAACTTCTATATAGAAGTGCAGGGAACTATAGAAGGCTTGTGGGCAAGCTATTATATCTTACTTTAACCAGACCTAACATTTTCTTTCACTGTGTAGGTGTTGAGTCAGTTTATGCAAGAGCCCAAAGTATCACATATGAAAATTGCACTTAGATTGGTGAAATATTTAAAGGATAGTCCAGGGAGAGGAATATTTCTCTCAACTCAAAATTCTTCTGTTTTAGAATGTTATTGTGATTCTATTCATACTGGTTGTGCAGATACAAAATAGTCGGTAATAGGGTTTCTTGTGACATTTGGTGGTTCACTTATCTATTGGATGTTAAAGAAATAAAGTGTGGTGTCTATCTCTTCAGCTGAAGCCAACTATAGGGCTCTTCGAATGGCCGTTGAAGAACTTACTTGAGTAGTTGGTTTAATATAGGAATTGCACATCTATAAAGTGAAGTCAGTTAGAGTCTTTTGTGACAGCAAATTGGCAATTCAAATCGCCACAAATCCTGTATTTCACAAACATACTAAACATATTGAAGTGGATTGCCACTTCTTGAGAGAGAAGCTCAAGAGCGAAATGATAGAGTTTCATCACGTTAAGTCAGGGGAGTAACATGCAGACATATTAACTAAGGCTCTTGGTGGAGTATAACATGATCATATCCTCAACAAGTTGGGGACATATGAATATAGAGTCCCCAACTTGAGGAGAGCGTAAATAATAGTTGAATGTTTAGGATTTGCTTATTTATTATGTGCAGTGTTTGTATTTGCTATAATAGGCCAACATGCTTGTTGGGCTGTCATTTAGTAGGTTATAGGATTGTGTGTGTGTGTGTGTGTGTAGTTTGTAAGTTGCTTTGTTTAATGTAACAAGCCGATTATTTAGGAATTCTCTGGTTAGGCATTTAACAGTTGAATATATAATACCACTTGTTGAAATTCCTTAACAAATGAAATTAAACCTGTAAAAGTGTTGTTTCCTCAAGAAGAACAATACCCTAAAATTTAAAATCCTCCTTATATTGTAGATAGATCTATTTTTCATTTAACTAATCCTAAAATTGTGGCATATAAAAATCACATTATATACAATCCAAAACTTGATAACTATGACTTGGCTCTTTGCCCGCCTTTTCCATAACATGCTGAAAGTCGCTCTTTTGCAAAACCATGAATTTTTAGTATTATAGCTTGCTAACTAGGATGTTTTGAAAGAGAACTCTATATTGAGCCTAAAGTAGAAATATAATTTTTTGAAAGAGGACAATTTTTTAGGATAACTTCCTATTTTGGATTTAGTAATTCTAGGGGGGTTAAGGGGAAAATTTTCCCGTGAAGTTTTTGTTGAATAGCAATGTTGCGCTAAAAGGTTTTTTAGGTTCAATGTTGCCTCGTAAGTATTAAAATGAACCAATGTTGCCCCTTACCATTAAAAAATTAATAGTTAACGTCAATTTTTTAGCCGCCAACGTTAGATTTTTAACAATCTAGGGCATAATTGCTATATTTTGAACTTTCAGGGTGTAATATCCCAAATTTTGAGCCTACAAGTTGAAAAATAAGTCTAAATTAAGTAGACTATTAAGCCAAGTTAAGTCAAATGTCTTAAGCATATCATAAGAAAAATGCTTAAGATAATTATTAAAATTATTTATGAGCCTTGAAAATTGAGAAAACATTACAGAATATTATTTTTGGGATCTAGAAAAAGTATGAAGAGGTTTAGTTCTCCAAAAGTGGCTTAATTAATTTTAAAGCTAAATTAAGGGAATTAAAGGCCTATTTTCCCGAAAATTCAAAAAAAAAAGTTAGAGGTAAACTTTTATGCTGAAAATTATAGGGATGATATTATGAAGTATAGAAGCTAACTGAGGCCAAAAATGTTTATAGAGTGTCCTAGAATAATTTCTGGAATTTATTTGAAAAATTAATACCAATAAAGAATGGGTAAAATGGTAATTTCACTACCCCAAACTGAAAAATGGATTTGGCTCAAAACTAAGCCCATTTTTGAGATCCCATGTCATGCTTGCAGAGATTCCAAGTTATAAGAAAAGTCTAATGCATTACTTGTCCAAGAAAAGACAAGCTTAATTGATAAGCTTCAATATAAGTGGCATTAAGTGGGAATAAAAAACAATAATATATTTCCCCCTCCACTAAAACCCCTTCAGCTCTCCCTACGTCCTCATTTCCATTCTGGAAAAAATAAAAAGAGATAGAGAGAAAGAGAGAAACCGAGAAGGAAGAGGAATGAAAGAAGGAAGAAGAAGGGAAGAGGAATTAATATTCACATACCATGCAAGGCCACTTCTAGGCCAAGGTAAGTGCCTAGAACACTAATCCAACTTTAGTTTCTCTATTTGAACAAGCTTAGGTTGTCTAGAAGTTGGGGGTTAGTGAAAGAAAATTAAGGAATAAGAGAAGTACCCATGGTAAACCATAGATTGAAGCTTATGTTTATGTTATTTGATGTTGCATGTGGCTAAATGCTATTGTATGTTGAGATTTAAAGCTCTGGAATTGCAAACATGGAGCTCTCTATTTTAAAGGATATAGCATCGGTCCTTATATTAGAATGCTAAAGAAAGTAAATATGTTTAAAAAGTTATTGATATGAGTGACATAGAGTTGTATAGGTGGTTGTATCATGGTTGTTGGGTGGAAGATAGAGTTTAGAAGTTTGAACCTGGTTATCCCTACTATTTTAATGCTTATTTGTGTATTAGGATTATATTCGAGTAAAACTTCAAAATACCTCAAGCAATTGTAAGCTTAGGGTATAGTTTATGGATGAGGCAAAGTAGCTCAAGCAAGTGTTATCTTCCACTCTTGTTTGGCCAAAGTAATATAAATAATGAGGCTTAAGCTTTAATTTGTTGACTCTAAACGTCTTAAATTGTATTGAAAAGAGGAATTTATGAATTTGGAAAATTCCAGACTTGAAGAGTATAATGCTATACAAAGTCTTGAAAGAGGACAAATTGCTTAAATGGAACCAAAGTTATAAGTGTGAACTAATGTGTAAAGATGAATACCTGTTGGGTTGAATTTTTGGAGGCTGAAATTAAAGAAAATACCCACTGCTGCAAGGTTTTATAATATGAAATTGGTGACTTTAATCTTTTAACCAAATCTAAGTCAATTATAGAGGCCACTATGTTTGGTTTGGTTGCAAAAGAGTTTGAGATTCATGAACTTTGCCTTTTCCCCTGTTTTGGTCAGCCCATATTTTAGTAAGATTAATGAATTAAATTGTGCTCAATTTGAGCCTCTCCTTGAGCCTAAAATCGAAAATAGTATGAGGAAGTGTCAAGGGTACAAGTTGGAAAGCATTATTCACAAAAGTAGAGATATGTCCACCTATGTGCACATGTCTCAATCAAGAAGAGTTGGGATCATGGGGGCAGATTTATTATTCAATGGGTATGTATCAAGTCTAAGTGTTAATCTTCTCCCACGTGAATAAAATTGCTATCAAGACCAAATAGGAGGCAAAGCAAAGGAAGCACAAATAAGAGGAGGTAATTTGGAAGAAGTGAAATGGAGTGAAACTTAATCTTATATAGTTTGTGTTTGGTTGCTTGCATGTTTATTAGTCATGTATGCCGTAGATAGGTCTTTGAACATGTAATATCCTTGCTCGAGTTTTTGCCATGGTCATATGTATATGCATATAAGGTGTTGTCTTTTTTGGTTATTTACATGCTTAGTTTATTATTACCATTGCACATTATATATTGAGTTAATGTTTTGCTACTAAGATTCCCCCGAATCTCATTCCTTTTTTCCCATGTACCCACAATAGGGGCAAGTACTTCTAAAGGAAATGGCAAGCTTTAGCAAAGGAAGCTAGAAGGTGGAAGCTCATGAAAAGCTTATTTTGATTACCATGCTATTAAATGATTTTGTTTATTGTTGTTGTACATATTTATTCAAGGTTTTCATAATTTAATTATATATTTTGGCATGTATCTAACCTCTATAAGGACGAGCATGAGAGCCAAGCAGAAGTCAAGGTAAGGGCTGTATTAAAGCATAGCTAAAATCTATGGAGTAAGTAATGTTAGTTAGTTGTTGTTTTATTGATGAGCCATGATTTTGGGAGTGCTATTTGATAGAGCCAACATTTTAACCAGGTTATGAAATTTAATAGTGTTATAGTATACATCCAGACCTTTAGAATGAGTCCTAGTTCATAATTTTTGGATGTGTACATAAAATGATGCGATTTTTCAAATTGTTGCAAAAAATCTAGAAAATTCCTGTGAATTTCCTTGTCCAGTTTTGATAAATGAGTGTTTTTGGATAAAAAGGTTTAGATGTGAACCCAGGCCTTATTTTTCGTTCAAAGCTTATCGAGATCTAAAATATAGCTTTGACCCACTCATGTTGGAGATAAAATGCTATGAATTTTCTAAGTTTCAGGAAAATTCATTATTTATGGTACCCAAGCTTTAATATTGAGTTTTAAGTTTTTAGCTTAATTAAGGTTTTGTGTCACATGTGGTTCTTAAATGGCTAAACAACTTTGATAAGTGACCTTAGAGTGGGGTGTTATATGGGATGACATTGAACATTAAAAAACTTCTGGAGCAACATTGCTCCTTAGCGAAAACCTCCAAATCATTTTTTTTTATTTTGGTAAGTTGATGATGTGGATAAAATTACATTTTGACTCTTCATTTAAACTATGTGAAAACATTGTGCATGATGTTTATTTCAAAATTTGAAATGCTTTGGGGATCGGATTATATGTAAATGAATCAAATGTTGAGGTTTTTTTTAAAAGTATACGTGTGTGTGTGTGTGTGTGTGTCGATAAATATATTAGCCTAAACATTATAACCAATTTGATTAACACAATTTTTTAGAGTAATGTGAGATTACTTACTCAATTAATTCTTTTTTTGAAAAAGAACTCTATTCTATTAATTCTCAATGCAAAGAAACATACATAGTATTAACTAAAAGTGGGCACAAATATATAAATTTACCTATGATGAAGCAGTGTGGTCCAACTGAGTTGTCTCAGATATAGATGGTTCATCTTTGTTTGTAATTTTTGATTTTGGTAGAAAGCAAGAGAGAGGATCCCAAGAGACATTGCAACTGGGACTCTTGTCCTTTTCCTTTAACCCCTCATTTCTACCTGTTGATGAGTTTTGTGGGAGATAACATTCTGGGTATATGTTGACAAATAATGGAACTTTAGAAATAATCATTACTTTCAATAAAGGGAGTGTGATTTCTTTTTGCATTTGATGCAACCCTCCCACTTCTGGATATTGCCCAAACATATATCTTAGACTCTTGCACTTAAAAATCTCCATACTTTCTAGTCGAGGAAGGTCTTCACAAAAACAAATTGGAAATATGAATTCCAATTCTTCACACTGTTCAATATCAAGTATTTTCAATTTTGGAAATATTAAATCATGACTTCTTGGATTAGGATCTCTATTATACACTTTCTCTTCTAATGATGATTCCCCATCCCTTATTAAGTATTTCAACTTCGAACATTCAATTATCTTCAATGTTTCTAGCTGCCTTAGACCTTGAGCAGTGGATGAATGAAAAAGATATGTCATTGAACAACCTTCTATATCTATGACCTTAAGGTTACCTAGCTCTAGCTTACCCTTGAATAATGCTCCTTCCAACTTTTGACAATTCTTTAACTCCAAATACTGTAGTTTATTGAGAAAGCCATTAGGATAATGGCCATAACATATTTCTCTCATATCCACTTCAACAAGTTGCAATTCAGCTAACTTGGAGAAGATAGTCACTCCATATATAAATTCAAGATGCTTAGTATGGATCAAACACTTCATCCCAGACCAATGCCTCAAAGAAAGCTTGATTAAGTCTATAGCTCCATCTTCTATTGAAACAATACCAGGAATAAGATTGTTCAAGCCCGTTTCATCATCTCCGTTTAACTCCAAAATCTCTGCTCCTGCGGCCAAGGATTTAATTACTTCTTTGGAGAAGATTCTTTGCAACTTGGCTGGCTTGAAAAAATTTTTTATTGAAGTATCCAACTGAGAAGAATCAAAGGTAGAGAAGTTCCTACCATCTATATGGCACATTTGATAATTAGGAAGAGATACAATTTGAGGGGCCTTTGTACCAATAGGTATATGTTCATAATTTGAAACATAGTACAACTCTTCAAGTTGTGAGCATCTTACAATCACTTCAAACGGATTGCTCTTTTCAAGTGAACATTGTATCAAGCATAGAAACCTCAATTTATCTAGCTCACTAATTTTATTTGGTAATTCAGCAATTGAACAATTAGTCAATTCTAGAGCTTCAAGCATTTGTAAGTTTCTCATCAACACAGATATATCACCTAACTCCCAATTTGTGAGAGACAATGTTCGAATATCGTTTAGTGATTGAATTGCTTTTGGTAGTGATAGAGCTAAAGTTCTACTATACTGAGTTTTAGAACGCAAAAGCAAAACTCTAAGGCTCTTCATCCCTCCAAAGAATGCATTAGGAACTTCCAAAGAACCATTTACGTTTAACCATACTAAAAGAACTTTGAGTTTTCTACCATCAAAACAATTGGGAAAACCATTTATGATCCAAGATGAATATTTCATATTCTCCTTCAATTTTGTCTTTGAATCCATGATCACTTGAATCTCTTCACTCGCTATCTCCAAGGCCACTTTGGGAATCACATCATACAACTTTACACATTCTTCATTGGCCTTTAACAATAAAGAAGAATTTATGAGTTTGTTTTTCTTACCACACACTTGTCTTCTTGCTATATCATATTTGTCAATTCCCACAAACAGCCCTAATCCTATAGCAATTCTGCTTAAAAGCTCTATGGGTATTTCATGAGCTTTTGGGAATATAGAGCATAATAGAAAGAGTTCTTGGGTTTTCTCATCTTTTAGATGAGTATAGCTTAACTTCAAAGAATTATAAAACTTCATCACATCTTCATCTTCATCAACAATCTGTTGCCTTGATGAATCAACATCACTTTTCAATGCTATCAAAGCATCCTGCCATTCTTTTGTAGGCCAGTCTTTTAAGGCTTTTGCCACTGCTACAACTATAACTGGTGATCTTCCACACTCATTCACAATATCCACTGCCATATTCTTCAAATTATCCGAGCAACCTTGACCAGTTTCCATAGCATGAAAATAGAAAAGTTTCAATGCATCTTCTAGAGATAAGTCCTCTAGTTTGATCTTCTCTTGGCATCTCATTTGGGTACAAACATTCTCATAATGTGTGGTTAGCAAAACACAACAGCGACCCTTGCTATCAAAGCGAGGCTGAATCCCCATGCTTTTAAGGTTGAGCTTTTCCCAGACATCATCAAGTATTATGAGCAGCTTCCCGATGTTAGCAATCATATTCCATATTTGTTCTGTGTGGGTCAATAGCTTCTCTTCTTTTAATTGCAATTCCAATTTTTTTGCAATGTCATCTTGAAAACTTTTTTCATCAACCGATGTAGACACACTAATGAAGATGACTCTATCAAAGGAAGTTGACTTTTCAACAAGTTTCCCTACTTCTATTGCCATTGTGGATTTTCCCGTTCCTCCCATCCCTTGCAATCATATCATATACTTATTCTCATCTTCTAATGCCTTTTTGAGTTTCTCAAAATTTTCCTTTCTATTCTCAAAGGACATGAACTCTTGTGAATGGAATTCCATGCTTGGCACACACCAGCTGCATGTGCATATGCATCAAATGTATCAACTTCAGTGATCAAGTTTGGAATCCGCTCTTTCGTCAAACTTTCCAACACCTTGGCTTGCACAATTTGGGAGAAGCAATTCGTACACAAGCCAAAGCATTTGGTTGGTTCAGGGTCATGTTGTACAAGTTTTTCGGCCCTTTCAAGCCAACCTTTAACCCTAGGGTCAACTTGAGTATCATTTGTTTTTTTGGCTTCATCTATCATTAGCTTTACACCTTCCACTGTAGCTGATAACCTTTCTTGTTCATTTTTGAAGTCTTCAACATAACTCTTGTAGTTGTGAAGGTACCCAAGTTCCTCCCATGCTTTACCTACCAAGCATTGGATGAATGATTTTGCAACATCCCACCCCACCTTCTCCATCTATATATCATGCATATGTGGTTACAGTTATAATTAAAATCAACTAGATCAGGATATCTAGGTACTTGCCAACTATGACCTAAGATTACAATAAAGTAATCAAAACCTTATTATTTTTATTCGATTATTCAAATTCATAATGAGTGATTAATTATTGGAGTTATTCAATTGTAGGATAGAGATCATAGAATGAATGACATCTCTCTTTGCTTCACCCGGGTAATATGCGTGAATAATATTTTAAGGGATGCACATGTTCATCATAAAATTAACCATATCAATGATCGTGACAAAAATCATATCAATAGCAATTTATATATGAATTTAGAGAGGCACAATATTATTCACAAGTAATACGTACGGCTCGTTTTGAATTCTATGAGAACACTGATAACTGTCCAATTTTCATAGATTTCTGTTGATTTTAATATCTTGTTGGGGAGTTATCCACTCTATTTTGTTGAGATTTTTAATTAATTAGTCTATTTTACTCTTATTTTATTATTGCTTTTAAAATAATTTATTTGTGTTTTGGTCTTGTAATTTGTGATTGTTTATCTCTAATTAATTATATTTTCATTTTGGAGAATCCTAAGTCGTAACAGAGAATGAAAAGATTTGGAGAAAGAAAAATGAAGATTTAAATTAGAGAAAACAAAAACTTGACGATAGAATAACTTTGACCTATGACCTCCAACATGCTGCAGAACACTACAAAGAAACGAAGACATAAGGGAGGCGACTAGGTGATTGATTGAATGTGGATTTTATAATTTGCCTTTGAGAGAAGGGAATTGCTTATAGACCATTGGTTGAGCAACTTCGAATTAGGCTTAGTCTATAATTTGCACTTGACATAGAAATATACTCAAGAGACTTGTATAGTCAAGAAAATCGATACATAAAACAGCCAAGTAAAGAAGTATGAGTATCAAAGGAAGAAGAAAATTGATCCATCTAGGACTATGTTCCCCATTTTAACTATTTTACGAAAAACATATTTTTCCTAAAACATACCATCAAAACCTTCTTGGAGGTTTTTCAAGCTTTTAAAAACTAAATGAATTTTAAATTATTAAAATTAATAAACCTTTTGCTTATGAGCAAGTTTGTTTTGTTTTTAAATATAAAAATATTATATTAAATTATTAAAATAAAAATAAAAGTGTTAATATGTTTTTTATTTCAATTTCAAAATATAATAATGATTATAATTAAAATAACTCCGCCTATGTTATAGCCAGTCCCAAGCCCGGGTAAAGGAGAAGGATTGTGTTAGGCCCCGACAGCCAACGTAAAACCCTGCCGAACTCGTATGAACATGGATCAACAAAGAAATTATGCTAATGCTAGGTCGTTGCCTGTAAGTAATGCGCTGTATGGCTCGAGTACAGTGATAAGTGAGCAAGGGCTGCTGTATCGTCGCCCAGGTGTAGCGTTAAATGAGTAAGAGCTACCGCTCTCTTCTGAACGGAGGCAGCTAAAGAAGCTAGTTCATGAGAGCAAGATCAGATTTGGCACTTGGAACGTTGGGACTCTGAATGTCAAATCTCTGGAGGTGGTGGGCGTAATGAATGATCGTAAGATTAATATCTTGTGCCTTCAAGAAACTAAATGGGCGGGAGAAAGGTCTCGGGAAATTAACGGTTTTAAGCTTTGGTATACAGGAAAGGTCAATGGAAGGAATGGTGTTGGTATCATCACTAACAATGAATGGAGAAAGAACATGGTGGAAGTTAAAAGAGTTGAGGACAGAATCATTTCCTTAAAAATGATTGTTGGAAAGGATAGTATAAACATTATCAGTGCGTATGTACCTCAAGTAGGGGCAGAAGCACATCTTAAGGAAAAATTCTGGGAAGATTTGGAGGGGCTGATTCAGAGTATCCTACTAACCGAAATGATTTTATTGGAGGTGATCTTAATGGACATGTCGAAAAGGAGGCAGGACCTCATGCAAGGGTTCATGGTGGTTTTGGATTAAGGGTTCTCAATAGTGAAGGTCAATCTATTATTGATTTCTCCCTCGCATATAACCTCAAGATTGTCAACACTTGCTTTATGAAAAGAGAGGAGCATTTAATCACATATAAGAGTGGAGCTGCCAAGACACAGATTGACTTCTTTTTTGTAAGGAACTCTGATAGAAGATTTTGTACTAATTGCAAAGTGATCCCTGGGGATGGCGTGACAACACAACATAGGGTTTTGGTCCATGATGTGAATATTGAGTGTGTAAAACAAAAGCATCGGTAAGTTTTAAATCCAAGGGTCAGGTGGTGGCAATTAAAGGGGGAGAAGCGGGAGATTTTTAAGAGAACTCTTTTGGAGGAGGGTGAGTGGGAGTTACAAGGAAGGGCTAATATCATGTGGGAGAATATGTCTAAAAAGGTCCAGAAGGTTGCTCAAGTAATTTTGGGAGAATCAAAAGGTTTTGGTCGACAAGATAAGGAGGCTTTGTGGTGGGATGAGACTGTTCAAGAGAAAGTCAAGCATAAGAAATATTATTTTAGAGCAATACACTTATGTAATAATGTGGAAAATTGGGAAAGGTATCGTTTGGCTAAAAATGAGACTAAGAAGGCAGTGAGTGAAGCTCGTAATAAAGCATATGAGGAGTTTTATAAGGAGTTAGGAACAAAGGCGGGAGAGCGTAAGATTTACAAGATTGCAAAGAACAAGGAGAGAAAATTGAGAGACTTGGATCAAGTGAGGTGTATAAAGGATGAAGAAGGCAAAGTTTTGGTTGCTGATGAAGATATTAAGAATAGGTGGGAAGCCTATTTTTATAAGTTGTTCAATGAAGGAGGGGGAGGGCCTTGTGATTGCGAAGATTTGACAACTCAAGAAGGTGATCTCAATTTATCATTTTACCGCAGGATTTGAGTTGGCGAGGTTAGGGAAGCTCTTAAAAAATGGAAAATGGTAAAGCTGTTGGGCCTGATGGGATACCTATTGAAGTTTGGAAATGCTTGGGTGAAGAGGGTGTTTTGTGGCTCACAAAATTATTTAATGAGATTTTACGATTCAAGAAAATGCTGGATGAGTGGAGGAAAAGTACTTTAATTCCTATTTATAAGAATAAAGGGGATATTCAAAATTGTGCAAACTATAGAGGAATTAAGCTTATGAGTCATACAATGAAATTATAGGAAAAGGTGATTGAACGCCGGTTGAGGTTGGAGACTTAAATTGCTGAACACCAATTTGGATTCATGCCAGGAAGGTCTACAACAGAAGCGATTTATTTATTAAGGGGGTGTATGGAGAAGTATAGGAGCAAAAGAAGAGATTTGCATATGGTTTTCATTGATTTGGAAAAAGCATATGACCGTGTGCCAAGAGATATACTATAGAAAGCCTTGGAAAAGAAGGGGGTGCGGTTTGCATATATCAAAGCCATTAGGACATTTATGAGGGGGTTACTGTTAGATCAAGTGTTTCACCCAAGAGGGGGGTGAATTGGGTGATACTGAAATTTCTTTCGAAAATATAAAACTTTGACAAAAGAATTAAAACAGTAATGAGTAAGGAGAAATATCACCGAAGTGTACACCGGGAGTTATACTGGTTCGGTCACAACCACTTTGACCTACGTCCAGTCCTCAGAGCTTCTCTGAGAGTTTTCACTATAGCTTCCAAGATTCAGTGGGTTCTTGGCACCTCAGTACAAGCAAGTTCCTTACACCTGGACACTCGCTCCCCCTTACAGGTTGTAATCAAATCCCAACTCAAGGTTCCACAACCTTAAGTTATCTCAATAACAAATATTGAGTTTGAATGAAATATCTCTCTTACAGAGTAAATGATAATCACTGAAGCATAGAAATACAATTTCAACGTGAAAACAGAGCAATGAACTTAATGATACGTTCATATGTGTGTTCTTGTGTTTTCTTGTATCTTTCTCTGTTCAGATGTTCACATATATATAGATAAGTTGGTAATGATTTCTGGAACATATTTCTTCATGTCCGTTGGAGCGTGCGCAGCCATAATTGACTTTTCTAGTTTTTGAAAAACATACGTTGCGGTAGGTGACGGTCGGTGACATTTGAGCATTGCTTTTGACTTTCCTTATTTGGTAAGATCTCTTCACTGTTTTCCTGTTGAAAAACCAAGTACACTAATATAGTAAAAGGTTAATCAAATAGGAAACAGAATAATGACCGTTGGAATGATTTCAAACTTTCTGGATTATCTTACTCGAGTAGCTCCTCGAGTAACCGTTGAAGTTTACTCGAGTAGCTCCTCGAGTAACGTCGTGAAATCATTGTTCATTTGAAAGTCAATGAAGAAAAACAAGATTACTCGGGTAGTGCATGGAGTAAACCAAATTTCAAACCTTTGGGAATAGTTGTTTACTCGGGTAGCTCCTCCAGTAATGCTTCTGCAACTTCATAGATTACTGGGATAACACCTCGAGTAACTCTTCAGGAAACTTTTGATTACTCGATGGTCTACTCCAGTAATGTTGGCAGGATTTCAAGGCCGAGAGCAATTACCTCATTACTCGAGTATGGACTCGAGTAATGCATTCATTTTTGCATAGGTTACTCGGGTAGCTCCTCGAGTAACTGAGATTTTTGAATATGATTTACTCTGATAATGACTTGAAGTTTTCTTTGAAAACATTTGCATATACTGGGGTACAAACTCGAGGAATCCACTTAAAATAAACCATAACATCTTGAGGAAAATGAAATAAAGATAATTCAAGTTAATCGGGTACTAACCTCAAGTTTTCATTCACCTTAGTCTGTTACTCGAGTAGCTCCTTGAGTAACATTGGCAGTGGTACAAAGTGCCGAGAGCTTGACATTTTCAAATACACGGTTACTCGAGTAGCGCCTCGAGTATCATGGAAAACTTGAAGGAAACTGGAAGTTTCTGACCTGGTTACTTGAGTAGCTCCTCGAGTAACATTAGCAGTGGTACAAAATGCCGAGAGGTCCATATTTTAGGAAACAAAGATACTCGAGTAGCTCCTCGAGTATCATGGGGAAAACTTGATGGCAACTGGAAGTTTTACCTGGTTACTCGAGTAACGCCTCGAGTAATGGTGGCAGGTAACTGGAAGTTTTGCTTGGTTACTTCAAGTTTTGGCTCATTACTCGAGTAGCGCCTCGAGTAATGCCTTAGCAAATGCACTTCTGATCAAGTTCCTCAGCATTTTCTCTTGGCCATTCATCATTACTTCCATGCTCTCCTCAAGTAAAGCTTATTCCTGTCATTACCTAGTTCAAGCTTGATTATTAAACATTTCCTTTTCAAACCATTCTTTTGTTATCATCAAAACATGAGATCTAACAGTTACAACTAATGTTAGAACGCCTGGAGGTGTAACAAAGGACTTTCCTATAAGGATTGGCCTACATCGGGACAGCTTTGAGCCCTTATTTATTTAACCTAGTGGTAGATGTTCTACTATGCCTATAAGAGAGGAGATCCCTAAATGTATGCTTTTTGTGGATGATATAGTTCTGTTGGCTGAATCCAGGGAGGAAATTAATTCTAAACTTGAGATATGGAGACGGACATTGGAAGTGAAGAGTTTTCGTCTGAGTAGGAGCAAAACTGAATATATGCATTGTAAGTATGATAAAAGACAAGGTCGAAATGAAGTGGAAGTTAAATTAGGAGGGCAAGTCATTCCACAAGTGACAAAATTTTGGTATTTGGGATATACAACAAAATGGTGAAATTGATGGTGATGTCAATCATAGAATTCAAGCTGGATGGTGTAAATGGAGAACAGCTACTGGAGTTATTTGTAATTGAAAAGTACCTAATAAGGTAAAAGGGAAGTTCTACCGCACTGCTATAAGACCAGCAATGCTTTATGGTAGTGAGTGTTGGGCTTTAAAGGGATTACATGAGCATAAAATGGGGGTGGCTGAGATGAGGATGTTGAGATGGATGTGTGGTCATACAAGAAAAGATAATATTCGTAATAATCATATATGTGAACGAGTTGGAGTGGCCTCTATTGAAGGAAAAATGGTAGAAAGTCGTTTAAGGTGGTTTGGACATTTTCAACGAAGGCCATTGAATGCACCGGTGAGGAGAGTGAATCAAGCCGTATGGAGTCCTATAAAACGAGGTCGCGGAAGGCCGAAGCATATGCTTAATGAAGTCATAGTGAGAGACCTTTTGATTAATAATATACCAAAAAATATGGTTTTTAACAGAGCACAATGGCGTCATGCGATCCATGTAGCTGACCCCACCTAGTGGGATAAAGGCTTTGATGTTGTTGTTGTTGTTGTTGATTATAATTAAAATAAACATGCTGATGGCCATATTTAATTTGATTTTAAAATATAAAAAATGATTATATTAAAGGATTAAAATTAAAATAAGCTTGTAGATTAGCAGATTTATTTAAATTAAAAATACAAAAATGATTATAAGTATGTTCTGTCATTATATTTGATTGAAGAGTTATTAACTATATTTGTTGAGTAAGTAATTTCTCTTAAATAAGACTAACTCTGTTAAAATTAACTGACTAATTAAAAATACCGTTTAAACTTAAGGGACTGACTTAATGTAAACTTATATGACTAAACATATACTTAAGCTTAACATTTTTAAGTGTAATTTTTAACGCCTCACCCAAAACCTTTGATAAAAAACCCTAAAAGCATGCTAGTAATTCTTGTTTTCATAGTGACATGCATGAATTAACAAGAAAATTTCAAGATATTGAAAGTTAGATCATATTAATTTCAACATTCATATGAAATATAAAAAATATATGAAGAGTCACATTGCTTACATGTTATTGAAAATACAGTTAATTTTATATTCCATGGAAATATATATAACCCACCTTAGTTCATAATTTTAAAAAAGCGGTAAAAGTTTATACACATAAATGAAATTTACTGTAAGACTATGCATATTACTATCGTACCTGGAAACAGGAATCGAAATCTTCATGTATACTTTACGCGGCCAACCAAGATCTAAGAAATGAAAACAAGTTAAAGAAAGTTTAAGAGACAATAAGTGTATGTGTGCATATGTAATAATTCAAATGTATCACGGAGCGCAAATATTCACCTCTCAGATTTCTATGCGTTACGACTGTAATACCTTTGATATAAAAGCCTCTTTATGCTTTTTTGTCCTTTGTTGGATTTTTTTGTCATTAAGAAAAAGGAACAATTTTTTGATCAAATGAAGAAAAAGGAAGTATGAGAACAAAGAAGACTGACAGAAAAATCTAGTGAGGAAATTTTTTGGTTCAAATCAAATAAGGAATTTAAAAACAAAAACGTAAAATCTACTAGGATGAGATAATATTTGAATACAACTTTTTTAAGTTTTCTCTAAACAAGAAGGAGAAGAACAACGATAACAACGAGCAGCAGAGATGAAAATGGGGGGGAAGGTTCAAATACAAGAAAATAAAGCTAAAGAAGTCCCTTCAATAGACAAACACTGAAACAGAAGCCAAAACTCTATTTTTTTGGTTTGGAAGAAGAAGAACATCAAAAACTTTTTGCGAATGGACAGATCAGAAATGAAAGCGAGAAGCTAAACAGAGCACAAAAATCTATTAGGATGAGATAGTATTTGAATACTTTTTTTTTTTTTTTCTCTAACCAAGAAGGAGAAGAACAACGATAACAAGGAGCAGCGGAGATGGGGGAAAAAATCGTTCAGATACAAGAAAATAAAGCTAAAAAAGTCCCCTCAATAGACAAACACTGAAACAGAAGCCAAAACTCAAATTTTTTTTTTGAAGAAGAAGAAGAAAAAGAACATCAAAAACTTTTTGTGAATGGAGAGATCAGATATGAAAGCGAGAAGCCAAAGAGAGCACAAAAATCTACTAGGATGAGATAATATTTGAATACAACTTTTTTTTGTTTTCTCTAAACAAGGAGAAGAACAACGATAACAACGAGCAGCAGAGATGAAAATGAAAACAATAGTTCACATACAAGAAAATAAAGCTAAAAAAAGTCCCCTCAATAGACAAACACTGAAACAGAAGCCAAAACTCTTTTTTTTTTTGAAGAAGAAGAAGAAGAACATCAAAAGCTTTTTGTGAATGGAGAGATCAGAAATGAAAGCGAGAAGCCAAAGAGATCACAAAAATTGCAGAGAGAATGGAAGCAGTAACTTGCTGGTGTGGTCAATAGTAGAGGGGTATTAATTGACCATTACATAATTTATTTTATTTGTTGTTGGCCATATGTTTTGTTCGGAGTCATTATCTAATCTTTAGTTTATTATATTATCACCATGTGACATGTAATGTGTAATATCCTAGATTGTAATCAAGGATTGATAACTTCAAAGTGATGTAATTAATGATAATTAAGCACTTTTGAAGTAAATATGGTGTAATGTGATATAAAGGTGCTTAGTGATGGTTTAGTTAGTATTGTGTCAATCAGGGGCAAAATGGTAAATTCACCGACCGATTGGGCAGTTACCGAAGAGGAAACTCATTGGTAATTGATATCAAAGGCTAAGATTGAATAAGCAAAGGAGTGGGATTGAGTGTGAATGTTCATATGTGAATTCATGTAAGAGGAGATAAGATGGTGACACATGGCAAAAGGTGGACCTTAGGATTGAGTCAACATTTCAAACTTTTTTTTCCTCTTTCTTTCTCTTGCTTAGGTCGGCCAAAGGCCCCATGTTCAAGGGAAAACTGATCCTATTTTCATCATCCTCACCATCTCATCTCTCTCATCTTGCCTCCATTTTCGCTCAACCAAGAAAGGAAAGAGAAAGAAGAAGCTTGAGTTTTAGGTAAGGTTTTGTCCCTAAATGCTCAAATCACCTTTATTAATATTGTTCAAGGGGTTGAGAGCTTTATTCCTATGGTTTCATATTTTTTATTAGTGGAATTTGAGAACTTTTGGGGATTTGAAAGTAGGAGAATCAAAGAAATAGCTTTGGAAAGAAGTTGTAGTGAGTATTTGATACCTTTTGGTATAATTGTTGTGGTCATTGGTTTGGTTTTGAGAATTTTGAATTTTTGCCCTGATTTTTGGTCTAATTTGATTGCTTGAATTGGTTAGGGTGTTGTGTAGAATGTGGTGTTAAATTGTGTCTTTATGCCATGGGAGTTGGTTTGGAATTTTTGGAATGAAAGGAATTGCATTGTGGTGGATTGTGAGTGTATTGTGTTGACATGTAAAGATTTTGGTGGAACATGTCAATATGGATGGAATTTGATTGTTTTGATGGCTCCAATGGTTTCCTTGGGCAAATTTATGTGGGAATGGTATTTGATATGAATTTGGGAACCATTGGAAGCATTGGTGCAAAAATGGAAATGTTGTCCATTGAAAGTTTATTCTGGGCAGTCAGATTGTCTGGATGTTTGGAATAGGCAAATGGTGTCTACAAATTCTGAAACTTTTCATATTTAAATTTCACATTCCAATCTTCAAAATGAACATAAATTTTGTGTCATTTCGTTTTTTGAGCTAAGAGCAATGACTGTCCAAAGTTTGGGCTTAAAACTGGAATCTGTTTTGGAGTGGTGGTGAATTTCGTGTAATTCTGTACTTCTGTGGTGGTTCCCAGTAATGGCCAATATTTTTCCTATGAATAGGACTTAAAGCACTTTCATTTTGCTTTAGGATCACCTCATTTTAATTTTTCTAGAATTAGTTATGATTTTTCAAAGTTTCCTTGGCTGCAGCAGAAAATCTAGGCTGCAGCACAAAACTTTCTGTGCACGTTTTGGCCGTAGCCAGAAATTCCTGGCTGCAGCTCAAAACTTTTTGTGCACGTTTTGGCCACAGCCAGAGAATTCCTGGCTGCAGCCAAAATACTTCTGTGCTGTTTTTGGCCGCAGCCAAAGAATTCCTGGCTGCAGCCAAAACCCAGTTTTCAGCACTTTGTAATTTTGAAAAGTAATTTTCAATCTAGTTTTTCCCAATCCTTCTAGATTTTCATTGAGCCTATTATAGTCACTTAAGGAACTCATGTGATAACCTATTTTAAGTGTTTGAAAGTGAGAATTGGGGGTAGAGAATTAATCCACCATCCTTGATTTTAGTTTATAGGATTTGACATCTGTCGACCTCGTGAGCCCACTGTGCCAGCGAACGTCAGGAAGGAACAAGGTAGTGACTTTTTCTTTTATACCATATATGATGCATTGTATGTGTGTTATATCATTGATTTGTGATGAATCGTATGCTGCAACATTTATGGATTTGTGTAAGCACCGCCATATCGAGAGTCCCTGAGTCGCTAACAACGGTTCGGGTTAGGACGGTGTGACTTCCCGGCGGTAAAAGGGGATGAGGTTGGGGCGTGATATGTGTATTATGTGAAAAGACGAAAGGCTATTTGTGAAGGCCAACAGGCCGATTGTGAAAGCCGGATAGCTGTATGAGCTATAAGGCTATGTGTATGCACTGCCACGCCAACAGTCCCTGAGTCGCTAACAACGGTTCAGGTTAGGACAGTGTGCCTTCCCGACGGTAAAAGGGGATGAGGGTGGAGTGTGATTCGAGCTGCCGATGTATGATGATTGCTTACATGCTGTGTGCTTATGTGAGGTATAAATAGATTGTTACTAATGGGATTCTCTTGAATCTCATTCTTTCCTTTGACTAACATTTCAGACAGGGCAAGTGGCTCCAAGGAGAAGCAGACTACTAGGAGCGGATAGAATCCTATAGGGACGTTTGTTTTAGATATGTTGGTTATTCATCTTGGACAGGGTTCTGTAAATTATTTTTGGGTTGTAAATATTAGTGGAATACAGTTGTGTAATCCCCTATATGGAAATTGTAAACCTTCTAGTGAATGAATGGAACCCGGGGGTTGCCGGGATTGCTATTAGATATTCTGATATGAATGAATGTAAATTAACTACACAGGTGATTATATTCGATAATTGAACTTGAGACCGGAATAGGAAAGAACTTGAGTTGGCAACATGGAGGGTAGTGAAGAATTAGTATTAAAAAATTTATTATCATATTATTAAAGTCGGCATCAATATTTGGTAGAGTTAAATAATCTAATTATTATATTATTAAAGTCGGCATCAATATTTGGTCTTCTTCCATATCGAGTATTATGAAATTAGCTGGGAATATGAGTTTATCCACCTTCACCAGAACATCTTCTAAGACACCCCTCGGATGTTTTATTGATCGGTCAGCCAGAAGTAATGAAACTGTGGTCGGCTTCACCTCTCCAAGACCAAGTTTGTTGTATACAGATAGAAGCATGAGGTTTACACTTGCTCCAAGATCATAAAGTGCTCTTTCAAAATGACATTGACCTATGGTGCAAGGTATGCAGAAGCTTCCTGGATCTTTTAGCTTTGGAGGTAATTTCTTTTGGAGAATAGCACTGCACTCCTCAGTAAGTGCAACTGTTTCAAATTCCTCAAGATTACGCTTATTTGAGAGAATGTTCTTCATGAATTTTGCATAACTGGGCATTTGGGCAAGAGTGTCTGCAAAAGGAATATTGATGTGAAACTTTTTGAAAACCTCCAGAAACTTTGCAAACTGCTTGTCTAGCTTTGCCTTTGCAAGTCTCTGAGGGTATGGAACTGGTGGTACATATGGAGGAGGATTGTCTGGAAAGAAGATTCTTCCTGGTATCACATTATCCTCCTTCTGTTCTTCTCCACTTTCTTTCTTTTCTCCGTCATCCTTCTTGATTACAGGATCTTTCAATTCTTTACCACTTCTTAGTGCAACGGCCTTCACATGTTCTTTTGGGTTTCTTTCTGTGTCACTTGGTAGAGTTCCTGGTTGCCTGGAATTCAGCATATTTGCAATTTGACCCATCTGGATCTCCAAGTTCTTTATTGAGGCTTCTTGGTTTTTGATTGTTGCATCACTCCTAGCCATGAATTGAGATGTATTTATGGTTAGTTGAACCAGTGCATCCTCCAAATTCACTTTCTGTTGTGGTGGATTTGGTTGTTGAAAAGCTTGCTGCTGGTAGTTCCCTTGCGGCTTGAATGCATTTTGATTATTCCTCCAATTAAAATTTGGATGATTTCGCCAACCTGGATTGTAAGTGTTTGAGAATGGATCATTCCTTTGATTTTTGATGAAATGAGCTTGCTCCGGCATGAATGAGTGTCCTTCTTGACATTGTGTGCTCACATGAGGTCCTCCACATTGATCACAAGCTTCAGTAGGAGTGCTGATTGCGCATTTGCTTGGGTTGTCAATGATCCTACTTGCTTGGATATAGATGCAACTTGAGAAGACAAAGTTGTAAGGACATCCAGCTCGTCTACTCCAAGTGCTTTCTTTGAATTGCTACGTTCAGAAGGCCATTGATATGCATTAGCTGCCAACTCCTCAAGTAGATTGTAAGCATCATCTATATTTTTTTCCATTAAAGATCCTCCAGCTACAACATCTACAAGAATTCTGGATATGTGCGTCATCCCACTATAGAAAGTTTGCAGTTGCCACCAATTTGGTAACCCATGATGAGGACATCTCCTTAGCAATTCCTTGTATCTTTCCCATGCTTCATAGAGGCTTTCTTGTTCATGCTGGGTGAATGAGGCAATTTCATTCCTCAATTTAGCAGTTTTTGTTGAAGGAAAGAATTTCTCCAAAAATTTCTGCGCCATGATCTCCCATGTAGTTATGCTTCCCACTGGTAGTGATTGTAACCAACTCTTAACCTTACACTACAAAAAAAAGGTATTTCGTAGCGGTGAACTTGTAGCGGTTATATTAAACCGCTACAAATTATAGTATTTGTAGCGGTTTTTACCTAAACCGCTACAAATTTGTAGCGGCAAGAATATTTGTAGCGGTTTCCTACAAAAAACCACTACAAATTTGGCGCGAAATTCCCGCCAAAACTTGTAGCGGTTATTTTGTAGCGGTTAATGCACATAAACCGCTACAAAATACCAAAGGTCAGAATTTTGTAGCGGTTTTTGCTGAAAACCGCTACAGAATTTCAAGAGACTCCAAATTTGTAGCGGTTCTGGGCAATAACCGCTACAGAATTTCAAACGTTGTGAATATTTGTAGCGGTTATTGTAGAACCGCTACAAATTTAATTATTTGTAGCGGTTAGAGTAGCGGTTATTTACAATAACCGCTACTAATGTGTGGCCTATTTAAACCCCTCGCCTCCTCCATTTCTCATTTTGCTCATTTTGTTTCCTGAGGTTTCTCTGAGTGGTTTATTCGATATTTGAGCGTTCAGACGAGTCTATAGGAGTTTTTGGTCAGTATTCCGCAGTATTTACACTTGAGGTACGTATATAACACGTATTTTTATTTATATTTGTATTTTTATAATATTTTTGTATAATAATGGACTAATTTTTTTTTAATTTGTACAGTTGATATGGCTTCAGGACAGGATAAGGGGAAGGCCCCTGTGCTCCCCAGACCGACTTTACGGGGTGGCAGCAGCCGGGCAGGGGGCAGAGGGAGGGGGCAGCGCGCAGGCAGGGCTACCGAGGCATCTCAGCCCATCCCTCCACAGGAACCGCAGACGATCCCATAGGCGACGACCACAGCTGAGGTGCCTGAGGTAGAGGTGCCAGAGATTAGCGTTGAGGACTTCCTCAACGAGGAGGAGTTCGAGATCCCGATTAGTGGGTTCAGGGAGATGGAGCAGTTCCTCGATGAGGAAGAGGCTCGGGAGCAGAACAACCCACGAGGGTCGTCTTCGCGGTCCACTGGGTTTGAGGTGCAGGTCGAAGTTAAATTATTTAATTTTTTAATTTTTTAACTTTTTAACTTTGAATTATAATTTATCTAACGTGCGGTCAACTGTGCAGATGAGCAGGGGAACGTGACGACGAGGAGGCTGGATGTGGCCGGTCTGAACAGCATGGACCGGTCCCTGCGAGTTGTAGTGCCGTGGAACGAGGGCACTGACCAGCCAATCCACAATGGGGGTCACCTGCTCAACCACTTCCTGAGCGACCTGGGATCGAATTGGATGCGGTTCCCCCTTCACTTCCCGACGTGGAGGCACATTCCGAAGGGGCCGAAGGACCAGGCTTGGGAGGAGGTGGTTCAGGTAATTAAAACTATTTAATTAATATCTTTTGTAATTAATTCTATTTAATAATTTTTTTAAATTATGGTTTTTATAATTATTGATATTTAAATGTCTTTTTTTCAGCTGCGGTTTGCCGTCCGGGCCAACCGGAAGAGGTACGCCCTCGTGAAGATGGGCGACGCGTGGAGGAACAGGAGGAACCGTCTCTTCCACAGTGTGGATGGGGACGGGACGATGCCTCTGGAGCAGCTGCAGGAGAGCGTCCCGGACGGCGTGCCGCCGAACGACTGGGCACGTTTTGTCCAGTTCAGGAGGAGCCCTGAGGCGCAGGTAATGTATTTATTATATTTTTTATATATAATTTTGTAATTGTTAAATATTAAATTATAATATCATTTTATTTTGTATTTAATTTTAAATTATAATACATTTAATTTTTTTTTCCAGGAGCTTGCTCGGAGGAACGCCGGGATCCGGGCGCAGCAGACGATCCACCACACAGCAGGATCGAAGACCTTTGCTGTGACCTACAGCGAGCTGGTAACTTTTCAAGTGCTTCACTTACTTTTAGTTGATTATTTCATAATACTAATTGTTTTGTAATTGTTTCAGGAGACGAGGGCTCAGCAGGAGAACCGTCAGACGGACTATGCGGAGCTGTACGCCATCACACACAGACACCGTGACGGGACTGCGACCTCTCAGCAGGCAGAGGCGGCCATTGTAAGTAATTTTGAATTATATTTTTTTTAAAACAAAGTTAATAATGAAAAATGATAATTATTAATTATTTCATAAAATGGCAGGAGCGGATGCAGCAGTCGCAGGCTGAGCTGCGACAGACCCAGCCTGAGGAGTCACAGGGGTCAGTGGACCCGACGGCTCCTCTGAAGGCGGGTCTGGCTCAGCCTGAGCACCCCGGACGAGTGCGGGGGATGGGGATAGGCGCCAGACCCAGCATGATCTACGGCAGGTGCGCCGCCTCTGAGGCTGGCAGTTCTAGAGGGGTCAGACGTCGGAGGGACGAGTCGATTGACCAGCTGCGGTCAGATTTGGAGCAGACGCAGCAGCAGATGCAGCAGTTGCTGGCGCAGCAGCAGCAGCTGCTGCAGATCCACGCAGACACTATGTACGCGCAGCAGACGCAGTGGCGTGAGATCGTGAACAATATGCTCGAGGGAGCATGGAGTCGGATGTTCCCGGACGAGCAGCATCCAGCGGTCCCCCCTGTCCCTCGCTACGTCGTCCCGAGCACTACTCCTCCTCTTACAGCTCCTCCTCCTGCTGATGAGGATGGTGCGGTTCAGTCTGCGCAGCGGCCCGATCCAGCGGCATCTGAGGGAGCCCCACCTGAGGGAGCACCAGAGGATCAGCCCCCAGCTTCTTAGTTTAGGACATTTTCTTTTCTTTTAAACATTTGTAAATATTTATGAGATTTTATTTCAGAATTTTCTTATTGTGTTTTATATAATTATATTTATATTATTATATCGCATTGAAATAATTTTAAATGATTTAAATCTAAATTTAAAAAAAAATAAATTATATATATATTTGTAGCGGTTTTAACTTAAAACCGCTACAAATGTATATATTTGTAGCGGTTATTAGTAAATAACCGCTACAAAGATATAGATTTGTAGCGGTCTTTAGTAAATAACCGCTACAAATTTACTTATATATTTGTAGCGGTTTTCCAACGGAAACCGCTACAAATATATATATTTGTAGCGGTTATTTACTCATAACCGCTACAAACACTCAAATGATTTGAATTTTCAAATTTGCCGCCTTTATGCACATTTGTAGCGGTTATAATATGTATAACCGCTACAAATTAGAAAATTATTTTTATATTTAATGTCCAACGGCTTTAATATTAGTAGCGGTCTTATATATATAACCGCTACTAATTCGTTGAACATTAGTAGCGGTTATATATATAAAACCGCTACTAATACTCAACAAGTACATTTTGAATTTCCCACCAATTAACGGCTTGAATATTAGTAGCGGTTTTATATATGTAACCGCTACAAAATTATAAACGTTGGAATATTTGTAGCGGTTGGTGTAGCGGTTTAATAACCGCTACAAAGTTATAAACGTTGGATTTTCAGAATATAAGGTTCTAGGCATTCTTCATTATCTTCTCACTCATCTTCTTCTCTATACTTTCTTCTCTCTCACTTGTAGCTATGGATAAATCTTGGATAAGGTTGCCGCGCAATTCTCCTAAATATTTGTACGGATTAAATAATTTCTTAGATTTCGCATTCACTCACGCCAGCTGTAACGGCAAGATCGTCTGTCCGTGTCGGAAATGCAAGTTCAAGAAGTGGCATCCACGAAATGTTGTGAAGGAACATTTGCTTGTGAAGCCTTTCCCTGAGGACTATACGTTCTGGGTAGTTCATGGTGAGAAGGCCGGCATTAGATATGACGAGGCTCTTCCTCGAAGTTCTCAAGTAGGCGTTCAAGTAGATGAAGATGATCCTGTGAATGATGCTGTGCGTGATGCGTTTGGATTTCAAGGCGACAACTTTAACGAAGAAGTGCACGGCTTTGAGCCGGCTTTTATGGGGAATGAAGCAGCTCGGGATTTTTTCAGCTTGATGGATGAGGCAGATCGTCCTTTATATCAAGGTTGTCGCAAATATTCTAAATTATCTTTCTTGATCAAATTGTATCATATCAAGTGCTTGTGTGGGATCACGGATAAGGGAATGTCGATGTTGCTCGACTTATTACAAGATGCATTCCCCGACGCCGAGATTCCCACAACCTTCTATGAGGCCAAGAAGATCATCAACAGGTTGGGGTTGAATTATCAAAAGATTGATGCGTGCCCAAATGATTGTATGTTGTATTGGGGAGACGATTCCAGCAGGGAGACGTGCAAGAGATGTCACACATCGAGGTACAAGACAATTTGGAAGGGGAAAAAGCAGAAGAAGAAACCCGCAAAGATTCTCAGGTATTTCCCTTTGAAACCTCGTCTACAAAGATTATTTATGTCGTCTAAAACTGCTGAGCACATGAGGTGGCATGCCGTTGATAAAAACGAAGACGGTAAATTAAGACATCCGCGGGATGCAGCTGCTTGGAAAACGTTTGACAACGACTTTCCAGATTTTGCGACTGACCCCAGAAATGTCCGGCTTGCGTTGGCGACCGACGGTTTCAATCCTTTCGGGAATCTTAGCACAAGTTACAGCATTTGGCCGGTAGTCTTAGTTCCCTACAACTTACCCCCTGGATGTGTATGAAACAAAGCTCTTTCATTATGTCTATGATCATTCCAGGCAAAAAGGCACCGGGCAATGACATCGATGTGTATCTCCAACCGCTTATTGCGGAATTGCTTGACCTGTGGAATGTCGACTTGGAGACGTACGACGCTCACAGCAAGACTTTGTTCAACATGCGTGCAGCCTTGATGTGGACGATCAGTGACTTTCCTGGCCTTGGCACATTATCTGGTTGGAATGTGCACACTGGGTCGGCGTGTCCGGCTTGCAATTTCGACTCTGATGCACTGCGCCTTCTCCACAGCCGAAAGTGGTGCTTTATGGGGCATCGGAGGTTTCTCGATGGAACGCATAAGTTCAGATTGCAACGGAATCGCTTCAATGGGAAACCAGAGAACAGAGGACCACCTCAGACTTTGTCCGGTACAGATATCTTACAGCAGCTTGAGCATGTTGACGTCGAGTTTGGAAAAAGTGACGATTCAGCACAAACTCGCCAAAAGACGCGCAGGACTTCGGCGCCTCAGCAGTGGAAGAAGATAAGTATCTTCTTCATGCTTCCGTATTGGAGATCTAATTTACTTAGCCACAGTCTTGATGTAATGCACATTGAAAAGAATGTTTGCGACAATGTGCTGTATACGCTGCTTAACGAACCCGGAAAGACAAAAGATCACCTTCAAGCTAGGAAAGATTTACGCGACATGGGAGTTCGTGAAGAAGCTTGGCCAGATGAGCATGACAGATTTACACCGGCAAAGTTTACCCTCACAAAATCGAACAAGGATGTCTTCCTCGCGACGTTGAAGAAAATAAAAGTTCCTGATGGGTATTCAAGCAACATTTCTCGATGTGTCGACTTGCAGGCTCGGAAGGTTGCTGGCCTGAAGAGTCACGACTCACATGTTCTTATGCAGCAGATACTCCCTCTGGCTATAAAGAATACACTTCCTCCCGATGTTTCCATCGTTTTGGTGGAACTTTGTTCTTTCTTTCGGAAGTTGTGTTCTAAGGTTTTGATCGTTGAGGAGCTCGATCAGCTGCAGTCGAAAATCATTCTTACGCTTTGTCACTTGGAGATGATCTTTCCTCCGTCCTTTTTTACTGTGATGGTTCACCTCACGGTCCACCTCGTTCATGAAACAAAGCTCGCTGGACCAGTACAATATCGTTGGATGTATCCGATTGAGAGGTACTCATTTTAAATATGTGCTTTCATTTATTGTCCGTATTTAATGTTTCCTAGTCGTCCTTTTCATCATTTTATATCAATTTTCTCTTATGTACTTCGTAGGTTCCTTGGGAAATTAAAATCTTACGTGAGGAATAAGGCGTGGCCAGAAGGTTCTATAGCTGAAGGCTATATAGGGGATGAGGTGCTTTATTTTTGCTCAAGGTACTTTGATGATCTTGAGATGGCTTTCAACCGCCCCCCTCGTGTTGACGATTGTCCTGAACCTGCGCCAACATCAGGAGAATTTATCCCTCGTGTTGGTAAACCAGTTGGAGCAACTGAGAACTTCAAACTAACGGCAACTGAGAAGTTCCAAGCACATAGACATGTCTTGATTAATTGCACTCAAGTTGAGCCTTTCATACGGTAAGAATTGTACACTCACATGTATGTTAATCGATCTATATCTTTCGTAACATTTCTCACTTTCATTTCACTAACGCCTTTCCATTATTAATTGCAGGGAATTCAGAAGTCATGTCAAGCGTCAGCTCAGGATCCGTACATAGACATCCTCGGAAGTTGATAGGAGGGTCCACAGAGAATTCCCGGGCTGGTTTGCGCGCAGAATACTAAATGACCACAACCCACACTCACCAGATTTCAGAGCTCTCGCAATCGGCCCTCTTGATCATGCAAAACGGTTTACAGCATACAATGTCAATGGTTTTAAGTTTTGCACGGTTTCACAGGATCAGGGATTGCAAACACAGAATTCGGGTGTTTATGGCACATTTGGGACAAGGAGTTATACGAGCAGCAGTGACGCCAACATGCAGTTCGGAGGCGTCCCTTACTATGGCAAGCTTCTTGATGTGGTCGAGCTTAATTATCAAGGCCGTTTCACCGTGACGCTGTTCAAGTGTTTGTGGGCAAATACCACTACTTCTCGGGGACTGACAACTGACGACCTAGGGATCACATCAGTCAATTTCTCACGCACGATTCATACTGGTATTTCTCAAGATGATGAGCCGTATATTCTAGCTTCAGAGGCACATCAGGTTTATTATGTCGAGGACGAGCGGCATAGGGATTGGCACATGGTCGTTCATTTAAAGCCAAGAGACCTTTACGACATGGGTGAAGGCGATAACATCGCCTACGAGAGTGAGCCATTTCAGCCAGCTGATTTTGAAAACTACTTCCCTGAAGGCGATGACAATTTACCTCTACTGTGGTGAGTTTTTTTAAGTCCATCTCATTTCAATTAAATTTTTTAAATTTAATAATACATCAATAACAATAATTTTTCTACAAAATTTCTGTAGGGATGGCGACGATGAGTGATCAAATTCAAGTGTAAAAAATTTGTCTTTACAAAAAATGCAAAAAATTTGTGTTAAAATAAAATGTAAAAAAATATTTTAAAAAAAAATTAAAATAATATTTGTAGAATTCAAGTGTAAAAAATTTTTCTTCACAAAAAATGCAAAAAATTTGTGTGAAAATAAAATGTAAAAAAAAAAATTTAAAAAAAAATTAATATAATATTTGTAGCGGTTATTAAACCGCTACAAAAATATAAATAACCGCTACTAAATAAAAACTGTTACATTAACCGCTACAAATAATTAAACCGCTACAAAAATATAAATAACCGCTACTAATTAGTAACCGCTACATTAACCGCTACATTAACCGCTACAAATTATACGTGAATCCCTATAAATACCCTTATCACAACTCATTTCAAACACTCCCCAATTTCTTTTCACCTTACCCTTCTTTCATTTCCTCTCATTTACAACTTCTTTCGTATGAGTAGAGGAGCTGAATAATACGATCAAATATGGTAACAAGATTTTCAATATCTTTTAGAATATTTCTTTTCTTTCTATAAAATTTATTCTAACCATTTTTTTTAGATATATCATAACTCTATCTCATTTTCATCTATTTTTCATATACAATTACATTATATTATAAAACATAATAATTCCTTATTACCTAACTATCCTTAATAATATTATTAATATAAATTTTATACTAATCATATTCAATTACATTTTTTCTTTTTAATTTATTAATAAGTTAAACTATTAAATAATAAACTAATTGAAATAGATAAAATAATAACAAATTAAACTATTTAATATAATATTTAAAAAAAGAAAAAAATCAACGTATATTTTTAAAAAAATTTTTAAATATTTGTAGCGGTTATTAAACCGCTACTAAATAACGCGCCTTTTAAAAGCTAAATTTAAATTTTTTGGCGCTAAATTTGAATTTCATGAAATTAGTAGCGGTTTTTAGAACCGCTACTAATTTCATGAAATTCAAATTTAGTAGCGGTTTCTTAACCGCTATAAATAAAAAATGTCATTTTTAACAAATTTTTATTTTTATATATTTGTAACGGTTATTAAACCGCTACAAAAAAAAATTTCTTTTTAATAAAATTTTTTATATTTGTAGCGGTTATATAACCGCTACAAATATCTCTTGGTGTTGTAGCGGTTTCTATGAACCGCTACAAAGGTTGTAGCGGTTAGTTTTGATTGAGTAGCGGTTTTATAGAACCGCTACAAAACCGCTTGCAACGTACGATTTAGTAGCGGTTTTCGTAACCGCTACTAACCTAGTTTGTAGCGGTTAGAACCGCTACGAATACCCATTTTTAACCGCTACTAAATCACGTTTTTTTTGTAGTGTTATCCCTAAGTTGAGAAAAGGAAAAGTCTAAGTCTAATGGCGTCATCAGTAACACCATTATGCTTGAATGTGTCGTAGATTTCTAGGAAGTTGGATCTCCATTAAGAGACACAGTGGTTTGCTTTTTGGATCTCCATTAAACTAAAGAATTTCCAAGAAAAATGCAATAGCCAAAGAGTGATCGTCGTGTATCAGGACAACCGACCCAATCGGAATCACTAAAGGCCTTCAATTGTAGAGTAGAAGATGCTGAAAAGAAAATGCCTTGACCTAGACAATGCTTAAGATAGCGAAGGGCCCTTAGGGCTACTTGATAATGCACAATGGTAGGATGCTATATAATTTGGTGAAGAGAAATCAAGATCTACAAATGCTTGTGGAAAGAAGACAAGGAAAGGCATTAAACACGAGGTCTGAGAGAAATTAGAAGAAAAATAAGGGCAGAGAGAAAAATTAGAGTAAAAGACTCTCTGATACCATAATACGAAAAAGTGAAGTGTAAAAGCTTAATTCATTGAATTAAATTACTGTACAATATGTCTCGTGTATATATACAAGATAATCATCCCAACTTGACAGCTTATCATGTACAAGTTAGTTGTAACAAATTAACTAATATGAATAGAATACAAGTAAATAACTACATTTACAATGTTAATTTTACAGTTAAAAAATTTTTTGACTCTGGTAACTCAATTAAGCCAACCCCATATTTATTCAATATGTATTGATATCCATGTGTTTTACAAAGAAGTTCATATATAGTATTTTCAGCTTCCGAAGTTTTTGCAAGTATAGAAGCAGGGTTTATGATTCTAAAGCATTACTTTTATGAGGTATGTAATATTTATTATATAATTTACTCTTGACAAGAGGGCAATCAATATGTCCCATCTCTTATTCAACTCAAAATCTCCAGTTGTTGGATTAATTTGCAACTGGCATGAGTTTCAAATCGAGTTGACGTGATTTTGTAAATTAGAAATGTAAAACCGATAACTCAGAGAGCCAACTTGTGAGTTTAACAACAATAATTAAACCTACATATATACTAATCTTGAGATCAAAATCAAAATATTTACTTGCTGAAATATTCCGGAACAAATGACTGTCTATCCGTACTTGCCTTACTACCTCAGTTGGGTCCCACTAGGCCTTATGGTACTTGTGTTTTTCCCACCAGGTGGTACTTGTGCTTTTCCCATACCACAACTAGGTTTTTGTACTTGTCTTATAGCCTTAGCTAGGTCCCATTGGGCCGGATGGTACTTATGCTTTCCCATCAGGTGGTACTTGTGCTTTTCCCACACCATAGCTAGGTTTTGTACCAAACAATTCTTATCACAAAATGTGGCAACACAATGCATATATACAATAACATAGTATATGAAAGATAATGTTACTATCTGAAATCTCTTTCGACTGTCTAGCTACTTGGTCTGGCTCAGGAAAATGTCAAATCCTAAAATTTCAATTTATAATAAATGAGTTATTACTCATTCATGTCTCATTTCTAATTCCATATAATTGGTTATCTTTGTCAAAAATCGCATCATTACTAAAATGCCCTTAGGAATCCAGTTTAACTCCCTTTTATACCCGGTATGATTGTACTTTACCAAAAATTATGACATAGACTATTTCTACACAATTTCATGTGTAGAATCCATTTTTGACCTCCACTTCCCAGAATACCCTTGGCGACCACAAAGTTAGGGTATGGGTAAAATTGTCATTTCACACCTTAAAGCCTCCATACTCCTTTTTTCACATGTTTCGTACACAACTTTTCATTCTAAACACAATGGAACATCAAATTCATCAAATTCTAGCCTAAACACAGTGAAATTGCCCCAAGCCAAAAATCATAAAAATTTAGGGAAAATGGAATTTCATGTTTTCAATCAAATATAACACCTTTTTTTCATCTCAAATCACTTCTTAAACCCTTTAATTACACTCCCCACATGATTAATCAACAATTGGACAGCATTTCCCCTTAGGGTTTATGCTTCCCAAATCACAAATTCATGACAACCAAAACAACCTATCAACCAAAATCACCAACAACAAGCTTGAATCATCAAGTAAGATATTTTATGATTTACCTCTTGATTCTTTCTTCTTCCTCTTGAAATGGTGCCTTCTCCTTCTTATTCCCCTTGATTTTCCTCTTGCTTTGTATGATTTCAAGAGGATATGAAGATTAGAAGAGGTATTGAAGACAAGAACAAGTGGAATTTGCACCCAAACTTACCTTGATTTGCTTCTTGATCTCTTGTTCTTTCTCCTTGCTCTTACCTCCTTCCAAGTTGTTCTCTCTCTCTTCTTTCTCTTGTTGGCCGAAAATATTGGCCTTTGGAAGTGCTAAATGGCTTCTTGAAGAAGCATTTTCCACCTCCTAGAGTCCTAGAAATAATATTTTTTTTATTAAAATTTTTGCACGTCACAATTTGTTATTCCTTTTTTTTTTCCACTTGGCTAATAAGGCTTCCACATGGCATTATTTATGTCCAAAAATCCATTTTCCTTCTTTTCCTCTCTTGGCCAAAATTTGGCCCCTTTGGAGGAGTTAAAGGGCTTCTTCAAGAAGCTCCTTCCACCTCCTTAAAATAATATTAATTCATTAAAATTCCATCACATGATCTCAATTTTTTTTATTCTTTCTTTTTTTTTTCCATTTGATCTCAAGTATTTACACTTGATTCCATAAGCTTCCACTTAGTTCCATAATTATGAAGAAGTAAGAGGCTTCTTGATTTATTAGCTAAACGACCATTTTGCCCTTATATTTCTTCAATTTTTGCATGCAATGTTGTCTTCCTTCTTTCCTTTTTGTTTTGGCCAAAATTTTCATATTAAATTGGGCCAAGAATTATGCTCTTCCTTTCTTCATATTGGGCTACAAGAATAGGCTTTTAAGAAGACAAAAATTGGACCTTTATATCTCATTTTGGCAAAAATTCCGTGTAGTCACTACTTCTAGTATTTTGTCATTCCAAGTGCACCACAATTCACCATTTTATTCCATTTATTGTAGCAAATATACAAGGAAATTTGGTGATCAAAATTTGGGATGTTACATATGTGTGATATTTTCCATTGGCTAGGCTTTTCAATCATTTCCACTAACAAAAATTAACATGTAAAGTAAAAGCCTGTTTAACAAATATATCAGCAATAAAATTAACAAACTCTATGCAAAAATTGAACATGAATATTCAAGTTCCTTATAAACAAGTTAATTAACAGCTTGTTCCCAATGAGATAGTAGAAGGGCCGTTCCAACATATAGTTCCAAACGTCTTTGATAGCTGCTGGTGAAGAAATTAAAGAAGCATTTTTGTTCACTTAGCCTTAAAATCTGCAATAATCAACCATGAAGAAAACAATATGTAGTCAATTGATTTTCCGCTTTAGCAAGAAACCCAAAGTATTTAGGTTTGCTACAGCTTTGGAACCATTCTACATAATAAAATAAACTTTGATTAGAGAGCTTATTACTACAAGCTATGTTATACCAAAATGATGTGCTAGAAAAAATAAATTAAAAAATATATAAGCATAAAGCAATAACTAAAATGTCTCAGATCACACAAAAACAGTTAAAGTTGAAAAGTGAAGATGAAATTAGTTCCTATACAAATGTGCGCAATCAAACGGAGAAGCAGGTGCCTTTTGGTATTCTATTGATCTGATTTATCAGAAAAAGCATACTCTATGGAAGCTGCTAGCATTTACTTTCTTCTTCATCACCATTAGATTTCTCATGAGCAACTTCTTCATGATGAAACCACAAGCAGATAAAATTTGGTAAGAATGAATTTACTAGTTTGTGTCTAAACACACCTAACCTAATTGCCTTTCATAGATGGAGTTAAGTTTTAAGGTGAATAAAATAATGGGTTGTCAAAGCAGTGTGCCCCCAAAGTTTCATCAGATATTAAGTTTATGATTGAAAAACTGTTGGCCGTCAAAACAAAATGTAACAGTTTCATAATATTGGAAAGTGTAATTTGAACCTCAATCAAGCGACATTTATTTGTCTTTTAGTTATCATGAATGGTTGAGATTTAATAGCTGAAGAAATATAATTTTAAAAGCAACACTAGCATACTCCTCACGCTTAGCTTGTTGTAAAGAAAATGATACTAGTTTGTGTGTAAATTAACACAGCTAAGCTAATGGCCTTCTATAGATGAAGTTAAGTTTTAAGGTGAAGAAAACAATGTGCTATCAAATCAGTGTGTGCCCAAACACTACTACAAAAGAGGGATTTAACGGCGTTTATTTTAACGAATACTATGGCATTTAAAAAATGCCAAAACTTTTAACGCTATTAAAAATACCTATGGCACTTCTTAAATTTATGGAAACGTCATAGATTAATTTTTGGAATTAAATTAATAAATAAACACCTATGACGTTTGTAGTAGAAGCGCCAAAGGAGGTAAGAGGCCTCCTTTTGCGCTTTATGAACAAGGGCCAAAGGAGGGTGTCTTTTTGCTTTTTTTTTTTTAAATAATTTTTATTATTATTTTATTTTCTGGATAAAACAGGAAAATTAGGAATAAACAAAACAAGAATAGACAAGAAAGAACCTATGTGCCTAAATTAACTAATTGTCTAATTATATATTCACATCATTCTTCAATGATTTCATTCGCTTGATGGTTAGACAACTCAGTAAAGTTTTGACATTTATAATACAACATAAATAATCATACACACAAAGAATTAAAATCATAACGTTACTTCTACACATAATTAAACTAGTATTATTATATTTGCAAACTTAAAAATTAAAAAACTTACAATACATATGAAGTTTAAGCAGACAAAGTTAAAACTTCAAATAAATACCTAAAAAACAAAAATTATGAGTAAACATATAAAAGTCATGACAGATTTTAATTAAAAAGAAAACATGGATCAAATGTTAAAAAAAACACTTACAAGCTGAAACTTCAAATAAATACCTGAAAAGCTGGTGGACTAATGGAGTAGGGGAGCAATGGATTGGAATTATGAGAAATGGGAAGCAGGAGGACGATAATGGCGGGATAAAAATGACAAGATGTTTAAATTTTATAAGGTGACAATGACGGGATAAAAATGGTGGGATGTTTAAAAACATGGATCAAATTTTTTAAAATATATATATATATATATAGGAAGCTTTGGCGCTTCATTAGGAAGTGTCAAAGCTTCCTAATATAATATAATTTTTTTTAGTTTTTTCTTTTGGAATGTGACCTTTTTTAAAAAATATTTTAAAAACAATACATAGGAAGCTTCTTGTAGTAGTGAGTCCTATTCAGAATTTTGTCCTCATTAGTCCTCTTCATTCTCCTACAACTGCTTCCAAAATTGTAGTATATTTAAAAATTATATAAAAATGAGGACAAAATTGTATATAATTTTGTTAAAATAAATGTTATGACAAGTTAAAATTATTAAAACAAATTAAATATAGAAATGCTTTAAAAATTATATATTTACAACTCACACTTTTATATTTACAAGTTAAATTTAACAATTTATGTCTATACGTACAAGTCAAACTTGCATGTTTACAATTTAAATTTGTCAAAACATTACATTTTTTCGGATCTTTATGGTTTAATTTTTTTACCTGACACTTATGAGTAATTTTCCCAACAAAATAGTAATCATATTACTTGCCACATGGACATCTTATGATAATGGGAGAGGATTTCTTTTCTTTTGTTTTTTGTGCTAACAATTGGGGAAGATCTATATATCTAGCTTTTATATGTTTAGTACTCATTTATTGAACCAAATCAAGACAATGAATTTTAAAATATTAATAATAAGAATTATTATAGAATAAATAATATATTAAGAAAAGTTAAACACATTAAACTGATTTTGATGGGAAACATGCACTCTTAAGTATTAGTTTTTCCTTTACTATGACATATATGGTTGAAACCAACGTGGATCAAATTTTTTTAAAAAAAAAATACATAAGAAGTTTTGGCACTTCCTTAGAAGGGTTAAAGCTTCCTATTATAATTTTTTTTTTCTTTTGGAATGTGGCCTTTTTTAAAAAAATTAAAAATACATAGGAAGCCAAAGAAGCGCCAAAGTTTCCTATTATAATATTTTTTTTTATTTTTTTCTTTTGGAATGTGGCCTTTTTTAAGAAAGAAAATTGATGAACTTCAAGGAGCTCACTCAGTTTTATGCTTCATTATAAGTGCAAGTTAATACCAGTTACAACAATATATTCAAGCAGATAATATTGGATCTATAGAAAGAAAGAGCAAAAAGTATGGCAAACATATCATATAATGTTAGGTTGATTGTAACTATTAAACCTTTATCAATAATAAATGTTATTACCCAAATTTTTTTAAAAAAACTTAATTTAAATTTTTTTTAAAAAAAAAAAGCATAATGCAAATATAATAGGCATATTACAATAGTTAAAAAGAAATTAAACTTCTTTTGTCAAGTATATGTGCAAGACTGTAGAAAGATTAAAAAGAAAAAAGAAATAATATATTAAACTTCATATTATATTTTTTTTGAAAAAATATATGATGCTTTGGCCCTTCCTAAGAAAGCACCAAAGCTTCCTATTATATTTTTATTTTTATTTTTGTGAAAATATAAGAAGCTTTGACACTTCCACATAAGGCACCAAAGCTTCTTATTAGTTTTTAAAAAAAAAAATTGAAGACATTGTTTGGCGTTTATTCAAGAAAGCATCATATAAGGTTAACGTCTACTATGACATTTATAATTGTAAGAGCCAAAGCTTCTAAATAAATTTAAATAAATAATTATCTTTAGCGCTTTTTTAAAAAAGTGCCATAATAGGAGCTGAGCCACTCAACCCCTTTTTTTTGTAATAGTGAAAGTTTCATGAGATAGCATGTTTATGATTTAAAAACTATTGGCTATCAAAATAGTGCGTTTTCTATATGTTTAATCAAGTATTCAAGTGACTGAAATTTCTCATGATCAAAGGTTGAGAATAATTGGGTGGGTAGCATTTGAATAATCTTATAAAGTCTAATTTGAACCTCGAGATCAAGCGACATTTAGCTATTTTTGAGGTGTCATGAATGGTTGAGCTTAAATAGTTGAAGTAATATAATTTTAAAAGCAATATCAACATATTCCTCACGCTTAGCTTGTTGTAAAGAAACTGATATGAAAATAAATATTATTAATTTATTATATAATTATTTAAGTCTCCTTTCATATAAAAAATTGTTTTCTTCTTGTAGTCAGGGAGACAATTTATATGATCTTTCTTTTCATAACTTAAACATAGTGTGGACTATAAAAAATTAGTGGATTTTGACAATGAGTTATGAGTTGATACAAATAAGATCTTAAGGTGAAGAAAATAATAATGAGGGGTCAAAATAGTGTGCACAATAAGTTTTTCATCATATTTTAGGCTTTTGATAGAGACAACGTTAGGGTTGTTATAATCCACAAAACGAAAAGAAACAAATCTTAATTAATTTCAACAGACCCTTGCATCCACAAAAAAAACAAAAAAAACCAATAACAAGATAATATTCCATACCACAACCAGAATAAGTGCATTCTTATATGATATTTCCCATTTGGTTAGGTTAATTTTTCAATTATTTTCAACAAAAATTAAATAACGTGTAAATTAAGAGGCTGTTTAGCTTTTAAATATATATATATATATGTCATGGAGAAAAAAACTGGACCGGACCAGCCGGTCTGACCGGAAAATCGGTAAATCGGTCCCTAGTCTGGTCCGGTTCGTTGCTTGAGAGGGGGGTGTTGAAACGGTGGAAAGCAGTTGAACCGGTACAAAACCAGTCAAAATCGGAAAAACCGGTGGGTTACTGATTCAACCGGTTTTTTTTTTTTTTTTTGAAAATGAGATATCACAGGAAGGGATGTAGAAAAATGAGAAAAAAAACAAAGAGGGAAAAAGATGAGACGTTTCAACAACTCCTTGTGCTCTTCTGTCTGTTATCTCATGTAGTCTTTGTTTGTTTGAACATTTCCCTTCCTAACATTAACCCACGCCCATGGAAGAAATACACTGACCGGAGACCAAAAAGAAGAAAAAGGAAGGAGAAGTGAAAATGTCGAAGTGAAGAAGAAGAAAGAGAAAAAATATCTATCAATGCAAATAAACTTTGCGTGTTGACTATTGGGCTCAATTACTTTTAAAATTGTCATATAGGAAAACGTGTTTTGGGACAAGTGAAAGCTGACACTAAAATCAGAGTGTAGGTAGTAGGAATTGTACTATTCATTAATTCAATTTCTCTCTCTCACGGTTTTAGTAATACTTTTATAAATAGGTTTCATTTTTTCCCCCAATATAAATAGGTTTCATATATCAATATATATTTAAAAAGTTAAACATTTTTAATATTATCTATTTTTATATTAAACTTTTAACAATTTTAATTTTACTTCAAGTAATCAAATCTAACATAATCAATAAATTTTTTCTATAGAAGTTTAAAAATATATTAATATTTATATATATATATTGTTATTAATAAATTGTAATATTTTAATATAACCGGTTCGATCACCGGTTAGACATCGGTTGACCCATTAACCCTTGAACCTGTTCCGTGACCAGTTTATGGCTCGGTCCGATTTTTTGTTCCTTGATATATATCAACGCGTAATTAACAAACGCTATATACAAAAACATTAAAATGAATATTCTGACAAAAGAAATGATGTTTTTCATCAATTATTGATTTTGTCTGCTAGATTTGAAGAAGGAAGCCATGACAATTTTGGTATTTGTTAATCTGATTTCTCTGAAAACGTAAACTCCTGTGAATCATTAACACAAAGTGCGTACTCCTTACCCTTGATGAGTTTTAAAGGTGAAGAAAACAACGGACCACCAACACAAAGTGCGCCGAAATTTCTATCAGTTGATGTTAGGTTTAAGATAGAAAAACAACGGGCTATTAAAATTGTGTGTTTCCTATGTTTAATCAAATCAAGTTCCTTAAGATCAACGGTTGAGATTCGCAAAGTCATCAATTACATTAGTGAACAAAACGTTACATTTTAATAATTTTGGAGAGTGTGATTTGACCCTCGAGATGATATAACATAGTTTCTGAGGCCTCATGAACGGATGAGATTAGACAACTAAAGTTATATATGAGCAGCGTACTCCCCACGCTTGGTTTTAAGAAACTGATTTATCATATAACTACCTACGTTTCTTTTCATATCAAAAATTAATTTTTTCTTTTTCTTGAAAAATGACTTTTTTTTTAATTTTAGTCATTGTAGCGCCTGAAATTTAGAAAATATGGAGCCACTACCAAAATTTTAAAATAAGATAATTTTGAAAACGTGTTTTAATAAAATGAAAACCAGATAGGGTTCAGAAGTATATTATGCATACGGAAGATGTTAGGCACCCCATAACACCAGTTCATTAGAAAGGTTACCCTAGGTCATTTATTTAAAAAAGAATATGGCCTTTAATTTTATTATAATTATCCCAAAAAAAGAAATAAAAAGAGAATATTCACAAAAATAAATTGTTGGAAATCATAATCAAAATCAAGATCTCATAAATCTCTTTGATTGATTGACTTGTTATTACTCCTAATTTGTAGTAATCTGGTTGGAGTAATTATCATTTAATGTAATTGCATGATTCTCTCCTCTAATGGCTCACTCTTAAACCTATATATTGTAATGCTTTCTACTGAATAATACACACAACTCAAAGAGTGTTGATACCTCTGATTCAATATGGTATCAGAGCTTTGGGTAATGATTCAATGCCATAGAGAGCCAATGAGAGATGGAAAGGAGAAAGAAATGCGAGAGAGAGAGAGAGAGAGAGCGCGCGCGCAACAGGGGACGTTGATGTTCGATCTCTAACAACTTTTTGGCCAGGATGATGAACCCCTCAGAATTTCCTTCTCTACCCGGTTCTTTTCCTCAAAACTCAAAAAATTCTAGAATCAATCCAATGGTTTTTATGTTGGGTACAAACCCTTAAACCCAAAGTAACTCTTCTTCGTCTTCCACCTCTTCTTCTACTTCTTCCACTACAATTACAGTACCCTCCAGACCTACGAAGAAAACACCAAATTTCTCAAAAAATCAAATTATGGTTATTAACCATAAGTTTAATGAAAGATGTAATACCCTGAAATTTGGGATTTGAGGCTTGGGAATAAGCCTAAATTAAGTGGACTGCTAAGCCCCAATTTATCAGGAGCCCAAATTTATCCCCTAATGATTCTTATATCTTTGGGGTATTAAGAAAGTAAAATGGTGAACTTTGGAGAATATACATTTGACATAGTAGGATCAAATATGGAGCTCTAAGCTATTTGCATGTAGATCGAGGCACGCGTTTCAAGGCAGAAAAGGGTTAAGGTAGGGGACTTACCTTATTTGCATGTATTTGATATATTTGCTTGTGTAGTGATGTATGTGATTGATTTACTTGATTGTGTATAGCATATTTGAATCAATGAAGCTCTGTTTCTGTTTTGCTGTGGCCATAATTTTGTTACATGAAACATTGAGCATGCAGAAATGTCATTATGGGTCATACATCTAGATAAAGCTAATATGTCATACACATAGCATCAATCATGCATGCATTATGGTATATGTTTCCTACTGAGATTCTCTCGAATCTCACCCTCCCCTACCAACAATTTAGACAGGAGACGACAGAAGATACGCAAACAATAATGCAGAGTACCGTACAAGGAGATTACAGTAGTGGAACAAAGACGGGAAGAAGTCTCCGTTTCACTGGGATGAGTTTAGACACCCTATTAGCCTTGTGCGGCTACTTTAATTGTAAGTATCATATACAAACCCCTATGGGGAATTTATGTAATCATGCACATATTATCAGTATAGTTATGTTATTCCTGTGTTGCCTACCGAACCGCATATCGCTTTCCGTAAATACTCTGGTAAATGTGAAATTAAAATAAGGGCGTGACAAAAGAAACTATCTCCAATGGTCACAAAGCATACTGAGATGCATTCGTCCAAGAGAAATGAGAAATATATCAATGGAACATCCCCTTAACGAGCCCCTGATGATCCGAGTTTTGACACGATATTTTTCTGAAAATAATCAAGTCATGACTTGGTTATGTAACTCTGACATTGGATATTAGTTAAGGATATATTCTGGCAAACACTGCAAAAGAAATTTAGGATGCGACCATAAGAACCTACTCTTCTCTTGATAACACTACTGCCTTAAAACATTTGAAGCGGCAATACCGAGATTTGATACAAGGTAATACATCGTGGCTGATTATTACAATGCTTTGTTAAAACTCTGCCAGCAATAGGACTTGTTTAAGGTGTACCCATAAAAGACTGTTAAGAATGCTCAACTGTATAGGAAGATAGTAGAAGAAGGAAGAATTCATGATTTTCTCCTTGGACTCAATAGTTCCTTTAAGGAGATAAGGGGCAGAATTATGGGGTTAAAACCTTACCACGTCTGCTTGATGTAGTCAACAGTATACAATTCAAAGAAAGCAGAAAACTCCTAAATCGAAGCAGCCAAAGTCACATTAAGGGTTTAGCTCTTGCAGTGAAAGGACCACAAGTTGAACGGAAAAATAATAAATGGTGCAATTATGGCAAGAATTAGGGTCATACCAAAGAAGAATGTAAGAAGCTGCATGGCAAGCCATCAACTAGAAAACAACACTTTCAACAAAGCCATCTCACTACAACTTAGCATAAAGTTGAGGATTCTAATTCCCTAAGCTAAGAGGAGTTACAGGTGCTTTGCAGGATACTTGACAAATAGAAGTCAAACTATGTACTAAGTGTCAATCTGGTATAATCATGTAACTCTATTATAGCTCTTAATGCTGTGAGAACTAGTGAAGATGCAACTCCTGGATTGTTGACTCGAGAGCTACAGATCACATGACTGGTAATCGAACATTGTTTACAACTCTTAAATTGTGTCCTAAAAACCTTCAAGCCAAGGTTGCTAATAGCGTGTTCACAAAAGTTGCAGGGATTGGCACAGTCATGCTGTCTAATCATTTAAAAGTTCACAATGTTCAATTTGTACCTGCACTTGCTTGTAGCTTAATACTTGTGAGCAAATTAACTAAAGGGTGAATATGCCGAGTAGTCTTTGGCGATGATTTATGTATTTTTCAAGATTTAAATTCAGGAAAGACGATTGAGATTTCTAGAGATTTGGATGAACTTTTCTACCTGGAAGGATTAGAGTTGAAGAATAAAGATACTTGGAATGTATAGAAGTCACTGGTCAATACAAGTTCTCAAAATAAAGATGTATTTTCATATTATTGTTGCTCAAGCCATCCTAGTTTTGACCATATGAAATATGTGTTTCCAAGTTTATTCAATAAAAATTCCATTCCTTTTCATTGTGAAACTTGTCAACTAGCTAAGCAAACACAATCCTTATACCCAAAACAACCCTACACACCCTCTACTTTCCAACTAATCCATAGTGACATCTAGGGTCCTCTTAAAACAAAAACCCTGGCAAATGTCAAATGGTTTGTAACTTTCATTGTCAACACCCGTTTCCACTTCAATATTCGAAGAGTAATAAAGACAAAGTTCAATGGGCATCCAAAAAAGTACATATATACTGATAACAGTATTCGTTTACAATCTAAAGTCGTTCATCGACAAAATACAGAGTGCACAGAAATTCCAATATTTACAGAATTTCCCAAAATATCTTAAACATAAACTAACTATAACCACTATCTTTAACCCTGCCTCGAGACATGTGCCAATAACTTCTCGACGTCTATGCCTTTGCCTTTCAATCCACTGGCACCCACTAAGATGATTGTTTAGAAAAAGGGGTAAGATTCCAAGGAATCCCATAGAAACATGCTATTGTTCAAAGAAAATGCGAAAAGTAAATATGATATGCGCCATATATGCACCAATTAATGAATAAAATAAACACATCATCATCATGTATACATGAGTAGGGCCCAACCCCACTAATCTACACCAGTTGGATTCTCACCAACTCCTAGTGCAAGTACACCTCTTGCATTAATTGCCCCTCTCTAGGCAAAACATGTTGATTAATAAAGCTCATTTACAAACAATGGCATCCACACAATCATATAACTATGGCATGATATATGAAAGATAATGTCCCTACCTAAAAGTTATTTTAACCCCTTTTTGATGTGCCTCGTAAAACGTGTCATTTCCGACTTTCGACTCAATTCTAAAATATTAAATGTATAAGAAATAGGTCATAACCTATCCAAGTATCATTTTAGACTCTTCCATAGTGTTTCTTGTGGTTATATTAGTCTATGGTAAAAATTTACCAAAATGCCCCCGAGACCCCGGCCCGGCATTACCGTACTCGGCCCGACAGCACGTTTTCCCAAAATTTTGACTAGGGCTATCCTAACATATTTTTTGCCCAAGGAATCCATTTCCGGGTTTGAAATTGCCAAATTCCATGTTAAATTACGAAATTGCCCATGACAGCCTCGTTTTAGGGATTTTATGGGTGTTTTTGTAATTATGTTTTTCTAGGCTTTTCCGAAAAAGTGATCGACTATAACCCCACCTAATTTTGCCTCCTGAATCCAATAGAACTATCAATTTTATGAAAATCCAACTCCTTGACCTTTAGAATAGTGCTGGCCAAAACATGCTCAAGGAAAAAGGAAAATGCAACTTTGTGTTTTAACCTCTAAAGCTTACTCATTTCCACTTCTAATCCCTTATTAAGTCATTTAAACACATTCTAACCATGATTCCAAGAAATTTAGGCATCATAACTATTCGTCATTTAGCTTCCGCAAGCGTACGGGTCGCAAGTAATAAAGTGATAAGTCAAGATTGTTCCCACGAGGACTATGACAAAAGCGAGTTAACTAATTTAACCATGTTCTTAATTAGGTTGAATGGAATCATTTGAAAATTGATCAAGTTAAATAAAGAAGTTTGATGAAAATAACAAAGGAAAATAGTGAAAATTGGGTCTAACTTCAAGAGATATTAACTTAGGATTACTTCTTTCCCATTGTATTTCATGAAACTAAGCAAATATCCACTTATGTTGATTAAATGAGTCTATATGCTAGTCAAAAGTTCTAAAATCATCAATCAAGCTCTCTCAAGTCAAGATTGATTTTTAATCCTCATTAAAAATATTCAATCTCTTGTTTACAATTAATGAAAATCATCTTTCCAAAGCAAGGCTTCTCTTGACTGTGCTACGTTGTTAGATATATCTCTATTCTAACAACAAAACATCCATTTAATCCCTAAACTTCAAGTCTATCATGATTTTTCTCAAGTTCTACAATCAAAATAGCTCTCTCAAGCATCTTCCAATTGAACAACTCTAATCATGTGGTGATCAAGCACAAGATGGCATTAAGGGTAGAGAAAAATCAGCACATATAATCATTAACCAATAAAAGCAAGATAATCCAATAGTTTCAATCCATACAATAGGTAAAAGTAATCCTAATTAGGAGTTCTAGCTACTCATGATCAATACAAACCAACAACTAAGTTCAAGAATCATAATCATATCAGCAAAATAGGAAGAAAAGAGGGAAAAACCAGAAAAGGGAAAGAAAACCCTTGAAATTCTTCACAAATCTCTTCCCAAAGCTCCAAGATCACCAAGAGCTCTCTCCCAAGTAGCCTCCTTGTGTTCTTGACCTTTCCCCTGTACAGAATGTGTCAATTTCGGCGCCCCCATTAGGTTAAAAACATAGCTGAAGCTTCACTTTTTCAAAACGCACAGTTGCAGTATCACAACTTTGCTTTTGCTTCGCTATAGCGAACCCACAGCGTACGCAGTTAGAAGGGCTTATTTTTTATGTGTTTTCGCTTTTGCTTCGCTATAGCAAACCCACAATATACACGGTCAGAAGGGCCTATTTTTTATGTGTTTTCGCTTTTGCTTCGCTGTTGCATAGCAAAAGCAACCAGGGGTACCTTCAAGCTACTTTGATATTCCTTTTTGGCTTTTGTTCTTCTTTTCTCCACCTCTAAGGATCCATGTAAGCTTCCATTTCTTGTCATCATCCTCCTACAAAGAGAAGGATTTTATAAGCTTTCCAACTTCTTCAATTTAATCTAAAACCCTATACATTTAGCTCAAAATTTGCACTTTTCAAAGTATTTTCAACACATCACATTTTCCTTCATGTGTATAAATTTTATGCACAATTTTAGTTTAAAACCAATAATATATAAGAAAAATGTGATGAAATACAAGAATTTCCAGAGAATAACACTCCCCCAAACTTAAGCTTTTGCTTGTCCTCAAGCAAATTCACACATGTAACATGAATTCATAAATTGCTTATCTAAATTGCATATATGTTCATGCCCTCATTCATTGCTCTAAAGATCACACGAAACAGGAACTTGAGAGAATATGTCGAGATGAATGCCTTATAATCTTTGAGCAAGTTTTTCACAAGTCCTTTAAGTGTGGGTGGGTGTTTGGAATCAAAAGACATATCTCCAGATTCTATCTCAGTCACACATAATACTCCAACTCATATACAAATTTTCAACTTTACAACTTCACTATCCTCTTTTCATCCTTCTCTACTTACAAGTTACCCCATATGGTATCAAAATCAAAAGGACTTTTAGGCTTGTAACGTAGCCATAGGTTTAGGGTGTTTGAATGGAAGGGAAAAAGGATTAAATACAAAAACTTTGAGATAAATGAACTAACTTTCTTTCTTTTTTTCTTTTTTTCTTTTTTTTTCCTCTTTTTTTTCAACAAAATTGAACTAACTTGTTTTCTTTCTACCAAGCCTCTTTGATTTTTTTTTTGGCTTGGCTTCTGTACACTTTGTTCAACCCTCAACAATTTACACATTTCATATTCACAACTTGCCCTTTCACATATCAAACCATTTTTTTTTAAATCTCAAAGTAGGGTGTATCATGGTTTTTCTGGTTAGGGGTTAGGAAAGTGAATTTGTTTTCAATAAGAATATTTATATTGGTTTTTCTATAAAGGCTCAAAATTGGGTTCAAAAGGGAAGAATAACAATACAGGATAGCTTGAAAGGCTCAAACACTTTTTAACGAAATGCCTAGATCATTTTTCAAAACCATATGAGATGCACCATATGCTTCGAAAAATTCTAAAGTAGATTTGGAAATTGTATCTTTGAAAATAGGTATATAAGCTAGTTTACCAAGAGTTTCTTCAACAAAGCCTTCAAAACATCCCTGACTCCAATAGAGCAAGATTATGCTCAAGAGAATTCCTTAGAAACTCACTCCAACATTATAACTCATTCAACAAGGCATATCAATCACAATTTCCTGTCAAGCATAATGCTAAATAGCTATCCAATCATAGGACCATTTATGCAATCCTAAACAAACAATTTAACTAATTCAAAAGATCTTTTCATTAAAATTTTCCAATCAAAGGCTTAAATTTGTGAAATTTCATATATTTCACCCCTTTTTTCAATCAAACTATACATCAAAACTGCTTGTATATCCTTGTGCACTCACTATTCACATTCAAAATTTTCACATTTTAAAATTTTCACAATTTCCCTCCCCTAAATTTGAAATCAACAGTGTCCTCATTGTCAACTTAAGTTGAAGGAAAGATCAACATTCACAAACCTGTACGCAAACAGCACTCAAACCTGTACACATTTACAAGTAATATTCACAACAGTCTCAAAGGTACAACAAACAGTACATGCACAATTGCAACTACTCATCCAGTAAAATAAAGGGAATCAACGCCTACATTCAAGCCTATCATAGGAACAGCCAGTGATAATGACAGTTAGCACACAAAACAACTGTTAGCCATCAGTAGCTAACATCACACAAGAACATACTATTCACATGAACCCAAATGGAATTGCACAGAAATGCTAACTATAATGCCTAGATTTAAAAGATGTCAGAAAACACAGGGAAGCAAAAAGAACAAGCATAAAAAAATTCAACAGTCAGAGGGGTCTCGTCAATCATCAGAATCATCTGTAGGATCATACTCTGACTTAGAAGTATCAGCATTAGTAGCTCTACTAGAAACAGGATCCTCATCCTCCCTAACAAAAACCACCTCATCATCATCTACACTCTCAAACGCACTAGACTCAGAATCTTCACCAATTTCTTCCTCAGCTGGACCACAAAAAACAACAATTTCTTTCCCTCGTTGATGCGTGGATGGGTCCTTCACCTCATCACTCTCAACCCTCAGTGGCACCTCCACACCCAACTTGCTTACAAGTCCTTCCAGCATAGTCTCCACGCGCTTTCGGTGAAGGCGTTCCTTTGCTCGTTCCTTTTTTGCCAGCAAAAGCTCATCATGGAGACTACGTAATGTGAGTGGGGGTTGGTCACCATCCAAGTCAGCTGGTCCCTTGTGATCTAACTTGGTTTAATCATACCGGTAAGGGGGAGAGGGCTGAAAGTGAATATCATCAGAGGATGCTAGAATTTGAGCCTTGGTGAAGAGGTCAGAAATCAAATATGGTAGAACCAAATAAGTTCCCTTCTTCTTTGTGTGAGCACAATTGTACAGGGTCTCATAAAGGATGTTTTCTAATTTCACATGCTGACCTATCATGAAGAGGAATATAAGCAAAGCAGTTAACTTTGGTACAGTGCCGCTATTGCCTACAGGGGTGACATTAAAAGTAATAAAGTTCAACCATATTATGGCCTCTTCATTCAGGCTCGTTTGCTTGAGATATATTTGCTTGCCTCTTAATCGATACCATTGAGGTTCACCGGGTTTGACCAAGGTATCAGCAATTACATTTAAGGGAAAATTCTCAGCCTCTTTCTTTCGAAGATGATATTGACATTGGGGATAGAAAGGCAGATCATAGAATTGGCGAATGAATTCCGGACTGATGAAGTTCTTGCCACTAGGTGGGATACCTCTCAACTGCATTGATGAAAATCCGTGACAACTGGCATAGTAATAGAAATGTCGAACAAATGTTTCATTGCCAGTAGCCTGCGATACCAACAGATTCCCTTAACCAAGTTTTTCCCTTGCCAACTTGTAGAACTTAAACCGAGTATTAAGAGGGAATTCCCGCTCTTGACGCAAAGGTCGTCAATTCATGAGATCTTTGACAACTTGTAGCAAATCTGGTACAGAAGTGGAAGGAGGTGGTTGAGTTGGTGGAGGTGCAGGACGTGAAGGGGCAACAGCAGCCTTTTTCCGTTTAGGCTCTAGCTTTTTAAGAGCAGCTCGATGCTTGGTCATTATCTGCACAAAATCAAAACCAAAGAAAACACACACAAAAACAATGAACAATCTACAGCGAATAAAAGAAAAGAAAAAAAAAGAGGAGCACTGGTCCTAAAAGAAAAAGTTCCCCCAAACATGTGGCTCTCTAAGAACCTCAACATGGCAATTCATAATTCCAATCCTATACCTATCCTCACTTCCAAATTTTTCAGCTCTCAACAGTCCCTCAAACCTGAAATTCACCTTCAATAGAAGTTCCATCCATTTAGATTAAAAGGAAGTCACTTGCTAGCTAGCAAATTCAATCTCAAGCACTATACTCTTGGAATCATGTAGTAGAACCATGAATTTTGAAAGCACTAGAAAGATGTGAAATTTGGTTCTCAGAAATAGATTTAGTGCAAAAGAAGTCCTCCTATTGTGGTCATTTTCGATTGCAAATCAGCAAGCAAAGAAAACAATTCAATGCTTCACAACTGGTTGAAATACCATGAAAAATAAGTAGTTATTTTGCAACATCACTATAGGATCTAAATTCAGCCAAAAAAATGACCAAAGAGTAGTTACTAAAGAAAAGACCTCACAAGACTGATCAACAAGTGTGTTTAAGAGGTTCTCAAACCACTTTTCAGTATGCACAAAAGATATAAGCACTAATGTCTCAAAATCCAGACTGATATAAAAATAGAATTTAGTGCAAATACTTAATACAGCAAAACATGATCCAAGAGTAATGTGTCGAAAGGAATTCACAAAGGGCTAGCCATCAAAGACATTGAAGTTCTAATTCTCATCAACAACAACATTTTCAATCTCAATAATAATGTCTCATAATCCAAAATGGGCATTTCATTATATACAAAAATGAAAGTCCTTTGCCATCCATTTGTGCAAACCTAAACGCCACCAATCACACTTTCTAGAAGCATTGCTAGGCCAAGAAATATTTAGAGTAAATTTCTAAATCAATCAAGCACACCTAAGCTTCTACAAGGATTTACACAGCAGAAAACATCAATCAGATTCCAAAATTGCTAGGCCCAAGATGAGTTTCATCTATTCAAGCCTACAATACAAGCATTACTTTAAATCCTAGGCCAACCTCCCTATAGTTAAGCCTAAACACACTTCCCAGAAGCAAAAGAAAGTCTAAAGCTAGAAGTTACCTTGAAGCTGAAAGAGACTAACACAAGCAGAGCACAGAGTGAGAAATTTGAAAATCACGGCTTGATATCATCGAACTTATAGCAGAAATGGACAAGTGTGAAAATGAGGAGGTGAAGGTAAAGCGAGTAAACATAAGAGAATGAGAGAGAAGGAAAGGAGAGGTCTTCCGTTGTGAGGGGCGGTGGGTGGTGAGATTTGAAGACATTGAGATGATAAGCGGTGGGGGAAGGAGAATGACGGGTAGAGGAGCTTGGCCGAAAAAGGTGGGTCGAGGGTGAGATATAGTGAAGATCAGAGGTTTAGGTTTTCGATGGTGGGGGTCGGTGGTTGCTGGGTCGACCAGGTGGTGCTAGTGGTGGAGGATCTGGGCCACAGTGGAGGGCAATGGTGCTGATCTGAGAAAAGGAGCTGACGGTGAAGGTGGGTGAGCGGAATAAGGGTCGGTGGAGGTTAGGTCGATGGTGGAGACGATGGTGAGAGGGGTGTGCTACAGCATAAGGGTTTAACGGTGAGCTATGGGGGAAGGGGTTAATCGGCCGTCGATAAGGCAGGGAGACGATGATGAGGGAAGGTGAAGGAGTTGTGGAGTTGGGAGTGAGCAGGAGTGAGAGAGCGGGGTTGGGAGGTGGAAGAGTTGTGGGGAATGAGGGAGATGGAGCTAAGAGGAATGAAGAGTTAGGGTATGAGAGTAGGGGCTCGATCAGCTGAAAGGGAAAATGTTGGGGGTGAAATTAGGATGTGGGTTAGGAAGAAGAGGGAAATTATAAAAGAGGGAAGGATTTTGAATTTGAAAAATGAATGTGAGCTATATCTAGGGTAGGTTCATAAGGGTAAAGAGGGAAAAGAAAAGAGAAATAAGGGTGAAATGGTAAAGTTAATTGTTTTATGTTTTTTTTAAATATTATTATGTGTTTTTTTTTTGAGAAACGGCTGGGATGCATAGAAGGGGCATAAAATGGCATGTGTTTGCCTTGACCTTGCTATAGCGAAGCAAGGGCGAACCTAAGGAAAACTGCACAGAAGGGGCATAAAATGGCATGTGTTTGCCTTGACCTTGCTATAGCGAAGCAACAGCAAGCACAGACACACAGCAAATCACATAAAAACCAAACATTTGCTGCAGCTTCACCACAGCAAATTTTGACAGCAAAACAAAAAAAAATTCTGACAGCAAAATGAGAGTCCCAAATCATCCTAACTCACCCAATTCCACAAATAGCACCCAAATCTCATCACACACCATTCAATCACATCTAAACATTATGACAACACCACACAAAACAAAAATGCATGAAATGATTCCCAAATCACCCTAAATTCCACCAACAACACCCAACTCACTTCACAAAACATTGAACAACATCAAAAAGCATAAGAAACACCATTATATACTACTCAAACATAATCAAGCAAGGATTGTCAGTTTCAAAGCTCAAGTCACAACATGCAAATTCCATCCCAATTCACATTCATCTTTCATATAATCAGTAAATTACCAATAGTACTATTTATGTAATGAATGTGAAATGCAAAGTTCTACTCCCCTTTTTAGTTCCAACTCCTTGTATCAAAATGCACATTGTAGCACCAATCCAATGCAATGTAATTCGTTCAGCCATGGGAAAACCTTTCTTACCTACAAAAAGGTAAAACCAAACATAAATCCACTAAAACACAAAAAAAAAGTAAAGGAAAATGAATAGAAAAAGTGTTGAGAGCTTGGGTTGCCTCCCAAGAAGCGCTTGATTTATAGTCTTCAGCCTGACTCTTCTCTTTGTCAAGTGGAATCAGTGAGCGGTAGGGTGATGGTTTGCCTCTCTACCGTGCCACCCTAATAGTGCTTTAACTGCTATCCATTGACCTTAAATCTCTCACCATCTTGTCCTTTTAGCTCCACAACACCCTTGTCAAAGACTTGAACTATAGTGAAAGGTCCCGACCATCTAGACTTTAACTTTCCCAGAAAGATTTTCAGCTTAGAGTTATATAGGAGAACTTGTTGACCCGGCTCAAAAGACTTAGAGACAATCTTCTTGTCATGCCACCGCTTTGATTCTCCTTGTAAAGCCTTGAACTCTTATAAGCATGGAAACGAAATTCTTCAAGCTCATTAAGCTGCAAGAGCCTCTTGTCACCCACTTCTTTTTCATCAAAATTCAACTTTTTAATAGCCTAATAGGCATTGTGTTCCAACTCCACTGGGAGATGACAAGCTTTCCCAAAAACCAACTGGTAAGGAGACATACCGATAGGTGTTTTGTAAGCGATGTGATAGGCCCATAATGCATCATCTAACTTCATGGACCAATCCTTACGAGTGATACCCACAGTTTTCTCAAGGATTTTCTTGATTTCTCTATTAGAAATCCCAGCTTGACCATTTGTTTGAGGATGGTAGGCTAAAGACACCTTGTGCTTCACTCCATACTTCTTCAAAAGAGATTTAAATTGATGGTTGCAAAAGTGGGTGCCTCCATCACTAATAACAACCCTTGGAGCACCAAAATGAGTGAAGATATGCTTTTTCATGAATTTGACCACTACTTTAGCATCATTTGTTAGAGAAGCAATGACCTCAACCTATTTAGACACATAATCCACTGCTATAAGAATGTATTGATTGTTGAAGGACTTGGGAAACGGTCCCATGAAGTCAATCCCCCATACATCAAATAATTCCACTTCCAACATGCTGTTAAGTGGCATTTCATTCCTCCTAAAGATATTGCCAACCCTTTGACACCGGTCACAAGATAGAGTGAATTCATAAGCATCCTTGAACAAGGATGGCCAGAAAAACCCAGATTATAAGACTTTTGCAGCCGTCTTGTTACCTCCAAAGTGGCCTCCTTATTCAGAGGAATGGCAACACTTCAATACATCTTGTTGCTCACCTTCTGGAACACATCTTCTAATCAACGGATCAGCACAATACTGAAATAGGAAGGGTTCTTCCCAATGATAGAACTTGACATCATGTAAGAACTTCTTCCGTTGGTGATAGCTCAAGTCCTCAGAAATGATTCCACTCACAAGGTAATTTACTATGTCGGCATACCAAGGAGTTTCAGAATGACTCAGTAAAAAGAGTTGTTCGTCTGGAAAAGTTTCATGAATGGGAAGATCTCCATCATGTTGAGCTTCAATACTCAACCTAGACAAGTGGTCGGCAACCTAATTTTCGGAGCCTTTTCTATCCACAATCTCAAGATCAAATTATTGTAAGAGCAAAACCCATCGAATCAACCTTGCTTTAGAGTCCTTCTTACTAAAAAGGTACCGTAGTGCAGAATGGTTAGTATGAACGACCACTTTGGCACCAATCAAGTAAGGCCGGAATTTAGCAAATGCATATACTACAGCCAAAAGCTCTTTCTCAGTGGTAGTGTAGTTTTCTTGAGCATCATCGAGTGTCTTACTCGTATAGTAAATAAGATGGAAGATTTTATCCCTTTTTGCCCAAGTACAGCTCTTACAACATAATCGCTAGCATCACACATCACTATAAAGGGCAAACTCCAACCCGGAGCCGTAATGATAGGAGCGGTTACAAGTCTTCTTTTCAACTCTTCAAATTCTTTCAAACATGTATCATCAAACTTGAAGTCAGCATCCTTCTCAAGTAAAGCACAGAGCGGCTTAGTGATTTTGGAAAAATCCTTTATGAACCTTCGATAGAATCCAGCATAGCCCAAAAAGCTTCTCACAACTTTAACATTGGTAGGTGGAGGAAGTTGTTCAATCACCTCTATCTTTGCTCGGTCAACTTCTAAACCGTTTTTGGAGACACGATGTCCTAACACAATGCCTTCCTTCACCATAAAATGGCATTTCTCCCAATTAAGCACAAGATTAGTGTCTTCACACCGCTTCAAGACTCGAGCTAAGTTGGCTAAACACTCTTCATATGAATCACCAAACACAGTGAAGTCGTCCATGAACACTTCCATGGTGTGCTATATCATGTCAGCAAAAATAGCCATCATACACCATTGGAATGTAGCCAGTACATTGCAAAGGCCAAAAGGCATGCTCTTGAAAGAAAAGGTGACATATGGGCATGTAAATGTAGTCTTCTCTTGGTCTTCCAGAGCAATTGCTATTTGGTTGTACCCCGAATAACCATCAAGAAAACAAAAGAATTCCCTTCCAGCTAGTTTGTCCAACATTTGATCAATGAAAGGCAATAGGAAGTGATCCTTATGAGTAGCCGTATTGAGCTTACGATAGTCCATGCAACCCTCCACCCGGTCATAGTATGAGTGGGGATGAGTTCGTTGTGGGTGTTAGCCACTACAGTCATACCACCCTTTTTAGGGACGCATTAGACTGGGCTTACCCAAGAACTATCAGAAATAGGGTATGCAATGCCAACATCGAGCCATTTAAGAAGCTCCTTCTTCACTACTTCCTTAATAATAGGGTTGAGTCTTCTTTGATGTTCAATGAAAGGCTTGTAATTCTCTTCCAAAAAGATCTTGTGCATGCACATAGAGGGGCTAATGCCCTTGATATCAGCAATTGTCCACCCAATAGCCCTTTTATGAGCTTTTAAGACTTCAACTAATTACTCCTCTTGCTGAATAGTGAATAGTGAGATCCGAAGCAATAATCACAGGAAGGGTGTTGTTGGAACCCAAATAAGCATATTATAGATGAGATGGCAATGCCTTCAGCTCAAGTGAAGGTGGTTCCTCTAAAGAAGATTTTAACTTTGGTCAATCAGTAGAACCCAAATCAAGTGACTCAAATGGTATCCTCCTTTTAGGATAAGGAGTTGTTGCATCCATAATAGCCTTGCATTCCACTACATCCAAACCCTCAAAATCAATATCAAGAAGAGCGGCTTCAAGTGGATCTTTAATCATAGAGGTCTCAAATTCTTCTTGGGTGACAAGACCAATCATGTCAAGAAAGAAACAATCTTCATGCACATGAGGGGTCTTCATCAATTGATTCATGTTAAAGGTAACTTGCTCATCAGCCACCCTCAAAGTCAACTCACCTTTTTCCACATCTATCAAAGTTCTAGCCGTAGCTAAAAATGGCCTTCCTAGCAGCAAAGGCATTTCTATATCCGGATCAAAGTCAAGTATGATAAAATCAGCCAGAAATATGAACTTATCAACCTTGACTAATACATCTTTAATAATCCCTTTAGGATAAGACAAGCTTCTATCGGCCAATTGCAAAGTAACGGTGGTAGGTCTAGCATCACCTAATCCCAACTTGTTGAAAACAGACAAAGGCATAAGATTGACACTAGAACCAAGATCACATAAACCATTCCCTAAGAATTTACCTCCAACATGACAAGATATACAGAAGCTCCCAGGATCCTTCAACTTAGGTAGAAGTTGCTGGATAACATCAGTGAAGCTTTTGGTGACGGCCACTGTCTCAAATTCATTAAACCTTCTTTTCTTTGAGAGGACATCTTTCATGAACTTGGCATATTTGGGCATTTGCTCTAAGGCTTCCGTAAAGGGAATGTTGATATGCAACTGCTTGAACATCTCAATAAACTTCTTGAATTGCCCATCTTCTTGATGTTTCTTGAGCCTTTGTGGAAAAGGAGGTGGTGGGATATATCTTGGAGGTAAAGTGTTGGTCTTCCTCTTCTTCTCTTCCATAGTTTAGGAGCAATGGTCTTGCCTTACACAACATCATCTAGATTCACTTCAATTTGCTTCCTCTTATTGTCCTCTTCTTCGACCATAATGTCTTCAACAACCTCTTCATCAAGGTTAAGATCTTCCACAATATGGTCTTTTGTCTTTGTTGTAGCCTTACCCATACTTAGAACATCGGGTAAAGTCTTGCCACTTCGGAGAGTAAGAGCCTTGCATTCTTCTTTACCTTCTTACTTCGGATTGGGAATAGTATCACTTGGAAGACCATTTCTTGGTTGAGCACTCAAGTGTGAAGTAATTTGGCCCATTTGTATCTCAAGATTTTTAATTGTCTTGTCATGAAGAGAAACTGTGCCAACTAAGCCTTCTTGACCCTTGAGAAGTTGCCTCAAGAGTTTATTTGTCTCAGAATCACCCTCTTGTAGCTTTTGTGGTTGCTTAAAACCTAGTGGATGCATTGGCTTACTAGAAGAAGCATAGTGATCAATTGGATTCTCACTAGGTCCATTCCTCCAAGAGAAGTTGGGATGATCCCTCATACGCTAATTATAGGTATTAGAGTAAGGGTTTCCACGTGGATACCTTTGATTATTGTTCAAATAACTCACTGACTCCATAGTATGATAACATTCTTCATAGGAGTGGGCTTCTCCACATATTTCACAAGAAGGACTTGGGGCTTGGATAGCATTCACATTCTTGGATGAATTTCTTTCTATCTTCAATTCAAGTTGATCAAATCTCTTCGCCATTACTTCAAGTTGAGCAACGATTTCCTTAGACACGTTTGAACTACTCGAAGGACTTGGTTCCTTATATGTTCTATAGCTAGAACATGATTTTTCATATTGTTGCAAGGAACTAGAGGCAATGTCCTCATACAACTGTGATATATCACAAACTCTCATCTTGCCAATTCCACCATTAGAGGCATTGTTAAGCATATTGGAAGTAGGCACATCCAATCCGGCTGCAAAGGCTTCAAGCAAAACATAGGTCTTCTGTTCATGGATGGGACAACTGCGCCGCAACTCCTTGAATCTCTCCCATGCTTCATGAAAAAATTCACCGAGTTGTTGTTGAAAACCCAAGAGTTCAGCTCTTTAAACCGCCCGTCTACCCCTTGGAATAAACCTTGCTTTGAACTTGGATGCCATTTCATCCCAAGTAGTGATTGAGTTAGGAGGTAGAGCGGTAAGCCAAGCTCTTGCCTTCTTGTCAAGTGATAGGGGGAAGAGTTGCAATCTAAGTGCATCCACAATTACTCCATGAAACTTAAAGTTCTCACATACTTGTATAAAGCATGTCAAATGGTCAGTAGGATCTTCATTCTGAGTTCCCGAGAACAAGCCAATCATTTGGAGCATTTGAAGCATGATTGGCTTCAACTCAAAATTTCAAGCTTGAATAGCAGGAAACTGGATGCTAAATTGATAGGTGAAGTTTTCTTGCTCCATGTACTCATCCAAGGTGCGCTCCAAATCATCATCATTAGGATTGTCCATATTGTAATATGGATGAGGAAGAGGTGGTGGTCTCGGTTGCTCTGGTGCCAGTAAAGGTTCAGGTCCTTAGATAGGTTACACTTGAGGTGGAGTCTTCGATTCAGTTGCCAAGTCTTCAAAAAACACTCTTCGACAACACCATCAAGAACAATCTCCAAATCAGTTTGCATACGGAGCTCATTAATAGAACTATACTAAAAAATCCCAAAACGAGTATCAAACTAATTAACTAATAGAATTATACTAAAAAAACAAGAAAAAGAACTATAGCTATAGCTATACATAAAAACAAAGCAAATTAAGAAAGTAAAACAAGAAGAAGAGAAGGATTCAAGCGTAATCAAGCACACAATTACACTAATTAACTCAAGAGACTTTAGTCAATAGTCCCCGGCAGCGGCGCCAAAAACTTGTTCGCCGTTTAGCTTCCGCAAGTGTACGGGTCGCAAGTAATAAAGTGATAAGTCAAGATCGTTCCCACGAGGACTATGACAAAAGCGAGTTAACTAATTTAACCATGTTCTTAATTAGGTTGAATGGAATCATTTGAAATTGATCAAGTTAAATAAAGAAGTTTGATAAAAATAACAAAGGAAAATAGTGAAAATTTGGAAATTGGGTCTAACTTCAAGAGATATTAACTTAGGATTACTTCTTCCCCACTGTATTTCATGAAACTAAGCAAATATCCACTTATGTTGATTAAATGAGTCTATATGCTAGTCAAAGGTTCTAAAATCATCAATCAAGCTCTCTCAAGTCAAGATTGATTTTTAATCCTCATTAAAAATATTCAATCTCTTGTTTACAATTAATAAAAATCATCTTTCCAAAACAAACCTTCTCTTGGCTATGCTAGGTTGTTTGATATATCTCTATTCTAATAACAAACCATCCATTTAATCCTGAAACTTCAAGTCTATCATGATTTTTCTCAAGTTCTATAATCAAAATAGCTCTCTCAAGCATCTTCCAATTGAACAACTTTAATCATGTGGTGATCAAGCATAAGATGGCATTAAGGATAGAGAAAAATCAGCACATATAATCATTAACCAACAAAAGCAAGATAATCCAATAGTTTCAATACATACAATGGGTAACAGGGTAAAAGTAATCCTAATTAGGAGTTCTAGCTACTCATGATCAATACAAACCAACAACTAAGTTCAAGAATCATAATCATATCAGCAAAATAGGACGAAAAGAGGGAAAAACCAGAAAAGGTAAAGAAAACCCTTGAAATTCTTCACAAATCTCTTCCTAAAGCTCCAAGATCACCAAGAGCTCTCTCCCAAGTAGCCTCCTTGTGTTCTTGACCTTTCCCCTGTGCAGAATGTGTCAATTTCAGCGCCCCCATTAGGTTAAAAACACAGCTGAAGCTTCACTTTTTCAAAACGCACAGTTGCAGTATCGCAACTTTGCTTTCGATTCGCTATAGCGAACCCACAACGTACGCGGTCAGAAAGGCCTATTTTTGATGTGTTTTCGCTTTTACTTCGTTGTGGCATAGCAAAAGCAACCGGGGGTACCTTCAAGCTACTTTGATCTTTCTTTTTGGCTTTTGTTCTTCTTTTCTCCACCTCCAAGGATCTATGTAAGCTTTCATTTATTGTCATCATCCTCCTACAAAGAGAAGGATTTTATGAGCTTTCCAACTTCTTCAATTTAATCTAAAACCCTATACATTTAGCTCAAAATTTGCACTTTTCAAAGTGTTTTCAACACATCACATTTTCCTTCATATGTATAAAGTTTATGCACAATTTTAGTTTAAAACCACAAATATATAAGAAAACTGTGATGAAATACAAGAATTTCCAGAGAATAACAATAACCCCTTAGGGTTAGGACTTTTCCAAATTTACAAACTTAACAAAAATCACCAAATCCAACTATACACTTCAACAACTACAACATACTAGTATGGATTTGAGTTTTGCGAAGTTATCTCTTGAGTTCTTGAGATTTCTCTCTCTAGACGTCCTCTTCTCTCTCTCTCTCTCTCTCTCTCTCTCTCCTTGAACTCAAAATGTGCTTTCTAAACCATTGATTCCATAGAGAAGAAAAGTTGAGAGAAGATTGAAGATTTCCAAGCAAGATTGCAAGAAACTCTTAAGAGATCAACTCTTACATTAAGTTTTCTCTCCTTTCTTCTCTCTTGAACTTGAGAGCTTTCTCTCTCTCTCTCTCTCTCTCTTCTTGGCCAAAATATGCAAGGGAAAGAGGAAGGAAGAGTATTTTAAAATATCTTCCATTTCCCTTTATTACTTTATTTCCAAGATTGAATCTTATGGTGACACTTGGCATTAATCTTATCTCCTCTCAATTGGTGTCATAAGGCTTCAACTAGCCTTGAACTAATCTTCCTCCTCTTTTGGTTAGCTCTAAACCATCCCCCCCTTATGTCTTCACTAACCAAATGGCTTATTTCAACTAATCTAACTAGATACTCAAGTGTTGTACCATAATCATGATTACTATGTAAAAGAAGCAATATTTTAACACAATTAAACATGTGCTCATTTTTAATCAAATTGCTCATCTTCTTCAGCCATTTCACGCCATTTCCAGCTGAAGATAGTGAGAGAAAGTTGAGAGCTCTTAGAGAGAGAAAGAGGAGAAATCTCGCAAGGTAAGCCGATTTCTCCGACGATCTAGCTCCTAACGCGTATAACCTTGTTCCTAAGCTTCTCTTCTATGTTATTTAAGGTGTTTGAGAAGACAATTTGGTATTCAAGGGGCTAGGGTTTTCAGCCACTCTTGAGAAAAGCTAGAAGGAGCTTGAGGTAACTTCCAAACTTTCGTATATTGCTTATTCTGGCTGCTGTGGGCAATTTAATCGGTGAAATTTCGCCGGATTGCCATTGGTTTTAAAGTTTGGAAATGATGTGGCCTAGGGGTTATGCTGCCCAAATTGGGTCTTAATGTTAGTTGTAACCTAATGTAATGGTTAATAAAGTGGTTAGGAGTAGAAAGGAACGCGTTTACGGAGCCGAAATCGTAAAACCCCAATTTTTCCCGGAGAACATGTATATTTCGGCCAAGGCTATAAATGGGTCTTAGAGTTGGATTTTTAATGATTTGATGATTCCATTGGATTCATTGGGCGAAAATAGGTGGGGTTACAGTTGGGCACTTTTTCAAAAAAGGCCGAGAAAGCATAATTACGGAAACACCCCTAAAACCCTAAAAGTAGGGCTGCCAAGGGCAATTTCGTAATTTGACATTGAATTTGATAATTCTGAGTACGGAAATGGATTCCTTGGGCGGAAATATGTTAGGATAGCCCAGATTAGAATTTCGAGAAAAGTGCAACCGGTCCGGGTATGGAGGGCCCAGGCCAGGTCCCCGGGGGTATTTTTGTAAATTTTCATTATAGACTCATATAACCCTAAGTAACACTATGGAAGTGTCTAAATAGTGCATTTGGAATTGTAGGATTCGATATTTGCCGCCCTCGTGAGCCAACTGCGCTGAAGGACGTCAGGAAAGGATCAGGTAGTGACTCTCTCTCTTATACTATGTGTAATGCTCTGTATGTGTGTGTTATCACTGTTCTGTGATGAATCTTCGATGCTGCTGTGGTTATAGCTGGGGATAGCTGTCGTTTATAGCGCAAGCTGTCGTTTACAGCGCAAGCTGTCGTTTACAACGCAAGCTGTCGTTATTGTGATTACATCGTAAGCTGTCGTGATGGTGATTACAGCGTAAGCTGTCGTATTGTGTATACAGCCGTGAGTGCTGTCGTTTGTGGTGAAAACCATGTATCTTTGAGATTGATGTTGCTGTTGTTGCTGGTTGTGATTTATATACATGCTTGGTATTTATACATTGTATGAGTGGTTTGTTACTACTGAGATTCTCTCGAATCTCATTCCTTCCTATGACTAACCTTTCAGACAGGGCATGTGGCTCAAAGGAGAAGAGGCCGACCCGGAGCACTTAGGACCCTTAGGGGTATAGTTGATTTTGGAATGTTGGTTATATCTTTTGAATTCGGGATTACTATATAATCTGAAATATGAATAGTATATTCAATTTTGGATGTAATCCCCTAGTGGATACTTAAACCTCAGGTTATATATGTATAGAATCCGGGAGTTGCCGGGGAATTGGTTTTACACTCTGTCATACGTGAATGTAGATAAACTGCACAGGTGATTATATTCGAATTTTGAAATGGAGACCAGGAACAGGAAAGAGATTTTGAATGATTTTGTGAAAACCTTACCACAAAGTAGGAGATTGAAACGAGTTTAAGTTATCCGAAGGTCTCTAATCTACTTTAATTATTTAATATCGAATTATAATTACATGATTAAAGGCAGGGTGTTACATTAAGCCCAATTGGAACTTCAAAAGCCCAACTGCTGGCAACGTTTTTTTTTTTTTGGTGTTTGGTTGGTTAAATGACGGATCGGACTTTTGATAAAATTGACACTGTTCATCCACATTTAACAAAAGCTAAATGCTGCAGCTTTTGATAAAAGCCCAATGATGTTACGCTTTTTTTTTCGGTCGGCCATGTGCAGACGCGTCCACGCATAGGAGCTTGGGAGAGAGAAGAGTCCCATGCACTTAAAATATATATATATATATATTTGCCGGACCCATGCACTTAAAATATTGAATGAGTACCTTTTACTCAAAAACAAAACAAAAAAATCGAATACCTTTGAGAGCAAATATCTGTCTCCTTCTCTACTGTCAGTACTCAGTATAGACTGCATAGAGAAGTGAAAACTTCGTCTTCCCATGCTCCTCTTTAATATTGTTGTATTAATTAATTTAGAAATTAGAAATCAAATTGTACGGAACATATGATACAATTGGTTATGTAATATTTTTTTAATTAGATTGTGCATTTTTTAATTGTCTAATTTCCCAACTTAAACTATTATAAATTTTTTATAATTTTTAATTACATTTCTCTTTTATCATTATCACAAAAGCCCAATTGACAATCGCTGTTCCAAACACACCATTTTTTTCATGATTGCAAAAGCCCAATTGACAATCGCCAATCCAAACACAAATCACATTATATAATTTAGCTTTTATCAAAAGTAATATCACAACAAGCCCAATTGACAATCGCTGTTCCAAACACACCCCTAATCAACTGGATGCCCTAGAAAGCCCTTAACTATACTACTCCTTTTCAAAAACTCCTTGAAACCTTTCCCAATTGTCCCCTTATCAGCCCATTACCCCAAAATGTGTGTGGTTATGTTGTCTTCATCCATAAACATAATGGAAGCAAATTGGATGTCCAGGCTCAAAAGTGTATATATTTTTGTTACTCCTCTACTCAAAAAGGGTACAGATGTTACTGTCTTACCTCAAAGAAATTATTCATCTCCAAAGATGTTGTAAAGACATTGAAGTTCATGGGATAGTAGTATTTTACAATTGTTGTCAGATATGTGTTATTCTCTGTGTAATATTGTATTTAAAAGAAAGCACCCTGAAGTATTTTTCATGTATATTCAGTACCCTAAAGTATTTTATGGTGTACCCTGTACCCTGAAGTATTTTTTCAGAGGTATCCATTACCCTAAAATACTTTTTTATGTAATTTTGCACTTAACAATTTAGATAATTTAGAGTATTGGATAAACCTAAAAAATACTCTAGAGTGTTGGATGCACCAAAAAATAGTTTATAGTACTGAACACCCCTGAAAAAAATACTTTAGGGTGCTTGGTTGCACCAAAAAAATATTTCAAGATGCTAAGTACACCACAAATTAGATAAATATTTCATAGCGCTAGAGGCACTTTAACCTTAAAAGAAAAACATGAAAAATAAAAAATTCCTAAAATAAGAGGCAGATTAAATATTGTTTTCTTCTTTCCCATTGCTTTCTGATATCAATCCACCATGTGTTTGAAGATTACAACTGCAGAGATGTGGCCAGAAACGCCATTAGAGACAGATGAAGAAGCCGCTGATGGTGATCAGATACAATGCTTGCTTGACCAAATTAATTCTATGTCAGCCAAATTAAATTAATAAAATTATACTACCTCCACTCCTTAATATAAGATCTCATATATATATATATATATATCCGCACAATTAACTAATTCTATATACAAAAACATTAAAGTGAATATTTCAGTTGCTTGCAATATGACATGGTGATCAAGGTTCTTCTCTCAATCATATAGGTTTGGCAAACCTATAAAATTATAGGTTTGAAGGTTTGGCAAATCTTCAAACCATAGTTTGCGCAACCCGAGATAAAACTCCTCTCACACACTTACCTCGTAAATCGTAAAAGCTATTAAAAAAAACTAATCCAAACACACAAATGATTGATCTTGTTTGCTGGATTTGGAGAAGAAAGCCATGACAATTTTGGTATTTTGTTGATCTGATTTCTCTGAAAGCGCCAACTTCTGTGGAAGTTGGTTGCATCATTACTTTTTCTTCCTCTTCTTCTTCACTATTAGATTAAGCTAATGGCATTTTATAGACGTAGCTGATGAGTTTTAATGCCGAGAAAATAATGGGCCATCAATACAACGTACGCCGAAAGTTTCATCAATTGATATTAGGTTTACGATGGAAAAGCAATGGGCTTTCAAAATATATAGTGGGTTTTCTATATTTAATCAAATAACCTAAGTTTTTTAACATCAATGGTTGAGATTCACAAAGTTGTCAATTATTGGTGAACAAAATGTTACATTTTATTAATCTTGGAAAGTGTAATTTGAACCTTGAAATGATATGACATAGTTTCCGAGGTCTCATTAACGGTTGAGATTAGACAATTAAAGTTATACATGACCATCCTAGCTACTCCTTACGCTTGATGTTAAGAAACTGATTTATCATAACTATTTACGTTTCTTTTCAAATTAAAAATGATTTCTTGTTTTTTTTAAGTCATGGAAACTCGTTTATAGCCTTTTTGTCCCCTAAGTTAAACATGGTATATATGGACTCAAAAAATTAGTGAATTTTAATATAAAGTTACAGCACTTTTCAAACAAACAAACAAAAAAATACAGCATGGAATATATAGACTCTAAATATTGGTGTAGTAACTCGTGGAATCTATAATAAATTATAGTACTTGTCAAAATTACCCTTATTAAATACTATCTTCAATTCTTAATATAAGATGTCATTCTTAGTACAAATTATACTACGAACAAGAACCTGAGGTAGTATAAAATGAACCGGGGCCGATGCGGCACCAAATTAAGCATCATCTTCTTTACCCCACTCACAACACTTCCTCCCTCAACTTCTCTCTCTTCCCCTTATCCACTTTGTCTTCTTCCAAGCCAACGCCATTACCTCCTCAAGCCAAGTTCTCGGAATCTTACAAGACCCATATGGCAACGTGAATGGTTTAATAAAGGAAACAGGGTTGTTAAGGAAAAAAAGAAGCTAGGATGAACAAGTGAGGCATTCAATATTTCTAGCCACTGCAAGTTTCTTATAAGCAAATCTGAGCAATGATTATGTGCACACTACTTATCCAATCCTATATAACCGCATATAAGTCATTGCCTATCTCTTCTCCATTCCTAATTGTCCTTCTCAACGATAAAATAAAAACATGAAAAACAGTATCAACAATCAGACCCGGTTCTTCTCATGTTTTGTGTCCAAGAATTGACTCAACCAAACCCAATCAAAAACTAGTTGCTTCTGGCTACAAAACTAGTTTGTTTCATTTCTCACTATGTCATCTTAAGGTAACAGCACCTTCACAGATCATAAACAGAAGGACTGTATGAAATAATTAGAAAACAATAAGGATGGATTAAAAAGGAAAATAACTATAGGGACTAGCTGATTCAAAATTTGGTGTAACTACAAGGACTGCCGGATTGATCTTCCCTATATTTAAACTAGAAAAAGCTTAGAAAAAAATAACTTATAATTTGAATTGAATTGAGTAAATATAAGAAGTTGTAAGTTATAACAGTGATAGTTTTGTAAATTCCAAAACTATTTTTACTAATTTACCTTGTGCAATTTTGCAACTTATTTCCAACTAATCATGTGGTGTTTATAACTAAGATTCCATAATTTACAATTAAACTTATTTTAGGATCTTCAGCGGTTCCATAATTTTTAACCTTTGCAACTATTAATCTTTCAATGTTCATGCCTACTACTGAACTTTCGAGATTTATAACTTAAATTTTGATATTTACAACTGAGCTATATTTTTGACAGTGCGAGAGTATGTTCTCTAATATATATATATATATATATATAAAAGACCTTGGTGGAGGGTGTGCCTTGAAGCAACGGTAGAAGTTGTTTCCATGTGATCAATAGATGATAAACATCTATATACAACTTAATATTTTTATGATATTCTCTCTCGTATATATCAGATTATCTTAAAAGTTATCCAAATTAAAATAGCCTCTAAAATAAATAAATACTTAGAAATCTTACTCTTTCTAGATTTTGATTATTTTAAAACATTTTTAAAAATAGCAAAATAAAAATTATAATATATTTATTTTTAAAATATGTGATTTTTTATGGATAAAAAAACTTAAACAAAAGGATGCACATAAAAAAAATTTATAAAAATGAAAAATACTAAAATTAGAAATTCCTAAACAACAAATTTCTAAATAAACTATCACAGGAATCTCAATATTTAAATAAAAGCCAAATCAATTTAAGGACATACTTGAGAGGAGAACATCAATTGATAACTAACTGTGAAATAGCTAAGATAGGGTTAGAGAAAATGTAAGGAGTTTAGTCAGGTTAATTTCATAATTGAATATTTATATTTTAATTTTTGGTCCTTTAAAATAATTACAATTTTAATGTCCTTATTTGTAAATATTTTTTTTCCTTGGTACTTATCCTAATTTTCCCTTTAAAAAATACCTTGGTGACTTTTTGGCCGAAAATCATTTTAAAGTTCAAGTAACCTTTTCTAATTTATAAATATTAACTTTTCTTCATATTTAAATCTTTTGAAAGTGAACTTTTCAATATATAATATAAATATGTTTCTATCAAAGTATTGTTTTACTATCTTAGCATAAATTACATTACACTAATTAACTCTTACCTTAACTTTGGTTTGAAAAATTCAATTGGGATAATAACATATATGAAATGTTTTTTTACCTCGAAATTGGCATATATGGAATAAACACATGTTATACTATGTCAGTTTGGTCCGAGGGATTTGACGAGGAGGGGATGGGACATTTTTATACATTTAATTTAAAAATATTAGAGAAGTGGGGTCATAAAATTTTAATATATATTATATAAAATTAAAGAGTAAAAAAATTAATTAAAAATTTTTAACCTCACTTCTCTTATTATTTTTAAATCCAACTTTAAAAAAATTTCCCTCCACCCATTTTACCCTTCCCTCCCCTCATACCAAACAAACCAAGATATTATGTGTTGAATTTTGGTATTAAGATAAGACTAAATTATATAAAAACCCCCCTAAATTTTGGGTCAATTGTATCTAATATAACATCCTAATTTTTATATTAGGATTTAACAGCAATTAAGGAAGAATTAATTATGATAAATAGATTTATCATGTAATTATTAAAATAAAAGGTATTTATTAAAATATGATTTATAAGAGTAAGAAAATTTGTAAATTGATGATGATGATTATTATTTAAAAGAGATTTATTTATGAAAATAAAAAAGCATTCGAAAGTTAAAGCAAAAAGAAAATGAAAATGAAAAATTATTTTAAGAAAATGTAACAACTAAAGGGGCACGTGGGCCCTTTATTTATCACGTGGGGGAAGGGGTAATATCAAGGTTTTTAGAACCGAGTCGGACCGGACGGTCCGACCGAACCGATCGTCGGCCGGTTGCTGCGGCGGCTCGGATTGAGTCAAAAATCCGTTTTATTGGTTGGGCCGGGATAAGCCGGCGATTAGCCGCTTTTAAGCCGGAATCCGTTGATAAGCCGGAAGCCGGAGCGACTTTTGAAAAATCGGTCGGCTTAAGACTAAATGCGGAAAAAAGAGATGAAAAGGTTAAAATCGTATGTTCCTTTAATTGTTTTGCTCTATCCATGGCATCCTACACCTCGCTTCCTCCTCAATCTTCATTCTCGGTTGTCTGGCCAATGGCCATTGAAGCCTCTCCGGAAAGTTGCTCCATCATCGTGGAAAGAAGATAGAGAGAAGAGATCCGTAATAGTGAAAGAAAAAAAACGAAGGGTTATGTTTCTTGATAGGATAAGAGTGGAGCAGTTGAGTAATAGGATGAGAGACTGAGAGTGATGCTACGTGTTTCAGAGAGGGAGAATTTAAATTCTCGAGATATGTAAACGATGATCGGATGGTGAGGGTGCAAGAGATAGTGTAAAAAGTAAAAAGCTATATTAATTTCTTGAGATATGTAAATGACGATCAGATGGTGAGGGTGTAAGAGAGAGACTAAAAAATAAAAAACTGATATCAAAGGACATGTGAGGATGATGGCTTTCATTTCAATCTTAAATATCGTGCAGTTTTGAAATTTGGTGCTGTGCTCCATTCATAAATATATATTTAATTTAATATTTCTAATTTCTAATATTTATAAATTATATTTATTATTTTTAGTTTTGTTTTTATTCTTTTTATTTAAACATTATTTTATTTCCTTATGCACCTTTCTTACACCACCTCAATAGAGCCGGGAATTCGGGCCGAGCCCGTCGGGCTGGCCCATTTAGGCCCGAGCCCTTTAAGGGCCGGACTTATGATTTAGAGGCTAAAAAGAGAAGCGGGCCTAAAAGGGCTGGCCCTGTAGGGCCGCAAGCCCTGTAGGGCTGGCCCTGCAGCCCTGAGGGCCGGCCCTTTTAGGCCCGTTTAATATTTTTTTAAAATAAATTAATAAATATAATATCATTATATTAAATTATCAATATGAGAGACACCTAAGTACCTAATAGAGTATTAATAACAGGAAAACACTTATTAACTGGTTTGATTTATTTTATTTTCTACAATGATTTATTAATTTAAACTTTAAAAAATAGGCTAATTTGGACATTAGATGATTATTTTAACTAAAAATTTATGAGTTTTAAAAATAATGTATCTCAATTTAGAGCAAAATAATAAATAAATTGTAAAAATTGAAAAAGAAATTTTTTTGAATTAAAATGAGTTTAAGCCCGTTTAGGCCCGAGCCCGTGAAGGGCCAGCCCTGTAGGGCCGAGGGCCTAAAAAATATTATACTTTTTAGCAAATGGGCCTAAACGGGTCTGCTCGTTTAGGCCCAAGCCCGTGAAGGGCCGGGCCGGCCCGTATTCCTAGCTCTACACCTCATGTATGTCATATTTATTATTTTTTTAAAATTAATTTATTCAATTTATAAACTGATATATATATCCAAAAACAAAAATTAACTAGATTTTATATTTAGTATCAGAGGTAGTATAATAATATTTTTAATATAATTATTAAATCACCGGTTCAACCGGATGGCCCAACCATTTCAACCGTTTGGACCGTGACCCGCTGATTTTTCCGACTTGACATCCGATCCGGCTTTTAAAACATTGGGTAATATATACCCCGACCCATTACTCCACTGTAGCTATGGTAGCAATAGTGGAAATTTTAGAGGCAGAAGAAAAGCAATGTCGCCGTTCGGTTTTTCAGGTTAGGAGTCACATTTTGGAAATCAATAAAGTACTTAAAATTATTTAATCACAAAACTCTTTTCGTAAAAACTATTTTAAATAATTTTCTCTTTCTTATGATGGTACTTTTCCACTGATTATAAAATATTTTGGGGTTCGGATTTTGAGCAAGTTTTGAGTTTTATCAATATATAACTAGAAGAATGTAGATGATGATTAATAATTAATTTTCATTGATTTACTTTTGTTATTTAGTTGGTGTAAGATTTTATAATAAATTTTCCATATAACTAGCCTATAAATAATTATATATTGAACATTTTTAACTGATTAAATTTGAGCTAAATAGTTTATTTGGACTATTGGTGTAATATCCTAATTTTCAATCACCAAAATTTCTTGTACATTAGTTACATTAAATAGAATAAAATGGTGAATTTTGGTACATTTACAATGACAAAATAATTGAAATAGAGGTTACATGAAGTTTGGTTAAGTTGAGACAAAAAAAGTTTAATTTTGTCTCATTAAGGGGCCACAAAAATAACCCAAAATGGAACATGGAAGACTATTGGTGTAATATTCTAATTTTCAATCACCAAAATTTCTTGTACATTAGTTACATTAAATAGAATAAAATGATGAATTTTGGTACATTTGCAATGACAAAATAATTGAAATAGAGGTTACATGAAGTTTGGTTAAGTTGAGACAAAAAAGTTTAATTTTGTCTCATTAAGGGGCCACAAAAATAACCCAAAATGGAACATGGAAGAGTACAATTTTTGGCCCAATTTTATGTGCAAAATTAGTCCAAAAGGGAAAAGGAAGACAGCATTTACTTACAAAAATGTGAAAAAATATAAGGGTAAAATGGTCATTTGTGAAATAATCAAGAAGACTCTTGATTTTTCTATAAATTACTAGCCAATTTCGGCCAAGAGAGAAAAGAAGAAGAAAAAAAATGAAATTTGGACACAAAGGATGCCATGTGAAAGCATCACAAGCCAAGTAGGAAAAAAAATAATAAAATAATGTGACATGTGCAAAAATTATAATCAAATAATATATATTTAAGGAGGTGAAAGATGACTTTAGAAAGTGCTCAATAAATATTTTCCAAAGGCCATAATTTCGGCCAACTAGAGCAGAGAGAGAGAGAGAGAGAGAACAAGTTGGAGAACACAAGAAGCAAAGAAAGAGAAAGGTGTTCAAGAAACAAACTTAGGTAAATTTGGTTGCAAAATCCACTTGTTTTTATCTCTAATCTCTTGGAAACCTTTTCTAATCATCATATCCTTCTTGAAACCACATGTAGCAAGTACCCTAAGGGGAGGTGCTGTCCAAATTTTGATTAATCATTTTCAAAAGGTGTTTAAGTGGTTAAACAAGTGATCAAAGACCAAAAGAAGGTGTTTGGTTGATTGAAATCATGAAATTCCATTTTTCCCCAATTCTTGTTGAATTTCATTGTGTAGGGAAGATGTGAAATATGAAGTATGAAGGCTTTAGGATGTAAAATGACAATTTTGCCCCTAAAACCCTTATTTATGGCTGCCAAGGGTATTTTGGTCATTTGAGTGTGAATTTATCAAAACAGAGGTAAAAAATGGATTCTACATGTGAAATTATGCAAAAATAGCTTGGGTCATAATTTTTGAAAAAGTACAATTATATCAAGTATAAAGGGACTTGGACAGGGTTTTTAGAGGCATTTTGGTCATTTTGCATTTTTAAGCAAAGATAACCAACTACATGATTTTAGAATAAGACATGAATGAGTAATAACTCATTTATTATATGTGATTACTTATATGCATTGTATTGCCATGTTTTGTGATATGAAATACATCTTACAATACCTAAATGTGGTGTGGGAAAAGCACAAGTACCACCCCATGGAAAAAGTACAAGTACCATTAGCCTAGTGGGACCTAGGTTAGGTAGTAATACAAACTTGTTACAAATCCTCGCTGTGGTAAGGGAAAAGCACAAGTACCAGCTGGCCAAGCAAGACCAAGTTCAGATAGTGAGATGAGAATGGGTCAAACAGTCATTTGATCTTAAACAGTGAACATAGATCGGCTAATAGGGACAAAATTGTCATTTTGATCGTGAACACTAAATAGATAGACAAATTGTAGTGTTTATTTTTGTTACATGATATGGTGCATTGCATGTTTATTTATTGCATTTTATATGATTGATTGCAAGTTACTATTGAGATTCATATGAATCTCACCCCTTTTCATAAAATTTAAATTATTCAGCTAGAAGGAGCGACTCAAAAGGCAAAGATGTAAATATTGCCAACTGAAGGTTCCGGTCTAGTTTGAGCATAAACGTTGGTTTTTTGTAGTACTTTTTGTTATTTTGGATATTATAAATATTTTATTTTGAATCCTATAGGATACTCCTGTAATGTAATCAAGTATTTTATATCAATATTTATGTTCTTTCTATTTGCCCACTGAACTGCGTGACGTTACTCTAATATAAATATTGGATTATTGAGGGGTTTGACAATTGGAGCTATTCTTAAAGTTTTAATTTGTTTATAATTTTTATTAACGTGAAGATTTGTAATTTCGCAATTTTATGCCATAAACTTTAAATTGATGATTTTATGTAATGGAATGAAATTAATGATAATCAATTACTTAAATAAATCGTTTGAGTTAAGAAAAATATTTGAATTAATGTTAAAATAAATAATTGGGATTTTAGTGTAAAATTGAAATTTTTAAGTAATTAATCCAAAACTTTAAATTTATATAATTGGGTTGATTGTTCTAATAACTTAAAGAGTTATTGTTTAGTAAATTGATTATTGTAGATTGATTATGGTTAGTGTTTGAGCTCTTGGATTAAGAGCATTGTGGTAATACTTTACTTTGGCGAGAGGTAACCACTTTCTTTTTATTGTGTATGCTTGTATAATGTTTATAAGTGATTTTTAATTAAATAGAACAATAAATTTGCTATTGTATGTGATGTGGACTACGAAACTATATTGTTAATGAAATTGTCTTGTGGAACTTATTTTCATTGAGAAATGACTAGTGATATTATATTACATGAATGGATGTTGATTTATAAGATTGAAAAGATTCTCTTGATAACTTGTGAATTGATAATAGTATGTGATAATTCATTGTGATTATATCTCTTGAGTATTGGTATGAGAGAGGATGGTAGATGTGGATTTGATGAGAGGTTATTTAAAGAGGAAATAGAGGGTGCATTCTTGTACAAAAAGAGGAAATAAGGATGTGGGCTTTCAGGTTTGTGTTTAATAGGGTCTTGACACCTCGTTGATACGTTGAAGGGGGAACCCATGGTTCGATCATGTGCCTTGTGGATTTTAGCCAGTCTATATTACTTGATCGATGAGATTGTTGAGTGGAAGTACCAGTCATATGGGTGAGTAATAGCCCATGAGTTCAGTAAGAGGAAATAAAAGCAGAGAGGAAATAAGAGAGGTTAGAGAACAAATTCTTATGTATTGATTTTGTGCACCCATGTGATAAATATAAGAATGAGATTATGCCATTATGAATTGATATTCATGGATCCACACCTTGGTTTGACTTAGATATTTTGTTATATGATGAAGTATCATTCAGTTTAAGAATTGGGCTTGATAATGAATGTATATTATGGGCTTAGCAAAATCCAAAACCCAACTGTATGCTTGAGTTTCTATTGAGGGATTTTGTTCTTTTAACCATAATAGTCCTTGTGAGAATTTTGTTTTTAAACTTTTCTATTATTATTAACATATTTCAATATTTACTACTCTTTCATGACCATGTTATTGTTTGGTCCAGTGATTTTGTTATTAATTATGGTTATAAGGAAAAGATTTTTTATATAATCCCCTGATATTTTAAAGTTTAAATTTAACCCTCTTGACCTTTTATTCTTTTGACTATTAACACCTTGTCATTAAGTGACCATTATTTTTTTAACAGAAATTGCAAAGGTAGACGATAAAATGACACGTGGCATTTTACATGACATCCTGTGTAAATTATTAATTTCATAAAACCTCTTGAACTTTGAACAGTTGCAGATAACTTCTTGAACTTTGATCATTTATAAATAATTCTTTTGACATTTCAAAATTTAAATTTAACTCCCTTAAAATTTTGATTTATAATATTAAACTCATATTGTTACTTTTATCATTTTAATAAGGGTTAAGGGGCAAATTTACTAATGAAGTTTTGTCCGAGGAGCGTCTGGCACAAATATGTTTTAGAATGGGCAAAAATACCAATGAACAATTAAAAAGGGGCATCCAGCACAAAAACCGTTAATTTTGACCTAATACCGTTAGGGGTTTTCTTCTTTTATAATTTAACGCCGTTATGTCAAAATTAACGGTTTTTGTGCTGGATGCCCATTTTTAATTGTTCATTGATATTTTTGCCCCTTCTAAAATATATTTGTGCCAAACACTCATCAGACAAAACTTTATTGGTAAATTTGCACCTTAACCCTTTTAATAAATTTATTAAGTTTTTTACTATCATTTGTCAATTAAAATAACTTTCTTATATGGTAAAAACTAGAAGAATAATCTTAAAAAATATAAAAATAGAAATGTCATTATTTGTATAATATTTACTTATTTCTTGGGATAATTGAGCAATGAAAGTATAAAAATGTCATCATTTATGTTAAATATGTTCTCGGGATGATTGAGCATTGGTAGTTTAAATATTGCATTTGTGTTAAAGGATAATAACTTTTGCTCTCATTAGTTTTTTATTAGTAATGCATTTTTTTAATTAGAGGCTCAACGTTTATTTTTATATTTTTCTAAATATTATTCTTCTAATTTTTTCTATACAAAAGAACTACTATTATTTTAATTGATAAATGATAGTAAAAATCTTAGTAAATTTATTAAAATAATAAAAAGTAACAGCATGTGATTTAATATTATAAATAAAAATTTGAAGGGAGTTAAAATTAAATTTTGAAATGTCAGAGGTTATTTATAACTGATCAAAGTTTAAGAGGGTTCTTTACAATTGTTCAAAGTTTAAGGGGGTTTTATGAAATTAGTAATTTACACAATATGTCATATAAGATACCATCTGTCATATCATAATCTGACACGACATTTTTCGTTAAAAAAATAACAATCACTTAAGGGTTAATAGTTAGGTCGAGGGGTAAATTTAAACTTTAAAATGTCATAAGGTTATATGCAACTATTACATGAATTTGATTTCAAAATTAAAATTGATTGGTTTTAAAATTTATAAGATAAGATTTATATGAACTAAAAACAAATTTCACTAATTTATTTCTTGTTTTTTTCACTGTCAACATATCACAATATGCGCATAGACCTGTGGAGAAGGGTCAACAAGTCTTTTTTAATAATTAAGTTAAATTAAATTTGTTCTCCGCGAAGAATCTATAACAACGTAGACACAACAACACACCTCATCTAATATTTCGCCACGTATAATTTATGACACATGGCTTACTCTCATTGGTCCAGTTCCATCATCCTCCCTCACTCCCATGGTAGCACGTAAGCACTACTTCGGTTCAAGTCAAGCACCCCGTTAATTTAACCCTCCACACCTTTTGTTTGGGACATTACCGGCGAAGTCCCTGCTTTTTCTTTTTCTCTCCGAATTTTCTCGGTAACCAAACGCCTAGAATTTTCTCAGTGATTGTCTTCCTGAGAATGCGATCTGCACAACATTGGTATATCTTTTTCTCATCCAGATTTGAAACATATAGAATGAGTGAGGATATTTTCATTTATTTTGTCGGTATTTAAGCTAAATTTTGGATTCAAATTTTGTTTGTGCTGCACAGAAGAAGCTGGGAGTGTACGAGAATACGATTGCATTCCAGAATGACGTCGATCCTGATGAAGCTTGGGATAATTTTATCTGTTCTTTTGCTTCTGTTTTCTCCGTCTCAATCTGCAGTTTTTAGCGTAGATCTAGGGTCTGAGTGGGTCAAAGTAGCGGTTGTAAACCTGAAACCTGGGCAGAGTCCGATATCTGTTGCAATCAATGAGATGTCGAAGAGGAAATCTCCGGCCTTGGTGTCATTTAATTCGGGTGATCGTCTACTAGCCGAAGAAGCAGCCGGTCTGGTGGCTCGGTATCCTCAAAGCGTCTATTCACAGATCAGGGAGTTGATTGGAAAGCCGTATAGTTCCTCTAAGAAGTTTTTGGATTCAATGTACTTGCCTTTTGAAATCAAGGAAGATTCGAGGGGTAGTGCGAGTGTCATAGTCGGCGCTAATGGCACTGATTTTTCTGCTGAGGAATTGGTGGCGATGGTTTTGACCTATGCTGCTAATTTAGCTGAATTCCATTCCAAAATTCCTATCAAAGACGCTGTAATCACGGTACCGCCTTACTTTGGGCAAGCTGAACGAACTGGGTTGCTTCAGGCAGCACAATTGGCAGGAATTAATGTTCTTTCTTTGATAAACGAACATTCTGGTGCCGCATTACAGTACGGGATTGATAAGGACTTTTCAAATGAATCAAGGCATGTCATATTCTATGACATGGGTTCAAGCAGTACCTATGCCGCACTTGTGCGTTTCTCAGCGTACAAAAGTAAAGAATATGGAAAGACAGTATCAGTTAATCAGTTTCAGGTAAGCGTAACTCAAAGTTTTGTTTCCAACACAATATCATACACTATTCGTGAAGTAACTTAATGTGTACACCTTTTCTAGCTAAACAACTTATATATATTGCTTTGAAGTTACTTGTATATGATTCATGGGTTTTTCCTTTGAAAACGTTCTAACATAAATTGTGAAATTGTGGATGAAATTCACTTGTATTTATAAATTAAAGGTAATCTAACAGCACGATTTGTGTATGAACCCTTGCATTCAAGGATGATTATGGCATTGACATGATTATATAGTCAAATCTTGAGTAAAAAATTAATATTTGCCATGAGCAACAAATCATGCATCAATATAATGGAAAATAACATCAAAAATAATTTATCAAAATAGTAGGTTATCATCTAATAAGTTATCAACATAGTTAGTATCTTCAAGGCATTTATTATTTGAAGGATATATCATGAATTGGGGATGATGGAGAGTATGAAGATAGAATGTTTTCCAACTCTTTGGAGCAGTTTCTCATTACTGGCTTTAAAGAAATTGTTAATAATAAAAGGCTATGATTTTGTTCTAGTGTGCTTTTATGTTGTTCTCCTATGTATTTGGTTGGAATGAAGTACCTGTATCTTGAAGACCATTTTTTCCTTAGTTGTGTTATTGAATAGGACTCTGCTTTTTTCCCTTTGGTCGTTTGAAGAGAGCGCCCCCCCCCCCCCCCCCCCCCCGGGCCGCGGGGCATGCAGAGAGAGTGGACAGCTTAGTCTCATATTTTAATCTTGCTGCCTCTGTCTTCTATGGGCATGTCTATTTTGCAGGATAACATATTTTGCCCTGTGGTTGTACATCTCTATTATTTTCAATGACACTAATGCCTTCATCTGGAAAATAAAACCTGTTTAGATTGATATATTGTTGTAAGAATATCAAACATCTTAATATTTTGATGCTATAATTGATATATTTACAATTACAATAACTAAAATGTCTCAGGCGTGAGAAGTTTTAAAAATTGTTTTCCACTATTTATGTTAAAATATGCAAATGGAATTATGGAGAACATTTTACTTTCTGTTGTTAAACCAGCATGGTATACATTGTAAACTCAACTGACTCCTCCATAGTTCTTATCTTTGGAACATAATTAAATGAAATAGCCATGATTGAGTGTGCGTCTGTGTGTGTGCACTCTCACATTTTCCTGTGTGTGTGCGCACTATTTCAGATTTTCCTGTATTTTGTAGTGATGGTTCTTATCTTATAATTCATGAAGGTTATGGATGTCTATTGGAATTCAGAGCTGGGTGGTCAAGATATGGAATTGCGATTAGTGGAGCACTTTGCTAATGAATTTAATAAGCAAGTTGGTGATGGATTTGATGTGAGAAAGTATCCTAAAGCTATGGCTAAATTAAAGAAACAGGTTAAACGAACCAAAGAAATTCTTAGTGCAAACACAGCTGCTCCAATTTCGGTTGAGTCACTTCATGCAGACACAGACTTCAGGTAGGCGAATTCTGTAGTTTCTCCTCAGCACGTTTCATCATCCCAATTTTATTGAAATTCATGTAATAATTCCTATAAATCTCAGTTTTGAGAACTGTTTCTGTTCAAGAGATTAAGCGTTTCAATGAAGACCTCTTAATAGTTTTATTACAATTTCTAATCCAAACAGAAGATGGCAGCTTATGCTTAACAAAACATAAGGAGACCCTACTCTGTAGTTTTACAATGTATCCTAGTACTCTGTATTCCTGATTTTTACATTATGGTTGGCATTATCATGCAAAATATTCTCAGTGAATATTTCTTGGAAGACATTTTCTATTGAGAATACTTTCTTGGGACACTTTCTTGGTTGAAACCAATTATATTCAAATAACACGTCCTCCTAATTTTTTCTGTTATATATTTTGTTCATCTAGGAGTTTTCTTATCAGATATTTTCTTATCAAATGTTAGAGGCAAAGCTATAGGAGCTTCCTATCATTGAAAGTTTCACATGTTACAATAAACAATACTAAATAAGAAAATCACAAAACACTCGTGATGAGTGAAATTCCTTCATATGCTCATGATACACATTAGTCAAAATTGAACCAAATCAACCAATAACAAATTGGCGAGGGATTTAAGTATAATATATTTCAGTTTAAATGTTCATGTATTTAATCATATTCTTGTTTCCTTCCAGGAGTACTATTACCCGTGAGAAGTTTGAAGAGCTCTGTGAGGATATCTGGGAAAAATCTCTTTTGCCTGTGAAAGCGCTGCTTGACAATTCAGGCTTGCCAGCTGACCAAATATATGCAGTGGAGTTGCTAGGAGGTGCAACCAGAGTTCCCAAATTACAGGTTTGAATTATTTCATTCCTTTCTATTACTTATTTTGGTAATTGTCGTGTAAGAGAATTATTCTAACTAACTAGTTATATAAGTTAGTCTGCAGTTGCTGTCTAGGCAAGACGAATGGGTCCTGACTAGTCAATTAGAATTATTCCCTCACATGTAACATTAATGCACATTTAGGCAAGGGTGAGATTATTTTGATATATAAGGCTAAACTTTTGAGCTCTCTAGATGAGCATATCGTCTCAACACATAAGTTTGCCGTATGCTATGATTTTGAATACGGAAGTTTATCTTTTTAACCCATAACTCCATGCAGAAATTTTAACTTGTTAGTTATCATTTAATGTGCTTTAGTGCTGGTGTTTTGGTTTAATTAATTTGAACATATAACTAATCATTGGTGCCCTAACAAGGTAGCTGCTAAGTATTTTACAGGAAAAGCAAATGAAAGAGCAAAGCTCTCTTGTTAGCAAGAAGATTTTATGGAGAGACGGTGTTAATGAAAATGGCTAAATTTATATGTTAATCATCTCTTTGACATAGTTCCGAACACATCTGTTGTATATCTATTGTTACTAGGAACTGCAGGAATGGTTTTTATCTGGCTCAGATGATTCTAATATCCTTGTCAACGCAGCATTAGCTCTTCACTTTTACTGGTAGTGTTTTAGTAATGAGCCCAAAATATTACATCATCTTCATTTCTTTTATTGCAGGCTAAGCTTCAAGAATTCTTGGGGAGGAAAGAACTTGACAGACATCTTGATGCTGATGAAGCTATAGTTCTAGGCGCATCACTATATGCTGCAAATTTAAGTGATGGAATTAAATTGAACCGCAAGCTTGGAATGATTGATGGTTCAATGTATGGATTTGTGGTTGAGTTGAATGGCCCTGATCTTTTGCAAGATGAAAGTTCTAGGCAGTTACTTGTTCCACGAATGAAAAAAGTCCCAAGCAAGGTAAATCAAAGAGGATTGCGTTCATATTTCATGTGATGGCATGTTAAAGAGCTCACAAAGTGATTAGTAGCTCTCCAACTCAGTTAATAATCCTTAGTTACTATTTCCTGCTTAACAGATGTTCAGATCAATTATCCATAACAAAGATTTTGAGGTTTCATTGGCTTATGAGAGTGAAAATCTTTTGCCGCCTGGCATTACTTCTCCTGAAGTTGCTCGATATCAAGTATCTGGTTTGACAGCTGCAACTGAGAAGTAAGAATAAACTACTTGATGAATTATGGACATAATTGCTGCTTTAAGCTTCTTGAATTTGCAAATCTTGGTTTGATTGTCTTCTACATCTGTTTTTCACTTATTCTGTAGGTACTCATCTAGAAATTTGTCCTCTCCCATAAAAACAAACCTACATTTTTCTCTGAGTAGAAGTGGAATCCTTTCTTTGGATCGAGCAGATGCTGTTATTGAAATAACTGAGTGGGTGGAAGTTCCTAGGAAAAACCTGACCATAGAGAATTCTACTTCAGATTCTTTGAACTTGACATTGGAAACTGGTGGTAGGAATAGTTCTGAGGAAAACAGTGAAAAGCTACAAACTGAAGGAGGAGATAGTAAGACATTGAATACTAGTGCAGAGGAGCAACCTGCCACTGATTCTGGTACAGAGAAAAAGCTGAAGAAGCGAACCTTTAGGATCCCATTGAAGGTACAATCTAGCTGACTTCGTTATTCATTTAACTCACTGCTAATAATTTAAAAATAATATCTGGAGCCTCTTGGCATTTCAACACCTTTGCATAAATTTCAAATTTTTTCCCAGATTGATTCAAAGCTAGTGGGTCCCGGAATGTCTCTTTCAGAAGAGTTTCTTGCTGAAGCTAAGAATAAATTAGAGGCACTGGACAAGAAAGATGCAGAGAGAAGAAGAACAGCGGAGTTAAAAAATGACTTAGAAGGATATATATACGCAACTAAGGAAAAGGTTGGTAGATAAAAATATGCTCATGGTTTTCTTTATTTAATAGTTTTGTTCTGGGTGATACAGGGGCATTTCTAAAATTTTATCTTTTGTATGCCAGTTCACTTTTTTTGGTTGCTTGGGAATTGAATTCATTGAACTCTCACTTGTTACTGTTTATTTAGTTTTTTGTACATTGACTATCATAAGGTGCCTTTTGGAAAGGAAAAAAAATTATTGAAGGGAAAATAGGCATTTACAACAATGAGGCATGAACAATCCTCAGAAGATAAAAGTTTTTCTTAATCTCTTGCTAAATTAATTTACCATTGCTCCTTCCATTGACTTTTGTTTTGTGAGTTATCTGTTAGAAATCTATTTACATTTCAAATTTTAAATTAGAGAATCCCAAGATTATCTCATTTATCATCAATTTGAGGCAGAATTCTTTCTATAACTCTTATTACCTTTTTGAAGTTTGTTAATAATGAAACGATTTAGCTATACATACAAATTTTTTAATGCCGCTCCTCTTTGTACCAGATTGAGACTTTGGAGGATTGTGCAAAAGTTTCTACTGATGATGAACGCCAATTGTTTGTTGAGAAGCTTGATCAGGTTCCCCTTTTTTCCTTGGACAATTCTTTTTCATCTTCTTCTGTAGGAGATTTTTGACTTAAGCTACTTGCATTGCGTCAGGTGCAAGATTGGTTGTATACAGATGGAGAAGACGCCAATGCTACAGAGTTTCAAGAGCATCTAGATATGTTAAAAGCAGTAGGTGATCCAATTTTTTTCAGGTATGTTGTTTTCTTAGTAAGGTACTAGTTTTGTTGATTTTTGCTCACTGTGCCTCTATATATGTTGATGTTTGTCTAAACCACTAAACATTTGTTACAGATTGAAGGAGCTTACATCTCGACCAGCGGCAGTTAATCATGCTCATAAATACCATAATGAGCTGCAACAGGTGCCTTTTTAAGGCTTCTAGCGTAATGCGATGTTTGAAAGTTATCTTAGTTTGATTTGTTTTCTCCAGGAAATTGTTTGATACGTGATAGTATCTGTTTTGCTTCGAAAATGTTTTTAGTGATTAGTGATTAATGTTTCTATGTCCTAGAGGCATCAATGCTCTGTAATTAGGCATGTCTGTGTGATATGGACCCAATAGGAACCTATCCTAGAAAACCCAGAAATTACAAATCATTTAGCAAATGCGGAAGCAGATAAATAATTGATAAAATAAAAATAGTGATCTTGAAACTAGGAACCCAATGAATACTTGTTGCAGAAAACACTGAGTATACGAAACTCAGCACCCAAAGGAAACACAGCTTAAGAAACTCCAAGTATAACAAGCACAAGAGTAGATCACTCTCTTATGCCATTTAGTGTTCTATCAAGAATACATAACCAGCAAGTAAATACTTGTTAAAGGAAAATTATTATTCATAACACCATAAGTGATATGAAAATTGCATACATAGAAAAGGTATTGATAACCCAACCGACTCTAACTAGAACTCTTAACTCCTAAGACTCTTCTAAAAATACTAATTTAATCTTAAAAGCCCAAAAATATCAGGATAGATAATGGTGGATATGATTAAATGATAAATGAAAATATTGGAGATATCTCAATTAGATTATTTGAATAATCTTAATTGGTGTGAAAGGTTTTCACAAATAATGGATTAATTGTTGAAGGATATTAGGAAAAGATATTAATTTAATCTAAAAAGCTCAAAAATATTGGGATAGATGATGGATATGATTAAAGGATAAATAAAAATATTGGGGATATCTCAATTAGATTATTTCAATAATCTTAATTGGTGTGATAGGTTTTAACAATTAATGGGTTAATTAATGAAGGATATTAGGAAAAATGATATATTTAAGGATTTTGTTTTACCTAAAATAATAATGGATAATTCTCAATGGATATCAAAGATATTTTAATATGGCAAAAATCAGATCATGGATACAATATGATTATAGGAATCTAGAATTAGATAAAGTAAGACAATCTGTTTCATGGAGATGATATTATGAGCTTTTAAATTAAAATATTGATTAGCTAATAATAATAAATAAATCCTAATATCCCATTAATATTAAATGGTACCTAAAACAGTAATTAATGACTCTTGGCTCATGGCCTTATTAAAAAACGAAAATTACAAAATAAATAGGAATAAAAATGATGGCTTAAACTGACTTTAGTTGGTTTGATTTTCAAGTAATAGCCTCTTGACTAGCCTCATGCAAAGTAAAATAATTGCCCTCCAGGTTTACATTATTATGTGTGCATGTGGCACACCCTTTTCCCGTTAAAATAAAAGGAGGCCCATATTTCTTGTTACTTGTCAGGCCCCATGGTGCTTGTGTGTGAATTGAAAGTCAGGCTCTTGATAAAACTGGACGCCTGATTTTACAGTTCACCAGCTTGATTAACCATCCAGTTACCACATATTTGAAGCAGGATATTTCCACAATATGCTTTATGGTAGTATAACTAATTATTGTATTCTGACAAATGCAGATTGTACAAGAGTGGAAGACAAATAAGTCTTGGCTTCCAAAAGAAGATATACATGGGGTATTTGATTTATATTGATTGTGCTTGTTGGTTTCTGTGAACTTAAGCATATGAAATTGACGCTTACATTACAATATTTCGGTTTCTGGCTGCTAGGTTGTAAAAGATGCTGAAAAGTTGAAGAATTGGTTAGACGAGAAGGAGGCTGAGCAGGCTAAGTAAGTCCCTCTTATTTTATTCATTTTTGTTTTTTAGTCTTTTTTCCTTGATAAATGGTGCATTGAGTATGCTTTATTATGAAAACTATTGGCTCATAGAGCCCAGATTACTTTGATATATATAAAATGGTGAATGTTACAGAATATATATAGGAGAAATAGAGTAAGATAGAAAATGCAAATAGATGGAGAAGCATTTGCAAAGATTGACGGAGAGGTAGATGGAGAGGAGAGAGTCAACAGTTTCATGCTAATCACCGAATTACTTTTGACTTTTAACACTCCCCCTCAAGCTGGAGAGTATATGTCATTCATTCCCAGCTTGTTCAAATTTAGTTCTGCTTAGTGGTTTTGTCATAATATTTGCAATTGGATCAATAGATCGTTTGTGGGATAAATTCAATGATGCCTGCTTCAATTTTTTCTTTAATAAGTGTTTGTCTATCTCAACATGCTTTGTCATATCATGATAGACTGGGTTCTTGATCATTTCAATGCTGGCCTTGTTATCACACCAAACTTGTATTGGTCCCTCATGTGGAATTCCCAACTCCTTTAGTAATATGATGACCCAAATTCCTTCACGTACTCCACTTTTAACAGCTCTTAGTTCGGCTTCTGCACTACTCGTTGACACCACAGTTTGTTTCTTGCTTCTTCATGTAATCAGATTTCCCCACACATGTGCAATACCTTGAGGTTGATCTTCTAGTCTCTCTATCCCTTGCATGGTTTGCATCGGTGTATATTTTGATATTTCTGACAGTGCCTTTCTTAAAGAAGATTCCTCTTCCAGGATTAAGCTTTAAATCAATGTTTTAAAAGCTGGACCAGACGTCAAGTCGGAAAGGTTAGTGGGTCATGGTTCGTTCGGTCCATTTGGTCGGACCGACGGTTGAACCGATACTATAATTATTAAATAAAAATAATTTTATATAAAAAATATATTAAGTTATCAAATAATTTAAAAATAAATTTAAATAATTTAATCTCATAATAAATTAACAAACTTATATAACAATACATATCACAATTCACAAATTATTGGTCATAAAATATAGTACAAACACAAATAAATATTAAATACAAAAACGAAAAAATAAGTGACATTGTTTAAAAATGTGTAAAAGATTAAAAATTAAAAATTGCAAAAACAATATTAAAACATAAAAAGATGCGCCTGACAATTCAAATTGTATCATGCATTTGTTCCAAACAAATTATACCAGGAATTGTTTCCTCGATGAATGTGTGACAGCAAAGATGTTTAATAAATTAAATTTTTTGACATTGGAAAAAGAGAATGGTACAGATAACATTGTAACAATAATGATTTGCAGCAGTAAAAGAGTACATGCTACTATTCAATTTTCATTTCACATTTGCTTCTTCTTTCTCTTTCTTCCTATCATTTCGTTTCAGTGTTCACCTTCCTTTTGCGTTCAAGCTCCAGCAAGTTTAGGGTCATGGGCTCATGGTTAGCACGTTGTTCAAGTTTCGCCTTTAGATTTTTTTGGTTCATTATTTCTGTTTTTATTCAAGGAAAGATAGGGAGGCACTGGGTTTTTCTTCTAGTTCATCCTCCTCCACTTCCTTCCTCTTCTTCCTTCCTTTTTTCTTCTTCGTTAGTGTGGCTCAACCTCATCGCTTGACTCGTCCGGTTTTTCAAGATCTGCTCCGGCTTAACGGTAGTTTCCGGGTGAAACACCAGTTCTTGCCGGCTCAATTTGGCTGAACTTCTAAAACGGATTTCATACAAATAACGATCCAATTGGTACTCCAGGCAACGGTCCGGCCTGGTTCAGGTTCAAAATCATTGCTTTAAATAGCTTAGGATTCTGTACACAGCTGCCATGTGTTCTTCCTGTGGCTGGTGCATAAATTGACTTGCTATTCCGACTGCATAGCTAATGTTTGGACGTGTGTAGGTCAAATATATGAGTTTCCCGACAAGTCTTCTGTACCGTTCTGGGTTGACTGGGACACCATTTGATTTGATTCTTAAGTGACAACCTTCTTCTATTGGTGTTCCTTCAGGTTGTGCCCCTAACATTTTTGTTTCATGCAACAGATCTAGGGTATACTTCCGCTAGGATACGTTGATGCCCTTTTTAGTTCTTGTCACTTCCATGCCTAAGAAATACCTCATTTGTCCAAGATCTTTGACTTGGAACTCAGTTGATAGATCCTACTTGAGTTGAGTAATTGATTCTTCATCATTTCCTGTAATGACTATGTCATCAACATAGACGATCAAGATTGTGACTTTGCCATTGGCACGTTTAATGAACAATGTGTCATCTGCCTGTCCCTGAGTGTACCTAAGTCTTTTCATTGTTTTGGTGAATCTGCCGAACCACGCCCTAGGTGATTGCTTGAGTTTGTACAATGATTTGTTGAGTTTACACAGTTTTTAGGAGCTAAAATTCCATTTGGAATCTGCATATATACTTCTTCCTCCAAGTTTCCATTCAAAAATGCATTCTTGACGTCTAGTCAGTGCAACGATCAATCGAAGTTAGCTGTGATTGATGGTAGCACTTGGATAGTATTAAGTTTCGCCACTGGAGCAAATGTCTCCTGATAATCAATTCCATCTGTCAAGGTATATCCTTTTGCAACCAGTCTCACCTTGTATTTGTTGATTGTACCATCAGGATTGAATTTTGGAGTGAAGATCCACCTACATCCTACTGGTTTCTTTCCTTCGGGATGAGTTGTAATCTCCCATGTTTTATTTTCCTTGAGTGCCCTCAACTCTTCATTCGCAGCGTGCTTCCAATTCGAATCAGTCATAGCTTGTTGAAATGTGTCTAGAATTTTTATCTGTGCACTGTTTACAACAAATCTTTGCATTTTTGCAAATAAATTACTGTATGAAACAAAACGTTGAATTGGATGTTGAGTACAAGATCGTACCGCTTTTCTCAATGCAATAGCCTAACCTAGTTCTTCAGGATACAATTCCGGATTGGAGTCATGGTTGTTTCTTTGAATGAGAGAGATAGTTCTACCAGTGTTTGGTTTATCTCGAACTTGTAGTCTAGACTCTTCCTCTCGTTGTGGTTTGGTATCCATCCCTGAATTGATCTCAACATTTGTTTCCAGTTCATTAGGTGTGGGTTCAGATTGAGGTGGAATGTGTTCAGATTCATGATCAAGTTGGTAGGGCTAGGTTGACTTGTGGGAGCAAATGGGTCAATGGTAGCTATAAGGTTAGGTTGTGGTTGTGACAGTGATGATGTGTGTGGTAAGTCTTTGGAGTTGGATTCTTTCAGGATTAGTCGTTCAATGTCGTTATACTCCCCCTGAATGGGTTATTTGGGATAATATGCTTCTTCTTCTGAGAAGATGGTATCCCAGGAGATAGTAAGCTTCTTGGAAGCAGGACAGTAGCATTTGTATCCTTTTTGAGTAGAAGAGTAGCCAAGAAATATACATTTGTCAGCTCGAGCAGCAAATTTATTGCCATTTTTTGTGAACAAAGACAACACAACTAAATACCTTTGGAAATAATGAATTGATTAATGGGCAATTTGGAAAGTGTTCAAGGAGTTTTTGGATAGGAGTGTTGTAATTGAGAACTTTGGATGGCATGCGGTTAATGAGATAAGCTACCATGAGTATGGCATCACCCCAGAAGATGGTAGGAACATTTCGTTCCATTAGTAAGGTTCGGGTTACTTCCAACAGGTGACGATTTTTTCGTTCGGCCACTCCATTTTGTTGAGGGGTGTAAGGGCAAGAAATTTGGTGATGATTCCTTGTTGATCAAGAAATTTTATAAAGGTGTTGCTCTTGTATTCCTTGTCATTATCACTTCGTAGTACCTTAATGGAAGCGTTGAATTGGGTTCGCACAAAGGTATATAAGTTTTGAAATACTTTGGCTACTTCGGATTTGTCTTTCATTAAATAAACCCATGTGGTTCTAGTGTGATCGTCCATGAAAGTAACAAATCATCTAGCATTGGTGAGGGTTTCTATTCGTGCAGGACCCCAAATGTCACTATGGATTAGTGTGAATGGTGAGGAGGCTGTATAGGGCTGTTTGGGAAATGGAGATCTAGTTTGCTTTGCAAGTTGGCAAGTTCCACAATGAAAAGGAATGGAGTTTTTGTTGAATAAATTTGGAAACACATGCTTCATATAATTAAAACTAAGGTGACCTGAGCGATAGTGCCACAAGTGTACATCATGATTTTGAGAGTTGGAACTAACCAATGCCTTTCTTGCCTTCCTTGCATTTCTAGTTTTGAAGTTTGATCCTTCAAGATAGAACAGTCCATCTCATTCTTTAAAAGTCCCAATCGTCCTCGTCGATTTTAAATCCTAAAAAACACAAAGATCATCATCAAAAATCACTCGGCATGTTCGACTTCTAGTTAACTTGCTCACAGATATTAGATTATAGGTAAGTGCACGCACAAATAGAACATTGTGTAATTCCAAGTGATCAGATAAACTGATCGTGCCAATTCCCTCAACCCTTGTAAATACACCATTAGCTACTTTTACTTTGAGGTGTTCAAGCAGGGTTATCTAACCCGCCCCCGAAACCGGCAACCAGATTTTTTATTTTTAAAAAAAAAATTTTAAAAACATTTTTCCTTTAGAATTTCATACTATAAGTCTAAAATATTTCATTTCTCACCGGTTTAGTTCCGGTTTAGCTCCGGTTTGACTTTGATCTGACCCACTGACCCTTGACCCAGTACCCGACCGGTTTACTGACCGGTCCGGGTTTAATTACCTTGTGTTCAGGACAGAATTTAAGGTTGTAGAATAAATTTTTGTTACCGGTCATGTGATCTATAGCTTCGGAGTCAACAATCCAAGTATCTTCATTAGTCATCACAACGTTGAGGGCTATAACGGACTTACTTGATTGTATTAGATTCACATTAGGAACAGGGTTTGACATACTCTGCTTGTCAAGTATATAGCGAAGCATCTGTAATTCTTCCTGACTATCAGAGAATTCTGGTGCCACCCCTGTTCCACTAGTATAATGAGTTGGATCCATGTCTATGAAGCTTTCAGGAAGAGAAGGTCTAACAGTAGTTTGCTCAGCTTCACATTTCTTTCCTTGCTTCATGACCTTGGCCTTTTCTTTACCAGCTTCTTGCTTGCTTGGCTTCTCAATGTTCAAACACTTAGGCTTGAGTTTCCCAGTACCCATGGTAGAAGGGCTGTGTACATCTTCATCAAAGGATTGAGTCTCATTGGGCATGAGAGACATTGGACTAGCTTCGGTGGTGGAATCTCCTTTTTGGAAATTGGTCTTAAAACAATTTGATGATTTGCTTATTAATAGCAGCTGCACTTAGCTCTTTCATTCTGGCTTTAATCAATGGAGCAATGGGCTTATCAAGCTAATGTTGCAATTGTACTTTGAAATGGTTGTTTTTCCATACTCCCGGCAACTGAAATTGTTCCTGCCGATATTGTGGAAATTTCTGTGGGTGCAAAATTCCTGCTGATATGAGGATGCTTGAGATGCTATTCTTACATATGACAGCAACTCCATGGCAAAAGAACTTGAAATTACCACAGCAACAAAGGCTGTTCTTGGGAACAGTCGTGGTAGGATTTTTAGGAAGAGGGCAAAAAATAAGAGGAAATGCAGAGGAATATATTTTCTGGAAAAATAGGTCGCTAGAAACATTGTGTATGACGGTGCGTGGGGTCCACTCGCCGGTGAGAGTGGTGGCGCGTGGGTTCATGCTCGGCTCAGATTGGCACTGTGCTTCTAGGTTCCGCCGATCGGCGCGTCTGACCTCTTTTGTGGTGGCGGTGTGCTCTAACACGCCAGTGTGCTGAGATTAGAGCACACCGCCTCCTCCTCTGTGTTCTCGCTCTCTCACTGATTCCTCTCTCTCCTCGCCGTATCCCAGGGCCGCTGCCACTTGCTTCAGCCGCGGATCATCCCTGGAGACTCTCTAATACCATATTGGCTCATAGAGCCCAGATTACTTTGATATATATAAAATGGTGAATGGTACAGAATATATATAGGAGAAACGGAGTAAGATAGAAAATGCAAATAGACGGAGAAGCATATGCAGAGATTGATGGAGAGGAGAGATTCAACAATTTCATGCTAATCACCGAATTACGTCTGACTTTTAACAAAAACATTTTATGGCATTTATGTAAACATATATATAGATATATATGCACTGTTTTATAACATTAGCATTGTTTTGTTATAATCTCAGTTCTTGTAGTACATTATGCATCCCTTCATTCAAACTAGAAAACTCCGGACATGCTTTGTATGTGAGATATTTTCACTTAACATTTGTTTGTATCATCATGATTAAATGTATATCACATGCTAGTGTCAAACTTAATGCTGTCAAATCTAGAAGCACTACCCTTCTCTTTATTTTTGAGGTAAAAAGACCAAGTGGGCTTGCTGCCTAGTTCCGGCATACATTTCACTTTAAGTACCCATATCTCCTTTGTTCTTCAAAACATTTTCAAAGATTTGGATTAATCTAACTTTTTTATAGCACATATTATTTCTCCTCTTATATTCTAGGCCTGCTGAGGAAGTCAATTTTATTACGTTAGCTTTGGCTTATCCAGTCATTAATTTCTAATTCTGTAATTCTTTTGTTGTGGTGAAGGACTTCTGCTTTTAGCAAGCCAGCATTTACTTCCGATGAAGTGTATCTGAAGGTGTTTGATCTGCAAAGCAAGGTATTGTCTCTTATCTTTCATGATTAAGTGTGTTTGGGTAACAAGAAAAGCACTTTTTGAGCCCTAAGCCATAGTTTTGCCAAAAGGCACCCAAACATCCTAAATTTTTGCAGGAGCACTTTTCTGCCTGAAACCATGGTTTTTGAAAAGCCAAAGTTTTTTCCCTTTTTAGAAGCTATTCTCCAAAATCACTTTTTTTACTTTTTTCCTCGAAACTATTCTCCAAAAGCTAATCCAAACACATCCTAAGAATGGATTATGGCATTGACATGTGATTCGATGTCCTTGGAAGATTAGTACAACTTTGGTTGAGTTTTCTCTGTACCTTTACAGGTTGCCAGGATCAATAGAATCCCCAAACCCAAGCCTAAAATCCAGAAGCCTACAAAGAATGAAACCGAGAGCAAGAACAACACCGACTCTGCAAACTCCACCTCAACAGATAGTTCTCCCCAAAGCGGTCAACCGGCAAACGAAAACTCAGAAGCTCATGATGCTCCTGGAAGTGACCAATCCGGCGACAACACGGAAAGCTCAACAAAGGAAGTGGTCGATGAGCACCCCCAAGCTCATGATGAGTTATGATTGAGCCTCTGTTTTTTTTCCTATGCATGTAGACCTAGATCTAATCTTCTACACCTGCAAAATTTGAAGTATAGACTGGCAATGGTAAAACAAAAGGGAAGATGCAGCCATATCAGTCTTTCGTGTACTTGAGAATAGAGTTATGGCAATATTGTATACTGGACGATCGTTCATCATTTTTGGGGTTAGTTCTAGGAATTGGTCCCTGTGGGGATTTTTACAGGCATTTGGAGTTGTATTTGGCGAACCACTTTAGATGATAGTGAGAGAATACTAATTATCCTTTTGCAGACGTACAATGGGATAGAAATTTTGCTAGAGCCAGCTCCCCTAATAGCTTCAAAGAAATTATGAACTTTTACTTCATTGCATGTTATAGGTTTCTAATTTTGCCACTTAATGTGATGTGGACCATGTTTAAACTTGGGAAGATAAATTATGTCACCTTTCAATTTGGGATCCTGCTTCGTCCAACTCTCTGTGCCATGGATGGCTTTCAATTTCATTTTAAATTTTGACTACATGTGCTTTTGGTTGATAAGATAGACTAATTCCCTTTTGGGTAGTTAGGGTTGGGATTCAAACCCCAACTTGTTTAAATGATAGAACTTTATCACTAACCAACCTAATCCAAACAACACATTTATTAGCTTTTGTAAAAGCATGATCTAATGTAACCGTCTAATACCTAATGTTATAGCCTCTAACATCTTTAGATGATATTAATAAGTCGGTGATCAGAGAGCATTTCCTTTGAGTGAGATTAAGAGCTTTTGCCACATTTATGTTGACAAAGCCTTGATTTTAACATGGTGTTAAATCTTCCAAGATACCCTGAAGTTGAGCTGTATTGTTGAAAAGAAATCCAAATTTTTATTTATTTATTTATTTTTTCGGTAGAGCCCTTTATCCGGTGGCTATTGTGATTGCAAGTGACAGTGAGACCACCATAGGTTTGCATGACCTCTTTAATTAACAGATCTCTGTCAACATCTAATGTGGGGTGCATAAAGAATTACACTTATGAATGATACTCAACAAGTGAGAACCCGGCTTTGGTCATTTTCTTGGAAGGAAAAGCCGAGTCCTTTTTTCGTAAGGAAAAGGACCGGCTTTTTCGTTTCCTGGAACGTTAGATTGAGATCTCAACGATTCAGATTTAATATATTTTTATAACAATATTTTTAATATAATATATTTTTATAATAATACTTTTGATATATTAATATAATAATAATATTTTTATAATATATTAAATCTGAATGGTTCAGGGAAGGTAAATGATGGTCCTTTTCCTAGAAGGAAAAGGGCCGAAGCCAGACTCAACAAATAAAGCCAAAAATAATATGTTAGAAGGGCTTAAAAATGCTAATAGCCTTATAGTTTAGTAACATGTAAACTCTCGGTTACCGTTTGTAACATCATGCTATTAGTGCATATCAGTTTAATTTAAAAAAAAAAAAAAAGCTTAAAATAATATGCTGAGAGGGAGAGGAGGATACAAAAAGTGGTTCTTGCAATTGATTTGTCAAGGGGAAAAAGAATATGGACCACTAGTTTCTTAAACTCAAGATAATGTCATTTTAGGCTCAACAAGGAAAGGAAAAAAAATATGTAAAATTCATTCGATCTAGGCTCTCGCCTCATTGAGACTGACTCTTATAAACTTTTGAGTTTGATGCTGATAATTCTTAGATCTAAACTCATTTTCCTGACTTTTGATTGAAGAGCCAGGCATGATTCCTCATGAATAGAAGATAATAGCTATAGGTAGAGACATACTTATTATAGTAAGAAAAAAGCAAGTTGAATTGAGGAAGTCTGAAAGTTACAACTAAAAAGAGAAAAAACGTGCAGCAACAGGCAGCGCTAGCTAGCACATGAAGAATTTCATGAAATGGGGAAGAACATAGGGGCCAGGAATATTAATGATGATGCAAATGTGCAACCAAAAATGATAAAATATTTGTGTGGGTTTGGTAAAGAGGAATAATTTTTTTGAACTAATAATAATAATAATAGTATTATTATTATTATTATTATTATTATTCACAGCCATCACATTGTGACTTTGTTGTGATCTGTTGGGTCCTTTTCTTTCTCTTCTGCAGAAAAGTGTGAAGAGATTTCTTGAGAGAAAGGCCTCCATTAGCTCCACCTTCACACATCAAAGCTTGGGATTGCAACCAAAATGATGATACTGTTTCTGATGTTGATGATGATGATCCTTCCATTTCTCTGCTTCCCAACCATATTATCACCCTTGCCTACAATAATCATCAAAATTTTCAAATTATTTTCTTCACAACAAAAGTAAATTATTATTAATTAATACTACTAGTTCTACAACAAGAAGCCATATTCCACTAAGTGATGTTGGCAACCAGAATATATGATACAGTCCTACCTTGAATCTTGAATTTTGTTAAAATCAGGCGTCATCTTTTTATTGTAGGGAAAGTAAAAAAAAACAGAATTGGGTGTGTTTTGTAATTGAGGAACAAGTTCATGTAATTTTAATAAATTATGAGAGTATCCTGTCCTGGATATTTGTTAAAATTAGTGATCATCTTTTTTATTAATGTGGGGAACGTTTGAATAATATTTCAACAAAATTAGGGTGTGTTTTGATCAAGGAAATTGAGGAAGAAGTTTATGTAATTTAAATAAAATTCAAAGACAACTTGTAATAATCTTAAATTAAGAAAACATATACATTAATTACCAAGAAAACAGACACCGGAAAGCATATAATACTCCTACACGAAAATCACATCAGAGAGAGAGAGAGCATCCTAAAGTTCTGTAAAAACTCGTACAATTCAAACGTCATCATAAATACATAGCAGTTCATTTTCCAAATTTTATATTTCATAATATATATATATATATATATAGAGAGAGAGAGAGAGAGAGAGTACCTGAAGTTCTGTAACATCGATGAAGCAGTGGCGGCCGCCATTGGGAAGAAATTGGGGATGCTGCTGTGTGATGCCCAAAGGCTCATTACTGTGGGATTCTTGCCAAAAATTACAAACACGCAAACAAACTATTAATAAAATTCCGTTTGTTCCTCAAAAAAAATAAATATAATGATGATGAGAAAATTAACAAAGAAAATAAAAGGCAGAAGAAAAATATGCTTACATTGAATTACGAAGCTCCAAGTCGCAGTTTCGCTTCATCCTCCTCATAAATTTCTTCTTAAAACCCTTCACAGACAAAACCCAAGAGGCATAGTGGAAAAGACAGGACACATTGAGGGATCTTATATAAAGTGTCAGTTGGGTCAACAAAAGGACAAAAATAAAATAAAATAAATAAGTTATATATAAAATAATAAAACTCAATATTTCACTTTTTTGCACGTGGAAAATGAGTTCCATATTTGCCGTGCTTCAATTCCAATTTCCAAGCCTTATTTCTTTATTGTATACTCTTTCTTGTCCTTATTATAAGACACCAATCATTAATTTTCACAAACCAATAAAAGTAGTTAAAAGTATTAAAGTTGTACTAAAATTCAATTAATTTTCAACATTACCCTTACTAACTACACTAAACTCAAATATCCATTAATTGTTACTCTCTTCCACTACCCTTATTAAATATGGACAAACATGAAAAGATAAATTAAATGCTTCTTGAAAATTTGCAAGTGCCTTCTAAAAAGAACTAAAACTACTTATTAGTTGGTACCTTATAATAAGGACCAAAAGAAGTATATGATTCTACGGAATGAGCCCTCTGTTTATGGCTTCTTAATAGGATAGTTTGTTATAGATTAGATCTTTTCATTAATAATGATTATTGTTTATTTTGTAAAAGCATACTTTTATATAAAACAAATCAATAAAATTTATATTTGTAACAATACGTGGAATCCCTGCAAATAACTGACAATTTAGGTAGGATTAAGTGTTTACATGATGATATCAAAATTCAGTCCGATTCAACTAGTTGGATCAGTGAATCAATTCCCAACTCGGTGTAGTTATTAAGAGTTTTGGCTGGGTTAGTCAAAGTGGATTTTATTTTTCTTCCTAAGCCTGAAATGATAATAATAGTTTGTTGTTTCATTTTGAGTTAAGAAAATAATAGTTCATCATATATGTACTTAGTATCTTTGTTTTATTGAATTATGTATAGTTTATACATAATATTCTATTTACTTATATCATTACTACAGATTCTCATATATAAAACATTTAATAAATAATGGTTATAGCGAATAAACGTTATATATGTCGAGTCAGAGGTCACGTAAGAATATATAACGCTAAAACCTAACGGTTAAATATACACACCATCATGTATTGATTATTGAGAGGTGAAATTCGTAAAAATAAAAATATAACGATTATAATTATTAACCATAATGTATTTACTAACAAAAATGACAGTTCTTATAAAATAACAGTCATATATAAGAAGGCAGAATTCTGAAGAAGAAAAAATTGATAATTCTTCACAATGAACCATTATATATTCTTCAAGAATACTCTACGATTCTTCATAAATAACTTTTAAGTATTATTTCAGATAAGTAAAGGTAGGATTTTGAAAGATATTATATATAAGGAAGCAAGATTCTGAAAAATATAATTTGACAATATATTACAACTCTTCACAAAAAACCATTAGCATCCATCTTTAATGTCTGTTTAAAAAAAAAAAGGGACATCAAAATGTAGGCGGTGACATTTTTAATTTTCTACTGTGATTTTGGCGCCTCTGGTGTTCTTTTTCTCAAAAGGGACATCAAAAGACTGTGGTGCCCAAGCATTTGAAAAGGGACGCCAAAAGACTGTGGTGCCAAAGCTTTTGGTGTCCCTTTTTTAAAAAGGGATGCCAAATGCTCATTAAAATAGTCCCACTATCATCCCGTAACCTCGTCTTCCTTTCTTCTCTCTTGCGGCCGAGTCCACTACGATCCCTCTTCCTCTCTTCTCTCACATGGCCGAGCTCCACCATGACCTCCTCCTCCTCATTCTCTTGCTCATTGCTCCACCGCGACCTCCTTGTCACTCTCTCTCTTAGAGTGCTCCACTGCGGCCACCTCCTCACTCTCTCACTCTGTCCACTAGGCGTTGTTCATGTCGCTCGATTGCTTCGACCTCCTCTCCCTCTCTTGCTAGCTCTGTCTTCCAAGCATCATCCACGTCGCTCAGATTTTTGCCAATGTCTAACCATTATGCCTTTAGTCAGTTTATTTATGCCTTAAATGAATATCATTACTCATTTAGTGAATATCGTTACACCTTTAGTTCATTTCATCACTCAATTAGTTAATACAATTATGTCTCTAGTCAATACCTTTACGCATTTTGGCATTTCCATTACTTATTTTATTAAAATCATTATACCTTTATTTATATTATACACCTACATACATAAATACATACATATATTAATGTGTGTGTGTGTGTCAAAGAGGCTTTGTTGGCCTAATAGCCACCAAGCTCCTTTGGCAAAGGGGTGGGTTCGATCCCACCCATTACTCCCTTGCATCCAGTTTTATAATAAAAAAAATTACACTACACCCCACAAAAAACAGCCCTTGGCGGCGGCTCGAGCTCCGGGGGCCGATGGACAGTGGTGCTCCGGCAAGGGCACCTTTCTTTTTGAAAAAAAAAAAAAAAAACTAAGGGGCATAATAGTACAATCAACAACACTTTAAAATCTCAATGTGATACTTGCTACATTTATCTCATTTTCAAGTGTTAACAGACTTTTTGGGGTTTTATAAATTCATATAGTATTTATTTGGAATTTTCCCCTTTTTATTGTTATATATGAATATTTTGTATATTTTAATTAAATTTATTATTTCAATCATGACTTGTCTGACCTGAGTTTGAATTATTGTCTGGACTTATTTATTAACAGGTCGAATTTTCAAAACCTTAGTGTTAACAAAAGTTCTCATCTTTTAAACAAGTGATTGGAATTTAGTGAGGAAGAAATTTATCATTTACTCTCAAAGAAAAACCGATGCTCTCTAAAATTGATTTTATAATTTTCAAAATTATAACATAATCTTATAAATGTAGTCACGTTAATTGTTTTCATTCAAAATAGTAATGGATTTATTTTTTCAATGTTGAGAAAATTAAAATATAATTTCCACCAGCAAATTAAATGTTCTATATACAATAAAAAAAGATGACTATATGTAAGATAAAAATTAAAAACTCTTATAAAATATGTAAACTCAAAACTATATGAACAATATTGCTTACTTTTCAGACTTTGCGGCACCTAGACCTAGAGTACTAATGTAGAGGATAAAGCCAACAAAGGTAAACTTAGTTGGTACAGAGTTAGGCAGTCAGCTCATAACCTATATGGTCATGAGTTTAAATCTCACTGTCAATGTGAGAGCCTTATTGATGAACAATATCAACTATTTTTACAAGTGTTTTTAGAACTCGAAGGAAAACTCTAGCCATAATGAGCATCGGTACTACCCAATTGACCTAAACTTTTAACATTATAAAAAAGACAAAGTAGCATCCAACACCTTAATATTATTTATAATGTGTTTAGCACTCTTTGATTTTTTTTTTTTTTGCCTGAATGTTTAGCACTCTTCGATATTATTTTTTAGTTGCATCCTTCATTATAATCTTATTTATGGTTTGAAATGCTGAAAGCACAAGACAAATAACATCAGACTGTTGTATGCACAATAAATAAGATTAGGGTAATGGGTACAACTAGGAAATAACAACATGGTAATATATATTATTTTATGCTTATATAAATTATGAGTATGCCTTGTGTTCAAGAGTGAAAGTGAACAGTGTGATGTTGAAAACTTGGAATATATAGGTAAGGGTTATTTTCATCACGTGGGTTTAGATCAGATGTATCTGCCACTGTTTGTTTGGTCTTTTAAAGTGGGAGGAAACTTTCCATTTTGAGAAAGTAGGTATTTTGAATAATGACTTCTCACCCTACAACTTGCATGCTTTTGCCTTCTCCCCGTCAACACGTGATTAAATTATCAACGACATCATCATAGATAACATACATTATCAAAATTAAATTATATATTTAAAAAAAAGTTTGGCAAAAAAATATAAAAATGAAGTTTTGAAGGAAAATTGCATTTAAGACTTGCTATATATTTGTAGGAGGAATTAATTTTGATTTTGATGAAAATGAATGAAAGGGATAAGAAAGGAATGGTTATATAATTACGTAGGTTATAATAATTTACATGCAGAAGTCGGGTCCATCTTTCTCAAGTCCCGATTGACACTAGGCATCTTTTAAAATATTTCTTAAATATAAGGTCATGAGTTCAATCATATAGATATGATGTGGGCACTTTTTGTTGGTTGAATAATAAAAAAATTAAAAATAATAATCTACATATAGAAGCGATCATCAATGCGATTTGAATTTATGATTTTATGGTATTGAATCGCGAGTCCCTTTAATTTTGCTCGACTAGGCGGTTATTAAAATATGTGAATTCATAGCAAACCTTTTCTAAATAAAAAAAAAAAAATCTTAGGGAAAATGATAATTGCGTGTCCTCTTAAAACATTAATAACAATTGAAAATTCTCATTATTGAAATTTTATGGAAAGATCATGGTCTTTGTCTGCAATTAAACAAATACATGAGTTTACAAAATTACCCTTAATAGCAAATAGAAATTACAAGTGGAAAGCACAAAAGATATCATCCTATAGCTACTACACACATATTCCTTAATTTAGGAGTGATTAAGGTTTCCCTAGTTAGTTTTGAGGCTTTTAGAAATATGATACTCCAACTTTAAACAAATCATTGTTTAAGCTATCCATTCTAAGATTAAGATATAAATACAGTGATGAAATCAAATCTTTTGTTATAAAGTTAGCATTTGTTCTGTGTAATTACATGACAATAATAGTTAAGTGGCAAGAATCATTAAGCTATCTATTTGATATCCTTTTTAGTGTTTACTTTCGCTTGAACAACATAGCTTCAATAAATCACATTTTCTTTAAGGGAAAAATTAATTCAGAACCCCATATTATATATAAAACATTTATCTTTAAAAAATTTAAAAAAATGTATTTTTTAAAATAGTAAAGCTATGTTGTCATTATAATTTTTTTAAAAAAAAAATGTTATTAAGCTTTTAGAGAGCTTTCTTCTTTTTTTTTCACCAACAATAAAACTTTTAGGGAGCTAAACTATTAGAATGTATGATTTTTGACCAATTCATAAATTACTAAATTAAGAAAATTTGGACATTGAATGACATGCATGTTATATATATACATATACATATATATAATATTATTCAAAGCTCAAAAAAATACAGTTGGTTACTTTGTGCAATGTATGAAAATGTATGTTGCTAATTATAGTTTTATTATTTCCGAAATTATGTGTTCACAATGTAAATTATAGTTTAACTAAAATTTAAATTTATTATAGAAAAGTAAATCCAATGAAAAAAACTTTCATACAATAAAAACTAGCTAAGACAATCACTAAATATTTTCAGATAGTAAATTAATTATTAGAAAAATATTATTGTGATGCATTACTCGATGAAGACCCCGAGATTATTATCTACATACATATATAGTTTATATCTCAGAGCCTAAATCCTTAACATTGTTATTCCGCTACCTTGATCAACTTTTTTTTTAAAAAAATGGGAAAATATTATTAAAGGAATACAGAAGACAAAAATTTAAGTTAAGGATTAAAAATTTCTGAAATGTCTATCTAAGAGATTAAATTTTGCAAAAATAATGGATAATTTAGTTTATATAATTTTTAAAATGATTACATTTTTTTTATTTTCTCATTCAGTATCCCGGTTCGGGATTTATGGTTACCCCTCATATGATTCTAATACTAATTAGTTTAATTATGAATGTATTTTAAATTATGATAATTTTGTTTTTTTTTTTTTTTTTGGTAAACGAATAGCGTTAACATGAAAGATGAACAATAATGACATCATCAACATAAAAAAGGATGCAAAATGCCTTATTACCTAATGTCATGGAAAAGCTATAAAGAGGGAGATAGGGTGACGAACTGGACCAAACTAGAGCCCAACCCAAATTTTATGTGTTGATGATGTCATTATTGTTTCATGGAGAGACCGGGTTTAGCAGTCCGTGGTCCGCTCTAGTCTAATGAAAACCCAAAGTTGAGTTGGACTGGACTTGGTCCACCAGATTGGGATCTAAAATTTCCTAATTTTATTTTTCATTTTTCTCTATAGGAAGCCAAGAATTAAACCAAATAAAAACAATTAAGATAATAAAAATACCTACAATCATATAAAAATCATCCCAAAACAATAAACTTCAACAACATTAAATAAAAAATCAACTTCTAAATTACAAAATATTAAAATAAATCCTCTAGAGCAGGCTAGACCAGACCATATGGTTTGGTCACCTGGTCCAACTTGACCAGTCTGCATGGTTAAGTTTGATTCAATTTCATTATATTACTTATTTAGACTGGATCAAACCGACCAAAAGCATTTTAGATTGGACCAAACTGAACTGTACCACCGAGTTTTTGAACAATCATAGTGGTAGATCATGAATTCCATCCTGCCTATGACCTCATGAAAAGAACTGACCAAAAGGATGTCGTGCCGCGTATCACACGCATATCACGTGCCATGTGGGATTGTTTCCCCTGGGAAAGGTGGGCATGATGATCATGTGATCAATTAATATCCCCTCCCGACCTTTTTGCTACGTGTCGTCTCTCCATTGGCTGGCTGTGTTTTTCTCTCTGTTTGTTTAAGGAGGTAAAATTGCTCTAATAGGCATAACATCGATGCTTCAGACAAATGCAATCAAATAATATGCAAAAATGATTATTCAAACAAAATAATCAAATTTACATACTTTAAAAACACAAACACTTGCGCATGATATGATAACTTCGTGAAAAAGAAAAATGAAGGAAATGAAAGAAGAAAGGAGAATGTGAAAGACGTGTGAAGCGCGGAGTTGTATGGAAAATGTGCAATTTCCAAATGTGGAAAGTGAAAGCTATTTATGAGTGGGGGAGGTGGCTTATGTCTTCAATGTTATACCTTTTTTATGGCAATCAGAATATTGTCAATGACTTGCCCTTTAATTTTCACCCTCCCATGTGATTTTATAAAGTGACTCAGTCGTTATAATTTATTGGGATGCTACAATAATTTATTACATAACCTACTTACTTGAGGTTAAGTTAATATGTAATATTGAGGAAATTTTCAACTTTCAAATTCATAAATAACAAAGGGTTAGATTTCATCCAACACCCCCAAAATATTTTTTCAATAGTACTAGTATTTTAAAGTAATTTTTTACATATATTTTAAAATTATTTTGTTGTTCACTCAGCGTTCTAAAGTATTTTTCTAGTAGCATTCAATATTCTAAAGTAATTTTTTTGTCTACTCAGCATCTTCGAATATTTTTTAGTAGCATTCAATATTCTAAATTAATTTTTGATGCAATTTTTCCTTAAAGTATTTTCTCAATAGCAATGAGTATCCTATAATTAAGATTCTGAGTGCTAATTAATATAAACTTTAGGATGCTGAATATACCAAAAATTACTTTAGGATACTAAGTATTATTGAAAAAAGTTTTAGGATACCAAATCACAAATATTGCTTGAAATACTTTAGGATGTTGAATGTAACTTAGCCCAATAAAAAAGGACAAGATAATTATGTATTTAATAGAGATAAATTAAGAAAAAATTAAAATAGAAGGGATAAAATATATTGAGATCTTGCATTTAGGACAAAAATAAATAATCTAGCTTCTATATTTTGGATGAGAAGAAGTGTTTGTAAATATTTTTTTTCTAATTTTTAGACCTTGAGGTGGACTATTACTTTAACAATTGTAGTTATATGTAACCTAATAATAGTTCGTTGAATAATGCGCTTCAAATTAATAAAAAAATAAAAATAAATTTGTTTTTGGTAAATTATGTAGGAATATAAGTGGAATTGACTTAACCCTCTTCAAGTTATAACCTTTTCTTTTTAGCAACCACTTCAAGTTATAAACAATCCATAATTTGTCTCTTTTGTCAATCCTTAAAGAGTTTGTTTCCAGATTTATAGGCTCTCTAAGATATTGGTTTCAACATCTCAGTGCTTATCAGAAACTTGAGGCTGTACAAGTTGACAATCCTGGACAGATCCTAGGTGCTATTCATAAAGAATTTATTGGAGACTTCAATCTTATTGACAAGAGAGACAAATAAGAATTCTGAGATGAAATGTTGTTGTGTTACCATGATGAAAAATAGATAGAGAGGAGAGCCAATGAGAAGAAGGTCTTTCTGGTGTACGAAAAGTGGGTCTTGAAATGGGCTTAGGTTGTATAGGTGAAGGCTGTTGAAATTGTCTGAAAACAGGATAGTTCATTTTGAAAACTTTATTGTAATCAGTTTCATCAAGATAAGTCATTGGTGGAGGTGGATAAGAAAATCTTGGTATAGTAGGATAGGAAGGATATGATTCATATATGACCGGAGATTGTTTTCTAGCCACATCTAGTTCTATTTGCTGTAGATCCTTTTGTATTGCTGATAATTCCTTTTCTTTCTGTTGAAATTCTGGTCCCATGTATCCAGTAGCGATAAACCTTTTCAATTCTGCATCCAGTTTCTGAGCTTGCTGCATCTAGAAAAGATATAGCTGTCTGACTTATTCAGATAGTAGTCCTATTTGAGAGGACATTCCTTCTATCTTGATTGTTAAAGAATCAAGTTTAGATTTGAGTCCTGTTAGCGCCATATTTTGACAAACTGCATTCTGAGTATGCCAATTTAGAACTTCTTCAGCTGCAGATGTTGGTATGAGATTTCCCTAAGAATCAACCGTGTTTGGAATAACATAAGGTCGAGCAGAAACCTTAGTGTCTTCATTTGTTTTTCTCTCAAGAGGAGGAAATTCAGAGTCATAAGGATGTCTGATCATCCCTATGCATGGTAATGATTATGTAGGTGTTGGTGGAACAGCTGGAATTACTGGTTCTGGAAAGAATTTTTGGACAAGATCTATATGCCCTGTTTCTATCATTAGTTCAACAAGGGACATATCTTTGGAAGATCTTTCCGGAGGAGGTGGAGGTTGCCAACCTTTTCTCTTTTTTTGAACAAGTTGTAAATAGCCATAATCATCATCATCTTTATGACGTTTGTCATTCTTGTAAGAATAGGAAGATCCTACAAAGGATTTATTTTTCTTGACTTGCTTGATAGCATATTTGTATGGGTAAAGTCCTTGTTCATCATCAGACTCTTCCCACCATTCTGGAGTATCACACTCACAATCAGGATCACACATACCCGAACCAGGTATATCCCATAAGAAGTGACCATTTAGATGAGAAACATAGCAAGGGTTTGCATTATGGTCTAGCCAGACTATAAGTGGATCTCTTCTAGAGGGTGTATAGGCAGGAGAGAGAGTAAGAATCCTTCCAAGAGGTACAGAAGGTGCATATGGGTTTGGTCTCTCAAAAGTAGTTTTTATTGTGCCGTCTGAAAGTCTATGGATGAGAGGAGGCATGGTAGTATGGACATCTGGTTGAATCCCATGGAAAATCTTTTCATAATTATTGATCCATTCAAGAGGCATTAACTGAGAGAGTTCCTCCCGTGGAATTTGTCTGGGAATCTGAATGATAGAAGTATCATCAGATCTATTGGATATGGCAAAAAGAGCATCTTTTGTAGAATTTGGTAGTGTAGATCAAGAGAGTGGTTCTGAAGTATGTAAACCACTTGATGCTATAAAGTAGCCATGATAGCTTTAGGATCTTGTTCAGCTCCAACAATTTGAATTTGCACTTTGAATCGATTAGTCAGAGTAGAGTCCAGTAGGTTGATGTTGAAGTCTTGCTGGATAGTCAGGATAACAGTTCCATTGCTCAAAGTGGTTAAAAGAGTGCCAATAAGAGCATTAGGATACTGTTTGTATGTGGAGTCAATTAAGGCAACTCGAGCTGTAACTGGCATGCCTTTTCTTCCATGAAGAGTTAAAGCTAGTCGGATAGCCCCCATATAGAGATGGGTATATCCTTCATATCTCCAATGATTGATCAAAGGCTATGGTATCTCAATGGTAGCATACTGTTCCTCTATTGTTACTGGAAGATGACACTACTCTAACTTTGTCGTTTGAACAACCTCTTTAGCATGAGGTCTTCTAGCGGTCAAAAGAGTCCTGATATTTCTAGTAAGAATGTTGGTTCGGTGGTAAACACTATAGGCCCCGTTTGGTATAAGGGAAGTGTAGCTGGAGAATTGGAAGTGGAAGTGGAATTATAAAAGTGGGATGTTTGGTACATTGGAGTTCACTTCCTTAGGGAAGTCACTTCCATCAAAACTGATAGAAGTGGGTTCCTAACTCTATCCCATGGAAGTGGCTTGAAATCCTTGGAAGTGAGATTATAGGACGATTATACCCTTCTATATTTTATCAATTGACAACTTTATCCCTTTTTTTGTTTTTTTTGTTCTCACTCTCTTTAGTCTTCTCAACTCTCTGACTCGACCCTCGACGGCCTCCCCCACCCTCTCTTATGGCGACGATGAGGCGTGGCGACGGCAAGGTGACGTGGCGACGGCAAGGTGGCGAGGCGAGTGCGGCGACCTCGGAGGACATTGCGATGGTGATCTGCAGATCGGTTAACGATCTTCAAGACGGCAGATGGCGTGGACGAGATTTTCCCTGAAAACTTCTCGATCTAAAGAGTTGCTTAAACTGGTTGGGATTGTGGACCCAACTGACCCTTCGATTCGAGTCCATCTTTGAGTTCATCCTCTCCTCGTCCCAATCCCTCTGTAACACACACACACAGCCGCAAATTCACCAACGCCATTAGCTCGTTATTCACATCTGTTTAATCTTGATTTTGATTGAATAATTTTTGTTTCTTTGCCATGATAATGTCTTCAATTGAAACTTGCTCTTGATTCTGTTATTGATCAATTGCCCGGATTCGCAGGTGGGGTACATCGACCGATTCACATCTTAATCTCTGGTTTTGTTAATGATGATGTCTGATTTCTGCTTCGATCTCTCTTTCTTTTTTTCCAATTTTGCCTTTGATTTTTGTTGAAATTACTGTAAAATTATGGGTAGTTTGTGATGGGCTGATGGCTAACGGTGGCGCTGGTGGTTTCTGTGCTAACCGCCGTGAGGATGATGGTGGCCTCCGGTCGATGGCTGTTGGAAGATGATGGTGAAGAAGGAGGCTTAAGGGTATAATTGACATTTCATATTTAAAATTAATATATTATTAAAAATTATATCCTAACTTCCATGATCATACCAAACATACTTTTATCTCCACTTCTGCTTCCAATTCCACTTCCATTTCTACTTCCAGTTCTACTTCCACTTCCATTAAAAACTCTTCTATTATACCAAACGAGGCATATATGGACTAAGAAGAGGAAGATTTGTCTCAGAGATTAAAGCATCTTCTGAAAGATGATTGATCTCTATGAGGTTTTCTATTTTTTGAGAAAGAATTCTTTTTGACAGAAAAAGGGAGATTTCTATGGGTAAACTGAGATATAAGAGTAGTAGAGGGAGAATTAGAAAGATTCGAAGAGCTAAAGGCTTCACTCATGATTTCTGGGTTTCTTCTTACTTACCTTTGTTAGACCTTGTTTAAGTTCTTTTTCCTGGTGCTTTAATCATAAAAATAATAAAATTATCTATATATGGAGGTAATTAATTAAGTGTACTAAAAAAATGTCGACGACTCTTCTATATTTCTATCCATTGATTACGATAGTTGTCTTTTCAATGAAAGGGACCAAGTGTGTATAGAGAGAGAGAGAGAGAGAGAGAGAGAGATTGAAGGACCACGAGGAGGATTAATCAATTAAGTGTTTGTTTTAGCTTTTTGTAAGCATTTTTAGGGTTGATTAAATAAATATATGAGAAGAGTTTTATCCCAACTTGTGAAAAAAGATTTCTGAATTCATGGTTTGCTTGTTTCACAATTTATAAATTAATAAGATTCACAGGGGACAGTTATCCATAGTTGTTAAAAAAAAAAAGAATTAATATGAGGTCTTAAGAAAGATATTTAATTAATAAAAAGTTTCAATGATAACTGATGAGCATATAATAACAAGTTTCAGAATAATAAATAACAATATATCACTTTTTGTTATATTGAGACGTCTTATTAATTTAATCCCTTACTTGGGACTTCACAATAATTCCCAAAAAAAAATCATGAAATGATTATAGGGTAATTCACAAATTATATTCATCAATTTATAACTCACTTGATATTATTTTACAACTAATCATATCGAGTATATGACTTCCAATGATAGGGGGAAAATTGTTTTTTGAAATAATTTACAACTCATTCCATAATTTCAATGGGAAGTTCTCAATCAGGTGCTTGATATATATGCGTAGGCCGAAAACAGTCACATTAGTACAAGCCAAAATCTACAATAATACTCCTAAACTTTATGTTAAGTGTATATAATCCGTGACCTTTTAAAATCTAAATTTAATCTTCGTTAATTTCTGATTTTTAACATTAAATCTCTTTTGTTAAGTGATTAATGGAAAGTACTACGTCAAATCAATAAGAATGGCGTGGCATCATATAATTATAAGGGAAAATCCCTGAAAAGGAACTTAAAAAATCTGAAAAGATAGGGAGGTGTTTCAAATTTGGCTAATCCCACAGAGGTGGTTTTGACTGAAATGGGATTTACAATTTCAGCAGAAATGACACATTTGCCCATCTGATGTAAGAGAAAATAATATGGTGGAGCGTAAGAGGGGCAGGATGAGAGGGAAGGAAAGAGTTGCCGCTATCCAACCGAAGTGAGATATGCATTTTTTGAGTCATCGATGTTCTTCCCTTGCCTAATCAATCCTCAATCATGGTATTTTTCATCTTCATTTGGATGGTAAAAGATGAATTCGGAGCTGGGTATTTGGGTTTGAGGGACGTGAACGTTGATGTTTGGTTGGGGGAAAAATTTCTGATGATTGTTGAATCTAATAGGAGGTTGCGATGGTATATATATTAGGTGAGTCAGATGTATAAGGGTGGAGAAAAAAAATAGGGTGGATTTTGTGAGAAATGAGTAAAATGAAGTTGATAAACCGTTATGCAAATTTTTCTGAACTGATAGTGTGCTAATTTATTTGTTACAGGGAATTTAACAAAATGGATAAAACTAAATGCTCACTCCAGTGTTCCACAAATCTGCATTAGGGTTTATTAACTTCATCGTACTCATTTCCCACAAAATCTATCCTATTTTTTTCTCTTCACCCTTATACCTCTAACTCACCTAATATATATACCATCGCAGCCTTTTATCAAATTCAGCAATTATCAGCAATTTTTTCTCCAACCAAACATCAACGTTCAAGTCCCTCCAACTCAAATGCCCAGCTCCAAATTCATCTTTTACCACCTAAATGAAGATGAAAAAACCTATGATTGAGGATCGATTAGGCAAGGGAAGAATATCGTTGACTCAAAAAATGCATACCTCACTTCGGTTGGATAGCGGCAACTCTTTCCTTCCCTCTCATCCTGCCCCTCTTGCGCTCCACCATGTTCTTTTCTCTCTCACTTCTTTTCTCTTACATCAGATGGGCAAATGTGTCATTTCTGCTGAAATTGTAAATCCCAGTTTAGTCAAAACCACCTCTGCGGGATTAACCAAATTCGGAACACTTCTCTGTCTTTTCACACTTTTGAAGTTCCTTTTTAAGGATTTTCCCTAATTATAAATAATTTAAATTTTAAATATCAAGTGAGACAAAAATGAAAAAATTTCAATGGGAGTTTTTAGTTTAGATCCTCATTTATTTGATGTGGCAATTTTTTCAGTAACTTAATGGTTAAATTAATGGCGGAGAGCTTAATGTCAAAAATTGAAAGAATTTTCAAGGGGGATATAGCTATTTTCTAAACTAGACGTAATTTTTTTTCTTTTTAAGAAAAAAGTTCTGGTGGGCAAAGCATGCGGTACCATGTTATGGAACATGTCCACAGACCAAGATCAAGAAGTATGAGATGAAAATTTTTTATTTTGTTTCTTATTTTTAATTTAAAGTGATGATACCAATATCAATATATACAATCAAAATTATAATAGACTGTTTTATTTACAAATCATCGACTATATTTTAATTTTTGAATCTCCATACAATGGGGAAAAAAAGGAGGAGGAAGAAGAAACAAGTCTAGTTATACATTGAAACGGACAATTTAATCGGGCATTAAATTTAAATTGGACATGTTTTTTCATGTTGTTCCTAAAAATATAATCTTTTTAGGGACATGATATTATCATTTTCTGCAATATATTTGATCCTTCAGTTGTTCATGTGCCACCACGTCTTTTCTTCTTTTTCTGCCGACAAAATTTGGCGAAACAAACCCATATCCATATAATACATTACATGTGCGATATTCAACGATATATATATATATATATATAAATTCTATCATTTGTATTACTATTTTTTGACTTGAAAACTTGAAAAATTAATGTAAATACATTTATATTACTAGTTTAAAACTCAAATAACACCGGCAGAAGGAGTAGGATTTAATATGAATCCTCATCATGAACCTGTGTGAAATTTCGCCAACTATGTGCACTAGCAACTGCTGGTTGTGAAGGTTTAACAAAATCAGGGTAAAAAGTATTTCTATTCCTCCCCGCCAACACAAAGTTGTCTTACAATGTAAAGCCCCATTAAATCTCTTTTAGTCTCGAGTTCATCTCTTAGAGAGGCATTTGTATTGGGAGGAGCCACACTGAAGGCATTTATGAACAAGCCATTCTCATCTCTAAAACAGCAGTATTTTGGGTGCGTCGGCCTTTTTTTTATTTTATTTTAAAATGTTTTATGTATTCTTATTTATAAGGATTTAATTATATGCCGCATCCTAAAATATTTTTTGCATTGGGTATCCCAAATTATCCAGAAATATTATTTTGATAGTACCCAATATTCTAAAATATTTTTTCAATAACACCAAATATCTTGAAATATTTTTCAGTAACACCTAGTATCTCAAATTAATTGATTTTTAGTGCATTCATCACTTTGGTACCGGATGCACTAAAAATTAATTAATTTGAGATACTGAGTGCTGCTAAAAAACACTTCAGGTTGTTAAATAAAACTTAGCTCAAACGATTAAAAAAACTAAGAAGAATCCTCTCTTTGGGGATGAGCATTCCCTGTTCATCTAAATCAAATACTGGATAATCATATAAAAAGAAAATATTACTATTCCTCCAATTCCATACTTTCCAATTGGACACGCCCCATAATAACTTCCAAGCACCCGGGATATTTTTCCCATCTCTCTTTTGAGATTAAGGAGCTGTTTGGTACGAGGGATTTGGAGAAAAAGTACCATTTGACGTTCCATTCTAAGAGATCAAGTCGTCTACAAATTCAGGCATAAGGGGCATCATTGATTGTTGGATCCAACTACTCAAGATTCTGAAAAAGAATTGGAGATGGGCCGGGCCCCTCATCTGAGTCATGGCCCAAAACCCCACATTTGGGAGATAGCACTAGCAGTAGTGGGTGGTACAAGCCAGTCTGTTGATATTTTGATCCAAACTGTTAACGCTCGGAATCTAAATGTAGGACACAGTTTAGGAGTGGATTTAGGGGTGAATGTGTCTATTTTAAGAAGTCAAAGAGTAATAATTGATAAATACATGCACCTAAACATGTATCCTTACTTCTCTTTTCCTTTTTTAATCAAGGGGGGTCAAAGGGCAATTTCACATTCAGAACTTATATCAATACAGTCCTAGAGAGTTTTTTGATAGAGGAATCTATTATAAGACTTTGTTACTATTTTTTTTTATCTTTGGACTTGAGTTCGATTTTCCCAAACAATTTTGATGGGCATTGTGCATCGGCCAATGGAGAGAGCAGAGATGGTGCGAAGCGATCAAGAGAGCCACAGAGGAGTGAGCAGACAATTAGAATTTTAGAGTTCACTACTTCACTCACTCAGCAGACATCCATTTAGGATTTTAAGTATTTTTTTAAATATGTGTGTGTATATATTTTAATATACAAGGCGGGACAGGATCGGGAAGTCCCAATTGCTCGGGATCGAAACTGGATGACTAGGACTGGAAAACTTTGAACATCCTTTTATAAGAGATAGATAATTAATTTAGGGATATTAGAAAAATTAGATAAAATAGTTTGTTATAACAATTGGGTGCTGCAGTTTCTAAAATATTCTCTTTAATCATATGCATTGAAACTGCTATTTGATAGAAAATTTCTTAATATGTCCAATTGATCATTTGGTACTAAAATTATAGATTTAGATGACAAAAACGAATTGAACTGAGATCTTACATCGGACCAAAATAAACCCCTCATCTAGGTTTCTACAAGTCATGGCTAGTATGCCACCGAGAGGGAACAACTCGCACTAATGTCATGGCTAGTAGAAGTCATTCTCGTAGAATGGAAATGGTTTCCTCCTCAATTCTACTCACAAGCCAAGAGAAAAGCAAAGAAATTACAAAACACCCTTGGCAGGCACACATCCCACAAATGAATTATACATCTCATACACCATATATACAACATACAAAAATTAAGAGTCAGCAAACTATCATCAACTTCAAATCAAAACTAAATTCTCACATGAATGAACAACTATGCCCCCAACAACGAAAATGCTGACACACATGCCTAACAGGCTAACACAGCAATTGCAGGAAGACTCTCTAGTGATGCAGTAAACAAGGCACACACATATCTCAGAAAAGAAATAAAACATGCAAACATAGTTAATTTATGAAAACAACAGACGTTCGCGACTGAAATGACAAAGGGTGAATTACTACGGAGTATCACTTACATGAATGTAAGCTGCATTCATAAAGTGAAAACTGAGTATCTGCACAATTTAACCAATTTAATCGCATTGTGCCACCATATAAATTGTATTGGAGGTAGTTGCTGCTCAATTGAACCAATTTAATCAGTCATGCCCCATAGGAGTATTTGTCAACAAGAGAATGACGCAAACAACGCCAACTGAAGGATTGACGTTGTGCCGAAATACAGAATGGTAGAAGCATTTACAATAAAAGCTTAAAGCAAATTGTGATCAATCAAGGGAAATCTAACCATAACATCAGGCCTGCTCCAACACGTTTCGAGTGAACAAAATTCCTATGAGGCATGACTGATCATCAAAGATGTGCCGAACCCGCAGGAAAAATACCAAATTTTCCAGCTTTCAAGTAATTGGAGGAAAAAAAACTAACAACAAACAGGATTAGCAGCAAACACAAGAGCATTAACATGTTGAAAATGAAAAATTGTTGAAAGTCACAAAAAGGGGGGGGGGGGTTTGGCGATAGGAGGGAAGAGTTATGAAACCAGAATTATTCATATCATTCTATTAGTTTGCATTAGTTAAACTTTGCAAGGCATGGTCAGGTCCAAGAATTTAGAATTTAATTCTCTCCAACCAAAAAACACGAATGCTGGTTTGACCCAAAGATAAAAGAATATTTCACAAAACCATTGCAAAATGACCCAAATTTACCTGCAACAGGACTAATAGACATGAAAAAGTAAACATACCCCCAAAAACACGAATGCTGATCTGATACAAATCAATACTGATAATCATGCCAACAAGATCAAATACAAGCCATTACTACCTCCAAGAATATTATAGCTAAAAATTTAACTGTCCAACCACAATCATTTAATCACAAAAATATGCATCAAATACTCACCAAACCATCAAAATGGTCAGACAAACAAACACGATTAGAAATGACATGATTATCAATTAAACTAAAGAAAAAAGTACATAGTCTAACAGACCGAATAATAATTCAAGAAACATCCACATAATTCTAATAGTTTGAATTAACTAAACTCCTAAGGTTTGCAAGGTATAGTCGGCTCCAAGAATTTAGAATTTAATTCTCTCCAACCCAAAGAACACGAAAATAAAATTTATGGACGTAGCATATGACCCAAAGAGATACAAGAATATTTCACAGAGAATTGCAAGTGAAAATTTACCTGCAACAAGACAAATGGGCATGAAGAAGTGGACATTTTTCCTAGAGCAGATTTGATACGAATCAACACTGATAAAGATCAAATGCGATTAAAAATTGGTTAAATTAAGCAGCTACTATCTCCAAGACAATTATAGCTAATTAAAATTTAACTCTGTCCAAGCACAATCATTTAATCACAAAAGATGCATCAAATACGTAAATGCTATCAACTCAGGAATACTCACCAAATCAAAATGGCCACACAAAATAAGCGATTAGAAACGATATGATCATCAATTTAAATAAATAAAAAAGTACATAGTCCAACAGAGCCAAATAAATCGAGAAACGATAACACTGTAATCTCTATCCAAAATTCCCTTAAACAAAACTAGAGCAGAGACAAAAATAGAACAAAACGACATCCTTGTTCACCAAGGGAAACACTCAGAACCTAAGCTTGGTAAAGAACCACCTGTTCTTGCCGGTCTTGAACCTCTCCTCGAATCTCTTCTTGGTCTCCTTCAACGCCGTAACCTTCTTGTCCTTAGATTGAAGGGCATCAATAGTCGCCACGTCCTTAAGATCCACATCGAGGGTGTACCGAGTGGGCATGAGATGCTGATAGTTCACGAGCTTGACGAAAGCCTTAACCCTAGATTTCTTGGCTGTCTTCTTGGCCGAATCCTTTTTGATGACTTTACTGGGGTACTTCTTAATTCCGGCGACCAAACAGTGGCCATACGGCCGGTCACGCGTGCCGTCATCGAAGTTGCGTACGATAACCGCTTTGCGACCAGCATAACGTCCTTGAAGGACAATAACGGCCTTGTTCTGCTTCAAAAACCTCACCATTTTCAACACTTTCTATTCTACCCCTACGAAGGTGACCTCTTCACTCTCCGCTGAATGATAAAAACCTAGCTGGTTTATATACATATTATTTCCGCGAAGAAATCAAACCATTGCTCATAGTGGGCTTGTGGGCTGGTTATAGAGTCCAGTGGGCTACCGGTCAAACCATTCTGGCTAGACAATAATTCACATCCTTAATTTACTTTTTTTCCTTTCTCTTATTCTTTTTTGGATAAAATGAATTAACAACGTTTTAGTACTTCTTAGAACTTAAAAAGAACTTTAAAAGATTTATTTTTTAGGATAAAATATATTTTTAATCCTTTAAATTTTACATGAAGTATACTTTTGGTCTTATATTTTTAACATTTTTAATGTTCCTAACAAAAATTGTTGACGTAGTAAACTCAAATGATGACTGAGCAGTTAACAAAGCATATTTAAATTTTAATTTTTTAAAATAATATATTTAGATTATTAAACTATAATAAACTGACAAATCGCTACAAATGAAATCGATCTTTTACTATTTAGATTATTAAAACAATATATTTATATTATTAAATTAAATTTTTTTAATACAAATATACGATCGAGTTTTTGATATTGGCCGATTCATTATATTTTTAGATATATTTTTAATTTATACATATTTTAAATTTAAGATTAATAGTATTTAGTTACACATTCACCACTTAAGCTTATGGAGTCAGCGTTTTCCATTAACAATATTAATGGTGTTATAATTTTATTATCAAAATTATAATTTATAAAGTTAAGGGATCAAAATATAGCTCAGATAAACTTAAAGAATTAAAAGTATTTGGTCCAAAAAAAAAAAGTGGTTATGCAAAATGTTTTACGACTTACACAATTAATGAAAAAAAAAAAGAATTTAGATATATTTTCAAAAGGAGATGAAAGGATAGATATGATTTCTTTACCAAATAAAATGGGTACTCTTGTCTTACAGATACAATTTTCTGCCAAAATTTTTTATATAAAGAGAACAACCAGCCTTAAGCTGGGAAAAAAAAGTTAATTTCATAGTTAATTTAGTGCAAATATTTTGGGATGTCACTTTTGTGGTTACTTTGTTGTAATACCTCAATGAACATGCTTGATTTAGTGCAAATATCACGGAATTATCATAATCTTGGAGGAGTATTTACCACTACATCATCAAAATATCAATCGATTTAATTTTTTTGACGTGGATTATTAAGAATATATTGAGGATGGGATATTGGTTAGATTAGGGGAGAGTATCTCGCTCTATCAAACAAAAATAGAGGATATAGGTCAGTAACTATGTAATTATGTAAATAATAAATTAGATGCCGTCGCAGATTATTAGGAGGTGCTATTGGGTAGATGTAGATCAGAGGAGAATATCTCGGCAAATATATAATTATGTAAATAATAAATTAGTGATATTGGGTAGATCAGAGGAGAATATCTCGGTAAATATATAATTATGTAAATAATAAATTAATGGGAGATATGTTGGGTAGATTAGAGAATATGTAGGGTATGAAAAAAAAAGGAATATCCAAGGAGGGGTTTGTGTAGATGAAGATGAAGCCGTCCCCTTTTTCCTTTTCATTTCAAATCTCTTATTCGCTTTGTGCGATTTCTTCATTTAAAGTCGGATTTTTTTTTAAGAAAAAAATCATATATCCACATAATAAAGCCATGTCAGATATTATTGCCATGTCATATTGTCCTGTCATCATGCCATTTAAGTAAGGTTAACGAAGTCAGCAACACATAAGTACAATTAACACCATAACTTTTAGGTTTAGGTCTTCGTTTTGCTAAGCATAAACATTTTCTTATTGGAGGTAATCCTATTCGAGATATTATCAGGCATTGAATGTAGGCATGTCCCACATTTAAAACTTTAGGTCCTTTTAAAGCTATATAGAACAACAGTTTTAGACAAAGCAAACTTTATAGATTAAAATTACATGTTTAAAATCACATGGACTAAGACCTAAATCAAGTAAAATCTCGGTTTAACCACTTTTTTTAGCATCTCTTCTTAAATTCTTAGGTCCTCAATTTTTTATTTTAAACATATTTTTAATAAATTTTAAATATCTTTATAATTAAAAATTTTAAACATTGCTAATATTTCTTAAAAATTATCATATATTCCTCTTATCCTTAGTATAAAAGCTATTCACCTAATCTAGGTATATTAAAAAAGTTAGATAAATAAATAAATTAATTATAAGATAAATTAAATTCCATATCAGTTTAGGTAAATTAATTTTTAAAAAAAATAAATATGAAAAATAAAGTAAATTGACCAATAAACTTGTGATTGAGTTGGTAAGCGGCTTCACCCCAAAAAGATAAGAACACAAGTGTGTCATTACCTTGAATAAACCAACTGAAATTCTTTTTCCGTGTGGATATATTTGTTATTCTATAATATAATTATTTTTTAAAAAAATGTTATTTTGAATATATTTGGCGGGTGCTAATTTTTCAATCTAATCTATGTGAATGGCGTTGTTTTGCATTTATTATTTTGAGAATATGTTTTGTGGATGCAGTTCGACGATGCTAAAAATTAAAAATGTGCTTGGATTGACGGTTGAGATTTTCTGTCATTATTTGATGGATAGCATTTTGTCTGGTTATGAGCATGTTTTTTTGGACGCACAAGATTTACCCACGTGTGCCGGACTTCTAGGATCAAGTTATAAACAAATGTAGAAAGAGGATAATCACAAGTGGAGAACATAAAGAAAATAAATTTAGGAGGAAAAACATACCGCAACACCAATGTAATGGACCAATATCATGTATTTAAAGGCTCGGTAGAAAACAGATAAGGTGATAAGAAGAATTAAAACCAAATAGAAAAATGCTTAAAACGTGGGCTTGAAAAATTGAATCAAAATGCTAAATTAGTTTGAATAAAAATTAAAATGTATATGAGAAACACGTAGGGCATATTTGGTTTAAAGGGAGGGGATTGGATGGGAGGGGATGGAATGGGAGGAGGAAGAATCACCTTGTTTGGTTTGGTTGGAGGGGGAGGAAGGGAAAGGTTTTTTAATGATCCTTTGTTTGGTTTAAGAGGGGAGGGAAGGGAAGATAATATTTAATTTACCATTTTATCCTTAAACATTAGTTTATATATTTTTCCTTATATAAATTATTTAAATTAGTTTACACCTCAATATGAATTATATAATTTATAAAAAAAAGATGAAGATATAAAATAGAAATAGTTTTCAATTTCCCTCAACTTAATTTCTTATTATATGAATATTCCAGTAATTATCATATTAAATTAAATGAAAAATTCCTTCTATTGAAAAACAATGCAGAGGAGTTGCAAAATATATACATATATATATATATATATATCATACGCTCACACTTGTATTATGGATTTTTGGATAACTCTGGTAAAAAAAAAACAAAGATTTATGGATAACATTTTACAGTCGAATTCACCTGCGAAAATATCATCACCAAAATTATATTTTAATCGCCATTCATTCCGCTGGAGATATTCATACTCATGATTTGGTTGAACTACAAGGTTGGAAAAAAACACACACAAGCGTGAAACACTGGAGATGATAAAAGAAGTTATATTTTTATTGAAGACTCATAGGGTATAATTAGGAATATGAAAAGATTATGGGGGTAAAATAGTCTCAAATTTTTGGCTCCATCCAAAACACCCTAATTTGGAGGGAGCCAATTTGAGGGAGTGGGAGGGATTTGGAGCCCCTTTTTTGGGGCCCCTCCCCTCTTACTTTTCATACCAAATAAGGGGAGGGGCTCATTTTTAATCCCCTCCCCTCCAACCAAACAGACCCTTAAACCCTAAGGGCATCTATGGTCGCGCCTGGACTGAAAAATGATCTTTCTAGGGTACTTCTTAATGTTGACGACCAATATGTATGATCATTGCTTTGAAACCACTACTAGAGTAAAGTTGCCTTGTTAGGCTTCAAAAACTTGACCATTTTCAAAAATTTCTACCTTTTTGAACTATGAATTTGCTTCTTCCTCTACCTCGCTTGATGATAAAAACTCCACTCACCTGTATGCATGTAATCTAAGTATTCAAAGTTCATAAAAAAAAAATACATACAATTGATTAGCTAATTAGACTTTTGAGCCATTAATGAAAAATGCATATTACAAATTTTAGTTTTACATTTATATTTACATTTTGAACGAATTTAGTTTTCCTTTGGGTGGGCAAGATGATGCAAACAGCCATGTCATTAATTAATATCCTCTCACCACATTCTTTGCTACATGTGGCCTCTCCATTGGCTGGTTGTGCGTCTCTCTATTTGTTTAGTACTTTTAAAGGCAATTTGGTAAAATTGCTTGATAGGCTAGCCAAAGCATAACATCGATGGTTGAAATATCAATCGGGTTGGATTTAATAGAAGGAATTTGCTTCTCATAGTCTGACGAATCAATGTTCAAAATTCAACTAAGAGATATGTTCACATTTAATAATTGATAATGTCTCAGACAAAATTACCTCAAATATAAGATCAATACATGTCCTTAACCAAAAAAAATTGATTATTCAAATAAAATGATCTTTATCTAAATAGCCAAATAAATTTCAAATTTACATACTTTAAAAACACAAATATTTGCGCATGATATGATATGATAACTTTGTGAAAAAGAACATGGAGGAAATAAAAGAAGAAAAGAGAATGTGAAAGAAGCGTGAAGTGTGGAGTTGTATGGAAAAAGTGTAATTTCTGAAATATGGAAAGTGGAGAGTGGAAGATATTTTATGAGTGGGGAAGATGACTTATGTTTTATTAAACCCAGAATGGCCATTGAACCAGTCTGAATAGTGTATTAAGGGTCAATAAGTCAGATCAGAGTCAAACTAGAGTTAGCCCGGGGTTGAACCAGTGAGAAAATAAACTTGAACGATAATATTTTTTGAAATATTTTTGAAATTTGATAATTTTTTAAGAATAAATGATAATATTTTTGAGTGATCTTTTTTTTTTTTTACATTAGAAAGTAGACATCTCAAGCTTTCCATAGAATCATAATTTATAATTTTTGAAAATATATAGAATTCAATATGAATTTTTAAAATCAGAAAAGTCAAAATAAATATTGACGGACCGGACTAGTTTGATGACCAGTTCGACAGTTTCCATAATCGAATCAGCCGGTCTGATTCGGTTTTAATAACATTGCTTCAATGTGATACCAATTTTATGGCAATTAGAACATTGTCAATGACTTACCCTTTTTTTTGTGTACCAGCATTTTTTTTTTACTAGCGACTTGCCCTTTAATTTCTACCCTCCCATGTGAATTTATAAGGTGCCTCATTCGTTATAATTTATTTGGATCCTACAATAATTTACTATTCGTATAACCTACTAACTTGAGATTACAATTATATGTAAAGATTGAGGAACCTTTCAACTTCTATATTCATAAATAAAAAGGGTTGATTTATATCCACTTAGCATTTAAAAGTAATTTTTAGTACACTCAACGTCCTAAAATATTTTTCACTAGTATTCAATATTCTTAAATAATTTTTTATATAATTTTTTTTCTTATATGATTTTCTCAGTAGCAATGAGCACCTTAAACTAAGGATAATGAATACTAATAGAAAAATACTTTAAGATGTTGAATGCATTAAAAATTACTTTATAATATTGGGCATTGTTGAAACATGGTTTTAGAATGTTAAATAGATCATAAATTATTTTAGAATACGGAGTTTAATAAAGAAAATACTTTAGGTTGTTAGGATTAGATGATTATGCAATTAATAGAGATAAATTGAAAAAATTATAAATTTGAGGAGTAAAATAGATTGAAATGCTATACTTGTAACCAAACAAATTAGTCAACTAGCCTCTATATTTAATATGAGAGGAAGGGTTTCTAACCATTGTTTTTTATTTTTAAAACTTGAAGGTGAAATATTGCTTTAACAATTATAGTTATGTGTAACTTAATGTAATAGTTCGTTGAATAATCCGCTTCAAATTAACAAAAAGTAAAAATAAAATTTGATTATGGTAAATTGCGTATGATTATAAGTGGAATTCACTTAACCCACTTCAAGTAAAAATGTACTATTCTTTTAGGGTCTGTTTGGTGTGAGGGATTTGGAGGAGAAGGGAGGGGAGTGAAAATTTTTATGAGTTGAATTTTAAAAGATTGAAGAAGTGGGGTAATAAAATTTTAAGAAAGAGAATATATAAAATAAAAGAGTAAGAAAAATTAATTAAAAATTTCTAACCCCACTTCTCTAATTTTTTTAAATTCATCTTAAAAAAATTTTCCCTCCGCCCACTTTCCTTCCCCTCCCCTCAGACCAAACAAGCCCTTAGGGTTAAGGAAAAAAAATGTACAATGCTACTATATCCATTGATTACTATATCCTCCCCTCCCCTCTGAAAAAACCCCAACCAAACAAAAGGACTGAGAGGAGGATTAATGACACTTATTTACCCACAATTTATAAAATACTACTAATAAGTTAATAGGGGATATTGGTCTAGAAAAAGGGTCTTTCCACTAACTTTTTTCTTCACTTAATACCTCAACTATTGGATTATGTTTTAATTGATACGATTTAATGTTATATAACAATATTATAATTATATATTTTTATTATATATAATATCATAATAATATTTAATATATATAATTAAATCTCACCCATTAAAATAAAATCTCATGGTTTAGATATTCAATAGAGAGGAAGTTGAGAGAAGGATTAGTGGAAACACAATTCTTTTTCTCATTTTCTTCTTAGAATTTCATCTCCACCCTTAAATCAAAAAATGAATGGTTCAGATTTAATATTTTCTAAAACTATGATTATAGTGTTTATAAATTAATTTTTCTATTATTTGTGTTTGTATTACATTTATGAATTGAGTAAATCATATTTTAACAGTGTAAATTTACTTATTTATGTGTAAAAACAGTGTTTTTAAGCTCGGACCGGACTGGTTGGTGCGACCACAAAACCGTTGGACCGGTGGTTCGACCGGTCTGGTTTGGCTATTAATCCCGGTTCGATCGGGTTTCACACAGTTTGACCGGTTTTCTCACGGTTTGACCAGTTTTTTTTATATTTTATTCAAATTTTCATATAAATAATTCTAAAATCTTTTCTTCCTCATCGGTCTAGTCCCGGTTTAGTTTCGGTTTGATTCCGATTTGACCCACTAACTCTTGACCCAGTACTCCGACCGGTTCAGTGATCGGTCTGGGTTTCAGAACTTTGATTTAAAAAAATAGTTTATAAAATATTAAATTTAGACCATCTATTTTTTTAAGATCTAATGGTGGATATAAGATTCTAAGAAGAAAAGAAGAAAAATGATTCTGAGAAAACCCAGACCCGTGGAGTGGAACGGAAATGGAACACACCCCTCTCCCACATTGATCCATAGTTGTTAAAAAGGATTTCATGAAATGACTCTAGGGTAATTTATAACTTGTATTCATCAATCTATAACTCAATTGATATTATTTTACAACTAATCATATAGATTTTATGACTTCAAATGATATACAAAAATTTGTTTTGAGATAATTTGCAACTCATTCCATAATTTCATTGGGAGTTATATATCCGGCCCTTGATATATATATATATATATATATATGTATGCGCATAATGCTGGAAAAAGTGACATTTATATAAACTAAAATCTATAATACCCTTTATATAGGTCAATGGTAAATAATCCTGAAAATTTAAAGTTTAAATTTAATTTCTTTAACGTTTTAAGTTTTAACATTAAACCTCTTGCCGGTACGGATGAAACTACCACGTCAAATTAATGAGAATAATGTGACATCATACAATTAAAAAGAATTTAAATTTTGAAAAATTAAGTGAGTTAAATGCAACCATCAAAAAAGTCGGAGGGAGTTTTCAGTTTTGTATAATATAGACTAAAGTTTTTTAATCTTTATTCAATTGACGTGGCAATTTCCATTATTAAAGTAATCATAAAATTTTTGCTCAAAAAAAACAAAAAGTAATCATAAAACTAACGGGAAGGGTTTAATGTCAAATTCTAAGGGTCTGTTTAGTATGAGGGATTTGGAGGGGAAGTAAGGAAAGGGAAAATTTTTATGAATTAAATTTTAAAAGATTGAAGAAGTGTGTTAATAAAATTTTAAAAAAGAGAATATAAAAGATAAAAGAGTAAGAAAAATTAATTAAAAATTTTTAACCCCATTTCTCTAATTTTTTTAAATTCAACTCAAAAAATTTTTCCATCCATCCACTTTCCTTCCCCTCCCCTCAGACCAAACAAGCCCCAAACGTTAAGAGATTAACTTTAAATTTTCAAACATCGAGAGTTATATGTAGTTGACAAAAAGTTCAAGATATTTTTGTATATTTTAACATATTCATATATAGCTCTTTTTTAAACTATACGTTTTTCTCTTTTTTAAAAAAAAGAGAGTCTTGGCGGGCAAAGCATGTAGTACCATGCTATGGATGATATATATTCATGTCCACAGACCACGATCAAGAATTATGGGATGTACATTTTTTAAGTTGTTTCTTATTTTTAATTTAAAGTGATAGTACCATTATCAATATATACAATCAAGTTTTTAATAGACAGTAATATTTACAACAATACATTATCGACTATAATTTTCATTTTTGAATCTCCATGTCTAGTTATAGTAAAACAAATCTGTGTTATCAAAAAAAAAAAATTATAAATACTCTCAAGTTTGGAAAAATGTCTGGTTCTAATGAATCGAAATGCAACTCACCTAACCTTTCTAGTTATAAGAAACAAACAAAAAATTTAACAAGGCATGAAATTTAAATCCGACAGTTTTTGCATGTTGTGCGGAAACAAATGACCTTTTTAGAAACATGACATTTTTACCACCGGAAGGGTGTGTGTGGCTGGATACAAATGGTTCAGTCAACAACCAGTAGGAGGCAGCGTGTGGAGGAGTGATTCGAGACACCAGGGGCAATTGGGTCCTAGGATTTCAACGAAAGCTGGGGTTTGTTCCGCCGACAGCTGCGGAACTCCTTGCCATACAGACGGGTCTCCAGTTGTGTAAGCAATATGGATTTCAGAGGATCATAGCTTACACAGATTCTCTTGAGGTGTATCAGTTGATCATACGAGATAGTGGTCTTACTCACCCGTTCAGGTATGTGATTAATGCAGTAAGAGATTTGATTTATTCAGAATGGGACACTGAATTGAGATATGCACCGAGGGAAACAGTCAGGTGTGCAGATTATCTGGCTCGAGACGCGCAGAATTTATTTCAGAGTATGGTAGTTTTGCCAGTTTCCCATTATAAATGTATTCCCATTCTTATGGAAGATATTAATCCCTTCTTTTGATGTTTATGATGTCTTGTAATCCGTAATTTCCAAATTAGCTTGGCCACTCTTCAAATCAAAAAGAAAAAAGAAAGAAACATGACATTTTCATTTTCTGCCATGTATTTGATCCGTCAGTTGTTCATGTGCCACATGGCTTTTTCTGCTTTTATGGGTGTCAAAATTTGGCTAAACATACCCGTATCCATATAATACATGTGCGCTACTTCATGCCACATATAATAAATTCTATTAATTGTATTACAATACTTTATGACTTCAAAAATTATTATTTTAATTTAGGGTTAAGGTGCAAAAATATCCATGAATTTTTCTTAAAAATGTATCAAACACCATAAACTTTATTTAGATGCAAAAATACCTATAAACTTCTCAAAATGGGGGCAAAAATAGTCATACCGTTAATTGGTATAAATGTCTGTTTTGTAGAACCCACATTATTATTTTTTAAATACAAAAATACCCGTGAACTTTTCAAAAATTTATGGTGTTGGATGCACTTTTAATAAAAGTTTTTGGATATTTTTATATTTCAAAAAATAATAATGTGGATCCCACAAAACAGACGTTTGTATCAATTAACGGTGTAGCATTTTTGCCTCATTTTAAGAAGTTTATGGATATTTTTACATCTAAAAGAAATTTATGATGTTGGAAGCACTTTTAAGAAAAGTTCACAAGTCTTTTTCAACCTTAACCCTTTAGTTTATTATTAAAAAATATCTTTATATTACTTGTTTATTTATTTATTTTTTATAAGCACGAACATCTTCATATTGAAGACAATCTCGAGCAGGGCAAAGTCAGGCAAAACTCAAATAAATGGGTGCTCAATATGTCCCAGCAAGCTGTCAGCTACAAATGATAGAGGTGAACACAAATTCAGATCTTGAAAATTACACTTGTTAGGAAAGTCACTCCAAACACCGAAAGCGATTACTCCTTGATTAATTAAATTTTTAAAAAAATGGGTACCTGCCATTGATGATGGATCGTGGGTACCGATTCAATTGAGTAGGGGTGGCCCTCTTATTTCTCACCTCTTCTTTGCGGATGACCTTATCCTATTTGGCGAAGCTTCAACAAGCCAGGTAGAGAGTATGTTACAAAGCATACAGGCATTTTGTGAGGAGTCGGGCCAGAATATAAATAAGAGTAAGACAAGAATATTTTTCTCCAGAAATGTGCATGCCTCTAGAGCTTTGAACTTAAGTCGTATCATGGGTGTTCAATTAACTAGAGATCTAGGAAAGTACTTGGGAATTCCTTTGGTCCATAAGAGGGTTTCTAGAATCACATTTGCTCCTATTCTGGAGAGAACGAAGAAGAAGTTGGCCGGCTAGAAAAGAGGATGTCTTAATTTAGCCGGTCGTACTATGCTTATTAAGGCAGTTCTATCTGCTTTACCTTCATACTACATGCAAACAATGCTACTTCCCAAGGGCATGTTGAAAGAGCTGGAAAGGAAAAGTCGTGGTTTCCTCTGGGGTGAAAAGGAGGATGAAAGGAAGCTTCACCTTGTGTCATGGGATCTTGTTACTAGAGATAAAAAGGATGGTGGCCTAGGGATAAAAGACCTTAGAAAACAGAATGAGGCGTTCATTATGAAGCTATGCTGGAATCTTTTATGTAATCATGATGCTCTATGGGTCCAGGTATTGAGGCATAAATATCGATGTGGTTTAGCATATATGTCGAAAGTCAACAAGAAAAAGGTAGCATCGTTCACTTGGAGAGGAATTTGTGCAGTTTGGGATAAGTTTCAAAAAGGACTAGGAGTCAAAGTTGGAAATGGTGAAACGGCTTCGTTCTGGTATGACAACTGGTCAGGGATGAATAGACCTTTGATTGAACTCGTTCCGAGGTTGGAAGCCTTGGCGGACAAGAATGTGAAAGTTAATGAGTATGTTACCCATTGGGGCGAGTGGGATATTCATAAGTTGAGCACGTGGTTCCATCCTCATGTTATCGAACAAATTCGGTGTGCTCATCCGCCCAGATAGGAGAGGGGAGAGGATAAATACTTTTGGAAACATTCTTCTGACGGTCGTTTTTCTATTAACTCTGCCTATCATTTTCTTTTTGAAGGTATCCATAATGCGGATGAATCGGTTTGGAAGACGTTGTGGAATGGAAGGGCCCGGAGAAGATCAAATCCTTTATGTGGCTGTTTGCGCACGGTCGAGTTCATACTAGCCAGCTGAGAGCTACTAGACGTGTTGCTGATTCTGCAGACTGCCCTTTTGGATGTCACCAAGAAGAGGATTTGATGCACCTTGTGCGGGACTGCAGCAATACAAGGGAGAGATGGATATCCATTGTCAAGCCAGAGTTGTGGGAGAAGTTCAGCTCTCTATCAGATACAGAGTGGTTACTGTGGAACTTGAATCATAAAGCAGGAAGGGATTTCACTAAGAAAGTCAGATGGGACACTCTTTTCGGATATGTTTGTTGGGACATCTGGGTTAGCAGGTGCAAGAAGCTGTTTGATGAAGATGACGAGATAAGTTGCCAAAATGCTCTCTCTAGTTTATTTAGAGCAAGTTGGGACCAGGATCTCATGTCCCAGTGTCAATTCTACGGCCATCTTCGACGTCAACCTGAGGTGGGGCGTCTCTTAATCCCAGGCTTTATCTCTCTGGAAGTTGGTGGCTCAGTTTTAGAAACACGACAGAGTGCATGCGGAGGAGTGATTACATCTGAAGAAGGACACTGGGTTTACGGATTTAAATGTAAACTCACACCAGTTCCCCCGGCCGTTGCTAAGATTGTTGCGATTGTTCAGGGTTTACAGCTTTGTTGGAACAATGAATACAGGAAAGTACTTATTTTCACTGATTGTATTGAGGCTATAAACTTACTTATGAGAGGGTGTGATGACCGCCACCCTTTTAGTGATATCATAGCAGATGCTAGATTATGGTTGTCTAAATCTTGGCAGGTTTTGCTTAGACATCGGCCTAGGGAGTTTAATACAATAGCGGACTCCTTAGCCAAGTCTGCTCACAGTATGCAGGAGAATTTTGTCATCCTTTATAACCCACCAACTCCTTTTCCAGAGGTGGTTGGTACTGAAGGATGAGGCCTTGCTATTAGGTCATAGTTGTCATTGATTGATTTGTAGTGTGTAGGTTGGTTCACACTTGTAACTTTTCTTGTGAAGTTATAATGGATATACAGTTTCATTCAAAAAAAAAAAATTGTTTCCCTCGTATTGTTGGATCCACCTATTCATGAATGAAGAACTAATACACCCAACAATGAATGCTGACACACATGTCTAACAGGCTAAGATAGCAATGGCAAGATGACTCTGGAGACGCAAGGAACAAAAAATGCAAACATGGTTCATTTATGAAGACAACAGACAAATGCAACTGAAATGACAGAGGATGAATGTAAGCTACATTCATAAAGTGAAAACTGAACATCTTGCAAGTTCCAAGATAATGGTGCAAACACATTGAGCCACCACAAAGAATGACAGCAACATTTACAATGCAAGCTAAAAGCATATTGTGATCAATCAAGGGAAATCTAGCTATACATCAGGGATGCTCCAATATGTTGAGTGAGCATAAGCTTTCTCTTGCAAGTTCTTTCCTAGGAAATCCTTTGTTACACAGCAATGGAGCATGTACCAAAAGAAAAACAAATTTACAACACAAGGTAATGGGAGAAAAACGAAATTTAAAGGTGTGCCAAATCCACAAGAGAAATCCCAAATTTTCCAGATTGCAAGTAATTGGGCATAAAAACTAACAACAAACAAGATTAGCAGCAAACAAAAAAGCATTAACATGTTGAAATGAAATATTGTTGTGTTAAAAATCACAAGTGAAAAAGCAGGAAATACTCTGTTCAGTTTCCGGTTTGTTTCCGACGAATAGGAGGGAAAAGATGTAAAACTAAAAACATCTATCTGACTCTATTAGTTTGTATTAGCTAAATTTTGCATGGCATAGTCTGCTCCAAGAATTTAGAATTTAATTCTCTCCAACCAAAAAAACACGAAAATAAAATTTGGATGTAGCATGACACCCAAAGGGATACAAGAATATTTCACAAAACACTGCGAGATGAAACTTTACCTGCAACAAGACTAATAAGCATGAAAAAGTGAACATTTTCCCCCAGAGCAGATTTGATATGAATCAACTCTGATAAGCATCCCAATAAGAACTTATGCGATTAAATTGGTTAAATTAAGCAGCTACTACCTTCAAGACGATTATGGCTGGAATACTCACCAAACCATCAAAATGGGCAGAAAAACATAAGCGATTAGAAACGACATGATTATCAATTTAACTAAAGAAAAAAGTTCTTAGTTCAACAGACCCAATAATAAACCGAAAACGATAACTCTACAATCTCTATCCAAAATTCCCTTAAACAAAACAAAAAATAGTATAAAACGACGTGGTTGTTCCCCACAAGAAACACTCAGAGCCTAAGCTTCGTAAAGAACCACCTGTTCTTGCCGGTCTTGAACCTCTCCTCGAATCTCTTCTTGGTCTCCTTCAACGCGGTAACCTTCTTGTCCTTAGATTGAAGGGCATCAATAGTCGCCACGTCCTTAAGATCCACATCGAGGGTGTATCGAGTGGGCATGAGATGCTGGTAGTTCACGAGCTTGACGAAAGCCTTAACCCTAGATTTCTTGGCTGTCTTCTTGGCCAAATCTGTTTTGATGACACTGCTTTGAATCGTAAAGTTGCCTTATTAGGCTTCAAAAACTTGACCATTTTCAAAAATTTCTACCTTTTCGGACTATGAATTTGCTTCTTCCTCTACCTCGCTTGATGATAAAAACTTGACTCGTCTGTATACATATAATCTAACTATTCAAAGTTTATAAAAAAAAATACATACAATAAGTTAGCTAATTATACTTTTGAGCCATGAATGAAAAATGCATATTACAAATTTTAGTTTTACATTTATATTTACATTTTGGACGAAGTAAGTTTTCCTTTGAAAAGGGTGGGTAAGATGATGCAAACAGCCATGTCATTAATTAATACCCTCTCACCACATTCTTTGCTAAATGTGGCCTCTCATTGGCTGGCTGTGCTTCTCTCTATTTGTTTAGTACTTTTGAAGGCAATTTGGTAAAAGTGCTTGATAGGCTAGCCAAAGCATAACATCGATGGGTGAAATATCAGTGGGGTTGGATCTAATAGAAGGGATTTGCCTCTCATAACGTGATGAAATCAATATTCAAAATTTAGTTAAGAGATGTGTTCCATTTAGTATCTGACAATGTTTCAGACAAGATTACCTCAAATATAAGATCAATACATGTCCTTAACCAAAACAAAAAATTGATTATTCAAATAAAATGATCAGTATCTAAATAGCCAAATAAATTTCAAATTTACATACTTTAAAAACACAAATATTTGTGCATGATATGATATGATAACTTTGTGAAAAAGAACATGGAGGAAATAAAAGAAGAAAAGAGGATGTGAAAGAAGCGTGAAGCGTGGAGTTGTATGGAAAAAGTGTAATTTCCGAAAGAGTGTAGTTTCCAATTGGACACGCACCATAATAACTTCCAAGCACCCGGGATATTTTTCCCATCTCTCTTTTGAGATTAAGGAGCTGTTTGGTACGAGGAATTTGGAGAAAAAGTACCATTTGACGTTCCATTCTAAGAGAGCAAGTCGTCTACAAATTCAAGCATAAGGGGCATCATTGATTGTTGGATCCAACTACTCAAGATTCTGATTAGGCATTGGAGATGGGCTGGGCCCCTCATCGGAGTCATGGCCCAAAACCCCACATTTGGGAGATAGCACTAGCAGTAGTGGGTGGTACAAGCCAGTCTGCTGATATTTTGATCTAAACTGTTAGCGCTTGGAATCTAAATGAAGGACACAGTTTATGAGTGGCTTTAGGGGTGAATGTGTCCTTTTTTTTCATCTATTCACATCACAAAACTATATAAATATATCTCTTTTAAATTTAATAATAGTAGAATAAATAAATATAATATGAAAAAAAGTGTTAAATAAAAAATATTGAGAATTAATTAAATACATTATCAAAGGAAAGAAGATAAAGGAGAGAATAAGTGTATTTAAGAAAAAAAAATAAAAAAGCCCGTTTATCCCGTTTTTAAACGGGCCGCCGAAACCTGTTTAATTTAGGCAGGCTGGTGGGCGGCCCGAATTACCAACTCTAATTCTTAGGGAGTTTTTTGATAGAGGAATCTACTGGGACTTTGTTACTATGTTTTTTTTATCTTTGGACTTGAGTTCGATTTTCCCAAACAATTTTGATGGGCATTGTGCATCGGCCAATGGAGAGAGCAGAGATGGTGCGAGGCGATCAAGAGAGCCACAGAGGAGAGAGCAGACAATTAGGATTTTAGAGTTCACTACTTCACTCACTCAGCAGACATCCGTTTAGGATTTTAGGTATTTCTTTAAATATGTGTGTGTATTAATATACAAGGCGGGACAGGATCAAAAAGTCCCAATTGCCCGGGATCGAGACTAGATGACTAGGACTAGAAAACTTTGAACATCCCTATATGAGATAGATAATTAATTTACAGATATTAAAAAAAAAAAGATAAGATAGTTTGTTATAACAATTGGGTGCAGCTGTTTCTAAAATATTCTCTTGAACTATATGCATTGATACTGCTATTTGATGGAAACTTTCTTAATATGTCCAATTGACCCTTTGGTACTAAAATTATAAATTTAGATGACAAAACGAATTGAACTGAGATCTTACATCGGACCAAAATAAACCCCTCGTCTAGGTTTCTACAAGTCATGGCTAGTATACCACCGAGAGGGAACAACTCGCACTAATGTCATGGCTAGTAGAAGTCATTCTCGTAGAATGGAAATGGTTTCCTCCTCAATTCTACTCACAAGCCAAGAGAAAAGTAAAGAAATCACAAAACACCCATGGCAGGCACACATCCCACAAATGAATTATATATCTCATACACCATATATACAAAATACAAAAATTAAGAGTCAGCAAACTATCATCAACTTCAAATCAAAACTAAATTCTCACATGAATGAACAACTATGCTCCCAACAACGAAAATGCTGACACACATGCCTAACAGGCTAACACAGCAATTGCAGGAAGACTCTCTAGTGATGCAGTAAACAAGGCACACACATATCTCAGAAAAGAAAGAAAACATGCAAACATAGTTAATTTATGAAAACAACAGACGTTCGCGACTGAAATTACTACGGAGTATCACTTACATGAATGTAACCTGCATTCATAAAGTGAAAACTGAGTATCTGCACAATTTAACCAATTTAATCGCATTGTGCCACCATATAAATTGTATTAGAGGTAGTAGCTGCTCAATTGAACCAATTTAATCAGTCATGCCCCATAGGAGTATTTCTTTTTTTTTTATACAACCCCATACGAGTATTTGTCAACAAGAGAATGACGCAAACAACGCCAACTGAAGGATTGATGTTGTGCAAAAATACAGAATGGTAGAAGCATTTACAATAAAAGCTTAAAGCAAATTGTGATCAATCAAGGGAAATCTAACCATATGCTCCAACACGTTTCGAGTGAACAAAATTCCTGAGGCATGGCTGATCATCAAAGGCGTGCCAAACCCGCACGAAAAATACCAAATTTTCCAGCTTTCAAGTAATTGGAGGAAAAAAACTAACAACAAACAGGATTAGCGGCAAACACAAAAGCATTAACATGTTGAAAATGAAAAATTGTTGTGTTGAAAGTCACAAAAAGAGGGGGGGGGGGGTTGGCGATAGGAGGGAAGAGTTATGAAACCAGAATTATTCATATAATTCTATTAGTTTGCATTAGTTAAACTTTGCAAGGCATGGTCAGGTCCAAGAATTTAGAATTTAATTCTCTCCAACCAAAAAACATGAATGCTGGTTTGAACCGAAGATAAAAGAATATTTCACCAAACCATTGCAAAATGACCCAAATTTACCTGCAACAGGACTAATAGACATGAAAAAGTAAACATTCCCGCAGAAACACGAATGCTGATATGATACAAATCAATACTGATAATCATGCCAACAAGATCAAATACAAGCCTTTACTACCTCCAAGAATATTATAGCTAAAAATTTAACTGTCCAACCACAATCATTTAATCACAAAAATATGCATCAAATACTCACCAAACCATCAAAATGGTCAGACAAACAAACACGATTAGAAATGACATGATTATCAATTAAACTAAAGAAAAAAGTACATAGTCTAACAGACCGAATAATAATTCAAGAAACATCCACATAATTCTAATAGTTTGTATTAACTAAACTCCTAAGGTTTGCAAGGTATAGTCGGCTCCAAGAATTTAGAATTTAATTCTCTCCAACCCAAAGAACACGAAAATAAAATTTATGGACGTAGCATATGACCCAGAGAGATACAAGAATATTTCACAGAGAATTGCAAGTGAAAATTTACCTGCAACAAGACAAATGGGCATGAAGAAGTGGATATTTTTCCTAGAGCAGATTTGATACGAATCAACACTGATAAAGATCAAATGCGATTAAAAATTGGTTAAATTAAGCAGCTACTATCTCCAAGACAATTATAGCTAATTAAAATTTAACTCTGTCCAAGCACAATCATTTAATCACAAAAGATGCACCAAATACGTAAATGCTATCAACTCAGGAATACTCACCAAATCAAAATGGCCACACAAAATAAGCGATTAGAAACGATATGATCATCAATTTAAATAAATAAAAAAGTACATAGTCAACAGAGCCAAATAAATCGAGAAACGATAACACTGTAATCTCTATCCAAAATTCCCTTAAACAAAACTAGAGCAGAGACAAAAATAGAACAAAACGACATCCTTGTTCACCAAGGGAAACACTCAGAACCTAAGCTTGGTAAAGAACCACCTGTTCTTGCCGGTCTTGAACCTCTCCTCGAATCTCTTCTTGGTCTCCTTCAACGCCGTAACCTTCTTGTCCTTAGATTGAAGGGCATCAATAGTCGCCACGTCCTTAAGATCCACATCGAGGGTGTACCGAGTGGGCATGAGATGCTGATAGTTCACGAGCTTGACGAAAGCCTTAACCCTAGATTTCTTGGCTGTCTTCTTGGCCGAATCCTTTTTGATGACTTTACTGGGGTACTTCTTAATTCCGGCGACCAAACAGTGGCCATACGGCCGGTCACGCGTGCCGTCATCGAAGTTGCGTACGATAACCGCTTTGCGACCAGCATAACGTCCTTGAAGGACAATAACGGCCTTGTTCTGCTTCAAAAACCTCACCATTTTCAACGCTTTCTACCCCTACGAAGGTGACCTCTTTATAATTCGCTGGATGATAAAAACCTAGCTGGTTTATATACATATTATTTCCTTGAAGAGACCAAACCATTGCTGATAGTGGGCTTGTGGGCTGGTTATAGAGTCCAGTGGGCCACCGGTAAAACCTTTAGGGCTAGACATAATTCCTTTTTTTTTTTTTTTTTTGCCATCAGACTATAATTCACATCCTTAATTTACTTTTTTTCCTTTCTCTTATTCTTTTTTGGATAAAATGAATTAACAACGTTTTAGTACTTTTTAGAACTTAAAAAGAAATTTAAAAGATTTATTTTTTAGGCTAAAATATATTTTTAATCATTTAAGTTTTACATGAAGTATACTTTTGGTCCTATATTTTTAACACTTTCAATGTTCCTAACAAAAATTATTGACGTAGCAAACTCAAATGATGACTGAGCATTTAACAAAGCATATTTAAGTTTTAATTTTTTTAAAATAATCTATTTAGATTATTAAACTACAATAAACTGACAAATCGCTACAAATGAAATCAATGTTTTGCTATTTAGATTATTAAACAAATATATTTATATTATTAAACTAAATTTTTTTAATACAAATATACAATCGAGTTTTTGATATTGGCCACTTCATTATATTTTTTTAATTTATACATATTTTAAATTTAAGATTAATAGGATTTAGTTATACATTCATCACTTAAGTTTATGGAGTCAGCGTTTTACGTTAACAACATTAATGGTGTTAGAATTATATTATCAAAATTATACTTTATAAAGTTAAGGGATCAAAATATACCTCATGTAAACTTAAAGAATTAAAACTATACTTTGGCAATTTATTTAATTTAAATTTTCTACTCCAATTATTTAACGAATTAAATTTGTCTTCGTTGGGAAAAAATTCTATTTCTTTTGAGACAATTATCATAAAAGTATTTGGTCCAAAAAAAAAAAGTGGTTATATAAAATGTTTTACGACTTACACAATTAATGGAAAAAAAAAGAATTTAAGTATATTTTCAAAAGGAGATGAAAGGATAGATATGATTTCTTTACCAAATAAAATGGGTACTCTTGTCTTACAGATACAATTTTCTGCCAAAATTTTTTATATAAAGAGAACAACCAGCCTTAAGCTGGGAAAAAAAGTTAATTTCATAGTTAATTTAGTGCAAATATTTTGGGATGTCACTTTTGTGGTTACTTTGTTGTAATACCTCAATGAACATGCTTTATTTAGTGCAAATATCACGGAATTATCATAATCTTGGAGGAGTATTTACCACTACATCATCAAAATATCAATCGATTTAATTTTTTTGACGTGGATTATCAAGAATATATTGAGGATGGGATATTGGTTAGATTAGGGGAGAATATCTCGCTCTATCAAACAAAAATAGAGGATATAGGTCAGTAACTATGTAATTATGTAAATAATAAATTAGATGCCGTCGCAGATTATTAGGAGGTTCTATTGGGTAGATGTAGATCAGAGGATAATATCTCGGCAAATATATAATTATGTAAATAATAAATTAGTGATATTGGGTAGATCAGAGGAGAATATCTCGGTAAATATATAATTATGTAAATAATAAATTAGTGATATTGGGTAGATCAGAGGAGAATATCTCGGTAAATAACAAGTGTGTCAGTACCTTAAATAAACCAACTGAAATTCTTTTTCCGCGTGGATATATTTTTTATGGGTTAAGGTGCAAATCTACCAATGAAGTATTGTCCGAGGAGCGTCCACCACAAATATCTTTTAAAAGGGGCAAAAATACCAATGAAGTTTTAAAAAGGGGCATCCACCACAATTTCCGTTAAATCCGTACTAACGCCGTTAGGGGTTTTCTTCTCTTATGATTTAACGCCGTTAGTACGGATTTAACGGAAATTGTGGTGGATGCCCCTTTTTAAAACTTCATTGGTATTTTTGCCCCTTTTAAAAGATATTTGTGGTGGACGCTCCTCGGACAATACTTTATTGGCAGATTTGCACCTTAACCCATTTTTTATTCTATAATATAATTATTTTTAAAAAAATGTTATTTCAAATCTATTTGCTGGGTGCTAATTTTTCAATCTAATATACGCAGATGTATGTGAACGGCGTTGTTTTGCATTTATTATTTTGAGAATATGTTTTGTGGATGCGGTTGGACCATATCAAAAATTAAAATAGTGTTTGGATTGACAGTTGAGATTTTCTGTCATTATTTGATGGATAGCATTTTGTCTGGTTATGAGCATGTTTTTTTGGACGCACAAGATTTACCCACGTGTGCCGGACTTCTAGGATCAAGTTATTAACAAATGTAAAAAGAGGATAATCACAAGTGGAGAATATAAAGAAAATAAATTTAGGAGGAAAAACATACTGCAACACCAATGTAATGGACCAATATCATGTATTTAAAGGGTCGGTAGAAAACAGATCAGGTGATAAGAAGTATTAAACCCAAATAGAAAAATGTTTAAAACGTGCGCTTGAAAAATTGAATCAAAATGCTAAATTAGTTTGAATAAAATTATTAAAATGTAGGTGAGAAACACTTAAACCCTAAGGGCATCTATGGTCGCGCCTGGACTAAAAAATGATCTTTCTGGGGTACTTCTTAATAACCACTGCTAGCGTAAAGTTGCCTTGTTAGGCTTCAAAAACTTGACCATTTTCAAAAATTTCTACCATTTTCAAAAATTAATCTTGGCCAAATCCTTCTTGATGACCTTGCTCGGGTACTTTTTGATTCCAGCGACCAAACAGTGGCCATACGGGCGGTCACGTGTGCCGTCATCGAAGTTACGCACAATCATTGCTTTGCAAGCAGCATAGCGTCCTTGAAGGACAATAACGGCCTTGTTTGGCTTCAGAAACTTAACCATTGTTTGGATTCTGCATGGTAAGTCTGCTTCTCCTGCGTCCAAGATAAAAGATAAAAACCCTAATCGGTTTATCGGTGCTTTGCTTCAATGATAAAAACCCTAACCGGTTATCGGCGTATATTGCTTTTCATAAACGAAACCAATTACTTTTCGTGGGCTTGGAGGCTAGTGGGCTTTCGTTCTAACGGATTTGTGCTGCCCCGTAATTCCCATCCTTAATTTGTTTTTTCCTTCATTTTTATTTTTATTCTCTTCTTTTTTTTTTTTGGGAAAAACTGAATTAACCACGTTTTAGAACTATTTTGAACTTCAAAATTTTTTTTTTTCAATTTAAATTTTATGTTATATTATTATGAAGATAACATTTGTGTTGATATCCATATTTTCCCATTATTTCACATTATCTCCCATTATCTCTTGATATTCTATATCATTATTAGATTTGTAGATATTAGTCTAGTTTATTGATGTTTTAAAGTTGTGATAGTACCTATAAATATCGGGCATTTGTAAGGCATATACCATATATGATGTCTTGCATAATAAATAAGAATACTTCTCTTTTACTCTCATATTCTCTCTTGACACTCTTTATTTTATAACATATTTCAATTATTTAAAGACTTGTATTTTTATTTGTTGGTGAAAAAATTATATTTCCCTTTAGACAATGATCAAAATAAGTATTTGGTCCAAAATCAAAAAGCATCTTTTCTTAAATTTAAATCCGACAGTTTTTGCATGTTGTGCGGAAACAAATGACCTTTTTAGAAACATGACATTTTCATTTTCTGCCATATATTTGATCCGTCAGTTGTTCATGTGCCACATGGCTTTTTCTGCTTTTATGGTTGTCAAAATTTGCCTAAACATACCCGTATCCATCATATAATACATGTGCGCTACTTCATGATACATATAATAAATTCATGAAACAAAAGCACAATATACAGGATGGATAATAAGAGTTGTGATATTTAGCTCGACCTAGGATTCAAACCTACAAAATAGAAAAGAATACACCAATCCTAAAGATTCATAGGATTAATTGTGTATCCAACTTAACAATAGAAACGTTAAAATTGTTTCGTCTTCTATTTTTTATTTTTGATCTCGTATATCTAGATAAATAGTTATCTATAAAATTGAAAATAAAATAATAAAATAATAATAATAATAAAAAGAATTAATATTAATAATAAATAATCAAAATAATATATATATATATATAATAATATAAAATAAAAAAATATATAAAATAAAAAAGAAATCTAATCAAAAATATATACGCTAAAAAATATATTCAATAGTATCCAATAGTATCTTTGTATTGTATTCGGCGCAATCTTTTTAGTAAAAGATTGGGCCGAGTTTAATTGCAATTCAATTAATAGAACGAACGGTAATTATTGGATTACAAAGTATCCATTGCTGGGAATTCAAATTTTATTTCTTTCCATACTTCACAAGCAGCAGGTCCAAAAATATCCATGAATTTTTCTTAAAAGTGCACCCAACACCATAAACTTTGTTTAGATGCAAAAATACCTATAAACTTCTCAAAATGGGGCAAAAATGGTCACACCGTTAATTAGTACAAATGTCTGTTTTGTGGAACCCACATTATTATTTTTTTAGATGCAAAAATGGTCACACCGTTAATTAGTACAAATGTCTGTTTTGTGGAACCCACATTATTATTTTTTTAGATACAAAAATACCCATGAACTTTTCAAAAATTTATAATGTTGGATGCAATTTTAAGAAAAGTTCATGGATATTTTTGCATCTCAAAAAACAACAATATGGATCCCACAAAACAGACATTTGTATCAATTAACGGTATAACATTTTTACCCCATTTTAAGAAATTTATAGGCATTTTTGCACCTAAAAAATTTATGATGTTGGAAGCACTTTTAAGAAAAAAAAGTTCACGAATATTTTTCAACCTTAACCCTTTAGTTTATTATTAAAAATACCTTTATATTACTTGTTTATTTATTTATTTTTTATAAGTACGAACATCTTCATATTGAAGACAATCTCGAGCAAGGCAAAGTCAGGCAAAACTCAAATAAATGGGTGCTCAATATGTACCAGCAAGCTGTCAGCTAAATTGATTGAGGTGAACACAAATTCAAATCTTGAAAATTACACTTGTTAGGAAAATCACTCCAAACTCCGAAAGCGATTACTCATTGATTAATTAAATTTTTTAAAAAATGGATACCTGATAGGTGCTCGGAATTTGTTTCCCTCGTATTGTTGGATCCATCTATTCATGAATGAAGAACTAATACACCCAACAATGAATGCTGACACACATGTCTAACAGGCTAAGATAGCAATGGCAAGATGACTCTGGAGACGCAAGGAACAAAAAATGCAAACATCGTTCATTTATGAAGAGAAATTGAAATGACAGAGGATGAATGTAAGCTACATTCATAAAGTGAAAACTGAAAATCTTGCAAGTTCCAAGATAATGGTGCACACACATTGAGCCATCACAAAGAATGACAGCAACATTTACAATGCAAGCTAAAAGCATATTGTGATCAATCAAGGGAAATCTAGCTATACATCAGGGATGCTCAAATATGTGGAGTGAGCATCAGCTTCTCTTGCAAGTTCTTTCCTAGGAAATCCTTTGTAACACCGCAATGGAGCATGCACCAAAAGAAAAACAAATTTACAACACAAGGTAATGGGAGAAATACGAAATTTAAAGGTGTGCCAAATCCACAAGAGAAATCCCAAATTTTCCAGATTGCAAGTAATTGGGCATGAAAACTAACAACAAACAAGATTAGCAGCAAACAAAAAAGCATTAACATGTTGAAATGAAATATTGTTGTGTTAAAAATCACAAGTGAAAAAGCAGGAAATACTCTGTTTAGTTTCCAGTTTGTTTCCGACGAATAGGAGGGAAAAGATGTAAAACTAAAAACATTTATCTGATTCTATTAGTTTGTATTAGCTAAATTTTGCATGGCATAGTTGGCTCCAAGAATTTAGAATTTAATTCTCTCCAACCAAAAAACACGAAAATAAAATTTGGATGTAGCAAAACACCCAAAGGGATACAAGAATATTTCACAAAACACTGCGAGATGAAACTTTACCTGCAACAAGACTAATAGGCATGAAAAAGTGAACATTTTTCCCCAGAGCATATTTGATATGAATCAACACTCATAAGCATCCCAACAAGAACTTATGTGATTAAATTGGTTAAATTAAGCAGCTACTACCTTCAAGACGATTATGGCTGGAATACTCACCAAACCGTCAAAATGGGCAGAAAAACATAAGCGATTAGAAACGCCAAGATTATCAATTTAACTAAAGAAAAAAGTGCTTAGTTCAACAGACCCAATAATAAACCGAAAACGATAATTCTACAATCTCTATCCAAAATTCCCTTAAACAAAACAAAAAATAGTATAAAATGACGTGGTTGTTCCCCACGAGAAACACTCAGAACCTAAGCTTCGTAAAGAACCACCTGTTCTTGCCGGTCTTGAACCTCTCCTCGAATCTCTTCTTGGTCTCCTTCAAGGCAGTAACCTTCTTGTACTTAGACTGAAGGGCATCAACGGTTGCTGTGTCCTTAAGATCCACATCGAGGGTGTACCTAGTGGGCATGAGGTGCTGATAGTTCACGAGCTTGATGAAAGCCTTAACCCTAGATTTCTTGGCCGTCTTTTTGGCCAAATCCTTCTTGATGACCTTGCTTGGGTACTTTTTGATTCCGGCGACCAAACAGTGGCCATACGGCCGGTCACGTGTGCTGTCATCGAAGTTACGCACGATCACTGCTTTGCGACCAGCATAGCATCCCTGAAGGACAATAACGGCCTTGTTTGGCTTCAGAAACTTCACCATTGTTTGGATTCTGCACGGTGAGTCTGCTTCTCCTGCGTCCAAGGTAAAAGATAAAAACCCTAGCCAGTTTATTGGCGTATATTGCTTTGCTTCAATGATAAAAACCCTAACCGGTTTATCGGCGAATATTGCTTTTCATAAACGAAACCAATTACTCTTCGTGGGCTTGGAGGCTAGTGGGCTTCCGTTCTAATGGATTTGTGCTACCCCGTAATTCCCGTCCTTAATTTGCTTTTTCCTTCATTTTTATTTTTATTCTCTTCTTTTTTTTTTTTTGGGAAAAATTGAATTAACAACGTTTTAGAACTATTTTGAACTTCAAAATTTTTTTTCAATTTAAATTTTATGTTATAATATGAATATAACATTTGTGTTGATATCCATATTTTCCCATTATTTCACATTATCTCCCATTATCTCATGATATTCTATATCATTATTAGATTTGTAGATATTAGTTTATTGATGTTTTAAAGTTGTGATAGTACCTATAAATATCGGGCATTTGTAAGGCATGTACCATATATTTGAGATGTCTTGCATAATAAATAAGAATACTTATCTTTTACTCTCATATTCTCTCTTGACACTCTTTATTTTATAACATATTTCAATTATTTAAAGACTTGTATTTTTATTTGTTGGTGAAAAAATTATATTTCCCTTTAGACAATGATCAAAATAAGTTTTTGGTCCAAAATCAAAAAGCATCTTTTCTTTAAACAAGATCAGTGGTTCAAACTTCATACAATACCATATCAGAAGTACCACCTTTAATTTTCTCAAAAAAAAAAAAAAAAAGAAGTACTACATTTAACCACGAGGTTTAGTATAATTGGCACTTGGCATTTAGTTGGGTTCTTTAAGCATCTAGTTAGGAGTTCAATCAAGAAGTCTAGGGTATGAGGGGATTAATCACCATTACCAACGGTAGATACCTTGAGCCTACTAAGAAAAGAAGTATTCTCTCCGGTCCTAAATATAATACGGAGTTAACTTTTTTTTGGAGAGATTAAGTGTCTGTTTAGATTAGCGATAGAAAGTAGCTTTTTTTTTTTATCTTACTTTTGGAAAAGTCAAATAGGAAAAAAGTCATATTATAGATGTGATTTATGTTTGGATTAGTGGTGGGAGAAGTAACTTTTTTTCTAACATGAAACATGTTTGAATTAGTATTTGAAAAGCCTGTTTAGATGAGAAATAACTAAAAAGGGTATGAATCTTATTAAATACTACATTCATACATATCTACATTCATACATATCTACATTCATACATATCTATATATATATATATATATAGTGCTAATTGAAGTGAAAAATATAAATAAAATTTGATAAAACTATTTTTTAATAACATGATGGTATTTGATTCTGTCACGAACATCATTTATTTTAAAATTTTATCGAGTAATTATTTGAGTAATGAGAATATATCATTTTTTATGTCAGTTTAATTAATTATTTTAGTTATTTAAATATATCATTTTTTTATGTCAGTTTAATCAATTATTATCCTGTACATATATACTTATAAAATTTATAGCCGAAAGTTGGTTACAACAGACAGACAAAGTGAGGAAAAAATAAGCAGGCGAACAAGACAGATGAGGGGGGTTTTTTTTTTTTTTTTTTATAATTTTACTTTAAATTTTAATTTGATTCTTATAATTTAGTAGTTCATATTTATAAATAAACTGGATTGCATATTTATATTTGATTATTTTTTTAAAACTTGCTGAACTCTTTTTTTTTTTTTTTGATAAAATTAGAGATTAGTAACCCATTCAGCTATGTTGCCACATCAGAAACGACAACAAGAAGGAATTATACAAGTCAAAGTTTCCTCTACCACCCCCTAGAAACAAGTAAAGGAAAACAAAATATGCATTTACTTTATCCGCTTTAGGGTGTGTTATTATTAGTTTTTGGAGAATAGCTTCTGGAAAAAAAAAATGGAGAATAGTTTCTGGAGAATAGATTATGAGAAAAAGTGATTTTGATAAAATGAGAGTGTTTGGATGTTTTGATCAGAATAGCTTTTTTCATAGTCAAATTATTAAAAAGGACATTAACTTTTATGATAATTACATATAAAGAATAAGCTTATATTTTATGTATTATTTAAAGGTTAAGGTCCAAATTTAATAGTCAAGTTTTACCTGAGGGGCATCTGGTACAAATAAGTTCTAGAAAATGCAAAAATAACAATGAACAATTAAAAATGATGTAAATTTAACAAAACCGTTAAATTTGACCTAAAGGCGTTAAATTATAATAGAAGAAAACTTCTAACGGCATTAAAAAGGATCCATCTTAACCCATTATTTAACATTAAAGATCATAATTAATACCAAAAATGAAATAAATTTATTTGTATGTAATGTTAATTAACTTAACTAATTTTTCTAATATAATTAAATTAGATAAATAAGTTTTATATTAAAGATAGGAGGAAACATTAAAATGTTAAAATTCTAAAAAAAAAATTAATAAATAGATACAGAGAAAACGTCAAAATAAAAAAAAAAGATGAGAGAGATATAACACGAGGCCCACATCATGCAAAAGACCAATAAGAATAAGAAGGTGGGCCCACATCTTCAAAAAGCCAAAAAAAAAAAAAAGCTTCTCCCCAAAACCATGATTTTGGTACAAAAAGGGATTATTCCTTTTATTTTGGTGTTCGGATGCTTTAGCACAAAACCAAATATTTTTTTATAAGATATCCGAACACCCTCTTACTGTCAAACATGATGTACCTTTCAATAACTAAGCCGACATCTCCTTTGCTTTGAGAGCCATGTATGAGGACTCTTGTAAGGTTTAATATGTCCCTTGCTTTGAGGGCCATGCAATGGTCTCAGAATTTTGGATGCAAAGTTTACCTCTAGACCAATTCTAATACGCATAATAATCAAAGTTAGGATAATAGTTTCCTCAGTTTCGCTGCTTACAAAACAGAGCTACCGAAAAGCTCACTGAAAAATAGTTTTTGTTGAGCCAAAGCTTTACAAACTTTCAACGAGCTAGGTGGAAACAGAGGAAAATGACCACACCTAAGCACAAAGAATTAGTTTCGAGAAGGAGGATGGCCCACCTGCAGAGTGCTGCCATGCTCACCGCAGGAGAGAACTGCAAGACAACGGGGTTTCTTCAAAAAGCCACATTTACAAGAGAAGCTCAGTGGAGTCTGCCGCCTTTCCAAACGGTCGAAATTACAATATCATCTCCTGCCGCACAATTTTGCCTTCAAACACTTTGCCAAACAAACTCTAAGGAAGCTAAATAAATTATTTAATTATATCATATGTTGTCTATTCTTATATTATATATTAGTTTATAAGTTAGGTAAAATAATTTGGAGAAAAAATGACAAATATAAATATTTTAAAGTAATTTGATTAGTTTCTTTAATTTTTACAAAAAAATCAATTCTATTTTATATTTAAAAGAGGAGGGAGTACTGCCTTTTCTCCTAATGACCTGGTAAAAAAAAAAAACAATACTAGTACAGAAGCAAAGGGAAAAAAATGGTAGAAAAAGGGGAAATCATACTCAGATCCTAAGGATAAAAAAATTATAAAAAAAGTTCCAATGTATATTTCTTTATCCAAAAATTCCTTAATGTAGCTGAATATCAAAGTGCAAGAGACAGGTAGGCAGGCTTTGTATACTTGGAGGTAGATGGATCGGCTATGGACTTAGGTCAATGGTGGGGGAGTTTTACGTGATATGGAAGGAGCTTGGCTTGGTAGTTTCACGTGTAAGCTGTTGACAGTTCCTTCTGCAATCACAGAGATTTTAGTAATTATCCAAGGATTTCAGATTTGCTGGAGCAGAGGATACAGAAACATTCTGATCCACACTAATTGTATTGAGGCTATCAATTTGTTAACGAGAGGTGGGGAGCAAAACCACCCTTTCAGTGTTATTATTGTAGAAGTTAGATTATGGTTGTCTAGGGATTGACATGTTTTGTTGAATTACATTCTTAAAGATCAGAATAGGAATGCTGATCATCTTGCTAGATTATCCCATACTAATACGGAGGTTTTTGTCTTCTTTGATCAACCACTATCTTCGTTGGAGGAGACGGTCGTTAATGATTAATTTAGGGTTTCCCCTTTTACTTTGTATTAAGTTCTTTGTTGTAACTTAATGAATTCAAGTTATCATTCAAAAAAAAAAAAATTCCTTAAGGACTAGACTGATATAGATTCATAAGGAGTGTTTAGATGGAAGAATCTATATTTTGAGACTTTTTTTATATTTATTTTTGGTCTTGGGGGTGGGCGATTCTCGTAATGGCATAACAGAAGCAATTATTTGGATTTTTGGAGGGAAACGCGATTATTATCCACATTTTTCCCAGAAAAACCCTGTGGTTCTTGCCAAGTCTCAACGGACCAACTGGGGTTTTTCTTCTTCCTCTCAACACAAAATCCTCATCGCAATTTCCAGGCCTCGCTTCGTTCTGTATATTTCATATTAGTCCCGTTTCCATCTCTATCTTCATTTCGTCTCACACATTTGAATCGATGTTTTCTTCCCCATAGGCTAGTTCTTCACTCTCTCCGCACATGCCGTTTTTGAACTCATAACCTAGTAAAAGCAAACTTCAAACTCATGGAGTTATCTACCGTAGTTATTCAATCATGTTTTTCAATCCCCTCAAGGTTTCCTATTGTCAAAGCTTATGGAGATTTTTCTTGTTCCCTCACTGCACCAATAAGCACTACAGTTCGAGTTGCTTCCTCGAAGTTTAGCACTAAAGGTAAGCTAAGTACCTTTCATCTTAAATTTGCTCAATCTTTAGAACTCGCTTTGCTTGTAGCTGTATTTTGGATTATAAGGGTGCACAATTAGTGAACCCTCTCGAAGGAAAGAAGGAAATGTGTCACAAATTTATGTAACATTGAAGATTTACATTCCATTGTTAGACATAAATGTATCATCCAGTTGGCTTAGCTGGGGAGTCACCAAAACTTGGCCAAAAGTCTATTCACCATGACTGTTAAATATTCTTCTTTCAATGAGTATATCAGAATCTCATAATGGAGTTTGATGATCCACAGAATAACATTTGTTGCACTTAAAATGTAATATTTGCAAGAGGAAGAAAGTATTTTTGAAACTGAGGCTTAATTTAGATAAGAGTTCATCAATATATTATGCTTGGTGGTGTTCTGTTTGTTAGCCTGAGCATTTCCCCCCTCTCAAGTCTTGACAGAAGAAATCATGTGATGCATGTCATCTTTTAAAAAATCAGTCAATTTAATTGGGTAGTTCAAACCTGCTTATTTATTTTATTTTTATTATATTGCCATTAACTTGCATTTGATTTTCCGAGACAAGATCTGGCAAAACCTAGGAGCACTTGCTTGTCCATTGTCCACGCTTATGATGCTGCAAGTGAATGCATTGAAGCATCAGATGCTGCAGAGTTGAAATTCCATGACACTATCAATTATCCTTTTCATGATGTTGCCAGGAAGAAGATGGACAATGGGACTGAAAAAAATCAATGCTTAAACCCACGTTTAGTTGCTCAATGGCTGCAGTTGTGTGTTAACGTGGAAGAAGTAGGAAGGGTACACACAGTCTTGTTAAAGTGTTTTACAGATCCTGTTAATTATGTTGATAACAATTTAATTTGTTCCTATTTGAGATTGGAGAAGTTATCTTTGGCTCGCAAAGTATTCGATGGAATGTCCAGGAGAAACACAGTTACCTGGACTGCTATGATTAATGGGTATTTGAATCATAACATGGATGATGAAGCTTTAGAGTTGTTTCATGAATCCATTAAACATGGGGTTGAAGCAAACAATAAGATGTTTGTCTGCCTCATGAAATTGTCTGGTAAGAAATTGGATTTACAGCTGGGTAAACAAATACATGCTAGTATTTTGAAAAGCAAATGGAAGAACTTGATTGTTGATAATTCAGTTGTTCATTTTTATGCAAAATGTGGGGACATGTCAAGTGCATTTCTTATATTCAACCGGATGTTGGAACGCGATGTGATATGTTGGACAACTATGATCACTGCTTGTTCCCAACAAGGGTTAGGGTATGAAGCCTTTTTGATGGTGTCACAAATGCTAGGCAATGGGTTTATTCCTAATGAATATACTGTGTGTAGTGCACTGAAGGCTTGTGGTGAGAAAAAGGCATTAAAAATGGGGAGACAGCTACATGGTGCTATAGTGAAGAAAATTTGTAAGAATGATGTATTTATAGGCACATCATTAGTTGATATGTATGCAAAATGTGGAGAAATTGCAGATTCTAAACAAGTTTTTGACAAAATGAGGATCAGAAATACAGCTACCTGGACATCTATTATATCGGGATGTGCTCGAAACGGATTTGGTGAAGAGGCCATTAATCTATTTCGGTCAATGAAGAGACAGAGAGTATATATTAACAAAATGACTATTGTTAGTGTCTTAATGGCCTGTGGTTCAATCAAGAATTTGCTAATTGGAAGAGAAGTTCATGGACATATAATCAGGAGGCATATCCACTCTAATATGTTCATAGGGAGTACTTTAGTGTGGTTCTACTCTAAATGTAAAGAATACTCTCATGCAAATAAGGTGCTCCATCATATGCCTTTTAGAGATGTTGTCTCGTGGACCGCCATTATTTCTGGAAGTGCTCGGTTAGGACATGAATCTGAGGCCCTCGAGTTTCTAAAGGAAATGATGGAAGAAGGTGTGTTGCCTAATTCATTCACTCACTCATCAGCTCTGAAAGCCTGTGCAAAGTTGGAAGCTCTAATGCAAGGAAGATTGATTCACTCATATGCAAGCAAAACGCCTGCCCTGCGCAATGTGTTCGTAAGCAGCGCTTTAATTTATATGTATGCGAAATGTGGATATGTTTCCGAGGCTTTTCAAGTTTTCGACAGCATGCCGGAAAGAAATCTTGTTTCTTGGAAAGCCATGATCATGGGTTATGCAAGGAATGGGCTCTGCAGAGAGGCTTTGAAGCTCATGTATAGAATGCAAGCAGAAGGTTTTGAGGTGGATGATTATATCCTTGCAACAGTTCTTACTACATGTGGGGACATCGAGTGCGATATAAAGCCTTTATCTTCTCACTATCTGCATTCTTAATCTTACTCTTGTGGGATGACAGGAGCTTCAGTATGCATGAACTTTGTATGAATCAAGTGGATTCACATATTAAAATGTACATAATGTATATTGACAGATCAAGAGAAACCAACACGTGCTACTCCCTCCGGTATTTAATATAAGACTCATTTTAATGAAGATATTGAACTACAAAGTAAGTCTTATATTCAAAGCCGGAGGGAGTATATAAAATGTTAGCAATTTGCTGATTCTGCGCCCAAAAAAAATGGGAAAAATCAAAAATGAAAAAAAACAAAGAATAGTTTCCTTCTGTTGATAATTGATGGTGCAGGTGATTGCTGTGAAGAAGTTCAACAATCTTGTGAGGTTTCATTGTATTAAAAGTAAGTGATCTGGTGTTCATCCAGTATGTTTGCTATTTAATTTTCTGGAGTCTAATTAGCAATTTGCTTTTCTAGTCCAACTATGATGCTGAGTTCCTCCCTGTACACTAGGCATTATAATCTTGCTTGGATTTGCTGTGCAAGAATCAACAAAGATGAAATAGTTTTCGGAAGCAATTTGTGGTTGAACCAGATGGTACATAGTTTATCAGTTGCAAGTTATAAGCATTCCAAGATGTCATCATTCTCCAGGAATGAATTGATGTATATTTAAATTTCTTATTTCCCCCATGTACTTTTGTTTTACATATCTCTCTGTATGTGTATGACAGATTCACAGACCTTATATATATCTTCCATTACCATGTGAAAAGTCCATCTTGTACGTTGTTGATATTGCGAGGAATTCTTTTGAAGATGAAATCGTAATTATCTTCTAAAAGTTATTTCTAGATTTGCAAACAGTTATCATCAAATCCTTTACATTATATATATATATGTATAGTAGTAATACGTTTTTGCTCAAGATGTGTAAATATAGTGTTATGTTACTTTGCATGAGACCTTGGACTTCATCCGGATCCACTAACTCAGTATATTGCAGAAAAACTGGAAGACTCCATTTAGCCATGAGCTCCTTCCCATAGGCAGGTCCGACTGATAGCCTCTAAGCCAATTCTTACATGGTTGAGATTCAATTTTGCTTTGAAAGTTTTCACATAAAAATTGTGGGCATCCAGAAGTTTTTATTGGATAAAATTCTCAAAAAAGGAGGAAAGTCACCCTCATTATTAAAAACTAACATTAATTGTTAAAAAACTAACATTAACTGTTAATATTTTTAATGGCAAATGGAGATTTTGATCATTTTTTAATACTTTTAAAGCAATATTGATCCAAAATAACTTTTACTCATAGTTACAACACAAACTTTTGAGCCAAAATTGAATCTTAACCCATTTTTTTGTATTAGCCTTTGTCAAATAATTAATTTGAATCTATTAAAACATATCAATGCTAAAGTAGGTGAGAGGAAACCAACATGTGCTAGTCTTATTGGAAGGGGCTTTGACTGTTTAAGCATGAGGTCTTAAGTTTGAGTCTGTATAAATGTAAGAAATGCCTTTAAAAGAGTTATTCTGAATTAAGACCGACAATGCTTGAATTAGACACAGTCAAATACCAATATTAAAAAAAAAAAAAGGAAGAGAGAAGAATGAAACTTATCTTTGTAATTCCGTCTATAGAAGTGAAATTCATCTTTTTCTCCCTCCTCACTTTAGAGGCCGAACACTTTCAACTTTCAAGGCATTTTAATTCTTAAAGCCTTTTTTCACATTCATAAATCTTAACTATAGCATGATAGCTCATGCTATAGTTTCAAGAGAGGCTTTGAAACTCATGTATAGAATGTGCGCAGAAGGTTTTGAGGTGGATGATTATATCCTTGCAACAGTTCTTACTACATGTGGGGACATCGAGTGCGATATAGAGCCTTTATCTTCTCACTATCTTCATTCTTAATCTTACTCTTGTGTTGTGGGATGACAGGAGCTTCAATATGCATGAACTCTGTATGAATCAAGTGGATTCACATATTAACGTGTACATAATGTATATTGACGGATCAAGAGGAACCAACACATGCTACTCCCTCCTGTCCTTAATATAAGACTCACTTTAATAAATAAATTGAACTATAAAGTGGGTGTTATATTAAAAGGCGGAGGGAGTATATAAGATGTTAGCAATTTGCTGATTCTGCACCCAAAAAAATGGGGCAAAATCATAAAAGAAAAAACAGAATAGTTTCCTTTTTTTGATAATTGATAGTGCAGGTGATTGCTGTGAAGAAGTTCAACAATCTTATGAGGTTTCATTGTATTAAAAGTAAGTGATCTGGTGTTCATCCAGTATGTTTGCTATTTAATTTTCTGGAGTCTAATTAGCAATTTGCTTTTCTAGTCCAGTTATGATGCTGAGTTCCTCCCTGTACACTAGGCATTATAATCTTGCTTGGATTTGCTGTGCAAGATTCAACAAAGATGAAATAGTTTTTGGAAGCAATTTGTGGTTGAACCAGATGGTACATAGTTTATCAGTTGCAAGTTATAAGCATTCCAAGATATGTCATCATTCTCCAGGAATGAATTGATGTATATTTAAATTTATTTTTTTGCCCCCTGTACTTTTGTTATACCTATCCCTCTCTGTAAGTGCATGACAGATTCACAGACCTGGTATATATTTCATTACCATGTGAAAAGTCAATCTTGTACGTTGTTGATATTATTGCTAGGAATTCTTTTGAAGATGAAATAACATATGAAGACATGTTGCTAGGAATTCTGATTAGCCGATCTTGGAAATCGTAATTATCTTCTAAAAGTTATTTCTAGATTTGCAAAAAGAGTTATCATCAAATACTTTACATTATATTATATAATAATAATAAATTTTTGTTCAAGATGTGTAAATATAGTGTTATGTTACTTTGCATGAAACCTTGGACTTTATCTGGATTCCACTAACTCAGTATATTGCAGAAAAACTTGAAGACTCAATTTAGCCATGAGCTCCTTCCCATAGGCAGTTTAGACTGATAGCCTCTAAGCCAATTCTTGCGGGGCTGAGTTTTAATTTTTTAAAAGTTTTCACATAAAAATTGTGGGTATCCAGGAGTTTTGATTGGATAAAATTCTCAAAAAAAGGAGGAATGTCACCCTCATCATTAAAAACTAACATCATTAACATTTTTAATGGCAAATGACGATATTGATACTTTTTTAACACTTAGGGTAATATTGATCCAAAATAACTTTCAGATACTCATAGCTACAATGCGAAATCTTTTAAGCCAAAATTGAACCTTAACCCATTTTTGTATTAGCCTTTGTCAAATAATTAATTTGAATCTATTAAAACATACCAATGCTAAAGTAGGTGAGAGGAAACTAACAGGCGTTGATCCTAATGGAAGGGGCTTTAACTGCTTAAGCATGAGGTCTCAAGTTCAAGTCTACATAAATGTTAAAAATGCCTTTGAAAGAGCTACTATGAATTAGATCCGATGACATCGCTTGAATTAGACACAATCAAATATCCATATTAAAAAAATAAATAGGTGAGAAGAATGATACTTATCTTTGTAATTCCGTCTGTAGAAGTGAAATTCATCTTTTTCTCCCTCCTCACTTTAGAGGCAGAACACTTTCAACTTTCAAGGCATTTTAATTCTTAATGCCTTTTCTCACACTCATAAATCTTAACTATAGTATGATTAGGTGTTTCATGTGATTAGAGTACAGTTCACCATGATCTGACACTTCATTTCGGTAAGCAACGTCTCGAATTTATGTCTTGTATATTAAATAAAAAAATCTTTCTAAAATAACTTTACACCCACATTATCAAACCTAGCATAATCCAAATTAACCAAGATCAAATGTAGCTTGTAACAACTGGTTTGTATATTACCAACAATACAAGTTAAGTCGTAGGGTAACATAGTAATTAATTCACAACCTTTTATTTTAATCCCTACAACAATGTTTATTCGTGCAGCCCACCCACAATAGCTTTAAGATTTCCATTTCGTATCACAAACAAATTTTTAGCTTTCTGAAAACAACTTTTCCAATTTACCAGATATTTCTATTAAGTGCCTAAACAAGTAATCATCAAAAGGAAAATAAAAGGCGATTGATTCCATAAAATTTTATTCTTCCTCGGCTCCTGTACTTATTTCTGATGCCTCATTTACAACCTCGTAATAATTTGATCAAACCTTTAACCCAAAAAAAAAAAAAAAAGTGTAATTATTAAATAAAAATAAATACCATGTATAAAACATTATAACTCAACTGAAATATATTGTACAAGACGACTTCAGCAAGATAAGTATCAACATCAAGTTTGAAACCTTCCTCCACAGAGGACCTACAGACCAAAACTGTTCATCTCCGTCCAGAATAATCTGGACCAATGTGACTTGTGAAAACTGATCAAAACAATAATTAAGAAAACACTGTAACGATGATAATCATCTAGCCCTGCCTCCTAATTGGGCGAATTCTGTTCTACAAAATTTCTGTCACTAAAATTACCAAGATTTTGGACACCTTCCTAGCAGTTGTTCAAGAATCTCATGATTCCTAGAAAATGTGTAGGCTTTGAGAGATACTCCATTTACAGGTTTTATTCACATAAAGTTGTCTTCCACTACCTTCCTCAGCTCCTCCAATTTCTGGATAATCTTTGGATCCAACAGATCCCTAGCTTCCCTTATAAGGGTACCTTCTCCACTCAAATTATATGCGTCCACCACAACTTTTATCATGGTATGAAGCTTCTCAGGAGTCCTACAAATATAAAGTGAAAAGAAAAAGGTGATGCCTTAAAGCTGTTATTGCATTACATTTTAGATGGGGGGGGGGGGGGGATCTATATTTCAATATTCAATACATACGTGTATAAGGTATCCTCATTGATTCCTTCGAGTTCTTCGCCAGGGGTAAATGCATCTTTGAGGGCACACATTTGCTCCACGGGATCCTCAATTCTAATAACATGCTTGATTATTCGAATCTCCTTCGGCACCAGTCTCTGAAGACTACCAAGTGCGGTCATGTATAAATGATAGAGTATATCTTTTACCTGTAACATTTCACACTTGTCTCAAACATACAATTACACAATAATGTTTATAAATTACATCTTAGCAGTAATAAGGATGTACTTTTGGAAGAAAATTATATCTTCAGGAATGTTCACCAAAGAAATTTTACAATAATAGGTATTGTTTCAATAACGTGGAGTGTAAATACCAAGTCCAAAGGACCTCTTCATTAGGGGAAAGAAATAATAAGAACAACAATAAAAAAACTATGGGACAGTTTATAATTGTCATAATCATTCAAAAACACAAGAAGACCTAAAAGAACACTCAATGAAGTTATTTACTAAGTTTGTTTGGCTAACAACTTATCTCAAGATTTGGTTGTTGATAGAGCACAATGGCGTCATACAATCTATGTAGCCAACCCCACCTAGAGGGATAAAGCTTTGTTGTTGCTGGTGTTGTATTCAAAACTTTTTGGCCTGTGTTTATAATGCAAGACACATCACATAGAAAGGGAAATAGCATTTTCTCAGGTCAATTACCTCATCTTTCATCATATTTGACTCCTTTGCAGCTGACCAAGCTTTTGTGATCATCAATGCCAATGTTGAATCCAGTTCTTTCTTCTCAGCCAGAGTGTCTATCTTTTTGTAGGCAGCATCCAGAGAAGGAGAATTCATAATATCCTGGAATTTCAATTGTGCAGCATTTAATGCTTCAATGCTCTCAGTAGCCGCATCATATGCTTGCACTGCAGCAAAGCAAGTGTCCCCAAGCTCTTCCATTGCTGGTCACACAATGCACAAAGAAAAATATATGAATGAACCTAAAATGAATCAAATATTAAATTATTTTTCTTCTTCCTAGGAGTATTATCCAGAAGTGTATTATGTCACCACAAACATAAAAGACTCAACTTTCTTGTACACTCATAAATGAAGAAATCCTATGGGCTAGCAATCAGAATTCCACCCGGGGTAACCTGGATAATAGTATATCTTCATGACCACTAAATCATGGTCAAATTAAAATAAGACTACAGGTTCAATATTACTTGTTCTCTTCCAAAAAGTTATCATCTCTAGTTTCAATGGATATAATCATGTGGCTCACCAAATTTTTATCTGAACATAAAATAGCACCTCTATTTTAAGTGAGGCAAAAAATTAGATATTATGGGTATGGTTTGATTATCCAACACACAACCCAACCAAGTGATACATGGATTTGATAATGTGAACCTACCATGTTAGAAGAATCAACATTGACTCAAATATTAAAGAAGCATGCAAGTATTAAGTCTAACCATTTTGCTCTGTTGGGTTATCATAATAGGACTGTGCTACAGTGTGAAGATGTCCAAAGAATTCTTTGGTGAAGTCTTTGCGACGGCGGGAGACAATTTCACTAATTTCTGATTGTGACTCTTTGATCACTTGAAGAAGTTCATTGTGTCTCTGCACATCTTCATCAATCTGCAAAAAGAACATACTGAATAAATTGAACGTAATAGCACCCAGAAACATCATACTTATTACTTAGATTCTTGGTACAATTCTTGAAGCATAAAAAAGGCCAAGAAAATTTTGTAATTTACACTTGTCTCATTGTCCAACTAATTAAGCAAAAACCAAACTTGCATTGTGAAATACTCACAATCTATTTCACTTCCAAGCAAAATGAGAAGACAATACAAAGGGAGCAGAGGAATAACATTGTACTCCTATAGTCCTTACAGTAAGAGCTATTTAACTAATTTGGGTTGATTAGGGAAGTTAGATAAACTAGCTAATTGTAACAAATGTGACATAATCTTCCTAAAATACCCTTGTGTAACAAATGTCTTGTACCTATTTCAATTTGATTGCTACTATTGTTTTGGGTAAACATGGGAGATAATTTCAATTGAGGTCTTTATGACCAACACCAACCCCCAACTAGCTTCTACATTTAAGACCAAAGTAGTACTTTAGCTGAATTATTTCAGCATTCACTACAATCATATTAATATACTAAACAAAACAAAAACAAGTCTTATTGAGAGAGGGAAGGGGGGATTTCAGAATTATATGATAAACCTCTTTAAGCTTCCTTCCAAGCCGAAGCAAATTCTGCTTCATCACTGGATCTTTCTCATCATCGGCTCTATCTTGGCAACGTGCAAAAAAATGGGGCCTAATATTGTCCCACGTCTTGCTGAAGGCTAACAACCTTCTCCAATCAGTTGGAGTTGTCTTGTCAACCATGAAAACATCAATAAGCTTGTCGCAAACTCTAACCATTTGACTGTCATCCGAGCACAGAGCACCATCACTATCACTCCTTTCCTCACCACTTTGATTAGGTGCATCATGAAGTGAGGCAGCTTCAGAAGTAGGAGAAGACGATAATCCTTGACAAATACAATCATATCGCACATAGCTTCTAGCCTGTTTAACCAATAAATTACAGCCTGGAATTCAATATCAGCCATCAGTTATAAGACTTGCCAATTTCACTTCAAATCAACCGCTCAAAAGAGGGGGGGGGGGGGGGGAGCTATAAGAAGTTAAACACTTGAATTAGTAGAAAAGAAGCCGCTTGCCTTTGTTACTGAACTGCAAGCAAGAGAATTGCGGTGGACTTTTTAACGATGATGGTCGACCAAAGTTGACAGAAGGAATGGCTATAGAGAACCTTGACAGCACAGGAAAACTTAACTCCATTTATTTGAACTTTTCTCTCTGAAACACGAAAAATTAACAAGAATATGAGGCTATGCGGAAATAAGAAAAACCCTATTTGAATCCAGAAATGAAATCCAAGAGTAGCCACACAGTTTGCAAATCCCCCGATATAACGAGATGAAAGAGCCTGAAAGCAATAACGAAGCCTCAACTTCCACCGGTTAAAAGAATGCTTCCGGCTATATTGGCCGCTGGAGGCGGCATCGAACGGAGAAGAAAATAAAGGAAGGGACTGGAGGAAGAGGGAAACGACGACGTATAGGAACCCCACTTGCCACTGAGCACAATTTCTCGATCTCTCCTTTTTTTTTTTTCCTTCTTAAATTGTTTTTTTACCATCGTTTCTTAAATTGTCAGGTCCTCAGCACAATATTCAATACAGTCATTACTCAGGATGACATTTCTAAATCCTTTGTTCCATCATATTTGAAAACCTTGAATGATGGCAAGGATTTTAGCCATGGTTAGGGGAACTGGGGTTAAATTATATATGTAACCTCCAATCCACCCTCCTTCATCTCCACGAATAATACCACCACAACCACTTTATCGTGAGTCCAAGACTGAACCATCTACTTAAGTTTGATAAAGCCTAGTCGTCTGATCATATCTTCCCTACGAGCTATCGTCTGAAGGGTGTAAAACTGACACTGTGAGATGAGATCTTGATCCTAGCTAGCACGAAATAGATTGGAATTGGCATCTCTGTAGTCCACCTCTGTATCTGCCCACATTTTCGTGTATCTGGAGACCCATATATCCTAGCAAATATATCCATATGGTGTAGCCCATTGGATCTTCTTGGTGAACACCCTACCAACCTCGTGCCTGAGATTCCATTTAATCCATTCCATACCCTGCAAAAAAGAGAAAGTATCCCATATAGCTGGCTCCACTACAGAAATCCATCATTCTCTGTCACTGATGCAATCCCTTAATAGATGCATAGAATCCTCCTCTTGGTTGCATCCAAATGGATAGCTGGCTGAAACATTAATGCCTTTTTGAGCACGTAATTGCACTATATGAGCTCTCCCATGTGCAACTAGCCACATGAAGGACTTGATCTTCTCAGGTATAGCCCACTCCCACAAGTTCTTCCAAAACGATTCTTTCGCCTGATGGGTACTTGCAAAAAGAAAATGATACGTAAATCTAACAAAAAATTGACCATCAGAGGAGATGGCCTCCAATAGAATATATCCTCTCCTCTCTCCTCTCGGGGTGGATGAGCAAACACAATCCGATCAATGATCTATGGATGGAACCATCTGCCCAGTTTGCGCATATCTCATTTGACCCAAGGATCAGCATAGTCAACTACCTTTTCTTCCATGTCTATAAAGGCTTTATACCCCAAAATTAATTCAATAAATAATGTGTTGAGTTCAGATTAGTTTTCAAGCCAAAACAAAGCCTGTTGTCCATCCCCAAATCTTAACACCGACACCCTTCCGAAACTTTTCTCATATAGTACATATTCCTCTCTATGTTACATATGACTCTTTCCTTTTACATAGCTTTGGCATATGGCCATGTCCACATTTATATTTAGCTCTGAGAACCTGAGTCCATAATGAATCTCTGTTATTTAATAGATGCCAATAAAGCTTCATAATAAAGGCCTCATTTTGCTTACATAAGTCTTTTATTCCCAGCCCTCCATCCTTCTTATCTTTCGTGATATGGTCCCGAGAGATCAAGTAGAGCTTCCTTTCTTCCCCAATTTCTCCCCACAGAAAACTTCGGCTTTTCCTCTCTAAATCCTTAAGCAAGCCTTTCGGAAGTAGCATTGTTTGCATATTATAATATCCCAAATTTTGGGCCTAGAAGTTTGAGAACAAGCCTAAATAAAGTAAGCTACTAAGCTAAGTTTGGCAAGAGTCCCAAGAATGTCTAAGAGATAGAGTGACTTTCAAGGACTACATGATTCAGCCTTTCGGGTAGAAAATGATTCTCCAGATTATAAGGGCTTAGTGTGTGTAAGTAGTCAGATAAATGTGTCGATGCAGATGAGCATAAGACACATACGACGCCATTTGGTTAGGCTAAATGAGTGCTTGTATGATGCTATGTGGGTCTCACATGTATAAAGTAACTTTTGAGTTAAGGTAATGGTAAGTTGCCTTGTGTGTTAGTTGTCAAGGAACCATACCAGTATACATGCACACTTGGTGCCTTCTATAAACCTCAAAGACATATAGCGCCATCAGGGATATATATACTAACACTTGGCAGTTCCTTGAGGTATGTGGCACCATCTTATGCCACCTAGCTCCCTTGCGAAACATGTGACTAATTAGTCAGATAAAATATGCCGGTGTGTGTGTGTGTGTGTACACATGGTGTTTTTTTGGCAGACACGTATACCTTGCGTTTTTGGAGAAGACACAGGTATGTGGCACTATTTTATGCCACACTGACATACATGTGGTGACATTTGGGAGACAAGAGGACACATGGCACATTCTTGAATGAGATACCTGTAAAGCAGCTTTATTAAAGTAGCTTTTAGGTTGGAACCATGGTTTGCTGATACCTTAACTCCTTCAGCATTTTGATTTTGGATTTGCCTAATGAGGAGATGCCATCCAGCCACCTCAAGTGCCACATGTCCAAAAGGTCAGGATAACTCACCAGTCCTCGGTTTAGCCACTTGTCCGACTTCCCTTAACACTGATAATGAAAGCCGGGGAAATCATCAGATCTTCTCTTTCCCTGACCTTTAAGGACACCTGGACATAAGAAAGGGGGAGAAGGCGAGTTTCAAAAAGAGTGCTTGGCACCTGGAAAATTTAATAAACTCCCAACACCTCCTCACACTTATTAATTTTTTCCAAGATAAGGAAAAGGGGGAAAATAGATAAAAATGGATAGAAAAAGAAAAAGGAGAGAAGGAAGGAAGTTCTTGAAGAACCTAAGCATTCTTGAGTGATTTTCACCCCCAAAATCACGTTTCTGACCGATTAAGCCTTCACAAATCTTGTTCTACTCGTCAAGGGCTATGTTTCTATAGTTTTGGATTCTTGAACAGAGGAGTGTCATGTTGCCTCTAAGGAGTAGATGTTGCCGGAATCAAGAACTGATTATATAATAGAGTAGAAGTAAGCATAAGCTCTGATTTAAGTATAGTGTCTTGAGATTTGTTAAGTTTTCATGAGGCTTTTGGACTGCTATGATTGTGACCAAGAGGTGATAATTGAGCTTTGATGATCATATGAACATGCATATGATGTTAATTGAGGTTTATGCATGATAAGAATGAAATTTGATAAGTTGTGTGGCTAAATTGCAAAGTCATGTTATGTTGGCCTAAGGTTGAATTTTGGCCAAATACAGAACCTAGGGAAATGATATGATTTTGATGATTCCAATGGATTTAGAATGAAAAACTGTGTGGGATTAAGGTGAGGAATCAATTCCAGGAACACCGGATTAGAAAATAGAATTTTGGCCTAGAAATCCTTAAGTTTTAACTAAGTGTGGTTCATAGAGAAGGAATTGGATTTTGTTAAATCTGAGGTTAGAAATGGATTTTATGGGCAACATTTTGTAGGAATAACTTGTAGTTATAATTTTAGAAGGATCGGATTGAAAACACGAAAATTAGAGTTAAAGATTACGTAAGGGAAGCCAATCATGAGTAATGGCTTACTGTCATAGCTCTAATGATGTGGTTATGTTTCTAGGGCCATGAGATGTCAAAGAAGAGGCAATGGAAGGTTTGTAAAGCAACTTCAATGGTAGGAAGAAAAGGAAATAAGAGGAGGACATAAATACAAAAAGGTAATAAACTTACCTAACTTGCATATATTGATATGTATGTTTGTATATTGATGTGCATGATTTCTTTGCTTGTTTATGTGTAGGGATGAGCAACGGGCGGGTGGGGCTGCCCCATGGCCTAACCCATGTCCCGCTCGTTTATGTTTCACGGGTACGGGCTAGCCCATACCCATGGCATAACCTGTTTTACCCGTAATAAACGGGTATGTATACACGGGCAGGTTTGAACCGGGTTCTGGGGAACCCATATGATGCAATTTAAAAAAAAAAAATCAAAGCACCATGGCCAGTCACCACCAAGGAAGAAAAAAAAATCAGAAAATAAAGAGAGAAAATTTTCATGCTCTATGGCAGGATCTAAGAAATCAGACAGCAAGATCTGAGATTCCTTATACTTGACCACAGAGAAAATAGATCTGAGATGAGATGGTGAGATCTGAGATGTAGAAGAAGAAAAAGAAGATGACAATGACGACAAGCGTCGGCTAATTGTTCTTACGGCAACAACGGAGGTGACAATGAGCTAGGCGGTGTGAGATAGGAGAGAAAGACGAGGATGAGGACTCAAGGAGGAGGAGACCATGTGCAAGGGAAAAGAGGGAAAAAAACTGTCATTAAACCTTTGGCAGAGAGCAGTCAAGAAAGAGAAGAAAAAGGGGAGAGGTTAGGTGGCTTCGGAAGTTGTGTATTTTAAAATTTAAAATGTTATGATATAGAAGAAAAAAAGATTGAAGTTGAGCCGTGAGGGGATTTGATACTTGGACAAAGAAGTGAAAACTGAAAAGTAGCTTTTTTACCACCAGACCCAAGCACAAGATTGTTATGTGTGTTGAAGAATTAACATAATATAAGGAATCTTCATATATACATAAATAAAAAAAATAGACAGGCGGGCACGGGCAGCCCATGAGGGTGACTGTGCCCCGCCTTGTTTAAACATTTACCCGCCAGTTTGAACCCACCCGTTACGGGCTCAATTTTGGGCGGGCTTAAACAAGCCAAAAACCTCTGGGCTGTGGGCGGGTCCACGAGCCACGGGTATTTTGCTCAGCCCTAATTATGTGTAGCATATATAAATTATTTAAGCTCTATTTCTATTGATGCTATGGCCATATATATGAGATGTGAAGCATTGAGCATGTAAATATGTCATTATGTGAGCATGAATTGAGATAAGGCAAGTATGTCATGCACTAAGCATCTATCTTGCATGCATTTTGGTAATATTTCATACTGAGATTCTCCTGAATCTCACACTCCCTCACCCACCATATAGGTATGTTAAGCATAAAAGAGGAATATATCAGAGTTGCGAACGAAAGACGTGATGGAGAATTGAAGATTAACATGCGATAATCTGTTGTGTATATTATCGCATATTTTGATTATTTTTATAGCATGCCAAATTGAATGATGTAATTAGATATGCCATCTATTGCATGTATGTATGTATATGTTCAAGAAAGAATGAGTATGAAATTGTAAGTCTAACTAGTCAATACAACCTAAATGCTTGACTAGTTGAGAATGGAAAAGTAATTCTTTATACTTGGTAAGCTTAAAATACACATCCTAAATGTTAGATGAAGTGGTAGATCACTTCAAGAGGATGTGTAAGTTAAAGGATAAGAATTTTTGAAGTTAAGATAAGAGATTTGAAAATTAAAGTTTTTACTAAATGAATAGTACCCAAAAGTAAATACGAAAGTTTTGGTTTGAAAAGCTTTAATTATTAATTCTACTAGCCTGGTAACACTTCTAAAAGCATAATAAAGGGGTACAAATTATGGGTGTTACACAAATGGTAACTAGGCAACATCATGAGGACTAATCTAATAAGTGTAGCCCTCCTTACCAAGTTCAAACATCCTCGTTTCCACCCAAAAAGTCTTTTACATGCTTTATCCAATAAAGATGAAAAAATGACATTAGAAGCTCTGTTAGGTATAAACGGGATTCTCAATCCTACTCCCATTCTCTGACTTAAGCTGATAACTCTAGAGGAATGAACATTCTTGGAAAAACATATTGGGTTTTGCTCTTTTTCATTTTATGTCCCGATGCTTCACAGAATTTCCGTAGGCTCCTCAATATCACTTGCACTTGGCTTTCTGATACCTGCCAAAAAGGATGAGATCATCTGCAAAGAAGAGATGTGAGATCTGTGGTCCTCCTCAATTAATTTGAATTATTGTCCATTCGCCATCCTCAATAGCATTCCTAATAATATGGCTTAATCTTTTCATACATAAGGTAAAAATGTATAGAGCGATTGGGTCTCCCTAACGCACTCCTCTGGAAGATCTGAAAGGTGGAGTTGGTTCCCCTTCCAAAGAACCTGATTTTTTTAGTACACATTCTTTAATAAAGGTAAACTTATAAAATTTTATAAATTTAAGTGATATTTAATGACTTAAATGTCATTCCTTAGTATGTGAGAATTAATTGAAATAAACTTATAATAAGGACCAGAGTGGTACTCTTTGCATCCATTCTATAACATGTTTCTAATTCACACGCATCAATTAAAATGGTTAAAAATATTAAATATGTTATAAAATTCAAGTGATTCCCAATATTACCATTATTAATCACATTGAACTTGCATATTATATTAGTGTTTTTTTTATATTATGAATATTATATTATTTTCTACTCTTACTATTCTTATTAAATAAGGACATACATGAAAACAAATATAATGCTCTCTAAAATTATTAAAACGTCTTATAAAAGGCATAAAAAAAAATACTTTCTAGAAGACATATAAAATGAACAGGAGGGAGTACATTTAATAGTGGGGGGTTAGATTTGCAATGAGTTAAGGTGGTAAAATAACCCTCAACTTTTATTAAAAGTGCAAAAGTAACTATAAAATATTTTTTTGAGCAAAAGTAACATAAACTTTTAAAATTAGGGCGAAAACCGTTAATCCCAACTAATTTCCATCTAGTATAATGAGGAAAATTAATCTTTTGGCTCTTAAAGTTTTGACTCACTTATAATTGAATCCCTAAACTTTTGACTCATTTACAACTTAGTCCCTAATGTTTTTTAGTCATATTTTGTGGCAAAAAGAATATTAAAATGCTGTTAAAAATTGCTTAGGTAGATTTTACATAAATTGAAAAAAAAAAAAAACAAACAACATCTTCCCCACCAACTCACATCCTCCTAACCCTTTGTTTTCCAGAAACCTCACTAGGCATTTATGGCATCCATGATAGGTCCTTTTGAAGCACCAAAGGGCATGGACAACTCATATTAGAGAACATTTTGAAGCCACTTATGATGCTTTTAACTCTGATAAAACACCCAAGTATGCAATAAAAAGTCATTGTGAGAAAAGATATTTATTAACTTTTGAATGATAAATGATGAATAACACTTGGAAGAAGATGATATTAGAAAAAGTCAAAGCACACCCATTTCACAACATGGCGCACAATCTCTCCTTTTAATAACAAATGAAACTATAAATCCTTTACATGATACCTATAATTTTGAAGGCCCTTTAATATAAGAAAATCGATCTCACATTATGCTTGAAAGGAGCTTCTAAAGGATCTGTCATAGTCTAGTGGACGCATTGGCTTACTAGTAGAAGCATAGTGATTAATTGGATTCTCACTAGGTCCATTCCTCCAAGAGAAGTTGGGATGATCCCTCATACCCTTGTTGTAGGTATTAGAGTAAGGGTTGCCATATAGATACCTTTGATTATTGTTCAAATAACTCACCGATTCTATAGTATGATGACATTCTTCATAGGAGTAGGCTTCTCCACATATTTCATAAGAAGGACTTAGAGCTTGGATAGCATTCACATTCTTGGATGAATTTCTCTTTATCTTCAATTCAAGTTGATCAAATCTCTTAGCCATTGCTTCAAGTTGGGTAACAATTTCTTTAAACACATTTGAACTACTTGAAGGACTTGGTTTCTTATATGTTCTATAGCTAGAATGTGATTTTTCAGATTGTTGCAAGGAAATAGAAGCAATGTCCTCATACAACTGTGATATATCACAAACTAACATCTTGCCAATTCCACCATTTGAGGTATTGTTGAGCATATCTGAAGTGGGTACATCCAATCCAGCCGTAAAGGCTTCAAGCAAAACATAGGTTTTCTATTCATGGTTAGGGCAACTGTGCCACAACTCCTTGAATCTCTCCCATGCTTCATGAAAAAGTTCACCGGGTTGTTGTTGAAAACCCAAGAGTTCAGCTCTTTGAACTGCCTGTCTACCCCTTGGAATGAACCTTGCCTTGAATTTGGATGCCATTTCATCCCAAGTAGTGATGGAGTTAGGAGGTAGAGCGGTAAGCCAAGCTCTTACCTTCTTGTCAAGTAATAGAGGGAAGAGTCACAATCTGAGCGCATCCGAAGTTACTCCTTGAAACTTGAAGTTCTCACACACTTGTATAAAGTGTGTCAAATGGTCAGTAGGGTCTTTATTCTGAGTTCCCGAAAACAAGCCAATCATTTGGAGCATTTGAAACATGATTGGCTTCAACTCAAAATTCTGAGCTTGAATAGCAGGGAACTGGATGCTAAATTGATAGGTGGAGTTTTCTTGCTCCATATACTCATCTAAAGTGCACTCCAAGTCATCATCATTAGGATTAGCCATATTGTAAAATGGATGAGGACGAGGCGGTGGTCTAGGTTGTCTAGTGCTGGTAAAGGTTCAGGTCTTTGGATATGTTGCACTTGAGGTGGAGTCTCCGGTTCAGTTTCAAAATCTTCAGAAAAATATTCTTCAACAACACCATCAAGAATGACCTCCAAATCAATTTGCATATAGAGCAAGAGTACCGATAATTCAAAAATTCCTACAACGAGTATCAAACTTATCAACTAATAGAACTACACTAAGAAAAACAAGAAAAAGAACTATAGCTATAACTATACTTAAAAACAAAGCAAATTAAGAAAATGAAACAAGAAGAGGAAAAGGATTCAAGCGTAATCAAGCACACAATTACACGAATTAACTCAAAGGCTTTAGTCAATAGTCCCAAGCAACAATGCCAAAAAACTTGTTCGCCGTTTAGCTTCTGCAAGAGTACGGGTCGCAAATAATAATTTAGTGAGAAAACAAGTGTCAAACCACAAGGACTATGACGAAAGTGAGTTAATAATTATAACCATGTTCTTAACTAGGTTAAATGGAATTATTTAGATTTGATCAAGTTAAATAAAGACTTTTGATGAAAATAACAAAGGAAAATAATGGAATTGAGAAATTGGGTTTAACTTCAAGAGGTATAAACTTAGGATTACTTCTTCCTCATTGTATTTCATGAAACTATACAAATATTCACTTATGTTGATTAAATGAGTGTACATGCTAGTCAAAGGTTCTAAAATCATCAACCAAGCTCTCTTAAGTAAAGATTGATTTTTAATCTTCATTAAAAATATTCAATCTCTTGTTTATAATTAATGAAAACCATCTTTCCAAAGAAATCCTTCAATTGACTATGCTAGGTTGTTAGTTATATCTCTATTCTAATAACAAACTATCTATTTAATCTTTAAACTTCAAGTCTAGCATGATTTTTCTCAAGTTCTACAATCAAAATAACTCTCTCAAGTATCTTCCAATTGAACAACTCTAATCATGTGGTGATCAAGCACAAGATAGCACTAAGCTCAAAGAAAAGTCAACATATATACTCATTAACCAGCAAAAGAAAGATAATCTAGTAGTTTCAATCATACAATGGGTAAAAGTAATCCTAATTGAGAGTTCTAGCTACTCATTTTCAAATATAAAGAAATGCTATACATAGTTGCTGAATACATAAGAAGCTAAGTAGAAAAAGATGAGAAAAGAAGAAGAACCAAGTTGGAAATCCCAAAATCTCCTTTGAGAAGAGCACCCAAGCCTCCAAAATCCTCCAAATCACTCTCCCAAAATCCTCCAAATCACTCTCCCAAGCTCTCCCCTTGTGTGCTCCAACTTCCCAGAGTGTAAAGTCTGTGTTTTTGACTCTCTTCCCTAAGTTAAATAGTACTTTTTCACTTCTAAAATCAAAACGCGCAGTTTCACTTTTTCAGGAGTTGCTACGGCAAGTCTGTCAACTTGCCATAGCCTATTACACAAAGTCAATTTTCCTTCAGATTCAGGACTTACTACAGCAAGTTTGTCAACTTGCTGTGGCTAGTTACATAGAGAGTAAACTTCTTAAGAATGTTTACTTGCCACGGCCAGTTGGTCAACTTGCTGAGGCAAGTTACAGAAATTCCTTATATCTTTTCACTGCTTCACCTCCTTTGCTCTTTCCTTGATTCTTGGTTCTTATAGGGCTTCAACACTTGTCTTCATCCTCCTACAAAAGAGGGAGGATTTATAAATTCTCAATTGAATCACAAATATAACAAAAATTTCTTTGATTTTTGCTTGATACTTTGATATGAACATTTTCTTCTATACACTTTTTTCAATATACATTTTGAACTCAAAAGTAGGTAAAAAGAGAAAAAAATGTGTTGGAATGTTATGAATTTCTAAGAGTCAACAACTAGCTGAAAGCCATTTGAGAATTTCTTTTTTCACTACTTCTTTCATCACTGGATTTAAATGCCCTTGATGTTCAATCGAGGTCTTATGATCATCCTCTAATAGAATTTTATGCATGCAAATAGAAGGGTTTATTCCCTTGATGTCAGCAATAGTCCACCCAATAGCATGCTTGTGCTCTCTCAATACTCTTAATAATTTCTCCTCTTGCAAATCAGAGAGGATGGAAGATATAATTACCGATAAAGTGTTAGAACTTCCAAGATAAGCATAATTGAGATGAGGGGGCAATGGCTTCAATTCCAGAATCAGAGGAGCTTCAATAGAAGGCTTGAAAGGACTAATCAAGGCATCAGATACCTCAAGTGGTTCAAAATTCCTTGTCTTAATGATTCCATGCGAAAGAGTTCTTCAATAACATCTTCCTCAAATTCTTCAATGCTTTTCTCACCAATAAAAAATGCCTTTAAAGGATCTTTGGTCATGGTGGCAGACGATTCTTGAGGGATAATTGAGTCAAAATATCAAAAAAGGAATATTGAGCCGAATCATCATGAAATTTTAGAGCTTTGGGCATGTTGGATATAACCTTCTCATCATCTACTCATAAAGTAATTTCACCTTTTTTGACATCAATGAGAGTTCTTGTAGTAGCTAAGAAAGGACGTCTAAGGATAAGAGGAAATTTCCAATCCACTTCGCAATCAAGGACAACAAAATCTCCAGAAAAAATAAATTTGTCCACTTTGACTAGGACATCCTCGATGATTCCTCTTGGCTTAGAAATGCTACGGTCTGTAAAGAGAAGAGTCACCGTGGTAGGCCTTGGCTCTCCCAAACCCAATTGGTTGAATACTGCAAGAGGCCTAAGTCACAAAGAGCTTTGCCATTGAATTTAGTCTGGATGTTACAGGGGATATAGAAACTCCCTGGATCTTTAAGCTTAGTGGGCAATTTTTGTTAAATAACTGCACTGTACTCTTTAGTTAATGCTATAGTTTCAAATTCATTGAATTGTCGCTTCTTATATAAAACAACTTTTAGGAACTTAGCATACTTAGGTATGCTTTCCAATACTTCAGTAAAAGGAATGTTTACATGAAGTTGCTTGAATATATTTACAAACTTCTTGAATTGAGCGTCCTCCTCTTTCTTCTTAAACCTTTGAGAAAAAAGTAATAGTGGAATGAGATTGGTGGTAGTTGGCTTTCTCTTATCATTTTTCTTTTATTCCACCTTCTTATTTTTACCAACATCATTAGTACTCTCCTTAGCTTGCTTTCCGTTCCTCACTTCATCCTCCTCTACTGCATTTTTTGGATCTGCATCTTCTTCATCATTGTCTTCTACATTTTCTGGATCAGTTGGTCTTGAACTGGACTTGCTTGAATTAGATACTCCAGGTAGCACCTTACCACTTTATAGATTAATCATATTGCATTCTTCTTTGTAGTATAGTGGTAAGTATTCCTGGCTGTCATACGGGTGACCCGGGTTCGATCCCTGGCAACGATGCCATTTGATTAGCAGACTTTTCATCTCTTATGTTAGCCTTGGGGTCCATAATCAAAAATTAACCAATGATTATGTATAGACAAACTTAGAATCATTCTCTCTTCTGAAGGAGCCTTTTATTGAATCCTAAGTAATCTAATATGACATGAAAATGAAATAAAAATAAGGGAAAAATTGGTTTCAGATTTTGTTGAAAATAGATAAATGCAAAATTTAATTAAAATCTTAAAGCTACGATTTTTGGTATTTTCAAATGGTGAATGGAATGGAATTGAAATTGGAAATATGAATAATAAAATGAACCTTGGTGGCAAATTTGGTGGCTTTCCTAGCTCCTTAAAATAATTTGGGAGTTACTTTTGCATCAAGTCAAAGTGAAAACCTCAAGCAAATGCATTGAGTCCAATTTATCTAATTAATGACTAATCATATGATCGCATTCATAGTCATCTCTTAGATAAATTGTTAAAAACTACTTGATGTGTGTTTGAAAATTATTTCAATGCACTTGTTTCCTCTTAAATGAGAGCACAATCACGACACTCAATATGAATTAATTCAACTACACACCATAGTAATCACATACAATGCATAATCTCATTAAAACATAAGGAAATAATTTCAATGCATAGTCCAAGTGCATCAATACAAAATTCAACACAAATGTTAACCAACAAGGATGAATGAACACTCACCCAAGTCTCACAAATATGTACCAATACAGAATTAAACCAAACAGTTCACAATTCATACATATAATGAGCTAATGGAAAACTAATAAACTCCCCTTTGTAGCGCATTGAAGCTCTAGCCACTTTCTTCACCACCAAAATTCAAGTAATTTAGCCTCTCATGGTACCAACAATAGCTGCAAACAGTTCAAAATGTCCAGAATCCATGGAAATTAAGAGACCAAATCACATGAAATAATGAAAGGGGAAGGTTGTCAGGTTTGATGAGGAAGGAGAAGGAAATGGGAGACAGAGGTGTGGTATGGAGTTGGTAATGAGGTTCGGTGCTCTCAAGGCTGTGGCTCAGTGGTGAAAGTATTCTCTATTACAATTTGGGTATAGTTTGGGTAGCCCTCCTATAGTTTCCTTGAGTGTTATTTGCAAACAATTGATCTAACAATCAAATCACTTCGTTAATAGGGACATTACAATATCATCCATTGGTCATAGAATAGACTATCACCTTAGATTGAGGATTAGGGCGAGTACAAAAGATTTGGACTACCACCTATTTGTCTACCCCATGATTAGGGCATTGCTTCATTAGCACCTTATATCTCTCCCATGCTGCATAAAGGTGTTCATCTAGAAGTTGTTTAAAGCTTAGGAATTCCTCCCTTGCTTCCACAAATTTATCATTAGAAAAGAATCGAGCTCTGAATTTAGCCTCAAGATCATTCCAAGAGTTGATTGATCCTTCCGGAAGATTGTTGAACCAATCCCTTGCCTTCCCTTATAGAGAAAGAAGAAATAACCAGAACCTCAGTACATCTTGTGGAACTTCATTTTGTTTGAAAGAGTCACACACCTTTAGGAAATATATCAAGTGCTTGTTAGGATATTCCATGTGGGATCTTCATTATAAAGACCATGGAACATTCCATGCATCTGCAGCATTGTGATCATCACTGGCTTGATCTAAAAAATATGTGCCAGCATTTCAGGCATCTGAATGCAGGAACGATTTCCCCACATATTTCTGTTGGCAAAATAATTAATTGTAGCTCTATTATATTCGTTGTCAGCCATGGTTTCAGATTCAGATTCAACAGCTATTTTAGATTCAGTTTCTAATTCAAAAGAATTTTCAATGAGAGGTACTTCGTCAAGCACCACTACCAATCCGTCTGGATCTAAAGATTGCATATACATGAATAGTACCTACAAAATTATCAACCAAGCAAGAATCAAACCGAAACAAGAATCAATAGAGAAAACAAAAATGAATATATACCTATTAAAAAGCCCAATCGAAATTTACTAATACAAGCTTAAGGTCAATTAAAAGATTTGTTAAACCAGATCCTCGGCAACGGCGCCAAAAACTCGTTTGTCTCCGCAAGTGCATGGGTCGCGCCAAGTAATAATGTATAAGTAAAGTATCATTCCCACGAGAATTTGTTTTAACAAATAAAATCAATCAATAAGCTTATTGCATTCAATCAAGTTGAACGAAAACATATTGTTGCCATGGAATAGGAAAGTGTAAAATTTGTTTCTAAAATAATGAAAACTAAATTTGTAAAAACCAGAGATGATATGGAATCTAGGATTATTTATCCCCTTTGCATTTCATAAAAACTTGATGAAGTTCCTCTCTTTTAATGTTTTCAATGATTATCTGTGTTAGTCTAAGGTTCAAAGATATTTAGCTCAGCTTTCTCTAGTCAGAACCAAGTTTATAAACTCAAATAATATGCACAATCTTTTGCTGCCATTGAATGAGAATATACATTCAGCATCAACCTACATTGATAATGCTAGGTCAGTGACTATATCTCTATGTCACTAACAATCTATCCATTTATCAAGTAAACTTCAAATCAAGCATGATTTTAACCAAGTTCTTTACCCAGATTTTGCTTTCTCAAGTTAAACAGAGTGAACAACACAATCTAAATGATGGCCAACCATTTAGAAGCTTTATGCATAGGATAAAATCAACACATATATATTATCCATACATAAAAGAGAAGAAGATCTAAGTATTAATCTATACAAAGGTTCAAAATGATCATAGAATGAAGAGTTTAGCTGCTCAAGTTCAGAAAATGATTACAAAAATACAAAACAAATATAGCCATATCAGCAAAATGGAGAAGAAAGGGAAAGAAATCAGAAAAAACCAAGGAAAATAAGCTTGTATCCCTTCAAATCTTCAATATCCACTTGATTTCCCTTGATTTACAGCAACCCATGCTTAGAGAGGTGTCCCAAATGCCTCCTAGGGTTTTTCAGATATGGAAGATGGCGTTATGGTCCCTTGATCCCGAATTTATAGGCCCTAGAAATCAAAACGAGTAGCTGCTGTCGCAGGCTTTGGCCGAGGCCAAAAAGTTTCTATCTATGTGTTGGCCACGGCCAAGTAAATGGCTTGGCCGTAGTCAATATTCTTGAGGTGCCTTGGCCACGGCCAATAAAATGGTTTGGCCGCTGCCAAGCTTCTTGAATTGCCTTGGCCGCGGCCAATGGAATGGCATTGTCACTGCCAAGCTTCTTGAATTGGACTTGGCCGCGGCCAGTGAAAGTCTTGGCCACAACCAAGCTTCTAATTTGAAGCTCCATTGCAACCAAGGCCTGTTTGGATCCCTTCTTTCTCTTTCCATGGCACGAATGACTTCCTAGGCTCTATTCCACCTTCCTTTCATTGAATTATGCTTTCTGTGGCTTCAAATGTGGCTGAAATGTTGTTCTATCAACACAAGAAAATAATAAAAGCCAACAGTTGATGAACTTAATAAGGTATTCATACACAACCACATACTTGCGCTCTTTTTACATCATATATGCATTAGACACATTTCCTTCACATTTATACTCCCTGATAGTCATTAATTCACCAAAATGTGTGAGAATTAAGGGGAAATGTGCTAGTTTGACAAGAATTTCATGAGGTTAACAATAGACATATACATAATGGCCCCATATAATTGTTAAAAGAGTGTGTTTGAGTTATCTTGCCTCTTAAGAAATTATGTTAGACATAATGATTTATACTTAAGAGAGGGTTATAAGTGGACCGACATGCATTTATAGCTATTTATATCAAGATTAACAAAATTGACATTAAGGCTAATTAAATTAGTGAAAACATGTTTATGAAGTTAATAAGGGATTAATGACTATGGGTTGCTCATTTGATAATTGTGATAGTTCATTTATTTTGATTTTAACTTCTTTTCACTTATTTAAAGTCAATTTGGGTTCACTACAAAAAAATAGCATATTACCCACGGAATTCCGTCTCTGAAATCAAATTACCCACGGATTAGGGACGGAAACGGAATTACCGACAGAATTTTTTCCGTCTCTAAAAAATCCGTGGCAAATTGATTTACTAACGGAATTTTTATTCCGTCAGAAATTACCGACGAATTACCCACGAAAAAAATTCTATCGGTGATTACCGACAAAAATTACCCACGGAAAATTTTCCGTTGGTAATTACCCACGGAAAAAATTCCGTCGGTGATTACCCACGGAAAATTTTCCGTCGGTGATTACCCACGGAATTTTTCCGTGGGTAATCCGTTGGTAATTTAATATTATTTTTTTTTTAAAAAATTCCACGTGGCGACCTTAAAAGAGGCCACGTGGACATCACCGAAAGTCCCCCACCTCCCGACCCCGCATCTGGCCCCGGCAGCCCCCGAGCAAAGGCCACGTGTCCCTCTAACCTTGCGCCACGTGTCTCTGTGAGATAATTGTTGCATTTTGTGACTAAGGTGGGATTTGAACCTTAGACCTTTTGTATGTGTTCTGATGTCATTGCCAGTAGAGCTGCTTTAACCTTGCGTTATTTATTCACGTAATAATATATATAATGTAATAATTAAAAAATAATAATATTAAGATAAATATATATAATTAAATATATATTTATATATAATTATATTTTTCATTTTTTATAATATAAAATTTTTTAATTTCTAATTTCGTTTAAATATTTAATATTAATATAAATATATACAATATTACATATATACTTGTAAATAATTATATATTTCGTTTTTTATAATATAAATTTAAAATTTTTTAATTTCTAATTTCGTTTAAATATTTAATATTAATATAAATATATACAATATTACATATATACTTGTAAATAATTATATATTTCGTCTTTTATAATATAAATTTAAATTTTTTTAATTTCTTATTTAATTTAAATATTTAATATTAATATAAATATATGTAATATTAAATATATATTTATATATAATTATATATTTTGTTTTTATGATATAAAGTTTAAAATTTTTAATTTTTTTATTTTAGTTAAAATTTTTATTATTAATATTATATATATTTAATATATTATATTAAATATTAATTTTATGATATTTAAATTTTTATTTGTTATAGATTATTTTTATTTTTATTATTTTATATAAATTATTAAAAGATGATAAAAAAATTATTAGTTTTACCGATGGATTGCCCACGGAATTCCGTCGGTAATTTCTCATTCAAATTACCCACGGAATTCTGTGGGTAAGGAGTGAGTAATTACCGACGGAAAAAATTCCGTGGGTAAAAGTCAGATTTACCGACGGAAAACAATTCCGTGGGTAATTACCGACGGAGAAAATTCCGTGGGTAATCCGTTCGTATTTACCGACGGAATTTTTTCCGTCGGTAATTTTTCCGACGGAAAATCCGTCGGTAAATTGTAGGAAATTATCGACGGAAATAATTCCGTGGGTAATTCCGTCGGTAATAACATGTTTTTTTGTAGTGGTTGCTCAGCTAAAACAAAAGTGTAAAATCATTGCTCAATTGTATTCTTGATACCAAGTCTTTGTGATGGGTACGATACTTTACTCACTTTTTGTTACTTGATATGGCTTGTTCATTTACTGATTTATAGGCTATAAATTTTCCCCCGATCACTTATTCCCATAGTTGAAAATATCCACGAGGATTTAAGAAAATCAAGGAAGAAAACAGCTAGTGGGGTTGAAAATATGCAACTAAAGAGAAAATGAGGTATATGCGCATTTCTGATCATTTTCTTTCTAGAAAGCACTTTTTGAAGAGACAAGGATTCAAGCAAACCAACAGCCACTGGTCTAAGCGGAAGGGGCTTTTGCCACTGAAACACGATTGATGTCTCAAGTTCTAATATGTGAGAACGTAGAAAATGCCTTTGAGAGGGCTATTTCTAATTAGGTCCAAATTTAACAAACTCAACCGTTCAAATGTTAATTGGAAATGGCGGACACTGTCACGACAGACAACTAAAGTGCAGTGATTTTGACAATGCAGTATAGTACTACGTATATATAGAGAACTTTTGTGGAGACATTTATGTTTAATTAACTGAATAATCAAATTTACATTCGTATGAAAAAAATAATAATATCACCTATTATATATAGGACAAAAAAGACCATTCTATCTACTTAATAGATAGTACGTACCAGACGATAAGTATGCATTTGCAAAGAAGATGCATAAGCATAACACAAAAATATCTAGTTCATTGGTCAATTATTGAAGGCAGATATTTTTATAGAAAATTATCCCAAATTACCCATCACGGCCCCTCGTATATTGAAAATCTTGGTCAAATGGCCTTTGAAATAGTAGTTAGTAGCGTTTTTATTCTAGTAAATGTTGGAATATATCATGCTAATAGCCAATTACATCACGATAATCAAGCATAACATATTCTACAAGTTACAGCGGAAGACTTAATAAATACCTCTCGCCATAGCTTTTCTCTGAATAGAAGGAGTTCACGAACACTGGGAAATAAGACTGCAAAATAGAAAGAGTCAGAAGAAAAGATTGACAGGTAACTCTTCTGACTAACCATAAGGCACAGTGATGGCAACTGGTGTGAGAGCCGTCGCCAGTCAGGGAACCTCAAAGAGTAGCTAGGGTTTTCACTCGTACGCTCAATTTAGACGGCTGTAATCCTTAATTCATTTATTTCACCATCAGAAATAAAACAAATGGCCAATACGCTCTTACCCTAATCCTGTAGTTAGGTCTAGATCTGACTAACGGGCCACATTCAGGATATTTTAATTAACCTAATTAATAACTAATAATTATATTAATAATAATTAAAAACATCTCACATTCTCCCACTTGGCCCGTATCTTAATGTCAGTCGCCCTTTCTAGATTAAACTAAGGCTATGCTGCAAGAATCATGGCGATAAGTCCTCTTAGGCCGAGTATTATCTTCCATGTATTACATGCAACACCCTTACTTAATGGGTATAACCTTATGAATAAATGCCAATGTTTATTCGGTTCCAAACTTAGTGTTTATTAGTCTCATCAACATAATGTATACAGATAATGATAGAGATAATAAACCATAAAGTCAATTTCATTGCATACCTCTTCTATATAAATGAAGGCTTAACCCCCATCTGAGGGACGTGTAACACAAAAGCATTCGGTTTCATTCCCTTAGTCAAAGGATCAGCTAGCATGTCCTTTGTATTGATATGATCAACCGAAATTTCACCATCTACAATTCTCTCTTTTAAACTTAGGAATTTCAGTTCGACCCACCAGCTTCGACTTCCACTCCTTTTGTTATTTGCAATGGCTACTGCGGCTGTGTTATTACAGTACATCCTGATTGGCCTAGAGATTGAGTCCACAATCTTAAGACCAGCAATGAAATTCCTTATCCAGATCGCTTGTGAACTTGCCTCAAAACACGCTATGTACTCAGCATCACAAGTAGAGGGAGCTGTAAGTGTTTGTTTTGTACTTTTCCATGATATAGCTCCATCTGCTAGTAGGAAGATGTAACCAGTAGTAGACTTGTTTGTGTCTAAACATCCTCCTAGATCAGAGTCTAAGTAACCAACCATTCTAGGTCATCTGTTCTTCTGTATGTGAGCATATATTGCTTAGTACCTTGTAGGTATCTAAACATTTTCTTTGCAGCTGTCCAATGTGCTTCCCCTGGATCGCTTTGGTACCTTCCCAACATGCCAACAGCGAAAGCTATATCAAGTCTTGTGCAAACCTGTGCATACATCAAGCTTCCCACTGCTGATGCATATGGGACCCTTTCCTTGCATATGGGACTCTTTGGAGCTCATTTTGAGGACATTGACCTAGACTAAACTTGTCTCCTTTCTCAAGAGGAGCTACGTTAGCTTAATAGTTTTGCATCCTGAATCGTTCAAGAACTTTGTTGATATAGGTTTGTTGAGATAAGCCCAAAATGCCTTGAGCTCTATCCCTATGGATCTTGATGCCAATGACATAAGATGCCTCACCCATATCCTTCATATCAAAGTTCTTGCACAAAAACTGTTTCACCTCAAGTAATAGTCCTAGATCACTGGTTGCAAGTAGTATGTCATCGACATATAAAACCAGAAAAATGATCTTGCTCCCACTAATCTTGTGGTATATGCATTCATCCATGATGTTCTCATCGAATCCAAATGATGTGATTACCTCATAGAACTTCAAGTACCATTGTCGTGAGGCTTGCTTCAAGCCATAGATCGGTTTCTTCAACTTGCATACCAGATGTTCTTTATCCTTTGCAACAAATCCCTCAGGTTGTTTCATGTAGACTTCTTCCTCAAGGACCCCATTGAGGAATGCAGTCTTAACATCCATTTGGTGCAACTCTAGATCAAAATGTGCAACTAATGCCATGATTATGCTGAAAGAGTCTTTCGTTGATACAGGAGAAAAGTTTTCCCTGTAGTCGACACCTTCCACTTGTGTGAAGCCCTTGGCAACCAACCTAGCCTTGTATCGATCAATATTACCTTGTGAGTCTCTTTTGGTTTTGTAAACCCATTTATAGCCAATGGCTTTAGACCCACTTGGTAACTCCACAAGATCCCATACATTATTGTTTGCCATGGAATTCATTTCTTCAGTCATAGCATCATGCCACAACTTAGAGTTCTCACTCTTAACAGCCTGAGTAAATGTTAATAGATTATCTTCAATGCTAATATCACAATAAGTCTGAACAGAGTACACCACGTAGTCACTAGGCAATGCTGGCCTTCTTTCTCTAGTTGATCTTCTTAATTCAACCTCTTGGGTTGGTTCAGATTGTTCATTCGGGACATCCTCCACCACAACTTGTCTTGGTTCTCCATGCGTGGGAGGTGGATAAATCTGAACAAAACCTTCACGACGTAAATCAGGGGTTACTTCCATATGATCATTGTTTGTTTGATCACTCCCACTAATAATATCATTCTCAAGAAAAACAGCATTCCTAGATTCTATAAAACGTGCAGAAGGTGAAGGACAATAGAACCTATAACCCTTAGTCATACATGGATAGCCTACAAAGTAAGCTCTAATGGTTTTAGGATCTAGTTTCTTTTCTTGTGGATTGTACACCCTTACTTCCGCAGGACAGCCCCATACCCTAAGGTGTCTTAAGCTGGGTTTCCATCCTTTCCAGATTTCAAAGGGTGTTTTTGGCACTGCCTTTGTTGGAACCCTGTTTAATAAGTACACAGCTGTCTTAAGTGCCTCCTTCCACAAGGATGTTGGTAGTTTGGAGCCATTCATCATGCTCCTAACCATGTTTAGCAAGGTCCTATTTCTTCTTTCTGCTACACCATTCATATCTGGTGAGCCAGGCATGGTATATTGAGCAACTATACCATGCTCCCGAAGAAAATCAGTAAAGGGACCTGGCGCTTATCCTTCACTAGTGTACCTACCGTAGTACTCACCACCTCTATCGGATCTCACGATCTTTATTGGTTTCCCAACTTGTTTTTCTACTTCAGCTTTATATTCCTTAAAGGCATTGCTTTTATTATCAAGCAAGTAGATATAAGTATATCGCGAGTAATCGTCAATAAAAGTGATAAAGTATTTTTGACTGTTTGCGGATAAGTCAGGACAATAAATATTGGTATGTATAATTTCAAGTAAATCAGAGCTTCTTTTAGCTCCCTTTTGTGACTTATTGGTCTGCTTTCCCCTTATGCAGTCCATACAGGTATCAAATTCTGAATGGTCTAAAGATGGAAGAATTCCATCTTTAGTTAACCTTTTGATCCTGTCAACAGAGATATGTCCTAATCTCCTATGCCACAAGCTAATAGAATTCTCATCAATGATACTTTGTCTAATACCATGCGTAATAGAAAAAACTTCAGGCGGTTCAGGAATTATTTTAAACAAATCATCAATCATAATAACCCTTGCAATTGGAAAATAGTCCTTACTGAAATACATCAAGTCCTTTTGCAAATAAATACCATAATTCAAAGGAATGAGTTTTGACATAGAAATCAAGTTTCTCATATAACTAGGAATGTAAAAAAAATTCAAAAGATCTAGCACGGTTTTATTTGGGAAAACAATTCTAAAAGTTCCAATTGCTTCGACCGAATCTCCTTTCCCACTTCCTGAAAGGACTCGTGCATCATTGGGAAGTGGAGGCCTGGTGTTTAGAAACCCCTACATGGTAGTAGAAATATGGATCATTGAACCCGTATCGATCCACCAAGTATCATTACTAGTGCTAATATGATGAGCTTCTAAAGCTAAACTTGAAATATACATACCTTTACGCTCCAACCATGCCTTCCTTTTCAGGCACTTATCCTTTATGTGCCCTTTCTTCTTGCAGAAGAAGCAAATAGCTTCAGCTTTCTTAATGGATGGCATAGCAGGAATCTTTTTCTTCTTTTTCTGCTTGTCCTTGTTGCCCCTGGCACCATTCCTGTTGGAACTTTCAGCCAAATGAGCTGCCCTAGGTGCCTCCCTACCACTCATTTGAAGCCTAGTTTCCTCCTGAACACACATGGACAACAGTTCATCAATTGTCCATTTTCCCCTGTGTGTTATAGGAGACCTTAAAGGCCTCATAATGAGAAGGAAGGGAGTTCAGTACCAGATGCACTAGGAATTGCTCTGTTGGTTCCATGTCAAAGGCCCTCAGCTGAGAGGACAAGTCTCTCATCTTCATGATATGTTGTTTGACTCCATTAGTACTTGTCAGCTTAATGGCACACAGCTCTGACATGATGGAACCACCCATCTGTTTGTCAGTTGGCTTAAACTATTTGTCCACAGCTTCCAGAAACTCCTTAGCAATTTCACATTTGGGAATTGCTCCCCTAATGCTTCTATGGATCCTGGTCTTAATATATGACATGCACATGCGATTGTAGTGCTCCCAGCGCTCCTGATAGTCAATTTCATCTTTAGTTGACTTGTCAGTTGGTTTGGGAGGTCTAGGTTTCTCCATTACAAAATGCATGTGCAGCATATCAATCTGCAAAGTTATGTCCTCTCTCCATTCAGGGTCATTAGTACCATCCAGCACAATTTTGCCAGTAGTGTCAGCAAAAAGATTAGGGAAAGTAGTAGGTACTGCAATTTAAAAACTTAAATTAGCTCACAAGATAAATATTTGAGACAATCATGAATTCTGTGCCTTTTGTATGCATGTTATGCACTAATGGAAACATGCAATATATATAAATGCGTATCACTAAATTCTACCTGTGGGCAAAGAACCTAGCATTGCATGCATTTATCTCAAATTGGTGGGCCTAGAGTGTATAATTTACATTTCCTAATACCTGTGGGCAACTTAGAAAATATAAGACCAAACTATCCCACCCTAATTAAATATATAATCATAACCGTCTACCTGTGGGTAAAGAACAATTACAATTCTATATTTAATTACAATTAGATATTTTATAAGTTCCACATGTGATCAAGTTGCATGCAAAACTAAAGGATGCTGTGGCTATTCCTTGAAAAAGTAGCATGCTAGTCACAAATATCATATAAGCGCATTTAAATCAAAATATACACATCATAATGGAGAGATTAATCAATTTAATAAATCCAGTAAATAATTAATTAAATCCCTCCCACTGTTTTATGTAGGGTTGATCAAGGACCAGACCAGACCGGGTTTGGCCTCAACCCGAGGTCTGGTCTGGAAAACACCTCGGGCTGAACAAGGCAGCCTGAGGTCCGGTCTGGTCCAGTACCAACCCGAGCTCGGGCCGGACCGGACCAGGTCCACCGGACTGCTGGACCAGTCCAGGCAGTCCTGGATCCATTTGGTAATTTTTTTTTTTTGCAGATTCCTAATAGCACATATTTGACAACGTTTTTTTTTTGTGTTTTCAATGGGGAAACAATTACATTTAGGCAATAAGATACCATTCAATCAATGTTTATAATTAAATATTTGGGACTGAGTCACTAAATATTGATCTGCAGCATTCATATATGAAGAAATCTGAATGCAGCAGCCAAGGTGACTCTGAATAAAATTAGCCTCTTCTTGAGTCAGTGAACTCATCCTTGGTCTGCATTATTGTTGGATGTAGCGTTAGACTGAGATACATTGATGCTGGGATTTGTTCCTTTGAGTGTGGAAATTCTTAATTTTGGGGGGGGGGGTGGTGTTTGGCATAAAGGTTTTAAATTTACCACAAGGAATTATATACTCAGGCATTGTCATCCCGAGGATTAAATGCAATCAATAAAAATTAAAATGTGTATTTTAAATATATGTTAGAAGATAAGGTGGGAAAGCTGAAATTACATGGATGCAGTTGGAATTGAGTTGCTGAAATTTTGTGAGAAACTAAATACTGAGGGAAATTAATATTCCTTAGGAAACTTATTGCATACCTTACAAAAGTATGGTATTCTAAGTTTCCTAAGCTTAGTTTCATGGGAACCAGATCTGAGAACAGGAACCAGATCTGAGTTTCCTAAGCTTTGCGGCAATTTTATTCTTACCTTGAGGCTTGAAGAACAGGAACCAGATCTGAGAGGGAAACAAGAAACAGATCCGAGAGGGAAACAAGAAACAAATCCGAGAGGGAGACGAGGTGGAGACCGAACGGGAACCGGAGCCGAGACCGAAAGGGAGATCAGAGAACAGAGATGATGAAATCGAACTCAAATCGCTAACCTAGTTCAAAGCATGAAAATGAAATGAAGGTCGAAGACTCGAAGTGAGCTCTGAGCCTCTGATCAGTGAGAATGAGATAGTGATTATTGATTATTTGATTAGTGCACTTCTTGGTCCAAACAAAAAAAACTGAAGTGCGCAGTGGAGATGTGGAGTGCGTGGTGCGTCAGGACCTGATGAGAGATTTTGAGGCTTTTTTTTTTAATGGGGAATTAAAAAAAAAAATATGTGTATAACTCGGGTCAGATCGGACCAGACTATGGGGTTGGGCACCTTGGACTGAAGTCCAGTCCAACCCGAGAAGACCGGTCCGGTCCGGTCTGTGAGAAGCTGCCTGGGACCAAAAAAAATTTTTCAGACTGGGTCGGGTCAGACCGGGTCGGGCCAGACTACCTGGACTACCGGGTTTTTTGATCATCCCTAGTTTTATGTATTCAAAATTGTTTAGATAATTAATTTTGGCACCTTTCAACTCAAATTTCAATTTTTGCAAAATTTTTTGAATTGTTAAATAATTGTCTAAAGCTATTTTCAAAATGTTAGACAATTAATTAACTATGAAAACAATTTTACAAATTTTTCAGTGTGTGAAAATGCCAAAATTAACTACTGTCACTAATTTAAACAATTTAAAGTCATTAATCAGAAAAATACATAAAACAGAAAAGAATTTAATTAAACAGTGAAGAAATGGTTGAGAAAAGGCCCAAAATGTTTTCTAGAATTTCAAAAACCATAGCCCAAAAGAACAAAAAATGAATAGGACCAATAATTTGTTTCTGGAAATTTTAAAACTAATGGTCCAGAAGCAACAAAAACGTGATATGGCCCAGAATTCAACAAAAATACGTCACTGTGTAATTAAAAGGAAATGTTTTTTTTTGTTTCGGCCCAGAACGCTTCATCATGCACTTTAAAAAAAATTACAGAAGCCCAGCTAATTTGGCCCAACTGTATCAGCGAGAATGCAAAAAAAAAAAAATTAATTAAAGCCTAAAAACACGTTAACGTCGGCCCAGAGTTTTTAATCTCGGCCCAATAGAGAATCCAGCCCAGAAACGTGTCCGGTCCACCAAACGGATAAGTGAAACGCAGCATTTCACTAAGACCGAAACGACGCCGTTCACACACGTGGGAGAGGTGCTTCTGCAAGGCCCGAAACCGCGACGTTTTGAGGGATTCAAAACGCCGTCGTTTGGGTTATCTTCCCCACCCGTTTCCCTGAACCCTACCCGACCCGCCAACCCGATAGGACCCGCTTGGAGCCGCCGCGACCCGTGACGTTGGGGATGTTCTCAGGCGGTGCTTTCCGGCGATCGGAGGGCTCAAAAATGGCGCTCTCACCGACGGTTTTCATCGAAAATGCAATCCAAACACAAATCTATCCAATAAAATAGTGATTAAACAATTTCTAAACAAGATTTTCTCAGATTTGAAGAAAACAAAAATGAAGGTTCTCTCGGCAACGAAAATCACAGTAACAGAGAACGTTAGCTAATGAAAAACCAGACAAGAATTCACATGAACGAATAGAAAACAAACTTCTGGGTTCCTTTGAAATCCTGATGAAGGAGCGTTTGTATTCAATAAAAATGTTCCTCTCATTCTCTCTTGCCAAACAGATTTAACACATCAAATTCGAAACCAATATTTCGAAATTCAACAAAAACCCAGAATTGAAAAGAATAATTTCTAAAACCCAGATTTAATCATAAAGACAGAGACGATCCTTCGAAAACCAGATGAAGGGAATAATGTTTCAAAATCAGCAAGTCTGATCTCTGATTTAAAATATGGAATCCGTATAAAAATTATTACGGTAAACTCATTAAATTCCATAGATAAATCATCCCCGATCAAAGGAAAGAGGCAGAGGGTCAGAGAGCGAGGCTCTGATACCACATGTTGGAATATGTCATGCTAATTGCCAATTACATCACGATAATCAAGCATAACATATTCTACAAGTTACAGCGGAAGATTTAATAAATACCTCTCGCCATAGCTTTTCTCTGAACAGAAGGAGTTCATGAACACTGGGAAATAAGACTGCAAAATAGAAAGAGTCAGAAGAAAAGATTGATAGGTAACTCTTCTGACTGAACGTAAGGCACAGTAATGGCAACTGGTGTGAGAGCCGTCGCTAGTCAGGGAACCTCAAAGAGCAGCTAGGGTTTTCACTCGTACGCTCAGTTTAGACGGCTGTAATCCTTAATTCATTTATTTCACCATCAAAAATAAAACAAATAGCCAATACGCTCTTACCTTAATCCTGTAGTTGGGCCTAGATCTGACTAACGGGCCACACTCAGGATATTTTAATTAACCTAATTAATAACTAATAATCATATTAATAATAATTAAAAATATTTCACAGTAAAAGCTTCTGAATTTCACTTAGGAAGATATCTTTAAGAGGATGTAGATAATAACAAATCCTTTTAACGGAAGGGAGAGCTTGTCTCTTTCCTTTAATTTTTTGGCCGGCATCTTTTTCTATTGTGAAACTGATCATATATATATGGGCGAAGCTGTAATTCTACCCATAAACATTTCTCGGAAGAGCTATCAGCACAGTAAACATTTTTGGGGCGCAAAAGTACCCATGAACATTAAAAAATAAACCGATAATGCCAATTCTATTAACTTGGGCTAACGGCGTTACTTTTTTATTCATGTGAGCCCCACCTATTTGTTAACCAAAAACTAATGCCGTCAAACGAAGTTAATGAAATTGGCATTATCGGTCTACTTTTTAATGTGCATGAGTACTTTTGCATTCCAAAAATGTTTACTGTGTTGGTAGCTCTTCCGAGAAATGTTTATAGGTAGAATTGCACCTTCGCCCTATATTAGAGCTGGCAAAACGCGAGCCACGTGGGTCAGGCCCATGCGGCCCGCACTTCTGCTGGTTGGCATTTTGCCAACCTTAACCCGCAGTGTGCGGGTTGCAAGCCAGCCCGCAGGCCCGCATATTTTTTTCAAAAAAAAAAAGATCCTATTTTATGAAGATAGTCGAAAATATGAGACACACATATATGAGTTATTAAATTTACTTTTCTAGCATCAATCATTCCTCTTATAAAAATTTAAAAACATAATTCACAATTTAAGAGATAAAGTTATTAAATTTGTCAAAGTTTATAAGCAAAATATAAACTCATCCTCAAACAACTAAAATATAATAATTTTGTTTAAAAAAGAAGGGAAGAGGCTAAGATTTTTTCTCTTTGAATTGGGAAGTATCAAGATAGGAGTGGACAACTTATAAATATTGTGAAATTATTATATGTAAACAAATTTTTTTTGGGGGGCAACCCGCCAACCCATGGGTTAGCTCGCATCAGCCCGTGGGCTATGCGCTGCGAGCCTGTGCGGCCCGCACTTTCGCGGGTTGGGATTTTCCCAACCCTAACCTTGTCCCAACCCGCGGGCCTACGGGTTGGACCCGTTTTGCCGGCTCTACCCTATATACACACACACACATTTATAATTAATTGATAATGTATTTTTTTGCCAGCAAAATTATGCTTATCATCAGTCCTACCACAAGTTTCAACAAAGGCTCAAAGTCTCAAAATATGTGACATAAAAATAACATAAGCAACCAAATTAATAACACTATCCAGTATCAATCTAGAATTGTGCATGGTCTTGAGCAATCAACTGCTGCAGCTGCGAGGGAGTTATACACACCCAATCTATTGGACAAGATCCCTTTAAAAAAATTTTGACAATTCAATTAGCTACCAAATTTGCTTCTCAAGATATTCACACACAAAAAGTAGTTTCTAATCAAAATCCCTGAGATGAGGGTATTTTTTGACAAAATATTGCATTTCCAATGTGGAGAACATGCTTTTTATTGAGACAGTTGGCTAGAGTAAGGCAACCTGATTTAAAAATCACATCATCTAACTGATTCTGCAATACATATAAATAACAGCTTCAAGGATATTGCAATACGTACATTCACCCATGGATATTGAGTCCGCCGTTATGACTTTCGCTCATCCATGTCAATAGGAGCCAACCATTCACATAACTTGAGTGTATGTGCAATCAGTGTTAATTTTTGAAGCACTACCTAGGAGAGACATGATTAATACACTTATTAAGATATTTTTTGTGCTCACTCCAACCCTATATAATACTACATTCGGTTCTAAATATAAGTCTTAGTTGACTTTTTTTGAAAAGATTAAGGAAGCTAAATAAATTACTTAATTATACTATATGTTGTTTTTCATTGGATTATACATTAGTTTATAAGTCACTAAATTAGTTTGAAGAAAAATAAATAAATATAAATAGTCTAAAGTATTTATTTAACTCCCTTAATATTTCAAAACAAGTCAATTGGATCTTATATTTAAGACTAAAGATAGTATATATTCTAAGATATAATTTCTAGGGTAGGCACCATCTTATTTATAAGATACTCCTCTACTCTTACTTACAGCGTAGAGAGATAAAGTTTATTTTGACCCAATTTATAAGCCATATAATTAAATTTTTCATATGAATGAAAAATTTTTGTTTTTTGTTATGTGTAAAATATATTAGAAGTAACTTACAAATAGAAGCAACGAAATATATACACTTAATGTTTTCTTTTTGAAATTTTAAACTTTTTTCATTTTTATTCACATTGATACATAGTATTACATCACTACATATTAATTGTCTGGTCAATCACTCTCATTCTCTATTTATAAATAGGGACATTGTATAAAAAAATGAAATAGTGTATATATATATATATATATTATACAGTTATTACTTTAATCAATTTTAACCAACTTTTTTTTAATCTACGTACTTTGGTTCTTTATAATTTCAAATCTTATAATAGGATGAGTGACACTTTTGATTACAATGAAATTTTATGGTCATGTCATAATTATTTATATATGGAATTCATTGTGACAACATCTCATGAAAAGCATATAGTTATTATGTGAATCCTCGTGTAGTGTACACGCACATATAAAATATCAGTGGTTTATAAATAACTTGTCCGCATGGTTATCAGTCAAAATATTTAATTCCCTACCATCTCTTTCAGTTTTTATTATGATGCAACTAATATTCTATCCTTTAATTAGTTTAATTATTTTAATTTAACATATTTTGACCTCATTTTAATTTAACATTGGTATCAATATCATCAATTATAATTGATATCAACATTATTCTCTCTCTTCTCCGGCACTCTAAATAAATATTTATTATTAGTTTTATAATGTTTTTGCCAGCAATTATTTTTATAATTAAAGCATCATCATATGAGATATGTATTACATTTTTTCTACATTATGTGTTTTTTGAACTTGTCTCTTTAACTTCTCAATGCATGGATCGGTTTAAAAAGGATAAAGTAAAAAATTTATTTAAGCATTAAACAAAGTTAGCAAATTTTAAGCTTTTCTATAATTCCAGCAAATATAGTATAAATGACTCATAAAAGCATTATCAAGTAAGGCTGTCTATGACAAAATATCTTACAAAATATAAATTAAAAGGCGTGACATTATATTTTCAAACTGATTTTCAACCACATTTTGAGGGGTCCGCTAGACCCGACGCCCTGTTAGTAATATTCAACAATTTTATGCTCTTTACTTTACACAAACAAAACTACTATTTCTTAATTATGAATTCTTTATTCATAGTTAGGAAAATTAAAATGAAGGACCTGAAGGAAAAAATATTTATTAAGAAGGACCATAAAAATTGTAATTATTTAGAAGGATTAAATATAAAAATATAAATTTAAAAATACCAAAATACCCCTAAAGAAATCTTATGCATTCTCTTCTACATTCTCTCCCACATTCTATTTTTAAAACTAATATAAAATTCTAAATTTCACTAAATTAAATAAAAGTTTTCTCAATTTTCATTTTTAACAACTTGCATAGATATCTATAGAAAAAATTAAAATTACACATTCTTCAATTTTTTCCAAATGATAATTTGTTAAAATTAACAAAAATTTTAATTAAAAATATAATTATATAATTTTAATAAAACTCAATCCCTTTTATAATTTATTTTATATGTTAAACCAAACAAGTTTATATGATTTATTTTTTTTAGAAGAAATTTATGTGGGTTAAAAAATTCATTTAATGTTAATAAATAAAATAAATAAATAATCTATTATATCCTGAAAACCATGAAATGAGTTTAATTTTTAATTTTATAAAAAGAGCTTAGTTGATATCAAAATTAATATTTGATAATATAAATCCAGAAACTTGATGATATATTTGTTAATTAAATAATCTATTGATTATATGAATATGGAGCTTGTTGAAAAATAAAAATTTAAAAAATGAGTTTGAACAGTATTTTATTAAATCTTATATTGATTTTATATGAGTATGAAATTTGGTGAAAAATAAAAATTAAAAAAAAAACACGATCATATTACATGTGAATGATGAGTGATTTTATTTTAAATTTTAGTTATTTTTTTAATTATGGATACAAGAGATAATGGATGAGGTTTAATTAAGGACAATTCAGTAATTTTAAATTTATATTATGCTATTTGGTCCTTCCAAGTAATTATAATTTTTTTTATTCTTCTCAATAAATATCTTTTCTTCCAGTAATTTTTCCTTCATAGTTCTTAATAGGACTTCGTTTCCTTGCTAAACAAATGCTTAGTAGGGGGAGCGTGTTCAACATGGACCATTCAGATTTGATCTTAGACAATCCAGATTTAAGTTTTAATAAAATGAAATTTTTTTAAATAAAAAACCCATTTTTTTGAAAAAATAATAGTTAAGAGATTGTTTTTATTTTAGATTCTATACCCATTAAAATGTTTTTTTTTAAAATATATAAAAATTTTAAAAATCAAATTTAGATGGTCCATATTTAATTAGCTCTAACTATTAAGCAAATGTTTAGTAGGAAACCAAGTCCTTAATACGTATCCTTAATGATCTCTATGATCAATAATGTAATCAGTATTTTATTATGCGAGTCTTTGCTATCTGGACCCTCATTGTCGTCAAACTAAGTTGATTTTCAAACCCAGGGTCCTGGCCTCTGGACCCTCATTGTCGTCAACGTCAAACCCCATTATCAACCGACCTTTCCTCTTCATTCATCGCCAGATAAGAGGCCATTTGATCTCTCTGTCCTTCTTCATCATCTTCATATTCACTAACAAAACCATGCTTCGACCTGCTAATTACCTTCTTCATCCCTTATTCTTCTTCATCTTCTTATTCTGCTCATGCTGGACTCTCAACGTCGTCGTTTCAGATCCACAGACTAATCTTCTACACACTGAGTGCAGCCCGTTCTACGAATTCGTCATCTCCAACTACACCATCTACAGTGAGAACCTAAACGCAACGTTTCGAGACCTAAGAGCTCAGGTCAGAGACCAGAACAAGCACTTTGCATGGTCGCAGTCAATAGGTGACCAGAACAACCCCGCTTCCTCTCTTTTTCAATGCAGAGACTACCTCTCCATCTCCGACTGTCTCGCCTGCTTCGATGTCGCCGCCGTCCAAATACGCAGTTGCTCCGCCGGGACCCGTGGTGCTCGCGTCGTATATGATGGCTGCTTTCTCAGGTACCACTCGATCTCCACCCAACATCCAAGTTTGACTTTCGTCTATAAGATACTTTTTGCCAGCTGTATTATCATAGTTTGAGTGGTAGTCTTTTGATTAATTAATAGTATTCCTCCACTACTGTTTATAAGTTTCCCTGAACCATGGAAAATCTAAAATATCATTAAGTTTTTAAATTGAAAAACATTGAGGGAGCCGTGATAAGAAGGGCAAAATTGTGCGAAAACGTGGTCGGGACTCTTCATCTTCTTTTGGTGTCGTCGGTGCCGTTGGTCGACCCTGGTTCCGTGGCGTTGAGACAGGATAGTGGCAGCAACACTGTGGGGCGAATTTGGGGTGGATTTGAGGAGGAGCGAAGGCGAGGAGAGGTTGTGGTGAAAGGCATTGGATAGTTGCAAAGTTACCGGTGTTCGGATGCGAATTTGAGCTTCGGTGTTGAAGTTCGGTAAGTGGTTGTGTTTAAAAATGTATTTCATTTTAACTTCTCCAGCTGATTAGAATGGCGGTTCAATGTGCATGGGTTAAAATAAGTTTGGGAAATGTGGATAAAATGTAACGATGACAAAACCTATGAACTCTGTTGTGAGAATGTGCATGGGTTAAGATAAGTTTGGGAAATGTGGATAAAACGTAATGAGAAAGGTTGTAAAATAAGTTGTGAAATTCTGTTGTTAAGTGAGGAAGTTTGAATTGCAACTTTTGAAATTTCTAAATCGTTAAAACAGCATATGAACGCGTCAATTGGTGAAGTTGTGAGACGGTGTTGAGATATAGGAAATTGTGATTTTATTGTTGTGAGAATGTTATACATACAGTTGCAAATGGCTTCAGTGAAGTTGTGAAACAAAACCTATGAAAACCCAAAGATAACCTGCGAAAATCGAATGTTATAGGATGCAAAACTCGAGTTTTCCATTCACAACTCGAGTTCATATCATCACTGGAGGGTAACCAGCGAGTGATTAGCTTATAGGATGCAGAACTCGAGTTATGAATTGATAACTCGAGTTTGCCTACACAGTCTTATATTTTCACGACATCCTGTTACACTTTCACAACTCGAGTTTGCCATTCACAACTCGAGTTCATATCATCACTGGAGGGTAACCGGCGAGTGATTAGCTTATAGATGCAGAACTCGAGTTATGAATTGATAACTCGAGTTTACCAACACAGTCTTATATTTTCACGACATCCTATTAGACTTTCACAACTCGAGTTTGCCATTCACAACTTGAGTTCATATCGTCACTGGAGGGTAACCGGCGAGTGATTAGCTTATAGGATGCAGAACTTGAGTTATGAATTGATAACTCGAGTTTACCAACGCAGTCTTACATTTTCACGACATCCCGTTAGACTTTCACAACTCGAGTTTGCCATTCACAACTCGAGTTCATATCGTCACTGGAGGGTAACCGGCGAGTGATTAGGCTTATAGGATGCAGAACTATAGTTGTCTATTGATAACTCGAGTTTACCAACACAGTCTTACATTTTCACAACATCCTATTAGACTTTCACAACTTGAGTTTGCCATTTTCACAACATTGCAGGGTGATCATCCCACTTCTGGAGATAAGACCATATTCAATAATTCAATTTTCTTCATAAAACAATTACTGAACAGAAAATTTACCAACATTCCCATGTGAATATGTATGCATAATTTTAACTACCACAATCAACAAAATCTGAATTATAATGTTTACCATTTTGGCAACCAAAGATTATCCAGGGTGAAGGAGCAACAACATCAGATGTCATATGATCCAAATTTGTAGAAGAAAAAAGAGTCCAGTCTAAAGAATTTGAGTGGCTTTTCCTGCTAAAACCACTTAATCTGTAAGCATAGAAACACCAATAGTATTAAGGGTTATGCAATAAAAATATCAAGATAACATCACAAGTGAATAATAATTCAAAGTTTTTTGATTCAGACATTTTAAAAATTCATTGCAATACAAGTGTTTTTCATATTGCATGAAAAATTCAGTTACTTTACCTAAATGACTACCATCTCCTCTTAGAGCAAGCTACAGGAATATCACCAAGATCAGGAGCATGCTGCATAGATTTATAGCAAAAGTTTCTAAAGAGTAAATATAAAGAATACCTGATTTAGCATTAATATAGTTAGGGCGGCTTGCTCCTAACTATAACATTCACATGACTTGATTTAGCATTAAAATTTCAAAAAAAAAAATTAGCCTAATAGTGATCTCACCTTTAATTGATCACAGTGATTTGAAGTATTGTAAAGAGTAAATATAAAGAATACCTGCAATTTGTGTAAGGAATTCCTATTAAGCATATTTCATTGGTGCATATTGATTGGAACAGAAAGTTGAGACAAATATTAACATTAAACCACAAAGAAATTATGCTTATACTTTTCTGTTAATGCTTTCCCTCCCATTGTCTGTGACTCGTATGCAAGAATCTACAACAGCACTTCTAAGAGGATCCTGACAAACAGTTAAAGAAAGGTTTCACTTCCTCAACCTTGATCAAATAGAACAAAAACTTAATTATAACACTTCATATAAAAGGTGATATCCAAATTAGTAATTTACTCCTTCATTTTCAAACATGGATAATCAAGTATTTTTACCAAAGTCAAAATTTTCAGTTTATACATGAAAAGTAGCTAACTGGTTTCATGAGGAGAATATCATGTAACTACTCTCTGAAAAAAAAAACTCTTATACAAACACAATAAGCAAAACTCAACTTCTGTAAGATGTTTGCTTTTACTCTGCCATTGTTAGACATTATCTTAGAGGATATATTGATATGCAGGCTCCCAAAGTAGGTTCAAAACTTTAGGAGTTTGACATGCGATTATCTTAATCTAATCATCTAGAGTTATTGCAGACAGATGCATGTACATGCATGAGCGTACAGCATTGGTGCCCAAGGTTTTACGAACCGATTGCATCGTTTTCCTCTGAATCGATTAACAGACTAACCAAAAGTGAAAATCTTAAAAACCAGTTCAATATATCTTGCATGCTCTTCTAAAGAAACTAAAACAAAATGATCCAATCACTCAGCCGTGTGAGTGCGCTTGCGCATTCTCTTCTAGCCAACCAGTCAACTTATAACAATTAATGTCCAACAAGAAACAACAGCTATCAATCAAACAATTTAATCCTGATGGAAAAGAAATGATAACCTTTGCTAACAAAATAGCAAAGAAAGTTGGTTCAGCTTTATTATGATAACCTTTACTTATTTTGTAGGATCCTCTGTATATGCGCTAAAAAACAGGGATAAACAGATGATGACGATGATAACTTATGAGACAGAACAGACAACAACGGACTAATAGTAAGTTTCTCTTCAGTTAACTCGAGGGCTATAGACGTCGGAGGTCGAGTAGAGTCAACATAAATTTTTGGGGATTGAGGGATTTAAAGCCTGGAGGGCTATTTAACTCGAGTTATAATCAATCCACTCGAGTCCTTCTTCCCCTTTTTGTTCTTGACTTTCCAGTTACCCTCTAATGATGATCTTCACTCGAGTTTTAATTGGTAAACTCGAGTTTAACCATGGATTGACTGCACCACCTAATTGGAGTGTGTCATTTACAACTCGAGTTCTGTGTATATTGACAGGATAACTCTCTGGTTACCCTCCAGTGATGGGGAAACCTCGAGTTTCTAATGGGCCAACTCGAGTCCACATGCGGATTGAACATAGGAACACACTGGAGTGAGTTTTGTACAACTCGAGTTTGGTTCTACTAGACACCATCACTCTTCGGTTACCCTACAGTGATCAAGATAACTCGAGTTTTTAGATTAGAAACTTGAGTCCGTCCGTGGATTCATAACACTACCTCACTGTCGTCTATTCTTTACAACTCGAGTTCAATGCAGCTTGAAACACGCACTATCTGGTTACCCTCCAGTGATGTTTATAACTTGAGTGATATATGGGCCAACTCGAGTCGTCATGCTGAAGTAATACAAGTACGCACTGGAGTTAGCTTCTGAACACCTCGAGTTTGATGCGGCTTCACACCATCACTCTTTGGTTACCCTCCAGTGCTAAGCAAAACTCGAGTATAAATTTCATCAAACTCGAGTTTAATGTGTGCTTTAACAGGATCTTGTTTCTACCTCATTAGATTAGATTGTTATCATATTCATAACAAGATCATACCTTTTTCTCAGCAGAGAAAGTTTGAATAAATACTCGGTAGCATCAACAACTATAGCCCTGCTTTTCCCATCGCGATCCAAACAGAAGATTGTATTTCCAGAAATCTTTGAAATATAAACTGGGACATCAAGTGTTTTTATTAGCCATTATCTCCGTTTGGAAGACAATATTTGATGTGATTTAAAGTTGTGTAAATAAAAACACCATTGTCATCCCAGCCTCTACTTTTTACATAGATTGTCTCATGCAGGGTACATTGATGCACAAGCTTGTTGCTAGCGATGACAATGCCATGTTTGCTGAGCAAGGCAACACATTCCATATCATTAGACCAAACAACATACTTCACAAAGGGTATTTGAATATCACCAAGAACTATCCTCTGCTGAAGATCAAATATAACCACCTCATTAATCTTGAGTTTAATGTGTACTTACATTGGGTTATATGAACACAGATCTTTTTGGTAGCATAGCTGCTATGGTCAAGTATGTTTTAGAAGGTCATGATAGCAGAGTCAAGTGGGTTGCATTCCCATACCATTTTACAACATTCCCATCACAACCACAACAATTGAAAAAATCTATCTCCCCATAGTTAAATAAGGTCTCACAACTTATGGAGAATCATTCACAAGGTTTGCATAAGGATTCACAAGTTCTTTTATGAATTTCACAATTTCCTCACCTAAATTGACCTCTACACATATTTACCAACTTTTCATTAGGTTTTCACAAACTGCGATAATGTTTTCACAGGATAACATTCGATTTTCGTAGGTTATCTTTGGGTTTTCTTAGGTTTTATTTCACAACTTCACTGAAGTCATTCACAATTGTATGTATAACATTCTCACAACAATAAAATCACAATTTCCTACATCTCAACACCGTGTCACAACTTCACCAATTGACGAGAATGGTTTTGCTTTAGCTCGACCACGCGGTGGAAGAACATTGTCGACTCAATAAAATACATACCTCACTCTTGTTTGTCTCGCCTCCCACTTACGTTCCCGTGCGCTAACGCTCACCCTGTATTGCGTCACCTTCTTTTGTCATCAACTTCTTTTCTTTCATCAGAGGGCTAAATCTGTCATTTTACATTCAATTCTAGTATTCCAGTTCAGACACTCGCATTGATCTGGGATATTAAATTTCAGAGCACCTATACATCTTTTACTAATTTTAAAATTCTTTTTGAAGGATTTTCCCATATTTTTTTGCCAGAAGAAGGATAAATAGGGACTTGGAGTGATTATTAATAAAATTAAATTTATTTTTGTTATGCTGTGGAGAATGCTTGCGACAGCTGTTTCTGCTTTCAACGGGTCCACCCACTTTCTCCAAATTCAAGTTAGCCTCCTTGCTTTGGCCCCAAAAAAGTTAAAAAAGCAAAGAATAAGTTGCACTTGTCGTTTTCTTATAGGACTAGCAGAGCTTATATTAGAGATGAGATATTTATTGCCACATTTATTAGCTTAGGCGGTGGTTCACGTTGACTTCATTATTCTGCTTCGAATAATAACGTGTTGATTCCTTTTTAATTATAACATGCTTCTAATGATACGTACTGTCTCTGAAAATTACAGAAAGGCTCAGGTGTTTTTTATCACAAAGACACAAAGATAGTTTAAATCTTATTAATTCTATTTATAAATCGAATGATTTTTTTTAATCTAGTCATTATTTGAACCCATATATGCCTGTAATTTTGGAAAAAAACTAATATATTAAATCAAAGTGATGAAAAAGATATAATAAATATTTTATATGGCACCTTACAAAAAATACCAAAAATTCTTTATGTAGTAGGGTATGTACTTTTTCCTATCCTTAATATAAAACTTATTTACCTAATTTGATTAGATTAAAGAAGTTTGTTAATACGACATGTATTTTTTTTTTCTAAAATATCATAATCATCTTTCATAATTCTCTTCATCACTCTTACTTGATTATTGTTGAGAGAGCATCAATAAAGGTAAATTAAAAAAAGACCGAAAAATATAGAAAATATATTTTATATTTAAGATCAAAATCAACTCTCTATTTAGGTCCTATAAAAAAGGATTGGAGGAGTACTTTATACAAATTAAAGAAAATAGAGTGTAGATGAATATTGTAAATGATTCAAAGGAAACGTGTTATAGGAAAACCAAGACACGTCATTTACAAATAATTAAGTTCCCTAATTTCAATAATCCATGTGAATTAGTTACTAGGCCATAGAAAGTAATAAATAACTCAAACTATCATGATAAAAAAAAATTAAAAAAAAAACCTATCAATTACTAGCATAATACTCCCTCTGCTCGTTAGTACAGAACCTAAATTAAGGAGTTGATGTTGGTTCTAAATATAAGAATTATTTCATATTTTTATTCATTTTCCCCAAATTAACCCTATAAGTATTCTCTCAACAATAATCAAGTAGGAGAGGTAGGGAGAGAATTAAGGTATTTTAAGGGGAAAGAACATATCATATAATTAACTTAACTAATATACTTAATTTACTCAAATTAGTTACTTATGTCTTAAGTGAAGGATCATGTAAGTATTGATATTGAGTTTGGGAAAATAATAAGGTATGCGTTGTGGCGTGTTTATTTAGGTATGAGATGAGCACTTTCTTCAGCGAGACGACGTCGTTCAATGCTGCGTTGTGTGGGAATCGAAGTGGAGGAGAAGCCACAGAATTCACAGCAGCTGCCCAAAAGTTGTTAACGAATCTGCAAACGACAACACCAACCATATCTGGCTTTCATGAAGCTAGAAAGACGCAAGTGCCTAATAATAATGAAACAACTATTTATGGCTTTGCTCAATGTATTGAAACTATCACACAAAGTGATTGCCTCGCTTGCTTGAACTCTGGCTACAGCAATATGCAGACTTGTCTTCCCAATTCAGATGGTAGAGCATATGCTGCTGGCTGCTTCATGAGATACTCCACCACTTCCTTTTTTCCTGATAACATAACCATTGATACCATACCCTTGGTCATCAATAAACAAGGTACAATTCCTTCCAAGATTTAAGTATACAAAAATCTTTTAGATGTGATACACAAACTATATAGTACGTGTTTATCATTGCATGGAAACTCATACGGATTCGATCGGTTGGACTAGTAACCCAGTGACTCGGCCACTTGGCCAGTTTGAGTAGTCAATTAACCAAGGGGGCCTTATCAACCTAGCAGGTTGGATGGGTTTATAGAACTATATTTATTTCCACCTTGACATGCCTGAAATGATGTTGTTGAGTTAAAAAAATAAAAGGACCATACTTACATCAAGTTCCTTATATAAATTATGTTAAGTTCTCAAATCACACATGGCCATGTATCCTTTTTTTTTTTCATGTGAGTTTATAGTTAAATGATAATATTTCAAAAATACAACAAATGGTCACTTGTGATTGGAGAATGTGATATAATGGATATAAGGAACTTGACATAAGTACTTTCCTTAAAAGAATTAGTGGTCCCCCATATTTGTGCTTTGATAACTTGGTTTCATTGAATTATGTGTAGTTTATGCATGAAAGTTCCATTTATTAATGAATTAATTCGGTTTAATTAAATATTAGTTGTTTCATGATTATAGAGGAATATTTTTGTATATTTTAATGAAATTATCACATTATTTTAATTTAATTATTACCGCTTGACTCAAGTTCAATCATTAACCCTTAAACCACTGCTTGGACCAGTTTTCTGTATACCTTGGTGTTTATATTGAGTGTCTTATTTGGAATTGGGGTACTTGTCTTGCGAGCAGGTAGTAGCAATAACAAGGGGGCTATTATTGGTGGTGTGGTTGGAGCTGTAGCTGTTGTTTTAGTCCTCCTTGGATTATTACTTGTTTGGATCAAACGACGGCAACCGAAAAAGCCAATGAGTGTTCCTAGAGGTAAATATAATTTGAAAAGTCATTAACTATTGCACATATTGAGTTGCAATGTTACAATGCGAAGCTTTGGTTTTAACTGAAAGAATTATGGACTTTAGTGTTTAGTTGTGATGAAGGGACGAATCGTTGGCTGGTTTTATTATTTTACGAAGAGACTTTTTTTTTTTTTTGGTAAACTTTACGAAGAGACTTTAATTTGGCAAATATTTTCCTTAAAAGATGACATAGCAGGAGCAAGCAAGTTGAAAGCACCAGAAACTTACAATTATAGGGACCTGAAGCTGGCAACAAAAAATTTTAGCGCTGAAAATAAACTAGGACAAGGAGGATTTGGTGCTGTATACAAGGTAATTAGTTTAATTTGATTTTGAATATTTTCATATGTTTTCAATTGAGTTTTTATTAAGCGAGACCTCCTCGTTAACAATTTATGAAGAGATTTTTGAAGTCAATGGCTTTATGTGATCTATGTAACCAACCCTACTTAGTGGGGTAAGACTTTGTTGTTGTTGTTTCCAATTGAGTTTTATTATATCATTGAAATTTTTTTTAATAATCATGAATATATAGGGTACTTTGAAGAGTGGAAAAGTAGTGGCAATCAAGAAATTAACTTTACGCAGCAACTCTAAGAGAGTGGAGGAACAATTTGAGAGCGAAGTGATGCTGATAAGTAATGTTCATCATCGGAATCTTGTTCGCCTTCTTGGATGTTGTAGTAAAGGCGACGAGCGAATCCTTGTTTATGAATACATGAAAAACACCAGCCTTGATAGATTCTTATTTGGTACGTTATATATCAACCTATACAACTTTTATGGTTCTTTAAAAATAAGTTATTAACTCTAATCCTTAATATAAGATATCGTTTGTAGTTCAATTAAGGACAGGAGGTAATATATTTATTGCTTCTTCATAACATATAGACATATTTTCAACGGAAAATGCCATTGATGATACAATAATTAAGAACTTATATTTCATAATTTTCTTGAACTGCTGGATAAACATATAGATCAGTCACCGACTTAACATTTTGAGAATATCTTTTTTTTTTTACCCTTATCTTTTTCCTGCTCCTAAAAATCTGTAGACTTGGGAAACAGGTAAAAGGAGAGGTTTTCTCACGTGGAAGCAGAGATATGATATTATTTTAGGAATAGCAAGGGGTTTGACTTATTTACATGAGGAATTCCATGTTCGTATAATACATAGAGATATAAAGACAGCCAATATTCTCTTGGATGATGATTTTCAACCTAGAATTGCTGATTTTGGATTGGCAAGACTTTTACCTGAAGACAAATCTCATCTTAGTACAAGATTAGCCGGAACATTGTAAGTTGAAACAATTGCATTTTTTTAACTTTTCACAAATTTTATTGTACATATACTACTAAATTAAACGTTATACTATATGTGGCAATGGAAACTCTTGTTATCTCTATACTTGGGGTTGGATCCCAAAATTTATTGGTTCATGTTTCAGACATTATTATAATCAATTACATATTACACATGTTAGGGGATATACGGCACCTGAATATGCAATTCATGGCCAATTATCAGAAAAGGTGGATGTTTTCAGCTATGGCGTTGTAGTCTTAGAAATCGTCAGTGGCAAAAGAAATGAAGAATTGAAGGTCCAAGGTGATGTTGAAGGCGAGTTCCTCCTTCAAAAAGTAAGAAAATTCCCAGAACTATTCTAACAACACATTTTTATTATTTTTCAAAAAAAAAAAATGGAGGATCTATTTAACAACTCAGTATATAACTATATATTACCACGTTCATGGCCTGCCTGACTCTTTTATAAACGCAATGAATCTAATAAAACATTTAATAAGAAAAATAATATTAACTTATGTTTTTTCCATGTTTGCCCCTCTTATTTCCTTTCACTTTAATCTCACTTGACAGGCTTGGAAACTGTATCAGACAGAAATGCACTTAGAGTTGGTGGACGATACCTTAGACCCAAATGAGTATGATGCAGAAGAAGTGAAGAGAGTCATAGAGATTGGTTTGCTTTGCACCCAAGGATTTGCTGATTTAAGGCCAACAATGTCAGAAGTAATTGTTTTGCTCCAAAACAAGGACTTATCAGAGAAAATAAAACCCGCCATGCCTCTCTTGATTGATGCTAATTAGAGGTTCATTGTAACAATGCTACTTCCTCAAGTGAGACTTGGAGGTCCCAAGCACTTCAATATTTGTGTTAATTACACGTCAATCTTAATTACAAATACAAAGTATAAATGAATTAGTGAATACTCCGTATTACGTTGTGCACCAGTTTGTATAAATTAATTTCTTCTCACTTGATGAACTTCGGTTAGATATTATATTTTGCTTGGCTTTCATTGTGTTGATGTTTATAAGATGTAACTTTTAAGCAAATAGTTTCATGGACGTTTATTGCAACTTGTACTTAATATATGCCAACTTTGTGGTATTTGGTAGTCGCAATCTTCTTCTGGAAGGAAAATAAAGTAGGGTGTCAAATTCAACTTTATCTTTTTGTACTGCTTTTTTTACTTATTTTAAATCTGATGTTTTATTATTTTCAAATTTTATTTAGTTTCATCTAGTAGTTTATTTTACTATAACTTTGTTCTAAGAATTTCCCCACAACTAAGAAATTTTAGCTGCAAGAGGCTCAATTTTCGCTTGAGAGTTGGGTTGCATTACTGCGGAGGAAAAATTAAAAACATGACAAGTCTCCCATGTCATTTTTTGGTAGCCTTTTAAACTGGGAGAATCATCATTAAAGACCCTGGAACAAGATTAATATAAAATGATGATATTTTGATGGCAAAAAAATATATAAAGTGATGATGTACATGTTTTGAATATAGAAATTGAGTTATATATTTCAAAGTTTCAGTTGTAAATATGTCCTCATTTTCTATTAATTCTCTTATACTGTACTTAATTATCATCCTCCCTTTAAAAATTCACTTAAGAGGTGGAATCAATGCTAAAGTGCTAATTGTATGATAATCAATATCAATATATATGATAAATCTATCATAAATCACACTATTTTTAAGAGAAAATTAAAACATATACAACTTATTCATTTTGCTTTGCTGTTAGTCCGAAAAGATTTGTCAAATATCCAATTTTCATTTGATCATCAGCCTTCCTAACACCTTACTAATACATTTGAGAAACCCCTTTAATATGTATACAAGTTTGATAATTCTATTTTGAGAATATGGTCATTCTCATTGAGATCATCTGTATATTTGATCGCTATAATAAAAATGGAGATTGCGCTGTTTCAAAATTATGAAGTATTTTATTTTTTGGTTATGGTTCACATTTGTTCTCGAAGTTTTCACTCAAAAGCATCGGATATTTGGATGTATTTTTTAGATTTACTGTCCCCCCCCCCCCCCCCCAAAAGTTTCTGAATTGTAACAATGCTGCCCCAGTTTAACGCTCACTGACATTGACCATTAATGCTATGCTTATTTGACCGAAGTTGCTTGCATAACACTTCCTCCCAGTCCTGAATTGTAACAATGCTGCCCTAGTTTAATGAATTTAATTAATCTAGTTAGCAGTCCTCCTAGGTTTAGAAAATGAAAAGGCAACATTATACACCGTGCCGAGACTAAGAACGTCTCCATTTTCTTACCGTTATTTTCCTTCATTCAAGTTTTGTCCCATATCTACATAACAAACAGAACCAGTTTGGGTGGTTATATAGCTGGTTTGATCTGGATAGTCAAGATTTATTTTTTTTGTTTTTTATTTGTTTAAAATTATTTAATGGATAGAGAATTAAAATAAAGATAACCTCTTAATTAATAAATTTTTTTTTTCAAAAAATGATTTTCTATTTAAAATAAAATCAGTTAAGATATTAAATATAGACAGTTCATATTTGATTTGGACGGTCCAGATGAGACGACCTACACCAAAAATGGTTCCAATCCGTTGTCAAGGTACGAGGCATAGATTTAACGACGGATCGTGACAAAGGAATTGGAGAAGAAAGACATTAAGAAAATGGGGGTTCCGACTTCTGTAAAGCCAATTGACTTGACCTTTCTCATTTCTATATCTTCATCTTCTTTCTCTTCACACAGACCTAACCCACACACATTAACTCGTACATCTGAGGTATCTCCAAAACCAAAACTCCACAAACCATGCTTCAACGTACTACTCTCCTTCTTCCTTTGTTTAGTACGTTCATATTCTGGTCATGCTCATCCCTTGACGGCGTCGTTTCCGACCCTCAGCCAATAATCTATGTCATGCCTGCCTCAGATCTAACGGAGATGAATATGACACTAAGTCCTTCAATGACAGCCTAAGCGCAACGTTTCGTGGCCTCACGTATCAGGTGGTGAACCAGAGCAAGTTCTTCGCCACGGCGCAGCAGACCGATGGAAGCCTCCCTGTTTTTGCTATTTTTCAGTGCAGAAGCTACCTCTCTGCCCCTGACTGTGCCGCCTGCTTCACCCTCGCCACTGCACAAATCCGCAACTGCTCCGCCGGGACTAACTTGGCTCGTGTTATCTATGACGGTTGCTTCCTCCAGTATCGTCACTGGCTTACTTTGGTAAATTTTTTTTTTTTTTTTAACTTTTTTGGCAAAATTTGTATGATGTTTTTAGGAGTACCAATATCCATATTGAGCTTGAAAAATTGAGGGGAGGGGTTGTTTGCTACCCCCTCCCTAATATGCCCCCTGTTGCCCTTAAATTTTTCTTGCTTCCCAAATGTTTTTTTTTCTTATCTTTTTAGATATTAGATTCTACATAAAATGTGACATTTTCATATCTTATCACAAAAAATAGTGATGTTTTTAATTTTTTATGATTTTTTAGAGATTTAATACTTCTAATTAAAAAGAAACTACCCATATTTTTATGTAAATCTTTAAAAAAATCATAACAAATTGAAAACATTGTCATTTTTTGTCACTAAGATATCAAAATATAACTCATTTTATGTAAAATCTAATAATGCAAAGAAACAAGAAAAAATTTGGGAAGCGGGGAAAAATTTAGGGGCGGCAACAACCTCCTCCCAAAAATTGATAGGGGATACTTTGTTTGGGTGCTGTTCAGGTATGAGAGTACCAATATTCTTGAGCGGACAGCTGGAAACAATGGTGCACCGTGTGGGAATCAAAGTGCAGAAGCAGCTACTGCTTTTTCTTCAGCTGCACAAGAACTTCTAACGAATCTTCAAACAACAACACACAGAATCACTGGTTTCTCTGCAGCCACAAAAAATTCAAGCTCCTAATAATAATAATAATAATAATAATGATGAAACCATCTATGGCTATGCTCAATGTACTGAAACTATCTCACAGAGTGGGTGTGAGGATTGCTTGAACCAAGGGGTCAACTCTTTACAGCCTTGTCTTCCCAATACAGAGGGTAGGGTTTTTGATGCTGGCTGCTTCATGAGATATTCCACCACTTCCTTTTTTCCTGATAACCAGATCGTCAATATCACTAGTCGCTCAGTCAAACAAGGTACAGTGAATTTAAAGACTTCAATATAACACATGATTGTGACGACACAACATTTTGGTTTATTTATGTGTTATTCTGAATCTTATGTTATACACTACCTCTTATCCTTAATATAAGATCTAGTTGACTAATTTAGAAAGATTGAGGATATTAACCCTCAATTCTGTAAATGATTACTTAATATCATTGTTACTCGCATAATAAATTTAAAGATATATTCGATTTCTAATTCAAAAAAATAAACATACTTGCAGAAAACATACCATAAAAAACATATTTTATAAATATCTATTGACAAATCCATATTTTTATTATATATTTTTATACTTTAATTAGGGATTTTGTCATAATTATTAAGCTTAAAGTACCTTATTTGTGTTAAACTCAGATTAAGAGTAAATATATTAAATTATGACTTAAAAGGGTAAAATTGTCAAGATAACTTTAATTACTCTTAACTATTGATTTGTTTGAGAATATTTGATGTTGGTTAAATTGTTTTCAATTGAAAATACTTGAAAATTTGGATTAAATCTGAAAATGGCAATTGGGGGTTTGAATTTTAGAAATGATAGTTTGGTCCCACGAATTTAGAAAATGACAGTTTAGTTTCATTGAAACACATCGTTTTTTATTCAAACCATTTTAGGCCAGTTGCGGAGGTTCATTCGTGGGGATCAGACCTGAAGTTACAGCGCCACAGAGACCTTTAGACCTTCTCCACCTTCCACCAAGCCTCCACCATCACTGGTGACCTTCCACCAAGCTTCACTGTCGCCAGCGACATTCTACCTTGCTTCCACCATCGTCTTCTTCGCCCAACACCTGAAATGGAGCAGCTGCGAGACTGAGCAGAGGAGGTGCCGCAACCAGACTCGACGAACTTCGTCTTCCTCCACCATCATCTCTACTTCGTAATCTTTACTTCGCCGTTGCTCCCATCACCTTAGCATCTCTCTCCGTCGCTGTAAACTGTCAAAGATCAGAACAGAAGTGGGGAGCCGTGATGAACAGAGCTGAGAGTCAGGAATTTAGAGGGGGAGCTGTCGCGACATCATTGTCGTTTTCTTCTCAATACATCTCAGCTTCTCCTTCTTGCTCACTTCCACGCCTTCCGTCAAACCAGCTCTGGCACAATCTCATCCTTCCTCTGTGATTTCTGGCGAGCTCTTTCATTCTCCAAGCGGTGGATTCTCTGTTCTGTTTTTGGTTCCAATTGCAACCACTAATCTTCCATTATTCAGTGTTAATCTGTTGCTTTAATTGGTTTTCTTCAATGGCTGGAATTTTGGAAGGGATTAGTGAAGCTCTTTTCATCAGTGACTAGGAGTTTCAACTCTTGAAGATAGTAAAGATGGCATGAGTTTTAAGTGCTATAAAGGAGGGTTCCAGTTTTTAACTTAATTATTAAATTATGATTTTTTTGATTTTAGGAGTTGTAATTTTTAGTTAATACTATGATTTTGGTTAAATACTTGTTTGAATTAATTTGTGTTTTGGATTGATTGATGTTGAACCTCGTACTCATCAATATATGTGGTTAGATATATGTTTCATTGTAATTCTTTTGATTCTCTATTATCTTACATGGAATTGTTGGGATATTGATGAGTTGATTTTTGAATTATATTGGAACCAATTGCATCAATTACTTCACAATCACACACTAAGAGGGCTTAATAGCATCTTAAGATTAGGGGTTCCTCTCTTTTGGCTTTAGACTCATCGGTTGATGATGTTTGGTATTTTAGAAAACTTAGTACTTTCACAAATTGCATATAAAATGGTTTCTAATAGTGTTGTAAGAAGTGATCATTCTCTAGGTCAAAAAATAATCATTGATTAATGCACTAGTTAGGCTCAACGGTGTTTGATATTTGGTATTTTGAGGGACTTTGATTGCAATTACTAGTGTTTTGAATTGAGTTTCGGTTAGAGGGGTTAAACTTTGCCTGGTGTGGAAGTGCTTAATAAAACTAACTCAAGCTAGCTCAAAGAGTCTTTTAGACATTTTTGATTAAATTAGCGAATTGAACTCCCATTATTATGTTTTTAACTATGATTGTCATTGCAAGCCATTTTTAAGAGATTCACTTCATACATTCCTATTTCCATTCCATCATATCTAAAAATACAAAAAATATTGTAATTTAGGACTTTTATCTTCATTACTTTATAGTTGTAGTTTCAAAAGATCAATTGGTCTCTTGTTATCATTTCATGTCAATCATTATACTTAGTTCCTAGGTAATTAATCAAAGGCTCTTCAAAAGACGATCTGAGATTGCACCCTATATTACAATTCTTAATTTAATTTTGAAGAGGTTACTAAAGCATTAAAGCCGACAACGCCTTTCTTCATCTATATTCATAATTTATTACAATGGAATAAGTACTGTACAACATAAAGTTCTCAAATACATTATTATCTCCTTTAAGAAGTCTAAAAGAAAATATGTCTAAGGAAACTAGGGAAGCTTCTTGTCTTCTACTCTAGTTCATCTTCATATAAGCTCATCTTCATATAGGCTTGATTTCCAATTTCTGGGACATTATGACAAAATATGAGTGATACTAAATAAATAAGTTTTAACTAATAATGCCCAACTGCTAATTTAGGAGAAAACATTTTAAATCCCTACAATATAATTATATGTGAATATGCATAGAAAAGTATTAAATTCATAAGCATCCATAATACCATAATTCCGTCACTTAGACATACTAGAGTGTCCCCTAGAGGGGATCCACAATAATTCACGCAGAAATCTTATCCTATAGGATAGTTACACAGCAATCCTTCTTGGAGAGGTCATAATATTTATGGATACAACAATATAGTCTTCCTTACATATTCCCATACAATTCCAACAACTTTCAAATACAAGAATGGACCACAGAGAATAGTTAGATAGTAAAACATTTGAAATAATTTTGAGAAGTATAAATAAAAGTAGGGTGTATCACTCAGTAAGAAAACTTTTATATTTTTGCAGCAGTTGCCTTTTATTCTTTCCTATGACTTTCACTTTCTTTCTTTTCTTTGGTTCGAAAATCAAAACAGAAGACCATATATATAGGCATTGCTAATTTACTTCTTAGTTTTCACCTTTATTCATTTTGTATTTATTAGGTTCTTATCCAGTATTTTTTTCCCCTTTTTTCCCAAGTCATCCGAAACTAATGTCTTTCCTACTTGTTTTTCAAGCTAATCTATGACATCATTTGTTGCCTCTTGCTGATTGCACCATGTTTTAACATTTGCAACATAATGACGTCTTCACTTGTTATTCTCTTGATTTCACACAATAAATAACACAAGGATATCATAAATAATATAGATATATTTATCTTCATACACACACAATTATTTATTTTGTAATACTTACAAAAACCCGTTTAATTTAATAATATTATACATACATGTATAAATTAATTATATATATACACAATTCTTTCAGGATGTTACAAAGGAAGCTAAATAAATTATTTATAATTATAGAATATGTTACATTTTTATCTCTCTAAAATATTATCATTAAATTATACATCAATTTATAAGTCAGCTAAATTAGTTGGGAGAAAAATGACAAATATAAATAGTTTAAAATAATTCATTTAGCTTCCTTAATTTCTCATAGTCAACTGAGTCTTATATTAAGGACTAGAGATAGTATGTCATATATACATTCTTGATTATCAAAGCACATTGATGGTAATATTAAAAGTAAGAAAAAGAATAATTGAAGATTCTAAAAGATCTGAAAACTAGGAATGAGATTTGAAGATTAATTAGAAATATCTTATTTTAGATATTTTTAGATTTCATCATTAATCGAATATTCACATTCAATTTTAAATTTTTTGGGACATTCCACATTTAAATTTAGGGTTAGAGTTGAATATTATGTTTCTTCCTCTTGAGTTCTCTTCTCCCCGGCCCCTCCCCCCATTCTACATCAGATATCCTGTAAATATTCATCTGTTTCATAGAAAATGAGTGAAGCATTAATTAGTAATATTGATATTTGTCACATTGTTATAGGACGAGCATGATATTTAAAATGACTTTTTTTTTTATGAAAACGAGTTCTCTATTTTCCTATCTTGCAGGTGGTTCAAGCAAGAAGGGGATGATTATTGGTGTAATTGTTGGAGGGGTGGCTTTTGTTTTGATCCTCCTTACTCTACTGGCTTATATCAGACGACCAAAAAGGCTTGAGAGAGTTCCTACAGGTAAACCAAATAAAAGAGTCTTCAACTTCAATATGTATCAGTTTGTAAATAAATAATGGGATGCTTTAGTTTTCTCATTTCACCCTTAATATAAATTATTAGAGACTCTCATTTTCATTTCTTTGAAGAATGGAATTCCTGATGTGCAGTACTGAAGAGACTTTTGATTAATCTTTTCCTTCACAGGAGACACAACTGGAGCAAGCAATTTGAAGGGCCCAGTTAATTTTAATTATGGGGATTTAAAGTATGCAACAAACAATTTCGGTGTAGAAAATAAACTTGGAGAAGGAGGATTTGGTATTGTATATAAGTTAGCTGTATATTTAGACTTCCAATACTTCTATCTGCATCACAATCCAAAGCAAGTATACATGTTCTAAGTGATTTGCACACATGCATGCATGCATGTGCGTATAGAGTAACAATTTGAATGATTAAAATTCTTAATCATAATTCTTAAAAGTCTAGAGATATAATTTCCCAATCATTGTCCTTAGTGTTTCTAAGTTTCAAACATTCAAATTCCACCTCTTGATATTTCAATCTTATCAATAATTAAATCTTACTTAACTCTAAATCACAATATTAAAATTTGGGATGTTACAATTGAGAACTTGAGTATTGCAATTAGCAACTACCCCATTTTGGTGTCGTTCAAGTTCACTTCCTTATCAATCTAGCCTCGAATTAGCTACGATTTGACTCTGATATGACTTACTGACCCTTGACCCACTACTTCAACCGGTTCAGTGGCCGGTCCATATTTAATAACCTTATTCTTGTATCTCTTGTGCCATTTAATTTCTGTCATATGTTTATTTATTTGTTTCCTCATAGACTCTTACAAGTAATAGGGAGATTTAACATCCATCCACTGTACCTTTCCTTACCCTCATCTCTTCTGAAATTCACCGGACACATATCTAATGGTGTATGGGCGTCCACTTATAAAATAAAATTGCATAAGCTTATTGATGACTTCCCATTTTTAATAGATTTGTCGTCAATGCTAAATTAAAGAGATTTTTCTTGAGATTTTATGAGATATCAATTTGGTGTATCATTTGTGGGATTTCAAATTAAAATAAAAGTTTCTAAGTTTAGTAAAGAAAAATAATAATGAGAAGTTTTCTCAAATTAAAAAAGGAAAAAGAAAAAAAAGGATTAAGGGCCCGTTTGGTTAGATTGCAGACCCCTCTGGTAATGCAATGGACTGCAATGCAATGGGGTGCAATGCAATAATGATTACCATCATCATGTTTGGTTGCTTAATAGTAAGATGTGGAGATTTTTTTTTTATATTTAAATTCAATTATAAAAGGTCCAAAATACCCCTTAATCATTAAAAAAAACCTCCATCACCAATCATCTCCTTCCTCACCCAAAATCACAGCGTCAGTGCATAACTCAAACAAGAATAAGCAAGTTAAAATTTTTTTGAGCAGATCTGAGGGGGCGAACGATGATGGATTTGAGCAGATCTACGAACGGCAGAGGGGACGAGATTTAAAGAGGTGAATCGAGTAGAAGCCCAGTCGGGGCGAGAATTAGGGGGGATAGATGGGGAGGAGGAAGATGGAGAAGTAGCTGGTGAAGGTTGAACAGGAATGTGATGTTCCCATTGATTCATCATCCATATCAAGTAGAGGATAATTGACACCCCGGCGAAAGCATAAAGAAAATTTAAGAATTTAAGAAGAAAAGCTAAGAAAGGATGGCAGCAATTGTGACGCATGGTTCGGTCTGTGTCTCTGGCGATTACAGGGAAAATCCCAACCTTATCTTATGGACGAGTTACTTGGCATGAATTTCTTCAGATAATCGAATGGCCAGATTGGTTTCGTAATAGTCAACTCTTTACCTCGTCGGCCACAATAAATTCGGTGTTTGTTTCTCCTCCGCCGTGAACCACCTCGATCTAGGCTTCTGCTGCTTTCGACCTTCTACTCTGTTTCAATGCCGTTCTACTCTCAAATCTGTTAGAGCTTTTCAGAAGAAAAAAATGATGATAGCCTGTTTTTAATTATGGTTGGTGAGGGTAAATCTTGTCTTTTTATTAAATTAGTAGGGTCAAAATTGAGATTTCATCAATGATTACAAGCTTGCAATGAGTTTTCATAGGGGTCCCCCTATGAATGTTGATTACCAAAAAATATGCAATCTATTTTACAATTGTAATCTACATTACCATTAATAAGCCCAACCAAACAGGCCACCAATGGTAATGCAATCAAGATTACCATCGCATGTGTGCAATGCAATCTAACCAAACGGGCTCTTAAGTTGTTGTTGTTGTTGTAATTATTATATCATTTCCTTTCTCTTTAGTGATCAGAGGCGGCATCTTTTCGGGAATGTATAATTGAAGGAAGACCTCTGGTATAAAAAGGAAACAAACCACGGTTTGCAAAGAAAAGAGGAGGGAGGCAGCGCTATTTGATTATCAACATCATCATCGTCTGGAATCACAAGAAAAGAGAGAGAAATGAGTTCAAGTTTTATTCTTCTTCATGGGAGGATGAGATGATTGTGGAGAAGAGAAGAAACCAGAGTAGCTTATTGGATAGAGGAGTAATTGGAGCTTAAAGATGAGGCTTTGCATCAATGCTTTGTACCCTTTTCTTTCCTCTTTTCCTCAAGATTTTGGATTATAAATTTGTTGCTGTCTTGCTGAGATTATTTTAGCTATGTTTAGTTAACTTGTTTTGCAACCTATAGGATCTATGAATTTATAGATGGATTAGACTTTGTTTTCATTGTTTAGTTAAATTTGATGTTAGTTTTAGTTACTTAATCATGTTTAGTTTTATCTATTTAGTGACTGGTGATAAGTATATATTTTATAATTAAATAGGTACATATTTTGGTTATATTCATTAGATTTATTAATATTTTATACCTATTTAATTATCTTTTATATATTTTTCTCTCTTAAATTAAATATAAGATAATAAGAGATTTTGATAGGAGATCTACTCATATCTTATTTTATTTTTACAGAAAATATTATTGTGAGAATTAGGAGGTGAAAAATTAGAGATAAAATCTATGCACCAGATTTAAAGATATGAGGCAAAGGCCGCATAAGTAGTACTACCTTCAGTGTTAAATATATGACATAGTTTGTAGTGAACTATGTCCTATATTTAGGATTTATACTACAAATTATGTCCTATATTTAGGCTATATTTAGGATAGGAGGGGTATATATTATATTGCAAGATATTTTCCAAAGGAAATCTTATCTAGTATTAGGAAAGATTGGAACGTGGACCCACGTGATAAACAAATATGAAGGATACTGGAAGAAAGAAAAGCAACTTGAAAGCATTAACAAAACGTGGGTCCCATAAAGAAAAGACAAAACGATTATATGAGTTGCAGATTTGTGATAACGGATATGATATATCCCTTCAAATTTGGATAGTAGCGTGAACCCCGCAAGCAAGATTAAAAGGAAGCAAAGGAACGAAAAAAGGAGGCAGACGGAGACACAACAGAGACGTTGAGACGAGAAGCAGATCAGTCTTCGACGGTGGTGCTGTGAACGAGAAACAGAGGTGTGCGAAGCCGTTCGGAACGAGAGAAGAAGAACGACAGACCAAAGGTGCAGGACGCGGATCAGATTTGGAGTTGCCGTTACCGACTGAGAAGGACGTGACTAAGCTTCAAGAACCTGTACCTTGGTGATTCTGAAATTAGTAATGAATTACTACTGTTGTTACTTTTATGATTTGATTTTGATGAACATCATTAGTTAATTTGTTTGTTTTAGGATTTTTTTTAACTTATTTATGGATTGAATTAATTAATTATTTTCTTTCTACATTAAATGAAGTTTTTGTATTATTTTATCTTGCTATTAATACCTTTAAATGTCTGATAACCATTTAGTTGTCTTATTCATTTAAATTACTCTTGAGAAAGATAATTTAATTATAGAACTTGGGTAAAATTATGTTAAACTTAAAGTTTAAGTATTAAACGGATGGTTTGTTAGTATAATAGAGATATAGTTACTAACCTAGCATTATCTAATTAAGATTGGTATTTAAAGTTAGTCCTTATAAATTAATACAAGAGATTGATTAGTTTATTAGGATAAATATTTGATTTTGACTTAAGAGAGCATTATCCAATGTCTTTGAATCTTAGACAAATACATATATTCATTTTATTACTTATTGAGGATAAATTAACTAGTTCATGAAATAGAAAGGGGATAGATAATCCTAAGTTCCTCCTATTTTTAAGTTCTCAAATAAATTCTCTTTTAATCAATTAATTCTTAAATATAAAATTTCTTTCAAACTACTCTCACTCAACCTAATTAAGAACATAAGTGTGATAGTCAACTCATTTTTGCCTTAGTCCTCATGGGAATGATATTATTATACTCCTTGTGATGATTTATACGCTTGTAGTAAAGCTAGGCGGCTAACAATTGGCCATCATTGAATAATAATTTGAGCATTAGGATTTACCTTGGTGAAGTGAATTTTAATTAGGCTCTGAGATTAAGTAATATAGGATTAGATTACATTCTAATTTGCAATTAGGATAGACATATACATAATGGCCTCATATACTTATTGAATAGTGTGTTCGAGTTATCTTACCTCTTGAGTAATTATGTTGACATAACGATTTATACTTAAGAGAGGGTTGTAAGTAGACCGACAAACACTTATAGCTATTTATACTCGAGATTAACAAAATTGACATTAAAGCTAATTAAATTAGTGAAAACAATGTTTATGAAGTTAATAAGGGATTAGTAACTCTGGGTTGTTTATTTGACAATTGTGGTAGTTCATTTATTTTGATTTTAACTTCTTTTCACTTATTTAATGTCGATTTGGGCTACTCAACTTAAACAAAATTATAAAATAATTTCTCAACCGCATTACCAAGTCTTCGTAGGAACAATATTTTACTCATTTTTTATTACTTGGTATAGGCCATGCACTTATGGATTTATAGGCTATAAATTTTTCCCCTATCACTTATTCCCATAGTTGAAAATATCCAAGAGGATTTAAGAAAATCAAGGAAGAAAACAGCTAATGGGGTTGAAAATATGCGCCTAAAGAGAAAATGAGGCATATGAGCATTTCTGATCATTTTCTTTCTAGAAAGCACTTTGAAGAGGCAAGGATTCAAGCAAACCAACTGGTCTAAGTGGAAGGGGCTTTTGCCGCTTAAACACAATTGATGTCTCAAGTTCTAATATGTGTGAATGCAAAAAATGCCTCTAAGAGGACTATTTCTAATTAAGTCCAAATTTAACAGACTCAAACGTTCAAATGTTAATTGATCCAATTATGCTGAGATGGTTGGTCCATGTGGCATCCGCCTTCGATAGCCAACGCCCCGCCATTTTGACAGATTCATAAACAAATGAACAGCAGCAGCAGCAGCAAGAAAGTGAAATTGGAAATGGCGGACACTGTCACGACAGAGATTTTGACAATGCAGCATAGTACTATGTATATATAGAGAACTTTTGTGGAGACATTTATGTTTAATTAATCGAATAATCAAATCTACATTCAGATGAAAAAATTAATAATATCACTTATTATATATAGGAAAAGAAAAAAACATTCTATCTACTTAGCGTGTGTTTGTTTCGGCGATTTGGTAGGGAAATCGGATTTAAACAGTGGCTAATTGAACTTAAACAGTGTTTTGATAAAAAATGGATGTTTGTTTCAGCGATTGGATTTAAAGTGAAAAAAGTCATAAGTTGAAAAAAGTCATAAGCCTCAAAATGAAGCTTATTGGACTTTATGTGTCTGTGTGTGTATAAAAAAATATTGATATGAGTAACTGTATTCAATGATTAATGCAAACAAGCAATGCAATATACATGATATAGGATAAAGTGTTACTACCTTGGTCTTTCCGTTCTTGAGCAGGCACAGGCCTTCTACTCTCCAGGCAAATATCAAATCCTAAAGTCATAATTAAGGACAAAGCATGATTCTCTATTCCAATACTCAATTGACTCTTCAACACTTAGATTTGATTATCAATAATGACCCTTAAAAAGCTACAAATGCCTCTAATAAAACCCCTAAAAGGTTGGGAAACAATAGGTTGAAGATCTTATTTCAAAAACTCAAAGTGCTGGAACACAGGGGTTGGCCGCGGCCAGCCCTTCCTTGGGCCGCCTTGGGCCGCGGCCAAAATATGGTCAAAAGGTCACTGGCCGCGGCCAGCCACCCATGGACCGAGGCCAGAATCAAGTCAGAAAGGTTTTGGCTGCGGCCAAGAAATTCCCTGATTCTTGGCTGAACTTCCAAAATTCATAACTAATTCTAGAAAAATTGAAACGAGGTGATTCCAAAGCCAAATAAAAGGTATTTAAGTCCTTTTTCTAGGAAAAATATGGCTCATTACTTCAAATCATTACAAAAATACAGAATCACCAAAAACTCAACACTACTCCAAAACAAAGTTCTGTTTTTTGTCCCAAAATTTGGCAAAGCATAACTCTCAGTTAACAAAACGAAATGACACAAATTATATGTCCATTTTGAAGCTTGGGATGTGATCTTTCATATTGGAAAGTTTCAGAATTTTCTAACACCATTTGTTTATTCAAAACGCTCGTGCAAACTGACTGCCCAGACAGAGTTCACACAAGACAGATTTTCCAACTTTCTACCAAAGTGTTCAATGGCTCCAAAATTCACAATCAAGCATATTCCCACATAAATTTTCATAAGGAACACAATGGTAACCTCAAAATGACCAAAATCCCAACCTATCACCATGCCCTGTTTTGACCAATACACAAAACCAAACACAAAGTTCCCAAACTTTACATTTAAGCTTCATTTCAATACTATCCATTCAAAACACTAAACAAGGCACCATTTCCATAACAACAACGTACCATCAACACATTGACCCTTAATTTCGAAATTCAAGGCAATAATTTCCAGAATTTCCAAGTTTAATTGAATGGCATGAAACATACATGGAAAAGTTTCTTTTACTAACCTCTTCAACTTTTCTAAAAGGACTTTTTGATTCTCCAACTTTCACAATTCCTTGAGAACTCAATCCAGCCCCAAATGCCAAACTATGATCATCAAATTAAAGCTCTTAATGCAAGGAACAACATTAATACAATGAGGTTGAGAATTTGGGATCATTTCCCTTACCTTTTTACAAGCTTTTCCCCCCTTATTTCTGCAACAATGGCGCCAAGAAAGAGGAGGAGAGAGAGAACGAGAGAGATGAGAGTGAGGAGGAGTGAAGAAAGAGAGAAAATGATGATTCTATCCCCCCATACCATTTCAGCGTCCAAGAAGGAAGAAGAAAGAGAAAATATATTTTAAAAATGCCTTTGACTTTTCTTATATCCCTCCCCACATGTGATCTTGCCATGTGTCCACTCCTCATTGGCTCTCACTCACTAAATCATCGATTAGCTTCTCTAATCCATCCATTAACCATTCAATCTCACTTCTCATTTTCCCATAGTTAGTAATTAATTTCCCCATTAATCGCCAACTTAAGGCCAATAATCCCATTCTATCAACTTTTCATCAATTATGACATATTAGATAATATTGTCACAAATACACATTAATTCAACTTTAATTCATGATTACATTCTCAATAATTTTCATTAGCCTTTAATCAAAATTTGGGGCGTTACATGGCCTGCGCAGTTCGATTTCATTCATACATATCAGAGTGTATCAAAAATTCTCAACACACTTAGGTTTCATTAATTCATCTAAGGGTTTACAGAGCACTTTTACCCATTTTTAGTTTCCCATACAGGGGATTACATAGCATCATTCCATATATACAACATGTACAACTAATTCCCCCCAAAATATCCAATATTTCATAACATGATAACCAACTATCCAAAATTTAAAACTCCTAGCTTGAAGCTCTAACCGTCCTTCATCACCTGCTTCTCCTTAGAACTGCTTGCCCTGGCTGTAGGTTAGTTTATGGAAAAAATGAGATTCAAGAGAATCTCAGTAGTAACAATTCACTTATAACATGTACAATCACAAAACATATAAGCAAATCATAATACAACAACACAACAATGGCATTTCACAACGGCATAATTCCACATCAACATGTTTCACAACAGCAATGTTACACAAGGCAATGTTACACAATAGCAATGTTACACAACAGCAATATTACACAATGACAATATTACACAACAACAATGTTTCACAACGGCAATGTTGCACAATAAAAATGTTTCATCACGGCATTTTCAATGATATGACATGTATGCAATGTATCCTACACAATATAAGAGAAAAAGTCACTACCTTGTTCTTTCCTTGCATGTTCAGGCACCGGTCTATCGCGTGCAGGGCAAATATCAAATCCTATAATCCATAATTAAGGACAAAGAGTTATTCTCTATTCCAAGACTTAACTCCACAATACTTAAGATTGGTTATCATTTGAGACCCTTAGGTGGCTACTAGAAGCCCAAACATATGCTTAAAGGGTTGGGAAAAACTTGACTGAAGACCATCTTTTAAAAACTCAAAACACAGTTTTTCAGAGGTTAACCGCGGCCAAGCCATCCACTAGCTGCGGCCAACGGATAGTCAAAAACTTTTGGGTTGTGGCCAACATCCTTGCGCTGTGGCCAAGAATTGCTTAGAAAGATTTGGGCCACGGCTAGCATTCTTGGACCACGGCCAAGAATTAGTCAGAAGGTTTAGGGTCGCAGCCAACATCCTTGGGCCGTGGCCAACCTTTGGTCTGTTCCCTAGCTGATTTTCAAATGGCCATAACTTTTCACAAAGATATCAAAACAACTCAAACTTTATATCAATGGAAAGCTTGCAATGTGAACTACAAAACTAGAAAGTTTCACAATATTTCAATACCATTTGCTATTTCAAATTACCATGAAAAATTGGTCCCCTGTACAGCATTTTACACTTAACCATATCCAGAATTTTCCAGTTTTGCACCAAATGTTCATAAAGGCTCCAAAATGCACAGCATACACTACTCCCACACAATTTTCCATAAGGAATCCAATGGCAACATCAAAATACCCAAAATCACATCCCATCTACATGTCCTATTTTGACCACAATACAACAATCAACCACAACTTTGCCAAACTTCACATTCAATGTTCCAAACCAATTTTATTGTCCAAAAGACACAACAATATACCATTTCCACAACAAAACAACATGCAATTCACACAATCCAAAATCATGCAAAAATTAGGGCAAAATCCCAAAAATTCAATACTCAACCAATAGTCACAACAAATATAGCAAAACGTAGTTATCACTCACCTCTTGCACTTTCCCAAACTTGTTCCTTGATTCAACAACCTCCAACTTTTCTCAGGAACAAGAACACCTCCTCTTGAAAATCTAAAATCATAGGATAAAAGCTCTCATCAACATGAACAACATTAAAGAAGAGAGTTTGAGCATTCAAGGTTAAAATCTCACCTAAATCTTGAGCTTTTCCTTCCTCTTTCCTCCTTCTCTTTGGACAAAAATGGAGTTTGGAGAGGGAGAGAATGTGAGATGATGATGATGATGAATATGTGAACAGATTTTTACCTCCCTTGCCCATGCCTAGCCAACCAAGAGAAAGGGAGAGGGGAGAGAAAAGAGTATAATATTATTTATTTGACTTTTCTGACCAACTACTCCATACTTGATCAATTTTGTGCCATATGTCCTCATCTCATGCAATCTCACTACAAATAATTTTCCACTTAGTCACACTAACCAAATTCATTAGCTAGTAATTAAGTTCTTCTTCAGTTGCTGACTAATTGGTCGGTAAATTTTGCATTCTTCCAATTTTTCCCCTGACTATGGAAATTCCTATTGAACCATCACTTAACACATTTTCTCACTTCTTTCCTTCATTTATGCGCCCTCCCCCCTCTTGTGATTCATGTTAAGCTTTAACAACACAATCAAGCTTAAATACAGGGTTTGGGCATTGATTATTGCTCATTCGAACCACAACTCATATTACATTCTCCAAAAGTGTTTTTTAACATTAATTACATTTACTTTTGAAGTCATTAACCCTTAATCAAAATTTGGGGCATTACACACGTAAGTGCGAGAGCTTTTGTAGATAAGTGCGTGTGGGTTTGAACCGAGCTTGCTCACATAAGTGCGTGTGGGTTCGAACCCCAAAGCCAGCAGCAATTTTTAAATGAATGATAAACTATATTTTGTTGTTTATATAGTTATATTATTGTTTCTTAAGTTCCATGGAAATCACCGCAAAACAAGAATTTTTTCACTTGATCCCTCATTAGTGATAGAGATTGACAACATCACAATGTAATTGTTTGGGCCCAAATAGGTGTGGGCGGAGGCTAGAAGCCCAAGTAATGGAGAAAGTCAAAGCAAATTGAAGCCCATTAGAGAGCTTGATCTGTGAAACCCATTTGCTAGTTACCGTCAAGGCTTTCCAAGCAATACCTAACCATGTTTTCCAGTGCTCTAGCACATATGTTCTCCTTGATTATTCTGTTTTATTCAACATTTAGTGTACCTTCTCTCCAAATTAGTTAACATGTGTTGCTTTTTTGAAAAATACTCGTATTTTTATTTATTTATTTGCATTGGAAACTAGTTCCTCAGTGAAAATCCTCCTTAAAAACATGCAATCAATAGGAAGAGTTTATTGTAAGCTTGATGCAACTTGGTTGTTGAGATAAAATTTTGCAATGACAATCATCCTTGTATAATAAAACAAAGTTTTTATATTAATATTATTGTAATGTTTTGCAATTTTTTTTAAAAATTTTTCCAACAGTTTTTTGTGTCAGGAATAACGAACCGAAACTTGTAAGTTGTTATAAATATTTTAAACCTCCATGTATGTAGTTTGTCTTGGCATTTATACTATAATTTTCAGTATCTCTATTTTTTTTTAATGAGTTGGTCTATTAAATATACATATAAATAGTTCTTTGCGTGTGCGCATATTAAATGTATATGGATAATGATAAATAAAAATCTTATAAAAAAGATTAATATTAAATCGGTACTTTTTAAAGACTTCCCGGGTCAAAATACAATAAAATGAATATATTGAATTTTGAAACTTAACTCAAGTATAAAATCTCTTTTTTGTCTTCCTTAAACATAAGATCTCAATCCACTTTATCTCCTAAATTAAATATTTTTTTTCTTAAGTATTCTTATTGGTTGTACAATTTAAGAATTTGCTATCTAATGGTGGTCATAATAAAAAATTATATTTTAAAAAAATTAACCTATATTTATTATAAATAATTAGTATAACTAAATTCATTAATCTACCGAAATTAATTAACTAGTTCTTATGTTAAGAATCAAGATAGTAACATTTTTTTTAAGTGATACTCTCTTCTATCTATAATATACATCACTTTTTAGGAAATTTCGTAGACATAAATTGCTTTATTTCAAATAAATCCTCCTTCTCAATTTTCAGTGAGGGGATAGCGAGTGCATATTTTTTAAATTTATGGCCTAAAAATCGATACAAATTTTAAACAACTTTAATTCATCAACTTACTTTTTTTTTTTAGGGCAAACAACTAACTTTTTTTTAATTTCAATGAATTGATTTAAGTAACTTATAATGTGGACAAAATAGAATATAGAGTAAATTTTTAAACTTTTTTTGAGAAAAATTTAGGATGCATCGTGACTGTTAGAAGTCAAACCCATAATCAAAAGTAGAGATTTATAACATATAAAAAATGACACATCAAGATCAAGACCAAGTCAAATGACTAACGTAGCTTCCGGGCAAAAAAAAAAAAAGACTAACGTAGCTTCGCTGGTGTTTGTGAAAATTTGCTATGTAAAATAACGGTTCAATTATTCATCTTATAAATAATTGGGAGAATTATATTTAAGTCCCATGAAAGGAAAAAAATAAAAAATGATCCCTATAAATTGTAAAATAAAAAAATGGTCCCATTAACAACTCCATGAACCTGTATTGACAACTCATTAACAACTCCAGGAGCCTATATTGACAACTCCACGGGACCATTTTTTCATTTTGCAATCTATAGAGATCATTTTTTTTATTTCTCTTCTTTCTTAGAACCTGAATATAATTCTCTCTAAATAATTTAATTTACATGTAATGATTATTACCATTGACTTTCCTTGGGGTGGCGCACACAGTTTCCAGAATTGACCTATGAACGCCTGCTTTTTTAATTGTATGGAAAATTTGTTTTTTTATTCTACATAAGTATCTTTTTATTAAAGGTAATAAAAAAATTTGAATCTTGTCATATTACGAGACTTAGGTTCTTCCTATAAACTCAAACTTAGTAACAATTATTAATTATCAAATTTCTTAGGAAAATAATACGGTTAACGGGTAGAGTATTTTTTTTAATAATTTTCAAAGGAAAACATTTGTTTATGGTTTTTTTTTTCCCCAACAACAACATTTGTTTATGGTTAGAGAATAGAATAAAAGTAATAAAATCAAATGAGTATAAAACTTCTGGAATTCACAAACTTTTTTATTGAAAAAATTAAATTACAATCATAGTTGCAATCATTTCCCATTTTACTCATTTACCCAAAAAGAATCCCCATACACTATCTCCAAGAATCTAATGCAGAAGAAGAAGCAGAGATCCTGGCAATACCAGAGTTATGGTCACATGTTCCTCACCACCGCCAACTAAATCTACGACCACCTCCGACTTACAAGGATCAAACAAATCAACACTCTTGATTTCATCCAAGAAAAGTCATCTAATCCAACGGCTGCCACGCAGATGCAGTCAAAAGACAAAGATCCTTCCACCCCAACTTCAGACACCCATTCTCTTCCACCAGAGTGTACCCTCTCCAAGGGTACATACCCAACAAGAGGCTCGCTTGGGCAGCCGGGTTGCCCCTTAAAGAAACGGGTCGGAACCCGACCCGTCTCAGTTCGTCGCCCCATCTCTCAACCTTCACTTCGCCGGTCCTCTTCGGCCCGCCGACGGCCACAATGTTCCTTATCTCGTATCCAAACAGCTGCTGCTCCACCGTATGCCTCTCTGTGCTGTCCCCACTCAATCCGTCCCCCAGCGCGTCGAACAACGCGCTGTAATAATGCAAGGCCTCCACGAACCTCGCGAGGAAGTTCCCGGCGTGACTCAGATCCTGTTCGACCGTCGTGATCAGCTTCGGCCGCAACAGCGTCAACAGTCTCAACGTCCCCAAATCGCTTCCGGTGATATCGTACAAGCAATGGTGCATCCAATGGACCACTATGGCCTCGCTGGGCCTCACTCCGAGTTGACTCAGTTCGGTTATGTTCCCGATTTTGCCCTCCACAGGGTGGAACTCAAACGGCAAGCCGAGTGAGCTCGCGAAGTCGGCGAGTCGCCGGCCGGTGGACTCGAGCATGTCGGCGGAGGATCCGAACCCGGTGATCCTCATTGATCGGATCTTCTTCGAGCGGGAAGCGAGGATGTGGAACAATCCTGGCCATTGAAGGCCCTGCATGATGTCCAAGTCGATGACGTGGACGCAATCTTCGCCGTCGAGGGCCTGGAAGATGGCTTGGTTGGCGGTGAAGTGCGAGAATTTGACGAGAGGAGAGACGGAGTTGTAGGATTGGAAGGCGTTGAAGATTTTCAGTGATTGAATGAGAGTGTGCGATTTCGTGGTGAGAGGCGAGTAAGTTCCGAGGCAGGAGCTAACAACGCGCGCCTGAAGCGCGTGTGCAAAGTACGCGCCGACGCGTTCCGGTGACGTCCCGTACGGCGAGGACAGCTCAGCTATCTCCGGTAGGAGGTCACTGGCATCATCCAGGTTGTCCATGGCGACGCACTCGGCGCATTGTAGCAAGAGTCCGAGAAGTCTGAGACCCGTCGATTCGGTGCCTTCCAACGGTGGCTCCTGATCCTCATGCCGCTCCCCTTCACCCACAGTCTTCTCGCCGGAGACAGAAGCCTCGCCGGAGAAATTCCTGCCGGAGCTCGGCCTCTTGAACGAGGAAGGATCATCACCATCACCGCCGGCTTCATCGAGGTCGCGGTCCACGCGCTTAGTTTTCATGGAGGATGATGAATTGCCGTTTGGATTCTCAGAAAGTGAGGATCGAGGGACCAAGCTTTGAAGCATGATCGATGAATGAGTACCAGAGAGAGAGAGAGAGGAAGAGAGAGAAACTCGTGAAAGACGGAAGAGAATATGAAACTTTGGAGAAAACCTTTGGGTTAAAAGGGACAAAAGTGATAGAGAAAGACAGTGAAAGTTTAGTGATGCAGCCGGGAGAAGGTTTGTCAGAAGGGACGGGAAGGGAAGAGAAACAGAAATAGAAGAAATAGCTAACAAAAATTTTGGATTCAATTAATAAAGTTCTTATGAAAATTAATCTCATCGCTGATGTCACAGTTTATAAATAGATATTCCAATATCCTTTTGAGTATGAAGGTATATCCTTGTTCTAATGAGTTTAACTGAGGGTTTAAAAACCACCAAAACTATGATTTTAAAAAGTCATTTTTATAAATAGAGATAAAAATCTTCTTACATATTTATCTCGTAAATCATAAAAATTATTCTTTAATAGTTAATTCAAATCCAAACACCCACTTAGTGCCGCGTGGCTTTTGCTTTGAAAAAGCATGATGGTGTGGCTTTTTTGAAAATTAAGATGTTTGAGTTGATATTTTTATAACTAGGCTTTTTTTTTTTTTTTCAAAAATAGCTTCAGAAAAGAAGCTCAAAATTCTGAATTTTTGAAAAAAAGTTACTTATGTCACCGTCAATCCAAACATAAATCATATTTACAATCTAATTTTTATCATATCTTAAATTTATAAAAATCAAATTTAAAAAAAAAAAGTCATTTTTGCCCCAACTAATTCAAATGGGCCCTAATACTAACTCACAAAACCTTCATATCCAATGAGAGGATTTATAAGTATATTTATAAACACTCTTTTATCTTAAGATATATACTGATCCTCCTGATGAACTTGATACCTAACATGCTTAAACTTGGGTAAACAACAAGAAGAGAAGGAACCAATGGAAGTTGGCGCAGATGGGTAGGCATCTGCGCCACACCAATCTGTTCCTGGGTTCGATCTCAGGAAACGGAAGGTGTAAAGAATTTCTATTGGAAGCTCTCTCCCTTGGGGCGCCTCAAAGAGGTGAATTCCTGTTGGGCCTATCAGATTGAGGGCGCCAGGACTAGTCGGTTGTCGGGGGCCCATGTCAGTAAATCCGGCGTTGGCCTTCAGGTTAACGTCGGATACCTGGAAGATGGGTGCACCGAAGGCCAAAAATAGTCCATTGTATAAACTATAAAAAAAAAACAAGAAGAGAAGGAAAAGGGATTGTTTGGGAGAGAGAAAATGGGAGAAAATATAAAAGAAAGAATGGGGACAGAAAGGTAGATAACTTTGTAGCTTAGATAAAAAAGGGCTGTGAGGGTAGGGGATGGTTTTTTTTTGGGTGTTATTCTCGTTTGGTGCTCCGTTTTGTGCGTCGTTACGTTTGTTTCTTTATGGTGGAAGTGTGGATTATGGAATTAGAAAGGCTTAATGACAGTGATTAATGGAGGGAAATTAATTTTGCTAATTTCGTCATCTTTGGATGCTTGTGATTTGGGACATTGGTTGTGCCAGGCTTTGAGAGATCAATGTTTGTCGTATGTCCCCATGACAATGATAAGTCTTGTTTAATACAACTTTCTTGGAGAATATACAAATTTGTGATAATGACCTCTTGATTATCTCATTCTTTTCCCGTTCATTCTTATTTTTTTAATCTTGAATCACATTATTTATTATTTTTTAGAAAAAATTGCTGCAAAGTTTTCCATTGCAAAATTTATCATTCAAAAACATCTAAACACTTAAGGCTTATTTGATTATATTTTCAATTTTTCATTCTCAGAAAAAGATTTATATAACAATTTTTGGAAACAAATTTTAAAAAAATCAAACAAAAATATGTTTGGATAATTGTTTTGAAAAATTTGTTTTTAAAGTGACGTGGTGGTGTGATCGTCAGTGGTGACATGGTGGTGACCGTTTCTGGTAGTATAATATCGATAGTAGATAAGGGCCTTAAAAAATAAAAACCAAGAAAAAAAAAAAACAACTAAAAACTGTTTTTGTTTTTTAGTTTTTAAAAACAAATTTGAAAACAATTCACAAAACAAGTGTTATTGTTTTTTTTTTAAAAACAGTTTTTAAAAATAAAATCAAACAGCCCCTTAAGTTCTTAAGTGGGTATAGCTCTTTTTTCTTTTTTCAATTTTGCACAACATATATTCAACTATACTGTAATCTTATTTGTCAGTCACTTTTAGCATATTTCTCATAGGCAAACAAAATCTTGTACTTTATTATAACTATGTCTTAAAATTTAACAGCTTTTCAACTTTATATATCTATTTAGTGTGTGTTTGGGGAGGCCAATAAGTTTAATTGGAGGAGGCAAAAGCCTAATTGGCAGCCAGCAATTTTTTTTTTGAGTGTTTGGAGAGGCTTATTGATAATTGAGCTTTTGTCAAAGCTTAATTGGTGAAAGCTCAATTGGGAGAAGCTAGAGAATGAAGCTTTTGTTAAAAGCTAATGGCATTTTATGTTAGATTAGGTTTTCTGGAAATTAGTTATATGATATTGGTTTTTCCTATAAAATGTTTTTTAAATAGTATGTAGTATCAAAAAATATTTTTAATCCCTTAAAATATTTTTCTAGTTGTACCCACTACCTAATTTACTATCAAACTTATTACAATTTTACCGACTTTCTAGTTGTACACACTCAAAAAATATTTTTTGAGTGTTTTTAACCCCTTAAAATATTTTTTCAGCTGTATCCAGTATGTTATCAGACTAATTGCAATTTTACCTTTAATGTCTTTTTTCAGCTCCAAAATTTACTTTAAAATTTTTTTTGGTGCTTTTAATTCTTTAAAATAATTTTTCAGTTATACCCAATCTCAGAAGACCGATTACAATTTTACCTTTAATGTATTTGTTTTAGTAGTAAAGAGCAACCAAAACTTATAATACTGATTTATTGATTTTCATCCACTTTAAAATATTTTTCCAGTAGCACCTAATATTTTAATGTAACTTTTAAATATTTACTTGATTTTTTAAATATTTTTCCACCCACTTTCTCTTACCATTATCACCAAAGCTCTTATGCTTAAGCCAATTCAAACAAATTTTTATTTTTGCAAAAGCTCAATTGACAATCGCCAATCCAAACATAAATCACATTACACAATTTAACTTTTACCAAAAGTAATATTACAACAAATCCAATTGAAACAAGTCCAATTATCTATCACTGTTCCAAACACACCCTTAATATATAATATATCTCATGAAAACAATATCATAACAATAAACAGAGGATAAAATTGTTCGTCCATGTGAAAAATTTAATTATGTGACTTATAAATGGAACTAAAATAAATCTTCTATTTTCCCTATAAATAGGACTAAAGAACTATATAAATGTATTTTATTTATTGCTTTACATATAGTTAATGATATATTGCTTATAATTAAAGAATAATTGCACTTGTTGTCCACTGAAGATAGATTGCATGTGGTTCTTTAAACAAATTTCGGGTAGCATTGGCATTTAGCAATGAATTTGCGATGAAGGATTTGAAAGGTAAAGTTATACATTTATAGAAAAGATTTAATGATATGACCTATAGATAAGATTAAAATAAATCCTCTTTCTCTACCCTATAAATATATAGGACTAGAGGAGTATATAAAAATCTTTCATTTTTCACATAGTTGAAGAATAATTATACTTGTTTGTTGAAGATAGGTGGCATATGGATTTTTAAACAAATTTTAGGTAGCATTTAATAATAAATTTGCGATGAGGGATTTTTTAGTAATTTCTCTTTTTTATAAATGTCATTATCAATTCGAATGTCTTCCATAAGCGTAATATAGATTACTCAAATCAACAGCCATTCATCTACAATCAATGTCTTTATCTTACACCGACCTTTGAATAATGTGGGAAATAAAATAATCAAAACTCCCTAACTCCTTAGCGTTGTTAGAGTTTGATAGATAATTAAAAAAATTAGTTAAACTTGTTATCCATATTAAGAAAATGGTTAAAAAAATTATAAATTTAAAAAACAAAGCGAATTGAGATATCATATTTAGAATCAAATCAAACTCTTTTATTAGTTTATACATTTGGTACAGAAGAGAGTATTATTCAATAAATAAAAAATTGTAATTTATCATAATTCGTATGTGGGTATAGATGTATGGATGTGTTTAACCCAAGGTATTAAAATTCGGATCGGGTATTGAACTAGTCGGGGTACTGGGTTAAGGGTCAGTGGGTTAGACGGGGCTAAACTGGGACAAAACCGGTGAAAAATTAAAAATTTTAGACTTATAGTATAAAATTCTAAAGGAAAAATTTTAAATTTTTTTTTTAAAATGTGAACCCGGACCGGACCAGTTTACCGGCCGGTTTGCCGGTTTCCGGGCTGGATCGGCCGGTTTGGTCCGGGTTCAGGAACTTTGGTTTAACCTTTAACATGGCTTACCCTTTGCTATATATAACAATAACATGCTTGATTTCAAAAGTATCTTGCTTCTTCAAAACCAAGCTTCCATCCAAATTATAGTTTTGATTTTTGACAATTTTCAACTTGAAATCCAATCCGTACTAAAGGTATTTTTAATTATCTCGTCTATAATTTTTATTAATAATTCATATTATATTTCTTTTGTCATTATTTAGATTATATTAGCCATTAGAAAAATATTTATATATAATGTAAATCTCTCTTTTTTGCCTTCATTCTCTCATTTTTATGCATGCCTAATTAAAATGAGTTGATTGGTGTATTTGTCTGTGTGGTTGTTGCACTTTTTACATTTTATTGTACTTGGGTTGATATGTTTTTCATGAATCACGTGAACTCTGATAAATTAACCAGATGATTTATTTTTTATAAATAATATGACTCATAATAAATCTTTTAATGTATTTTAATAATAATTTTTTGATAATATTTTTTTTATAATGTCTATTTTGATAACTATTTAGAGACAACTATATATATATGCACATTTATATTTAACATAAAAACTTCCTAATAAATTAAACTATTTATGATTTACGAAATCTTTGACTCATTTTTCAACCTCACTTGTCTAAGTTAATTAGGAAGTAATTAAAAACTTTGTATGCACAGTACGTATATAAATATGCTACAATTTAAAAAATATATACTGCATTTGCATTGGTAGAATATCACTTTAATAAAGTTAGTCCAGTTAATAAAGGGGTTGACTCCTAAGTCATAACCATAAGGTTTTGTGGGTTCAAATCTCACCAATGTGAAGTCTTTTTTTGTGGGTAATCTGTAAGTATATCTGTATTCGCACTTTGAGCTCGGAAGCATGCCCTAACTCTGATAGCACTTGGAAACCAACTCACCTAAACTTTTAATTATATAAAAAAATATTAATGGTTGATTTGGTTTTGAATGTATTTGATTTTATGCTAAAAAACGTTAAAATAATAGTTTTTTTGATAGAAAGAACTAAAATATTCGGTGATAATAATAATTTCAATATTTTAATACCAAATTAAAAAATAGAGGATAAAGTTACTTAATATACTACCTTGAATTCTAAATATAACTAAATAAGGGTTTCACTCTAACCCCTATTATACTATCTTGAATCCTAAATATAAGAATTTTATCAATTTGTCTCCCAATTTATAATTTCTTTTTCAAGTATCATTATTGATTGCATATAATAAAGAAGTTCACATCAAGAAATAGTTTCAATACACATTATTAAAAATACTATTTTAGGAAAACCAACATATATTTATTATAAATAACTAACTTAATTAATTTTTTTGACACACACAAAATAGTATATAACTTTTATATTAAAGACGTGAGGTAATAATTGTTTTTATTTAGAGATAATTCTATTCAAGGCGTTGTCGAAGATTAAAAGTGGGTACATTTCCAAATGAGGATTCAAATGTAGTTGGAAAAATATTTGGACCTACACTTAATTGTATTGAAAATAACCCCTCTCTTGATCCAATGTATATATATTGGGTTTAATATAATGAGGGAAGAATATACCAATTCTTTGGCCGTAGGAAGCGAGAATGGGGAGGAGGGAATGATGACAAAAATAAGAAAATTCGAGAAGGAAGACAACAAGAAAGAAGAGACGTGCTTGTCTGTCTCACTTCAGTCTACAATGATAATATCATCTACTAGAACCATTACAAAGGGTCACCTCTTTTTTTGTGCTCGTACTTCATTCTTATATTAGGTCAAGTCATATAGTTTCTTCAACAATATCATGAATTCAATAAGCATTCCATTCAATTTTTTCCTCTTGTTATAAGCACCTAATAACACCGTTACATGAACTAATGAAGTTTATTAAAATTAGTTTTTTCTTGTAAAATATTGAAATTATTCTAAAAAGAGTAAGGAATTTTGGTAGTTAGTTAAGAATTTTTATAATTAGTTTGGGACACTAGGTGGATAAAAAATTAATGTTTTATATAAAATATGTTGTATTATGAAACATGTCCCCCATCCCTATGATAGGGATAGGAGCTAGCTAGGGAGTATTGTTTTTGTTTTTTTGTTTTTTGTTTTTAAGTTTTGAAGAGATGAGCTTTTAGACTCTTTAGGAAATCAGGACATGCCTATAGCAAAGATAGGAACTAGGGAGTATTTGCCTTTTTTGGTGGGGGGAAAAAAGTTTTGTTGAGATGAGTTTTTAGGACTCGTTAAAAAATCAGGACAAACCTCAAGATTTAAAGAACATTTACATAAACCTTTACAAATTATCTATTAGCAAAGTGCACACATCATTTTTGAATTGATGAAACCAGGGTTATCTAACCCGGCCCGGCCCTACGACCCGGCCTCCAAACCGGTCTGGTTCGGTGACCCGGTCCGGGTCAGATTTTTAATTTTTTTTTTAAAAATATTTTTTTAAAAAAAAATTTTCCTCTAGAATTTCATACTATAAGTCTAAAATATTTCATTTCTCATCGGTTTGGTCCCGGTTTAGCTCCGGTCTGACCCACTGACCCTTGACCTAGTACCCCGACCGGTTCACTGATTGGTCCGGATTTAATTACCTTAGATGAAACTACTGATTGATGAAACCCTCTTAAGTAATATGTGCAATATAATACAAATTATTTAAGGAAAAAATCATAAATTTAGCAGATAAAATTAACATCATACATTTTTTTTGATACTATTAACAGGTATTAGGCGCCTTTTTTAAATCTTATTACAGAGTATTACAGTAACTGATTACTCGGTTTTAAAGTTTGTGATTGTCTCTTCTAATTAATACAGATGTTTCTTCTAGGACTCATACATATATGACCAAAGTAAATCCACTAATTAGCTCTTACACTTACACTTAGAACAGAAGGGATTACCTATTAACAAAATGCACGTATTACTATGAAAATTCAAATCCACACATTTATGAAACAAGAGTCACATTATTGCTAGCTTGAAGAGGTGACATTTTACTATATATGTCCATATTGAAGGGTCAAAAGAGGGAACAAGGGACAGCCCACCCCTATGAACTCAGATGCCTTCTTCTGCTTTGTCCATTCCTTTTGTCTTCCTTCTCACTTTGCATTCCCATTCTCTTGGTTTCATCTCCCAACAAGCACATACCATACCCTCTATTCTCTTTCACTTCCCTCTCAACCACTCCTTTTTCTATTATTATTTTTATTTTAATTATTCTAAATTGATCTCTTCACCCCTTTATTATTTTTTTCACATTATTATTTACTTCAATGTACTGAATCTAACATTATTTTACATTACATTAATATATATTTCTTAACTTTGTTGCCCTGCTTTTATGCTTTCTCTTTGTCTCTTCTGTTTATATCAAATTAATATATTATATAAAAAATAAAGTTCAACATTAACTTTAATTATAAAATTCTTGTGATCGAATTTTTTGATATAATTATTTTTTCCCCGATCTTGCAAGGCTTGGGGGGGAGGGATATAATATTTCGAAGGTATAATGTACTTTTCAGGTCTGTCTTCATAGAAACTTCAATGATTGAAATATACGATCCATTATTGCATTCATCATGATCACATAATTATCATCATACACGTAAATATCTTGTAATAACACCTTTTTTTTTTGGGTATGGGTATCTTTCAATATTTAGTATGAGATAAGTTGAGGGTGCTTTTGTTCATAAAATTTTTCTAGGTCAATAAAAAAAAAGTGAATAACTTGGTTATTTAACTCATAAAATATTATTCTTATTGTAGACACCAAAAAATAAATTCTCCCAATTTTTTATTAATTAAATCCCTCGTGAGACTTGTTCCTCAAATTCCTTATCATAAATATTATTCTCATAAAATATTTGTGTTGCCATTGCTTCCTACAAAAAAAAAAAAAGGAAAAAAAGAAAAGCCTATCCTACGGCAAGGAGAAGCAAAGGGTTTAGGGTTTGTTTGTTTGTTTTTTTTTTTTACTTTTTTTAATGATAAAATAACATTTTAAGCTTTATGTAAAAAAATATATATATTTATCATAAAATTGTTAACTTATAGATGCTATGCAAGATCCCACGTCATGCCCTTTAATGTGACGTGTTAGTTTTCGTCAGTAACTTAACTGATAAATTATCAGCAAGGGGCTTAATGTCAGAAATTAAAATATTAAGGAGTTTAAATTTAAACTTTAGAATATCAGGGAAATTATCTGTAACTGACTTAAAGTTCAGTGGAGTTTTTTGGATTTTAACCCAATAAAATTAAGTAATTAATTTATTATATATGTGGATTGGGTTATCATATATATATATATATATATAGTGAAAATAGATACTTTAATCCATTACACATATATGTAAATAGAGTCAATTTTGTCTCTTGCTATATTATTTACATATATTTTCATATTCGATGTAATCCAACCAAATATTTTTATACTTATACATCATCTTTATTTAATGACGAACCAAATAAATTCATATAATCAGCATTACATTATATTACATTATATTCCTTCCTATTACGTGAACCAAACAGGCCATTAAATACATCATACGGTCATGCAATTGAACAAAGCAGAATATTTTATTTTTCAAAATAAAATTCATCACCCCACTTTATACTCATTTTCCCCCTCACCATCTCCAAGTGAATACATTATTGTAAAGCACTACAATCAAACCTATATGTTTTTTTCTGGACTGAACAATCAAACCTATATTGAGATAAACTGTGCTATATATCGACATTAAGCTGGATATGACCGGGAGAAAAGAAATTTCAAACAAAAGGCATGCTTGAACTTTTTCTTTGGCCGAAAAAAGACACGTTTGAATAAAAAATAATACAATAGAAGGGCAGAAAAGAAAATATTTCAAAAAAAATCAATAAAATCTTTTCTTTGATAAGGATGGAAGTATTATAAATATTTTCAACTAATTAATATGTATTCGATACAAAATATAAAATTTATAAGAAGTTGCATGTTTAACAATTCATAAGCAATACAATTTATTTATTTATTTTGTCACTTATTAGAATACTACTTCAAATTCCTAACGGTTATTAAGAATTAACTATCATCATTCATAAAATATAATGATTTAATACTAAAAGACGTGACAGCTCGATAATCCACGAAACCATGCATTACAGTTATTAAGTAAGTCATTTATTAGAATACCATGCAAATCGACCACTAAAATTAAAAAAGAAGAAGTAATATACATTATGGTTATTAAGTAACAACCATCACTTATTAGAATGCCATACAAATACATAACATTTGTAATTAGTAACCATCATATATGGTATCACAAGAATGATAATTCTTATAGTAAAACCGTCATGAAACGTTAGATAAATAAACAAACAATTTGTCTTCCAACTTTATATCAACAACAAAAACATAATGGTTTCTCTTAAATAACCTTCAACCACATGGTCGAAACCTCTCTCCTTCCCCACGTTCATGATGAGAATACTCTACGCTTCTTCGTTCTTTGATGATCGGCACGAGAACCAAGTACCATTTCATTACCCACCATTGATCGCGACTGCTCCTCTTCAACTTCCAACGTGTGCAATGTGTAACCCCCACCGTCATCAAGATCGTGATTAGTGTTTAAATACGTTTTATAATTGAATAAGAAATTCGGGATAATTTAAAACTTTTTGCAATACTGGTACAATATGATCTCCATTCATTTTTAAATAAAAACAATTGGCTTGTTCGGTTTGTCACATATATAATATCAGAGTATTAATAAAATTCCCGACATTCACCTGAGATAATATCATTAATCCAAGAGTTTTATAGGGCATCATCGCCCATCTCAATTTCCCATACCGGGGGTTACACAATAACTACAAACCTATGGTCAATCCAATATATACATACAGTTGTCCAAATGATAACCAAAAACCAAAAAGAAACTAAAACTACCACTGGCAATCCTAGTCGTCCTTGTTCACTTGCTTGTCTCAAGATACACTTGTCCTGGCTAAAAATGTTATTTGGAAAGAGTGAGATTCAAATGAATCCCAGTAGCAACAGTTTACGTATATGATGTATAATTAAACATAACAAGTAAGCATATATCACAATGCAGCATATCAATATTTAAGGCCAGGCTAACCACCACGTCCCCTCAACAATATTCAAGGCCGGGCTCTCGCCACTTCCCCTCAACGATATTCAAGGCCGGGCTCTCACCATATCCCCTCAACGATATTCAAGGCCGGGCTCACCGCCACATCCCCTCACTCATTCAATGATTAAAACATACAAGCAATGCATTACACATGATATAGGATAAAGTGTTACTACCTTGTTCTTTCCGTCCTTGATCAGGCGTAAGTCTTCTACATTCCGGGCAAATATCGAATCATATAGTTATAATTAAGGACGACGTGTTATCACTTAATCCAATACTCAAATGACTTCAAAACATTTAGTTTGGGTTGTCATTAAAGTTCCTTAGGTGACTACTAGAAGTCCAAACAAATGCTTAAAGGGTCAAGAAGTACTATCTCAAAGACCACCCTTTTTAGTGTGCCTCGTAAAACGTGCCGCCGCTTCCGGCTTCCAACTCGGTCCTAAAATATTAAATGTACAAGAAATAGGTCATAACCTATCGAAGTATCATTTTAGACTCTTCCATAGTGTTTCTTGTGGTTATATCAGCCTATGGTGAAAATTTACCAAAATGCCCCCGGGACCCCGGCTTGGTGGCACATTTTTTCAAAATTTTGAGCAAGGTTATTCTGATGTATTTTTGCCCAAGGAATGCATTTCCAGGCTCGAAATCATCAAATTCGATATAAAATTATGAAAATACCCTTGACAGCCCCTATTTAGGGATTTTAGTGGCATTTTTGTAATTATGCTTTTTCGGCATCTACCGAGAAAGTGCCCAACTATAACCCCACCTATTTTTGCCCACTGAATCTAATGGAATCATCTATTTCATGAAAATGCAGCTCCTACCCCTCAGAACAGAGCTGGCCGAAAGTTTAGGCAAAAATTGGAAAAATTAGACTTTTGTGCCTTAGCTTCCAAATATTATAACTAATTCTAGAAAAATCGAAATGAGGTGATCCCAAAGCCTATTGAAAATATTTAAGTCCTATTTACTTGAAAAATATGGAACTTTACCAGAAATCACCACAAAAATACAGAATTCAAGAAATGTCCACACTGCTTCAGAATTAATCCCAGATTTAACATCAAACTTTGGACAGTCATAACTCCTAACTAACAAATCGAAATGACATAAATTATATGTCCATTTTGAAGCTTGGCATGTGAAATTTAAGACTGAAAATTTTCATAATTTTCCAACACCATTTTCTATTTTAAAATGTTCATGCAAGACCACTGCCAGCACAGAGTTTTTCACTGACCAAACTTGCAACTTTTCAACCGAAGTTTCCAATCAACTTTTATTTATCCAAGATACATCTCAAAACACCATATCCATGACAACAACTCAAACACCACAAGATCCTAATTTTCGAAAATTAGGCAAAATTTCCAAAAAAATCCAAACTCAACCAATGGCTACAAAACCTATATGGAAATGTTTGTCTTACTCACTTCTACAACTTTTTCAAAGGAGTTCCTTGATTCACCAAACTCCAAAATTCCTTGAGAGCTCAAACACCACCAAATGAAAAATCTAAAATCATGAAATTGAAGTTCTCAACACAAGGAACAACATTGTAGAAGAGAGTTTTTCCATTAGAGGTCATTAAGAAAATCAAAATGGCAATAACTTACCTTGGAGCTTCCTCTCTTTTTTTCTGCAGAAACGGAGGACGAAATAGAGGGAAAAGAGAGAGAGGGAAGATTGAAGAAGAAGGTGAAATGATGAAGAAACAACTACTCCCATCCCTCCATACATGCTCAGCCGATTTGAAGGAAAAGGGAGAGTGAAAGAAATGATAACTTAACATGTTAACTTCTTCAAACACTCCACCATCATGTAGGCTTGCCATGTGCCACTCTCACATACAATCTCCTCATAATTAATCCTCCACTTAGTTACACTAACCAATTCCATTAGCCATTTAATCACACTCATCATTTCTTCTTAGTTAGTAATTAATTTATTCATTAATCACTGACTAATTGACCGATAATTTTTCATTCTTTCAATTCTTCCACTAATTATGACATATTAACTTAAATTGTCACATAACCCATAATAATTCAAACTTTAATTCACAAAATATTCTCAATAATTATCATTAGCCCTTAATCAAAATTTGGAGCGTTACACAATGATTGTTCGAATTTTTCATTTCCAATCTATTTAAACTCCCCACTTCCTTAGGTTTATTGTATTATTTCTTCATCATCCTCTGTTCTTTCAATCACCAAGATGAAACGCTATGTTTAAGACTTGCTAGAAAATCCATAGCGTCCTCCTCCTCCTCCTCTTCCTCCACCACCTTCTTCTCCCCCTTTCTCCTCCTCCACAACCTCCTACTCCCCAACCTCTGCCTCCACCTCAAGTGAAGGCAATGATGCAGTATGTAGAATGCATTGATCATGCTGTGAGAATGCTAGATGGATATTTGTCGACTATGAATAAGAAGGCCAATCTTATTCTTAATAAGTATGATATTAGCGACCATAATCTTGACATACTCTCAGATGATTCAAGTTACTCCTCTGGTGACGAGTAGCGTGATGATGTGAGGTTTGCTGCGAATTTACTGAACTTTTGATTCATTTAAATTGAAAAAAAAGAAAAGTTCCTAAATTCGCAGCAGACCTTTGCTCATCTGTTAGGTAACTAGTCACTACTCACTAGAGGGTGATATTTTTTGGTTTTATTTTTATAAAATATAAAAATGTAATTATCTGGGCATTAGTTGCCCAAACAAGTTTAAAAAACAAAAATAATAACAGACCTCATGATTATTAACTAAAAACTCTAATTAATGAATATGTTAAAAACAATAGCATACCACATGGTTATTGACAATGAACTGTAATATATAATCAAATAAATAGCAGTTATATTGATACAACCGTTATTTAAAGTTGTCGGCATGACAAACCAAAATACTATATCCTTCCTCTTCTATTTAAGCATTTGAAATAAAAAACACTTGACACTTAGTTTGTTTGAACGAAACCTACCAACATCGTAACCGTACTACTTCTGTTGTCTTTTCCAGCCATCAAGAATCATTTTCAGTTGAACCCCACTATAAAAAGTCTTTATCTGACTTCTTAGCGGTAGCTACACTAGTGAATACCTTGACACTTATGACAGCGATTGCCGCACAAGTTGCTTTCACTTGCCCTAACTCGCTTTTTGGTCGTTTATGAGACCTAGCTAGGTTGTATTCCTTTGGTGCTCTATTCTCCTTATTTGATTGAGGTGCCTTTGTGAAGTCACAACGTGATAAAGCATTCAAGGTGATATTAACTTATTTTTGTGAAGTTATGTTTTTTTTGGAAAACCTATTATTGCTCTAATCGAAGATTCGTGTCCTATTACAGAAATTTGCCAACCCATTGCTTTAACTAAAGGTTCCTACTTTATTGATATTTTTTATGTGATTTTTAGAGATATAGATCCTTAACAAAGACATCTCCTTTTTTAGAGGTATTCATATCTCCGAAAGTTACTTCAAAAAGATCAATAGGAATGTGATGAATAAACTAGTTCAGTTGTACTAATGAGAGTCATACATGAACAAGCTCTGTGAATAAACTAATTCATGTGACATATTGAATTATTGCTTTTATGAAGTTATGTTTTTTTTTGGAAATCCCCTATTGCTCTGACTAAAGATTTCTCTTCTGTTTTTCTATTAAGCAAGTGGCACCAAGTTAAAAGCTGTGAAATTTAACATTGTAATCAGTCTTAGACTCTTCAATATGAGAGTTCTGAGCTACTTGGTCTTGTCTCTATGGTCTCTTCTCTATATATATATATATATAATAGAGTAGTACTTCCCATATCAAGTAGCCACGTAATTTGGATGGATCAAGATTTTCTAGACTTTGTGACTAAAATCAATCGCACTTTTGGTCTATATATATAATAATGTAAGTGTTCACCTATATCTTGTGTCTCTTCAGCAATTAATCCTAGAAAGCAAAGGAAGATGGGGTGAAAAATAAATAACCCTATGAGAAAGGGCAGTAAGGGTTATGCAAACCCTTGAGTTCAAGGGTTTCCATACTCCCTTCGCCCCTTTTTGATAAGGATATATATTTTTTCCCTATATAGTCTTTTGCTTTCCAGGGGTTAATTTCTATGAAGAGACACAATTACATATAAGTCACCAATTACATTATCACTTATATACCTCAGTAGTTGCCATTGATTCTCCCCACAAAGCCTAGAATGTATTGATCCACGCCAAATTGCAAGCCACTCGATGTGGAAGGTACTGTTGTTTTATTATATATATAGATGAGATCAACTAGATCATAAACTCTCACTTGAAGATGTTAGAGTCCATGTTTTGATGATAACAAACCATATAAATTTTATTCTGAAATAGATCACTCGAGTCAAAAAGTGTAATTAGAGTGATGTCTCTGAGAATCTTGTCACTATAAAGTAACTGGCTAGTGATGAAGTTTATTTGTGAAAAATGGTTGGTACACTCAAGTGTGAGAAGTGTAACTCAAGTGATAACCTATCATCACTATCAAGGTACCGATTAGTAAGTGATAGAATGTGTGAAAAACTCTCATGCACTAGAGTTCAAGAGGGGCACTTGACTAATACTTGTGTTACTTGCAAGGTACCCGATGGTGAATCTTGAAAAGCTACTTATGCACTCGAGTTACATAAGAGGCACTCAAGTGATGCCAAAATATTCCGCAGGGTACCTGAAGGTAACTAAGGGAAAGAAGGCTAGTTATTCGAGTTACTAAGGTAGCACTCAAGTAATACACAAGTATTGCAAGTTACCTCTTGGTAACTAGAAGGAGATAACATAGGAAAATCGTTATCTGTGTTACTACATAAATAACGGTTGTAAAATGAGACTATTATGCATTACCATATATTATAACGATTTTTTGAGTATGCCCGTTAATTATTATTACAGTAATGAGCATATGAAGACCTCACCAAACCTCAATACATAACGGGTGTTATATTATAACCATTATAGTAGGTCCGAAATAAATAACGGTTTAGAACCGTAATATATTTGTGCCGAGCTTTTATAGCACCCTCATATATGATGATTCGGAACGCGATGTCTGTCAGTTAATAACCGTCATATGTGGCGATTTCTGTAGTAGTAGGGAACCCTCCCCTCCAACCAAACACACTCTAAGAGATCGAATCTGCGATATTCTATTTTGAAGGGAGCTTTTTTGTTACTAAATTACAAGGTTATTGGCATAAGTGATATATTCGGTTGATAACAAAGACTACTCTTCCCTAAGTGAGGATGAAGAGTAAACCTCTTCTAACTACATTACTCTATGTATGTATGCATGTAAAGATTGATATTTAAGCATCACTCAACAACTCACACTGATTAAAATTGGTAATATAAGTTAGGTTTAAGTTACAATCAGCTATGAACCGTTAATGTCTAGAGAGAGGTGAGAGCTTCTCTCTCTTCCATTGACCGTCGTTTGCTCAAGATCTGAGATCTGATTTTTTCTGAAATCATCACCTTCGTCACTCGGGTGCTAATTTGCGGTGATCAAGCTGTTGCACTCTTCTGGTCTGATCTGTTAGCGCGTTCTCACTCCTGCTAGATCAGAGAGAAGGATCTCACCTTCGCTCTCCTCCGGTTTGTTCTGAGGTGCTGCTGCCGGATATTTTCTGGCAGATTTTCTTCTTCATTTCCAATCTGGATGGATCTTCACCATTCTGGTTTGGTTTTTTGTCGATTTTCAAGTCAGAACTCTGGTTTCTTGTTTTTTCGGTTCTGTTCTGATCTGTTATGCTTGTTGGTTTGAACATTGGCCTTTGATTATTGCGTTGCCATCGCTGGTTGCTCGTATTTTATTTTCTGTTTTGAATTCCAGGAGAAGTTTTCTTGATTGTGAGGAAAATAGAAAATGGAAAATAGTGAAAAGCTAAAGCGAGTGAAAAAAAAGGTAAGGCATGGTCGTCCAGATGATCCAAATGACCAAGATGATGATTATTTTAAAGGTCAGGGTCAATCTTTCAAGGAGAAACTTATTGGATCTGAAAATGTGCAAGTCTCAAAGGACAAGAAAGGGAGCAGTGTTATTGATGATGCATGGGCTGAGTATATTGAGGGACTGCAAGGTTTTTTCCAGAAAATGATTGACGAGGAGGAGGTACAAGAAGATTCTGACAATGAGGATTGCCCAACTTTCAAGTTTACTAGAGAGGAATATAAGTTATGGTGTGCACCATGGAAGAGGTCTCTGATTATCAAACTCCTTGGTAAGAACATTCCTATTTGGGCAATGAGAGTTAGTTTGTCTCGCTTGTGGCAGACTAGTAAACCATTTACAACAAGGGATATTGACAATGGGTTCTTCGTAGTGTCTTTTAAGGATGAGGAAGACATGTTGAGGATTTATCAAGAAGGACCATGGATGGTGGCGGATCATTATCTTGTAGTTTAGCGCTGGTGACCAAACTTCGACCCATGGAGTGCGGAAGTGCAAAGGAAAACAGCCGTTTGGGTAAGGATTCCGTTACTTCCTCTTGAATTTTTCAATGTGGTTAGTCTGAAAAGATTGGGCTCTTTAGTGGGAAAAACATTAAAAATTGACCGTATTACCTATGCAAGTGAACGAGGAAAGTATGCTCGTATTTGTGTTGAGATAGATCTTAAGAAACAATTAAAATCATCGATTAGCATATTTGGACGTCGTCGATGTATTGAATATGAGGGTTTGCATCTGATTTGTTTTGGGTGTGGGAGATATGGTCATCATAAAGATGCTTGTCCAGAGAGTGTAAAAGATCAAGCTACGGTAGAGAAGACAATGACTCCGAATTCAGAAAATGGGGTTAACTCGGCTAAAGCTATGCCGCAAGTTAATGAGACTACGGGTGCAGATAATTTTTTCTGAAGTTCCTGGTGTTACAGATTTGAATAAAAAATGCACTCGAACGATTATGGAAGAAACCAAAATGGTTAGTGCCGACACGAAGTCAAAGAAGGAGGGTTTGGGAACATGGAATTTGGTGCAACGACCTTGGCAACGCAAATCAGGAAACAAAGATCACAATGTTATTGCTCATCAAGGCGGGGGGAGATTCTCGCATGTCAATGACGATTTAATGGGAGCTAATATTAAGGAGAAAAATTCAAAGTTAGAGAAAGGGAAAAATCTCTCAAGTGATAATCTGGATAAGTTTTCTAGACATACGCCAAATGTGCAGAGAAAGTCAAAAAATGTAACAGCAAAACAAGGGGGTTCCCATGTTCTTGGGAAGAGAACTAAATTTCAGAAAAGATAGATTCCTGTGGATACTGAAGCACAAGGAGGGAGACCTCATTTTCTAAAATCACCTAACCCATTTCAAGTTTTGGTTACTGAAGGAAAGGAGGAGTCCATTGACATAATGCATCTAGAGGAAAAAACGGGGGGTGGAAATGACCTCTTCTACTGAAGCTAATTGGGGATCTATAAGCAATGCATCCCCTTCCATTGGTGCTCCATGAATTGTCTCTTCTAGAATAGTAGGGGTACGGGCTCCAAATCAATGCCGGGGCTTATACAAGAGATGAAGAAGAGATATCTAGTTGATTAAATGGCCTTATTTGAAACTAAAGCTAACTTAGCTCAGATTCGCCTATATTGTCGTCGTTTTGGTTTTGATCATTTTGAAGTTGTTGAAGTTGAAGGTCTACGTGGGGGTATTTGTTTTGCTTGGAATGACTTGGGTTACAGTGTTTCCACTATTACCAAGACTAATCAATTTATTCATATGAAGGTGGAGCGAGGAAATGAAAAAATTTTCATTACTTCGGTTTATGCTAGCACTAACCCGATCAGAAGAAGGCAGTTGTGGTGTGATTTAAATAATCTATGTCCTGCCAACTCCTGGCCGTGGTTAATTGGTGGGGACTTCAATGCTACTCTCTATCAACATGAGCGAAGATCAAAGGCTTATCATCCTATTTCAGCTGATAAAGAATTCTGTTGTTGGTTTGAGAATCTTGAGCTACAGGATTTGGGCTGCCATGGTCCTTTCTTTACTTGGAAGAGAGAAGGGTGTGAGAGCCGAATTGACCGTGTCTTAGTAAATAACAAGTTCATGGATATATACAATAAGGATTGTGTCAAGCATCTTCCTTGGTTTAAATCTGATCATAGACTGATTCTCTTGCAAACTACAATCTAAGAGCCTTACGTTATAAAGGATAGGCCATTTCGGGTTATTGCTTCATGGGTTCTTCATGAAGACTTTACAAGAATGGTGAAGGATACATGGGACTAAGAGCGTTGCTGGAATCTTAATGTGGAAAAGTTCACTACGAAAGTAGGCACATGCAGTTATAATGTTTTTGGTCACCTTGGTCACAAGAAAAGAAGACTTATGAATCGACTTGATGGGATTTCTAATTCTACTACACTGACAGGGCTTACCTCTTATATGGATCAACTTCAGAAAAAGCTTTGGCTTGAATTGCAAGAAGTCCTTATCCAGGAAGATCTTCTATGGGCTCAGAAAGCGAAGTGTAATTGGTATTCTATGGGAGATAAAAATACAAAATATTTTCATGCTCGTGCTAATGGTAGGAGGAGGAGAAACAAAATTGAAGTCATTATGAACGACTCGGGTGAATGGACCGATGATGCAAATGAAATTAAGCATATTGCTACTGACTTCTTTGTTAATCTCTTTCGTGAGGAAAATAATGGCAGAATAACAGATTTATCTATCTATCCATTCCCAAGGATTGATCCGGCAGATTTAATAAGTCTCCAGAGTAATATATCCAGCGAGGAAATCAAATCAGCGATCTTCAACATGGGGGCTCTGAAATCTCCAGGCTCGGATGGTTTGAATGCTCTATTCTTTCAGAGTCAATGGGATACCCTAGGTCCTTCTGTGATCAAAGTGGTCAAGAGTGCTATAGAGAATCCAACATCAATAAAAGATATCAACTATACCTTCATTGTGCTTATTCCTAAGAGGGAGTACCCAGAAACTATTCGAGATTTTCGACCCATCAGTTTATGTAATGTAATTTATAAGATTATTACTAAAATTATTGCTAATCGTATTAAATGCATTCTTCCTCAGGTTATTTCACCTAACCAATGTGGTTTTGTACCGGGAAGATCCAGCTCTGATAATATTGTGATTGCTCAAGAGGTGATTCATTCTATGCGAAACATGAAAGGAAAGAAGGGCTTTATGGCCATTAAAATAGACCTAGAGAAAGCATATGATTGTGTTTGTTGGGACTTCATTATGAGTTGCCTAGAGGAACTCCAAATTCCAAACAGTCTTATAGAGGTGATAAAGGCCTGTATCTCTTCTTCATCTATGCAAATTCTTTGGGAAGGTAGTAGAGCGGAGGAGTTCTCTCCAACTCGAGGCATTAGACAGGGAGATCCCATTTCACCATACTTGTTTGTGATATGTATGGAGAAATTGGCTCACATCATTCAACATAAGATATCTACTAAGTGATGGAAACCGATCAGACTAGGTAAGAATGGTCCTCCTATTACCCATTTATTTTTTCGTGACGATTTATTACTTTTTGCAGAGGCAAATATGGACCAAGTGGAGACGATCAAGGATTGCTTGGATAAATTCTACAATGCATCGGGACATAAAGTGAGCGCAAACAAAACAAGAGTCTTCTTCTCAAAAAATGTTAATCATAATAGAGCACAACAAATGAGCGAGGAGTTGGGTTTCCAAATCACAGGGAATTTTGGGAAATACTTGGGTATGCCTTTGCACCATGATCGTGTTACTACTGAAACTTTCCAGCATCTGGTTGATAAAGTTAAAGATAGGCTAAGCAGTTGGCATGCCTCAAGAATTTCTCTTGCAGGCCGTGATACATTAGTTAAATCAGTCATACCTGCGATGCCTTCTTATAACATGCAGACGACCAACCTACCAGCATCTGTTTGTGAAAATATTGAAAAGAAGGCACGTAATTTCCTTTGGGATTCATCAGATGAATGAAGACGAATGCATCTAGTGGCGTGGGATAAGGTTTGTACTGAGAAAACAAAAGGGGGTCTAGGTATGAAGCATATTAGACAACAGAATCGAGCTTATATGATGAAGCTTGGGTGGGGATTGATTAAAGAGCGAGATTCTCTATGGGCTAAAGTTATCAGAAGCAAGTATGGTTGTGGTAATGATCTCATACCTCGAATTAACTCCAAAAAACCAGGATCCAACACCTGGAGTGGAATTAAACAAAACTGGCCTAAGGTTCAAGAAGGTATTCAGTTAATTACAAACAGGGACGGTATAGAGAGAGCTCGTTGGAAATTTGAAAAGCATGGTTCCTTCACGGTGCGATCAGCATATAAGGTTCTCTCTCACGAAGAGGTCTCTCTAGAAGGTAAATGGAGTGATGTTTGGAAACTCAAAATTCCCCAAAGATGTAAGCTTTTTGCTTGGCTTATGTTACATGGAAGACTTATCACTAATAGCTTGAAGCAACGAATGTCCCTTCATCCTAACGGCCATTGCGACCGTTGTCAAGAGTTCATAGAAGATTAAATTCATGCAATTAGAGATTGCAAGGACATTAGGAATATCTGGGAGAAAGTCATTCACCCATCAGTCTATGACAGGTTCTTCTCGGGTAATATTCATGCTTGGTTCCAGGCTAATATGACACATTCTTATGGGCTTGATATGGAACAATGGAAATATCTCTTTGTTATAACCTGTTGGCTCATTTGGAGGGATCGTAATGAGAAGATTCACTCTTGTCCGAGCATGGATCTCAATCAAATTAATGCTAAGGCTAGGGCAATCCTAGGAAGCTTTATGGAAGCTATGAATAGGATTAAATATACAAAGCTTGCAAACAATCAAGTTCAAGTTGAAGGCTCTACATTTCACAATGTGGAAAGTTATACTACTGTAAAGGTCGATGGAGCTTATTCTCCGTGCCAAGGAAAATGTGCATGTGAAGGAATTATTATTGACTGTAATGGAAGTATATTGGAAGGCTTTTGTCTAAGGCTTGAGAATGGTGAATCTCTTGAAGCAGAAATCTGGGGTTGCTTATTGGGCTTGAAAAGAGCATGGGAAGGAGGTCATAGACTGGTTCGATTGAGAAGCGACTCTCAGGAAGTGATACATCTTCTTCTGAATGATATTTCTGACCTTCCCGAAGATTGATCTCTTATCATGGAAGCGAAAGAAATGCTACGACGCGACTGGGTTGTGATGATAGAATATATTAAGAGAAATTTGAATGCTAGAGCTGATTTAATTGCCAAGACAGCTTTGAACGACTACCCTGGTTTGACCATTATGGGCCCTGACACGTTGGCTAGCGTTATGCAGCTATCTTAGTTTTGTGTTTATTTTTTAGTTTTGTTTTTGCTTTCCTTTTGTATCAAAAAAAAAAGTTACAATCAGCTCCCTTAAGTTCTTTTTTTTTTAGTAACACAAATATTCTAAAGTTGGGTATTCATTGCTACTAAAAAAAACTTTAACTCAAAATTTACTTTAGAATACTAAAAAACAACTGGAAAAAAATTTATGGTCGTTGGATGCATCTTAACCCTACAACTTATTTTCATAGTTTAATCACAAATCCCAGTAAAATTTATTTTTAAAATAATAAAAAGATTTGCCATCTTTTACATTTTCAAACTTACCACGCTTTCTACTTTCGAATTAAACCCCTTGAATTATATATTCTATGATTTTCTTCAAATTCTTTTCACTTCTATTGTACATAATATAGCAAACTCAACCCGCGTTCACATGCTGCTTTATGAAAGAAAATGATGAGGGACCAGATTTTGGGAGTTAAAAGGGGACAAATTAGGTCTAAATGAAATAACTTAGGACATCTTGTCCTTAATTAAACAGTGCTTTTCTCTTTGATATTAGAGAGGTATTCCAACTTTTGGTAGTAGAGATTCTTGGATAAGGGAAGGCTTTTCTTTAAGGCAAAATAATGAAAATGAGAGGACATTTGGTGCATGGGAAAGGGAATATCCTGAAAAGATAAAGGTTCTTTCTAGTTTATTCAAAGGCAGATGGGTGGATAGGAGTAGGACAAATATACCCAAAATGGGTTTGGTAGGGAACCTTTGATTCCATTATTATTAGAGGACTTTAGATCAAGGTAATTAAATTCGGATCGGTTAGTGAATCGGTTGGGGTATTGGGTCAAGGGTCAGACCGGAGTCAAACCGAAGCTAAACCGGGACCAAACCGGTGAGAAATAAAATATTTTAGGCTTATAGTATGAAATTCTAAAAGAAAAATTTTTTTAAAAAAAAGATTTTAAAAATTTTTTGACCTGAACCGGTTTAGTGCTCGGTCGCCGATTTCCGGGCCGGTTCTGCCGGTCCGGTCCAGTCCGGGTCAGATAACATTGCTTTAGATTTAACATTTAAGATCTCATATGATTTAAAGTGAAGATGATACTCTCATAATCTTTTTTCTCATTTTATTTTCAAAATTTCATCTCCACCTTTAAATTAGAAAATAAGTTATCCAGATTTAATATTTTATAAAAATGTTATTATAATATCTTATTAATTAATTTTATGTAATTTTGTCTATATTGCAATTATGAATTGTGTAGATTAAATTTTAACAGTTTAAATTTATTTATATTTAAAATAATAATTTTATAAAATATTCAACCCAAAGTTATGAACTATCCATTTTTTTTAATCTAATAGTAGATATAAGATTTTGAAAAGAAAAGAAAATGAGAAAAAGAAAAATAAAGAGAGCTCAAATCCGATTCAAACTGAGACCAAAGTAAGAAACATGTGGTTTCGGCTGCCACCTCCCTCAAGCCCTAGACTTTGTGACAAGGTTGCTGAAAAAGGTTACTTTAGACTTGTTCAGTGCAAGACTTTTTGGACTCCAATAGCATTAGAGAATCTTGCCAATTCTCTGATGAAATCTATTTTCTTCTCGTTTTTTTACATCAAACAATTTGGCTGACATCAGATATCTAACATTCATACATCTGTGTGGTAAAAATATAGTGACTTTAGTGAGTGACATGAGAAAGGATGATTGTTTTATGAGGTCCACATCTAATCATTACAATTACCAACTATTTTCTCTGTTTCTCTCCAAATATTTCATATACAATTCAAACAAATTTCATCTGGAGAGTTCAAATTTCGAATCGCAAAATCCAAAAAAAAAAAATAATAATAAAAAAAAAAAAAGATTTCTTCGATGTATTGATTCCGAAATCTCATTGGCTTAATCGTTTTTTGTTGTACTGTTTCCAGAGAGAAGATGACCTGATTTTTTTACTTCAGTTCATTTTTTGATTGTGCCCTGTATAATTCTCCGGGGTTTGATGTCAGAGTTCTTTGATCCAAAAGAAAAGAACCTTGTTTGAGAACTAGAGATTATCTTATTAATTTTTCAACTTCCATTAAGTATTAATGATAACTTACTTAATCAATAAGTTTACTCTTGGAGCAGCTAGAATCAGGCAAATTCAATTTATTGATGATAGAAAAAGCATGCATTCAAATTGACAAACCAAGTTTGAACAAAAAAAAAAAAAAATTGACAAACCAAGTACAACCTTTGAATAATAAAACATGAATCCAACCCCATTTTTCTTTTCTTTACACACAGGCAAGGGATATGAATGAAAAACTAGTTCCCTGACCACTCTCTCAAGACTGGAGCTCAAACTGATGCAAACAGAGCTCTCAATCTTGTACAAGATAATTTATGCTAAATAGAAAGAGAAATTATAAATTAAAAATTAAGAACCATTTTTCACCTGCAAAACCAAAATGCATATTACTGCTGATGATGCTAGTAACGTTTCCCAAGAATTACGCCCAAAATCACCGATACAAGAGCTATTCCCAAGATAAACTTGAAGTTCATCATTGAAGACGAAGCCTGGCTGGTTGACACATGAGTCTCTACTGAAGAGAGAGCTTGAGAAGATGCTGCTGCATCTGACTTTTTCTTGCTCTTTCTTTTTGATGGAGTGGAGATGCTTGATCCAATATCCCTGGATTTCACTTCTAAACCTTCCTCGGCGCTCTGGAACATCAATCAAAATGTTTAAAAATCTATCTATATTTTCTAGAATAGACAAAAGAGTATTGCACTCAGTGTATAGATGTTGAGGTACAAGATCATTTGCTACCCTTTTACCAAGAAATACAAATCAAGCCAGATTGCCAAATAGGCTTTCGCATTAAGGTACGTTGTAGAAACATACATGAGTCAGTCAGTGGCCTTTAGCTAAAAGACTATTGAAAAGGTAGTTTGAACATGTTGTGTGCAGACAATAGGCAATTGATGTTAGAAATCAATTTAAGACTGATACTAGTAATCATATATTTCAATATGAACAGCTGAGGAAGTGATCTATACATGTCACTAAATCCTACAATTGAAAGTGAAGATTAATTTACAGACAACACAAACTGCTCAGAACAGTGGTGGTTCTCAAGTCCTAGCTTATTTTCATTTATGTTTTTGAGTTGGCATTGAAATGATAGTTAATGTTGTTAATTTTGATTTTTTTTTAAAAAAAAGGACATGTCTAGGAAGAAATGGGAATATGATGCTCAGGGTCAGGGTACTTCTCACCAACTTATTTTCCACTACAGCTTCATATGTTCAAGCACTGATACATGCCATGAGAATGTGCCTTGGGAATTTTAAAAGTGGAATTACCTTGTTAGAGGATTTACTTCCAGCCTGCTGCAATTTCTGCTCCAGCTCCTCCTTTTGCTTTTGTAGAAGAGAAATTTCCTTGGTCTTGGCTTCAAGTTGTTCATGAGCATTTTTCAGGGCTGCTTCACGCTCTGACTCTTTCTGAAATCCTTCTTCTTTCTGTGCAGTTGTAAACTTTTATTAGAAAAATGGAAATCAACATCATAAAAAATCACTTCTTTCTCTCAAGAGTTAGATATCAAAATATATGAAAACTAGGATGATGTTTTGAAGCAAAATATGTATTGCCTGCATCGAGAAAATGAATACACCAAATACAAAATTTAGACCCTGAGGAATAAATTGAGCTTACGAATGAAGAACGCTAGAGGTACCTTTTCTTTCAGGACAGATTCAGCTTTTACCAATTGCTCTTCAATTTCCTTCAGACGACTTTGCAACACAGGTTTCTCAGCAGCCTCAGTCATAAGATTCTCAACATTGGATATCAATGCATCTTCTTTCTCCCTTTGCTCTTTCAACTTATCTTCAAGCTCCAATATCTGAGACTGTAGCTCCTTCTTTAAATTTTGATTTGTCTCGTTGAGTAAGCTATTCTCCTCGTTCAATGAAGACATCTGCAAGTTGAAGTCATTTTCATTTAGAGATTGTTTGTTCCTTCTTGTCCTTGTTTTCATAAAAAATTAAAATAATAAAATGAGATCTCAAATAACAATAAATCAGAAAGGACAGATAGAGGCAAATTATTATTAATAGCCACATCCGAACCTGGGACTGGAGTGCCTGCAATTCAGCAGTATGCTTCATCGTTATATCTTCAATGGCCTTCTTTGCAGTGAGTAGATCTTGAAATGTTGCATCCTTTTCAGCTAAGGATTCAGAGAGCTTAGACTGTAAATCATATAATTTGGATTCATAGACAGCTATTTCCTGATGAAGCTTTGAATTTTCCTCTGTTAGTCCCGAACCCTCTTTCTCATAATGGAGTGACTTGTTTTGCAGTTCCTCAACAACAGTTTCGAGATGCTTTAATTTTTGAAGACTCTCATCCAGCCCCATTTTATGTGTTTCGGATGTCGCAACAGCTTCCTGTGCTTGTTCTTTGTAATAATTAATTTGGCTTTCTAGAGCTTGTAACTTCTGATTCAAGTCATTGGCTTCAGATTCTTTCTCGGTATGCCTCACCATTGCCTCTTGTAACTGCGACTGTACTTCCAAGACGCGAGATTCATACACACTTTGAAGTTCAGAGGATTTTGCATGTGAATCATTCAGTTCTGCTACAGTTTTCTTATGAGAAAGCAGTTCTTCAGCAGTGGCTTCCTTCTCTGATACAGCTGAGTTTAATAGTTCCTGAAGTTCATCAAGCCTGCTCTTTAGCTGAACATTTGTTCCAACCAATAATTCATTCTCTGAAATAGCCTGAGAACACTTGTCCTCAGCATGTGTAATTTGTCTCCTGAGATCTTCATTTTCGCTTTCAAAAGAAGCTAGTTTATTCAAACTATGTTCCAATTCTTCCTTCAAAGAGGTTGATTTTTCAGCAGCTTCAACCACCTGATCCTCCAAAATCTTACTTTTTTCAAGCAGGGATTGAACCTCGGAATCCTTGCTGCTAAATTTTGCTGTAGCTTCTTGGAGCCTAGTTTCTGAGTCTCTTGCTATAGATTCATGTAACAGTTCAAGTTCTGAGTTTCTAGCAGCAACCTGCTCTACATCTCTGCTTTTTACCTCAAGGTTTCCTTCAGAAATTCTAAGTTTCTCCATTATCTCACTTTCTCTTGATTCAGCAACCTTGAGGTCCTTTTCCGTGCTTTGCAACTTATCTTGTGTGAGATTTAGTTCATTCCTCACAACTTCCAATAAGTTTTCTGTTTCAGCGAGCTTCTCATTCAGACCATTTGATGCATTTTCTAACCTCTTCTTCTCATCTGTCATTGCAGTCAAAGATTCTTCCAACTGCCTTTCCTTTTCACTAGCTGTCTGCAGAGCTAACTCAAGACTCAAAGCTCGTGCTTGAAACGCCTCAAGTTCTGCTGTTAAATTAGAAACATTGTCAAGGTGGTTCTTCGCATCTGCTTCTGAGTTGCTACATTTCTGCTCCAATGTGCTTATCTGCTGTTCAAGTTCCTGAATTCTGTATTTCTCTGCTTCAAGTAATAACTCCAATTCACCCGCTTTTTTGTTAGCATCCTCAAATTTGGAATGGGATGTCTGATATAAATCTTCTAGTTCGCGACTGCGTTGATGATTCATACTTGCTCGATCCTCATGCTCAGTACATTTGCCATTGGCAATCTTCAGCTCCTCCTCAAGCTTTGAACTCAGCAAAGATGATTGATTCAAATCAGATTCCAATTGACTTACCTTTTCCAAGTAGCCCTGCATTTGGGAACTAAGGAGATTCTTTTCTTCCTCAGACTCTGTCAACTTAGCATTGAGCTGAGATATTTTCTCCAAATATTCTGCCACTTCTCTCTCAGCACAACTGGTTTCCAGTTGTACCTGATTTATTTGTTGCTCAAGCTCCACATTCTTCTGCTCTGCAGCGATGAAGCGTGCTTCCATCTCCCTCAGCTGTGATTTTGCCTCTTCTGCAGCAGAATTTGAAGCCTGAATAAAGTCCTCAAGCTCAACATTTCTTTGACTAGCAGTTGCTGCAGTAGTTTCAGACTCTTTATGGAGTTCTTCCAGAGACCTCAGCTTCTGCTCAAGCTCTGCATTATTTGAGAGTGCCTGAGACAAAAGAGAATCTACTCTGCCAAAATTCTGCTCTGAAACCATTAGTTTTTCCTCCAGCTCGGTGCATAAGTCTTTAAACTGCTTCACATTACTCGTTAAATCAGCCACAGTTGCTTCAAGACCATCTTTTTCAGTGTTTAGTTTAGCCACCTCTTCTTGTGCAGCCACCACCTTTTCTACAGTAACCTTGAGTGCAGCTTCAATTGATTCCCTTGACTTCTCTTCCTCCTGCAACTTTGTTTTTGTGTTTTCCAGTTCAGAAATCTTTTCTTGCAATTCTTCTTTAGCGGAGACAAGCAGATTTTGAATCATCGACGCATCTTCCCTCAACTGAGCTTCTGAAGTCTTTTTCATGTCCAATTCCTGGGTCAGCTCATCTATGAGGGATTCCTTTGAAAAAAGTCTCTGCTCCAAGTCCAATAGCTGAGATTTTGACAGTGTCAACTCTGCTTGTACAGCAGAAAGTTCTGCCGCAGTAGTTTTTAGTGCTTCTTCAACCTTTTGATTTTCTGCTGTCTTATCATACAGCCCCTTCAATTCTTCCTGCAGGGAAGTCATTTGATCTTCCATTTGTGTTGCACTCAATTTGGCTTCTTCAAGAAGTTTCTCAAACTCTATTGCCCTCTTTGTCTCAGATTCAGCATGCGAACCACTTTGCTTATGCAGCTTCTCAAACTTCCGTGCTTCATCCCCAGAAAGTTGCACTTCAAGTTGCAGTTCCTCCATCCTTTTTTTGGAGCTTTCAAGCTCAAGGATCAAATTATCAAATGCCTCCTTGACTTGAATAAGCTCTTTCTGCTTCAACTCTTGAGTTTGCAATGCCTCTTCCAGAGTTCTGAGCTGTAAATTATGTTTCTCCTCAGCTTCAATAATCTGTTCTTTCAATTTCTTGTCACTCAATTCAAGCGACTCATATTTTTTTCCACTTTCCTCTAAGTTCTCTTTCGTCACTGCAATCTCACCCTTCAACTGAGCATTTTCGTGTTCAGAGGTCTTCAAAGATTCTGCTAGTCTTTGTAATTCAAGCTCAAGTTCATGTATCTTCTCATGTGCTTCTAGTAATTCTCTGCTTGAATTACTTGAGCCTCTTTCATTTGTAGAGGACTTCTCATCATCTGCGGATGCTTTCTCAACTGTATGCGAACTGTCTTTTGTATCTATTGCTTCCTTCTCAACCTTTATGAATTCTCCATCTAAGGCATTCTCTTCCTCTTCTTTCTTTCCTTCTTTTGTTTCTTTAGACAAGTCAGTATCTTTTTCCTAATATCATCAGAAAACAGACAACGTAAATTCAACCTTATGTTTGTGATTACTTTGCCTATAACACGATTGACTACAATAAACTGCAATAGATAATCATTCAACGTTCCTTTCTGGGTTCTTTTTTCTTTTAAAAAAGATGGGCGTTTCTATTTGTAACAAGCTTCATGTAACATGGAAGGGAGGATAAAATGTCAGGTGGACTTCAACAGTTCATTCCAAGCATACAGTAAGAGCTACAAGCAACAATTTTGAGCACCTTGGTTGTGGCCCGAGTTATTATATCAGTTACTCCTAAGGCAGCATGCAGTTTCACTAGAAGAATATAACGAATAAGCATGCAGATTTACTTGTTCTGAATGATAATTTTTTCCAACGCAAATCTTTTAAACTTCTTATGTAGAGATTCAATCAAAGTTTGGGGGAAAAAAATCAAGTTAAATCTTAAGCTGAAGTTTCAAGATAATAGATGCATATGCTAAAGTACATATCCTAAAGTTTCAAGATAATAGATGCATATGCTAAAGTCTTCAAACAAATTATTATGGCCTAGAAATTTATAATCATCGTGCTTCTCTTAAGCTGAAGTTTCAAGAAAATAGATGCATATACTAAAGAATATATTACAGCAGGGATCAAATTTTTCTTTCAAAGTGAAAAAATTCTCGAAGCAAAATAATTATGGCCTAGAAATTTATAATCTTTCTACTTTTCTTGAATACTTCTAGTGCCTTAACTGGCTCCTCAAGACATGCAGCTTAATTAGTTGAGTCAATACAAAAACATGTTTATATCTATTTAGTACTCAAAATTCAATTCCTTTGTTTACCAAAATATTTAGCTTAATTTTTCCATTCCTCGTAGCTAAGAGTTGAACAGATGTCATAAACTTTCCAGCTGTATGCATATTTGCAAAGTTCCCGTGCTTTTAAGTATGAAAGCCATTGTGAGGATGTGAATATAAAGGGGTAATCAATATATCTTAGCATTTACATTCTGTTTTCTTGTTCATCAACTTCTTAGCTTAAATAAAATAAATTGAGTGATAGCATAAGAATCTATGGAAATAATATATGACAGTCGTAAATAACCGGCAGTATGAGAACTTGTGCAATTTCTAAAAAAACAAATGTACAATGATAATACCTTAATTTGGAAACTATTTTTGATGAAAGGTTCATTCTTATTGTCACTCCATTACAAGTCAGAACTTTATACTAACGAATGAAATGAGGATCCTACCTTAACATCACCAGCGTTGCTATCAGTCTTCACAACCTTTTCCACTGCAACTTCTGAAATGACTTGTGTCCCTTCTTCCATGTTTGTTTTCACTTGCTAGTATGCTTCTCTGTGATTAAAATATATAACTGATATATTGTAAGAAAGAAAAAGAAATAATAATAATAGCCTGGATATACTTGGTTCAGAATCACTATGGACTATAAATGAAACAAAATAAAGAAAAGCTGAACTTGTCTAGATCAACAGAAAAAAGGAAGGGGGGCAAAAGAAAATCCAGAAAATATCATTACAAAATCAATAACGTAACACTTATCAAAAAATGTAGCAGAAGTATTATTATTATTATTATGACGATTTATGAGGTCTTGGAATTTGGGAGTCAGTAGATTGAAACTCAAGTAAACCAGGTCCTTATGACACTTAAATCCAAGGGAGATGCCATTTAAACCAATGCTCTTGGGCGGCAAGCGTTTACTATTGTTTTTGAAAGGTCAGTTTACAGAACATGGAAAGACATTATTGCAGTGGGGTGTCACTGATTTTGAGATCAACACCTCTCTGACACACTAATAATACGTGTCCAACAAGTGTAATCTTGTGTCAATATTTTTGGTTTTTTGGGCTCCCAATTGTTGGGCATAGCTTTGACAATAGAATCTCCATCTTGATAATATAATTAAGGGTTAATAACTTAATATAATCTTTGGTCCATCAAGTTTGTGCCCGTTAAAGTTTTGGTTCCTCAAGTTTCAAATCATAAGTTTTGGTCCCTCAAGATTCATTTCTTTTAAAACATTGGGCCTTATAACTCAATAAAAATCTATACCATTTTACCCCTACAGGGATCAAAACCTATGATTTGAAACTTGAAAGACCAAAACCAAAATTAGGGCTAACTTGAGGAACCAAAAATGTTATTAACCCTATGATTAAATATCTTCTCTAATGTTTTTAGTTGTACATGAATAATTTGAATAGTAAGTTTAATATTTTCAATTGTTGCTTGAGAACAAATGCAGATACAGTGCAAAACGGAGGACGGGGAGGACAAAAAGATATTCCATGAAATCTATCAAGTTCTTTGTTTTCTTTTTTGCCAAGAGAAATCTATCAAGTTCTATACACATATATGATGATTAAAATAAATGTACTATATTATATATACTTCCAAAAAGACATATTCAGATACAGATCTCACATGTGAAGATTTCATGGGCAATAGTCACGTTCCTGGGTCCACTACATTGTGTTACATCTTGACCTTTCACATACAGGTGATCCCCAATTGAGAGAGATTAACGATCATGATCTCATGTGGAATTGAGTGGGAAGTTAACAAGTTTTTGTTTTAAAGAAAGTTTATTTACGCCACTAGATTATAATATGATGGTTAATTTCCTTCAACCAAATCCATTATCTTCCTTTTTTTTTTTGAAAAAAGTTTTTGGTCCTATTTTCCTAAACCTGTTGTTTTCCCCCTTTTTCTGCAAAATGGAATATATCATTTCGTTTTCTTAATGGAAGCAAATTGCATCTGAACCTTCAAAAATCAGTGATGGATGTGGGTCCCGCATAAAGTCAGTAACATTCAAAGGTCCAAATGAAATCACCTTAAGAAAGGGCCAGAATAAGCTTAATCACCACTTACTTTCCATTGATGCTGGGTGGGCCCACTTTTTGATTGTTAGCCACTCCACCAAACTTTGTTTTTAAACTTTTTATCATATTTCGCAAAGTTCAAAAGCGTGTGTATTGTGGCGTGACTGGACAGCTTAGCTTAATCATCTGCGCCCCTCTCACAGCTACTGCCTCAATTGCCTTAACACTATGAACATTTATTGAGAACCATTAGGTCCCAAGAAAAGAAAATATTATCAGAAAAATCCCTGATTACATATTTAAAATATGTATTCACAACATAATCTTTTGAGTGTGTTTTACAATCTCAAAGGATCTTTTTGATAATATCTTCCATCTATGAGTGATTTCTCCTTTATTCTATTTTAAAATTTCTTTTTCATATATGTTTTTTTAATTGCCAAAATTAACGACATAAGGGTGATTTGAGAAAAAGGTAGGGGTAAATACGAATTTCCAGGATGGGAATTGCAACAACGCGCTAGGCTGGGGCTAGGCTGGCTTCGAGAATCTCTGTTACTATTTTTACCTGCTCTTGAATTTACTTTTTTACCCTAACTTCAGAAACAGCTCTGCCAGCGCATACTAGATAGTGTTTGTTTGGGATCCTAATTCGGCATTTTAAAAATGTTTATGTACCGTTAAAAAATTCATCTTACATATTTCTCTCGCACTCTAAAAATTACACTCTATAAATTACGTTGAAAAGCTATTTTAAAATCCTGTAATCACCATTCCAAAATAATAACCTGTAGGGATCTGAGTTTGTAACGGGATTGCGGGTTAGAAAAAAAAGTGCGTAACGGATTTATTATATGAAATCAACCCCACCGGACACCATAAAAGGACAATAAAGAATTGAATTAAAAACTGCTCCGTGATTTGTTTCTTTTTCTGACGAATATTTACATGATAAACGGCTGAAATTTTGGCAGGTGACAAATCTCCGATCAGGGGAAAGATTCTGCAATCTTGATCGGAGCTGCAAATCAAAGGAAAATTTAAATTGGCCTTTTACTTTTTCAGCTTCTTTTCTTCTTTTCTGCTTTAGAATTTTAAAACCATTTTTTAACGGTGAAGAGAAAATTCACTGAAAAAGGAACTTCACCTAACCCGTTGATCAACAAAAATGGGGGGTAAACGATCACAGATCAAAACAATGAAGATGGAATAATCACTTATCAAAGAGAAATTTGAATCAAACATTCAAAATGTACTGGGCAGAGCAGAAAATGATAAGCCACTCATGCGAACATATACACTCAAGAAATTGATAGCAATAAGATTCAAATCAAGCCTAAAATGAGATCAACAGTTAAATGCACAAATCAAATCTGCGGAAACAACATCGGAGATCAAAACACTGAAGAAGGATCAATTTCCGATCAAAGAGAAGCAAATTAAAACGGCTGCTGAGCACAGAATAAACCATAGAATCACTCTCAGATAAGAAATCAAAAGCAAGAAGATTCAAAATAAGCCTTAAAGATCAACTGTCCAAAACACAACTCAAAAAACATGAAGAATCAAAACAGCACACAGAACTTTCAATCCGGATTCATCTGACAAATAGAAAATCGATAAAGGTAACAAAACAAAACAAAACGCAGCTCCAAAGTTGCTCGGTGGCTATATATAAGAAGCAAAAGCGAGAACTGAAATAGAAGAAAGAGGAAGTGAATTCTTACCTGAGAGAAAGTGAAAATCCTTTTGATTGAAGCACAGCGTGTTGGTCTCTTGAGAAAATATATAAAATAAATTGAGATTTGAGAAACTTGAGATTGGAAACGAAAGAAGGAAGGGAGAAGAAGAAGAATGAATATGCCAATTTGGAATTCGAAGCAGAGTGAGAGAAAGAGATTCCTCTGTGTATATGACTTGGAATTCATGAGGGCCCCACCTGCACCACCCATACTCTGCGATTGAAGAGCTGAAAAACGCTGCGGGTTTGCCCACCCTTGCGAATTGACCCCGGTTTTGCATTTAATTTACAAAAATGGCATTTTTGGTTTGGTCAAAGCTGTTGACATAAATCATATGAAAATATAAAAAAAAAACTTCAAAATTACAAATCCCAAATCATGTTTATGTTTGTTTACAAAAATTAGGAAGGAAATGATGAGAATTGGTGCTTGATTGAGAAATAATCAAATCATAGTTTCAGAAGTCCTTATCTATAAACTGAGATAAAATACCTCTTACATATTTACTTCATAAATCATAAAAGTATTTCTAAAAAACTAAAAGAAACAGGTACTTGATAAGCAATTTAGAACTCTTTTTATGAGAAATACCACATTTAGGATTTTGTAACTTCAAAGTTCTTTTTCTATCAATTTTCATGAATCATAATGTCCCTTTTGATTAAATTTGAATAACATGAATATAAAATAAGAATAGCTAAGATGAGAATGTTGAGATAGATTTGTAGTCATACAAAAAAAGAAAAAAAATTTAATATTTATATAAACGAATGAGTTGGAGTGGCTTTTATTGAAGGAAAAAAGGTAGAAAGTCATTTGAGGTGGTTTGAACATGTGTTAACAAAAGCTATTGAGTGCTCGGATGAGGAAAATTGATCAAGCAGTATAAAGTTCTAGCAAAAGAGATCGAGGAAAGCCGAAACGAATGCTCAATGAAATTATAAAGAGGGATCTTTTGGTTAATAATATATCTAAGGATATGATTTTCGACAAAGTACAATGGCGTTGTACGAGCCATATAGCTGACCTCATCTAATAGGATAAATGATTTATTGTTGTTGTTGTTTTTTTAAGAAAAAATGGCAAAATTAAAATTTTTAAGCTAACAAATCATTCATTGTAAAATTTATTACTTAAAATATCTTAAATTTATTTAAGAATCTGAATGCAGCGTATCTTCATGATATACAAATAAACAATACAATGATATTATTTTTTAATTCTGCCATGCTTGCTTGCAACATCAACGGTAAAATTTTTGCTTATTCAAAATTTTAGATTAAAATGTAAACATGTTTTAGTATATACTCTCCCGCCAGGAAAAAAAAAGAAGAAGTTTTAATATATACTAGTATTATTCTTTGGTTTCCAACTTTATTTTTACCATTTTTGGGGGAAAAAAGCTTTATTTTTACCATTTACTACTATTATTATTATTAGACTAACCCATACATAACTTTGAATTTTTATTGAAAATGCATAAATATATCCCGTAAATTATTTTTATTTTACAATTTTGATTAGAATTACATGTACTTCCCATCTAGCAATTTTCACAATCTACATGTATCTCTCTGAAAATTAAAAATCAATTACAGAAACTATTTCTAAATTTTCTTCAAATTACATGAAAAACCAAGGAAATTTTGAGCAATTTTAACAAATGCTAAGGGAATTTTGTCTAATTTATTATTTGCGTAGAAGACTAAACATATTCCAGTGAAGGTATTATTACAGTCTAATAGATCATAAATAAAGTGGCATGGATTAATTGTTCGTTTGGAATAGCTTATTTTTAGGTAATAAATGCTTATAAATCGTGATTCATGGTATACGAGGTAAGTATGTGAGAGAAGTTTTGTCTCGACTTACGTAATAAATACTTATTTCTCATAAATAAACTATTCCAAACACTCACTAAGTATTTTATATTACTGATGATATTATCATTGTACTAATTTTTAAATACGATTTTAACAGAGTTCAAAAAAGTCTGAACAATTTATTATGATTTGAAAGAAAACACAAGAATGTGATGATAATAATAAATATGCTAGTAATAATAAATAAAGTGGACGATATTAGAAGGGGAAGATTATATATGTATGTCTATATATATATATATATATATAAACAGATCTTATGCTTACCACATGCACAACTCTCCTTTAGAGTTTAGATCGGATCACACTTACTAGTTTTTTTTTTTTTTATTAGCACGGGAGTAGACTCCATTAAGTGCAAAAATTATATTTTTTTTTAGCACAAACTGCTGAAAATAAAACATATGACAACTAAATTATTACATAATATCTTTAATACTTTGAACCTTAATATAAAATTCATTCTAATAAAAAAAGTGAAGTACAAAGTATATGATGGACTAAAGGTCGTGTGAACTATTTACACCGACACAGATGACAATATTTATTTTATGTTTGCGGATTATTATTATTATTATTATTTAATTTCCCACCATCTCTCTCTTTGTATGTGTCGTCTGAAAATCAAGGTAATTAAACCCAGACCGGTTAGTAAACCGGTTGGGATACTGGGTTAATGGTCAGTAGGTCAGACTGGAGTCAAGTCGGAGCTAAACCGGGATCAAACCAATGAGAAATGGAATATTTTAGGCTTATAATATGAAATTCTAAAGAAAAAAATTTAAAAAAAAAGATTTAAAAAAAATTAAAAAAATTTGACCCGGATCGGGTCACCAAACCGGACCGGTTTAATGTCCGGGTCGTTGGTTTCCAGTCCAATCCTGATCAGATAACCTAACTGAAAACTACTCGTGTGAATCGAGTGCATGATCGCTGTAAATTTTGTAACTCCTTCAATATCAACTCATTTAATTTAAATATAACTTTAATATATGTATATATGTGTGTGTATACATATATTCAATTCTTATATTTTACTAGTTTGCTTAAATGATTGACAAAAAAAGTACTTTGATTAAAAATAATACTTCATTCGGTCCTAAATATAAAACAGAGTTAACTTTTTTTTGGGAGATTAAGGAAACTAAATAAGTTATTTAATCATATTATATGTTATGTATTATTAGATTATATATCAATTTATTAATCAACCTAATTAGTTTGAATAAAAATATAAATACTTTAAAATAATTTAATTAACTTATTAATCTCTCAAAAAAAATTAATTATACCTTTTATTTAGGATCTAATGTAGTATCTCTTCATGGGGACGGTATGAATGAACGCTTGTCTGGCATGAGGTCAACAAGTTGTGATTGCGAATGCCCCCTAAAGTCTGAAAATGAGTTGCCAGAGTTGGACTGCTTAACTGAAGGATAAAAAAAAAATCAAAATAATCCTATATAATTTTTAAAATTATATTTTATATTATATTTTGTTCAATAAACATTATAGTTTTGATTTTAAATAAACAAACATATATTAATTTAAAATTTTTAATATAATCTTATTTGTTCTTTAAGACATGTTAAGTATAAAAATATAAGAAAATATTTTTATTTTTTATTTTTTATTTTCAATTTTTTAGAGATTATCATCACAAATATAATTATAAAGTTTTCGCACTGAATTATAATTTGATTAAAAGTTAAAACATTTAAAAAGCAAAACAGCAAGTTGTGAAATTTAAGAAAAATCGGGATAGAATGGTCAATTGATAATTTGATAGAGATGTGAGAGAAAAATCGAACGGTTTTGCCTTTTTGGTAAGGCTGGGGCGGCCATCTGAGGCCGACCAAACCGCCCTCGCGAGGCGTGCAAACAAAAAATGACGACCCTATGTCTTTTCTTTAAACCAATCCGACACTTTCTTTATAGACCCTTTTGCCTTCTATTATATCTTTTTGGGAAAATCCCTCATAAGGATCTGAAATTTCAGAAATCCCCAGGAGATCATCTTAATATCTGAAATCCTGTATAGGTGATTTAGACTTGTCAGAGATTTACAAATTCAAAGGAAATGATTAATTTACCCTTACTTAATTTTTTATTAAAATAATAAATATCTCATTGCCAACTGACAGCCTATCCCACGACATCCGACCGTCGGTAGAGGGGGTTCCAGCCAGAGAATATTTTGACAGAATATTCCCTAGCTTTGGGGGGAAATCCCAAAGTGGTAGGGGTTGGGGTTCGAACCCCCTACCACTTTCATGCACCTTTACTGCATGACTACTAGACTAGTAAGTCCTTTAGTATATATAGTGTAATATATATATATATAGTAAATTTTAATTTTTAGATAAGTCAACCAATAAGTTCAGATAAGGATTTGGCGGGGTATTTATTATTTTAATAAATATTTAAGTAAGGGTAAATTTGGTCATTTCCGCCAAATTTGTAAATCCTTGATAAGTCTGAGGCACATCTGAGGATTTCAGATATTTAGGTGACCTCTGCGGGATTTCAGAAATTCTAGATCCTTTATGAGGGATTTCCCTATCTTTTTTCAGTAAACATTCAACCACTTTAATTAATGATTATTATAATATACGGACATAATTTAAAAATAAAAATATTTTGGGAAGTAATGGATTAATTTTGATTATTCTCGTTGAGAATTGGTATTCGTTAGTTATAACAACATCTTGATAATCCCTAAATACTAAATACATATTTGAATTTGTTTTTCTCCTTGTATCATATTGAGAAAATTCTAAAAAACTACATTGGAAATAGCAAAAGGACAATTCAGTATATTGAAATTGCAAAAGGACAGATCAGGCGGTGTCAGACGGGCAGATGAATTTGGGATTTTGAAATCTCGGCCAAATGACGAAAATGCCCTTCAGTCCTCAGTCGGAATAACAACATAGGAGTTGTTAATGGCGAATCCGAAGTTGTTAATGGCGAGATCGATGGTGTTATTGGCCTTGGAACTTGTTATTTGTGAAAGAAGAAATTTGAGTTGTTAATTTCGAATCCAGAGTTGTTAATTAAGAGATGGGTGTTGTTATTGGCCCTGAAATTTGTTAAGTGTGAAAGAATAAAATGGAGTTGTTAATATCGAATCCGGAGTTGTTAATGGCGAGATCAGTGGTGTTATTGGCTCTGAAACTTGTGAATTGTAAAAGAAGAATTGAAGTTGTTAATAACGAATCTGGAGGTGTTAATTACGAGAATCATGTTGTTATTCTGAAGTGAGGATGGAGGGCTGAAGGGCATTTTCGTCATTTGGCCGAGATTTCAAAATGCCAGATTCCTCTGCCCGTCTGACACCGCCTGATCTGTCCTTTTGCAATTTCAATGTACTGAATTGTCCTTTTGCTATTTTCAATGTAGTTTTTTGGAATGTTCCCTATTATATTCTATGTTCATCCATGCTATAAAGATTTGATAGAACTTTATGTTAACTGTCGAGGATCTAACACAACCTACTTCCTCATTTACTCAAGTTTGCAGCTAGCTATAAACAAAGAAAGTCATTGAATATATCCAATAAGAAGATTATACCAAGCATTATGGAATCCTATAAAAAAAAGTAGAGCAAGACAAAAAAGAACAATTAATTAGTATCAATTTTTTGTTCCAATAAATTAGTTAAGAAGTATTTTTGTTTCAAAACTATTTTCATAGGAGCAATTGGCATCCTAAAGAAAATTATGGATTGATGTGGCATATAGAACCTATTTAGTTCAATTGCAGTAAACTTTTGTAATGCAATGCATTTTCTTACAATTATCACTACTACAAAAATTATGATATATGTTGGTTATTAATTGTCATACTTTACGGTTCTAAATCGTCATATATACTAGCGCTATAAAAGCTTGGCATAGATATATTACAGTTCCAAACCGTTATTTATTCTAGACCTATTATAACGATTATAATATAACACATTATATATTGAGGCTTGGTAAGGCCCTAATATGTCAATTGCTATGATAATAATTAACAGAAACACGTCAACAACCGTCATAATATATGTTTAACAAACATTATATATAGTTGACATAAATAACGGTTGTTAGATAACAACCATGATTTATTCTGTCATACATAATAGTTCCGCTTTAACAAACGTTATATATTATTGACATAAATAACGGTTGTTAGATAACAACCGTAATTTATCAAAGCTATGTTTTTTAAAAAAAGGGGGGTTTTGCTTTTGATATCCCCCCTGCGTATATATTTGTATAGAAAGAATCACAACATATAATTACATTCATTCATATAAATAACAATACAATATATCAGAATATATTTATAGTCATTCATGTACATGCACACAATATTAAAACGAAAACTCTAAAACGAACAAATCATCAGTATCTAGAAATTTACAGTCATTCTATATGTATTTATTACTCTCCTATTGATGTTGCACAAATATCGCCAACTTTTCAACAACTTCTTTCCTTTGTGAGTTGCAAAACATTGTGCAGGAGGCATCACAATACTATACGCAAAATGAAATAAGTTGGAAGTTAGATATTGTAATATATAGCTAATTAATTGTATATACGAATGAATTGGGCATATAACATACCTTAGTTGTATCAATATTTTCAAGATCGTAGTTGATAATGTCCTTCATGTACTGCATCACGCAGTACTCACAATCGTTGTTGTTGTCCGGTTGCTTTGGGCACTATAAAGAAATAAGAAGAAAAATTTGTCAGACAATCATATATATATATATATATATATAAATTATATTATGTGCTTCATCAATTTATTAATAATATAGTTATTGGTGAATAATATATATACCTTTGGACACAACCATTGGAGGGCGCATCTGTAGATGCCATCAGTGAGCTTGTTTTTGGTGCACTCGAGACCATTTTGAGTGCGGTAAGTGTATACCACTCTGAGAAGATACAATATAAAACTATATATACAGAAACATGTAAGATGAATTGAATTATAAGAGATGATGATAAATAACTTACTGATTGAAAGTCTCATGTATGTATGATCTTGTGTCTGGAACCCCACTTATAGAGTCATAGTACCAAATCATTTTGCGTATTGGATTTATGACTATGAACATCTAGTGGTCTTAAGTACAATAATAGATCAGATCACACATCAGGACAATTACAAAATAAATAAAAACTAATTCAATCATAGTTAATGATATTCTTACCCTTGAACGTAAGGCACCAAGAAGTAAGTGTCACTTTTGTCTAGCGCTCTCCTAAGGAATTCATCCCCTAAAAACCTTGCGTGCTATTGCTTGGTATCTTCCTTCATGGCCTCAACTTGGTTATCAATTTGGTCAGGGCGGATAAACTTGATCTTATCCTGGAGGTGGCAGGGGACGAGGTAATTAAGGCAAAGGTGCCTGAAATATCAAAACCAACATATCAAAATATAATCAAAGTTTTAAGCAGCCAACTATTCAATCACAGTTGAAGAAATACCTCATAAAGAAGTTGACATACATTGAACTTTCTATGTTCTTGTTTAGAATCTCAGAAACAAGCTCTTCGGTTTTGTTTCCACTTAGTCTGAAAGGTTAGAGACCTTTCTCTAAAATGTGATCATTAGACACATGTTTGAAGCAAAGCACTTATTAGCGAACTCCTAGAGGGACTTCTGGGCAGATTGACCAATGGTCTTATTCTGTGAGGAAGGCTTCTTCCTGGATTGATCATTAGGAGTGGGATGCTCCCTCTTCTTGGATTGAGTGGGGGTCTTCGAAGTGGGAGGCTTGGACTAAGTAAGGGTCTTGGAAGTGGGGGGCTTAGACTGATCAGTTAGGGGGCTTGGACTTATTTGTAGGCAGCTTCTTTTGAACGAATGACTTCTTTTGAGTGGGGGGCTTCCATACTCTAAGTAGGCAACAAGGCCATATAGCGAATCTGCCCATAGGCCTCTCGTACTATATATGTGTCTTGGGTGGGCACAAGGAATAGATAGCTGGGGTTGATATTGGCTTTAATTTGTACCTTTACATGCTTAAGAAAGATAGGCTCGTTATGAAGCATGTTATCATTTGGGAAGTTGAACATATAGCCCATTGCAACTATATGATGTCTAGGGCTATCGGTAAAGCACTCAACATCTGCCAAACCCTCAAGCATACCATGATAGGGGGGAATGTGCAGTTGCCTCTAGTACTTGGGCTGCCATTTTTCCCTTAATGCTTCATAGTGCGTTCCTTCAGCAATTATTGTATGAGAAACCATATTTGTTCCTACATTTCATCACACTATTTCTGGAGCTTTTCATATTGTTCATCCTGATTATTTCTTTGAGGTTGCTGATGACCATAATATTTTGTCTTGGTTAATCTAAAGTTGAAGCCCCTAAGAAGACCAGAATGGTCAGGCCCTAATGTCTTTGCCAATACGTCCTCATTCGCAGAAAAACAACCCTCTGTGTTGTAACTTCCTGGGACATGACTTACTATGATAGTTAATTGAAAACATTATTTCCATGAATCGATGACTAATATTAATATTTACCATTTGATCGGCGACCTCCTTCACCTAAGAATCGTCATAAGAGCCATCTTTATTTTGTCCTGCCACTAACCAAAGTTCATGACGAGGAGGTCTACTACTGTCCCCACTCTCATCATCCAACTTTTTAACAATCCAAGCATACCTTGTTCGCCCTCCCTTGTAGGAAAACTTATTGTTCTTCACCCTTTCCCTAGTCAATTGGCTTAATTCCTACGAGATACATAATACTCAAGTTAATATTAAACAGATACATGTAGGTCTTATGAATTGTGAATAACAATTACCTAGAATGCCGGGTCACAACGTGAGATGAAAAATTCTCTCCAATCATCTGGTTTGTTGGTGGACCAAACTTCCACAAAAATTTTTGTCTCATTAGCTTCTTCAGAATTCTGCAAATACGCCTTCGTCATTGCATGACGAATGTGCTCAGTGAATTGCCAGTCTTCTTGACGACAAAATCCCTGATGTAATCTCCATCAACATGATATACAGACTACAAAGTACTCAATTCAAGTTAACATTTTTTACAAGTGCATAGCAAGTAATTAGCATATATATACCTTACTCTGATATTATCCTAAATAATGCCTACGTAATCTCCCTGTATCATATGCCAGTTACCCACCGTGATAAGAACGTTAGTCCTTGCTATCAAGTCAATGTAACTGATGAAGTGTGAAAGCTTAAAAGGTTGACCATCATTAGAGCCGGGAAAACGGGCCAAGCTCGTTTAGGCCTGAGCTTGTAATTTAGGGAGAAAAAAAGGAGGCGGGCCTAAAAACAGGGCTGGTCCTTTTAGGCTCGTTTAACTTTTTTTTTTAAACTGGGCACAGGGCAGCAAGCAGTGATCAGGGGGCAGAGTTAATCTAACATAACCCTCAGATCAGAAACGCTCTCACACTTACTCATACCTCATTTGAAGCTTCTCTTCTTTGATTTTCTTTTTTCTTTTTTTATATGTATACGCCAAAATCTAAATCAGGTATTCTACTATTACTAACATTTAAAGGTTGTAGACTTGCTTGATTGTGGTTGTGGACTTGTTTGATTAGTTTTAGACATTAATTATGGTTTGGACTTGAGTCTTAGTGTTTGTGTTTTATTAAACTTAGATAACATTTATGTTTTAAATTAGTTTTGATGATATTTATATTTTAAATTATGTATTTTAGTCTTTAGGAGAATAAGGGAAAAAAAGAAAAAATTTCAACAGGCCTAAAGCCCTCGAGCTTGCCCGCGGGCTTTACTTAAACGGGTCGGGCCGCACATTTAGGGTACTTTTTTGAACTCGGGCCTAAACAGGCCAGCCCGTTTAGGCCCAAGCCCATCACAAGCAGGCCCTACAGGGCCGGGCCAGCCCGTTTTCCTAGCTATAACCATCAATGTTCCATGTCAAGTGAAATCTTCTCCCTAAAGACTTTGCTTGGCTAACAAAAGTCAAGTAGCAGCGACCCTTCTTTACAATATCCTGCACTCGTTCTAAAGCCTCTTCTGGGGTCTCGTTTCTTAGTGGACTACGGACAACATCAATACAAGTAAAAATACCAGTACTAGGAACATTATCAAAAGTAGAGGCACTATCAGAACTAGGGGCATTATCAGTGCTGCGGGAAGTAGAACTGACCATTTTAATTGGAATACAAAACTCATTAAATTAGCCACAAGGAACAGAGCAATGGGTTTTCTAGAAAAACACGATGCACAACTAAAGTCAAAATCTACCTAGGCAAGACGAAGTGAAAAACAAGGAGAATGCAAAATGAAGAGTGGAGAATGCTAAATACAAAAAAGAAATCATACCTTGAAATAAGGAAAACAGAACACGCAAAGGAATGAAACCTATCTAGGGCTTAAAAATGAAAAAGTGAGTTAAGGCAATCGACGCGACTCACGCGACTGTCATACCGAACTTCTAAGAAAGCAATGGAGGATATGGTTTGCTTGAAAGTGACTGTCGAGAGCCAAAAAATTCAACTGGAGTTGTAGGGTTCCGAGGATGGTGGATAACGCTTTGACAAGAAACAAGCATGTTTAGTGTATATCTTGGGAATGTGAAGAGGCGCGAGATAGCAGGTGTTTTAAAAGACTTGATGAAACTTGCTCGCAGTTATAATTTCAGAACTGTTATGAAAGGTGGTCTTTTTCTAATGGTTCTTAATTTACAACCATAATGAACCTTTGAATGAAAGTTCACAGTTTTAACATAACAATCATTAGGTTTAGTAAACGGTGACAGTATTTTCTTAATAACCGTTAGGTATTCAACATGGTATTCTAAAAAGTGACTGATTTTACATAATAATTGTTACTTATTTGATTTTTTTTAATAATTTTTAAAGTTTATTATTCAACCCTATAGCACAAACAAAAATTTAAAAACGAAAACAAGAGTTTGAATAAACTAACAAAAAATAAAAAGTTATGTGGATGAAGGAGCTACTGCATCATCATATTTATATCATTCTCTAGTAATTTGTCCACCTTTCCGATCAGAGAGTAAATGAGAGAGGTTAGTTCTTTCAAGCACTTGCCCATGCATCCTTGCTCTCCCATGTAATCAATGAAGAACAAAAGTCAGAAGTTGGATATGAGAGGTTGGAATAGATCAAAGAGGATGGATAAATGGAGTTCATTTTTCGAACGTTTAAATGGAAAGGGTTTCAAGGATTATCCAGAAGAAAGTGTCCTTTGGAATGAAAATGATTATGTTATAGAGACTTGTAAAATACCTAAATTAGTTACAATTGTTTACTAATAACCGTGAAAAGACAATTGTTTTTTAAAAAATATTTTTGGGATACATTGCCCTAACAATTAATTTTTTTAATATTCAGAAAAGAGCAGTATTGGTTTTCAGTCATTACCACTACTGCTATCCTCCACCTCCTCCTGCCCCTCCCCCTTGCTTGGCACATCATCGACGTCTAAGGAAGGAGATGAAGGATCTGCTGAAAGTGATTATATATAACCTGATTATTATGAAGGATGGCCAATGTCTACAGTAAAGCCTCCATTTGAGGAGGTGGCCAAAGAGGAGAAGGGGGTGTGGAGGAGGAGGAGGAGGAGGAGGAAGGCGAGCATGGGGATGAGGATGAGGGCGAATGAAAAGAGCTCTCTAACATTTGACATGACGAGGGAGAGAAAGACGATGTTATGAAAATGTTCTTTTTACAAAAGTACTATGAACAAAATAAATACTTCATTCTAAAGTATTTAACTTTAGGAGAACTAATACTTAATATCGAATCAAATGAGGTTTTGAAAAAGTGTTTTTTAGATTTGTACCTTACATGACAGTTTTTTATTATGAAATGTCGTTTTTGTCGTTCATATTTTATGGTCAATTGACATGGCCGTTATATTTATGTTTTTGCTGATATAATGTTGGAAGACGAATCATTTATAAGTGTTACATCATGATTGTTTTAAAAGAACTGTTACTTTTATCACTAAATAAATGACAGTTTTTAACTACACCTATTATTTTTGTGTTTTTGAGAATTCCGCTTTGCAATACATGACGATAAGCATAATTAACCGTTACTTTTAAGCATTATATATCCTTACGCGACCTTCGCCTCGACATACATAACGTTTATTAACTGTAATACTATATATTATGTGTTATAAATGCTCAAATATGTAGTAGTGTATATTGGACAACATTTACACCAATTTTAAAAGTTGAAGTGCTACATTGTTCCATAATTTTTTTTAGGGTAAAAATTATTACTCATGAATACCATATGACATAATACATTTGAAATGATTTAAATGGGTTTACTTGAAATGAATGTTTTGATGGGAAAAAAGAAATTAAGAGTTCAATCGTGGAAAATTAATGATTCAATTACATCATTGAATTTTTTTTTGCCCGAATGACATCATTGAATTATTCAATAAAAGAATGATATATTTGTTTTATATACATGACAAAAACAAAATATATATTAATAGTCAATATAGCTTCAAAATAAGTTGAGCAAGCACGTTGTTGGGTTGGCTTGTCAAATTCAATAAAGCAGTGGAATGAAGTTGAAGCCATCGTTTTTGGTTTTAGTAAGCTATTTTTTTTTAAATAAATTATGACTATTTCACTTCGCCTAACTCGTGGGGTCTGTCATATCTATGACTCATGCCAAGCTGACATCAAAGAAAATCCAACACGTTTATTTTTTAAAAAACTCAAGGGTTAGCTAGGTGGAGTGGCGGACTTGTCATTTTATTAGAATAAGAATCAAATATGACTATTGAAGATTTTAACTATGAGTAACCTTTTTTAATGTGATTTTTTATCATTCACAAGTTTTGAAAGTTACTTCAATTATTTATAAATTGTCAGTTTATTAGTAATTAAAATAAGTCTCATCGAGAAATTTAATCAAGTCTCTTGATGGATGAATAACTATTTGTGGTATTTAATTAAGGTGCTTTTAAACTTTGTTCCATGTACAAATTTTCTTTTCTTTTTTTTTTTTGGACAGATCTAAATTTTCTTTCTTATTGATGTTGAGAATGTACTTTGTTATAGAAGATAATATATTTGAATTTTTTTTCATGAGAATTTACATTTTTAATACTAAGAATCATCATCAATGATCAATCATTTTAGCCCTTTGAATATTGATTTAGTTTTTTTTTTGGTAAATTTAAATTCCTTTTTATTTTTTACCCAAGTCTTTTCTTTCATTAGGTGTAAACTATCCCAGGGTTATTTTGTTTTTAGTGGTCCCCAAGATTCATTATGGTCAGCTACTCAGCTTATACTTCTTTCTCAAGACGGTGACCCCCCTTTCCAAAGTACTCTATCCGGTCCCTATTAGAGAGTAGAGCATATTAGTTGTTATATTTCTTTCTCAAGAGGGTGGTCACTCTTCCCAAAGTACTCCGAAAGTGCTCCCTCCCATCCCAGTCATAGAGCAGCTCCTACGAGCTGTTATTATCAAATACTGAAAATTAGATCGGATACTAAATCGATTAGAATATTGGGTTAAATGTTAATGAGTTATATATGAGTTAAATCAGAGCTAAATTGGGTCTAGGCTGATAAAAAAGTAAAGATTTCAGGCTTATTTATATGAAATTCTATGTAAAATTAATAATAAAAACTTTTTTTTTTTAAAAAAATAGATGCATTGGTCCGTACAGTTTACCCCGAACTGAACTAGTTGGACTACCGATTCATAGGTTGAACCGGCCGGTATGATTCGGTTTTAAATACTCTGATTATTAGTTTTTTTATAAGACATTTGATTGATGGTTTAAAATTTAATAAGCATTAAATATTTTTTTCATATATAAATACAGGACTACAGGTATGTAATAGTTAATCCTAATCTGGTACATCATGATCAGTTTATAGTATTTCTTTTTGGGAGAATTACACTGTAGTTTCATGGAAGACAAAATACAAAGAAATGGTCCTGGGAAATTCTGAAATTACCGTCAAGTCCCATGGGACCATTTTGGAATAAATTTCAAATGAGAAAAGTCACAAATATCCTTAGGTATTTCCTCTTAAGGGTATTTCAGTCTTTTGCTAATTGGAATATATTACAAAATGGTTCCATGGGACTTGAGAATAATTTCAGATTTTTTCGAGACAATTTCTTCGTATTTTAGCTTCCATACGACTGTAGTATAATTCTCCCTTTCTTTTTCACTAGAGTGTTCGCGCTTCCTAAAGTACTTCCTCTAGTCTCTATCATAGAGTAGCTTCTAGAAGCTGTTATTTTTTTGCCAGAGGTTTAGAAGTTGTTATTGATATTTTTTATAAGACATTTGATTTATAGTTTTAACAAGTATTAAATAATTTTTTTATATATACCCTATATTTAATAAAGGCATGTAGTAAGAATTTGGGAGGAATTAAAAATTAATATGATATTGAAGTTTAGTTTAGTTAATAAGAATATTATTTTAGAAAAAAATACTAATAATATTGAAATCACTTAAATTGTATGACAAATTTAATGTTTTAAATTATTTTTATTGGTATGTTGATGAATTAGTTAAAAGCATATTATAAAATGGGGGAAAAGGTCTTCTCCATTTCCATTTTCATTTCCATCAACTTCCTTATTTACACTCTTAGATCAATTCAGCCTATGGAGATTTATTATCATATAAAAAGTTAAAAAAAAGAATATATAGAAAAATTTATTAAAAGTATAAAAATATGAACAAGATTAAATTTTAATTATTTAAATTTATTTATTTAAATTTTTTGATATTTAATATTATAATAATATTTTTATAGGATATGAAATATCAACCATCAGAATTGATCTAATGATGTAAATGAAGAAGTGGAAGGAAGTAGACGATAAGGGAAATGGAGAAACCCATTTCCCATAAAATGGATAGGTAGGAGTACCTTACAAAATTCGATTTAGAAAATAAAAATAAAATAAAATATTGCCCTAAATCTCCCATGCATTGCATGGGGCTAGCATATAATAAGAGTGTAAACACTAAACAGAAAGACAATCTTTCTCCGAGAAAAAGAGAAATGATATTATAATATATTAAATTAATATATAATTACTTATATTTTTGTATTAGCCCTATTTTATGATTAAAATGGATTAAAGTATACATTTAATCATTTAAATTTATATGAAATTTTATTTTAATCCCTTATATTTATATTGCGTATTTTTTAATTCTATAATCTTAACACCATTAATATCACTCTCAAAATTGCTGACTTAATAGCTTAAGTGATGAATGTACAACTAACAAATTTTAAACATATTTTTATTTTTTCATTAATTTTAAAATAGTTTATGTTTATTAATTTTAATATTTTTATAGAAAAAATATTTAAACATAACCGTACTTAATTATTTAAAATGGAAAAAAAGTAGATAATTAGATTGTGAGAAAAATTAAAAACAGTTTATTATATTTTACTTTAAAATAACATACATGTCATAGTTTTATTAGGTAAAACAAAAACTATATAAATGAGTTTTTTGTTATGTGAAATTGGTTTTAAAATTATTATTAATGATATTTAAAATTTAAAGCATACTTTGTTAGCACTATAGCAATCGTTTAAATTAAATTGGTGAAATCAGCATTTTTCATTAATGACATTAACTGTGTTAAAATTACAGGAATAAAAATATAGTTTATAAAGTTAAGAAAAAAAATGAAATCTCATATAAATTTAAGGGAAAATCCCTAAAAAATGCGCTCGAAATAGGCAAATTCCGTTTCAGTACAACGAATTTCAAAATGCCGAATCAGTCGTGTGTCAGTACGGAATGAACAGTGCAGGGGTGCTAAAAGACGATTTTGCCCTTCAGCCCTCATTCTCATCACTTTCGGAATAACAACACGAACCTCTTAATTAACAACTTTGTCTTCTTGATTAACAACTCCAATTTCATCTTTTTACTTTCACAATAACAATACCGGTCTTGAAATTGGAGTTGTTAATCAAGAAGACAAAGTTGTTAATTAAGAGGCTCGTGTTGTTATTCTGAAAGTGATGAGAATGAGGGCTGAAGGGCAAAATCGTCTTTTAGCACCCATGCACTATTCATTCCGTACTGACACACGACTGATTCGGCATTTTGGAATTCGTTGTACTGAAACGGGATTTGCCTATTTCGAACGCATTTTTCAGGGATTTTCCCTAAATTTAAAGGGTTAAAATTTATAGTGATATTAAATAGTTTAACGAAAAAATTAACTGCATATGGTCATCTTAGGCCTATAATGAAAAAAATCTTGCAGACAGCAGTATACCTCCAATGCAATCTCTATGCCGTCGTGCTAACTGCTAATGCTATTATACGGACCATATGCATTGCAGAGAAGTTCTCATAACTGTGTTGCCCACTTACCACAAACGAATCGTATTATTTAGGGAACCCGTTTTGGTGATAGGCACCTTGCCCTCGCTGTTGGACAATCCGGATTTAATTTTTTTTAAATTAGTTATTTTTTGAATAAAAAAATCATTTTTTTTAAAAAATATTAATTAAAAGATTATTTTTATTTTAGATTATCTACCCATAAAAATAATTTTTTAAAAAAAATTAAATTTGGATCTTCCTGACAGAACGGTTCAAATGGGTAGTCCAGATGCATAAAGTACTCTATGCTCTGCTCATCCTTTTGATGGACAGGGAAGCTCGATCTATTATTTAGTGTGTGTTTGGGATCATTTAAATTTAGAAAATAAATCTTTATTATGTAAATCGAGATAAAACTTATCTCACATACTTACCTCGTATACCGTGAATCACGATTTATAAATACTTATTGTTCAAAAATAAGTTATTCCAATCCTAAATATAAGATAAAGTTAATTTTTTTGGAGAGATTAAGGAAGCTAATTAAATTATTTTAGAGTCTTTATATTTTTATTCTTTTCTCCAAACTAATTAATTTGACTAGTAAACTGATATATAATATAAATATACACAACATATGATATGATTAAATAACTTATTTAGGTTCCTTAATCTCTTTAAAAAATATCAACTTTATCTTATCCTCTTGATCCGAAGGCTGAATGTCCAACAAAGAAAAAAGAGAAAAAAGGGTATTGTATTGTACTCAGGGTCTCCTAAGGGTCTTAACCTAGCTCCCGAGCCCTTCGCCCTTCAAGAAAGCTATGAAAGAAAGCTCAGCTTAGGCAAAAGCCACTCTCAGAGATCAGAGTAACAAAAGAGGAAAGCATATGACGTCAAAGACAAGCTTACCTCGATCATTTATTACATATGATATATCGAGAGTTCAAGACCATAACGTAATTCATTTATAGAATGCCGATGAGAAAGTAGATCTGGTTCCGAGATATGGAAAGCTGTGAATACAGTTAGTAAAGCTAGACCGGGAAGTGGGGTATCCCCGGAAAAGAGGTCGGCCTTAAGTTCTAGCTTAGATAGCTTAGACTGAGCTTTGCTTTCTGAAAGAGTGATTTTTTCGTTATTAGAGAGAAGCAGAAGCGGAGCACTCGTGGCACACTTACTATACCCATTCGAGAAGAAAGTAGAGTTCCTATTCACCGCTACCCCTGAGTGAACAGTCTTTTCAACAAAAGAGACAACAGCTTCTCCCTCGGGCTCTCTCTCCTGAGCTTGAAATAGGGAGGCTGGGCTAGGTGTAAAAGGCTTAGAAAGCTCCATATCAACATACATTAAAAAAGTGAGATTAGATCGGAAGTCATCTTTTTCCAACCAACTTGCTCAAACGTAGATAAACGACTCCAGGGATTCTCTTTCCTCGGTATGCTAGAAAGAAGTTAGGAGGAGGGTTGTTTCGCTAAGAAGTCGTTTTTGTGTTGAATTGGACCTGGTAGTGTCAACCTATCTTCGTTGAATAGAAGAAAACAAACCCGAGGTAGTCCCCCTACTGGGCATAGGTGCAAATGATTGGATCGCCCACTCTGGACCCCTATCTTAGCGCGCTGCTCTGCTGCTTTGTTTGCAGCACTTCGCTCGTAGTTGAGAAGATTGAATCTGGGTGCAACTTGATTCGTTGGAACCAGTGTGTTCATATTCCGAGTAGGATTCGAAAGGACGTATCTCATGGAACAGAATCCGCTTCTAGAGGGTCTCGTGCGCCAGACAAAAGAGGGCTTTGCCAGAAATACTATGAATCATCGGGTAGGTTTTATCCTAAAGATTTAGAATAAAGGACGGAGGTTGGGTAAAGGGAAGAACAGCGATTGGCAGACTAGACTAAGTGTCCACTCACTACCTTTAGAGAAAAATAAGATTTTTGCTGCTAAGAACAAATTTATCCCAAACAGTTAGCTAACAGCGATTCAAACGGATTAGCTAATCGTTCTCCCAATGACCTTTTCGATCGGGTCACTGGATAGATTTTCAAACAAGGTCTTTTCCACTCGTGCTAAACACACGATTCCGGAAATCCTCAATCCATACATTTACCCATCGATCAGACCATAAGCTTCTGGGCGATACTGTGCTTCAAACATGCGGTCTTCACCGATATAGTATCGAAGGCTTGAGTTACGTCCCTGGAGTCACTCTGCCCGGAGACTCCTACCCTTCTCTTATATTATCTTATAAGCCTAACCTTTCTTATTTAGCTTTTTTTTGGGGGAATCAAAGGGTTATACTAAGGTTCAATTCCTTAGCTATCTCTAGTGGTATTGTTTCCACTCCTCGTCTAAGGTATTGGCACCGAAACGGGGTCTGCGGGCCGGCAACCCGACCAGCTAAGAGCCACTCAAAGCTTGAGGAAGAATACGATATCACTAAAGCAACCTTGAAAGCAACGCGTAATTGCTTGCTGCACTTCGCGCGTGAGAACAGCGATTGAGGAACCAGCGCTTCGCCCCTTCGCATGAAGCAGTTTCTTGCCCTTTCCTGGCCTAATGCATGCTCCATCGAGTAGGGTACGAGAGAGAAGGGCTCTTTGAGGGGAAGAAAATTCTTTGATCATAATCATTCAATAGAAAGCAAGGAGCTAGCCTAATCCCAAGCATTATAACAATGGCAGATCTCTTCTTTCCTTTCTTCATAGCGAAATTAAAGATTGGCACCATCCGAGGTCTCATTCCTCGGGTAAGGGGTAGTTTCCCTACTCCTTGACAGCAGCTTGAGCACATAGAAGGTTCTCTAGTTGTTGTTGGTGTCGCACGAAGCACTCACACTGGTTTTGGTTAATTATCGTTAACCATGATACAGTGTGAGCAATCTTCAGTTTCATCCCTTCCCATCCAGTGAGTTGCAAAACTCACTGTATGTGTTGGTCTGAAACCCCTGGATTGGAAACCCAGGCGCCACCCCCGGTCCAACTTCGTGTTGGACGATAAGGAGAGTGGGTGTTTCCCAGAAATGGGTTCCACCCTGGCGGTGTCTTTTTGAACAGATACTGAAGGGTCGAGTGAGACTTGTCATATCACTCTGCCCTTCTTCCTCGTTTCCTCTCTATGGGTGATTGACCTCACGGTTGTTGTTCGTGCGATGTGTGTTCCGGTTGGGATAGTACTTAGCAGGTTGCTATTTATTAGTGACTTTTGCTGGTCCTATCCTCCCCGGCTCATTGGACATTCATTTCCTTCTCTATTGTGTACAGAGATGTACATAATATTGAAGTGCATTGAATGTAATGACCGGAATGGGTATCCATACCCGTTGGGCTCATGTCCATTTCCAGTGGTAAAACACTGGGAATGGTGATAGCCCTGAGCACTCTCCTAATTGGTTCTAATATCCCTGTCGAGTTTATCTCCAGGCATTAGAATTTAGTACCTATTAGGAGATCATCAATCATTTTGATTATCTTTCTCAACTCGTAATAGTAGAAAGACTATTAGTTTTGAGTTAGCTTTTCAAACTGATTGGTGTGCTCCCCATTTCCCTCTGGCTTTCCTTACCGAAAGTCTGAGCAATGTGGACGTGCTCAGTTCTATCGGGTCTGGTCTGCTACATTACTAACTTTGCTACCATTGGACTTGGTCCTTGTGTACTCTGGTGCTACTTCTACCATGTGCTTAAATAAGAATTAGTTTTCAAATTCGGCACTGGTGTTTGGTAGTACCACTGTACCCAAGTTCCTTGCTCAGTGGTATTGAAGTTTGTAATGCTGTGCCAAGGTGTGACACCCTTGGTTTCAGCAACCCCAAGCAGTTTAAGTTCTTACTGGTAACAGTAAGCACTACAGCCGCCTCTGATCCCATGCACACTTTGCAGTCAATCTGCATTGCCATCATTGCTGGTGGTACCACTTGCAATGTTGGTTGGTGTAGGTCTCTTGGCTACTGTTAATACTACCTAAAACCATTGGTTTGTAGGTAACACTATGAACTACTGGTTGGTAGTGTTCAGTACTCAAGGCTGAGTGTGATGCGGTTGTCCCTTTAGTTTAGTTTGGTCAGTTTTCCTGGCAAATTGATCACTTGTCAGTTCCTGATCAACCTATACTAGAAGTGATGCCCGTTCTGAGGTTCCTCCCGAGAGCAGGTGGCATAATCAACCACCTGTCAACGAAAACGAGGAGTATCAGAAATTAAAGACTTGCCTAAAGATTCAAGTTCTTACGGAAATAGGTCGGACTTCTTGTCAAAGTCCCTCTAATTTCCTCCTCGTCTCTAACCAGGGAAGTCGGCCTTGCGGCCATTGCCTTCGTGTGATTTGTGTTCCGTTTGTCCCGGCGGTCCGCTTTTCACTGCACTTTACTTGAAGCAGTGCTCTGTGTGTCTCCAGAGGTCTTATTCTGGTTCCACACAATTAAGAAAATCTACCCTTGAGACTCCGGTTTCCTTGACTAGATGTGGTATCCCACGGATTCTCCCTGCTGTCCTAAGAAAGATTCTTAGGCGTCGTGATGATCACGCGGATAGATTGGTTCAACTTTACCTATCTTGGTTTGGTTTGGCAAAATTGATAGCCCTGGCCCCTCGTGTGAGAAAGGTAACTTTCTCATCGATTGTCCAGCCACACCCTGATATTGGTTCAGTTATGGAGGTTTTGGATTGTAGCTTTCTTCTCTCCCCTGTTCTCAGGAAGGAGCTTGTATGTGTAGAACTGAATAGGGCTGGTCAGTGTCTTAGTAGGGCTGGTATTAGCAAACAAAAAAAAGTCCTCAAGCTCAAATCTCCTCTAGGGATACGGAGTAAGAAACGGAAGAAGTCGCAGGATTGAAGCTTCTTTATTGAGATTGAGTAGGAGGAGTCTGACCTTGTAATACTAAACTAAAGGAAAGCCCCTTCTTTGTCAGATCTAGTAGTAAATGAAATTACATAGAAGAGAGCTGGTCAGAGATATACTTATCCCTAAGAATCTCCTGCTGCGGAGTTCCCCATCCCCATGGCATTAGCATCCTTTTGCTAAATGCTAAAGAGTTACACGTCCTGAAGAAAGAAAGCCAAGGAAAGGCTGGATTTGCTTACAGGGAACATTTCGTTTTAAGGAAAGCAACCATAACGAAACCAAGAAACCTAGGAATCCCATTCCTCTTTAATAAGTTCCCGCGACCAGAGATTGAGGAAACCATAATTCATAACTACTAAGAACCTGACTTTCGCCCCTGTCATTCTTATCCCGGCTCCTTACCCTGAAGTCTTACCAAGTAAAGGGGAGTAGGCTTTGATGAAGCTACTTTAGCTGCTAACCCGTCCTTGGAATAGAAAAAGAATTGACTAAATCCGCCCATTCAACTCCTAAACCCAATAAGCCTGGGACCTTTAGGCAAGTAAGAAAGAAGTAGTGGAGTTCCTTGTTCAGTCTTCATCTCCTAGTCCTGTCTGTCGTAGCTCCATGGGATGGTGGAGACAAAATGACATAGCAGAGCTGTAGAAAACTATTTAGATTATGTTGCAAGCCCGGTGGGAAATGCTGTTGAATCGATAAGATTAGACTTTCCGGCTTGATGGTGAATAGTCCTTTTTTCTTTTATCTAGAGAGCTTCTTAGCGCTTAGCGACTTTATAAGCATAAGCTACAGTAAGAAAAGAAGCAACCTAGGCTGCTGAGGTTTTGGCTTCTCTGCCTCAAGGTCCCAGTTGAACTCATTGAGGCGAGGAAAGACTGATTGACTGAATCTCATCTCAAGTGACTGAGTTCAGGGAAAAGACTAGAACGAGAAAAGAAAGGAAGAGAAGTAACCTTACTGGGATTTAGAAGTGAAGAGATGGGAATAGACTACAGAGACTCAACCTAGTAAGGCAATATCCTATCCTCTATTTTTTGATCTTCTGATCTCGGATGTAGGTTCACTCGTCTAGAAGCAAAGAAGGAAATTTACCCAATCTGACATGAGAAGCTGCCTGAGAATTGAATCAAACCCTGTATCTGGATCTGGAAATTGATTGATGAAAGGAAAGCAAGAACAACCGGAGAGAGCTAAAGTACCTAATCTTGCACTCTTTTCCTGCATTCTGTTTCACTTAAATCACTTCTGGTTCGACTGAAAGAAAGAGAGGAAGTCCATGCCCAACTCTTCCTAGTACTTATTCTTGTCCGATAGATTGAACGGGGGAGACTACTTCGACACAGATCCAACTTCAGCAAAGAAGCAGAGAGTGCTATAGTCAAAAATCTCCTGCTTATACCTGGCTTTGAATTCTTTATACTCTTTACAGGTCGAGTGAAGTCTATAAAGACTAGCAGCAAGCATACCTTATTTCATTCCTGAAGATTGTGATTAAGGCTCTACTCTACTGAAGTCAAGACAGACCTGCGAGCATTCCTTACTGCAGTTTACAGGTCGACTAAAGCAATAAAGACTGAAAAGTCAAGGACGGGCCCCAACTATTTGATCTTACCTCTTTACTAATTATTCGCTGAAGAAGGAGAGCTTTTCTAACTACCTGATTCCCCTGTAACTTCTAACCAGACTTAAAGACTTTACTTGTTTTAGACTGACCTTCCCTTCCACTTACTAGAATCTGTCTCGAATAACTCACAATAAACCTAAGAGGAAATATATACAATGGCTTCCTTCGATTTCGATACGGTTATCGGGACAGGCAAAGAAAAGCAATCTCGAAGGGAAGAAATCTATCATCTTTATGTCTTGCTGACTTGCTAGCTTCCTAGAAAAACTACAGCTTGTCCTGTGCTTGATAATGGTACAGCCGGAGAGAACAACATATTTTTTTGAATCATTTTTCTTCCAATAGAAAAGGCATTAAAAAACTCCCTAAAGCACTTAGCTTGCTTATTGAAAAAGAGCTTATACTCTTGAAAAGAGGCTAGCTCACAGGATGCGCTCAGCTTATGATTTAAACTGGATAGATTTTTTTAAACACTCCAACCCTTAGAACTGCCAGGGAGTGGGATATATAAGTGGTAAAGATGTGATAGGCGGAAAGAAAGCACTCATTTGAATTAAAGACTAGCCTTGCCGTCCCTCCTGCGTGCCTATTTGACTTCCCACTTGCCTAAAGGACTGTTTAAAGGCTTGAAAGGAGAGGTGGAACTCGATGGACTTCCCTGCCCGCCTATTGAATGAATAATAGGGGTCGGTCTACCTAAGAGGATGGCGAACTCAAGCAAGCTGGAAATCAGCTTATGAGAACTTCGCGATTGGGCTGAAGCCTTACGATTGATTGGTGGACGACTAAGCGCCAACTGCTACGATTCAATTAAGGTAATCAGAGGATGAGGATGCGACTGACTACTATGGAACGGAACTAGGCTTTTAGCCGAAGCTTGCTCAAGAGTTGGAGTTTACGGCTATGCCAAAGCAAGTGTGGGAGGAAGTGACTTCGATGGAGGTCCCTCATAATAGATTGATTACTACACCCCTTCTTAAGCCTGGGGCATCGCTGCAGGTAAGTAAAAGAAAGGTATCGTATCGAAGAACCCGGCTTTCTCATACCTATGGTACTGTCACGATGCCGCGAAATGAAAGTATAGAGACAAGCCAATAGCCACTAAAGGGTCTCATAAGCCATTTTCATTCTAGAAAACAAAAGGATGCGAAGTGAGTGGACTGAAATATACGTGATGTGGTTACGGGCCTAGCTCAAGCAGTTTTATTACAGTGACTCTAGAAAAAAAGAAGACTACGGATTCTTAGAAAAATGATCGGTTAGAAATGCTCATTCAGGGAAGGTGACTCTTTTTATAAGAAGCAGATAGCTATCGTCGTGCAAGAAAAGCGGACTCTTAAATAAAGTAAAGCTCTTAGGATCTAGGATAAGGAGGGACCGGCGATCTTTCGCCTCAATCAAAAGGGGAATGAAGTTGCAGTTAGCCGGTGCAGCTGTTCTCGTCTTTCAAAGGGATCGATGAAGCCGTCTATCCCGCCTAACAAACTAAATCCTCGCTCTTAAGCTACTGCTTGTCTTCCGGTTTAAGCTCTGAAAGCGGTCTCTGGTTGGAAAGCAGTTAGCCGGTACTAGTGCACCCGTCAGTCAGTCCAACCTAACACTCTTTCCTCGAGTTGATACTTCTTTGTTCCTGCTTTTAGAGCCGAGGGAGAATTCCTGCCAAGAATGAAGCTAATCCTTAACCGGTGTAGCTAATGCCCAGACGGTGCAGCCTCGCAAGGAAGATTCCCCTACTGCTTTTAGTCCGGTTTTGATTTGACTCCTAGTTCCTATCCGCTTTCACAGCTGTGAAAGTACTAACAAAGCAAGTACTCAAGTGAGAAGATCTCTTTACGAAGGTACTAACATAACATAGCAGGAAAGGAAGGAAGGAATTGATAGAGCGTAAGGGAAGAGAATAGGCCTGGGAGACAGAGGAGGAAGGGAGAGGCTAGCCGACAGTGTTGCGTTAATCCTTAATCCGTTGTAGCTAATGACTTTATTCCGGTTTCAGCTTTCAGTCTCATATACGTTTTTACCATCAAACGAAGATGGCATCAAACGCCAGGAAATGAAGCTTGTACGAAAGCCGTCCCTCTTCTTTAAGTAAAGGAGCCCTTTACTAAGAAAGCAAGGATTGAATGCGGCACCTTCGCTTAGCTTAGAACAAACCCTCGCAAGGAAGTAGTTTAGAGTGGATTCTGGCTTTTACAGGAGTAGCTCTTAGAACGAGGGATAACAAAGCTAAGTTGAAAGCAAAGTCCGATCTACGAATACCAGTCAAGTCAGTAGGAAAGTAGCTTCTGAGAGAAATGTAATAAGTGCTGCTCTTAGCCGGCCTGGGGCCACGAGACCCTAACTCAAATACCTCAGCCGGTGCTGCTTAGCCTGTAGCCGGTCTAGCTCTCAGAGTTCCTGGTATTAGGAGAGAGGGCTTTTCCTTGCTCTTTTCCCTAGTATTGAACTACTTTCCAGCTTTCTTTACTCATAGATATAAACTCCTTGTGAGACTTTCTTGACTTGTTCATTCCCTACTGCATCTAAACTCCTCTATGGGCTTCTCTCCAGCCCTTCGCTCCTGTACTTTAGACTTGACTACCAGCTTTCGATATCAATAGAAGAAGCTGACAATTGAGTATCTGACTTGCTTTGTACTTGCTCTTAGCTTATTTATTCTTCCTCTTCTTTTTTTGTCTGCTCTCTTACGAGAAAACCATTCTTTCTCACTGTAGAGTACGAGCTATCTTCAAAGGTCATTGATCTTCCTTCCGCGGACTAAGACAAGACTGACGCTTCTTCCCTGTAAGTCCACCGTTTAGTGAAAGGAATAGTGAGATCTCAACTTCAAGGCTTGACCAATAGGTACCTTATTCACAATCAACCTCCTGAGGTGCAGTACACTCTAAACTAAGAACGAAGGTGAACAAACCTTAACGAAAGAATTTGATAGAAATAGAGTAGGCTGGGATGCCATATAGTGAAGTTCGAAAGGGCTTAGAAGCATAGAACTGACTTGACTTCAACTTCAAGTAGGAAGCAGCCAATTCCATAAGAAAGGACCAAAGCGCAGGCCGGGGGCACCGGAGTGGGTTAGGATTACAAAGTCAGAAGCTGGATTAAAGTCTTTCTAACTATTTCAAAGCTAGGAAAGGCTGTAAGTTCGAATAAAGCAAGTATGACCTGCAAGCATCCTAGTCTTTCTATTTGCAATCCCGACCTTGGAATGAGAAGACTTACAGCTTGAGGTGACAGAGAAGTCTCTTTCTATTTAGTTTCCCGAAGAACGAAAGGCAGTAGCGATCTCATTAGTGGTTTACCCACTTTTCTTTCATCATATGGGAGATTTTTCCATATGAAGTTCGAAAAGGCCTTATAAGGTTTTCCAACATCAGGAAATCGCTATCTTTCGCTCATCCCTTATCTTAACAGGGATTCTCATCCAAGATCTTCCCCGGGTGAAGAGTGGTCGAAGCCAAAATCCCCTCCTTCCTATGAAAAGGTAGGAAAGGATGTAGCAAGCAAGTCAACTAGTATGATTTAGTGCTACAGCCCTTACCTTACTTCAGGCAGCAAGGAAAAAGCAACTATCAAGGCTAAGGCCTTAGGGAAGAAGTTGCCCTCTTTGAGGAAGTTACGTAAAGAAGATAAGAAAATCCACCCTTCCAATACGGGCTCAAAGGCTAACGAAGAAGAAAGACTTTTTCCCTAAAGGGACTAGTCCAACAGAAGAATTTCATATTTCGCTCCGATTCACAGCCTATTACTCATCACTCTTGAGTGGACTAAGGTGCTAACAGCTATATCCTCTTCTTTCGTTTAAAACCTATTAAAGCTTCGCGCTGTCTGTCTTATCGTCTTTCCACTCCGTAACAAATCCAGCTTCTGATCAAGCTGCAATGAACTCATAGAAGTCTGAAGCATGAGAGAGAAGACAAGAGCACTAATCAGTCAGACAGAGCTCTGCCCGAGCTAGCTTCAAACTAATACAATGCAGGCTTTCCTTTCCCGGGAGAATAAGAGTGAAGACCAATAGAAAGCCAATTTCCAGTTTTCTCTTTCACTCCTCGATAGGACAGAGAAGTTCGAGCTGTATTCGGAGAATAATCAGGCAGAGTTCCGTACTTAGGTATTGAGAAGCCGGAAAAACCACTCTTTCTCCTGCAATCCTTTCTTTTGAATTAGAAAGCAGTCCGGAAGCTAGCAAGTAGTAGGAAAGTACAACGACTGGATAAAGAAAGATCAGTCCGTAAAGATCTTTATAAGAATCCGAGCCAGTTGTTCTATTTAGCTGACACGTCCGGAAAGATGTTCGAAAGAAAGAGGTTGGAAAACCTAATTAAATTATTAAATTGAACATCGAACAAACGTAACTTCTAACAATAACAACAGAGCGGGGGTCTAAACTCATAGATTCAATTCTAACACCCAATGCCTATCATCTTTCCCCTCCGATAGATCATGACTGAGGAAAGAAAGGCTGTTTCCGATTCCTCGATCTATTTAGTGTTCACAGGCCCAACCGGTCCACAAGCACGCATTTCAAGGCCGACTTACACACACCAGGTTTACAACTACAGAAAGCACTACAGAAGAGAAAGCAGGAAAGAAGAACAAAGTCATAATTCGTTGCTAGAAAGCTGCCTATCGTCTATTATGTTAGACGTGCGACCTGAGAAAGAATCATAACGAAATGGATCCGAAAAGGACTTTGTTATGGCTTTTTATTGTAGGCCTGCTAAGTTAAGGTCACTGCTACCGTATAACCATTCCGACGAGATAGACTACTAAACAACGAGCTTCGCTGAGCCCTCAACTCAGCTCAGTAGGTACTCTCTAACTATTACCCAGACCAAGATAGAGATTGACTCCTGGACGAAGGATCTCCTCTTCTGCTGATAGAGCAAAAATGACTTCTTCGTTCTAAGAAAGAAGAAGTAGGCAAGTAAAGCACCTATTTTATCATAGGTATTGTTGTCAGCAGGCTACTATTTCAGATCCATTCATGGAGTCAATGAAAGATATAAGATATTGATTTTCACTGGTGCATAAGCAGAAAACGCATCATCATAAGTAAGTTCATATCGATCTACTCCGCTCAGGGATTGAATCAATATCAGCCCGACCAAGGGTACGATAAAGCGATTGGCTGAGGACCAACAAAACAAAAGCAATGGTTAGCTAAAGGACCGGAGCAAGACGATCTTCTTCACAATGGCAAGGTTGGACCGTGTGAAGAACTTGACTGGACTCGTTGAATGGTATGGCAAGAATGCTCGTCTCCGGGAGCTGGTTCACCTTGTTGTGGTTGGTGGTGATCGGAGGAAGGAGTAGAAAGACTTGGAAGAGCAAGCAGAGATGAATAAGATGTAAGGCCTTATTGATAAAGACAACTTGAATGGTTAGTTCAAGTGGATTTCTTCTTGAAAGTACTATTGAGTTACCTTGCCCTTGGATGGTGGGCCAGGAAACGAAGCTAGCGAAGAGGAAGAAAGCAAGTACTTGAGGAATTTTGGGATATCATGCCCCACGAGTGAGTTGCCAAGTGCCCCTAAGAGGGCAGTCTACCACAAGATCGAGTTGGCGCCTTTGAGTTGGCTTCATTTTAGGAGTTGGCGCCAGCCCATCGCCGTTGCCAAAATCAACTGTTCATTCTGTGGTCGAGAGGTTGAACTCTTCTTCTCAACAACCGGTTAGATCGGTTTATCGAACCAATGTTCAGCCCGGTCCTCGACAACTTGCCTTGAAGCGGATTCCAGCGGCATTAAAACCCAAGCGTTAAGGTGGGCTCGTTTGATTGATTCCTATTCCTACTAGAGTCAAAGGGTATCCATCCATGAATGATTGACCCACGCCACTAACGACTTGGTTTCCCTCACTAACTGGAGCGAGGCCTCAAGACCTTTCCGTTAAGGATAAAAGAAAAGGGCAAGGACTAAAGCAAAAGCACACTGCACACGACCCAAACGTAAATCCCTTATGTCATTACACGAGTCGAAAATGAACCTTTTTCTAAGTCCCAATCAACCGGGCTTTCTCAGTGGGAAGGGCGTGCTTATCTTGTTTATAGAAAAATGAATTGAACTCATATCTGCCACGAAAATAGACGCTCCATGTGTCATCACTGGAGTGAAAAATCCACTCTTGTTTAGGCTTCGGTTAGCGACGGTGATGGGACGTAATGGTTGGTACTTCCGAGATCCAGTGAAATAACCAAGCTTGTGATCCGGCTTTTAGTCTTCCCTTCAGGGTGACTGAGCGCAACTCCGATCGGAACCGCTATTCCATCATCATAATAGCCCAAGGGAAAGTCCTTTTTTTCGGGTGGCTCGGGGGAAGCAGGAAGTACGGTCAAATATTTCCTCGGAGATCCAGTACACACGGAGCAGACAAGTAACCAGTGAGAATTCATGGTTAAGAGACGCGCAGACATAGATCGAGCGTCTTCTAACCCGTTGGGAAAGATTCTGACTTCATATTGCTTCCCTCGTTAGCTATGGTATGAAATCACTCGACTGATAAGGAAAGGATACAGTCTTAGCAGTAAAGTTTTTAGTCTTGCTTCTCTCTCTAAACTACTAACTTAGCTCTAGATAGCGTTCTCATACGTCTTCTAATCCTCATGTGGATTCTTACCCATATTCATCATGACTTTTTTGATTTCAAAGTCAGAATCTCCCTATTCTCTTTAGGCTGCTGGGATAAGACTTTGATAGGGAAAGAAAGACTGATTACCTTTTACCTTACGCTATGGAGCCTGACTTGAAAGATTGTGGGCAATGTATTCTAAAGCCCCTCTTGACAATGGGTTAGGTCATTTTTATATTTCTAACTATGAGTGACTACGTACCTAGAGCAAGGCTCGTGGAACTTCGTACCTCTCGCATCGCTCGAGTTAGTACGTACCTTTAGATCCTTAGCACAAGTAAACAGTAAGCAAGAAGCTACCTCATATATATGCTATATGAGTAACTACGTACCTCTTTCTATCCATAGAATCTTTTCCTTATTCTGTCCCTAAAAGCTATCTTTCAACATCTACCATCGTATAAGTTTTGTAGCCTATTGAAATGAAAGGGTATAGGATACGAACGAAGTCACTCAACTAGCTTGTTGAGGAACGATGTTGACTAATTGCAACTCAGTGGTACGAAGTCACTCAATTTAACCTATGATGCCCTTTACTTCTTAGCCTTGTCAGTCGCCAACATTCCAACTGTGCGAGAGGGGAGTGTAGTCACTCGAAGAGGACAGCTAATATCTCCTCTTGGATGTATGCCTTCTTTCCTATGCAGGGAAATACCTATGGTGGGACAGGGTAGTACCCTTGGACTACTTTGGATGTTGTCTGCCAACTATGCTTCTTCTTCAGTAGTCTTAGATGCGCACTACTGGTCAGTCACTAGTCTCTGATTTCTAAATGGTTGAGACTTTTGTCTTATCAACTATAGTTAGTGAAAGCAGCTACCTACTTGCGGTTTCCCGACCCTCTTTAGGCTTCTTAGGTCATATCGTTGGTGCCCGGCCTAACCTAAGCCTAAGTAGAAGGCAATGCAATATAGAGGACGGAGATTGAGTGAGATGCTTTTGTCTTATGAGAACTTCGATTGATTGAAGGATGTGGCATCCATTCATGTCACTGACATCCTGGAGTAAGATGAGTCTACCAGTCTCTTTGACCCGATCGGGTTATCCTCGTATTATTCAGTTCTTGCTGAAGCGGAAGATTTGGGATAAAACTTCTTTACCTATCGATTTGTGGTTAGGTCAAGGCATGCCCTTGAATCCGTATCTCAAAGGTTTGGTGATAAACCGCCTTCGAGAAGTCTACAAACCCGTAGTGTAGACTTAAAGGCCCCTCCAAAAGAACTCAATAAGTCAGAAATGTTTGAGTTCTTAGAAGAGGTCACTTTGTTAAGGTCGTGGACCAGCTTAACTATGGTAGATGGTATTATACAGTAGCCTTATCACCTGGTGTCACTTTCGAGGATTTTATTGTACAATACAATTTAGGATCGGGAGGAGTAGTTACATAAAATTGATAAACATTTTAAACACCCATGAAAAAGTTTTGTTTTTTGTTTTTTTTAAAAAAGCTACTTTGACTTTTGTAGAAAGCTTTCAAGTCTCTTCCATACATATGCATGTATGGCCGCAGATGCTTGCTAGTGAGCCGGTCAAGTGCAAGTTGCCGGTTAACGCTATGAAATCCAGCAGCGAGCCAATAACAACCTTATCAGTTTATCACAAAATGATTGAGAGACCATAAGGAGAGAGAGAGAGATTTGATGATAAGAGTAGAGAGGAGAAATGGATGGAATGCAATTGGCTGTACCTATTGTTGGAATTGTAGCAGCCGCAGCTGTCACCTTCTACGCCGTTAGTTTCGCTGAGCTCCGAGAGGTAACCTAATTTAACCCTAATTCTCTCTCTGATTTGGTTCATGCATATGCATTTTCTACATGACAATTCTTGTTCGGTGGAATCAGAAATCATTCAGAGAGCTGGATGACTCAGACTACGACGACGGAAATGGTGGCTTCAAGCCCTCTCCCAGTTCCAGAGAGAGGCGTGCCAGAAGAAAAGCTTCCAAACCCTCCTCCGACTCTTAGTTAGCTATTTCCTCTCTTCTTGTCTATGTCTGGTTAACTCTTATTATATAAGATGATTCTATGAAGCTCTTCGATATTCTTGTGTATTTGATGTGTGTCTGTTTAGTTTCACTTGTTTTAAAATAGTAAAAGAAGGAATTATAATGCCTCGCATGAGAGAAGTTTCACCCTTCTTGTAAAGTTGGCTTAAGGAGTCTTTGAGCCATAATTTGAAGCTTGAAAATGAAGAATGAAATTGGATCGAAAATCATCGAAACCAGATAGCTTTGACGCAAGGGCATTGAATAAAGAGATGATCAAGTGATTCTTCACTTTGGCATCCAAAAAGACAATTGTCAAAGACATTGAGATGATGTTGCTTCAGAAAATTTCAAATGCTGGAATAGAATTATAAAAGAAATCCATGCTTGACTTTATAATAACCAAATGAATTCTCATTCCAAACCTTCTTATTACAGTGATTATTGACCAAATATGACAAATTAGAAATGGAATTAACAATGGAAGGAGGATACAATGCTCGTTTAGAATAGTGATTTGAATACTTAAAAATAGTTTTTTAATTATGATTTACAACATACGAAGTAAGCATATGAGAGGAGTTTTGTCTCGATTTACGGGAAAAATAGCTTATAAGCAATCTTAACGCCAATCCAAACATGCCTTATTAACCCATGAAGAAATGCCTTATTAACCCATGAAGAAGGGAGCTATTCCATTGAAGTGGTTAAACTGAACTCTGAGATCTGCTCGCATGGGCCACTATAGTGGGTGGTTTATAGAGATGCTAGTTCCATTGCCTACCTTTTGTTTTAATTTGCTTACAATCATGTCAGCACAATCTGAAAGACCTTACTAAGTTGATAGGGCAACTTAAAAAGGACTGATACTAATAAGGGTTAAGGCGCAAACCTACTCAAATATTTTCTTAAAATTGTAGCTGACACCATAATGTTTTATTAAGTGCAAAAATACATGAACTTTTTAAAATAGAGCAAAAATTACAAAACCGTTAATTTGGACAAATAGTCTATTATTTTATATTTATATGGCCCACAAGATTTCGCTGAGCATAAAGTAAATATATTTACCCAAATTAACGGTTTTAATATTTTTGCTCCATTTTAAAAAGTTCATATATATTTTAACACGAGAAAACTTTATGATACCGGATGCAACTTTGAGAAAACATTATGGATAGATTTGCCCTTAACTAATTGGGCAAACAATAATGGACCAAACTGGTTCCAGTAGCATGGCTATACTTAAAATAACCTACATTGAGATTTGCCACTTTACAGTGTCAGCTTTTGTTTAATTTTGTTTACAAGAAAATGCAACAGAATTAGTACCCCTCCTCAGTAACTAAGCACGTTTTAAGAACTAAAGCACAAGTTCCTAAGATAAGTTCAATCTTGGAAGGAATCAACCACAATTTACTTGCATCTACAGAAATAAAACAGGAAAGGCTGACACAACAGAGATTACGAGAGGAAATCATTAGTCTCTTGATTCACCAAGAAATAAATATGTCTCTATACATTACGCCGTTAAAGCCCTTGTCATTTTCATCATCATCAGCATCATCAGTAAAAATCCCTTATCCGTTACTTACTCTGAGACTTGAGTTCCAGCACCCTCTCTTCAGTCTCTTTTAGAGCTATCCCATAGATTCTGATTAGCTGGGGTAAGAAATGGTTATCAGACTTCAAATAACATCTTAATTCCAAAGAATGATTGAAAAAGAGTAGGCAGTGGATACCATTTGAGAAAAAAATATCAGTATAATAGGACAGTACGTAAGGAATCATTATGAAGAGAAATATACCAAAGCAAGTTACACTAGCTGACTGTACAAGAAACTCGTTAAAATTGTGCATTCGAGGTGGTCAGATCCACTGATACACTCATTTAACGTCCTTGTGTCTATAAAAGCACAGATACTACTAGATAAATGATGTGAATTGGCTAGTTATAATCAATTTATTTATTCACCCAATGATATAGAAATTTACAGAAGGGCCAAAATAAGATAATTGAGACCTTGTGTGTGTGTGTAAGACTCAGAGGTTAAGGTACCTCATCAACTTCTTCTGGGGTCATGATAAATGGCGGAGACATCATTATGTTATCCCCAGCTACACGTACTAACATCCCATTCTTCTCACACTGTGCTCCGAAATAGGCACCTACCCCTGTTGTAATTTATTTAATCAAAACTGTCACAGCAACGGAAAATAAACCAAAGTCGACAAATTGGCAGCAAGCTAACCTAAGGCACTCTTTCACATATTAGGATTAATAATTTTCTGTCACTTCACCTATATAGGAAGCTGCTTTATTCTTGTTATGCGTCAGTGCCACAAAAGTTTGGTTCTAAATGACCTTAGAGAAGATATATTTGCTACTTTAATTGATTTTAAAGTCTATTTATACATAGCAAAGCATCTGTCAAATATTAATGAGAACTATGTTTTAGAAATTCCAAGTATAAAAGCTTTTGGTTCACGAATATTAAACTAATGGTTAACCAATGGCTTGGTATCATTGCTCGTATGATTAACATCCCTAAACTGATGAACATTTTTGCCAAGGAATTCCTAAAGGGTAATTCCCCTTGATATCTTAAGGGAAAAAGAGAGGAACCAAAGGGAAAATTGCACTTGCCCCATTCTGGAGGAAAAGGATCATTGGGCGATTTATTGTCAGCGAACTCGGTCCCAAGTATCAAACCTGTTCCACGAATCTGCAGAGCCAATGAAGTTACTCTCACACCTCAGTCAAGCATTTTGTACAGGGACAAAACCAGAGTAGAGCTTCAAGTGTTTACTATCAAGTGCTACAATAAAATCATGACATGTTTTCTTTTACAAGCAAAAGAACTGCATATAATTTAAGGGAAAAAAAAAAGAAAAGAAAGAACTACATATGATGTTTTTATCACAGAATTTGATAGCACCAACTTGAAGAACTTTTAATACGTAAATTTTGTCCTTTATACTCTGCAAGAAGCTTAGCAAACAAGAGGTACCTCCCCAACGATTGGACTATCAGAGAAGGCTTTCAGACCATCTTGGAACTTGGGAGAAATGCTCTTCACCTTCTCAACAATATTTCTTTCCCTGCAAAAGACCAAGAATAGTAATAATAAAAATCAGCAGCCTGAACAGTAATCAACATAAATGGATATAATGTGGTTAAGTTGTAGTCGTTTATTCAAATATAATACTGCAAATCACTAATTTCACAGCATATATTTGAAAATTGACTATGCCTATGGTTATGACCCAAGCTACATAGGAACACACTTGTAGATCTTTAGTGCTTCGATTGCAACGGCGCATGACACTGGGTGTCCAGAGTAAGTAAAGCCATGAGAAAAAATACCTAAAATAAGAAAAACAGGTCAGCACCAATTATCTTCACATGAAGATGTGGTCATAAATGTATATCACCATACCAAGTTTGTTGCTTTGTGAGTGTATGACATCTGACACTTCTGGGCTCACAAGAACTGCACCAATTGGCATGTATGCAGAAGAAAGTGCCTGGAAGTTGAATACAGAATTGAAAAACATCATGTTTCCTAAATTATGAGAAAGATATATCTGTGTTTGGGTACTATTTCAAGTTTACCTTAGCTAATGACACCATGTCTGGTTTAATGTTGTACTTGTCACATCCAAACATTGTTCCAAGCCTTCCAAAGGCACAGATGACCTTCAAAAGAGAAACATGAAAGAAGCAAGTTCAGGAGTCAAATTTTCTCATAACTACATTTTACGAAGAATGGACAAATATAGTATAATACCTCATCTGCAATGAAAAGAATGTCATACTTCTTTACGACAGCTTGAATCTGCACAAGTAATAACAGGCTTTCAGAGAGATGTTTCTTGCCTGTAATATGATTTTGTGGTATTTAAAGGAAGGAGATCTCAAGGAGAGTGAGAAAACAATTAAGCCAATGCATGAATAATTGTTATACAAGCCAGAATTTCGGGAGGGGCAAGACTATACAACAATTGGATCTATTGACTATGATATATAACTTCTACAGCATTAGCAAGCATGTGAATCACAAATAGGTATCCTATTTTAACCTTTGAACTAATATAAAAGTTTCAACAAACAATTCAAGCAATTGAACAAAATCTAAAAGCCATATTCAACATTCTATGAAGTAATGAAATGGTCTAAACAGGAAATCATGTAAAGTTTTCTTGAGCCACAGCCAGTTTAAGATTCTAAGACTTAAATCAATCGTGTGTATTAAATATATAGCTTATACAGAGCTAACAAAGATGTGAGCTCGATTTTCTATTTTAACCCTTGAACCCATATCAAAGGTCAAACACTATTCAACCAAATGAACAATATACAGGCAACAAAGTTTATGCTCACAAGCTTTTGAAAATGAAAGTCTAATCAGAATTTCATGAACATTTTCGGTAGTTGCTTCTCTCCAGCAAGAGGTATTAAAAAGTCTTTATACACGATTTATCTATTGTGATGTCCCATGGAATAGCATACTGAAACGCCATAAGCCACAACAGCACTATAGATGACAAACACGTAGAAGCAGTTTCTTTGTCATCCATCCTGAAAATAAGGAAATTATGATTCTTTAAAGCATGGTGATGCTGATGACACACCTTGTCAAAGTAGGTTGCAGGCGGAGGAATTACACCTCCTGCACCCATAACAGGTTCGGCAATAAATGCAGCAATCTGTATAAAAAAGCCATATTAAGTCGCTATGGTACAATCAATATAAAAATATGAAAGCAGTTTCTAGATATTTTAAAGCATTACTGTCTCTGGTCCCTCTTTCAAAATTAGTTCCTCCAAATTTTTAGCTAATCTGGTTGAGAACTCTTCCTCTGTCTCGCCTGGGATTGGCATCAGCATGCATAACAATATTTAGCCACATTATACATGTGAATAATACAAAAAGTTTAAGAACATGACCTAATAAAAGAAGCTACCTGGAAGATGATACCGCCAGTAATGTGGGCAGTCAGTGTGCAGCACGAATGGAGCAGGCAAATCAAATTTTTGATGCAAAGCTGGAAGGCTGAAATATGATTTTTCAGTTGACTGATAAAAATGCTGTTCTTATCCTCATTTTCATAAATAAATAAATAAAATATTTGGCGCAAAAGCACTGATGCAATCAGGGAAAAAAAGTCCTGAGTTCCTCCTACCCAGAGAGACTCGCTGCTATCAATGTTGAACCATGATACCTATCAGAAACGTTAAGAAATATAAGCGAATATGAATTTAAGATACAATAAAGCATCATTAGTTGAAATATCAAACATACGATTTTGCCCGAGCTATAAATTTCTTCTTATTTGGTCTTCCAAGTGCATTGTTATAATACCATACCAATTTCACCTGCAGAGAAAAACGACGCAAACCTGAGAAAAAGTTATTGTTCATTTCACTATGCTGATTCCCACTTAAAATATCTAATTCTAATTTCCTACACAATTAATTTGACTTCATTCGGAACTTAGATGACTAAACTTATTTAAATGAGCTAAATTTGCATTGAGGGAACATATTTAGGTTTGGCAGAACATATTTAGCTTTGGCTTCTGATATTCAGTTATACAATTACTTTTAGGTTTTAGGTCCGCAAAGTTTTATGAAGATGATAATGGGCGTCGGATATTATATGATATATATGATTATTAAAGGAAAACTTAGTTAATGAAACAAATTAAAAAAGAATGGTGAGAATATTTTCATGCACAATATGGCAAGTGATGAGTTTGTCAAGAGGTCATGTTCTGCCTCCGTGTTCATGATCTGTTTTAATTTCGGACAATGTTAACCTTCCAAGTTGAGAATTGTCCCATTGTTGATATCACAGATGGCCAGATATTAACTTTCAGCACATGGGAAAAACTATAGGCATAACTCAAATTGTCCACCTTAAAATCACAAGAAGAAAATGATATGTTAGAAATTAATATGGCTATATTTCTACATAGGACCTAACAAACCTGAGTATCATTGGCTTCTGATCCACTGTTAACAAAAAAAGCTTTTGCCATTTTCTTGGCCGTGAAAAGGTCTAGAAGGTCCCTGGCTAGATCCTGTAAGATTAAATTTGTGTTTACATAAGAAACTAGATAATGAATAATTCAATATCAGGAGAGAACATTAGAGAGGGGTAATTAATAGATTATTCTTCCATGAAAGGAACCTAAAGTTAACAGACGTATCAACTGGATAAGGATAAGCTTAAAACAACATAACAACCTTTGCACCATGCCACATCATATGAATTACGGGGCTAGAAGTTTCAAAGTACTAATACATATATACTTTCTTCTTCAAGAAAAGGAATGAACAGATGAAAGAAAGAAATAAGGTAAAAGTTAAGGTGCAGTTAACACGTGCAAAATTATGTCTGAGTTAACGAAGTTTGAATACAAGACTACCAAAGATGGTTTCGTAGTTCGATTCCAGAATGAGTGGTAAAAGGGCAACTTCTTCAATTGTGCGGTTGCTGCATCAACAAGACGTGGTTCATTTCCTCCTGCAAAAGAGGTTTGATATAAAAGTGAACCGTTATTATACGTTAAAGAATACACACTGGCATGTTTACATGTAAGTAGATCAATAATCAATTGACAATTGTAGGGGAAGATTTTTCACTTCAACATTAACTCAAAAGCCAACCTGCATTTTATTATGGTTCGTAGATCATGTTTGTTAGATGTTATTACACTTGGCAGTAATAATTTCAAATTTAATTAATTTTTTTCAAAAATAGTAGTCAGATACTGGATTAATAGTAAAAGAGATACATAGAACACATTTATGTTTGATGGGCAGAGAACAGAACATAATCAAAAGTTTCCAGAAACATACAAAAGATAAATATAAAGCATATAATAAAAGATATATGTTTGTAATCTAAAAGGCAAAAGGGAACAATAAGATATCAATGATTAGGCAAAGAAGAACATAGATAGAAAAGAATTCATAAATACCTAGAGCAGTGCACCATAAACCAGCGAGTGCGTCAAGATATTTTTTCCCATTGATGTCATATACGTAGCTTCCCTGATTCCATTGGCCAGGTGAATTGTGAAATGGAGAAACAAGTCATTTTTTGAAATGCAAATGAAGCTTATATCCATTGAAACCATAAATAGAGTCTTTTACATAATCAAAAAATTTTTCGGCAGGAAGAGAGGAAGTTCACCTGTGATCTTTCTATAATCAAAGGATTCAAATCAGTAGTCTGCCATCCGGCAGTGAAAGGAGCAAGCATATCATGACCCTTGAACCTAAGACAGCCATAGTAATTTTAGCCGAAGCATGCATGGTAGCCATGTCCACAAGGGAAATATTTGAAAGTATTAGAGAAGCTAAAAAAGCAGTCTTTAACCAAAGAACTGTTTATTCATTCAACCATACACTTCTTTTGAATAGGAAAAAAAGTTGTATTAGAAAGAGGAGAGAGTATAAAGAGCAATAGTTGAGGATAATTAAGCATCAAATCAGAAACAACATACACAAAACCATGAGAAATAAAACTTCTTTTGAAAAAACCATGAGCCCAGAACCAAAGTGAAGCCATATATAGACAATTCCGCCTCATCTTATTCAGAACTTAATAGAAAACATTAGAAACTAGACAGATCTGCTCAAATGATGCTTTCCTATATTTTGACCTTTCTGGAAAAGAGAAAAATGGATTACTAACAATATTCAGAACCATATTGATTTAATGCAAGGGCAAGTGGCAACAAACATGCCGTTAGTTCAAACCCAATCTATAAACACGCAAAATAAAGCAACGACCAACAGACAGACAAAAGCACACAGGAGAGAGAGCTAACTGCATACCCTTCACGGTTTTCATCCTTTGGCAAAGATGCTTCAGCACTATAGGATCTAGACCAAGAGGAGGCCTGAGAATTTTCCTGAAAACTTCTGGAGGCAGCAGCATATCTTGAAGCAAGCTGTAAATGAAATATAAAAACATACATCAATAGACAAGTAATTAAACAGCAGATACAGGATCATTGGGGCCATGTATAACACACCAGGAAATCATACATTTGATGCTCTAAACCCAGGACAAGATTTTCTACATCAGCAATCGAATTCACACACACTCTTGTCATAATAATTTCAAGCTTTCAACATGCTACATACAGATGATATGAAACAATGTAATTATAATTGGATGATATGAAACAATGTAATTATAATTGGATGATTTCAAGGGGCAAAGAGAAAGTACGAAATAGTTTCTCAAGATATTTTCAACAGAAAGTGGCAGATGCATGATTTTTTGAGCAGGGGGAACCATGTCCCAATAAATATATTACCAACTGCCACCAAAAGCTTGAATCTTCAAAAGGGGGAAATAACTATTGGCCCGCCAGTTGCTCTTTTATCTCTGTTATGAATGATGAATGTTGTACATGGATCATTCACAAGGAATACAAACATAGCAATATAAAAGGCTGCTATATTTGGATTTTTTTTAAATAACATTCCAATGCTTCAAAAGAAGAATGTGCTAAATCTTAAAATATGACATTTACCATGTGAAATTGCACGCAAGTTTCAGCAGAAAAATGGTTTAATAGCAAAGTTTGGATGAAGTTAGAATATCACATATAATTAATTCACAAATAAAACAAATAAATAATCCAAACTTGTATCCATGATAGAAGCCCAAACCACCAATATAGTGTTGCTTCATATGGAATTAGTGGACATGGGTATAAACAATTAGCAGAAATTTAGGAAAACATGAGTCTGACTCACTTGTTTTCCTCCTTTTGCCAAAGAACTTATTCACTGAAGCTAAAATTAAGCTTAATTTAGCCATACAATCAGTTAAGTGTATGTTTTTCAGGAGGGAGAAAAGAATGTTTGCAACAATCCATAAAACAGCAACACAATATCAAATCAGTTCTAATGAAATTAATAAACAAATGCTGAAAAGGCCGGCTATTTTTACACGAATTCAGGAATTCTCAGAAGCTTTAATTCTGTTCGACAACTTTCAATCATTGCGCAGTCATTGATACAAAAAGTCGGCAAAAGTAATCCACTTGCACGTGGAATTTTGAAGATTTAACATCAAAAGTTTCCCTAGCGTATAAGTCAATTAATAAAAGCTCTCACGCTGCACAAAAGCATCTCACTTTTAGCCCCCTGTTTCTTAATCTCCCATTTATTATAAAGATAGAAACTCAGGCTATAAATACTCGTTAATTTGAAAAATGCAATAGTAATATCACGAAACCTATAAAAGAAACAGAACATAGATGAAAATCCCACTAATTGGGAAAAGAAAAACTGATCGAAGAATAGGAAGTCCACAAAAGTAAGAGCAAAATCAACGACAAGAACATAAAACATGCTTCCATGTTTTCAATTCAGTCATAGCTGATCCAGAAAGCATCATATTTGGAGCCACAAAAGGAGGGTTAAATAACAAACACATTCGTACGAAAATCCACTAAGAACCTCGAAATAGCTCTGTAAATCAAAATGAGAATCGAGAATCAGTTACCTGATTTCTGAGGGAGGATCGAAAGAGTCGATACATGGTGGTTTACCTCGAGAGCTTGCGACGGTGCGGGGAAAAAATCTGGAGCGGAAACTGGACGAGTGACTCAGAAATGAGGAAGCATGAGCCTTTAGTGCTGAAAACGACAAGTGAGAGAGGCGGGTCCGACTAATCAACATGTCCCGGTTCAATCCGAGTGCATATATTATTAATCATGATTCATCATCACGGAATAAATTGCTTTGAATTTTCGAAATTACGATAACGTTAACGTGACAGATAATGAATTGATGGAGGTATTATGTGGCTTGACGTAATGAGGTAAATGAGGATACGGCTATAAAAAATTCTTAATAAGAATCGTACGGTTCATAAAACAATGATAAAATATAGTATGATGCTTTTAAGTTTGAAGGATTCGATTCGATTCGATTCCGGATCTTTTGGTGTTCCCGCGGATCCATCACCATAGTCCTACGACGCCAAATGGAAAATAGTCAGGTAAAGACCGAGAAAAATAGGTAAAATTACAGTTAATGACCTTCAAAAACATAAAATCTCAAGTGGGGAGCTAATCGATACCCCACCACCTGACTACTTGAAAAATTATACTCTCATATATCTCACTTTAATCAATTCATCGTAACAAAAGAAATGGCAGTTGTTTCATTAAATTTATCATAAATTAAAGAAAATTTATAATTTTACCCATATTAAATAAGGTTTTGAATAAGAAAGAGAAACATAATGAGTCAAATTTAAATATTAATTATAGGAGTAATATTAACAAAAAAAAACATTAATTGCTCTCCAAGTTATTTATATTGTGGACTAAAAAAATATGATTATTGAGCCACTCTAATGCATCTCAACAAAATATTGTAGAATAATTTTGGGAGAAAACAAAAAAAAATCATTTGATTGAACTTCAAAATCCTAAAGTAATTTTGTTGTGTATAAGAATATAGGTACTAACTAAACTTATGTAATAATTAACAACTCATTTAGCAATTCACGACAGCTCACTAGTTGTTTGTCATCATGATTTAGCAATTCACAATCACTTTTTCCAATTTCCAAACTTGTTAAAATAAATGAATTAAACTCTTTACAAGTGATTTGTAGCTTTTGTTTAGGAATCTTACTACACCTCATGACCTATTTACTATGATAGTTTAGCAATTGACAACCACTTTTCTTTTTTTAAAAAAATTCAAATTTGTTAAAATAAATGAATAAGGCCGCTGGTAGGTAGAACCGACAAAACGAGACAACCCGCGAGTTGTGTGGTGCGGGCCAGTGCGGCCTGCACTTCCACGAGTTGGGAAATCCCCAACCCTAACCCGTAGGTGAGGGTTCGTGGATCAGCCCGCACTTTCTTTTGTACTTTTTTTTAAGGTTTTGCCATACATAAGTCTGGACCAAAAATATAAGAACAGAACCTCCCAAAAGTCCAAACTCAAAAAAGAAACCAATAACCTAGTAAAGAACCTCCCAAAGCCCAAATAAAAAAAAAAAAAAAAAACTATCCCCCCAAACCTAAACCCCAACTATCAGAACCCAATATGGTATCTATGTAAAAGAAAAAAGTCCAGCCCGCCAAAGTCCAAGCAAGACATCCATGTAAAAAAAAAAAAAATGCAAGCCAACTCGCATCAACCCGCAGGTTAAGCGGTGCGGGCCTGTATAGCCCACATTTTTATGGCTCGAAAAAACCTCAACCCTAACTCTGTCCCAACCCTCAGGCCCTTGGATTGGGCCTGTTTTGCCAGCTCTACTGGTAGGTGGGGGTTGTGGTAGCATTTAAAAAAACGCAAAGGCATAAAAGTCTTTTGACAAAATTTTCAAATCCCATTTTGGTACCTATATTCAGGGCATTGATTTGAGATTTTTTATTTTTAAATGTATTTAACTGACATTTTCACTATTTATATAATCATTAATCATTTGATCTCCCCTATATCTCTTGAAGAAGAGAATTCCTAATTGGTGTCTTCAATTTTCTTTTGACATGCAGCTTTTTTGGATCCAACTTTTTCTAATATGCCTCTAATCCAATTAGGACAAACCTTCATGCCGCCGCCGTTATATGATATAGCAGATAGCTCCGTTGACATTTAACCTTTCCCCATCCAAATTCCAAAATTTGAATGATGTCCTGCAACTTGGATAAATTATATTTGAAAAATCACATACTTATAAATAGGTTTTGATGGGATAAGAGATGTTTAGACGTAGGATCCAACAATTACATAGTACTCCCTCTTATCTTTAAGAGACATATTTATTTAATTTAATTAGATTAAAAAAGTTAATTAATATTATATCCTGTTCAAAATATAAGATGCAAATAACTAAATTACACAATTAAAAAAGTTAGTTTAAATTGGCTAAAAATAATATATATATATATATATATATTTAACTTACTTTCCTAAAACACCCTTACTTGTGGAGATGATGAGTGGGAGAGAGAATGAGTAAAAAAGATATGAGAGAGAATGAGAGGGGGGAAAAGATATTAGAGACATATAATTAAATAGGAGTAAATTTGGAGGAAAAAAAAGTATTAAATGATGAAACAAAAACTGAAGTGTATCTCAAGTAAAAAAAATAAGACTCTCCCTCAAGTTTAGTTCTTATATTTTGAACCAGAGGGAGTATGACATGTATATATATATATATATATTTTATTAAAACCTGGATAACATTACTTATTGAGAGTCAAAGACCATACAAGAAATTATATCATCTAAGCTGAAACCACAAATCCATCTTCCTTCTTCATCTTTCAATACTCCACCAGTTCCATTGTTGCCGTTGTCTAATACCGACCTATGGACTTCCAAAGCAATGCCTCTTGGACCTTGACCTATGGGTTCATGCTGCACAGAGTGGTCAGAGGAGAATTTACAATTTTCAATGCATATTCTAAAACACGCTAATCATATTCCTTAATTTTCTTCTTCCCTGTCCACCTTAATTATTGTTTAAAAAGCATCAATAGAGATAAATTAGAAAAAGATTGACAAATATGAAAGCTATGTCTTATATTTAGGATCAAGATTAACTCTCCAAACATATCATATATTAAAGAGCAGAGGGAGTACTATTTTTTTGAAAATAAAAAAGGCTAAAATCTTATGCTCATGGCATCAATACATTCTTCAACTAGTATTTACAATGAGTTTATTTCTATGTAATATTCTATACTACCCTCTAGTCCCTCAGGTTCATATTATAGAAAGTCTTTTAGAAGTTGTTATTGGTCATTTTTACAAGATGCTTCATGATTTTAAGTAGTGTTAATAATTGTTTTTAATATATGTCCACTCTGGTTTGTTGAGATGAAAAGGTGATCTTTTCTCAACAAGTGCATTTTTTGTATGATCACCTTATGAACCCCAAAAGAAATTAATACATTTGCTATCTATAGTTTGACAACGCTAATGGGCAGCTTCATACAAGACAGACATAAGTGTTAACTAAGGAAAGAATCGACCTAAGCAACATAAGTCTCGAAGCCTGTGATAGAAGACAAGGCTGCCATGCATTGCTCCGATTGTCGATATTTTGAATCAAGTGTTCCCATGCTAGCAAGAACCTGGTTTGATTTTGATTATATATATAATGTTTCGTATTCTTTATAGAAAATATTTTAAAGTTCAATTAAAAGTACATATTTGACTAACAACAAATTTATATAATTCCACTAATTTTTGGGGCAAATTTCTCTTCCTAAAAAAGAACTTGGAAATTGGAAAATAACAAATCAGTTTTTTTTATCAAGAGTTGATTAAAAAATATCAAAACGTAATAAACAATTTCCAACTTCTTTTCTTGGAAAATACCTGATTTGTCATTTCCCAATTTTCAAGTTATTTTTTAGGGATTTTTTCATTACTTTATTCTAAAAATAAGAAAGAAAAAATTAATGTCAATCCTTGGAATTTTTTCAAATTATAAATCAAGTTTTTATAGTTTTTTCCTTTTTATTCAATCCTTATTGTTCATTTCTTTGTTTAGTTATAAGTATAAATCCTTCCATTAATGAAAGGATTAGTTTAAGTTGACAGGGATGATGTGGCGCTGAATAAGACTTGATTAAGTTGATAGTAACTTAAAAAGAGCTCATACTAATATGGGCTAAGGCGCAAACCTACTCATAAATATTCTTCCAAAATTGTACCCGACACCATAAAGTTTAATTGAGTGCAAAAATAAGCACGAACGGTTTAAAATGAAGCAAAAATTACAAAACCGTTAATTTGGATAAATAGTCCATTACTTTATGTTTGTGGGGCCCGCAATCCAAATTAACTGTTTTGTTATTTTTGCCCCAATTTAGAAAGTTCATACATATTTTAGTTCACAAGAAAACTTTATGATACAAAGTGCAATTTTGAAAAAACATTATAGATAGATTTGCCCCACATAACCTTGCTAATAATTGGGCAGACAATAATTGACCAAACTGGTTCCAGTAACATCACTATGCTTAAAATAACCTACATTGAGATTTGCCACTTTACGGAGTCAGCTTTTGTTTAATTTTGTTTAACAAGAAAATGCAACAGAATTAGTACCCTTCCTCGGTAACTAAGCACGTTTTAAGAACTAAAGCACAAGTTCATAAGATAAGTTCAACCATGGAAGGAATCAGCCAAACAATTTATTTGCATTTACAGAAAATAAAACAGGAAAGGCTGAAACAACAGAGATTACGAGCGGAAATCATTAGTCTCTAAATTCCCCAACAAATAAATATGTCTCTATACTTTAAGCCATTAAAGCCCTGGCCATTTTCATCATCATCAGTAAAAATCCCTTATCCATTACTTACTCTGAGACTTGAGTTCCAGCACCCTCTCTTCAGTATTTTTTAGAGCTATCCCATAGATTCTGATTAGCTGGGGCAAGAAATGGTTATCAGACTTCAAATAACATCTTAGCTCCAAAGAATGATTGAAAAAGAGTAGGCAGTGGATACCATTTGAGAAAAAAAAAATATCAGTATAATACGACAGTACATAATGAATCATTATGAGGAGAAAAATACCAAAGCAAGTTACACTAGCTGACTGTACAAGAAACTCATTAAAATTGTGCATTCGAGGTGGTGAGATCCACTGATACACTTATTTTAATGTCCTTGTGTCTATAAAAGCACAGATACTATTAGATAAATGACGTGAATTGGCTAGTTATAATAAATTTATTCATTCTCCCAATGATTTAGAAATTTACAGAAGGGCCAAAATAAGACAATTGAGAGACCATGTGTGTGTGTATAAGACTCAGTGGTTAAGGTACCTCATCAACATCTTCTGGGGTCATGATCAATGGCGGAGACATCATTATGTTATCCCCAGATACACGTACTAACATCCCATTCTTCTCACACTGTGCTCCGAAATAGGCACCTACCCCTGTTGTAATTTATTTAATCAAAACTGTCACAGCAACGGAAAATAAACCAAAGTCGACAAATTGGCAGCAAGCTAACCTATGGCACTCTTTCACATATTAGGATTAATAAGTTTGGTTCTAAATGACCTTAGAGAAGATATATTTGCTACTTTAATTGATCTTAAAGTCTATTTATACATAGCAAAATCATCTGTCATGGCAAAGTCATCTGTTCCAAGTTGGTCAAGTATAAAAGCTTTTGCTTCACGAATATTAAACTAATGGTTAACCAATGGCTTGGTATCATTGCTCGTCTGATTAACATCCCTAAACTGATGAAACATTTTTGCCAAGGAATTCCTAAAGGGTAATTCCCCTTGATATGTTAAGGGAAAAAAGAGAGGAACCAAAGGGAAAATTGAACTTGCCCCATTCTGGAGGGAAAGGATCATTGGGCGACTTGTTGTCAACGAACTCGGTCCCAAGGATCAAACCTGTTCCACGAATCTGCAGAGCCAAAGAAGTTACTCTCACGCCTCAGTCATGCATTTTGTACAGCGACAAAACCTGAGTAGAGCTTCAGGTGTTTACTATCAAGTGCTCCAATAAAATCATGACAAGTTTTCCTTTACAAGCAAAAGAACTACATATGATGTTTTTATCACAGAATTTGATAGCACCAACTTGAAGAACTTTTAATAAGTAAATTTTGTCCTTTATATTCCGCAAGAAGCCTAGCAAACAAGATGTACCTCCCCAACGATTGGACTATCAGAGAAGGCTTTCAGACCATCTTGGAACTTGGGAGAAATGCTCTTCACCATCTCAACAATATTTCTTTCCCTGCAAAAGACCAACAATAGTAATAATAAAAATCAGCAGCCTGAACAGTAATCAACATAAATGGATATAATGTGGTTAAGTTGTAGTTATTTATTAATATAATACTGCAAATCACTAATTTCACTGCATATATTTGAAAATTGACTATGCCCATGGTTATGACCCAAGCTACAAAGGAGCACACTTGTAGATCTTTAGTGCTTCGATTACAATGGCGCATGATACTGGGTGTCCAGCGAGAGTAAAGCCATGAGAAAAAGTACCTAAAATAAGAAAAACAGGTCAGCAACAATTATCTTCACATAAAGATGTGGCCATAAATGCATATCACCATACCAAGTTTGTTGCTTTGTGAGTGTATGACATCTGACACTTCTGGGCTCACAAGAACTGCACCAATTGGCATGTATGCAGAAGAAAGTGCCTGGAAGTCGAATACAAAATTGAAAAACATCATGCTTCCTAAATTATGAGAAAGATAAATCAGTGTCTGGGTACTATTTCAAGCTTACCTTAGCTAATGACACCAGGTCTGGTTTAATGTTGTACTTGTCACATCCAAACATTGTCCCAAGCCTTCCAAAGGCACAGATGACCTTCAAAAGAGAAATATGAAAGAAGCAAGTTCAGCAGTCAAATTTTCTCATAACTACACTTTACGAAGCATGGACACATATAGTATAATACCTCATCCGCAATGAAAAGAATGTCATACTTCTTTACGACAGCTTGAATCTGCACAAGTAATACAGGCTTTCAGAGAGATGTTTCTTGCCTGCAATATGATTTTGTGGTATTTAAAGGAAGGAGATCTCAAGAAAAGTAAGAAAACAATTATAATTTGATTAATCCAATGCAGGAATAATTGTTATACAAGCCGGAATTTCGGGAGGTGCAAGTCTATACAACAATTGGATCTATTGACTATGATATATAACTTCTACAGAGTTAGCAAGCATGTGAATCGCAAATAGGTATTCCATTTTAACCATTGAACTAATATAAAAGTTTCAACAAACGATTTCAAGCATTTGAACAAAATCTAAAAGCCATATTCAAGATGCTATGAAGTAATGAAATGGTCTAAACAGGAAATCATGTAAAGTTTTCTTGAGCACTGCCAGTTTAAGATTCTAAGACCTAAATCAATCGTGTCTATTAAATATATAACTTATACAGAGCTAACAAAGATGTGAGCTGGATATTCTATTTTAACCCCTGAACTCATGTCAAAGGTCAAACACACTATTCAAGCTTATCCTCACGAGCTTGTGAAAATGACAGTCCAATCAGAATTTCATGAACATTTTCAGTAGTTGCTTCTCTCCAGCAGGAGGCATAAAAAAGTCTTTATACACAATTTATCCATTGTGCTGTCCCATGGAACAGCATACTGAAATGCCACAAGCCACAACAGCACTATAGAAGACAAACAATGTAGAAGCAGTTTCTTTGTCATCCATCTTGAAAATAAGGAAATTATGATTCTTTAGAGCATGGTGATGCTGATGAAACACACCTTGTCGAAGTAGGTTGCAGGCGGAGTAATTACACCTCCTGCACCCATAACAGGTTCGGCAATAAATGCAGCAATCTGTATAAAAAAGCCATATTAAGTCGCTATGGTACAATCAATATAAAAATATGAAAGCAGTTTCTAGATATTTTAAAGCATTACTGTCTCTGGTCCCTCTTTCAAAATTAGTTCCTCCAAATTTTTAGCTAATCTGGTTGAGAACTCTTCCTCTGTCTCGCCTGGGATTGGCATTCCAGCATGCAAAACAATATTTAGCCACATTATACATGTGAATAATACAAGAAGTTTAAGAACATGACCTAATAAAAGAAGCTACCTGGAAGATGATACCGCCAGTAATGTGGGCAGTCAGTGTGCAGCACGAATGGAGCAGGCAAATCAAATTTTTGATGCAAAGCTGGAAGGCTGAAATATCATTTTTCAGTGGACTGATAAAAATTCTGTTCTTATCTTCATTTTCATAAATAAATAAAATATTTGGCGCAAAAGCACTGATGCAATCAGGGAAAATAAGTCCTGAGTTGATCCTACCCAGAGAGACTGGCTGCTATCAATGTTGAACCATGATACCTATCAGAAACGTTAGAAATATAAGCTAATATGAATTTAAGATACAATAAAGCATCATTAGTTGAAATATCAAACATACGATTTTGCCTGAGCTATAAATTTCTTCTTATTGGGTCTTCCAAGTGCATTGTTATAATACCATGCCAATTTCACCTGTAAAGAAAAAAGACGTAAACCTGAGAAAAAGTTACTGTTCATTCTACCATGCTGATTCCCACTTACAATATCTAATTCTAATTTCCTACACATTAATTTGACTTCATTCGGAACTTAGATGACTAAACTTACTTAAATGAGCTAAATTTTCATTGAGAGAACATATTTAACTTTGGCTTCTGATATTCATTTTAATAATTACTTTTAGGTTTTAGGTCCGCAAAGTTTTATGAAGATGATATTGGCCTTCGGATATTATCTGATATATATGATTATTAAAGTAAAACTTAGTTAATGAAACAAATTAAAAAAGAACGGTGAGAATATTTTCATGCACAATATGGCAAGTGATGAGTTTGTCAAGAGGTCATGTTCTGCCTCCGTGCTTCACCATCTGTTTTAATTTCTGACAATGTTAATCTTCCTAGTTGAGAATTGTCCCATTGTTGATACCACAGATGTCCAGATATTAACTTCCACCACATGGGAAAAACTATAGCCATAATTCAAATTGTCCACCTTAAAATCACAAGAAGAAAATGACAAATTAGAAATTAAAATGGCTATATTTCTACAAAGGACCTAACAAACCTGAGTATCATTGGCTTCTGATCCACTGTTAACAAAAAACACTTTTGCCATTTTTCTGGCAGTGAAAAGATCTAGAAGTTCCCTGGCTAGATCCTGTAAGATTAAATTTGTGTTTACATAAGAAAATAGAATATGAATAACTCAATATCAGGAGAGAACTTTAGAGAGGGGTAATTAATAGATTATTCTTCACTGAACGGAACCTAAAGTTAACAGACGTATCAACTGGATAAGGATAAGCTTAAAACTACATAACAACCTTTGCACCGTGCCACATCATATGAATTAAGGGGCTAGAAGTTTCAAAGTACTAATACATATATACTTTCTTCTTCAAGAAAAGCAATGAACAGATGAAAGAAAGAAATAAGGTAAAAGTTAAGGTACAATTATGTCTGGGTTAACTAAGTTTGAATATAAGACTACCAAAGATGGTTTTGTAGTTCGATTCCAGAATGAGTGGTAAAAGGGCAACTTCTTCAATTGTGCGGTTGCTGCGTCAACAAGGCGTGGTTCATTTCCTCCTGCAAAATAAGATTGATATAAAAGTGAACCGTTATTATATGTTAAAGAATACACACTGGTATGTTTACATGTAAGTAGATCAACAATCCATTGACAATTGTAAGGGAAGATTTTTCACTTCAACATTAACTCAAAAGCCAACCTGCATTTTATTATGGTTTGTAGGTCATGCTTGTTAGATGTTATTACACTTGGCAGTAATAATTTCAAACTTAATTAATTTTTCTCAACAATAGTAGTCAGATACTGGATTAAGAATAAAAGAAGCAGATACATAGAACACCTTTATGTTTGATGGGCAGAGAGCAGAACATAATCAACAGTTTCCAGAAACATACAAAAAAATAAATATAAAGCATATAATAAAAGATACTCCCTCCAGTCCTAAATATAGGACATAGTTTGTAGTGTAAATTGCACTACAAACTATGTCCTATATTTAGGACAAAAGGTAGTATATGTTTGTAATCCAAGGTATTAAAACTCGGACCGGGTATTGAACCGGTCGGGATACTGGGTTAAGGGTCAGTGGGTTAGATCGGGGTCAAACCGAAGCTAAACTAGTGAGAAATTGAATATTTTAAGCTTATTAATATGAAATTTTAAATAAAAATATTAAAAAATCAATTAAAAAAAAAAGTAAACTGGTTCGGTTACCGGATCGAACCGGTTTAGGCACCGGTTCCCGGGCCAGACCGGCCGATCCGGTCCGGGTTCCGGAACCTGTTGTAATCTAAAAGGCAAAAAGGAACAATAAGATATCAATGATTAGGCAAAGACGAAAATTGATAGCAAAGAATTCATAAATACCTAGAGCAGTGCACCATAAACCAGCGAATGAGTCAAGATATTTTTTCCCATTGATGTCACATACGTAGCTTCCCTGATTCCATTGGCCAGGTGAATTATAAAATTGAGAAACAAGTCATTTTTTGAAATGCAAATGAAGCATATATCCATGGAAACCATAAATAGAGTCTTTTACATAATCAAAAAATTTTTCGGCAGGAAGAGAGGAAGTTCACCTCTGATCTTTCTATAACCAGAGGATCCAAATCAGTAGTCTGCCATCCAGCAGTGAAAGGAGCAAGCATATCATGACCCTTGAACCTAAGACAGCCAAAGTAATTTTAGCCGAAGCATGCTTGGTAGCCATGTCCACAAGGGAAATATTTGAGAGTATTATAGAAGCTAAAAAAGTAGTCTTTAACCAAAGAACTGTTTATTCTTTCAACCATACACTTCTTTTGAATAGAAAAAAAAAAGTTGTATCAGAAAGAAGAGAGAGTATGAAGAGTAATAGTTGAAGATAATCAAGCATCACATCAGAAACAAAATACACAAAACAGCCACCCAATCTCTTAGCATATGAGAAATAAAACTTCTTTTGAAAAAACCATGAGCCCAGAACCAAAGTGAAGACATATATAGACAATTCCATACATATAGACAATTCCGCCTCATCATATTCAGAACTTAATAGAAAATATTAGAATCTAGACAGCTCTGCTGAAATGATGCTTTCCTAGATTTTGAACTTCGCTGGAAAAGAGAAAAATGGTAACAAACATGCCGTTAGTTCAAAGCCAATTTATAAACATGCAAAACAAAGCAAAGACCAACAGACAAAAGCACACACGAGAGAGCTAACTGCATACCCTTTTCGGTTTTCATCCTTTGGCAAAGATGCTTCAGCACTATAGGATCTAGACCATGAGGAGGCCTGAGAATTTTCCTGAAAACTTCTGGAAGCAGCAGCATATCTTGAAGCAAGCTGTAAATGAAATATAAAAATATGCATCAATAGACAAGTAATTAAACAGCAGATACAGGACCATTCTGGCCAAGTGTAACACACCAAGAAATCATACATTTGATGCTCTAAACCCAGGACAATATTTTCTACATCAACAATCGAATTCATACACACTCTTGTCATAATAATTTCAAGCTTTCAACATACTACATACAGATGATATGAAACACTGTAATCATAATTGGATGCTATGAAACAATGTAATCATAATTGGATGAATTCAGGAGGCAAAGAGAAAGTACGAAATAGTTTCTCAAGATATTTTCAACAGAGAGTGCAGATGCATGATTTTTTGTGCAGGGAGAACCAAGTCTCAATAAATATATGACTAACTGCCACCAGGAGCTTGAATCATCAAGAAGGGGAAATAACTATTGCCCCGCCAGTTGCTCTTTTATCTCAGTTATGAAGGTGAAAGCTGTATATGGATAATTCACAAGGAATACAAACACAGCAATATAAAAGGCTGCTATATTTGGATTTTTTTAAAATAACATTCCAATGCTTCAAAAGAAGAATGCACTGAATCTTAAAATCTGACATTTACCATATGAAATCGTACACAAGTTTCAGCAGAAAAGTGGTTTAATAGAAAAGTTTGGATGAAGTTAGAATATCACATATAATTAATTCACAAATAAAACAAATAAATAATCCAAACTTGTATCTGTAATACCCCGAATTTTGAGACTCGAGGTTAGAGAATAAGCCTGAGATTAGTGGATTGCTAAGCCCTGGTTTAGCAAGATCCCAAATTTTGATTAAGGGTTAATGACTTCAAAAGTGGATGTGGTTAGTGATAAATAACCCTTTTGGAGAATATGATGTGATTTGGCACTCGAATGTGATTCGTGTGTGTTGTGAGCAGCGTCGAAACCCTGTATTTGAGTTCAATTGTGGATTAACATCCAAATTGACGTAGAATAGAGGGAAGAATTGAATGTGAATTGTGTTGACATGTTGAGAGCTTTTAGAGAGAGAAAGAGAGGAGAAATCTCACAAGGTAGATCGATTTCTTCGGTGAATTCATACCTAACGTGTATAATCCTTCTCCTAAGTTATTCCTCTATGTGAATTAAGGTCTTGAAACAAGGAATTTCATTGTTTAAAGAGGCTAGGATTCAGCCATAAGAAGGATAAGCCAGAAGGAGCTTAAGGTAACCTCCAAAACTTCAATCTTTGATTGTTCTGGCTGTTGTGGTTGATTTAATCGGTGAAATTTCACCGGATTGTCTTTGTTTATAAATTTGGAAAATGGGTTGGCCTAGGTGTTATGCTGCCCAAATTGATACTAAATGGTAGTTCTAACGCAATGTAATGGTTAATAAAGTGGTTAAGAGTAGAAAGAAACACGTCTGTGAAGACAAAACCGAAAAACCCCAATTTTTCTCGAGGAATTGAGAATTTCGGCCAAGCCTAGTTTTGGAGGGGTTAGAGATGGATTTTCAATGATTTGATGATTCCATTGAGTTCAGGAGCGAAAATTAGGTGGGGTTACAGTTGGTCACTTTTTCGGAAAAGGCCGAAAAAGTATAATTACGAAAACGCCCCTGAAACCCTTAAAGTGGGGCTGCCAAGAGTAAATTTGTAAATTGACATTGAATTTGATAATTCCGAGTCCGGAAATGGATTCCTTGGGTGAAAATATGTTAGAATAGCCCATGTCAAAATTTCAAGAAAAGTACAGCCAGACCGGGTACGACGGGGTCGGGCCAGGTCCCCGGGGGTATTTTAGTAATTTTTCAATACAGCTTCATATACCCCCCAGAAACACTATGTAAGTATCTAAATAGTACATTTGACATTGTAGGATCGAATGTGAAGCCCCGAGTTGTTGGCACGTAAATCGATGAGAAAAGACTGGAGGTAGGGAACTTATCTCTCCTGCATGCTATGATAACTGTATTAATGTGTTGATGCATGTTATTGCTTTGCTTGATTATGTGGAACATGTATGAATGATTTGAAGCTATTTTTTAATATATGCTATGGCCATATGTGTATCGTTCGAAGCATTGAGCTTATAGATTTGTCATTGTATGTGTGCATGGGTTATGTGATGCAAGCATGTCATGCATTAAACACTATCTTGCCTGCATATTGATAATGTTTCCCTACTGAGATTCTCTCGAATCTCACCCTCCCTTACCAACAATTTAGACAGGGCAAGTGGCTCGTGGAAGGAGCGGTTAGGACTCCTTCGAGATGAGATTGTGTAATCCCCATTTGAAGAATTGTAATGGACAATTGTGTCCGAGATTGCCGGGATGATTATGTTGTGCACTTTGATATTTATATGAATGTGATTTATCTTCGCGTAGTAATTGTATTCGAAATGTGAATATAAGACCAAGTTTATAAATGATTTCAAAAGTTATTTTTGAAAACCCTATCATGTAATGGGTTAATAAATGTTATTTGATTATTATTGATCTCTATTTCATTTTAATCATGTATTTCGGATATAATTATAGGGAGGGTTACAGTATCCATGATAGAAGCCCAAACCACCAATATAGTATTGCTTCATATGGAATTTGTGGACATGGATATAAACAATTAGCAGAAATCTAGAAACACATGAACCTGACTCACTTTTTCCCCCTTTTGCCAAAGAAACTACTAACTGAAGGTAAAATTAAGCTTAATTTAGCCATACAATCAGTTAAGTGCATATTTTTCAAAATCTTTTCAGCAGGAGAAAAGAATGTTTGCAACAATCCATAAAACAGCAACACAATATCCAATCAGTCTAATGAAATTAATAAACAAATGCTGAAAAGGCCGCTATTTTTACACGAATTCAGGAATTCTCAGAAGCTTTAATTCTGTTCGACAACTTTCAATCATTGCGCTGTCATTAATACAAAACGGCGGCAAAATTAATCCACTTGCACGAGGAATTTTGAAGATTTAACATCAAAAGTTTCTCTAGCGTATAAGTCAATTAATAAAAGCTCTCACGCTGCACAAAAGTATCTCACTTTTAGCCCCCTGTTTCTTAATCTCCCATTTATTATAAAAATAGAAAATCAGGATATAAATAGTCGTTAATTTGAAACATGCAGTAGCAATATCACGAAACCTATAAAAGAAACAGAACGTAGATGAAAATCCCATGTTACGTCGTTTAATTTGCCCAGGGTCTATCTGTCATTTTTTAGATTATTAAGGGTGGTTTAGTATTTTCCTTTTCAATTGTTGGTTACTGCATGTGAACGTGGGTCTATAAATTCTGTCGTGCTTGCTATTGTCAGTTATGAATGAAGTTTATGGTTTCCTCTGATCTCCTCTGTTCTCCCCTGTTCTACGTATTTTCTCTTCTTCTTCTTCTTCTTCTTTTTCCTTCTTTTCTGCACTATTTCATGCTCAGAACCCATCATCCCATTTATTGGGAAAAGAAAAACTGATCGAAGAATGGGAAGTCCACAAAACTAAGAGCAAATCAACGACAAGAACATAAAACATGCTTCCATATTTTCAATTCACTCATAGCTGATCCAGAAAGCACCATATTTGAAGCCACCAAAAGAGCGTTAAAAATCAAACACATTAGTACGAAAATCCACCAAGAACCTCGAAATAGCTCTGTAAATCAAAATGAGAATCGAGAATCAGTTACCTGATTTCTGAGGGAGGATCGAAAGAGTCGATACATGGTGGTTTATCTCGAGAGGAAAAAAATCTGGAGCGGAAACTGGAAGAGTGACTCGGAAATGAGGAAGCATCAGCCTTTAGTGATGAAAAGTGAAAAGGACAAGCGAGAGAGGCGGGTCCGACTAATCAACCTGTCCCGGTTCAATCCAAGTGCACATATTATTAATCATATTTCATCATCATGGAGGTATTATGTGGCTTGACGTCATGAGGTAAATGAGGATCCGACTATAAAAAATTCTTAATCAGAATCATACGGTTCATAAACAATGATAAAATATAGTGTGAAGCTACGAAGGATTCGATTCGATTCGATTCCGAATATGGTGTTCCAGCGGATCCATCACCATCGTCCTACGAAACCAAATGGAAAATCCTCAGGCAAAGACAGGAAAAAAAGGGTAAACTTTCAGTTAAAAACCTTCAAAAATATAAAATCTTAAATCAGTGCCCTGAATATGACAAATGACAATTTAGTATGCAGATGGAAAATGGGATTTGAAAAGGCTTCCTATGACCTTTTTATGCCCCCTGATTTTTCTATTTATAAAAACAAGTACCACTTCACCAAGCACCAACCGTGGCAGAAATATTTTTTTTGGCACAAGGTGGGAGTTAATCGATATCCCACCACCTCTGACCTCTTGAAAAATTATACTCCAACTGTTTTACAATATAAGTTACATTAATCAATTTATCATAACTATGAAATGGTAGTTATCTTATTAAATTAATTATAAATTAAAGAAAATTTACAACTTTATCCAAAATAAATAAGGTTTTAATTGTGAGAGAAATAGAATGAGTCATATTTAAACATTAATCACATATGTAAAATTGACAAAAAAAAGTATTAATTATTCTCCAAGTAACTTATATTATTGTGTACTAAACTATTTTTCTAAAAATAACTTATATTGTGGATCAAAGGGAGTATGATTATTGAGCCACTCTAGTGCATCTCAACAAAATATTGTAGAATAATTTAGGGAGAAAACAAAAAAAAAAATCATTTGATTGAACTTTAAAATCCTAAATTAGTCTTGTTATCTATAAGAGTATAGGTACTAATTAAACTTATGTAGCAATTAACAACTCATTTATCAATTCACAACAGCTCACCAGTTGTTCATCATCATGATTTAGCAATTAACAATCACTTTTTCCAAATTCCAAACTTGTTAAATAAATGAATTAGACTCCTTACAAGTGATTTGTAGCTTTTGTTTAGGAATCCACTACACCTCATTACCTATTTACTATGATAGTTTAGCAATTGACAACCATTTTTTTTTTAAAAAAAAATTCAAACTTATTAAAATAAATTAATAAGGTCACTGGTTGTGGGTTGGGGACTTTTGTTTGGGGGGTGTTCTAAGGTAGCATTTAAAAAAACACAAGGGCATAAAAGTCATTTGATAGCATTTTCAAATCCCATTTTGGTACCATATTCAGGGCATTGATTTGAGATTTTTTATTTTTGAATGTATTTAACTGAAATCTTCACTATATATATAATCATTAATCATTTGATCTCCCCTATACCTCTTGAAGAAGAGAATTCCTAATTGGTGTCTTCAATTTTCTTTTTGACATGCAAAGAGTCAAATTCTTGATTGCGATCACACTCAGCATTAATCCTTGTTTTTGGATCCAACTTTTTCTAATATGCCTCTAATCCAATTAGGCCCCACCTCATACGGCCGCCGTTATACAATAGCGAACAGCTCCTTTGACATTAACCTTTCTCCATCCAAATTCTAACATAGTGTAGGGTTGGGTAAGGGTTGGGTAGGGTGAGACTCCTATCTGTTGCCCAACTTAAAAGATGAACAGATTGTATTTTGCATCTTGATGTCTGGTCTTACTTGATAAAAGCCCTAACTATTTTGGGTAGGGCAATGGTGGCTTGGGCAGGATGGGCTTCCTTACCCAAGTGGTAACTCCCTGATCAATACCATATGTTTAAAAACTTTAATTATACTTAATAAATACCGCTAAAAACTTTAAATACATTCCATAATTTTACACCTTAAAATATTTCAAAATAAATCTATAAGTTGAGTTTTGAAATTAAAAAAAACCTACCATATGTTTTAATAATTACATGACAAATTATGAAGAGTAATTTGTATTTGTATGTGAATATTTATTAATATAAATAGGTGCAATTACGATAAAGATTTTTCAAAGAGACTTAATTTCTTGTCTTTGATTTCAATTTTTTTAATGATTTGTATCATCCATCCAAATTGAAAAACCACCTCCATCCAAAAAGAATGACTTATATATAAATTGCGGTTGATAGATATTAAATAATAATATAAATTTTTTAATAAAAATGAAATAATATATATATTAAATAAAATAATACATATAGAATAATATTTATCTTATACAGAACAATGTATATTTAATAATATATATTTTAAGTAAATTGAATATAATTTTTCAGGTAGGGGTGTCATTCGACCCTACTCGATAATTAGCCCACCCCAAAGATATCTAAATTTGGGACACTTTTTTTCGGATTGGGCTGGACAATTTTTTATTAGGTTCGGGTGGGCATACGGGGCACTTGAGCCCCATGCTCACCCTTACTCCAACATTTGAATGATGTCCTACAAACTTTGAACTTGGATAAATTATATTTGGAAAAGCACATACTTATAAATAGGTTTGATGGGAAAAGAGACGTTTAGACGTAGGATCCAACAATTACATGGTACTCCTTCTAGTCTTTAATAGATATATTTATTTAATTTAATTAGATTAAAGATGTTAATTAAATTAATTAATATTATATCTCATTCAAATTATAAGATGCAAATAACTAAATTACACAATTCAAAAAGTTGGTTTAAATTGATTAAAAATAACAAATATATAAATATATATATATATATATATAACTTACATTCCTAAAACACCTTATTTATGGAGATGATGAGTGGGAGGGATAATGAGTTAAAAAGGATATGAGAGAGATTGAGTGGGAAAAAAAAGAGATGAGAGACATATAATTAATTAGGGGTAAATTTGGAAAAAAAAGTATTAAATGATGAGACAAAAACAAAAGTGCATCTTGTATAAAAAATAAAGGGTTAACATGCAAAAATTGCAACGAATTATTTTCCTATGCGCATCCAATACAAATAACTATTTTTAGGTGCAAAACTAGACATCAATAGTTTTTTTTTCTTGCAATTATAGCAAGCAAGTACTTAACTTCTATCAATTATTATAGTTGTGAAACCCACAATTGTTTTCTAGACAGGCAGGAATAAAGGCAAAGTTATTGGCTCGGAAGATTGGATGGTCTAATATGCATGTGGTGGATGCACGAGGATTTAGTGGGGGCATTTGGTTATTTTGGGATTCAAGTTGTAACTTTTTGATTATTTCGACGGGTGAGCAATTTGTCCATGGAATGGTTAATGCAGGAAATGATAATAAATGGTCCCTTACAATTGTTTATGGACATCCTAATATTTACCCAAGGCGTCTGCTATGGTCTTCATTAAGAGACATTAGCCAGGTTGTTCGTGGGGGTTGGTTGGTAGTTGGGGATTTCAATGCTGTTTCGTGTCCTGAGGATAGATGGAGCATGAAAATTCGGGAAACCAGTGGAGTTGACAGATTTTTCCGAGAGTGGATTACTGATACTGGATTAATTGATATTGGCTTTAGTGGTCCTCGTTTTACATGGGGAACGTCATCTAGTCAAAGCAGAATGATAGAGCATTGGTAGATGGCAGATGGCATGCGCAGTTTCCAAATGCTTCGGTGCTTCATCTACCAAAGTACAAATCAGATCATTGCCCCATTCTGGTTAATACTGACAAGGTAGCGCATGGTGAGAATAAACAAAGGCCTTTCCGTTTCTTCGCCCCTTGGGTTATGCATGATGAATTCTCGGCTTTTGTTAAGCAACAATGGAATGTCAAGGAAGATTGGTGTGGATTTTTAGAAAATTTTACTGAGCAACTGAAAATTTGGAACAAAGAGGTATTTGGGAATTTAATTTATATGAAGAACAAGCTATATAGACGTTTTGATGGGATTAATACCACAATTGCTAGAGTTGGGCCATCAGTGAGATTAGAGAATTTGTAATGTGAATTATGGAAGGAACTTGAGAAAATCTTGGCCCAGGAGGATATTATGTGGATCCAATACTCTCGTGCTACTTGGTATATTCAGGGTGACCGAAATACAAGATATTTTCATTCAAAGGCAAATGGTCGAAGAAGAAGGAATCGGATCTTAGCTCTTAAACTTGATTCTCAAGAATGGTCTTATGATGAGCAAGAAATATGAGAATTTGGCAGTAATTTTTATATACGGAAATGAGTACGTACCAGGGGTCCTTGGTGTTTGGGTGTACTTATCCTGAGATTGACACAACTGACAGATGTGCTTTGGGAAGACAGGTTGATGAAATGGAAATTAAACGAGCTTTGTTCAATATGGGTTCTCTAAAAGCTCCGGGTTCAGATGGTTTAAATCCTCTTTTTTATCAGAGCCAATGGGATACGGTTGGTCTTTCAGTGACATCTTTGGTTAAAAGGGTATTTTCTAATCCAGATTGGGTACATAATATTAATGATACTCAAATTATACTTATTCCTAAAATTGATCATCCACAATCTTTCTGTGATTTTCAGCCAATAAGCCTCTGTAATGTAGTGTATAAGATTGTTACAAAAGTTATTTCAAATAGATTTAAATCTATTATGCCATTGGTTATGGCCCCGAACCAATGTAGTTTTGTGAAGGGGTGCCAAAGTACTGATAATATTATTCTAGTGCAGGAAATCATTCACTCTATGCGGAGCATGAAGAAGAAGCAGGGATTTATGGCAATAAAGATTAACTTGGAGAAAGCATATGACCGAGTCAGATGGAGTTTTCTTTTCGAATGCTTGAATGAACTGAGGATTCCTAAATACCTTTGTGACGTCATAAAAGCTTGTGTATCTACTCCGCAAATGCAGTTACTTTGGAATGGATGTGCTGCAAAATCTTTTTTCCCTTCCAGAGGAGTTCGTCAAGGAGATCCTATCTCACCGTATCTCTTTGTTATTATGATGGAGAGGTTGGGGCGTTTAATCCAGACTGCAGTAGAAGATGGAGATTGGAAACCTTTTAAGTTGTCCAGGCAAGGTACGCCGATTTCTCATGTCTTTTTCGCTGATGACCTTATTCTGTTTGCAGAAGCAAATATGGATCAAGCCGGGGTGGTGAAAGTCATACTGGATGATTTCTGTGATATTTCTGGTCAGAAAGTAAATAATGCAAAATCGCACATTTACTTCTCCAAGAATATGGGTAATAAGAGAAGAAAGGACATTAGTGAGTTCTTGAATTTTTCCCTGTCTTCCAACCTGGGAAAATATTTAGGAATGCCAATCTTGCATGGGCGAAGTACCAAGTCCTCATACAGATTTATTCTTAATAAGATGAATGTTCGACTAGCAAGCTGGAAACCAAACATGTTATCGATGGCAGCTAGACATACTCTTGTATCATCAGTCATGTCGGCTATGCTATCCTATGCAATGCAAACTATACCCCTCCTATTGGGTACCTGTGATGAGATAGACAAAAAGTGCAGGCAATTTCTTTGGGGAAGTACATCCACGAGTCGTAAGCCACACTTGGTGGCTTGGAGTCGTGTTTGTTCTCGGAAGAATGATGGTGGACTAGGCTTAAGACAAGCAAGGATTCAGAATCAGGCCTACATGACAAAATTGGGGTGGAGCTTGATACACAAACGAGATGCATTGTGGGTTCGTTTTCTTCGGGAGAAGTACAAGACGGGCAGTGATTTGGTGCTAGAAGTAGAAAAAAGACGGTCAGAATCAAGCACATAGAAGGGGATTAGACAAAATTGGGAAAGTGTAACTGATAGTATTGCTTGGAAGATTACTGATGGAACTTTGGTGTCTTTTTGGCATGATCTATGGGTTCCCCATTTTGACAGATTGGAAAGTTTGACACTTCAACCATTAACAGATGAAATAAGGGAATGGAAGGCGGCCGACTGTATTACTCCGTCGGGTCAATGGGATCTAGATAAGTTTGGGCATTTATTACCAAAAGATGTCGTGGTTGCAATCCAAAGAGTGAATATTAACCGCAATACTAGTGGTGATTTTCCTATTTGGAGATGGACATCTGATGGTAAATTTGCACTAAAAGCTGCGTACAAGAGGATAGCTGGGCAAGGTGAAAATAGTTCTTTGTTCGGATAGAGGCTTATATGGAAGCTGAAGGTCCCTCAACATTACATAATGTTTTTGTGGTTATGCACTCATGGTCGTTTACTGACTAATTTGGCACGAGCTCAACGGGGAATCCACATAAATGAGATGTGCCCTATTTGTTAAGATAAGACTGAATCAATTATGCATGTATTTCGAGATTGTGTGATGGTTAAAGAGATATGGAGTGAGTCATTACCTAGTCCATGGCATCGGCATTTCTTTGGCTCAGCTGATAAAAACATTTGGTTAACATGGTGTTTAAGCCGTCGTGATCATGTGTATGGCTATGAGTTTTGACATTGATTTACGGTCCTATGCAGGCACATTTGGTTGGCAAGGAATGACCATATCTTCAACAACAAACAATGGAGTAAGCAGGAGTCACTGGCACGTACTGGTTCCGTGTTGTCTTGGGGTATGTCTACCCACATGCAACCTAAGTCTTATACCGCAACAAGTAGGGGTTGGCGACCTCCACCTGCTGGGATGGTTAAAATTAATACAGATGGATCCAGGAATGAAACTACAGGATGCTGTACCTGTGGTGGGGTGATAAGGGATGAAAAAACGGATTTATTCAAGGGTTTATGTTTAGGATTGGAAGCAGATCGGTTATCACAATAGAGGCCTGGGGAATTTTGTGGGGTATGAAATTAGCTTGGGAAGGAGGATTTAGGCATATTATTGTTGAGAGTGACTGCAGCGAAGTACTGGATCTTATTCAAGGAATGATTCCTGATGAACATCATGATGCTACTTTAATCTTGGAAATTCATTCAATGCTGGAACGTGACTGGGATGTGGAGATATTACATTGCTGTAGGGAGGCGAATAGGGTAGCGGATTACTTGGCAAAAAGAGCATAGAATATGACGGTGGATTTTCTTGTGTTGGACAGAGAACCTGATGAAGTCAAAAGTCTGATCATGGAAGATGTTGCGAACCAATATATTTGTAATGAGTTAGTAGAATAGAGTCGGTAGGGCTATGTTTTCTCCTTTTCTATCCAAAAAAAAAAACTCACAATTGTTCCATTTGGCATGTACTATGCAGGAATTGTGTTGAAACATGGCATATCATTTTAAAATGTGGCAAATGGAAAATTCAATGCTTAATTGATTTAAACACCTACCTCATCTCTTCACCCATCAATGATCTATGTGCGCCTGAAGCCATACGCGTTCGACGGAGGTGAAGGAGCATGGAGAAGGCACAGTGATTTGGAATAAAGGTGTTGTCCTCACCCATAACCCAGTTTGATAGAGGTGATCTCTTCATCCATAACCTAGTTCGACGTCAGTGAAGCAGCTTGATGGACTCATCATCTTCTTCGAGTATGGCAAGATGCAAAAGACGGGTAGCTTTGCTTAGACAAGCAAGTCGAGAGGAGGTGTACGAAGCTTCGAGAAGGTTTTGCCACCATAGATTAGTCAAGTAAAGAAAGATTATTCAAGCAAAGAAAGAGGAAGAATGAGAAGATATTGAAGAATGAAATTATCAAATATAGGAAAATGAAGTCAAGAAACAAAGAAGTGATTGAATTGATGAGAATGAACAAGAGGGAGAAGAAGAAAGAAATTGAAGACATTAGTCAAGCAAGGAGTTATAAAAGGATTATGGAGAAAAATCAAGAAGAAAGAAAGAAGAAATTAAAGAAAGAAGAATTTACAAGATCTAATAGGGATATCAAGATTCAAGCTCTTAAAATTGATTCTGAAGGTATCTATGGTCAAATGGAAGTTGGAATGACTAAATTGGAAGTTAAAAGTCAAAAGTGCCTGGTTTTTCAAAATATTGGTTTTTATTTGAATAGAAGAAATTGTATTTGAATAAAAGGAGTTCTATTATAATAAGAGGACTTCTATTCGAATAATAGCTTGTTCGAATAGAAGCAATATTATTGGAATAACGTAGTGGACTCTGTTTCATTCAGCATAAGCGAGGTTCAGTAATTTGGTTATATCTCATAAACCACAACTCCGATTGAGGTAAAATTTAGTTCATATGAAACTAGACTTCCAATAAGTCATTTTAACAGCAAGATCAAGGTAAAAGGAGTTCATATGAAAGAGATATGAATTTTGAAAGATGACACTTATTATCAGCGTTGTATTTCATATTTAGTATTTTGAACATATCTCTTAAACCACAAATCTGATTGAGGTGAAACCTGATTCATATGAAACTAAACTTAAAATGCGACACACAAACACCAAGAGGAATTTCACAGGTGTTTAGATGAAAGAGATATAAATATTTAAAGTTGGTGCTCAAATTCAACACTATGTTCTAGAACAGTCGCTACAAATTGGATCATAACTTTTGGACTACAAAGTATTTTGAATTGATTCCAATTTCTATGAAAAATAGACTTAAAGAGCTTTCTGAAGATAGGTCATTTATCAAATTTAGAGCTATATCAAAAGAATCATACCTGTTAGAATCAATGGTTTATTCGGATAGAGGTTGCAGTATTTGAATAAGCTCTCCCTGTTTTGTAAGGAGTTTATTCGAATATCAATAAGTCTATTAGAATAAAATCATATATTTTTTATGAGAAGCTATTCGAATAATGAATTACTATTCGAATACATTTCAATTTTGAAAGATTATTCGCATAGAGGTAAGTGTATTCGAATATAGGGCTCTTCATTTGTTATCAATTTATTCGAATACTGAAGTGATTATCTGAATATGCTTCACTGTTTGAGAAAACTATTCAAATATAAACATGAGTATTTGAATACAACTGCTCAACAAAAACAAGAGTATATTTGAATACAAAAGGGATTATTCTAATAACATCACCTTTTCTGAAGAAGCTATTCGAATAAGGAACTGATTATTTTGATATACTTCAAGTTCTGAAAGTTTATTATTCGAATAGAGGATGAAGTATTCGAATAAGGATTATTCATTATCAAAGAAGGCTATTTGGCCCTCTCGATTTCCTCTCTCAAACAACCTTAAAGACTTTGAAACTCATACCCTTCAAAACCTAGCTTGGTTAATTCCGTTTTTTCCCAATTTTCCTTATGTTTAGTTCTTTTTTATTTCTATTAGGTTCAGTCATTTTTAACACCATTGTTTACAAAGTCCTACAGCATCACCTTCAATCTTTTGCCACCTCAACATTCAAACATTAACCACTCACCCATTCTGGTAAAAAAAAAAAAATTCCATCCATGTACATAACATCTTATTAACGAGCTTGTTATAATTGCTACAAAAAAAATTGTTGATGTCTAGTTTTGTACCCAAAAATAGTTATTTGTGTTGAATGCATATAGGAAAATAGTTTGTTGCTATTTTTACACCTTAATCCAAAAATAAAACCCCCTCTAAAGTACAGTTCTTAATTCTTATATTTTGAACCAGAGGAAGTATTCCATGTATATTCTTTTTCTTTTTTTATTAAAACCCGGATAACATTAACATTACTCATCAAGAGTCAGAGACCATACAAGAAATTACATCATCTCTTTCCCCCCCCCCCCCCACTAGACGGGGGCTTGATCAAATAAACAAAAGTTTCCTTCTAGGCTATGTGATGTTTTTGCTAACCTATTTGCTAAGTGAAGATTTTCTTTATATCTATGCCTAACTAAGACTTGCAAATCCATGTTAAGAATAAATCTAGTGTCCTGGATAATGTCCCTAAAAGGGTGATCAACATCACAATCCCTAATACACAAATTAATAGCTTCAATGCAGTCAGACATTACAACAATCTTCCTGAAGCCCCTGTTCCAACACAATTGCAATCTATTAATGATCCCAAGGCGTTCTACAATTGCTGGTGGAATAGAGGCTTATTTATAGCTGAAACCATAAATCCATATTCCTTCTTCATCCTTCAATACTCCACCACATCCACTGTTGCCGTTGTCTAATACCGACCCATCGACTTCCAAAGTAATGCCTCCTGGACCTTGACTTGTGGGTTCATTCTACATATTTTCAATGTATATTCTAAAATACCTTAGTCATATTTCTTAATTTTCTTCTTCCCTCTCCATCTTAATTGTTTAAAGTGCATCAATAGGGATAAACTAGAAAAAAATTGATAAATATGAAAATTATATCTTATATTTAAGATCAAGATTAACTCTCTAAATATGTCATATATTAAAGACTAGAGGGAGTAATATGTTTTTTTTTTTAAAAAAAAAAAAGGCAAAAATCTCCGTCAACTGATTAGTTCACTATGCTCATTATCAATACCTTCTTCAACTGGTATTCACAATGAGTTTATTTCCATGTAATATTCTATACTACTCTCTAGTCCCACAGGTTGATATTATAGAAAGCCTTTTAGAAGTTGTTATTGGTAATTTTTACAAGATGCTTCATGATTTTAAGGAGCGTTCATAATTGTTTTTAATATATGCCTATATTTAATAAAGATGATATAAAGAAGGGAAAATGACAGAAAAAAACTATTTGAATTACCAAAACCTCAAAATGTCTACTAAATTAGCAAAAAGACATATAAGTCATCAAGGAAGAATCTAGGATTTTAAATTTGAGTGTTTTTACCAAAATACCTTTCAAATTTAAGAAAAAGGGCAAGGACCATTGCCGGTACCAATCCACTGGCTAGTCGACCGCCGAAGCTCCGGTGACAACTTGAGTTCCCCAAATTGTCACTGTGTATACTCAAGTTACTAATTGCTATTCTAAAGTTATCACTGCCTATATTGAACTTGTTAATGATGCTACCCTTATCAGGCGTCATTGATAATTTGAGTATAGCAATTAGCACCTTAGGTATAGAGATTGACAATTTGGGAAGCTCAAGTTGTCAATTGCATATACTCAAGTTATCAACGATGCTTAATAGGGGATAATTGCTAATTACTATACTCAAGTTGTTATTACTAATACCCAAGTTGTATTGACAAGTTAAGTATAGGTAATGACAACATTAGAACAACAATTAATAACTGAGGTATACACAGTGACAACTTGGGAAGCTCAAGTTGTCAATTCCTATATTCAAGTAGTTAATCACTTTACTCAAGTTGTCACCGAACCGCCAAAACATTGGTGTTGGTGGCTAGCAAGGGTTCTTGCCCTCTTTCTTTCCCTCAATTTGAGGGATATTTTGGTAAAAACAGTCAAACTTCAAAAAATCAAACTCCTCCCCAATCACCTCTCTGTCTTTTTCCTTTTTCGTCAGACCTTATGGGGTTTCCCAAATTCAAATAGTACTTTTTGGTCTTTTTCCAATAAAGAACCATTTGGCGAATTGGTGGAGTGTTTTTTTTTTTTTTTAACTTCCATTTGAAATGAGTGGCTCGGTTGGCCCCACTAAGCCTCCACCCGCTCACTAGGTCACCTGTGTTGGGCTTCCTGAGTGACAATGGGCACCTTCTAATACGAGGATAAATAATAGACTAATAGAGAATGAAGAATGATCTCAACTCAACCTCCGTTTTAATCCCTCCATTTTTTATAAGATAAAATTATGGGAGAATCCCTGAAAAGGAAACTAGAAATTGGGAAATAACAGATCAGTCATTTCACAAAAAAAAAAAAAAATTGAGAATTCCTAATCAGGTTTTGACATTTCTAATCAATTTTTTATAAAAAAACTCATATATCAGTTCCCAATTTCCAGGTTTTTTTTTAAGGATTCTCCTTAAAATTATTTAATATATATATATATATTCATTAATGAAATAATTTTAACTAATCGATGCCTTCACTTTACCCCATATTTCTTACTTCTTCTATCTTCAGTTAATGTTCATTATATTCTTAAATTTATTTGGAAAAATTATGGTGAAGGACCTCGAGAAAATAATATTTATTAAGGAATATCATAAAAATTGTACTCCATCCAGTCTTAAATATATGACATATTTTGTAGTACAAATTTACAATTTGCACTATAAACTATGTCCTATATTTAGAACCAGAGGTAGTAATTATTATAAGGGACTACATATCAAAATATGTAATTGAAAATACTAAATTGCCATCCATGCTTCTCCCTCTCCTTTGCTTTTATTCTTATGATAAGACAGCATCTCACAAACCCTGACTAGCATAAGGGATTATCTATAACTGCAACTGGACTAAAAATTGCAATTAAATTTGTTAATGGACACTATTTTTTATCCAAAACCCAGTGAGTCACGGAAAGAACAACAAAGTCCATCCAAACTGTTGTCCAATGAAGAATAAGAAGAATTCCTTCCCTTTAGTTTCTGGCCCATCAAAATTATCCAATGCAATTTTTCATAAATCCTAACCAAATCAAGGATGTGGTTATGAATAGAAACATATCCATCCACGTATCCTATCCCGTTTAGGTTTCTATATCCAAAATAGAATAATTTTAATTAAATGTTTATTCAAAACCAACGCGGGTTGGCGCAAGTAGTAAGAGGCTTGCGTTCCCTTAAACGTTTTAGTCCTAGGTTCGATCCTTGAGGCGGCGTATATGGAAAAAATCCGTTTGGGAGGGTTGCCTCCATATTAAGCTCGACAATACCCAAGGGATTAGTCATTGGGCTCGCTCCAGTGAATACCTGCCTAGCAAAAAAAATATTTATTCAAAGAATTGTGCTTAGCCCAATGCACTGGAGTGCTCCAGGAAGATCCATATGAAATAAGAAAGATTCATATGGCATGGAGTAAGAATGATTCAAGGAACGTTCAGGCATATGCTTTTGCTAGTAATCTCTCTCGTGAGGAATTTCGAAAGTCACATGATTGTGTATTTGAAATTAGTGTGTGTTTGGTTTCACCTTTGAAACCATGGTTTTAGCCCAAACTATGATTTTAAAAATAAAGTATTCAAATACTTATTAAAAACCCAAAATAGTTTTTAACTCTTGAAATCATGGTTTGGGTTAATGTATCCAAACACTCTTTAGAGCCTTTAGGCCAATTTTTGAGTTTGAAGTTATTGCTTATTATACGAATGAAAGAGAAGACGAAGAAGCAGCACATTGAGGGCAAATTAGTATTTTTAATTTTATATTTTGATATTTGATCCTTTTATTATGATCATCCTTAATAAATATTATTTTCTCTATGTCCTTTATCCTAATTTTCCCAATTTATTTCGAAGTTAAAAATTTGTGTTCATTTATTAGAAATATTTTGTTGGCAAGAAAATTGATAAATATGTTAAACAATTACTTCCCCCGATACAATTCATAAATAACATATTATCTCATGTAAGCCTTGTCCTAAATATAAATAAAAACACGTGTTTGTTTAAAAAATTAATTTTTTATTTCATTTTTACCCTCAATTAATTATATCTCTCTTTTATTTTCCCACACTCATTCTCTCTCACCTCTTTCTAAACTCATCATTTTCATAAATAAAGGATGTAATTAAAAAGAGAAATACACCTCTTACGTACATACATACATATATATTGCTTTTAACTAATTTTAATTGATATTTTAATATGAGTGATTTGAATAGTTGTTAGTAATAAAAACACATAAGGGAGTATACTTTTTAAAATTTGTGAATTGTTTTATAAACATCACATTCTCCAAAATTGTTTTATTGTAACAAGTCTTTCAACGAAACAGGGCGTTATAATAAGAGGTTGGATTCTAACACTTCAATTCTGTGTTAAAAAAGCGAATCATCATTGTACTAAGCATCTTTCCTCTGACTTGTCTTCTCCAGAAAATCCAAAGCAAGTAGGTACAATAATACACACCACGCATGTGGAGTCACTAGACCATTTACTAAAGCAACAAACATTTCATAACACAAGAAATAAAAAAAAAAAAAAGAAGAATGTTAACATGGGCCCCATATTAAACATTGGTACTCCTTCTAGTTCTAATTATAGGACAAAGTTGATTTTTTTGAAAATATTAAGGAAACCAATTAAATCACTTTATATTATTTATATTTATATTTTTTTTCTTTAAAATAATTAATTTGACTAATAAACTGATATATAATTTAAGGATACTAAAAATATAAATAATGATTTAATTGGCTTCCTTAATTTCTTTAAAAAAGTCAACTTTATCTTATAATTAAGACCGGAGAAAGTATAAATTATAGCAAACCCAATATGATTGTTTTATTTTTTTTCCCGTGTATAGAATGAATATAATTTTAAAAATTCTAGACTTCTTGATGGAGGATGATTTTAGCACAAGTTACAACAATAATTTTCTTTGTTAATAATTGTTGCTGCTTATTTTTTTTTTTTCATTGCAATTAAGACACCCTAAATAGAAACTCTTCATACAGGGTATTACACATTATACGAAAAAATAAAAGAACAAAATTAGTCGGTATGTAAATGCATAGCATCACCCTATTGAACTTTCTATTGTTCCCATTTTTGTTTGTGCTTTACATAAAAATGTTAAATGGCAACCAATAACTTTGTAACTTAGTGACATGAGAGCTTTCGTGTAAGTGTGACTGTGTGAGGTTGTAGGTTCAATCCTGCTTATAACTTTAAACTGTCTGTGCTTGCCCCTTCAATTGAAAAAAAAAAAAAATGTTTAATGGCAAAATGGTTAGATAATTGAGCAACTTTCAGATGTACATGTTTTCATTTTTTTCAATATAAGAAAGCAGAATGATATACAACATTTTTAATTATGTTCACAGTAAAGAATGTCAATGATGTAAGTGAGATCTCTTCCTCAGTCTGCACCACAATCCATTTTTTGTGTGAATGGTTGCCCCAGTAACTAGTTCCACTGATTCAGGATTTCCCTTCAATTCCACATCAAATTTTTGCAGCAACATGGCCAGAGCTATAGTAGACTCCATGAGAGCAAATTGGTCCCCAACACATTTTCTAGGTCCCCCACCAAAAGGCAAGAAAGCAAAATCTGATATAATCTGATCAAGTGCACATTGACCAATTACATTCCAAAATAAATCATGCTTCAATAAGGTGATTAAATACACAAAGGCCCTGTTAAGTACGCAGAGCTATATTTTGATGGATTGGGGTTTTGTTCTGAACTGGGTATGGGAATGGGACTGAGGCTTTAAAATTACGTTTAGTTTGAAGTAATATTGGAAGGATATGCTTTTATTAATTTTATTTTATAATCAATCATACATTATGAAAAGACTACAACCTCTAATGTTCTTAAACAATTAAAAAGCATCTTATCATGTTAGTTTTGTTCTGGTGATAACAAGAATTGATGTTGCTTTTAACTTGCTTATAAATTTGATTTGGGCCAAAATAGCTTTTGCTAAATGATAAGTAATCGTGTGAAGGACAACATTAACTCAATAGGGACCAAACTGAAACTTCCATAATAACAAAGATGTGGATTTAAGCCTCCAATAAAGTTAGGGATTAGAAGAAAACCTCATTTGGATACAAGGCTCCAGGACTTCGGGATGGATCAAAGCCCGCCCATCCTTCAATTTCTTCATTCTTTCTTTGCACCAAAAACCTCTCTGGTTCAAATTCATGAGGAGAGTCCCAAAAGTATGGAGATCTATGGAGGTTATATACCTGCATTAGCAAATCTTGTGAGATGAACAAATTGTGAAACCAAGGTCTATGGGTGTCTCAGCACCCACATATACAGGTCATGCATACACGCAGGTATGGGTATATGTATGTTTATTATTGAGATCTCTAACACAAGAAGTCTTAAATCCCTAATTAATACTACCTCCAGTCCTTAAGATCTAACTTGTAGGTAATTACAATATAGATTTTATATCAAGTACCGGAGGTGGTAATTACAATATGGGCTTTCATGGTGTTGATAAATCAAAATATAGACAATTTTAATCTACATAACTGAAAAATGTATGTTCCTGTAAAACATGAGATGACAGTAAACCAAAAAACTCCATGCATTTAAGACGTCAAAAATCGGTACTCACAGATATGAAGAGATCAGTCCCAGCAGGAATCGCATAACCATCTTTATTTCCTTTGTATCCTCCTGTAAAGTGACATAAACATCCTCACGGACTTTAAAAGGAGAAAGAAAAAATAAAATCACGTCTAAGATGAATGTAGAAATTGATTTTGGTCTAAAGGCAGCTGTGGAGCAAACTGTTTACATGACACAGGGTCTGTCTCCCTGGATTAGGACTCCTTATACATGGCACAGTATCTTTTAAGATCTACTTTCATGGGATTGGCTTGTTTCCAAGCCCTTCTAGTGAAATTCATTTTATCACAGTTGATCAGTTATCAAGGGTTTCTCTGCCCCTAGTCAATCGGCAGAGACTAATTTGCCCTTTTGAGTTGGCCTTGAGCAGCTTCCTTGTTTCCACTCAGTTCTAAATGGATTCCTGATCTTTCTACAGTATCTGCACCACACTCCTTTTCTTCTTTTGGAACATATTAGTAATGTCTTGTGTGTTCTCGCTTTGAAGATAAATAATTCTTAGCCATCAATAAATTGAGGTTGCAATTTGTTCTCTATCATTTTCTATTTCAGACAATGAAGGGGATATTGAGTGGGGAAAGCATGTCATAAGAATTATCTTCAATAGGAGCTTTGGCTTGATGCTACTTCACCAGAGTTGTTTCCAGAGCATTGGCTCAGTAAATTACCGTCGTCCCAATTATTATTATTTGATATTTAATCTTTGACTTTGAAAGTTTGGTTATTTTCCCTTTTTACATGTTTTTGCTCCGCAACAGAAACGTCTCATTTTCATGGGGGGTTCAACAAAAAGCAATACCTGGTAACACATCTGACTTTAGTGAACGTCTAATCAGCAAAGGAGGTTGTGGATACAAACGAAGAGCCTCTATTACAATGAGTCTAATGTACCTGAAAGCACGCAACATATGTTAACAAACTGTACTGGAAGCACAGAAGCATGACTAGCTCAATGCTGAAGCTTCCATGTTTAGGCATAACAAAATTAACAAGCTAAGTGGGCTTGCATCAAACTTGCCCTGTTTTTCAGTCATGCCAAAAAGGTAAATACTAGAGAAAATCACATAAAGGTCCCAACCGAAGAAACGAATATCTGAAAAGTCCCATAACTTGTCAATGGTGCCACTTTTCAGATATCATTTGTCATGGACAAGTTATGGGACTTTTCAGATATTATTTTCCTTAGTTGGGATCTTGGTGTGATTTTCCCTAAATATTATTTAAATGGTATGGAAACCTTAAAAAAGAAAAAGAACTCTCACTTGATGACCATAGTCTAGATGTAGAAATTGTAACAAATACAAACCCCTAAAAGATAAGAAAATATAAATTTCCAATTAAGCATCCGATCAATTTAAGACATTTGAAAGGTATAGAAAGAGAAACAAAGTCAGTTATGACTGAAAACAAGAACCTACGATATCCCATCCTGCAGGTTAGTATTATTACCAATTCTTTCAACACTTGTAACCCTTATTGAAATCCCCTATATTAATAAATAGCAAATCCACATCATGAATGAATAACTGCAATTAAGCACAATTATTCTTTATCTAGTATGCGGGTATGCTGTTTTTTTTTTTCTTTTTCTTAGGAAATATTATTGTTAGCAATGCTTCATCATTTTTGAATTTTTTGTTGAATAAAATAATGGATATCAAACCTTTAACAGTTAATAAAAAACAATGATCGGACTTTGGAACCTACTGCAGATTTTTAAGTGATTCAAGGGTTGGTCTCCCGTCTCCCAGAACTGAATCCACCTCTGCTTGAGCTTTCTTCATTTTAGTCGTATTCTGCAATTAGCAAGTTAACATGGATCAAGATGGGTACCAGAGAGAATATGTTCTGTTGAAAAGAAGCCATGGAACAACTAAATTTGTCCATCATAAACAATAAGCAACGTCTAACATATGCCGAGTTAAACATACTTGCGCTAGCAGGAAACATGCCCATGTCAGAACTGCAGCTGTGGTCTCATGACCAGCAATAAGCATTGTCATTAAGTCATCCCTCAGCTGTCAAAGAGAACAGAAGGAAATATAAGCAGACATATTTTGCCCCTTTATATAAATAACTCTAAAACCTTCGCTTCCTCACTAGTCTAACCTTGGATTAGCTTCAGTTTAACTCCGATCTGACTCACTAACCTTTATCCCAATATCTTAATCAGTTCAGTAGCCAGTACAGTTTTAATAACCTTTATACTGCCTCTACTTATAAATTTAGGAAATTGACATTTGACTATTTGAGGACCTTGCATGCATCTCCAATCTAACTCCCTGACTATTAAAAAATCTTGTTTGAAATACTTTAAAGTTTAAAACGTGTTTCAAACAAGTTATTTTCAACTGACTTGCATGGTATTTTTAAGTGAGTTGTCAAGACATTTCATCCTAATTATCTATTTTTCCCCTGATAATATTATCTAACCCCATAATTCGTTACACTAATTTCTGTCACATTTTATAATTTGATATAAAAACAATTACAAAATCCTATTTCTCAAAAAAATGCATTGTGCCGGAAAATTATTCTCATTGACAGTTAAAAATAAGTGAATTTTTTTATTGGAGAATAAAGAGACGCTCCCATGATAAAAGGAGCCACCTATAAGTTGAATTAGGTATTTTGCATCTTAGCATTCATACATTTATAAAGTGATTGATGACACAAATGTTAACAAGTCATATCTTCCTTTTTATTTTTTAACTATTTCCTCTTGAATATTAAAAAAAAAAATCCCTAGGCTACTGAGTATTCAAATTATCAAAAACTTTCTAAACCTCTTCTCTTTGTTTTTTTTTTTTTGGGAAAATTAATCTTTAAATCATTATAGTTTTAACTCAGTTGTAACTCAGTCCCTACACTTTAATTTAATGCTACTCAGTCCATCTAATTTTGACTCAATTGTAACTCATCAATTCCTGAATTTTCACTTACTGCAACTCGGTCTTTGTAATTTTAACCATTTACTACTGAGATCAATGGTTACACAATACCTAAGGGAACCCATGTGCTTGTGAGTGCTTGGGCCATTGGAAGAGAGCCCAAGTACTGGACTACTTCACAATTTGATGCAGAAGAGTTTGCTCCTGAAAGATTCATGAATAGTTCTGTTGACTATAAAGGGTCCAACTTTGAGTATATTCCATTTGGTGCAGGTAAGAGAGTGTGTCCTGGCATGTTGTTTGGTCCTGCTATTACAGAGATTCTTCTGGCAAATTTGTTGTGTTATTTTGATTGGCAACTTCCTTCTGGGACTACTCCAAACTCCCTAGACATGACTGAAGTTTTTTTGGCCTCAGTTTTCAAAAAGAAAGAGCCCCTCATCCTTGTTCCCACTCCTCATGGTGATCTTGTGTGCAAGTAGTTGTTGAGTGAACTTTGAAGTGAGATTGGGAATAAATCGGATTATTAGTTTTACATGTCTGTGATTAATAAGAGATGCCTTTAATGTAATATTCCGCTATATGGATCATATGATTGATGTTATTTTAATTTGCTCTGTCAACAACCAAATATTTAAATAAATTATTAACTAAAAGATATCGCTCCATAATATCATTAAGTATTCTCTTCGGTTTTCTTCAACTTCTTTTTAGAAGACTTCGTATTGCTCAATCAGCCCTCCTAACTGACGCATTCAACCCCCTTACATAACAACTTTGTATCATTTTTCTCTTTCTTATTTTCTTTCATAATTTCATCTCTACCTTATAAGCAAGTCAAAATTATATACAGGACTAAAACATTAATTTTGTCTCTCTTTTTATCTTATAGTTGGAGATTCATGCAATCACACAATCTTTTCCAAAACCCACTTTGTGGTACTTGCTGTTCAAGAGGATCCTTAAACATGGCCACCTCACCTAATTCCTCAAATGCATCAACAAGGTTCTGGAGCCTAGCCACAAACTCAATCATAAGACTTGTGAATGTAGCAAGAGACAATGAACTAGCACTCTCATATGTCTTTGATTCTTCCTCAATTATCACTGCATGTGCCTTAAAAGGGACATGTGCCGGCCAAGATACCGGCTTATTTGCCCCCATATTGGGCTCAACAGTACCCGAGATATTAGTCATCGAACCCGCTCCAGTGAATACCCTGCATAGCAAAAAAAATGTTTATTCAAAGAATTGTGCTTAGCCCAATGCATTGGAGTGCTCCACGAAGATCCATATGAAATAAGAAAGGTTCATATGGCATGGAGTAAGAAAGATTCAAGGAACGTTCAGGCATATGCTTTTGCTAGTAATCTCTCTCGCTTTCTTGAGGAATTTCGAAAGTCACATGATTGTGCTTTACAGTTAGATTTATTTAGAGCCTTTAGGCCAGTTTTTGAGTTTGAAGCTATTGCTTATCATATGAATGAAAGAGAAGACGAAGAAGAAGCACGTGGAGGGAAAATTAGTATTTTTAATTTTATATCTTGATATTTGATCCTTTTATTATGGTCCTCCTTAATAAATATTATTTTCTCTAGGTCCTTTATCCTAATTTTCCCAATTTATTTTGAAGTGGGCTAAAAATTTGTGTTCATTTATTAGAAATATTTTGTTGGCAAGAAAATTGATAAATATGCTAATCAATTACTCCCCCCCCCCCCCCGATACAATTCATAAATAACATATTATCTCATATAAACCTAGTCCTAAATATAAATAAAAATACGTGTTTGTTTAAAAAACTAATTTTTTTTATTTCATTTTTACCCTCAATTAATTATACCTCTCTTTCATTTTCCCACACTCATTCTCTTTCACCTCTTTCTACACTCATCATTTTCATAAATAAAGGGCATAATTAAACAGAGAAATACATACATACATACATAAATACTGCTTTTAACTAATTTTAACCAATATTTTAATATGTGTGATTTGAATAGTTGTTAGTAATAAAAACACATAATGGAGCATACTTCTTAAAATTTGTGAATTGTTTTATAAAAAACATCACATTCTCCAAAATTCTGTCTTATAGTAACAAGTCTTTCAACGAAACAGGGCATTATAATAAGTTAGAAGACGTTGGATTCTAACACGTCACTTGTGTGTTAAAAAAGGGAATCATCATTGTACTAAGCATCTTTCCTCTGACTTGTCTTCTCCAGAAAATCCAAAGCAAGTAGGTACAATGATACACACCATGCATGTGGAGCGTCACTAGACCATTTACTCAAGCAACAAAGATCTCACAACACTAGAAAAAACAATACAAAAGGAAGAATGTTAACATGGGCCTACATTAAACTTTGGTATAAATTATAACAAACCCAATATGATTGTTTTATTTATTTATTTTCCTGTGTATAGAAAAAGGTATTGAAAACCGGACCGAATACTAAATCAATCGAGATATTAGATTAAAGGTCAATGGGTCATATAGAAGTCAAACTGGAGCTAAGTCGGGGCTAAACCGATGAGAAAATAAAGATTTTATGCTTATTTATATGATATTCTGTGTAAAATAAAAAAAATTATTATTTTTAAACTAAAAAATGGGTGAATTGGTCCGTACAGTTCACCGCCGGACCAAACCAGTTGGACAGCCTATTCACCGGTTTGTAGGCCGAACCGGCCGGTCCAATCCGATCTAGTTTTAATACTCTGATAGAGAATGAATAGAATTTTAAAAATTCTAGGCTTCTTGATGGAGGATGATCTTAACACAAGTTACAACAATAATTTTCTTTGTTAATAATTGTTACAGCTTATTTATTTTTTCATTACAATTTAAGACACCCTAAATAGAAACTCTTCATATAGGGTATTACACATTATAAGACAAAATTAAAAAAAAAAACAAAATTAGTCGGTTTGTTAATGCAAAGCATCACCCTATTGAACTTTCTATTGTTCCCATTTTTGTTTGTGCTTTACATAAAACTGTTAAATGGCAACCAAAAACTTTATAACCTAGTGACATGAGATCTTTCATATAAGTGTGAGGTTGTAGGTTCAATCCTGCTTATAACCTTAAACTGTTTGTACTTACCCATTTAATTTTTTAAAAAAAATGTTGAATAGAAAAATGGTGAGATAATTGAGCAACTTTCAGATGTATATGTTTTCATTTTTTGCAAAATAAGAAAGCAGAATGATATACAACATTTTTAATAATGTTCACAGTAAAGAATCAATGATGTAAGTGAGATCTCTGCCTCAGTCTGCACCACAATCCATTTTTTGTGTGAATGGTTGCCCCAGTAACTAGTTCCACTGATTCAGGATTTCCCTTCAATTCCACATCAAATTTTTGCAGCAACATAGCCAGAGCTATAGTAGACTCCATGAGAGCAAATTGGTCCCCAACACATTTTCTAGGTCCCCCACCAAAAGGCAAGAAAGCAAAATCTGATATAATCTGATCAAGTGCACATATTGACCAATTACATTCCAAAATAAATCATGCTTCAATAAGGTGATTAAATAATACCCTGTTTAGTACGCAGAGCTATATTTTGATGGATCGAGGTTTTGTTCTGAATTGGGAATGGGACTGAGGCTTTAAAATTACGTTTAGTTTGAAGTAATATTGGAAGGATATGCTTTTATTAATTTTATTTTATAATCAATCATACATTATGAAAAGACTACAACCTCTAATGTTCTTCAACAATTAAAAGGAATCTTATCATGTTAGTTTTGTTCTGGTGATAACAAGAATTGATGTTGCTTTTAACTTGCTTATTAATTTGATTTGGGCCAAAATCGCTTTTGCTAAATGATAAGTAATCGTGTGAAGGACAACAGTAACTCAATAGGGACCAAACTGAAACGTCCATAATAACAAAGATGTGGATTTAAGCCTCCAATAAAGGTAGGGATTAGAAGAAAACCTCATTTGGATACAAGGCTCCAGGACTTCGGGATGGATCAAAGCCCGCCCATCCTTCAATTTCTTCATTCTTTCTTTGCACCAAAAATCTCTCTGGTTCAAATTCATGAGGAGAGTCCCAAAAGTATGGAGATCTATGGAGGTTATATACCTGCATTAGCAAATCTTGTGAGATGAACAAATTGTGAAACCAAGGTATATGGGTGTCTCAGCACCCACATATACAGGTCATGCATACACGCATGTATGGGTATATGTATGTTTATTATTGTGATCTCTAACACAAGAAGTCTTAAATTCCTAATTAATATACCTCCGGTCCTTCAGATCTAACTTGTAGGTAATTCCAATATAGATTTTATATTAAAGACCAAAGGTGGTAATTACAATATGGGCTTTCATGGTGTTGATAAATCAAAATATAGACAATTTTAATCTACATAACTGAAAAATGCATGTTCCTGTAAAACATGAGATGACACTAAACCAAAAAACTCCATGCATTTAAGACGTCAAAAATCGGTACTCACAGATATGAAGAGATCAGTCCCAGCAGGAATCGCATAACCATCTTTATTTCCTTTGTATCCTCCTGTAAAGTGACATAAACATCCTCACGGACTTTAAAAGGAGAAAGAAAAAATAAAAGCACGTCTAAGATGAATGTAGAAATTGATTTTGGTCTAAAGGCAGCTGTGGAGCAAACTGTTTACATGACACAGGGTCTGTCTCCCTGGATTAGGACTCCTTATACATGGCACAGTATCTTTTAAGATCTACTTTCATGGGATTGGCTTGTTTCCAAGCCCTTCTAGTGAAATTCATTTTATCACAGTTGATCAGTTATCAAGGGTTTCTCTGCCCCTAGTCAATCGGCAGAGACTAATTTGCCCTTTTGAGTTGGCCTTGAGCAGCTTCCTTGTTTCCACTCAGTTCTAAATGGATTCCTGATCTTTCTACAGTATCTGCACCACACCACACTCCTTTTCTTCTTTTGGAACATATTAGTAATGTCTTGTGCGTTCTCGCTTTGAAGATAAATAATTCTTAGCCATCAATAAATTGAGGTTGCAATTTGTTCTCTATCATTTTCTATTTCAGACAATGAAGGGGATATTGAGTGGGGAAAGCATGTCATAAAAATTATCTTCAATAGGAGCTTTGGCTTGATGCTACTTCACCAGAGTTGTTTCCAGAGCATTGGCTCAGTAAATTACAGTCATCCCAATTATTATTATTTGATATTTAAGCTTTGACTTTGAAAGTTTGGTTATTTTCCCTTTTTATATGTTTTTGCTCCACAACAGAAACGTCTCATTTTCATGGGGGGTCCAACAAAAAGCAATACCTGGTAACACATCTGACTTTAGTGAACGTCTAATCAGCAAAGGAGGTTGTGGATACAAACGAAGAGCCTCTATTACAATGAGTCTAATGTACCTGAAAGCATGCAACATATGTTAACAAACTGTGCTGGAAGCACAGAAGCATGACTAGCTCAATGCTGAAGCTTCCATGTTTAGGCATAACAAAATTAGCAAGCTGAGTGGGCTTGCATCTAACTTGCCCTGTTTTTCAGTCATGCCCAAAAGGTAAATACTAGGGAAAATCACATAAAGATCCCAACCGAAGAAAATAATATCTGAAAAGTCCCATAACTTGTCAATGGTGCCACTTTTCAAATATCATTTGTCATGGACAAGTTATGGGACTTTTCAGATATTATTTTCCTTAGTTGGGATCTTGGTATGATTTTCCCTAAATATTATTTAAATGGTATGGAAACCTAAAAAAAAAAAAAGAACTCTCACTTGATGACCATAGTCTAGATGTAGAAATTGTAACAAATACAAACCCCTAAAAGATAAGAAAATATAAATTTCCAATTAAGAATCCGATCAATTTAACACATTTGAAAGGTATAGAAAGAGAAACAAAGTCAGTTATGACTGAAAGCAAGAACCTACGATATCCCATCCTGCAGGTTAGTATTATTACCAATTCTTTCAACACTTGTAACCCTTATTGAAATCCCCTATATTAATAAATAGCAAATCCACATCATGAATGAATAACTGCAATTAAGCACAATTATTCTTTATCTAGTATGCGGGTATGCTGTTTTTTTTTCTTTTTCTTAGGAAATATTATTGTTAGCAATGCTTCATCATTTTTGAATTTTTTGTTGAATAAAATAATGGATATCAAACCTTTAACAGTTAATAAAAAACAATGATTGGACTTTGGAACCTACTGCAGATTTTTAAGTGATTCAAGGGTTGGTCTCCCGTCTCCCAGAACTGAATCCACCTCTGCTTGAGCTTTCTTCATTTTAGTCGTATTCTGCAATTAGCAAGTTAACATGGATCAAGATGGGTACCAGAGAGAATATGTTCTGTTGAAAAGAAGCCATGGAACAACTAAATTTGTCCATCATAAACAATAAGCAACGTCTAACATATGCCGAGGTAAACATACTTGCGCTAGCAGGAAACATGCCCATGTCAGAACTGCAGCTGTGGTCTCATGACCAGCAATAAGCATTGTCATTAAGTCATCCCTCAGCTGTCAAAGAGAACAGAAGGAAATATAAGCAGACATATTTTGACTCACAGTGATACTTCGAAGATAACAGCATCCCAATACAAGTCCAAAAGGCCAAATAGTCTTCTCATGTTTCTCAACATGCAGATACATGGGAGGCTTGAAAAGCCAAATCAAACCCCACAATATATCACAGAAAATGGAATATTGGGGAAACATCCTGGATCAGATTTCTTAGTACATTCAGTTGGTCCACCAAACTGTTTGACTACTTATCTAATGAACAAAATATTTAGCCTGCTCAGAGGAATTAAGAATTTCTGAAATTTAAATCTGGAAGAGAAATACCTGCCGATCATCAACATCAGCTCCCCGCATATCGACTAGGAAACGCAAAAGACTTGCATCCTGTTGCAAGCTTCTTTCTTAGCAACAGTTCAATGAAAATGAGATACATACAAAACTCCAAATTTGCAATGGATTTATGTAGATAGTTTAATATTTGCAAGTAGGTATGGTACTCTGAAAGATATACAAGCACCTTCAAATTTAAGTAGTCCCTTTGTTGCAGTTTCTCAACATCTTCTTCCTGCCAGAGAAAATACAGATAATCAGGAAATACACAGGTCAAAAGAAAAGAAATTCAACAGCAACAATTTGGTGATGGATCCAAGATTCTATGATAAAAGATGTGCAGAGTAGTGTGAAAAGACTCTCCTTTCAATGCAGCAGACACAGACCATAAAAATGGCTAGATAGTAGAGATGCTGGTAAAAGAATGCAAAAGACCATAAGGAAAGCACGCGAGTGTACTCATCACTATAGATCTCAAATGCATAAACAACAGTGATGAATTGAAACTCAAAAATACTTTATCACCTGTCTGCTATCTTTTGCATTTTTTATAAGCCCGTCAAGACAGCTATTAATAATCTTCAGATCATTCTGAAACTTTCTTTGCCTTGGGACTATCCACCTAGCCAATGGAATTTTCCAATATGGAATGTAGAAAGTGGATCTATGCTCAGCTTCAAAAAGGGTGCCATAGACTGCCTATAACACATTTTAAAGTAGAAGGTCTAATCACTGTCCAATCAATGGCTTTAAAAAATAAATATATTTGAAGGACGTAAAACTATCAAATATAAAAGGCTAGCATTTGAAAGAATTCTCAACATGATCTACAATTTTGAAATATAGACAATCATTCAATGGACAAAAATCATGTAGTGGAGATCAGCAAGGTGAAGGTTGAGAAGAAAAAAATAGAAGTTCAATTCATCAGATGCCCCTGAAGGGTTGATGATTAGAAACGTAGGGCTGTAAACAGATTTAGAAGCAACATTTTGGAAAGACTTATGATGATGTTACTATGAGAGGGAACCAACAAAAACCAGATAAATAAGGCCCCAAAAGCATATTCTTGAAATGTACCTTGCACTCTTTACTTCACTAATAGAAGCGTAAGACTGCTTCTGTGAAGCATCTCAACACCCAATACAAAGATGATTGATGGCAAAAAAAATAAAAATAAATAAATAAAGAACTGCCGCCGCCGCCTGCCGCCACCTACTACTACTACTACTCAACACCCAATACAAAGATGATTGATGGAAAAAAAATAAAAAATAAAAAAAAATAAATAAACCACCACCACCACCCTATTCTACCTACTACTACTACTACATAGATGATTGATTTTATTTTCCTTTTTAACTTTTGGGTAAGCAGACAGTTTAAATTTTGAACAGCAGCTAATATGCAAACACGGTAGATAATTGAATATGTAACTGAGTTACATTACGCAAAACAAAAGGTAGAAAAGTACCATGCAAGCCTTTGATTACAACAACAACAACAACAAAGCCTTATTGCACTATGCATGCCTTTAATTACAACCAAAGAAAATTGATGATACATTTGAAATGCATAACCGCTTAGACAAACCTTTATGACGGGAGACTCTTTAGTGACAGAACCAAAGTCATAGTTGAAAACGCCAAGCCCGATAATATCAAGAGCTAAACTAGAAAATTCTGCTTCAAGATCCAATTCAATTGAGTCCTGTTCATCATTGCCTTCCGCTTCCTCAAGAAGTTCATTGAACTTTGATATTGTTTTTTCTGAACAAGCTGTGAATACTTTGATCATAGCTTCCAGATATGAAGCATGAAAGCCAGGAGCAATGACTGCAAATTTAATCAAAATAAACAAAAAGGATCTCAGGGAGTGAAGTCACAAAATGGTTGACAGTATTATCAGTGGATAAATAAGCTATAAAAGCCACAGATGTCAAGCACTATTCAGATTGTAACAGGTCATTATGGTTAACCCAATTGAACACTGAAGTCCATTGGAATACAGAAGACAACAGAGCTAAGCAGCATTTACTGATTTAGTAATTATACTTGACAACTTATTTAGTGAGTAGGTCACATTACAAATTTGAGGATCTTAGGCGACTCTTTTGGGGCTGGCATGGCAGTATAGTAGGCTAGCAAAAATAGCTGAACCACCAATTGGTCTTCCTTGATATGTGTTAAAATAAGCCTTCACCATTCCGTCCTTAATTCAGCCTGTAAAATATCGCTTTCTTCATACTACATATCTATTCTCTTGCTATCCTACTTCAGTTCATGTTGAGGTACCTTAATTTTCAATCCAAAGCTGAGACATGGAATTAAAGACAAAAAAAAAAAAAAAAAACAAAGAAGAAGAAGAATTAATGACAAAGATATAACAAATGCTGTATGAGCACCTCTTCTCCTTTGCTTCCATGTATCAAGATCTGCAGGTATGAGTCCTTTTCCCATTATTGGTTCCAAGATATCGGCAAGTACTCCCTATTTTATTTTGCAAACCAGAAATAGAAATAAAAGTAAATAATTTTCAAACAATTTTTGTTTTAAATGAACAACATAATAAATAATCAAATGGAATAGGAACTTTGATCTTCCTGAAAACCTTCCTGTTACAGGTTTACACCCTGTTTGGAAGGGTTTTTTTTAATACTTATTTCCCCTTACAAAAGTCCATTTTAGTGAAAAAATGACAATGTCTCATGACTCTCATCCCGCTTTTACACGGCATCCTCCAGCTTCCTGGTTCAGGATGTATAAACTTAGATTGAAACCCCATCAATTAATTTGGCAAGGATAACACCGTTAATTTTGAAGGTTCCCACAAGAAGAGGACTGATGGTAAAAATATCAGAACTTACTTATCAGAGAAAAGAACAAAAAGGATGAAGAGGAAGTTTGAAGGTTAGCCAAAAAATGATGAACAGGGGGTTTAAAAATGGTCAGGTGGACTTTAGATCAGAAAGGTTCTTAGTTACAATGTGAACTGACCACGTAGTTTCTTGAAGCCTAGAAAATTCATCAAGATTTATTGTCCACACAAATCCCAGATGTAGTTCTCTCGCAGAAATGAAGATTAATGAGCTTAGCAGCCTTTTCATTATGCACAGTTGAAGAGAAAATATATTCTCTTGGAAAGCTGACTAGCTCAAATTATTATCCCAAAGGGGGGGTTATTTTGCTTAATGGAAACCTAAATTCAGTTTCAAATCACACAAACATGTTTTGTACCACAACATTTTACCCTTTCCAGGTTTCACATGAATATATAACAATGGAGGAGAAATTCAAATAAAAGGTCATGCCTTTCAATCGGAATATCCAATAATACAAACAACCCTTAAAGCATGCCAAATAAGGAGGCAACAAAACATAGGAATTGTTCAAGCTTGATCACAACATTTCGATATTTTTTTCAAGGAGAATGCTACAAGTAAGATGGTACCTTGTCATAACAAAATGCATTTTCTCGTAGAATATGTCTTGCAACTATGGGATCTGACACAACAACGAATGCTTTTGGGCCGAACGCAAGTTTATACACAGCCCCATGCTGCCATGTTTAACAATATCATCAGAGGATAGACAAAAATAGAACTAAGCAGATTCAAACAAGAGTTGTTACTAACAGAGAAGAAACTGACAAATTCATTCACAGACGAAATGAGAAGGATTGGTACATCTTGTATATTCCCTGTGACCAGCCACGTCACTATTGCTATTCTCTCCCTTCTAACTAACTCTCAATGAGAATTACACTTTTACCATAGTTTATTTACTAAAATACCCACTTACTAGCTAATATCAGATATCTATTATATCAATTACTCCCCCCCTTTAAAAAGAATCCTTGTCCACAAGGATTTCCTTAGTAGGTAGTGCAGCAGCAGTAGGGAATGAAGGAAATTGTTGCTGAATAACCGAAAGATCTTCCCAAGTAGCATCTTCTGGATGAGTGAATTTCCATTGAATTAAAACTTGAGTAATAGGTAGGTGATGGCGCTGCACAATTTTGCGGCTTAAAATGGCTTCAGGTTCAAGTGTAAACTGTCCTTGAGCATCCACTGGTGGCAGCGTAGGTGTGATAACAGTAGAAGGTCCCACATGTAGTTTCAAGAGGGAAACATGAAAAACTGGATGAACTCTAGTTTCAGGTGGTAAATCAAGTTCATAAGCAACAGCACCCACTTTCTTCAAAACCTTAAATGGCCCAAAATATCGAGCAGCAAGTTTATGGAAAGAAGAATTATTCAACAAGTTGCGACGAAAAGGATGAAGTTTAAGATAGACCATATCACCAACAGCAAAATGACGTTCAGATCTACGTTTGTTGGCTTGTTGGACCATTCTATGCTGAGCTTTCAACAAATGCGCCTTTAAAGACTGCAAAACCATCTCACGGGATAAACAAGTGCGATCAATTAAGTCATTGGGAGAATCCCCAGCAATATAAGGAAGGTGGACCGGAGGAGCAACACCATACACAGCTTCGAAAGGAGTCATACCAATGGCGGAATGGTAAGTGGTGTTATACCATAATTCGGCCAAAGATAGCCATTTAAACCACTGTTTTGGAAAATCGCCAGTCATACAACGGAGATAACACTCCAAACAGCGGTTAAGTACTTCAGTTTGACCATCCGTTTGAGGATGATATGCAGAAGAATAATGAAGCTTAACACCGTATAAACGAAAGAGTTCTTTCCAAAATTTACCACAGAAAATAGGATCACGATCTGTAACAATAGACTTGGGAAACCCATGTAATTTAACCACATTATCCATGAAAATATGAGCCACGTTAACTGCTGTGAAAGGGTGTTTAAGGGCCATAAAATGAGCAGCTTTGGACAAACGGTCAACCACAACCAGAATGGTTGTTTTAGAGTAAGATATGGGAAGACCACTAATAAAGTCCATAGATAAGTCTGTCCACACATGTTCAGGAATAGAGAGAGGCTGAATAAGCCCTGGTTGAGCAACTAATTCAGGTTTAAAACGTTGACATATATTGCAGGCACGCACAAAGTTACGAACATCCTTTTCCATGCCTTTCCAATAGAAAAAAGCAGCAAGGCGTTTAAAAGTAGGATGAATACCTGAATGTCCCCCAATGCCATCTGAATGGAAAAAAGTAATTAAATCAGTACGGAGTCCACGGTCAGCAGCCACCACAAGCTTGCCATTGCGTTTAAGTAACTGATGGTGCCAAGTAAACTTCGGATGAGAAGTAGAATCAAGCTCTAATGCCTTGATTAAGGTCTGCAACGTATCATCAGTCAACCATGAATCCCGAACCCTCTCATAAAGGGAAGAGACAGGGGCAGATACAGCAAAACAAGTGCCATCCGGACGTCTAGAAAGCGCATCAGCAACAATGTTATCACTCCCCTTCCTATACACAATCTCATAATGAAGGCCCCATAATTTATGTAACCACTTAAATTGATCTTGGTTGAGATCACGTTGCTCCAAGAGGTGTTTCAAAGGCAAATGATCAGTCCGAATAATAAATTTACGGCCGCATAAATAAGATCGCCACTGCTTAACAGCGAAAAGAATAGCAAGGACTTCACGTTCATAAGTAGATAAAACGCGCTTACTAGGAGGAAGAGATTTGCTAGCATAAGCAAGAGGATGACCCTGCTGAGATAAAACCGCACCGAGGCCAGAACCAGACGCATCAGTTTCGATTACAAATGTATCAGCAAAATTTGGTAAGGCAAGGACTGGAGGTGACATCATAATTGATTTAAGTTGATCAAAAGCTGTTGCTGCAGCAGAAGTCCATGTAAACTTGTCACTTTTCTTTAATAAATCAGTCAAGGGTCGACTAAGTGAACCATACTGTTTAATAAATCGGCGGTAATACCCCGTAAGGCCAAGAAAACCACGTAATTCCTTGAAAGTAGACGGTACCGGCCAAGAAGCAATAGCACTCAACTTGCGTGGATCAGCTTTAACCCCCTGTGCAGAAATAAGATGGCCTAAATATTCAATTGTGGTGGCAGCAAAAATGCATTTGGAAGCTTTAGCAAATAATTGATGATGACGCAGAACTGAAAGGGCAGTGCTCAGATGGTGTAAATGCGATGGCCAATCTGGGCTATAAACCAATATGTCATCAAAAAAAACCAAGATAAACTTGCGTAGATAAGGTTTAAAAACAGAATTCATAAGCCCTTGGAAAGTAGCTGGAGCATTAGTTAAGCCAAAAGGCATAACTAGAAACTCATATAATCCTTCATGAGTATGAAAAGCCGTCTTAGGAATATCATGCTCCTTCATACGAATTTGGTGGTATCCAGCCCGTAAGTCAAGTTTGGAAAAAAATATAGCACCTTGTAATTCATCTAAAAGTTCCTCAATAACTGGAATAGGAAACTTATTCTTTATGGTAGCTTCATTTAATTTCCGATAATCCACACAAAAACGCCAGGTACCCTCTTTCTTTTGCACCAACACCACAGGGGCTGCAAAATCACTAGAACTCTCACGGATAATACCATGTTGAAGCATTTGTTGGATTTGATTTTCAATTTCAGTCTTCTGAACAGGGCCATACCGATAGGGGCGGCAACTGATCGGTCTCTCATCCTTAAGAGGAATAGAATGGTCAAAGGTGCGTGAGGGAGGCAGCTCAGTAGGTGCAGCAAAAACATCCACAAATTGATCTAGAAGGCTCTGTAATTCTAATTGGTGATCTGCAGGAAGAGTGGAATCTGAAAGAAGATCAACTTGGAATAGGGAAGGCGATTGAATGAGATATAACTCATTGGCTACCACAAAATCACGGACAGAAAATACCTCCTCTATTGTAGCAGAAATGCCCGAGGTTAAGCCCCTCAATGTTATCAACTGACCATTAATTCTGAATTCAAAAAGCTGTAACTCCATATCCATAGTGAACCGACCTAAAGTCTTAAGCCATTCGATGCCTAATATAGCATCATACCCTCCAATTCGCATAACCAGAAAATCGGATGTGAAAACTGAACCACCCATTTCCCAACTCAATTCTGGGCAAATTTTAGTAATACTCACCTGGCGCGAATCCGCCACTGCAAGTCGAATTGGGTCACGAACATGAACCTTCAATCGAAGTCGCTTGGCTACCGCCGCATCAATGACATTGTGGGTACTTCCAGTATCAATAAGAATAATTACTGGTTGATTCTTGATTCTGCCAACCAGCTTAAGAGTCGACGTACGAGCACGCCCTTCAATGGCGTTAATGATGCCATCGGTCTCCCCCTGAGCATCGCCGACTGCGTCCTCAAATTGATCATCGTCTTCATCAATAATTAAAGTGAAGATATGAGAATCTTTACAACGATGACTGGAGGTATACTTCTCGGGACACCAATAACAAAGGCCTTTGCGGCGCCGGTCATCCATCTCTTTTTTTGTCAGCTGACGCGTGGGTTTAGAAACGGAGTTGGATGATGACTGTGGTAAGGAGGTCGAAGAAGTCCCAGAAGGAGAAGTCGGAACACTTGATCGGAACCCCTACCCTGATATTTTAACTGGATCAGTACCAAAACTAGGAGAAAATGGGCTTGGTTTAGAACCCAATACTGTAGAGACTTTGGGCTTAAAATCAGTAGAGCGACTCACAGCCCCTGTTGACGATGCCGATGATTTCCAAGGTGACCCAGGAGCATTCTCGTGCAGCGTCCGGATAGTTGCCTCTTGCAGCCGAGCAGTGTTCATCGCGTTCGCTATTGTCGTCGGAGAGCAATTAAGGACACATTGCTGAATGTCCGGCCGTAATCCTCCGATGAATAAGCTTATTGCAACCTCATCAGTAATATCGACTTCAGAAAGCAGCTCGTCGAATTTCTTCTCGTAATCAACGACGAGTTCATCTCCTTGAGACAACTTCTTGAGAGAAATCAGAGGATTCTCTGTGCGAACATCAGTGAATTTTTCCTCCATTTGTTTAAAGTAGTTATCCCAACTAACGTCGGAGAAGGACCGGTGTCGCATGAAGGATTGATGCCACCTGAGTGCGTGGCCTTCGAGGTGTATGCTTAGAAGACGAATCCGATGTTCCTGAGGAGTACCATCCACTTCAAAAAACTGTCGGCACCGATAGGCCCAGTCACGGAAATCTGAACCATCAAAGCGAGGAAACTCGACTCGACTCTGCTTGGTAGGAATAAAGTACGGAGGGGGCTGTGAATGTAGTTCGTGGAAAGATCCGAAGGGTGGAATGCGAGGAGCAATCGTAGAACTAGAGCTGCCATCCTGGATCGAAGAACCCGTGACTTGTTTACCGCACAGAGAAGCGAAACGAGCATCCATGGATTTCATATATTCTTCAAGTCGGGTGGCTGTTTGTTTCAGCTCCTGGATATCCTGTGAACTCTGTTCCAGTCGAGTATGAACGGTGGTTTGAAGCATCTCAAATCGATTTTCCAGGTCACCGATTCTCTCTTGGGATCTGGTGTCCGGCGGTGGCGCCATGGCCAGACAGGAGGCTCTGATACCTTAATGTTACTAACAGAGAAGAAACTGACAAATTCATTCACAGACGAAATGAGAAGGATTGGTACATCTTGTATATTCCCTGTGACCAGCCACGTCACTATTGCTATTCTCTCCCTTCTAACTAACTCTCAATGAGAATTACACTTTTACCATAGTTTATTTACTAAAATACCCACTTACTAGCTAATATCAGATATCTATTATATCAAGAGTAAAATCAAATGGAATTTTGGGAGGGTAGGGTGGGGAAGAGCAGATATATAGAGAAAAATATTAATTCAAACAGTGTAAGATCTTTTACAAGCATATACTAGCACAATACTTCACAAGTTGGAAACATCAATTGTTTAGCGGATTCCAATATCTCAAAACAAACACAACATTGGAGTAAACTCAAATCTAAGAGGACTTGAACCTGATTAGCTGGTAGCAGAAGGGGAATCATTAATGCCAAGGCTAGAAACTCTAATGGTCAAATACCATATAATGGTTGGATAGTTTCAGCTGGCCCGTCACTGAAATTCAGCTCCTTAAAATTTCCAATACCAAAATTGAAAGGCCAAAAAGGGGAAAAGAAATGGGCCAAGTTAAAGTGGAAAATAAAGACATTTGAGTTAAGAAATCAGTATCTGACACAAGCATATGTTTACGAAAAGGGTAAGTAGAAAGTACCTCCAAGAACCAATCATATAGTGAGAAAAAGAGAGGCCGGCCAAACAGATCTGAGACTGCGCCTTCAGCCGTAGGCATGGACCCAATGCTCCCCCCACTCAAAAGTTGGGTAAGAAGGTTGCTTGCATTATCTAGAAGATTTCTATTTGATTTCTTCTCATCAGCATCAACTGACTGACATCTAAATTATTATCACACACATTTTCAGCAAATACACGGCTCAAATAGAAAATTGAAAGCAGTGAGACTCTGCATGGGATAAAAGGCATGATATAAGTAACAAAATTATCATATGATAATCATTTGGAATTTCTCAATTAGTTTCTATTTTTCCTGTAAACAGAGTAAAAGCAAAGGCTTTTGAAAATTTCCACTTTAGTTTCAGAATCAGCCACCAGGAAACTAGCAGTACTCGAACCAAAGTAAGTAAATAAGGGATCACAAAATTAAGAATCGAAAAACTAAAGAAAGTAGATTAGCTTTCACACAAGTACTTAGAAATGTGTAGATAATTAATTTTTTTTGGAAAAAGAAACGCATGTAAAGTGATCTCTTTCAGTCCATAAAAGAAAGGACAGAAAGATTTCTTTCAGAGAAAATTAAAATAATGTAATCGTCAATAGCTTGAAGCACCTAAGAAAACATCAGCTATCACCTAATGCAGACTAAACTATATATTCCATCAATTCCTGGCAACCAACCAAGCAAGCAGGCAAAAAGACGGAATACTAATAGAAAAGTACCTCACAGAAGAGAACCCTTTGGGCTTAGAATTGGGAAAATCAGTGTAAACTGGAAAATGAATGACGGAAGAACAAAACGGCGAAAACCCAAAATTACTCCGCCGGCGAAAACTGCCATCAGATAAGGTTGAGGGGAGGTGAGAGATAGTAGCAGAAGCCATAAAAATGGCCAAACGAAGAAGGAAGCTGAAAGCGGAGAGACTGTGTATCGTATGGAAGGAGGGAGCGAGAGATAAGTAATGAAAATGTCAGGAAAGGTGTTCATCTTTTCTTTTAATCGGTGGAAGTGGGAGACACACAGTTGGGGAATCACGATGGAATTAGGAATTAGATATTTGTCTTTCTTCGCTCTGTAAGAAGAGAAGTGGAAGATATATGGAATTTCACGTTAGCATGGCACAATGATCGTTCATATCTTAGCCACCTCATCGTTGAGTTATTTAATGTTGTGTTACATATTCATTTGGTTCTTTAAACTTAGGTTGATAATTTAATTAAATTAATTGAAGATTTAGTTTTTAATTCTTACGATAAGTTTTTTAACTAGTGCATGATGAAGATTTCAACGTTTGAACTTTATTTGAAGGACGGAAAAAAAAAAAAGAAGGTTGACTTTCGCAACATTCCATTTCATATTTTTAGCCTTAGCCTTAATTAGCCTAAGATTATTTAAAAAAAAAAAAAAAAATTGACGTAACTCCAGGTAACATTGAGTTATGATATTTTTAGAGGCTTTTTTTTTTTGGACAAAATATTTTTAGAGGCTTAAAGTAACATAATCAATATATATATATTGTTTTTATAAATCCTAATTAATTTTTAAAATAATAAAAAATTATAAAATTAATACAATCTTGTTTCTCAAATTTACTCTTATTTTAATCTTGGTCCCTTAAATTTCAAACTATATATTTTAACCCCTTAAGTTTCGTTTTATTTAAAACATTAGTCACTATAATTAACTGAACATTTGGATTATTTTATCCCTTAAGAGACCAAAACCAAAATAAAGGCAATATTGAGAGACCAAATATTACATTAAGCTAAACTTATATGTTATCTTTAAAATTATTTATTTTTATTTGTATTTCTATTTTATCATATATCTCAAATAATTTCACACATTAAAAGTTGTATACATTTAATCATAAGTTTACTTGGGGTTTTTGGTCATCAAATCCCTTCTTTGAGATCATATAGTAATTCTCTCGTCTTAACTAGCTTATATTAAGTGCCGGTGAATGGTGTTGTTACAGCTTAAATATGAACAAATACTTATATAACCTATAACAATATAAACTTATAGGAATAATTAAATTTATGTTAAATAAAAAGTAAAGCACCTAATAGGAGTGATCTATAAAAATAATTGCATTTTTGTTTTAGATATGGAAATTTGATAAGACTAATGAAGAACAAAATTTTGAGCATTACCCAAGAAAAAAAAAAACCAAAAGTCATGCTCACTAATAAACAGTGCAACACAAGGCAATAATAAATCAGTGACTACACTAATATGATACATAATAAAAAATTAAATTTAAAGACTTTAAAAAAAAGTATTATGTATAATAAATCTGATGTTGATTCATCTCTTCCTGAAACATTGGATTTGAGGTAAGTATTCGTTGGGCAAAATTTCGAATATCTTCTCTGGTTGATTGTACTGATATTCGAACCAGCTCTTTCACTGCACCTTTGGAAATGAACTCCTTCACATTGTCCTCTGTTTCAATTCAAAACAAATGTTTCTAACTCTAACAATGGCGGCTTCCAAAAGAATATTGAAATTCTGGTGTAACATGAAATGAAATGCAAACTTAAATCCTTATAGAAACATATTCCAAAGAAACCAAGACGTTAAACAATAAATCCAATGTAATGTGCTACTTCAGTCTCTATTATAAGGCACTTAGACTGATCTTTATTATAAGTCATTAAGTCGGGTATTCATTAAATTTTTTCAAAGATTGCCCCTATTTAAAGTTTGATGCAACATCATTTTCTTTTGCTTCTCAAAATGTAATTCATGGTTTTAAATATAGGTAAATTTAGATTCTTTTTTTTCATTTTCAAACAAATTTAATGATTTTTTACTGGTGAGGTTGTTAGAGGTGTCTTATAATAAGGATCAGAGCAAATGAGAGATATAAGAACAATGTACCAACAAGTTACTCATGGGGAAACAAATACCAGGATGAAATGATTTCCTATATAAGTCCATAAAAGAGGACAAAAATAAATGAATTCCCTACCATTGCTACATGAAACTTTTGAAGGACCAAGTTCATTATGTCCCTCTAATACTTACTATTTGTTGAATTATTTTAGTTTCTTAAAATTCCATACAAAGCAATGTTCTATAGAGCAAGAAGCTCACCATTTTGTGCCAAATGGCAGAGAGCGAGCTCAATGTGTCGCCGGGTTGAAGCTGTACAGGTATTGGAGTTGGCAATCAACCATGAAAGAGCATCATATTGCATTAATAGAGAGCAGCCTTTTGCTTGTCCTACACACAGAATTTAGTTGTCTTTGATGTTACTACAGAAACAAAAGAAGGAATAGATAGTTTGGATCCATAAAACTAAGATCAGTCATAAACCTTGAACTCTTCCTCTAAATTCACATTTTGCAAAGTTAGCCAATCCCCTAGCAACCTGTGCAATGACCTCAATATTCCCACATCTGACCATTTCCACCAGTGCTTTGATGCCTCCATCTTCATTCAGCAGCATATGTAACCTCTCTGTCATTCACAGACTCTACATCAGAACTAAATCATACAGGACTTGTAAAGCTGTCGATGTTTGAGAGAGAGAGAGATTTGGTAGTTATCTATTTTGAGGGGGTAAGATGAGTTTACAATGGCATCTAGGGCAACATTTATAAGTTTAAGTTCTCATCCCAAAGATAGGAATTAGATAACTAATTTGCAGAGTTTAAGAGAATTAGTTAAGTTAGTTGATTGTAAAAAATGCTTGTCACTTTCTCTAAAGTACCCCTTTTAATAATTTGCATTGGAAACTACACTCATAATGGAAAACTTTGTAATATGTGCAATCAACAACAGGGAGAGTTTAGGGGAAAATATAAATTTGAGAGATGAAGTAGATTAAGGTCTTATGCTTAAGAACAAAGCAAACTCATCTATTAGCTCTTACATTTAAAAGCGAAGGGCGTAATTAAAATCTCAGTTGGGTAAAATTTCACATGAAGAATGTCAGAGACAACTTCTGCATACCGTTTCCACATAAATTAGCGAGTGCCCCAGCAACCATCCTTAGTGTCTGTGGATCAATCACTCTCGAAGCTATCATCGCTAGAAGCCTAGCACCTCCTTTGCTGACTATTAAACCTTGACTAAGCTCTGAATTCAAATAGATGTATACTAATAAGTCAACATCACTAAGCAATGGTGATCAATTATAGATGTCTGTGGTTAAAAGGGTTAAGGAGCAAATTTATCAATGAAGTTTTAAGGAAGGAACTCCTGGCACAATTATGTTTTAAATGGGGCAAAAATACACATAAGGTTTTAAAAATGGAGCATCCAGCACAAAACCGTCAAATTTGATCTAATGCCGTTAGTGATTTTCTTCTCTTATAATTTAACGCCGTTAGGTCAAATTTGACGGTTTTGTGCTGGATACTCCACTTTTAAAACCTTATGCGTATTTTTGTCCCCTTTAAAACATAATTGTGTCAAACGCTCCTTCCTTAAAACTTCGTTGGTAAATTTGCTCTTTAACCCTTAAATCAATGTAGTTCTTTTGATGAACCTTTTCTAATCTTGTTGGAATTACAATTTTCTCCATAAATGTAACTTTTCATTGGTTCCATTTTTGTAGGAAAATGAAGATTCTTCGGAAACTATTTCAAAAGAAATTTTTCCTGAAAAATATTTTCCATGGCAAAATTGTCTTTTTCTTGTTTTAATTCAAAAAATTCTAATGGGAAATTTTTTTCAGTGAAGGCCCATTTTGAGTTGCAAATAGTATTGTTAGTTCTAAGAAGTTAAAACAAAATTTGTAAATAGTTTTCTCATTTCCAGAAAAATTCTTGATTGAAAATTGATTAAAAAAAAGGTCAATCCGGAAAATTTTCTTGTCATACAAAACAAACAATTTAAAAAAGAAGAATCTTAAGCAAGTTTTCTGAAGTAACACATTCAGAAATGTCATTTCGCTTTCCAGAAAGAGAGGTACTACGTAGAACACAAGATATGCTGCAGGGAGGAAGGGAGATAGATACAATGTCCTTCCTTCTTCAATTTTATCAAGATAAAAAATCAGAAATCAGCTTTCCTCTTGTCAATCACACAAATGCAAGCTCGATGTATATAATGTTTCTCAAAATGTACTTTTTTTAAAAAAAACTTTAATATATGAAACCATGATAGAGTATAACCCAAAAACTGAAAATGATGATATACTTAGCAATCAATCAAGCGCAGTTGACCACATACAATACACCAAAAAATCTTGAAAATTACCATTCATAGCCAAATTGGCAATAGCCCCAGAAGCCACTCTAAGAATAGTTGAATTTTGAGATGATTGCATTAATGTAAGTAATGCATCCAATCCTCCTTCTTCAACAATTTTTTCCTGATTAATATCTGGAAAAGGGGAACATTCTATCATTGTAGATATGGATGAGTACAATCAACAAATTGCCATTGTGCCCCACAGAAAAAAGAAAAAAACACTTTGCTTCTAATGCACATTGAAAGAAACAGGGCAACAAAGAGACTGTCTATCATTGACTCAGTATATTAGAAAGCAGAGCACTCTATTTGTCGAAACTGTGTTTTGGAGATTTCATTCATTAAATGCCCCATTTAAACCATGAAACTTGAAGGGATTAAGAAGCTCTTGAACTATGATATTTTTTTCTGCGTGATCATTAATGAATTATTAATGGTTTCTCATTACAACATCTAGGCGTTGTTTTGTTGAATAATTCAAGTTAACAAATAAAATTTTCAGTATAATAACACAAGCATGGAAAGACCAGCTCAAAAACTTATAAAGAAAACTAACATGAGTCAAAAAGCATATGCAGCAAGAGCAACAATGACAAATCTCTATTTATAATCAAGAGATAAAGGGGAAAATGGCATCATTTCATGTCCTGTACCTTCAGCAGCAAGATTGGCTATCACCTTTAGAGCTTGGATTTGGGTATCCGAGTCCTCTGACTTCAATAACTCTAATATTCTTTGAAACCCCACTGAATTTTTCTCAACAAAGAGCATGCAAATCAATAAATGAAGAATATACACATAGGTTATTTGTTAAAAACCAAATGGAATACCACTCCAGTTCTTAAAATAAGACACCTTCTAGAAGGTTACTATGGTCCTAAATATAAGTCACTTAGCAAAAAGTCAATAGCATTAAAATTTTCTTTTCCACAATGCCCTTACTAATTGAATTGTAGAGAGAGATTATGTAAAAAAAAAATTAAAAGTAAATGAGATACATAGATTTTAATTGGAGGGTAATCTTAGAAAGTAATAATGATTTTTACCATTTTAATGATACAAACTACTTTTAACTACTCTTCTTAATTCTTGTGAAGTAGTAAGAAGTGACTTATATTAAGGACCAGAGTGGTCATTCTGAAAATTTCTTGCCTTCTTTGCATATCTTTGCAATGGCAGACTTCTGACTAGAGATTGTCTCCTTTGATGGTTTAATCTTGTTTGACATCATGGGGGATCCATACTCCAAACATTCATTCAAAGTATTTTCCTTCAAAACAGATTTCTTATTCAAAGAAATAACAAGGTATTAAAATAAGATTTTCAAGATCAACAATAAAATAAATGCATAGAAAAAAGAGAGAGAAAATTACCTTCATATCATTCTCAGTTTCGGACACATTCTTCTTAAGTTTGAATAGCTCATTTTCAACAGCTTTTCTTTGCTTCTCTTCCATCAGGAGTCTTTGCCGCATAACATGAAGTTCTTCATTCAGCGTAACCTTCAGGAATTAATTACTGGTGATTTTTAACTTTCATTAAAGGATAAATAGTCATAGAGCTCATAAAATGGATTGCACTAGTCCCTGTTCTTATTCCAAAGCAATTCAACACGTTTAAGAACAGGAGAGTTCAAGAGGACCTATCCATTTGCGCTTACCTCCCTCTCTAATAGATCTTGATATTTTGATTTTAATAAATGGAGTTCATTTGCAGTAGTTTCATGTAAATGGGACATTCCTTGTAATCTTGCCCGAAGTTCATCGATCTCTTCCTGCTTCTGGTTCTTGAAACAAACAAAAGAACTTACAAATCACTTAAAGGTTGTTAACTCAAGGTAAATAAAATCATATAAAAGAAAGGTAGCAACATGGTTAACACCATTCTGGCTCAAAGTACAAATACAATGTAAATATAACAAGATGGATATGGCCATATGGGTTAAATTTTTGTTCAGAATTTTAAAAGAGAACCAACAAATACATAACTTCAGAACATATGTTTCACTCCTTCTGTTTGACAAACACAAAACCAAGCATTATATAGCTATGATGAATGATATCATAACATCATTATGTCTAGTCCTAGAAGAAAGCTATATTGCCAGTAGGATCAACTCCATGGATGAAATAAAAGACTGCGCACTCCTCAACAATATCAATTGTCTTTCCTGAATCTAAGTCTTAAAAAGTACAACTATGAGAGGAAAAGTGAGCAGTGGGATCCAAATCTTCCTAAATGTTAATTTCCAAATCCCACTAACACTAAACCTGTACAATAGTAATCCTAAACTAAAAGTGATAACAATTTAACTGCAAAATTCAACTGAATACTAACATCAAAATTAAACGTGGTAAATATGCATTTGAGCTTCCGTAACTGACAGATAAGTTGAGAGAAAATCAATCATTCTTTGTCATAACAAATGGTAAGGTACCCAAAGAAAAGCACATTATTTCATAAATATTTGCTCAAAAAGGATTTTTAAATAAATTAATTCTAAAAATATTGACTAAGTTCACCTGTGCTAAGTCTTGTTGATCGCTTAGGAGTCCCTTTGCCAGGTCTAATTGTTCTTGGGCACATTCAAATCGGCGACGCTCATCTTCTATCTGCTTAACTAGATCCATTACTTGCTTCTCATGCATTTTAGTGGTTTCAGCCAGGGCCCTTTGATATGCGGCATTCTCTATTTCTTTTTGCTTCTCACAAAGGAATAAAAAGAAATTTAAGGAAATATAAAGGGTTAGAATTAAGTTCTGAAATATGGGATATTTGCAAACAAAATTTATGCAAGGAAATGACTTTCAGGAAAACACAATATTGAAACTAATTCCAAAAAATCATATAATCCATGAAAGAACCTAATATATACACAGGCTCATAATACATGCTTTAACCCAAAAAATTTAACAGCTACAAGGGACAAAAATTTTATCATTTATATAGATAATAATACATAGCAACATTATCAGCTATTTTTGTAATTATTTTATTGATTACAAACCTTAATTGACTTTTGATGATCATTTAGGAGCTTCTGTATCGTCTCTTTTTCTTTTGCAGTGAGTTCAGCAAAAGAATGCTTGTCTTCAATCTGCTTAATCAACTCTGCAATTTTCCTCTCATACATCTGAGTGGTTTCTGCCAGTACTTTTTGAATCGCAGAATTTTCAAGGAGTTGTTGCTACTTATGGTCAAACAAACATCATCAATACCCATTGACAGGGAAGTGAGAATTCCACCACAAAAAGATATATTGGCTAATGAGAAAATGGGGGGGGGGGGGGGGGGAATTGTAAATCGTGTTTGATTTTACAAATATAATAAACTTCATATATGTAATGTACTGAAACTGTAAAATGCTATTATCATCAGGAACTGAAATGACACAGATCAAGAGTGAATTAGGAAAGGAACAAAAGCTTGATCTCACGGATGATATACCTCATTTTTCTTTTCCAAATTTGTAGCCACTTCATGCAATGAACCATTTTGATCTTTTTGACTTTTAAGTTCGCTTAAAATGTTCTTTAACTCCCCTTTCAAATGTATGTTCTCCTTTTCTAGAAACTGCCAGCATTTGGAAGTTACAAAAGGACACAAATTAATATGAAACTTGGAAACTTAAAACACAGGAAACTTGGAAAAGCCATGGCTTTGAAAGCCTGACATGAGTTCTATGCGCAAAGGCCTTATAGACTACAAGAGGAGGAAACAACTACCTCAGAACTGGCAAGCATACTTTTCTTCGTTTCAATTAAAGCATCTTGGCACTCTTTGAGCTGCTTGTCCAACATATATTTCTCATTTTCTCTCAACTTCTGTTGCCTTTCAACTTCTGCTGTAAGAAGGTCCACTTGATTTTCAAGCTTACGGCACAAAGCTTCATAATCAATTTCTTCTCTGAGCTTTACCTTGTTCACAATCTTCATTGCCTGCAATTATGCATGCAAACTAGTCAAAGGAAATTTATCTACCTTGAGAACCGTTAGCTCTTCATTGCAGCTGGTATAAAGCAATATCAACATTTCCCATGTCCATATTGAATTACAGGTAATGAAGATTGTGAACAAGGTAAAGTGAAAAAAAAAAAAAAAAAAAATTAACAAAGAATTAGAAAAATTTAAAATCCAGGTTGCTATGAAAATCCTGTACTTGGGTGCTTAGGAATCAGGATTCATGCATCCTTAAAAATCAATCACATTCTGCTCATGGACTCCCAGAGTATTCTAGAAAGAACTACAATATGAGACATGAAAGCTCATTAATGAAGCTCTTGATTGTTGTGGAGATTTTAAGTAAGAATAATCTATTGCAACATCGTAGTTAAAGCATATTTTAAGGCCTAAATTCTTCCCAAGACTCCCTAACCAGGTAGCAGTCCATTTATAATAAAACTCTACCGGTAGTCATACCAAAATCATGCTCAGAAAGTATGAATTTATTGCCACCTTGCTTAACCTAAAGAGTTTTTTCTTTTATTGGCCCCAAGATCTTAAAATTTATCATAACTTCTCCATACAAATTTAAAAACAAGAAATTTTCGTTCAATGAGAACAGAATGGTCAGTTGCTTGAGTGAAACTTCTGAAATTGTTTGGATTAGAAAAAATTCTCTCAAGTCTTAATACATTCAGATTTGAATTAATCCTAAACAAATTTGAATCGCCACCAAAACAGTTTGAAGACCTCGCTCCAGGACAAAAGAGAATGCTTTTTTAGAAAAAAAAATCAAATGAAAACAATAAAATAAATAACATAAAATAGTAATAAAGATATGCAAAAGAAAGATAAAGGGCCTCTTCAATTGTGAGGATGGGGAAAGTGCAGTGGCAGCAAGTTTAAAATGCAAAATATATAACGGCTAGAAACCATAAATATATCATCACTAACTCACACGTTGTCCAAACATTACTGTGCTAGAAGTCTCTGCATGGCACTTCGCAGAAGGCCCAATTGTTATAACAAGAGAAGTCCTTGAAGACCCTATTTCCAAGAGTAAAAATTGTTTAAAGAAAAACCTTATGAACAATAAACTGATGGGAGGAAGCACAATTATAGGTCAAAAAAGGAAAACAAAAAATTATGAATATGACCTCCAAATGAATCGCGAAGTAGCCTTGTAAGCTTGGACTCTCTTGTTGGTATATGAGGGCTTTTTTCGGCCAATGCATTTATGCATTTTCCAAGAGAAGTGAGAGAAAGATTAATGAATTTAGCCTCTTCAAGCAAGTGCCCTTCACTTCCTACACCAAAAGGAAATGTGTCTAAGTGGATATTTCATACAAACTATTTGGATTAGGAACTGCGCATGATAATGAATTAATATTTTATCTGGAAGTAAAATCTTGTCAAATATATTAAAATTAAAAAATCAAGATAGCATATTGTCCAAAAATGACAAGCAAGACAATATTGGATGGCCTTTAAAAGGATCGGGAAAAACAATTATAATACAAGCACACCACAGCAATAGGTTTTGAACAGGAGTATTCGTTCAGTCATGAATAATACATAATACTCCCTCCGGTCCTTTTTACAAGTAGCATTCTCTCTCTTGGGTATGTGAAGAGAATTAGAAGATTGAATTTGATTTTTTATTAAACTGAGAGGATTTACATGGTATTTATAAGAAAAAATATAGACAAAGTAAGAGTGATTAGCAGGAGAGTTGGTGAGATAAATTCAGAGTAATTGACTAAGAGGGATATGGAAGTCAGCAATATCATGCTTGCACCGAAAGAGCTTTTGACTTTTAACACTCCCCCTCAAGTTGAACTGTAGATATCAATCAAGTTCAACTTGCCAATCAGATAATCAAACCTGTCCTTGGGCAGTCCTTTAGTGAGGATGTCTGCGGTCTGTTCTCTAGAAGGAATCTACTTTAGATCAACAATTCCCTTATCAACTTTTTCCCTTATAAAATCTCTGTCTATCTCGACATGTTTAGTTCTGTCATGTTGAACTGGATTATGAGCAATGTTGATTGTAGCCATATTATCGCAATAGACCTTGATTGGTAGATTTATAGACTTCCTCAAGTCTTCAAGAACACGCTTTATCCATATGCCTTCACAGATTCCCAGTGCTACGGCCCTGCATTTAGCTTCAGCACTACTTCTCGCAACTACACTTTGCTTTTTACTTCTCCATGTGACCAGGTTACCCCACACATACGTACAATATCCAGATGTGGATTTCCTGTCATCTCGATCACTTGCCCAATCAGCATCTGTAAATAACTCTACAATCCGTTTGTCAGTTTTCTTAAATAACAAGCCATGCCTTGGAGATCCCTTCAAGTAACGAAGGATCCTGTAGACTTCATTCAAATGTTTCTGTTTAGGATCATGAGAATGCTGGCTGACCACACCTACTGCAAATGCAATGTCTGGTCTAGTATGAGACAGGTATATTAGTTTGCCTACCATCCGTTGATAATTCCCTAAGTCCACTGCCTTACCGAGATCTGCATCTTCATCTATTTTATCTACCCGTATAGGTGTGTCACTTGGCCTGCAACCTATCATCCCTGTTTCCTTTAGAAGGTCGAGCACATACTTTCTTTGGGAGATATAAATGCCTTTCTTAGATCGGGCAACTTCCATTCCAAGAAAGTACTTCATTTCTCCAAGATTTTTAATCTGGAATTCTCGTGCCAGGGCTGTCTTGAATTAATTGATTTCCACCTCGTCATCTCCTGTAAGAATTATATCATCAACGTATACAGCCAGAACAGCCATCTTATCCTTATGATGTTTGACAAACAAAGTATGGTCACTCTGCCCTTGAGTATACCCATGTCTCTTCAGAACCCGGGTAAATCTGTCAAACCAAGCACGTGGAGATTGCCTTAACCCATATAACGACCTCTTTAACTTGCAGACTTGATCACCTTTTTTTCCTGCAAACCCTGGAGGTAGCTTCATGTACACTTCTTCCTTGAGTTCTCCGTTGAGGAAGGCATTTTTTACATCGAGTTGGTGTAGATTCCAATCTAAATTCACTGCAATAGATAATAGAATCCTGATGGTATTCAACTTGGCTATTGGAGCAAAAGTTTATGTGTAATCTTCCCCATATTTTTGTGTAAAACCTTGTGCAACTAGTCTAGCTTTATATTTCTCGAGTGTTCCATCTGCTCTATACTTAAGAGTGAATACCCATTTGCATCCAACGGCCTTTTTTCCTTGAGGTAGATTTATTACATCCCATGTCTTATTTCGCTTGAGAGCCTCCATCTCTTCTAAAACAGCTTGTCTCCACTCAGGTATAACCATAGCCTCATCAATCGTGTCTGGTATCCTGATTCTATCAAGATGGGAGACAAATGTACTGTATGTAGATGAAATCGCCTTATAAGAGACAAATTTCTCTATAGGATATCTGGTGCTTGATCTGGGTTGTCTAGGTTGTTTTCGCATTGCAATGGAAAAATTAAGATCAGAACCTTCTATTTCTCTTGGATCTACCTCTGGTACTGACTCCTGGTGAGTGCTAATAGGCTGTGGTTCATTACCTCTTTTGTGTCGTCGCATGTAGGTATTACCCCATATATTTGTGTCTCCCCCTGGAATTGGCACGTTATCAGAGGTATCAAGGTTATCAGGAATCTCAAAGTTGTTATCAGGTGTATCAGAGGTATCAGGAGTAGGTTCTGTGTGGGTAGGTATATAAATTGTGAATGTCTGGTCATCCTTTGGTGTTTCATTTGCCTGAAATTCACCAATTTTCTCCCCCTGAATTGCAGACAAGGCATAAAAAGATGTATTTTCAAGGAAGGTGACATCACAGGTGACAAATAAATGTTTGGAGACTGGATCATAACACTTGTATCCTTTTTTAGAATGAGAATAGCCAAGGAAGACACACCTAAGGGCTCTAGGGTCAAGTTTGTTGGTGTGATGGAGATGAACGTATGATGTACAGCCAAACACCTGGAGTGGAAGAGTGTTTTCAAGGTATGGGAGGTTATAGTATTGGTGGAGAAGTTGAAGTGGCGTTTTGTAAGACAGTGGTCGGCTTGGCATTCGGTTAATGAGAAATGTGGCAGTTAGGACAGCATTATCCCAATGATATTTAGGAACAATACTACTAAACATAATGGCTCTGGCAGTCTCAAGAATATGGCGATTCTTTCGTTCAACAATACCATTCTGCTGAGGTGTATTGGGACAAGTACTTTTGTGAACAATGCCATTTTCAACCAGGAAGGTAGAGAGGGCCTGATTGAAATATTCAGTCCCATTATCGGTGTGCAGGATCTGAATTTGGGTTTGGAATTGAGTTTGGATCATGTAGTGGAAGTTAAGGAATGTTTGATACACCTCTGTTTTATCTTTCAACAAGTAGACCCAACTGACACGTGTATGGTCATCAATGAATGTGATGAACCATTTTGTTTTGATCAGTCTGGTGTGCGGAATGGTCCTCATAAGTCACTGTGAATTGTGGAAAAAGATTTTGAGGGTTGGTATGGGATTTTTGGGAATAAAGTACGATGATGCTTAGCCTTTTCACATGAATCACAATGAAAATAAGAGGTGCTTTTATTAGAAACGAGGGATGGAAACATTTGAGACATGTAATTTAAATTAGGATGACCTAAATGTTTGTGCCATAACTCCAGGTTACTAGTGCTAGGGAGAGACACTTTATTACAAGATTTAGTTTGAGAACGATCACTTTCATTAAGGTAATAAAGACCATCAAGCTCTTTAGCACTCCCAATCGTCGTCCCCGTCAGCAGATCCTGAAAAATACAGTAGATAGCAAAGAAGTTAGCTTGACACTGTTCATCATTAGCCAATTTGCTTACGGATAGTAATTTACACTTCAATTTTGGAACATGTAATACGGAGTGAAGAGTAAGTGCAGCTGAGATTTTGATGGAACCAATTCCAGTAACAACAGGTTCAGAATCATCAGCAATTCATACAGTTACACCCTTGGTGATAGGAGTATAGGATGAGAAGAGAGCCTTATTGTCAGTCATATGATTTGAGGCACCTGAGTCAACAATCCAACAATTCCCTGTACATTGTTCTTTTATCACAGCCAAAGCTTGAAAGAAATTACCTCTCTTGACCACTATGGCAGTAGGCTTTGTCTTAGTCTGTAGTGTGGCTAGCATTTCCATGATTTTGTGTAAAGGATCACTTTGGGATGATTCCTTGGAAGTTTCAGCCACATAACCTCTTCCTTTCCCTTTCTTCGACTTCCAGTCAGCAGGTTTACCATGGAGGTTCCAGCAAGTGTCCTTAGTATGCCCCTGTTTCTTACAATGATCACAGAATGGGCGACCTTTAGAACCTTTTGGTTCCATGGATCGAACAGCAAGTGCTGAGGCCTCAGAAGTAGCAGCAGAATTATTCGAATTTTGAAGCATTGATTTTCGTCTATCCTCTTCATTTCGTAAGAAAGTATAGACTTCACGCACAGATGGTAAGGGTTCTTGACTAAGAATTCTAGCCCGAACATCATCATAAATCACATTAAGACCAGCAAGCAACTCATATACTCTCTCTGCTTCTTTTGCTTTGCGATCTTTTTGAGCATCTGCCCCACAATGATAAGTTTAATTCTGTAGGGCATCAAGCTCTTGCCAAAGTGAGGATTTTTCTAGATAATAATCACCGAATGGTATGTGGTCTTGTTTTAGCTGCCATATCTTTTTCTTGACATCAAATATGCAGGATCTATTTCCCACAGGACTGTATGTCTCATGAAGAGCTTCCCAAAGTTCTTGAGCTGAAGGAAGATACATAAAACTCTTCTTAATTGAGGATGTCATTGCATTGATTAACCAAGAGGATACCAATGCATTTTCAAACTTCCATTTGCGGAACTCCTTGGTTTCCGATATTGGTGGGCCTTTTTGCTTCACCAGTTATATACTCAAGTTTGTCACGTCCATCGAGGGCAAGAGTCATAGATTGAAACCACTCCCGATAGTTATCGCTAGTAAGTTTCTCAGAGACAAGGAGGACCGTGGATAGGTCATTAGAACTAGATCTAGGCACAAAGGAAGAGGCATCTGAAACTGTAGACATAATGACTGGAAAGAATGACAAAGTGGTTTTTCAAATTTCAGAAATACCAGTTTGGTCCGTAGAATTTTCAAAATGACACGTTGGTCCTCCAAATTTAGAAAATGACAGTTTTATCCTCCGAATTTGCAAAATGACAGTTTGATCCTCCGAATTTGAAAAATGACAATTTAGTCCTCTAAATTGTGAAAATGACAAATTGGTCTTCGACTCAATTAAATAATTGAGTTAGATTGAGTGGTCTTCGATTGCGAAACTGAGATGGCAAGACTGAGGCTTTGAGTCTTCGAACGCGAACATGAGAACGGTGAGTGGCTGATCGTGTGAGAATGCAAGAGAACGTCACAGACGTTGACGTGAGAGTGGATCGGATTTCCACCTGAGAGCCCCGAAGTCGAGTGGGTTGGCGGCGAAACCTCCTCCTTGGTCGCTGCTCTCCTTCAAACTCTCTTCTTCGAGCCAAATGATGATGACCGACGATGGTGGAAGAAGACAGATGAAGCTCTCCGGAAACGGAAGCTCGCCGGAAAAACGTTGGAACTAGAAACACCGATACTGGTTACCGAGGACGCCGATGCTGGTTCTGACAAAGTGGAGAACCCAGAGGGCGTGTTGACGAATTTTGGTATGAATTCGTACTCCTAATCTCTCCTATTGCTCTGATACCATGAAGAGAATTAGAAGATTGAATTTGATTTTTTATTAAACTGAGAGGATTTACATGGTATTTATAGGAAAAAATATAGACAAAGTAAGAGTGATTAGCGGGAGAGTTGGTGAGATAAATTCAGAGTAATTGACTAAGAGGAATATGGAAGTCAGCAATATCATTCTTGCACCGAAAGAGCTTCTGACTTTTAACAGTATGGTTCTTTTTATAAGTAACAAATCCCCTTTGTTTAAAAATAAAAATTTGTTTTTCCACTTTTACCCTCATTAAATACCTGCCTTTATAGTAATTACTATCACACATGCACTAAGAACAAGGAAATTCCTCCATTAAGCATCTGTCTACAATAAATTATACTTATTTCACATTTTTTCTAAATTACTCTTATTTTCCTCATTATCTCTCCACATTAAATTTCCACTCATTATCTCTCCTAAGCCCTCATTATGAATAAGGGTATAATTGGAAAAAAATTTGCATATATTACATATTTATGGCTTTTAACTGAATTTAACTATCATTTTGATCCGCATGAAAATGGTAGTTGTTACTTATAAAATAGACTGAAGGGAGTAATAATTACACTAACCAGATTTGTCTATCCTTTCAGATCCTGCAAGATCCACAATTAGCAACTTGCTCTTCTGAATCATAGGTTTATTGTTTTTAACAAAAAGGCCATTTCCAATGCTTTCATCTCGACAAGCAGTGTCTTCTACCTTTTTTCCAAGGATGGATCTGCGAATTTGAACCTTCAAATACAAGAAATAGAATTAAACTTCGTTATACTATTGATCAAATATCCTGAATTATACAAGAGCAGGAGAAAGGCAGATAACTCCATACACACCATGAGAATCACATGACTCCGAGAGGATTCAGTATTCAGCTTTGTATTAGCTACATGACGATTTACATCACCTAGTTCAAGTAATTGCACGAAACAATCAAGATCTCGAACTTTAACCACTTCAACACCAGGTAATGACACTTCACCACTCTTTGGGTCTTCATGTATAGAAATGTTACTTTTCTCTGGAGCAAGCAAATCATGTATGGACTCCATATACAACTGGAGCAAGAGTATCATAAACAAACATAACCATCTAATTTGTCAAAATAGCAATTTGATAATACTAAAGAGTAGTAAAAAAAACTAACATATATTAGCAACTTAATGGTAGAGCTGCAGATTGAACTAAAACAAAATACCTCACCCTTAGGCTCTTATTAGCAGAGGTGGTAAACGTGACTTAGAATTAGAATAAGGGCTTCAGACCCTCGGTTGGAATCCTCAATGCAAACCAATTGAAAAAAGAAAAAGAATGGCAATATCTCAGATTGGGTACACCAAATTTGTGGATGATCAACCCAAATGTTTAGATGAGTAAGCAAGAGCCAAAAATTGGCTGTCTCATCATGAATCAACCCACTGAATGTGAAATGCAGTAAAGAGCTACCCAAGTACTTGATACTGATGTAGATACAACTAGAAAAGGAAATTTAACAGACAGATTATGAGCAACAAGGATCAAAGTGGAGACCATTAGGTCTAATAAGATTTAATACACTGTTAAAGAATCACTTAAACGAAGAGTTGATGCAGTCAAAGTCCAAGAATACTTTTTACAACTCTAAGAATCTCACTTAAAAGTTTCGACACGCTCAAGAACCACCTCACTCTCAACAATGGACACGTTTTCTTTCATCACTCAATAGTGTTGAATCTACTACTAATTTTTGCAACAACGAATTGACTCAAACCATCTACACATGTCATTTTTCATTAAGAGAACAATTCAGATGCCAATAGACCTATTGATGGAGAATTGAGCTACACATAGAGAAGTTTAAAATTTAATGAAATTTATTGTGTTTAGTAATTATCTTTATTTTAGAAGTTAGGAATTTTTCATTTATTTTGAATTAGGTTCTATCTGATTCTATCTTGTTTAGTTTCAAAGTAGTCCAAATCATAATTAAGTTTAAATCAATATAACTATTTATTACTTGCATCTAAGGCTCCATAAATAACCCTAAAGTTTTCTCAATTGTAAAATCTTTTTGCCTGCTGAATAATATCAAAAATATTTTTCTGTCACACTTTCCCCCCAATTTCTCTGTTTCTCCTTCCCTCCTTCTCTTTCTCCTTCCCCCTCTTTTCCCCTTTGTTCCACATCACTTATGCAAGACTTGTCCTCCACAAAGCCTAACATTATATACATGAAACTAGAAATTACACTAATTCCTTAGGATATGGATCTCTGTACCACATCTAGTTAATAGCTTGTGAGTATGCTTATTTATTGCAATGATCACAGTGATTTCCAGAAATGCTAATTAATGAGGCAGATGTGGGACTACTGTATCAGCCAAGATTAGAAAAACTTATCTCCTATTCAAAGAATAAGACTAAATCATTCCCCATCAAGGCCAGTCATATCTGTCAGATTCCAGAAAGTTTGACCAACAATTTATGCACTCCCTTCCCGCTCTTATCCTAATCAGGTCCTCCAAAAGAGTTTTCCACGTTTTACTCATCAAATCATTGCGACAATGTACAGTACTCAAATAATCAAGTTTATGTGGTTGTTCCTCATCTTTAACTACATTTAAACACAAAGCATGACATAAGGAATTGACCAGGGAATTCCAGCCTAGAGAAAAGTTAAAGTACATACCAGGTTTCTTCATGATTTAATCACATAGAAAACTTCTATAACAATAAGGGAGACTATACAGAATTTTGTGACAATTAGAAATTATATGTTAATTTACAAAATAAAATTATAACACAAGTACATGGTCCAGTAATCAAAACTAAATTATCCAAGTTCTTAACATCATTCAAATTTCTAATGAATACATAACTGTGCTGTAAAATTGCATGAATTTTTAAATACCAAAGTTCTAGCACACTCTTTCAGTTGACCATAATGTTTCTTGAAAGGCCAAGCTTTCTGGTCAAGTTTGAATACCTGCAAATAGGAAACCTCTACACTATCAGAAGCAGATGTGTTGGCAATTATGTCTTCCACAGCTCTAACCATAATGCCACGCTCTGAAGCATCACCTTTACCCAATGTTCCAACTGTGTAGGTTTTACCGGTACCTGTTTGACCATAAGCCATAATTGTCCCGTTATATCCAGTCAATACACTCTGCAAGAACACATCAACATTTCTACTGTAGTTAAGAATGAAGAATGATGTTTGGCCCCAAAAAACAAATGAAGAGTGATAATTCAAAATATGCAACTTTAAACAATTTACAAATTGTTACATTTTTGTAGCATTCCAAATATGCAACTTCAAGCAGAATCCATATGTAAAATTTTCAGTAATCAAGAGTCAAACTTGTGGCATAATCTTCAGTGAAGTCAAAACATCAATAATTATTCAAACAGATATTGATGGTCACTTACCTCAACTACAGGTTTGGCAACAACCTCATAAACTCGCTTCTGAGAGGCAGTTTCTGTGAAAACTTCATCAAATCTATAAGATTCAAAACTCCAGTTGTTTTTTCTCAACTTTAACCGCTTCAGCTACATGGATCCAAATCAAAATATTAACAAATAATAAATAATTCAAATAAAAAGCCCAGTACTCTGAACTATATAATAATTTTTAATGAATGTTGTTTGTATTAAAACATGCATGACAATCATAGAAGGGATGCAAGAATTTCAGTTTGAATAAGGTTGACAGGGTTGGCCTGATTTTGGTATTAGCGGTAATTAATATTACCTCTGGCTGCAATTCAATATAGTCAGCAAATTCAGCATCTGAGAGAATTTCATCAGTATTTTTTGGACGAAGTCGTACAGCAACTCTGACCCTTTGAGAATCTTAGGAAGGAAAAGAGAAAGGATCAAACTCAGTAAATATCTACTTACCCCGCAAATGAACCATATTTGTTATTTAATCACTGCTCCTTTCCTTTCCGCGATACCCACTCCTTTGATATAATTTAAATATAACAGTACAGAAATAATAAAGGCCCTTAAAACTTTCATTGCTGATAGTGAAAACAAGATAGAACTTGTGATTACTGATTACCATAGTAAGGTCCATAAAGATAATACCAAAAAAAAAAACAAAGAAAGAAAGAAAGAAAGTAAATACTTATCGCCATTATAACCTAATGATGATAATCAGGTTCAACGGATAACCGTACCATACCAGAAAGATCACATTACAAACAATAAGTTCAAAATCTGCGCCAAAACAAAATTCCATAGTCTCTATCAAACCCAGCATGGGATTGGAGCTACATACCATTATCGAACAGAACCAAAAAAAAAACACACAAAAGAAGATGCTAGGAAACAAAAACAAAACTTATACAAAGTAGGTTTTAAAACAATATCCCTCCACTGAACTGAGAATCACCTTGTTCATCATCATCCGAAGGAGTAGTAGTAGTATGATTACTCGGAACGAGAATCCGCCTGGGAGAAGCAGAGGGAGTTCTAGATCGAGAAGGCTGCGGAGGGATTTGCCCATGAACACTAGCAGAATTCATATTTGAAGTGGCATACGAAGAAGAAGAATATCCAAGAGAGTAAGTAGCGGGGACTTGTCTGTTATGCGTTCTGGACGATCTGAAAGCAGAGCCGGAGGCCATATTGTTTTTGAGCTACGATTGAAGAAGAAGAAACATGGAGTGATTGGGATTTGGACAGAGAAGCAGAAATAGAATGAAAATGGAGGGAAGAAAAGGCCAGGAAGAAAGAGAAGAAGAAGAAGAGGCCGGCACGTTGGGGAGGAGTGAAAATGGAGGAAATGTACTTCCCGCGTCATTTCATTCATTCGCTGTGGGGTCCACACCAAAAATTTTGACGAGTGAGACGGCACAGTGAACGTAGTTTGTCGCTGTCCAAGACCAAAGCTTTACCAACCTAGTAGGCCATGTGTTGCTAAATGCTAAGGGACAACACACAACAGTGCTCCGTTCTCTTCTCTCTGTTCAGGAATATTAATAATGGAATGGAGAAATAGTGATAAGAGAGGACCAGAACTTAAAAAAACACTGAAAGATGAAAATAGAAGAAACATACAGTAACCGAAATATCATCCTTTAACCTTTTGAGTAAAATAGTATGATAACCCTTTAGTTTTATCTTAATTACACAAACTTCCTTTCTATTTTAAAAACATATATTTAAATCCAAACAGTTAAGTCCGTTAAGAATATTCTAAAAAGATTTCAAAAATATATTTTTTTAATTAAATTTATTTTTTCTTGTATATTTTGACTAAAGTTGTTTTAAAGAATTTAAGAGTTTTTTTTTTCTATTCCTTAATTTCTATTTTTATCTTTACAAGTAGTTATCTGTTTTATGATTTTAGCATTGGTTAATGTAAATGTCACAAACGTTGAATATTCAAGTAAGACTTTAAATAAAAATATGGTTGATCAAATATGTTTATAAATATTTTGTGGAAAAAAATATTAAATTATAAATTTAAATTACACATACAATCTCATACTTATATAGTTTATTATATTTGATAAACATATGTGTTTAATATATATTTTAAGTCAAAATTAATTTATAATATCAAAATTAATAAATTTTTTAACAAATTAGAAAGTTAGAGAATCTAATAAAATAAAGTTATGGTCGTATAAATTTTTATTAGCCTCTATATATATATATATATAATTCTAATACTAAAGAAGGGCATCTTGGTTAAAAAAAAAGTTTAAAAGTCAAACTTAACGGTCAACTAACGGTTTAGGTGGATGGAAATAGAATCTCAAAATATAAGGGAGGTTTGTGTAACATATATTTTAGTTTCAAGGGAGGTTTATATGGATTTCCAAAATAGATGAGAGGTCTGTGTAATTAAGGCAAAACAGAGAAGAGGTTAGAGGGGAGGTTAGAGTATTTTACTCTAACTTTTTGGCCCATCACGCACAGTAAAAGTACACCTAATATTATTAATATATATTTATCTAATTTAATTATAAGATTAAAGGACAATTTTACCCAATAAATTTTTTAAGAGGCAATTTTATCTTAAAAGTGTCACAAAGAAAGTAATTTTGCTCTAATCATTATCTCATTTAATTTTGATAGTTAGTTAATCAAATATGTTAAACTCAACATATTTGATCAACTAATTGTCAAAATTAAATGGGATAACGTCAAGGCAAAATTGTTCCATTTTAGAAACTTTCATGACAAAAATGCCCTCCGAAAAACTTCTGGACGAAAATTGAAAACTTTAGAAGCAAAAATGCCCCTTAGTCCTTAATTATATTAAGAAAATTGATTAAATTAATTAAAATGACATATATTTTTTAAAACATCTTAATCATTTTTCATAATTCTCTCATTCATTTTCCTCTTTGATTATTCTTGAGGAAGCATCAATTGATAAATTAAGAAAATATTAATAAATATGAAAAATAGGTTTTATGTTTAAAATTAAGATCAACTCCCCGATTAGGTCTTTGAAGGACCTAGAGGAAGTATTTTTTTTATATAATACCCAATATTCTAAAATAATTTTTGGTATATTCAGCGCCTCACATAATTTTTGTACGTCTAATGCCCTCATATATTTTTTCAGTAATATCATAAGTTTGGGATGCTGGTCGCTATTGAGAAAAATTTCTAGCAAAATTGCATCTAAAATTACTTTAAGATACAGGTAATACTAAAAAATAATTTATGGTGCTGAATGTATAAATATTAGTTTAGAATATTGAGTGCTATTAATACAAGAATTCAAAATATCATATGTAAGGTAATCCGATTGGGTGTGTTTGGTTCAACTTAGTGCATGTTTGGCTGAGCTTTTTGTACAGGAAATAAGCCCTTATTACGCAAGCCGAGAAAAAACTCCTCTCACATACTTACCTCGTATACCGTGAATCACAAATTATAAGCACTTATTGCCCAAAAATAAGCTATTCCAAACACGCAATTCAGCAGAAATAAGCCCATTTTTGGGCAATAAGCTCAAATAAAAACGTGTTGCGTTTTTGCAGTGTTTGGTTCTGCTTATTTTAGTGTGCGTTTGGAATAGCTTATTTTTGGGCAATAAGTGCTTATAATTCGTGATTCACGGTATACGAAGTAAGTATGTGAGAGGAGTTTTTTCTCGGCTTGCGTAATAAGGGCTTATTTTCTAAATATATAAGCTCTCCCAAACATGCATGCATCATAGATAGAACAAATTACTTATTAAATAAGCTCCTCACTACAGCTTTTCTATTAAGTCACTTATTACGTAAGTCGAGATAAAACTCCTCTTACATACTTACCTCGTATACCGTAAATCACGATTTATAAGTTCTTATTGTCTAAAAATAAATCGTCCATCCAAACATAAATCACATTACAAAAACTAACTTTTCTATTAAGTCATTTTTCCTACCACTATCTCAGGCACACACTAAATAAAGAGTAAAAACGATACTTCAGGGATGTTAGACATAAGTTAACCCAAATAAATACTCTCTTACTATCAAAAAAAAAAAAAAATACTCTCTTAGCTTTTTAGTTAATCAAGGGCCCATATTTTTTTTTCTGTTTTATTTTTTTTAAAATATAAATCATTAGTTGTTGACTTTGTTTCATAGTCTATGGAAAATTGAAAGCCACGCAAGGAAAACTGGTGAGTAGAAAATCCAAATACAAGTTCCAATATTCACATCATATCATTCGTTAATATCCCAACTTAATGTGAGAAATCAAATATATGTTACTGGGGGCTGATCAAAACGTTGTTAAATCCACTTCACACTCCCCGGTGAGAAGCGATGGCACTCCATTAGATAAACCATCCATGTCAATGGGTCACGGTGAGGCCTATTATGAAGACACGTCACAGAATTGGGAAACTAGGTTAAACCATTAGGCATAAAAAAAAAAAAGGGCTATGCTTAAATTTGTTTCAAGCTTTTTTTTTTTTTGTACAAATGAGGGCAGTTAGCCCAGAAAATAAATTAAACTATTGGATTAACAAGGGGTTGGGTCTAGCAGAAGGAGCTAGTGTCCCACAACATGCAAATCAAGGTTTGAATTCTCATTGGAAGACGTACCCACATTTAATACCTGACAGTAGCTCAAATAAGACTGTCTCCAATAGGATGATACATATGCTTACAATAACAATAATAAAGCCGCATTACAATAAGTGGGGTTGGCTATGTAACGCCCTAAATTTTGATTAAGGGCTAATGATAATTATTGAGAATAATTTGTGAATTAAAGATAATCTGAGACCTGAATTAATTATTGGAAATGGTCAACACCCTGTATTTTAGCATAATTATATGACAAAGTAATTTTGAGAGCTAAAATAGGGGTAAACAGCGCATGCAAGAATGAAAAGAATTTAATTATGTGTTATATGACAATTTAAGTTAATATGCCATAATTAGTGGAAAAATTGAAAGTTAAATGGTGTTTTCAGTGAAATTACCTGCGAGATAGTTAGTTTTCATATGGTTTTGGAAGAAAAAATTATGAAATTTTACAGGGTGAAAATAGACATCTTAAGCTTTAATTTGATAGGTGATAAGAATCAATTGAAGCTATGTACAAAAAGATATGAATTTTTGAAATTAGCTTAGAAAATCTGAAAAGTTTCTGGAGCAGCGGTCAAAGATTGAAAATCTGGGAATAATATGATCCTATCTAGTAAAATTTCATATTTTTTCTTGAAACTAGACTCAATAAGGGTTTCATATCCTTTAGAATTACTCCAAAACAATGTTTACAAAATTAGTTATGATTTTTCAAAGTTAGAGCAGAAAATCTACCAGAATTGGGATTATTCTAAAAATTTAAAATAAAATATGTTGGAAATTGATTAATGGAATTAAAATGCCAAGTGTCATGATCATATAAGGAGGGGATTAAATTATAATGGATTTGTATGAGCACATGTCAAATTGTATTAAAATAATGCTACATGGACAAATAATGATGAAATGGTATGCTACCTTAAGTGTTAGTTTGGTTAGTTGGGAGAGAAATTGGCTTGGTTGAATCATGAGAAGGGGGAGCACGTTTTTTTAAGCTAACCAAGAGAAGAAAAGCTAGTTCAATGCTAATGGGGCAAGTAAGGCATAAAGTGAAGAAGTATGGGTGGAAGCATGGAGGGAAGTATGGTGGTTGACAAGTGTCACCACGTCAACCCTTGATGAGATCAATGGTGTAGAATTAAGGGAGGAAGTTCATAAAGCATTTCTCTTCCCTTCCCTTCATACACTTCACGCATAACACAAGAGAAGGAGAGAGAGAAAGTGCCTTGGAGAAACTTGTGAGAGTTAGAGAGAAGGAGGAGAAAGAAATCTAAGGTAAGTAGTGATTTCTTAAGCTTCTCTTGTGATTTTTGTCATGAAATCCTTCTCTAAACCTTGTTTCTTCATGAATTCTTGATCTTCAAGACTCATTGTTGGCTCAAGGAGAAGAGAGAAAGGACGCATAGGGAGAGAGAAACCAAAAAGCCTAAGAGGTAACTACACCAACCTCAAATCTATACTTGTATGAAGTTGGTTTTGAAGTTTCTTGTTAGTTTGGTGATTTTTGGTTGAGTTGAAAAATTGGAAAAGCCATAACCCTAAGGGGTTATGCTACCCAAATTTCTTTGAATCATGTTTAAGATGTGCTTAAATAAGTTAATAAGGGATTAGAAGTGGAAAAGTATAAGTTTTGGAAGCTAAACACAAAACTCCAAATTTTCCATTTTTCTTGAATATTTCGGCCATCACTGTTTTAGGGGGAGGAGCTGGATTTTCATGAAATAAATGATTTCATTGGATTCAGTGGGCAAAAATAGATGGGGTTACAATTGGTCACTTTTTCAGAAAAGGCCAAAAAAGCGTAATTACGAAAACGCCCCTAAAATGCCTAAACCGGGGCTGTCAAGGGCAAGTTTGTAATTTGACATTGAATTTGGTAATTTCGAGTCCCGAAATAGATTCCTTGGGCAAAAATACGTCAGGATAGCCCTAGTCAAAATTTTGGAAAAACGTGCCATTGGGTCGAGTACGGCCGAGCTGGGGTCCCAGGGGCATTTTAGTAAATTTTCATCATATACTAATTTAACCACAAGAAATACTATGGAAGAGTCTAAAATGACACTTGGATGGGTTATGACCTATTTCTTGTACATTTAATATTTTAGGACCGAGTCAGAAGCCAAAAACGACACGTTTTACGAGGCACACTAAAAAGGGTGATCTTTGAGATAGTACTTTTCAACCCTTTAGGTAGTTGTTTGGGCTTCTATTAGCCACTTAAGGGACTTTAATGATAACCAAATCTAAGTATTTTAAAGTTATTTGAGTATTAGGATAAGTGATAACTTGTTGTCTTTAATTATGACTTTAGGATTTGATATTTGCCCGGAGCATAGAAGGCATATGCCTGATCAACAACGGAAATACCAAAGTAGTGACACTTTATCCTATATCATGTGTAATGCATTGCTTGTTTGGTATTTATCATTGAATGTATGAGGGGACGTGGCAGTGAGCCCGGCCTTGAATGAATAGGGGATGTGGCGTGAGCCCGGCCTTAAATAGGGGACGTGGCTTGAGCCCAGCCTTAAATGATTGAGGGGACATGACGGTTAGCCCGGCCTTAAATATTGTTATTGCTGCATTGTGATATATGCTTACATGCTTTGTTTAATTATGCATCATATACGTAAACTGTTGTTATCGAAATTCTTTTGAATCTCACTCTTTCCAATTAACAATTTTAGTCAGGGCAAGTGGATCAAGAGACAAGCAAGTGGATAAGGGCGACTAGGATTGCCGGTGGTAGTTTTAGTGTTTTGGTTTTTGGTTATCATTTTGGACAATTGTATAAACATGTTGACCATAGAATTGTAGTTGTTGTGTAATCTCCGGTATAGGAAACTGAGATGGGCAAAGATGCCCTATAAAACCCTTTGGTTATTGAATATATCCCGAGTGAATGTTAGGAAATTTACTAGCACTCTGATATTATGTATGTGACAAACCGAAGAGGCCAAATGTTTTTATTTAAAAATGAATAGAGATCGTAGTATACGAGTTTGGTAAAAAGTTTTAAATTATCCTTAATCTCTTATTCAATTATAAAACATGTTTAAACACTAATCACAGCCTTGATAATGACGAAGGTTACAGGCTACATAAATCGCACAACACCATTATGCTCCATCAAAAACCAAATCTTTTGATAGATTATTAACCAGTAGACCATGCTCTGCAACATCATTAAGTACTCGCTTCGGTCTTCCTCTACTTCTTTTTAGAAGACTACATCCTGCTTGGTTGACCCTCCTCAATAACGCACTCAATAGCCTTCTTTAAACGTGTTAAAACCATCTCAAAATTTTTTTTTACAATTTTCTCCTCAATGGATGACAATTCAACTCATTCACATATATGATCCTTACAAATCTTATCTTTCCATGTATAGTCATACACCCATCTCAGCATTCTTATCTCATTGCTACTTTATGTTTATGTTATTCCTTTAAAACTCATCATTCTTTTTTTTTTTTGCCAAAAATAGACTATATTTTTAAGATATATTAAAATACAACCCAACAGTCCAAAATAAAACACAAGAAGTAAAAGGTTTAAGCCCAACCAAAATATCCCTAACCGCTAACAACACATTATTCCCAAACCTAAACCCTAGATTCAAGTCAGTAAGCCAAATAAGCCACCACTGTCACCACCACTGCTAGAGGAGTGAAGAGAAACATGTCATCATGCCAAAAACAAGGGATGGGGGTTCAAAGAATCATCCTAACAATTCCATCTCATTTGAGACTTCATATGCTACCAAGAGAGATGATTCACCATCACTATGCAACAACTGTCGAATGGAGAAGAGCTCCACCGCCAGCTTTAATGATCCATCAGCCTAAAGAAACTCCAACCATTGCCACCTCTTAATTCGCAAACCAAAGTCACCAAATCTGAAAAGAAGAACCAAGATCCCCAACAAGCCAAGTCAAATCATTAAGAATGTGACAAAAAAACTTACCGAATTAAGGTCAAAATCATCGTCGCTCTTAACCAGTGTTTTTAGACTCAGACCGGACGATCTGGGCAGCCAAACCATCAGCTAGAGAGTCTCTCAACCCATTTCAAACTATTAAGTTGTTTTAATAAATGAGCCACATTGAGCCGTCCCAAGCGGGACGTTGAGCCACAACCCGATGTTGAACTGCTGACCAAAATAGCTAGAGAATAATCGAATGGGTGATTAGAAAAAGTAATATGAAAGAAAGAGGAGAGAAGGGGAAAATAGGAAGAGAGATTCAGAGGTGATAGTGGGCAAAAAGCTACCATAAAAGAAGAGTTCTCAAGCCAATTGAACAAATCATTCATCGCTTTTGTGTTCTTCCAACCAGTTGAAGAAAAGGCTAGTAGAGGAAGCCATTACTTCCATCAAATAAGATTGTTCAGATACAAATAAAAAGAGATTTGGAAAGATAAAAGAAGAGTGAAAAAGTGAGGACTGAGAAGGCATCGTGAAAGGAGAGAAAACGCTAGACTAAAGGCATGAAGTGATAGCTCTTGATGCTCCTGACAGCTGGTGTTACGTGTGAACTCTTCCCTTCCATTTTTTTATTTTTTATTATTTCAACTTTCAAGGCCTTGGAAATCGAAGCATGAACTTATATGTTGTGTATATTTTTATTTTTATTTTTTTTTGCCTGGAGGGTGCATGCTTTTATTGTTTTGGAAGTACTAATCTCATATATCATTTTTATTGTTTAGCACTTTTAAGTATACCAAATTATAGATTATAAAATTTATTATTTATTTAAATCAAAATTTTCTTTTTTTTCAATATCTTTCTTCAAATTATTTTTATCACAATGTTATACTTATATTAATATGTTATTATATTGACCATTATTCTTATTATGGATATATATATATATATAATAGATATATGCAAATATTTTTTATTAAATTTTTATTTAATTATTACGTCACCGGTCCGACCAAACGGGCTAACTGATCCAACCGTTTGAACCATGACTCATTACCTTTTCCGGATAGACATCCGGTTCGGCTTTTAAAACATTGCTCTCAACCTCGATCCTCCACTTCAACACCGACCTCCCCCTTGTGAACAAAATTGCAATAATATCATCATTACAACACTTTCCCTTTAATTTCCCATCCTCCACATCACTTTTACTCACCCTTCCATCACTACTAGAAAAAATGCTTTTAACGTCCCTTTTTGGGGCCTTTTAACGTCTGAAAATAGGGGGACGTCTAAAGGTCACTTTAGACGTCCCCACTACATTGTAGGGATGTCTAAAGGTGTTTTAGACGTCCCCAATTTACCGTAGGGACGTTAAAAGTTTTTTTTAATAGCGTTTTGTAATATATATATATATATATTTATATATTTCACTGTCTGAAAAATTTAAACTGTAGAAATAGGATGGAAACAACAGAATAAAACAACAATAGTTTAGCAGAATAGAAACAACAATCTATATGCCGTTGTTATGTAATAAAAACAATCTATATGTACAATATAGAGAAAACATACACCTTCATGACAAACTTGTTAGAACCGGCTATCACCTAAGAGGGGGTGAATTGGGTGTATAATAAAAACTTAAGATCTTTTGAAATCTTTTCGTATCTTAACGAAAGCGGTAAGTATGAAGGTTTATAAATCAACAGTTAGATTAAATAATATATGCTGGAAATATAAGAGTTTAGGGAAGAGAATATACAAACTGTGATTTATCCTGGTTCGGTCCAATCTGTGATGGCCTACGTCCAGTTCCCAGGCTCCTCCTGAGATTTTCAAATCCACTATCTTCTTGTTTAATCCGGGCACAAGAAAAGCCTTTACAATCCCACAAGTTTAGCCGGGTACTTGTGAAACCTTTTACAAATCTCTCACTGAAATACTCCCCCTTACGGCAAGTCTTACGAGCAGAGCAATCCCGAAGATCTTTCTCTCCTGCTTACTCATGCAAGTCTTACGAGCAGCAACGTTCTCTCCTACTTACACCCCTGTAAGTCTTATGAGCAGTAATGTTCTCTACAGCTTGCACCTTGTAAGTCTTACGAGCAGAATGTCTTACTGGCAATTCTCTCTACTGCTTCCCCGTAAGAAAATCAACCCTCTCAAGGTCCCTCTACCTTGAGATCAACTCAGAAATATAGTTGAAAGTGTTTACAGACTCTCTCACAGAGTGGATATAATGCTCACTGAAATACAATACAAATAATCACTCTCTCAATGAAAAGTAATATTGAAACCGCAGAACAGAGAGTGTATGGGTAGAAGCAGAGGATTCACATTGCTATGTAGTTGCTCGCTATCTCAGTTTTTCTCCATTTTTCTCTCTTGCCCATCGATATTGAATGCTTTCTCATTTATAGTTGATGAAGATGATGACCGTTGTGAGCATTCGTCCGTTGGAGTCCCATTGCTTCATTTGAACGTTTGAGCATATTTGAAAAACAAGCTCCTGTCCGTTGTGGAGCAAAGTGGAGCGTCTTAGTTGAATAGCAGAAAGATTCATTTTGAGCTGTACATCACGTTGTGGAGCGTTTTGTGTCAGACAATTTTTCATGGTGGGTCATTTGCTTGTCGTGGTTGGTAGCCGCCATTCGGTGTGTAATGATGAAGTTCACCGTAATTGACTTTAAATTTGAATTTGTAATCCGAACGTTTAATATCCTGTTTCACACTTGAAAAATATGTTAGCTAACATTTAGAATTAATAACAAGTGAAAACACACTGATTTAATAACATGTAACCATATTCGGATTGTTCGCTGTGAGACTTGGTGTTTTTGGTCTTCTGCAGAGTATCACTCGAGCATGAATGGCTCACTTCGAGTGATCTCCTTATTTTCCTTCATATGCTTCAGTTCACGGGTTGTGCTTGCATAGGATTTCAGAGAGACAGAATTCTCACTCGCGAGTGAAATGGGGTCTCACTCGAGCACAACTTCCTCTGCTCGAGTGATCTTGTATTTTCCACTGGGAGTGTCTTCTCGGGTTATCACTCGCACATCATTTTAACAAGAGTACGATTTTGTACTCGTGAGTGATATGGTCCCTCACTCGAGCACAACTCCTTCTGCTCGAGTGATCTTGAATTTTGCACTAGGAGACTCTTCTCTGGACAGCACTCGCAGCTCTTCACTCGCATCTGCTCGAGTGAATTCTCGACATCACTCGAGCACAAAACGTGCTGCTCGAGTGCGCCTTAAGTTTTCACGTACATGCTTCTTCTCGGGTTATCACTTCGATGTCAAAACTTCCATGTGCTCGAGTGAGAAATGATCCAATGCTCGAGCATGAATCCTAGTGCTCGAGTGTTGTAACTTTCTTCACGTTTCAGTTGCTTCTGGACATCACTCGCACGACATTTTCAGAGAGAAAGTTTTTACACTCGCGGGTGATGTGGGGCCACTTTAGAAAAATTTTGTTCATTTGATTCAAATGATGTATCATAAGAATGCTCTTCCCATATGCATTCCAATGCAACAAGAATCAGCTCCAAACTCCTTGTATTCTGCAAGTTATGATCGAAAGAGTGTATATTTCGCTAGTCTGCACAAGCGTCAACTTCCAGAAGGTATAGCTCCTAGAATATACGTTCAAATTAGGCAAATTACCTATCCATGGAAATCTCTCTGAGTCTACTTTCATTTGGCACTGGTCTCATCTCAATCTGATGTATGGTTTGTGCGTTATACTCAAAATACCGAACCTGTGTCAAAAAGTGACGGTGATTTCAGTTTCATTTTCCACGATTCATATCTCCTTCATTTGATCTTCTTTCAATGTGATCCTAGTGCCAATTTTACGTGTTGTGAGTCCTCTTTCATATGCTACTGGTTTCGGGTCAATCCGACGTGTGGTTTGAGAGATATGATCAAAATACCAGACCTCGCTCATCTGAACGTAAAACAGAGTAGAACAGAGTATTCACCCCGTGCTCGAGTGAATCCATCTGTGCTCGAGTGAGTTCTTCCTGTGCTCGAGTGAAACACCTTGTGCTCGAGCATAACACCTCTAGAAGTGCTAAAACTCATATATAAGTCATCTTAGCTTCGTATTAACCTATTCCAACCATCATTTGATCATAGAAACCTCCGGTATCATTATAGAAACCTCCAATATCACATCTAACAACTTGAATCTTGATAGATCTTCCAAGTTCTTCATTCTTCAATATCTTTCTTCTTAGTTTTCTTCTTGATAATAATTCTCCATAACCAAAGTAAGCATCTCCTTGACTATCTTCAATTTCTTCCTTCTTCTTCCTCTTGTTCATTTTCACAAATTCAATCTTCTTCATTCTTTGCTTGACTAATCTACAAAATATGTAACATTAAATATAGTAGTTAGTCAAAGAAATACATTATATAAACTTTTTGCTCTTATCATTTCACATATATATTTGACATCATCAAAACTAATCATATCTAACAAAACTCTTTTGCCTCTGTTATGCTTATGGAAACAATGACCAGGGATTTAGAAGAGGTGAAGTTAAAAAGCACAAATTGTCTAGCTATGTTACACAACTAGCATATAGCAAGAGTAGCACACAAGCTCAGACTAGAGTAGTAATACCTTGAAACACAGTGATCAACCCCAAGGCTCTTTATGCAATATAACTTTAAGAAGTAGCAAACTAATTAACTAACAAACCATACAAACTACACAACAATATATATCCAACAACAACAATGCTAAGTATATGTACAATATATAGGACCACCACAAATATATGTCCTACACAAACTACTAAAGACTTTACTCTAGTATACGTTGAAGAAGATGTCCAGCCAAAAAGTCTCTGATCATATTATGTCTTCATATGAGTAGGCATCTTTATTGTCAAAAATCTGCAAATTAGAAAATAAGCTTAGATGAAATAATGAATCAAGTGAATGAATTGTTATTGAATTACAACACCAAAAATATTATCCTCAGAGAATGATGAAGTGATTACTTGTTCAAAATATGTCGTAATGCCACTCTTAATGATGTTAAATTAATAAAGTAAGACATAGTATCCACATTCCCAGCCGCCAGGTTGTTGAGGGCACTATAAATCAAAAGCAAATGATTAAAATCAATAAAGGCATATCTAAAACGACCGTCAATCAAAAGAACTTGATTTGAAACTACGTACGTTTGGAAACAACCATTTTGGGTCTTTTCCACCTTTACAATCGCGTGGCCCGTCAAGCACTCGATATGTTTAGCATGCCCTATCATTAAAATGAAAATCAATAGAAATTAGAATAAGTTATTTAAGTCAAGAATCAAGAAGTAATGAAATACAAAAATATAACATACGTGTTGAAGACGCTTTTTGTTTCTCTGTCTGGCCTTCTACTCAAGGAATCAAACCAGTAAACTATGTGGAATCGAGGACAAAGAACACAAAAACTCCAGTGGTAACTATAACAACATATACAGATTAAAATGAAGTTAGATCGTAAGGCAATTATTTATTAAATATCTCAAATAGACAAAATTAAAATGCGTGCCCTTGAACAATCGGTGCTAGATAACAACGATAGTCATTCTCTCCCATTGTGAAGCCCGCATAGTGAGTCCTTTTTTGTGCTGTATTTGTATCCCTTGTGTTAGATCCCATATGTTTTGATGATAACAAAGATTGAATCAATAATATGAAAGGATTTGATAACAAACAAATGGATTTGAATAAAGTGGCAAAGCATACTTGAAGTAAACACTGAAAATAATCAACAAATTTTGTGAAGGCTTACTCGAGTAGCCACTCGGGTAAGAGAAGCCATTACTCGAGTAAGCAAAGAGAATTTCATCCAGTGAAGCACTGTCAAAATTTGGATGAAGTTACTCGAGGGACCACTCGAGAATCTGTAAAGTTATATAGACCATTACTCGAGTAGCCACTCGAGTAACAAGATTTTCACAGGCATCACTCGAGTAGCCACTCGAGTAACCAGGTCAAAAATCTTCCAGTGACTCTCGGCCAAGAAATGCAGCATATCACTCGAGTAGCCACTCGAGTAACCAGTAAGAAAATAGCATTACTCGAGGGACCATTCGAGTAATCTGCAGAGTTATTTGAAGTACCACTCGAGTAGTCACTCGAGTAACCAGAAAGTAAACTCTCGGCTAAGAATTTGATGTCATTACTCGAAGGTGTAATCGAATAATCTGCCGGGTTATTTGAAAGCCACTCGAGGGACCACTCGAGTAAGGTGTGAAGAAACATGAAGGCCACTAGAGTAAAGAGATTACCACAGTGATCACCCGAGTAACCTATGAAGGTAAAGACATGGCTACTCGAGTAACCACTTGAGTAATTAAGTATTTTCAAGGTTTGTAATATATCACTCCATGTCTTACCGGAGTGATATCTGATATAAAATGTTGATTTGCTCACTGCCATATTTTTACAGGTTTACTCGAGGGACCACTCGAGTAACAAACTTGATCACTCGAGTAGCCACTCGAGTAAGGCAGTCCAGGAATTATTTTTTGATTGAATGTTTATTAAATTGTTATTTTTATGATTAACCCTTCATTGCATTAGTATCCTAAGTACACTTGCAGAGAAACGATGAAGAGATCATGCAAGAAGAGCAAAGTCAAATAAAGTGTCTGAACGTTCACCTATCGCTACCTACCGCAAACGGATGGTTTTCAAATTCGAAGAATAGTCAACCATTGCTGCGCGACTCTAACAAACATGTTTGAATTGCTTTTAATAGACATTATCAATCATCTATATATACGGAGCATTCAAAGAGAAGAAAACAAGACACGAACTGAGAACACACATCAATCAATACACTTAGTACTTTGTTCTCTTATACTCATTCATTATACTTTAGTGATTATATATTTGCTCTGTGAGAGAGTTTTTCATTACAAACTCAATATTTGTAATTAAGACAACTTAAGGTTGTGGAACCTTGAGTTGGGGATTTGATTGCAACGTGTAAGGGGGAGCGAGTGTCCAAGTGAAGGAACTTGCTGTGTACTGAGGTGCCAAGAACCCACTGAATCTTGGAGAGTATAGTAAAACTCTCAGAGACGCTCTGAGGATTGGAAGTAGGTCAAAGTGGTTGTGGCTGAACCAGTATAACTCCTGGTGTACACTTCGGTGATATTTCTACTTACTTTCAACTGCTTTAAATATTCTGTCAATTTTCTTATACGCAACAAAATTTCTGGTATCACCCAATTCACCCCCCATCTTGGGTGAAACGCTTGCACTAACACCTTGTCGTATTTGTGGGACACAAGAATCCATATAAATCAACTCTTTGCATGTCAATGCATATACAACGAAATGAGCTATAATAGAATTAAAATGATGAATGTATTAGCCAGTGAATATATGAAACCAAAAAACCATGTCACTAAATGAAGGAAAGAATGGGAAATTAAAAACTTACAGGATTCCAAATTTGACTCATCCTACATCTATCTCTTCCAACTTAATGAACTGTTCAAGGTCATCTTTATCAATTGTGAAGGGATACTCTAATTTCTGACCCACAATCCCTAAAGGCATATACAAATCGATCTGGCGAATGCCTTTATAGATATACTACAATCGTGCTAAGAAGGGCCATTTTCTTGCTTCCTGCTCGTTCTTTTAGAACATAAAAACATATTATTAGTAGAATGACAACAGATCTCAAGTAAAAGTGAGGTTGTTCCATACCATTGGAGGTGTTACCGCTGCTGAGCTAATAATATATACAGGCCAAAGGATGAAAGATCCTCTCGCCTGAGCTATCATGGCAACCTCACCATCAGGAATAGGGATGGTTGTACCTTCTTCCCCCTCTCGAACACACGTCATAGTCATCCTACGTAAATACTGTGGAATTTGCTGATGATGGTGGGTAGTAGCTTGTGTGTGAACGAGAGCATCTGCAACTACACTTAGTATTGGGGCATCCAAAGAGAGGATGGCAGGTTCTCTCGGCGTTGGAGTGGGAGAAGGGTCGCCAAGTGGTTCCTCTACCGGGTTGTAACTTCCTTTGGTGCTGTGGAAGGCTAGGGATGAATGGGTTCTACGTTCAGTAGTTGCCATCTGCGATTCAAACATCTTCATCATTTCAGCTCTTAGCTTAGACATCAGCTCAAGACGTAGCTCTGGCAATAGCTCTTGTCTAAGCTTGTCGCGAAGGTTGGCCTCAAGCTCTTGTGAGACTTCCTCGTGAATCTTGGCCACAAGCTCCCTACTGGGTTCAGCTTGTGACGAATAAGGATGTGAGGCTCGACCAAAATACTTCACGGCACGAACTCCCCCTCCCTCCCCTCGAACATGACCAGGGTGATCTGCCTTCCCAATCACCATTGACAAGATGTCCATCCGTCCACTTAGAGTGAACGAACCTTGGCTACTATGATCTTCCAGTTCATCCCGTAGCATAAAAGTTATCATAAATGAAAATTAAGCACTCCCAATATGAAAAAAAAAACTTTATACTTATGCTCTAACTACTTACAATTCTCGCAGCAACCTCATCAACCGTCAGATTTACGTACTTCCCACCCTTAATCCTCCCTGCTTTCCATTTTTTGTGACGTGGAAGAGGAGGTGGGGCCTGGACCACAACTGTAGGATCTGATGTGGCTGATTCCTTCAATTTCTCTAACTCTTCTGCCATCATCTTTCACTCAAGCTTTCGATAACCACCACGAGATATGCAATGTTGATACTTATTAGCTGCTTGCCTCTCTGCATGTACTGCACTTAATGCCTGTAAAAGGAAAACAATGAACACCGAATCAATAATGTCAACTATATTCAAATAAAACACTATGATGACAGAAATCTTACCAAAAAGTTTGGATCTTCTCGTGATGCCATAAACAACCTCCAGTCCTCTGGAGACAAATACGTATACTACTGACATGGATCCTTACCCCTCAGGTCCCCTCGAATGTAATCTCATGTAAGCCTGTTCTTGAAATCTTTCCATCGTTGATGAACCTCCCTCATCCACTCCTTGTACATCATCGTGGTGTCAGGTGTAACACCCCAATTTTCGATTAAAGGCTAATGGTAATTATTGAGGATAATTATCGAATTAAAGTTGGGTAATTATATGTTGCATGGCAATTTTAATTAATATGCCATAATTGTTGGGAAATTAAAAGAATGGCTCTAAATTAGTGACTAATGGAAGAGATTAATTACTAATTAAGAGAGCATGAGATGTGAAATTAAATGGCTAATGAAGGGATTAGAGTAACTAAATTGGTTACTTGCTTTATGAGAGCCAATGAGGTGGAGACATGTGGCAAGTGGTTAGGATGAGAGAGGGTGTTGGAAAAGTCAAAGCACCAATTATTTTATTCATTTTCCCTCTTTTCTCTCTCTCTCATGCGCATGTGAAGGGGGTGGGGCAGATTTTTTCTGCATTCATCATCATCTTCACCTCTCCTCCATCTCTCTCTCTCGTTCTCTCTCTCTCGCCATTGTTGCAGAAAAAAAGGGGGGGAAGCTTGCAAAAAGGTAAGGAAAATGGCTTCTATTGCTCAAACTTTCTTCATTAAAGTTGATCCTTGAGTTAAGAGCTGCATTTCTCTGGTTGTAGTTTGTCTATTGGTTGTGGTTTGTGGCCACACGAAATTTTGGGAGGTGGTGAATCAAGAACTTCCTTTGAGAAAGTTGATAAGGTGAGTGAGACCTATCTATCTATCTATCTATGTTTTATGCCAAATGGATTAACTTGGATTTTCTGGAATTCTTGGGCCATTTTGAAAATGAGGGCTATTGAGAGTGTGGTATGTGTTTGGTATGGAATTTGTATGTTGGAATGCATTTTGGATAGATAGAATTGTTTGGGTTGGAAATTGTTAGGTTTGGAGAATTTGAGATTTTAGTATTTAATGTTACACAAAACCAAAGAATGATAATGGAATAGGATTTTGGTGATTTTGATATTCCCATTGGATTCCTTGAGTGATTTTGTGAGGGAATGAGCTTGGTTATTGATTTTGGGTTCATTTGGATCACTTGGGAAAATTTGGAAAGTAGTCTGGTTTGAGCTCTGTTTTGTGCAGTCCGTTTGCACGAGCGTTTTGAATGACCAAATGGTATTGAAAAATTGTGAAACTTTCCAGTCTTAAATTTCACATCCCAAGCTTCAAAATGGACATATATTTTGTGTCATTTCGTTGAGTATCCTATGAGATATGGTTGTCCAAAGTTTGGTACAAAAACAGAACTCTGTTTTGTAAGAGTGTGTAGTGTTTGGTGATTCTGTATTTGTGTAGTGATTTCCAGTGAAGGGCTATATTTTTCCTTGAAAGAGGACTCATATAACTTTCTTTTGGCTTTGGAATCACTCCGTTTCGATTTTTCTACAATTAGTTATGAATTTTGGAAGTTCAGCCCAGAGTCAGGAAATTTATGGGCCGCGGCCCATGAGTGGCTGGCCACGGCCCAAACCTTTCTGACTTGTTTCGGGCCGCGGCCCATGAGTGGCGGGCCGCAGCCCACGGCCTTCTGACCATATTTGGGCCGCAGCCCACCCCTGTGTTCCAGCACATTGTGTTTTCGAAAAGTGACCTTCAACCTTTTGTTTCCCAACCTTTTAGGGCTTTCATTAGAGGCATTTGTGGTCTCTTAAGAGTCCTAAATGATAACCATTTAAGTGATAAGAAGTTATTGAGAATTTGGAAAAGAGAATGATCCTATGTCCTTGATTTGGTTATAGGGTTTGATATTCGCCTTGATCATAGTTGACATCCACTCGGATCGCGAGTAGCCGATGCTGGACCATACGTAGAAAGAATAAGTGTAGGGAACTTACCTCTCCTGCATGTATTGATATTTGTGTTTGTGTATTGATGCATGTTATTGCTTTGCTTGATTATGTGAAACATATATGAATGATTGAAGCTCTGTTTCTATTTATGCTATGGCCATGAGTATGTTGTTGAAACATTGAGCATGTGGATATATCATTATGTGAACATGAGTTATTGTGTTGCAAGCATGTCATGCATTAAACACTTATCTTACATACATAGTGGTATCTATTTCCTACTGGGATTCTCTAGAATCTCACCCTCCCCTACCAACATTTTAGGCAGGACAAGTGGCAGGAGGAAGGAGCAAGCGACTAGGGGCGGCGAGAATCCCTTATGGGCATTCAGACTTGGTAGTGGTTATCAATACTATTTGGGATAATGGTAGTGGATTTTGATGTATTTAGAATTGTATATGTTGTGGAAGTGTATTTGGAATGGAATTTGTGTAATCCCCATTGAGGAATTGTAAAGGGCGTATGTGCCTATGAACCTTTAGTGAAGATATGAACCCGGAATTGCCGGGATTGTTATTGTGCACTCTGATATATTATGAATGTTAATTATCTTCACAATGTAATTGTATTCGAAATGTGAATGTGAGACCAGGTTAAAGTGTTTGATTTTGAAATGTATTTGTGAAAACCCTATCTTAAGGATGGGGAATGTAAATGAATTTTGATTATTATTGGTCTCTATTTCACTCTAATATTGTATTTCGGATATAATTACGGAGGGGGTTACATCAAGGACATCATAGGTTTGCTGCAAAGTAAAAACATAAGTTAATTATATGTGAAGCAATAGGAATAAAGGTATATATGTAGATGTATCGAAACTTGTATACCAAAATTTGTTGGTAAATCAAGTTTTTCATTTTTTGTGGAACCAACTTCTAATTATCATAGATAATGCGAACTTTTCTTTGACCCAAAAAACCTAAGTAGCTAATAAAATGGTCTTCCTTCAAACCAATTGGTTTCATATTGTCATCAAAATCAATATGCAACCTCTCCTATTGATGGTAATGACGTGCTAACAATGCAAGCATTTTTGTACTGCCTCTAACCCTTCTTCTTCCAACGGGTTTAGGCCTATTCATTTAATTGTCCCTATCACTTTATGAGTCACTAGAAGTGTCCATATTCCTGTAAGCACAAAAATCATTGTTAGATAGGTGAATAAATTGTAATTAAATGAATAAACTAACTAGTTATAAAATAAACAACACACATTTCTATTTTCTAAGTTAATCTCTTACTCTATAATGTTTCCCATATCCCTTCACCATAATCATTTCTTACAGCATATTCTTCATCATCTACCAATTCTACTTCACTTGTTGTAGGTGGATTAATTGTGAAAGGTGGTGTGTCGTCAAGGTTGAAGGTCGGATCACCATGCTTCTGTTTTTTACTTTGCAGTACAATGGAAACTTTTTTATTTGCAGGATATGTGACATAAAACACTTGTTTCGCCTGGCTTGCTGAATGAACAGCTCATCCCTATAACCTACTCTTTCAAGATCAACTGAGACAAATCTAAATTGTTGATCTATTACCACAACATTATTGCTAACCTACTTACATTTGAATAAAGCAACTTTGAACTTGTTGTAAGTGATTTCCCATATTTCTTCTATTACTCCATAATAGGCCATGGATGCTAATATGGGGTTTTTGTCCTTTGAACTGGAAAAGTGCATGGCTTCAACTTCTACCATCACCTCACTATTTTTCATGGTACTTCTGTCATCTTAGTCTTTTGTGTAGAAAGAATACCCATTTATATCATAACCGCTCCAAGTAATGATCTGAAACGAAGGCCCCCAGGCTAGCCATTATATTGTCTCAAACACACCGGTCTCATGCAAAACCTTTTCTTGAAACCACTCTATGAATGTCTTGTTTTGCTCAATAGCAATCTGCATGTCATTCTTCCTTATATTCATGTTCTTCAATCTCTTTATGTGTTCATCTATGTACGTTTGAACTTCTGCCATGTTATTCAAGATATAAAGGTGTGCTTGCAACACCTCTTCATGAGGCATAGTCTTCACTTTATGTCCTCGTATTCCCTTACCTCTCCCCTCTTCATGCTGAGATTGTTCCTTCTTCCCTGATAGATAATCACTGCAAAAGTCCATAGCCTCTTCAACTACATATCTTTCAACTATTGAGGCTTCTGGTCAATAGGGATTTTTAGAATACCCTTTTAAGATTTTCATGTATCGCTAGAAAGGGTACATCCACCTCAGGTAAACTAGACCGCAAAGCCTTACTTCCCTTACCAAATGAACTATCAAATGCACCATTATAGAAAAAAAAATGAAGGAGGAAAGTGCATATCTAATTAGGACAATATAATATAACCCTCAGCTTCCAGTTCATCCAGCTTTTCAGTGTCAATGACTTTGTTACAAATAGCATTAAAGAAAACACACAATCTTGTTACAGTGGTTCGAACTTCATCTTTTATATTGCCTCTAATAGCTACTGGTAGTAGTTGTAGCATCAGCACATGATAATCATGGGACTTCATTCCCACTAACTTCAAATCGTCCATTGACATGCACCTTCTTACATTCAAAGAATACCCTTATGGCACCTTAATGTCATGCAAACACCCACACAAACTTCTTTTCTCTACTTTTGATAGTGTATGTGCTACTGGCTCCATGTATGCCCTTCTACCATCATCTCTTAGTAGTGGATGTAACCATTCGCTTATTCCCATATCAACAATGTCTAGTCTCGCACTAATCCCATCCTTAGTCTTCCCTGGTATGTGCAACAGCGTACTGACAAGGCTATAACAAACGTTTTTCTTCGCGTGCATCACATCAATATTGTGTCTCACGTCAAGACTATGCCAATATAGAAGATCAAAGAAAATTGATCTCTTCTTCCATATGTTCTTCTCACCTATAATCTTCTGATTCTTACAGAATAAGACATTGATACGTTCAACCTGACTGTAAACTTCCTCTCCAATTAATGCCTTTGGAGCCATTCCATGTTTTGGTAAGCCGTTGAAATGCTTTCTTAACCTACGATATAGGTGGAACCTAGGAAGGAACCTCCTGTGACCAAGGTAGACCGTTTTTCTTCCATGTTTAAGTTGGTGGAAGTAAGTGTCTGTTTCACAGATCGGACATGCTTTATGCCCCTTCACACTGTACCCTGACAGGTTTTTGTATGCAAGAAAGTCATTTATCTTGGTGAAAATCATTGCACGTAACTTGAAGGACTCATTCTTATATGCATCAAACACATCTGTGCCTTCCTCCCACAACTTCTTCAAGTCCTCAATAAAAGGCGCCAAGTAGACATCGATATCATTTCCTGGCTGTTTTGGTCCAGAAATCATCATAGAAAGCATCACATACTTGTGTTTCATACAAAGACAGGGAGGCAAGTTGTATATTACAAGGAGTACCGGCCACGCACTGTGTGTGCTATTAAGAGTTCCATACAGATTGATGTCATCTGTACAAAGCTCAAGCCAAAGGTTTCTCGGCTCGCTGCCAAATTCAGGGAACATTTCATCTATTTTCTTCCACTGTGGAGAGTCAGCAAGGTGCCGAAGATATTTTCCGTCGGATATCCTCTCATCCGAATGCCATCTCAACTTCTTCACTTTTTTTGCAGTCCCAAACAAACGCTTAAACCGCGATAGTATTGGAAGATACCACAAAACCTTTAAATGTTGCCTTTTACTTGTCCCATCGCCACAACCACTATCTTTCCTCACTTTGTATCGTGCAGTTTGACACTTAGGGCAATCACTCAGACCTTCATACTCCTTTCTGTATAGTATACAGTCATTAGGGCAAGCATGTATCTTTTTATACTCCATACCCATCGTAGATAAGATTTTCTTGGCCTCATACATACGATTTGGAAGTACATTATCGTCTGGAAACATATCACACAACAATTCAAGCAGCAGTGTGAAACTACTATCAGTCCACCCACAATTTGCTTTTAAGTTAACCAAATGTAGTGTTCTTGTCAGCTGTGTGGTACAACGGTGTCTCTGCATCACTCCATATGCTATCATATTCATGCGACTGCACAAAAGATTCTACTTCAATATCGTGAATCATTCTCTCCATTCTATCTTCATTTATGACATCCACAACTGTCTTCTTGTATGATGGACAATTAGTTACTTCCTTACCATGCCATATCCAACTTGTGTATCAAAGATTTATTCCATCACAAAGTAGGTGATCCCTTATATCTTCAACATTCTGTCTTCTCTCATTTAAACAATTGACACAAGGACAAAAATTCTTCCCATTTTTGGCTAGAGCATTCCTTCTAGTATATTCAATAAACTCTTCAACCCCATTCTCATATTCTTCACTTGTTCTCAAAGCATTCATCCAACTATGATCCACTTTATCACCACCTACGTCATTCCCATTAACACTCAAGTTAAGAATAATTGTCAACACTGGGATTGCCTATTACTATTTATTTTTCAAAAATTTTGGTAGCATTTCCCCTTAAAAGTGAGACATCCCAAAATCAAAATAACAAACCGTCTCAGCTTAATTTAAACAAAACTAAACTAATTAAGGCAATTCATATTCAGGACAATGTATCATTTTGATTTTTTTTACCAAGCAACCCATGCCAAGTTCAAAGCTTCCAACCAAACAATTTTCAAGCCTCCACAATTTTTAGATAAGTATTATTCATCCCATCACAAGAAATGAGCTCTCTTAGAATGCATTTACCACCCTAGAAAAAAATTGCCATCTTTATACCTACTTTATGGCACAACTTCTATTTTGTAAAATTTAGCCTTTCATTATTCTATATTGATCACGCCTATTTAATTTAATAGTTGCATCAAATTTACATTAAATCATTTTATTAATTCTTGGACATCAAATTCACAATTAACAAATCACAATTCTATATATGTGTATGTATTAACATTTGAGCTACACTTAGGTACCCAAAGGAAATTTTGAATATTTCTAGTCTAAAAGAACTTTCAGGGACTCATTACACTGCTACGCTAGGACTACTGGTAGGATTAATGCTAACTACACTAACTCCCTATTCCTATACCACATGGCTCATAGAACTAGTAAGGACCACTTATAATTTCCTAAGTGTGGCCTCATAGACTTAATGGTGTGCCAACACTAAATCCCCAATTAAAATCCCTAATTAAAATCCCTAATTACTAATATTTACAATCTACATATCATATTATATTGTACCTCATCAACATTCCAGAACCATACACGCATTTGAGGCAAAACTCTAACATATTTTTATAATTTAGTTGACTTTTGAATAATGTTAAACTAGACAAACCTAAGCCAAACCAAATTCATTCATAAGTATCATTGTCATTTTTTTAACTCATGTCTATATATATATACACACATCATCGTGTTGAAGTCTGCTGACCAAAAAAACAAGTATGCAATAATGACAGTCCATTTCCATATCAAGCAAATTAGAAGCAGATTAAAAGTATGCATATACAAGTTACTCTGTTTTTCCAGTTTCACAATTTGATTTAAATTAATAGCTACAAGCATTTGTTTAATCATTTGTGTCCAAAGTTGTGGGAGTGAGAGACAAATTTGTCGACGACGAAAATAGAGACCGCTCAAGATGCCACCAGCTGGGAAGACGACAGTTGTGAGAGGGAGAGACAAACACGACGGTGCTCTTGTCAAAGAAGAAAGAGGGAAAAATAGATATATGATTATGAGAAAGAGGAAGGCAGATGGGGAAGGAAGCACGAGAAAGGGAGCACAGGAAAGACAGTTGCAGCAACGAAGTGAGAAAGAGGAAGGAAGACGGGAAAGGGAGCAAGGGAAAGGGAAAAGAGGAAGACGTACAGCTGGGAACGAAGCTCAAGGGTGAAGATGGATGAAGCTTGGGGAAGGAAAGTAAAGCTGCTGGTTGACTGCTGCTGATAGGATGGGGGACAGACAGCTTTTTCGCATCCCCAGTCAAAATGGGGACGCCTATAGCTCTCTTTAGACGTCCCCAGTCAAATTGGGACGTCTAAAGCTTACTTTAGACGTCCCCAGTTCATCTGGGGACGTCTAAAGTGGTACAATTTTTTTTTGTTTTAAATTCAACCAGAGCTAATGTTTCATGCTAAATATTAAACTTTGGGCATCCCTAATTTAAAAAGGGACGTCCTTTAGGGTCGTTAAAAGTCTAATTTGTAGTAGTGCATGGTTGAACTTGCTCTCTTTCCCTTAATTTCCACCACCTAAATCCAAATGACCTTCACAACAAACATAAAAATAAAAACCCAAACCCTAAAAAATAAGAGCCCCTAGGCCGAACAACCTCCCTTCGATCGGAACCTACCATTTACATATCCAAAACACCGAGCGAGAAAAGCCCTAGCAGAGGGAAAGAGAAACTCTACAAAGGAGAGAGACCCTTTTTAAGAAGATGCTTATTGATATAACCAAGCTCATCATTCACTACTATATAGCATTGCTAGTCTTATAGCAATGAGATAAAACTTCCCTTTCACCTTAATAGGTGCTTCTTGATCACAAACAACTCTTGTAGCTTTTCTCTATTTATACCATCTAACTTGAATTCTATTATTAACATCTCCATCAATTTCACTATCTTGTTATATAGTTGATCCCAATTATCTAAACTTTGCCACTTGTTGAATGACTTACTCTCTCAATTTAACCTCTACATCATTTCTCACTTGTCCCTTATCAAAATTGCAATGTACATGTTTTGTTTTACTCCTATTCAAATGAAAACCTTATGACTCCAAACCCTTCTTCATATCTCAAATTTAGAATTAATTTCAAGAGAAATTAAACTACTAGGGATTGAATCTCATACAATATTTTTCCAACAAGGTCAACAAATGAGACAAACTGAAATAGTATATCTTGTCAAGGCCTCCTAATCAATGATTACGTACCTCCTTTAAGTTTTTTTTTAAAAATAAACATGAGGTTATAAGTTCGACCCTCTATAAATATAATGAGTACACAAGTTATTTCTTTCTGGAGGTTCGAAGGATGGCAGGAGGGGGGAATCATATCTTGATTAACCAACCTCACACTTGTAATACTCTGGTCCTAAATAAATGATATAGTTTGCGATGCAAGTAGGATTATTTATTCATTGATTACTTGTAGCTTATATCCCTTTTGTATTTTGTAGTTTAGTCTTTTTCTCTGAGCTACAAGCCTTCTACTTAGGAGTTATCCTTGATGGTGGCATTAGAAATCTTTAATGGATTAATGTATCCAACTCTTTAAGTTTTTCTCAAGTATGTCTGGTATTCTAAAGTATTTTGTAGTTCAGCTTTGTTTTCAAAATACTTTTAGGAGTATTTTTTAACTTCATTAGTAACTCCTAAAAAGTCCGTTAAAACAACTGCTAGGAAAATTGTGAAACTGATTATTAAAAATAATAAGATAAGTACCAAAAACATGGAAGATTAGTACAGAAAATATGAAAAATGTAGTGATAAAAAATTAACTTAAAAAAATACTTTTAGGGAAAAATTTCATCACAAAATAATTTATGATACTATGCACGTCTAGAAAAATACTTCAGGATGTTCAATAAACTACAAAATACTTAAGATTTCTGGACACACTTGAAAAAATGCTTCTTGATACTAAATAAATTTTAATCCTTTATTAATCAAACACAGTATGAATCTTTAATTCATTTTAATGCCTAGGAGTGTTGTTTTTGTTTTCTTACTCTTTCTCTTTGTAGTTTATTAATAATGCTTACTAAACGAACTATATGAGTCTCTTTGGCATGGCGTTTGTTATGTCAAAATAAACGTTATCAACTAAAAAAATCAATAATTTATGTCTGAAATCATTTTTACCATAGTTTTAGGGGGCAATTAGTTTTTTTAGTTAAAATCTACTTTAAAATTGAAGCAATTTTTTCTAATTTTTGCCTATTGACTTTTCCTCACATTTGAAGCTTTTAAAATTAACTTTTCATTGTATATGAAGGATTTCAAGCATACCTAGAATCTGACTGTAATGCCACAAATTTTGATTAAGGGCTAATGAGAATTATTGAGAATGTAATTGTGGACTAAGTCAAATTAATTATGTGTTTGTGGCAATTTTAATGCCATGATCAGTGGAAAAAAATTTAAAGAATAGAATTACTGGGAAAATAGTTAGTGATTAATAGATAAATTAATTACTAACTAAGAAGGAATGAAATGTGTAACTAAATGGCTAATGGAGTGGTTAGAGTAACTAATTGGTTACTTATTTGAGGAGAACCAATAGAAATGGGACATGTGGCAAGCTTAAGAAGAGAGAGGGTATGGGAAAAGTCAAATAGCATTTTTTTATGTTTCTCTCTCTCTTCTCTCCCTTGGTTTCTACTGAAGAAGTATGGGCATGGGAGTGAGATGATTTTCGTAATCTTCTTCAATCTTCTCTCTCTCTCTCATTCCCTTCTCCATTTCCGGCGCCATTATTGCTAAAGAAGGAAAAATAAAAGATTGAGAAAAAGGTAAGAAGATGACCTCCATTGCTCAAATTCTCTTCTTTAAAGTTGTTCCTTGAGTTGAGAGCTTCAATTTCATGATTATAGATTGTCCATTGGTGTTGGTTTGTGCCCCCAAGGAAATTTAGAAGTTGGAGGATTAAGAAACTCTTTTGGAAAAGTTATAAAGATGAGTGAGAGAAATACTTCTATCTAAGTTTTGTAGCATTTGGTTTAGCTTTGAATTTCTGGAATTTTCGGCTAAATTTCGAAAATGAGGTTCATTGGGAATTTGGTATGTTGTTGTCATGAATATAGTGCTTTGGTATGAGTTTTGGATATATTGAAATAGATTAGAAGTTGAAGTGTTAAGTTTGGTAATTTTGGTGTTTAGTGTTGCCCAAAACCAAAGCATGAAAATGGAGTAAGAATTTGGTGATTTGGATGGTTCCATTGGATTCCTTGTGTATTTTTGTGTGGGAGTAGCTTTGGTTGAGGTTTTGGGTTCATTAAAAACACTTAGGAAAATTTTGGAAAGAGCTGTCAGTTTTTCTGCGTTTTTTGGTTTTGATACACATCACTCGAGTAAGAAGGGGTCTCACTTGAGTGAGGCATGTGATTTCTCGTTTTTCTTCAGTTTTCAACTGCACTTTTGGGTAAGAGTGTTGCCTCACCTGCGAGTGTGGTGTGTTCTCACTCGGGTGCAGGTGTATTTGACACCATGAACTTGCCTCTCAGGTTATCACTCGCAGTTAAAGTGCAAGAGTGTGTCTTAATACTTGCAAGTATTCAGTCTTCACTCAAGTACAAAGATCCATGCTCAAGGTCTCCTCATCTTTGAAAATTTTTATGCTCTCGGGTTAACACTTTTTGTACCTCATTTTCTAGTACCCGGGTGAGCATTAGGCCATTACTCGAGTATGTATTCTTATGCTCGAGTGCATTGAGTGTTTCCTACTTCTATCATTGTTCTCGGCCAAGCACTTACACGAGTGTACTTCGATACTTGGGTGCAAACTGTACCACCACTCAAGTGAGGTCTTCTTCACTCGGGTGTTCGTACATTATCACTCGAGTAAGGTTTTTTCACTCGAATGCATTAGTGGGAAAATCAGTTCTTGTGCTTCCAAAAGGGGATCTTTGGGATACTTCTTCCAACCCTTTAGGGCTTTTGTTAAAGGTATTTAGGGATACTTAAGGGACATTAATGATAACCGATTTAAGTATTGTGAAGTTATTGAGTATTGGAATAAGTGATAATGTGTCATCCTTAATTATGACTTTAGGATTTGATATTTTCCCAGAGCGTAGAAGGCCCGTGCCTGCTCTAGAACGGAAAGACCAAGGTAGTGACACTTTATCCTATATCATGTGCAATACATTGCTTGTTTGTATTAATCATTGAATAAGCCAGGGATGTAGCGAGAGCCCGGCCTTGAATATCGTTGAGGGGACATGGCGAGAGCTCGGCCTTGAATATCGTTAAGGGGACGTGGCGGTTAGCCCGGCCTTGAATATTGTTATACCACATTATGATATATGCTTACTGGCTTTGTTTATTTATGCATCATATACGTAAACTGTTGCTATTGAGATTCTTTTGAATCTCACTCTTTCCAAATAACATTTTTAGACAGGGCAAGTGGATCGAGAGACAAACAAGTGGGCAAAGATGACTGGGACTGCCGGTGGTAGTCTTAGCTAGATTCTTTTTTTGATTTTTAGATTGGTTATCATTTTCTATAAATGTATATATAATTGACCATAGAATAGTGATGTTGTGTAATCCCTAGTATGAGAACCTGAGATGGGCAATGATGCCCTACAAACTCTTGGATTAATGTTAGTATCCTGGGTGAATGTCAGGAATTTTGCTTATACTCTGATATTGTATATGTGATAAACCGAACAGGCCTATTGTTTTTGTGAAGGAATGAATGGAGATCCATTTGTACATGTGTTGTAAAAAGTTTTTAATTACCTCCGATCTCTCATTCCATTATTAAACGCGTTTAAACACTAATCATCGGCCTTGATCATGACAGGGGTTACACTGACTAACACACTGAAGTGTCTACACGAGATTGAAGCATTGATACAGATACAATCACGTTATATGGAAGATTCACCACAAAGAAGAGAAGAGATCCGAAGAGAGAATTTTTTTCACATGTATTGAAAACCGACTCCCACACACGATATGTTCCCATATTTCACATATGGGTAGTTACCACGATTTGAATTTTAAATCATAAGATAAAATTCCTCCTTTATATCCATATCTCTCCATATTTGCATAATAGTCCCACTCGCATTAGGCTTGGGCTCTAATCTGCCAATGGTGGACTAAGTATATTCCAAAAGTATTATTGAAACAAGTTTATATCAAACTGAATTTTTTTATAAAAATATATCTAAATATAAATCGCATTATACCAATTGATTTTATTTCAACTTCAATTTGTAGAAGTCAATCAGATTAAAAGTCACTTTTGTCTATGTTAGTCCAAATAAGCTGATTAAAAATTACATGAATTCACAATTTGATGTTAAATTAACAAATACAGAAAACCTTAACTTTCCCGCCGATTTTCTTAACAACACATGTAAAAACTAAAAATTTTACAATTTTTTAAGAAATTTAAAAATTAATAGCTTCCTCCATTGGTTATATTGTTGACTAGTGTAAGAAACCGATATGATGAGCACTTGGTGCATTACCCTAATGATAAAGTAATCCTATTACATAGGGGAGGTGAAAATTCTATCCCCCTAGGGTTTGTTTAGCCCCCTTTTCAAATTTTTTTAAAAAAGCAAATAAATTAATATGATGACAACTCTTATTTACAAAATTGCTATTACATACAATTTCTCCTCTATTCGATGCATAAAATAGGTGCTAAAAACATTTTAGGGTTAATGTGCAAATCTGCCCCAGAAGTATTGTGGAAATCTCAATGTAACCCTAGAAGTTTTTTTTGGTATTAGTGTTGCCCTAGAAGTACTAAACATAGCAATGTTGCCCTTACCTGTTAACAAAGTTAACTTTGATCGTTAAAAGACACATGTCATTGCCACATGGCAGTCAAAATGCTACCTCATCACTATGCTTCTCCCATGTCCATCTTATCATCTCTTGATCCCTTTCTCTCCTCCTCTCTTTCAATTTCATTGCGGACCCTTCCTCTTTTTTAATGCCAATTTTTTCGGAGAAGATGAATTTTCTTCCTTAAATTATCCAATTCCGACAACACACCTTTAGGTATCTTCCCAGAAAACTTGTTCCAAGTGAGAATTAGTCTCAGCAGCTGCTTGCAATTCTTGAGTTCCCCAAGGATATTACACAAGATTAAGTTATTGGAGAGATCGGCGTTTTGAAGACGTGGGATGTTACAGATCGAAGGAGACAAAGGACTAGAGAGGTTGTTATTGTAGAGAAAAAGAGTGTGCAGTGAAGTGGTATTGGACATTGAAGAGCTGAATAGGAATAAAACCATAGAAATTGTTGCTATGCAAATTTAGCCTACAAAGATAATCCAAGCTTCCAAAAAATTCATCTTCTCCAAAAAATGTTAGAATTAGGAATGAGGAAGGGTTGACAATGAAATTGAAAGAGAGGGAGAGGAAGGGATCAAGAGATGATGAGATGGATAGACAAGAAAAGCATAGTGATGATATGGCGTTTTTACTACCACGTGGCCATGACATGTATCTTTTAATAGTTAAAGTTAACTTTGTTAACAGGTAGAAACAATATTGCTACGTTTTAGTACTTCCATAACATATTTGCACCTTATGTTTTAACCCAACATGTTATGTGCTAGTATGGATAGTAGGCCACATAATGTTGACGTTATGAGATATAAGATTAGAATGAAAGCAAGGATTTTTTTTTATGCTACTTTCTTATCTTATTTGTCTGAAAGTTGAGCGTTGAGAAAGCCAAATAAATGGATGGTATGAGTTAGATAACATTATTGCAATCAAAGATAGGAAATGGATAATTTTAAAAAAAAAGAAAGAAATTGATGAATGATAAGATTTGAGAATGGGACTGGATAGAAAAATTGAAAAAAAAAATATAAAATAGCCTTTTATATAAAACTAAGGGTTAAAATGCAAATTTATTCAAAAAGTTTTCACTTAAGAGCAATATTGAAAGCTTTTTTAGGTTTAATATCGCCTCAAAAGTGTTAAAATGAAATAACAATGTCCATATTTTAATGGTTAACATGAAATAACAATGTCCATATTTTAATGGTTTTCACTTTAAAGTGTTAAAAATGTTAATTATCAATGTCCATATTTTAACAGTTAACATTAGTGAGTGAACAATATTGCTACATTTTGAAATTGTTGGGGCAACATTAAACCAACAAAAATTATCTAGGATATCATTGCCAACCCTTCCTCATTCCTAATTTGTACTTTGTTACGGTCGGCCGAGCTTCATCGCAATTCTAAATTCTCATCAATCCAGAGGAGGATGATGATAGGGTGAGGGGACAGGATCAGCTCATTATGATTTCGGATGCACCATACAAGGGAGCAGAGCAGTTGCACGATTTCCATGACGATGACGCTGTGGGAACCATCGAAACCACAAGGACAAACCTCTCTTAAAGAAATGGAGGCAAGAGTCAAAAGGGGCAGCAGAAGGATGTACTTAGTCATAGGGGAAAGGGAAAGGAAAAGCATAAAACCACTTTTGGGCCAAGAGAGGGAAATAAGGCCCACATTGCTAAAACTACTTCTGGGCTGAAGTTATTTCAATTATCATCCTGTCTGGGCATTGGAAGATCATTAGGTTGTTTTAGTCTCAAATGGTGCCAATCCTCCTACTCAGCAAACCAAGCGTTGTTTCAGTTATCATCCTGTTTGCGCATTGGAAGATAACTTCTATTCAGTGGTCTGTAAATCTTGGGATAATATGAATTGGGAACAGGGAAGAATAAGGTTTGAAGCTGAGGCCACTGAATGGAATTCTAGAGTTCTTGGTAGCCTTCCAAAGGAAAAAATTAATCTTCTGAAGAGATTAAAGGGTATTGATAGAGCTAGACACAATAATACCTCTAATGGCTTGTTTAAACTTGAAAAAGGACTTTGGCAGCAATATAGCAAGTTAACTAAGCAAGAGGAACTGCTTTGGTACCGAAACTCTAAGTGCAAATGGCTTACTTAAGGTGACAAGAATACCAAATTTTTTCATACTTCGGTGTTGATTAAATGGAAAAAACAATGTATTGAGGGCCTTTAAGATGAAGCAGGGAATTAGGTTACTGAATCAGACCAATTGTGACAGATGGCTGTGACTTCTTTTCAAGACATGTATACTAAAGATAATCAGGTCCTTGATTCCACATACTGGACTACACATTTTCCACAACTACAACCCAGGGATGATGTGTTGATTTATAAAGAACTGGATGACACTGAAATCAAGAATGCTGCTTATCTGATGGGTGCTTTAAAAGCTCCTAGCCTGGATGGCCTTCAGGCACACTTCTTCTAAAGCTAGTGGAATCATATTAGAGCCAAGGTCTGTGATTTTATTCGAGCAGCTTGGCATAATCCAGAGCGAGTTAGGGATATTAATCATACTCACATCGTTCTGATTCCAAAAATTGATAACCCCCTGACTTTTAAGGATTTCCATCCTATTTCTCTTTGCAATGTCATTTTTAAGATCATCACTAAAATCATTGCCGAGAGACTGAAGAGGGCGATGCAATATTTAATCCAACCTTAACAATGTGGTTTTCTTACGGGTCAACAAAGTAGTGATGATAGTATCATTGCTCAAGAAGCCATTCATCCTATACGAAGTAGGAAGAGGAGAATAGGCATAGTGGCGGTTAAGGTTGACATAGAGAAAGCTTACGATCGCCTTGATTGGAAGTTTCTTCAATGCACTCTTCTCAGTGTTGGGCTTAAAGATGAGTTAGTGCATCTTATCATGGCTTGTACATCCTTGGTATTAATGAAAATCCTATGGAATAGAGTTGAGTCACTTGCTTTCCAACCTACAAGAGGAGTCCATCAAGGTGATCCACTTAGTCCATACTTATTTGTGCTTTGTATGGAACGTCTGGGTCAGCTGATCAATAAGGAAGTCCAAGAAGGTAATTGGAAGGGACTTCATTTCAATAGACATCCCCCGTCCATCTCTCATCTATTTTTTACTAATGATCTTCTCCTATTTGGAAAGGCTACCAAGGATCAGATTGATCTGATGAGAGCAACTATGATATCCTTTTGTGAGGTTTCAGGACATCAGATCAACTTGATTAAATCCAAAGTTTTTTTTCCTCAAGAAATGTTAATTTTAATCGTGCACTTGAGCTGAGTCAACATCTTGGGATTAGGATTACAAGTGACCTTGGTAAATATCTTAGTGCGCCACTTCTTCATCATAGATGCACCAAAGCCATCTATTTCCTGATCATTCATAAGGCAAAGAAGAGGTTAACCAATTGGAAAGGTAGATTACTCACCATGGTAAGCAGAACGGTTTTGATTAAATCAGTTTTGTTGGCCTTGCCTAGTTATCATATGCAAACTATACTTCTGCCTAAAGGCATATTAAAGGAATTGGAGAAGGTGAGTCATGATTTCCTTTGGAACCAAGGACAAGATGGTAGGAAAATGCATCTCATTTCGTGGGATTAAATCAAACAGCCTAAAGAAGATGGGAGTTTGGGCATTAAATCTGCAGCACCAGAGCACTGCTTTTATCATGAAGCTCTATTAGGGTCTCCTTACTAAAAAGAAGACCTATGGGTTAAATGCTTGAAAGGGAAATATGGGTGTGGAGATAGTGACTATCCAATGGTTTGTAAGAAATAAAATTCATCTAATGTGTTGCATAGTATTATTGCAGTTTGGGACACCTTCTACAAGGAATTGGTCACAACTTACAAAGTGGTACTACAACAAACGTCTGGTAGGACTTATGGACACCATTGGATGAACCCTTAATACATTTTGTTGATCGCAATTTTCATATTTTACATCCAGGTGCAAAAATAAGGGATTTTGTCTTGGTAGATGGTGTGTGGGACATATTAAAGTAGAGAGAATTTCTCCCAGAATGAGTGATTAATATTATAGGTCAGGTTAACCCACCTAGTGGAAGTGGAGATGATCCTTTTTGTTGGAGAAGCACTTCTGATGGCAAATTCAGTGTCCGTGCTGCTTACAATTTCATATCTACCCAACAGGATAGGAATAGCCTAACACTATGGAAGAAAGTATGGAAATTACCAGTTCCGGAGGAAGTGAAGATGTTTTTTTGGCAGGTCATTCATGAGAGACTATCTACCAACACACTCAGAGCACTGAGAGATTTATCAGTTAGTGAGGAGTGTCCTTCTGAGTGTCACCAAACAGAAACCATTCTACACATCCTTTGTGACTATGAGATTGTGAGAGCAGTGTGGTTACATTTTCTAGCTCCTAACTCTCATTTTAGATTTTTTGTTCTAATTTGCAGGTTTGACTTAAGGATAATATGTCATTCCCTTTGGGAAAGACTATTTATCATCGGTGGCCATAGGGCCAGATATTCAGTACCCTCTATTGGTTTTTATAGAAGAACAGGTGTAAGGGAGTCATAGAAGGAGGTCGCGTTCTAGCTAATGAGCTTATACATGGTGGCGGTATGTATCAGATCATGGAATCCACCCTTTCTAACACCCTGAACCATCAAATTTTATGTTTCAATGGTGTGAAAGACCGCAACTGGCAACTCCCGCCGAAGGGGTATGTTCGGCTATATACAAATGGATCAGTTACTTACCACAGCAATGCAACATGTAGAGGAGTAGTTTGAGACGATTGAGGCAATTGGGCTCTTGGATTTCAGCGTAAGCTGGGGTTTTCTCTATCAACAACAGCATAACTTATTGCCTTATTGATAGGTCTCCAATTATGTAAACAGTATGGATTTCACAAAGTCGTGGCTTATACAGACTCCCTTGAGGTGTATCAATTGGTCATGAGAGATGGCGGATTTAATCATCTATTGAGATCAGAGATTAATGCAGTTAGAGATTTCCTCTACTCAGAATAGGACATTGAACTTCAGTATGCATCATGAGAAACAATTAGGTGTGTTGATTTCTTAGCAAAGGACGCCCAACACTTAGTTCAAAGTTTTGTAGTTTTGCCAGTTCCCCATTCCGGGTGTATTCCCATCCTCAGGGATGACCTTCTCCAATCCTTTTGATTTTTATTTTGTGTTGTAGTATGTAATCCAAGCTAGCTTGGCCCTTATATATATATATCAAAAAAGTTAATATAAACATGATAAGAGTACTAGAATATCTTAAAAAGTAGTAATGAGAGAGAGAGAGATTTCTTTTCATTTCTCTTGGATTTATGCATGCATACAAGACTTTAAGATGATCAAATAATCAATAATTTAATACTTTGACAAGGAATACACTGTATCTGCCCTCACATTATACATTTGTGAAAATTAAAGATTTTTTAATGTATTTGATACGCATGAATATTTCAAGACTTAATAATTTGTATATTTATAAATGAGAAAAGGAAATAAGATAGAATGATTCATGAAAGTTATAATTCGGTTCTCAAAATATCATGAATATTGAGAAATTATGAAATAAGAAAAAGCAAAAACAAGGAATAAGCTCTTTTTTATGTAATCATCTATTATACTTTTTGCCGAAAATTTAAATTCACAACGTCACATTTAAAACAACCTTTAAGAAAAATATTTGACCTCAGCTGGGCTGCAAAACCCCAATAACAAGGCAATAAGTTTTGCACATTACATGAGATGTACTAATATAAGAGTCACATTATTATTAGGTACTCTTCCGGTCCTTAATGTATGGTTTAATTGAAAAATTGATCTTGGTCCTAAATGTAAGATATATTTCTCATATTTATCAAATTTTTTAAAAATTACTTTTTATTGATATTCTCTCAACAATAATCAAATACTAAAAGAGAGACGGAAGAAATTAAAGAAAATGATTAAGGTGTTTTAAAAATATATATATCAGGTTAATTAACATAACTAATATCATTAAAGACCGGAAGAAGTATAGTTCATGATACTTCTTAAATTATAGTATTTTATTATTATTGTTGTTATACATATTTATGGAAGGGCAAAAAGGTAATTTCACCCCCATAACTTCCTTATTCAGAAGTGTGAAACGGAGTAACACGTCATCCCCAACCATCATATGACCTTATCATCACCAATACTATAAGAGTGTGTTTGGTTTGAGGAGGGGAGGGGAGGGGTTAGGAGGGAGGGCAGACAAAATTTTGACTTTAATTTCCTTCCTTCTCTTTAATTTAAATAAAGGATCCTCTCTCCTCCGTTTTAACAAACTAAATAAGATAACATATCCTCTTCTCTCTTCCCTCTTGTCAAACCAAACACACCCTAAATAGTTTTGGATGCGTGGATATCACACCTTCTGTAAGACCTTCACCGTAATTACATCCGGATTATGAAATTTAAGTGAAATAGAGACCAATAAAAATGAAATCAACAATTTATAATCCCTTATCACAAGATGGGGTATTTCTAGAAATCAGTTCAAAACATAGTTGCTCGTGGTCTCACATTCACGTGCGGATATAATTACTTGAGAAATCAAATCACATAATAAATATCAAAGTGCGGAAACTAAAATCCCGGAAAACCCCGGGTTACTTGCATACATATAATGGGTTTAGAGTTCCCAAAATGGGGATTACATATCCAAAATCATCATTTACATGACATATATAAATGGTAATCCCAAATCCCAACTAGATAACCAACATCCAAAATACAAAATGTCCCTAAAGCCCTAACCACTCCTGGTTGGACGCTTCCCTTTCGAGCCACTTGCCCTGTCTGAAAAAGTTAGTCATTTGGAAAGAGTGAGATTCTAAAGAATCCCAGTAGTAACAGATCACTCATACAATATATAAATACAAAGCATGTATGTTAATCATGAGCAGCAACAACACTATGAGTCATGGCTTGCGCCACAACCGACAGCACTCACGGCTGTATCATAATGCATTATGCCCGCTTTCACGGTAATCACAATGACAGCTTTCGCTGCAATCTCAACGCCAGCTTCCGCTGTGAACACTATGCCGGCTCTCGCGGTAATCACCATGCAGTAGCACCACAATGCATAAGGTATCACAAAGCACAACGTATCACAAGGCACATAGTTCCACAATACACAAAGCTCTACAAGGCATAAAGCAGCAACAACAGCACACAATGCATGATAGGCAAACATACAATACATTTACACATAGTATAAGAGAGAAGTCACTACCTGTATCTTTCCTGACAATCTTTGGCACAGTGGGCTCACGTGTCTGACAGATGTCAAATCCTATAACAATTTAGGGACAATTGATGAATCTCTTTTCCAATTATATATTTCCATAATACTCTAAGTTGGTTATTATTTAGGACTCTTTAGGTGGTTAATAGAGGCCTAAGCATATGCCTAAAGGGTTGGAAGAAGCTACCCTGAAGACCCCATTTTGGAAGGCAAAACACAGATTTTAGACTAGATCACTCGAGTAAAGATGACCTCACTCGAGTGATGAACGACTTGTGCTCGAGTGAGAACGATTCTCACTCGCGAGTGTTTGACAGTGAGCAACTACAACGACCAAAAAGTGCTCACATCACTCGAGCATGAAGCTTTGCAATCCGATGATGACTCCAAATATGCTCGAGTCCCCGAAAGTGCAACACAACGTGTGACAACCCGAGAGCATATGCAACCATCAGAGGGACAAGCTCACTCAAGCATACCCTCTAGTGCTCGGGTGAGACGGCCGTGCTTGTGAGTGTCAGAGAACACTCTTGAACAATGGCTAGCGAGTGACAACCCGAGAGCAACCCTAACTCTGGATTCACTCCATCACTCGAGCCAGCCCAAGCTCACTCGAGCATGATCTTCCCTCACTCGAGAACAAAGAAGTGCACTCGAGCCTCATTCAAAGAACCCAAACAAAACTCAAAGTAGAAAAGGGAAAATGCACACAGCACTCGAGCATGATCTTCCCCTGCTCGAGTGTTGTGCATCAGAGACCAGAAACGCATAAAACAACAGAAATACCAGATGGTCAAATTCATACCCAATGGTTCCCAAACTCTACCAAAAGCACATACACACTTAGCACTAACTAGGGAACACATTGGTAACCTCTCAACACCCCAAAAACCATTTTGACCACAATCATGCACTTAGGTCTCTATAACACAACTAATGTCCAAATTTCATTCAATTCATTTCCCACATTCCAACTAAATCCAATACTCAACTATCTTCACAATGAATTTAATCACAATGAAATCTATACTTTCAACATTTACACAAACTCAAGGCTAATTTCCAGATTTTCCCTAAACATATCCAAAAATCACAAACAATATATCAAAATGCACTAAATGCCTACCTCTTCACTTTGCCAAAACCAGAATCTTGATTCTCAAACTTTCAATTTCGAATCAACTCACAAACCACCACTATTCAAGATTCTGAAATCACCACAATGAAGCTCTCAATAAGATGCACAACATTAGAGAAGAGGATTTGAGCTTAAGAGGTTAATCAAAACATCAAAATCTCACCTTTTCTTCTTCCTTTTCCCTTGATCGCCAGAAACTATGGAGGGAAGAGAGAGAAAATGAGAGATATGGAGGAGATGATGATGATGATGATGATGTCTTCCTTCCCTTTCCCACACACACCTAGCCGAATAGGAGAGAGAGGAGAGAGAAAAGTGGTGTTTTGTCCTCTTGTGCCTCATCCAATGGCTCACCAAGTGCCACTTGTCACCATCCACTCACTCCCTTTATAAGCTCACACAATCACAAAGCATAGGATTCCAACCCATAGCCAAAAGATCTCAACCCTTGATCTCTAAGCACCAATGAATATTCATAACAAATTCATATCATATTAATTCCAAAAGTGTTTAATTACACAATTACAATGAATCTCAAAGTCATTAGCCTTAATCACAAATCAGGATATTACACCTTCCATGGCTTAGAGATTCATAGATATTGGAAAATGGCTTCAAGTTTGACAGGAGTTTCTCAAACAGTGAACACTATGATCTCCAAGCAAGAATCTTTTCCACACGTAGCCGTATGTGTTCTGTGTTTACCCACATGTATTTACACACACACACACACACACACACACACACACACATATATATATATATATATATATTTGAGTAATTACATGTGAGAACCATGTGTTTTTATTATTTTTTGGCCCAAATTATACTCCCTCCGTCGAAAAACTTTTCAACCCAATTGTGAAATTTCAAAAAACAGTTAAAAGTAGTTAAATGTAATAATTATGTAAGAAATTGAAATTTTTTTTTAAAAAATGTCCCTATTTATGAATGGGTGAGAGAAAGTAATAATGAGAAAATGATGAAAGAGAATATATGTTGTATAATAATTAATTGAGGGAAAATGGAAAATAAGTGCATTTATTGTTGAGACAAATTCAAAAGTGATCTTATATTTAGGAACAATCCTATTAAAAAAGTAGGCTCTTATATATAGCGACCAAGGGACTGCAAAATTTTCTCAACTTTATGTAAAGAGTCTTCTTAATCTTTGAAACGATATAATAAATCTGAGAACTTATATATATATATATATATAACTCTTATACTACTACCTACATTTCTAAATATAAAAAACTGTTGACTTTTTTGAGGAGATTATGGAAGTTAATTAAATTAGTTTAAAGTATTTATATTTATTATTTTTTCTCTAAACTAATTTTCCTGATTTATAAAATGATATATAATTTAATCATATACAACATATAATATAATTAAGTAACTTATTTAGCTTCCTTAATCTTTTCAAAAAAAGTCAATTAGATCTTATATTTAGAACTATTAGTTTTTCTTATTATTTATTTATAAATGATTTAAAATGTAAGGGGTTTATCTGCATATAATTCAAAGTTTAAGGGATTATATGCATAAAAAAATGAAGTTTAAAAGAGTATAAAATCAGTAGTTTAGATTATTGGGAAAATCCCGTTAAAAGCCTATTGAAATATTTAAATCCTGAATTAGGCCTCTCTAAATTTAATAAATTTTAAATCAGGTTAAGCAATCCAATTAAGAATTTTAGAATTGAGTAATTTTATCTACATGCCCTCTTCTCCTTCTCTCTCCATTTTCCATCTAGTGTATCGTCCTTCTCCATTAGTATCCTCTACTCTCCTCCAAGTTCTATTCAAATCATCTCCTAAGGATTATCAATTTCAGAATAACACCGGCTAAAAGAGTTTTTTCAATCTGGTTCTTATCTAAGTTTGCGGAATTTTACTGTTAAATTTTAAATGTTGAGTTTATTAATATATGGTTCTATGTTTGGAAAAATTTTATGTGTTTTAGCCATTTTTCTCTTATGTGTGTGTGAGATAACGCGCTTTGTTTTTTTTTTTTTTATAATAATGCGCCTTGTATTTTTAATGAAGCTAAGAGCTTTTGGATTTGTATTTACATTTTTTTTAATGAGAATTAATTTTTTATACCAATGGATTATTTTGATCAGTGAGGCAGTTGATTTTTAATGTTGTTTTGTACATGTCATTCTTTATTATTTAATTGTGTGTGTGTGAGAGAGAAATGCTGCTACCGGCAAAAAAACAAAAGAGAGAGAAATGCTGCTCTTTCTTATTATTATTTTTATCTTAAATTTAACATAAATTTTTGTAACTAGGTTAAAAAATATATGCATAGTGCCAAATTATTACATATATCCATGCACACATAACACATTTGTGATATGTTGTAGGTTATAAAATCCGGAATACACAGGTTGGTTAGATCCGAAAATCAATGAATCGATCTATAAATTAGTCTAGTTTGGCAGTCAAACCAATCCATTTTTTTTTCAGTCAAATTGTTAAAAGTTTTCTTTATAATTTTATATTAATAATCCTGAAATCTTCACTTTTTCACCGATTTAGTCTCGGGTTAGCTCCGATTTGATTCCGATCTAACCTATTGACTTTTAACCCAGTATCCTGAGCGATTTAGTGACCGTTCCGGATTTAATTACCTTGATTATGTTAATATAACTTCTTTGTTCCAAATTTCAAGCAGACCAGTGATCCGGAAAAGCTTTCACACAAAAAACTCTCCAACTGGGTCAGCCAAAAAGATGGAGATCGAAGAGTCTATGAAGAAGAAGAAGCGTATGGAGAGAAATGACGATAATGCCCTTACTTGGGTCCCACATGAGAAGACAGGGATTTACTATCCTAAAGGACAAGAAAAAATTATGGAAGATGTTCCCTATCATGCTGGAAGAGATGTGGGACAGTGGGAGTAAATCGGTTCTCAATCAAACACTAAAAAATAAAAATACACAAAAATCAAGATCTGAAAATTAATTCTTGATTTGTGATAATTCAAATGTGAAAGTTGTATCAGGTCAAAAAAAAATGTGAAAGTTGTAACTTAATCTACGTCTTTCATTCTACATGAAAATAAATATGATTTGGCGCCTCATTTTCATAGCCAATTTCATCATTCAATGGTTTTCCAAATATTTTATTTTTACAGTAAGCTTATTTTTTACTTTACATATTTGTAACCATCATTACTATTATAAGCAATTTTTTTTTAGCATTTCAATCCTTGACAAATTATTTATTTGTCAAGTTTTATTTTATATCAATTACTAAAATTGAAATGGAAACAAACTTCACACGAAAGGCAATCTTGAATCAAAACCTACTTTGGCCACATAAAACTTTTTAAGCTCTGTTTAATGGGGCAAATGATGAAATTGGAGCACTCAAAAGTCAAAATTTAAATTAATGTAAATTAAAGATTTGAAATTTTCTTTTAAAAATTATGAAAATAAGTTAGCATTATTTCACTCCCCCCCCCCCCCCAAAAATCACACATGATCTCTAAAATTAGATGATATTCCTTTTTCTTTTTCTTTTTCTGCCCATAAAATTAGATGATATTTCAAATCCTATAAAAATGTTTATCATCACATTTTGACGAAAAACACCCTTTAGATGATGAAGTTCATATGATAACTTTCTTAATATTTGTCAGAAGCAAGGCAATTTATAATTGCCATGAGCACCTAAGAAGACAAGCTTTGAGCTAAATCAAGTGGCGTGAGATAAATAACCTACTAAAAATTGTACATCCAATACAAGAGAACAGCACATAAATAACCTACTAAAACAGTTTTGAATGGACAATGCTAGGAGCAAATGAAGACAATGGTATCTAGACAATTAAAAAAAAAAAAAACTACAACAGTAAGCTAAATTCCATTAAGAGGATTCAAGCTTAGTGGAGAGCTGAGGGCAGAGGAGCAGAATCCACTAATCAAGAATCCACTTAGAACTGTTTGAGTCCAATGTTGTCCACCATGAGTCATACAAGACCATGAAGCTTGAGCTTGCCCCCAATTGAAGCTTTCTGATTCCGAAACCTTCCACTTCACAACATTGAGATTGAAGATCTGTCCAATCCAGTGGAATCTCTAACATCTGAAGCTACTTCAAGCCAGACCCGGATGGAAAATTGTGATCGAAACCGCCGGGGATGAACACTGGAAGCTGATTTGAGTGTGAATCCCTTTTGTACCTAGGGTCCCGGGGTAGGTTACCTGCTGTGCTATCTTGGGCCTCTGTTGAGTCGGTTGATCTTTCATTTCTTGATCTATCCCTGACAGGGGCACTCAAGCGAGGGCCACCAAAAAAGATAGAGTCTCCTGTGTACATCAGATTCTGTGGTTGCTGCGCTGAAGACCTGAGAGCAGATGAAGACGAAGATGATGAGTCTTGTGGAGGATTCACTGGTCTTCTCCCATAATTGCTCGTTTCGGCATTTTGTGGCAATTCTGTTCGCAGTGAAGACCTAGTGTTTCGAGCTTCAGAGGCCAATAAAGGAACTGATACATATCGGCCAGCTTCTTGATCCCAGACAACAGAAGTTCGTTTTACGTCTCTCAAAAGAGAGGGGCCGGAGGCTGAAAGCAATAATGGATCATTACTGACCCCCCTCTGCGCCACTCTTCCATCAAATCCCAAAGATGGATTAGATGCTAGGGGGTTGGTCACATTCAAGAAAGTGGCTCTAGAAGTAGGATTAACTGTCAAGCCAGGAATTGAGGTACCCGCACTAAAACCACCACCCAGAGCACGACTGTGGGGAAGAGGGCTAAGTGTAACTGCTTCATGAACATGGCTCGGACTGCTGAAGCTACTCATACTTTGAGTTCCGGTCTCATAATCGTCACGACTGCCCTGACTAGGAGCGATAGAATTTCTTACCGGAGATGATCTCAGCTCATTCTTGATTTCTTTGTTAGCACCATTCTCAGTGCTCAAACTACTCCTGATGCTCATGTTGCCACTGGAGCTAAATTCTGAATCCGGTAAGCGGCGATTATCAACAGGCCGTAAAACTGAAGAAGATGCCCTGGCTTTGGCAGCTGCTTTCATGGCTTCTTGTGAATCCAACTTTGCAAGCCTCCAAGCGCTGAGACGAACAGCCCTTTTTGGCATTTTTTGCCCTCTATCAGCCCCAGCAGCGTCTGGATCAACAGTTGATGGCAGCATTCCAGGCTCCAAGTGAGGCACAACCTCATCCTAAAATCCATGTGAAAAGAGCCCCATAAATCGGAAACACAAGAAAGATTCATTAAGTCATAAATTAGATAGATATTTGGCCAAGAAAATAAATTAGAAAGAGATAACAAATAAATAAGAATATGAAAATGCTATTCCTTTCATTAAATTCACGTTCTAAAAAAATCATAACATCAGTAGCATTTAGATTCTAGGAAAAATTCTCTCGACGAGTTGCATTTTGACACATGGATCACATACCATTAAGTTTATTACTCTGCAAATTTTCATATGTAGCCTGAAAGTCAGTATTTCTGGTCAAAGTTTCTTGGATATTCAACATTTCTAGTCCTAGTAGGACAATTGGGAAAAAGAAGCCAGAAAGGATGTATTCCAAAACACAGGAAAAATTCATTAAGACATGAGTTTAAAATCCCAATGACATGACTTCTCAAAAGCTCTTCTGAAGGCACCGGACTTTAGTTTTTTTTTTAAAAAAAAAACGATAAGTTTAGAATCCTCCACTAATATTTCCTTGCTGCAAGTCCGTAATATCAAAAATAAAAGCCTGTTGGCCAAAAACACTTCTCTAGGAAGAATAGAATATACAGAGTTTCTTAGTAGCAACAGATAAAGAGGGAAAAAAATAATTAAAAGCACCTGATAATCCACAAATACCCTAGGAGGGGTGCACCATGCCCCTTTATACTGCAAACCAAAAGAACTTCCTCCACTCACTCCAGTTGTGGCAGAACCCGTTGGAGAGTAAAGTACATTTGCCATTTCCTCATCCACAGATGCCCCTCCAGGGGCTTCACTAATGGCTCTCATTGCCACTACATACTCATAAGTTGTAATACCCTAATCCAATACGAAACAAAAGCACATATTAGCATACTTCTTTTTATCAGCAACAATCACGAGTAAACAATAAAACTTATTTAATAGAAATTGTCAAATTTCAGGTGGAGTAAATTTTTAAATTTTAGTTACCGAAGAAACGATAGTATATTAACATCCCTGAATTTTGTTTCTTTCTTTGATTATGCAATAGTCTCTCTCTATACTTTTGGCCCCCAATATCAAATAGAAATACTTTTTCCAAAAGAAATGCTACTCATAAAAGTAGATAAGAAAACAAGAAGCAAAACAACCAAAATAACTTTTTAAAACTAATGCCAGATCTTTATAATTCGGCACTAAATTGAATTTAGGTTCTATGCCAGGGTTGAGAACAGTACTGTAAATAGAAACTAGAAGATTCAACGGCAAGAATAGAAAATTTTTAGGAAGATGATTTGAATTTGTGAAATGCTAGAAATCTGATTTATCAGGCTTGGAAACAGATATGGAAAACAGAAACTTGAATAATGAACCACAAGTATAGAATTTATAGGATTCATTTATAGTCACTTACCTTCCTGATTAGAATCATGTGGAAAAAGAAAAGCTCGCCCAGAGGCACGCAAGCTAAGACAGAAACTGCAGTACATACAGCCTACACATAATGAATTTGGCATAAATACATAATTTCCAAAAACTCAACTATATAAAATGTGAAGCTAGGATTGCTATACAACATAATGTTTAAAGTAATACCACAACTGTTGCAAATGGGGGGCGAGAGAATCCATTTCCAAGTCTATCAATAATTTCAGATTCCATGCCTCTCTTGTTAACAAAGAAGCGAACTAAAACAGCAATACCCACTCCAGCTTCGATAACAAGCTGAGACACAGAGTAAGACGATTTTTTTCTTTTAAAAAAAAGGGATTATACGGACCAAAGCAAATAACTTTCAGTGATCTAACAATTTGTACATATAAATAAAATACATACCCACATGAGACTCAAGGCCATGAGAGCAATGAAAGTAACATAATTTTTGTGACCCACACAATTGTTAAGCCACTGCAGTGATGTTACATAATCAAGAAAATCAGAGTTAACAAGAAATTACAAAATTATGACAATATTAAAAAACTCAACAATTCCCCATATTGTGTGCGCCCGCTCAGCACTCAATAACATACCCTACAATGGTGATCAAAGCCATCAACACATTTATCACAACTTCTACAGTGTTTACTGAACTTCCGCACCTGTAACATGGAAACATTTAATATATTATATTAAAAATAAAAATTCAAACTGACAAAAGGAATACTAGGACAGGGGATTGGAGTTACAAAATTCAATACTTCAAATGCCTCTATTTGCAGCTATATATAACTTTAGATGTTTTATGCTTATAAAAATTGCAATAAGAAAACGCACACCATATGTATTGTGCCAAGAAATTTTAGAAATAGATGATGAATCAATTTTTTTCAAATAGAGGAAAGCAAACTAGTGCTGCAATAAATTACAGGAAAAATTTTCCCTCCTCTCACTTTCCGTCCCCTCACCTCATACCAATTAAGCCCTAAAGTGAAATATTATAATGAAATACGTATCAAAGAGTCAAGGTGCAAAACCTCAGCATTGCACAACGTGCAGAACAGAGCATCTTCAACACCTTGCTGCTCGGCTGCTGCTTCCTGTTTCCGGCAATCTTCATGCACAAATATAAAACAGAAAATCCCACCAATTACATTACATGAATTTCTCTTATTGTGATCCCCTGAGATATCTTCTCTGTCAAGATATTCCATAGAGCTTTTCTTGCTCATATTAGTCATAGACCTTTTAGATGTTGACGATGGAGATGAATGCTCGCCTACAGCAATTTCACCATTTTCTGAAGGTTGGTGCTTCATTGCTGAACGTTGGTCTGAATTGAACTTATGTTCCACACTTGGATCAAATTTAGACATAATGCCAGGATCGGCGGGGTTAATTGCAGTACATCTGATATAAAGAATGAAAACGACAAGTGCCTGCAATGTCAATGACAAGAATGAGGCAGTAGTGATGTAGACGCTCATTTTTATAGGTAAATTAAAAATTAGCCAAAAACCAGGCTTAAATTAATGAAGGCGCCAAACGTAACCATCAATAGCATAGCACTCAACCACCAATAAACACAACAGCATCCTTATCATATGTCTCCTCTCCTTACAACCACCAACAAAAAATAACAGAGAAGGGAGTCCCACTCAAGGAGCATGCACTAAACATCCAAATTGTGATCCCATTGTAACTGAACAGAACAAATTCATATACAATGAATTCATAAAGCATTATTCTTACATTTTAGAATATAGATATAAATGTTTATCATTTCTTGGTATATAACAGCATCAAATTTATTAAATTACACTACTTATAGTAGGATAAAGTTAGCTTAGTGGTAGTCTTGCATTTTATCTGAACAAGAGGGCAGAGGTTCAAGGATAAATCTTCCCCAGAAATTTGTTGTTTCTAGTTGAAATTTTAAGACCATGGCGTAACCTATGGACCAGATAAACATACAACCTACTATTATGTTGGCCAATTCAAGCTAAAACAGATATTTCAGAGATGTATTGAATAACTCTGGTTGAAGGGGCTGAATTCAACTGATCCAGAAACTTTGGTTGATCATTGTTCAGCAAGCAGATCAAGCCCGGGTTCTTCAACATTGCAGGAAGGTCTTACACTAGAACATATTTCTTGAAAAACCTATAGGAAAAGAGATACAAAGTTCTATTTAATATTATTATTTAGGTTATCGATGGGAAACCCCTGCTGACTTATTTTAGTTGTTAATTTAATTTTTGTTACATATAATAAAGAGACATTATTTATAAATATCTCAATTCGGATCAGTTTATGTTAAACATTTGAATTAGTTTATCTTGAATCAAATATTTAAATATTTGATGAGAGATTATTTCTAGATTTTATTTGATTATTTTAATGTAATTTCTGTTTATAAATAGGCTAGCCTCCTCAAAGCTAGCCATTCGTGAATAACATGAGTTTTGTTCCTTGAGACTTTTGCAGATTCTCCTTGAATATTTGGCTAGTAAAGAGTTGAGCGGAGATACTCTCTCTTTTCTTTATCAGAGTTTCCTTTCCTTTACTTTTCTAAACAGTTTTTGAGCATCCAACAGTACTTCAGTCCAACCTAGAAGTTTCAAAATATTGCAGCGCAATTTTATCCACATAGACTTGTTACTGTCTCTTTTGAAATTAGGTATCTATGTACATTGTTAACGAATGTGAACTTCAAAGCCAAAATATATATATGGCTCATTATCGAATATAAAGTTAAATTTTTGGACATCCATTAAAGCTAAATTACAACGAATCTCCCATATGTACCTCAATAAATAAGGAGGCTGTAAATTTTAACCCTTCCTATTTGTAAAGTAAATGCAGCAATTAAGCTTTCCATTCACCGAATCTCATTCCAAACCACAAATTTCAAATTGTTGCAGAGAAATTTTATCCACATTGATTTTTTACTGTAATTTCAAAATAGTGCAAAGTAATTTTATTCACGTGGATTTTTTTACTGTCTTTTTATACCATCAGGTACCTTGTGTTAAATTACTACTGGTATTGGCACCAGTAGCCAATGGATGTCTATTCTCAGATCTTACACATGTCATGTATTTGAAGTCATGGAAGTATTGTACAATTTACAAACACCTAATCTTCACAGATGAGAAATATATTAAATCACAATAATCAATATCCACCCACTAAGGTTAAATTTTCCATTGGCCAGATAACTGAACAAACAAGATCAATTTACCCCTGTAGCCAAAAATATTAACAAAACAGCCCTCCCTCCCATGCTTCAAAAAGCCATGAGCCAGGATCACTCTACACATTTGTTTAAATTTTAACTAAATATAACTGAAAACATATATGACAAGTCAATATAATTAAAGTTTGGTATTAAAAAATAAGTTGATTCACATACCACTGGAGAGTAAACACCAATGAAGATGTACTCCCAAAGACGACCTCCGACGAAGGGAGCAAAGAAAGCATAGAAAGCAACCACCAAGAAGCAGAATACAGTGATAGCCACAACCTATTCATGTACAGCCAACAATTTAAGAAACATAAGTTGATATTCCTCAAGTGTTAAACTACAGGTAATTCTGTGAAAAAGAAGTCAATTTAATCAAAAAGCTAAACCACAAATATACCAATCAGAACACCAAGTTTGACATATGCTACTAGGAAAATGATACATATTCCTCATCTTAATAAAGCAGCACATTATTTCCTCTGCTTTTTTTTGGGGGGGGGGGGGGGGGGGGGCAAAAAAGAAACTTTTTTAATAAGAGAGAGCAATACAAAAAGAGTATAGCATCCCCCCCCCCCCAACCCAGAAAAAGAAAAAGAAAAACAATAGAATGTAACCAAGACTTCTCAACTCAAAAGTGCTTTCCAATCCCATTGAAAATCCAGTAGGACTACCCACTCCAGTCATTTAAAAGAAACAACATAAGCTGAGAGTCAATCCTCTCCCAGAGATTTTATAAGGGAACAAACATGATTACAAATTTTGCTGTTGCATTCTAGTTTAAGTCATCACAATCCTGCAAAAGCTAGAAGTGCAAAAGGAGTTTATGCACCTTTTGCCACCCTAAACCCACAACTTAAAGAACAAATAAAAGAAAATAAAAGAAAGGAAAAGAAAAAAGAAGAAGAAAAACCTTATCCACCAGCTGGAAAAACCCAGATCTAAGTCTTTGTCTTGTCTAAATTGAGATTTAAGAAATAGATAATTTTCTTTTTACTGGATATGCAGATTGTACATGTAGTCTATAAACATCATCTAGTTAGTCTACATAGAATGTAACATTAATCGATCCCATTACATATAAACATCCCATCTTCCAAAACCTTCAACCATTTCTTCAAGGAACACACTCCTTAGGTGAAGTGTTCTGATCTAATTGCCCAAAATTGACAAGACAAACTGAAAATAACGAGAATAGTAAACTCTCAATTTCCCACTCATCATAGCATATGTTATTTATGATACAGCAATCCTTTGCCAATATCTGAGGTGTATCGAAGTCTGAAGTTATATTTGATATTCTTAACACTAATGCTTAGAGTACAAGTATATATATAGTTTAGTGTAACAGATAAATACTGAACTACTCTTCCGGTCCTTAATATAAGACATATTTGAAGAGTTGGTCTTAGTCCTAAATATAAAACAGAGTTTTCATATTTGTCAATCTTTTCCTAATTTATCCCTATTGATGCCCCCTCAACAATAATCAAGGAAGAGAGGGAATGGGGGAATAAGGAAGATGACTAGGGTGTTTTCGAAAATACATGTCAAATTAACTAGTTCAACTAACTTCCTTAATCTAATCAAATTAAGAAAATATGTCTCATATTAAGGACCGGAAGAGTATATGTTACTATGAGCTTGGGCCTAGACTAACTAAACTTATTACACTAATACACTAGCATCCTTCCTATTCAGCATCATCTTACCTCTTACCCCTGAAGCACAGCATGCGAAGGGGTTTTCCGCTGGTTTAATCACTGCCTCTTTCTATCCTTATGATGCATCAGTATTCATGATAGAATACTTTCAGAACAGAAGGGAACTGAGTTATACTCCAACTCATCATAAAGTTTATCCAAGAAATGTTTGTTTGGTTCATTACTCATTATCACAAGGAAGAGAAAAGGACTACAAAGGCCTGCTTAAATTACCTTAAACAGTAATGTCATATTAATCACTTGCTTATCTACAGAAGATTACAAGAAAAATATACTGCTGAGATCACAAAAAGGTATCAATATAGTTGACTACTTGAAACCCCAACAAGACATAGAAAATCCATCTTCCTCAGAAAAGCTTGGGAAGATGATCAGAATCTCTTCAGTTAAGTCATACGTAGGATCTTAGATCTCAGAGAAAAAAGGAGGGGAAATTACTTTACATTCCGGAGACAAGTTACATATAACGAGTAAGATGGTAAAAACAATTATTTTCTTTACAGTTTCTTGTGAAGAGCGGTTAAGAGGAAGAAGTACATTATCACCCGGATACTAATCCTCTGAAATAGAGGATCCATTAATTTGGTGAAGATTGCTTCATTGGGAAAGAGAGGAGATTCTAAGAGGGGTAGGGTAAACAAACCAAGTGAACTTGAGAAAAATTCACGGATCCTCTACTTCCCTGCTATACCTTGGATCAACTTTCACAAAGAAGATAATGATTTTAATTAAACAAACTTAAAAACCCAGGCATTCTCTTGAAGAAGAGGGAAGAAGAAATAAACATACGAATCACATACAATGCAGAAAACCAATCTCCCGCGGACAATTTTGGAAGACCCTGAGAAAAACATTTTAGGAAATTTTTATATGTTCCAAAACTTAAATACCTCAAAAAACAATTAAAAAAAAAAGAGTCAAACAGCAAAAAGTTTCATAAAATACAAACAATGCTAGGAAAAGCTTGATTGAAACAAGGCCTGTGTATGCGAACTTGTAAGAAAATTCCCCTACAAGCCTACATTGCTCTCAGCGTTCACAAAATTGACCTTTCCCAGCCACCAGTTACAGAATTAGTAACTTAATCATGGTGCATGAACAAGAACGAAAAACCTATATAAAAGTGTAACACTCAGAGGACAGAATACGAAATTACAGGAATTAACCTATACAGAAAGATGAAATGAAAACCCATAACACTAAATCACTGATTCTAACAACCCAGGTAAAAGATCTCACAAGAAAACAATTTCAGGGCAAAAATAGAAAATGAGGAGGAAAAACAAGTAAAACCCACATAGTAGAAAACTTGACGACTGGCGTTTACCTGAAATGTATGAGCTGGCAGTTGCCAGCCATGTTTTCTCACCATATCTAGTCAATTTAGAGCGAAAATCGAGCTTCTACACTGAGGTTTAAGGTGAGACTCGGAAGAAACTGGCGAGGGAAAGCGAAAGACCCTGCGACAAACCGGCAAGGTGGAATTTCCTCTTCAGAAGGCAAAAAGCCAAAGGCGAAAAAAATAAAGTGAAAACTAATTATTATTATTTAATATTTAATTTTAAATTTACCTTTATACTTTTAAATGAGGAGAACGACAAAACGGTCACTATGACTTAATTCCAGTAGCAGGCAAAAAAAATCCAATAAATTTTTTAGAGACTAGTATTATGAAATTAAGTTCTTCAATAAAACTGATTTTCTTTACTGAAATTAGTTGTTGTTGTCTTTATTTGTGTTATCATTTGATAAATTCGGGTAACTTTGTTAAATTTTTGTTATTGATATCCAATAAAAAATTTTTATGAAATAAGTTGTCAATGTCTCAGCACCTATTTGGATTAACAGTAAAAGTTGTTTTTCCAACATGATTTACGGTATATGAGATAAGTTTGTAAGAAGAATTTTGTCTCGATTTACGTAAATGTATTATTCCACTATTTTCTCAACAGGCCCTTAGTTGTGATCATTATTTGTTAAGTTAAAAGTGTTATTATTATTTTGTTTTTTTAATTAAGAGTATATACATGGCTTAAAAAAATTAAGAGTATATAATTTCAGACTAATCCCTAAGGTCTTTGCAATCACAATGAATAGGTATCTGAGAATCCTAAATTGAGATAGTTTTCCTAAATTTTGTCCTTACCATTTAAATATCTGTACTTTTTCTAGCTTTTGGGAATTGCAATAAATTGGTATGTTTTTCACGGAATAGGCTCCCATCCGCTGCCCCCCATCCGCTGCCCATCCGCTGCCTCAATCTGGGCCGTTGAAATAAGATCTCAACGGTCCAGATTTAATATATTATAAAAATTATATTTTTATAATATATTTTTATTATAAAAATATTATTTTTATAATAAAGGAAAAATCTGGACCGTTGGATCTTATTTCAACGGCCCAGATTCAGGCAGCGGATGGGAAAGCAGCGGATGGGAGCCAATTCCGTTTTTCACCTAAAAAATACAGCACGACGTGCTTTAACGAATTATATGAAAACGACGTTTAAGAACTCATAAGTCAAATTTGTGTCATTAGAGGGCTTTAATTTAGTTGTACTTAAGACATTGATCCGAGGGGACCAAAAAAGCTTGAATGGAAAAGAAAAAACATCTTTAATACAAATAATTAAGGATGTAAAGATTGAATAATAAATGTCAAAATCAAATGATAACCAATAATAAAATTTTAAAGAATCGTCGCTTAGTTTCTGTGTTGCCATTATAATGTTATATATTCATACTTTTGATTAAATAATAGGGAAAATCACTCCTAGGCTTCTAGCAAGCAAGATATTATCAGAAAAGTCCCTGGTTACAACCCTAAAAACGTGTATTCACAACTTGTTGAATGTATTTTACAACCTCCAGGAACCTTTCTAATAATATTTTGCTTGCTTGAGACCTAGAAGTGATTTTCCCTAAATAATACTCCTTCCGGTCCTAATTATAAGATAAAGTTAACTTTTTTAGAAAAATTAAGGAAGCCAATTAAATTATTTTAGAGTATTTATATTTATATTTTTTTTCAAACTAATTAATTTGATTAATAAACTTATATATAATCTAAAGATACTAAAAATATAAATACTCTAAAATAATTTAATTGATTTCCTTAATTTCTCCAAAAAAGTTAAATTTATCTTATAATTAGGACCGGAGAAAGTATTAAGATTATCTTGACCAGAAAAGGAAAATAATATTTAAAGTGTGGGTTTGATACTTTCCTCATAAGAATAGCAATTACTTTGAATATTAATTGGGTTTTTTAATACACTCCAATTCTTAATATAAGATTGAGTTAATTTTTTTAAGAGATTAAAAAAATTTTAAAAATTACTTAATTATATATATCAGTTTGTAAGTAAAACAAATAAATTTAAAACAAGATAATAAATATAAATGCTTTAAGATAATTTATTTAACTTCCTTAATTTCTTAAAAAAAAAAGTCAACCTGATCTTATATTAGGGATAGAAGGTAGTATATAGTGTTTTTCACTAATTATATCCTCATCCATCAATACTTATTCTTAAAATGACAAAACCAAACTTAATTTGTAAATTAGAAGCGGTCTCACTGATAGTGCCACCTACCATATTTTGATAATTTTCCATGTCAGGTTTGACATTAACAAATCTGGCTGTGCGCATGAGTTTAAATTATATTTATTGCTCTCTTTTTTTTTAAAAAAAAAAAGGAACAATAAATATTGGTCATTTAACTTTGAGGTATTACCATGGTTAAATATTCTACCTCCAGTTTTTAATCCTAGATACATTTATCTAATTTAATTAGAATAAGAAAAATAGTTAAATAAGTTAATATGTCATACTTTTTCAAAAAAAATACGATTCTTTCATAAATGAAGGGTTAGAATTAAGGAATAGAGAAGGATGATGTGCTTGTTTGGAATTGCTTATTTTTTACTTATAAGTATTTATAATTCATAATTTACGGTATACGAGGTAAGTATGTGATAAGAGTTTTGTCTCGACTTACATAATAAATATTTATTTCTCAGAAATAAACTATTCCAAACACTCACAATGTCTTGTTGAAGTGCACAACGTGGCATCTTGCTTGTGAGATACACATGCACCATGTTATAGATGAAAATTCAAAGAATTTTCTTTTTGTCACTTTCTTTTTATATATTAAACAAAAATGTTAGTCCAACGCCAAGTTAAATCTGGGAAGAAGATACTTTTATTTTCCTCTTTCTCATTATCTTCTTATAATCTCATCTCTACCTTTAGAACAAGAAATGAATTATTTAGATTTAATATTTTATAAAATTATTATTATAAGATTTTTAAATTAAAATTTATTTATTTTTTCTGGATTGCAAGTATAAATGATATATATCATATTTTAAGAATTTAAATTTACTTATTTATGTTCATAGAAATAATTTTATGAAAGATTAAATCTGAACTATTTATTGTTTTAATATAATAGTGAATATGACATTATGAGAAGAAAATGAAAAATAGAATAATGAGGGAAACCCAACCTTAAATCCATTTGAATGTTGAGTAGTTACGTCTTTGAAAGAACTTCTTTTAATTAGTCATAATAATACTTAAATTTAACCCTAAACCCTATCAAATAATGATATAAAAAATTACTCTAGTCCAACTACTGACAACATGAGACTAAATACAACGATTAGGTAGTAGTAGTTATGGAAAACAAAGAGGAGATCATTGCGAGGCTATAAATAATTAAGGAATACGCACAATTATTAAAAAATCTTATCATGCATTGATAAGTTTCGATACAAAAAATGGCATATGCTTCTCATTTAGTATTAAGATATTTTGTCAATTACATATGTTTAGGAATATCACAATGATTTTCCCAGTACCACAAATGAAAAAAGAGCAGTTGGTGGTAAGGCACACTAAGTGAGTGTTTGACATCACTTATTTCTGAGAAATAAGTACTTATTATATAAGTTGAGACAAAACTCCTTTTACATACTTACCTCGTATACCATGAATCATAAATTATAAGCACTTATTCCTCAAAAATAAGTTATCCCAAACGAACACTAAATCTCTTTAGGTTCCAAGATCAAATCATAGAAGAGACATTTATATTAAGAGAAGTAATTAAAAAAAAATTAGATAAGTTGGATACAGGTTGATAATAAAAAAAAAAGAAGGAGAAGAAGAACATTAATATCTCCAAGAACATGAAACAATGATAAGCTTGACTAGTTGTTGGTGGAATGTCCAACATCTACACATAAGAACAATTCATTCCCGTGACAAAAATAAAGTCCAATTTGCTGTAACCTTTGAATACTAAATGTGGCTACAGTGTAAGAGAATCTGCCACTCACAGGTTATCTGCCATTCATATATATATATGTGTGTGTGTGTGTGTGTCCTTCACCAATTATCACTTCACCTTCAGTATTTTTTTCTAATTAAAAAATCACATATAAAATTTTATTAATACTTTTCCTAAATTGAGTTATACCAATTAATCTTTGAAGAACTTGAGTAAAAGCAAATGCTCCATATGTTTTACAATTTTCAATTTGATTTATAACATTTGATGATTATTTGTAGTTTTTCATTTATTTTAATTTAGAAATTTTTTCAATATTTTTCAATTAAATTAAAGAAATTTACTGTTATAAAAAAATTAAAGAAATTTACGATTTATGTCGCGTTTTTTTAATAAATTTTAGAGGCTTGTTAGTAAAAACTTCAATTTTATGGGATCCACCAATAAATAATTTTAGTGCTTGAGTTGTCTTTGTACTTTTTTTAAAGGATTAAGTAGCAAATTTGCTCCGGAAGTATGGGTCTAAGAGTTAGTTTGCCTTAGAAGTTTTTTGAGGATTAATTTCGCCCCAGAAGTTTCAAAATGTAGCAATGTTACCTTTTTCCGTTAAAAAAATTAATAGTTAACGTCAATTTTTTAACGGTCAACATTTGTTATTTAACGGAAAAGGGCAACATTGCTACGTTTTGAAACTTCTAAGGCGAAATTGATCCCCAAAAAACTTCCAGAGCAAAATTGCTCCTGAACCCATTCTTCCAAAACAAATTTGCTACTTAACCCTTTTTTAAATAACACATAATGGTGGTCGTTGGTATCATACTCCCATGTTCTTTTTTGTATGAAATAAACGGGAATATTTTTTATTCCTTACTAGTATAAGAAACATTAGACTATGGTCCGGGGCATTTATTATATTATTCTCATTTGCCTTTATTGATCATACCAAATGGTTAGGTTAATGTTTCATCGAAAAAAAAAAGGAGGTTTTGTTAGTGTCTCAAGCAAAAAAAGGGGGTTTAGTTAGTGTCACCAATAAGCAAGGCATCATGGGTTAAAAACCAAACCGGTCAATGAGTTAGCTGTGATTTAAGAGTTAGTGGATTAGATCAAGGGTCGACTTGAAGTCAAACTAGTGATAATTAAAAGATATATTTAAAATAAAATGTATAAAAATACATACTAACAATCCATATATTATATAGTATATGCTATAGTAATATATTTATATATGATAAATATAAATAGGATCAAACCAATTTAAAAATTGGGAAAATCTCACTCAAATCCCAGCAACAACAACAAAATCTTTATCCTATTAGGTGTGATCGACTATATGGATCACACGACATCAATGTGCTCTGGCGAAAACCATATATTTAGATATATTATAGATCAAAAGATCTCTCTCTATGACCTCATTGAGGGTCTGCTCCGGTCTTCCTCGACCTCGTATTACAGGACTCTATACTGCTTGATTAACCTTCATCACTGAAGCACTTAATGGCTTTCGTTGAATATGTACAAACCAACTCAAACGATTTTTTACCATTTTTCCTTTAATAGAGGCTACTCCAACTTATTCACGTGTATAAGTATTATGAATCTTGCCTTTTCTTATATGGTCACACTTCATCTCAACATCCTCATTCGGTTACCTTCATTTTATATTCGTGTTGTTCCTTAAAGTCCAATACTCACTACCATATAGCCTTACTGGTCTTGTAGCAGTGTGATAGAATTTTCTTTTTACCTTATTAAGTACTTTTCGATCACAAACAACTCCAGTATTTTTTTTTTCCATTTATATCATCCAGCTTGAATTCTGTGATTGACATCTCCATCAATTTCACCATCTTGTTGTATAATTGATCTCAAATATCTAAATTTCATTACTTGCAGAATGACTTGCCCCCAATTTAACTTCCACTTCGCTTTGACCTTATCTCTTATAATAATTGCAATGCATATATTTAGTTTTACTCCTACTCATACGAAAGCACTTTAATTCCAAAGTCCATCTCCATATCTCAAGTTTAGAATTAATTTCCTCTTTGGATTTAACTAACAGAAGTATATCATCCGCAAAAAGTATGTATTTAGGGATTTTCTCTTTGATATACTCAATTAGAATATATACCGCTAGATTAAACAATTAAGGGCTCACTCAGATCCCAAGGATAAAAAAAAAAAAATCAAAAAGTCCCAATGTAGATTTCTCTATAAAAAAAGTCCTTAAGGACTTTAGTAATATAGATGGGCTTGTCAATGGCTATGCCATGACTTATCAATATAGTACATACACTTGTCAACAGGAGCTACTTTAAATAACATAGATGAGTTTGTCAATGATCACTTTATGACTTGTCAATATAATCATATACATTTATCAATAAGGTAAATTCAATTTTGGAATCTACATCACTGAGGTCCCTAGGGATTTTTTTTTATAGAGGAATCTATATTTGGATTTTTTGATATTTTTTCTGGTCCTTAGGATCTAATAAGATTTTCCCTTAAATATTTGAATATTATAAAAAGGACAAGAGAAAAGGCATATTTTTATATATTATCAATTTTTTTTCATTTTATTTTCTATTTTCCTTTTCTTTTTCCTCTCACTTCTTCTTTTTCAAGTTCTTGCCCTTCATGTAGTTTTTGAGCAAAATTTTAATTAAAAATGTGACCCGAGTCAACCCCTAACCCAGCTAGTTTACCCGAATTAGGCCGGTTTGCCCCGTAATTAGACTGGGTCACTTACCTCCCGGTTTCCTTGCTCACTTGGACTGGATTGGTGACCGGGTCATCGGTTCTCCACGGCAACCTGGCTGATTCGGTCGGTTTTTAAATACTATACCAATAATTGACTACTCTTTTTGCTCTTAAATATAATATAGATATAGAGTTTTTTGCCTCTATCTCTTTTTATAATACATATCTTAGAATTATATGATTTTTTAAAAAAATGCCCCTATTTAATCAGTTTTTTTTTAATCTTTTAATAAATGATTTCTACAAAAGTACTCATATTTAATCAGGGAATGATTGGAAAATGAACAAAAATTTTTAAGACAAAGACAAACTCATTGGCTGGAAAAAAAAGAGACAAGCTCATAGGCCTATTTGTTTTTAATTTCATAAAACATTTAGGGAAGGGGGGATTACGTCAAATATTTAATATGATCATTTTTTAAAATAAATTATATTTACAATATATTTAAGAAATTTAACTAATTTTATATTGAAAATTTTATTAATGATAATAATCTAAATCAGATAACTAGTACTTTGCGTGTACTAAATTGACAGAGAACCATTTCTTTCTTAATATAAAATATTATCAGGTTTTCCTAACCAATAAAATTTTTAATGGAGGATTTTCCCCTTATTTTTAATTTTGGACTGTTCAATTATATGTTTCTTATTAAAAGAAAAAGTTTTTTCCGTCTTCTTGTTGTTTTTATTTCTCCCCCAAGATATTAAGGAAAATCTCTTAAAAAGTACTTATAAATCATAAAAAGATAGAAATGTGCTTTGAATTTCAATAATTCTATAGAGGTGCTAGTGATTAAACTGTAATTTATAAATTTAAAGAAAAAGACCAATTTACCCTTATTTTTTTTACAACCGGAACTCCAATTGAAATATTCCTTGACTATTGGAAATATTTCAAGGGAATATTAAGGACCCCCACCACTTTTATGCACAAAAAACACATGATCATTAGGCTATCAATGGCCTTTAATATATAAAATGCAAAAAATATACATATAGTAACCTTTGATCTTTAACCTAATTCACTAACAAGTTCACATAAGGAATTAGCCAATTGATATAAGAAATTAACAAATTCATATAAGAATTTTACAACTTTTGTTTTTTAAGTGAAAAATCCACTTACTCTCTCAGACAATTCACAAGTAAAAAATTCCTAAACTCATATAAGGAATTGACAAGTTGAGATAAGAAATTGGCATGTTCAGTTCAGGAATTCCCAACTTTCGTTTTGTATTCAAAAAATACACTTACTTTCTCAGACTATTCACAATTTTAGATAAGAAATTCCCAAACTCAGATAAGGTATTGACAAGTTTAGATAAGAAATTAGCATGTTCATATCAGGAATTCACAACTTTCGTTTTTTAAGAAAAAATGCATTTACTCCTCAAACCATTTACAATTTTAGATAAGGAATTCCCAACCTCAGATAAAGTATTGATATATTGAGATAAGGAATTCACAATCTTTAGATCAGGGATTCACAACTTTCGTTGTTTAAGAAAAAATCCACTTATCTGAATTTATGAATTCTTTATCTCAACTTGTCAATTTCTTATCTGATAAGTGGATTGGTGCATTCCTTATCAGATAAGAAATTGACAATCTTCAAATCATTTTTTAAAAGAAATTAAATTTACAATATATTTAAGAAATTTAACTAATTTTATATTGAAAATTTTATTAATGATAATAATCTAAATCAGATAACTAGTACTTTGCGTGTACAAAATTGACAGAGAACCAATACTTTCTTAATATAAAAACTTATCAGGTATTCCTAACTAATACTCCCTCCGGTTCTAATTATAGGATAATATTTGAGAGTTAATTTTGGTCCTAATTATAGGACAAAGTTCTAATTTTTGTCAATTTCTTCCCAAAATATTCCTATTAATACTTTCTCAATAATAATTAAACACAATAATAATTTAATAAGAATATATTAGAAGTTGTTGAGGGAGATTGACAACGTCGGATTGTGTGAGAGTTTGGAGAAGTCGTGTATGAGGCAGGAGAGGTACAAGAAAAAACAAAGAATCAACGTAATTGGATGCCATTTTAAATTTTAAATAAAGGTATTTTAGGAAAATAAATGTGATTAACTAATTTAACCACTATCCTTAATTTCTCCAAAGTTAGGTAAATATATCCTATAATTAGGACCGGAGGGAGTAAAATTTGTTATGGAGGATTTTCCCCCAATTTTTTTTTTAATTTTTGACTATTCAATTGTTTGTTTCTTGTTAAAGTAAAAGCTTTTTCCGTCTTCTTGCTACTTTTATTTCTTCCCCAAGATATTAGGTCAACAAAAGTCAACTCTTTTCCTAATTTTTGTTTTTTAACTATCATTGTTTGGTTGTATTACTTTTATTACTATTTCTTATAAATGGAAGTATTATTTAGACAAAACCAACGAGAGTTGCTTTTATAGTACAAGACCTTATTAGATTTTTTTTGAGTTTTAAATTTAAGTTTTAGAAGAGATATTTGTGTTCAGAGAGGTAGTCATGAATTCAAACAGAATATTAGATGATAATATTTGTTTTTGACCTGATCGGATGGTAATATAAAAAAAAGGGAGAATTACACTTAGGTCTCATAGAAAAAAAATGAAAAAATGGTCCCTGTAGATTGCAAAATGAAAAAATGGTCCTATAGAATTATTAATGGGACCATTTTTTCATTTTACAATCTATAGAGACCATTTCTTCATTTTTCTTTTTTCTTGAGACATGAATGTAATTTTCCCTAAAAAATGGTATTGAAACCAAAAAAAAAAAACTGTTATTGCCAAGTTGCACGGGTTTTGTGTGCTATCTAGCTAAAATAAAAAATTCTGAACAGAGAGAAGAGAAGGGAAAGAATCTGGGGATGGTATTCTTGTTTTCCGCCGAGAATCTGGAGATGGTATTAAAGCTTACAAGGTTGGCGGTAGATAATCTGTCACTACTCACTACCATTTTAAAATACAGAGAATACAGTAAAATCTGATGCATTTTCACGTGTTAATTATTATTTTTATCAGTTTTATTCTTTTCGCCCCGTACTTTTTCCAAATATTCTCTTTCTTGGATGCTCGCGCACTTGTGTTGTGCACTTGAAGCCATCGCCGTTTAGCTTTCAGCTCTTCATCACTCTCTTTTTCTCTGCCGTTTCTTGCCCTTTTCTGTATTCTTGGGATTCAATGGAAAAAGCTTGTACAGATGCAGATGCTGGAGTTCGAAGTGATCGAGATTCCTTGTCAGATCCTGCTCATTGTCATCGTCTACAGGTGATTTCACGAATCTGAGTGGTAGAAACTTTTTTTTTTTGGGGTGCCTGGGTTTTCTATATATCATATGGGTTCTGAACTATGTGGAGGAGAACAAAACGAAAGATAATGGAAAATTAAAAGAAATGGAGAAAAAATTGGGTTTCCCGATTCCGCTTCTTGTATTAAGTTATATCACTGAGCACACGAAAACCCATTCTGAAAAACGAGAAAGAAAAACAATTAGGAGGAGTGTTTCGCCTTCTGCTATGGGTTCCAGTGATTTAAAGGTTCTCGAAGCTGAATTTTTGATCATCACTTTTCCTTTTAATTTCTCCCATGTTACTGTTTTTCTGGATTTGCTTCGTTCAGTAGTCAAGATGGCTGCTTACACTGTTCGTAAAATGGGTGGCTTACACTTCAAGATGATATTGCTTGTTACATTAATTTCAATTAACAGTCACGCGTCCTTGAAGTATTTTTAATTTGAGGTGCTACATAGCAAAACAATGGGGCCTGGCAATTTTGTACATGGATTGGAGTTTAGCTGCTAATTTATGTGTTAGTTTAACTATTTATTAGATTACATCAAGTAAAGGATAACTTTCATGTTTGGGCTTGCTTGATGACCCTAAAATGCTAGTACTACCTTGAATTCCGTAGGCCCATGATCTGGCAAGCACCCTTGTCATATATACCATTTTTGACAACTGCCTATACTGAGTGTTAGAATAAGCTAGAGGAAATGTAACAACAAGGGACACAAAGCAGCAGAAAGAAAAAACCGGGATTTTTTTTTTTTTTTGGGGGGGGGGGGGGTGTTGGAAGAACAGGGATGCAAACCATTTTACCGACAGCTTTGACCATTTGCACCTTTCTCAAATTTGTTGAGCTCTTTGTTTGATGGACTAGTTTCAGCAACGTTCCAGACATGCACAGGAAATGAAAAAGGTGATAATTCCTCCTTGTTTCTGCAGTCCAGAAAACCAAGCCTCACCTCTTTGCAGATACCAATAGGGTCAGTAGAAAGTGTATTATCATCTTCTGCAAAGACAGATGTTTTGTTGCTGCCAAGTCCAGGTTCCTCTCGAGGAGGACTGCCTCCAAGATCAAACTTAGCCAGAGTCAAGTCTTCCATGAGAAGTTTACTTGCTCAGAGGAGTTTTAAGGCAAAAAATTGTTCTCCAGATTGTGAAAGGGAAGTTCTCATTGTTTCTGATATTCCCTCATCAGATGGAGCTTTGGACAAGCCTTCAACTTCAAGGTCCCTTTCTTTAAATAAGGTTTTGTTCCCTTCATCAACAAAAGCATCAAATTCATTACCAGTTACACCAATTGCAAATACAGTTGCAGAGACTGTGCATGGAAGTCATCTAGGAAGTGATCCTGACTTAAGTGTATGTTTCATAATACTGATTCTTGTCCTCCACTTCTCAGTAAAAATTTTGAATTTTATTCCATCTAAAGTGGTATGTGTATACTTATATTTTGCTGCATTGGTGAATGATATATTTTTCTTTGATATATATATATATACACACATAGAAAATGGAAGTCAAGCATCACATGACTCGATCATTTTCAGTTCCAGTTAATATCAAATCCTCTAGTTTGAAGCGAACAGGTTCTAGTGGTTTGATCCGAGTAATTTCAGCAAGACAACATCCTGCAGCTGTTAATGACTATTCAATTGATAAAGCTTCAGTGCCAGAGATTGGTAATTCTTTGTGTTACATAAAACTTGTATTATTTTTCTGAATTTGTGTTATGATTAAAGATGCAAACTGTGATACTAAAAGATCTTAAGCGTCTTGGTACTTTTTGAAGTTGTGTTATGATTAAAGAGCAGAGCAGTTGACATGAGGAAAAAGCTCATTTCTTGAAGTGTACATGCTTCATAACTAACAACTAATCGATTTTTATGTCTTGCATTTTCTTCCTCACTTCTGCTACTATCAGAATTGATGAAGATTATTTCTTCATAAATAACAACTAATGAATTTTTATGTCCGCAACCTTGAGGCACCACTCTTGTATGTGATTAAATGCTCCTCCTCCTCCTCCAAGCAAGTGTTGACAACCTTAATTTTATAAGCCATTGAAAAACCAATAATAGATTGCCTTCCTCCATTAAGTTCTCTAAAGCCAAAACCACCATGAGCTCCCGCATACCTCCTGGCCAACGTGGCCATTAAGATCCCCCCGTTGATGAAAATCTTTTCATCTAATGGAATACCTTAAACCAATCCCTCTTAAGATGTGCTTTTGCCCTTACTTGAGATGCGTAGGCACTTATGATGTTACTAGTGTCTACTAAAACAATCATTCTTAAAGATCTTATCCCCAATCCTCTTTACTTCCACAGTATTCTTCTTCCAGACAGTAATTTTAACCCATTCCTTGCTTTTGCTTTGCTTGTGCATGAAAGTTTATGTCCTATAAGGTGCAGTTCCATTGCCTTTTCTCCAACACATTAAGTTTCTTTTTTCTTTTTTGGTACATAACACATTAAGTTTCTTGAAGGCACTTTGATATTATTTTTTTCCTACATCATAGCATCCACTACCTCCATAGATTTACATGACAAAGGCCCAATATTCCAAGTATCAAACATGATCTTTCTCTCATGGACTAACTTCTTTACCCACATCCTTCTCAATAAATTTGGGAATTCTTGCTCATTTAACACTACATTCAGGCACTGATGTAGCGGCTTTAGCTCATTTGACACATACAACATGTTACTTTTGGCTAGCATTAGCACAAATTTATCTTAAATCCATTTCTCTGAGAGATTCAAAGTTTTATGTTGGCGTTTGAGAGTTTGACTCAACCCTCCTCTTCCTTTATCTAGGCTTAGGACTGGCTTTGAAACATAGGTGGAGTTGAAAATGAAAATATAGTATTTTAAAAAAGTTTTTTAAATTGCCTTTATTTTATTTCATCTCATTTTTTGATGTGCTGAAAACCACTTCATCATTTTTTTTCCATGAGGATTTATTTCTGTCAACTATTTAAACAGGGTTTATGATTGATTGAAAAAAGCTTTTTGCTGATTGCATGAATGAGTGATGTCTTTCCAAATAGGTCACTTATTTTAACTGTACATTATTGAACAAGTTTTGATCTTGCCATGCATTTTGTTAATAAATGAATGAAGCACACTAGTTAAATTGGTGTGCAATCTTTCTTTTAAGGTACTCTTGATGTTTGTATGCATCCTAGATCAACTGGTAGGCACTATTCTATGTAAAACTATTTTTTGTTTTCTTAATACATATTAATTTACCATCCCCTAATCCTTGGTTTTCTAGTTAATTTTGTGCTTAACTTCCTCCTCTTCCTCATTGTGCCTTTTCCAGCCATTGAAGATGCTACTGAGGACATTCCTGAAGAAGAAGCACTGTGTAGAATTTGTTTAATGGAGCTGGGGGAAGGTGGGGATACCCTTAAGATGGAATGCAGTTGTAGAGGAGACCTTGCGCTTGCTCACCAAGAGTGTGCAGTGAAGTGGTTTAGCATAAAAGGAAACAAGACGTGTGATGTTTGCAACCAGGAAGTCCAAAATCTTCCAGTGACTCTATTGAAAATCCAAAGTCCTTGTCCTACTGCCGAACGGTCATCAAATACCCCACAGCAGACAGAAGTTTCTTTTCACAGGCAAGTTTAAGTTCTTCCATGTGCTAGCTCTTACAACAACAACAAAGCCTTTAGGTGGGTCGGCTTCAATGTGCTAGCTCATCTTGTGTTCAAATTCCTTTCAAGCAGACACATAACATACTAACAAGCTCTTTTGTAACACGTGCTTTATTTAATGCTTTTAATTTTTAATCATAAGTTAGCTAGAAACTTGGTCCTAATCATAAAATGAGGGATAAGGATAATGTCCTTTTAGCTTGTGTTTGACCTCTGCCTCATTCCGCAGCAAACTTTAAAAATTCATAACCAGATTAATCAAAATTGAAATGAGGAAAGCTTTGGCTTGTTTAAAGCTCTGGTTGTCCTCTGTACCTTGAAATTTATATAAATGCAGCTGGTTCATAAACAAAAATTCCAATTTTTTATAAAATTCGAACGTAACTTTGTAATTTTGTTTCTCATGCCACAAATTTTCAAATAACATGAATGGACATTTATTCTAAAGTTCTGTGTCCTCTAGAACATCAAATATATCTAAGAGTCATGGGTCCAAAAAATTTAAACCAACAATAGTATCCAGGAAGTCTAAATTATCTCTGAAATAAAAATATATTTTAATATTATTGACAAAAATATCCTTTTGATTGATCTTTTAATGTTTTTTTCCATACTTTTATCTTGTTCATTATTTTGTATGTGCTTTTACTAGTTCTAATTAATTATAATGCATTCTACTGATTCATGCATGACAGGATCTGGCAGGATGTCCCAGTACTTGTCTTGGTCAGCATGCTTGCTTATTTTTGCTTTTTAGAGCAACTTCTGGTATGCCTTTTTATTTTATTTATTCTGAAGTTTATGGTAACTGTTTCTAGTACCAAATTATTGGTTGGTCCTTTGTAAAAGATCATTGGACCGTGGTGTTGTAATAGTCACGGAGTAATGAAGGAGTCTTAACCTCATCTACTAAGAGAAGATTGTGAATGTTTCTTGCATAGTACTTCTTATTTACAATCGGTCTAGCTTATTCAATTCACTTGTTTCTCAATGATGCAATCTGACCCAAGTTGCACCTTTAGTGTTTTTTTTTTGGCTAAAATGAGATGGTGATTCATTGGCCCCCCAAAAAAATGTGATGATGTTTCTATAAAGTTCTTCTTTACAATTTTGGACTTACCCTGAATAACGGATTCATTTGGAGGTCATTTGGTTGTTGGAAAGGAGGAGAATATAATGGATTAAAGAAATAAAAACAAAAATAAGGTTTCCATTTCAGCAGGATGTGGGAATCACCACTCCTTCCATAGACCTCTTGAATCACGACTCAACCTCAGGAACTAAATTACCCCTCCCCCGTCATGAACACCGTTGACCTATCTCCCCTCCTCATTTTAGTTTTGTTTTTATTTCTTTAATTCATTCCATTCTCATCCTTTCCAACAGCCAAATGGCCCCTTAAGGCTGTTCATTAGGCAAGGGACTAGAGAATTCTGTCTTCTTTTAATTTTTTTCATTTCCCTTTAATTTTATTTTGCCTTCTAAATGTTATTTATTAAATTAAATTATATCTGACAGATTGAGTTCTGATTTAACAGGTTTCAGATATGGGTCCTCGTGCTCTTGCCATCTCTCTACCTTTTGCCAGCACGTTTGGCCTTGTTGCTTCTTTGCTTGCTTCGACCATGGGTATATTTGTTACCTTCTGTCTACCTAAGCATATTAAGTAGTTTATACCTGGCTTATACGGTTACACTTGTTAAATGAAGAAATTGTGAACAGTTCTCTATCTCACCCCCCCTCCTGGGCTTGTTGAAATTTTAGCCACGAAGCATTGAAGTGAACAAGATAAACAAATGGAAAAGACACTGAAAGAAAGACAATAGTTATAATTGGATAATAGAATTTACTCTGATGAGTAACTTCCTGGATTCTTGTGGTGGAAGCATTTCGCATTTTCATAGTTTATGATGAAAATCTGCTTTCCCTGTTCGGGCAGTTGATAACCCAGACTAAAAATATACAAATTGGATTGGGTACATGCATATTGAAAAATGGATCAAATGGTAAAAATCAATCCAATTGTTCTGTTTTTATTGACACATCCTTATCCGTTATTTTGATGTTTGATACTAATGAAAGTTGCACCAATTTTGTGCTGCAAAAGATTACTTGATGCTGAGTTATTAATGTCTCTCTCTCTAATATTAATATTTGTTAGCGAATTATGATTAAGTTGGTCTGCAAATTTTATAATCTCACCATCTCTTTTCTTGGTGCTAGTGAGCAGGGATTACATGTGGGCTTATGCTTGCTTCCAGTTTGCAATTGTCTTCCTGCTGGCTCATGTATTTTACACTATAGTAAGATGGCTTAGTTTCTTTTCCCATTTTATGATTTAGGCAGAAACAAGGAAAAAAAAAAGTCCCATTCCTATGAAAATTGTACGAGATTGATCACTGTATATAAATCTTATCGTGTACCTTTTTTGTACATGCAGCGTAAATTAAATGGTGTTCTCTCGGTTATGCTTTCTTCACTTGCTGGATTTGCGATAGCAATGGCCGTAAATTATCTGCTCAAGGTATTTTTAAATTGGAGATTTAGAAGGCAGATACAATCTATTAATCAGACCCTAACAGAGCAGGGACAAGGACAGCATAATAGGCGTCAAAGACAGCAGCAAGAGCAACGTCAATAACAGTACCTCCACCATTGTGATGAATTTTGCTTCTTATCATTCAATTAGAGGTGCTGTTTTTGTTTTGGCTTACATTGTGATGTGTTGTTAACCATGAATTTTCTTTAGTACCAGAAATTAATCTGTGTGATAGAGAAAAAAGAGGCGTGATGGGCCGAGGGCTGTGCATATAACCTGGAGTCCGGTGTGACCCGTCTTGACTTGACCTCAGTCAAGTCCACCCCAATGAAAAAGAAGCAGCCTGATGAGGCAAATCGATTGAATGTGTGTTTGGATTAGTTTTTGAGAATATCTTTTACGATTTATGAGGTAAGTATGTGAGAGGAGTTTTGTCTCGACTTGTGGAAAATAGCTTCTGAAACTACGGTTTGGGTGTTTCCCAAATCCTCACTGAGTCACCAGGTTAGACTGGTTCCGGGGTGAAAATTAGGACCAATTAGTCTAGTCTAGCTCGATGCCTCATTAGGGTCCACGGGAACCATCCATATGGGCCCATCTGGTCTTCCTCCTCCCCCTCTTACTCTCCTGTTAAGCTTAGGCTATTTGTGCATCAATTGTGTATCAATGTGCTTGTTTGGAACAAGGATTGAAATGCTTAAAAACAGCTTTTCAATCGTGTTTTAAATGCTTAAAAAATGCTTACAAGGTAAATCTCGATTTACGTAAAAAACAATTTATAAACAATCTTGATATCAAAACAAACATGCCCATTATAGTTTGGGATTAAGAAGGCCTTTGTATGCCCAAGGATAATGTAAATAATTATTGATTCATTCCATGTTTGTGCAATTTAAGTTTTTGGACGTGAAGAAAGATTCACTAAAGTTATATGAGAAGTAGTTCTAGTTACCAAAAGTAAAAAAGAAACAACAATATATTCCATGATTTATTCAACCAAAGTAGCTTTTCCGTCAACTTTAATTTGTCAATGACTATTAGCCTCATGGACAAAATTGAAAGATGAGTTTTAAACTTCCAAGAGATCCAATTATTTGAATAATTACCGATCATCAAGTTAATCAAAGTAATTATGTTTCATACCCAAGTCCTATTTTATAGTAATTATTCATGCAATTAACTTATTCTTTATGCATTAACATCAAATTAATTGAAGTTTAGTTGTATGGTATAAGGGTTAAAGTGTATTGAGCATCTTGAAATATTTTTTGAGGTGCATTCAGTACTCTAAAAAATTAAAAGTAGATCGATGTCATCTTTCATTTTACACTCTGCTTCCTCCCTCCATATCCATCATGATTGTGGAGGTCGCAGCCATAAGAGCTGCTTGCTTGTGGGGATGTTTTTTCTCATGCCTGGAGCCCCTTTGTGAGGAGGGTACTTGTATTGTGGGATCAAGTTTTGAGCTTTGTGATTGTGTCTGTCTATCTTTTTGAAATTTTATTAAGGAGAGACAACACCTTTTGAAGATGAGAGTTGGAATTGGAAGCAAGAGAGAGAGAGCCATGGAAGAAAAAACTTGAAGGTAAGAAAGCAAGAGAAAGCAACAACGATCACCAAAACAAATCCCTCCATGTTAGTTATCATCACTTCCAACCTCGCACCAGTTCTCCACCGTAGGGAATAATGGAAGAAAAGACAGCCAGAAACTTCTGATCTCTATTAATTAATTAATTCTCCAATAATCCATATAGCAGTCTTAATTTTAATTCCAGATGAATAAGAGGGTGTTTATTTGCAGACGAGCACGGCAACCCCGTCACCTCACCGGTGCTGTCCCCACCGTTGTTGCCGTAGGATCCTACTGCGGCTCTCAAGCCGCTGATTTTGTCTGGAGAGAGCGAGAGAGTGTATCGTTGCTGGTAACTTTTTTAAGGAGGGGAGAAAACGGACGTTTGTGGGGCGTTACTTGAAGGGTGATTTTAATCAGTTTTTAATATTTTAGAAGGTTAAATGCACCTTAAAAAATATTTCAAAACACCCTAACCGTGTAGTATAATGAGCTAAAGTATTTTAAGATACTCATCACTCAATGCACCTTAACCGTATGGTATAATATTTTAGGGTATTAAATATACCTTAACTAATACAATATTTTAGGGTGTTAAATGTACCTTAAAAAATATTTTAAGATACTCAATGCATCTTAACCGTATAGTAATGAGCTAAAGTCAGCTTTATAGTAATTATTCGTGTAACTAACTTACTCCGTTGATGGCCAAAAAGAAACATTTTTGCTTAATGCATTAAATTAAATGAATACATGAGTGTACTTCAAAGATAAAAAAATAGCAAAATCCTCCTAGAGTCGTAAAAGCTTTTTTCGCGTTGGCCAAAAAAATAAAAATAAAAATTGAGCTTATTAACAATTACTAAATATACAAATAAAAACGGAACGAGCCGTAAATTTAAACTTTAGCTTCCAACCGTTGATTTCTTTCCAACCGTTGATTTCTTTCTTTAAGATTGATTAAAACTGTGCTTGACCTTTCCTTGTCAAATAATGTTAGCCACAATGGCTAAAAACTCCTCTCTTGTGAAAATGATAGATAAGAGAATACAATTATGCGTTTCAATCAATAAAGAAAGAAACGAGTAATGTTCTAAGAATTAAATCAAGAAAAAGAACAGATGTAACATCCAGAAATCGTATAATTTTTCATCCCTTTTCTGTTCAAATTTCTGTTCAAATCACAAATAGGAAAAGCCCTCCTAAGAGAGTTTGATAAACTCCAATACCATCTTTCTTGTCAAATCTAAGCACTTGGAGGAGGCTTGTACAACTTTTCCACCATCTTTCTGTAATCTGTATAATACAACAGATATCCAATTTAGGTTATTTTTGCAGGAAATAAAAATTATTACAAGTTATATGACAAAAAAGGAGAAAAAGTCATCAGACTTTATATTATTTACCTTCTTGATTGCTCCAAAGCTGTGCTGCTTGTGGATTTAGTGGTGAACTGTTGTTTGGCTCTGTATTTAGCAAAAAATTAAACAAATAAATGAATATGAGCAAATATGATATGGAAAATTCTAACACCATTTTTATTAAAAATCCTTTTGGTTCCTCAGAGAAGAGAGAAAAGCCAGAGAGAACGGTAACTACAATCTGATAATCAATAATCCAAGTACAACTGAAATGCTATAATCCATATTCCATAAGTTATATTACCTCCAAGCAGACTTTGGATTGATAGAAGAATAGTTCTCACATCATAGGCCGATGACCATTTATCCTATAAATCAAATAAAACAGGAAATAAAAAAGTTGTTGTCATGTAATGGCGAAAATGATCTCTTCAAAGTGTCATATAATATAACAAATTGGGTCATTACCTGAAGAATGTCCAAGCATATATTGCCATGAAGATCAACATTGGGATGGAAGCAGGTTGTTTCAAATTTGACTTTAGGAGGTTTAAATGGGTAATCATTTGGGAAGGAAAGTGATAGCTTGTACTCTGTTCCTTCAAACACTGTATCTTTGCTTCCTGTTATGGTTCCTTTCCAGAAGAATATGTTGTCCTCTTCAGGGAAAGCAGAGATACCAGATTCTCCACTCATCTATAATTCCAGTCACAACACAACAATAATTATCAGTGTAATTTCCAATTTCCAAATCATTAACAAAATTTTCTATTTGTCTATTATTTGATTTAATCCCAAATCTTAGGCCGCGCATGAATCCGTACTGAAATCAATAAATCTACTTGCACATAATCCTCCTCAGTTAATTTGCGAGATCTGAAGCTAAATGGAATAAATTAACAATTAACAAACTTCATGAATAAAGAGATTTGGAGAGAAATCTTACCATCAAAGCCATCAATTCAGACTGCAACCTGTTTGATATAATCAACAGCCACAAACAGAAAAGAGGGAAATCAGAAACAAAAACGAAGTCAAACATAAACCGCTCCAAAATCTTCTAACTTTAACCTTAAACCCTAAACCTGTATCTTTCCTTCTAAGTATACGTGTGTGTAAAGTCCGATCAAGCAACAAGACTCCTAGAATAGTCAAGATTACTAAGGAAAAAAAAGTGAAGAAAAGAGAGTGGAAAAGAAACCTTCTGAGAACAGACTGAGAATCAACGCTCTTTGCAGCAGGAAGAGGCTGCTTAGAGGGAGTAGTGATGTTGCCTTGGGCAGTTTCAATTTGACCGTTGACAGTAGCCATAAAAATGACAATTACGATCTTCAATTGAAACCCTAATTCGATAGAATCAAAGAAAAAAGAGAACAAAATCAACAGAGAATGCAGATAGAGCTTATTACGCAGGAAGAAGAGATAGAGAGAATGTGTGAGAGTTTCTCTATCTTCGTCCTTGCGAAAGCAAATTGAGAGAGAGAACGCGATGATCAGAGAGGTGAAAGCAAATTGGAAGAATGGTATATTTAAAACGTAGTGCCTCCACTCAAAACGACGTCGTTGGAGGTTAGACATTTGTTTCCTTTTTTAGGCATAGAGAACTAAAGAAAGGTGTGGATCGAGATTCAAATAATTTGAACGTTGAGTTAATTTTTTTTGGAACGTTAGGGCTCCGAGGTCTGAGTCACAAGAGATTCCTATTCTTGGGTCCCACCTGCAACGGCTAGCAGGGCGCCGACTGCACACGCGCTTTTTCTCTGGTTTTTTTTTTTTTTAATTTTTATTTACTTGTCCAGAAAAGTGGAAAACACTACTTTCCATTTTTAAGTGAGTTTCTTTTTTTAAATATTTAATTACAAATTTCAATGTTTGTTTCTGCCCAACAAATTTCAATGTTAATTGATGAATAACTGTTAGTTAGCTTCTTGAACTGTGGTTTTATCTCGTGAAATTATTTTAAAAAAAAACGGATAATGACATTTCCAAATGTAAATTGTGGAATTCGAAATTGAACTTTATAGCTTTTATATCACAAAAAATAAAATCTATATCTTCCAAAATTCAAAATTTTTTAAAATAATAGAAAAATATATGCTTAAAAATATTTTTCTCCTATAATATGGTTAGGTAGGAAATTTTTGGTAGGATGAAAAAATTGGCAAAACCTATATCTATTTTTTCTTATATGCATTGTGCTCAATTCTCCCATTAATGTACGGCTTTTATTATTAACAATGCTCCAACATAATTTTTAAATTTTATTAATGTGAATTTTTATTATTAATAAAATTCTATATAACAAGATTTGATTGGAGAATTGGAAGTAATGAATATAAGCAAATGAACCTAAGTTTTAGTCTTAAAAATTAATGCTGAAATAAAATGAAGTAGATAATACATGGATACGCTTGTTTAGCATATTTCATGATAAAACTTAATTTGAAAAACAGACTTTTGGGCAAAGTTACGCCTTTACCCTTTTCTTTTATCGTCCTTCATCCCATATATTTCAAAGGAACAAATATTTATTAATGTGTTCCTTGTAATAAATCAACACAAACACGCTCAAAATCTACTAGATGTACTTTTTAGAGTTAGCGTTCATTTGTGATAGCTTATTTTTAGGTAATAAGTGCTTATAAATCGTGATTCACGGTATACGAGGTAAATATGTGAGAGGAGTTTTGTCTCGACACACATAATAAATGCTTATTTCCCAGGAATAAGCTATTCCAAATACTCACTTACACTCAATGTGGCTTCCAACTTAGTGCCTGTTTGGATTAGCGGTGGAGAAGTGGCTTTTTTTACCACTTGACTTTTAGAAAAGTAAAGTAGGAAAAAAAGAGAAAATGTAAATGTGATTCGTGTTTGGATTAGCGGTGGCAGAAGTGACTTTTTTTTTTTAACCTTGAACCTGTTTAGATTAGAGTTTGAAAAGCCCGTTTAGATGCAAAGTGACTAAAAAGGGCATGAATCTTATTGAATACTATATATATATATATATTATTTGTATATATTATGATAATTAAAGTTGAAAAATATAAATAAAATTTGATAAAAAAATAATAAATTATTATTGAAAAAAAAGAAAAATACAGGAAAATACTTAATTAAAAATGGATAAATTTATAATATATTTAATGAATTAATTGTAACTTTTTATCTTTCATCTTTAATCAAAGCTCTTATATTATAGATCGCTGAGTAGTTGATAATTTATTTAATAGAATTAATATTTTGAGGATTAGAGAAAATTATAGAAAAGGACCCTGAAATTTATGAAAATTATAAGTGAATGAAGAAAAGGGATCGGGAAAATCACAGAAATTGACCCAAATGTTTCATAAATTACAGTTTTACCCTACAAATATTTCAAAATTTTCACTATAATCCCTCTTTGAGAACTCTTAAAATTTTCATTAAAGTCGAATTTGACCAAAGTTCTTCTCTTTTGTTGGAACACTCGAACCAGCGGAATGAATCAGCAAAACAGAGCATAGCGTCTTCTTCCACAACGTGAGGCACAAACCACCGAAGGCAAGCCATGAAACACCAAACCTTAGATCACCGTGAGACACCGACGAGACACAACCTCAGACCACTGAAGGAATCCTGGACGGAGCTCTCTGAAATGTGCCATCAGAAGCTCTGATTCGGAAGAAAAAAGAAGCTCTCTGAAATGTGCCAACGGTCATGGAGTTTGTTTTGGTGAGACTCATAATATGACCGTATGAATGCTTCCAACGGTGAAGGAAGAGAGAGACGAGAAACGCAGTGACACGAGAAGCTCCTTCGATCAGCTTTAAAAAAAAGCAATGGTGGCATGAGAAGCGCAGGGAAAATGAACACTTTGCCAAACGATTGAAATTGAGCCACTGTGCTTTTTTTTTTGGCTAAATGTGCGGTGGGGGCTGCCTACCGCTTTGCCAAACAGACCCTTAAAGCACTAAGCCACACACGAAGCCCAACGTTTTCTTGTTGATTTTGTGCCACATTTCAATATTCTCCCAGTTATTTCATCTCCACAATGTTAAGTTGAAATGAAAAAACTTTCAAAATATTGCATTTTTTATTACCAAAAAAATTAACACCTTCTCGTGATATCCTATTGAAATTAATAAAAGCAAGGAAAGTTAATTTCATGGTATAATTATTAAGCTCACCTACAAGACAATATAAGAAAAAAAGGTTAATATAAATGTTTGGTTTTTATAGTTTACTCTCATTTAGGATTTGGTTCCTATGGTTTCAAACTATGGTTTTGATTTCTTAAGGGGCAAAATGACCCTTATCAAACTACATCAACAGCATTTTTCAATGTACAAATTGTATATAAAATTCATTGGTTTTTTATTTCTTTAAAAATAACTTGCTTATCACTACCATAGAGGCACACAAAACATTTCTAGTTTTTATTTCCTATTTATTCCATGTATATATAACATTTTCACCTTACTCATCTTTCCCATCTTTTTTAGTAGGTAAAGTATTTTTTTTTTCAAAAACAGAAGTCAAACTTGTATTCTAGATTATTAGATAAAAAGAATAATCTAAAAGTTGATACATTCATTGTCTTGTTAGACAAACTCTTTAATTAGAGAATTCAAATAATAATAAAAAAAAATTTATGATGCCATATATGATGAGGTTTTTTTGAATGACTATCTAATGAGTTTATATTTGAGTAGTATTAGACCTAACGAGCAGGAGCTACCCGTGCGTTGCACGGAGAGTTTTTACATATAGATAAATTCTCTGTCCAATTTGTACTTTGTCAGTTAGACTCATTTATTATATGTATAAATAAGAACAATTATATAATTTTAAATAATATTGCTTATTACAATAGTTCATTTAAACCATGAAAGTACACATAAGATGACAACGGTTACATCAGTGTAGCATGTTGTCACTGTCTGTTGCATGGGAAGATTGAACAAAGCCAAAACATTCCTATGGTGGCATACACATGATATGTTTAATGTTACCTATTTTTATCATATGATATATATATATATATATGCAAGTATTGTAAAATAAGGTAATCACATTTATAAGTGCTTTTGCTTCATAAATAAAGGTCAACTACATTGTTCTCATTTGTCACCACACAGATTGATAGCTACGCACAGGAACTTTTATATATTGATATATTTTTTTTTATAATATTCTTTTCTTTTAACATTATACAGTCTTTACTTATGGTCTTTCTTAAATATGAAAAAGACTATAGAGATTTTATAGCGAATACTCTCATGCGATACACATGAAGCTTGTTCCTTCAAAGTCATTTTATCTTAATCTTAATCAACGAAACTCACATATAATATGCCAAACAAATATATAAAAATCAAAGACATATCATAATATAGTATAATATGACGACAATGTAACCATACATGAGATACATTAAAATTTAATGGTATATACAGCTTCTTAAATATCTTCTTATGAACATTGGTCTTAAACAAACTACAGAATTTCCAAACAAACTGCAGAACTAACTTAATCCTATGTGCTGCAAAGCCTATTTTTATTGGTAATTCCATCACGAGTTGCATTTTTTCCCTACAAAACTCAAACATAACATCACTGCTGTACCGAATGCATAATGGACATGGTTGTAGGATGGCTTCACAAACCCCTTCCTATGTGAACCATTGCAACCGTTCAGCAAGCGACATATCCACCAAATTTCATTACAATCTAACAACCTACATAGCTTCACGATAGCATTAGAAAGCTAAACATAAGAAACAGGAAAATATGACCTGCCAAAAACCATTCATGAGGGATAATGTCCACCTAAGTGATAGCCCTTAGTCAAATAAATCAGTTGAGCATACATGCAGACAGATTTCCATAAATTTATTGACAACCATAAGAAACTGATCATATTAAACTACAAAGAAAAGGAGCAACTTTCACTTGAACTCAAAAGTACAATTTCAAAAAGCTTGAGGGTAGCTAAGCCAAATGGCCACTAAGACACTACTACATAAGTTGAAGCATATTGTGTGGATGCTCTTGCATCATATTAAGCATTATTTATTCCATTAGCACAGACAAAATGCAGATTACACTTTTTCAACTTCAGTTTATCATTAAATGCCATTGGGATAAGTATGTAAATAGATAGTGGGCATCTTCATTACCAAGTGGCCCTCCTTATGGACGACACCTTTCTTACTCTCAAATGCAAAGCCATTTTTTTTGGTCGAACAATGCGCATGATAAGAGAAGCAAACCACTATATTATATTAAAGCTGTGAAAAGAAAACATACAGAATGTTTGCTTTTTCCCATTTGTCCACATCTGTATGGTGTTATCTACTTTAAGAAAATATGTTTCGAAATTGCAACCAGTATCAACCTATATGAGACATTTTGACCAAACGACCATCCTTTTCACAGATGTATATCTCATTCGCTTTTTATATCATTTACACTTGATTTGTTTGTCTTTACATTTTGACCGGGAAAATGCTTTTGACATTAGAGACAGGTCAGCGTATCTCCCCCTTCCTACTCATTTTTCTCAATTCAGACTTGCTTTCTAACCTTTTCAGAAGGAATCAACTAAAAAGAAACGGAAGGCATAATTACAAAACAAAACTGGCAAGGCAAAAGTTTATTAGTCAGATTATTAGTTGTAAGGAGAATGAAATTTTGTACAACATTTCTCCAAGCATGAAGGCCTATGTCTTATAAAATGATTACTTAACAGGTCAGCGTATCTCCCCCTTCCTACCCATTTTCTCAATTTCAGACTTGCTTTCTAACCTTTTTAGAAGGAATCAACTAAAAAGAAACGGAAGGCATAATTACAAAACAAAACTGGCAAGGCAAAATTTTATTAGTCAGATTATTAGTTGTAAGGAGAATGAAATTTTGTACAACATTTCTCCAAGCATGAAGGCCTATGTCTTATAAAATGATTACTCAAATGCACCACAACACACATAACTGAAGCACTAAAAGTCTGGTACTTGCCTTCTTTCCCACTAAACGGTCATATTAAAAAAATTCCCACATGTTTTGAGAAAATTAAAATATAAAATATTCAAATGATATACGATGCTGCAATAAATATTAGTCAAATGGATAAAATGTGCTGCCTCACTCTCAAAGCGAACCCAAGGAAAATAAAAAGGAGGGCAAAATGAAAAAAGCTTTCACCTGGTATAAATAGAAACAAAAAATATGTATATACAGAAAGAGAATAATGAAAACGTAGGATAATAAAAAAAAATGAAAGTAAAGTTTTACTCACCTGATGTTGTTTTCGATGACTCAAAAAACTTCACATCTGGCTTGGCGATGGAGAAGACAATGGCTCCTTGAATATAAAGAAATTACATTTTCATGAAATTTGAACAAAAGGAAAAAGAAATTTTACTACTTGATTCCTACACTTAGTGACTCCATTGCTATTTATTGCCTTCATAGTTGCCTCTTTCATGTTAAACTCCCACTCTGCTTTTCTCTTACCTCTGAACATCTTTCATGAAAATGAAATTTCTTTTGGAATGGAGGATATATGCAAGGCATCCCATGTGTCTCAGTCCGTGAGTATTTGTTGAAGTCATTTTTTCACTTGTTTATTTAAATTAAATTTGAGGGAGAGAAAAAAAAGAGACATCCTATTAAAGGACAAAGAAATTTACCCCTCATACCTCCCCATGATTTTACAACATCCAACCCCTTCTGTATTGCCAACGTTTCAACTTTAAGAGGATTCAATCTATGGCTTTTTCAAGACATCCTGTTAAAAGAAAAAGAAAGCTAATTTCAGAATATATATATATATATATATGTTAGAGCTCTCTAGCCTTCATGTACTCACCCGAGCCACCAAACATGTACAAAATTATCTAGGCAAATCATTTGAAAGATTGCAAAATTTGCTTAAAATAAGGCAATGGTAAGAGAATTTAAAAAAATGCAGGCAAGGCCATTTAGTATAAACTTCCTCTCAGCAAAACATGAGTTTAAACATAAGTCATAGTAGGAATGGGCATGTAAGGAGTTTGTGACATGTGGAGAAGAAAAAGGTGAATACGTGAAGAAGAAGGAATTCGAAAAGGCATTCTCACCCATTTATTTATTGCACATTTCAAAAATATTTTCACTGTTGATCTTGACCTATTTGTTTTCTTATATTTGAAACCGTATGTTTTCAAGGACATTCAAAAATGCATGCAAGGACGGAGAAGGAATGGGCAGAAAACATAAGTTACAATCAAAACATATAAACTAATTGTACAAACTGAACAAAGAATATTGACTGGCAACACATGAATCTATGAGTATTCTCCACCCATTAGAACACAAGAAGCACAACAGCCCTAGGACTTCAAGGAATCAAAACCCAAAATCTACAAATCTCTAAAATACTACATAGACCGTAAGTAAAAAAATAATAACTTGAAAATGATAGCTCTCAGCTCAATACATTGGGAATTAAATTAAAAACAGTGGAAGAATAAAACACAGTAGCCTTTTAACAAAAGACTTAATACAGATTGAACATCTTTAGATATTGTAAGCATACCATGAAGGCGGATTGCTGAGGAACTCCTATTTAAGGGAAAACAACTATCTGCAAGGCTCTGCAGATAAATTGTGAACATGGATTAGGTTGAGATATTCAACATTAGTAAACAATACTAGAGTTTGTTAACGCACAAAAAAAAAACACAATGGAGAGCAACCTCACATAGATAACAATTTCTCTCAATAGCTGCCAGATTACACTTGGTTTTAGAGGTCTTGGTATCAATCACAGCATCAGAATGCAATGCTCCAGATAAATTGTTGAATTTTATGCTCTTCTTGATTCCTAAATATATTATTGTTGGGATGAAGGCTGCACTTTTTAGGGAGCTGATAGTTTTCTCGTTACATGAATGGCACCGAATACTACAGAGCCAACATAGCCAACATAATCATGGAGGTGAAGTTCAGAATTCTTAATGTATAATAATGATGGAAAAAAACATTTCATACCTCCTTAATTATTTTAGAAGCTGTCCTACTTCTTTCTCTTGAGAAATGTACTTCGTGAGCATGCTCTTGAAGGATATGATGAAAACTCAACTAAGAGGCAACTAAGCAAATGTCAGTTGCCAATTTTTTTCAAGTCATACATTAAGAATTCCAGGTATTTGAAATTTTCATAAAATATTTCATGGCATTTGTTCAAAGCAATTGCTGCATTGAAAATGATATTAATATTATCTTACTTCTTTGACTGGAAGATTTTAATATCCTGTATCAAACATAAGACTGTGACACTAAATAATCTTTCTTTGACTGGAGAGCTTTAAATATAAAATGTGATGTCTGAAACTTCATCTAACATCACTCAAAATCACTTAAAAATAATGCATGAAAATCTGTTACAGAAATTTCACCTGGGAATGAGATAAATAGCTGATGCAGGTAGTGAGGATCAGAACGCCAAATCCAGCATAGACAATTGGAACACCTGGATCAGTTTGTAAAAGTAAGGATCATAGGAATAAATCCTTTAGAGCTAAGGGAAAATTAAATAATAACACTATCCCCGGTCTTTAATATAAAATCCACTTTGTAATTCAATTTCTTCATTAAAGTGGATTTTATATTAAGGACCGAAGGAAATAATTTGGAGCAACTAAAATTTAAGGCAACACCTTTAAGGTCAAGCCACTACTTCCTATTGCATCAACAATAACAATTTTTGCGCCATCGATGTTGATTGGGAGCTTTGAATTAGGTCGTCTAACTCCTGGAAATTTTCCTTCTTTAACATAAAGGACAACTGATTGTAGATCACGACTAAACATAGATCTAAATTTTGACAGAAGCAGCAAAAACAAAGAGGAAAACATAAAGATACAATTCATGCTAGAAAGACACACACACACAGACAATAATATAGCTACAACTCAAATACTTGTAATCCCTTCAGATAGTGGTTTATTGATGACAAAATAAACCATAGAATGCTATGAACATGGGCTCAGTAAGCTTGGGCATAAATGAAACATGCTATGAACATGCTATTAACATAAAGATACAGAAACCCCTCAAAGCAGAAACAACATTCACAATAAAAACAGAAACCCCTCAAAGCAGAAACAACATTCACAATAAAAACCCCAAATGTAAAAAGGAACAGGAAAGCTTGCCATCGGGAGATTGCTCGCCGCTCAATCCAAATCGCTCCTCCAATCAAACAATATGCGAATACAAAATCATAAGCAGTGAAGGTGGAAAAGTACCGAACAAACACGAAAACCCCAGATTGAAAAAAAATGTCAGAAATGTATAAGCAGATTTAGCAGACATCGCAATATGATCAGTAAACAGCCTAAGCTCTTTCCAGAACCTTGAAAACCCCAGGAAAAAATCAAAACAGAACCAGATACAGTCAAATAAGCTACAAGGTAGAAGAAACACTCGATCGGAAAAAACATGCATACAAGTGAGAGCAACAACATCGAAAATTAACTATCAGAAGCAAAGACACGGGCCTCGATTTGAACTCATCTCTCGCACATAATACTAACACCAGAATTGTTCATCTCCATGAAAATCATTATTAAGATTATGAAAATTGAAGCAATTGTTGTGGCCTTCTTCCCAAAAGAGTAACTGAATTTGAATAAAAAATGCTGAAGTCATAATGAAAAGTAGAAAACTACATTCGCATACAAAAAATCGAAGAACCCAATAGCTGAAATCACCTTACCTAGACATGGGCTAAGAGATATGAGCCACGGCCACAAAGAATCTGTCGACATCGTCCTCATCGTTGCTTCTTCAACACAGAGCACAGAGAAAATCCGATGGAGGCTGGCCGGAGATTGGAATGTTGAATGGTGTGGGATCCAATGGAGATTTCTAGCTTGTTGATTTCTTGATTTCAAAAGGTTTCAAATTTTGAAACCCTAGGGCTAAGAGACGCGGAGAAAAAGTGAGGAAGAAGTGAACGAAAGGACCGAAAGGAGACGGGCCTAACGCCGAGGGATTTTAGCCTGAGAGGAAAATAAAGCGTTGCTTTAGATTCGGGATAACACGCTCTGCTCGGCATTTTGTGAATTGTTGAGGAAAGAAGAAGACACTGAAGCTTCCATGGCAGAAGACATGCTGAGAAGGAGAGGGTTTCGGGGAAGAGAAGAAGGGAGCATGACAGAAGGAAAATATGTGGAGGCCCGCGTGTGAATGACTCGAGATTATCAATATATCATCAAACAATTGGGTGGGATGTTTGAATTTGAATCACCCGCTCAATGGCTTATGAAAAAGGGGAAAAGGCAGATGTAGAATCGTGGAAGGAGCCGATGGCACGCAGCCCAATATTAGAGTTGGCTTATGAACAGTTGTTTCCCCTCTCTGCAAAAGGGAAGAGAATTTTATGATATATTGATGATATTGATAGTGCTAGCTTTTCTAAAGGCATTTTTTGCATTCTAATATACTTGACCTCAAGACCTCGTGTTTGAGCTATCAAAACCCCTTCTATTAGGATCAATGTCGGTTGGTATGAAGAGACTTTTCTACTTAATAAGGGAGAATTTACATACAGCCAGAAACCAATATAGCATTGCATAAAAAAAGGAAATTCTTTCCAAGTAGGTCCTATTTATAGCAATCCTTGTTTTCACATTTATGTCCCCTCACACATAATTTAACTTACTATTACAAAGGTTATGAAATTGAAATCTACAAAACCAAATGTGTGAATTAAAATATGGTTTTCCAGGTCAAAAAAAAAATTAAAATATGGTTTTGATTATTAATATCTGAAGGGCTTATTGTGTGTTCGGATAACAATGGGAAAGCGCTTTAAGTCAGCCGAACACCCCCATCAAATGCCATAATCCCTTTTTCATTCAAAACCTTGGTTTTGGGGCCAAAACCAAGGTTTTGACATAATCTATTTTTTTCTCTTTTTCCATGCGTGGGCCCCACACCACTCTCTGTCCCATCCCTTTTTTTTTTTTTTTAAATTTCAATGTTGTCTCCGTTCTCTCTCGTCAGCTTTGTTTTTAATTTTAAAATTTTAATACCCCCTCTTATCAATATAAGATCTATTTATCTAATTTAATTATATTAGAAAAATTAGTTAAGTTAATTAACATTACATATAGACAAATTTATTTCATTTGTGGTATTAATTATGAAATTTAATGTTAAATAATGGGTTAAGATGCATCCTTTTTAATGCCGTCTGGGTTTTCTTCTCTTATCATTTAACTTCGTTAGGTGAAATTTAACGATTTTGTTAAATCTGGACCTTAATCCTTAAATAATATGTAAAATATAATCTTATCTTTATATATAATTATCACAAAAGTTAATGTCATTTTTAGTAATTTGACCATGAAAAAAGCTATTCTGATCACAACATCCAAATACTATCATTACCTCAAAATCACTTTTTTCCCATAATCTATTCTCTCCATAATCTATTCTCCAGAAACTATTCTCCACTTTTTCTCCAGAAGCTATTCTCCAAAAACTAACCCGAACACACCCTAAAAGTCGAGAAACTTCATCTCTTTCAACTTTCCACTGTCTCTCTAAGAGATATCTCGAATGGAATTAACTCAATTCCCAAGGGTTTTGTCTTTTCCAGGGAAATACTCCCTCCAATCCTGAATATAAGATAAATTTGACTTGTTTGGATTTAGAGAGATTAAGAAACCTAATTAAATTATTTTAGAGTATTTATATTTATATTTTTTTTCTCTCCAAACTAATTAGTTTGACAAATAAATTATATATAATTTAAGGGTACACAACATATGATATGATTAAGTAATTTATTTAGCTTCTTTAATCTCTCCAAAAAAAAATCAACTATGTATTATATTTAGGACATGAGGGACTATGAAACTTTGGGTGTGTTTGGTTTGAGGGGAGGGGAAGTTGGGGAGGGAAGGGGAGGCTGGAAAAATTACAATTTTGGACAAAAGAAACCCAAAATTTACCCTCTCATTTTTTTAAATTTTGGGTTCCTCCCAAAATTTACTTTCTCATTTTTTTAAAATTTTGTATTTCTGTCTAAAATTTAAATACCCTCAACCCAAAAGATAATTTACCCACCCTCTTATTCCCTCACCTCCCTCTTCTTCCCTCAAACCAAACACACCCTTTGGTGTCAATGGCTTATCCATGACAAACCTAATAAGTTCATTGAACAATCAAGAAAATAAATTAGCAAAAGATCGGGGGGAAAAACTTGAACCAAAATATATAACCTGGATAGAAAGAAGTGCATGAACAAGTCATTTGCCTCATAAAAAAAATGACTGATGGATTAAAACCAAAAGCCAATCTCAACAATCCTGTGGAACAGATATCCATTATTAGCAAATTTAAATATATTACGTCTCATTCATCCTCTAATAATCCATAAGTGTTGATATATATAAGACACACTCCCTCCTATCCTTAATATATATAAAACATTTAGGGAGTTAATCTTCTTGAATATAAGACATAGTTTTCATATTTGTTAGTCTTTTCTTAATTTACCTCTATTGCTGCTCCATCAACAATAATTAAGGAGGAGAGGGGATGAAGGAATTAAGGAAGATGACTAGATCGAGTGTTTTAGAAAATATATTTCATATTACCTAACTAAACTAATTTCCGTAATAAAATCAAATTAAATAAATATGTCTCATATTAAGAACCAGAGGGAGTATATATAACTACTAGATTTTCCTCTAGTTCAAAGAGAAGGGTATGGTCAGCACACTTGAAGCAGAGCATATATGTGAAACAAAAACTAGATTTTACAATATCAAGTTTTTAAGGTCTATGCTCATCAATGGAAGATGGAAAAAAATGGAAACGTACACAAACCCTACTTTCAAAAGCTAAAGGAAAGGAATCAACAAAGTACTAATTTAAGTCCGTGAGCTCAAATTTTAACACCACTGTTATGCCTGTCGTCACCATCATCTCATTATTACTACCTTTAGGTTTATAATATAAAATCTAGTAGAGGGTTTATTTTGATCTTTAATATAAGACCTCAATCCACTTTATCCTCAATATTTACCATTTATCTTCTAAACTATCATTTTGATTGCACATGTTAAGGGAATTTGTATTAAGGGGTAGTTTCAATACGAAAGATTTAAGAGGGTATTTTAGAGAAATTAACACATATTTTTAAAAAATAACTAATGAAACTAATTTCCTTAATCTACCTAAATTAGCTAAGCAGATCTTATATTAAAGACCAAAGTTAATATTATTTTACTTCTTTCTTTAGGGTGTGAAATTTCCAGGCTTATGAAACTCGGATCGGACCGGCTGGTAGACCGGTCAGGGTTCCAATTTAAAATTTTTTTTTTAATATTTCCTTTAGAATTTCAAACCAATAAGCCTAAAATCTTCAATTTCTCACTGGTTTGGCCACGGTTTAGCTCTGATTTGGCCTTAGTCTGACCCATTGACTCTTAACCCAGTACCCCAATTGATTCAGTACCCGGTCCAGGTTTTAATACCTTGGAAATTTCCCACCCGTCATAAATATATCATTTCTGTTCAGACTTGAATAAAGAAAATCTCAGCATTAATCTTCGGATTTAGTTTAGTGATTACAAATATCAAAACTGACTTGGTGCCAAGGCATGTTCGTGTTCATCTCTTAAAGCCAGTTCCTTGAAGCAATAGGCATCATCTCTTCAAGCAGAAGAAACAAGAACATTCTATGCATGTCATTATAGCAGGTAGCAATTCATAAGTAGTCTCATATAATCATATTATGAGTGGAATGCAATTTGCTTTGTGTGAGTGCGCGCGCTCGCATGCATTCGTGCACAATGATGTATGTAAAAAGAGAGTCATATCAAATAACTCACATTATTTTGATATGATAGTGAGACAAATCTAACATTTGTACCTGTATATAAAATTTTAAAATGGTATATCATAGCAATTCGATCAGTTGGGGGAAAAAAGAAGAAGAGAATATTACGGACCTGAGGCAAGAGATTAAAGTTAAATAAAGTAAAAACGGAGTTCTATTAAATAGCTTAAACTATTTTGGTAAAAAGACAACTCTAACACAGACACACACATGCACTTGTATGTAAAATTCTAACCAAATTAAGGAAACGGCGTGCTTACTTTTCTGGAAGTGGTAATGTTGGGTACAATAATTCATGTGAAATCTTTACAATGTCTGAGAAGTGTGCCACAGTCTCAACCAAACAATATCTTCCACTAGCTGAAGAAATCTCAAATGGTTGGATATGAGCATTTGCAACATCTTTCACATTGATCCAAATCAAGAAGATATTCAACCTGACATGAGAGAGAATGGGAGAGAAAAAGAGAGAACGGGGAGAGAGAGAGAGATAGGAGAAGAGCACATGAGAGAAAGAAGCAATGTCCTGTTCTAATACCATTGATAGGTACAACACACTATAACATGTTTGATGGCTCAGATCCTAACCCTTCTAATATATTACTCCTCCGGTCCTTAACGCAGGACCTGCTTGGGGAGTTAATCTTGGCCTTAATTGTAAACATATTTATCATATTTGTCAATCTTTTCTTGATTTACCTTTGTTGATGTTCCTCAATAATAATCAAATACGAGAGATATGGAAGAAATTAAAGAAGATAATTAGAGTATTTTAAAAAAAAAATTTCGTATTAATCAACTTGACTAACTTCCTTAAACTAATCAAATTAGGTAAATAAACAACTTGACTAACTTCCTTAAGTTAATCAAATTAGGTAAATAAGTCTTACATCAAGAACCGGAGGGAATATCAACACATTCAATCTCTCATTTTTATCCTTGGCAAAGGCGGTGAACCTGTGGCTGTTTTAAGATACTGTCCACCCAGAAATTCAGTAGATCAGATTCAGACCTTGGTTCCATGAATAAGCGTCTTTGGCTTGTATTTTCTTTTTGTTTCTTCTATTAGAGGATATCTTATCTCCCCCAACAAATAAAATAAAATGATTATTGTTTCCTTTTGTTTTGGTCATGCTAGTCAAGTCCTCAGGGATTAGTTAAAAAGAAGCATCATTGTACTAAGTATCAAATCTAGTAGTTTTATGTTTTTGGTGAAATCTAATCTAGCAGTTAGCTAGACACTATGATTCCAGTGTATTTCAAAATTACATACAACATGAACCTTGTGCACATTAAAAAAAAAAAAAAGTTTAAAACAACAATAAATTTAAGAGGATTGTGCATAGCAAATGTCATATTTTAACAAATGAATTAGTGCAACTGGCAGCAATTGTTTACAGATCTTATGATATAAATTATCAAGGCAAACTGCTGAATAAGTCACAAGCAAACAGTGGAAACTTGAAATCTCAACTCAGAAAGGTCTTTGCTACAATCACAGAGGCATTCGTTGTATCAATGAAACTTCATTTCAATGGTAGACTACAAATATCTGGCTTTGAAAACCATGTCTCATCAACTATAACTCCAGGAGTTTTAGGTTGTCCACTACCCCACTATTGAAGCCATGGAAGATGTTAAAAGTTAAAACAACTCTCTTCAGAGATGCCGATTTTGCACATGATTTAAGAAGATTAAGAGTTCCCTTCACAGCTGGGTCAATAAGTTCAGTCGGCAACAATAAAATGATTGAAAAACTTGTGATTTATTTAAAATCATGAAACTTTGTCATGGTCCTCTATTTACATTGTAATTAGCTAAATCTCTCAAATTCGCCTGGTTTTAAATTGGCAAAACTAAGAAAATTGCAATATTTTAAGTCTAACTTCATAAGGGAATGATAGGTCCCTCAACAAATACTTCCAGATCAGACCATCTTCGGATATATAAAAGGCATACAAATTTCCAATTTTTTAGTTTCCGATTCATATCTAGTCCTTACTCCTTGTATTTTCTTTCAATAGACATAAGTATTCTCCTATTAGAGGCAATTCTGTAGTGCCATGTACTAAATACAAGCACCTCTCTCAATCATCGGGGATTCAAAATTTAGTTCACTATGTTGTAAAGGATTAGCCTATTCTACTAAACTCAGCCACCGTAGTTTGAACAGGCACTGAATGTATTTTCTTATAGACCAGTAATTCCACATTTTTGGCCATTTTCCCACTCTTTTGTGTTTCCTTGTGTGAGTTTTGGCGGCAATAGGTGATGGGGTCTTATTAGAGTACCAAATGCCATATAGGGGTGGAAATAGGCGAGGCTAGATTAGGCTAAGCTAAGCTAGGCTTTACCTAATAGGTATGGAGCCTGCAACAGAGATTCAAAGCTTGAGTCTGGGCCTAAGGCTGTATGTATGCTTTTTTTTAGGCCTAGGCTTGAGCCTTAGCCTTCAAAAGGCTTGACAATGCCTGAAGCCTGTTTAAATGCCTACTTAAAATGTATACATTTAAATAGCCTTTAAAGCTTATGCATCCAAATTCATATATATCTCTTCACGCTTATTTACAATCATACATTATGTCTTAAAAACTTAACATCCATTCTCATCGTAATATTAGGGCTTAGTAAGAAAAAGAAAATAATGTCCAGTGACAACAATTGTTCAAGCAAATAGGAATAAAAAAAATTAATCGTCTGTTGACTAATGAGATATATTTTCTAAAATCGACCAAGTATAACAAACAATATGTAAAACTAGAATTTACCTCTTTTACTCTTCCTACATAAATTGCATAAACTCCTCTTACTAAGATTATAATATTTCATTGTCATTAAAATAAACTCATAGCAATTATTATGCTTTAGTGGACGACCAAACCAAGGGAGAGGGAGTGAGTTAGCATCGCCATCTCGAGCAATCGAAGAGAAGAGAGGTAAGTTGAATGATTGATGTGTAAGCAATGGTTGAGTGTAATGATGATGTGACGTAAAACTTAGAATTAAGGTTAAGTTGGTAAATTTCTAAATAATTTAAAAAACTATTTAGAAGATATTATATATACTTATATAATAGTATAAATTAAAAAAGTTAAATAGGTCAGGTCTGTAGGCTAGACCTTATGAAAATATGTATGACTTGTTTATTGAAATAGGTCTAGCAATAGGTCTGAGTATGAGTCTGACCTATTTACTAAATAGGCTAGGCTAGGCTATATTCCTTAAACAGTTTGCACAGTCCATGAATTTGACCTAGAGACAGATCCACAAGCACAACATTTGAGCAAAGAAGCTAAAACACAAAGGGTGTGTTTGGTTTGAGGGGAGGGTGGGGTGGGGAGGGAAGGGGAGGGTGGGGTGGGAAAATTACAATTTCAGACAAAAGAAACCCAAAATTTACCCTCTCATTTTTTTAAATTTTGGGTTTCTGTCCAAAATTTACTCTTTTATTCCTTTTAAATTTTGGGTTTCCGCTCAAAATTTAAATACATTCAACCCAAAAAGGTAATTTACCCACCCTCTCATTCCCTTCCCTTCCTCCCTTCCCCTCAAAACAAACACACCCAAAGTGACCTTGACCTTCCAATTGCAGTCAGGAAACAACCTAGAGCATGCACAAGACATCCTATTGAGAAATTTGTGTCATATCAAGCACTTTCTTCTCAATATTGTGCCTTTGTATCTCATCTTGACATTATAAGAGTCCCAAACAACATCGTTCAAGCACTAGCTATTCTTGATTGGAGACAAGTAGTCATGGAAGAGATGAAAGCTGTAGAAACAAATGGAACATGGGAGGTAACTGATACACCGAAAGGGAAGAAACTAGTAGGATGCAAGTGGGTTTTCACCCCAAAGTACAAAGCAGATGGAAGCCTTAACAAATACAAGGCAAGATTGGTTGCAAAAGGGTTCTCATGGATTACAGTGAAACATTTGCTCTAGTAGCAAAGCTAAGTGCAATAAGAATACTACTCTCACTAGCTATTAATCTAGACTGGTCACTTCATTAAATGGATGTCAAAAACACCTTTCTCAATGGTGATTTGAAGGAGGAAGTCTATATGAAATTACCTCCAGGATTCCCAGGAAAAAAGGGAAATCAAGTATGTAGATTGAAAAAATCATTGTGAGGCTTCAAACAATCTCCAACAGCCTAGTTTAAAAGATTAACATGAGTATTGAAGCAACAGGGCTACATACAGGGACAAAGTGATCACACCCTTTTCTTCAGACGCATAAATGGAAAAATAGTAATCCTAGCATTTTACGTGGATGACATAGTTATCACAGGTGATAATGAAAAGGAAATTGACATAATCAAAAAGGCTCTAAATAAAGAATTCCAAGTGAAAGACCTTGGTGAGATGAAATATTTCCTTGGAATGGAAGTTGCTCGTTCCAATAAAGGAATCTATATCTCACAAGGAAAGTATATCCTTGATCTTCTTAAGGAAATAGGTATGCTAGGATGCAGACCAAGTAACACACCAATCAAAGTTGAAAAGATAAGCGATGATGAAGACCTAGGGAAAGACGTCGATATTGGAAGATACTAACGTATGGTGGGAAAGCTGATATATTTATCATACACCCGTCTTGACATTGCCTTTGCAGTCAGCATGGTTAGTTAACACTCTTATGATCCTAAATAGAAACACCTGAACAAAGTATACATAATTCTTAGATACCTGAAGGGCTCACCTCATAGAGGATTGTTGTTAGAAATGCAATAAGAGGAATGTAAAAATGTTCACTGATGCTGATTGGGCAGGTGACCAAGAGGAAAGAAAGTTTACATCAAGATACTGCACATTCATTTTGGGGAAATCTAGTCACCTGGCGGAGCAAAAAATAGAATGTGGTGGCTAGAAGTAGTGTTGAGGCAGAGTTTCGAGCCATAACACTTGGAATCTGTGAAGGTATTTAGGTCAAACGGGTACTTGAAGAGCTAAATATGATTGATAATCTGCCTATAAAAACGTATTCTAATAACATGGCAGCAATCAACATATGTCACAATCCAATTCAATATGACCAGATGAAGCATTGGGAGATTGACAAACACTTCATATGTGAGAAGATTGATGATGGGATAATAGACCTTCGATATGTGCCTTCTCAACAACTGACAGCTGACAGCTGACATCCTTACAAAGGGACTCATAAAAGACAAGTTCGAGTTTTTAGTTGTCAAGTTGGCGATGATCAATGTCTATGCTCCAACTTGAGGGGGAGTGTAGATATTATTTAAATAAATGTATTATTCTGATTTCATAATTAGTCTATTAGACTTAGTTAGAGAGGATTTATCGAATAACAAAATAGGAGATATATTTGGGTTATTTGTAAATAAGTTAGATCAGATTTAATTTGGTTTTCTCTTTGTTGTAACCTTCCTAGAAATGTGGCCTCTTAGTTGCCGGCCCTAATACGTATATATTCTGCCCTTTGATCAATTAAATATCTATAGGGTGAATTACAATTCTTAAAACTGTTGGATCATTGACTCTGGCGCATATGATCACATGTCCGATGACATCTCCTTATTCATTAATTATACTCCCACTAAAAGGAAGCTTACTGTAAAAACAACTGATGCCTCTCATTCAACAGTTACTGGTATTGAAAGTATAAGAGTTTCAAATACATTGACTATACATGATGTTTTACATGTTCCTAACTTAAAATGTAATATGCTATTTGTAAGCCAATTGGCAAGAGATAAGTACTGCCATACTAACTTCTTTGCCACTCATTGTGTATTCCAGGATTTGTTGACAGGGATGATGATTGGAACTGCTAAGGAGTTTGATGGACTTTACTACCTGGATGACTGTGTTAATAAAGGTGTTCGCCATTGCACTAATGTGTCTCTCCCTAGGTCTAGTGATTTTGAATTGTGGCATAAACACTAAGGACACCTGAACTTTCATTATATGACCAAATTGTTTCCTTCCATTTAATTTCGGCTAAATTTCATTGTGATTCATGTGAGGGTGCTAAACATCACCGAACTACTTTTCCAAGTATTCCATATAAAGAGTCTAAACCATTCACAACAATTCATAGTGATTTATGGGGACCGTCTCGAGTTTCAAACTGGTCATATGTCAAGTGGTTTATCAGCTTCATTGATGATCACACTCGAGTGAGTTGGGTATATCTACTAAAAGAAAAAACTAACGTTTATCAAACCTTCATTGACTTTTATACTATGATAAAAAATCTGTTCAAAACAACAATTCAAATCCTTTATATAGATAATGACATTGAGTACTTCAACCAGTCCCTTTCCCATTTTCTAAAAGACCATGGCATTCTTCACAAAAGTACATGCCCACATATCACCCAATAGAATGGTGTGGCTGAAAGCAAAAACAGGCACATTCTTGAAACAACCAGGGCAATCATATTGAGCATTAATACCCCTAAATTCTATTGGGACGATGCTGTCCTCACAGCTACTTACCTTATAAATCGTATGCCAAGTAAACCTTTGTCCTATTATACCCCTCTCCAGGTCCTTCATAATCACTACAACTTACCCTACCTTGAAAATACCCTACCATTAAAAATCTTTAACTCCACCTCTTATGTCCACATTCACCACACCAATAAATTAGACCCAAAAGCTATTTGGTGCATATTTCTAATATACTCAGCAACACAAAAGGGCTACATGAACCCAGTAACAAATGCCTATATATTACTTGTGATGTTACCTTTCACGAAGATACCCCTTTTTATCCTCAGGCTGAAATTTAGGAGGAGAATGAGAACGAATTCCACCCTATCACATCCCAATCAGAACCTATTCGTTTCATTGAGTATACACCTACATTAACCGAATCTATAACTCCACCTATATTCGCTGCAACTTCACCTATAACCGATCCTATAGTAGCTACAACTCCATCTATAACTGAACCTACTTCAATTGAAGTTCCCAACCCTGAAACAATTCCTAGAAATAGTGAAGAAAACACTAGTCGAGGGGAGACAATTCCAATACCTTAAGATATTATACACGGAGACACAAGACAAGTAATGCTCACGGACAGGGCCAACACAATGAGTCTCTCACCATTGTGAAAAAGATGACAACTAACATTGTAAAAAAGATTGCTCAAACAGATTAAAACTGTTAAAAAGATTATTTTTAAGCAGGTCAACCAAAGTCAAACTATCTATGAATTTTAGAATGATATGAAGCTGAGTCTTTGACATCAAAACACCCTCACAGCCTTCAATAGCAGAATCAAAGGAACCTTCATCCAAAAGATCTGCTCTAAATAGCTTCAACCTCTCCTTTGCTCCATCAAGCTTAAGCAGACGATATATCTTCTTGGGATCATCTACACGTAGTTGTCAAAAAGATCACAAATTTATTACTAAACCACAATTTTGATCAAAACTTGGGGATAAAGGAACTCACTTGGGTCACGAACAGTGACATTGATAGTGTAACCACCAAGAAGAAGAAACTTGACCAGCCATAAAGCAACGTAGCCAGAAGCACAAGTGACGCACGCAAGCTTTCAGTTCCCAGTGTTGCTGTTCATTCTCTCTCTTTTTTTTTTTTTAATTTCTCGTTCACTTTGATCCTTTCACTGCTTCATTTTTGCTCAGTACCAGAGCTCGTTTGACTTTTTTAGACACTTTGAGTGGTTGTTGGCTGCTTCGTTATTTGTCATTGCGCACTTGCTAACAGCTACCACCTTCATCTTTATTTTAATGTTTGGGTTAATATAACTTTTGGTCCCTGAAGTTTGATCCAATTTTGGTTTTGGTCCTTCAAGTTTGAAATCGGTGGTTTAGGTCCCTGAAGTTTCACCTAATTTTGGTTTTAGTCCCTCAAATTTGAAATTGGTGGTTTTGGTCCCTGAAGTTTCACCCGATTTTGGTTTTAGTCCTCAAGTTTGAAAAGGACTTGGCAACTCGTTTCTGAAACCCGACCCGGCCCGGAAATAAAACCAAGTCCTTTTCAAACTTGATGGACCACAACCAAAATCGGGTAAAACTTAAGAGACCAAAACCACCGATTTCAAACTTGAGGAATCAAAACCAAAATTGGGTAAAACATCAGGGACTAAAACCACCATTTCAAATTTGAGGGACCAAAACCAAAATTGGATCAAACTTCAGAAACCAAAAGTTATATTAACCCTTTTTTTTTATTATAAAAAAATTTAGGTGAATTGGATTTTGGGCTCATCAGGATGAAAACATAAGTCTGCATTTTAGAAGCTTGAAGCTCAGAAGCTTACAAGACCCACTAATATCAACATGAAACCACGTGACATCTTCAACTTTTTTTTCGTATAAGCATTGAGTTATGCATCTAACAAGTCCGACTAATAATAATGCTTCAACATCAATTCTGGGGTACTTTGAATTGGGACCATAAAGTTCTGTTGGCATCAAATGACTATCACTTGTGATTTGTTTACTCGCCTAAAGCGACAAAAAGAAAGAGAATCTTGGTTTATATATTTATTATCTTGACTTCAGAAATATTGGCGCTCCCGGCAAATGAGAATTTAGTACGGATTCAAACTTGGATCACATGCACAAAACATTAAGGGTTAATATAATTTTTGGTCCCTGAAGTTTGATCTAATTTTGGTTTTGATCCCTCAAGTTTGAAATCGGTGGTTTTGGTCCCTGATGTTTCACCCGATTTTGGTTTTGATCCCTCAAGTTTGAAAATGACTTGGTTTTTTTTTCCGGGTCGGGTTTTAAAAACGGGTTGCCAAGTCCTTTTCAAACTTGAGGGATTAAAACCAAAATCGGGTGAAACTTCAGGAACCAAAACCACCAATTTCAAACTTGAAGGACTAAAACCAAAATTGGGTGAAACTTCAGGGACCTAAACTACCGATTTCAAACTTGAGGGACCAAAACCAAAATTGGATCAAACTTCAGGGACCAAAAGTTATATTAACCCTAAAAAAAATTATAATTCCCACCAAAAGGAGTCCACCTAAAACTGACTTCCCCAAAAATTATCCTACCAAACATGTAAAATATACCATTTTTCTTTAAGAAAATAGGAAAAATGTCATTAGTTGAAAATTTATTAGTCAAAAAGATCTAAATCATAGTATCAGTTGCACATACGAAAAATTTGCAAAATACCGGTACTTTCTATACATGAAAATTTATAAGGTTATTCTCATTAATAGAATTTTCAATGTGAGGATTTCCCCCCTCAATTTCCCTTTTTCTTTTCGCACTTTGGATTTTCACTCTACCAAATGGACTTTAGATTAATATCTTCTGATCCTTTGCTAAATGCTAATCATAGATAAAATTTAATGAAGGAATTTAATTATTAGAAGGTCACTTTACATGCCATCATGTGATATTTCTATGACATCTTGTCTCATGAAATTTTGCTATAGACAGGACCAGGACCTTTTAGAAATTAAATTTTTTATATACTCGTCTGCTTCTTAATATGAAAACTAATAAACTATTTTGATTAGTTTATTAATGTTAGTTAAGTTAGTTAATATGATATGCTTATTCTAAAACACTCTCATCATCTTTCTTAATGAAAAAACAAATAAACAAATATATAAAATATGTACAACTACCAAAATCATGCAGAACAATTACCAAAATAAAAGTTTATAACAGGGTTTTGAAATCCGGACTGGCTGGACCAGTGGATTTGGCCTGGAAACCGGCAAACCAGTCTGGTCTAGGCATCAACCCAATTCATTATTTTTTTTTTTGCAAAAATCGATTTTTTTTTAATTTTTTTTAGAATTTTATATTAATGACTCTGAGATCTTCAATTTCTCACCAGTTTGGCTCTGAGTTAGCTCCGATTTGACCTACTAACCCTTGACCCAATACCCTGACCGATTTAATGGCCGGTTCGAGTTTCAAAACCTTGATTTTAGAGAAAAGAGATTTATTCCTTATATTAATGACCATCCTTATGAGAGAGAATGTTCCTTATAAAAAAGAACCGGAAGGAGTTCAATCCTCATTATTATGTCCCCACAAAAAAAAAGGCTTAACTTATTACAAAACATGTTTCAGACATGTTTGTGAACACTTTTGCCAAAACTAAAATCATGGTTTGGCAGAAGCTGTCCTTCAATAGCTTATGCCAAAATCATGGGCTGGTATGTTTCTAAACACATACAAAGCTCTCCACAATATTTGTAAGAGATATCACAATTAAAAGTTGAGAAATTTTTTCTCTTTCAAGCTCCCCACAATCTCCTTAAGGGACACCTCTAATGGAATAAACTCAATTCCTAATGTCTTCGCCTTTTCTTCGGAAACCTGAAACTTTGGCGTCAAGGGCTCATCCATGACAAACCTAACAAATTAATTGAACAAGCAGTACAATTAATTAGCAAAAATCAGAAAGAAAAACTTGAACCAAATTATATAACCTGGATATATATAAAAAGTGAATGCATAAGCCATTTGGTTCATAAAAAATGACTCAAGGATTAAAATCAGAAGCCATTATCATCAACCCTGAGGAACAGATGATCATGATCAGCAAATATAAATAAATCCCTCTTCTTCATCAAAGGAAAAATAAATAATAAAACTAATGATAAAATCCCTCATTCATCCACCAAGCACAAAGGTTATATAGAGTGAACCTAAGTACTAGATTCTCCTCTAGTCTAAATAGAAGGGTATGGTCAGCATAAATGATGCAGAACACGACAGTAATACTAAAAAACTAGATTTTACAGTCTCAAGGTTTTAAGGTCCGAGTTCATCAAGGGGAGATGAAAATAATGGAAACTGACAAAAACCCTTCTTTTGAAGGCTAGAGGAAAGGAATAAAAAAGGTACTACATGAAGGTTTAAGTACAATTTCTAACACCAGTTTTTGTGACTGGGAGGATATTCCATTACATGCTAACCGCACAATTGATATATGCATGCTTGAACACAAAAAAACAGCACGGTCTATGGTGTTTGACCATGCATCTAAAGAGGCGATTGAAAGGAGATTTCAGGTTGTTTGTGAAGAAATTTAGAGATTCTTTCTCTGACTCTCTTTTCTATCTGTTTATGACATCATTTATTATGACTTAGTTAAGTTTTTCACTTCTTCCTTTGCTTTGTGTTTGGTTTTTGGGGGGGGGGGGGGTAAATTACCTTTTTGGGTGGGTCCCCTCCAAAATTTACCCTCTACTTAAGAACAAGAAAATATTAGCACTAATCTTTGGATTCTTTCAGAACATTATGAATTTCAGAACCGCCTTGGTGCCAAGGCATGTTCTTGTTCATCTCTTAAGACCAGTTGCTTGAAGCAATTGGCATGATCTAGAAGAAGAAACAAGAAAACTCTATGCATGTTGCCATAGCGGTAGCAATTCATAAGTAGTCTCATATAATCATATAATAAGGTGAACGCAATTTGCTTTGTGAGTGTTTTCAATTGTGGAAACAGTTATTGCAGATCGTAAGTCAAAATTTATGTAGGCTTATGGAATTATGGAAACGGTTGACTTACTTTTCTGGAAGTGGTAATGTTGGGTACAATTCATGTGAAATCTTTGCAATGTCTGAGAAGTGTGCCACAGTCTCAACCAAACAATATCTTCCACTAGCTGAAGAAATCTCAAATGCTTGAATATGGGCATTTGCAACATCTTTCACGTTGATCCATCCTGTAGCTAAATTCGGTGATGTTTGAGCACCTGCACCAAAAAAAGCGTGGCAATTATTTACAAAAAGCAACACAATCATATTTATCATATTTGTCCAGCAACACAATTAGCAGTTATTATCTTTAAAACTGCAGCAGAAGAGTCATTAAGTGATGGTTGCAAGAGTGGTCCGAGTACGACTCCTGGGTGGATAACAACCATGTCAATGCTGTTTTCTTTCACAAATTTCCAGGCAGCTTCTTCAGCCAAAGTCTTGGAAAGTGCATACCAGAGCTGATATCACAAGAAATTAAAACTACAGTCAACTGGCTTCCATCATAAATGCGACAATATATAGTCTTTATGCAGAATGAAGTTACGAGGAAAATAGGAAACTTCAAATCCCAACTCAGCAGCATTCGCTACAATCACAGAGGCATCTGTATCAATGAAAATCTTCATTTCGTGGTAGACTAAGAAATATGGCACATACCCTAGCCTCCCTACAAAAATCGGGCTTTGAAAACCATGTCTCATCAACTACAACTTCAGGGGTTCTAGGCTGTCCACCATATATTATTGAAGCCATGGAAGACGTTAAAACAACTCGTTTTACAGATGCCGATTTTGCACATGATTTAAGAAGATTAAGAGTTCCCTTGACAGCTGGGTCAACTAGTTCAGTCTGCAATAAAGAGAGCAACAGTTAGAGACTAGGAAATAAGACAGCTGTTTCTTTTGAGAACAACATGGTAACTTAAATGGCTGACAAACTTGAGAGTTTTTCAAACTCATGGAAAGCCTCCATATTCAAATCAAACTTTGTCATGGTCCTCCATTTACATTGTAATTTGCAAAATCTATTCGCCTGGTTGTCAATTGGGAACTAAAAATTTGCAAGATTTAAGTCTAACTTTACAAGAGTATGATAGGTCCCTCAACAAATATTTCTAGATCAGACCACCTGGGCTAGATAAAGAACAGGTTTGCACATAAAGATGAAAATTTAACCTAAAATACATTACTTTTGATGCAATACACCACACTGGTACAAAGAACATTACACAAAACCCACTTTACTTCACTTACAAATGAAACTCTAAAGGAAGGAAAATGGCCACACTGTCAGATTCTAACACAAAGGATAACAAAGAGCAAAAATACACAATGACACTACAATCTCAACAGAACAGAAACTCTAGATCGTATAAAATAACATGTTTGCCAATCGTTCCAGAGGATTGGCTCTCTCCGCTCCAATGCCCAAGCCTGACTTAAGGTTCTTCTCCCCCCTTTCGTTCTTCTTCCCAACTTTCTGACTGCTTCCCTTACCTTTTTCGTCATGACTAACTAGCTTTACTCCCCAACTTTTCTGTCTCATCTAGTCTTACCCCTTGTATTTTCTTCTAGACCAATAGTTCCACCTTTTCTGTCTTTTTGCCACTCTTATATGTCTTCTGTGTATGAGGTTCATATAGGTTATGGCGTCTTATCAGGGTACCAAGCGAACTAATATGATTTCATCAAATGTTATAAGCTCAGGCACAGGGCAAACAAAGGACCAACACAATGCATCTCTCGCCATACTCTTTGACCCTCTAAGCCACAAAAAGATGATGACACCGTTAAAAAGATTGCTCAAACAGATTAAAACTGTTAGAAAGAGTGCTTTACTGCAGGTCAATTACAGTCAACTATCTATCAATTTACGAATGATATGAACCTGTGGGTCTTTGACATCAAAATGGCAAGGAGAGGCAGCATGAAAGACACCCTCACATCCCTCAACAGCAGGGTCAAAGGAACCTTCTTCCAAAAGATCTGCTTTAAACAGTTGCAATCTCTCCTTTGCTCCCTCAAGGTTAAGCAGATGATCTACCTTCATGGGATCATCTGCAGGGAGTTACAAAACATCGCAAATTGATTAATATTAAACTTGCAGAATAATTTCTTCTCTTGGCAGAAGATAGAAGAAAACAAAAGAAACATCAAAATGCAGAACTGTTTGATGTCAATGAAATGTAAGCCTGGGAATCTAGCTATTCACCAAATCTGCACACACACACGCACATCAATCTCCAAATTCCATTTGCCTATTGTATAATTATTTTCTCTTCTTGAGAGCACATATATGGATTTTCATGTCAGAAAGTTGAATGAACGCAACCTTGACATACAAAGTCTTATTTTGACACACGTATAGCATGTTCTTATAATTATCTTTACTCCATCACTTATTATCTACTATTTTATACTCTCCTTTCTATGTCTTCACAATTTTAATGCCCTGTGTAACACGAGGAGGAAATTATAGTTATTATCAAACTTTGTTTCTTCTGAAAGCTCCAATGATAGAATCAGAACTTTACTATTAAGAATCATGACCTTCACAACGTGTAAGACTCTCTTCATAGAACTCTTTGATTCTTTTTTAGTTGTCACTTAATCCATTGGCCATTATACTGTTGTCCTACAACATCCACAGACTTATATAGAAATATGCATGAAGTACTTCAAAATTTTACAGAATATTTCTTTTTGAAAAAAAAAAAACTGAAAGCTTTTTCTCGGTCACATTTAAAGTGGGGTTCTCTTATGCTCTTTTCAAAAGAAGATGGGGCATTTATTGAATTTGAAACTGATGTACTATCCCAACCGAACCACAATTGCGATCAAAGCATGGAGATAAATGGAAGCATATGAAGGAACACTAACTAGGATCGCGAACAGTGGCATTGACAGTGTAACCACGAAGAAGAAGAAGCTTGACCAGCCACGAAGCAACGTAGCCAGAAGCACCAGTGACGCACACAAGCTTTCCGTCTCCGGCGTCGTTGCTCATTCTCTTTCTTCAATTTCTTGTTCAATTTGAGCCCTTTCTTTCACAGCTTCGTTTTTGCTCTGTACCAGAGCTCATTTGACGCTTTTAGATACTTTGAGTGGTTGTTGGCTGCTTCATTGTTTGTCATTACGCACTTGCTAGCAGCTAGCAGCTACCACCTTCATCTTTATTTTAATGTTTCGAGCATGTGATCGCCTTTTGAATCCATAATAAATTACCATTTGTCTGTGCGAACGAAGACTTCTGAAGTCGTAATAATATATAGAAACCAAGATTTTCTTTCTTTGTTTTTTTTTTTGATGAAAATAGAGGGTGTTCACCCATTCATTAACTTAAACACAAGTGGGGATTAATTCCCATACAATCTTTTGCGCACATAGGCCTCACGAAATCTGGGCAACAATCATAAAAGGAAGATCTCGTAATTCCTTCCTCAGCTAACATGTCAGCTGCTTCATTCTTCTCTCTTGAGGCATGAGTAAACTGAAGCTGCCACTCCCTATTTAGCATTTCTGAGATTTGCATAAACACCAGGCTTGGAGATGATCTGTTATCAGTGCTAATTAACATGTCAATAACATCCTTAGAATCAGATTCCACAATCACTTTCCTGAACCCAAATTCCCATGCTAGATAAACGCCCTTAAATACCGCCCACTCCTCCGCCTCAAATGCAGTGCAGGGCCCTAGTGAGTGAGAGAATCCCACCACCCAACATCCTTTATGATCCCGGATTAAGCCACCACAGCCTGCAACATCGTTCCTTGCTGATGCAGCACCATCAACATTCACTTTAACCCATCCCGTTGGAGGCGGTTGCCAACATTGTGGGGCTATGTTGCAATCTGCTGTCGGTGATATACTCATTTTCTCCGTGAGGACAAAGCTTCTCCAGGTATTCAGCAGAACATATACCGGATAAACTGGTTTCTGGTAATTCTCCTCAAAAACAGATCTGTTTCTCCAATTCCACAAGTGCCAAACAGCAACTGCCCAAATTGATTTCCAATCTTTATTCTCATCCTTCCCGATCACCTTAGATAAATTCATGTCCATCCAGGAATATAGGGATGAATTAAAAAATTCCTGATTGTATCTTGGATTAATTAATGTCATCCATAAATTCCTAGCATAACAACAGTCCCTCAATATATGTATAGTATCTTCCGTCCCAGCTCCATAGTCAGGACACAAAGCTGACAAATTACTCCATTTGCTTCTCCACAAGTTAGTTGGTAATTTGTCCTGCACAGCAACCCATAAAAACACTCTGATTCTCTCAACACCCTTCCACTTCCATATTTTCTTGAAAATCCGATCAGTCTGGACAGAAGCAGTATCCTCAATTAGCTCATATGCACTTCGGATTGTGAAATCCCCATTTGATGTGCCACTCCAAATCATGACATCCTCCCCAGCTATTTCCATAGGTGGTGGCATAGATAGTAGCTTCTTAGAAACTTCGCTGGTGACAATCTTTGAGATCTTCTGGAAGTCCCATGTGCCATCAATGATCCATTCGCTGACATAACTCTCCTCTTCTTCCCTTGTCAATTCTCTAATGCAACACTCTTTGATTTGTTTCCTTGGTAGTAGCCATCTATCAGAGAAAAATCTAACTGATCTAGCATTACGAAGCTGCCATTTAGTGCCTTTCTCAATAATATCACTCTGACCACATATAAAGCGCCATAGACTTGAGTCACCAGGCTGCACATTCAATAAATCCTCATCACTGCGCAACATGTACCTCTGCTGAAGAGTCTGGGCCCATAGACTGTTAGACCCAAGAAGCAAATTCCATGTCAATTTTGCCCCGAATGCTCGATTGACCGAGCTTAGCTTCCTGAATCCTAGACCTCCACAATTCTTTGGAAGTGTTATCTTATCCCATCCAATTTGGTGGTGCTTCCTTTCATTCTGATTCGATCCCCATATAAAATCACGTTGCATTCTTTCAATAGCATTACATACACTAACCGGAATCTTGCTGACCTGCATTGGATAGAGAGGGACTGTACTGATTACTGATTTAACTAGAGTAATTCTCCTAGCCATTGATAGACAATTAACTTTCCAAGCTGAGAGTTTGCTTCTTACTCGATCAACAACATATTGGAAGGTTTGTCTAGTTTTTCTACTTCTTGTTAGAGGGAATCCAAGATACTTCCCAATCTCACCTGATATTCCCATCCCTGTAATTTTCTGAATTCTGTTTTTCAATTCTGTTGGTACTTTAGGAGAGAAAAAGATGGAAGATTTTTCCTTGCTTACTTTCTGTCCTGCTGCATCACAGAATCTAGCAAGACAATTCATCATACATTCTGCTTGAATTTCACTAGCTTCACCAAAAAGTAGGAGGTCATCTGCAAACATTAAGTGAGAAACTGCAGGTCCATTTCTTGAGACATAAATGGGCTTCCAGCTTCCCATCTGAACAGCATCACTAATAACATGCGATAATTTGTCCATACACAGTACAAACAAATATGGTGAGATCGGGTCTCCTTGCCGAAGACCTCTATTAGGTGCAAAATACTCTGTTTGTGACCCGTTCCACAGGACATTATAAGAAGCAGAAGTGACACAATGCATAATTAATTTAATAAATGCCTCATTCATCCCAGTGTCTATAAGAACCTGTTGTAGAAATGTCCACTTAACTCGGTCATAAGCCTTCTCTAAATCGATTTTCAAGGCCATAAAGCCTCTTCTTCCTCTTGCTTTATTCATAATGTGCATAATTTCTTGCCCCACTATAATATTGTCCTGGATGTGTCGTCCAGGGATAAAGCTAGCTTGGTAGGGCGAAATTAAATCATCCACAATCCTCTTCAATCTTGAAGTGATAATCTTCGTAACACATTTGTAATGCACTGTGCATAGGGAGATGGGTCTAAAGTGTTCCACCCGGGTTGGATGATCTCTTTTTGGAATAAGTGTTAGCAGTGTTTTATTCGCCTCCTCTAAAGTTGTTGATCCAGCAAACACAACTTTAATGAATCTAGAGAATGAATCCTTAACCTTAGACCAATTAGCTTGGAAGAAAATGGTCGAGAAGCCATCAAACCTAGGTGCTTTGTATAGCCCCATGGCAAATAACGCTTGATGAATTTCCTCCTCTGTGGGAACCGTACTTAAGCTTGAGAGTTGATTTTCATCAATGTAGGGAAAATGAGCCTCAGTTCTCAAGCTTATATTTTCTATTGAAGGAGCTTGAAACAAAGTTTTAAAGAAGCCAGTAACTAGCGATTTAAGTTCCTCCTCCTCATCCACCCACTCCCCTTGATCATTCTGCAAAGATACTACTCTGTTTCTTCTTCTTCGTATACTAGTTTTAGTATGGTAATATCTAGTATTTCGGTCCCCCTTTGTGATCCATTCTGTTCTGGATTTTTGGAACCACTTTATTTCCTCCAGCTTTAGTATGTCCTCTAATTCCTGTTGAAGAGTTAACTCCAAATTGCAAAGATACTTGGAATAAGGATACGCTTCGGAGTTTTGAATTCCTCTGAGCCGAGCAAGCACATGTTTCTTTTTTTTTCAACATGCCCGAAAACATTTACATTCCATATTTTCACTGCTTCCCTGACATTATGAAGATTACTTGACAGGTCCGTCGACTCCATCCAATTTTCTCCAAGAAAATCATTGAAAGACTCATGTGCTAGCCACATCGTCTTAAAACGGAAGGGGCGATTTTGAGTAGATATATTATATTTATCATCCATTGACAGAAGCAGAGGGTTATGGTCAGAGAACTTAGTTCGCGGCAGTACCTTAAGATAACACCGAGGAATCGCCGTGAGCATCTGTGGGTTCACTAACGCTCTGTCAAGTCGTTCAAAAAGTCTCGAGCATATTGCTATACAGGTGTAAGAGCAAGTGTTTCACACAAGAGGGGGGTGAATTGGGTGATACTAAAATTTCGTTGCAATTATGAGAAATTGACGGTGAATATAAAGCAGTAAAGAGTAAGGAGAAATATCACCGAAGTGTACACCGGGAGTTATACTGGTTCGGCCACAACCACTTTGACCTACGTCCAGTCCTCAGAGCTTCTCTGAGAGTTTCACTATAACTTCCAAGATTCAGTGGGTTCTTGGCACCACAGTACAAGCAAGTTCCTTCACCTGGACACTCGCTCCCCCTTACAAGTTGTAATCCAATCCCAACTCAAGGTTCCACAACCTTAAGTTATCTCAATAACAAATATTGAGTTTGAATGAAATATCTCTCTTACAGAGTAAATGATAATCACTGAAGCATAGAAATACAATTTCAACGTGAAAACAGAGCAATGAACTTAATGATACGTTCGTATGTGTGCTTGGTTGTTGTTTCTCTGTTTGAAGGTTCCCATATATATAGGTATGTTGTTGATGACCGTTGGAACATTTCCTTTCGTCCGTTGGTGAGTGCGCAGCCACTATTGACTTTTCAAGTTTTTGAAAAATATCCGTTGGCGGTGGTTGGCATTTGAACGTTTCTTTTGACTATCATCTCTTGATATGATTTCTTCATTGTTTCTCTGTAAATAAACTAAGAATACTAATACAATGAAAGGTTAATCATATAGGAAACAATATAATGAAAGTTTGAATGATTTCCAAATTTCTGGGTATGCTTACTCGAGTAGCTCCTCGAGTAACCCTTGAAGTTTACTCGAGTAGCTCCTCGAGTAACATCGTGAAATCATTGTTCAACTGCAAGTCAATGAATAAATATAAGATTACTCGGGTAGTGCATGGAGTAAACTAAATTTCATACCTTTGGGAATAGTTATTTACTCGGGGTAGCTACTCCAGTAATGCTTTTGCAATTTCATAGCTTACTGGGGTCACACCTCGAGTAATCCAAAAAATCTTTTGATTACTCGATGCTCTACTCCAATAACGTTGGCAGGATTTCAATGCCGAGAGCAATTACCTTGTTACTCAAGTAGGGACTCGAGTAATGCATTCATTTTTGCATAGGTTACTCGGGTAGCTCCTCGAGTAACTAAGACTTTTGAGCATGATTTACTCTGGTAATGACTTGAAGTTTACTTTGAGAATATTTGTGCATACTGGGGTACTTACTCGAGGAACCCACTTAAAATAAACCATGAAAAACTTGTATACTAGAGTAAGTACTCGAGGAAGATGAAATAAAGAGAGATCAAATTAATCGGGTAGCAACTTCAAGTTTTTCACTTACCTTAGTGTGTTACTCGAGTAGCTCCTCGAGTAACATTGGCAGTAGTACAAAGTACCGAGAGTTACATATTTTCAGAACAGAGTTACTCGAGTAGCTCCTCGAGTATCATGGGGAAAACTTGAAGGCAACTGGAAGTTTTCACAGGTTTACTCGAGTAGCTCCTCGAGTAACATTAGCAGTGGTACAAAATGCCGAGAGGTCCACATTTTAGGAAACACAGGTACTCGAGTAGCTCCTCGAGTATCATTTAGAAAACTTGAAGGCAACTGGAAGTTTTCACTTGGTTACTCGAGTACCGCCTTGAGTAACATTGGCAGGCCGAGAGCACCTTAAAAATACTTACACTATTACTCGAGTATCTACTCGAGTAACGTTGGCAGGTTACTGGAAGGTGTCTCTGGTTACTTCAAGTTTTGTCTCATTACTCGAGTAGCGCCTCGAGTAATGCCTTAGAAAACTTGCTTCTCATCAAGTTTCTCAGCATTTTCTCATGGCCTTTCTTCATTACTCCAATGCTTACTTCAAGTGATGCTTGTTCCTGTCATTACTTAGTTCAAGCTTGTTTATTAACTATTTCCTTTTCAAAACATACTTTTGTTATCATCAAAACATGAGATCTAACATTCTCCCCCTTTTTGATAATGACAAAACTTGGTGATTTTGAACATGGTTTTTCAAATTGGATTCTTAATTAATTATTTCTTATTAAGGTTGAATATACCTTGCATACATAACAACTTCATTAGTCCAAACATGTATCATAATTCAAAACTTAAATGATATCAAATGAAGTCATAATTTAAACATCCTTGCATTAAACTTTAAGAATTTCAAATTACAAGATAAGTTCAAGAAAAATAACAAAATGCTCCCTAGAGCCCATATACAACCAAATATCCCAAATTAAGCTAGGACACATCCACAAAATCATTCTCAAGCTCTTCTCCCCCTTTTTGGCTTCATCAATCAAGTGGAGGGCTAGGAGGCTTGACCATGGAAATTGGTGTTGCTGGAAGGACCATAGAATCATTTGATTCTAAAGAATCAAATGAGCTAGAGGGTACTGGATCAGGCAGATGAAGTGGAGGAATATGGATGTCATTGCTGAGAGGAGAAGGTTGAAAGACAACCATAGTAGAGGGAGTGGTCTGAATCTCAGGAGTAGTCTCAACCTCAGGAGTATGATGTTCAGGGGAGGAAGAGGGAGATATTTCCTCTGTTTGGGTAGGAGAGGGAATAGGTTTAGGAGCGGTTTCTGGCTGTGGCTTAGGAGGTGAATCATCGATGATAATATGTGTGGTCTCGTGGGTTTCAGGATCATCCACTGTGAATAAGATATCTTTCCCTTGGGGCTTAAGTGGATCAGAGACCAGAGGTGTAGATGGTTCTGCCTCAGAAATAGGAATGTCTGAAGGAGGGTCTACAGGAGGTGGTGGTGGTGCAGATGAGGAGGGACCGGTGGAAGGTCCAGGACCCAAGGAATCCAATCGTGCCAGGATCAGTCTCAATGTCTCTCCCTGGGCACGTTGCTCTGCTAGCAACTCCTCATGCCTCTTATCCATTCTGTCAACCAACTCTCCCATTTTGGTGTTCATGTGGGTTATGAGTTCTGCATTTGTGTTGGCGATGTCCACATGAAAACCTCTGAGTATATTCTCCATAAAGTGCTGGAGAGTGGCATTGAGGAAAGACGGCGATGATGTGGTAGCAGCTGGAGCCAATGACTGAGTGTCATCCATCCTACTGGTCTCTGTCTCAGGGGCCTTCCGCTTCTTCTTGGACCCAGACTCCAGTGGGCCTTTGAGAGGGATGTCGATGTTTAGTTTTCCAATCTGGTTCCTCCCCACTGGGGTCATCCTCTCAATTGGCTCCTTACTGTCCAAGTACCATATTTTGTTCTCTTTCAAGAGTAGAGACACAATCTGGGGGTATGGCATTGGAGTTGTAGCCTTTCCATCCACCTTGTACCTTTTCATTTCTGAGAAGATATATTCTCCCAGATCCTTCTGTTCCTTTAGAAGCAGTGAAGCAAACCACCTAAAGTCCCTATCTGAGAAATGGGTGTAGTTGTTGGCTTTGTTCACTAGGGACCTAGAGTAAATGTACCAAAGGACCCTATGGTGATCACACATATCACTCGGTTTAAAGTTTAGGGGGCCAACTAACTCACCGGGTTTGAGAATGGTAAAAATTTGATTTGGCTCAAGTTCAGAATATATATCATCAGGGGGGTTTTCAATTCCCAACCACAAATTGATTCTAGAGGGAGATATCAGTATCTTTTGACCTCTAACTGTGGTGGTCATCTCTTCCTCAACTGAGGTTTGGTTAGGCTCATCTATAATTTCTAGGTTGCAATAGAAATGGGTAATCACTTTAGTACAAAATGGTAACCTAATAGATAGCTAAGGCATAAATGGATCTAAATAAGGACTTAAGTCATGCTTCACTACCTCTTGAAGTAACTTCAGATCAACGTAGTGTGTCTTACACACTTTCCTTCTGGAGAATTGTGATAGGTATTTGGGGGACTCCACCAGTTTGCCCACATTGAATCCCTTTGGAGGGGTAGTGATCTCTGCTTCCGGAATCTTGGACTTCTTGGAAGATTGACCCTTCTCCATTTGGTCAATGATCCCAGCCATAGCCTTAGCCACATTTTTGTCATATTTTGGCTTCTTGGGAGGCTTTGGAGTGAAAGAGGGTGTAGATGAGTCAGAGTGAGAAGGTGAGGGAGTTTTGACACCTTTGCTTCTTCCAGTAGATGTGCTCTTTTTAGACTGAGCCCTAGTCACAATAGGCTCTTTGATCACCACACCTTTGGCTTTAGGTTGTGATTGAGGTTAAAGAGGAACTTTGGCTTTTGGTCTTGGGATTAACTTTCTTCTCTTTGTTGGAGGAGGAGAAAGGAGATCAGGGTTTTGTTGTGAATCAGAGGAATATGTGAAGTTGAGATTCTTGGTTCTAACCATCTTGAAACACAGAAAATCAAGAATCTCAGAAAAACAGGGTCACTGTCGCGAGTTTAGGGCACAAAGATTTTGAACAAAATAGGAAGTTTTTGGAGTTGAAATCAGTTTGGTTTTGACGGAAATGAGGCAAGGAATCGATTGGGAAAAGTTTTTGAAAGGGTGTATAGTGATTTACTCGAGGAGATTTTGTGGAAATGACCGAGTTTGCGCAAGATAAAGACCTAAAACCCGACGTTACTCGATGCCTTACTTGAGTAATGTTCAAGTTTACTCGAGGCCTTCCTCGAGTGTTCATACAGAAAAATTTAAAAGTAATTCATTTAAATTGCGTATCTGGCATGAATAATATAGTAATTATCCATAGATGTTCCCTCGATCATTCATAGTTCATTTAGGTTAGATTTGAGTCATTATTCATCACTTTGAGAATCTGAGCTCCGACATTACTCGAGGCCTTCCTCGAGTAAGCTTCAAGTTTACTCGAGGCCTGCCTCGGGTAAACAGCTTTCTAACTTCTGACTCTTCATTTCTTTGAAAACTGAACCGTTATGTTTGAAAATCAAGTAACTTGATCCGTTACTTCCAGTTTTGGAGGCCATTACTCGAGTACATACTCGAGTAAAGGGTTACTTTACTTCAAGTTGCTCCTCGGGTATTGCTTCACTGTGAGTCATTACTTCAAGTTGGTACTCCAGTAATGGTGTCCTCTGATAACCTCTGTTTTTGTTTCCCAAAACAGAATTTCTACCTTCCTGCAAAACAATTTTCTATACACTCCGATGCTTAAATTAATAATCATCAAAACATTATCAAATGACTTCATCTAATATTATGAATAACTTAAATAACTTACAACTCATTGGGATTTACCATTCCCAATTCTCTTCTAATGTATAGAAATTGATCTTTTGCAAGGAATCAGCTAGTTGAAGATGAGTAGGAATGAATATCACTTTCACATCTTTCTTTTGGACATGATCTCTGATGAAGTGATGTCTGACATCGATATGCTTGGTTCTAGAGTGTTGAACTGGATTCTTTGCCAAGCTTATCATACTGGTATTGTCACAATAGATTGGTATTTCTTTGAGATAAATACCAAGGTCTTGTAGTTGTTGTTTTAACCATATCACTTGTGCACAACAACTTGAGACTGCAACATATTTGGCTTCCGTTGACGAAAGAGACACTGTATTTTGTTTCTTGATGAACCATGAGACAAGAGATCCTCCAAGAAATTGTCCTTGTCCACTGGTGCTCTTTCTGTCTGTCTTGTATCCTCCATGATCAGAATTTGAATATACAACTAGATATTCACTTCTTCCTTTGGGATACCACAGACCCAATTCTGGTGTGTCAGCAAGGTATTTAAAGATTCGTTTGACCGTTTCAGCATGTGATTCCTTTGGCGCCGATTGATATCTTGCACATATGCCAACACTAAATTGGATGTCTGGTCTGCTTGCCATGAGATAGAGTAATGATCCAATCATTCCTCTATATTTTGTGATATTGTAGTCTTTCCCTTTGACATCAGCATCAAGTAATGTTGTTGAGCTCATAGGCGTGTCTGAGCCATTTGCTTCATCCATTCCATACTTCTTCAATAGCTCTTTTAAATCTTTGTTTGAGATATGAAGATTCCATTCTTTCTTTGTTTGATTTGCAAACCAAGAAAGAAATTCAATTCTCCCATCATTGACATCTCAAACTCTCCCTGCATTATCTCAGAAAATTCCTTACACAGAGATTCATTAGTAGCACCGAAAACAATATCATCAACATATATTTGAACAATTAAAATATCATCATGTTTTCGATTTACAAATAATGTTGTATCAACTTTTCCTCGTACAAAACCTTGATCGATAAGAAACTTACTGAGCCTTTCATACCAGGCTCTAGGAGCTTGTTTTAAACCATATAAAGCCTTTTTGAGTTTAAAAACATGGTCAGGTTTAGAAACATCCTCAAAACCTGGAGGTTGTTCTACATACACTTCTTCCATGATGAAACCATTTAGAAATGCACTCTTTACATCCATTTGATAGAGTTTGAATCCTTTGATGCATGCAAAGGCTAAGAGTACACGTATAGCTTCCAATCTAGCCACTGGAGCATACGTTTCCTCATAATCAATCCCTTCTTCCTGATTATAGCCTTTAGCCACCAATCTTGCCTTGTTTCAGACAATAATTGCGGATTCATCGAGTTTGTTCTTGAATACCCATTTAGTACCAATGATCGGATGATCCTTGGGTTGGGGTACCAAGTCCCAAACTTGATTTCTTTCAAATTGATTTAATTCTTCTTGCATTGCTATGACCCAATCATTGTCTGATAGGGCTTCATCAATGTTAGAAGGTTCAATCTCAGAAATGAATGCAGAAAAGCTTACTTCATTGAAAACTCTATTTCTGGTTTTGATCCCTTCATTCACATCTCCTATGACTTGATCTAAGGGATGACTTCTATTGTATTTCCAGGCTTTAGGTTGACCTAGAGATTGCTCTTCTTCCTTGGTTTCATCAACTTCTGGAATAAGAGACTTAGAAATAGATTGACCATTTTCTTGATTTAAAACAACTTCCTGTTCTTCATCAATGGTTTTGTCAGAGGATTCAAATTCATCAAACACGGTATGAATTGATTCTTCAATAACACATGTTCTTTTATTGAAAACTCTATATGCTTTACTTCGGTTAGAATATCCTAGGAAAATTCCTTCATCAGTTTTAGAATCAAATTTTCCTAAATTATCTTTACCATTATTATGAATGAAACACTTACAACCGAAGATGTGTAAATGAGCAATGTTTGGCTTTCTTCCTTTGTACAGCTCGTATGGAGTCTTTCCAAGTTTTGTTCTGATATATGCTCTATTTGAAATATAGCATGCTGTACTCATAGCATCAGCCCAGAATACTTGGGACACATTCTTTTCATTTAACATTGCTCTGGCCATTTCAGTGAGCACTCTATTCTTTCGTTCCATGACTCCATTTTGTTGAGGTGTCCTTGGAGCAGAGAAATTGTGGTCAATACCATTAGTATCACAATATTCTTCAAAGGCTTGATTCTCAAATTCTCCACCATGATCAGTCCTAATACCTGCAATGGACATACCTTTCTCATTTTGCACTTTCTTGGCAAAAACAATAAATTCTTCAAAGGTTTCATCCTTTGATGATAGAAAAATAACCCATGTAAATCTGGAGAAGTCATCAACAATGACCAATGTATATAGGTTGCCACCAAGACTCTTTACTCTTGCTGGCCCAACTAAATCCATATGCAATAATTGTAATGGTCTATTTGTTGAAATCTCATTTTTCAATTTGAAAGATGATTTAGTTTGTTTACCCTTTTGACATGCGTCACAAATCAAATCATTTTTGAAAGTTACTTTGGGTAATCCAAGAACTAAATCCTTTTTGAGTAATTTGCCTAGTTGAAGCATATTGACATGAGCCAATCTCTTATGCCATAACCAACTTTCATCGGCATTACTCATAAAACAGTTTTCAGATTCATTTCTACTAATATATAAGGTATAGCAGTTACCTTCCCTTTTTGCTCTGAGCTTAGCCTTGATATTCTTCTTATCAAGTAGTAAGTCTTTCTTGTTGACAATCAGACATTCTTCTGAATCAAATATTATCCAGTTGTCTTTATCTGCACTTTGACTTACGCTCAGCAAATTATGACACAAGCCTTCAACGTAATATACATCTTTGACTTGTATTCCTTTGTCATTTTTTATTTCACCAATTCCTGCTATCTTTCCGGATTGATTTCCTCCAAATTTTACCTTTCCACCTTCCTTAGGTTGCAACGTGGTAAAACTTTCGAAATCTCCGGTCATATGTCTAGAGCATCCACTATCTATGTACCATTTGCTATTTTTGGATGCTTTGAGACATACCTGCAATCAAATGACTAAGTCTTAGGTACCAACTTCTTTTTGGGTCCTTTTGGGTTAGTACAAATAATTTTATGAACGTACGAACCTTTAGGTACCCATTTGTAGGTTCCTATGTTTCCCTTTTTCTTATGAATGCATGAAGAGGTATGATGACCTTTTCTATTACAGTAATTACAAAATGCAAAAGGATTTGATGTATGCACAGAATGCTGGAAATAATTTAAATATGACTTACCTCCTACTTTCTTTCTACCTTTCCTTTTATCTGATTTTGGATCATATCCAATACCAGATCGATCATTTACAACACGTTGATCTTTTAGAATCACATTTAGCATCTCACTTCCTTTAGTGAATTTTTCAAGAGTTTTTGTAAGATCAATGTTTTTCTTTTTCAAAGAAGAACAATTTTCACAATTCTTTTCTGAACTTTCTTTAAGTTTAATTTCAAGAACTTTGTTTTTCTTTTTGAAAACAATTAATTCTTTAACTACTTTGATGAATTTAGAATGTAAAGCATTATATTCAGAGAGTAATTCATCATAGGTAGGTTCAGAATCATTTACCTCTTCTTCTGTCTCTTCTTGAGCAACAAGACATATATTGGCTACTTCTTCTTCATCACTTTCTTCGTCAGAGGAAGTATCTCCCCATATAGCAGATACAAAGGCCTTCTTTTTGTTAAAGAATTTGCCTTTTCTCTTTTCTTTGCTCTTTAGATTCAGTTCTGGACATTCTGATTTGATATGTCCTGGTTTTCCACATTCGTAGCAAATGATATGGTCTTTGCTGCTAGTTCCTCCTTTTTGAAAGTGTTTGAAGCCTTGACCTTTCTTGTAGAACTTTCTGAATCGTTTTATGATCAAGCCCATTCATCATTATCAAACTCCTCATCCTCATCTTGATTTTCTTCTTTTGCCTTTAGTGCTAGACCTTTCTTTCTTTTGTCACCAATGTCATCTAGTTCCCGTTTGAACTTTAGTTTGCTTTCATATTCAGAAAGACTTCCAAATAGAGAAGCAACTGATTTCATTGCTTCTCCTTTTACTTCTTCTATCGCAGTGACTTTGGCCTCCCACTCTTTAGAAAGAATATTCAAAATCTTTCGTACTTGGGTATGTTGATCATAAACTTTCCCAAGTGCTGCAAGTTGATTAACAAGATGAGTATATCTAAGTTCAAATTCAGAAATCGACTCACCTGATTTCATTCGAAGTAGATCGAATTCAGTAACCAAGGTGTTGATTCGATTCTCCTTTATTCCCGAAGTTCCTTCATGAGCTATTTCCAGAGCTTCCCACATTTCCTTTGCTGTTGGGAGTGTACAAATTTTGAAGTATTCATTTTGACTCAAAGAACTTTGTAACATCAGAATTGCCTTGCTGTTGAGAGTGATAAGTTTCTTGTCATTCTCATCATATTCCGCTGGCGTCTTTGGAATTTTCTGAGAATCTACAGTCTTTGTAGGTTGATAGTTTCCACTCTCAATTACATCTCATAGCCCATATTCAGTAGCCATCACGAACACTCTGAATTTTGCTTTCCAAAAAGAAAAGTGTTCTCCATTGAAACCGGGAGGTCTAGTAATGGATGCTCCGTCGGGAAGAATTCCTTCACCCATGCTTGCCATTGGATCCTTCTTAGGTTGTTATACCTTAACAAGAAGACCTACGCTCTGATACCAAATGTAAGAGCAAGCGTTTCACACAAGAGGGGGGTGAATTGGGTGATACTAAAATTTTGTTGCAATTATGAGAAATTGACGGTGAATATAAAGCAGTAAAGAGTAAGGAGAAATATCACCGAAGTGTACACCGGGAGTTATACTGGTTCGGCCACAACCACTTTGACCTACGTCCAGTCCTCAGAGCTTCTCTGAGAGTTTCACTATAACTTCCAAGATTCAGTGGGTTCTTGGCACCACAGTACAAGCAAGTTCCTTCACCTGGACACTCGCTCCCCCTTACAAGTTGTAATCCAATCCCAACTCAAGGTTCCACAACCTTAAGTTATCTCAATAACAAATATTGAGTTTGAATGAAATATCTCTCTTACAGAGTAAATGATAATCACTGAAGCATAGAAATACAATTTCAACGTGAAAACAGAGCAATGAACTTAATGATACGTTCGTATGTGTGCTTGGTTGTTGTTTCTCTGTTTGAAGGTTCCCATATATATAGGTATGTTGTTGATGACCGTTGGAACATTTCCTTTTGTCCGTTGGTGAGTGCGCAGCCACTATTGACTTTTCAAGTTTTTGAAAAATATCCGTTGGCGGTGGTTGGCATTTGAACGTTTCTTTTGACTATCATCTCTTGATATGATTTCTTCATTGTTTCTCTGTAAATAAACTAAGAATACTAATACAATGAAAGGTTAATCATATAGGAAACAATATAATGAAAGTTTGAATGATTTCCAAATTTCTGGGTATGCTTACTCGAGTAGCTCCTCGAGTAACCCTTGAAGTTTACTCGAGTAGCTCCTCGAGTAACATCGTGAAATCATTGTTCAACTGCAAGTCAATGAATAAATATAAGATTACTCGGGTAGTGCATGGAGTAAACTAAATTTCATACCTTTGGGAATAGTTATTTACTCGGGGTAGCTACTCCAGTAATGCTTTTGCAATTTCATAGCTTACTGGGGTCACACCTCGAGTAATCCAAAAAATCTTTTGATTACTCGATGCTCTACTCCAATAACGTTGGCAGGATTTCAATGCCGAGAGCAATTACCTTGTTACTCAAGTAGGGACTCGAGTAATGCATTCATTTTTGCATAGGTTACTCGGGTAGCTCCTCGAGTAACTAAGACTTTTGAGCATGATTTACTCTGGTAATGACTTGAAGTTTACTTTGAGAATATTTGTGCATACTGGGGTACTTACTCGAGGAACCCACTTAAAATAAACCATGAAAAACTTGTATACTAGAGTAAGTACTCGAGGAAGATGAAATAAAGAGAGATCAAATTAATCGGGTAGCAACTTCAAGTTTTTCACTTACCTTAGTGTGTTACTCGAGTAGCTCCTCGAGTAACATTGGCAGTAGTACAAAGTACCGAGAGTTACATATTTTCAGAACAGAGTTACTCGAGTAGCTCCTCGAGTATCATGGGGAAAACTTGAAGGCAACTGGAAGTTTTCACAGGTTTACTCGAGTAGCTCCTCGAGTAACATTAGTAGTGGTACAAAATGCCGAGAGGTCCACATTTTAGGAAACATAGGTACTCGAGTAGCTCCTCGAGTATCATTTGGAAAACTTGAAGGCAACTGGAAGTTTTCACTTGGTTACTCGAGTACCGCCTCGAGTAACATTGGCAGGCCGAGAGCACCTTAAAAATACTTACACTATTACTCGAGTACCTACTCGAGTAACGTTGGCAGGTTACTGGAAGGTGTCTCTGGTTACTTCAAGTTTTGTCTCATTACTCGAGTAGCGCCTCGAGTAATGCCTTAGAAAACTTGCTTCTCATCAAGTTTCTCAGCATTTTCTCATGGCCTTTCTTCATTACTCCAATGCTTACTTCAAGTGATGCTTGTTCCTGTCATTACTTAGTTCAAGCTTGTTTATTAACTATTTCCTTTTCAAAACATACTTTTGTTATCATCAAAACATGAGATCTAACAACAGGGACCTCGCCAAGTAAATTTAGGTCTTGATGCACCCAGATCCGAAAGTCCACAGTCCATGATTCTGTCTCGAAACCACGCCATCCGATTGTTATTACTGCCAGCTCCTCCTATTCTTTCCGATCCCACCATGATATTGTTGAAATCGCCTATTACCACCCATGGGTTTACCATTCCCAGTGAGATAGCTTGTAATCTTGCCCATAGCACACTGCGATAGTTAGAGTGAGGGAGAGCATAAATCGCGGTCATTCTGAATTCTGGGATCCCTACTATGGCGCACTTCAAGTCCAGGAATTGCCTATTGTCTTCTAGAATTGTAATTTGGATCAGGTCACTTCTCCATATTGCTACCAGGCCTCCTGAGTTACCTATACTTGGGACCATTTTCATACTATCATAGCCCAAGGTAAGAAGAGGGCGAAACTTTCTTTCATCAGAGCATCTAGTCTCTGCTAGGATGATCAAACTTAGCTTTGGCCCATTGATGACAACTTTGATGTTATGTAAGAGGCCTCTTCCACAAGAGCCTCTTGTATTCCAATATAGGATTTTATCCATAAAAACAACATTGGTTTATTTAAGGTATCCACCAAACAACTACTAGTATTGGGTCTCAGGGACAAAGGACCCAATACTCTGACTGCTCACTAGCCTTTCTTGTATTTGCAGGCTTGTTTCACTTGGCCCAACATCCATTAATTCAAGGTCCATTTTGTTTGGCCTTATTTCCCCTGGTTCAATAACCAAGGGATTGTTTGCCTCAGCACCTTCAACTTGTGATGGTTTTCCTTGCATGTGGTCCCCACCTATATTCAAGGCATTCTCTTGTCTATTCTCATTTTCCTGACAGTCATTTTGCTCTCCCATGGTAATGCTCAATATTTTCTCCTCCTTGCCATTGGCGACTCCCGACGTGTGACGTGTCCCTTTTTCAATTTTTCCCCCTGCTCTGTTTTAGCACGATCTCCTGCTGTCCCCTTAGTGCGTGCTCAGCATCCTCAATTTCGTTACTGCTATACCTCGTACTACTGCTACCCTTTTTGGCCTTATCTGATCGTGTCTTCTTCGTACGGTGCTGATCAATTCCTGTGGCCACCACCTTCTTCCCCTGTGCATTATCCATAATCTTCTGATAATCCTCATTATTTTTCTCAATCATTTCCTCTTCCGTTGCAAGCACACTGAATCTGGAATTATTCTTCAGTTGGCCAATGGTTCCTTCCTTCGCTTCCTTCATCTTCCGTTGCCTTTTAGTTCTCTGCACTACCTTCCAAACACCATCGGTATTACCAATCACATTCCCCTGTTCCTCTTGCCCGTTGGTAGATTCCTTCCCAACAGGTTGTTTTGCTACTTCCGACGCCTTCTTCGCTGGGCAAACTTCCTGATGGTGCCCATACACTCCACAATTGGTGCACAGCAAATGCGACCTTTCATACTCAACGTAATAATCTTCCCCATCAAGGGAGAATCCTGACATAAGCTGTTTTCCTAACTCCACTAGCACGCAAATTCTTGCAAAATGTCCTCTCAGCTGGCAAGATGTGTTCATGTCAACCTTAATAGTTTGCCCAATTCTGTCACCAATAATGGTTAAAGCCTCCTTATCATAGTATTCTAAGGGAATTTTTGGCACTCTCACCCACACTGCAACTTTATCTATGGAGGCCTTATGTGGTTTGAAATTTGCCTCCCAAGGTTTCACTGTAAGATAGTGATCATAAATCATCCAGGGTCCACCAGTAAGTGCATTAAAGTAGTCCTCCTTGTTTGAAAGTTTCACTACATAGTAGCCATGGCCAACATTGATCAGGTTGATGATCCCTTTTCTCGCCCACATAAGCTGCAACCGAGACTCCAACGCTTTATATCCGATGCTTCTTCCCAGTAGCTTGACTATGACTGCCTTATTCCATGCTCTATACAAAAGTTTTTTCAGTTTGTTAGAGAAAGTGAAACTTGGAAAATTCTTTGATGGATCTTCACTAGTTTTGTATAGTTCCTCTTCGTCAGAAGGTTGATCCTTTATTGAATCATCCGACAATGCATCTTCCTCATCTTCCATGTCATCTTCAGACAGTTCTTCTTCCCTTCTTGCACCCTTCAGCTTTTCAACGAAAGACATTTCAAGCAGGCTAATGTTGCTCTGAGCGCCCAGCTGTGACCAATGACCCTTTAACACAGTCCCATGATCTTCATATGACCCATCTTTAATTTTCTTCGAGCTTCAAGCAATCAAGTCGTCCTCTTCATTGGACGGTGGGACTAGAGAATCCTTCTTTCTAGAGAGAACTATCGCCATTTTGAAACTATCTTTTATCTTTTAACAAGATTTTCTTTCTTTGATTCAAAACCAACTTTTGTTTGGTCATTTCCTTGGAAACATAGTCGGGCTCAATCACAATCACGAAGGAGACAGTTTTTAGTTTTTTGGGCTCCGACAAAACCCGACCACAAAGGAGATGTTCTTGTCTGGGAAGCCCAGAAAAATTTACTTTTTAAAGCACCTTCCATTAATTAAAGATTAACTTTTAAAAAATAATTTTTACGATTTACTAATGAGGTAAGTGAGATAAATGTGAGAGGATTTTTTTCTCATCTTGCCGATAAGGGCTTCTGAAACTATAGGTTGACTGTTTCCCAAACATGCTAGGGTCATTTAAAAGTACTTCAAAAACAAACAAACAATTTGTTGTTGGAATCAAATATGCCACTTTGATCTTATTTATAAGTTTAAGTTACCTAATTTTTACATGCTAAAGCTAGTTAGCTAAGTTAATAAATATGGATTAAGTTGCTAAAAGTTTCCAATTTTACCTTCATTTATGAATAGATATTTTTCACTCATTTCTTCTCTCTCTATCTTTAATAAAAATAAAATTGTAATAATCTCATTTATTACTTTGAAAATAGAATTATGTTAAGGACCAATTTTTTTTTTCTAAATTGGATTTATAAATAGGATTAGAGTGATTCCAATTGCATCATTATTTTTCTTTTTTCTTTTTTTGGATTACGCCACTTGAAGTATTATTACTTATTAGTGATAAATAGGCTCTCACGCACAACCTCAATGCCTGTATCATTTTTGACCTGATGTCAAAAGATATCATTTTTTCGTGATGAGTTTTTCTTTTGAAAATTTTGATAATATGTGTCTATGTAGAAGGGTTTAATGTCCTAGCTGTGTTTGTTATTTTTATTCAGTTCATTGATATAATCATAGTAAGACAAAACTTAGATTGAGTGTAACATTCCAAATTTTATACACTAAAATTTCTTATATTAAAGAGAATCAAATGGTGAATTAAAGAGCACACGAAATGATAAAATAATGCAATTAGTGCTCACACACAATATGGTTAAGTTTGAAACACAAATTGTAAAACGTGGATTTGTTGCTAGTGTGTTTTCCTGCCTAGCAGTCTGGTTGTCTGATGGTTTTCGATAATCACAATATGTCCAATGAATGTGAAAATTTTCAGTATAAAAGTAGACTTATCAAACTTTAATTTGATAAGTCATATGAGTCACTTGGAATTGTACAGAAAGAGTTATATATTTTTGAAGTTAGCCTAGTAAAACTGGTAAGTTTCTGTGATAGCGTCCAAAAATGAAAATTTTGGGAATTATGAACTTCCAATTGGCTAAAGGCTATATTTTTTTTTATTAAAAATAGACTTAATAAAGGTCACATAGCCTTTGGAACCACACTAATTAGATCTCTATAAATAAAGATATGAATTTTCAAACTTGGATGAAAATTTTGCCAAATTTCCAGCAAGATGAGAAAATGGCAAAAATGTATGGGCAAATTAATCATTTGGAGACATAAAAATTAGAAGCCAATATTTTCCCTTTCTTCATGATGTTGGACATCCAAGTAGAGGAGCAAGAAGAGGATTTAAATACTTGGTTCAAATTAAAAGAAAGAAGAAGCAATATTGGCCAAGTAAAATGAGTTGAAAAGTCAATCTTCTCATGCTACTTGACAATTTAATTTTATTGTTTGATGAGGTGGGAAATATGATATTTTGAGAGATCATTTATCTCTTCTTTTGCCAACATTTCGTCCAACATAAGAAGGCAAAGAGAGAGTATTTGAAAAGTCAAATGAAAAAAAAAGAAGAAAAAGCAAGTGACATGTGATAAAATTGTCATTAAAATAATATTTATTAAAAAGGTGGATGATGATATTTTTAAGATCATCTATCCTCCTTCACAAAGCCATATTTCTGCCCGCAACAAGAACCAAAAGAGAGAGAGTGTGTGTTTGAGAAAACAAGAGCAAGTGAAAGCTCAAGTGAATTAAGAGGCAAACAAGATAAGATTAATAGTAAAATTTGTGCGTTCTTGCCTTCAAACTCTTGTAAACTCTCTCTAATCTTCAGATCCTTCTTGAAATCATACAAAGCAAGAAGAAAAGAAAGGGAAAAGGAGAGAGAAGGAGGGCGCTTTAGAGAAAAAGAAGAAGAAGAAATCAAGGTAAGCTTGAAAGCTTGTCTTCTCTTAATGACTTATACTTGTTATTGGTGTTGTGGTTGGTTTGTTGATTTGTTTTGGTTGTTTTTGTAATTTGGGATAACCAAACCCTAAGGGGAGATGCTACCCAAATTTGGATTAATCATGTGGGAAGTGTAATTAAGTGGTTAAATAAGTAATTAGAGGTAAAAAGAAGGTGGTTAATTGAATGGAATAAAGAAATTCCATTTTCCCTAATTTATTGTGATTTTCGTCCAGATCTGTTTTGGCTGTGTTTGGATTGAATGTTGGTATTTTTTTATTATTCCATTGTTTTTAGAAGGAAAAATTGTGTAGAAATATATGAGTTCATGATTTTTGGATGTTTGTATGCAAATTTGGAAATTTTTTAAGTTGAAAGTAAGTGTTGGTTGATTTGATCCCTGGAGGTAGTGTTGTTATAACATATTTTTCGTGGGCCAAACCTAGTCCAAATGTTATGAAACTTTACAAGATTAAAGTAGATATGTAGAGCTTTAATTTGGTGGGTAGAACATGATTTTTGGATGAGTAGATTAAGAGATATGATTTTTCAAAGTTGTGCCCTGTTTCTGGAAGAAAATCTGAAACAGGGGAAGTTTGATGAATTTATGGGAATAATGCGATTGTAATGACCAACTTTGGGTATTTTTTCATGAAAATACACTTAGAGAGTTGTACATAGGCATTGGAATCAGCTAATTTGGAATTTTCTAAAATTAACTATAATTTTCCAAAGTCGACCGAAAATCTGCCAGTTTTCTGGAAAACAGTAAAACTGCATTGTGTAAAGTTGTATTGTGTAGAAATTGCTGAAACTATGATAGATAATCAACAAACTGTGATTAAAGGTAGCAATAGTTTAAGTAATAACTAGTTACTTGTCACTTTAATTTATAAGAAATTGCACTAGCTCGAGCCGGAACCAAGATTTTGAGCAGACAAGTAGAGCAGGAAAAGGCAATTCCGGGTAGTAACTCTATCTTTAATACACTATGTAAATTGTTTATATGCTTTGTATATGTCATATTCTATAATATGATTACTGTATTGCCGAGTAGAGCATTGTGATAGTAAACACATTTATAGAGGTTTGCGGATAGTGGAGAAGTAGCCCCGACTCATGTGCACATTCGGTGTTGTTTGTATTATTATTATGTTGCATTACATGATGTATATCATATTTATTTGTCATATTGTAAAAGACTGATTGTATGTTACTACTGAGATTCTTTCGAATCTCACCCTTTTCATAAATATATAAAGTTTTTAGCAGCAGGCAGCGATTCAAGAGGCAAAGGTGTACTTACCAACAACTGATGGTTCTGGTACAGATCAATCAAGATAGTTAGTTATTTGAAGACCTTTTTATTATTTAAGATATGTAACTATTGTGAATACACCCTGTTGGGATTTCTGTAATATAATCATGTGCATTTTATTAGTATATTTATGTTATTCCTATGTGTTAACTGAACTGCGTAATTACTATTCTGATTAATATCGATATAAGTTGTTTGTAAGACACGACCTTACATTGGGTGTATTAAAATCATGTCCATTGTTCCCATCAAATTCCGCCACCTATATTATTTTTTCCCACAAGTACTTAGCCCCTAAATGGTCCCGTGAAGCAAATAGGACGCATGGCATGAGCTGATTAGAACAATGGACTTGATACTTTTTAAAAAACTTGACTTAAAGGTTTGCTCACCATATTATTCCCCCTTCTAAAAGATTTCTTAATGAGCTATGGCCAACAGAACCTTTGCATTTTTAAATAGACTTTTCTATATGCTCAAATGACATTTCTTTCCTTACATCTAACATTGAAATTTAATAATGACATTTTATCCGTCAAATTATCCTAATTATTGGAATTTATCTATTTAATTTCACATGCAACATACGAGGAGGAATTTTACTTTATTGCAATGAATCACAATTATGTCCCCACAGGCATGGTTTAACTTATTACAAACATATGAAAGACGTGTTTGGAAACACATTTGCCAAAACAAAAATCATGGTTTGGTAGAAGCAATTATTGGATAAACATGATTATGATTTCCAATATTTGTAAGAGATATCACGATTAAAAGTTGAGAAACTTCTTCTCTTTCAGACTTTCCACAATCTCCTTAATAGACACTTCCAATGGAATAAACTCAATTCCTAACGTCTTTGCCTTTTCTTTGGAAACCTGAAACTTTGGCGTCACGGGATCGTCCATAACAAACCTAACATGTTCATCGAACAACCAATAAAATAAATTAGCAAAAACCAGTAAAAAAAAAAAATTGAACCAAAATATATAACCTGCATATATATGAATAGCGAATGCTCAAGCCAATTGGTTCATAAAAATTGACTGAAGGATCAAAATCAGAAGCCATTATCATCAATCCTGAGGAACGAATGATTATTATCAGCAAATTTAAATAAATCCCTCATTCTTCATCATAGAAAAAAAAAAAAAAAAACAGTAAAACCTTTCTTTCATCCACAAAGAACAAATGTTATATGGAGTGAATCTAAGTACTAGATTCTCCTCTAGTTTAAATAGAAGGGTATGGTCTTTGGTCAGTATAAATGATGCAGAAAATGACTGTGAAACAAAAAACTAGATTTACAGGTAAAAAAACGAAAACTAGATCTTACAGTCTCAAAATTTTCAGGTTCAAGCTCATCAAGGGGAGATGAAAATAATGGAAAATGACACAAAACACTTCTTTTGAAGGCTAGAGGAAAGGAATCAACAAAGAACTAATTAAAGGCAATGAGTAGAACTATTAACACCAGTGTTGTGACTTGGTAGATATTCCATTACGTGCTAAATGCATGAACAAACAAACAACATGGGCTGAGTTGTTTGATGCATCTAAAGATGCCAATATGAAAGAAAATTCTGGGTTGTTTGTGAAGAAACTCTTGTTGTTTACTTGTTTCTTTCCTTTAGGATAAGAAATTGCCCACCCCTCATAAATATGTATCACTTATGCTCTGTAAGTTTTAGGGCATACTTGAAAGTTGAAAGTACAGTGAAGCAACTCTATTACCCACAAGAAACCAAATCACAGTACGGACTCAGTTTAAGCCACACACAAATACACAGAGGAAGAGAGGAGAGAATAGTTCTTAGAGAGAGTTTCATCTGAGAGGAGAGGAAGAGAGTTTAACTCGACTCTGGTGGTCACACTTTTGCATTCACACATGATCCCCCATTCTCCTCATCCCATAAATTTTTCTCTTGCTTGGCTGTGTAACTCCCTCTTCAATTAAAGGGATATATTATGTATATTATACCCATACTTTGCTCTATTTCTGTTTGTGACCCAATTAAAATGGGTTTGGGTCCTAATCCACCAAGGGTGGACTAGGTATAGCCAAACACGTTCAGACTTCAATAAAGAAAATCTCAGCTTTAATCTTTAGATTTGGTTTAGTCATTACAAAGATCAAAACTGACTTGGTTTGTCCAGTTGCTTAAGGCAATGGGCATTATCTCTTCAAGCAGAAGAAACAAGAACATTTTATGCATGTTGCTATAGCAGGCAGTAATTCATTGGTCTCATAATCACATAATTAGTGGAATCCAATTTGCTTTGTGCGAGTGTGTATGTGTGTGCAGATATGAATTGTGGAAACAGTTTATGAAGATTTCAAGTCAAAAGTTATAGCACTAATGGAATTATGGAAACAGTTGACTTACTTTTCAGGAAGTGGTAATGTTGGGTACAATTCATGTGAAATCTTTACAAAATCTGAAAAGTGTGTCACAGTCTCAACCAAGCAATATCTTCCACTAGCTGAAGAAATCTCAAATGCTTGAGTATGAGCATTTGCAACATCTTTTACATTGATCCATCCGGCAGCTAAATTCGGAGATGTTTGTGCACCTGCACCAAAAAAGCATGGCAAGCCTTTATAAAAAGGCAACACAGTAATATTTGTCTAGGACCCAAATCATGACGTCCAGTCGACCAAGAGTCCTGGGAACAATAATAAATTAAATCGATATTCAATCAGATTTATTAATAAAGAAATTTATTGACATAATGACATTAAAGATTGAAGTGGGAAAATAATGCTTAGGTTAAGACTATAACTTGTTTTCTGTCAAAAGCAAAACCTTAGTTCTGAACCAGCATCTCATGTCTTCCATGTGCTAAGCAGAAAATGAGGATTCAAGTAGCAGTCTCCTTCACATTTTTTCCTTTGAATGAAATTGTTATAATAGTATTAGCGTATATTTCTTCTTTATTTTTTTGGACTATACAAGTAGCATATTTAACTAGAGCCGGGAATTCGGGACGAGCCCGTCGGGCCGGCCCGTTTAGGCCCGAGCCCGTCAAGGGCCGGGCCTATGATTTAGAGGCTGAAAATGGAAGCGGGCCTAAAAGAACCGGCCCTATAGGGCCAGCCCTGAAGCCCTGCAGGCCGGCTCTTTTAGGCCTGTTTAATATTTTTTTAAAATAAATTAATAAATATAATATAATTATATCAAATTATCAATATGAGAGACACCTAAGTTCCTAATAGAGTATTAATAACAGGCAAATACTTATTAATTGATTTGATTTATTTTATTTTCTACAATGTTTTATTCATTTAAACTTAAAAAAAAAGGCTAATTTGGACATTAGATGATTATTTTAACTAAAAATTTATGAGTTTTAAAAATAATATATACTAATTTAAAGCAAAATAATAAATAAATTGTAAAACTTTAAAAAAAAATTTTTGAATTAAAATGAGTTTAAGCCCGTGAAGGGCCGCGGGCTTAAAAAATATGGTACTTTTTAGGAAACGGGCCGGCCCGTTTAGGCCGAGCCCATGAAGGGCCGGGCCGGCCTGTTTTCCCAACTCTAATTTAACACAAGCCACCCTTTGTTAGAACCTTTGTTAGGAAAATTTGAGAGAACCAGACCCCAAAAACTACCTCATTAGATTTGAGAACCGTAAATTCCTATAAAAAACTCATCATAATAGGGAGGGAATCAGAGAGAGAACTCGGGCGCGGGGAGGGGGGGGATCATACAAAGGATTCAAAACTCAGTTCTTATTCCATGATTCCAGATGATCTGATTACAGTAGCCCCTAACTCATATGTAGCCATTGGATCACTAACATTCCTAATTGCCTATTATACCTTTTACTAACTTCCTCTTATTATATTTACACGTCATCTTGCCTCTAACAGCCTTTTCCATTCATTATGTGTGAGGAAGCAATGTTCATTCAGCTCAAGGATACCCAATAAAGAGCATTATTGTACTATCTAATCTAGTAGTTTTATTTTTTTGGTGAAACCAAATTTAGCGGTTAGCTAAATGCCATGATTCCAACATACATACTATACAAGACAACACTATTTTCAATGAAATCATTATAATCCTTAGTTTTTATCCCAAAGTACAATTTTTGTAAGTCAGCAACAACAATTTGACCCAAATTCCCCTTTCAATTATCAAAAGGCAGACAAAGTACTTCAGTTGAAGAAGATGAAGTAATCAGGATACTGACAAATTACATACAAGGACTCCCATACAGCATGAACCATGTGCACATAAAAAAATTACCAGTTAATAGCCTTAAAACTGTAGCAGAAGAGTCATTAAGTGATGGTTGCAAGAGTGGTCCTAGTACGATTGATGGGTGAATAACTACCATGTCAATGTTGTTTTCTTTGACAAATTTCCAGGCAGCTTCTTCAGCCAATGTCTTGGAAAGCGCATACCAGAGCTGTAATAGCAGAAGGAAATTGAAGAGGACTGCGAAATAATAAGCATTGGCAAACATGGTATATTCATACATTTGAAATTCGAACAAGCACATTAGTGTAATCAGCAGAAATTGTCCAGGGCATACAAGTTTAAGAATACAAATATGTTTTTTTCTGAAAAGAATCAAATAAAACTGCTGAAGCAGTTTTGACAAGGTTAAGGTGCATTCTCTGCATTGCAGTTATACAATGATTTGACTTCAGTCATAAATGCAATAATGGGCAGAATGGAGTTCCAAGGAAACATTGGAAACTTGAAATCTCAACTCAACAGCATTCATTACAATCACAGAATGAAAACTTTAGTTTCAGTGTTAGTCTAAGAAATATGGCACATACCTTGACCTCCCTGCAAAATTCAGGCTTTGAAAACCATGTCTCATCAACTACGACTTCAGGAGATCTAGGTTGTCCATTACGTAACATTGCAGCCATGGAAGATGTTAAAACAACTCGGTTTAGAGATGGCAATTTTGCACATGACTTTAGAAGATTAACAGTTCCCTTGACAGCCGGGTCAATAAGTTCAGTCTGCAATGAAGAGAGCTACAGTTAGAGACTAAGAAACAAGGCAAGGTTTTATTTATTTATTTATTTATTTTATGGAACACAACAAAATGCTAACTTAAATGGTTGACAGACTCAAATCAGGCTTTGTCACGGTACTCTATTATTTGTATTGTAATTTGCTAAATCTCCCAAATTTTCCCAGTTTTGAATAAGGGGTTAAGGTGCAAAAATACCCATGAACTTTCTTCAAAAGTGCATCCAACACCATAAACTTTTTTTAGGTGCAAAAATACCCATGAACTTCTCAAAATGGGGCAAAAATGTCAAACCGTTAATTAGTACAAACTTCCGTTTTGGGGGACCCACAATTTTATTTTTTAAGGTGCAAAAATACCCATGAACTTTTCTAAAAAGTGCACCCAACACCATACAATTTTTTCTGGGTGCAAAAATGCCCATGAACTTTTCAAAAGTTTATGGTGTTGGGTGCACTTTTTAGAAAAGTTCATGGGTATTTTTGCACCTCAAAAAATAAAATTGTGGGTCCCACAAAACGGACGTTTGTACTAATTAACGGTTTGACATTTTTGCCCCATTTTGAGAAGTTCATGGGTATTTTTGCACCTAAAAAAAGTTTATGGTGTTGAATGCACTTTTGAGGAAAGTTTATGGGTATTTTTGCACCTTAACCCTTGAATAAGACATTAAAAAATTGCAAGAATTGAGTCTCACTTTCTAAGATTACCAAGCGAACTAATATGATAACTAAACTAGGTACTGGTATTTGCAGAGGGACAGAGCAAACAAAAGGCTTAAAACATTTATTTAGATTATTTTGTGTTGTATGACCTAAATATGTGAGAAGAGTTTTATTTCATAAAGTGCAAAAGTGACTTTCAGATGTGATCCCAAACACCCACCAAAAAAGAGTGCTTTGTTGCAGGTCAAGCACTATAAAGTATCTATCAAATTTAGAATGATATGAACCTGTGGGTCATTGGCATCTAAAAAGCTGGGAGAGGCAGTGTGAAATACACCCTCACAACCCTCAACAGCAAGGTCAAAGCAACCTTCTTCCAAAAGGTTTGCTTTAAACAGCTTCAGCCTCTCCTTGGCTCCATCAAGCTTAAGCAGATGATCTACCTTCTTGGGATCATCTGCAGAGAGTTACCAGAAAATCACAAATTTATTACTCTAAAATTTGCAGAATAGCATATAAGAAACAAAAAGAAAAAGAAAAGCAAAATTGGGGGAAAAAAAGAACTGATTCATACTAAAGAAATGGGAACCCACACCAAATCTAACACACATGCACAGATTAATCTCCATCCTCCAGTGTTGAGATATGCCTTCACAACAGAAGGCATCTAGGATCAAGCCTCTCTTGGTACACCATTCCTTAAATTTCTTATTGTCAAAGTACTTATACTACTGTCCTACAACATGCAGCAAACTTGTATAGGAATATGGATATAGATGTAGTATATATCAACTTTAGGATGTAATTGACTATCTATTTGAAAAACCAAAATTATTTCTCTCAATCTCATTTACAGTGGATTTATCGTGTGATGTACTAACCTAACCGAACCAGAATTGAGATCAAAGCATGAAGACAAGTAGAAGCAAAATTAAGGAATACTCACTAAGATCACGTACAGTGGCATTGACAGAGTAACCACGAAGAAGAAGAAGCTTGACGAGCCACGAAGCAATATAGCCAGAAGCACCAGTGACGCAAACCACCTTTCCGTTTCCGGCGTTAACGTTGGTGCTCATTCTCTTTCCTTCTTCTTTTTCTTCTTCAATTTGTTCCCTTTCCTTTTTTGCTCTGTACTAAGATCGTTTGACATTAATCGATTATTCGAGTGATCTTGGCCTCACTTCTTGTCATTACGCTCTTGCTTGCAGCTACACTACACGACTTAAACAAATATTTTCTCTCTTGATGTCGCTTTTGACGAGTAAACAAATCTCACCAGTTTTCTGTGATGCTACAATTGCCGAATGCCATATTTGCTCTACTCTCCTCTTTTGGATAAAGCGGGCACCTGTTTTAGCAGAAATTTTACCCGTGCAGTTGTTGGTCAAAGTTATCAAGAGACAAGCTCCATTCATAGAAGTTAATTGAGAATTGGATTTGGGGTAAATATAAAATACTAATATACTTTGTATCTCTAATTTATATTTTTTAATTCATTTTATCTTTTAAGTTTATATATTTTTTAAAAATATTTATATTAATTACATACGATTTTCTATTAAATAATAATTATAATGAAAGATGGTATTTTTTCCGTCTCTAAATATAAGCTTTAAATAATTGTTTTTTTAAATCAAGAAAGTAGTTTTTTTTTTTTTGTATAAATCAAGAAAGTAGTTAAAAGAGGGAACCTATTTTAACATTGCTGGCCCAGTAGTATAAGTAATTTTCTCTTTTTTGGGTTGGTTCTTATATAAGCTTTTTTTTTTGTCTTAAAATTTAAATTACTTTTTTTTTTTTGCCAAGTAGTATAAATACATATTTTTATATTAATAAACTATTAATTCTCTTTCATTCAATCAGTTATTACTTGTATCTCATATTTTATACTCATTATCTCTCATATTTTTTATTCATTCTCTCCCCTATGCTCTTTTTAAAAATAGGGGTATATTTGAAAAAGACATGAAATTTTTGACACATTTATTGTTTTTAACTAATTTTAACCCCCCAATTTATTTTGCACAATTTGAAAAAAAAATAATTCTTATAAAATGTAGCGGAGGGAGTACTGCGCTATGCCTAGATATAAATTACTGCTGGAGGAAAAATTTGTTTTAAAATATAAGTTATTTGTAAAATAATTAATTTTTTTTTAATTTTACTCCTATTTAATTTTTATTGAGAAGAAAGAAAGAAAAGAGAGAGGTGTAAAAATCATTTGTAAAATAGAGAAAAGTAAAAATAGAATTTAATAATGGCAAATGTAACAAATTTTATCAATTAGTTTTAAATATAAGACTCTAATATACTTTGTCACCCAATTTATATTAATTTTTTAATTTACTTTATCTCCAAGATTTATATTACCCCCCCAAAGTATCCTTATTAACTGTACACATTAAAAATTTTCTATTTAACAAAAGTCTTGATGAAAGATGATATGTTTAGAAAACTAATATATATTTGTTACAAATAATTAATTTCCTCAATCTACCCTAAATAGTCTAGCAACTCTTACATTAAGGAGAGAGGAGATAGTAACATTTTTGGAATTATTTAACCAGCTTTGATATTCCCCCTATCTTTAATATGAGACATATTTAAAGATTTGATTTTGATAATAAATATAAGACAAATTTATTTTATTTATCAATATTTTTCTAATTTACCTCTATCGATACTCCCTCAACAATAATTAAAAAGAAAAGGGAAGGATGGAACTAAGGGAGATGACTAAAGTGTTTTAGAAAAAAATACATATCATATTATTTAATTAATCTAATTTTTTTAGTCCAATTAAATTAAATAAATACATTTTATATTATAGATACGAAAGAGTAAATGGCATTTTGGATTTGTTTAAAACATGCGCATTAAATTTGATAGCTCATTTTATGTATTGTTGGCCCTACTCAGTTTTGTTGGAAGGTTGACCCCTATGGTTGGTAACCGTTGCGAATTCAACAAATGAATTTCGGCGAAGAATTGGTTGATGGGCTTGTGGTTTGTTTATACTTTGGGCTTTAAAGGCCTTAGGCCCATTTGTGTTTCAGGATCCCTGTACTTCTGCTTCCGCTATGCTTAATCATGCAGTTTAATAAAGTGGTTTAAATTATTTACAAATAATAAGTATATTTGAAATAAATTTTTCTTTATAAGTATGTCAATAAGGGGTAAATAAGAAAAAGAAATAGAATAAAGGGTTAAGGAGTAAAAATACCTATAAAATTTTCTCAAAAATGTATCTACCACCATAAACTTTTCTTTGGTGCAAAAGTAACCATAAACTTTTAAAAGATGGGCAAAAGTGACACTTCCGTTAAAACTAACTAATGACCATTAACTCCAATGCAAAAGTACCAAAATACCTCTATCTAAAGAAAAGGTTAAGGGTAATAATACCGATAAATTTTTTTCAAAAGTGCAAAAATACCTATAAACTTGTTTCAAAAGTGCATCCACCATCATAAAATTTTTTCTTAGATAGGGGTATTTTGGTATTTTTGCACTGAAGTTAACGACCGTTAATTAGCTTTAACAAAAGTATCACTTTTACCCCTCTTTTGAAAGTTCATGGTTAATTTTGCACACAAAAAACGTTTATGATGATAGATGCTCTTTTGAAAAAAGTTTATGGATATTTTTGCCCTTTAACCCTAAAATAAATATAGGTATCACAAACTTTCTATTAATTAATGCAACACATCATTTATAGAAAAAAACTCATTAAATATTCAGAAAACTCTTGTTGGACTCTTATAAAAAAGACTAAGACAATTATACTTTATTACAATCCTTGTATCACAATTATATCCGCACAAACATGGTTTAAATTAGGATTAAGGTGCACTTTTAGCAACAAAGTTTTTCGCCTTGAAAGTCCGACACAATTAAATTTCTAAGTGTGTAAAAGGCAACACAATATTTTAAAATAATGCAATTTTAGCAATTCCATTAAATTAATTCAAACATCCATTATAAAGCTAGCAGGAGAATAAGTGGGTCCTATATGAAAAATGCGACAGACATTTAAATTAATTTAATGCAGTTATTAAAATTGTTCTGTTTTTTAAAAATTGCATATACTTTTGCACCATTTAAAATTTAATCGTGTCAGACGCTCGTGATAAAAAACTTCGTTATTAAAATTTTACCTTCATTCTTTAAATTATTACAAAACATACGAAAGGCATATTTAAAAACACGTTTGCCAGAGGTTTGGCAGAAGCTAATCCTTCGGTAAACATGATTAAACTTAAAAGTTGAGGAACTTCTTCTCTTTGAAGCTTTCCACAATCTCCTTAATGGACACATCTAATGGAATGAACGCAATTCCTAATGTTTTGGTTTTTTCTTTGGAAACTTGAAACATTGGCGTCAAGGACTCATCCATAACAAACCTAACAAGTTCATTGAAAACCCAAGAAAATAAATTAGCAAAAATCAGGAAAAAATTGAACCAAAATATTTAACCTGGATATATATAGCGAATTCATAAGCCATTTGATGCATAAAAAATAACTGAAGGACTGAATTAGAAGAATTTTTCATCAATCTTAGGGAACAGATGATCACTACTATCAGAAAATTTAAATAGGGTTAAAGGGCAATTTTGCCTCGGATGTTGTCACCGAGGGGCAATTTTGTTCCGGAAGTTTTCTAGGGGATATTTTGCCCTAACCATTATCCCAGTTAATTTTAATCGTTAGTTGACCAATATGCTGAGCTGATAGTCTACATTTCGCCCAAGTCATTTTTGTTAAGGTACAAATTTGCCCTAGAAATCCATGTCATTTGCTTCATTTCTTTCAAAGTTAGATTTAAAACTTTTGGGACAAATTTACACTTTAACAAAAAAGAAAAAAGTGACATATGGACTGTTAACTCATCATATTTGATCAACTAACTGTCAAAATTAACTGGAATAATGGCTAGGTCAAAATTACTCCCTTTTTTATACTTTCGGGGCAAAATTATCCCTTAACCCATTCAAATAAATCAGCCATTCTTCATCAAAGAAAAAAAAAATACTCCCTTCAATCCCTAAATAAGAGCTAGTTGGGGATTAGATTTGGTCTTCAATATAAGAGCTCAATCCATTTTGTCTCCCAAATTTATAATTTTGCCCCCCAACCTATCCCAATTAATTACACATATTAAAAGGGTTACCATCAAGGGATAATTTCAATGCAAAAGATGAGATTTTAGGGAAATTAGCACACATTTTTTTAATAAATAATTAACTTAACAAACTTTTTTTAATATATGTAAATTAGTCATTTAGCTCCTATATTAAGGGCCAGACGGACTAATAAAATCCCCCCTTCATCTACTACTAAAAGGGTATGGTCAACATAAATGATGTAGGACATGACTGTAAACAAAGAAGAAAAACTGCCCAATAAGGGCACAGTTCAAATTGCCCACCAAGGGCAAATTATCATGAACAAAAAAGAAAAGCTAGATGTTACAGTGTCAAGTTTTTTAGGTCCAAGCTCACCGAAGGGAGATGTTAATCATAAAATTTAAGTTGGGTGGTTTGAAAGGAGAAAGGTGACCACAATTATTTATGATAAGAACCTATCTTGTAAGGGGAAAAAAAGTTTTATGGTAGTAAATGTTGGGTTTCAAAGGGTCAATGGGAGCATTAGGTGAGGGTAGCTGAGATGAGAATACAAAGATGGATGTGTGATCATACAAGATTCGTAATGAACATATACGAGGAATAAGTTGAGTGGCATCAATTGAAGAGAAAAATTCGGACATGTACAAAGAAGCCATTGGATACGCTAATGAGAAGAGCAGATTAAACAGTATGAAGTCTATTTAAAAAGGGTAGAGGCAAATCGAAGAGAACACTCAATGAAGCTATTGAGCAAAACCTGATTAACAATATATCTAAAGTTATATACAATTATGGAATTATGGAAACAGTTGACTTACTTTTCTGGAAGTGGTAATGTTGGGTACAATTCTTGTGCAATCTTTACAAAGTCTGAGAAGCGAGCCACAGTCTCAACCAAACAATATCTTCCACTAGCTGAAGAAATCTCAAATGCTTGAATATGAGTATTTGCAACATCTTTCACATTGATGCATCCTACAGTATAATTCGGAGATGTTTGTGCACCTGCACCGAAAAACCATAGCAAGTCTTTTATAAAAATCAACACAGAAATATTTGTCTAGAATGTTATACATGGAATAGTTTTAGCTGACATTTCTTCTTTGTTTTGTTGGATTATACAAGTGGATTGGTTGATCCTCAAACTACACAACCTTCATGCAGTTATAAGCATATTTAACACCAATATTTATGTAAAAAAATAGAAAAAATTCTATAAAAATACCACTTGAATATCAAAATCCCAAAAAAGGTTATCCCAATTTCCAAAATTGCAAATCAACACTCAATCAACAAAATATAATATTAAAATGTTGGTGTTTTTACAATTGGATACACTGCTGGCGGGCAGGCTGCCGGAGCTCTAACATTTTAATAATCCATTTAAAATTAAGGGGCAAAATTGTAAAAACACAAACATTTTAATATTGCATTTTGATGATTGAGTGTTGACTTGCGATTTTGGAAATTGTGATAACCTTTTTAGGATTTTCAAATTCAAGTGGGATTTTTGTGGGATTTTCCCAAAATAAAGTAATAAAACCTTTCAAAGCATTATAATAGGAAAATATGAAAGAACTAGACCCCAAAACTACCTTACTAGGTTTGAGAATCAGAGAGAGACAAAGGAGGAGAGCACACAAAAGATTCAAAACTTAATTCTTATTTCATTTAAAAAAATATCAAGATGCTTGCAAATTGCATACCATGGCCTTCCATACAGCATTAACCTTATACACATAAAACAATTACCAGTTAATAGCCTTAAAATTGTAGCAGAAGAGTCATTAAGCGATGGTTGCAAGAGAGGTCCTAGTACTTATCCTGGGTGCATAACAACCATGTCAATGTTGTTTTCCTCTACAAATTTCCAGGCAGCTTCTTCAGCCAATGTCTTGGAAAGTGCATACCAGATCTGAAATAGTAAAAAGGAAATCGAAGAGGGTTGTGAAATACTACCTCCAATCCTTCATATAAGAGTTAGTTAGAGATTAGATTTGGTTCTAAATATAAGACCTTAACTTTATCTCTCAAATTTATAATTTTTCCTCAAAAAATCCCTATTTATTACATATATTAAGGAGTTTCTATTTAACGGTAGTCATGATGAAAGATGGCATTTTAGAAAAATCAATCAATATTCGTTATAAATAACTAATATAACTAACTTCTTTAATCTATCCAAATTAGTCAACTACCTCTTCTATTAAGGACCAGAGGTAAGCATGGCAAACATCACATATGAAATTGGAACAAATACAAGGTTAAGACTACAGAGATGTTATCAAATAAAACTGATGAAACAGTTTTGACAAGTTTAAGGTGCAATCTCTGCATCACAGTAATACAATGATTTGAGTTCCATCATAAATGCAATAATATGTAGTCTTTAAGCAAAATGAAGTTCCATGGAAACATTGGAAACTTGGAAATCCCAACTCAACAGCGTTCATTACAATCATAAAAGCCATGTTTATTAATGAAAGCCTTTGTTTGAAATATGGCACATACCTTAAACTCCCTGCAATGCTCTGGCTTTGAAATCCAGGTCTCATCAATTACGACTTCAGGAGCAAAGGGCTGTCCATTACATACCACGGCAGCCAGGGAAGCTGTTAAAACAACTCGTTTCAGAGATGGCAATTTCGCACATGACTTTAGAAGATTAAGAGTTCCCTTCACAGCCGGGTCAATAAGTTCACTCTGTAAGTGAGGAGAGCAACAGTTAGAGACAAACTTTTGAATGGTTGACAAACTTGTGATTAATTTAAACTCAATACTCATGGCAATCCTCTTTATTCTTTACATTGTAATTTGCTAAATTCCCCAAATTTTCTCAGTTGTGGATGGAACAAAGTTATGGCCCTCTCCTAAACAAGGCTGAAAGCAATACTAAAACCAGAGATAGACAACAAAGAGAGGGAAAATTTTCAGACTTATAATACTAATAAGCTGCGCAACTGAATCGGATTACAAGGGGATATGATAATCTAAGACCAACTCTTGACTACAAATTAATAAGAAACATAACAATTTTATTAAACATTTGAGAGGTTGGCACTTTGCACCCAAGGGCCAACGCCACATTTCAAAATTCTTCTCTTCCTCTCCTGCTGAACCAAGAGAAAGATTTAAAGACCCCCAAAAAATGACTCTCATACATAGCCCCCTTCTCATAAACTTCGACCATAGCAGCCCTATAGCCAACCTAGTTTTCTATTTCTTTCTCAAAAAGACCAACGAAAAGTTTCTTTCCCTTATCATGTATTTTCCTAGGCTTCCAAAAGTGGTCCTAACAAACACTAAAAAATTGCAAGATTTAATACTCACTTTCTAAGAGTACCAGGCAAACTAATATGATAACTCAACTAGATACTGCTTTTTAATGAGGGACATGGCAAACAAAAGGCTTACTCTCTCTGGTCGATAATATAGGGCACTTCTAGAAGGAAGGCATGGTTCAGAATACAAGTCACCTTTAATTTATATAATGCTTTTTTTCTTGTTTTGCCCCTGTGATTAATACTCACTTTCCAATTTTGACCATCCCACTTATTATATCCCCTTTCCCTAAAATAACATTCCCAATGCAATTAAACACATTTCCCAAGAAGGGTAAAAGTGGAAAACATTTATATTTTACGACATATTACATAATTGGGAAAATTGTGAAAAAAGACCTCACCAACAACTTATTTGTCAAATGGGACCTTTGCGTGCAGATCATCTTCCACATGTGCAGAATATCTTCCCTGGTGTACAGACGATCTTCCCTGTGTGCAAACTTCTTCCCTATACGTGTGCAGAGATCTTCCCTACGTGTGCAGATATCTTCCCTCCGTGTGCAGATAATCTTCTCTCCGTGTGCAGATAATCTTCCCAGGTCCCATTTGACAAATAAGTTGCTGATGAGGTTTTTTTTAGCAATTCTCCCTACATAATTTAACTATCATTTCTTGTTTCCCGTGATTAAATTTAAGTGTCCTATATTGTGGACTGGAGGGAGTACAATGTTCATCTAGTTTATTTTGCCTTGTACGAGATAAATAAGCAAGAGGAGTTTTGTATCATAAAATGCAAAAGTGACTTTTAAATGTGATCCCAAACACCCACTGAAAAAGAGTGCTTAGTGCTTTGTTGCAGGTCAACCACAACAAAGTATCTATCAATTTAAGAATGAAATGAACCAGTGGGTCATTGGCATCTAAAAAACAGGGAGAGGCAGTGTGAAAGACCCACACAACCCTCAACAGCAAGGTCAAAGCAACCTTCTTCCAAAAGGTCTGCTTTAAACAGCTTCAGCCTCTTCTTTGCTCCGTCAAGCTTTAGCAGATGATCTACCTTCTAGGGATCATCTGCAGGAAGTTGTCCAAAAAGATCACAAATTTATTACTCACAAATATACAGAATAGTAAACGTTTTTACTATATTTTTCAAAGTTTTCTTTCTGAGTATTCTTTATTCCCTCACCCCATTTTCCTCCCAGTTTTCCCTCCATCCAAACATAGTTGTAGAGATGTAAATGAGTGAAATATCAAGCCTCTCTTTTTAAAACATGACGGCTGATTTATTCAAGCTGATGTACTAACCAAACTGAACCGATCAAAGCATGAAGAAAAGTGGAAGGAAATAAAGGAACACTCACTAAGATCACGAACAGTGGCATTGACAGCGTAACCACGAAGAAGAAGCAGCTTGACGAGCCACGAGGCAATATAGCCAGAGGCACCTGTGACACAAACCACCTTTCCGTTTCCTGGGTTGCAACTCATTCTCTTTCCTTCTTCTTTTTCTTCAGTTTGTTCCCTTTCCTTTCTGCTCTGTACTAAGATCGTTTGACCTCAATATATTCTCGGAGTTATCTTGGCTTCCCTGTTTGTCATTACGCTCTTGCTTGCCGGCCAAACCAGGACTTAAAGACACATATATAAACCAAGATTTTTCTCTTGATGTCGCTTTTGGCGAGCAAATTGAACACCAAAGATGGCAACTTCAAGCATTTTTTAACATGTATATAGACAATTTTTCATTGGCATGTTATTGAAAAACTCCTACCTTTGATGGTATATCCAGAGCTCGGGTGATGACTGATAATGGCACAGCTGGAGAGCGCCAAAGGCTAGTCTAGGTGGGATTTGATCCCCACCTCCTTCTTTTGTTTTTCATTGGCTGTAAATCATTTTGGAAACCAGATGGCTAGACCAACTTTTGCCCAAATTGTCTGTGAATATCCGCCGTCGGAGTTGCTATCATCGGTGGTGGTGGTGGTCGCCGCCGACCGGCGGAGATGGAAGCTTTTTTCTTTGCAACTCCCTGAGGATCGTTAAGGCCGTATCATTTAAATTTTGAAGTCCCATTTTGGTTCCAACGTGGATTAATAAAATTCTCACAAGAAAAATAATACTTCTTCTCATAAATATTAGATGAAGTTAAATTTTTTATAAATATTAATAAAATTAATAAAATTATTTTAAAATATTTATATTTATTATTTTTTCTCTAAACTATTTTATCTAATATATAAATTAATATAAAATTTAATAATACATAACATATTATATTATTAATTAATTAATTTAATTTCTTTAATCTCTAAAAAAAGTTAAGTCTATCATGTATTTAAGATTGAAGAGAGTATTAATAAAAATAATTTTTTTGGCAAAAAAAATAATATTAATAAAAATAATTATTTTAGGATAAATTATTTATAAAATCCACATGCCTTGATTTGATTGGAACCAGGTTAAGCATGCAAAAATAAATACATAAATATTTTTTTTTCATATGAGATAAGCCGTTATCTCTTTTTTCATTAATTGATTAAAAAATTATGATATTATGGTATGAATGGTGTCTATGATCACACTTGCACAAAAAGTTCAGTCAGTGTAAACTCCTGTTTGGTATTAAAAATGTAAGGTAATTATTTTTATCGCATATGTTGGTAATCCCATTTATTTTCATAATTTTTCTAATATATAAGCAAATTATATGTGTGTGTTTTATCTTTATTAATTCTATGTCTCACTCATATACTTTATTTTCTTTCTTTTTTCTTTTTAAATAAACATGTGTGTGTATTATAGAGGGAAAATTAATCTTTTAATCCTTAAAATTTTAAATTGGTTATATATAAATCAGTCTCTACACTTTAACCCGAATATAACTCTATCCTTAAATTTTGACTAATAGTTACTCATTCGCTATAGTTTTAATCATTTTATAATTTAATTCATAAAAAATAAAATCATATAATATATAGATATATATATATATATATAATAAATGTTAGGCTAAATTACAAACTTGCAATAAGTTTAAGTTCAAAAGTCAAAATCATATAAACCGGTTCGTAGCTAATCAAAGTTTAGGAATTGAGTTTTACTGAAAAAAAAAAAAAAGTTTAGGAATTGAGTTAAACATTTTGCAAAAGTATAAAAACCAAAAACTATGATTGAAAACTAGAGGATAACAAAAAATTTGATCAACCCCCTTTTAACTAAAAGTGCATGTATAAAGTTTAAAGTTACAATTGAGATTGAAGGCACGATATTCCACTTACGGAGGAGCTTTCACGCTACGAACTTAGTTCATCTCATTCTATCCCTCTAATCTGTAAACACAATTATAAAAATAGAGACTAATGGCACATCTTTAGGTAAGGAAGTGTCACAGTTGCTTGGTGACATTAGGTGGTACTTCCTCAAGGAAGTGTCACCTAAGGTGTTTTTTTTTTTTTTAAAAAAAAGAAGTAGCAGCTGTGACACTTGCTCAAGGAAGTGCCACATCAGCTACGTATTTTGTGTGACACTTGGCTTAAGAAGCGCCACACAAAGTAATTTTTAAAATTTTTTTTTTTCCAAATTATTCTCTCTAATGCAATATGCTTCAATCACCTTTATCCTTTTAGTCTCTACTCCTAATCTAACATGTGCTATCACTCCTTATCCTCTTAGTCCCCACATTTTCTCCTTCTCCTCTTTTTGTTATTTATCACCGTCCCCACTTCGATCGGCACTTTCTCTTTATTCCTTTGTCACTCATCAACTTTGTGAGGATTGTCTTTTAGAAAATTTGTGGTTTGGCAGACTTTTACATCTATAAATAATAGATCTTCAATCGCTTTCCCTTCTCTGAATCTTATGAAGATGGTGACACTTCCTTCCTTCACATACACATTCTCTCTCACTTTTCACTTATTTCTTCTTCCATTATTTTTATACTAAGCTTCAGATTTTATATTTGCATCGTCTAACTTAGCATTAGCCACAAAGTAGTAAGTTTATTTGGTTTAATTGCTATTTTAGCTACATTATATCACATATATAGCTTACTAGTTTATTTTGAATAATAATTTCTTAGTATTATGTTGCATGTGTTTTTGTAAGAGAAGAAATCTTTGGTTTTTTACGATGGAGGGAATAATGTTCATATTGTTTTAGCAATTGTAGTGTTGGTAAAAAACGGTCATATTTACTTTCAAGTTTCCTACTTTTAATTGTTCTAATTTTCCTTAATGAAGAATGTTTCTGAAATTTCTTTTCTTGTTTTATTCCTAAAAAAATTATTCTCATTTTATATGCTAAAAAATAAATAAGATAAAATTAAATGTTGTTATGTATAAGTTGTATTTAGTTAGTAGTTATAATTTTTAGTTGTTGTAGTAATTATTAACATTGATGATTTGCATAAGTAAAATAATTATTTATTTTTAACACTTATATTTTACTTAGTAGTATTTTGTTAATTAATTATTTGTTAATTTATATCATTTTGAAGTTATTTGATTGTGGTTTTCTTTTTTCAATTTGTTGTGGATATGAAAATGTGATTAAAGTGTGTTATCAACTATAATTATAGAATTCTTTTGATAAAAAAAAAGCTATAATTATAGGGTTTTAAAAGAAAAATACGAAAATATTTTTTTTTAAAAAATAATATTTTAGGTGACACTTCCTTGAAGAAATGTCACAGGAAGTTCTTCAAGAAAGTGCCACCTAAATAATTATTTTTTTAAAAAAATAATTTTTGACCCCTATAGGTGGTGTTTCTTTGAAGAAGTGCTACACGAAATCACTTCCTACTTCTTCAAGAAAGCGCTACCTAAACTATTATTTTTCTTAAAAATTAATTATTGACTTCCTATGACACTTCTATTAGAAAGTGTCACAGGAAGTTTTTTTTTAAAATATATATATATATATATATGCCATAGCTTTTTTTTAGTGGTATATTGATATGTGACCCTTACTAAGTATCACAGCTAGTTCAAATATAAGCGCCACAACTTTATTTTTTTGTAATAATGAAAGTATTCCGATGAATCCCTAATTACAAAAAACAGCAGTCACACTAGCGAAAGCGTATCCCATATAGGTCTTGTGTGCTCAAATTTAACTTTTTCTCCAACTAGGTACTAACTACATGGCTTGTATCACAATTATGTCTTCTCAAGCATTGCTTTGTTTAGCATAGTTTATTAAAAAAAAGCATTTTAGAAAAGTTTATTTTTTTCAATGTTTATAGGAGATATCATGATTTATGGGCTGAGAAGCTTCTTCTCTTTCAAGCTTTCTACAGTCTCCTTAACAGACACATCCAATGGAATAAACTGAATTCCCAAGGTCATTGCCTTTTCTTTGGAAACCTGAACTGTGGTACCAGGGACTCATCTTCGACAAGCCTAGCAAGTTAATTGAGAAACAATACGTAAAATTAGCAAAAAAAAAAAAAAAAAAATCACAAACCAAAAATTAAACTAAAATATATTACCTAGACATTAAAGAAAAGGTGAATATGCAAGACATGGGTGATCAAATATGATCCAAAGATTATAACTACAAGCCATTATTATCAATTCTCATCATCAAACAACTTAAAAGAAATCTCCCATTAATCCCCTAGGAACAGACTTCATACTAAGTGAGCCTGTATGCTAGTGCCTCTTTTAGCCCACAAACTGAAGGGTACAATCAGCATAAAAGATAGAGAACACATATGTTGAATGAAAAATTTGTATTACAATCCAAAATGCATATTTTAGGTTATGCTCCTTTTCCGTTTAGTGAATGAAGACAGATGGAGGTAATAGAAACTGGCATAACCTTTTCTTTTTGAGAGATCACTATGAGGTTCTAAGGAAGGAATGCAGTCACAAAAAAGTCCCAATAAAAGATAAGTAGTATAACTTGTTGTCATTTCCTACATTAAAACTTGTTATTACATACTGCTTATTTGTTGTGGGAATTTTTGGTCTTTACATTTATTCTTTGAGACCTCGTAATAATTCTCTTTTTTTTATTTCGAGCCATGGCAGCTAGTAGTTCATGAGTTGTCTCATTCTCAGAATAAGTTCATGGAATTTGCTAGACACACACAAGGGTTCAGCAAATGGAGGCCTGAGTTCATACGTTATATTGCATTCAAGAAACTATGGAAATGGTTGACTTATGCCCCATTTGGTATATTGGAATTGAAGGTAGGGAAGTGAAAGTGGAAGTAAAATTCAAAAATTAGTTTGTTTGGTATGGTGGATTCCACTTCTATGTGGAACTCACTTCCATAAAAAATGATGGAAGTGAGTTCCTTAGGTATACCCATGGAAGTGGGATGGGTTCCTTAGAAGTGAAACTTTGGGACCATTTTACCCTCATACATTTTATCAATTTACCACTTTCCCCTCCTCTTGTGCTGTCATGGCGTAGAACGCTCTCCACCCTCACTCGAAGTCCTCCCTCTCCATCCTTTACAGCGACGGCCAGGCGCCAGCAACGGTGAAGGATGGCGAGGAATCAGCGACGGCGTAGGACTCTCCACCCTCACTCGAAGCCCTCCCTCTCTATGCCTTACAGAGACGGTGAGGCAAGAGCAACAGCGAAGGACGATGAGGCTTTAGCGATGCGTAAGACAATGAGCCACTAGAAACAGCCAAGGACGGTGAGGCACCAACGATCTCTATAGTTCCTTGATTTCGCTCTTTTCCCCTTCCTTCAACCACTACCAGCTTCCGTTGCCCCAGCCTCCTCCGTCCCCCAGTGTCCTTTGCCTCGGCCTCTGCCTCTGCCGACCCTATCCCCTCTTCTTCCTCAAGCTTCGATCTCCACAAGCTTCATTGTGCTTGTTGTTTAGATCATAGTGATGCTCTCCAATTGATGCTTTTAACATTTCCAATGAAACTAATTTATCCTTTCGATTCCGTCACCCAATGCTATCATTGTCTTCTATTACAAGATCTTTCTTCTTGCTTCTTGTTTGTGGTTTGATTGCGTTTGATGCTTCTAGAATAAAATGTTTGATTTGTGCTTTTGAAAGTTCATTCGAATATATGAGGTCATGATTTGTGCTGTTTGATACTTGTATTTTTATTTTTTGATCGATTTGTAGCTCAAATATGCATTTGATTAATTGGTTTAACAAGCTTTGATGGCTGACGGTGATTCTGGGGTGCCGCCGGTGAATATGGTGCGAGATGGGGTAGAGGGTTTGATCATGGGGTTGAGTTTTTTCATTCCAAAAAATTTATGGGTATTCTATTCTTTTCCTAATATAAATATATACATAAAATATAATTAATACATCAATTCCACCTTCATACCAAACACATTTTAAAACTCACTTGCACCTCCAGTTCCAATTCCATTTCCACTTCTAGTTCCACTTACTTTTCCTGAAGTGGTAATGTTGGGAATAGCTCATGAGTGATCTTCACAATGTCTGAAAAGTAAGCTACACTCTCGACCACACAAAATCTTCCGCTAGCTGAAGAAATCTCAAATGCTTTAATATGAGCATTCGCAACATCTTTCACATGGATCCATCCTACACAAGCATTTGAAAGCTTTTGTACACCTGCATCAAACAAACCATGAAAGAGTCTCTAAAGGGAGCAACATAATAGTTTGTTCACTTGCATCTAACAATGATGAAGTGACCACAAAATTGAATAAAAAAGAATGTCTAGACTATGACTTATTTCTTTGATAGATAAAACCATAGTTCTGAATCAGCAATCTCATATCTTCAATGTGCTAAGTGGGAAAGAGGAATTCGGAATAGTAATATCCTTTACAACATTTTCCCCAGAATGAGATTTTAGAATAGGATTAGTTTATGGTTAGAGTAGATAAGCCCTATATTGGTTCTTTCTCAAGCTACACAATCTTCTAGCAGTTATGATTTATGTAACACAAGCCTCCCAAAGTATTTGTCGCTGGTTCTACTTTCAATTGACTAGAGCCAGAAAGCATTTCAATTGAAAAAGATCATGTAAATGGATGTAGACAACTCAAATAGCAGGATTTCTGTACAGCATGAACCTTGTGAGTATCTAAGAAATTACCATTCAATAGAGTTAAAATTAAAGACAAAGTTTGGTTTAATGATGGTTGCAAGAGTGGCCCTAGCATTATACCCGGGTTGATAAAAACCATGTCAATATTGTTTTCCCTTACAAATTTCTAGGCAGCATCTTTAGCCAAAGTCTTGGAGAGTTCATACGAAGGCCAGAGCTGAAAAGCCAGAACAATCAACATTAAAATGTGAATTGTTTCAGAAGAGACATTAGCCTACTAGGATTAAAATGATGTAAGTTGTTGAATTTTCATTTGACACAATTCAGACGATGTGACACTCATGAAGTATGTAAGTATTTCTCTTTAACATACAGTCTTCATGTAGGATGAGTTACGAGGAAATTTTGACTACAACTACATAGGTCATTTGTGTTAATTACAAGCTTCATTTCAGTATGAGTTTAATGATATAAATACCTCAGATGCTTTACAAAAATCTTCCTTCGAAAACCATGTCTCATCAACCACAACATCAGGAGTTAAAGGCTGTCTATTATGTAAAACTGTAGCCATAGAAGATGTTAGAATAACTCGTTTCAAAGATGGTGATTTTGCACATGACTTAAGAATATTAAGAGTCCCCTTGACAACTAGGTCAATCAGTTCAATCTGAAATGAGGAAAGGAACAATTAGTAGCTAGTATATAAGGCTGCTTTTGTTCTTAAGACAAAATAATAATAATAATTCAAATAATTGTCAAAATATTCATGAAGAGCCTTTGCATTCAACTCAAGCTTTTAATCATAAACTCATAAGAGTTCATATATATTTAACCGGTAATAAAAATTCATATATGACCTATCAAACATCATAAAATGAAAAAAAAAACTACTTAAAATGATCATAATAGAAATAACAAGTGCATTCTAACAAAAATCATTAGTCAATACTAGTTTTTCTCCATGACAAATAAAAGGTAGCTTAGTGCATAAGGCTTCCACGTGGTGGGGTCTAGGGAGGGACAACTAAGCAAAAGGTGAAAGGCCCTAGTTGCAGTGATGTTTCTCTTCAATCTTTTGGTTTGCGAGCCTCACATGAGGGTTAAATGGTATCAGAGCCATGGCTTTCTATATTTTAACTGTGTAATTTGTTGAAATCTCCCAGAATTTGCCCCAAGAGGACTAATTTGAGCGCCTTGCTTCTAATTTAAACAGTAGTACAAGAGATTGTTGAAAATCATTGAAGCATTTTTTTTAAAAAAAATGGTGCTTCCAGCACAGAGAACACATTTTATTATTGATCATCTATAAATTATAGAATGAAATGAACCTGTGGATCGTTGACATTGAAAATACAAGGAGAAGCAATATGAAAGACACCCTCACAACCGTCAACAGTAGAGTCAAATGAACCTTCTTCCAACAGATTTGCTTTAAAAAGCTGCAACCTCTCCTTTGCTCCTTCAAGTTTAAGCAGGTACTCTACCTTCTTAGGGTCATCTAAACGGAGTCACAGAACATCACAAATTGATCACTAAAAAATGTTCATACCCAAAAAGATTACTCAAAAATGTTCTCGCCGATTCGTTTTTGCTTCACACCAAATCGTTTGAGATTTTGTTGGATTGGGAAGAGCGATTCCTTGATTCATCGTTTGTCGTTATGCTTTTGCTTGCAGATGTTAGCATTGCTTTGGTCAACTCCCTTTTTTCCATATTCCCGAGCTTAATAAATAAATTGCCCTGCAATGGGCATCAATTGGGAATTTATAAAGTGGCCGGTGGGGTGTGCTCCAAATCATCCTTATAAGGAAATCATAAAGGAACCTAGAGCTCTTGTACATAGAAGTTGGAATGTTATAGTACCTCAATCTCGTAGGGAGGGAGACAATTAGCAAAGTTGATATATATATATATATATATATAATAAGGTTTAAAGCTTGTCTCATGTGCTGTCACATCATCTTCACATAATCTGTCTCCTCCTTTTAAATAATTCCCTTACAGTCGGTTATCTTTCTACACATGTTAATGGCGGTTACCCACCTGCCACGTCCGTTGTGGTCGGCCACTTTCCCATCATGTGCTTAGTGGATAGAGGTTTTTCGAGTTTATGTTTTGCTGGAATGTTGGTCGATGCTTGTAGTTCGGATGCATGGTAGGCCACGTCAGCATACTAACCTCTCTCAATTCCACATATAATAATTCCTCACCGTTGGATATTCATCTGTACAACTCACTGTCTGTTATCAAGCTGTCATGTTCGTTGTGTTAGTCTACTTTCGGATCGTGTATTTGGTTACTGGAGGTTATCCGCGATCATCTTCTTCCACAATTTTTGGCAACGTGTATGCATTTGTTGTTATTACCGACCCTCTGTAAATTCTGCTTGATTTCCATTCTTCTATTCGAGATGTTTGGAAGGTCGATACACACATGCATGATGTGGAAGCACGATTCCTGGTATAACACTTCCTTCATTCTCCTTTCCTTTCATTTCCTAAATTTTCATATTCTTCTTCTCTCTGAAACGGATTCTCAGGCGATGGATGGTTTCAAAATCCGAGTGCGATGGTTGATTGAGACTTGGCTTGAGCATGAAGTGGCCATCTCTTTTTAGTTTAAATTTTTCTTAAATCCCAGATAAACATTTGTTTATTATGCATCATTTTTTTCTTGCAATTTTCTTTCATTCTATTTTCTCTCATTCTGGTAGGTCTCTATGCTAACTCATTGTTTCAGTTTTCACATTCTTCGAGGGAGATGGGGAGATGTAGATATCGAGGTTGGTTTTTCTCAATCATGCCCTATAATAGAAGAAATAGAAATCAAAGCACAAAAGCTAAGGAAGGATAGTTCTTCTCCTTCATTCTATCGCAGATCAGTGCACAGACGCTAAATTTTATTTACAACTGTTTACACTATTTTTCAAGTAGTTGCTGGTTGTGAAAGATTGATGACTTGATCTAATTATTGGCCATTATAGATGATATATTTTCATAGGATGTTGTAACTTCATCTATATAATGGAACTTATAATCTCATCATTTATATTTCTTCTTGTTGGTTTATGTTACCATTGATACTCAGCAGGGAACAGTTGCATAAGTTGAAAGAAGAGAGAGAGAAAATAAACTGGAGATAGAAAGGGAAAAGGTACACGCTTGTAGTTTAATAATTTCTCAACTACACAATGACTTATTGTGCACAATTCAATAAACTTCAAATATTTGTGAAGATCAGAATAATTTTGCTTAATAGTTCAACCCATTTTGGTGGAATCTGTCACGCCCTTATTTTAATTTCACATTTACCATAGTATTCACAGAAAATGATATGCGGTTCGGTAGGCAACACAGAAATAGCATAACTATACTGATAATATGTGCATGATTACATAAATTCCCCATAGGGGTTTGTACATGATACTTACGATTAAGGTAGCCGCATAAGGCTACTAGGGTGTCTAAACTCATCCCAGTGAAGCGGAGACTTCTTCCCGTCTTCGTTCTACTACTGTAATCCCCTCATACAGTACTCTGCATTGTTGTTTACATATCTTCTGTCGTCTCCTGTCTAAATTGTTGGTAGGGGAGGGTAAGATTCGAGAGAATCTCAATAGGAAACAGATACCATAATGCATGCATGATTTATGCTATGTGTATGACATGTTAGCTTTATCTAGATGTATGCCCCATAATAACATTTCTGCATGCTCAATGTTTCATACAACAAGACTATGGCTACAGTGAAAACAGAAACAGAGCCTCATTGATTCAAATATGCTCTACACAATCAAGTAAAGCAATCACATACATCATTACACAAGCAAAGATATCAAATACATGCAAGTAAGGTAAGTCCCCTACCATAATCCTTTTCTGCCTCGAAACTCGTGCCTCGATCTATGTGCAAACATCTCAGGGCGCCATATTCGATCCTACAATGCCAAATATACTATTTAGAAACTTCCATAGTGTTTCTGGGGGGTTATATGAGTCTATCTTGAAAAATTACTAAAATACTCCCGGGGACCCAACCCAGCCCCGTTGTACCCGGTCCGGCTGTACTTTTCCCGAAATTTTGACATGGGCTATTCTTACATATTTTCACCCAAGGAATCCATTTCCGGACTCAAAATTATCAAATTCAATATCAAATAATGAAATTGCCCTTGGCAACCCTACTTTTAGGGTTTTAGGGGCGTTTCCGTAATTATGCTTTCTAGGCTTTGTCCAAAAAAGTTCCCAACTGTAACCCCACCTATTTTCGCCCACTGAATCCAATAGAATCATAAAATAATTGAAAATCCAACTCTAAGACCCATTTACAATGCTGGCCGAAATATATAGGTTTTAAGGGGAAAATCGGGGTTTTTCGGTTTCGGCTGCGTAAACGCGTTTCTTTCAACTCCTAACCACGTTATTGACTATTCCATTAGGTTAAAACTACCATTTAGTATCAATTTGGGTAGTATAACATCCCCCACAACCCATTTTCCATTTTTACACACAAAGACAATCCGGCGAAATTTCACCGATTAAATTGTCTATAACAGCCAGAATAGTCAATATGCAAGAGTTTGAAAGTTACCTCAAGCTCCCACTAGCTTTTCCTTCTTGTGGCTGAAAACCCTAACTTCAAAACACCAAGATTTGTGCTTCAAATACCTTACATCACATAGAAGAGAAGCTTAGGAGAAGGATTATACACATTAGGTACGAATTCACCGAAGAAATCGACCTATCTCGTGAGTTTTCTCCTCTTCTCTCTCTAAAACTCCCTCCCTCTCTTTCTCCATGGTGCTGCACGGTTTTTGGCTGATGGAGGAAGAGGATGATGATTTTATAACATTTAGCTTATATCATCTTTAATTATGATGATGTCATAATTCCCATTTTCGGATTTCAGCAATTTTTGGCAGATTTTCTGCCCTAACTTTGAAAACTCAGAACTAATTCTAGAAAAATCGAATTGGAGTGATTTCAAAGCCTATAGAACCCTTATTGAGTCTAGTTTAAAGGAAAAATATATATTTTTGCTGAATGGAATCACAAAATTCCCAGAATTTCAATCTTTGCATATTGTTCCAAAAATTTCACAGTTTTTCTGTGCTGACTTCAAAAATTCATATCTTTTTGTGTATAGCTCTAATTGATTCATATAACATATTAAATTAAAGCTTAGGATGTCTAATTTCATCTTGTAAAATTTCATAATTGTTTATCATCATTTGATCATTCAAAATCACATGACAAGATCACTACCTCATAGGCGATTTCACCGTAAGCATAATCACTTTCTTCAAAATTAACCATTTTATTTTCTTTAATGCCCCAAAGATATAAGGAGCATTAGAGAATAGATTTGGGTCATCTACTAAATCAGGGCTTAGTAGTCCACTCAATTTAGGCTTATTCCTAAGCCTCCAATCCCAAATTTCGGGGTATTACAAAATCATTAAGAAGTTAGGATTTATGTTCTTCTTGTGTTGCTTGTGTTTCTTCTTGTGTTTATGTCTTGCAATAGTCTTTAATTGTGTCAACAATAATTTATAGAACCAAATGTTTAGCCTTCTTAGTGCATGAGAAAGATCAAATAAAAGATTAAGGGGCCATCTGGTGCGTGTAGTAGAATGAAATTTAAAGGAAAATCAAGTAAAAAGGTGATTAATTAGTTTAAATGCGCTTTTGAGTATAAAGAAAAATTATAAACTTCTTTTGTTATTTTGTGCCAAATCTCACTTAAGAAGATTACATATAATTAGGTATAGAGTGAGAAATATCTTTTTATAATTCCATCCATATGCTATGCTTTCCTGAAAAAGAAATGAAATTATTCCACTAATGCAAACTAATAGCATTGTTAGTCTTTTGTGAACCCTGTATGGAAGGTGAAGCTCAACGTGTGTATGTGTGTGTGTGTGTGTGTTTTTTTTTTTTTTTTAAGTTTGTATCATTGCTTCTTTGAATCTCCAAGCACTAAATTGTATGTGAGAATTTCAATATTTGATGTTAACACCTGATATTTTATATTGCTAATGCTTTCATGTTGCCTTAAGAAATTTTGGAGAATTCTAAGTAAATGAGTACCGTAAACCTCTGAAATAGGTGGTCAAATTATGCTCCAAGCATTAGAGGGACAAAATGCTTTAATTAATTGCAAAAAGTATTGCATGGTCATGTTAGATTTGATATTTAGTTGTTGCCTTTGTTCTTGTATCAAGCAAGTGACTGTTTTGGATGCAGTGAGTATTTGTTCGCTCCGTTTTCCTTCATTCCTATAAAATATAAGACTATTATTGAACATCATTTTCCTTTACCTTTTGGCATTCTCGGAATTTATGTTGATGACATTAGTTCATACCTGACTCTTCTGATTCATCCTCTACAGAGCTGATTTTGATTACTTCTTCAATGAGTTTTTGATGCATACTAAGAAGCCACATCAATTAGAGAAATTTCAAAGGTAAGTGGTTTGTACCTCAAAGTATAATCGTTCAAACTTATATATGTGTACATTAGGCATATTGGCTTCCATTATGTCTGTTCATCATATTTTAACATTAAATTTAAGTATGATACTAAGATTATATTTTGTATTATAAGTTTTTTCCTTTTGCAAGTAATAGCCTTTTCAAACAAGAGATTAAGTTTTATTGGTTTTGTTTTGTTACATTTACCTTAAAAAACTTTGTGCATGACAGAAAATATAGGTTAGAATAGTTCCATCGTATTGTAATTTACTTCAAAACTTGCTTTCCTTATAAAGTGCATAAGGTGTAATGGCATTGAGACACATTTATTTCAAAGGATGGAATGGGTGGGGGTTAGGATGTCTTGAAGTTGATCAGATTACTAATAAGTCGAAATATTGATTTTGTATCACTAAAGTATATGCACACAAAACATATACCTTTACTTCAATTGATCCTCTTGAAGAATAAATTGTGAATCAAGAAATTTGTGATTGCTTAACTATAATTGGTCCATTGCAATCATTTTAAATATATGTTGATATATTATATATGTTTTAGATGTCAAATAGTTGTTCATCAAGAGTGCCATCTTGACCACAAGTAAACTTTTATGAGCTTTAATCCTTCACATGTTGTCTGCTTGGCCATATTTTTGTTTCCCTTCTTTGCCCCTATTTTTTCATCACTGCTCTCTTTTAAAGTACTTGGAAATGTTTTTGGTAGACTTTTACAAATAGAGAATGTATTTTAATAGATGTGGGTAGGGATGATAAAAAAACCCGGTGGTCCAGGTAACCCGGTCTGACCCGAGGTGACCCGGTCCTGTTTGGTCCGGTGAAAAACAGCCTTATAACAAAAAGGACCGGACCATACCAGACCAATTACTCAGGTTGGACCGGGTTCAAGACCAGGTTCTCAGTCCACATGGTCTAATCTAGTCTGGCCCGAATCATTTATTTTTTTATACAAAAAAAAAAAATTAATGATTTTGCACAGTAAAACTCCACCCTCATTATAACCAAAAAAAAAAAGTCCACCCTCTCACGTGAACCACACACCATCACTTTCCTTTTAATTGATTTGACACATGCTCACGCACACTGCACACTGAACACTGCACACTGCACACTGCACACTGCACAGAGTCACAGACCCCCTTCCCTTCTTCAATTAGTGACTAAGCCTACATCACCTTCCCTTTTTCATTCCTATAGTTTTTTTTCAGAGAAAAAAAATTAGATATGTTGGACTACCCAGACCAGTCCATCAGTCCGATGGACCAAGTCCGGTCTGACCCGAGTTCGGGTTATCATCAGACCAGACCAGACTAGACCTCGGGCTGTCTTTTTCAGCCCGAGGTCTTACCTAGACCAGACCTCGGGCCAGTCTCTAACCCGATCTGGTCCGGTCCATGATCATCCCTAGATGTGTGGGATGATTGTTAACCTATTATAGCAGTTATTTGTTTTCACAATAATAACACTTTAAGGGTATGCTTGGATGGAGAGAAAAGTGAGGAGAAAATAGAAGGAGAGGAAATACTAGAAAAAATAACTTCCTAAAATGATAAAAAAATTTACTATTTATGGGAGTTTTCATATCTATTAATCTTTTGCTGATTTTCTCTTATTGATGCTTCCATAAACAACAATGTAAGAGGTCAAATAAACGGTGAATTAACCAATGTGACTAAGGTGTTTTAGATAATACATGTTAAAATAAGATAAAACTAACAAACGTTATTAATCTATCAAAAATTATGTAATTATGTTGTATATGAATGATCAGATATAGTTGTCTAAGGATGGATTATGCAATATGGGCACCAATAATTTGTTTAAATGATTGAATTTGAGAATGATCGCAATATGACTTCTGACTTCATTTTGACATATTATCCATTGGAGTTTATAAGGACAAGAGAGTATATAAAAATGGAGTTTTATCTAATAGGCTAAAGAAACAAATAGAATCTTTTCACAGTTATGCTTGAATAATGAAAATTATTATTTTATTTGATCAGTTGTTTGGTGAAGTATATAATTAGACGGACAATCATTTTAAGTTTTAAATCTTGGTTACGTAATTTGAAACGAATGTGAGGTGTAGAAGTAAAGTTGTAGAATGTGCAAGTCATATAGATTGTTTACAATAGGTTGTGCCTTTTATTTCAGATTGAATTTTATTAATTTATCTCCTAATAATTGTATAAGTACTATTTCTATACTTTACTAAATATATAAGTATATAAAATCTATTTATGAATTCAAACGGTTCACAGTTGAATACCTCAATTGAAAATATCTATGAACCTAACATCACAAAAGGCAATAGTTTGAACTTGGGTGTTTGATGTGCACCTTCGTGTTTCCATAGTTGCTTCCAAACAGTCCCAAAATATGTATGCGTAACTAACGAAATCCCATAGGAGAGTATGATTGGAATTTTACAAAACCGTTGGTTAGTATACTTGATGGTTTGACGATTGTTGCACTTTGAAATGAATGTTATGTGACACATTATGGTGATGATTTAGGCCATAGGTAGTTATGCAACCGATGTACTGCCTTCCACATACCAACTTTAATTTGAATTTTGTATCACGCCATTTCTACCCAAACCTGCTACAAATATTTTTAGTACATTCATAACTGCTGTTATTTTTCATGAAAACATTGAATCTTTGAACTGTCATACACCGTTCTTAGCTTTCTGACAGCATTTGACGTGGTAGGTTCGTGTTTGTGTTCTGTTTAAGTCTCACTTCTTGATAAATGTTTTCATCGTCATCAAACACCTCAGTATTGTCTATTACATACAATAGTTATTTTTACAATTAAGAGTAAAGTTTGCATTTTACATTTGCGAACATTCTTCAACATTGTGTGAACCTGTGTATTTTGTGCAGACAACATAACAATGTCTTCTCATTTATAGGTTCATCGTACATCTGTGAATTATCCTTCAATGGACAACTTAGAGGGACAGCCGCAATTCAGCAGTACCTACTGTCAGGAAAAGGAGGAAGAGAAAGATAGGTGTCAGTGTCAACTAAGAAGTAATGAAAACGCAAGAGAGGGTATGAATAAAACATTCAACACTACTCACACTAATTTCAAATTTAATTTATTTCTGTGATCTAAATTCTTATTAATGGAATATGTTTACTTTGGGTTGTCATACTACAATAACACGGGCTCGCAGGATGCAAATATTGCAAAATAGGAAAAGTTGAGAAGAAAGCAGCACTAACTCCGTTGACACTATACATGGAAATCCTTTAACTATGGGTATATGTGAATGTTTTATGAAAAAGCTGTTCTTGTATTATTTTGAAAGTTTAGGCTGTGTATAAAAAATTTGTCAATTCTGCAATACATGTAATGTGTTTTTCCAAGCCGTGAAGATGTAATTTCTATTAATTGTATCCCTACCAGTATTATTGGACATCATAAACATCCCAGGCATGAGGTGAAAAACATAAAGTTTAAATTAACTTATGTGTTGTTATTTTGCTACCTTCTGATTATGCTTTAAGTGAGCTCTGTTTTGCTTAAAGTCATAAGTGATGTGTTTACGTTTCGACGAGGTAGGGTTAATGAAGCTGGTTCAATTTTAGTGTCTCATACACCTACAATATCAGGTATATACTTTGTGGTATGTTTGTGAATATATACGCAAGCAAAATTAATATTGGATGTGTAAGATTTCATTTAATATGTACATTATCTTAAGTACATTGTACAAGACCATCTATCCTTAAAAGAAGAAAGAATATAGCCCCCCTTGCCTTTGGTTTAAAGCCACATCTGTATTCTCATCAATACATGTTATAACATTTTCTATGGACTAATTTATAAATTTAATAGTAGAATACTCTTATGCACTTACCTTATGTCTTAATTACATGAACCTCCCCTCTATTTTTAAAATATTCACTTAAGTCATAATTGTGAACTCCATTAAGAATTTTTGTCTTGTAATTAACATCAATATTAAACCTATTTTTATTCATTAATTTGCCCTTCATCATTACTAATTCCCTGACTTTTGCAGAAATTATTTAACTAATTACATATGCTTTTTGATAATTTATTTTTTACTTTTGCATCAGTTAGAGTTCTTCCATAATAGTTTTTTTTTGAAACTATGAATGAGAGAAAACGTGAGAGGAGCTGTGAACGTGAAAACCCGGTACCATCGCCGGAGGAACGAGATGCTTTGAATCGTAGCAGAAAGAAGGTAAGGGCGGAAGATAAAAGTTTTGCTTCTGATCAAAATCCTGTTCCGAGGGAAGATGATACGAGTTCAGATGATCAATTAAATAGTGCAAGTGTACACTGTCGTAATCAAGTAATATAGAAGTAAGTAGAGTATCGTTCCCACGAGGATTGAGCACTAAGTACCAAAATGGGTAATTTTAATTCTATTTAGTCTATCGATCAGTTGGTGATTGAGAGTACAAAATAAAAGAAAGACAATTAAATATGAATGCAGATGATATGAAAGCAAATATGAGAAAAGCCCTAGGGATTAGATTTCACTTCACAAATTCCGGATTGAATCACTTATCTATTCTAGCCCAATTTATTCCACATGATTAATAGTCGAGTTTCCTTAATTTAATTACTAGCCTCTTCCAAGGTCAAGCAATTCTATAATCAATTGCTAATCCAATATATTCCTATATGAATTTAAGCAATTAATTATGCATTAAGATTTATGGAACTCAGTAAGACTACACAACTCATATGAATATATTCCTATTTCATATGCAAGTCATGGTTTTAAATATAGGGTCTACACACATGTATCTCCTTCCGGTCTCAACATGCATATTAAAATCATTCAAAAGATGGCCAGTCAATCAAAAGCATTAAGAATAATAATTAAAACTCAATCATGAAGGAGAAATTCAAACTAGATTTAATAAGTTAAGATTCAATCCGTCATTAGTAAGCTACGTCATCACCCTAGGAAAATGAAAGTTTAGCACATGATAAAATTAAATACAAAACCAAAATAAATTATATAAAACTAGAATGAAATCCTTAGAAATACTGCATAAACATGAATATTAAATTCTCAAACATAAATATACAACCAAAAGATGAATGAAAGATGAAGAAATCTAGCCGTCCATTTAGGAGGTAAAACCTTCCATGTAGGCGGTATGCAAAATAAAATCCTAAGCCTTCCAAGATAGAGGCATGAAGAAATCTATCCGTCCATTTAGGAGGTAAAACCTTCCATGTAGGCGGTATGCAAAATGTAATAAAATCCTAAGCCTTCCAAGATGGAGGCATGCAAAAAGTAATACAATCCTAAGCCTTCCAAGATGGAGGCATGCAATACATGAAATTAAATCTAAGAAACAACACAAAGAACTCAGAAATGTTAGAGAAAGATCTCTCCCGGTCAGAGAAGGACCTCTCCCGGTCGGAGAAGGGCCTCTGCTTCTCTTTCTCCTCCCCCTTTGAGCTTGGCATTGATCTCTATTTATAGGGGGAAAAAAACGTGTGCTACAGTACTGCTACAGTGATCTGGCGGTTGCTACAGTGCCGTTGACCTGCTACAGTTCCCCCTGGCGGCTTGCTACAGTTCCGTTGACCTGCTACAGTGCTGGCGGCTTGCTACAGTACCCGTTGACTGCTACAGTGCCCGATGGCTGCTACAGTACTTTTATTATTATTTTTTTATTATTATTTTTTTGTAAATGCTGTTTATTCCAAAAACAATATTTATTTATCAATCACACCCAAATTTATTATATTAAACGCAAATATCGTCCATAAAATCATCATATAAGGGAAAATAAATATGTAAATATTTTACTTATCAAATTCCCCCATACTTAACTCTTGGACGTCCTCGGACAAGAAGTAAATAATAAGTGCTTCCAACAAAATCAGAAGTGTCAGGTCATAAGTAAGAACACAATTGATAAATAAAGAGATCATAGTATTAATGAATCAATGAAAATATAAACTGGTAACTTTAATTGAAAATGAATAAACTGAGTTCGTACTTGTAGCTCATTCTCTCAATCTTTCAAGTGTTTAAGGGTAAGTGTTTCGCTCAAATTCAACCGAAAAAATTGCACTACCATAGGCTTGCTAAAAATCTCAATCTCCACTACCTAATTCACATGCATAATTCAAATCAAAAGGACTTATTAAGGGTTGTAATGGGGTTAAGGTAACGGAATGTAAAGTATGATATGAAAGGCTAAAGAAATAGAGCAATTGAAAAATGGGCTACTTATAAATTTATCTCATCACAACAACCCACAATTCAAACGCTTAAAATTTTTTTTTTTTCCTTTTTTTTTCATAATTTTTTTTCTTCTTTTTTTTTTTTTTGAATTGCAACTATAAAGTTGATGATAGATACACCCCCACACTTTGTCAAAAGCCCATTTCACAAAAATTTCAAATGCTCCACTAATCTTTCGAATATGGTAAAAACACTTGATATATCATTAAAGCATATGTTAATGGGTTGAAAACAAAGAAATAATCAATTAGGCTCAAAGGGGCTTATCAACGGTATAATTGCAAGGTTGGCTATTTGGCTCTGGCTAAAGAAAATGAATGCCTTTATCATTTTTGAATGAGCATGTGAGATGTAATTTCAACAAGATTTAAAGCAAGTTCTAGAGTGACAACTTAATAGGTGAATATCACACACAAGAGAAATAATCATTATAGGCTCAGAAGCTCACAGCTAGGAATTTTTAAACTCAGTTCATTCAATCTCAAAATTCATCACCAATTTCAACAATCAGTTGTTCATACATGCTATAAAATCTCTAAATTCAATTGATCCATACTTAAAACTTATATACTTCTTAAGATCATTACAAAGCACTTTAAAAAGATTTTTTTTTTTGAAAAAGATAAAATAAAAAAAAAATTCATGCAACTAATAAAATGCGTCTCAGGAGTTAAGAATAACTCCTTACTCTGCCATCTTTTTCCACACCCCATGCATCTAATGGTTTTACTAACTAACAAAAGAAAAACAAAAAAAAGATTTTTTTTTCCTCCTCCCCCAACCTAAATCAGACATTGTCCCCAATGTCTTCTATAGCTTAGAGAAGGTGTTTTTTTTTAACATAAACACACAATAAAGTAAAATTAAGAGATTAAGGAAAGTTACAACTTAAGAGTGGTATCTGGGTTCTGCTTCTGACTGCTATCTGTAGATGGCCCACCTATTTGCTTAACGAGTAGATCTGGTTTAGGTTCATAGGTTTGCATTTGATCGAGCAACTGATCAGCAGTTGGTGCAGCAATTATGGAGTGGCGAGTTGCTTGGGGTATAAATCCTGTTTCCACAGCATGATCAAGAAAAGACAACAGGTTATCATAAAAATCGTTAACATTTAACAATCCTAATGGTTTTATGTGACAGTTTAGCTTAGCCCAATATGCAACACTAGATATGCCATCCAATGTCTCCAAACCACCGGGTAGAGCAATAAAAGCTTGAGCATGGTGGAACATTACTCCCATCTGTTCAGGCAAGCTTGAAACCTGTAACACTTGTCCTAAGGAAAAAACATGATCTTGCAACCCTTTCACTCTTACACTTAAACCCTTACTTCCATTCATGGATGCAGAAACGGCCACACTTCCCTTTAGGCCCTGGATGCCTCCCCCGTACACAAAGTTGATTTTTCTGGCAGCTAATGCAACTCCAAGTTCATTTGCTGCTGTTATAAACTCTCCTTTCTTGCCCATATCAGTTTCACCAAAAATGCAAATAGATGTAAATCTACATTTTTGTGAAATAACCTCTTTCTCTTTGTTTCTCTCGGACCATGTACGCTTACAAGAGAAAGTATTCATTTTTACAAATGGAAGTGTGCATATTTACAAATGAAAGAGTACATATATATAATACTAAAACAGCGACAACAAAATCACACAAATCACACATTTTTCAAAGAAGTTTGAAAAAATTTCTGACACAAATGACCGGTGGGCCACTGCGTGAAGAAATTAAACAAAAAGAGGAAATAAAGTCAAAAGATACAGTAGAGTAGGAAAAAGATGCCAAAAGGATAAGAAAGATTAAACAAAAGCTACGAAAAAGACAAAACAAATTAAACACACGCATGATTATGTACAGTAGTTGTGATTTTGGCTCACATCTTCCTCTGGTTTTATGTCCAGAAATGGCTTAAACGCTTTCTATGAATTGAGGATTTGCTTCCCATCCAGTTTTCTTATAAACTGGCAAACAGGGTCTTTTAACGTCAGATTCCCAAGACAATAGCGCTCTTTTTCTTTATTGAATATGGCTGCTAAATCGAGAAGAATACGATGAACATCACCACTCGGATGCGTCTCAAGAGTTTGAATGATATCATCCAGTGACTCCTTACTCAGTCCATCCTTTATAAATTTGATTTTATCTTCTCGATTTACAGAAACCATACCTTTACTCCTACAGCGCTGATCACATGTCCACCTTGCACATTTATAGCAGACCTTCATTCTTTTAGCTCTTCTCTTTTTGGAGTAAGAACTTCTTCCCATTCCTGGCAAAGGTTTAACAAATGAATTATGAATCTCACCTGCTAAACGTACCTTAGCTTCAATGATCCAACGTATATCCACAGGAAGGCCCAAACGATTGAATACTTTCATCCTTTCAAGTCGACTGTTATAGATCTTCCTGAGCACATCTTTGGGAAGAGTGGGGAACTTGTTCTTAAGCTTTGCAAGAGATTCCTCCATGGTAACTTAAAATGAAAATGATGAAAACTAAAATCTCAATGCAGTGCAATGTGTTTCGATGAGCAGGAAAGAAAAGTGAGAGTAGGAAAGAAATTTTAAGAGAGTAGGAAAGAAATAAGTGAGTCAGAAAGAAAATTGTGAGAGTGGGAAAAAAAATTGAGGGAGTATGAAAGAAGTTTTGAAAGAGTAGGAAAGAAGTTTTGGGTTGTCTCCCAAATAGCCGCCCTTCTTTAACATCTTTAGCTAGACAAAAATTTAAAAAAAAAACTCTTTTTTTTATTTTTATTTTATTATTTTTTTTTCTTTTTTTTTTTAAAAAATATCAAAGTAGAATACATCATCAGGAGCTACCAGAAGTCCTGCAAAATCACAACAAAACATCAAACCAAACCTTGGGTTGCCTCCCAAGCAGCACTAAATTTATAGTCTTCAGCCAGACTTCCCAAACATAAACTACTAATCAAAAGTATCAAACACCAGGATCAACTTGTCTTTATTTCTTTTCAAACAACAATATTTCAGAAACCAACAATGATCATTCAAAGTAATTAATTGTACTTTTTCAATCATAGACAATTTTAGAGTACAATTATTTATTGAATTCAAAGAAAGCACTTCATGCATGTATTTGCAAACAGATTTAGGAATTTCCAAAATTTTAGAGCATCCCATAAAATCCACTTGACTCTCATCAGTAAGAGTCAATACTTCAACAGGAGAGACATGAACAACATCTTTTGGAATATCCACATTAGTTTCAATATCAAAATCACAAAGATTAGGCTCTACAGGCAGAACCTCAATTGGACATCCATTATTCTCTCCAAAAGTGATTTCAAGTTCCTTATCACATGCCACAAGAGCTAAGGTTTCATTCAATTCCACATCCTCAACTTCCTCACAATAATCATCATCAACACAAGAAGTGGTCATCATAATCAAAGAATTATCTTGCCTCATAGTTTCAAGTGAAGAAATAATTTGACTCGCATATATTCCAATATTTTGGACACTTGACTCAACTCTAGTGTCACTTTCCTTTTGCTCTCTACAAAATCTCTCTGTTGATTCCGCAAACTCCTCAATTAATCTTTCTAAATCAGATTTTTCCTTATACTCAAGAGTTTGTTCTTCAATATATGGATAAGAGTAGAAAGGAGGATTAGGAGAATACCTGACATATGGATCCAAAGACTCTTGTTGCTCCAAAATTTCACCAGGATAAAAGGAATGATCAAAACAAGTTTGGTTCATATTGAAATCATCTCTCACATAATGACTGGTATTGCCATATGGACAATGCTCATAAGAATGACACTCTCCACAATAAGCACAAGAAAAACAATTATAAGGAGAAGAATTTCCAATCCAACCAGAATTTATATTTTCATGTCTCATTCCATCCACATGCATTCCAGAAAAAGAACCAAGATATGACAAGTTATCACTGATTAAACCAAATGAATGCTGTGAATAATCCATTTTTTTATTTTTTTTATTTTTTATTTTTTTTGAAATTTTTATATGAAGACTAAATTAGTATTAAAATTACTTGGTATTGATATTAGTGACAACAATCCCCGGCAACGGCGCCAAAAACTTGATACGAGTTCAGATGATCAATTAAATAGTGCAAGTGTACACTGTCGTAATCAAGTAATATAGAAGTAAGTAGAGTATCGTTCCCACGAGGATTGAGCACTAAGTACCAAAATGGGTAATTTTAATTCTATTTAGTCTATCGATCAGTTGGTGATTGAGAGTACAAAATAAAAGAAAGACAATTAAATATGAATGCAGATGATATGAAAGCAAATATGAGAAAAGCCCTAGGGATTAGATTTCACTTCACAAATTCCGGATTGAATCACTTATCTATTCTAGCCCAATTTATTCCACATGATTAATAGTCGAGTTTCCTTAATTTAATTACTAGCCTCTTCCAAGGTCAAGCAATTCTATAATCAATTGCTAATCCAATATATTCCTATATGAATTTAAGCAATTAATTATGCATTAAGATTTATGGAACTCAGTAAGACTACACAACTCATATGAATATATTCCTATTTCATATGCAAGTCATGGTTTTAAATATAGGGTCTACACACATGTATCTCCTTCCGGTCTCAACATGCATATTAAAATCATTCAAAAGATGGCCAGTCAATCAAAAGCATTAAGAATAATAATTAAAACTCAATCATGAAGGAGAAATTCAAACTAGATTTAATAAGTTAAGATTCAATCCGTCATTAGTAAGCTACGTCATCACCCTAGGAAAATGAAAGTTTAGCACATGATAAAATTAAATACAAAACCAAAATAAATTATATAAAACTAGAATGAAATCCTTAGAAATACTGCATAAACATGAATATTAAATTCTCAAACATAAATATACAACCAAAAGATGAATGAAAGATGAAGAAATCTAGCCGTCCATTTAGGAGGTAAAACCTTCCATGTAGGCGGTATGCAAAATAAAATCCTAAGCCTTCCAAGATAGAGGCATGAAGAAATCTATCCGTCCATTTAGGAGGTAAAACCTTCCATGTAGGCGGTATGCAAAATGTAATAAAATCCTAAGCCTTCCAAGATGGAGGCATGCAAAAAGTAATACAATCCTAAGCCTTCCAAGATGGAGGCATGCAATACATGAAATTAAATCTAAGAAACAACACAAAGAACTCAGAAATGTTAGAGAAAGATCTCTCCTGGTCAGAGAAGGACCTCTCCCGGTCGGAGAAGGGCCTCTGCTTCTCTTTCTCCTCCCCCTTTGAGCTTGGCATTGATCTCTATTTATAGGGGGAAAAAAACGTGTGCTACAGTACTGCTATAGTGATCTGGCGGTTGCTACAGTGCCGTTGACCTGCTACAGTGCTGGCGGCTTGCTACAGTACCCGTTGACTGCTACAGTGCCCGATGGCTGCTACAGTACCCGTTGACTGCTACAGTGCTCGATGGCTGCTACAGTACTTTTATTATTATTTTTTTATTATTTTTTTTTGTAAATGCTGTTTATTCCAAAAACAATATTTATTTATCAATCACACCCAAATTTATTATATTAAACGCAAATATCGTCCATAAAATCATCATATAAGGGAAAATAAATATGTAAATATTTTACTTATCAGAAGAGGAATGGATGCATGTCATGAATAAAGATGATATGGATGTACAGAATAAGGAACACCCTAAGCTGTCAAATGGCCGGTCGTTTAGAGATGCTGAGGTGAAAGATCAAGGAGAGATGGAGGAGGAAGAAGAGTGGTGGATCGGAGAAGGATGAAAAGAACGAGTTAAGATTGAAATGACACCGATTGGATTGAATATTATATTCACCAAGGAGGAAAAGATCAGACTTGCAAAGAAGTGGAAGAACACCATCATCGTCAAATTGATGGGGCGAATGATAGACCCAACTATTTTTTCAACGAAGTTACAGAAGTTATGGGCACGTGCAGGGGAGGTTGAACTGATTGAAGTTGGGTAGGGTTTTTTTGTGGTCAAATTCGCTGATGTATCTGATTATGAGCTGGCTTTGATGGGAGGACCTTGGCTCATCTTTGATCATTATATCTCGGTGCAACCATGGAAGCAGGATTTTGACCCCGAAGCCGAAGTTGTAACGAAAATAGATGCATGGATTTGGTTTGCAAAACTCCCTTTGGATTATTATGATAAGGGTGCATTATATATTTTGGGTTCTCACGTAAGACGAGTCCTAAAGGTTGACATAGCAACTTTGAAGCGCAAAAAAGGCAGATTTGCTCTAATATGTGTGGAGTTAGATTTGTCTGCTCCTTTACGTCCTTTCATTCTCATCAATGGAAAAGTACTGCTGTGTCTCATTTGTTTTTTGCAGATGACTTGCTTCTTTTTTCAGAGGCATCTTTGGATCAAGCAGCGATAATTAAAGCATGTTTGAAGGATTTTTGTGCTGCGTCAGGGGAAAAAGTTAATGAAGTGAAATCGAGGATCTTTTTCTCCGACAACATATGTCACCAACGGAGGAGAGAGATTAGTGAGTTTCTGGGCTTCACTCCCACCACAGACCTCGGGAAGTACTTAGGTATTCCGATTCATCATGATCGGGTTTCAAAGAATACATACCAATTTATAATTCAAAAGATGGACAAGAGATTGGTACAATGGAAAGCAAATTCCCTATCAATGGCGGCTAGACACACGTTAGTTTCATCTGTAGTAGCAGCTATTCCCAGCTATGCAATGCAATCGACTTGGCTACCACAATCTATTTGTGATGGTATAGATAAAAGATGCAGAAGTTTTTTATGGGGTAATGTAGGACAAAGTAAGAAACCTTATTTGGTTGCATGGGATGAAGTTTGCAGGCTAAAATCTGTAGGAGGTCTGGGACTTAGGCATGCTCGTGGGCAAAATGAGGCTTTCATGATGAAATTGGGTTGGGGACTTGTGAAGAGACGAGATACTCTCTGGGTTAAATTTTTACAGGAAAAATACAAGTGTGGGGATGATGTTTTGCCAAAGATAAGTACTAAAAGCAGAGGGTCTCAAGAATGTAAAGGAATTCGTAATGTATGGAACAAGGTATATAGTGGTATTGGATGGAGAATTGGAAGTGGTGAAAACGTAAAATTTTGGACGGATCATTGGCTCCCAAATTTTGACACGCTGCAACAGGCTTGCATTTCTGAACTACCTGAATACATGAAGGTAGACCGGGTTTGTGACTATATGACTACTTCAGGTAGCTGGGATTGGGGAAAGTTCAATATATACCTTCCTTCTTCAGTCCTACATGAAATTCAAAGAATGGATCTGAATGTGAGAAGTGGTATTCCTGATAAACCAATATGGAGACTAACTCATGGTGGGGAGTTCTCAGTTCGTTCAGCTTATTCCCTGATTAGAGGACAACAACACTCCCCCTCACCAGAGTTTGTGGAGGAAAATATGGAAGAATAATGTACCCCAGTGATGCAAGATGTTCATGTGGATGGCAACACGAGGGAGACTTTTGACAAATACGTTGCGGATGGCTAGAGGTTTGACAATGAATAGTTATTGTTACTGTTATGCGGGTGTTCATGAAGATGTTATTCATGTGTTGCGGGACTGCAAAGTAGCAAAACAATGCTGGGATAGATTATTACAAGGACAAAGATGGAACAGGTTCTATGCTGAGATAGATGTCAGGTTATGGTTCGATTGGAACTTGGGATGTAGGAGGGAGATCGATGGGGTTAAATGGCCTATTTGGTTTGCCCTTCTATGCCGTCAACTTTGGCTTAATCGTAATTCAACAATCTTTAACTCAAAGAAGACGGACGTTCGACAGATTTTTGAGCAGGTGAGAGCACAAACAAGGTGGCCAAGTATAGAATTACAGAAAGAGGGATTGGGGGCAATAAGAAAAGTCTCGTGGATACCACCCATAGAGGGATGGGTTAAACTAAATGTTGATGGTGCAAGTGTTTCAGGCGATACTGTGGCGGGTTGTGGAGGACTTGTTCGGGATCAAGAGGGTACTATGCTAGGGGGATTCATGTTTGGTATTGGACGTGGGAGCTGTTTTCTTGCTGAGCTCTGGGCAATTCTAATAGGCTTGAAGATAGCTTAGGATATGAGGCTTACTCGAGTAGTACTTGAGTCAGATTGTTGGGAGGCGATACAGCTTATTGTAGATGGCTGGGATGAAGAACATATGTTGCTGATTTATTGTTAGAGGTTAGACACTTATTAAACAGAGACTGGGAAGTAGATATCCAATGGTGCTGTCGTGAAGCAAATTCTGCAGCTGATATGCTTGCAAAAGAATCAATGAATAGGGCTTTAGGGGTAATTCAATTTACAATACCTCCTGACTTTCTTGCTGAATATTTATGTGTTGAGGAAATGTCTTAAGTAGTTGTGTTACTTTGTAATAAAAAAAAGAGTTCTTCCATAATGAGAAAAATACTTAATTAACTTAATTAATAGAGACATCGAAAACTTAACTAAAAATATGATTAATTCTTTTAACAGATTGATACGTAAATAAATGTATTTATCGACGTTTTTGCACATAATGATTTTAACAAATTTTAATTGAAAATCAATAAAGGTTATACAATATTTGAAAAATCACATTATCAATATTATATGGTGAATATCATCTACCTTTCAAATATGTTTTTATGCATGGTGTCATGGTAAAAAAAAAAACCAATGGATATGTTATTAGTCATTGAAAAGGATACTAGATAAATAAGCTTCAACAAATATGACAACAATTTAAAATATGATAAAATCTAATAAATTTTTAATATATTGAAAATGTTGAACATATATGTATGACAATTATTTATTTTTAAATTAAAATGAATTTTAACTCAAATATAAATGTTTATTCATTGGTTGAAAAAGATGGATTTTGGTGGAAGTAAATGTTTAATAGTCAAACTTGATGGAGAAGTAACGGTTGGGTGGATGTAAATGGAATCTCAAATATGTAAGCGATGTTTATGTAACATGCATCTCAATTTCAGAAGCGGTCTACATATGTTTTTAAAATAAAGTAGAGGTTTGTGTAATTTAGTAAAACATAGGGGTCATCAATGTATTTTACTCTAGATATAAGTTACATGGTATAAATAAATACAGAGAGAGGCATCTTGAATTAAGACTTAAGGTTGGTCATCCGATTATGCTAATGTGCAATTTTGACAAGTCAATCGGACTGTGCAATAGTATAAGGTTGATTCTAACTCACCTTGAGAGGCATGTCTTCAGGAAAAGATTATAACAAGTGACAATGTTAGACTTTAAGTCTTTATCCTTAGAATAACTTTATCACCGTAAGACACATCATTGCCATTCACATTATGTCGTTGGTAGTTTCCCATTATGCCATCCTTTAATTTGCATTGACAATAAACAAAAGCCAGGGTCAAAGTTTGAAGCCAATTGGGTTATCCCTTCTAAGACCTGTTTTCACGTATGGCCAATTTTATGTTGTTGTTTCCAGAGTGAGACATAAAGATGGCCTCAAGATGTTACTTTTGGACAGTGCCGGTAAAAAACAAACAGGACAGCAAATGTTGTTTACAACGAAGTGCTTTTCAATGTTGTGCATTAGCTATATCAGTCATCATAATTATTGTGTATGTTTCGGGACACATATCATAATTGTATGCTTCTGGCTTAATATATTCTCACAAATAGCATTTTTATTGACTGTTTGATGCAGTATTTTTGTTACACTTTGAGTTTGCTCATCATTTTCCCTTTGGAGCATCAACTTTTAAACATGGGAATTTGTACCCTTGAGGGTTTAAATTGTCATGGTTCTTTATTAGATACAAGGACCAGTGTTTAAAATATAATGAAATTATAGGCAACAAAAATTTTGCTTCCAAAGTGTAAACACAAAAAACTAACGTTGTGCAAACTTTTGGGCACATGTGTTATATTAATCATTTAATTAAATACAATTAAAATCTAATTCAACCACCTAATGTCACATGTTACTAATTGTGTGATTTCAGAACCCATACAATAAAAAATTGTGCTAAATTGTTTCTATATTGTATAGATGATATTCACAAATTGTACTAATAAATAAATAATTTACTACAGTATTACAAAACCCTGTCCCGTGCATCGCACGGGAACTCAACTAGTTTGTTAAACTTCACAATCTTGTACAAAATCATTACATCCTTATCAACCACCACCTCCTCAGTCAAAGAGGCGGTTCCTGCTGAGGGATTTTAGGACCTATTTTGCTTTTGTCATGTATTTTTGGTGATAGTTTCTTAGATCTGTAACTCTCTTTTTATGAGCTATTGTATTCAGTATTTCATGCAAAAATAAATAAATAAATAAAGTGGCTGGTGGATCCTCTAAAATACTCACTTCGTCTCCCTCCCGAAGTATTCTTCTAGTGTCCTCTGTTTTTTTCTTTTCTTTTTCTTTTTCTTTTTTGAAAGAACGCTTTAATATTGGCCAACAAGCATACATTTATCTCTGTATTTGCATGAAACTTTTTTTTTGAGGAATAATGACATATTTAGGTAGTAGATATTGATTCTAAATATAAGGCATAATTTTTATATTTATCATTTATTTTTTAATTTATTCTCATTGATACTCCCTTAACAGTAATAAAGAAGGAGGAGAGGAAAAAATAGAATTAAAGAATATGACTATGGTATTTTAGAAAATATATAACATATTAATTAACTCAGCTAACTTCATTAATCCAATCAAATTAGAAAAATATACCTCATTAAGGAACGACGAGTATATTTTGTTACCATAATGATCATAAGCAAAACATAAACCAATGGGCATGATCTCTTCAGAACCGACTTGGTGCCAAGGCATGTTCTTGTTCATAGAACTCTAATTCTTTTTTAATTGTCACTTAATCCATTGGCCATTATACTGTTGTCCTACAATATACCACATACTTTTATAGAAATATGCATGCAATATATCAACTTCAAAATTTAACAGAATATTTCTTTTTTGAAAAAAAAAACTGCAAGCTTTTTCTCAATCACATCTAAAGTAGGGTTCTCTTATGCTCTTTCCAAAAGAAGATGGGGGATTTATTGAATTTGAAATTGATGTACAACCCAACCGAACCACAAGTGTGATTAAAGCATGGAGATAAATGGAAGCATATGAAGGAACACGAACTAGGATCATGAACAGTGGCATTGACAGTGTAACCACGAAGAAGAAGAAGCTTGACCAGCCACGAAGCAACATAGCTGGAAGCACCAGTAACGCACACAAACTTTCCGTTTTCGGCGTCGCTGCTCATTGTCTTTCTTCAATTTCTTGTTCAATTTGAGCCCTTTCTCTCACGGCTTCGTCTTTGCTCTGTACCAAAGCTTGTTTGACGCTTTTAGATACTTTTGAGTGGTTATTGGCTGCTTCATTGTTTGTCATTACGTACTTGCTTGTAGCTAGCAGCTAGCAGCTAGCAGCTACCACCTTCATCTTTATTTTAATGTTTCGAGCATGTGATCGCCATTTGAATCCATAGTAAATTACCATTTTCCTGAGCGAACAAAGACTTTTGAAGTCGTGATAATACATAGAAACCAAGATTTTCTTTGGGAAAATCCCAAATAAATACCATTTGAAATAGCAAAACCCACAAAAATCTTTTATAACATCAAAAAGATAGAAAAGTGATCAGGTATGTTTCAGGGATATTAAAGTGTTGTGTAAAATACCAAAATGCCCTTTTTTACATTTGTTTTACATATGAGGTGGTTGCTGTGGACAAAAACTAAAGGAAAAAAAACACAGACAAAGGGTATGTGTAGAGCAACGTTAAAGGTGAAGAACGAGGAGTCAATCAAGGTTGGGACAAGTGTAAGTAATTTTTTGAGAAACATAATCTTTTTTAGATGAATCGGACTATATCCATCTTATCGTCATTGTTCATGTTGGTGGTTATTGGGTGTAGTTTGGTGGGTCAGAAGGTGCATGAATAGTAAATAGATGGGCAATCACGTGGTGTAAGGAGGCTAACTTATTTAGGGTTGTCAATGAGGGGTATGGAATGACAATGGTGCTGCGATTGTAGATTATTTATGGCAATTTTGGTTGTGGGTAAGTGGGTTTATAGGTTTAGTGGGATTAAAGGTTCAGACTTGATGTACCTATGGCGGCATCGACGGTGTGGTGTGGGTTATTTATGTCTTGGGTCTTGTTAGCTGTGAGAGGGAGTATAATGAAGAGGTTATTGATTTGAAATAGGTAGCATTGAATTGATATAATGACTGACCGTTGAGTAGGTGTAAGTGGAATGAATGATCTGTAATGAAGATGTCATAAGCATATCTGTACGTGCATGGTAGTTGCTGTCATTACTATATTTGGTTTATTGTCAATGCCATTACAGGATTTGTCATTACTATTACTAAATTTGTCATTAGCGTTAACAATAATAGTGAAGGCAATAACTCATTTTGTCAGGCAATAACTCGCATAACTTAATTGATGACAAGAAAATAGTGTTGCTCAATCGTTTGGCACATGTTAAAAGTTAGTGATTCTTGTCAAATCCATTACAGACTTTGTCAACACCTTTACCATTGTTGTGAATCCCAAAACGAATTCTGTTAAGAGCAGCAGTAAGTTAGTGAATGCCATATATATTGAGAAATGTATGATGTCATGACATGAGTGTAGAGTTAGAGGTTAAATAGTTAGTAAAGGCTTAACATTGTTATTAATTGGGAATAAAGTGATATTATCAAACATATAGATGAAGTAGTCAATGGTCGAAGAAGGTGTGTTGTGGGGAATTTTTTTAGTGATGAATTTTTGTTGGTATGAGACTAACAATGTCATAAAATCTGAAATCTAAACTTTTTCTTGCAGGTTATCATGCAAGATGACATCAAATATTCAAGCACACCTTCCTCAAAGTCACTTATATGTTTTTTCCATGTTGGGGGGAGTTTGTAAGTAATGTTGAAGGTGAAGTTAAATATAGTGGTGAGAGAGTGAGGGTAAAATCAATGAAGGAGGGGATGCCAATTGAAGAATTGAGGGTAATGATAGGAGAATGGTTTGGTGTAGATGGGCATAGGTGCGACATTAAATACACTTTGAGCTTTGATGAAAAGATATTAGTAGATCTCATCGATGATTCTGAAATGGAAAATCTGTTTCATTATAATAATAGTAGTGCACATGTGTATGTAGCATGCAAAAGAAGTGATAATGAAGAAAGGGCCATGGATGATACAGAAAGGCAAGTGTTAGTTTTTTTGGTTGCATAAAAAGTTATTTGGTATAGTGTTATTGGTAATATGTGTTCACAAAACTTGTTAATATCTATGTAGGGTTGATCAATTATTGGGAGCTGCGGAGCAAATGTCGTACATTGATGAGGCTGTGTGTTATGGATTGAATGATGAATCTGTACAAAATAAGTGCAATGCAAGACCTCTTCTTAGCCTTCCATGTGCAGTTGAGAGCACCCCAACATCGATACCAGAGATAAACTATAAGAAGTGGAACGATTTATTGGTAGGAGTAAATCAAATGTTTGCACATGCGGATGATTTCAAGAAGGTGCTACACAAGTTCAGTATTGCGCACAAATTTAAGTACACATATGTGAAGAATTGTAGAGATTGTGTGTATGTTAAATGTAAGGTTGAAGATTGTCCATGGAGAATAACTGTGAGGGCAATTGGAAGAGCACTCGTTTCGTACGTGTGACGAGATACACCAAAGAACATGTTTATACAGCCTAACACAATCTTGATGTGACACATGCTTGAAGTGCTAGCTTGACATCATAAATTATCATTGATGAGCTTAGAAATAACACAGACAAGTGTGCAAATGAAATAAGGAAGAGTTTGGCTAGAGATTATGGAGTGCAATTGACATATAAACAAGTATATAGGGTAAAGGAAAAGGCTATGGAGGAAATTCATGGTAGACCTGAACAGACATACATGTTTATACCATGGATATATGATCGGTTAAAGTAAAGTGATGACAAGACAGTGGCTGAATAGGTCACTAGTGGGAGGAACACCTTTGAGCGTGTATTTATAGCCTACGGTTGTTGTATAGAGGGGTTCATTGGTGGTGCTAGACCTATATTGTACATTGATGAATCCCATTTAAGTGGACCATACAAGGGAACTCTATTGTCAGCTTCAGCATTTGATGCAAATAATAAATTGTTGCCATTTGCCATCACTATAGTGAAAGGAGAGACAATTGATGACTGGAGTTGGTTCCTTGAGATGATTAAGAAGATATTAGGTTCGTTACATATCACAATTGTATCAGACCGACATAATACGATAATCACTGCTGTGCGAGGAGTTTTCGGAGGTGAGATGCATGCATATTGTTACAGGCACATTAAGGAAAACTTCAACTCCCAAGTCCTTAAGTTGAATAGAGGAAAGAGGAAGACAGGGGGCAAGGAAGGCAAAATGCACCGGACTTGCTTGATGCAATTGCATATGCAAGGCTTGAAAGCGACTTCGAGACTGCAATGGAACACATAAGGCTTTTCAGTAAGAAAATATATGAGTGGTTGATCAACCATGATGATATTGAAAGGTGGGCTATGAGTAAGTTCCCATTTAAATGTTGGGATAAAATAACGACAAACCTTGCTTAGTCATTCAATGCTTGGATGGTAAAGGAGAAACGTCATAATGTTGTCCAGCTTATCCACGAGCATCGTGACAAAATAGCAAAAAAGATATATGCAGCAAGTTTGGGAATAAGTAAATAAAAAAATGATATTGGGCCAAACATAGAACAACAAGTGAAGAAAAATGTTAAAAGGGCTGAATACATGGATGTAGAAGTATATGGAGGTGGTAGGGTGAAAGTCCATACACCAACTGGATTACTAAAGGTTGGCTATCCTTAAACTAGTGCACATGTAGAGGATCCTAAATGTCAGGTATTCCTTGTCCTCACACTTGTGCTGCCATAAAGAGAGTTCATGGAAATGTCTACAATTTTGTTGATGAGTGGTTCAAGAGTACATGTCAAGAAAAGATATATAGCATAACAATGATCCCAGCCATCACAATAGACATGCCAAATCCAAATGACTACAGGTTAGATAATATAGCAACTCAACCGTTCCTTGCACCACCTAAGACTAGTCGACCTCCCGGTAGGCCAAGATTTATAAGGAAAGAGTCACAGTTCCAAAACAAGAAAGTATACCATTGCATCTCATGCCAACAAGCAGGGCACTCCAGAAGAACATGCAAGAATCCTAACCCAACTTAATCCTGGGTGTGCAGACCTGGGAGTAGCTATTTTGCAAGTCATCTTTTGTTTTATGTATAATGACTTGGATCCCTTCAGATATTTTGGTTAGAAGGGCTATGGCATATATGATCTCCTTTATGTAAGTACTATTTTTAGGTTAAACAATAGGTTATACCATGGGAATGACAAGAAAACATTATATGCTGGTCGAATCATAATGTTCACTTGTCATTCGACAACGTATATGGTAGTTACTGTCCTGAAGAATCTGGTGTTTTGTAAATTTCATTACTGCACTTGTAATTCCCATTACTACTCTTGTTAATGATGACAACTTATTGTAATTAAAGTATACATGAAGGGACACCTTGTTTTGGGTTAATGACTTCTATGCATTGGGTATAGGTGGAATTAGTAATGTTAGATTTTTTTTCACAATGCATATGGTACTTATTGTCAATAAGAATTTAGTGTTTTGTAAATTCCATTACTGCACTTGTAATTCCCATTACTACTCTTGTTAATGATGACAGCTTATTGTAATTACATTTTACATGAAGGGACACCTTATTTGGTTAATGACTTCTATACATTGGGTGTAGGTGTAATGTGTAATGTTAAATTGTGATTTGGACCCTTTACTTGCGAGTTGTTCTCATAAACATTTGTGGTTTTTGTCAATGTTAGAACAGAACTTGTCATTCCCATTACCATTCTCATCAAAACCATTAAAACACTTGTCATTCTCATTATTAAACTTGTCAACGTCCTCTCCTTTTAGGGAAATATTCAGTGACAAAGTTTTTAAGCCTAACTTGTTATTCCCATTACCATTCTCGTCAAAACCATTATAAAACTTGTTATTCCCATTATGAAACTTGTCAGCGGCCTCCCCTTTTGGGGAAACACTTTCAGTGACAAAGTTGGTAAGCTTAACTTGTCATTTCCATTACCATTCTCGTGAAACCTATTATAAAACTTGTTATTCCCATTATGAAACTTGTCAGCAGCTTGCCCTTTTAAGGAAACACTTTCAGTGATAAAGTTGGTAAGCCTAACTTGTCATTCCCATTACCATTCTCGTGAAACCCATTATAAAACTTGTTATTCCCATTATGAAACTTGTCAGCAGCCTCTCCTTTTGGGGAAACACTTACAGTGACAAAGTTGGTAAGCCTAACTTGTCATTCCCATTACTATTCTCATCAAAACCATTATAAAACTTGTTATTTCCATTATGAAACTTGTCAACGGCCTCCCCTTTTGGGGAAACACTCAGTGAGAAAGTTTTTAAGCCTAACTTGTCATTCCCATTGCTATTCTCGTCAAAACCATTATAAAATTTGTTATTCCCATTATAAAACTTGTCAGCGGCCTCCCCTTTTAGGGAAACACTCAGTGACAAAGTTTTTAAGCCTAACTTGTCATTCCTATTACCATTCTCATCAAAACCATTATAAAACTTGTCATTCCCATTATGAAACTTATCAGCGGCCTCCCCTTTTAGGGAAACACTATAACACACAATATTTCTTCATTTACCTGTTTCCTATATAAGAGAAGTGCATATTTCCATAGTGTAGGAATAAAGGGACTTGCACTTTAGTAAATTGAAATACACAGTAACATGACATGGAAAAGGACACTGCTATGAAGAGGTATACAAGATCAATTAGAAAAATATCAACTTTACAATGTCACCCCAAAATGCAATGCTTGGTGACTAAGTTAGACAACATGTTTACTCTCTTTACAACAGTGGTTAGTTTAAAAATAAATAATTGTTTCTGGAAGAACAAAAAGTTACATTAAGAACAGAATTTTGTCAATCAGTCATATCCTGTTGGTCAACGTCATTTATAAAGGCAGCAGTCTCAATGCATCCTCCATCTTCCTATTCATTTTATGGTTAACCACCCACCACATTAGGTCTCGCCTATATGCCCCAACCTCATCAGCACCATAGTCGAAGGTTACACCTGGCTTCCAATTGTTCAGCCAAATTAGCACATGGACGCCACAGTCACGCCTGCAAGACACAATGACATGAAAACCCAACGCTAAACCATATTATAACCAAAATCTTGTGGACATACAAAAACACTCATAAGTTGTTCTGTTGTGGAATGGGTGCCCAAATAAAGTCACCAATCGGCTTCTTCCCAGCATGCCCTGGTTTCACAAGCTCGATGATAGCATGAAATTGATCCCTCTGCACAAATAACACATGCATATTATATCCACATGATTAACTCAATACCAACAAATTTGTCACACAATTGTGTTACAAGGATATTTAGAGTGGATTCCTGGGGATTTGCAAATGCACTTTGTTTCTTTCGCTGTTTACTCTTGCTTGTAAAAGTTCATCATTTTTTGTTCAAGGGCTACACAGAACCAGTGTTCTGCAACCAATATGGGTCCCAAAATCATATCACACTCTGCAATATTGTAGCCAACTTGTGCAGGCATTAGCTGGGGCTGGTCTTCCCATTCAGTAACTGACCATCCTATAGGTTTTCTGGCCAATAGTAACTGAATGAGGAATAAACTTGTTAGGGTCATATTAAAACGTCAATACAACAACTAATGTGTAAAATTACAGCATGCTCACTACAAAATACGCGTCAAAAATATGTCACCCCACTTGTTCCGCGATTTTCATTTCTGCCATTAACATCTTACACATAAGAGACATTACCTGCATGTGGAGTCACGTGTATTAGATGCGTTACAAAAATTTTAAAAACAATTCAGCTATTATATAACTTACCCGATTACTGATTTTGTTAAGTCCACCGAGTGTCCACAGCTGGTCCCTTGTAGTGTATTCATCACCTATGTCAACCAACACCCTATAAAGTGTAAACACTATCATTATCCATTTACTCAATAATAAATTTACTCATTAGTAAAGTAAGAAGAACTTTACAACTTACTCTTCACCCTCATCAGCACGTGTTATTCGAGATATGACCTCAAAATACTTATCCTTATCATCTTTAGCCCTCTTCGTCCGCTTAACTGGCTTTGTAAAGTCCACGAGGACATGTTCTTAGGCTTCCTTGGCCTCTTTGATCTCCTTGGCCCAAGTTCCTTCTGTCCAAACTCATCATCCCCGGATTGTTGTTGTTCATTATTTGTAGCCTCTTGGTTTGGAGTCTCTTTATTAAATGCACAAATGGTTATGGGTGAGGCCACTGATGTATATACATTATCCCCGGCGTCATCATCAACCCCATCGTTATTGTCATCATGTCCCTCATCCTCCTCACCATGTACCTTATCACTTCCCTCATGTCTCTCCGGATTGTCCTCGTTTATTTCGTTACAGTCAATAGGGTCCTGAGCTTGCTGCTTGCGCTGCCTTTCAATTTGCAGTTGTGCTTTAACCAACTCGTCTTCAACAGCAGCAACAAGTTTCTTGTGGTTCTCCTCAATAATACCCATCAACCGTCCATGCAATGCCTTCAATTCCTGCAAAACACATTCACAAAAATGGTCAAAGGCATTGGAAACTCATGAAATTAATGTAACAAAATGTGATGACATACAGGGTCTAAATAAGCGACTCGCTTCTTGTTGGGAAAGTCCTTCTCTTCATTCACTTTTGTTGCCTCCCTCATATATAGCAGCCCAATATCACTCTTGCGCTCTTTGTCGATCATTTCCTTAACCTTCTCTTTTGTCCAAAACTAAATTACAAACGTCGACGCATGGCCAACAGGTTTAGACAAAGGGAACCACTCACCAAAAGTATATATATCAACAATGACAAACATTTAACATTTCGTGGTTGGATAAAGGAAAAAGCAAATAAAAAACTGCTCATACTACATACCAACATGTATAAACAGCCTCCCACATTGCAGCTTCCCTCTTTGTTCACTCTAATTGTGTCAATATAATCTACCATCTCTTTGCGTATGTCATTAACAATGTATGTGGCCCAGTCAAAGTTGGAAAATCCTTTCATGGTAAAGCACATGAGCTTGAGCAACTTGTCATTGATTGTTGAGCTTGCTGTGGGAGCCAAAAAAGTACCCAATATATGCAACATGAATAAAAATTCAAACTTGTCATCAACTTCCCCAGATGTTATGTCACTAAGTATGTTCTCATACTTGACCTTGCCATACTCAGCGTTCAATCTCTTATACGTGTCATCTGTGTCACTAATGTCTACTCTCACCTCCTCCCCACTATTTGGGACCCCAAGGAATTCAGCAACATCTTTTACTTCTATTTCAGCTGTCTTCCCCCTAATTCTAAATTGATTGGTAGGGGGATCATACGCTCTCATTATAGCAACTAAAATTTCCAGGGGGAGCCTCATATATTCCACATCAAGTAGAGCTCCAAATCCTAATCTTTGTACCTTAGCTTTTAAGTGTGGATTACAATTTACATGAGCAGCTAGCTTGGTGAATTGATTTAGGGAGCAACGAGAGTGAAAAGCAACTGGAAAGTTCCTCTTCTGCTTGTCCGACCTTCCTTGCTTGGCCTTATCATTATATTTTTTCCTCTCCTCCTCACTCATATTCCTCCAGGCCTTTGTTGACTCCCTAACCTTCTCATGAAAATTCAGCCCCTCCTTCCCCTTTTCAAACTCATGACGAAACAAAATATAACCATTTTTTACATCTTTTGTCTGCATATCCACTTCACTTGTCATTGTATAAGACCCAATAAATTGCAGCTACAAATTAACATCACAGTTTAATTCAACTGAACTAAAGGAATCTGTTACAACTCAATGAGTTTATGCATAAGATTTTAGATAATTCTAACATGCAGAATCAAAAACCAATCTTGTTTCAGCAAACCAGTAGCTAAATCCGACTTGCAGTAAAAGACAATACCAAAAAGACAACAGGTAATCAAACAATTGGGTCTACAATGATAATAAGTGTTAATTAGTCCAAATACCCAAAGGGAAATATCCAAATTTCAATGTGTTTCTGAATGAAATTTTCTTCTTCCAAACATTTTAGAGCATTTTATTTCAATGAAATTCAACCATTTCTTAATAAAATAATGGCTAGCAGTAACAGGGAATAGGGGCGAAAAGTTTGCAACATCCAATTTCCTCACGCAATACACTTTAGACATTATGCATATATAATTCTTCAATTCCATTTAACTCAACGAACCTGACTATATAATCTATACAAATAGTGAGCATTTTTACCATTTTCAACTTTCAAAAATCAATCCAACAAGCATTCGTCTTCATATATTCATAAAAGTTTCATTATCATAATCAATGCTTTCAAGTTTAGGCTCTTAGCATTTTACCCCACATGACTTTGCAAATTGGGCCCTTCTTTTTTATTCATGCACACAAGCATCAGTCTCCATTCAATATATCAGCAAAAGAAGAAAACAACTTTTCATGTGATGAAAATAAAAGATATATACAACATTTTTCTCTTTATAAATTATACTTAAATCTAATACTTCAGTAACTCACTGCATGAGTATTTATCATAAAATGCAGAGAGGTGAGTAATTCAGATTGCAGAACCACTATTAACACATGAACATTTTCTAGAGAGAAAAAATAATATCAATCTTAAATATCCAAACTTCAAATAAACAATACATTAAAATCCAAACTTCAAAAACTTATTCAACTCCAAGACATACTAAAACACATGAACACTAAAACTTGAAACAAGTTCATCATAGTATACACTTCTAACAAATCAAGGCACATTACCACCACATATCATTATCCTATTTTGATAATCTATCCACATCTCATTAGGGTCTCTTTAATTTATTCAGTTTCAATTCTGACAGAAAAACATGAAGAAGAAGATATTTATTCAGTTTTCCAACAGAAACAAAAATTTGGAAACAATTTGAGCAAATTCAACTCAAATCAGATTTACAACAATTGGCATCAAGAAAACAATTCAATCTCAAGCCAACATCGCAGAATTAGTGGAAGAAAATGACGATTTGAATGTACAACTTGAATCCAATAAGCCAAGGAACTGGAACATCAGAATGGAAGGCTTAGCATTCACTCATATCATTTGACAAGTAAGAATTTGGACCACTTGTTTCAGGTAAACATATCGTTCTAGTGATTAATCTTAGGGAATCCACAGTTTCTGTCATGGTTTTGATTTATTTGGCAGACTCCAAAGTAGAGTATATTGTTATGTAATTTTGGAGTTTATTTTATGAGGCCAAAGTAATACGTGAATTAAGATTTAATTTATGAGTAATAAGAATATACTCTGGTTTTTGGAATAGAAAAACAGAGGCAAACCAAGTAAAAGGTGGTGGCATTGTTGAAACAGAGGTAACAATTGAAAATAAATTGATTGGGCTGCATGGGGGCAGACAACATAGTAATCTTCATACCAGTAGGTTTATTATCATATAAGAGTTATTAAGATTTAAACTTTTTTGTATCCAGGTCAATTGATTATTTGATACCATTGTTACAAACAATACATAAAAAGGGGGAAACGTCTCCTTTAGAATAATTAATGAAACTAACCCATTTGCTAGGTCCAATCCTAGCCCTTACGGAACTCAGAACTTACAGATTTACCACGAGAAAGTAGTTCAAAAGCAAGTTCAACCATCGTAAGAGAAGTACCAATAAATCACAAGCACAATATAGTGGAAAAACCACCAGCACAAGCACAATCGACAAAGAAAGAAAGCTTCTTCTTTTTTACCAGGAAAATCATGGTAGAGATTCAAATCTTACCTGAATGAAGGATCAACTGACGGAGTACTCAGCCAAGGAAACAACGCTCAACAACAGAAAGTCGCGCGAATGAGACGAGGGAAAGGGATTTCAAAGGGGAGAACTGGATAAAAAAACAGATTGGAGAGGGATTGCCACTTATACGCACCAACTAGCTAGAGAAAAGGAATAGCAGCGTCCAATAACGAGGAGAAGGAAGCTCGGTTTTGAAGATTCCCTTTTTTGCTCATAGCAACATCTGCAAATAACCACGAGAAGGAGAAGGAATCAAACACAAAGCTTAAACGGACAAAGCAACAGTTGAAGATTCCCTCACCCACGTCCATGTCGGCGGCAACAGAAGAGAATGGCACCTATAACCGATTCCGATTTGGGGACGATGAGAGGCTAGGGCTTGTGTGTGTGCAGAGTCCAATATCACTGAAAAAATTCTCTGAAGGTGTTTCCTGACCGAGTGTGTGTAATGAGTAAAAGGGGGCATTTTGGTATTTTACACAACACTTCAATATCCCTGAAACATACATGATCACTTTTCTGTCTTTTTGATGTTATAAAAGACTTTTGTGGGTTTTGCTATTTCAAATGGTATTTATTTAAGATTTTCCTATTTTCTTTCTTGTTTGTCGCTTTCGGCGAGTATACAAATCACAGAAGATTTTCTCTAATTCAAAACGAACTTTTGTTTGGTCATTTCCTTCGAAACACAGTCAAGCTTATTCATAATCACAATCACAAAGGAGTCAAAAAGTCTGTGGTTTTAGTTGGGCTCTTACAAAACCCGACCACAAAGGAGATGAATTCGCGTTTGTTTGGGAAGAAAAAAATATTTACTTTAAAAAATTCACCTTTTAAAGCACTTTCGTTAATTAAGGGTTTAGGGTTTAAGGGCATTTAAAACCACTTTTAAATAGTTAAACCAAACAAACCATTTGTTGTTGTAACTAAATATATCATTTTGATTCTATTTATAAGTCTAAATTATTTAATTATTATATACTAAAGCAAGTTAGCTAACTTAATAAATATGGATTAAGTTGATAAAATTTTCCAATTTTACCTTTAAATGAAAGATATTTTTCACTCATTTCTTCTCTCTTTACCTTTAATAAATATAAAATTTTAACGATCTCATTTATTATTTTAAAAATAGAATTATACTAAGGACCAATTTTTTTTTTCTAAATTGGATTTATAAATAGTACTAGAGTGGTTCCAATTGAACCATTATTTTTCTTTTTGTTTTTTTAGGGATTACACCACTTGAAGCATTACTACTTATTAGTGATAAATAGGCTCTCACACACAATCTCAATGTATGTATCATTTTTTACCTATTGTCAAAAGATATCATTTTTTCTTGATAAGTTTTTCTTTTGAAAATTTTGATAATATGTGTCTATTCAGAAGGGTTTAATGTCCTAGCTGTGTTTATTATTTTTATTCAGTTCACTAATATAATCATTGAAAGACAAAACTTATGCCACAATTTGGTGCAATGGAAGAGTTTCTTATGGAATTAGAAGTAAAATTGAAAGTGGAGGTAGAAGTGGAACTGAGAGTGGAAGTGGTTTCTAAAGTATGTTTGGTATATCAATGGAAGTGAGATATTATTTTTAATTAATATGTATACTTTTCCTACGAAAAGGCTAAAATACCCTTGCCTTTGAGGAAAAAAAATCTGCCATGAAGAAACTGGCTTGCCGGAACAACACAGCTGGTAACTATGGCCGATGAACAGGGAATTTACTCACCTATTCCGACCGCGGAGAATAGGCCATTTGACAGGGAGATTCGGACAATCAACACAATCTAGAAGAATAACAATCAACCTAGAAAGCTAATCAAGAAAAAAGATCTAAAAGTCAATTTGACCAAAACAATCACAAACAGATTTGGTGGAGTTGGGTAGGTTCTACGGCTTGATGGCGGCGTGGGGCAGGTTCAACGGCTCTACCGCGGCATGGGGCAGGTTCGACTGGCTCGGTGGTGGCATGGGGCAAGTTTGACGTGTCTCTCATGGCGTGGGGCATGTTCGACAGTCTCGGCGGTGGCATGCAGCAAGTTCGACAGGTTCGACGGCGTGGAAGAAATTGTGCACAAATATGGTTCTTTGAAGCGAGAGATTGAAGATGACAGTAGGAATTGAAAAAATGAGATGACTGAGCTTGAAGCATGGCAGTCGAGTGTGAGGCTGAAGAGAAAGGAATGAAGGAAGAAGGGTAAAGCTTGAAATTTGATAAAACATAAGAGGGCAAAATGGTCAACAAAATTTCATTTCCATGGAAGTGGAACCAATTCTTTGGGAGGACACTTCCATCATTTTTTATGAAAATCACTTCCCTTGATAAGTACATTGAACCCTACCAAACATATAAAATATGAGTTCTACTTCTACTTCCACCTCTCACATGATATCAAATGTGGTCTTAGGTTAAGTGCATTAAAATCATTATGTCCCTTGTTCCCATCAAATTCTACCAACTGTATTATTTTTTCCCACAAGTAGTTAGCCCCTAAATGGTCACGTGAAGAAAATAGGACACATGGTATAATCTGATTAGAACAATGGACTTAATACCTCTAAAAAACTTCAGTTTTGCTCAATACACACTATAAAAAAATATTGAATTTCGGACAGAATTTGAGTTTCCGACAGAACGGATTTTGTCGGTAATAATAGCGTGATAAACAAATTTCTGACGGAATTTCCGTCACAAACATATTTTTTATTTTTTACACTTTAAAAAGCCACGTGGCAACTCCAGTGACAGCCCCCTCATCACTGGCGGCGGCGCGTGGCAGCTCCGACAGCGTCCATCTTGTCGCTGGCCCCCATATCCGCCACGTGTCAAAATCTTCTTTTTCCTGGAAATGCAACTCAACTTCCTTTGGTTTGAACCCACGACCTCGTTCTCACCCGTGCGATGCCTTACCAGATGAGTTCGACTGCTTTAGCGTTATATTATTACACACAATTATATATTTATAATCATATGACTATATTGTTTTTAAATTTCTAAAATTAAATTTTCATTAACATTAATTAATAACTAATAAATAATTATTAACTAATATTTTATTTACTAATATTAATTAATAAGTAATAAATTTTATTTCTAATATAACTATTTTGCCCCTACAAAGACCAAAACCTATTATTGAAAATTAAAAATATTTTAGAAATTAGAATTTAATAATTAAAAATAAATTTACAATTAAATTAAAAATAATAAATTTTATAAAAATAAAATTTTAAAATTTAATTTAATTTTAAAATATTAAATAATTAAATAATAATAATTTTTTAATTTTGTAATTCCGTCAGAAATTACGAGGGAATTTTCGAGAGAATTCAATTGCGTCAAAAATTGAATGGAAATTTCTAATAGAATTCAATTGCGTCGGAAATTGCGACTGAATTCAATTCCGTTAAAAATTCCCTTACAATTTCCGACAGAATTTCAATTTCCGATGAAACTTTCTATCGAAAATTCCGTGACAAAAGTCAGAATTTCCAACTGAATATTTTCCATGACTAATTTATATGGAAAAAATTCTGTTAGAAAATTCATGTTTTTTTTTGTAGTGACATTATTCCTCCTTTTAAAAGATTTCTTAATGAGCTATGGCCAACAAAACCTTTGCATTTTTAAATGGACTTTTCTATATGCTCAAATGACATTTCTTCCTTACATCCAACATTCAAATGTAATAATGACATTTTATCCGTCAAATTATACTAATTGGAATTTATCTATTTAATTTCACATGCAACATACGAGGAGGAGTTCTACTTTATTGCAATGAATCACAATTATATCCCCACTGACATGGTTTAACTTATTACAAAACATATGAAAGACATATTTGGAAACACATTTGCCAACACAGAAATCATGGTTTGGCAGAAGCAATTATTGGATAAACATGATTATGATTTCCAATATTTGTAAGAGATATCACAATTAAAAGTTGAGAAACTTCTTCTCTTTCAGACTTTCCACAATCTCCTTAATAGACACTTCCAATGGAATAAACTCAATTCCTAAAGTCTTTGCCTTTTCTTTGGAAACCTGATACTTTGGCGTCGCGGACTCATCCATAACAAACCTAACATGTTCATCGAACAACCAATAAAATAAATTGGCAAAAACTAGTAAAAAAATTGAACCAAAATATATAATCTGGATATATATGAATAGCGAATGCACAAGCCAATTGGTTCATAAAAATTGACTGAAGGACCAAAATCAGGAACGAATGATTATTATCAGCAAATTTAAATAAATCCCTCATGGCCCTCATTCTTCATCAAAGAAAAAATAGCAGTAAAATCTTTCTTTTATCCACTAAGAACAAATGTTATATGGAGTGAATCTAAGTAGTAGATTCTCCTCTAGTCTAAATAGAAGGGTATGGTCACTGGTCAGTACAAATGATGCAGAAAATGACTGCGAAACAAAAAACTAGATTTACAGGTAAAAAACGAAAACTTGATCTTACAGTCTCAAATTTTCAGGTTCAAGCTCATCAAGGTGAGATGAAAATAATGGAAAATGACACTAAGCACTTCTTTTGAAGGCTAGAGGAAAGGAATCAACAAAGTACTAATTAAAGGCAATGAGTAGAACTATTAACACCAGTGTTGTGACTTGGTAGATATTCCATTACGTGCTAAATGCATAATTGATAAATACATGAACAAACAAACAACATGGGCTGAGTTGTTTGATGCATCTAAAGATGCCGATATGAAAGAAAAATCTGGGTTGTTTGTGAAGAAACTCTTGTTGTTTCCTTGTTTCTTTCCTTTAGGATGAGAAATTGCCCTCCACTCATAAATATGTATCACTTATGCTCTGTAAGTTTTAGGGCATACTTGAAAGTTGAAAGTACAGTGAAGCAACTCTATTACCCACAAGAAACCAAATCACAGTACGGACTTAGTTTAAGCCACCAACAAATACAGAGGAAGAGAGGAGAGAATAGTTCTTAGAGAGAGTTTCATCTGAGAGCAAAGGAAGAGAGTTTAACTCAACTCTGGTGGTTACACTTCTGCATTCACACATGATCCCCGATTCTCCTCATCCCATAAATTTTTCTCTTGCTTGGCTGTGTAACTCCCTCTTCAATTAAAGGGATATATTATGAATATTATACCCATACTTTGCTCTATTTCTATTTGTCACCCAATTAAAATGGGTTGGACCCTAATCCACCGAGGGTGGACTAGGTATAATCAAACATGTTCAAACTTGAATGAAGAAAATCTCAGCATTAATATTTGGATTTGGTTTAGTCATTACAAAGATCAAAACCGACTTGGTTTAGCAAGTTTAGCCAGTTGCTTAAGGCAATGGGCATTATCTCTTCAAGCATAATAAACAAGAACATTTTATGCATGTTGCTATAGCAGGCAGTAATTCATTAGTCTAATAATCAAATAATTAGCAGAATCCAATTTGTTTTGTGCGAGTGAGTGTGTGTGCGTAGATATGAATTGTGGAGACTGTTTATAGAGATTTGAAGTCAAAAGCTATATGCGCTAATGGAATTATGGAAAACAGTCAACTTACGTTTCAGGAAGTGGTAATGTTGGGTACAATTCATGTGAAATCTTTACAAAATCTGAGAAGTGTTTCACAGTCTCAACCAAGCAATATCTTCCACTAGCTGAAGAAATCTCAAATGCTTGAATATGAGCATTTGCAACATCTTTCACATTGACCCATCCTGCAGCTAAATTCGGAGATGTTTGTGCACCTGCACCGAAAAAGCATGGCAAGTCTTTATAAAAAGGCAACACAGTAATATCTGTCTAGGACCCAAATCAAGAGGTCCAGTCGATCAAGAATTCTTGGAACAATAATAAATTAAATCGATATTCAATCAGATTTATTAATGAAGAAATTTATTGACATAATGACATTAAAGATTGAATTGGGAAAATAAAGCTTAGGTTAAGACTATAACTTGTTTTCTGTCAAAAACAAAACCTTAGTTCTGAACCAGCATCACGTCTTCCATGTGCTAAGCAGAAAATGAGAATTCAAGTAGCAGTCTCCTTCACATTTTTTCCTTTGAATGAAATTGTTATAATAGGATTAGCTTATATTTCTTCTTTATTTTTTGGGACCATACAAGTAGCATATTTAACACAAGCCACCCTTTGTAAGAACCTTTGTTAGGAAAATCTGAGAGAACCAGACCCCGAAAACTACCTCATTAGGTTTGAGAACTGTAAATTCCCATAAAAAACTCATCATAATAGGGAGAGAATCAGAGAGAGAACGGGAAAGAAAGAGAGAGAACAGAGAGAGAGAGAGAGAGAGAGAGAGAAGAGAAGATCATACAAAGGATTCAAAACTCAATTCTTATTCCATGATTCCAGATGATCTGATTACAGTAGCCCCTAAGCCATATATAGCCATTGGATCACTAACATTCCTAATTGCCTATTATACCTTTTACTAACTTCCTCTTATTATATTTACACATCATCTTGCCTCTAACAGCTTTTTCCAGTCATTATGTGTGAAGAAGCAATGTCCAGCTCAATGATACCCCGTAAAGAGCATTATTGTACTATCTAATCTAGTAGTTTTATTTTTTTGGTGAAACCAAATCTAGCGGTTAGCTAAACACCATGATTCCAACATACATACTATACAAGACAGCACTTTTTTCAATGAAATTATTATAATCCTTAGTTTTCATCCCAAACTACCATTTTTGTAAGTCAGCAACAACAATTTGACCCAAATTCCCCTTTCAATTATCAAAAGGCAGACAAAGTATTTCAGTTGAAGAAGATGAAGTAATCGGGATACTAACAAATTACATACACGGACTTCCATACAGCATGAACCATGTGCACATAAAAAAAGTACCAGTTAATAGCCTTAAAACTGCAGCAGAAGAGTCATTAAGTGATGGTTGCAAGAGTGGTCCTAGTACGTATGATGGGTGGATAACTACCATGTCAATGTTGTTTTCTTTGACAAATTTCCAGGCAGCTTCTTCAGCCAATGTCTTGGAAAGCGGATACCAGAGCTGTAATAGCAGAAGGAAATTGAAGAGGACTGAGAAATAATAAGCATTGGCAAACATGGTATATTCATACATTTGAAATGCATTAGTGTAATCAGCAGAAATTGTCCAGGGCATACAAGTTTAAGACTACATATATGTTTTTTTCTGAAAGGAATCAAATAAAACTGCTGAAGCAGTTTTGACAAGGTTAAGGTGCATTCTCTGCATCACAGTTATACAATGATTTGACTTCAGTCATAAATGCAATAATGTGTAGCCTTTATGCAGAACGGAGTTCCAAGGAAACATTGGTAACTTGAAATCTCAACTCAACAGCATGCATTACAATCACAGAATGAAAACTTTTGTTTCACTGTTAGTCTGAGAAATATGGCACATACCTTAGCCTCCCTGCAAAATTCAGGCTTTGAAAACCATGTCTCATCAACTACGACTTCAGGAGATCTAGATTGTCCATTATATATCACTGCAGCCATGGAAGATGTTAAAACAACTCGTTTTAGAGATGGCAGTTTTGCACATGACTTTAGAAGATTAAGAGTTCCCTTGACAGCTGGGTCAATAAGTTCAGTCTGCAATGAAGAGAGCTACAGTTAGAAACTAAAAAACAAGGCAAGGTTTTTTTTATTTTTTATTTTTTTTATTCTTTTTAAGGAACACAACAAAATGCTAACTTAAATGGTTGACAGACTCAAATCAGGCTTTGTCACGGTACTCTATTATTTGCATTGTAATTTGATAAATCTCGCAAATTTCCCCAGTTTTGAATAGGACATTAAAAAATTGCAAGAATTGAGTCTCAGTTTCTAAGATTACCAAGCGAACTAATATGATAACTAAACTAGGTACTGGTATTTGCTGAGGGACAGAGCAAACAAAAGGCTTAAAACATTTATTTAGCTTATTTTGTGTTGTTTAAGTTAAATATGTGAGAAGAGTTTTATTCTGTAAAGTGAAATAGTGACTTTTAGATGTGATCCCAAACACCCACAAAAAAAGAGTGCTTTGTTGCAGTTCAAGCACTATAAAGTATCTATCAATTTTAGAATGATATGAACCTGTGGGTCATTGGCATCGAAAAAGCAGGGAGAGGCAGTGTGAAATACACCCTCACAACCCTCAACAGCAAGGTCAAAGCAACCTTCTTCCAAAAGGTCTGCTTTAAACAGCTTCAGCCTCTCCTTGGCTCCTTCAAACTTAAGCAGATGATCTACCTTCTTGGGATCATCTGCAGAGAGTTGCCAGAAAATCACAAATTTATTACTCTAAAATTTGCAGAATAGCATATAAGAAACAAAAAGAAAAAGAAAAGCAAAACTGGGGGGAAAAAAGAACTGACTCTTACTAAAGAAATGGGAACCCACACCAAATCTAACACACAAGCACAGATTAATCTCCATCCTCCAGTGTTGAGATTTGCCTTCACAACAGAAGGCATCTAGGATCAAGCCTCTCTTGTTACACCATTCCTTAAATTTCTTATTGTCAAAATACTTATACCACTGTCCTACAACATGCCGCAAACTTGTATAGGAATATGGATATAGATGTAGTATATATCAACTTTAGGATGTAATTGACTATCTATTTGAAAAACTAAAATTATTTCTCTCAATCTCATTTACAGTGGATTTATCGTGTGATGTACTAACCTAACCGAACCAGAATTGAGATCAAAGCATGAAGACAAGTAGAAGCAAAATTAAGGAATACTCACTAAGATCACGAACAGTGGCATTGACAGAGTAACCACGAAGAAGAAGAAGCTTGACGAGCCACGAAGCAATATAGCCAGAAGCACCAGTGACGCAAACCACCTTTCCGTTTCCGGCGTTAATGTTGCTGCTCATTCTCTTTCCTTCTTCTTTTTCTTCTTCAATTTGTTCCCTTTCCTTTTTTGCTCTGTACTAAGATCGTTTGACATTAATCGATTATTGGAGTGATCTTGGCTTCACTTCTTGTCATTACGCTCTTGCTTGCAGCTACACTCCACGACTTAAACAAATATTTTCTCTCTTGATGTCGCTTTTGACGAGTAAACAAATCACACCAGTTTTTTGTGATGCTACAATTGCCGAATGCCATATTTGCTCTACTCTCCTCTTTTGGATAAAGCGGGCACCTGTTTTAGCAGAAATTTTAACCTTGCAGTTGTTGGTCAAAATTATCAAGAGACAAGCTCCATTCATAGAAGTTAATTGAGAATTGGATTTGGGGTAAATATAAAATACTAATATACTACCTCCGTCCTAAATATAGAATTATACTATAAACTATGTTTTATATTTAGGATCGGAGGGAGTATTTTATTTCTCTAATTTATATTTTTTTAATTCATTTTATCTTCTAAATTTATATTTTCCTAAAAGTATTCATATTAATTACACATGTTAAGGAATTTCTATCAAATAATAATCATGATGAAAGATGATATTCTCTGTGTCTCTAAATATAAGTTTTAAATAACCGTTTTTTTTAATCAAGAAAGTAGTTAAAAGAGGGAGCCTATTTTAATCTTGTTGGCCAAGTAGTATAAGCAATTTTCTCTCTTTTGAGTTGGTTCTTATATAAGCTTTTTTTTTTTTTTGGTCTCAAAATTTAAACTACTTTTTTTTTTTTTTTGCCAAGTAGTATAAATACATATTTTTATATTAATAAACTATTAATTCTCTTTCATTCAATTAGTTATTACTTGTCTCTCATATTTCTTATTCATTCTCTCCCCCTATGCTCTTTTTAAAAATATGGGTGTATTCGAAAAAGATATGAAATTTTTGACACATTTATTATTTTTAACTAATTTTAACCCACAATTCGTTTTGCGCAATTTGAAAAAAAATTTCTTATAAAATGTGGCGGAGGGAGTACTGCTCTATGCCTAAATATAAATTTCTAGTCGAGGAAAAATTTATTTTAAAATATAAGTTATTTGTACAATAATTAATGATTTTTTTCCAATTTCACTCTTATTTAATTTTTATTGAAAAGAGAGAAAGAAAAGAGAATGGTGTAAAAATCATTTGTAAAATAGAGAAAAGTAAAAAAAAAAATTAATAATGGCAAATGTAGCAAATTTTATCAATTTGATGCATTTCTTGCTATTTGAGAGAATGAGGTACAAATGATTTATATCTAGTCACAAAGTAGTATAAGAGCAAAGTGGGAATTAGATTTAGTTTTAAATATAAGACTTCAATATACTTTGTCACCCAATTTATAATAATTTTTTTAATTTACTTTATCTCCAAGATTTATATTTTCCCACAAAGGATCCCTATTAACTGTACACATTAAAAAGTTTCTATTTAACAAAAGTCTTGATGAAAAGTTTAGAAAATTAATATATATTTGTTACAAATAACCAACTTCCTTAATCTACCCTAAATAGTCTAGCGGCTCTTACATTAAGGAGAGACGAGATAGTAACATATTTGGAATTATTTAACCAGCTTTGATATTCCCCCTATCTTTAATATGAGACATATTTGAAGACTTGATTTTGATAATAAATATAAGACAAATTTATCATATTTATCAATCTTTTTCTAATTTACCTCTATCAATACGTCCTCAACAATAATTAAAAAGAAAAGAGAAGGAGAGAACTAAGGAAGATGACTAAAGTGTTTTAGAAAATATATATCATATTATTTAATTAATCTAACTTTTTTAATCTAATTAAATTAAAAAAATACATTTTATATTAAAGATACAAAGGAGAAAATGGCATTTTGGATTTGTTAAAAACATGCGCATTAAATTTGATACTACCTTCTGTCCTAAATATAGGATATAATTTGCACTACAAACTATATCCTATATTTAGGACCGGAGGGAGTAGCTCATTTTATGTGTTGTTGGCCCTACTCAGTTTTGTTGGAAGGTTGACCCATATCGTTGGTAACCTTTGCGAATTCAACAAATGAATTTCGGCGAAGAATTGGTTGATGGGCTTGTGGTTTGTTTGTCATACTTTCGGCTTTAAAGGCCTCAGGCCCATTTGTGTTTCAGGATCCCAGTACTTCTGCTTCCGCTATGCTTAATCATGCAGTTTAATAAAGTGGTTTAAATTATTTAAAAATAATAAGTATATTTGAAATAAATTTTTCTTTATAAGTACGCCAATAAGGGGTAAATAAGAGAGAGAAAAAGAATAAAGGGTCAAGGGGTAAAAATACCTATAAACTTTTCTCAAATGTGCATCCACCACCATAAACTTTTCTTTGATGCAAAAATAACCATGAACTTTTAAAAGAGGGGCAAAAGTGACACTTCCGTGAAAACTAACTAATGGCCGTTAATTTCAGTGCAAAAATACCAAAATACCCCTATCTAAAGAAAAGGTTAAGGGGAAAAAATACCCATAAACTTTTTTCAAAAGTGCAAAAATACCCATAAACTTGTTTCAAAAGTGCGTCCACCACCATAACATTTTTTCTTAGATAGGGGTATTTTGGTATTTTTGCACTGAAGTTAACTGCCGTTAGTTAGTTTTAACGAAAGTGTCACTTTTGCCCCTCTTTTGAAAGTCCATGGTTAATTTTACACACACAAAAAACTTATAGTGGTAGATGCTCTTTTAAGAAAAGTTTATGGATATTTTTGCCCCTTAACCCTAGAATAAATATAGGTATCACAAACTTTCTATTAATTAAAGCAACATATCATTTATGAAAAAAACTCATTAAATATTCAGAAAACTCTTGTTAGACTCTTATAAAAAAGACTAAGACAATTATACTTTATTACAATCCTTGTATCACAATTATTTCCCCACAAACATGGTTTAAATTAGGATTAAGATGCACTTTTATCAACGAAGTTTTTCGCCTTAAAAGTCTGACACAATTAAGTTTCGAAGTGTGTAAAAGGCAACACAATATTTTAAAATAGTGTAATTTTAGTAATTCCGTTAAATTGATTCAAACGTCCGTTATAAAGCTAGCAGGAGAATAAGTGGATCCCATATGAAAAATGAGACAGACATTTAAACTAATTTATTGCAATTGTTAAAATTGTTCTGTTTTTAAAAGATTGCATCTACTTTTACATCATTTAAAATTTAATTATGTTAGACGCTCATGATAAAAAACTTCGTCATTAAAATTGTACCTTCATCCTTTAAATTATTACAAAACATACGAAAGGCATATTTAAAAACACGTTTGCCAGAACAAAAATCATGGTTTGGCAGAAGCTAATCCTTCGGTAAACATGATTAAACTTAAAAGTTGAGGAACTTCTTCTCTTTGAAGCTTTCCACAATCTCCTTAATGGACACATCTAATGGAATGAACGCAATTCCTAATGTTTTGGTTTTTTCTTTGGAAACTTGAAACATTGGCGTCAAGGACTCATCCATAACAAACCTACCAAGTTCATTGAAAACCCAAGAAAATAAATTAGCAAAAATCAGGAAAAATTTGAACCAAAATATTTAAAGTGGATATATATAGCGAATTCATAAGCCATTTGATGCATAAAAAATAACTGAAGGACTGAATTAGAAGAATTTATCATCAATCTTAGGGAACAGATGATCACTACAATCAGAAAATTTAAATAGGGTTAAGAGGCAATTTTGCCTCGAATGTTGTTACCGAGGGGCAATTTTGTTCCGGAAGTTTTCCAGGGGGAAATTTTACCCTAGCCATTATCCCAGTTAATTTTAACTGTTAGTTGACCAAATATGTTGAGCTGACAGTCTACATGTCGCTCACGTCATTTTTGTTAAGGAGCAAATTTGCCTTAGAAATCCATGTCATTTACTTCATTTTTTTCAAAAACTTCTGGGACAAATTTACACTTTAATAAAAATGACAAAAGTGACATATGGACTGTTAACTCATCATATTTGATCAACTAACTGTCAAAATTAACTGATATAATAGTTAGGTCAAAATTACTCCCTTTTTATACCGGGGCAAAATTATCCCTTAACCCATTCAAATAAATCAGCCATTCTTCATCAAAGAAAAAATAATACTCCCTCCAATCCCTAACATCCATAAGAGCTAGTTGGGGATTAGATTTGGTCTTCAATATAAGAGCTCAATCCATTTTGTCTCCTAAATTTATAATTTTGCCCCCCAACGTATCCTAATTAATTGCACATATTAAGAGGGTTACCATCAAGGGGTAATTTCAATGCAAAATATGAGATTTTAGGGAAATCAGCACACATTTTTTAATAAATAATTAACTCAACCAACTTTTTTTAATATATGTAAATTAGTCATTTAACTCCTATATTAAGGACTAGAGGGACTAATAAAATCCCCCCTTCATCTACTACTAAAAGGGTATGGTCAACATAAATGATGTAGGACATGACTGTAAACAAAGAAGAAAAACTGCCCAATAAGGGCACAGTTCAAATTGCCCACCAAGGGCAAATTATCATGAACAAAAAAGAAAAGCTAGATGTTACAGTGTCAAGTTTTTCAGGTCCAAGCTCACCGAAGGGAGATGTTAATCATAAAATTTAAGTTGGGTGGTTTGAAAGGAGAAAGGTGACCACAATTATTTATGATAAGAACCTATCTTGTAAGGGGAAAAAAAGTTTTATGGTAGTAAATGTTGGGTTTCAAAGGGTCAATGGGAGCATTAGGTGAGGGTAGCTGAGATGAGAATACAAAGATGGATGTGTGATCATACAAGATTCGTAATGAACATATATGAGGAATAAGTTGAGTGGCATCAATTGAAGAGAAAAATTCGGACATGTACAAAGAAGCCATTGGATACGCTAATGAGAAGAGCAGATTAAACAGTATGAAGTCTATTTAAAAGGGGTAGAGGCAAATCGAAGAGAACACTCAATGAAGCTATTGAGCAAAGCCTGATTAACAATATATCTAAAGTTATATACAATTATGGAATTATGGAAACAGTTGACTTACTTTTCTGGAAGTGGTAATGTTGGGTACAATTCTTGTGAGATCTTTACAAAGTCTGAGAAGCGCGCCACGGACTCAACCAAACAATATCTTCCACTAGCTGAAGAAATCTCAAATGCTTGAATATGAGCATTTGCAACATCTTTCACATTGATCCATCCTACAGTATAATTCGGAGATGTTTGTGCACCTGCACCAAAAAAGCATGGCAAGTCTTCTATAAAAATCAACACAGAAATATTTGTCTAGAATGTTATTGATGGAATAGTTTTTAGCTGATATTTCTTCTTTGTTTTGTTGGATTATACAAGTGGATTGGTTGATCCTCAAACTACATAACCTTCATGCAGTTATAAGCATATTTAACACCAATATTTATGTAAAAAAATAGGCAAAATTCCATAAAAATACCACTTGAATATCAAAATACCAAAAAAGGTTATCCCAATTTCCAAAATTGCAAATCAAAACTCAATCAACAAAATATAATATTAAAATGTTGATGTTTGTACAATTGGATACACTACTGGCGGGCGGGCCACCGGAGCTCCAACATTTTAATAATCCATTTAAAATTAAGGGGCAAAATTGTAAAAACACCAACATCTTAATATTGCATTTTGGTGATTGAGTGTTGACTTGCGATTTTGGAAATTGTGATAACCTTTTTAGGATTTTGAAATTCAAGTGGGAATTTTGTGGGATTTTCCCAAAATAAAGTAATAAAACCTTTCAAAGCATTATAATAGGAAAATATGAAAGAATTAGACCTCAAAAGCTACCTTACTCGGTTTGAGAATCAGAGAGAGACAGAGGAGGAGAGCATACAAAAGATTCAAAACTCAATTCTTATTTCATTTAAAAAAATATCAAGATGCTTGCAAATTGCATACCATGGCCTTCCATACAGTATTAACCTTATGCACATAAAACAATTACCAGTTAATAGCCTTAAAATTGTAGCAGAAGAGTCATTAAGCGATGGTTGCAAGAGAGGTCCTAGTACGTATCCTGGGTGCATAACAACCATATCAATGTTGTTTTCCTCTACAAATTTCCAGGCAGCTTCTTCAGCCAATGTCTTGGAAAGCGCATACCAGATCTGAAATAGTAAAAAGGAAATCGAAGAGGATTGTAAAATACTACCTCCAGTCCTTCATATAAGAGCTAGTTAGATATTAGATTTGGTTCTAAATATAAGATTTCAACTTTATCTCTCAAATTTATAATTTTTCCTCAAAAAATCCCTATTTATTGCATATATTAAGGAGTTTCTATTTAACGGTAATCATGATGAAATATGGCATTTTAGGATAATCAATCAATATTTGTTATAAATAACTAATATAACTAACTTCTTTAATCTATCCACATTAGTCAACTACCTCTTCTATTAAGGACCAGAGGTAAGCATGGCAAACATCACATTTGAAATTGGAACAAATACAAGGTTAAGACTACAGAGATGTTATCAAATAAAACTGATGAAACAGTTTTGACAAGTTTAAGGTGCAATCTCTGCATCACAGTAATACAATGATTTGAGTTCCATCATAAATGCAATAATATGTAGTCTTTAAGCAAAATGAAGTTCCATGGAAACATTGGAAACTTGGAAATCCCAACTCAACAGCATTCATTACAATCATAAAAGCCATGTTTATTAATGAAAGCCTTTGTTTGAAATATGGCACATACCTTAAACTCCCTGCAATGCTCTGGCTTTGAAATCCAGGTCTCATCAATTACGACTTCAGAAGCCAAGGGCTGTCCATTACATACCACGGCAGCTAGGGAAGCTGTTAAAACAACTCATTTCAGAGATGGCAATTTCGCACATGACTTTAGAAGATTAAGAGTTCCCTTCACAGCTGGGTCAATAAGTTCACTCTGCAAGTGAGGAGAGCAACAGTTAGAGACAAACTTTTGAATGGTTGACAAACTTGTGATTAATTTAAACTCAATACTCATGGAAATCCTCTTTATTCTTTACATTGTAATTTGCTAAATTCCCCAAATTTTCCCAGTTGTGAATGGAACAATGTTATGGCCCTCTCCTAAACAAGGCTGAAAGCAATACTAAAACCAGAGATTGACAACAAAGAGAGGGAAAAATTTCAGACTGATAATACTAATATGCTGCACAACTGAATCAGATTACAAGGGGATATGATAATCTAAGACCAACTCTTGAAAACAAATTAATAAGAAACATAACAATTTTATTAAACATCCGAGAGGTTGGAACTTTCCACCCAAGGGTCAACGCCACATTTCAAAATTCTTCTCTTCCTCTCCTGCTGAACCAAGAGAAAGATTTAAAGACCCCCAAAAAATGACTCTCATACATAGCCCCCTTCTCATAAACTTCGACCATAGCAGCCCTATAGCCAACCTAGTTTTCTATTTCTTTCTCAAAAAGACCAACGAAAAGTTTCTTTCCCTTATCATGTATTTTCCTAGGCTTCCCAAAGTGGTCCTAACAAACACTAAAAAATTGCAAGATTTAATACTCACTTTCTAAGAGTACCAGGCAAACTAATATGATAACTCAACTAGATACTGCTTTTTAATGAGGGACATGGCAAACAAAAGGCTTACTCTCTCTGGTCGATAATATAGGGCACTTCTAGAAGGAAGGCATGGTTTAGAATACAAGTCACCTTTAGTTTATATAATGCTCTTTTTCTTATTTTGCCCCTGCGATTAATACTCACTTTCCAATTTTGCCCATCCCACTTATTATATCCCCTTTCTCTAAAATAACATTCCCAATGCAATTAAACACATTTCCCAAGAAGGGTAAAAGTGGAAAAAATTTATATTTTACGACATATTACATGATTTAACTATCATTTCTTGTTTCCCGTGATTAAGTTTAAGTGTCCTATATTGTGGACTGGAGGGAGTACAATGTTTATCTAGTTTATTTTGCCTTGTATGAGATAAACAAGCAAGATGAGTTTTGTATCATAAAATGCAAAAGTGACTTTTAAATGTGATCCCAAACACCCACTGAAAAAGAGTGCTTTGTTGCAGGTCAACCACAACAAAGTATCTATCAATTTAAGAATGAAATGAACCAGTGGGTCATTGGCATCTAAAAAACAGGGAGAGGCAGTGTGAAAGACCCACACAACCCTCAACAGCAAGGTCAAAGCAACCTTCTTCCAAAAGGTCTGCTTTAAACAGCTTCAGCCTCTCCTTTGCTCCGTCAAACTTTAGCAGATGATCTACCTTCTTGGGATCATCTGCAGGAAGTTGTCCAAAAAGATCACAAATTTATTACTCACAAATATACAGAATAGTAAACTTTTTTACTATATTTTTGAAAGTTTTCTTTCTGAGTATTCTTTATTCCCTCACCCCATTTTCCTGCCACTTTTCCCTCCATCCAAACATAGTTGTAGAGATGTAAATGAGTGAAATATCAAGCCTCTCTTTTTAAAACATGACGGCTGATTTATTCAAGCTGATGTACTAACCAAACTGAACCGATGAAAGCATGAAGAAAAGTGGAAGGAAATTAAGGAACACTCACTAAGATCACGAACAGTGGCATTGACAGCGTAACCACGAAGAAGAAGCAGCTTGACGAGCCACGAGGCAATATAGCCAGAGGCACCTGTGACACAAACCACCTTTCCGTTTCCTGGGTTGCAACGCATTCTCTTCCCTTCTTCTTTTTCTTCAGTTTGTTCCCTTTCCTTTCTGCTCTGTACTAAGATCGTTTGACCTCAATATATTCTCGGAGTTATCTTGGCTTCCCTGTTTGTCATTACGCTCTTGCTTGCCGGCCAAACCAGGACTTAAGACACATATATAAACCAAGATTTTTCTCTTGATGTCACTTTTGGCGAGAAATTTGAACACCAAAGACGACAACTTCAAGCATTTTTTAACATGCATATAGACAATTTTTCATCGGCATGTTATTGAAAAACTCCTACCTTTGACGGTATATCCAGAGCTCGGGTGATGACTGATGATGGCACAGCTGGAGATCGCTAAAGGCTAGTCTAGGTGGGATTTGATCCCCACCTTCTTCTTTTGTTTTTCATTGGTTGTAAATCATTTTGGAAACCAGATGGCTAGACTTCGGAGTTGAGACCGTCGATGGTGGTGGTGGTCGCCGCCAACCGGCAGAGATGGTAGCCTTTTTCCAAGGTTCTAAAGTCCGGACGGACTGTCAGGATTAGTGGGTTAGATCTGAATTAAATTGGGGTCAATCTAGGATCTAAACCAATAAATTATAAAAAATTGGAAAATATTCTCATCACATCGGTCAAAAATTCAAATAGTATGGATTATTTCTATACTTTAAATTACTAATAAAATAATTATATATTCCAATACTTATTACGTATTGTTTACAATTTTTTTTATAAATTGACGGAGAGTTGTTTACCTATTGTTTACAATTTTCTTTATAAATTAACGGAGAGTTGTATGAGAATGAACATTTCATATAAATAAATAAATATTGTACATTCATCCTTAAATAATAATTTAAATTCAAATAAATCAATCCAATTTTACTAAGAATATAAAAAACCTGCTTACTCAAATATTCATAATCAAGAACATATATCATGAATAAAAAACAGCCTTTTACAATAAATATAAATAAAATTGGATAAAAAAATAGCCTTTTATATCGGTAACTGGCGACTCAGGACAACGAGTTGGAGTATATGAAGTGAACTGAGTGATTTGATTTTAAATATAAATATTCAAAATGAAAGTGAAGTGAAGTGAGTAATTTGATTTTGATTACTACTAACTAGAGACTTGGAGCCCAAGTCAACTAAGTTTGAATTATAATATAAAAAAACACCACAAATGACATCTTTTCATTAGGCATGAGGGGAGAAAAATATAAAGGTGACCCAGGTTAAATCGCCAACTCGGTCGGGTTAGGTCGAGTTTGCCGTGTTGACCCGGGGTCACCTCTTAACCCGGGTTCATTAGTAAACCGGAACGATTTTCCTGCCGGTTCACCAATTTTCGGTCTGAACGGACCAATCTGGTCCAGATTTGAAAACCATGCTTTTTTTCTTTTCAACTACCTGAGGAGTGTTAAGGCCATATGCTCTTATCATTTAAATTTTGAAATCCCATTTTTGTTCCAACGAGGAATTAATAAAATTCTGGCCAGAAAAATAATACTCCTCTTAAATATACGGTAAAGTTAACCATTTTTTTTTTATAAATATTAATAAAACTAATTAAATTATTTTAAAATATTTATATTTGTCATTTTTTATCCAAACTATTTTATCTAATATATAAACTAATATAAAATCTAATAGTACACAATATATAATATGATTAATTAACTTATTTAGCTTCTTTAATCTTTAAAAAAAGTCAACTCTATCATATATTTATGACGGGAAGGAGTATTAATAAAAATAAATTTTTTGGCAAAAAAAAATATTAATAAAAATAATTATTTTAGGATAAATTATTTATAAAATCCACATGCCTTGATTGGATTGGAACCAAGTTAAGCATGCAAAAATAAATACGTAATTTTTTTTTTCATATGAGATGAGCCGTTATCTCTTTTTTCATTAATTGATTAAAAAAATTATGAATGGTGTGAATGGTGTCTATGATCATACTTGCACAAAAAGTCCAGTCAGTGTAAACTCCTGTTTGGTATTAAAAATGTAAAGGTAATATTTTTATCGCATATGTTAGTAATACCATTTATTTTCATAATTTTTCTAATATATAAGCAAATTATATGTGTGTATAATTTTTTATCTTTATTAATTCTATGTCTCACTCTTATACTTCATTTCCTTTTCTTTTTCTTTTTTGAAAATAAACATGTGTGTGCATTATAGAGGGAAAATTAATCTTTTAATCCTTATAATTTTGAAAAAGTTGTATAGTGGGTGTTTGTTTAAGCTTTTTGCACAGTAAAAACGCACTTATTACGCAAGCCGAGAAAAAACTCCTCTCACATACTTACCTCGTATACCGTGAATTACGAATTATAAGCACGTTTTGGACAAAAATAAGTGTGCGTTTGGAATGGCTTATTTTTGTCCAAAACGTGCTTATAATTCGTGATTCACGGTATACGAGGTAAGTATGTGAGATGAGTTTTTTCTCGGCTTGCGTAATAAGTGCGTTTTTACTGTTCAAAAAGCTTAAACAAACAAGCCCTAAGCCATTCCAAACGCACACTAAATCAGCCTCTACACTTTAACTCGATTATAACTCTATCCTTAAATTTTGACTTATAACCATTCAATTCCTATAGTTTTAACTATTTTATAATTTAGTTTGTAGAAAATAAAATCATATATATATATATATAAAATAAATGTCAGGCTAAATTACAAACTTGCAACAAGTCTAAGTTCAAGAGTCAAAATCATAGAGACTGGTTCATAGCTAATCAAAGTTTAGGAGCTGAGTTAAACATTAAGCAAAAGTATAAAAATCAAAAGGGAAAATCTTTTTTAAAGCCGCTTGAAATACACAAATTCTAAACTAAGTCTCTAAACTCAATAAATTCTTCATTAGGTCAAACAACTCGATTTAGGAATTTAGGGTTGAGTAATTTTACTCTTTTCCTCCTCTATCTTTCGTCTCATTCTTTCTTCTCATTCTGCCCATGTTGAAGAGCTCAGAAAGAATGCTGCTCAGTGGCTTTCCAGGATCTTAACAAACAATATATTAATACTCCCTGAAATATTTATGGGAAGGAGTGAGATGGTCTCTTAGGGTCTGTTTGGTGTGAGGGATTTGGAGGGGAAGGGAGGCGAGGGAAAATTTTTATGAGTTGAATTTTAAATATTGAAGAAGTGGGGTAATAAAATTTGAATAAAGATAATATATAAGATAAAAGAGTAAGAAAAATTAAATAAAAATTTTTAACCCCACTTCTCTAATTTTTTTAAATTCAACTCAAAAAAATTTTTTTCTCCGCCCACTTTTCCTCTTCTTCCCTCATATCAAACAAGCCCTTACTTATGCAATCTCCTATGGGAAAAGAAAGTGAAGAGATGTCCTACCAGAAGTACATGTTTCCGTTCATTTTTCTTTAATTCACCTTTTGTTGCTCTCTTTACCGGTGATCTCTCACGTTATTTCATCGAGAAACTCGTTCTAATCGGATTGTCTTTGCTGTTTATTATTCTACGAGTATTTGTTTATTTCAAATCGGATTATTTCCCTTCAATTCTGGGTTTGAAGGGGACGGTTGTGGTTAATATATATTACGATGCAAAGGGAAAGGAAAATCCTTGCTTGGCATATGGCAGTATGAAGAAGGGCAAGTTTTGTTCGGTTTGATGCCACTGCATTCCGTTAGCGTCACAGAGCAGAAAGATCAGAGATTGAGGATATATAGGTAAAATCACCTAATCTTGAAATCCTGAATTAGATTGGTTGGTTTGACTTAGAATTTGTTAAATTTAGATGCCTGATTTAATATTTAAGTATTTCAAAAGGCTTTTATTGGGATTTTCCCAAATCAAAAACTACGACATCAAACTAGTCGATAAAAAAAAAAAATTTGATCAACACTTTTTTAACTAAAGGTGCATGAATTAAGTTTGAAGTTACAATTGAAATTGAACGCACTATATTCCACTTACGGACGAGCTTTCACGCTACTAACCTAGTTCATCTCATTCTATCCCTCTACTCTGTAAAGTAGTTCGATGAATCCCATTACAAATAAAAGCAGTCACACTAGCGAAAGCGTATCCCATATAGGTATTGTGTGCTCAAATTCAACTTTTTCTCCAACTAGGTACTAACTACATGGCTTGTATCACAATTCTGTCTTCTCAAGCATTGCATTGTTTAGCGTAGTTTATTAAAAAAAAAAAGGCATTTTAGAAAAGTTTATTATTTTCAACGTTTATAGGAGATATCATGATTTATGGGTTGAGAAGCTTCTTCTCCTTCAAGCTTTCTACAGTCTCCTTAACAGACACATCCAATGGAATAAACTGAATTCCCAAGGTCATTGCCTTTTCTTTGGAAACCTGAAACTGTGGTACCAGGGACTCATCTTCAACAAGCCTAGCAAGTTAATTGAGAAACAATAAGTAAAATTAGCAAAAAAAAAAAAAAAAAATCAGAAACCAAAAATTAAACTAAAATATATTGCCTAGACATTAAAGAAAAGGTGAATATGCAAGACATGGGTGATCAAATATGATCCAAAGATTATAACTACAAGCCATTATTATCAATTCTCATCATCAAACAACTTAAAAGAAATCTCCCATTAATCCCCTAGGAACAGACTTCATACAAAGTGAGTCTGTCTGCTAGTGCCTCTTTTAGCCCACAAACTGAAGGGTACAATCAGCATAAAAGATAGAGAACACATCTGTTGAATGAAAAATTTGTATTACAATCCAAAATGCATATTTCAGGTTATGCTCATTTTACGTTTAGTGAATGAAGACAGATGGAGGTAACAGAAACTGGTATAAACTTTTCTTTTTGAGAGAATTACTATGAGGTCTTAAGGAAGGAATGCAGTCACAAAAAAGTCCCAATAAAATATAAACAATATAACTTGTTGTCATTTCCTACATTAGAACTTGTCGTCATGTACTGTTCATTTGTTGAGGGACTTTTTGGTCTTTACATTTATTCCCTGAGATCTCATAGTAATTCTCCTTTTTTATTTCAGGCCATGGCAGCTAGCAGTTCATGAGTTGTCTCATTCTCAGAATAAGTTAATGGAATTTGCTAGACACACACAAGGGTTCAGCAAATGGAGGCCTGAGTTCATACGTTATATTGCATTCAAGAAACTATGGAAATGGTTGACTTACTTTTCCGGAAGTGGTAATGTTGGGAATAGCTCATGAGTGATCTTCACAATGTCTGAAAAGTAAGCTACACTCTCGACCACACAACATCTTCCGCTAGCTGAAGAAATCTCAAATGCTTTAATATGAGCATTCACAACATCTTTCACATGGATCCATCCTACACAAGCATTTGAAAGCTTTTGTGCACCTGCATCAAACAAACCATGGAAGAGTCTCTAAAGGGAGCAACATAATAGTTTGTTCACCTGCATCTAACAATGATGAAGTGACCTCAAAATTGAAGAAAAAAAGAATGTCTAGACTATGACTTATTTCTCTGATAGATAAAACCATAGTTCTGAATCAGCAATCTCATATGTTCAATGTGCTAAGTGGGAAAGAGGAATTCGAACTAGTAATATCCTTTACAACATTTTCCCCATAATGAGATTTTGGAATAGGATTAGTTTATGGTTACAGTAGATAAGCCACATATTGGTTCTATCTCAAGCTACACAATCTTCAAGCAGTTATGATTTATGTAACACAAGCCTACCAAAGTATCTGTCACTAATTCTACTTTCAATTGACTAGAGCCAGAAAGCATTTCAGTTGAAAAAGATCATGTAACTGGATGTAGACAACTCAAATAACAGGATTTCTGTACAGCATGAACCTTGTGAGTATCTAAGAAATTACCATTCAATAGATTTAAAATTAAAGCCGAAGTTTGGTTTAATGATGGTTGCAAGAGTGGCCCTAGCACTACTCCCGCGTTGATGACAACCATGTCAATATTGTTTTCCCTTACAAATTTCCAGGCAGCATCTTCAGCCAAAGTCTTGGAGAGTTCATACGAAGGCCAGAGCTGAAAAACCAGAACAAGGAACATTAAAATGTGAATTGTTTCAGAAGAGACATTAGCCTACTAGGATTAAAATGATATAAGTTGTTGTATTTTCATTTGACACAATTCAGATGATGTGGCACTCATGAAGTATGTAAGTATTTCTCTTTAACATGCAGTCTTCATGTAGGATGAGTTACAAGGAAATTTTGACTACAACCACATAGGTCATTTGTGTTAATTACAAGCTTCATTTCAGTGTGAGTTTAATGATATAAATACCTCAGATGCTTTACAAAAATCTTCCTTCGAAAACCATGTCTCATCAACCACAACATCAGGAGTTAAAGGCTCTCCATTATGCAAAACTGTAGCCATAGAAGATGTTAGGATAACTCGTTTCAGAGATGGTGATTTTGCACATGACTTAAGAATATTAAGAGTCCCCTTGACAGCTGGGTCAATCAGTTCAATCTGAAATGAGGAAAGCAACAATTAGTGGCTAGTAAATAAGGCTTCTTTTCTTCTTAAGACAAAATAATAATAATAATTCAAATAATTGTCAAAATATTCATGAAGAGCCTTTGCATTCAACTCAAGCTTTTAATCATAAACTCATAAGAGTTCATATATACTTAACCGGTAATAAAAATTCATATATGGCCTATCAAACATCATAAAATGAAAAAAAAAAAAAACTACTTAAAATGATCATAACAGAAATAACAAGTGAACTCCAACACAAGTCATTGGTCAATACTAGTTTTTCTCCATGACAAATAAAAGGCAGCCTAGGTGCATAAGGCTTCCACGTGGTGGGGTCTAGGGAGGGACAACGAAGCAAAAGGTGAAAGGCCCTCGTTGCAGTGATGTTTCTCTTCAATCTTTTGGTCTGCGAGCCTCACATGAGGGTTAAATGGTACCTGAGCCATGGTTTTCTATATTTTAACTGTGTAATTTGTTGAAATCTCCCAGAATTTGTCCCAAGAGGACTAATTTGAGCGCTTTGCTTCTAATTTAAACAGGAGTACAAAAGATTGTTGAAAATCATTGAAGCATTTTTTTTTTAAAAAAAAAATGGTGCTTCCTGCACAGAGAACACATTTTATTATCAATCATCTATAAATTATAGAATGAAATGAACCTGTGGATCTTTGACATTGAAAATACAAGGAGAAGCAGTATGAAAGACACCCTCACAGCCCTCAACAGCAGAGTCAAATGAACCTTCTTCCAACAGATTTGCTTTAAAAAGCTGCAACCTCTCCTTTGCTCCTTCAAGTTTAAGCAAGTGCTCTACCTTCTTAGGGTCATCTAAAAGGAGTCACAGAACATCACAAATTGATCACTCAAAAATGTTCATACCCAAAATGATTACTCAAAATGTACAGACCGAGATAGCGTATAAGAATCAGTAGTATAAAAATGTAATGAGAATATTGGGGGAAATCAGAGTCAGGAAATGGGTGCACAGAAATTAAGGAGCACTCACTTAGGTCACGAACTGTGGCATTGACATTGTAACCATGAAGAAGAAGAAGCTTGACGAGCCACGAAGCAATGTAGCCAGAAGCGCCGGTGACGCAAACCACCGTTCCTTTTCCGGCGTCGCTGCTCATTCTCTTCCTTTCTTCTTCAGGGTGTTTCTTCTCGCCGATTCGTTTTTGCTTCGCACCAAATCGTTTGAGATTTTGTTGGATTGGGAAGAGCGATTCTTGGATTCAACGTTTGTCGTTATGCGTTTGCTTGCAGATGCAAGCATTGCTTTGGTCAACTCCCTTTTTTCCATATTCCCGAGCTCAATAAATAAATTGCACTGCAATGGGCATCAATTGGGAATTTGTAAAGTGGCTGGTGGGATGTGCTCCAAATCATCCCTATAAGGAGATCATAGAGGAAGCTAGAGCTCTTGTTCATAGAAGTTGGAATGTTGCAGTACATCAAGTCGGGAGACAATTAGCATAGCTCATAGATTTAGTTAAACTTGCTTACAATCTTGTAGGAAATTATCACATTCTCAATCAACCACCACCTCCTTGTTGGAAGACGCGGCCCCTGATGAGGGATTCTAAGACCTTTTGTTATGTATTTTCGGTGATAGCTTCTTAGATCTGTGACTCTTTTTATGAGTTAATGTATTCAGTATTTCATGCAAATAAATAAATAAATAAAGTGGCTAGTGGATACTCCAAAATAGAAAATACTCACGTCGTCCCCCTCCCGAAGAATTCATCAAGTGTCCTCTGGTTTTTTTCTTTTCTTTTTTCTTTTTAAAAGAACGCTTTAATATTGGCCAACAAGCGTACATTTATCTCTGTATTTGCATGAAACTTGTTTTTGAGGGATCATGACATAATTGGTATAGATTTTGATTCTAAATATAAGTATATTTATTATTTATTTTTTAATTTATTTTTATTGATGCTTCCTCAATAGTAATTAAGAAGGAGGAGAGGGAAAGATGAAATTAATGAAGATGATTATGATATTATAGAAAATACATGTTATATTAACTAACTTTATTAATCTAATTAAATTAAATAAATATATCTCATATTGATAAGTATATTTTGTTACCATAATGGTCATAAGCATCAGATAAACCAACGGAACGAGTTTACTGTGTGAAATGATAGCCAAATGGTCATTGTGAAATTATGGAAAATTATAAAATAATCAAAGTTCAAATTGCTCATGTTTTTTGTCATCTACTTGTTTTCCAAAGTTAAATTTAAAATTTTTGAGATAAATTTGCACCTCAATAAAAAATGATGTGGATGATATGTAAACCACCAGCTAAATATATTTAGTTAACTGTCAGTTAAAATTAATTGAGATAACGGCTAAAACAAAATCGCTTTTTTTTAACACTTCTGAGATAAAACTACCACTTAACCTTTAGAAAAGACACATCAGAATATATAAAATATTGTAAATTTTTAACAAAAAAAATAGTAAATTTACAAAAAAAAAAAAGTGAATCTGACAAAGCTCAGTTGACTTTTCCATTTTGATTTTTAAAAAAGCTGAGTTGACTTGGTTCCTACTTTTCCCTCTTTATTATTTCATTCCGGACTGACCAAATGGTTGGGTCACTGGAGGGATCTCTCTATATTTTTAATTGTCCCCTTTCTTTTAATTTTTTATTCTTATTGTTAATTAGATTAACTTTGAATAATTAAGGTTTAATATCTTATCAAAAGTAAAAAAATTTATATATAGAATAATTTAATAAAAGTATAAAGATGCAAACTAGTTATATCAAATTTCAATGATTTAAATTTATTTATATATTTTTTTTGTTATTTAATATTATAATAATATTTTTATAAGATATTGAGTTTCAATCATTTAGAGTTAATTTAACGGCAAGAATAAATAAGTGGACGGTAAGAGAAATGGAGAGACCTCTCTCCCATCACGGGATTGGCCATTCCAATCTGATTTTAATACTACAAACAAATGAAACACTATGATAGGTAACATGAGGGGAAATGAGTGTTTCCACTAATCTTTCTCTTTACTTCCTCTTTACTCAATTTTTTCACCGTTAGATTGATTTTTAATGGTAAAACATTATAATATATTAAAAATGTTATTGTAATATTAAATATTAAATGATAATAATATTTATACAGAACAAATTTTAACCATTAAAAACTAATCTAATGGTAGAGAAATTAAGTGTGGAGAGAGATTAGTGGAGACACTATTCCCGGTATGAACAGAATCAAAGTTCCCATTCTTTGGGCACGTGAGAATCCAACCAAATGGGCCCCAGAACTTGTTAGTTTTCACATTACCTATTCACTCTCCTTCTCCCTGATTATAGTTTCATACCATACGAGGCCTTCGGCTTAACGCTCAGTTTGATCAACTAGGCTCTCTCTTCTAAAAGTATACGTTTTAGCATCTTACAAAAGCAATGGGGTTATTAACACCAAATAGAAACTCAAAGCTAAGTACGTGTTATGTTGACAAAACATTTAAAGTTCAGAGAGATATTACGTATTGGAGCCAAAAGTTTACAAATTTCTTTTCTTTCAGGTTTTCCACAGTATGATCTCTTTCAGACGCATGTCCAATGGAATAAACTCAATTCCCAACGTCCTTGCCTTTTCCTTAGAAACTTGTTACCTGAGCATTGAGGGATTATTGTCCGCAAACCTGACAAGTTTTATTAAGCAGTCAAAACAATAAAATTAAAAATTAAAAAAATTTAACAAAAATCAATTTAATTTGTCAATATATTAATATAAATGATAAAATTGAAAGGTGAGATCAGCATACATGATGGAGAGCATATCCGTTGAATGAATTACAATCACAACTCTCAAGTTTAACTATTGTGTTCATGCTTCATTTCAAGTTTAGCACTAATGACCCCCACATTTAGTGGCATTTATAGCATTTTTGGGTATAATTGGAGAGTCATTTGTGCAATTTAGCTATACTATATAATCATTTATTACTCCCTTAGGATATTATTCTATCATTATGAGTCATTAATACCTAGGTTCCTCACGTATGTATATATACCCTATTCCTAATTAGCTTTGAAATATGCAAGAGAAGTTCATATTCTCTCATATATTTTCTTATTTAAGGGGAAGTTAGTTAAGGGGTTAATGGGCAGTTAGGAGGTTGGTTAATTGGTATTAGGGATTATGGTCTATAAAAGGGCATAAGAGATGATATTGTGATCAGTTTTGGAAATAATAGACTTGCCCGTCAATAGTCTTATAGTTTAGTGGCATGCAAGCTCTCCTATAAGTGAGAGGTCTTTGTTGGATCTCACTTTTAGGGCTTGTTTGGTATGAGAGGAGGGGAAGTGAGCGAAAGGAAAATTTTTTTTGAGTTGGATTTAAAAAAATGAAAGAAGCGGGGTTAAAGGTTTTTAATTAATTTTTCTTACTTTTTTATCTTATATTTTTCCTTTAATCTAAGGTTGTTAGTGCATGCCCCTTTGATTAAAGAAAAACATAGAGAAATACTCCCTCCGGTCCTTAATATATAAGACATATTTTAGGAGTTAATTTAGTTCTAAATATAAGATATAATTTTTATATTTATTAATTTTTTCCTAATTTACCCCTACTGATTCTCCTTGAACAATAATCAAGGAGGAGAGGGAATGAGGAAATTAAGGAAGATGACTCGGATGTTTTAGAAAATACATGTCATATTAACTAACTCAACTAACTTTCTTGACCTAATCAAATTACGTAAATATGTTTTATATTAACAGCCAGAAGAGTAATAGAGTTAAGTCTCTCCTTGTTTCTTCTTTCCTCTCTCTTGTCTGTGTATTGTCAATCTCTTCCCCTATTTCCCTCTGTTTCTCTCTTCTTCTCCCTTTGTCCTATCCTTTTTTCATACAACATTTGTGAGAAAAAAAATTAAAAAAAGAAAAAAAATCATGTTTGATGCTTATACATCTAAATTAATAAGAAAATGACATTGATGTCGAATGGATTATAATTGAAGCTTGAAAAATGATCATCATTAAGGTGATTGCCTTGCAATTGAAGTTTTTAATAAATGACAACAAATAATTCATATCATTAATATTGATTGATATATGGATTAGGAAACTTAGTGTGGAGTCAGTATGGAGGACAAAAACATAGAAATTTAAAAAAAATATACATATTTTTCATTTATGTTGATATGTTTAAATTAGGAAATTACTTGTGAGAAAAATCAAAAATAAGAAAAAAAATTAAAAAACCAAAATACCAAAAATATTTCTCATTTATGTTTATAGGTTTAAATTAGGAAATTTATTGCAGAACAAATATAATAAAAATTAAAAAAAATCTCTCTCAATGATGGTGTAAGGTTTAAAATTAGGAAGTTTCACTAAACAAAAAAATTTTAAAAAAAGGAAAATTAAAAAAAATCTCTCATTGATGGTGATTAGGTCAAGTTAGGAAGTTTTATTAACATAAAATATAAAAAAATTCAAAAAATAAAAATTCAAAAAGAAGGAGTATTTACGAAGAAAACCCTACATTGAGATTATAAATAGGGGAGCAAGGGTTGAAACAAGATAGAAAAAAACTGGGAGAGTAAAGACAAAAGAAAGGAGGAGAGTGAAGTTTGTTATTCATCTTTTTTTTCCTCATACCCCCAAGGAAAGCCTATGCTTTTATGGTTGTTGTCACATTTGTGAAGCTTCAACATCAATGGCTATAGGGAGGAATCCAATATGATGAGGATTGATTCATTTCCTTATTGGTTTTCATTTTCCTTTTCTCTTCTATTTTTCTTTTTTTCTGTATACCCAAGGAAAGCCTAAGCTTTTATGGTTAATGCCACATGTAATGCCCCAAAAATGGGCTTAAGGGCTAATAACTTCAAAAGTGAATATAATTATTATTAATTAACACTTTTGAAGAATATGATGTGAATTACCATCTGAATGCATTTTGATAAGTGCCTAAACCCTATATTTAAGCTTAATTGTGTGACCAAGCTTAAAATGAACCCTAAGGGCAGGGAAGGGCGCAAGAATGAAGAATGGAATGATATAAATGTGTTTGGTGGTGATTCAGTAAAAATTTCCATAATCAAGGGCAAAATGGGTAAAACTGAAAGTTACCGATTGATTGGTCAGCTACCGAAGAGGAAGCTTGTTGGTAACTCAAAATCAATGGTTGAGATTTCATTGAGCAAGAGAGTGGAATTATATGTGTGAGTGTTCATGTGTGTCCATGAAAGGAGGAATAAGATCTTGCCAAGTGTCAAGGTGTGAGCCATGAGATTAAGTCAACTTTTCAAACTTTTTTCCTCTCTCCTCTTTCTATCCAAGTCAGCTAGTTGCATGGGAGTAAGGGAAAAATCTGCATCTTCATCATCATCTCACTCTCTCTCTTCATTCTCCATTTTCGCCAAGCTCAAGAAGAAAGAGAAAGAAGAAAAGCTTAAGGTAGTGCTCCATGTGACCTCTAATGCTCAAATACTCTTCATTAATCTTGTTCATGGTGATGAGAGTTTCATTGCAATGGTTTTAGATTTTTGAAAGAAGGTGTTTGAGTACTTGAAGAAATTTGAAAGTTGAGGAATCAAGGAACCAACCTTGGGAAGAGGTAGAGGTGAGTATTTAATTCATTTTGGCTTAAATCTTGAAAACATTGGTTAAGTTTTGAAATTTGTGATTTGTGCCCTGATTTTGGTATAATTTGGAAATGCATGAATTGCCTAGTGTGTTGTGGTGGATTTGGTGTCATATTGTGTCTTTGTGTCATTGGAATAGGTTTGAAATCTTGGGAGCCAAGTTGGTCATTTAGTGGTTTTGGACTTCAATGTGTTTGGGAAGTGTGAAATATGTTATTGTTATGGGAATTTGGTTGTTTTGGTGTTTCTAATGGACTCTTTATGAAAATTTGTGAGGAAATGGGTTGCTTGTGAATTTTGGGAACTAATGGATACATTGCAAGGAAATTTGGAAAATTCTATCATCTGCTGCGTTTTGGCTTCTGATAAGCCTCACTCGAGTGATCTAGGGTCTCACTCGAGCGCAACATTATGTTTTCCCTTTTCCTTCATCTTTTCAGTCGCACTTCCATGCCAGAATGTAAGGGTGCATCATCTCGCTTGCGAGTGATATGGATTATCACTCGAGTGCAAGAGTATTCTGCATTATAAACTTGCATCTCGAGGTAATACTAGCAGCCAAATTATCAAGAGAGTGTGTTAGTACTCGCAAATATTATGTCATCACTCAAGCGCTTGAGCTAGTGCTTGAGTGCGCTTCTCATTCTAGGGTTTTCTTTGCTCTCGGGTAGTCACTTCCTATGTCTCACTTGGTAGGACTTTGGTGAGCATAAGGCTACCACTCGAGTGTTGTGGTTAGGACTCGAGTGCTGTGATTATGTTCTATCTCAGTTGTTGCTCTCGGCCAAGCACTCGCACGAGTGAGCCTTCCGTACTTAAGTGCAAGTTGTCTCATCGCTCGAGTGTGTCATCTATCACTCGAGTGAATGAGTTAAAATCAGTCTTTTCACTTCCGAGAGGGGGTTTTGGTCAAGTTCTTCCTAACCCTTTAGGCATGTATTTAAGCTTCTAGTAGCCATCTAAAGAGTTCAAATGATAACAAACTTTAAGTGTTATGGAATCAAAAACTTGGAATAGAGATTAATCTGTCGTCTTTGATTTTAGTTTTTAGGATTTGATATTTGCTCTGCTCGTGAGTAGATTGTGCCAAAGTACGCTTGGAAAGAATAAGGTAGTGACTCTTTCCCTTATTTTATATGTGATACATGATATGTTTGATTTATCATTGTTTGTAGGTCTATCACCTGCAGCTCATCGGTGTGCCCGGTGGGAGGACCGTGCGTTTGGGGCGGTAGTTTACGGGGGATGAGACTATGTGAAAGTCGAAAGGTTATTTGTAAACCCTTCACCTATGACCCATCGGTGGTTTCGGTGGGAGGACCGTGCCTTCAGGGTGGTAGAGATACGGGGGATGAAACTATGCGACTATGTGTATATGTGACAACTTGTATGCTGTGTTTCGTGCTGCTATGCTGCTTGATGATGTCATTGCATGTTTTGCGATTATGTATGTTATGAGTGATTTGTTACTACTGCGATTCTTTTGAATCTCATTCTTTCCATTGACTAACCTTCAAACAGGGCAAGTAGCTCAAAAGGGAAGGAGACGACTAAGGGTGGCTAAGACTTCTATAGGGTCATTGGATTTTGGAATGTTGGTTATCGAATTTTGGTTGGGGATCACTGTATATTTTGGAAATATTATTTTGGATACGGTTGTGTAATCCCCTAAATGGGAATTTGTAAACCCTTAGTATTTATATGAAACCCGGGGTTACTGGGATTTTTTGTTGTATACTCTGATTTATAAATGTGATTTAGCTACACAGGGTAATTATATTTGAAATGTGAACAGGAGACCGTGTTAAATTGATTTCAAAGGAAAATTTGTAAAAGTCCTATCTCAAGGATGGATTTAAAAATGAAATTTTATCATATGTTGGTCTCTAATTCATCTTAATTATATATTTTTGAATTATAATTACTGTTTATAAAGCATAGGGTTACATCACATATGTAATGCCTTAACAGCAATGGCTAGCGGGTGAATCCAATTTGAAATTTGGATTGATTTGTTTTCTTATTATTCATCATTTTCTCTCTCTTCTATTTTTATTGTTTCATCTTAATGCCGAGAAAAGCATATGCTCTTGTGATTGTTGTCACCTTAGTGAGTTACAACACTAATTGCTAGATGATGTAATCCAATATGATTTGCATTATTTTATCTTGTTTTTCTTTTCCTTTTTGTTCTCCTTATATCTTTCCTCTCTATTCTTTTTTTTGTTTCTTTTAGTTATTTTTTCTATTTAATCTTTTTAGTTTCACGTGATTGTACCACTCATCCTTCTTTCTTTATATTTCTTTCACTCCACCACCCTAACAATATTTATGTTGCTCTGTTCTTGTTGATATTGCGAGGATATGCCCAATGATATTTGTGTGTTACTTGGATCACAAAGAAGGTATGTATTCTTCATTTATTGACTTGACATGTGATGGTTTGCTTCCACCACTTATTTTCATTGTTTGGATATGTATTACCTATATGTTATTTTCATCTCTCCCTATAACCTAAGTTTTCTTTATAAAAAGGAAAAAGAAAAAAAAATTATTGTGACCTATTTTATAAATGAAAATAACAAAAAAGAAAGCTTTCTTCTTCTTCTTCTTCTTTATCAAAATAAATGAAATTGATTTTAAAAGAGATTTCTACCGTATGAGGTTTTTAGAGTCTCCTCAGTTAAAAATTGATTATTCTTTCATGTGTGATGATGAGAATCTCCTTAGAAAGTTTAGTTCAAGAGCCTTCCAAAAACATTTCTTTTATTCAATTAAAAATAGAAGAGTTGTTCTCAAAAAATAAAAAATACCAAACAAATAAAAGTCATTTTATCAAATAAGCTAAAGGAACTTTTTTCTTAAAAAACCCAAACCCATCAAGTGACATGCATTTCTACCCCAAATTACATGGACTTTGATCCCTCTAAACGGTATGTAGGTTTTAGGCTTTCTTTCTAAGTCAAGTTCAATTTTGTAAATAAACAATTTTCCTTTATTAATTTCTTATTTTTTGTAAATATTTTCTTAATTTCTTTTCTTCTTTGGATACTTATAATATAATTAAAGGCTATATTCATTTTTAAATAATTGACTTAGAGTAACTATTTTTATGAACAAGTGATGTGGGGTACTTAACACCTTTCCCACATACAATCGATTCTTAAACCCTAAATGGTTTTTATAGACCAGTTTTCATTTTTTTTAAAAACGTTTCTAAATTTACCCTATTTTCAAAATTTTGGTTGTGGCTACATATTTTTAAATTTCGGGCACTACAGCTGGACGACTTCTGTAACCCCCTTCCCACCTTAGGCCGAGATTAAGTTCTTAAACACATAATTAAGTTGGAATTAGAGACCATATTTCAAATTGGAACTTATTAAGGTAATCTTTTGCCCAAAATCGGATTTATAAAAACTTTTCAAAACTTATTCACAATGGTCTCATATTCACAATACAAAACAATAATGGCCTGAATAAGTGGATTCCATTTAAAAATATCAGAGTAAAAAGTGAATTCCCGACTCACTCGGATTCCATTCATTAAATAAGGGTTTACACAAAGGCACGAAGCCCATAATTTATACCTTTTACTTAAGGAATTACACAAAATCTAATATATACAATTGTTTCTACCAAAAATATCTAAATGATATACAATGATAACCATTAACCAAAAGGGAACTCCTAACACGGAGCTTTACCAGCCCTGTCTAAAATATTTAAAATGTTTCGTCACCCGCTTGCCTTTTGATCCTTCAGCCCTGTCTAAAATATTTAATTTTGGGAGAGTGAGATTCTAAGGAATCCCCGTAGTGTCAAATCAATCATAGTATGTACAATAATAAGGTATGAAATCAAATCATCATCCACACAAGCAACTATAACGGCAGTTACAACGGCAATGGTTAGTATGACACTTGTCATCCCTTACGATTGCTCATGCTGCATTGCACCACAACAATCCACATAATATATTTCATTAAAGCTAGGATTCATATAAAGCATTTTATAACGCAAGCCATACAAGCAAGATCAACACACAGCCCATGGCTGGATTCACAAAAGCCGCCCCACGGGTCGGATTCACAAAGATCCATGTCGATTACGACGGAAGTTTAATGGCCGAACTAGAGATGATCACTGTCACTCCCTAAACGGCTCACACTGAAGTGCTCACGCCATAATGGACCATGGCACATGCAATTCAATGATAAGTTATGCATACTAAAACATCATACACAACATGAGAGAAAAGTTGCTACCTTGATCCTTCCAGGCATACCCTGGCATCGGTCTCTCCCGCGTCGGGCAAATATCGTATCCTAGAATTATAATAAGTGACGAAGTGTCAATTTTCTATTCCAATTCTCAATGACTTCTTAACACTTAATTTGGTTATCATTATTGCTCTTTTAGTACTCAAGAATACCTCTAACGATAGCCCAAAGGGGTTGGAAGAATTATCCCAAAGATCCCTTTTTTGAAGCTCCAAACTGACATTTTTCACTATGACACTCGAGTGAAGATGACCTTACTCGAGTGAGATTATACGGATACTCGAGTGAAGAAGGCCTTACTCAAGTGATGGTACGGTCTGCACTCGGGTACTAAAGACTGAAGGATAGCGAGTGAACACCTGAGAGCACAAGGACTTTTCAGAGACTACAACATTCGAGCACACTGGACCTCACCCGAGTGAAAGCCAAATGCCTCACTCGAGCACCTAAGAGTGAAGTTTAGAAAGTGAGAACCTGAGAGCATAAGAGTTTACCACGAAGAGGAGCACTCGAGCACAGGACATTGCACTCAAGTGATAGATCAACACTCACAAGTGAGACCATACACTCTTGAATTTTCCAGAAAGCACAACAGAAAAACTGAAGAGAAAACAGAATATACGCACAGCACTCAAGTGATACTCAACCTCACCCGAGTGATCTTTATCCCACACTCGAGTGATTCTATCAGAACCAGAAAACGCAGCAAAACAGAGGCATTTTCCCAACACTTGCCCAATTGATCCCAATAGACACAAAACTTTGCCTAAAGTCACTCCCACAGAAAAACACCCAATAAACTCAATGGGATCATCAGAATCATCAAAATCCTATTCCATTATCATGCTTTGGGTTTTGGGCAACGTGCTCATCCCCCAACCCCCCCCCCCCCCCCAAAATTTTAGTTGATCAATGGGTTAGGTGAAGTTCCATTTTCAATGAATTTTCTTTTCACTATTGAAAAATGGTTTTAAAATTCTGAAGCAGAAAAGAAGCTGAAAAAGTAAAAGGCCAATTTGAATTTTCTTTGATTTGCAGCTTCGATCAAGATTACAGAGTCTTTCCCCTGATAGGATGAAGGATTTGCAACTTGAAGCACAACTTTCTGAAGATGAAGCACCGAAGTTTGAGGAGCTGAATAAGCAATCTGAGGCAAAGAGGGCTATAGAGTTTGAGAAACTTCTTGATAAAGCCAAAGTAAGTGCATTGAAGGGGATCCAGGAAGCTACTGCAAAATCAACCTCTTTGAAGGATGAATTGGAACGTAGTTTGAATAAACTAGCGTCTTTTGAAAGAGAAAATGAAGATCTCAGGAGACAAATTACACATGTTGAGGACAAGTGTTCTCAGGCTATTTCAGAGAATGAATTGTTGGTTGGAAAAAATGTTCAGCTAAAGACCAAGGTTGATGAACTTCAAGAGCTATTAAACACAGCTGTATCAGAGAAGGAAGCCGCTGCTAAAGAACTGCTTTCTCATAAGAAAACTATAGCAGAATTGAATGATTCACAAGCAAACTGCACTGAACTTCAAAATGTGTATGAATCTCGCATCTTAGAAGTACAGTCACAGTTACAAGAAGCAATACTGAGGCATACAGTGAAAGAATCTGAAGCCAATGATTTGAATCAGAAGTTAAATGCACTGGAAGGTTAAATTAATCATTACAAAGAACAAGCACGGGAAGCAGTTGCAACATCTGAAACACATAAAATGAGGCTGGATGTGAGTCTCCAAGAAAAAAAGCGTCTCGAAACTGCTGTTGAGGAACTGCAAAACAACTCACTTCATGAATTGGAGCAGAAGATCACGTCTCTGGAAGAACACCTTAAAGAATTTGCTGCTAGTCAAAGGAATGTTGAGCTTGAGGAATTTATTCAGGCTCCAAATTCAGCTGCAGAAGAGGCAAAATCACAGCTGAGGGAGATGGAAGCATGCTTCATAGCTGCAGAGCGGAAGAATGATCTTGAGCAACAACTAAATGAGGCAGAACGGGAAATGAGATGTACTGTAACAGAACTGGTAGAACATTTGGAGGAAATAACGACGGAGGCTGAGCGAGAAAAGAATCTCCTTAGCTCACAAATGCAGGGCTACTTGGAAAAGGTAACTCAATTGGAATCTGATTTGAATCAATCTTCTTTGCGGAGTCAAGAGCTTGAACAGCAGATAAGCATATTGGAGCAGAAATGTAGCAACTCAGAAGCAGATGCAAAGAACCACCTTGACAATGTTTCTAATTTGACAGCAAAACTCGAGGCGTTTCAAGCAGGGGCTTCAAGGCTTGAGTTAGCTCTGCAGACAGCTAGTGAAAAGGAAAGGCTGTTGAAAGAATCTTTGACAGCAGTGACAGGTGAGAAGAAGAAGTTAGAAGATGCGTTCAATGGTCTGAATGAGAAGCTTGCTGAGACAAAAAACTTATTGGAAGCTGATAGGAACTCACACCCTCCCCTGACTTATTCCAGGAAGAAAACCAAGGTTCAAGGGTAGAAGAGTCTGTCGTTTAGTTATTTGTAGTTGGTTGGTTATTATTATGTTTGTTGTTCATGTGGTTGTAACTGTTATATTATCATTAGGGGTGGTTATTATCAGTTATATTATCAGTTATCATCTGTGGTTATTTAAACTTATGTGGTCAGTCTGTTTGGAATATTATGTGAAATATTATTCAGTGAATTATGTCGACAACTGCAGATTTAGAATTGCCTAAACCTTGATTTTCAAGTCAAACCATAGTTGTGGAAAATGTGTTTGGCTGATTGAACCCAAACCATGGTCTCGAGGGTTAAAAACTATTTTGGGTTTTTCAGAGGCTCTTTTTTTTAAAATTTACAGAAGCTATTATCCAAAATTCGCATTGTTGGAGAGGATCCCATATAAATTGAAACCAGACCTACCAGAAGTTGGAAGAGCCAAGGTGAGAGACAGAGACGACGGCAGGAAGCGAAGACTGAGAGACGACGGCGAGCACGAGACAGTAGGGAGGTTCCAGGGCATCGGGGTGAAAAGCAAAATAAGGAAAACAACAAAACTAAACTAAAAAGAACAGAGAAAACATCTTTAAGATTGTTTTTCTGTTTTAAGTTTTTTTAAAACAAAATGTTTTTTTGTTTTTTAAAACAGTGGGCTGAAAATAAGTTGTCAAATTTTTCTAGATGAAGGATAAGTATATTTGGAAACCTTCTTCTAACGGCTGTCTTTCTGTTAGTTCTGCGTATCATTTTCTTTTTGCAGGTTTGCATTCCGACTATAGCCCCCTCTGGAGGAGACTTTGGAGATGGGCAGTTCCAGAGAAGATTAAAACCTTCATGTGGTTAGTTGCTCACGATAGAGCTCACACAGCGCAGCTTAGAGTAAGCAGAGGTCTAGCTGAGATAGCGGGATGCCCCTACAGCTGTAGCCAGGAGGAGGACGTCATGCATCTATTAAGGGACTGTATCAACGCTCGCGGAAGGTGGATCTCCATAATCAATCCGGTGCACTGGAATACTTTTAATTCATTACAAGGAAAGGATTGGATCCAATGGAATCTCAGAAATGAAATTGGTAGAAGTTTCACCAAGAAGATCAGTTGGTCAATTTTATTTGGCTATGTCTGTTGGGATATATGGGTTAATCGCTGTAACAGACTTTTTGGGGAAGAACCTGAAGTGGTGGTCCATAATGCAAATTCTAGTCTCTTCAAAGCAGCTTGGGACTTAGAATTATCTTCTCAAAGCAAATTCTACGGGAAATTGCGACAGTTTCAGGAGGGAGGTGGCATAAATAGAAATGATTTCAGTATTTTGGAGACGGATGGATCTGTTCTGGCCTCGGGTCAAAGTGCTTGTGCAGGTGCCATTAAGGGGGAGGATGGTCAATGGTTATGTGGTTACATGTGCAAATTATCTCAAGTGCCCCCTGTGGTGGCAGAAATTATTGCCATTATCCAGGGGCTTCAGATTTGCTGGAATAGGAATCTAAAACGTGTTCTAATCCGCACTGATTGTCTTCAGGCTGTATCTTTTCTCACTAGGGGCTGTGATATTAGTCACCCCTTCCGAGAGGTCATTGAGGATGCGAATTTATGGTTGGTCAAAGATTGGCGGGTCCTTATTGATCATGTTTACAGGGAGCAGAATACCCTTGCGGATCACTTAGCGAGTTTAGCTCACAGCATCTCCGGAAATTTCGTTCTCCTGGATCACCCACCTCCGTCATATGTGGAGGTGGTCGGTGATAGGGGTTGAAAGAATCTAGGGTTTTTAGTCGGTGTTGTGTAGTAGCCTTCTGTAGGTCTACTGTATCTCAGTATCTTATTCAAAAAAAAAAAAAAAAAAGTTGTCAAACAGGTTTTTTGTTTTTAAAATCGAAAAACCTGTTCTCAGGATAGATAATCAAATAGACCCCAAGTTTCTCTAATTGGGAAATTATCTGATCAAATCAGCTTGGCGTTGCTTCGGCTTTCTTGCGGATGTTCTTGGTCGTTTCTCTAGTAGGTTTTTTCCCTTGTACTTATTTGTCTCTGACCTGAAGTACGGCTTAATTCATACATAGCTACCAAGATTGAGTGTCATATGAAGGGTTTTTTCAAATTTGTTAGGATGAACTTTCTTTTCTGTTCCTTTTTTCTTGATTGAATTTTGGATTTTTATAGTGTTTTGTATGAATACTTGTGCCTCATTTATTTAGAGTGTGTTTGGAAGAGCGATGGGAAAAATAGAGTTTCTCAATTTAGCGTTTGATAATTTCATTTTTGGTAAAAGCTCGATTGTGTAATGTGATTTATGTTTGGAACAGCGATTGTATAAATGACTTTAATAAAAATAAAACTTGTTTGGATTGACTTAAGCACAAGTGACTTTTGTGATAATAGTAAGAGAAAGTGGGTGGAAAAATATTTTAAAGGGTTAAAAACATCAAAAAATATTTTAAAATAATTTTTGGAACTGAAAAAGAATATTAAAGATAAAATTGCAATCAGTCTGATAACACATTGGGTACAGTTGAAAAAATATTTTAAGGGTTAAAAGCACCAAATAATAGTTGAAATTAATTTTTGTAGCAAAAAAAATACATTAAGGATAAAATTGCAATAAGTCTGATAGTACATTGGACACAACTGAAAAAATATTTTAACCATTTTCACTCTCCCCAAAAGCTAAATCAGTAAAAGTTGAGAAATGGAGCTTATGGCAAAAGCTATTAAGATAGAATTAAGCTCGATTGCTCATCTTAGGAAACAAACACTCACAATTTTTTTTCAAATAGGCAATTTGGCGTTTGGTGATCAATTGGGCGTTTGGGGGTCCAATCGCCGCCCCCAAACACACACTTAATTGGAGAGAGGACATATTAGGATTTGGTTAGAGAGGCCTGCTGGTTGTGTAGTCATGTGAGAAAAAAGAAGAGAGAAAGCTAACATAAAATAAATAAATAATGCTACTTCACAAAGTAGTCTTAGTAAATCAATGTTTGTATGCTCATTAACTTTTGGATCATATTGAAATTTGATCTATAGATTCAAAACTCCTAATGCATCATTCTAAACAGTTAGATGATCGTTTCATGACCGGTGTGAGAGAAAGTTTGTTCATAGTAAACTCTGTTTTTCTGGGTATCTTCAACTTCTTTATTCTCTGTTGTAAATTTATAGTTTTAATTGTTTGGCAAGTTGTTTACATGTGTTTGTGTATATAATTGAGACTCTTTTATACCCGGTTTTGATCATAATGGATAGGAATATGGCCTTTTCATCCTCCTTGCCCCATAGTTTTTACACTTGAATTAAAGGGTTTCTATGTTAATAATTTTGATGTCTTTGATGCCATTTAATTTCAGCTATACATTTATATATTTATTCCCTTAATAGACTCTTGCAAGTAATAAGAAAATTTAATATCCTCTGTACTCTTCCTAACACAAAATAAATCCTATATTTAGGATCGGAATAGGGCTTAAGAAATAAATCTTCCTCCAAGTAGAAGAATTGTGGGCTATAAATTGGTATTCTCCAAGAAGTACAATCCTAATGGAAACTTCAATTAACCTAAAGTTAGCCTGTTATCTCAGGGACTTACTGAGGTACAATGCCTTCTTAAATGGGGATTTTGAAAGGGGAGAGATACACATAATAAAAATTCCACGTGGTCTAGATGCAACAAATAAGGTATGCACGTAGGCTGAATAAGTCCTCGTATAGGCTTTAAATAGCCTCATATGCACTCAAACATGTCAGGGCCTTATACAGTGTCAAACAGATCATACATTGTTTGTAAAGCACGACTCATATGGAGATGCAACAATTTGATTATTTATATAGATGATATCATTGTTACAAGTGATTGGCATTCAGCAATTCAATTCAGAGACTAAAAAGTTAGAGTCAGGTTAAATAGTCAAGGCTTGTTGTTATATGCTTACGTGTCAGCAATTGATAGGCCAAGGTGCTTAGTCTTGAGTCTATATACTCCATCTAATTCTTAATATAAGACATATTTACTTAATTTAATTAGATTGAGGAAGTTAATTAAATTAATTAATATAACATGTATTTTTTAATATGTTATAGTTATCTTTTTTTAATTCCCTTACTCCCTCTCCTATTTAATAATTGTGGAGGGAGCATTAATAAATGAGCCGTCAAAATAGGTTTATTTAAGCCCATTTAAGTGAAGGGCTAAGCTTGTATTTTAGGACGCATAAAAGGAAATCAGGCTTAAACTGGCTAGCCTGTTAGGCTAAAAAATAAAAGGGTTAGCCCGTTAGGATCAAAGGCCAATCATTTTAAACTCGCATATTTTTTATTTATTAAAATAAATATATTCACTCTTGTTTGCAACACCTCTTGCTTGGAAAATGCCTATGTACTTTTGTTCATAAAAGCATATACTTTTGTTCATATAATTCATGCGCAAACTTTTTGATTAATCTTGATTCATGCATCCAGTGCACATAGACGTATAGTATTTTTCCTAAAATAATATATTTTTTTAAATTCAATAACTATGATATTTTCTTTGCCTTTTAAATATTAAAATATTTTTATCTGTGACTATAAGAAAGAGGTAAATTCTTTAGTTTTGGTCACTAGTGTTTGAAGTTTTATTTGTATTAACTTTTAGTATCTGTTTGGTTCAATATTAATGAGATGGAGGGGAGGGATTTTAATGGGGAGGGATTTTAATATTACCTTATTTGGTTTAAGAAGGGAGGGGAGGGAAAATATTTTGATATGGGCAACTTTATTCTAATTTTATTCAAGTCATTTTTTTTTCAAACTGTGTTTAATAAAATATAAGAAAATAAGTAATTCAATAAAAAAAATATAGGTATGTGAAAAAGTAAAATAATTAATTATTGTTTTTGTCAAATTTAAAGTATGGTTAATGATTCTAACCTAAAATTTGCTACCCAGTAACCCCAAATCTCGTGCATCTTCCACAAGGCCATACCCCAATTCTTGGAAGCAGATCCTCTCATCATCTCATTTTCTCATCATCCCTTATGAACCCATCTGAACCGTTGATTTGGAAGAGGAGCCATTTGGACCGTTGATTAAGAATGAGAGAGAAAAGTGAAAGGAGTGATAACTTGATGACGTGACTTATCTTTTACCTTTTAGATTGATTGGATGGACATGATTTAGAGATTATGAGGGATGATGAGAAAATGGACAATGAGAGAAACCGAACCCCTAATTCTTGCTGCATCCAACCTCCTCAACCCATCATCGAATGGGTAAGGAGAGAAGTCATCGGGAGGGAGAAGAAAATCGAATAAACACAGAGAGGGAGAGAAGGAAGAGCGGGTGAGGTCACTGTTGTAGAAGGAGGATAGGGATATGGCCTTTTCATCCTCCTTGCCCCTCATCGACGGTGAGGAGAACGGCAATGAGCATGGCTCGCTAATTTAATGGTAATTGGGGAATATAAAAAATAAGCATGGGTAAAGAGGGTATAACAAGGTAAAAATTCTCCACCTCCCTCCTAAATTTTGTGTGCCGCAAATTAAGGGGAGGGGAGCGCCCCTCAAGCCAAATTGACCCTCAAGTTTTCACAATAATTTGACACATTATTTTATTAATATATATGATTTAAATTAGAAATTTTAAGAGGTTTATTAGCTTATTTTTAAATATTGCAAAAGATTTTAAAATGTTAAAATTTAATAAAATACATGAAAGTCCATGGGCCGCCCTAAGCCCACATCTCTAAGGGCCGGACTTCAATAAATATGATTATTCTATGACACGCGGGCTTTTTAAGCCTAACCTTTTTAAGTCCTGGCCCATCAAGAGTTGGCCTTTTACGGGCGGGCTAACCTATTTAGACAACTATAATCAATAGGAGTAAATTATGAAAAATTAATAAATATGAAAGCTATCTTTAATATTTAAGATTAAGAAAAATCATGTATCTTTTTAACTACTAAGTAAGCGAGATAAAGATAAGGATTGGATTCTTAAACTTTTTGATGCATTTTATTCCATGTATAAATAAAAAAAATAGAACAATATATAATGTAATATATAAATAAATATATAATATTAATATAAAGGGATATTGTTTGTAAGAATCACATAAATAAACGATTACATGTTAGGGAAAAAAAGACTGTTATATTTATAAAGAATGGGGGAGTATATAAAAATGATTTGTAAAACACGAACTCTTTAGTTTTATAAGAGTGTCAGATTCACATCTTCATATTAACTCTATATTTTGGTGCTCAAGGAGACAAAAATGTTAGCCAGAAGACCTGTATAGGAACACCAATGGAGACACACATACCATTAAAAAAAAATAGTAAATTAGTGACGGCAATTCTGTGACAGTCCATTTTAGATCGAAATAATCAAATTCCATAACTAATCCACTATATTCTAGAGTAACAAACAATAATCTTATATCGGTTCAGCTTCTAATAACTAGAACGCAAAATTAGGAAACAAGTACCCACAATGTTTGAAAACAAAGGAGAACTTGGTTAAAGTCATGGAGTTGCAACATGAGTGATGAAGTTAGAGAGAGAGCATCTCACTTAGGTCGCGAACGGTGCCATTGACAGCATAACCACGACGAAGGAGGAGCTTAACGAGTCAGGAAGCAATAAAGCTAGAAGCACCAATTACACACACTAATTTTCCGTTGCTTCTCATCTGTGTGTGTGTGTGTCTTCAAACTTGTGGTGAGTAAACCATCTGATTCTCTTGTTTGCTTTTTTAGTCCTTTCAAATATTGTTGGACTTAGAGTGTGTTACCCTACTTACTTGACTGCATTATTGTTAATCTAATAACCCAAAAACACAAACCCAATCTGATGGAAAAATAATATTTCTCATTAACCTTCAAACAGCAATTACACATGTATATGTAGACTCAGTATCTCGTGAGAGCCAATGACATCATCAGGTCATTACTCATATGACCGTTGCGCCCTCACTACCTGATACAAATTAAAATAAACACTAAACAACTACAAATTACAAATTATCAACTACAATTACTTATACAATTACAGAAATACCCCTATCTTCTAATACTCCCCCTCAAGCTTGGGGGTATACAAATCCACAGTCCCCAACTTGCTTAAAAGACTCTCCTGTAGATTCTTCCCAACAGCCTTTGTGAGAAGATCTGCTTGTTGATTCTTTGACCTTATGTGTTTCAAATCGATTACCCCCTGTGCCCATTTTTCTCGCACAAAGTGGCAATCGATTTCAATGTGCTTGGTGCGCTCATGGAACACTGGATTTGAGGCAATATGTATGGCTGCCTTGCTGTCACAGAAAATGTCAACTGGAGTTTTATGCTCAATGGATAAATCTTTCAGTAGCTTCAATGCCCAAACGATTTCTGAAGTTGCCATGCTGAGTGCTCTATACTCTGCTTCTGCTGAAGACTTTGAAACGGTGCTCTGCTTCTTGCTCTTCTACATGATGAGGGAGCCTCCAAACTTTAGGAGATATTCGGTTACTGACTTCCTCGTTGTGGCACATGATGCCCAATCAGAGTCACAGAAACACTTCAGTTCTGCTGCACCTTCTGCACTTAAGAGAATTCCCATTCCTGGGGTTCCTTTTAAGTATTTGACTACCTTCAATGCTGCAGCCATGTGTGCTTTCATTGGTGTTTGCATAAACTGTGAGAGAGTCTGCATAGAAAAACAGATGTCAGGCCTAGTTATTGTTAAGTATATTAACTTACCAACCAGTCGCTTGTATCTTCCTGGATCTCTCATAAGTTCTTCTTCTTTGTTAACACCTTCTTCATAAGCCATCAGCTTTAAGGTTGGCGCCATAGGTACACTCTCTGGTTTACAGCCACTCAAACCTGTCTCAAACAGCAGATCAAGCACATACTTTCTTTGTGCTAATAAAATTCCATGTTTGGACCTTGATATCTCAATCCCTAAAAAGTATTTCATTTGTCCAAGATCCTTAATTTTGAAATTCTCACGCAATAGTTTCTTGGTTTTAGCAATGGCAGTTTCTGAATTCCCAGTTATTAGTAAATCATCTACATAGACTAATATTAACACAATCTCACTGTCCCTAATGGATATGAACAATGAATAATCATTTTTGCTTTACTGGAAACCCCCTCTTACCAATGCCTTTGACAACTTTTGGTTCCATTGTCTTGAGACTTGTTTCAAGCCATAAAGGGATTTATTTAACTTACAAACCATGTGCTCCCCCTCACACTTATATCCTTGAGGTATACTCATGTATACCTCTTCATCAAGGTCTCCTTGCAAAAAGGCATTGCTCACATCCATTTGGTAGACATTCCAGTTATTAACAGCCGACAATTTCATAACCATTCTAACTGTAATCATTTTTACAACAGGTGAAAAAGTCTCATGGTAATCAATTCCCTCTACTTAACTATATCCCTTAGCTACAAGCCTAGCTTTATACCTATCAATAGTTCCATCAGAGTGATACTTTACCTTGAAGACCCATTTACATCCTTTGGGCTTCCTATCTTTAGGTAGCTTTACAATTGTCCAAGTGTGATTTGCTTCAAGTGCCTCCATTTCCTCTTGCATTGCTTGAATCCATTCTGCATTCTTGATTGCCTCATGATAGCTAGATGGTTCTACAACAGAATCTATAGAGCACAGAAAACACATGTGTTTGGCAGAAATATTATCGTATGACATATATTTTTCTATAGGATAAGTGCACTTACTCCTTTTACCTGTGGACTGTCCAGATGTAAGCAAGCTACAAACAAAGTCATTCGACCATATTGGGGGTTTTCTTTCCCTCACTGGTCTAGCTGTGGTTGACTCATCAGAATTATTAAAATTTGATTGTAATTTTACTTATTCATTGGATTTAAATTGAGTCATCTGTGGTTCTTTATCACTTTGTTCTGATTGTTACTTAAATAGATCTGGTTGTAGCTCTTTCTCATGCAGTTCAGGTTGGTCTATTAAATCATAACAAAACATTGTTTTACCTTTTTGATGTGCTCCCCCTTGCTGTCTTGGTTCCATATCAATAAAAGGGAATTGATTCTCAAGAAATTTTACATGTCTGCTGGCAAAAACAATTTTATTTTGAATGTCCAGCAATAAATATCCCTTTTTATTGTCAGGATATCCAAGAAAAACACAGGGGATGGACTTAGCCTGTAACTCGTCATTAGATTGTAGATTAGTAGCATATGCCAAACAACCGAAAACACGTAAAGAGTTCACATCAGGTACAGAACCATACACCTTCTCATATGGACTCTTATAGTCTAGGATTTTAGAAGGTAATCTATTTAATAAGTGGGCAGCCATCTTGACTGTTTCCCCCCAATATTCCAAGGGAACATTGCTTTGGAGGATTAGTGCCCGCGTTAATTGCATAATAGTCCTGTGTTTCCTCTCTACCACTCCATTTTTCTCAGGGGTGTATGGACAGCTAGTCTCATGTATCATCCCCTTTTGATTAGGGTTGCTCAAAGACCAGACCAAACCGGGTTTATCCTCAACCCGAGGTCTGGTCTGAAATTAGACCGGGCTCAAAATTATGGTCTGTGGTCTAGTCTAGTCCGAGTGAAACCCGATGCCAGACCAGACCGGGTTTAGTCTCTCAGGCTGGAGACTGGTCTACCAGACCAAATGTTTTTTTGGCAAAAAGATAAAAGGGAAAATTATATCCCAATCCAACTGACCACAAATTAAATCTCAATAACCCATTTATATCTTATCAATAAAAAAGATTTAGGAGAAAGAATCAAATCAATACCTTACACCAACAAATCTAAATCTAAATAGAATAACGATTCTTGGAAGAATATACAGCGAACAGGTAAAGAATCAAAAAGAAAAAAATGCCAAAGGAGAGCTTGCAGTGTAGACGTGTTGGTAGATCTGGGCAATAAACTTTTGCCTTGTGATGAAGGATGAAGGAATCAGAGGATCAGCGCTGCCTATGATGCTGATGAAATGAAGACGCTGATGGTAAAAGCTGAATGAGAAGACAACCGCACAGATCTGGCTTGGTGGACTTCAATGGTGAGCACAAAAGAGATGGCGATGGCAGCGAAGCTTGACAAAGGAGGGAACCGATGACGATTCAGGTGAAGCCGAGGCTGAGAGAGAAGGCGGCTAAGGATTCTGGAGAGAGAAAGGTTGGAGATGAAAGGGGAAAAAACAAAATTGAACCTAAACTAATATATTAACCTAAACTAATATATTAAATAAATATATAAAAAAATAAGAAGGAGACAACGGGCTGGACCAGACTGGTCTGGTCAGGCTTGATGCTCAGCCCGAAACCCGGTCTGACCCGATGACCCAGTCTGGTCCGGTCAGTCCAGTTGTCTCATCGGGTTATTTTTCCTTTCTTCGGGTTGGACTGGACCGAACCGGGTCAGGACGGGTCAGACTGGACTTCGGGTTTTATGATCATCCCTACTTTTGATAAAAGAATTGTTTAGACTCATGATTCACAAACTCACTCCTGTTATCACTTCTAACTCGCTTAATCTTACTAGAAAATCGTGTTTCAACATAGGCATAGAAATTCTTAATATGCATTAAAGACTCAGATTTAGCTCTCATAAGGAATACCCAAGTAGATCTAGAGTAACCATCAACAATAGTCAAGAAATATTGAAACCCTTGATGTGTTGGGATCTTATATGGACCCCACACATCTACATGTATTAATTCAAAACATTGTCGTGTCTTTATGCAACTTGAAGAAAAGGGAAATTTGGTTTGCTTGGCCTGAATACAGATTTCACAATCTTCTAACATAGGAGTATGTTTCATATCAGCAAAATGCATATGCTTCATGATAGAGAGTGGCGCATGACCTACTCTCTTATGCCATATAGAAAACTTATTAGCATGCTGAGCCTTATTTCTACTTTGAACTACATTAACAGTATCACAGTCCTTTGGAATTGTCAATATGTATAATCCACCAATTTGTCTACCAATCATTTTCGTCTTCGCACCCTGAAGGCCCTGCATTGAACAGAGTTCAAGGTAGAAAGACACAGAACAATTATGGTCTTTAGTTACCTTTGAAATTGATATGAGATTAAATTGAAGTAAAGGAACATACAAGACATCATCTAAGGTTACTCCCTCTATCAGTTTAACTGATCCTATATGAGTGACAGGGACACGTTTACCATATGGAATTCTTATAGATTTAATAGGTCCATTATAAATCCTATAGTTATCTAACAAAGTCAAATCTCCAACCATATGGGTTGTGGCTCCAGAATCCAAAATCTAGTTTATATTAGCAGATATGCAATCAAAGGGAATAGCCAAACCTGTACCAGTCAAAGCATGTACAGTGGGCTTAGTCGAGTGCTTCAGCATCTGGAGGATCTGGTCATATTGTTCCTTTGTGAACGTTGGCGCTGTTGTGCTGCCGTCATTAGTGTGTGCCTCAGCATCACTCAAGGAACCAGAGGCATTGCTATTTAGGACCTTTGTCTGCTTGGATTTTCCTCCTCTGAAATTGGGAGGATACCCTATTAGTTCAAAGCAGTTTTCTCGTGAGTGTCCTTTCTTTGAGCAGTGAGTACACTCAATTCCAGTGTCTCCGCGGCCTCTTCCTCGGCCACGACCCCTTCCTTTTGCAAACATGGCAATTCCCTCACTCGGTGTATTTTTCTCACCATTGGCGATGACTTTCTGAGTCTCGTCCTGAATGATCATGCCATATGCGTCGTTCACAGAAGCTAATGGAATCATAAGCAAGATCTGGCTTCTTGCCTGAAAGTAGGACTCGTTGAGTCCCATTAAGAACTGCAGAAGCTTCTGCTGTTGCACTGCCTCGGCATAAGCTTTTGCGGTCTCACAACTACATGATGGGATGGCCAGAATAGCAGACTGCTCTTCCCACAATTCTTTTCACTTGGAATAATATGAGGTAACAGAGGCCGAACCTTGTCGAAGACAATTGATCTCTCGGTGCAGAGTAAAGATGCGCGAGCCAGATTTCTTGTCAAACCGTTCCTTGAGATCGGTCCAGGCATGGTGTGAGCTCTCAAAGAAAATGATACCGCTGGCCAACTCCTTAGATATCGAGTTTAATAGCCAGGAAAGGACCACCGCATCACACCGTTCCCACTGATCTTGAAGCTCCTTCGGCTGAGACTCCTTTCTGCAACTGCCGTCAATGAACCCCAACTTGTGTTTCCCCTTCAAAGCGATCCTCAGCGCTCGACTCCAGACGGTATAATTGTCGACGCCGGTGAGAGTGTGAGAGATAATAGAGGACCTTTGGGTGTTCGACGGGTGGAGGAACAGCGGGTGAGTGAATGATAGCAGATCCGCTGGCGATTTCGGCTCTCCCATGGTGAAATCTTGGCAGATCGAGGAACGAAGGTACGCGATCTTAGGGTTTCTTTTCTTATCGAGAGATTCGATGATCGAAGGTGTTGAAGATACTGAACCAGATGAGTGTTCTTGCCCGTGCCGCGTGACTTCTTGGGTTTTCAATTGCCCGTGCCGCGTGACTTCTTGGGCTTCCAATTGGGTTTCTTGATTTACCGTGAATCAGTTGGATCCGACCCGGTGCTCTGATGCCATGTTAATCTAATAACCCAAAAACACAAACCCAATCTGATGGAAAAATAATATTTCTCATTAACCTTCAAACAGCAATTACACATGTATATATAGACTCAGTATCCCGTGAGAGCCAATGACATCATCAGGTCATTACTCATATGACCGTTGCGCCCTCACTACCTGATACAAATTAAAATAAACACTAAACAACTACAAATTACAAATTATCAACTACAATTACTTATACAATTACAGAAATACCCCTATCTTCTAATAATTATTATGTCTCTCGGGTGGATTTGGACCAAGAAATCAGACAAATGGGGTCCATTTTGATAAGACGCCAATTTTCAAAAGATAGGTTTATCTGTTTTTAATTCCAAATTAGATAAAGTAATCTTTTAAAAGATTTATTAATTAAACCACTTTTAGATGAAAAGTCCTCTTAGAATAAAAGGAAAAAATATACAAGTAGGCCTAAAACCTTAATTTACAGGAGCCTTGTTTAACAGTAATGTCTTTGCTACTGCATCTCTGGTACGTTTTAGCATGTCACAAAGCTATATGGTTATTAACACCAAATACAAGCTCAAACCATGTGTTATAGTTACAAGCATTTAGTATTGATTGAGAGAGATAGAGAGATTACATATTAGAGCTAATGGGTGATAAAGTTCTTCTCCTTCAAGCTTTCTACAATCTCTTTGAGACCCACATCCAGTGGAATAAACTCAATTCCCAACGTCCTTGCCTTTTCCTTGGAAACATGATACTTTGGCAACCAGAATATTGCTATGATCGAAAAGATCAAAAGGGATGTAATGAATAAATTAGATAGTTGTACCAAGATATGATAAAGTATTTAAAGTGATATTAAATTACTTTTGTGAAGTTATGTTTTTTTTGGAAACCATAGTATTGCTCTCATCGAAGGTTTATTTTATGTTACAGGAAGTTGTCAACCCATTATTTTGACTAAAGGTTCCCATTCTATTAATCTTTTTTGAGGTCACTTCTGAAGATATGGATTCCTAAGCAAATATCTACTTTCTTTGAAGTATCCATATCTAGAATTTACACTACTACAAAAAACACAATAAATAGTGCTTATTTTTAAGAATACTATAGCACTTAAGAATCATCATAGCTTCCAGCGCCATAAAAGAAAGCTATGATGCTTCTTAAATATATGGAAGCACTATAGTTTGCTTTTTTTATTATTATTACTTTTTTTAAATAGCTTCCTATGACGCTTTTGTGGGGAGCACCATAGGAAGTGCCCAGGGAAGTGCCATAGGAAGTGCACCACTTCCTATGGCACTTCTTTGAAGAAGCGACATTGGAAGTATTTGTTTAAGAATATTTTTGCATAATTGTTTCTTTTTCCAAGTGAAGCCCGTTGTATTTATAGTCCAAATCCACAACAATTTAAATACAAATCGACAGCGAAATGAAATAACCAGAATGAAATAACTCGAAACAATTAACTAATTCATAAAAGCAATACTAAATGTATTTAATTACAACGTAACAATTGTATTGCACAACTAATTTTAAATGAATAAACAATACAAGAATAGGCAGCTTTCATCTATCAAGCATAAAAGAACTATAGCATTTAAGTTGCTTAAACTTAAGTCATATACGTTACTTCTACGGAGGATTAAACTAGTATTATTATATTTGTAAACCCAAAAATTTTAAAACTTATAATGCATAGGAAGTTTAGGAAAACAGAATTGAAACTTCAAGTAAATAAAAAAAAAATTCTGAGCACACATATAAGATTCATTATAGATTTTAACTAAAAATAAGAAGAAGAAAACGTGTAGTGGACTTAAGCGTTTGTATATAAAAAAAGGACTTACAAGCTTGGGAGCTTGAGACCATGGTACCAAGCTTTGTACTACAACGGAAGTGACAATAAGATGTTGAAGAAACGTGCACGAGGATGAGACAAGAAAAAACAAAAATTGGGGGATCAAGGAAGCTTCTACTTGCTACCGTCAAAGAGAGTAGTGAGTGGGGACAATGGCGCCATTGCAACTTCAAAATAGAGAGAAGGAGAGGGTAGCTGGAGAGCATGAGAAGACGATAATGGTAGACTTTTAAATTTCTTTATACTACCTTGTAGGCTTAGGGAAGCCTTGGCTCTTGCTAAGCAAGTGTCATTGCTTCCCTTGATTTTTAAAAACAATAAAAGAAATAAATGCAGACATCTTTTTTTAAAAAGAAAATTAAAAAGCTAACCTTGTATGGCGCTTGCTGAAAAAAAGCACCATATAAGGCTATTTAAAAAAACAAAACATATGTAACGCTTTTTTTTTTAAAAAAATAAAAAGCTAACTAAGCAAGCGCTATACAAGACTATTTTAAAAAAAAAACCTATGTAGACACTTTTAACACTTTTAAAATAAAGTTAAAAAAATAAAAAACTAACCTTATATGGCACTTGCTGAGGCTATTATTAAATAAAGAATCACAGACATCATATAAACCAAAACTTTTTTTAAAAAAAAATTTCACATTACCTTTTACCTCTCCAGCATGATCATACCATATATGGCATTTGACTAAACATTCAGTTTGATCAACTAGATCAAGTTCATTTAATTCAGGACCCTTATCAAAATTATGTCTTGGTCAAGTATATATTATTACATATTACAAATGCGATGGGATTATCTCACTCAAAGTAAGTGTCATAGTGACAAACATTTAAATATCAGAATTGCTTATCAGCTAAAAGTTTACAAAGTTCTTCTCTTTCAAGCTTTCCACAATCTCTTTGAGACTCTTATCCAATGAAGTAAACTTAATTCCTAATGTCTTTGCCTTTTCCTTTGAAACCCCATACCTTGGCATTGAGGGATCATTGTCCGCAAACCTAACAAGTGTCGTTGAGAAGTCACAACAATAAAAGAAAAAGGGAAAAAGACATAAAATACCCTTGAATTACATGCAGATAGAGATCTACTCTTTGAAGTGAAAAGCTACTTGAGTCGAGACTGGGATGCATATGTTCAACTTATTGATCGGCTTGAAAATGAGTAAGCAGATTTACTCGCTAAGGAAGCACTCATAGCTGGATTAGGACTACAAATACTATCGGCAGAGTCGACCACAAGACTCCTGTTCACTCAAGGAGTCACCTAATTGTCTTTAGTACCTTTTTTTTATTTTAATTTTATTTTATTTCCCATGTATCAAAAAAAAAACCCTTGAATTATAAAAATGACAAATTAGAGTGTTGAATTTCATTAATATCAAATTATCCATTGGAATTTTAAAATGTTGTGAAAAGACATCACTTCCTTCACTTTTTAAAAAAAAGCCCCTTAGCCACTCCAGCCAGCTGGCAAAAGTTCTTAATACATTTTCTAGGATTACTTGACACCAATAAGTTTTAGAGAGGCAAAACTACAAATAAATAATTTAAAATGGTGCATATTTATCAATACTGTTTAATTTTATCAAACGTCCGTTAAATTCACCAAAACCAATTTGAAGTAAAATCTAATAGACATTTGATGAAATTTAATAGTCTTAGTAAATCTGCACCATTTTAAATTGTTTATTTGTAGTTTTGCCCTTTTCAAAACTTATTTGTGCTAGGAGCTCCACAGGAAAAAAAATTGTTGATAAAATTGCACAGTAACCCTTTTTAAATCATGTAGGATGGGATATAAAACATTGGATGCTTGATTTGCTTATGAAATAGGAATATACCAACTATAAACTTATAATGCATTGGATGCTCAACTCATAAATTCGTATTTGAAGAAAGAAACTGCAGTTCATTATGTTAGACCATGCCTCTAAAAATGTCAAGGGAAGGAAATTTTAGGTTGTTTGGCTATTCCATGATGAATTTAAGAGCCCACTCAACGCCTGGGCATGTTCTTGTTTGTCTTTGAAAAGCCCATTTTCTTGAAGCAATGTTTTAGCTCTTGAAGCAGTATAGATGGTCTTGAACACAATTTAGAAGAAATGATGCCCAAATTATGAATATTAATTATCACTTCCTATTCTTAATATAAGATCTCATTTATAATATGATTTGCATTATGAATGAGATCTTATATTAAGAACCAGAAGTAGTATTGTATCTAGGGAAATTGAATTTAGCCAAGTGTATGGGTTCAGCAAGCGAAGATTTGAATTCATATGTTATATGCATCCCTAGAATTAGTTAACTTACTTTTCTGGAAGTTGTAATGTTGGGTACAGGTCACGCAAAATCTTCACAACATCTGAGTAGTTTGCAACTGTGTCAGCCAAACAATATCTTCCATTAGCTGAGGGAATCTCAAATGCCTGGATATGGGCATTTGCAACATCTTTCACATTCACCCATCCGCCATTAATCTTTGGTAACATTTGTGAACCTGCGTCAAAGAAGCATAGGAAGAGTGGTTTTACTGAATGAGACAGCAATGATCTTGTCCCGGCGGTAAAATAAGAAAGTACTCTAACATATTCGTATCAACCAACATTCTTCAAAACAAGAATAAATTAAATCGATGATCTTCAGATAGAAAAAATGTGTAAAAAGTCAGGATATGAATTCGAGTAAGGATAGTTTCTAAGTATGAAATCCTGCATAGTATTAGTACTTTTATGTATAAAAATATATCAGGTTGATAAATCCTTTTTGCTAATAAATTTTTCAAACAGAAACCTTTCACTAATTTTGTCCTTCAGATAATTAGATTGTTAGCAGAGAAATTAATGACAATATGCATTAAAGCAAAATTCAAGAAACGCATATTTTAGACTACAACTTGGATTGTAATTCAAGACATGAGAGGAGCTAGGCGGAGAATTTTTATTGTTCGTTGGTATTGTATTATGTATTTCTAGCCCCTCAAAATTTATATGAATTTTATATGGCTAAAATAAACAAACTATAAATTTGGGTCAAATACAAATTACCTCTCTGACATTTAAAATTTTAAATTAAAGACCCTGATATTTCATATTTTGACTATCAATTCTATTTCTATTAAAATTAGCGTTAAAGTTGATGCTTTTTACTTTTTTGTTATATTCCATATCACTTAAAAAATAACACTTGACATTTGATATGTAATTTTAAAAACTTCAAATAAAATACTTAAACAAATGTAAATTATTTGAATATTTAATTTACCATGTCTTTTTTAAATAAAAATATAAAATACTTAAAATTACATCTCAAATTCAAAGTGTTATTTTTTAAATAACATGGTATATAATAAAAAGTATGAAAGTTCTCACATGTCAAAAACTGTTAACTTTAACACTAATTTTAATGATAAGTGAGTTGATAGTTAAAATATGAAATATTATATTCTTTGATTTAAACTTGGATTAATATAATTATTAGTCTTTATAGTTTGATCAAATTTTGATTTTTTAGATCTTTGTAGCTTCAAAATCATTAGTTTTGGCTCATATAGTTTTATAAAAATTTGGTCTGAGTTTGACGACTAATCCTTATATTTTTAACGAGTTTTTGTTTTGGTCGCCATACTTAAACTCAAACCAAACCTTTATGAAACTATAAGGATCAAAACAAACGATTTGAAATTATAGGGATCAAAATTAAAATTTGGTCAAACTGTAAGAATAAAAAATAATACTAACCCTCTGAATTTTTAAAAAATAGGGATGTGATGTGCAAGTTACTCAAAATTCAGTGGTTTATGAGTGTTTTAGTCATCTCATTATATATGCGCTTTATTCTTGGCCCCTAGCTCTACCTGTAGGCATCCGCATTCCTGGCTCATCACTATGATGAGAAGAGAATTTCTCATCACCTAAACGATGCCGTTTTGCTAAGTGAAGAGATCTGACCTGTTGCCATAGCTTGATCTTGATTTGTAAATACAGTTTTAGGCTTCTTTTGCATGGGAGCTTCTATGAAAGTGTCTAATAGCCACTTGAAAGATACAGTGATCTCATCATACAATATAATAATGCTGCTCCAAGAATGATTGCACTTCTTTAATGATTAAAGCCAGAAAAGATTGATGTTGTGTCTAGAGATACAACCTCACCAAAAAATGCATAGTCAATTACTATTCTAGCATCCGCCCAAAACACATTAGTGATATGTTCTTCTATACCCACCTGATATTTATAAAAGAATGTGGGATTCACTGCAGTTTGTTTTTGGAAATATTCAAGCATACATCTTACCTCTCCATACTTCATGCTTTTTTGCCTTTTAGACTGCAAATAGTTTTGCATATCTACTCGAGTATATCCAAGATTTGATTTACCCCCAGCATATGTACTCATTAAATCAAAGGTAGCCTCCGGTGGGAGTTTAGACTTTCTTACCAAGTCAATTCCATAGGCATCAACTTTTGATAAGTTTCTTTGAGATGCCAACAAGTGTATTATTTCTTGTGTGTGAAGAGGATGATTATGCTCTTCATCAAATTTTGTGATTTTATACTTTTGATCAACAACAGATACTACCATTCTTGCCAGACACTTGGTTTTCGTCTCTGCATGGAGCTTGGAAGAATATGTTTATCATTTACCTTTTCTGGAAAGCAAATGTGTGCGAGGCCAAGCCAATATAGGCAAGTGACACTGAGCTGAGAAGAGAAAGTGAGGGCCATGATTTGATTTTTTTTCCAACGGGTCAGATCTCTTTACTTAGTGAAACGGAGTCGTTTGGGTGATGAGAAATTCTCTTCTCATCATAATGATGAGCCAGGAATGCGGATGCCTACCCGTAGAGCCAAGTGAAGCTACTACCGTTCATGAACTAAAGTGTGCCTTTTAACGGGACTTTTACACACACACACACTTGTATGGTTTGAACCTTGTGGTTATATGAAAATTACCATTTATGAGCTTTACAATTAAAGCAGATGTTGTGTTAAGAGATGGCTGCAGGAGTGGTCCTATCACAGTTGCGGGGTTTATGGCAACCATGTCAATTTTGTTCTCCTTCACAAATTTCCAAGCAGCTTCTTCAGCCAAAGTCTTGGAAAGTGCATACCAGAACTGAAAGGGAAAAAATTTAATCAACAGTAAACTTAGAAAAACTGTAAAATACTATGCATTGTAAACATAGTTAGAAAGCACAATTTCAATATTAGATTAGTACTAACTCCGGTCCTTAATACTTCCTTCAGTTTTTTTTTTTTTTATAATGAACAATCTCTCTTCACAGGGGTGATCTTTAATAGAAGGGGGGAAAATCCATTTTGTCTGAAATTTTTAATTGGCCTTTCCATTTTTACCTCATCAAATATATTCACTCATTATCTCTCTTCAATGAATTTTCAGTTCTTATCTCTCTTTTTTTTTAATATATACTATCAATAGGTATATAGTACTTTTTTGGATCCTATTACCCGATATCTGAGTAACTGATTATTCCAGTTTTAGCTTTCATGACTGTTCCTCCCCATACAAATGTCTCTTCTGTGACTCAAATTCAAGACCCAAAAAGATTTAACAAGTTGCTAAACCAACTATGTGTTGGCATTTCTAATCATTATCTCTCATATACTCTCTTTATAAATAAAGGTATCATTAATGCATGCCTTACACATTTATTACTTTTGACTAATATTTTAATTTGAACTGCGTGATTTTAATAATTATTTTTTATAAAAAAGAACAAAAGAAAGTATAAGATATAGTTCATTAGTTTGTAGTTCAATTTGAACTGAACTAAAAAAAATAGATTTTCTTTAGTATGAAGGACCGGGATAGTACAATATGGAGCACATACCTCAGATTCCCTACAGAATTCTGGGGTTGAAAACCATGTCTCATCAACTATAACCTCAGAAGTTCTAGGATTCCCATTAAATACAACCGCCGCAATTGATGATGTAAGAACAACTCGTTTCACAGATGATAATTTTGCACATGATTTAAGAACATTAAGCGTTCCCTTAACAGCTGGATCAATAAGTTCAGTCTGAAATGAGGAAAGTAAAAATCAAAAGTTGAAAAGTAAGGAAACCATATTTTTTTTTTTAGAAAAATAAATAAAATAATAATCAAATGCTTTTCAAACTTGTCATTTACGTAAACTTGACGAACTTAGACTTGAATATAAATTTGTCAGTGTTCATTCATACTATTAAAATGCTACCAAAAATTCACAGAGAACCTACAACGAATTATAATATGAGAAAATATTTAGTAGCATGACTATAAAAATGAATATTACTGAGTTATAAAAAAAAAGAATATTACTGAATCTTAACAACTCGGTGAATTGAGTTTCATCTTTAAATTTGTTGTTGGATAGAATTGAAATTAATATCATGGCTTCTTTTTTGGAGCTTTATACGTTGACTTTACAAGAAAATAGCTAGGTTGACCCCTAAATAGCTCTTATTAGTTTTATAAACGCTTTGTTATCTTGTTCTGTTTCAAGAATTTTTCTCTTTTCTCTTTTTTGGTTGGTTTGAGCCTCTTACTTATCCTTCAACGTATTGAGGCGTCTTCTTCTCCTCCTACTACAATTTCCAATTTTTATTAAAAATAAAAAGATCCAAATCCAAATTCTCATAGCCTATGCTAATTTTGTCCTTGAGAGATAGAGGGGAAAACAGACAAAGCATCAGATTAGAACCAACTCAAGAATTCACCACTTTCCCTCCCTTTGTTTTTTTTTTTTTTTTTTTCCATTTTCATTTTCTGTACCACTATCTTGTGGATATCATCAGTGCACACAGTTTCAAAAATTAAAATATTTACCACTTTCTTCTGGATATACTTAAAAGCGGCATATAATAGTACTCCCTTTGTAGAGACTAGAGAAGAGGATTTGGTGTATGTCATGTTACTTTTTATAAGATAGGATTAGAGGTAGTTAATTCCTATGTTTGACTAAAGTACTTAATATAACATATTATCTGTCTTCCACATAAATGAGGACATTTTAAAAAAAAAATTCATTTTTTACATAATTATTGCATCTAACTAATTTTAACTACCTCTTCGAACAACGCAATTTAGTTAGTCCTATCTTATAAAAATGATCGGAGGGAGCAATACTTAGACCCAACCCTGATGATACTTTAACTAAATTCTGTTATTATTTGACAGTAACAGTTAATTTACATGAGATTGGAAGTTTAGAACAAGTTTAGAAGGAAAGGAACCTGAGGGTCTTTGACATCAACAAGAACAGGAGAAGCAGTATGGAAGACACCTTCACAGCCTTGAACAGCAGAATCAAAGGAACCTTCTTCCAACAGATCTGCTTTAAACAGGTGTAGCCTCTCCTTTGAACCATCAAGTTTACGCAAGTGGTCTACTTCTCTTGAATCATCTGCATGGAGTTGAAAATCACCATCACTAATAATTGCCAGTAAGAAACATCAAAGTTTGAACTAATGCATCTAATTATACTATGGGAATTGAAATCGACAGTGAAGGAAGAACTGGATGCACCTGAGAAATATGTTGCTAACTCTAATATTAAATATAGGACTTAGTTTGTATGTAGTGTAAATTGCACTAAAAATTATTGGATTTTGGGCTTCCTTCCTATATGGAGAAAGGCCCAATGTTTGAGGCCCATTTGTGTTTTGTTTGTTTAAGTGGAGAGGGGGTATATTAGGGTTTGGTCAAAGAGGCCTAATTGTGCAGTAGTCTTGTGAGAAAAGGAGAAGAGAGAAAACAAATAAAAAAGCAACTTCACATGGCAGTCTCAGTAAATCAGCATTTTGCATTTGTTAGCCATTGGATCGGGTTGAAATTTGGTATATACATTCAAAACTCCTAATGCATCATTCTAAACGGTAGGATGATCATTTGAGGGCTCGGTATGAGAGAAATTGTGTTCATAATGACATATGCTTTTCTAGATATTTTCAGCTTCTTTATTCTCAACTTTAATTGTTTAGCTAGTTGTTTGCACGGTGTTTGTGCATATAATTGAGACTATTTTGTTCTCAATTTTGATCATAGTGGATATTAATTTCTTTGGTATGGACCATCTGTGATTTTTACCCTTGAATTAAGGGGTTTTCCATATTAATAATTCTGATATCTTTGGCGTCATTTAATTTCTTCTATATATTTATTTATTTGTTTCCTCCTAGACTTTTACAAGTAATAAGAAGATTTAACATCCGTTGTACTCTTCCTAACATAAAATAAATCTTACATTTATAATTGGAGGAGTACTTGAGAAATAGATCTTCCTTCAATTAAAAATAATTGTGGGCTATAAATGGGTATTCACCAAGAAGTACAATCCTAATGGCAACTTTAACTAACATAAAGTTAGACTGTTAGGTCAGGGACTTACGGAGGTATATGAAATTGTTATCCGGAGACATTTGTTCCAATTGCAAGATTTAATACAATGAAAGTACTCCTGGCCATTGCAGTAAATCTGAATTGGTCATTACACCATATAGATGTTGAGAATACCTTCTTACATGGAGATCTCGAAAGGAGATGCACAAAAAAATTTCACGCGGTCTATATGTTAACAAATAAGGTATGTGCGTAGGTTGAAGAAGTCCTTATATGGGCTTAAACAGTCTCATATGCACTCCAAAATGTCAGGGCTTTATAAGCGTCAAATAGATCATATATTGTTTGTAAAGCACAACTCATGAAGATGCAACAATTTTGATTGTTTATATAGATGATATTATTGTTACAAGAGATTGGGATGCAGCAATTCAGTTCAAAGATTAAAAATTTAATGAGCCAGGTCAAATAGTCGAGGCTTGTTGTTATATGCTTACGTGTCAGCAATTGATAGGCTAAAGTGCTTAGTCTTGAGTCAATATAAGGTATATTCCAATCCTTAATATAATTGAAGAAGAAAAATAAATTAGTTAATATAACATGTATTTTCTAAAACATCATAATTATATTTATTAATTCCCTCATTCCCTCTCCTATTCGATTATTGTAGAGGAAGCATCAACAATAGAGCCGTCAAAATAGACCAAGCCCGTAGGGCTTGCCCATTTAAGTGGAGGGTCAGACTTGCATTTTAAAGAGCATAAAAAGAAATCAGGTTTAAACAGCCTAGCCCATTAGGCTAAAAAATAAAATGGTTAGTTGGTTAGATCGAAGGGTCGATCTTTTTAAATCCGCATATTTTTTATTTATTAAAATAAAAATACTTATTCTTGTTTGCAACACCTCTTGCTTGTGAAAAAACCTATGTATGCTTTTGTTTATCTAATTCATGCACACACTTTTTTTATTAATCTTGATTCATGCATTCACCGCACATAGGCGTATATATATATTTTTTAAAATAATATATTTTTTTTATATTTAATAACTACGATATTTTCTTTGCCTTTTTAAATATTATTACCTCTGGTTCTAAATATAAGACAAAGTTGATTTTTTTTTTTTGAGAAATTAAGAAAACTAAATAAGTTATTTAATCATATCATATATTATGTATCTTTAGATTATATATTAGTTTATTAGTTAAACTAATTAGTTTGGAGGAAAAAATAAAAATACAAATACTTTAGAGTAATTTAATTAACTTCCTTAATTTTTCCAAAAAAGTCAACTCTATCTTATAATTAGGACCGGAGGGAGTAATGGTTTTTTATATGTGAATACAAAAAAGAGATGAATTATTTAGTTTTGAGCATTAGTGTTTGAAGTTTGATTTGTATTAACTTTTGCAGTCTGTTTGGTTCAATGGATGGGAAGGGAGGACAGAGATTTTAATGGAGGGGAAGGAATATAATGAGATGGATTTTAATATTATCTTATTTAGATTGATTAGAAGGGAGGGGATGAGAGGAATTTTAATATTATTTTATTTCTTTTAGAAATAGAAGAGGGAAAATATTTTGATATAGGAAATTTATCTTTATTTTATTGAAGTTTTTTCTTTTTTTCAAACTGTGTCTAATAAAATATAAGAAAAAGTTATTGTTTTTATCAAATTTGAAGTGTGGTTAATGAGTCTAACCTAAATTTTGCTGCTCAGTAATCCCAAATCTCGTGCATATTCCATAAGGCCATACCCCAATTCTTGCGGCCTCCAACCTCCTCAATCCATCATCTTTGCTTTCCGTTACCTCTGTGCTGCCAGAGAAGGAGATCGGATGGTCAAGGGGACAGGTCGACTGGAGGGAGAAGAAAATTGAATAAGCACAAAGAGGGGGGAGAAGGAGGAGCAGGTGAGGTTGCTGTTGCAGAAGGAGGTTGGGGATGTTGCCTTTTCATCCTCCTTGCCCCTCATCGACGGTGAGGAGAACGGCAACAAGCATGGCTTGCTGGTTTCATGGTAAGAGGTAGAGAGATGGTTGCTGGTTGCGTGTGAGAGGCGGAGAGGGGAAGGGTAATTGGGGAATATAAAACATAAACATGGGTAAGGAGGGTATAACAAGACCAAAAATTCCCCCTCCTTCCTACATTTTTTGTGCTGCAAATGCCCACCCCTCAAATCAAACAGTACTTTAAGTCTTTTGACATTTTATTTTATTACTCCGTATATCATAATTATAAGATAAAGTTGATTTTTTTTGGAGAAATTAAGGAAGTCAATTAAATTACTTTAGAATGTTTATATTTTTAGTATCCTTAGATTATATATTAGTTTATTATTCAAATTAGTTAGTTTAGAGAAAAAAATAAAAATAAAAATACTCTAAAGTAATTTAATTGGCTTCCTTAATTTTTCCAAAAAAATCAACTTTATCTTATAATTAAGACCGGAGGGAGTAATATATATAATTTAAATTAGAAATTTTAAGAGATTTATTATTTTATTTTTAAATATTTTAAAATAATTTAAAATATTGAAATTTAATAAAATCATGAAAGCCTACATCTCTGAGGGTAGGACTTCATTAACATGACTGTTCTATGGTACATCCAAAACCCTTTTAAGCTCTAGTTAGTCAAGAGCTGGCTTTTTAGGGGTGGGCTAGCATGTTTAGATAGTTATAATCAATAGAGTTAAATTAAGAGAAATTGATAAATATGAAAATTATCTTTTATATTTAAGATTAAGATCAACTTTATAAATATGTCTTACATTAAATTATGGAGGAAGTATATAAAAATGATTTATAAAACACGAACTCTTCAGTTTTATAAGAGAGTCCGATTCACATATTCATATTAACTCTATATTTGGCATTGTATGGAAAACCGGACCGGACCGGCCGGTTCAGACCGGAAACCGGTGAACCGGTCACTGGTCCGGTCCGGGTGAGGGGAGAAACCGGTGAACCGGTCAACCCGGTCTGACCCGGTGTGAACCGGTCAGAACCGGGGTGAACCGGCCTGACCCGGACTAGTCACGGTTTGCTCCTTTTTTTTTTTTTTTTTACTTTTTTACACTCCAAATGAAGTCATTTTGGCTTTTTTTTTTCAAAAAAAAAATATTCCTAACAGTTTTTTTATTTATAAGGAGCTTTAAAAGGATTATGGAATACTTTTAACATTGGTTAGGGAAAAATCCTTATATATTTAATGATATTTTTGTAGGTATTAGGTTCAAGAGGTTATATTAGACTATTAGTTGAAAAATAACTCTCATATAGTTTTTTGAAAGGTATGTATGAACATTTAAATTATATATATTTTTTAAATTGACCCCGGTCTGACCCCCGGTTTGACCCCCGGGTTGACCCCGGTTTGAACCACTGACCCTTAACCCAGTGCCTCGACCGGTTCAATGTCCGGTCCGGTTTTCAGTACCTTGATATTTGGTGCTCAAAGAGACAAACATATTAGCCTGGAGACATGTAGGAACACCAACAGAGACACACTACATACTATTAAAAAAATAAATAAATTAGTGACGGAAATTCTGTGACAATCTTATATCTGTTCAGCTTCTAATAACTAAAACGCAAAATCAGGAAACAAGCACCCACAATGTTCAAAACAAGCAAGAGAACTTAGTTAAAGCCATGGAGTTGCAACATGAGTGATGAAGTTAGAGAGAGAAAGCATCTCACTTAGGTCGCGAACGGTGCCATTGACAGCATAACCACGAAGGAGGAGTAGCTTAACGAGCCATGAAGCAACAAAGCCAGAAGCACCAGTTACACACACTACTTTTCCGTTGCTGCTCATCTCTCTCTCTCGTTGTTCTGCAAACTTGTGGTGAGTAAACCATCTGATTCTCTAGTTTGTTTTCTTAGGCCTTATAAAGCAATTATTGTTGGACTTGGAGTGTGTTACCCTACTTCACTGCATTATTATGCCTCTTGTCATTTTTCATACGGGCCAGACCAGGGCGCGCACCCGGGTGGATTTGGATGAGGAAATCAGAAAACTGGGGTCCACTTTGATAAGACGCCAATTTTCAAAAGTTAGCTTTATCTGTTTATAATTTCCATAAAAGGAAAAAAAATACAAGTAGGCCTAAAAGCTTAATTTACAGAAGCCTTGTTTAACAATAATGTCTTTGCTATGCATCTCAGGTACGTTTTAGCATGTTACAAGAGAGATATGGTTATTAACACCAAATACAAGCTCAAACCATGTGTTATAGTTACAAGCATTTAGTATTCAGAGAGAGAGAGAGAGAGAGATTACATATTGGAGCTAAAGGTTGATAAAGTTCTTCTCTTTCAAGCTTTCTACAATCTCTCTGAGACCCACATCTAGTGGAATAAACTCAATTCCCAACGTCCTTGCCTTTTCCGTGGAAACTTGATACTTCGGCACTGAGGGCTTCCTGTCCACACACCTGAAGAGATTTATTGTGAAGTAAGAAAATTAAAATAAGTAAAACTCAAACAAAAAATTTAAACAAGTGAATATATATATATATATATATATATATGCCTATATACAAAGAAGGCAGAGAAATATAATCAAAATCCATTATCATCAAGTTCAAGGACGATCACTGTAAGCTAGGAGTAAAAACAATGCAGTTTTCTTTTCAGATGGAGATGTTATGGTTATCTTGCAAATGCTCAACCCAAATAACAGGATTAAGAAATATCTCTGAATATATTGTCAAATAGCCTCAAGTTCCAAATACATTAATAAGGAAAAATAGGTAAATATGAGCACGAACAGTCATGCAAAAAATCTCAGAAGGAAAGAAGAAACGTAGACAGGATGAAGATGTAGCAGCAGCCACAGAGAGAATAGGAAGAAACTTCACAGGAAGGAGAGAAGCCGAAGCGCATTAGAGAGGAGGAAACATTACATAATCCTTCACACCCTTAATGATGCAGCCACTCTCATAACATCAACCTACTTTGCTCTTACCTTCTAATGATTTAGGCCTCTTTAATTTCTTGAATCATTCCTTCCTATTTCCTGTCAGCCCAACTTAATAAAGTCTTGCACCGTGACAGGAGACTGCTTGAAACTGTGCTATGGATGGTTCAGTTGACCATAGAAGAGAAGCTTCTTGTGGAGGCCTAATTCATGGTGAAAATGTAATTGGATGAAGGGTTTTATTAAGAGAAGTTGGGATATTTTCCGAGTATGGCAGTGGAATTAATGGGTATATACTGGAAGGTCTCAAATTATGATGGAATAAAGGATATATATAAGAGTGATGGTTTGCACTTTGCAGTGATTCCATTGAAGCCTTGAACCATATTGCCTGAGAATACTCTACAAACCATCCGCTGAGCACATATGTTAAAGAGACTAGAGACTTATGAGGGATTATACCATTACGCCTATGAGAATAATTAGATAGACAAACTCATGTGAAAACTCGCTGGTGATCCAGGCCCAAGAGATAATCATGCATCACCCCCAAAGTGAGACTACGATGTATTTAGGCTTGTATACTGAACCTTGCCCTTGAGGGCTTTTAATTTCTCATTATGTATGACTCATCATCAAATCATTTCTATTTTTTTTTAAAAAAAAAAGCTAAGCACACAACTCATTAATTCATAGTTGAATGAAGACACAACAGGCCATTACTAGTTGGATAATGCATCTCACAATGCCAAGGGAAGAAAGTTTAAGCTTTTAAGTTTGGCTTAATCATGATGAATTTCAAAGCCCACCAAAAGCATGGGCACATTCTTGATCGTCCCTGAAAGCCATTTGCTTGAAGAAATGGATGTTTTTATCACTTTAAGCAATAGAAATGGTCTCACATACAACTCAGAAGAAACCAGATGTCAGCATACCAATATTAAACAGGAAGCCATCCCTGAATAGTCTTGCATAAAGGAAGTGCATTGGTTCAGCAAAAGAAGATCTAATTATATGCATCCAGCAGATAACAGAATTAGTTAACTTACTCTTCTGGAAGTTGTAATGTTGGGTATAATTCATGCAAAATCTTCGAAACGTCTGAGTAGTCTGCCACTGACTCAACCAAACAATATCTTCCGTTAGCTGTGGGAATCTCAAATGCTTGGATGTGGGCATTAGCAACATCTTTCACATTGATCCATCCGCCAGTGATGCTCAGCAACGTTTGTGCACCTACATCGAACAAGCATGGTAAGAATGTTGATAAGGAGTTACCCAACAATTCTTGTCCTGGAACCAAAGCAAACAAAATACTTAACACATTCAAATCAACCAACATTCCTTAAAACAAGAAACATATTAAGCCAACTTTCATTCGGATAATTAGATTGCATATTTTTTTTCAAAGAGATCATTGCATTGCAATTTGTAAGTGAAGAAATGTAAAAACGAGATTACGAGAGTAAAGAAAATATTGAAGAAACAACTTGTGGTTGGGCTGACAAATATTCTTTGTAAATATAGATATTTAGTATAATATCGTCTGATTATAGGAAAGAGATACTCAATGATTATGTATCATAGTCTTTTGTTCTTCTTTTCAAGTTAGAGCATGTGAGTGCCACACTATGTATTTGTACCTCAAGCTATTCAGCCCACATTCTGTCATGAATATGTGTGTGTGTGTGTGTGTGTGTGTGTGTGCTGTATAACACAAGCCTCCCTTGTTAAGGCTGTCCAACACATTCTCTCTTTGAGGTTTGAGCACTTTTGTTGAGGATCTGGTCTAGCATAATGTTATGCATTGCAATCCAACATGCATCCACATATGTCAACTTAAAGTCTCTGATTAAAAACTCTCTGTAACCCTCATTTTCCTATCCCGGACAACATGCTTCATAAGCCGACCTCAACATTTTCACTCAATTTTCCCTTTCAATTAATTGGAGCTAGGAAACGCAATTCACTTGAAAAGATAAGAAGCAATTAAGATTACGACAAATCAAATAGCAGGATTTCTGTACAGCGTGATTCTTTCGATTGCATGAAAATTACCATTTATCAGCTTCAAAATTGCAGCAGAAGTTTCGTTCAAAAATGGTTGCAGGAGTGGCCCTATCACAAATGATGGGTTGATGGCAACCATGTCAATGTTGCTTTCTTTTGCAAATTTCCAGGCAGCATCTTCAGCCAAAGTCTTTGCCAGTACATACCAAAGCTGAAAAAAACAACATATTAACAACATGAAGCTTTAGGGGATTGTAAAATACTGTGCATGTGTTGGGAATCAGATTTTTAATCTTGGAAAACTAGGCTCTTAAGCTTGGGAAGTAATGAAAAACTAACTTATGCTTGTATTATAGGGAATCAAATACCTCTTCTCTATGAGATAGGCAGAAGAAACACAAAAAATTACCCCCTTAAACATTCCAAATAAACCTAGAAAGACATTGAAAACACACCACGCACTAATGTAAGTAAACTCGCACTAATGTATCCCCTTATACAAGAGTTAGTTGCTTTTGTCTCATCCTCCTTCCAGCACCATAACACCACCACCTTGAGCAGAGACCACTTCAGAAATCCCTTTAGTCATTCTCCTCACATATACCTTACCCCATCTTTCACTTGCCGGTTTTGTGTAGCCCTTTTAAGTGTATATTCAGCCCAATATAGAACTGGGCACAACAGCTTGATAAACACCATATTCACATGCAATGGAAGTTGCAGCAAATACATCAGCACAATTTTGCACAGCAGCAACTATCTAGTGCATACAACGTTGAAAGTATTGAACTGGTATCACTTAATTTTTTTCTAAAAGGGGGAAAAAAAAACAAACAGAGAACTGTTCAAATAGATTAGCAAGGCAATCTTCATGTCACATACAAATGTTTGATCTGAAGATTACAAGAACTTCATTCATAATTGAACAATGAAACAACATATTTTTCATGCAGAACAAATTTACAAGCAAAAATTGGAAACATGAATCCCAATTCTATGCAGTATTTAGAAGTCACATAGGCCACTTGCATTATTACAATCTTCATTCCAATGTCAGATTAATGACATATAACACATACCTCAGTTTAGGGCAAAAAAACAACATATACCTCAGATTCCAAGCAGAAACTTGGGTTTGAAAACCATGTCTCATCAACTACAACTTCAGGACTTCTAGGCTTTCCATTATATACAACTGCAACCATGGATGAAGTTAAAACAACCCGTTTCACAGATGGTGATTTTGCACATGATTTAAGGATGTTAAGAGTTCCCTTGACTGCTGGATCAATAAGTTCAATCTAAAACGAGGAAAGCAAAAGTCAGAAATTGAAAATAAACCAACCAAATTTTTAAAAATAACTAAATAGTAATTTATAAGGTTATCAAAGTTGTCATTTATGCAAACTCATAGTGTTCAAACTTGAATATAATTATGTTAGGGTTTATAAAAGCCATTAAATATTAAATTGCTAATAAAAAGCATACAACTTAAAACAAGTCATAAAATGAGGAAAATACACAGTCTGTACCAAAGATCACTCCTGAGTTTTAACAGTTCAGAACCAAAAATGGTTTACAATTACAGGATTTTGTTGTTTGTTTGATCAGAGAGGAATGCCCGTCTTCAAAACACAACAATTGTGATACTTCAAGTCTAATCAAGAATAATATCTTAATTTCTTTTAGAAATGTAAAGAATAATTCATCATAATGCATGAACTCTACTCTCTCATCCCCAAAAACACATAAAGATAATGAAAAGCGTTACTAAGATTCTTCAAACAGTTTGAGGTGTCCAAAACAGAATCCTTCGCAGAAGACGAAGTGGCAGTCGACTTCAAGTCATCTATTAACAATTTAAGAATCATAGGAACCTGTGGGTCTTTGACATTAGTAACAACGGGAGATGCAGTATGAAAGACTCCCTCACACCCCTTAACAGCAGAGTGAAAGGAACCTTCTTCCAGGAGATTTGCTTCAAACAGATGCAATCTCTCCTGTGCACCATCAAGTTTAAGCAAGTGGTCTACTTTTGTTGAATCATCTGCAAGGAGTTGCAAAACCATCACTGGTTGGTAAAATCTTATGACATTCATTCAGATGCACCCCACAGAATGTATAAGACTTGCATAATAATCCTGTGTTATTGATATAATAGATATTTTTATTTTTGGAAGTTAATCTTGATATCAGATATATGTTAATATTTTTTTAATTTAGTCCGATTGATAATCAAGAAAGAGAGGAAAGAAGAGAATTAAGCAAGATGATTAGAATGTTTTAAAAAAGACATGTCATAATGAAACTAACTTCCTTAATCTAATTAAAATAGATATACCTAGAGGCTAGATATGTCATATGTCTCATACCAAGAACTCAGGCAAAAAAATTAAAAACTTGGGGCTGTGGCCCTGCAGTCCCCATCCTTCCAGTACGGTTTCTCTTCTAATGACTAGAAATAAAAAGCTAAAAATGGGGGTTCAACAAGCTTTCAGTTTCGCATAATCTGAAGCACGAATTTGGTAAAGTCATGGAGATAAATGCGATTGATGATGATGATGTTAGAGAGCACTCACTTAGGTCGCGAACAGTGCCATTGACGGTGTAGCCACGAAGAAGGAGGAGCTTAACGAGCCACGAAGCAATAAAGCCAGAAGCGCCAGTGACGCACACCAGTTTTCTGTTTCCTGTGTTGCTGCTCATTCTCCTTCTTTCTCTTTCAATTTTGGTAATTTCTCACCATTTCATTCTGTTTTGTTTTGTTTTTCATCGAGTGTGCTTCACTGTTTATCTCCATCATTATCATTATCTTAGCATAAAGACGGGCAGGCTTTCCGAGTGAACGAGGTTATAGTGTATCAGACGTGGTCCCATTCTGCATCCATGGATATTTATTATCAAAATCTGTTCGCAAATCAATCATACGAAGGATCGGCTTCGTTGCCACTCCCAAATAACAGAAGCGATTCAAGAAAATTCAATGAAAGATTGCAACCTGATTTACTGTGTTTAGATTTGGATTAATTTTTACGATTACGAAGTATTTAAAAAGAGAAAAATTAAAATTAAAATTCGATAAAATAAAAAAATTAATTATTATTAAAAAAAAAGTAAAAAACACTAAAATACTTAATTAAATATATTTAATGGAGGAAACTATATATAAATTAGAATGTATAAAAATGTATATAAAAGGTTGATACTATATAATAGCATATTACTATTAGATCTTTTATCCTTGACAAGTTGGCCTTCTGTCACGGACATATTTCAATTGTGTTGAAGATAATGCCTGTGTTTGTTTCAGCGTTTTGTACAGGAAAAACGCACTTATTAAGCAAGCCGAGAAAAAATTCCTCTCACATACTTGCCTCGTATATCGTGAATCACGAATTATAAACACGTTTTGGACAAAAATAAGCCATTCCAAACGCACACAATGTAGTTATAATTGATAAGGATGCTACATCAAGTGAATCATTATTATCTTCACCCATATTTTCTCGTTCACCTTTAAAAAATTTCCACATTAATTTGGGAATTTTTCCAAATAAAATTATGTCTAGTTATTATTGCACAAACTATGTGGACTTATGTTTCAAAGCTATATGAGTGCATATCTTGCAAGATTTGAAACCTATTATTCAAGACTCCAAATGTCCTTTCTATAATGCATCTTAAATTTGAATGATAATAATTGAAGATCTCGTTATAATTTCCAAATCCTGGTTGTTGCTTGAAGTCTAGAAGGTGATAACGCTCATGTCTATACAGACCAAGATATCCAACTAGTGTTGGATAACTAGCATCAAGCAAATAATATTTCCTTGATTAATGATGAATTTTTTTTCACACGGTGAAATTATAGCAAATATGAAATAAACACACACAAAAAAAATATAATTAAGGTGAATGAGGAAAATTCATAAATAGAGTAGAGATAGCAACGTGGAACACAGAGTATTATATGCAGTACCCTACCATCTTACCAAATCCAAAACCCAAAAATTGTGAAGCAAAAAGGAAAAAAAAAAAAAACAGAGAGAGAGAGAGAGAGTTCGAAGGAGGTCTTGATCGCCAAGGAAAATGGGTTTCGCTGAAACTGTTATGCTCCTGAGCTTCTGTTTTTGTGAAGGCTGCGGAGTGCTCCAAGATTTGTAATACAATTTTTTCCAGATTTGTATTTTGGCGAAGGCTGTATATGCTCGTTCACTTTTTGGTAAGAAAAGCTCTGGGCCATATTTAAGTAATAAAAGAATCACAATGGCATGAATGAAGATTCGGGGAAATCAAATTATGAAGAAAGGAAAATTTGCTTGCCAATAAAAGCTTTCGCAAACATTGAAATTCGGCTCCTTCACTAACGGTTGCCCACCGTGAAGCCTTAAGCAACAATGAAGCTAAAAGCAGCTATCAAGAGCTTTTTTTCATAAGTTGCTTTTGGGTTTAAGGTCCATTTCAAAAAACGCTAACCCAAACGGATTCAAAACACTCACACCAAGCTTTTTCCATCGGAATGCATTTTTTCGGCTCTACATAATGTACTGCTTATTTGTGAGGAAATAGATTTAAACCACAGAGGCTTTCAATATTCTTTGCTTTCTAGCATGGTACTGGGGCTAAGTAACTCAGCCTAACTTTGATGATTGCTAGTTTACGAATTCTTTTGACTTGACATATATTTTCATTTTTTAGGAAAGTAAATACAAACACCAATTCAAACTAAACAAGAAACAACCTAATCAAAACTAGAAATCACATAGTATAAAGACACCTAAAACAAGGACAAAGAACACAAAAACAACGGAAGCCAAAATCCAACGGACTAGAAGAGGAAAGGCTGAACTCTTGTCTACCATGATCAAAAGGGGTGGCATAACATGCTCAATTGAGCCCAACCTCTTTGATCCCAAAACTGCATAAACTATGACAGATTCAAGAAACCCTCCCATTACAGAAGGGAAGAAGCAAACCTTAAAGTCAAAGAAAACTTCCAAAGCAACAATAACCATAATAGAGTTGAGCCAGCCAATACCACAAGCAATAGTAATCCACCAGGAATAGCAAACGTAGAAATTACAAGATGCACACGCAGACCAAAAAGTAAAGACAAAGCATAAAACAAATTAAAGACCTAACAACTATAGGAGACGACCAAACTACCAACAGCGCCACTAGTGAAGCCCCCACTACTATAAAAAAGGACAACTGTGGTACTTCTTTTTAGAATAGTTGTGGCGCTTAGGAAGTACCACATATCCTATCGCCACTAAAAGAAGCTGTAGTGCTTCCATAAGCACCACAAAATGTCTTTCTTTTTAAATACCCTTCCTGTAACGCTTTCTTGAGTAAGCGCTATAGGAAGTTTAAGCTCTTGTGGCGCCTCCTCAGGGAAGTGCCACAGGAAGTTTAGACTTCCTGTGTCACTTACTTAAGAAAGCATCACAAAAAGTGATTTTTTTTTCAAAATTTTTTTTTGCTTCCCATGGCAGTTTTCCAAGAAAGAGCCTAAGGAAGTATTTTCTTTTTAAAAAGGATTATTATTTTTGTAGTTTTAATTCAGAAACCTATAATTACGGTGACAACAAATTTTAAACACAAATTTCTATATTCACAGCAAAATAAAGAAAAACAAACCAGAATAAAATAACTCCAAAATGATACAAACAAATAACTAATGAACAAAATCACTAATAAATATATTTACAACAATTGTAAATGAAATATAGCTAATTATACTTAAATAAACAACACAACAATAGGCAAGAAACACCCTAGTTACTTAAATAGTAGCTAGCTAGAGCATTATTTGAATACATATTCATACCATTCTTAGATGACTTCATTGACTTGATAATTAGTCAAATTGTCATAACGTTGATCTTTATCAAACACTATTCAGTTAAATTTAAAACAAAATAAATAAAATGACTTACTTTGGGAGTAATAGAAGGCTGATCATGAGTAATTACATCCTTCATGAATTTCATGATGTAATACCCCGCCTAGCCCCGCTGTACCAGGTCTGATCATACTTTTCCTGAAATTTTGACTTGGGCTATTCTGATATATTTTCGCCCAATGAATCTATTTCTGGATTCAGAATTACCAAATTCATTGCCAAAAAACCAGAATACCCTTGCCAACCCTTATTTCTGAACTCAGAATTACCAAATTCATTGCCAAAAAACCAGAAATTCATTGACTTGGTAAGTTTGATGATTCCATTGGATTTAGAAGGGAAAATTGTTTGGGGATACATGTGTTCATGATTTTTGGATGCTTATGTTTAAATTTGGAAATTATTGAATTTAAGGGGATGTGCTGTTTGATTTGTTTCACTGGAGGTAGCCTAATTGAGCAATGAATTTCATTGATCAAACCTAGTCCAAATATTATAAAATTTGACAGGCTTAAATATGAAATACAGAGATTTAATTTGATAGGTAGAACATAATTTTTGGACTAGTAGATTAAAAGATATGATTTCATTTCAAATGTGATAACGGTTTTATGCTATTTCTATGTGCCCATTGAACTATGTGTTAGTTTTTTTGGAAAACTGTGAAACTGCATTGTGGAGAGTTGTACTTTGCAGAAATTGCTGAAACTATGATTAAAGGCAGTAATAGTTTAAGTAATAACAAGTTACTTATGACTCTAATTTGTATAGGAATTGGAAATAGCCCGAACCAGAGCAAAAATTCAAGAACAACTGTGAATTGAAAAGGGGGTTTAAGGTAGTGAACTTATCTCTCCTGTATGTATTTGATATTTGTGCTTGTGAACTGATGCATGTGATTGCTTTGCTTGATTATGTGAAACATATATAAATGATTGAAGCTATGTTCTATTTATGCTATGGTTTTGAATATGTTGTTTGAAACATTGATCACGCAGATATGTCATTATGTTAGCATGAGTTTATGTAAGACAAGCATATAATATATTAAGCATTTATCTTGCATGCATATTGGTATTGTTTACTACTGAGATTCCCTCGAATCTCACCCTCCCCAACCAACCATTTAGATAGGTGTAAGCAGAGAAAAGAACTGGACCAGAGGAATGCAGTGGTGGAACGAAGACGGAAAGATGTCTGTATTTTATTGGAACGGGTCTATACACCTTGGAAGCCCTGTGTGGCTACATTATTGGTAATTGTTATAGACAATCCTTGTAGGGAATTACTGTAATCAAGTACTTATTATTAGTGTTTTTATGTTATTTCTATGTGCCCATTGAACTACGCGCAAGTACTTTGGAAAAGGTGAAAATAAGATAAGGGTGTTACAAGGAAGAGGAGGAGGAAATGTGAGAAGTGGTGGGGACGGAGTGGGGATGGAAGTGATGAAAAGAGGAGGAGGAAGAGGAGGAGGAAATGTGAGAATGAGTGGACTTGGAAACGGAGTGGGGACCGAAGGTAATAAAAAAGGGAGTGGTAGGGCTTGCGGAAACCAAGAGGAAGAGGATAAGAGAAGTAGTACATGCAGTGGTTGGATATCGTAATCTGATTGGGTATGGGGAAATTGCCACTTTGTGTGGCGCACACAAAGTGGTACCATGGAGCCTTCTGTGATGCTTGGTCAAAAGCCTTATGAAGCAGTTGTGGCACTTCCTTGAGAAAGCGCCACAACTACTTTAAAAAAAAAAGAAATCTTATGTGGCTCTTGGCCAAGTAAGTGCTGCATAAGCCCCCTCCCCAGCTATGGCACTTATATGAGAAAGAGCCGCAACAACCCTTTTTTTTTAAAAAAACATAAAATTAAGAAGAAGCTATAAAAAAGTGCTACAAAGTGCACCACTATTTCCTATTTTTGTAGTAGTGCCCCAAGAAGACATCTTCATGGTGCTTCAGTGGTTGTAGTCCAACCACGCAATTTCCGAGTAAAAAGAGCTATCATACCTTTTGCATTTCTCATGCTTCGTATAATCTTTAGATTCAATGGAGTCATAACCCCAAAGAACATTGCTCTATATTTTAAGCCATCCGACTCTGTCTTTTGAGAAATCTCCCCCTTCATCACATTTGAGGCCACATCAACAAAGTTATTAGCAGTTGCAGACTTTAGATTCTCGTTCAGCCTAAACCACCATGGATTCCTTGCTTCCTCTTCCACAAATATCTTTCCACTTGTATGCAACAATGATCAAAGAGAGGATCTATCAAAGCCCCTTGCCTCCAGCACCAAACTCTAGCCAATTGGAAAAGGCCTGAAGATGAAATAGAAACCACCCAAGTTGGTGGTGAAAACCGCTCCCGTATGGAGAGAAGGAACTCACCCGAGTGGTAAGTGAAAATCACAATATAAAAAATTATAAATATAAGAGATAAAATATGAAGAGTCACACATTTAATTTAGAATCAAAATTCACTTCTAAACTATGTCTTACATTAAAGATCAGATAGAGTATAATTCTTAATGTATAGGTGGGTGTGTGTTTTGAGCAAGGTATTAAAACCCGGACCGGGTATTGAACCGGTCGGGGTCCTGGATTAAGGGTTAGTGGGTCAGACCGGGACCAAACCGGTGAAAAATTGAAAATTTTAGACTTATAGTATGAAAATCTAAAGGAAAAATAATTTTTTTTTAAAATAGTAACCCGGACCGGACCGGGAACTGAACCGGTCTACCGGCCGGTGCGCCGGTTTCCGGGCCGGACCGGCTGGTCCGGTCCGGGTTACAGAACCATGGTTTTGTGCCAGTTTTGCTCTAACACATGCGTTCACTATTTCCCATGACATCGTTCCTTTGATGCTTATTTTAAAGCGCCTCTCTAACCACCCTGTCAAAGTCATAAAATTAGTGATTAAATCGTTAACTTTATTTAAAAAATAAAAAACATACAAAATTATTAACTTTAATATCATGAATTTCTTGATCACGAACTATAATCTCATGAATTACATCTAACATGTTATAATTACAACTAATAAGATTTTAAATATGGACAATCTTTAAAAAATGTTGGTAATACCTCACTTAGTGATTTATAATATGAACCATCTATTTCTTCTAAAAGGTTTCTTATACTCCTTCGGTTTTAAATGTAGGACTTAATTCGGAAGTGAATTCTGGTCTTAAAAGTAAGACATTTTTTTCCCCTCTTATATTTACCATTTTTCTTTAAATTAATCTGGTAAATTTATAAACTAATATAATCTAATTTTATACTAAAGTATTTGAAAAGATCTTATTACATATGTTATAATTAAATAATTCATTTAATTTCTTTAATTATCCTAAATTAAATAAATAGTTCTTACATTAGAATCAAGCAGTAATAAATATAGAGAAGATGAATTGACTTTTACTTGTTGAAATATTAGTTGTATTAAAAAAAATCACCGACACTCAATCTCTCCTCTCCTCATGCAATTTTGAGTGGGAATAAAATAACTTGACAATCATCCCAAAATGGTCAAATAGTCAAGGACGCGTTAATTGGTCGAACAGTTGCCAAATGGATTCAACAAGGAGAAAAATCTAATGCTTCTACTATTATATTTGTTTTGGCTTTTTCATTAATAATATATAGGGATAAGGGGTAAAAGTGTTCCGAAAGTTTCCACCAATAAACACCGGCTGTCTGGAAGTTTTTGAAAGGGCAATGTTGCCCCTCTATTAACAAAACCAAACAATTAACATGTGCTGACCAGAATATGCTGAGTTGGCTATGCCATATGCATGTTATGCCACATTTTATTCCACAATTATGTCCAGTCATCAACATCATGCTTCATCAGAACTTTTTTTCCTCTCTCTCTCCGGCCGGCCAAAAAAGCTCCTCTTCCTCTTCTCTTCATCCTCCTCATTTCAATCTTCCATTGAAAATAAATTGCATATTATACCAATAACTAGGCATATCAACAAAAATCAAAGAACGTAATCCTCATTATGCTCTAGAGTTTCTAAAATTGGGTTGGTTTTTGTTGGACGCCATGATTGAGTCAGCCTTGCTTCCATCGTGTTCATCTCCATTGCTTCTTGATCCAACGCCTTCTTCTTCTTTTGGGAGATTTGCTTCCTCTACTATCTCTCTTGCTCGTCCAGGAGCTAGGCTTATATTCCCAAGCTCAAACCCTTTAGCCGATCGAAGTTTGGAAGGGCCGTGAAGGAGCCTCCATTGGTTTTTATTTTTAACAAAAAACAAAGAATAGAAGGTAGATAAAAATAAAAATCTCCCCTTCATCATCATCAGTGACAACATCCATGAGCAATCCCAAAAATGAACAATCTGGAAAAATTTAATCTGAAGGAAAAATAAAACACCCTCATCCAATTCATCATCATCAACAATTAACAGATAAAAAAGGCATTAGCATTTGTTGAAGGCCAAAGTAAGAAACTGAAATTGACAACCAATACAAGCACAAATCACAAGAGAAAATCAATAATAGAAACCACATTAGCTATAAATGAGGTCAGATCTAGATCAAACTCAAAAGCACAAAACAATAGAAATCGAAAACCACATCCAGAGTAATCCGCAAACCAACATAAACAATACATAATCAAAAGGAAAAGAAAAAGAGGAATTAGAGAGGATGAACAGAGATATGGAGAGATAAAAGCAGCAATGGCAGCCAAGAAAATAGAGAACTGATATGAGAGAGACGCAACATGGGAGCATGACGGCGGCGCATTGGAGGAGGAGCAACGAGGTCGATGGTGGATGATGTGTCATCGGTGTCGAATAGTGGAGTGGTTGAAGATGCTGGTGATTTGGACAGCCTCTGGGCATTTTCTTCACGACGATGCATTCGGGTTGATGTGTGTGTGAGAGAGAGAGAGAGAGAGAGAGAGAAGCATGGAGATGATGGGTACACCGGAGATGCCAAAAAGGATGGAACCAACGGTAATGGCCGGAGATGAGGAGCTAGAATCTTCGGTTGAAGAAGCTGAAAGGAGGAGAGAGGGGAGCGACGACGAGGGTTTCAGAAGAGAAGGAAAACAAAAGGAATGGTGAGGTGGAAATAGAGTGATCATGTGGCAATGATGTGCAATATATGAAGTGCCATGTAGATAAATTAGTCAACTTAAAGGTCAAAATTAACTTTTTAAATGGTAGGGGCAACATTGCCCAATTTGTTAAACTGCTGGGGCAATGTTACCCTTTCAAAAACTTTTAGACAACTAATGCTCATCTGTGAAAACTTTCAAAATATTTTTGCCTTTTACCCTTAATATAAAAACAAAAAGTGGTGCAATTGATACGAGAATGTTGATATGGATATTTAAGATCATACAATAAATATATAAGGTTTATAATTGAAATAGATAAAAAAAGAAACACACACACACAGAGAGAGAGAGAGAGAGAGAGAGAGAGAGAGAGAGAGAGAGAGAGAGAGGAGAGATGAGAGAGAGAGAGAGAGAGAGAGAGAGAGAGAGAGAGAGAGAGAGAGAGAGAGAGAGAGAGAGAGAGAGAGAGAGAGAGTTGGAATTGTGTCTATTGAGAAGAAAATGATTGAAAATCATGTAATTAAGATGATTTGGACAAATATAAAAGAAATATCCTTGGATACGTCGGTCAGGAAGCGATATCCAATAGTATAGAGTTCTCTAAGAAGATAATAGAAAGATTGAAGATAACAAACACTAAATGAAATTATTGAGCAGAATCTTTTAGTCAACAACTTATCCAAAAAAATTGTATTAATTTTTTTAGAGCACAGTAATAGCACGATTTATATAGTGACCTCAATTTGCTAGAAAGATAAGACTTACTCCTCTAACCATATTTATAAATCATTTTCAAAATTATCCAAAAAAAAGAAAATCATTTTCAACATATTTCATTGGAACTAAGAAAAACTTTAAATCTCATTATTAATCTGGCCATAAAATTTAATAGTTTTCAAACTTTACCCTTATTTAACATATAATACTCTACCTCAAAAGTAAAAAGTCCTCAGAATAATAAATGAAAGATAACATTGTACATTGATATGCATTTATATGAAAAATTTAATAATGTGAATTATAAATAGATTTGAGAAGCATTCTCTCTCTATCTTGTACTCCCTCCGGTTCTTTTTATGAGCAACTTTGTCTGTTTTGTGTTAGTCCTTAATATAAGCAACTTTCTTTTTATGTCTCAAAATTTTAATTACATTTTCCTTTTCTACATTTATTAAATACATATCTTTATATTAATTATCCCCACTCACCACTAATTTTTTATCATATAATTATATCAATATATGAAGTGCCATGTAGATAAATTAGTTAACTTTAACGGTCAAAATTAACTTTTTAAATGGTAGGGACAACATTGTACAATTTGCTAAACTGCTGGGGCAATGTTACCCTTTCAAAAACTTTTAGACAACTAATGCTCATCTGTGAAAACTTTCAAAAAATTTTTGCTTTTTATACCTAATATAAAAATAAAAAGTGGTGTAATTGATACGAGAATGTTGATATGGATATTTAAGATTATACAATAAATATATAAGGTTTATAATGAAAATAGAAGAGAGAGAGAGAGAGAGAGAGTTGGAATTATGTCTATTGAGAAGAAAATGATTGAAAATCATGTAATTAAGATGATTTGGACAAATATAAAAGAAATGTCCTTGGATACGTCGGTAGGAAGCGATATCCAATAGTATAGAGTTTTCTAAGAAGATAATAGGAAGATTGAAGAGAATAAACACTAAATGAAATTATTGAACAGAATCTTTTAGTCCACATCTTATCCAAAAAATTTTATTAAATTTTTTTAGAGCACAGTAATATTAATAGCGCGATCTATGTAGTGACCTCAATTTGCTAGAAAGATAAGACTTACTCCTCTAACCATATTTATAAATCATTTTCAAAATTATCCAAAAAAAGAAAATCATTTTCAACATATTTCATTAGAATTAAGAAAAACTTTAAATCTCATTATTAATCTGGCCATAAAATTTAATAGTTTTCAAACTTTACCCTTATTTAATATATAATACTCTACCTCAAAAGTAAAAAGTCCTCAGAATAATAAATGAAAGATAACATTGTACATTGATATGCATTTATATGAAAAATTTAATAATGTGAATTATAAATAGATTTGAGAAGCATTCTCTCTCTATCTTGTACTCCCTCCGGTTCTTTTTATGAGTAACTTTGTCTGTTTTGTGTTAGTCCTTAATATAAGCAACTTTCTTTTTGTGTCTCAAAATTTTAATTAATTTTTCCTTTTTTACATTTATTAAATATATATCTTTATATTAATTATCCCCCACTCACCACTAATTTTTTCTCATATAATCATTTATTACTCATTCTCTCTCATAATTTTTTAGCTTTTTTTTCTTTTCATAAATAGGGGAAAATTTGGAAAAAATTTTGACATTTTTGACACATTTATTGTTTTTAATTAATCATAACTGCCGGTTTGTTTTGAGCAATTAAGAAAAAAATTACTTATAAAAAGGATGGGAGGAGTACTTAATAGAAACCAAGGAGGAGTAATATGGTTGCACCACCTCAATAGATCACCCCGCAAAGAGACAAACCTAATCCCTCTATTTTCTTTTTATATAACACGATACCTACCTTTCGTCCATTTTGTACGGTGTCGTCTTCACGTTTATAGGAGCAGAACGTTCGTTCCTCGTGTATGTGTGAACTTGGTTACGGTGAGGAAGTTATCACCGACATCGTGGTCTGAGTGATCTAGTCAATCATTGATCAATAAACAATTTGAAGCATCTCAACCACCCTTTAAAAGAAAATCATTCCAGCTGGCAATGCAATTTAGATATAACTTAAAATCAAAGTGTCGGATTAAACGACGATCGATGCTGTGTTAATATATTGACTTTTATATGAGGAAATGTTTAAAGGTTATACTAGCTCCCGTTCTAAATATAAGAGCTGCCTAGCTAATTTAAATAGATTAAAGAAATTAGTTAAATTAGTTATATGTAATCTTAACATGTAATCAATATATATACTTTGGATTTGGAAAAATTAAAAAATTATAAATTTGAGAAATACAGTGGATTGATGTCTCATATTTAGGACAAAACCTAATATGCAATTAGCTCATATATATATATATATAGTCTACAGAGGAGATAATTATATTACTTAATATATTTATTTAATATGGCTAGCAGATCACCTGATTTTGATAAAAAAAAAATTCAAAATCATTTTCAGTGAACAAATCCCAGCTAGTAAGCATTGTATTATTGATAAACCAAAATAATTGAAGAAAAAACTATATTTCCACATACATGCATGCATGGGGGATATTCATCAACTTGACACACCTACCAATCATGACTTTATTTATTATTATTTCATTAATTAATCTTACCTTTATATTAAAATACTCCACCGACTCCCCTCCCTCGTTTACTATAAATTGGAGTTCATGTTCCATCATATGCACCATCAACACAAACTCAAGGTCAACAATGCCCTCTAAGCACTTGCTAGTGTTTCTCATAGGAGTGGTGTTTCTCACCACTTCTAGCTTCGCAGATTACTATCAGCCACCACCAATTGAAAAGCCCCCACCCTATAAACCTCCAGTAGAGAAGCCACCAGTTTACAAGCCACCCATTGAGAAGCCTCCCGTTTACAAGCCTCCTGTTGAGAAGCCTCCCGTAGAGAAGCCACCCATTGAGAAGCCCCCTGTTTACAAGCCACCGGTTGAGAAGCCCCCTGTGTACAAGCCACCGGTTGAGAAACCACCAGTCTACAAGCCACCAGTGGAGAAGCCCCCCGTCTACAAGCCTCCCGTGGAGAAGCCCCCCGTCTACAAGCCACCCGTGGAGAAGCCACCCGTCTACAAGCCTCCCGTGGAGAAGCCCCCCGTCTACAAGCCACCCGTGGAGAAGCCCCCCGTCTACAAGCCACCCGTGGAGAAGCCACCCGTCTACAAGCCACCTGTTGAGAAGCCCCCCGTCTACAAGCCTCCCGTGGAGAAGCCCCCCGTCTACAAGCCTCCCGTGGAGAACCCACCCGTCTACAAGCCTCCCGTGGAGAAGCCCCCCGTCTACAAGCCACCCGTGGAGAAGCCCCCCGTCTACAAGCCACCCGTGGAGAACCCACCCGTCTACAAGCCTCCCGTGGAGAAGCCCCCCGTCTACAAGCCACCCGTGGAGAAGCCCCCCGTCTACAAGCCACCCATGGAGAAGCCACCCGTCTACAAGCCACCTGTTGAGAAGCCTCCCGTCTACAAGCCACCTGTTGAGAAGCCTCCTGTTTACAAGCCACCAAGCTATCAACCGCCACCTTATGGTTACTGAGTATCCCATGATTTTTAGCCTATTTTGGTACCCTTAAAATAAAAGCATGTTTCTCTCAATTTGTCACCAATTGTTGCTTGGTATTTTATCTTGGGTAAAGGTGCTAAAATAACCATAAACTTTTGTGAAAAGAGCAACTGTAACCATGAACTAATTTTTGGAGCAAAAGTAACCATAAACTTTATAAAAGAGGGCAAAAGTAACCACGATGTTAACGGACGTTAACACCCATTAATGTGAACTTTTAAGGTGCTAAAATAGCCATTAACTAATGTCAAAAGTGTAAAAGTAACCATAAACTTTTTCTTGGATGCAAAAGTAACTTCTTGAACATTAATTCATATTTTTTTTTTTTTGCTTTTGTGTTATGAGTGTTTTATCAATTTGAGGATTAAAATGACAAAACTTATTAATTAATATTTAAAAAGTCAACTTTTTTTATTTTGGCAAGCATGACGAAACGAAAGAAAATCATCACCTAACTCCAAAAGATAAAATCCAAGGTAATTAAACCTGGACCTGTCAGTGAACCGGCCGGGGTACTGGGCCAAGGGTCAGTGGATAAGACTGGAGCTAAACTAGTGAGAAATGAAAAATTTTAGGCTTATAGTATGTAATTCTAAAGGAAAAATAAAAAAAAATTTGAAACAAAAATTAAAAGCTTAACCCAAATCTACTGACTGGTTAGCCGGTTTTCGATCTGGTTCAGATCAGATAACCATGATAAAATCCTTAACATTAATTCTAAAATAGGTGACTTTTTGAACATTAATTTATAAGTTTTTTTTTTTTTTACTTTTGCTTTTGTGTTATGAATGTTTTATCAATTTGGGGATTAAAATGACAAAAGTAAAAAAAACTTATAAATTAATGTTCAAAAAGTCACCTATTTTATAATTAATGTTAAGGATTTTATCATGGTTATTTGATCCGAACCAGATCGAAAACTGGCTAACCAGTCAGTAGATTTGGGTTAAGTTTTTAATTTTTGTTTAAAAGAACTTTTTTTTTCCTTTAGAATTTCATATTATAAGTCTAAAATTTTTCATTTCTCACCAGTTTAGCTCCAGTCTGACCCACTGACCCTTGACCCAGTACCCCGGCCAGTTCACTGACAGGTCCAGGTTTAATTACCTTGGATTTTATCTTTTGGAGTTAGGTGATGATTTTCTTTCGTTTCGTCATTGTCGCCAAAATAAAAAAGAAAGTTGACTTTTTGAATATTAATTCATAAGTTTTGTCATCTTAATCCCCAAATTAATAAAACACTCACAACACAAAAGGAAAAAGAATTATGAATTAATGTTTAAGAAGTTATTTTTGCATCCAAGAAAAAGTTTATGGTTACTTTTGTACTTTTGACATTAGTTAATGGCTATTTTAGCACCTTAAAAAGTTCACATTAACAGACGTTAACGTCCGTTAAAGTCATGGTTACTTTTGCTCTCTTTTATAAAGTTTATGGTTACTTTTGCTCCAAAAATTAGTTCATGGTTACAATTGCTCTTTTCACAAAAGTTTATGATCATTTTAGCACATTTACCCTTTTATCTTTTCTGTTTTACCTTGGCTTTGTTGTGTGTTTCGTGAATGGCTATATGGCTACAGAAAATTCATAGTCTCCCAAATGTAATAATATTGATTATCTAAAATAAAGTTGTCTGATTTAGAATCCTTTCTACTTGTATTTATCACTATATATTTATGTAGTTAGAGCAAAAATTTCATTTATGATCATCTTCCCAATTAACATTCGGGTTACGCACAATTTGTTAATGCTAGATTATTAAATTGTCCTAATTTTTTTCATTTCTTGTTTTTCATGGCCATTAAATCCATTTTATCAAATGTGAATTTATATAGAAATGATTAAAGTTTATTGAAAATTAAATAAAATGTTAAGCACATTTATTTAAATTTTAAATAATAAAATATTTTTAGAATATTGGATTTAATTTTATAATATTAATTATGTCAAAATTAATTTAAATGTAAAATAAATATCAAAGTCATCACATGTTCTTTAGCAGAATCAATCCCCATATATAAAAGGACATTGAAAAGAAGATATATATATTAAATATTAGCTTTAACTTTGTTAACATCAACGAAGAGGGGGGGAAAAGGAAGAGATCGACATGGTCAATAGTTTTGTCTGCAGCACAGTCGGGGCGACCAAATACGTAACAAAATGTGCCATGGCACCCCAAATCATGTTGGAATGAATTCAAAATTTTTAGGGAACGACAAGCTGTTCCAATAACAAATTTTAGAGACTGGGTTATAATTTAATTAACATTGTATGAGCAACAAAATCAATTTCCCTTAATTATATAATTTAATCTCATCTAACTAAAATTAAGAAAAGCCTGAGATTTACTAACTTTTCAATGTTACCGCTATTTAATATAAAATATGAGAAGGGGTGTCTGCTAACCTCTTTCTAATGGGAACCCAAAACTACACTGTTTTGGGTGTAATATGGGAGGGTGATCCACTCCCCCCCCAAAACATCAGGGCCTTAAAGCATTTTTTTCAGTAGCACCAAATATTATAAACTAATTTTTTGTGAACTATGTAGCGTAAAATAATTTTTTAGTAGCACATAGTATCTTGCAAGCTGCACCCCAAAACTTTTTTAGTTGCAACACCAGTTTCTAAATTGCATTCAACATCTTAAATTATTTTCCTAGTATCAACAGTTAGCCTATAAATATTTTTCTAGTTGCAATGAGCACTCTAATTTTAATATACTGAATGTTGGATGCATTCAAATTTAGTTTAAGATATCAGGGTGCAGCTTGCTAGATGCCGGATGCTAATGAAAAATTATTTTATGTTACATAGTGCACAAAAACTATTTAAGAATATTGGGTGCTATTAGAATATACTAGAACAATGCATTATTCTTATCTAGCACATTCAGTTCTGGTTAGTTGTCACTTAGTCAGAGTTAGTTTCAGTCTTGTGCTAAGATGATGATACATGTACACATTCACTTGTTCACTTGCTATGCTCGTCTCATCTATATATTCAATGTACATCTAACTTAGTGAATAAGATCCATAACTATTTCTCTTCTTTCAATTCTAAGTCTCTAGTATGGTATCAGAGCATTGACGACCACCATAAACTCCAATCCTGATTACTAGAGCTATCAAGACATTGCCGCCGTGGTGATCTCCTCTTTGGATTGATTACCTAAGCAAAAAGTGCCGTTCTTATCTAGATCTAATGACTCCGACGCTGCTTCAACTCCGGTGATTCCGTCGGATCGCGGCTTCTCCAATAAGAAGATAACAATCAAGCTCAACGACTCAAATTTCTTGTTGAGGAAACAACAAGTTTATTTTATGGTCAAGCAACATAGAGTCTATTCTTATCTTGACGGCTCGGTTGTTCCACCATTGGTGAAGATCCGACAAGATGATAGTTGTGAGATCGTCAATCCAGACTTCGAAGAGTATGAGTCTCTTGATTCTGCTCTTACATCTTGGCTTTTAGCCTCTATAGCTTCGAATATATTGCCTGATCTAGTTGGTCTTACTACTGTTGCTCAAATTTGGAGCAAATTGAATCAACTTTTCTCTAACAAATATGATGCGAAAATTCTGTCCTATCCCAATCAGTTGACCAATCAACGAAAGGACGATTTGTCCATGAGAGATTATTTGTCAAATCTTAAGTCAATTTGCGATCATCTAGCCATGCTCGGGGAAAAGGTTGATGAAGCTGTGCATGTCTCACATTTTGAACGGTCTCATCACTGAATATGAACTAGTCATCATTGTTATCAATGCCTCATTGCCTCAATTTGGTCTTGAAATTGTTTCTACGATGTTAATCAATTCAGAGGCACACCACAAGGTGTTTCTCACGAACAACATCACTCATTCAGTAAATCTTGTGACTCAATCTCTGACCTCCTCTATAGTCAAAAATCAAGTTGGTGCTGCGATTGACTCATATACTGATAATCTTGATGATGAAGATCCGTTTGCTGTTGCTTACCAAACTTAAGGACCTTATACAGGTCATGGCAACAGAGGTATTCGACCTCCAAATCTTGCTTTATAAGGCCTCTTTATCTCTTTGTTTAGGCCATTTTTGTGCCAACAACATCAGCCGAGAGAGAGAGAGAGAGAGAGAGAGAGAGAGAGAGAGAGAGAGAGAGAGAGAGAGAGAGAGAGAGAGAGAGAGAGAGAGCAGCTGAACAAATATGAAGAACAAGGGAGCTCAAATATTCAAGAGGCAAACAAGGCAAGTTTTAGGTGATGATTCATTTAGTCTTGCCTTCAATCTCTTGTTAATCTCTCTTAACTTTTATTTCATCTTGAACTACATGTGAAGCAAGCAAAACCAAGAGCAAGAAAAAAGATAGAGGTCATGGTTATATGGCCTAGAGAGAGAGAGAGAATCAAAGGTAATCTCAAGAACTTTGTTTCTCTTATTGATTCTTGATGGTTGTTGATATTATTGTTGGTTTGGTGGCTTGTTTGGTTGAGTTTTGTATTTTGGGAAGCTCAAACCCTAAGGGGAGGTGTTGTCCAAATCTTGATTAATCATGTGCAAATGGTGTTTAAGGGATTAAATATATGATTATAAGTTAAAAGGGAGTGTTTTGTGGATTGAAAACAAGAAAACATGATTTCCCTAATTTTCTTGGATTTTTGGCCAGCTGTTGTTTTTGGGGTTAGAGCTGGATTTTGGTAAGTTTGATGATTCCGTTGGATTTAGAAGGGAAAATTGTTTAGGGATACATGTGTTCATGATTTTTGGATGCTTATGTTTAAATTTGGAAATTATTGAATTTAAGGGGATGTGCTATTTGATTTGTTTCACTGGAGGTAGCCTAATTGAGCAATGAATTTCATTGATCAAACCTAGTCCAAATATTATAAAATTTGACAGGCTTAAAGTAGAAATACAGAGCTTTAATTTGATATGTAGAACATAATTTTTGGACTAGTAGATTAAAAGATATGATTTTTTTTTCAAATGTGATAATAGTTTTATGCTATTTCTATGTGCCTATTGAACCACGCGTTAGTTTTTTAGAAAACTATGAAACTGTATTGTGGAGAGTTGTACTTTGCAGAAATTGCTGAAACTGTGATTAAAGGCAATAATAGTTTAAGTAATAACAAGTTACTTATGACTCTAATTTGTATAGGAACTGGAAATAGCCCGAACCAGAGCAAAAATTCAAGAACAACTATGAACTGAAAAGGGGGTTTAAGGTAGTGAACTTACCTCTCCTGCATGTATTTGATATATGTGCTTGTGAACTGATGCATGTGATTGCTTTGCTTGATTATGTGAAACATATATAAATGATTGAAGCTCTGTTCTATTTATGCTATGGCTCTGAGTATGTTGTTTGAAACATTGAGCATGTAGATATGTCATTATGTTAGCATGAGTTTATAAAAGGCAAGCATATAATATATTAAGCATTTATCTTGCATGCATATTGGTATTGTTTACTACTGAGATTCCCTCGAATCTCACCCTCCCCAACCAACCATTTAGATAGGTATAAGCAGAGAAAAGAACTGGACCAGAGGAATGCAGTGGAGGAACAAAGACGGAAAGATGTCTGCGTTTCATTGGAACGGGTCTATACACCTTGGAAGCCCTGTGTGGTTACATTATTGGTAATTGTTATAGACAATCCTTGTAGGGAATTACTGTAATGAAGTACTTATTATTAGTATTTTTGTGCTATTTCTGTGTGCCCACTGAACTGCGCGCAAGTACTCTGGAAAAAGGTGAAAATAAGATAAGGGTGTTACAAGGAAGAAGAGGAGGAAATGTGAGAAGTGGTAGGGACGGAGTGGGGAGGGAAGTGATGAAAAGAGGAGGAGGAAGAGGAGGAGGAAATGTGAGAATGAGTGGACTTGGAAACGGAGTGTGGACCGAAGGTAATGAAAAAGGAAGTGGTAGGGCTTGCGGAAACCAAGAGGAAGAGGATAAGAGAAGTAGGACATGCACTGGTTGGATATCGTAATCTGATTGGGTATGGGGATATTGCTACTTTGTGTGGCGCACACAAAGTGGTACCATGGGGCCTTCTGTGATGTTTGGTCATCAGCCCTATGAAGCAGCTGTGGCACTTCCTTGCGAAAGCGCCACAACTACTTTTAAAAAAAAATCTTATGTGGCTCTTGGCCAAGTAAGTGCCGCATAAGCCCCCTCCCCAGCTGTGGCACTAACATGAGAAAGAGCAGCAACAACCCTATTTTTTTAAAAAAAACATAAAATTAAGCAGAAACTATAAAAAAGTGCCACAAAGTGCACCACTATTTCCTATTTTTGTAGTAGTGCGCCAAGAAGACATCTTCATGGTGCTTCAGTGGCTGTAATCCAACCACGCAATTTCCGAGTAAAAAGAGCTATCAGACCTTATGCATTTCTCATGCTTCGTATAATCTTTAGATTCAATGGAGTCATAACCCCAAATAACATTGCTCTATATTTTAAGCCGTTGGACTCTGTCTTTTGAGAAATCTCCCCCTTCATCACATTTGAGGCCACATCAACAAAGTTATTAGCAGTTGCAGACTTTAGATTCTCGTTCAGCCTAAACCACCATGGATTCCTTGCTTCCTCTTCCACAAATATCTTTCCACTTGTATGCAACAATGATCAAAGAGAGGATCTATCAAAGCCCGTTGCCTCCATCACCAAACTCTAGCCAATCGGAAAAGGCCTGAAGATGAAATAGAAACCACCCAAGTTGGTGGTGAAAACCGCTCCCGTATGGAGAGAAGGAACTCACCCGAGTGGTAAGTGAAAATCACAATATAAAAAATTATAAATATAAGAGATAAAATATGAAGAGTCACACATTTAATTTAGAATCAAAATTCACTTCTAAACTATGTCTTACATTAAAGATCATATAGAGTATAATTCTTAATGTATAGATGGGCGTGTGTGTGTGTGTGTTTTGAGCAATGTTTTAAAAGCCGGACCGGAAGTCAAGCCGGAAAGGTCAACGGGTCATGGTTCAACCGGTTGGAACGGTTGAGCCGTTCGATCAGACCGATGACATAATAATTAAATTTAAAAATAATATATATTATATATTACAATTAATCTTCAGTCCAATTTCATATAAAGTTAATAAAGTCATAAAATACCATTTAAGGAAGACCGTTAAATCAATCATAAACCTAATAAAATGTATTAACAATAATGATTTCATGACTTGTCAAATATTGGTGGGTCTTGATTGATCCAAGCATGAGTTTCTTGAAAGGCATTAGATCATACCACTCTGGTCCTATTTATAAGTTTTTTTTTTTACAAAAAAAGAAATTGGTCCTATTTATCAGTCTAGTTTCAGTGTAATAAATGAGATTGTGATAATTTTACCCCTATTTATTGTACAAATGAAGAAATAATTTAAAGATGGATAGAGAAGAAAAAGTTGAAAAGTACCCATTCATAAATGAGGGCATAGTCATAAATTTACCCCATAATCATTGAGTTAACTACCTCTCTTTGGGATGTGAAATTTAGTTAAAATGAACTTATAAATACGGCTAGAGTGGTTAATGTTATCAACATCTTGAGGAAATGACCTAAAATTAAGACTTTCAATTCAATTTCAATGCTTCTAATTTCATCCTTAGCTTGAGGATACACCGCATTGCCTTTTTATTCAAAAGCATTTTTATAAAATAGTTTGCAACAAACCAAATTATTAAAATTAGTAACATATAATATACTTGGCAAAACAAATAGTAACATATAATATAAATAAAATAAAATAACATGTCTAAAATTTATATGCCATTTTTAATTTTTTTTTCAGCATCAAAAATAAAAAAAAAATTGCAGAAAAAAAAATTTCCAGCTTTTTTATTGGACCGGACGGTTTTTGAAAAACCGGTCCAGTTTCCGACTCAATAATGGTTGATGGCTCAAAACCGGCTAAACAACGGTCTAAAACGGCTCCCTTAGAAAAACAACTCAATGCAAAAATCCGACCCGCTTCACTGACCGGCCGATGGTCCAACCGCCCGGTTCGGTCCGATTCTCTAAACAGTGGTTTTGAGCCAGTTTTGCTCTAACACATGCATTCACTATTTCCCATGACATCGTTCCTTTGATGCTTATTTTAAAGCGCCTCTCTAACCACCCTGTCAAAGTCATAAAATTAGTGATTAAATCGTTAACTTTATTTAAAAAATAAAAAACATACAAAATTATTAACTTTAATATCATGAATTTCTTGACCACGAACTATAATCTCATGAATTACATCTAACATGTTATAATTACAACTAATAAGATTTTAAATATGGACGATCTTTAAAAAATGTTGGTAATACCTCACTTAGTGATTTATAATATGGACCATCTATTTCTTCTAAAAGGTTTCTTATACTCCTTCGGTCTTAAATGTAGGACCTAATTCGAAAGTGAATTTTGGTCTTAAAAGTAATACATTTTTTTAAAATTTTTTCTCTTATATTTATCATTTTTCTTTAAATTAATCTGGCAAATTTATAAACTAATATACTCTAATGTTATACTAAATTATTTAAAAAGATCTTATTACATATGTTATAATTAAATAATTCATTTAATTTCTTTAATTGTCTTAAATTAAATAAATAGTTCTTACATTAGAATCAAGCAGTAATAAATATAGAGAAGATGAATTAACTATTACTTGTTGAAATATTAGTTGTATTAAAAAAAATCACCGACACTCAATCTCTCCTCTCCTCTCCTCATGCAATTTTGAGTGGGAATAAAATAACTTGACAATCATCCCAAAATGGTCAAATAGTCAAGGACGCGTTAATTGGTCGAACAGTTGCCAAATGGATTCAACAAGGAGAAAAATCTAATGCTTCTACTATTATATTTGTTTTGGCTTTTTCATTAATAATATATAGGGATAAGGGGTAAAAGTGTTCCGAAAGTTTCCACCAATAAACACCGGCTGTCTGGAAGTTTTTGAAAGGGCAATGTTGCCCCTCTGTTAACAAAACCAAACAATTAACATGTGCTGATCAGAATATGCTGAGTTGGCTATGCCATATGCATGTTATGCCACATTTTATTCCACAATTATGTCCAGTCATCAACATCATGCTTCATCAGAACTTTTTTTCCTCTCTCTCTCCGGCCGGCCAAAAGAGCTTCTCTTCCTCTTCTCTTCATCCTCCTCATTAAAATCTTCCACTGAAAATAAATTGCATATTATACCAATAACTAGGCATATCAACAAAAATCAAAGAACGTAATCCTCATTATGCTCTAGAGTTTCTAAAATTGGGTTGGTTTTTGTTGGACGCCATGATTGAGTCAGCCTTGCTTCCATCGTGTTCATCTCCATTGCTTCTTGATCCAACGCCTTCTTCTTCTTTTGTGAGATTTGCTTCCTCTACTATCTCTCTTGCTCGTCCAGGAGCTATGCTTATATTCCCAAGCTCAAACCCTTTAGCCGATCCAAGTTTGGAAGGGCCGTGAATGAGCTTCCATTGATTTTTTTTTTTTTTAACAAAAATCAAAGAATAGAAGGTAGATAAAAAAAAAAAATCTTCCCCTAATCATCATCAGTGACAACATCCATGAGCAATCCCAAAAATGAACAATCTGGAAAAATTTAATCTGAAGGAAAAATAAAACACCCTCACCCAATTCATCATCATCAACAATTAACAGAAAAAAAAAAGGCATTAGCATTTGTTGAAGGCCAAAGGAAGAAACTGAAATTGACAACCAATACAAGCACAAATCACAAGAGAAAATCAATAATAGAAACCACATTAGCTATAAATGAGGTCAGATCTAGATCAAACTCAAAAGCACAAAACAATAGAAATCAAAAACCACATCTAGAGTAATCCTCAAACCAACATAAACAATACATAATCAAAAGGGAAAAGAAAAAGAGGAATTAGAGAGCATGAACAGAGATATGGAGAGATAAAAGCAACAATGGCAGCCAAGAAAATAGAGAACTGATATGAGAGAGACGCAACATGGGAGCATGACGGCGGCGCATTGGAGGAGGACCAACGAGGTCGATGGCGGATAAGATGTGTCATCAGTGTCGGAACAGTGGAGTGGTTGAAGATGCTGGTGATTTGGACAGCCTCTGGGCATTTTCTTCACAACGATGCATTCGCGTTGATGCGTGAGAGAGAGAGAGAGAGAGAGAGAGAGAGTGAAGGGTGGAGATGATGGGTACACCGGAGATGCCAGAAAGGATGGAACCAACGGTAATGGCTGGAGATGAGGAGCTAGAATCTTCGGTTGAAGAAGCTGAAAGGAGGAAGAGAGGAGAGCGACGACGAGGGTTTCAGAAGAGAAGGAAAGACGAAAGGAATGGTGAGGTGGAGACAGAGTGATCAAGTGGCAATTATGTGCAATATATGAAGTGCCATGTAGATAAATTAGCCAACTTTAATGGTCAAAATTAAATTTTTAAATGGTAGGGGCAACATTGTACAATTTGTTAAACTGCTGGGGCAATGTTACCCTTTCAAAAACTTTTAGACAACTAATGCTCATCTGTGAAAACTTTCAAAACATTTTTTTCTTTTATCCTTCATATAAAAACAAAAAGTGGTGTAATTGATATGAGAATGTTGATAAGGATATTTAAGATCATACAATAAATATATAAGGTTTATAATGAAAATAGATAAAAGAAAAAGAGAGAGTTGGAATTGTGTCATATAAGGTTTATAATGAAAATAGATAAAAGAAAAAGAGAGAGTTGGAATTGTGTCTATTGAGAAGAAAATGATTGAAAATGATGTAATTAAGATGATTTGGACAAATATAAAAGAAATGTCCTTGGATACATCGGTCAGGAAGTAATATCCAATAGTATAGAGTTCTCTGAGAAGATAATAGGAAGATTGAAGAGAACAAACACTAAATTAAATTATTGAGCAGAATTTTTTAGTCCACAACTTATCAAAAAAATTTTATTAAATCTTTTTAGAGCACGGTAACAGTGCGATCTATATAGTAACCTCAATTTGCTAGAAAGATAAGACTTACTCCTCTAACCTTATTTATAGATCATTTTCAAAGTTATCCAAAAAAAAAAATCATTTTCAACATATTTCATTGGAACTAATAAAAACTTTAAATCTCATTATTAATCTTGCCATAAAATTTAATAGTTTTCAAATTTTACCCTTATTTAACATATAATATTCTACCTCAAAAGTAAAGAATCCTCAGAATAATAAATGAAAGATAACATTGTACATTTATATGCATTCAAATGAAAAGTTTAATAATGTGAATTATAAATATATTTGAGAAGCATTCTCTCTATCTTGTACTCCCTCCGGTTTTTTTTATGAGCAACTTTGTCTCTTTTGGGTTAGTCCTTAATATAAACAACTTTCTTTTTTTGTCTCAAAATTTTAATTACTTTTTCCTTTTCTACACTTATTAAATATATATCTTTATATTAATTATCCCCCACTCACCACTAATTTATTCTCATATAATCATTTATTACTCATTCTCTCTCATATTTTTTTAGTCATTCTCTCTCCTATTTTCTTTTCATAAATAGGGGTATATTTGAAAAAAAAATTTAACATTTTTGACACATTTATTGTTTTTAATTAATCTTAACTGCCGGTTTATTTTGAGCAATCAAGAAAAAAAAGTGTTTATAAAGGGACTACTTGATAGAAACCAATGAGGAGTAATATGGTTGCACCATACCTCAATAGATCACCCCGCAAAGAGAAAAACCTAATCCTTCTATTTTCTTTTTATATAACACGATACCTACCTTTCGTCCATTTTGTGAGTTGTCGTCTTTACGTTTATAGGAGCAGAACGTTCGTTCCTCGTGTATGTGTGAACTTGGTTACGTACGGTGAGGAAGTTATCATCGACATCGTGGTCTGAGTGACCTATTCAATCATTGATCAATAAACAATTTGAAGCATCTCAACCACCCTTTAAAAGAAAATCATTCCAGCTGGCAATGCAATTTTAGATATAACTTAAAATCAAAGTGTCGGATTAAACGACGATCGATGCTGTGTTAATATATTGATTTTTATATGAGGAAATGTTTAAAGGTTATACTGGCTCCCGTTCTAAATATAAGAGCTACTTAGGTAATTTAAATAGATTAAAGAAATTAGTTAAATTGGTTATATATAATCTTAACGTGTAATCAATAGATATACTTTGGATTTGGAAAAATTAAAGAATTATAAATTTGAGAAATAAAGTGGATTGATTTCTTATATTTAGGACAAAACCTAATATGCAATTAGCTCTTATATATATTCTAGAGAGGAGATAATTATATTACTTAATATATTTATTTATTATGGCTAGCAGATCAGTTGATTTTGATAAAAAAAAATTCAAAATCATTTTCAGGGAACAAATCCCAGCTAGTAAGCATTGTATTATTGATAAACCAAAATAATTGAAGAAAAAACTATATTCACATACATGCATGCATGGGGGATATTCATCAAGTTGACACACCTACCAATCATGACTTTATTTATTATTATTTCATTAATTAATCTTACGTTTATATTAAAATACTCCACCGACTCCCCTCCCTCGTTTACTATAAATAGGAGTCCATGTTCCATCATATGCACCATCAACACAAACTCAAGGTCAACAATGTCCTCTAAGCACTTGCTAGTGTTTCTCATAGGAGTGGTGTTTCTCACCACTTCTAGCTTCGCAGATTACTATCAGCCACCACCAATTGAAAAGCCCCCACCCTATAAACCTCCAGTAGAGAAGCCACCAGTTTACAAGCCACCAAATGAGAAGCCTCCCGTTTACAAGCCTCCTGTTGAGAAGCCTCCCGTAGAGAAGCCACCCATTGAGAAGCCCCCTGTTTACAAGCCACCGGTTGAGAAGCCCCCCATTTACAAGCCACCGGTTGAGAAACCTCCTGCTGAGAAACCACCAGTTTACAAGCCACCCATTGAGAAACCTCCGGTTTACAAGCCACCAGTCGAGAAACCGCCTGTTTACAAGCCACCAGTAGAGAAGCCCCCTGTTTACAAGCCTCCCGTGGAGAAGCCGCCAGTGTACAAGCCTCCCGTGGAGAAGCCCCCAGTCTACAAGCCACCCGTGGAGAAGCCCCCTGTCTACAAGCCACCCGTGGAGAAACCACCCGTGTACAAGCCACCTGTTGAGAAGCCTCCTGTCTACAAGCCACCTGTGGAGAAGCCTCCGGTTTACAAGCCACCAGTCGAGAAACCGCCTGTTTACAAGCCACCAGTAGAGAAGCCCCCTGTTTACAAGCCTCCCGTGGAGAAGCCGCCAGTGTACAAGCCTCCTGTGGAGAAGCCCCTAGTCTACAAGCCACCCGTGGAGAAGCCCCCTGTCTACAAGCCACCCGTGGAGAAACCACCCGTTTACAAGCCACCTGTTGAGAAGCCTCCTGTCTACAAGCCACCTGTTGAGAAGCCTCCTGTTTACAAGCCACCAGTTGAGAAGCCACCAAGCTATCAACCGCCACCTTATGGTTACTGAGTATCCCATGATTTTTAGCCTATTTTGGTACCCTTAAAATAAAATCATGTTTCTCTCAATTTGTCACCAATGGTTGCTTGGTATTTTATCTTTTTTGTTTTACCTTGCCTTTGTTGTTTGTTTCGTGCATGGCTATTATGGCTACAGAAAATTCATAGTCTCCCAAATGTAAGAATATTGATTATCTAAAATAAAGTTGTCTGATTTAGAATCCTTTCTACTTGTATTTATCACTATATATTTATGTAGTTAGAGCAAAAATTTCATTTATGATCATCTTCCCAATTAACATTCGGGTTACGCACAATTTGCTAATGCTAGATTATTAAATTGTCCTAATTTATTTCATTTCTTGTTTTTGATAGCCATTAAATCCATTTTATCAAATGCGAATTTATATAGAAATGATTAAAGTTTATTGAAAATTAAATAAAATGTTAAGCACATTTATTTAAATTTTAAATAATAAAATATTTTTAGAATATTGGATTTAATTTTATAATACTAATTATGTCAAAATTAATTTAAATGTGAAATAAATATCAAAGTCATCACATGTTCTTTAGCAGAATCAATCCCCATATATAAAAGGATATTGACAAGAAGATATATATATATATATATATATATTGAATATTAGCTTTAACTTTTTTAACATCAACGAAGAGGGGGGGCAAAAAGGAAGAGACACGGTCAATGGTTTTGTCTGCAGCACAGTCGGGGCGACCAAATACGTAGCAAATGTGCCATGGCACGCCAAATCATGTTGGAATGAATTCAAAATTTTTAGGGAGCGACAAGCTGTTCCAATAACAAATTTTAGAGACTGAGTTATAATTTAATTAACATTGTATGAGCAAAAAAACCAATTTCCCTTAATTATATAATTGAATCTCATCTAACTAAAATTAAGAAAAGGCTGAGATTTACTAACTTTTCAATGTTACCACTATTCAATATTTATAGTAAAATACTTTAACCTCCCTTGCGTTTTGCCCTAATTACACGGACCTGCCCTCTATTTTGAAAACATATACTTAAGTCCAAACTGTGAACTCCGTTAAAGGATTTTTATTTTTTAATTAAAATTTATATTAAAATAAATTTTATTTACTAATTTATCCTTCATCGTTATTAATTTCATAATTTTGACTAAAATTGTTTAAGGAATTTGAGAGTTTCTTTTTCTTAACTTATTTTTTACTTTTGTAAATAGTTATATGTTAAATTTTGTTCATATTAAGATAAATACTTAATTAATTTAATTAATGTAGACATAGAAAAATTAATTAAAAATATGATTAATTCTATTAATAGATGCATACTAAAATAAAAATGTCTATAAATGTTTGTGCAAAAAATGCATTTAAAAAAATTAAAGTTTAAAATTAATATAAATCATATATTATATCACATTTACATTATTAATAACATATTGTGAATAAAACATATTTCTTTCTTTTTCTTTTGGACTTTCATTTGAACGACATATTTTTTAGTCATTTAAAAGAATACTAAATAAATAAGTTTCAATAAATATGATAAGAATTTAAAATTTAAAATTTTTTAAAATAAAAATTAAAAAATCTTATAATTTATTGAAAATTTTGAACATACATGTATTAAATTATTTTTTTATATAAGAATTTATTTTTAGACAAATATAAATGTTTATTCATTTATTGAAAAAGGGACATTCTGGTCAAAGTAGATGTTTAATAGTCAAACTTAACAGTCAACTAACGGTTAGGTGGATGCAAATGAAATATCAAATATGTAAAGGAGGTTTCTATAACTTGTAACCCCCTTCCACCATAGGCCGAGATTTAGTTCAGAAACACGTAATTGATGTAGAATTAGAGACCTTAGATGATTTTGGGACTTAAACAAAATCAAACTTCCCAAAATTATGGCTTACAAAAACTTTTACAAAACCTGTTCATGACGGTCTCATATTCACATTTTAATACTAAATGGCCTATACACGTTGATTTCATTCACAAATATCAGAGTATAATGCAAATTCCTGATACACTCGGGTTCCATTCATTAATAAGAGTTTTACAAAGGCACAAAGCCCACAATTCATTACCCTTAACTTGGGGATTACACAAAACTATGTCACCAATCCCAATATTTACAATTGTTTCCCAAAAACATCCAAATGATATACATGATAACCAATAACTAAAGTATACTCCTAAACTAGAGCTCTAACTACTCTTCGTCACCCGCTTTCCCTTCGATCCTTCTGCCCTATCTAAAACATGGTTTTTGGGAGAGTGAGATTCTAAGAAACCCCGTAGTGTCAAATCAATCATAGTATGTACAACAATAAGGCATGAAATCAAATCATTATCCATACAAAGCAACTACAACGGCAATTGTTAGTATTGTTAGATCTCATGTTTTGATGATAACAAAAGAATGGTTTGAAAAGGAAATGTTTAATAATCAAGTTTGAACTAAGTAATGACAGGAATAAGCTTACTTGAAGTAAGCATGGAAATAATGAAGATTGGACAAGAGAAAATGCTGAGGAACTTGATCAGTAGCAAATCTTCTAAGGCATTACTCGAGGCGCTACTCGAGTAATGAGACAAAACTTGAAGTAACAGAGGAGAACTTCCAGTAACCTGCCACCATTACTCGAGGAACTACTCGAGTAACAAGGTAAAAATTCAAGGTTGCTCTCGGCCTGCTAATGTTACTCGAGGAGTTACTCGAGTAACCATGTGAAAACTTCCAGTTGCCTTCAAGTTAGCAAAATGTTACTCGAGGAGCTACTCGAGTAACCGTATGTACCTCTCGGCATTTTGTACCACTGCTAATGTTACTCGAGGAGCCACTCGAGTAACCAGGTCAGAAACTTCCAGTTTGTCTTCAAGTTTTCCATGATACTCGAGGAGCTACTCGAGTAACCGTGTATTTGAAAATGTGTAAACTCTCGGCACTTTGTACCACTGCCAATGTTACTCGAGGAGCTACTCGAGTAACAGCCTGAGGTAAGTTAAAACTTGAGGTTGGTATCCGATTAACTTGTTTTCTTAAATTCATCTTCCTCCAGTCCTTACTCGAGTATTCAAGTTTCCAATGTTTTATCTTAAGTGGATTCCTCGAGTATGTACCCCAGTAAACACAAATATTTTCAAAGTAAACTTCAAGTCATTACTGGAGTAAGTCATGCTCAAATATCTCTGTTACTCGAGGTGCTACCCGAATAACCTATGCAAATATGAGTGCATTACTCGAGGAGCTACTCGAGTAATGAGGTAAGTGCTCTCGGCATTTTAACCCTGCCAACATTATTGGAGTAGAGCATCGAGTAATCAAAAGTTTTTCAAAGGATTACTCGAGGTGTTACCCGAGTAACTCATAAAGTTGTGAGTGTATTACTCGAGTAGCTACCCGAGTAAATAACTATTCCAAAGGTTTGAAATTTAGTTTACTCCATGCACTACCCGAGTAATCTTGTTTCTTTTCATTGACTTTCAAATACATAATGATTTCACGATGTTACTCGAGGAGCTACTCGAGTAAACTTCAAGGATTACTCGAGGAGCTACTCGAGTAAGCATACCCAGAAATTTAGAAATCATTCAAACGTTCATTAATTTGTTTCCTATATGATTAACCTTTCATTATATTAGTATTCTTAGTCTATTTACAGATAAACAATGAAGGAATCAATTCAAGTGATGAAAGTCAAATCAAACGTTCAAATGCCAACCACCGCCAACGGATATTTTTCAAAAACTTGAAAAGTCAACAGTGGCTGCGCACTCACCAACGGACGAAAGGAAAAACGTTCCAACGGTCATCCCCATCATATCTATATATATGGGAACCTTCAAACAGAGAAGAACGAACTAAGCATCCATACGTTCAATTCATTAAGTTCATTACTCTGTTTTCACGTTGAAATTGTATTCATATGCTTCAGTGATTATCATTTACTCTTTGAGAGAGATATTTCATTCAAACTCAATATTTGTTATTGAGATAACTTAAGGTTGTGGAACCTTGAGTTGGGATTGGATTACAACCTGTAAGGGGGAGCGAGTGTCCAGGTGTGAAGGAACTTGCTTGTACTGTGGTGCCAAGAACCCACTGAATCTTGGAAGTTATAGTGAAACTCTCAGAGAAGCTCTGAGGACTGGACGTAGGTCAAAGTGGTTGTGACCGAACCAGTATAACTCCCGGTGTACACTTCGGTGATATTTCTCCTTACTCATTACTGTTTTAATTCTTTTGTCAAAGTTTTATATTTTCGAAAGAAATTTCAGTATCACCCAATTCACCCCCCCCTCTTGGGTGAAACGCTTGATCTTACATTTGGTATCAGAGCGTAGGTCTTCTTGTTAAGGTATAACAACCTAAGAAGGATCCAATGGCAAGCATGGGTGAAGGAATTCTTCCCGACGGAGCATCCATCACTAGACCTCCCGGTTTCAATGGAGAACACTTTTCTTTCTGGAAAGCAAAATTCAGAGTGTTCGTGATGGCTACTGAATATGGGCTATGGGATGTAATCGAGAGTGGAAATTATCAACCTACAAAGACTGTAGATTCTCAGAGAATTCCAAAGACGCCAGCGGAATATGATGAGAATGACAAGAAACTTATCACTCTAAATAGCAAGGCAATTCTGATGTTATAAAGCTCCTTGAGTCAAAATGAATACTTCAGAATCTGCACACTCCCAACAGCAAAGGAAATGTGGGAAGCTCTGGAAATAGCTCATGAAGGAACTTCGGGAATAAAGGAGAATCGAATCAACACCTTGATCACAGAATTCGATCTACTTCGAATGAAAACAGGTGAGTCAATTTCTGAATTCGAACTTAGATATACTCATCTTGTTAATCAACTTGCAGCACTTGGAAAAGTATATGATCAAAATATCCAAGTACGAAAGATTTTGAATATTCTTTCTAAAGAGTGGGAGGCCAAAGTCACTGCGATAGAAGAGGCAAAAGGAGAATCAATGAGATCAGTTGCTTCTCTATTTGGAAGTCTTTCTGAATATGAAAGCAAGTTAAAGTTCAAACGGGAACTAGACGACATCAGTGACAAAAGAAAGAAAGGTCTAGCTCTAAAAGCAAAAGAAGAAAATCAAGATGAAGTTGAGGAGTTTGATGATGATGAAATGGGCTTAATCATAAAACGATTCAGAAAGTTCTACAAGAAAGGTCAAGGCTACAAACACTTTCAAAAAGGAGGAACTAGCAACAAAGACCATATCATTTGTTATGAATGTGGTAAACCAGGACATATCAAATCAGAATGTCCAGAGCTCAATCAAAAGAGCAAAGAAAAGAGAAAAGGCAAATTCTTTAACAAAAAGAAGGCCTTTGTATCTGCTATATGGGGAGATAGTTCCTCAGACGAAGAAAGTGATGAGGAAGAAGTAGCCAACATATGTCTTGTTGCTCAAGAAGAGACAGAAGAAGAGGTAAATGATTCTGACCCTACCTATGATGAATTATTATCTGAATATAATGCTTTACATTCTGAATTCATTAAAGTAGTTAAAGAACTAATTGTTTTCAAAAAGAAAAACAAAGCTCTTGAAATTGAGCTTAAAGAAAGTTCAGAAAAGAATTGTGAAAATTGTTCTTCTTTGAAAAAGAAAAACATTGATCTCACAAAAACTCTTGAAAAGTTTACCAAAGGAAGTGAGATGCTAAGTGTGATTTTAAAAGAACAACGATTTGTAAATGACCGATCTGGTATTGGATATGATCCAAAATCAGATAAAAGGAAAGGTAGAAAGAAAGCAGGAGGTAAGTCATATTTGAATTATTTCCAGCATTCTGTGCATATATCAAATCCTTTTGCATTTTGTAATTACTGTAATAGAAAAGGTCATTATACCTCCTCATGCATTCATAAGAAGAAAGGAAACATAGGAACCTACAAATGGGTACCTAAAGGCACATATATTCAGAAAATCATTTATACTAACCCAAAAGGACCCAAAAAGAAGTGGGTACCTAAAACTTAGTCATTTGATTGCAGGTATGTCTTAAAGCATCCAAAAATAACAAATGGTTCATAGACAGTGGATGCTCTAGACATATGACCGGAGATTTCGAAAGTTTTACCACATTACAACCTAAGGAAGGTGGAAAGGTAAAATTTGGAGGAAATCAATCCGGAAAAATAGCAGGAATTGGTGAAATCAAAAATGACAAAGGCATACAAATCAAAGATGTATATTACGTTGAAGGCTTGTGTCATAATTTGCTGAGCGTAAGTCAAAGTGCAGATAAAGACAACTGGATAATATTTGATTCAGAGGAATGTCTAATTATCAACAAGAATGACTTACAGCTTGATAAGAAAAATATCAAGGCTAAGCTCAGAGCAAAAAGGGAAGGTAACTGCTATACTCTAGATATTAGTAGAAATGAATCTGAAAATTGTTTTCTGAGTAATACCGATGAAAGTTGGCTATGGCATAAGAGATTGGCTCATGTCAATATGCATCAACTAGGTAAACTACTCAAAAAGGACTTAGTTCTTGGATTACCCAAAGTAAATTTCAAAAACGATTTGATTTGTGACGCATGTCAAAAGGGTAAACAAACTAAATCATCTTTCAAATTGAAAAATGAGATCTCAACAAATAGACCATTACAATTATTGCATATGGATTTAGTTGGTCCAGCAAGAGTAAAGAGTCTTGGTGGCAACTTGTATTCATTGGTCATTGTTGATGATTTTTCTAGATTTACATGGGTTATTTTTCTATCATCAAAAGATGAAACCTTTGAAGAATTTATTGTTTTTGCCAAGAAAGTGCAAAATGAGAAAGGTATGTCTATTGCAGGTATTAGGACTGATCATGGTGGAGAATTTGAGAATCAAGCCTTTGAAGAATATTGTGATACTAATGGCATTGATCACAATTTCTCTGCTCCAAGGACGCCCCAATAAAATGGAGTTGTGGAACGCAAGAATAGAGTACTTACTGAAATGGCTAGAACAATGTTAAATGAAAAGAACATGTCTCAAGTTTTCTGGGCTGATGCTATGAGTACAGCATGCTATATTTCAAATAGAGCCTATATCAGAACGAAACTTGGAAAGACACCATATGAGCTATACAAAGGAAGGAAGCCAAACATTGCTCATCTACACATCTTCGGTTGTAAGTGTTTCATTCATAATAATGGTAAAGATAACTTAGGAAAATTTGATTCTAAAACTGATGAAGGAATTTTCCTAGGATATTCTAACCGTAGTAAAGCATATAGAATTTTCAATAAAAGAACTTGTGTTGTTGAAGAATCAATTCATGTTGTATTTGATGAATTTGAATCTTCTGACAAAACCATTGATGAAGAACAGGAAGTTGTTTTAAATCAAGAAAATGGTCAATCTATTTCTAAGTCTCTTATTCCAGAGGTTGATGAAACTAAGGATGAAGAGCAATCCCTAGGTCAACCTAAAGCCTGGAAATACAATAGAAGTCATCCCTTAGATCAAGTCATAGGAGATGTGAATGAAGGGATCAAAACCAGAAATAGAGTTTTCAATGAAGTAAGTTTTTCTGCATTTATTTCTGAGATTGAACCTTCTAACATTGATGAAGCCCTATCAGACAATGATTGGGTCATCGCAATGCAAGAAGAATTAAATCAATTTGAAAGGAATCAAGTCTGGGATTTGGTGCCCCGACCCAAAGATCATACGATCATTGGTACTAAATGGGTATTCAAAAACAAACTTGATGAATCTGCAATTATTGTCAGAAACAAGGCAAGATTGGTGGCCAAAGGCTATAATCAGGAAGAAGGAATTGATTATGAGGAAACGTATGCTCCAGTGGCTAGATTGGAAGCTATACGTGTACTCTTAGCCTTTGCATGCATCAAAGGATTCAAACTCTATCAAATGGATGTTAAGAGTGCCTTTCTAAATGGTTACATCATGGAAGAAGTGTATGTAGAACAACCTCCTGGTTTTGAAGATGTCACTAAACCTGACCATGTTTTCAAACTTAAAAAGGCTTTGTATGGTTTAAAACAAGCTCCTAGAGCCTGGTATGAAAGGCTTAGTAAGTTTCTCATCGATCAAGGTTTTGTACGAGGAAAAGTTGATACAACATTATTTATAAATCGAAAACATGATGATATTTTAATTGTTCAAATATATGTTGATGATATTGTTTTCGGTGCTACTAATGAATCTCTATGTAAGGAATTTTTTGAGATAATGCAGGGAGAGTTTGAGATGTCAATGATGGGAGAATTGAATTTCTTTCTTGGTTTGCAAATCAAACAAAGAAAGAATGGAATCTTCATATCTCAAACAAAGTACTTAAAAGAGCTATTAAAGAAGTATGGAATGGATGAAGCAAATGGCTCGGACACACCTATGAGCTCAACAACGTTGCTTGATGCTGATGTCAAAGGGAAAGACTACAATATCACAAAATATAGAGGAATGATTGGATCATTACTCTATCTCACGGCAAGCAGACCGGACATCCAATTTAGTGTTGGCATATGTGCAAGATATCAATCGGCGCCAAAGGAATCACATGCTGAAACGGTCAAACGAATCTTTAGATACCTTGCTGACACACCAGAATTGGGTCTGTGGTATCCCAAAGGAAGAAGTGAATATTTAATTGCTTATTCAGATTCTGATCATGGAGGATACAAGACAGACAGAAAAAGCACCAGTGGACAAGGGCAATTCCTTGGAGGATCTCTTGTATCATGGTTCAGCAAGAAACAAAATACAGTGTCTCTTTCGTCAACTGAAGCCGAATATGTTGCAGTCTCAAGTTGTTGTGCACAAGTGATATGGTTAAAACAACAACTACAAGACCTTGGTATTTATCTCAAAGAAATACCAATATACTGTGACAACACTAGTACGATAAGCTTGGCAAAGAATCCAGTTCAACACTCTAGAACCAAGCATATCGATGTCAGGCATCACTTCATCAGAGATCATGTTCAAAAGAAAGATGTGAAAGTGATATTCATTCCTACTCATCTTCAATTAGCCGATATCTTCACAAAACCCCTCGCAAAAGATCAATTTCTATACATTAGAAGAGAATTGGGAATGGTAAATCCCAATGAGTTATAAGTAATTTCTGCATTTCATAATATTAGATGAAGTCATTTGATAATGTTTTGATGATCACTAACTTAAGCTTCGGAGTGTATAGAAATGTGTTTTGCAGGAAGGTAAAAATTCTGTTTTGAGAAACAAAAACAGAGGTGATCAGAGGACACATTTACTGGAGTACCAACTTGAAGTAATGTGTGACAGAAAAGCAATACCCGAGGAGCAACTTGAAGTAAAGAAGTAATTTACTCGAGTATGTACTCGAGTAATGGTCCCCAAAACTGGAAGTAACGGATCAAGTTACTTAACTTTCAAACATAACGGTCCAGCTGTCAAGAAAATGAAGAGTCAGAATTTGAGAAGCTATTTACTCGAGGCAGGCCTCGAGTAAACTTGAAGCTTACTCGAGGAAGGCCTCGAGTAATGTCGGAGCTCAGATTCTCAAAGTATTGAATAATGACTCAAATCTGAATCAAATGGACTATGAATGATCGAGGGAATATCCATGGATGATTACTATATTATTCATGCCAGGTACGCAATTTAAATGAATTATTTTTGAATTTTTCTGTATGAACACCCGAGGAAGGCCTCGAGTAATCTTGAATGTTACTCGAGTAAGGCCTCGAGTAAAGTCGGGATTTAGGTCTTTATCTTGCGCAAACTTGGTCATTTCCACAAAATCTCCTCGAGTAAATCACTATACACCCTCACAAAAACTTTTCACAATTGATTCTTTGCTTCATTTCCGTCAAAACCCAACTGATTTCAAGTCCAAAAACTTCCTATTTCTCTCAGATTCTCTGTGCCCTAAACTTGCGACAGTTCCCTCATTCTTTTTCTGAAAATCTCAGTTTCTCAATTCTTCAAGAAGATGAGAACCAAAAATCTTACTCCCTTAGATTCCTCTGAATCCGAGCAACACTCTGATCCTCCTTCATCTCATCCCAAGGGAAAAAGAAGAAAATTGACCCCAAGACCAAAAGCCAAAATCCCTCTTCAACCTCAACCTCAACCAAAGGCCAAAGGGGTGGTAATCAAAGAGCCTATTGTGACTAGGGCTCAGTCTAAAAAGAGCACATCCACAGGAAGGAGTAAAGGTGTCAAAACTCCCTCACCTTCTCACTCAGACTCATCCACACCCTCTTTTACTCCAAAACCTCCCAAGAAGCCAAAATATGACAAAAATGTGGCTAAGGCAATGGCTGGGATCATTGACCAATTGGAGAAGGGTCAATCATCCAAGAAATCCAAGATCCCAGAGGCAGAGATCACTACTCCTCCCAAGGGATTCAATGTGGGGAAACTGGTGGAATCTCCCAAGTACCGGATACAGTTTTCCAGAAGGAAAGTGTGTAAAACACACTACATTGATCTGAAGGTGCTTCAAGAGGTAGTGAAGTATGACCTTAGCTCTTATCTTGATCCTTTTATGCCTTGGTTATCTGTTCGATTGCCTTTTTGCACAAAGGTAATCACCCATTTTTACTGTAACCTAGAAATCACTGATGAGCCTAACCGAACCTCAGTTGAGGAAGAGATGACCACCTCAGTGAGAGGTCAAAAAATTCTTATATCCCCTTCTAGGATCAATCTATGGTTAGGAATTGAGAATCCTCCTGATGATATTTATTCTGAACTTGAGCCAAATCAGATTTTTACCATTCTCAAACCCGGTGAGTTAGTTGGCCCCCTAAACTTTAAACCGAGTGACATGTGTGATCACCATAGGGTCCTTTGGTACATCTACTCTAGGTCCCTTGTGAACAAAGCCAACAACTATACCCACTTCTCGGATAGGGACTATAGATGGTTTGCATCACTCCTCTTGAAAGAAGAAAAGGATCTGGGAGAGTACATATTCTCTGAAATGAAGAGGTATAAGGTGGATGGAAAAGGGACTACTCCAATGCCATATCCCCAAATTGTGTCTCTTATCCTAAAAGAGAACAAAATATGGTACTTGGATAGTAAAGAGCCAATTGAGAGAATGACCCCAGTGGGGAGAAATCAGATTGGTAAACTGAACATCGACATCCCTCTAAAAGGCCCACTGGAGTCTGGGTCCAAGAAGAAGCGGAAGGCTACTGAGACTGAGACCAGTAGGATGGATGACACTCAGTCATCGGCTCCAGCTGCTACCACATCCTCACCATCCTTCCTGAATGCCACTCTCCAGCACTTCATGGAGAACATACTCAGAGGCTTCCATGTGGACATAGCCAACACAAATGCTGAGCTAATTACCAACACCAACTTCAAGATGGGTGAACTAGTTGAGAAAATTGACAAAAGGCATGAGGAGTTGGTTGAAAGAATGGATAGGAGACATAAGGAGTTGCTTGAAGAGCAACGTGCCCAGGGAGAAACCCTGAGATTGATCTTAGCATGACTGGTTTCTCTGGGTCCCGGACCTTCTGCCGGTCTTTCATCTTCTGCACCACCACCTCCAGAAGACCCTTCTTCAGACATTCCTATTCCTGAGGATGAACCATTTACCCCTCTGGTTTCTGATCCACTTGAGCCCCAAGGAAAAGACATCTTGTTCACAGTGGATGATCCTGAAACCCTTGAGTCTACACATATCATTATAGGTGATTCACCTCAAAAGCCACAGCCTGAGACCACTTCTATACCTATTCCCTCTCCTACCCAAACACAGGTAGTATCATCTTCTTCCTCTGAACATATCACTCCTGTGTTAGACACATCTCCAGAGGCTGAGACCACTATGGTTGTATTCCAACCTTCTCCTTTCCTGCCTAGAGATGACATCCATATCCCACCTCTCAATCTTCCTGAACCAGAATCATCCAGTTCCTTTGATTCATCTAGTTCAGATGGTGGATTGGTCCTTCCTGTAAAGCCCATCTCTATGGTGAAGCCTTCTAACCCTCCTCTTGAATGATGAAGCCAAAAAGGGGGAGAAGAACTTGAGAGTGATTTTGTGGATTTGTCCTTGCTTTTCATAGGGATTTGGTTGTATATGGGCTTTAGGGTGCATTTTGTTATTAATCCTTCTTGAACTTAACTTGTAATTTGAATTTCTTAAATTTCAATACAAGTATGTTTTTAATTATGACTTCATTTGATTTCATTTAAGTTTGAGATTTGTGATACTTGTTTGGACTAATGAAGTTGTTATGTATGCAAGGTTTAATCAACTTATTAAGAAATAATTAATTAAGAATCCAAGTTGAAAAACCATGTTCAAAATCACCAAGTTTTGTCATCATCAAAAAGGGGGAGAATGTTAGATCTCATGTTTTGATGATAACAAAAGAATGGTTTGAAAAGGAAATGTTTAATAATCAAGTTTGAACTAAGTAATGACAGGAATAAGCTTACTTGAAGTAAGCATGGAAATAATGAAGATTGGACAAGAGAAAATGCTGAGGAACTTGATCAGTAGCAAATCTTCTAAGGCATTACTCGAGGCGCTACTCGAGTAATGAGACAAAACTTGAAGTAACAGAGGAGAACTTCCAGTAACCTGCCACCATTACTCGAGGAACTACTCGAGTAACAAGGTAAAAATTCAAGGTTGCTCTCGGCCTGCTAATGTTACTCGAGGAGTTACTCGAGTAACCATGTGAAAACTTCCAGTTGCCTTCAAGTTAGCAAAATGTTACTCGAGGAGCTACTCGAGTAACCGTATGTACCTCTCAGCATTTTGTACCACTGCTAATGTTACTCGAGGAGCCACTCGAGTAACCAGGTCAGAAACTTCCAGTTTGTCTTCAAGTTTTCCATGATACTCGAGGAGCTACTCGAGTAACCGTGTATTTGAAAATGTGTAAACTCTCGGCACTTTGTACCACTGCCAATGTTACTCGAGGAGCTACTCGAGTAACAGCCTGAGGTAAGTTAAAACTTGAGGTTGGTATCCGATTAACTTGTTTTCTTAAATTCATCTTCCTCCAGTCCTTACTCGAGTATTCAAGTTTCCAATGTTTTATCTTAAGTGGATTCCTCGAGTATGTACCCCAGTAAACACAAATATTTTCAAAGTAAACTTCAAGTCATTACTGGAGTAAGTCATGCTCAAATATCTCTGTTACTCGAGGTGCTACCCGAATAACCTATGCAAATATGAGTGCATTACTCGAGGAGCTACTCGAGTAATGAGGTAAGTGCTCTCGGCATTTTAACCCTGCCAACATTATTGGAGTAGAGCATCGAGTAATCAAAAGTTTTTCAAAGGATTACTCGAGGTGTTACCCGAGTAACTCATAAAGTTGTGAGTGTATTACTCGAGTAGCTACCCGAGTAAATAACTATTCCAAAGGTTTGAAATTTAGTTTACTCCATGCACTACCCGAGTAATCTTGTTTCTTTTCATTGACTTTCAAATACATAATGATTTCACGATGTTACTCGAGGAGCTACTCGAGTAAACTTCAAGGATTACTCGAGGAGCTACTCGAGTAAGCATACCCAGAAATTTAGAAATCATTCAAACGTTCATTAATTTGTTTCCTATATGATTAACCTTTCATTATATTAGTATTCTTAGTCTATTTACAGATAAACAATGAAGGAATCAATTCAAGTGATGAAAGTCAAATCAAACGTTCAAATGCCAACCACCGCCAACGGATATTTTTCAAAAACTTGAAAAGTCAACAGTGGCTGCGCACTCACCAACGGACGAAAGGAAAAACGTTCCAACGGTCATCCCCATCATATCTATATATATGGGAACCTTCAAACAGAGAAGAACGAACTAAGCATCCATACGTTCAATTCATTAAGTTCATTACTCTGTTTTCACGTTGAAATTGTATTCATATGCTTCAGTGATTATCATTTACTCTTTGAGAGAGATATTTCATTCAAACTCAATATTTGTTATTGAGATAACTTAAGGTTGTGGAACCTTGAGTTGGGATTGGATTACACCCTGTAAGGGGGAGCGAGTGTCCAGGTGTGAAGGAACTTGCTTGTACTGTGGTGCCAAGAACCCACTGAATCTTGGAAGTTATAGTGAAACTCTCAGAGAAGCTCTGAGGACTGGACGTAGGTCAAAGTGGTTGTGACCGAACCAGTATAACTCCCGGTGTACACTTCGGTGATATTTCTCCTTACTCATTACTGTTTTAATTCTTTTGTCAAAGTTTTATATTTTCGAAAGAAATTTCAGTATCACCCAATTCACCCCCCTCTTGGGTGAAACGCTTGATCTTACAAGTATGACACATGTCATCCCTTACGATTGCTCACGCTGCATTGCGTTACAACAATCCACACAATATATTTCACCACAGCTAGGATTCATATAAAGCATTTCATAACACAAGCCATACAGGCAAGATCAACATATAGCCCACGGCTTGATTCACAAACGCGCCCCACGGGTCAGATACACAAAAATCCATGTCGATTACGACGGCGGTTCAATGGCTGACCTAGAGATGACCAGCGTCAATCCCTATAAGGCTCACGCTGAAGTGCTCACGCCGTAACGGACCATGGTACACAGTTCACAAAGTTCAATGATAAGTTATGCATATAAAAACATCATACACAATATGAGAGAAGAGTCACTACCTGAGTCCTTCCGTGCGTGTCCTAGCGCCGGTCTCTCCCTAGTCGGGCAAATATCGTATCCTAGAATCATAATTAGGGATGAAGAATTATACTCTATTCCAAGACTTAATTTACTTCATAACACTTAAGTTTGGTTATCATAATTGACCCTTAAGAGGCCACAAATGCCTATAATAAAAGCCCCTAAAAGGTTGGGAAACAATAGGTTAGAGATCTCCTTTCGAAAACTCAAAGTTCTAGAACACAAGGGTTGGCCGCGGCCAGCCCTCCTTTGGGCCATGGCCAAAATATGGTCAAAAGGTCTCTGGCCGCGGCTAGCCACTCATGGGCCGCAGCCAAGCAATTCCCTGATTCTTGGTTAAACTACCAAAATTCATAACTAATTCTAGAAAAATTGAAATGAGGTGATTCCAAAGCCAAATGAAAGGTATTTAAGTCCTCTTTACTAGAAAAATATGGACCATAACCAAAAATCACCAAAAAATTCCAAAATTACCCAAAACTCAACACTACTCCAAAACAGAGTCCAGTTTTTGTCCCAAACTTTGGCAAAGTATAACTCTCAGTTAACAAAATTAAATGACACTAATTGTATATCCATTTTGAAGCTTGAGATGTGAAATTTAAGACTGGAAAGGTTCAGAGTTTTCCAACACCATTAGGTCATTCAAAAAGTTCATGCAAACTGACTGCCCAGACAAAGTTCACACAAGACATATTTTTCAACTTTCTACCAAAGTGTTCAATGACTCCAAAATTAACAATCAAGCCTATTCCCACATAAATTTTCACAAGGAACATAATGGTAACCTCAAAATAACCAAAATCACAACCCATTGACATGCCCTGTTTTTGTCCAATACACAAAACCAACACAAAGGTGCCAAACTTTACATTTAGGCTTCAATTCAATTCTATTAATTCAAAACACCAAACATGGCACCATTTCCATGACAACAACATATTATACTCCCCAAGACCCTAAATCACAAAAATTAGGGCTAAAATTCCAGAAATTCAAGGCCTAACCAATGGCCACAAAACTTATATGAAAATGAAGCTTTCACTCACCTCAACAACTTTCCCAAAGAAGTTTCTTGATTCTCCCAACTTCAAGATTTCTTTAGAGCTCAAACAACACCAAATGACAAATCTAAAACCATGAAATTGAAACTCTCAAGACAAGGAACAAATTTTTAGAAGAGCATTTTTCCATTAGAGGCCATTAAGAGGGTCAAATACTCACCTTTAACACAAAGCACTTCCTCTCTCTTAAGCTCCCATGGCAGCTCGAAAATGGAGGAGAAAATGAGAGAGAAAAGAGTGGTGATGAAGAAGGGAAATGATGATGAGGGATGACAGAAAATTCTGCCCCCAAGCCTTCACATGAGCATAAAGAAAGAGAGGGAGAGAGAAAAAGCAATAAAAAAAATGTGGGTTTGACTTTCTCAACCATTCTCTCACCATACCCACTTGCCAAGTGTCCCAATATCATTGGTTCTCATAAAGTAAGTAACTCATTTGTTACTCTAATCACACCATTAGCTATTTAGTTACATATCTCATTTTCCTCTTAGTTAGTAATTAATTTCTTCTATTAATTACTAATTTATGGCTATGCTTTCAATTTCTCAATAATTATGGCATATTAATTTATATTGCCACCAAAACACATAATTATTCCACTTTAATTCGATAATTATCCTCAATAATTATCATTAGCCCTTAATTGAAATTTGGGGCGTTACATAACTTGCATTTTAATTTCAAAGGAGGTCTATATATGTTTTCAAAATAGAGGGGATGTTTGTGTAATTTAGGTAAAATAGAGGGGTAGTCAATGCATTTTACTCTAATATTTAATATGAGAAGGGGTGTCTGCTAACCCCTCTCTAATGGGATCTAGCTTCCCTCCCATACTCTTCCCGTCCTTAGCCTTTCCCTTACCCAAAACTATACTGTTTTTTGTGTAAAATGGGAGGGTGATCCACTTCCCCCCCCCAAAACATTCAAGGCCTTAAGGCATTTTTTTTCCAGTAGCACCCCATATTATAAACTAATTTTTTGTGAACTATGTAGCATAAAATAATTTTTTAGTAGCACCCAGTATTTGGCAAGTTGCACCCCAAAACTATTTTATTTGCAATGAGCAGCTTCTAAATCACATTTAACATCTTAAATTATTTTTCTAGTTGCAATAAGCACTCTAAATTTAGCATACTGAATGTTGGATGCGATCAAATTTAGTTTAAGATATTAGGGTTCAGCTTGCCAGATACTAGGTGCTAATGAAAAATTATTTTATGTTACAAAGTGCACAAAAGCTATTTTAGAATATTAGGTGCTACTGAAAAAAATACTTCAAGTCCTTAATATTATTTAGTAAAAAAAAAAATTTGGATCATCCTTCCATTTTACACCCAACACAGTGTAGTTTTGGGTAAAGATAGGCCATGGATTGGAACCGCATGGGAGGGAAGTTGGATCTCTCTCTAATGTGCCCCTACTACCCTTGAATTTTCCCCACTTTCCAAAATTTTCCCCCTTTTTTCTTTGAATTATCAAATTCTATATAAAATGAGCGACTTTTTGATATCTTATAGGAAAAAATTAACAATTTGGAAAAATTCAATATGAAGGAAAAATAAAAACGCCCTCACCCAATTCATCATCATCAACAATTAACAAAAAGAAAAAAGTATTAGCATTTGTTGAAGGCCAAAGGAAGAAACTAAAATTGAGAAACAATACAAGCACAAATTATTACAAGAGAATGAAAATCAATAGAAACCACATTAGCTACAAATGAACTCAGATCTAGATCAAACTCAAAAGTACAAAATGATAGAAATAAAAAACCACATCCAGAGTAATCCGCAAACCAACATAAACAATACATAATCAACAGTGAAAAGAAAAAGAGGAATTAGATAGGATGAACAGAGATATGGAGAGATAAAAGCAGCAATGGCAGCCAAGAAAATAGAGAACTGATATGAGAGAGATGCAACATGGGAGCACGACGGCTGGGCATTGGAGGAAGAGCAACGAGGTCGATGGCGGATAAGATGTGTCATCAGTGTTGGAACAGTCGAGTGGTTGAAAATGCTGGTGATTTGGACAGCCTCTAGGCATTTTCTTCACGGCGATGCATTTGGGTTGATGGGGGGAGAGAGAGAGAAAGAGAGAGAGAGTGAAGGGCGGAGAAGATGGGTACACCGAAGATGCCAGAAAGGATGGAACCAACGGTAATGGCCGGAGATGAGGAGCTAGAATCTTCGGTTGAAGAAGCTAAAAGGTGGAAGAGAGGAGAGTGACGACGAGGGTTTCAGAAGAGAGGGATAGATGAAAGGAATGGTGATGTGGAGACAGAGTGATCAAGTGGCAATGATGTGCAATATATGAAGTGCGATGTAGATGAATTAGCCAACTTTAACGGTCAAAATTAACTTTTTAAATGGTAGGGGCAACATTGTACAATTTGTTAAACTGCTAGGGCAATGTTACCCTTTCAAAAACTTTTAGACAACTTATGCTCATCTGTGAAAACTTTCAAAACATTTTTTCCTTTTATCCTTAATATAAAAACAAAAAGTGATGTAATTGATATGAGAATGTTGATATGGATATTTAAGATCATACAATAAATATATAAGGTTTATAATGAAAATAGATAAAAGAAAAAGAGAGAGTTGGAATTGTGTCTATTGAGAAGAAAATGATTGAAAATCATGTAATTAAGATGATTCGGACAAATATAAAAGAAATGTCCTTGGATACGTCGGTCAGGAAGCGATATCCAATACAATAGAGTCCTCCAAGAAGATAATAGGAGGATTGAAGAGAACAAACACTAAATGAAATTATTGAGAAGAATATTTTAGTCCACAACTTATCCAAAAAATTTTATTAAACTTTTTTAGAGCACAGTAATATCGCGATCTATATAGTGACCTCAATTTGCTGGAAAAGATAAGACTTACTCCTCTAACCTTATTTATAGATCATTTTCAAAATTATCCAAAAAAAAAAAAATCATTTTCAACATGTTTCATTGGAACTAAGAAAAACTTTAAATCTCATTATTAATCTTGCCATAAAATATAATAGTTTTCGAACTTTACCCTTATTAAATATAATACTCTACCTCAAAAGTAAAAAGTCCTCAGAATAATAAATGAAGGATAACATCGTACATTTATATGCATTTATATGAAAAGTTTAATAAGGGTTGAAAAGCATGCTCTCTCTATCTTGTACTCCCTCATGTTCTTTTTATGAGCAACTTTGTCTCTTTTAGGTTAGTCCTTAATATAAACAACTTTCTTTTTTTGTCTCAAAATTTTAATTACTTTTTCATTTTCGACACTTATTAAATATATATCTTTATATTAATTATCCCCCACTCACCACTAATTTTTTCTCATATAATCATTTATTACTCATTCTCTCTCATATTTTTTTAGTCATTCTCTCTCCTATTTTCTTTTCATAAATAGGGGTATATTTGGAAAAAAATTTGACATTTTTGACACATTTATTATTTTTTATTAATCTTAACTGCCGGTTTATTTTGAGCCATCAAGAAAAAAAGTGTTTATAAAGGGAGTACTTGATAGAAACCAATGAGGAGTAATATGGTTGCACCATACCTCAATAGATCACCCCGCAAAGAGAAAAACCTAATCCTTCTATTTTCTTTTTATATAACACGATACCTACCTTTCGTCCATTTTGTGAGTTGTCGTCTTTACGTTTATAGGAGCAGAACGTTCGTTCCTCGTGTATGTGTGAACTTGGTTACGTACGGTGAGGAAGTTATCATCGACATCGTGGTCTGAGTGACCTATTCAATCATTGATCAATAAACAATTTGAAGCATCTCAACCACCCTTTAAAAGAAAATCATTCCAGCTGGCAATGCAATTTTAGATATAACTTAAAATCAAAGTGTCGGATTAAACGACGATCGATGCTGTGTTAATATATTGATTTTTATATGAGGAAATGTTTAAAGGTTATACTGGCTCCCGTTCTAAATATAAGAGCTACTTAGGTAATTTAAATAGATTAAAGAAATTAGTTAAATTGGTTATATATAATCTTAACGTGTAATCAATAGATATACTTTGGATTTGGAAAAATTAAAGAATTATAAATTTGAGAAATAAAGTGGATTGATTTCTTATATTTAGGACAAAACCTAATATGCAATTAGCTCTTATATATATTCTAGAGAGGAGATAATTATATTACTTAATATATTTATTTATTATGGCTAGCAGATCAGTTGATTTTGATAAAAAAAAATTCAAAATCATTTTCAGGGAACAAATCCCAGCTAGTAAGCATTGTATTATTGATAAACCAAAATAATTGAAGAAAAAACTATATTCACATACATGCATGCATGGGGGATATTCATCAAGTTGACACACCTACCAATCATGACTTTATTTATTATTATTTCATTAATTAATCTTACGTTTATATTAAAATACTCCACCGACTCCCCTCCCTCGTTTACTATAAATAGGAGTCCATGTTCCATCATATGCACCATCAACACAAACTCAAGGTCAACAATGTCCTCTAAGCACTTGCTAGTGTTTCTCATAGGAGTGGTGTTTCTCACCACTTCTAGCTTCGCAGATTACTATCAGCCACCACCAATTGAAAAGCCCCCACCCTATAAACCTCCAGTAGAGAAGCCACCAGTTTACAAGCCACCAAATGAGAAGCCTCCCGTTTACAAGCCTCCTGTTGAGAAGCCTCCCGTAGAGAAGCCACCCATTGAGAAGCCCCCTGTTTACAAGCCACCGGTTGAGAAGCCCCCCATTTACAAGCCACCGGTTGAGAAACCTCCTGCTGAGAAACCACCAGTTTACAAGCCACCCATTGAGAAACCTCCGGTTTACAAGCCACCAGTCGAGAAACCGCCTGTTTACAAGCCACCAGTAGAGAAGCCCCCTGTTTACAAGCCTCCCGTGGAGAAGCCGCCAGTGTACAAGCCTCCCGTGGAGAAGCCCCCAGTCTACAAGCCACCCGTGGAGAAGCCCCCTGTCTACAAGCCACCCGTGGAGAAACCACCCGTGTACAAGCCACCTGTTGAGAAGCCTCCTGTCTACAAGCCACCTGTGGAGAAGCCTCCGGTTTACAAGCCACCAGTCGAGAAACCGCCTGTTTACAAGCCACCAGTAGAGAAGCCCCCTGTTTACAAGCCTCCCGTGGAGAAGCCGCCAGTGTACAAGCCTCCTGTGGAGAAGCCCCTAGTCTACAAGCCACCCGTGGAGAAGCCCCCTGTCTACAAGCCACCCGTGGAGAAACCACCCGTTTACAAGCCACCTGTTGAGAAGCCTCCTGTCTACAAGCCACCTGTTGAGAAGCCTCCTGTTTACAAGCCACCAGTTGAGAAGCCACCAAGCTATCAACCGCCACCTTATGGTTACTGAGTATCCCATGATTTTTAGCCTATTTTGGTACCCTTAAAATAAAATCATGTTTCTCTCAATTTGTCACCAATGGTTGCTTGGTATTTTATCTTTTTTGTTTTACCTTGCCTTTGTTGTTTGTTTCGTGCATGGCTATTATGGCTACAGAAAATTCATAGTCTCCCAAATGTAAGAATATTGATTATCTAAAATAAAGTTGTCTGATTTAGAATCCTTTCTACTTGTATTTATCACTATATATTTATGTAGTTAGAGCAAAAATTTCATTTATGATCATCTTCCCAATTAACATTCGGGTTACGCACAATTTGCTAATGCTAGATTATTAAATTGTCCTAATTTATTTCATTTCTTGTTTTTGATAGCCATTAAATCCATTTTATCAAATGCGAATTTATATAGAAATGATTAAAGTTTATTGAAAATTAAATAAAATGTTAAGCACATTTATTTAAATTTTAAATAATAAAATATTTTTAGAATATTGGATTTAATTTTATAATACTAATTATGTCAAAATTAATTTAAATGTGAAATAAATATCAAAGTCATCACATGTTCTTTAGCAGAATCAATCCCCATATATAAAAGGATATTGACAAGAAGATATATATATATATATATTAAATATTAGCTTTAACTTTTTTAACATCAACGAAGAGGGGGGCAAAAAGGAAGAGACACGGTCAATGGTTTTGTCTGCAGCACAGTCGGGGCGACCAAATACGTAGCAAATGTGCCATGGCACGCCAAATCATGTTGGAATGAATTCAAAATTTTTAGGGAGCGACAAGCTGTTCCAATAACAAATTTTAGAGACTGAGTTATAATTTAATTAACATTGTATGAGCAAAAAAACCAATTTCCCTTAATTATATAATTGAATCTCATCTAACTAAAATTAAGAAAAGGCTGAGATTTACTAACTTTTCGATGTTACCACTATTCAATATTTATAGTAAAATACTTTAACCTCCCTTGCGTTTTGCCCTAATTACACGGACCTGCCCTCTATTTTGAAAACATATACTTAAGTCCAAACTGTGAACTCCGTTAAAGGATTTTTATTTTTTAATTAAAATTTATATTAAAATAAATTTTATTTACTAATTTATCCTTCATCGTTATTAATTTCATAATTTTGACTAAAATTGTTTAAGGAATTTGAGAGTTTCTTTTTCTTAACTTATTTTTTACTATTGTAAATAGTTATATGTTAAATTTTTTTCATATTAAGATAAATACTTAATTAATTTAATTAATGTAGACATAGAAAAATTAATTAAAAATATGATTAATTCTATTAATAGATGCATACAAAAATAAACATGTCTATAAATGTTTGTGCAAAAAATGCATTTAAAAAAATTAAAGTTTAAAATTAATATAAATCATATATTATATCACATTTACATTATTAATAACATATTGTGAATAAAACATATTTCTTTCTTTTTCTTTTGGAATTTCATTTGAACGACATATTTTTTAGTCATTCAAAAGAATACTAAATAAATAAGTTTCAATAAATATGATATGAATTTAAAATTTAAAATTTTTTAATATAATAAAAATTAAAAAATCTTATAATTTATTGAAAATTTTGAACATACATGTATTAAATTATTTTTTTATATAAGAATTTATTTTTAGACAAATATAAATGTTTATTCATTTATTGAAAAAGGGACATTCTGGTCAAAGTAGATGTTTAATAGTCAAACTTAACAGTCAACTAACGGTTAGGTGGATACAAATGAAATATCAAATATGTAAAGGAGGTTTCTATAACTTGTAACCCCCTTCCACCATAGGCTGAGATTTAGTTCAGAAACACGTAATTGATGTAGAATTAGAGACCTTAGATGATTTTGGGAGTTAAACAAAATCAAACTTCCCAAAATTATGGCTTACAAAAACTTTTACAAAACCTGTTCATGACGGTCTCATATTCACATTTCAATACTAAATGGCCTGTACACGTTGATTTCATTCACAAATATTAGAGTATAATGCAAATTCCTGACACACTCGGGTTCCATTCATTAATAAGAGTTTTACAAAGGCACAAAGCCCACAATTCATTACCCTTAACTTGGGGATTACACAAAACTATACCACCAATTCCAATATATACAATTGTTTCCCAAAAACATCCAAATGATATACATGATAACCAATAACTAAAGTATACTCCTAAACTAGAGTTCTAACTACTTTTCGTTACTCGCTTTCCCTTCGATCCTTCTGCCCTATCTAAAACATGGTTTTTGGGAGAGTGAGATTCTAAGAATCCCCGTAGTGTCAAATCAATCATAGTATGTACAAAAATAAGGCATGAAATCAAATCATTATCCACACAAAGCAACTACAACGGCAATGGTTAGTATGACACATGTCATCCCTTACGATTGCTCACGCTGAATTGCTCACGCTGCATTGCGTCACAACAATCCACACAATATATTTCACCACAGCTGGGATTCATATAAAGCATTTCATAACACAAGCCATACAGGCAAGATCAACATATAGCCCACGGCTGGATTCACAAACGCCGACCCACGGGTCAGATACACAAAAATCCATGTCGATTATGACGGCGGTTCAATGGCTGACCTAGAGATGACCAGTGTCAATCCCTATATGGCTCACACTAAAGTGCTCACGCCGTAATGGACCATAGCACACAGTTCACAAAGTTCAATGATAAGTTATTCATACAAAAACATCATACACAATATGAGAGAAGAGTCACTACCTGAGTCCTTCCGTGCGTGTCCTAGCTCTGGTCTCTCCTGAGTCGGGCAAATATCGTATCCTAGAATCATAATTAGGGACGAAGAATTATACTCTATTCCAAGACTTAATTTACTTCATAACACTTAAGTTTGGTTATCATAATTGACCCTTAAGAGGCCACAAATGCCTCTAATAAAAGACCCTAAAAGGTTGGGAAACAATAGATTAGAGATCTCCTTTCGAAAATTCAAAGTCCTGGAACACAAGGGTTGGCCGCGGCCAGCCCTCCCTTGGGCCGTGGCCAAAATATGGTCAAAAGGTCACTGGCCGCGGCTAGCCACTCATGGGCCGCAGCCAAGAAATTCCCTGATTCTTGGTTAAACTACCAAAATTCATAACTAATTCTAGAAAAATTGAAATGAGGTGATTCCAAAGCCAAATGAAAGGTATTTAAGTCCTCTTTACTAGAAAAATATGGGCTATAACCAGAAATCACCACAAAATTCCAAAATTACCCAAAACTCAACACTACTCCAAAACAGAGTCCAGTTTTTGTACCAAACTTTGGAAAAGTATAACTCTCAGTTAACAAAACGAAATGACACTAATTGTATATCCATTTTGAAGCTTGGGATGTGAAATTTAAGACTGAAAAGTTTCAGAGTTTTCCAACACCATTAGGTCATTCAAAAAGTTCGTGCAAACTGACTGCCCAGACAAAGTTCACACAAGACAGATTTTTCAACTTTCTACCAAAGTGTCCAATGGCTTCAAAATTAACAATCAAGTCTATTCCCACATAAATTTTCATAAGGAACATAATGGTAACCTCAAAATAACCAAAATCACAACCCATTGACATGCCCTGTTTTTGTCCAATACACAAAACCAACACAAAGGTGCCAAACTTTACATTTAGGCTTCAATTCAATTCTATTAATTCAAAACACCAAACATGGCACCATTTCCATGACAACAACATATTATACTCCCCAATACCCTAAATCACAAAAATTAGGGCTAAAATTCCAGAAATTCTTTCCTCAACATTGCGTTATTAAGGATCTGAAGACTCGGCAACCCTTGATGTATGGAGTTGATTGAAATGGCATGTATCCACTACTGGCAAATGTGAGCTATACTGTTGATTCTACTTTTTCTGTTGCATCTCAGATTGGATTCAAGGCAATATCACAAGCCTTTTATGCTTGATCTGATTCTTTGTCACTCTGGCATCAACGATTAGGTCACCCAGCTTTTGTTACTATTAAGAGTGTACTTAGTTGTAATTCAATTTCCTTTCTTCTTTGGAGAATAACAATCTTTGTTCAGGTTGTTAATATGGAAAAATTCATAAACTCCCATTTTGTGCTTCCACTAATATGTATTATAGACTATTGCAATTAATACTCATGGATATTTGGGGTCCTGCTCCTATTTAGTCATATGGCTTAGTATTTTATATTGCCTTTGTTGATGCTTATAGTCGGTTTACCTGGATATCCTTTTTATATAAGAAGTATGAAGCTTTGTCTAAATTCAAAGAGTTTAAATAGAAAACAAATTTCAAACTCCTATTTAGCAAGTGCAGTCAGATTATGGTAGTGAATTTGTTGCATTTCAGTCTTATCTTGCCTCTTATGGCATAGAACATCGTTTCTCATGCCCTCACACCTCTGAATAGAATGGCTTGGTTGAAAGACGTCACCGCTTAATTGTTGAGATAGGCTTGAGTTTCTTAGCACATGGTTTTCTTTCTATGTTTTATTGGAAAGATGCTTTTACCACTACTATATTCCTTCTTAACAAGTTACCATCTAAAGCATTACCTAAGCATATGACACCATATGAGAGGATCTATGGAGTTCGACCTGATCACTCTATTCTACATGTCTTTGGCTGCATCTGCTATCCTTACACTAGGCCTTATAATGCTCACAAACTTGAATTTTGGTCTATTGCTTGTGTCTTTTTGGGTTACAGTTCCCAGCATCAAGGGTACAAATGTATTGATATGACTACTGGCAGTATATATATCTCTAGACATGTGAGATTTGATGAGTCATAGTTTCATGTTATAGGCACCTAGCATAGTGTTAAAGCTGCTGTTGATAAAACCAATGGCAATTCTTCCACTATTTCCTCCCTTCAACCACACCCTCTCACCACTAATCACCACCAGCCACCTCCTCTTATTCCTCCCTCAGTATCTACTTCTCTCTCTTTATCATCTTCTGCATCTATTGTTGCTCCTTCTTCTACTCTATCCCCTATATCTTCACCCTTATCTTACCCTACAATACCTTCCAATACTCATCCCATGGTTACTCGCAGCAAGGCTAGTATTCACAAACCCAAGGTCTATTTAGTGTCCACCGATGTCATCACACCCACCACCATTGATGAAGCTTTAGCTGACCCTGCTTGGAAGCAAGCCTCCCTTGATGAATATAATGATCTTATTAAATTCTAGACTTGGGTTGTTGTTCCATTACCAGCTCATCGCCAACCCATTGGGTGTAAATGGATTTGGAAAACAAAAACAAACACTGATGGCTCTCTTGCAAAAAGGAAATCCAGATTAGTTGCCAAGGGATCCCAAGCAGTAGGCATAGATTGCACTGCCACCTTCAATTCGGTAGTAAAGGCAGCTACTATTCGCATTCTACTTACTGTGGCTGCTACCTTCAATTGGAAGTTACGACAATTAGACTTCAACAATACATTTTTGAATGCCAATCTCATAGAGGAAGTTTACATGGAAGTGCCACCAGGGTTTTCTTTTGGTTCTTCTCCAGATGGAAGACCCCTTATATGCAAGCTTCACAAAGCTATCTATGGACTTAAACAAGCTTCTAGAGCTTGGTTTCAAAAATTACATTAAGCTCTTCATACTTTAGGATTTGTTGCCTCCAAATCTGATCCATGTTTGTTTATAAGGAAGGTCTAGCAGCATATGTTTATCTTGTTCTTTATGTGGATGATATTGTTATCATTGGCTTAAATGATGATGAGGTGCAGTCTCTCATTACAAGAATGAGTGATCTTTTTTCTCTAAAGGATCTTGGAAATCTTTCTTATTTTCTAGGCATTGAGTTTTATTCTACTGCTCATGGTCTTCTCTTGTCTCAACGCAAGTATATTCTTGCTCTACTCAATGAAGTTCACTTTCTGAATGCTAAACCATATGCTACACTAATGGCAACAAACTTACAACTACTACTATGGATGGTACTTCCTTTCATAATCAACAGCTTTATCGAAGTGTGCTTGGCAAGCTTCAATACTTATGCTATATCCGTCCAGAAATTTCCTTTGTTGCAAATCATTTAAGTCAGTTTCTACAAGATCCTCGGGATCCACACTGGGTTAGTGTTAAGGGAATTCTTCGCTATCTGGTTGGCACTATAGATTATGGTCTTCTTATTCATCCTTTACCTTGGCTTCATGTGCAAGCATTTGTTGATTCAGATTGGGCCACTAACAAAGAAGATCATTGCTTAGTGAGTGGCTATTGTATTTATTTTGGCACTTACCGAGTCATCTAGGTCTCTTAGTATCAAACAATTGTCTCTCATTCTGCCTCAGAAGCTGAATATCACAGTCTTGTTGATGTGTCGTTTGATGTTGTTTGGGTGATGAAGTTACTACAGGAAATACATGTACCCATAATAGAAATTCCTATAGTCTGGTATGACAATTCAGGAGCGATTGCTCTTACATCTAATCTTGTTCTTCATTCTAGGTCCAAGCATGTCAAAATTGATCTTCATTTTCTTTATGGGAAAGTTGCAGTAAGATAAATACAAATTGGCTATGTGCCATCCAAAGATCAAGTAGCTGATGTTCTAACTAAACCACAGGGAAAGTCCATGTTTCTTCCATTCTGTGATTGGTTGAATGTTTTGACTTTAGATTGTTCAGCTCAGCAAAAAGTAGTATAGGGAATATTAGAATATAGTAGAACACTGCATTATGCTTAGCTGGCATATTCAGTTCTGATTAGTTGTCAGTTAGTTAGAATTAGTTTCAGTCTTGTGCTAAGATGATGACACGTATACACATTCACTTGTTCACTTGCTATACTCGTCTCATCTATATATGCAGTGTACATCTAACTTAGTGAATAAGATCCAGAACTATTTTCTTCTTTTGATTCTAAGTCTTTAGTAGGTGTTACTGAAAAAAATACTTCAGAGTCCTGAATATTATTTTGTAAAAAAAATTTGGATCATCCTTCCATTTTACACCCAACACAGTGTAGTTTTGGGTAAAGATAGGCCATGGATTGGAACCGCATGGGAGGGAAGTTGGATCCCTCTCTAACGTGCCCCTACTGCCCCTCAATTTTCCCCTCTTTCCAAACATTTTCCGCTTATTTCTTTGAATGATCATTTTCTACATAAAATGAGTGACATTTTGATATCTTATAGGGAAAAATTAACAATCTAGAAAAATTCAAGCTGAAGGAAAAAAACACCATCACCTAATTAATCATCATCAACAATTAATAGAAAAAAAAGGCATTAGCATTTGTTGAAGGCCAAAGGAAGAAACTGAAATTGAGAACCAACACAAGCATAAATTGCAAGAGAATGAAAATCAATAGAAACCAAATCAACTACAAATGAACTCAAATCTAGATCAAACTCAAAAGCACAAAATAATAGAAATCAAAAACCACATCTAGAGTAATCCACAAACCAACAAAAACAATACATAATCAACATGGAAAAGAAAAAGAGGAATTAGAGAGGATTAATGGAGATATGGAGAGATAAAAGTGGCAATGGCACCACTAGTACAAAAAAGGCCTTTTAGACCTCTACATCAGCTACAAATGAACTCAGATCTAGATCAAACTCAAAAGCACAAGACAATAGAAATCAAAAACCACATCCAGAGTAATCCACAAACCAACAAAAACAATACATAATCAACATGGAAAAGAAAAAGAGGAATTAGAGAGGATAAATAGAGATATGGAGAGATAAAAGCAGCAATGGCACCACTAGTACAAAAAAGGCCTTTTAGACCTGCACATTTAGACGTGTTATAGCAGATAAGGTTTAAAAGGTATAGGTGGTGTCAGTTTTACAATTATGCAAAACTTGTGAGACTGGTTCCCCTAAAATAAGGTCTAAAAGTATATTATTTAGACCGGTTATAATAAGAACCGGTCTAAAAAGAAATAAAATAACAAAAAACATATGCAATACATTTTCTAGACGGTTGTAATATAATAGGTATAATATATGTTCTAAATTTAAAAAAAAAAAATATTCATTATTGTTTAGATCGGTTGTCGTTCAAAACCAGTTTAAAATGTTAAAATTTTTAGACCTGTTGTTATTAAGAATATGTCTAAAACGTTTAGGATTAAAAAAAAACTTTTAAGACCGTTTATTGGAAACAACTGGTCTAAAAGGTTTGATATTTTAGACAGGTTGTTTCCTTTAACCGGTCTAAAAAGTTGAGAATTAAAAAATAAAAATGTAGCCTACTTTTAAGACCAGTTATTAAGAACAACCAGTTTTAAAAGTTTGATATTTTAGACCCGTTGTTCCCTTGAACCGGTCTAAAAAGTTGAGCATTAAAAAAATAAAATGTCACATACTTTTAAGACCGGTTATTGGGAACAACTGGTCTAAAAAGTTTAATATTTTAGACCAATTGTTCCCTTGAACCGGTCTAAAAAGTTTATTAGCTACTTTTAAGACCGATTATTGGGAACAATTGGTCTAAAAGTTAAAAGTTGAAACGTTTAGACTGGTTGTTTCCAATAACCGGTCTTAAAAATGCTATCATAATCTACCTTAAAATCTCCATCGTGCACGCTTTTTTTCATACTTGAATCTTAAACTTTCCCTTTCTTCTAAATTCCTCCTCTGCCCAGCCGTTCCTCCTGCATACATCCCTCCTCCATCCTTAATGCTCCTCGTCGTTCCTCCTATACACGAAGACTACCGATGAACGCAGATCTAGATTGCATTACGGTGCTCCTCGCCGTTTCTCCTTTGGTGTCTTCCTGAAGCTCCTCACCGGCCGTTTCTCCATCGGTGTCTTCCTGAAGTTCCTTGCCATTTCTCCTTCAGTGTCTTCCTGTAGGTAATTAAAATATACCTTAGGTTTTTTTCTTTGATAAATTGGTCAAGGCATTGTTCTCCTTTCCCCCCGTCTTTTTCTTCATTTTGTTATTTGAATTTGAGATACATATGCATGAGAAATATTGAACCCTAATTATTAGTGAAACTTCTAATGAACTTGGTGTTAGCGAATTGTGCTTTTTGGTTGTTTATAAGAAGCATTGTACTGTGAACTATGAGTAAGTTAAGTTGTCTTTCTTTGTTAGTGATAAGTGGTGAATTAGATACAAGTTCCATCTTTCATGGATTCCAATAAGCTAATTTAAGCATGGATGGTCTTACTTCTGTTGCCTCTTGTGGCCTCCTTCGACTCACTAATGAAACAGAAAAATCTGCAAATAGATAATGCATTTAACCCTAATCCACTTGTTTTCACAAACACTTGTTCTTTCTCTACCACTTTTGTTTTCACCATTCAACCTTTATATTCTACTCAGAGTGATCATGAATGGGCTTTCGTAATATCTCCAACAAATGTATCCAGGTGCTCATCCCAGTCGATACCCTTAGGCCTCTTCAATGAAACCACCAACGGAAACCCAACAAACCATGTTTTTGTTGTGGAACTTAACATCATTCAGACCAGTGACTTCAAGGATATCAATGATAACCAGGTCGGAATTGATATTAATGGTTTAAATTCAAATAAAGAAGCTCATGTTGAATATTATGATTGTTAGAGCAGAAACTTAGGATCTCATAACCTATGAATCTAGAAACCCTAGTAACGTAGGAATCTCATAACGCTCATAACGTTTAGGAAACATTTGTTTGGATGTATGTAAATATACTTGTACATTATAATTAAACATACATAAGATTATGTTGATTGGTCTCAGAATGGGCACGCTGAAGGTAGTGTATATAATGTTCATGCCTCTATGGAAAAGGACCATTTTGAAACTATTCAACTTCTTCACTGTCATTTTTAGATGTTCACTTTTAAAGTTTCATTCACATATAATCTTAATGCCCTATTTAGTTCATTAAGGAAGAACCAGAGAGGGATTCACTCATCTGCCTCCTTGACTGATGTTTAATTTTTTTTCCCTTGTAATCATTATTACTTGGGAAGGCCATTTTTATCCTAAAACTACTTTATTTCATTTCATTTTTCAATTCCATTCCTTTTGATTTTGTAGATATCATTGTTTATACTTAGGTGTGTTAGGTTTGTGAGACTAAGGGTTATGTTCAAGTTAAAAATTAAATTGTATTAATTTTACTAACATTATTGGTTAAGGCATTGTCTTGCCATTTTATTGGCATCTTCCTTGCTTTGTATGCTCTTGGGTGTAATGATTGTGTGCTCTCATAATAGTCTTGCCTTTTCCAAGGGAAAAAGTAGAAAACAAAAAAAAAAGGTGTTGGAATATATGGATTGTAGTTAGATACAAGCTAAATGGACGAGTGTTGAATATGATGTTGGGTAAGGGTTTTTTAGACTTTGCAAAAAGAAATGCCGATGATGATAGTGGGATGTTTTATTGCCCTTGTGTAAAATGTTTGAATGAGAAGCGACTAAGTACTGCAGATATATATACACATTTAATTTGTGAAGGGTTTTGTAAGACGTATATAGTATGGGTATAGCATGGTGAACAATTAGAAATGCTAAGTGCATCTCAACAAGAGGAGTGACTTGTGATGATAATGACATAGATTTGGATGATCAAATAGAGGATATTATTCGTGATGTAGGAGAAGAGGCTTTTGAACAATCACATGCATATGGTAATATGTGCAGTCATGCTGAGAAGCCGTTGTACCTCGGGTGTAAAAAATACCAATTGCTGCAACCTGTATTGAAATTGTTATGCTTGAAAGCACATTATGGATGGAGCGACAAGAGTTTTTTAGAAATACTTGAGGCCTTTAAAGACATGCTTCCTGATGATAATGTGTTGCCTTGTCGATATTATGATGCTAATAAAATACTGTGTCCACTAAGGATGAAGTATAAAAGATCCATGCATGCCCTAATGATTATATATTGTATAGAAAAGAACATGAAGAGAAGGAGCAATGTCCGATATATGAAACTCTGAGGTATAAATCAAACAAGGCCCCTACAAAAGTGTTGTGGTATCTTCCAATCATACCAAGGTTCAAGCACTTATTTGCCAATGAAATTGATGCCAAAAATTTGAGATGGCATACGAATGAGAGGATTTCTTATGGAAAGCTTCGACATCTAGCTTATTCTTCTCAATGGCAGAAAATCAATCAATTATTTCCTAGCTTCGGTGAAGAACCTAGGAATCTCAGGCTCAGGCTTAGCATAGATGGCATGAATCCTTATGGTACCCTAAGCAGTATACATAGTTCATGACCTGTTCTGTTGGTAATTTACAACTTATCTCCTTTGTTATGTATGAAACGAAAGTAAATAATGTTGTCTATATTGATTTTGGGACCAAAGCAACCCAGAAATGACATAGATGTTTACCTAAAACCCTTGATCAAAGACTTGAAAGAGTTGTGGGATGAAGGTGTTGATGTTTTTTATGTGAACAAGAAGGAGACTTTTAATATGCAAGCAATGATCTTTTGTACTATAAGTGACTTCCCTGCATATGGAAACTTGTCAGGATATAGCGTTAAATGCCATAAAGAATGTCTGATTTGTGAAGAAGGTACATGCTATTATCAACTTCATTATGGAAGAAAGATAGTTTACCTTGGCCATAGGAGATTTCATAGACAAAGCTACCAATATTGTAGATTAAAAAAAGCTTTTTTTGGAGGCCAAGAGTTTAAAGATGTTCCAGAGGCATTGACTGGGGAGAAAATTTATGAAAAGGTGAAAAATATCAATACTATCTTTGGTAAGTAATCAAAGAGTAGAAATGAGAAAAATATATGGAAAAAAGGTCCATCTTCTTCAATCTTCCATATTGGCGTGATCTTGATGTAAGACACTGTATTGATTTCATATATGTGGAGAAAAACGTATGTGATAGTATTGTTGGGATACTGTTCAACATACAAAGAAGTTCTAAGGATGGCATAAAGGCGAGATTAGATTTGCAAGAAATGGAAATATGAGAAGACTTGCATCTAAGGCCATATGGTAATAGAACTTTTTGTCCTCCAGCTACTCATACTTTGTGTAAGGATGAGAAAAGAAGTTTTTGTGAGTATTTGCATGGCACCAAAGTTCCCTCAGGGTATTCTTCAAATTTTAAAAAGCTTGTATTGATGAAAGACTTGAAGTTAATAGGGCTAAAGTCTCATGATTGTCATGTCTTAATGCAACAACGACTCCTTGTAGCTATTCGAGGCATTATTGAATATGATCTTCAACACATATTGACTACACTTTGTTTCTTCTTCAATGCTATTGTATTAAAGTCATTGACACAGAAAGATTAGAGGAATTGGAAAATGAAGGATATATGATCTTGTGCCAGCTTGAGAAGCTTTTTCTTCCTTCTTTTTTTGACATCATGGTACACTTGATTGTTCATCTAGTGAGGGAGATAATTTGTGTGGCCCTGTCTATTTCTAGTGGATGTACCCAAACGAAAGAACTATGAAAATCCTAAAAGGGTATATGAAGAACCCCAACCGGCCTGAAGCATCTATTGTTTATAAATATGTTTTTGAAGAAGCTATGGAATTTTGTCAACATTATTTGTCAAATGTAGGATATATTGGGCTTCTTAAATGTCATGATCAAGAAGGGGGTAGACACGGAGCAACAGTAAAGAGTGTAGATCTTGATGAATTGCAACAAGTCCACTTGTATATCTTAAATAATGCAGATGAAGTTCAATATTACATGAATGCCCATAAAGAAATTGTATGGAAACAAAATAGTCGAATAACTGAACAAAGGTTAATTAGGGAGCATAATATAACTTTCGCACATTGGTTCAAACAAAAGGTTGATGAAAAAGAAAGTGTTTCTGATACAATAAATTGGTTAGCACATGATCTTGAGGTTGATGTCATAAGTTGGAGTTCATTTGTGGTCAATAGTTATACCTTTTACACGAAGTCCGTAGATGATAAGAGCACTTTCCAGAACAATGGTGTTGTATTAGTGGCTAAATCTATGCACTTCTCTAGTTCAAAAGATAAGTACAATAAATTGGCTACCATACCTTATTTTGGTTTTATTGAAAAGATTTGGGTGGTTGACTATATTAAAATTAGATTTCCCATTTTCAAATGCAAGTGGGTTGATGTCAATAATGGTGTGAAGATCGATAGGTTAGGATTTACATTAGTAGATCTAAATAGTAGAAGTTTTGGGGATGAACCTTTCATTATAGTAGATCAGGCTCAACAAGTGTTTTATATGACTGATCAAGAAAATAAAATGTGGTCTGTAGCTCTCCAAGGAAAAAGGGTCGTTGATATTGATAGGGAAAGTTGCTCAAATTATGAGAGTCAGCCATCTAGTATCAATCAGAGCGAGCCTAGCAATGCTCAAAGCTAGGATCATAGCGAGCCTAGCAGCCAGCCTATATAGAGGGGTAGATGTGGCACATGGTTGATAGACATTTCCCTCAGTGGAGTGCAGGACAAAAGATACCGATTGAGTTTGATAGATATTGGAAACCAATCAGGCTAAATGCAAGCCAATATAGGAGTTTTGTCAGCCTCCTTGCACGTAACAAGCCTAGCATCTTGATAGAGGAGTGGAGAAATATCGATGAAAAGGTACGGCAACATATTTGAGACACTATCTAGGAATACAATTCTCTTCTGCATGAAATGATTATCAAATATGTCACAAATTTGTCACTTACTCCTTTAATGCATGCATTCCAGCTCACCTACGATGTTCCTTATAGTGAGATCTTGTACAACAAGACAATGATGTATTGTTATGAGCGCTGGACCAAGTTTAAGACAAATTTGGCCAACAATTATATTCATATCAAGGTGAAAGATGGTCAGCCTCATCCTAATCCGTGCGACAAGTATACATTTCTTGATCAAGCGACTTGGCATGCATTTGTTAGGCTTCAGACAACTCCAAAATCTTTGGTTAGTTGTTTTATTTTTCATTTTATTTACTTATCAATTATGTTAATTGATTGTAACATTTTTCTTTTATTTAATTTCTTTCGCAGGCAAAAGCACAAGAGAGTAGTAGAAAGAATGATTGCCCTTATACAATGTCTCATAGGAGTTATGTAAAGGCTGAAAAAGACTTATTGGCGGCCAAACGGAAGAGATTGGAAGAAGCATCTTAATCTAATCCTTCTGTTCTTCTTTCTCTACTATCTTCGACTCATCACGAAAAAAAATGGTTGTTTGCTCACCAAAAGAGGAGTGCGTCTTATACGAGTGAACAATCTCGTATAGTAGGTGAAAAAATTGTAAGTATACATAATTGCTATTATTAATTACATAAGAAACATATTTCATTACTTATGTTTGTTATTTTGTATTATCTTATAGGAGGAACTTAGAAAAAAATAAGCTGAGGGATCTTTTAAGTCGGAGGACAGGAATGATATTTTAATTGTTGCTACTGGCAAACATGAGCATCCAGGTTGTGTCAGGGGAGTTGGAGTAGGGGTAGGGATACAAGATTACTTTGGAGTCCGCATACACCATTCCTCAAGCATCGTAACTAGGGAGGAATTGGAGACTATGTTGGCCACTGCAAGAGCAGAAGCAAGGGTCGAGGATGAGGCATCATTTGATGCACTACTAGAAACTTAGATGAGCAAGATGAAAGAGGAAATGATAGTGTTTATGAGCTCAAGACAAGATAACGATGCTCCCTAGGCATAATCGCTTGATCCTAATAAGCAGAGCACTAAAGGGAGTTGTTGCAACATCGGGCAATCATCAGAGGGTTCGACAGGAGAAATTACTGAGCCTTGTGACATTTTTGTCGAGGATCCTCTGAGACGGTTAGTTGCACGAGGTAGTGTGCATAACTTGGGATCAACTATCCACCACCAACAAATGAAAGCTGATCAAGTCTGAGTGTCAGTTGAAGAGGTGATCATTGCAGATGCACCTGTCCCTATCCCTTCTGATGATTTCAAGATAATAAGCAATGTCTTGGGCACGTTCATCTTGTGGCTAAAGAACCTGTTTATGTTCGAGCTGAGGAAACTCCGATCAAAGCTCCACCAAGTCCAGCTCCCTTCACTCAAGAAGTTTTATAGCCTCCATTGAATATCATGCAACAAGTTATTCTGATGGCATATGATACATCCTTTAAAAAATGAGATTGGCATACGGATTCAGTTGTTGGCAAGTCAGGGGTGACATGCTATCTTGAGAGGGATGATTTAATGTCCCTGGTAGCTCCTAGACAATATCTTATGATTGAGATTGTCCAACTATTCTTAATGTAAGTATCTTCTTCAATTCAAAGTAAATATTTTGAAAATTTCACCATTTACCTTTGATTTGTGTACTTACATTATTGTAGCTACATGCATCGTAGGTTGGCCTCCTCTGGCAAAAGCGATAAATTTGGATTCTTATGCCCAACTCAAATTCAAGAGAAATGGACCACTGCTGCTATCAGACATACATACTTATCAGATAGGCTTAGTGAAACCGGAACTGAGTGTTTCTTGGCTCCATATGTGCATGGGTAAGAAACAAACTTATATTTTAAAATATATAAATTGTTTTATATTTGCTTAATAGTCTTCTCTATTTTTTAGTGATCATTGGCAGTTGGTTCTTCTATGCATGAATGGTTACACTGTCATCCTCTTATGTTCCCTCCACTTCAAACCAAGGAATGATTTGAAAAAGACCATGAACTCGTAAGTTTTCTTGCATTATTACCTTTTGTGTGAAAAGGTTATGAAATTTGTATAAAATAAGTAATCTTTGTGATTTTGATGATGATAAGCCTATGCGGACATTCCTACACACTGCTTGTGGTAAGCAAGTTTGTTACTTAAAGGACCCTACATGGATCACGCCAAAGGTTAGTACATATTGATTTGTTTAAAGAATGTAATAAGCCATGCCTTTATACTCATTTTAATGATATTATGTTTTTTTCAGAGCCGTAGGCAACCGCAGGGGTCCAACTTATGTGATTTTTATGTTTTGAGACACATCTACAATATTTTCACTTTAGGCACGACTAATTTTTCTAAAGAGGTAAATTAATATTTTAGAACTTTTGTATTACTTCATTGTTTTAAGTTACTAAGTTAATGATTTATCTGGTTTTGGTGTTATAAATGTTTAATCTTGCTAATCCATTTTTTGAAAAAGATATTGATTTCATTCACACATGTTGTGCTGAAGTCATCTTGGGGCTATTACAAAAATAGTAAGTTTTTGAATCCAACGTTACATTGTACATTGTTCTCATACATATTGCTCCTGCTGCATGAATTTCTAACTGGGTTTATGAATCTGTGTAGGACAATTTCTGGGATATGGGTGATACAGGAGGCATGGGATTTGAGGGACTAACCTCTGTACTTTTTCTTCCCTTTGTATTCTATAAAACTGAGGAATTTCTGATGTTGCTTATATATATCCTTGAATTTTATTGCTGCCATTATCATTCAAAGTTTTGCATCCATTTCTGAGCAAATTCGTCTGTTTGGACATTCCTTCATATTTCACATTAAAATTGATTCATAAGTTGTGTTTTAGTTTTAGACAGTTGTTGAGTGCATTTGGAGTTCTTGGAATCTTAGTTAAGCTTGTTGCTTGAATTGTCCACATTTGATTTGAACCTTGATATCTTGCAACATTTCACCAATTGTTAGCTAAATCATTTGATTTGTGTCTCAAAATTAAGTGTTCTGCACTAATTACCATTTGTTGGAAGTTGATTTAAAGTCACCTAGCTTACACCTTCATTTGTGCTTGTTGTTGATCTTGCTGCTGTCATTGCTTTTGTGAAATCTGTGTTACGTTGCATCTGTGGAATCTGGGCCGGGATAGAAATGATTTGTTGGGTAGGGTATATAAAAGGGACGTTTAAAAAAATAGAACTTTTAAGATCAGTTGTAGCTACAATAGGTCTTAAAGGTCAAACCTTTAAGATCGGTTTTAGCTACAACTAGTCTAGAAAGTTAATTTAAGACGAGTTGTAGGCACAACCAGTCTTAAAGGTCACACCTTTAAGACCGGTTGTAGGAACAATCGGTCTTAAAGTAAATTTTAAGACCTGTTGTTCCTATAACCGGTTTTAAAAGTCATACTTTTAAGACTTGTTGTAAAAAATAGCACAGTTTTTAGACCTATTGTAATAAGACCTAATACACAACCAGTCTATAAATTCATTTTTCCACTAGTGCACCAAAGAAAATAGAGAACTAATTTGAGAGAGATGCAACATGGTAGCACGACGACGACACATTAAAGGAGGATCAACGAGGTCGATGGCGGATAAGATGTGTCATCACTATCGGAACAGTAGAGTGGTTGAAGACGTTGGTGATTTGGACAACTTCTAGGCATTTTCTACACGGCAATGCATTTGGGTTGATGTGAGAGAGAGAGAGAGAGTGAGTGAAGTGTGGAGATGATGCGTACACCAGAGATGCTAGAAAGGATGGAACTAATGGTAATGGCTAGAGATGAGGAGCTAGAATCTTCGGTTGAAGAAGTTGAAAGGAGGAAGAGAGGAGTGTGACGACGAGGGGTTCAAAAGAGAGGGAAAGATGAAAGGAATACTGAGGTGGAAACAGAGTGATCATGTGGCAATGATGTGCAATATATGAAGTGACATGTAGATAAATTATTAAACTTTAATGATCAAAATTAACTTTTTAAATAGTAGGGGCAACATTGTACAATTTGTTAAACTTCTGGGACAATGTTGCCCCTTCAAAAAACTTTTAGACAACCAATGCCCATCTGTGAAAACTTCTGGGACATTTTTGCCTTTTATCCCTATTATAAATACAAAAAGCGGGGTAATTGTTAACCTTGTCTCTCTTTGACTAAGTCCCCTACTCCTAGCGGCCCTGCTTGTGTGTAAGTCGTATAAGGTTTTCTGCTTTTTACCTTCTTTCGCCCATCATGCTTTCTCTTCCTTCCTGATTGATTGTTCTTCCTCCCGGGCCTCTACTTCACTCCCCAAGTCTTCCTACTTTTGAAGCTTTCGATTAGCAGCCCCTGCTTGACTTTCCAGTCTCTTTGGCAGTCCAACTCCTTTTAATCTAGGAGTCGAAAGAGTCCAAAGATAGTGAATAATGCCTTCGTTTTTAAAAAGAAAAAGGGACCTCAAATATCTTCGAGGGTAGAATTCACTACCGCAGATACAAACGATCTGATCTATCAAAGAGAACTTTTGAAAGACTTCGAAAGAAAAGACTAGTGGCGACCTATCCTATCGGTAGCCTCAAATCGAAGGAAAAGCAATGCTGACAGCCAACTAGTTGAACACTTTCTTGTGAGAAATTGTTCAACTTCAAAGGTCGAAGAAAGACTTCGAGGAGCAGGGATGATTTGAAATCCTGTATTTTTTTGACACTGAACACCAAGCCAATCTTGTGACTTAAGTACAAGCAAGGCAATGGACTCTATCAAGAAGGTATGGAACTTATCGACGCAACTCTAAAAATTCCTTCTTTGCCACATCTCTTTTAGCTTATTTTATTTCGAGTTAGCGGTTAGAGGGAAGGATCACTCCTAAAAGCTGCCTTTCTCTTATATACGATAGACGATAGCACTGCTGTCACTTCTGAAGCTAGGGACTTCTTTCTGTCGATACCTTTACTTTAGAGAAAGAATAGGGGCGAAGCGGTTGAATTGGCTTCAATCGAAATCGTTCCTTCCTCTCCCTATCGGGAGAGCATCCTTGAACCTCTTCCTCTTCTTAGATTTTAGGCACTCGAAGCATATTGGAAAGTTTCCAGTAGAGCGGGAAGAAGGCTTAGTCAAAGACTTTCAAGAGCTTGTTGGAGGAAATTGATCAAAGGAAAGGGAAGAGCCCGGCAAAGTCCGAAAATAGAGATGGAATACCCGGAATTCGCCGATAAACCCCTCCCTTTGAAGTCATTCAATCTTTTCAGCCAGAGGTTCCGAGTCCGTAAGCTACTCTGATTGAACTCGAAATCACTGATTTCGAGCGTTACTGAAAAGCAAGGGCATTTGGGCAATGGAAATCAGAGATAAAGAGAAAGATGTGGAACTCTTTTCTCCGGCGGAAAGAGTATGTTTTCGATTCCGCCGCATCCGTGTGTACTTCAAAATGGCTTAGTGTAATCTGGCAACTGCGTATTTGAGAAGAGTCTTTACTATGGATGGATGGGGATATTCATAGAATCTTCCTCTATTCTTATTTATTGATTGCATAGGATAGAAAGATGAAAGGTAAAGACAAGTAAATGAAAGGCAAGTCTGATGCTTCTTTGTCCCACTCCCTAGTGATGATTAATTACTAGGGGCCAGGATAAAGTTGAATCCAGATGGTCTCCAAGAACCCAATTGAAAGGACTGTATATCGTCCAACTCAACATCTTTCAATGATGAGCCAGAAACCTATTAAGCAACCTACCGAAAAGGGTTAGAGCATTTCCACTCTAAACACCGATAAGGCAGGAATACCAACAGGTATAATATACAATACCCAACAAAGGGTACAACAGACAGAATGCAACCGTATGGTGTTTTACCACCATTAAACCCGGAACACTGAGGTGAACCGTATTTTAGCCGGATTTACCCAACTAAAAATAGATGACCATCACACATCAAAACAAGTGGTAGCGCAGGCATTAACAGATGTTTGCCATGTAACAGTCTTCTCCTGATGGGATGATCCCTGACCGGAACTGACACACTTGGTAAAGCACACATGCAGCCTACCCATTGGTGCGGATAGAAGGCAGGTGGACTCCGACGAACTGCAAGTAAACACTTTCGTGTTCCACTTACAGAAGGTCAACTCTGTTTAGCAAAGCATACTGCTAGAAAAGTGTGTGAAAATGTTAGCCACTTACGACTAACATTAACACCACCATCAGCAGACTGCTTCGTAAGAGAGCAAGCCAAGGGGGCAGCCCGCCGATTAACTCGGACGGGACATAGCTGACAGAAGGGAGGACCATATCGGATCCCTTCCTAAATCACCAGTAATGGTGAAGTAGCGCAACTGGTAACCAATAAATTGGTTACCTGAACCTCCACCGGATGGTAACAATGGAAGGGGGTGCAGTTAACCAAACAGTGGACTGTTATCCACTGGCTAGTAAACCACACCACCGACCATTGAAACAATCAAGCCCTGAGACCTGTGATTAAAAGGAAACAGGGAGAAACTGGGAGATACTATAGTCCCAAGTAGAATCCAGTGAGCCCCTTTCGGGTGCCATCACATTGGACTAACACAAGGAACTAGCAGTATCCACCTAGAATCACAATGAACTCTAACAATTAGTTAGAAGAACATTGGAAGACTAGGGGGCCCAATTAGGTCCAAAGATACTTACGTATCAAAGTCGCACGAAGAGATTGACGCCCCTCAATTCCATCCTAAGGTCAGGAATTGTCGGGGTGTTAACTCACTGAATAGGCTTCTTTCTTCATTCTGTCAGTTATGGATAAAGAAGGAAGAAAGACCGGACCCTGTACAAGATAAGATCCTTTTTTACACGCGGAAAAGAGGAAGTCAGACTAAATAAACTTATCTTCTGTCCCGTGCTTTAGAATCAATCTACCCCTCTATAACACAATCTTTCTTATAGTTGAGCTTTCGCCTACGTCCGGAATAGGATGGTTGACGAGACTTTCTTTGAGCTGTATCCACTTTGTCCCCACCTTTTTTATTTCCCTTTCCTACCAATATGCTTTCAGACCAGCGGGGGGAGCCATTCACTTCTTCACTAAAGATTACATCTTGCTGAATGGAACATGGATTTGATGACTTCTAGTCCATCCTAGTCCCTTCCCATTCTCTCTTTCTATGGTCCTACTGCGACCCGGATATGATACAACGAGAAAAACGATCGTAACTTCCCCGGAGCTTATTCTTTTTCTTAAAACCATTAAGCCTCTTCTTAAACATATAAATGTCACTCTTTCTCAAGTAAAGAGGTATTCTGGGCTTTGCCTTTCCCTTCAGAATTTACCTATAGTCTATCTAGTACCTAACCCACCTTCTGATCTCATTCCTATGTCTTCCCCTGACCCTTCCCTTGAGACTGAACCTGTTGGAGAACCGGAGACAGCTAACAACGGGAACTTAGGACAACCGAAAAGGTATCGATTCACTAACTGGTTCGAAGTCTTATAAAGAAAGACTCCATTCACAACAGACAAAAAAGGAACGGATAGCAAAAGGTACATTTGAACCTGAGCTTAGCTTTGAGTTCTTAGCTCAATTGACTAACGCTCCTACTACGTTAACTAGGGGAAATTAAATTCATCGCACTCTTCCTACGTAATTGAAAGAAGCCTGCTATAAAGCCAATTCCTTTCTGAATCGCTAAATATTTATCTCTCTCCTCACTCCTGAAGTCGAAAAGAAAGGGCTGGAGGAAGTCCGGCTAGACGAAATAGAGAGATTACATTTCTAGGAACGAATTTGAAAACAGAAGAAGAATCTTATGCTTGCTTGAGGGGATAGGAGCTGATTCTCATGCGCGGGCCGAGAAAGAGAAAATAATTCGTTCAGTTCTCTGTTACTGAGAAGTACGAATACAAAGGCGATGAAACCCAGTGAACCAGTCGATCTAACTTTGAAGTCGAAGAAAGCTTTTTGTTAACAAGTCGGGGTTCGCCTGCCGCTTTCTAAGTAAGTCGAACGAAGCCGTTTAAGGGGCCTTTCGAAAGAGCACCAAGAAACAAAAAATCGGAGAAAGACCGGAGCTAACTAGCAGTGACCAGGACCCGTCAAGCAAAAAAGCCCTGTTAAACAAAGAAAAGTAGGCCTGTCAAGAAGAAAAGGACAAGCTCCACGCTCAAGCTCTATCTCCTTACTTCCCAACCCTGCCTTTTAAGCTCTTAGGTAAGTAAGCTTAAGCTCTTTCTCCGGAAGCTAATCCACCCCAATACCAACCTGTCTGGCCTTTCACAAATCACAAATCTTGCCTTTCTCCCTTACCTAGTTTACTCCATGAATTAGCGTCGACCTCTCTTTTCAGCGTAGAAAGTTGTAGGTGAAATCCGTCTCAGTAGGTTTAGGAAAGCTCAATCGTGAAGATCATATGAAAGGGAACTTTTCACTGAAGCCGTATTTGATTCTGGCATGCCACGGCCATCACACGCTCCGTCGGAGCTTTATGGTCTCGATTCGGATTCTTACCCATTAGGGTTGGTCGCCTAACGAAATCAAAATCTTATTCATCATGAGCTTTCATATTGATAAAATTTCTCTGAAGCTGACATTTTGGCTTTGAATCTCTTTGCCTTGGGTAAGGCTTTGGGAGCGAGACAGCACTCATATCTAATTTAGCTTTACTCATATACGCATAAGCATAAACAGGATCGCTATTCACTAGTCCGTCCATAGTCAGTATTTTAACCTCAATCCTCTATAAGGCCAAAATCGTGGCTCTTAATGCCCTTTCGATCATTTACCTTGAGTAGTTCTATGCTATGTAAGTCTTCTACCCGCATGGAAAAGCCAATTCAACCTAATTGAATTGCCCTACCTTTGATCTAACTTATTACACGACCTATTCACGTATCTACAAAAATTCAAATAATGTGATTGGATCGACTCATAGAAGAATCTAGATTGGTAGGTAGCAGTCCCTTTAGCACCTTGCCTAGGGAACGAAAGATGGGCTAACAATACAGAACTCTTTCCATTTACTCGATCCAATGTTCAATCGCTTTCCTGAAAGGAAGGCCTTTCGGGTCCTTGAGAAGGGACCATGTCTAAACGAAGTGTGAATGAATCCGCTCTGCGATAAGTCAAGGATGGTGAACCATGTCAATTAGAGTCCTACTTGGGGTTAGACCGAATCTCAGTACTTTGCTCGTGAGGGATGGATGCTGAACTCATTGGCTTAGAGGGCACCCTTAGGTTATGCCTAAGTTGAGTAGTTAGTGAGGAAGGTTGATGAACTAAAAAGCGCAAGTTCATCCTTATCCTCGGCCTGCAGCTGCGGATTGAGAAGTATTTCACCCGTCTCCTCGGCTTGGTGGTAACTAAGCTATGCCTGAATCCCCACTCCTAACAACCTTACTTGAGATTGTCTGTAGGAACTTCCCTCTACCTCGCCTATTTCAAGGTTAGTGATTTCGAGGACCAAGTTCTTGGAATGACTCTTTCTGGGAGATTTGACTATGGAATCCCACTACTGAACCTGTTACCAACCTTTGAACTAACATTACTAGATAGATTCTTTCATTCTGCTTAACCCTATGAAAGTACTTGATCGACCTCTACTCCGTTTCACTCTATTTGATTCACTTATTTTTTTTTATTGTTTTTCACAAGACAAAGCCGTATACGTATACATAAAAGATTGCTACAACGACAAAAGGAAATAGCCCCCGATCGTAACTGCCCTCATCTACCAGCTGCGCACCTTGACTTTCTCTAGCGGATATCCAGTAATCCTTTTAGGAGGTCTGGTTGGCACACTACTTTACTTTTCTTTGGGTTTGAAGGCATATCACGGAGCTATGGACTTGAGTTCGGGAATGGGGCACTTATGGGATTCGACCAGATGAAGTAATAAATATCAGAGTGCTAAGAGTAGACCCCCAGGCGGGGAAAGAGCCGGCTAATAATAAAATAGTTACAGCGCATGAGAATCAGTGGATTCCTCTAACGAACTGCTTCCCTTTAGGATGCTTGGCCGCATGGAAAGCTTTGCTAACCTTGACTCGCTAAAAATTATTCTAACGTGCGACTGCGGGCGTAGACAATTACCAGTTCTTCGTTTCATTCATAGACTCTTCCTTTTACCTTTCTCTTGAATGTCTCTTTTTCTTGGAAGAAAATGCCTTACAGGGAAAAAGGGCTAATAGCCAACTAAAGAAGGCATACCCCTCGTCCTTATGCAAGAAAGGGATTGACAAACGAAAGCACTGGGGATTCATAAAATGGAGATACCATTTGGGCATTAAGGTAGCACTGGATCAACTTTCTCCGATCTATGATGTATGATGATGCCTTCCTTCCCTTACTAATGTGGGATCACTTCCTCCCGAACACCTCCTAGGAGCGTCGCATTCGATGCCTACTCTTTATTATGTGATTTGCTTCCTTTGTAGCCTTTCTTTTTTTTCCTTCCCCAGCTTGAAGTTCAGTTACTTGCCTTAGGGCAATCGGAGCTCAGTGAGCTTGGTTGAAGCTCTGTCAAAGAAGCCCTTCTTATTAACTCAAATAATCCTCCCTAACAGCCTATTCGATAGCAGTTCCTTCTGTGCCTCTTATTATACTATTAGATAACCTCCTCGTGGCTATCTTACTCAAGGCATTGACGCAAAGAAAAGAGCCTACTCTTTCAAAGAGCTTCTTCTCGAACGGTTGATTTCGTGCCTGAATGTCCAGTTTATTCTTTCAATCCTGTCTTCGATTCTTTACCTGTGTAAGCTAGCAGTCTCATTCTCCCGCACTCGCATTCGTCCTTCCTGCTAGTCATCAGTGAGCCTAAAGACATGGAATTCTGAATTAGTTTGATTTATTTGCCATTTAGTGTTCACAACTGGATAGAGAAGTAGGCCTCGCGGCCATTGCATTCGTGCGATCAGTGTACCGTTTGTCGAGACGGTCTGGGCTGTTATTCACTGCTCTTTACTTAAAGCAGTGCTCTGTGTGTCTCCAGAGGTATTATTCTGGATCTGCACAATTAACACGCTCTTCCTTCTCAACACCGGTATCCTTGACAAGATGTGGTATCCCGCGTATAATCCCGGCTGTTCTTAGAAAACATCTAAGGCGCCGTGACGACCACGCTGATCGATTGGTTCAACTTTACCTATCATGGTTTGGGTTAGCAAAGTTAATTGCTCTGGCCCCTCGGGTGAGAAAGTCAACTTTCTCATCGATTGTTCAGCCCAACTCTGATATTGGTTCGGTTATGGAGGTCTTGGGAGAGATTAAAACCTCTTTCTCTACCCTCCAACCAATGTATCTACCACATCTCTCACGGCATGCCTTAACCAAGGGCATGTCGTGGGTGCCGACGTGGAAATCAGTTCCCATGCAGGATAATCTAATGCTTCGTCTCGGCTTTGAAGTCGACCCGAAGATAGACGCGGCTAGGCGTAAGTATGTTCGATTTCAGAATCTTTTCTTTAATCTTAAACATGAACTTGCTGCCTTTGTGTATAATATAAATAAGATACACAGCCTGCCTGATGGGTTCTTTTCTCCAGGTATTCTATGGGGTGTTATATCCCTTGGATTATTCATATAATACCTCTTCTGCCATGGCTGATCTCGATTATTATGAGAGGTCAGTGGGTCCGCAGTTTGCCTCTTTGGCTCCTGCCTATTCCCAGTTTCCTATGGCAGCTGGTCGGTTAGCTCAAGCAATCGAAGGGTCCGGGAAGCGCAGGCTCTTTGCAATCTCTAACTATGTTAAGCAGAGATTGTTAAAACCTGTCCATGACTGGGCTATGAGTGTTCTATCCTCTATACCGATGGATGGAACATTTGACCAAGTACGACCTTTGCTGCGGCTGAAAGAGAGAAAGTTGACTCATTTGTCTTCTTTTGATCTTAAATCTGCATCGATGGCCTCTCTCCGTCATATACACTGTACAGTGTATGTGTTGGGGAGATGTAATGGCCTCATCGATTGTAAATTCGTCCTTGGGCCTCAACACCTTCATGGTTGGGCCTCCTATAACACGGAGGTGGACTGAGGTAGCCTTTGTTTGTGGCCAACCTTTGGGCTTCTATGGCACTCTTCGCTTTGTCCCACCATTACATTGTATGGTTGGCGGCTCAGAATGCAATGCCGGGGCGCTCGCGCCCCTTTAAAGATTATGCCCTCCTCGGTGATGATATCGTAATTGCCGATGAGGCGGTAGCTAGGGAGTATTTCATCCTGCTGGCCCACCTTGGCGTTTCAATTTCCATTCCCAAATCAATTTTATCTCGGAATGGTTCATTGGAGTTTGCCAAAAGATTTTGGACTAAATCCCTCCAAGTGGATTTCTCTCCAATCTCTTTGTGTGCCCTCTGGGGGGCAACCTCCTTACTTGGTATTTGTCATGTGGCAGTACATTAC